>OY787612.1:8708444-11417490 GCA_963678935.1 Umbilicus rupestris
CGACTTAGTCCCTCGTTTTGCCCTGTAATACAAAAACACTGGAAACCAGTAATCTTGTACAAAAAATAATGCAAACAAGCATAGGATTATGATCGAAATAATGCGTATAAATAGGCTCTATCAAACCCCCCACACTTGCCCCTTGTTCGTCCTCGAACAAGCACTCAAGCACGGATACCATTACCTCTCTGGAGTCTAGCGCACAGTCTTGCACTCTGGCGCGATCTGCACTACTGATCACCTTGCACTGCTCTACCACCTGCGCACAAATGCTTTCAACAGTTTAAGTATAGTGATTTCGAAATTCATTACCTCTCAGCTGGGATGAAGATCATTTCAGATGGCTGGGAGATAGCTCTTCATAGGGTCCAGGTTGTCAGCTCTCACTCCGAGGATGGGTATATGGTTAACAGCGCAAGCTTCTTCCGATGCGTGATTCTTCCGCGCACTTCCTGGGAACTCAAGCCTTTTGATGGTTTTCTTTGTGGACTTTGCGCACGCTGGTGCTTATTAGTGCGCATGCTGATTCTTTTGTAGCGCATATCATCTGCTGGTGTTTTTCTTTTGTACAGCTTTGTTTACGATTTCTATCTTTCCCAGAACGGTTCCAGTCTCGGCCTCCGGATAACAGTTATGGAACACCGCCCCGCTCTCCCTCCTTGGTCTATCTGCGCAGGTCGGCGCACGCGTTTACACCCGCGCCCGCCTTCCTTAGCTCGACCTCCAGAAGGAAGGTGGTCTGTTTTCCCACCTCGCCACGCTTTGGGTAATTCGCCTTCGGCATCTGCGTGACTGAGCGCGCTCTCTTTGTTCCGAAGGTCGCGAAGCACAGGCCTCCACTCGCGCTCTCGACCATATACCTCTCCTCCAAAGTGCGAACGACTAACCGCCTCTCTAGAGCGTTTCTGTCAACTCCACATCCCCTGTATATCCCAACTAACAGGAGTAGAAAAAATGAAAAAAAATATACTAAAACAATTGATAGCAGCGCACGCAATATGGGTAGCGCAAAACAAGCTGACAGTGCGCGCAACCCGCACTCAAGCGCACTACTGCTACTGTTTCCTTCAATTAAACTAAGCTACACTAAAAAAATGCTAAAAAAAAAACGTGAAATGTAAGTGTAACGCTCCCCCCCACACTTAAACAGAGACGTGTCCCCATGACTCAAGCTCAAGCGCACGGGGAACGCGCACATGTATGCAAGCAAAATAAAGAACATAAGAACATATAGTCAAAGCAGCGCAATATAGCATAGGGACACAAAATATGTAGCACAGGAGTTCAGCACACAAATATAGCAACAGAATATCAAATAAAGTTCAGCATATAAAAGAAAAAGACACCACCCGAAAGGAATAATGCGCCCCCCTACAGCTCTAGAAGTCATCTGAGCTGGACGCAGCCGCTGAATCATGCGCCTCCTCCTCTGAAGAATCCGTCACATAGGTGCTGGAGGAAGGCGGTACAACTGAAAGGGCGACAGGCTGCGCCACAAAGTCGTCCTCGGAGCCGGGGTCCCAAAGCGAGTTTGAGCTGGTGCTAATGATGGGTTCGGCTTCAGGGGACCTCGGAATGGACGGGTGGGCAGGGGATGGTGCAGGTGCTGGTACTTGTTCTGGTTTGGGGGTGGGTTCCGGTTCTGGGGCTGCTAGTGCTGGCTCTGGTGCAGGGGCTAACTCTGTTGCTGGCTCTGGGGCTGCTGCTGAAACTGGGACTGGAGAGGGCTCTGCTGGATGGACTGGGGGCTGAGTAAGAGGACTGGCTGGCTGGTGCGGCTCACTGGGGGAACCTGGAGGTAGTCGGTGCAGGCTGAGGAGAGGGGGAATCGCGTCTCCAAATCTCCACCTTGATGGTGGGCTCATGTTCAAGTCCGCCCCCTCTGGCGCTAAATACTCGAGCATGCGCATGACGTTGAACATCATGCGCTGCTCGGCTGATGCTTCCTCAGGCGCCTCCTCAGCCTCGGTCCTTAGGCGCTTTCCGCGTGCACGCGGGGGAGAATCCTCGATGGAAATGGTAACTGGCTCCCCCTGTGGTGCACTGGCCCTTCGGTGCGCTCCAGTCTGCGCGCGGGTCCTCGCGCGCTTGACTGGAGGCACAACTGGCGCTGGGGCCTCGTCCTCCTCCATCTCCTGCGCGGCCTCTGCTGCTTGCGCACTGCTCTCTGCTCTTGGCCGCGGTACTCTGGCCGGCTGCAGGCGGTAGCACCACTCTAATGTGCCATCTTCCCGCACGGCTATCGCCCTAATCTGCAGCATGTGGGCGCGGTCCAGAGGGACAGCCGGCACCACAGTGTGCTCTGGCACCTCAGGCTCTCCATGTAACGCCCGCAGCAGGTGCGTAATTATCCCTCCGCAGGTCAGCGGTCCCCTCGTGCTGACCCGGCTCCAATGGACCACCATGTTTGAGACAAATAGCACCTTCCTCCCATAGTATAGCCCCTTCAAGATGTCCAAGTCCAGGAGGCTGATCTTGGGCGCACCATTAAAATGCCCGATAACTGCATAAGCGACCAGGTGCCACAGGTAGAACATCCATGGGTCACGCAACTCTCGTCCCCTGCTGCGCCCTGCGGCAAAAACTGGCCCGGTCGCCATCTCGCGCCAAGCCTCCTGGTTAGTGTGCGTGTCCATGTCAGCTTCTCGCACCTTGGCGCACCTCAACGCGCGCTTCAGCCTCTTAGCTGAGGCAATGTACCAGACTCCCATATGTCGGTACCTGATCTCCTGGTCGCCCGTCTCCAGCGACGCCAAAAATTCGCACGTATCCTCCTTGTCTGATGCGCTGTTGAGTTCCAACAGCGCCTCCCAGCCTGCTAACGCCAGCCTCTCCACAACGAGGTCCTCCAGTCCGACCTCGCGCAGGAAGTCCCTGCTGATGTACGGAGTCCCGTACATCTCAAGCCTTAAAAATGCGGCATTCTTGCTGGCGAAAACAGCTGGGGTTTCTTGGTCCTCGGCAGGCTGCATTGTGGCTGGGTCTCTCTGGTCAACGCTGGTCAACACTCCTCAAACACTCCAAAAAATCCAAACTCCTCCGAATGCCCTAAAATTTTCACCAAAGGGGCGCCTACTGCCCGCCTACAAAACCCTCTAAACAACACTCCAATCGGCACACTCTAACCTGGTGCGATTTCAAAACCCTAGAACACTCCTCCACCGTACAAACCCTACTGGAATCTGCTCGAATCTAGGGGGAAGGTTACCTGGGGGGAGTGCGGTCGTGTGCTCCTCAAATCTCTCTAAACTGATGCTGGGATGAGCGCCGGACAGTAAGCGGAGGTGCGAAGGCGGGAGCTGCTTGCAACGGTCGAGTGTGAAAAAGTGCTGAAATTTTCTAAGTCCTGCCCTTATATACCCCCCTGACTGGCGCAGCTGTCCTGCGCACTGATGTGCGCACGGACTTGCGCACTGCTGCTCGACTAAAAAAACTACGAGTCCTAAACTAACTAAAAGACACTAGAAAAAACTAAAAGAAAGACATGTAAAAGTAAAACGAGTCGGGTTACCTCCCGACAAGTGCCTTTGTTTAACGTCGTTGGCTCGACGGTACCTCGTTACGTGCCCAAATGTGTGCCAGCGACCTCCCCCACTCTTGCTCCTGAGTGATCCTGCGCTGGTGCATGTGCTGTGTTCTTCTTTATCCTGCGCAAAGGTTCGGGCGGGTGGTCAGCATGGTTAATAGTATGTGATAAATTATAAGTAACGAAGGTAGGTGAAGAGGGAGAAGAAATATGAGCAATAGTCCCCTATTCTCCCTCTGCCGCGTCTGGTGATGACTCTGGCGCAGCAACTGGTGCATCTGCTATTTCAGGTTTTGCCAATTCAATATCGCGCACTGTGTCGTCCCAAGGTTCTCCTAGATACCGTTTGACTCTCTGCCCATTGACCTGAAAAATGATGCCGGTGTTCGTTTTCTAACTCGATTGTTCCATAGGGGAAAACCCTGGTGACTGTGTACGGTCCTGTCCATTTGCTGCGCAGCTTTCCAGGCATGAGCTTCAGGCGTGATGAGAATAATAATACCTGGTCTCCTGGCTCAAAAGTGTGTCTGAGGATATGCTTGTCATGAAACGCCTTTGTCCGCTCCTTGTAATCACACAGTCCCTCATAGGTATCCAGGCACAGCTCTTCTAATTCGCTGAGCTCAAATGCGCGCTCCTTTCTGGCCTCATCTAGGTTCAGGTTGAAAATGCGTAAGGCCCAGTATGCTTTGTGCTCTAACTCCACTGGTAGGTGGCATGCCTTTCCATAGACCAGCCAAAACGGTGAAGTTCCAATGGGCGTCTTATGCGCAGTTCGGTATGCCCACAGCGCGTCATCCGGGCGCTGGCTCCAATCTTTGCGCGATGGTCTCACAGTCTTCTCCAGGATGCGCTTGATCTCTCTGTTGGAAACCTCGGCCTGTCCATTTGTCTGAGGATGATAAGCAGTGGACGTCTTGTGGCGCACTCCATAATGCTTGAAAACTTGAGCCACGATCCTGTTGCAAAAGTGCGTCCCCTGGTTGCTGATGATTGCCTTCGGCACCCATTACCTGCAAAAGATGTTAGTTTTCAAAAACTCAGCGACCGTCTTACCATCATCCTTCCGTGTGGCCTTAGCTTCGACCCATTTGGAGACATAATCCACTGCGACCAATATGTACTCGTATCCTGCAGATAGAGGAAAAGGCCCCATGAAGTCAATTCCCCATATATCAAACACTTCATCCACTAGAATCGGCGTCTGTGGCATCTCGTTGCGCGCTGATATGCCTCCTGTGCGCTGGCACTTGTCACAATTCCTGCAGTAGTTATATGCGTCTCTGAACAGCGGCCAATAAAATCCGCTATCCAGGATCTTTCTGCTCGTGCGCTTGGGACCAAAGTGTCCTCCACATGCGTGCGCATGACAAAACATCAAAACAGAGTTAGTTTCATGGTCAGGCACGCAGCGCCTCAAAAACTGATCTGGTCCTATTCTGAGAATATATGGATCATCCCAAAGGTAGTGCTTGGACTCATGTTTCAATCTCATGCACTGGGTTTTATTGAAATGAGGAGGAAACGTACCTGTGACCAGGTAATTCGCAATGTGCGCATACCATGGTACCTTACCTGTCAGCGCCATCAGATGCTCATCAGGAAATGTCTCCGTGATCTGCCCTGGCTCCTCCTCCTTCACGATCCTGCTCAGGTGGTCAGCGACTGTGTTCTCTGTGCCCTTCTTGTCCTTGATCTCCAAGTCAAATTCCTGAAGTAGGAGCACCCAGCGCATCAGGCGCGGCTTAGTTTTTTTCTTGGACATTAGGTAGCGGATGGCGGCGTGGTCTGTGTATATGATGACCCTGGCGCCTAGAACATATGCACGGAACTTCTCCAGCGCAAACACAATTGCCAGAAGCTCCTTCTCCGTGGTGGTGTAGTTCCTCTGCGCAGTGTCCAGTGTGCGTGATGCATAATAAATGGCGTGCGGTTTCTTGTCCACTCGCTGCCCCAGGACTGCACTTACTGCATAATCGCTTGCGTCGCACATCAGTTCAAATGGCAGGTTCCAGTCTGGTGCGCGCATCATTGGCGCACTGGTCAGCGCCTCCTTCAGCTTATCAAATGCGGCCCTGCACTCATCAGTAAAGTCGAAGCACACATCCTTTTGCAAGAGGTTAGACAGGGGTATACAAATTTTAGAAAAATCCTTTATGAAGCGCCTGTAAAACCCAGCGTGCCCGAGGAATGACTTCACATCGCGCACGCTAGAGGCATAAGGTAGATTAGAAATAAGATCTATATTAGCTTTATCTACCTTGATCCCCTCCTCTGATATGATATGTCCTAGTACTACACCATGTGATACCATGAAATGATATTTTTCATAATTGAGCACTAGGTTCTTAGAGATGCAGCGCGCTAAGACCTTATCAAGATGAGCTAGGCATGCATCGAAGGTACCTCCATATACAGTGAAATCATCCATGAACACTGCTATGCATATACCAATCATATCAGAAAAAATGCTCATGACAAGGCGTTGTAACGTACCTAGCGCGTTACACAGCCCAAATGACATGCGCCGAAACGCAAACGTACCGAACGGGCAGGTGAACGTGGTCTTCTCTTGATCCTCCGCAGCTATGGGTATCTGGTTGTACCCTGAATATCCGTCCAAGAAGCAAAAATAGGGCTTTCCTGCTAATCTGTCCAGCATTTGGTCCATGAAGGGTAGCGTGAAATGGTCCTTGCGTGTGACTGCGTTAAGCTTCCTGTAGTCGATGCACATGCGCCATCCAGTCTGAATGAGCTTGGGAACTAGCTCGCCCTGCGCATTTTCTTCCACTGTGATTCCTCCTTTCTTTGGCACAACGTGCACTGGACTAACCCATTTGCTTTCCGAGATGGGGTAAATGACTCCTGCGTCAAGCAACTTTAGAATCTCCTTTTGCACCACCTCCATCATATTCGGATTCAATCTGCGCTGAGCCTCCCTGGATGGTTTGGCTGCATCTTCCAACAGAATTCTATGCATGCATACGTCTGGGCTCACTCCACGCAGATCAGCAAGTGTCCATCCTATGCCGCGCTGGTTCTTGCGCAGCACCTGCTGTAAGCGCGCTTCCTGCTCCTCTTCTAATCCTTTCTTTATGATCACTGGAAGGGTGTCCTCATTTCCTAGGAAAATGTATTTGAGGTGCTCTGGAAGTTGCTTCAGCTCGACCTTGGGTGCCTGTTCAATAGAGGGCAAGATTTTATTAGCAGTGCAAATATGAACTATATCGTGTACCTGTTTGAGTTCTGGTTCGGCACTGCTCAGCTCCTCTTCCTGCTCCTCCAACTTTGCTTGTGCCAGTGGCTCTGGTCCTACCGTTGTGCTTGCACATTGCGCATCTGTGACTAAATCATCAATGCTATCCATCGCGTGCACTGTGGCGTCCTCATGTGGATGCTGCATCCCCTTGAATATATTGAAATGGATTTCTTCGCCATCAACCTCCATGGAGAGCGTGCCCCTATACACGTCTATCTTCGTGCGCGCGGTCATCAGAAAAGGTCGGCCCAGTAGGATCTGCACACTGCTGGTGCTTGATTCACCCTCCATTTCTAGCACATAAAAATCTGCTGGGAACACCAGCTATCCTACTCGCACAAGAACATCCTCTATCATGCCTGCAGGTTGTTTGCAAGACCGATCTGCTAGCTGAATGGTGAGACCTGCAGACTTTAGTGGTCCAAGGCGCAATGTCGCATATAGGGAATAGGGTAACAAATTGATGGATGCGCCTAAATCAATCATGCAATTGCTTACTGTGGTTTTACCTAAAGTGCATGGGATAGTGAACGTACCTGGGTCTCGGCACTTAGGTGGTACCTTATGTTGCACGATCGCTGAGGCCTGTGCATTTAGCATTACCTGTGCGCACTCGCCTTTCCTCCTCTTGTTTGTGCACAGCTCCTTCAAAAACTTGGCGTACCTAGGGATCTGCCGAACTGCTTCGATAAGGGGAATGTTTATTTCCACCTTGCTGAATAACTTGTATAGCTCCTTGTCCAGTGCTTCCTTTCTAGCCGATGGTGCCTGCACAGGAAAAGGTGCAGGTATATTAGTACGATTCGTGCCCTTGTCTTTTAATTTTGTTATACCTGGCGCTTCGCCCTGCTGGCTTGTGGCTGGCACTTCTGGTTGCGCATCTTGCTCTGGTTGCGTATTCTATTCTGTTGGATCCGGGACTTGCGCAGCTGGTTGCGCGGGCGCCTGCGCGGTCTGCTCTGTTCCTATTGTGCGCCCAGTCCTCAGTGTCACAGCATTGACTCCTCCTTTGGGGTTCTGAATCACTTGCGAAGGCAGGTTGCCATCGCTCTTCTTTAGCTCATACACTGTGGTAGCGATCTATGATAGCTGCTTTTCAATGGAGTCGAACCTCTTGTCATACTTCTCGTCATTTTTGCGCACTGTGTCTGCTAGCTGCCCCACGATATCTTCCAAAGATCGCCTCGGTTGCTGGTTGTTATGCGCTGGTGCGTCAGTGCGGTGGATTGTAGGGCGCAGCTTGTTGCGTCTGCTGTGGCGCGCGCTGATCCGTGGACTGCCTCTGGAAATTATTTTCCTCCTTCCATCTGAACCCATTTGCAGCTAGTCCAAAGCGCGGCTGATTCTGTCTCTGTGGTCCTTTGTTATCCCATCCTCCAAGAGCATTGACATCTCCTGATTCTTCAAAAACTGTGGGACATTCATCAGTCTTGTGTTCGGTGGACCTGCAGAATTCACATACCTTTGGCGCAACTGGTTGTGCGCTTTGCGCACTCATCAACTTCTGCAGCATGGCCTTCATTTCCTTGATCTCAGCGCTTGTTTCTACCTGATGCACAGAATGAGTACGACTATTTTCAAGTGTTAGCTGATGTCTTACCTGCCCAGCAGAGTCTTCTATCAGCTGCCACGCATCTTCTGGATACATGTTGCAAATGTCGCCTCCTGCGCATGCGTTCAATAACCTCAGCTCCATGGGCAGCAGTCCATTCAGGAAGTTCTATATCAGCACATTCTGGGGCAGGCCATGATTGTAGCAGTTGGCCTCTAGCTCCCTGAAACGCTCGTAATACTCTGACAGTGACTCTCCTGCGCTCTGCCTTGGCGCGGCCAGTTCCCTCCTGAGTAGCGCGATCTTTGCTGCGGGATAGAATTTGTCCAGGTACTTCTTCTGCAGCTGCTCCCATGTGTGAATTGATCCTGCTGGTAAGTTCATCAGCCAATGTCTGGCTGTATCACACAGTGAAAATGGGAATGCCTTCATTTTCAGCGCATCATCGCTTTCCCCTTCGGTCTTCATGTTCTCGCAAATGACTAGGAACTCTCGCACATGCTTGACTGGATTTTCGTTGTTCATCCCGTGGAACTTGGGCATGTGATGAATGAGCGAGCTCCTTAGTTCAAAATGTCCGTCTGGCGAAAGCACGATGCACCATGGCTGGTTAACTGTGATTGGGGCTGACATCTCGCGCACTGTTCTGCGTCGCGCAGCTTGTCACGCGGGTGGCGCATTATACAATTCAGCGGCCATCCTTGCTTCAACCTCGCGCTGCACTTCCTCTCTGAACAGGGCTGCGCGGTTATGTGCTCTTGCTTCTTCTGGGGTTCTGTCCCCTATGTTGTCCCCAATGACACTGTTATCCTCCATGACCTGTTCTAAATCTCAAAGAAAACGAAATTAAAAGATAACTAATGTTGCAACTAGAATCTGCGCAGCGCAATTGTTTCAAATTTGCGTAGGCTAATGGTGATTGCGCGCTGTCAGAAACAACAATGAAAATAAATCAAACTGAAATAACTAATTACTAAAAAGAAAAACGTAAACTAGCTAAAACTTAGCTGTGTTGCTCCCCGGCAACGGCGCCAAAATTTGATCGCGCGTCGTTGTACGCGTCAAATTAATCCTTCCTCTTCCACTAGTACAGCGGTTAAGTCAGGGTCGATCTCCACAGGGAGCAAGCAGTTCAGTTTTAACCAGTGACCTACACTTACGAAAGCTGGGGGTGTGAGTGATTGGGGTTGCTCTATGCACGAGTAAACAGTCGTAAACGCAGGAATTGCACTAGACGTGCGCAGGCAGTAGAGATTAAGTACTATGACTATGAGAAGTATCGGCGCAGAAAATCCTCTATGAGTGTATCCCTTATCATTGACTCTAAACGTCTATAGCTTGATTTGCTAATGTTAGTGTCCGGTCAAGGCTTCCTAACATGTGCGCATGTTCCGATCAAAGTTCATGTGCTATTAATTCTTGAACTAGACTAAACAACTACGAATCCGATCAAGGTAGTAATTGCCTATCCTAGCGCGTTACTCCTAGTTGGCACCGTCAGGCTATTCAACTAGTTTAACAAACAACAACAAGCAACAAGAGTAAGATTGCGGTTCAAGGCTTCCCCTACTCATGCAACTAGCTGCCAACAATGTGCACAGAATTAATATAAGCAAGCAAGCTATGCATTAAGCGCAAGTCTCAAAGGAAATACTCATAGATTCATGCCCAACCGATACTAAGCGTTTAGCTAGACATGCTAGTGGTAAACATCATAGAAACAGTAAATAATAACTAGAGTGTCTAAGAAAACAATAGCAAACAGTGCGTGCAGGTTGCAGTCTTGGCTGGCGCAGTCGGCTAGCGCAGATCCTCTCAGCAAGCTGGTGTGTTTTCCAGTTCTGCTGCGCAGTGCCTCCTTGGTGTACGAATTGTGAATCTCTTTGATGATGTCTCAACCCTAGCCTCCTTCTCTTCTTTATATACTGATCAAGAGGCTCATCCTTAGCAACTTCCAAATCTGGTGGTGTCAGGATTTGGAAACACCATCATCTGCGCATGGCGCACGGCATACTGCTTAGCGCAATCGGTTAGTGCACCGTGGTCGACTCTGCCAATTCTTCTCTTTGCGCCGCTAGCTCTGCAGGCTGTGTGATGCGCGTCCTAAACGCTGCCTGTTAGCGCGTATCCGACTTAGGCCCTCGTTTTGCCCTGTAATACAAAAACACTGGAAACTAGTAATCTTGTACACAAAATAATGCAAACAAGCATAGGGTTATGATCGAAATAATGCGTATAAATAGGCTCTATCAAGATTACACAAGCATCAAGGACAACCTGGATAGCATCCAATCTTGAGCTATCAACAACACTAGACGGAGGAGAGTCTATTCGGGAGAAAGACTCAAAAAGTGATTAGAGATTGGAGGTCTCACATTCAGGGGGAGCCTGAGTTCCAATAGCTATTAGATGAGTAGAGGTTAGAATAGAGAGGTAGTCTGCTGTTTTGTAACGTCCTTGTAGAAGCCCCCCAGACGTAGGCTAGTTACAGCCGAACTGGGTTATCACTCTTGTGTCCTTAGTAATAGTTTACTTTCTGTCAGTTTATTTTACTGAGTTACTTGTTCAAGGGAGAGGTGCTACCAACAAGTTGAACAAGTTCCTGCCATCCAGGTTTCTGCATTTTGACAAGCCTTTAGAAATTGGAAGATGGAGGTGATGGGATCCGGGAGAGCGCGGCATCTGCCTTGGTTTTGCCTTAGTTGAGCTGTCCAGCTCCTTGAAAGGAGCAGCCCTTCTGAGATCGCATGAGGGGATCTTTATCCTCGATTGCTCTCGGCCGGTTCCTAGAGCTACTTCCATTGAGGAGATTTGTTGCTTCCTATTGGAAGTTTTAAAATTGGCGCTAAGTTTGATCTCACGGTCACCACTATTCAAAGCTCCCATCCAGCTATGCCGTATCTAAACTCTTGCAATGACCTATTTTCTACTGGGCGTGGAATCGCAAGAGTGAGAGGCTGTCATGACAGATTTGGAGTGCAGCATATGATGAGAATCCATGCATCCCTCAACCATGCTGCTAATTGTTTTGCTGACAATTCTGAACCTTCAGGGATTATCCGCTCCATCTATTCATTGAACAAAGCTGTTCAGACAAGTATTCTGGCTGATCACATGAAGCTCCAACTCTTTTGTTTCCACAACATGCAGGATCCTCTTTGCAGCAGACCCCTGAATTTCAGCTTCCCCCTTCTTTAATTACATATAAAGATGATTGCACCTATACGAGTCAATCCCATACAAGCTTTGGAGATGACATGGACTTTAGATAATTTTCCATTTTCAAACGACCCATTGTAATGCTGCTGCCTTACCCAGCTTGCTTAGGTCTCATTAATAAATTTTTTGCTTTTTGTTAAAAAAAAAAAAAAAAAGAAGAGAAGGCTAAACAAATCGCCGTCTGGTTAATGTAAGTGGGAATGCTCCTCAATTTCTGAATATCAAACTTCTCAAAAAGAATACTTATGCTGTGAACAAGGCGCCAAGGGACAGTTTATAATTGTGCTTAGTAGTAGGAATCATATCAAAATGGGAGCTTTGAATCATTGCGAGAGTAATGTTGCGAAGCTTGGCAGTATATAGAATATGTTGGAAGAAATTCAGAAAATCTTCTCCAGCAAGGCCAATTTGTACATGAATTGTATAAGCGATAATAAAATTACCTTGCTGGGATCTAAATAGAGCAGCTCCACATTCACCAGTGATGTGGATATCAAGACATACACCTTGAAATCCCGGGTTCCAAATCTTCCAGCGCCCTGTAATTTTTTTTTAAAACCAATTTTATTAATAAAGACTCAAAAAGGCTGAGTCATGGCTTCTACAAGAATGCTGATAATAAGAACCAAATAAACACTTATGGCATGGGCATTTCCCATGGCCTATTATAAATGTATGAAACAAAGAAAACAATGTATACCGCATATATCTTGTCGAAGGCATACCCATGGCTGAGATTCAAAGAGAGTAAAGACACTGTAAAATGCAGTATTACCTGATACCAGAATCATCTGTGAAGAGAGCAGCTCGAGCGATCCGACGTGATGCTGAAATACAATCGTCTAAAGATTCCCATTCTTGTAGACGAGGATCTGGATGACAACAATTCAGATTAGGACAGAAAGAGGAGTGATGATTAATGTCTGCTACAATACTACGTTGGAAAGCAGTAGAGAGCTCATGAAGGACATGGAAAGTCCCTTGAATGGGAGTGGTGTGGAGGAAACTAATCGCTGCATGGTTAAGGACGCGGCAAATCCGGAGATAACGAATTCCTCAATGGTTTTCATTCAAACGCCTACAGGTATAGATGATTGCCCATGGCTGATATTTTTGTTTCCTCTTCAATAAACACCATTGGGGGTGAGATCCTTGAACACAACCAACAGAAAAACCTGCAACCTGAGCAGAATCCAAAACTCTTGTAATAAAGAAAACAAGCTCATCGGCTAGATTGGATTTATTAAACAAAAGGGTAATCCCCCATAGGAATTTCCCATGCCTACTTTGATGATGGCCCCTCCTTTGACCTGAGAATTATTAGCCGATAAAGCAAAGTTTAGACAATTCTCCGTCGAACCTGGATCCCAGCAAAACCATCTGCCACGGTCTAAAGAAGGATTGAGGCAGTCAAGATGCGCTAAGCACCTTAAAATATCCTCACTATTCACCTTAAAATGTAAACACCCATTTTTTTTAAGAATGGGATCAATAGGTAGACCATTAAGAAAGAAACGCCACATAAAGAGGCTGATTTTAGGAGGCACCCAAGATTTCCAGATGGCTTTCCCCCACGAAACTACCCTGTACTGAGTGATAAAGCTCTGGAGGAATTTTTTAGTGGAGAAAATTCCAGCCGAGCAACCAGTCCAAATTAAATAATCAGCACCTTCACCAAAAGAAATATTCTGATAATCAGTTTGGAGGGAGCTGGGAAGATCAAAAAGGAGCTGAAGTTTAAGATGGGAAGTTGAGAAGCACTACCTGATAGTGAGCCCATCACAACAGTTAGAGGACCGAATATTATGATGCTCACAGAATCTGCTGGCTGAGGTAGAACCATCCCCGATCATCCAAATTGACTTCTCATTGAGGGAACATATAAGATGATGAATAGAGTTCTAGATGACCGAGCTAGATCGACCAACTTTGAATCGAGACCGAGCAATTTAGCCATAGAGCTTTGCCCTGAATGAAGTTCCATGTGAGTTTAACGTGAAGGGCAAGCTGGATATCAGGGAGAGAACGCAGAGCAAGCCCCCCAGCTTCTTTAGGACTGCATATCCTGTTAATACCGATCCAATGATGACGTTTGCTAGAACCTTTATCCCATAAGAAATTAAAAATAAGTCTCTCAATACGGTGCAGAATAAAAATTGGGATAGAAAGCACTGACATAGTATGGGTACTAAGGGATCGAAGAACCGAGGAATTAAAGCAAATCTCCCCCCATAGAAAGAAGGTTGCGCATCAAACCGTTAATACGGGATTGGACCTTAACAATGAGGTCCTCAAAATATATGCCTTTTGTTCTGCCACAGTAATAGGAGTCCCCAGATAAATGAAGGGAAAGGTGCCTTCAGTAAAATTGGTGAAATCCAAAATGCTCTCCCTGTCCATCTCATCATTATCCTTGGAGAAGAAAATGGAGCTCTTTGAGGGGTTACGTTCCTCACCGGATTTGACGTAGAAATTAGATATGACTGCCATCAGATTCTCTATATTCCTCTTAGTACCTTGCATGAATAATAAAATGTCATCAGCAAATAAAATATGGGAAATTTTGACTGCATACCTCCTGGAATGATAGGGGATGATATTTCCTAGGAAAGTTTCTTTTTTAATGATTCTGGTGAGCCATTCCAGGGCCTAGATAAAAATGCTTGAGGAGAGAGGGTCTCCTTGCCGGACTCCTCTAAGAGATTTAAAGAAACCAAATTGCAAACTTCCCCAAATAATGCTGTACCAATATCTGATATGTTCCAAAAAACAATGTCACAAAAGAATTCGGAGAACCCAAAATTACGGAGAGCAGCTAGAATGAAAGGCCAGGATATCTTGTCGTAGGCTTTAGCAAAGTCAAGTTTAATTATAACGTTTGCACTTGAATGGAGATCCTGAATAAGGTCATGAGCTAAGGCAGTATTAAAATGGAGGCCTCTCCCATTGACAAACCCTCCTTGTTCTTCACCAATAATGTCAGGAAGATAGGTCCTCAGCCTTGTGTAAATAATTTTTGAAGTGAGTTTATGATTAACATTACAGAGGCTGATAGGGCGAACCTGGCTCATATTGGTGACTTCTGGAATTTTTGGTATCAGAGTTAAAAGGGTTGCAGTCCATGAGAGGGGAAGATGATGACCTTGAAAAAAGTTAAGTGATGGCTCTATGAAGGTCCTCAGCAACTAGCGACCAGAAATAAATATAGAAATGAGTTGTAAAACCATCCGGACCAGGAGAGCTGTCCGCTTCCATATCCAGAAGAGCTTCATGGATCTCAGTTTTAGAAGGGGGACTGCAAAGGCTAGAATTTATCCGGTTAGTGATGATGGGATCTGAAGGAGGAAAGTGTTTTGGAGGGGGAGGGGGAGTATAACCTTGTAGGAGGGTTGAGAAATACTGGACAGCCTTTTCCCCAATGAAATCTCTATCTTCAGTAAAATTCCCATCCCCAGTGACGAGTTTTATTCTCATCTGGGAGCGCCGGAATCTGATTGAGGCATGATAGAAGGAAGTATTTCTGTCCCCATCTTGCAGCAATTTGCATTTAGCCTTTTCTCTAGCAAGGCAAGCCTGATAAGTGAGGTTATCGTTAAAAATGCCTTTAGAATCATCAAGCTCACGAGCAGTGGCCTCATCCCATCAAATCTGAAGATCTCTTTCCAAGGAATTAATTTTTGTAATCAGATCCTTTTCCTTTCTCCGAAGGTCTGAAATCTATTATGACGTTTCAAGGAAGGCTCCAGTTCGATCAAGAGGGGACAGTGATCAGAGAACATCCTCGGCAAGTGAGAAACTTTAATACAAGGAATGAGTTGCCGAACAGTGCCATTTGAGAGGACTCTGTCCAACCGTTCCCAAATGCGAGCTTCACCTTGTCTGTTATTACACCAAGTAAAACTATTCCCATGGAAGCCTACATCGCCCAGAGCTGCCTGCAAAATAAAATCATTAAAATCTGTGAGAGATCCTTCATCATTTTGATTCCCCTCCTTTTTTTCATTCCAAGAGGAAATAGTGTTAAAATTGCCCCCCAACCATTCCAGCACCCTGTAATTAAGGATTTGCAAGCATGTCGGATATCAAAAAAGAATAAAGCATTCCTAATATACTTATCATCCCACTGGATTTCTGTAATTAAGTACACCAGCACACGAGCCCAATGGGATAGCTTCGTGACAAGGTTGCAACATTTCATACCTTCATAGAAAAATTTATTTCTAGCATTCCAAATCTCCCAAAGGCCATAATAAGCTAACCCAAATTTTAGGCAGGTGTTGGAGTCATGTTTCTGGGTAGGATTTGCCCAAAAACGAATCAAATAATTTAAAGACAGCGGCCTGGGACAAGAGAAGGTAGCAGCCAACGTGTTCCACATAACCTTTGCCCATTCCCCTTTAAAAAATAGGTGAATATTTGCATCAGTTGGGAGAGCAAGCAAAAAACAGACGCCACATAAAGAGAGTGATCGTAGGAGGAAGCCATTGTTGCCAAATCGCATTAGTCCATCCGAGAGGAGTATGCTTTGTACAAAAGGATTCTATCAAGGATTTGATAGAAAACGAACCGGACGAATTACCTGTCAATCTCAGTTTTGCTGATTACCCCAAAACCTGACTTCATTATAATAACTGAAAGCATAGAGTGGGAGGGCAGAAAGAAGAGAAAATATGATTGAAGGATTCTCAAAAACCTGTTTAATAAATTTGCCTTGTAAGTCACTTAAGCATCGAATATCGTAGTCCCAACACAATTTATCAACCTTCATTGTACCATTCACAAGGTCCCAAATCGATTGGTATTTCAAGTAAGTAATCAGGTGGTTGATAGCATTCCAAATAGGGGATCCCTTCTTTCCAATATCAAATCTAGATTTAGCGTAGCGCGCCCAAAGACTTTCCTGCTGCAGAAACTCCCAGGTGCCATGAAAGGCAAGCATATTATCAGACAATCCTCTTATGCCTAAACCCCCCCCCCCCCCCATAGATTTAGGTCTACACACAAGCTCAATCCAATGAAACTTCTTCTCTATGCCTTGGTCCCATATGAAATTAGCAATAGGTCTTTCAATCATCTTGAGAACACCTTTCGGAATAGGGAGGATAGCCATGACATGGAGACTCATTTAACTCAGGACTGACTGAATAAAGGTAACCCTCCCTCCCATCGAAAGAAGGTTCCTTGTCAATCCCCCAATAGTATTACGCAGTTTTTCCAAAATACTCTCTAAGTAAATCTTCTTAATTCTGCCTTGCATTAGGGGGGCTCCCAGATATCTAGTAGGCAGCGTGGCCTCAATAAATTGGGTCATACTCAAAATTTGTGCTTTTCAATCTTCACTAGTGCCTCTAGCAAAAGTGGCCTTGCTCTTGGAGGGATTGAGTACTTTTCCTGATACTTTGCAGAAATTATTGACGAGAGACATGAGGTTGTGATAGAGCCTATTTATACACAGTATTTAGATCCTAACCCTATGCTTGTTTGCATTATTTTGTGTACAAGATTACTGGTTTCTAGTGTTTTTGTATTTCAGGGCAAAACGAGGGCCTAAGTCGGATACGCGCTAACAGGCAACGTTTAGGACGCGCATCACACAACCTGCGGAGCTAGCGGCGCAAACAGAAGAATTGGCAGAGTCGACCACGGTGCACTAACCGATTGCGCTAACCAGGAGCAGTGCGCTATGCGCAGAGAGTGGTGTTTCCAAATCCTGACACAACCAGATTTGGAAGTTGCCAAAGATGAGCCTCTTGAGCAGTATATAAAGAGAGCATCATATCATCATTCAGAGAGGACCACAGCACACGGGAGAGCGGCAGAACTGAAAAACACACGAGCTTGCTTAGAGGACCTGCGCTAACCGACTGCGCCAGCCGAGACTGCAACCTGCACGCACTGTTTGCTATTGTTTTCTTGGATACTTTAGATATTATTTACTGTTTCTATGATGTTTACTACTAGCATGTCTAGCTAACCGCTTAGTATCGGTTGGGCATGAATCTATGAGTATTGCCTTTGAGACTTGCGCTTAATGCATAGCTTGTTTGCTTATATTAATTCTGTGCACACTATTGACAGCTAGTTGCATGAGTAGGGGAAGCCTTGAACCGCAATCTTACTCTTGTTACTTGTTGTTATATGTTAAACTAGTTGAATAGCCTGACGGTGCCGACTAGGAGTAACGCGCTAGGATAATCAGTTGCTACTGTGACAGGATTCGCAGCTGCTTAGACTAGTCTTAAGAATTAATAGATCACGAACTTTGATCGGAAAATGCGCACATGTTAGGAAGCCTTGATCGGACACTAACATTAGCAAACCAAACTATAGACATTTAGAGTCGATGATAAGGAATACACTCATAGAGGATTGTCTGCGTCGATACTTCTCATAGTCATAGTACTTAGTCTCTACTGCCTGCGCACGTCTAGTGCAATTCCTGCGTTTACTACTGTTTACTCGCGCATCGCGCAACCCCAATCACTCACTCCCCCAGTTTTCGTAAGTGCGGGATACTAGTTAAAGCAACGACGCGCGGATCAAATTTTGGCGCCGTTGCCGGGGAAGCAACACAAATAAGCTTTAACCAGCTTAGGTTTTCTTTTAATAGTTAGTTATTTCTGTTTTCTTTATTTTCGTTGTTGTTTCTGACAGCGCGCAATCACCATTGGCCTGCGCAGCCTTGAAACAGTTGCGCTGCGCAGATTCTAGTTGCGCACTGACAGACACAGCAGCTTAGTTACCTTTTAATTTTGTTTTCTTTGAGATTTAGAACAGGTCATGGAGGATAACAGTGTCGTTGGGGACAACTTAGGGGACAAAACCCCAGAGGAAGCAAGAGCACATAACCGCGCAGCCCTGTTCAGAGAGGAGGTGCAGCGCGAGGTTGAAGCAAGGAGGGCCGCTGAAGTGTATAATGCGCCACCCGTGCAACAGGCCGCGCGACGCAGAACAGTGCGCGAGATGTCAGCCCCACTCACAGTTAACCAGCCATGGTGCATCTTGCTTCCACCAGACGGTCATTTTGAACTAAGGAGCTCGCTCATTCATCATATGCCCAAGTTCCACGGGATGAACAACGAGAATCCAGTCAAGCATGTGCGAGAGTTCCTAGTCATTTGCGAGAACATGAAGGCCGAAGGGGAGAGCAATGAAGCGCTGAAGAAGATGTTCCTGGACAAGTTTTACCCAGCAGCAAAGATTGCGCTACTCAGGAGGGAGCTGGCCGCACCTAGGCAGAGCGTAGGAGAGTCGCTGTCAGAGTATTACGAGCGTTCCAGGGAGCTAGAGGCCAACTGCTACAATCATGGCCTGCCCCAGAATGTGCTGATAGAGAATTTCCTGAATGGACTGCTTCCCATGGAGCTGAGATTATTGAACGCATGCGCAGGAGGCGACATTTGCAACATGTACCCAGGAGACGCGTGGCAGCTGATAGAAGACTCTGCTGGGCAGGTAAGACATCAGCTAACACTTGAAAATAGTCGTACGCGTTCTGTGCATCAGGTAGAAACAAGCGCTGAGATCAAGGAAATGAAGGCCATGCTGCAAAAGTTGATGAGTGCGCAAAGCGCACAACCAGTTGCGCCAAAGGTATGCGAATTCTGCAATTCCACCGAGCACAAAACCGATGCATGTCCCACACTGTTTGAGGAATCAGGAAATGTCAATGCTCTTGGAGGATGGGATAACAGAGGGCCACAGAGGCAGAATCAGCCGTGTTTTGGACTAGCCGCAAATGGGTTCAGATGGAAGGAAGAAAACAATTTCCAGAGGCAGTCCACGGATCAGCGCGCACCACAGCAGACGCAACAAGCTGCACCCTACAATCCACCGCAGCGCCGCACTGACGCACCAGCGCATAACAACCAGCAACCGAGGCGATCTTTGGAAGATATCGTGGGGCAGCTAGCAGACACAGTGCGCAAGAATGATGAGAAGTACGACAAGAGGTTCGAGTCCATTGAGAAGCAGCTATCACAGATTGCGACCACGGTGTATGAGCTGAAAAAGAGTATGGCAACCTGCCTTCGCAAGTGATTCAAAACCCCAAGGGAGGAGTGAACGCTGTGACCCTGAGGACTGGGCGCACGATAGGAACAGAGCAGACCACGCAGGCACCCGCGCAACCTGTTGCGCAAGTCCCGGATCCAGCGGAGCAGAATGCGCAACCGGATCAAGACGCGCAACCAGAAGCAGCAGCCACAAGCCAGCAGGGCGAAGCGCCAGGTATGACACAATTAAAAGACAAGGGCACGAATCGTACTAACATACCTGCACCTTTCCCTGTGCAGGCACCATCGGCTAGGAAGGAAGCACTCGACAAGGAGCTCTACGAATTATTCAGTAAGGTGGAAATAAACATTCCCCTTATTGAAGCAGTTCGGCAAATCCCTAGGTACGCCAAATTTCTAAAGGAGCTATGCACGAACAAGCGAAGGAAAGGCGAGTGCGCACAGGTAATGCTAAATGCGCAGGCCTCAGCCATCGTGCAACATAAGGTACCACCTAAGTGCCGAGACCCAGGTACATTCACCATCCCTTGCACTTTAGGTAATACCACGGTGAGCAATTGCATGATTGATTTAGGCGCATCCATAAATTTGCTACCCTATTCCCTATATGCGACATTGCGCCTTGGACCACTAAAACCTGCAGGTCTCACCATTCAGCTAGCAGATCGGTCGTACAAACAACCTGCGGGCATGATAGAGGATGTTCTTGTGCGAGTAGGAGAGCTGGTGTTCCCAGCAGATTTCTATGTGCTAGAAATGGAGGGTGAATCGAGCACCAGCAGTGCGCAGATCCTACTAGGCAGACCATTTCTGATGACCGCGCGCACAAAGATAGACGTATGGAGGGGCACGCTCTCCATGGAGGTTGATGGCGAAGAAATCCATTTCAACATATTTAAGGGGATGCATCACCCTCATGAAGACGCCACAGTGCACGCAATGGACAACTTAGATGACTTGGTCGCAGATGCGCAATGTGCGAGCTGAAGCAACTCCCAGAACACCTCAAATACATATTCCTAGGAAACGAAGACACCCTGCCAGTGATTATAAAGAAAGGATTAGAAGAAGAGCAGGAAACGCAATTACGGCAGGTGCTGCGCAGGAACCAGCGCGCTATAGGATGGACACTTGCGCAGGAGCCCAGACGTGTGCATACATAGAATTCTATTGGAAGATGGTGCCAAACCATCCAGGGAGGCTCAGCGCTGATTAAACCCGAATATGATGGAGGTAGTGCAGAAGGAGATCCTTAAGCTGCTCGACGCAGGAGTCATTTACACGATCTCAGACAGTAAATGGGTCAGTCCAGTGCACGTTGTGCCAAAGAAAGGAGGAATCACTATAGGAGAAAATGCGCAGGGTGAGCTAGTTCCCAAGCGCATACAAACTGGATGGTGCATGTGCATCGACTAGAGGAAGCTTAACGCAGTCACGCGCAAAGACCATTTCCCGCTACCCTTTATGGACCAGATGCTAGACCGATTGGCAGGTAAGCCCTACTTTTGCTTTTTGGACGGATACTCAGGGTACAATCAGATACCCATAGCTGCGGAAGATCAAGAGAAGACCACATTTACCAGCCCATTCGGTACGTTTGCATTTCGGCGCATGTCATTTGGGCTGTGTAACGCGCCAGGTACGTTCCAACGCCTTGTCATGAGCATTTTTTCTGATATGATTGGTATATGCATAGAAGTATTCATGGATGATTTTACTGTATATGGAGGTACCTTTGATGCATGCTTAACACATCTTGATAAGGTCTTAGCGCGCTGCATTTCAAAGAACATAGTGCTCAATTATGAAAAATGTCATTTCATGGTAACGCATGGTGTAGTACTAGGACATATTATCTCGCAGGAGGGTATCAAGGTGGATAAAGCTAAAATTGATCTTATTTCCAATCTACCTTATGCCACTAGCGTGCGCGATGTGATATCATTCCTTGGGCATGCCGGGTTTTACAGGCGCTTCATAAAAGATTTTTCTAAGATTTGTATACCCCTGTCTAACCTCTTGCAAAAGGATGTGTGTTTCGAATTTACTGATGAGTGCAGGACCGCATTTGATAAGCTGAAGGAGGCGCTGACCAGTGCGCCAGTGATGCGCGCGCCAGACTGGAACCTGCCATTTGAACTGATGTGCGACGCAAGCGATTATGCAGTAGGTGCAGTCGTGGGGCAGCGAGTGGACAAGAAGCCGCACGCCATTTATTATGCATCGCGCACACTGGACGCTGCGCAGAGGAACTACACCACCACGGAGAAGGAGCTTCTGGCAATTGTGTTTGCGCTGGAGAAGTTCCGTGCATATGTTCTAGGCGCTAGGGTCATCATATACACAGACCACGCAGCAATCTGCTACCTAATGTCCAAGAAGGAAACTAAGCCGCGCCTGATGCGCTGGGTGCTCCTACTTCAGGAATTTGACTTGGAGATCAAAGATAAGAAGGGCACGGAGAACACAGTCGCAGACCACCTGAGCAGGATCGTGAAAGAGGAGGAGCCAGGGCAGCTCACGGAGACATTTCCTGACGAGCATCTAATGGCGCTGACAGGTAAGGTACCATGGTATGCGCACATTGCGAATTACCTAGTCACAGGTACGTTTCCTCCGCATTTGAATAAAACCCAGTGCATGAGATTGAAACATGAGTCCAAGCATTACCTTTGGGATGATCCATATATGCTCAGAATAGGGCCTGATCAGATTTTAAGGCACTGCGTGCCTGACCATGAATTTAACTCAGTTTTGATGTTTTGTCATGCGCACGCATGTGGAGGACACTTCGGTCCAAAGCGCACCAGCAGAAAGATCCTGGACTACGGATTTTATTGGCCGCACCTGTTTAGAGACGCATATGAATACTGCAAGAACTGTGACAGGTGCCAGCGCACAGGGAGCATATCAACGCGCAACGAGATGCCGCAGACGCCGATTCTAGTGGATGAAGTGTTTGATATATGGGGAATCGACTTCATGGGGCCATTTCCCCCATCTGCCGGGGATGAATATATATTGGTTGCGGTGGACTATGTCTCCAAATGGGTCGAGGCTAAGGCCACAAGAAAGGATGATGGTAAGACAGTCGCCGATTTTTTGAGAACTAACATCTTTTGTAGGTACGGGGTGCCTAAGGCAATCATTAGCGACCAAGGGACGCACTTTTGCAACAGGATTGTGGCACAAGTCTTCAAGCATTATGGAGTGCGCCACAAGACGTCCACTGCTTATCATCCTCAGACAAATGGACAGGCCGAAGTTTCCAACAGAGAGATCAAGCGCATCCTGGAGAAGACTGTGAGACCATCGCGCAAAGATTGGAGCCAGCGCCTTGACGACGCGCTGTGGGCATACCGCACTACGCATAAGACGCCAATTGGGACTTCACCGTTCCGGTTGGTTTACGGAAAGGCATGCCACCTGCCAGTGGAGTTAGAGCACAAAGCATATTGGGCATTGCGCATTTGCAACCTGAACCTAGACGAGGCCGGAAAAGAGCGCGAATTTGAGCTAAGCGAATTAGAAGAGCTGCGCCTAGATGCCTATGAGGGACTGCACGATTACAAGGCGCGCACAAAGGCATTTCATGACAAGCATATCCTCAAACGCACTTTTGAGCCAGGAGACCAGGTATTATTGTTCTCATCACGCCTGAAGCTCATGCCTGGAAAGCTGCGCAGCAAATGGACTGGACCGTACACAGTCACCAAGGTTTTCCCCTACGGAACAATCGAGTTAGAAAACGAGCACCGGCATCGTTTTCAGGTCAATGGGCAGAGAGTCAAACGGTATCTAGGAGAACCTTGGGATGACACAGCGCGCGAAATTGAATTGGCAGAACCTGAGATAGCAGATGCGCAGGTTGCTGCGCCAAAGGCACCACCAGACGCGCCAGAGGGAGAACAGGGGACTATTGCTCATATTTCTTCTCCCTCTCT
The DNA here is from genome assembly GCA_963678935.1 of Umbilicus rupestris. Classification (NCBI taxonomy): domain Eukaryota; kingdom Viridiplantae; phylum Streptophyta; class Magnoliopsida; order Saxifragales; family Crassulaceae; genus Umbilicus; species Umbilicus rupestris. The sequence goes on from OY787612.1 coordinate 8,731,960, forward strand.
ACCTACCCTCGTTACTTATAATTTATCACATACTATTAACCATGCTGACCACCCGCCCGACCCTTTGCGCAGGACCAAGAAGAACACAACACATGCACAAGCGCAGGGTCACTCAGGAGCAAGTGTGGGGGAGGCCGCTGGTATACTTTCACCCAAGTAACGAGGTACAGTCGAGCCAATGACGTTAAACAAAGGCACTTGTCGGGAGGTAACCCGACTCGTTTTACTTTTACATGTTTTTTCTTTTAGTGTTTCTAGTGTCTTTTAGCTAGCTTAGGACTTGTAGTTTTTTAGTCGAGCAGCAGTGCGCAAGTCCGTGCGCACTTTAATGCGCAGGACAGCTACGCCAGTCAGGGGGTATATAAGGGCTGTACTTAGAAAATTTCAGCACTCTTTCACTCGACCGTTGCAAGAGAAACTCCCGCCCTCACACCTCAGCTCACCGTCCGGCGCTCAACCCAGCTTCTGTTTAGAGAAATTTGAGGAGCACTCCGTCGCACTCCCTTCAGGTAACCCTTCCTCCCGATTTGAGCCGATTGCATTAGGGTTTGTGCGAGAAAGAGGGGTCACCTAGGTCTGGAATCGCACCAAGCTAGCGTGCACCGATTGGAGGTTTGGTTAGTAGGTTTTGTAGGCGCGGAGTAGGCGCCCAATTGGTGACAGTTTCAGGGTATTTGGAGGAGTTTTGATTTTCTGAGCTTTAGAGGGTGTTGACCGGAGTTGACTAGAGAGACCCAGCCACGATGCAGCCTGCCGAAGACCAAGCTACCCCAGCTCATTTTGCCAGCAAGTACGCGGCCTTCCTGAGGCTTGAGATGTACGGGACTCCGTACATCAGCAGGGAGTTCCTGCGGGAGGTCGGTATGGAGGACCTCATCTTGGAGAGGCTCGCGCTGGCGGGCTGGGAGGCGCTGTTGGAGATCAACAGCGCAGCAGACAGGGAGGACACCTGCGAGTTCCTGGCGTCATTAGAACCAAGTGATATGGAGATAAGGTACCGGCACCGAGGGCTGTGGTACATTGCATCGGCTAGGAGGCTGAAGCGCACACTGAGGTGCGCTAAGGTGAGAGAAGCTGACATGGACGCGCACACGAATCAGGAAGCATGGCGTGAGATGGCAACCGGCCTAGTTTTTGCCGCGGGGCGCAGCAGGGGACGAGAGCTGCGTGACCCGTGGATGTTCTACTTGTGGCGCATGGTCTCCTATGCCATCATCGGGCGCTTCAACGGTGCGCCGAAGATCAGCTTGCTGGATATGGGAAGAGGGTGCTTTTTGTCCTGAACATGGTAATCCACTGGAGCCGAGTAAGCACCAAGGGGCCGCTGACCTGCGGAGGGATAATTAAGCACCTGCTGCGTGCGTTGCATGGCGAGCCTGAGGTGCCCGAGCACACCATGGTGCCAGCTGTTCCTCTGGACCGCGCCCACATGCTGCAGATTACGGCGGTAGCCGTGAGGGAGGATGGCACATTGGAGTGGTGCTACCGCCTGCAGCCGGCCAGAGTGCCACGGCCAAGAGCGGAGAGAAGTGCGCAAGCAGCAGAGGCTGCGCAAGAGATGGAGGAGGACGAGGCCTCAGAGCCAGTTGTGCCTCCAGTCAGGCGCGCGAGGACCCGCGCGCAGACTGGAGCGCACCGGAGGGCCCGTGCACCGCAGGGGGAGCCAGTTACCATTTCCATCGAGGATTCTCCCTCGCGTGCAAAAGGGAAGCGCCCGAGGACCGAGGCTGAGGAGGCGCCCGAGGAAGCATCAGCAGAGCAGCGCATGAAGTTCAACGTCATGCGCGTGCTCGAGTATTTAGCACCAGAGGGGGCTGACTTAAGCATGTGCCCACCATCAGGGTGGAGATTTGGAGACGCGATTCCCCCTCTCCTCAGCCTGCGCCGGCCACCTCCAGGGTCCCCCAGTGAGCCGCACCAGCCAGCCAGCCCTCTTACTCAGCCCCCAGTGCATCTAGCAAAGCCCTCTCTAACCCCAGCCTCAGCCCCAGTGCATACTCCAGTACCAGCCCCAGTGCTAGAACCCACCCCAGCAGCAGACCCAGCACCAGCACCTGCACCATCCCCTACTCAGCCGTCCATTCCGAGGTCCCCTCAAGCCGAACCCATCATTAGCACCAGCTCAGATTCGATATTGGATCCTGTCTCCGAGGATGACCTCGTGGCTCAGCCCGCCGCCGTTTCTGTAGTGCCGCCAGCCTCCAGCACCGAGTACGTGATAGATTCTTCAGAGGAGGAGGCGCACGGATCCGAGGCTGAGTCCAGCTCTGAGGACATCTAGGGCTGCAGGGCGTGCGCGCATTTCTTTCGGGTGGTTTTCTTTTCATATCTTTTTGAAAACTGTTGCTTTATGTTGCTTTATTTTGCTGACTATTGTGCTGAATATTTTGTGACCCCATGCTATATTGTGCGCTGCTTTGGCTATATGTTTTTCTGTTCTTTGTTTTGATTGCAGGTTTGTGCGCGTTCTCCATGCGCTTGAGCTTGAGTCGTGGGGACACGTCTCTGTTTAAGTGTGGGGGGGGGGAGCGTTACATTTACATTTCACGTTTTTTTAGCTTGGTAGTGTAGCTTAGTGTAGTTGAAGGAAACAGTAGCAGTAGTGCGCTTGTGTGCGGGTTGCGCACACTATTCAGCTTGTTTTTGAGCTATCCATATTGCATGCGCCGCTATCAACTGTTTTAGTATATTTTTTTCGTTTTTCTGCTCCTGTTAGTTGGGATATACAGGGGATGTGGAGTTGACAGAAACGCTCTAGAGAGGCGGTTAGTCGTTCGTGCTTCGGAGGTGAGGTATATGGTCGAGAGATCTAGTGGAGGCCGGTGCTTCGCGACTGATCGCGCGTCATTGTGCGCGTCAAATATAATCCTTCCTCTTCCACTAGTACAGCGGTTAAGTAAGGGTCGATCTCCACAAGGAGCAAGTAGTTCAGTTCTAGCCAGTGACCTACACTTACGAAGATTGGGGGGTGAGTGATTGGGTTGCGCAGTGCGCGAGTAAACAGTGGTATCGTAACGCAGGAACTTGCACTAGACGTGCGCAGGCAGTAGAGATTAAGTACTATGACTATGAGAAGTATCGGCGCAAATAATCCTCTATGAGTGTATTCCTTATCATCGACTCTAAATGTCTATAGCTCGAGTTGCTAATGTTAGTGTCCGATCAAGGCTTCCTAACATGTGCGCATGTTCCGATCAAAGTTCATGTGCTATTAATTCTTACACTAGACTTAAACAACTACGAATCCGATCAAGGTAGTAATTGCCTATCCTAGCGCGTTACTCCTAGTTGGCACCGTCAGGCTATTCAACTAGTTTAACAAACAACAACAAGCAACAAGAGTAAGATTGCGGTTCAAGGCTTCCCCTACTCATGCAACAAGCTGCCAGTAATGTGCACAGAATTAATATAAGCAAGCAAGTTATGCATTAAGTGCAAGTCTCAAAGGAAATACTCATAGATTCATGTCCAACCGATACTAAGCGTTTAGCTAGACATGCTAGTGATAAACATCATAGAATAGTAAAATAAGGTCTAATGTATCTGAGAAACAAGTAGCAAACAGCGCGTGCAGTATGTCTCTCGGCTGGCGCAGTCGGCTGGCGCAAGTCCTCTCAACAAGTCCGTGTGTTTTCCAGATTGCCGCTCTCTCGCTCTCTCGTGGCCCTTTGATGTGGGGTGTTGCCTCTCTGTGTGTCTCCCTTAAACCCTAGACCTCCTCCCCTTTATATACTGCTAGAGAGGTCCATCCTTGGCAACTTCCAAATCTGGTCATGTCAGGATTAGGAAATACTGGACTCTGCGCCTGGCGCACGGCATACTGCTTAGCGCATTGGTCGGCGCAACTCTGCTGTCTCTCGCCATTTCTTCTGTTTGCGCCGCTAGCTCCGCAGGCTGTGTGCTGCGCGTCCTAAACGCTGCCTGTTAGCGCGTATCCGACTTAGGCCCTTGTTCTGCCCTGAAATACAAAAACACTGGAAACCAGTAATCTTGTACATAAAATAATGCAAACAAGCACGGGGATATGATCCAAATAATGCGTATAAATAGGCTCTATCAAACCCCCCACACTTGCCCCTTATTCGTCCTCGAACAAGTACTCAAGCACGGATACCATTACCTCTCTGGAGTCTAGCGCACAGTCTTGTACTCTGGCGCGATCTGCACTACTGATCACCTTGCGCTGCACTTCCTCCTGCGCACATCTGTTGTCAACAGTTTAAGTATAGTGATTTCGCAATTCATTACCTCTCAGCTTGGATGAAGACCATTTCGGATGACTGGGAGATAGCTCTTTATAGGCTCCAGGTTGTCAGCTCTCACTCCGAGGATGGGTATATGGTTAACAGCGCAAGCTTCTTCCCGAGCGTGACTCTTCCGCGCACTTCCTGGGAACTCGAGCCTTTTGATGATTTTCTGTGGCTTTTGCGCTCGCTGGTTTATTGTGCGCACGCTGATTTTTGTTTTTTTGTTTTTTTGTAGCGCATATCATCTGCTGGTATTTTTTTCCTTTTTATACAGCTTTGTCTATGATTCCTATCTTTCCCAGAACGGTTCCAGTCTCGGCCTCCGGATAACAGCTATGGAACAACGCCCCGCTCTCCCTTCATGGTCTGTCTTCGCAGGTCGGCGCACGCGTTTACACCCATGCCCGCCTTCCTTAACTCAACTACCAGAGGGAAGGTGGTCTGTTTTCCCACCTCGCCACGCTTTGGTTATTCCGCCTTCGGCATCTGCGTGACTGAGCGTGCTCTCTTGTTCCGAAGGTCGCGAAGCACAGGCCTCCACTCGCGCTCTCGACCATATACCTCTCCTCTGAAGCGCGAGCGACTAACCGCCTCTCTAGAGCGTTTTTGTCAACTCCACATCCCCTGTATATCCCAACTAACAGGAGCAGAAAAAACGAAAAAAAATATACTAAAAATAGTTGATAGCGCACGACGCAATATGGATAGCGCAAACAAGCTGAACAGTGCGCACAACCCACACACAAGCGCACTACTGCTACTGTTTCCTTCAATAAAACTAAGCTACACTATAAAGCTCAAAAAAACGTGAAATGTAAAGGTGACGCTCCCCCCCCCCCACACTTGAACAGAGACGTGTCCCCACGACTCAAGCTCAAGCGCACGGAGAACGCGCACATGCAAGCAAGCAAAACAAAGAACAATATAAAGAAAAACGTATCGGGTTACCTCCCGACAAGTGCCTTTGTTTAACGCCGTTGGCTCGACTGTACCTCGTTACGTGCCAAAATGCGTGCCAGCGACCTCCCCCACTCTTGCTCCTGAGTGACCCTGCGCTTGTGCATGTGTTGTGTTCTTCCTGGTCCTGCGCAAAGGGTGAGAAGGATAGTCAGCATGGATAATATGTGAGAAGTCTGCAGTAACGAGGGTAGATGAAGAGGAAGAAGAAATGTGAGCAATAGTATCTAGTTCTCCCTCTGGTGCATCTGGTGGTGCCTCTGGCGCGGCAGTTGGCGCATCTGTTATTACTGGTTCTGCCAACTCAATGTCGCGCGTTATACCATCCCAAGGTTCTCCGAGATACCGTTTGACTCTCTGCCCATTCACCTGAAAACGATGCCGGTGCTCGTTTTCTAATTCGATTGTTCCATAGGGGAAGACCTTGGTGACTGTGTACGGTCCAGTCCATTTGCTGCGCAGCTTTCCAGGCATGAGCTTCAGGCGTGAGGAGAATAATAATACCTGGTCTCTTGGCTCAAAAGTGCGTCTGAGGATATGCTTGTCATGAAACGCCTTTGTCCGCTCCTTGTAATCGCGTAGTCCCTCATAGGCATCCAGGCGCAGCTCTTCTAACTCGCTAAGCTCAAACGCGCGCTCCTTGCCAGCCTCATCCAGGTTCAGGTTGCAAATGCGTAAGGCCCCATATGCCTTGTGCTCTAGCTCTACTGGCAGGTGGCATGCTTTTCCGTAGACCAACCGAAACGGTGAAGTCCCGATTGGTGTCTTATGCGCAGTGCGATATGCCCACAGCGCATCGTCCAGGCGCTGGCTCCAATCCTTGCGAGATGGTCTCACAGTCTTCTCCAGGATGCACTTGATCTCTCTGTTGGAGACCTCGGCCTGTCCATTTGTCTGAGGATGATAAGCGGTGGACGTCTTGTGGCGCACTCCGTAATGCTTGAAAACTTGCGCCACGATCCTGTTGCAAAAGTGCATCCCCTGGTCGTTGATGATTGCCTTAGGCACCCCGTACCTGCAAAAGATGTTAGTTTTCAGAAACTCAGCGACCGTCTTACCATCATCCTTCCGTGTGGCCTTAGCTTCGACCCATTTGGAGACATAATCCACCGCGACCAATATGTATTCATAGCCGGCAGACGGGGGAAATGGCCCCATGAAGTCGATTCCCCATATATCAAACACTTCATCTACTAGAATTGGCGTCTGCGGCATCTCGTTGCACGCTGATATGCCTCCTGTGCGCTGGCACCTGTCACAATTCCTGCAATATTCATATGCGTCTCTAAACAGGTGCGGCCAATAAAATCCGCAGTCCAGGACCTTCCTGCTGGTGCGCTTGGGACCAAAGTGTCCTCCACATGCGTGCGCATGACAAAACATCAAAACAGAGTTAAATTCATGGTCAGGCACGCAGTGCCTTAATATCTGATCAGGTCCTATTCTGAACATATAAGGATCATCCCAAAGATAATGCTTGGACTCATGTTTCAATCTCATGCACTGCGTTTTATTGAAATGCGGAGCGAACGTACCTGTGACCAGGTAATTCGCAATGTGCGCATACCATGGTACTTTACCTGTCAGCGCCATTAGATGCTCGTCGGGAAATGTCTCAGTGATCTGCCCCGGCTCCTCCTCCTTCACGATCCTGCTCAGGTGGTCCGCAACCGTGTTCTCCGTGCCCTTCTTGTCTTTGATCTCCAGGTCGAATTCCTGCAGTGGAGCACCCAGCGCATCAGGCGCGGCTTAGTTTCCTTCTTGGACATCAGGTAACGGATGGCTGCGTGGTTGATCGCGCGTCGTTGTGCGCGTCAAATATAATCCTTCCTCTTCCACCAGTACAGCGGTTAAGTAAGGGTCGATCTCCACAGGGAGCAAGTAGTTCAGTCTTCAATCCTGTCGTCTACACTAAAAATGGGGGTTGTGTGAGATTGGGATGCGCGATGCGCAAATGAACAGTAGCTAGCGTAACGTAGGAATTTGCACTAGACGTGCGCAAGCAGTAGAGATTAGATACTATGACTATGAGAAGTATTGGGCAGACAATCCTCTATGCGTGCATTCCTTATCATCGACTCTAAACGTCTATAGTTTGTGTTTTACTCGGGTTAGTGTCCGGTAAAGGCTTCCTAACACGTGCGCATGTTCCGTTCAAAGTTCATGTGCTATTAATCCTAGAACTAGACTAAAACAGCTGCGAATCCTGTCACAGTAGCAACTGCTTACCCTAGCTCGTTACTCTTAGTCGTCACCGTAAGATTGCGGTTCAAGGCTTCCCCTACTCATGCAACTAGTTTAACATACGACAAGCAAGCAACACAAGTAAGATTGCGGTTCAAGGCTTCCCCTACTTATGCAACTAACTGTCTCAGTGTGCACAGAATTAATACAAGTAAATAAACTATGCATTAAGCTCAAGTCTCAAAGGTAATACTTTATAGATTCATGCCCGACCAACACTAAGAGTTTAGCTAGACATGCTAGTAATAAACATCATAGAATAGTAAATAAGGTCTAATATGTCTGAGAAACACAGTAGCAACAGTGCGTGCAGATTGTCTTCTCGGCTGGCGCAGTTGGCTGGCGCAAATCCTCTCAACAAGTCCGTGTGTTTTCCAGTGTTGCCGCCCTCTCTGATGTGCGTTGTCCAATGACGGCTGTGATGTCTCTCTCTTGAAACTCTAGACTTACTTTGTTTATATATTGCCCAGGAAGTTCTCCTTTGGCAACTTCCAAATCTGGTCACTGGATTTTTGCGCCTGGCGCATGGCATTCGGCTAGCGCATCGGCTAGCGCACCGCTACTGACTCTCGCCAACTTCTCCTCTGCTTGTGCTGCTAGCTCCGCAGGCGGATCTCTCACTCCTAGAACGCTGCCTGTTAGCGCGTATCCGACTCAAGGACTCGTTTTTCCCTGTAGCACAAAAACACTAGAAACGAGTAATCTTGCTCATAAAATATTGCAAACAAGCATAGGGTTATGATCTAAATAATGCGTACAAATAGCCTCTATCAAACCCCCCACACTTGCCCCTTGTTCGTCCCGAACAAGCACTGAAGCGCGGATACAATTACCTCTTCTGGAGTCTAGCGCACAGTCTTGCACTCTGATGCGAATGCGCAATTTGCTCAACTCGCACTGCTCTATCACCTGCGCACAACTACTTTCAACAGTTCTAATATAATAATTTCGAAATTTATTACCTCTCAGCCGGGATGAAGATTTTTGGATGGCTGGGAGATAGCTCTTCTTAGGCTCCTGGCTGCCAGCTCCTACTCCGAAGATAGGTATATGGTGGATAACGTAGCTTCTTCCAGTGCGTGATTTGCCCGCGCACTTCTTGGGAACCTGAGCTCTCTGATGATTTCCTTATGGTTTTTGCGCATTTTGATGTTTGTGCGCAGGCTGATTCTTTTGTAGCGTGTATCATCTGCTGGTAATTTTCTTTTGTGCAGCTTCATCTTTAATTTCTTGCATTCCCAGAGCAGTTCCAGTCTCAGCCTTCGGATAGCAGCCATGGAACTCGCCCCGCTCTCTCTCCTTTGGTCTGCGCCGGTCAGCGCACGCGTTTACACCCGCGCCCGCCTTCCTTAGCTCGATTTCCAGAGAGAAGGTGGTCTGTTTTCCCACCTCGCCACGCATTGGGTGTTTTGCCTTTGGCATTTGTGTGACTGAGCGCGCTCTTTTGTCCCGAAGGCTGCGAGGCACCGGCCTCCACTAACGCTCTCGACCATATACCTTGCCTTCGAAGCAAAAGCGACTAACCGCCTCTCTGGAGCATTTCTGTCAACTCCACATCCCTTGCATATCCCAACTAACAGGAGCAAAAAATGAAAAAAAATTATACTAAAACAGTAGATAGCAGCGCACGCAATATGGATAGCGCAAAACAAGCTGGAGCGCATGCGCATCCTGCACTCTAGCGCACTGCTGCTACTATTCTCTTCAGTTTAAACTAAGGTCTACTAAAAATGCTCAAAAACGTGAAATGTAAGCGTAACGCCCCCCCCCCCCCCCCCACACTTGAACAGAGACGTGTCCCCACGACTCAAGCGCAAGCGCACGGAGAGCGCACACATGCAGGTAATGCAAAAAAAATAAAGAACATGAGAACAAAAACAAATAGTCACACAGCACAAACATTAGCACAGGGTCACAAAAATATGCGGCACAAATATTCAGCACATAATATCCAATAAGACGCAGCAAAAATAAAAGACACCGCCCTAAAGAAAACTAATGCGGCTGCCCCGCGGCCTTAGAAGGTCCCCGAGCTAGACGCAGCTGCTGAGCCAAGCGCCTCATCCTCTGAAGAATCAGTCACGTAGTCGTTGCTGGATGCTGGTGGCACTATGGCGAGGGGGTCAGGCTGCTCGTCCTCGGAAAGAGAATCCCAAATGGAATCGGAGTCGACGCTGGGATAGGCTATGGGGGACTCCGGAGCAGAAGGCCGGGCAGGGGAAGCTACTGGTGGTGGTATCGGTGCTGGTGCAGGGGTGGGCTCTGCTGCGGGGGCTGCTGGTTCTGGTGCTGGCGCGGGAGAAGGCGCTGCTGGATGGACTGGGGCTGCCGAGGCTGCTGGGGTTCGGGTAGGAGGTGGATGGTGCAGGCTGAGGAGAGGGGGAACAGGGTCTCTTCACGCACCTTGGCGCACCCGAATGCGCGCCTCAGCCTCCTCTCCGAAGCTATGAACCAGACACTCCTGTGTCTGTACCTGATCTCCCTGTCTCCTGCCTCCAGAGATGCCAAAAATTCACACGTATCTTCCTGGTCAGATGCGCCGTTGAGGTCCAACAGCGCCTCCCAGCCTGCGATCGCCAGCCTCTGCGCCACAAGGTCCTCCAGTCCTACCTCGCGCAGGAACTCTCTGCTGATGTACGGGGTCCCGTACATCTCCAGGCTTATAAACGCGGCATATTTGTTGCTGAACGCAGCTGGGGTCTCCTGGTCTGTGGCAGGTCTCATCTTGTGCTGGTTTTCTGGTCAACTGTGGTCAACGCTCCTTAGAAACTTTCAAAATCGAAACTGCCCAGAAATCTCCGAAACTTGTACCGAACGAACGCCTACTACGCGCCGACACAACGCACTAAACACCGCTCTGATCCGCGCACTCTACCCTCGTGCGATTGCAAAACCCTAAAAACTACCTCCACAGCGCAAACCCTAACCGGAACTGCTCAAATCGGGGAGGGAAGGTTACCTGGGTGTTGTGCGGTTGTGCGGTCCGTGAATCACTCCAAACGGACGCTGGGTTGGGCGCTGATCGACGGCAGAAGTCTGACGGGGGGAGCTCGTGTGCAACGGTCGAGTGAAAAAGTGTTGGAATTTTTTTTTAAGTCCTGCCTTATATACCCCCCTGGCTAGCGCTTCTGACCTGCGCATTAGGCGCACGGTCCCGCGCACTACTGTGTGACTCAAAAAACTACCAAGTCCTAAACTAGCCAAAAACTCAAAAAAACACAAAACAAACAGAAAAATAAAATAGGCGGAAATAAAATATGTCGGGTTACCTCCCGACAAGTGCCTTTGTTTAACGTCGTTGGCTCGACCGTACCTCGTTACGTGCCAAAACGTGTGTCTGCAACCTCCCCCACTCTTGCTCCTGAGTGTTCCTGCGCCAGCGTGTGTGTCGCGATCTCATTGGTCCTACGCAAAGGGTAAAATGGAAGGTCAGTATGTGATAAATGATGCGTAACGAGGGTAGATGCAGAGGGAGAAGAAATGTGAGCTATGATCTTCGGTTCTCCCTCTGGTGCATCTGGTGGTGCCTCTGGCGCGTCAGCTGGCGCATCGATTATCTCTGGTTCTGCCAGCTCAATGTCGCGCGCTATGTTATCCCAAGGTTCTCCTAAGTACCGTTTGACTCTCTGCCCATTAACCTGAAAACGATGCCGGTGCCCGTCTTCTAACTCGATTGTTCCGTAGGGGAAAACCTTGGTGATGGTGTATGGTCCCGTCCACTTGCTGCGCAACTTTCCAGGCATGAGCTTCAGGCGTGATGAAAATAACAATACCTGGTCTCCTGGTTCAAATGTGCGCCGGAGGATATGCTTGTCATGATACGCTTTGGTGCGCGCCTTGTAATCGCGCAGTCGCTCATAGGCGTCCAGGCGCAGCTCTTCTAGTTCGCTCAGCTCAAATGCGCGTTCTTTTCCTGCCTCATCCAAGTTCAGGTTGCAAATACGCAAGGCCCAATATGCCTTGTGCTCGAGCTCTACTGGCAGGTGGCATGCCTTCCCATAGACCAGCCGAAATGGTGAAGTCCCAATGGGCGTCTTATGCGCAGTGCGGTATGCCCATAGCGCATCATCCAGGCGCTGGCTCCAATCTTTGCGCGATGGCCTCACAGTCTTTTCCAAGATGCGCTTGATTTCTCTGTTAGACACTTCGGCCTGCCCATTCGTTTGTGGATGGTAAGCGGTGGACGTTTTGTGGCGCACCCCATAGTGCTTGAAAACTTGCGCCACAATCCTGTTGCAGAAGTGCGTCCCCTGGTCGCTGATGACTGCCTTAGGTACACCATACCTGCAAAATATGTTAGTTCGGAGAAAGTCAGCGACAGTCTTACCATCATCCTTGCGCGTGGCCTTAGCTTCGACCCATTTGGATACGTAATCCACGGCCACCAGTATGTACTCGTAGCCGGCAGATGGGGGAAATGGACCCGTGAAGTCGATTCCCCAAACATCGAACACTTCATCCACCAGAATCGGGGTCTGCGGCATCTCGTTGCGCGCGGATATTCCTCCTGTGCGCTGGCACCTGTCGCAATTTCTGCAATGGTCATATGCGTCTCTGAATAGGTGTGGCCAGTAGAATCCGCAGTCCAAGATTTTCCTGCTCGTGCGCTTGGGACCAAAGTGCCCTCCACATGCGTGCGCATGACAAAACATCAAAACAGAGTTAATCTCATGGTCAGGAACGCAACGCCTTAATATCTGATCTGGACCTATTCTAAGCATGTAAGGATCTTCCCAAAGGTAATGCTTGGACTCATGTTTCAATCGCATGCACTGAGTTTTATTGAAATGCGGAGGAAACGCACCTGTGACCAGGTAATTTGCGATATGCGCATACCATGGTACCTTACCTGTCAGCGCCATCAGGTGCTCGTCAGGGAATGTCTCCTTGATCTGACCTGGCTCCTCCTCCTTGACGATCCTGCTCAGGTGATCAGCGATTGTATTTTCCATGCCCTTCTTATCTTTGATCTCCAAGTCGAATTCCTGAAGCAGGAGCACCCAGCGCATAAGGCGCGGCTTGGTCTCCTTCTTGGACATGAGGTAGCGGATAGCTGCGTGGTCAGTGTAGATGATGACTCTTGCGCCTAGGACATAAGCTCGGAACTTTTCCAGCGCAAATACAATTGCCAGAAACTCCTTTTCCGTGGTGGTGTAGTTCCTCTGCGCAGAGTCCAGCGTGCGCGATGCATAGTAAATGGCGTGCGGCTTCTTGTCCACGCGCTGCCCCAAGACTGCACCCACTGCGTAATCGCTTGCGTCACACATCAGCTCAAATGGCAGGTTCCAGTCTGGTGCGCGCATCACTGGCGCACTGGTCAGCGCGTCCTTCAGCTTATCGAACGCCGCCCTGCACTCATCAGTAAAATCGAAACACACATCTTTTTGCAACAGGTTAGACAGGGGTATACAAATTTTAGAGAAATCCTTAATAAAACGCCTGTAAAACCCAGCATGCCCTAAGAATGATTTCACGTCGCGCACGTTGGTGGCATAAGGCAGATTAGAAATGAGATCTATTTTAGCCTTGTCTACCTTAATACCCTCCTCTGAAATGATATGTCCTAGTACTACTCCGTGCGTGACCATGAAATGACATTTTTCGTAATTGAGCACTAAATTCTTAGAGATGCAGCGCGCTAAAACTTTATCTAGATGAGTTAAACATGCATCAAAGGTACTCCCATATACAATGAAATCATCCATGAACACTTCTATGCATATACCAATCATATCAGAAAAAATGCTCATGACTAAGCGTTGGAATGTACCTGGCGCGTTGCACAGCCCAAAAGACATGCGCCAAAACGCAAACGTACCGAACGGGCATGTGAATGTGGTCTTCTCTTGATCCTCCGCAGCTATGGGTATCTGGTTGTACCCTGAATATCCATCCAGAAAACAAAAATAAGGCTTACCTGCTAAGCGATCCAGCATCTGGTCCATAAAGGGTAACGGGAAGTGGTCCTTGCGCGTGACAGCGTTCAGCTTCCTGTAGTCGATGCACATGCGCCAGCCAGTTTGAATGCGCTTGGGAACTAGTTCGCCCTGCGCATTCTCTTCCACTGTGATTCCTCCTTTCTTTGGCACAACATGCACCGGGCTGACCCATTTGCTGTCCGAAATTGGGTAGATGACCCCTGCGCTAAGCAATTTTAGGACTTCCTTTTGCACTACCTCCATCATGTTTGGATTCAACCTGCGCTGAGCCTCCCTGGATGGTTTGGCACCATCTTCCAACAGAATTCTTTGCATGCACACGTCTGGGCTCACTCCGCGCAGATCAGCAAGAGTCCATCCTATAGCGCGCTGGTTCCTGCGCAGTACCTGTTGTAAGCGCGCCGCCTGCTCTTCTTCTAATCCCTTCTTGATGATCACTGGCAAGGTGTCCTCATCGCCCAAGAAAATGTACTTGAGGTGCTCTGGGAGTTGCTTCAGTTCGATCTTGGGTGCCTGTTCAATAGAGGGCAAGATTTTGTTAGCGGTGCAAATATGAACTATATCAAGTACCTGTGTGGGTGCTGGTTCAGCACTGCTTAGCTCCTCCTCTTGCTCCTCCAGCTCTGCCTGTGTCAGTAGCTCTGGTCCTATGGTTGCGCTCGCACACTGCGCTTCTGTGACTAAATCGTCAATGCTGTCCATCGCGTGCACGGTAGCGTCCTCATGTGGGTGCTGCATCCCCTTGAATATGTTGAAATGGATTTCTTCGCCATCTACCTCCATGGAGAGCGTGCCCCTCCATACGTCTATCTTCGTGCGCGCGGTCATCAGAAATGGTCTGCCTAGGAGGATTTGCGCACTGCTGGCGCTTGATTCACCCTCCATTTCGAGCACATAAAAATCTGCTGGGAAGACCAGCTCTCCTACGCGAACTAGGACATCTTCTATCATACCTGCAGGTTGTTTGCACGATCTGTCTGCTAGCTGAATGGTGAGACCTGCAGGCTTAAGTGGTCCAAGGCGCAATGTCGTATATAGAGAATAAGGTAGCAAATTGATGGATGCGCCTAAATCGATCATGCAGTTACTCACTGTGGTCTTACCTAGCGTGCATGGGATAGTAAATGTACCTGGATCTCGGCACTTGGGTGGTACCTTTTGTTGCACGATCGCTGAGGCCTGCGCATTTAGCATTACCTGTGCGCATTCACCTTTCCTTCGCTTGTTTGTGCACAGCTCTTTTAAAAACTTCGCATACCTGGGGATCTGTCGAATAGCTTCTATGAGAGGTATGTTGATTTCTACCTTGCTGAATAGCTCATATAATTCCTTGTCCAGCGCTTCTTTTCTCGCCAGTGGTGCCTGCACAGGGAACGGAGCAGGTATGTTAGTACAATTTTTGTCCCTGTTTTTCGAGTGAGACATACCTTGCGCTTTGCCCTGCTGGTCTGTGGCTGGCGCTTCCGGTTGCGCATCTTGCTCTGGTTGCGCATTCTGATCTGCTGGATCCAGGATTTGCGCAATTGGTTGCGCGGGCGCCTGTGCGGTCTGCTCTGTTCCTACTGTGCGCCCAGTCCTCAGTGTCACTGCATTGACTCCTCCTTTAGGGTTCTGAATCACTTGCGAAGGCAGGTTGCCATCGCTCTTTTTTAGCTCATACACCGTGGTTGCTATTTGTGATAGCTGCTTTTCTATGGACTCGAACCTTTTGTCATATTTTTCGTCATTTTTGCGCACTGTATCTGCTAGCTGCCCAATGATGTCTTCCAAGGAACGCCGCGGCTGTTGGTTGTTCTGCGCTGGTGCGTCATTTCGGCGGTGCGGCGGATTGTAGGGCGCAGCTTGTTGCGTCTGCTGTGGTGCGCGCTGATCTGTGGGCTGCCTCTGGAAATTGTTCTCCTCCTTCCATCTGAATCCATTTGCGGCAAGCCCAAAGCGCGGCTGATTCTGCCTCTGCGGTCCTCTGTTGTCCCATCGTCCAAGGGCATTTACATCTCCAGTTTCTTCAAAAAGTGTTGGGCATTCGTCTGTCTTGTGCTCAGTGGACCTGCAGAATTCACATACCTTTGGTGCAACTGGTTGTGCGCTCTGCGCACTCATCAGCTTCTGTAGCATGGCCTTCATTTCCTTGATCTCAGCGCTTGTTTCTACCTGATGCACAGAACGATTACGGCTACTTTCAAGCGTCAATTGATGTCTTACCTGCCCAGCAGAATCTTCTATCAGCTGCCACGCATCTTCTGGGTACATGTTGCAAATGTCCCCTCCTGCGCATGCATTCAGTAGTCGCAGCTCCATGGGCAGCAGTCCATTTAGAAAGTTCTCTATCAGCACATTCTGGGGAAGCCCGTGATTGTAGCAGTTGGCTTCTAGCTCCCTGAAACGTTCATAGTATTCTGACAGAGACTCCCCTGCGCTCTGCCTTGGCGCGGCCAGTTCCCTTCTGAGCAGCACAATCTTTGCTGCTGGATAGAATTTATCTAGGAATTTCTTCTGCAGCTACTCCCATGTGTGAATAGATCCTGCAGGTAAATTCATTAGCCAGTGTTTAGCTGTATCACATAATGAAAATGGGAATGCCTTCATTTTCAGCGCCTCATCACTCTCCCCTTCGGTCTTCATGTTCTCGCAAATGACTAGGAACTCTCGCACATGCTTGACTGGATTTTCATTGTTCATCCCGTGGAACTTGGGCATGTGATGGATGAGCGAGCTCCTTAGCTCAAAATGACCGCCTGGTGGAAGCACGATGCACCATGGCTGGTTAACAGTGATAGGGGCCGACATCTCGCGCACTGTTCTGCGTCGCGCGGCTTGTTGCACGGGTGGCGCATGATACACTTCAGCGGCCCTCCTTGCTTCAACCTCGCGCTGCACTTCCTCTCTGAACAGGGCTGCGCGGTTATGTGCCCTTGCTTCCTCTGGGGTTCTGTCCCCCAAGTTGTCTCCTATGACACTGTTATCCTCCATAACCTGTTCCGAATCTCAAGAAAAATGAAATTAAAAGATAACTAATGTTGTTGCGGCTGTCAGTGCGCAACTAGAATCTGCGCAGCGCAACTGTTTCAAGGTTGCGCAGGCTGATGTGAATGCGCGATGTCAGAAACAACAACGAAAACAAAACAAACTGAAAGAATTACTATAATAAAGGAAAAAAAACTCAGACTAAAGACTTAGTTGTGTTGCTCCCCGGCAACGGCGCCAAAATTTGATCGCGTGTCGTTGTGCGCGTCAAATATAATCCTTCCTCTTCCACCAGTACAGCGGTTAAGTAAGGGTCGATCTCCACAGGGAGCAAGTAGTTCAGTCTTCAATCCTGTCGTCTACACTAAAAATGGGGGTTGTGTGAGATTGGGATGCGCGATGCGCAAATGAACAGTAGCTAGCGTAACGTAGGAATTTGCACTAGACGTGCGCAAGCAGTAGAGATTAGATACTATGACTATGAGAAGTATTGGGCAGACAATCCTCTATGCGTGCATTCCTTATCATCGACTCTAAACGTCTATAGTTTGTGTTTTACTCGGGTTAGTGTCCGGTAAAGGCTTCCTAACACGTGCGCATGTTCCGTTCAAAGTTCATGTGCTATTAATCCTAGAACTAGACTAAAACAGCTGCGAATCCTGTCACAGTAGCAACTGCTTACCCTAGCTCGTTACTCCTAGTCGTCACCGTAAGATTGCGGTTCAAGGCTTCCCCTACTCATGCAACTAGTTTAACATACAACAAGCAAGCAACACAAGTAAGATTGCGGTTCAAGACTTCCCCTACTTATGCAACTAACTGTCTCAGTGTGCACAGAATTAATACAAGTAAATAAACTATGCATTAAGCTCAAGTCTCAAAGGTAATACTTCATAGATTCATGCCCGACCAACACTAAGAGTTTAGCTAGACATGCTAGTAATAAACATCATAGAATAGTAAATAAGGTCTAATATGTCTGAGAAACACAGTAGCAACAGTGCGTGCAGATTGTCTTCTCGGCTGGCGCAGTTGGCTGGCGCAAATCCTCTCAACAAGTCCGTGTGTTTTCCAGTGTTGCCGCCCTCTCTGATGTGCGTTGTCCAATGACGGCTGTGATGTCTCTCTCTTGAAACCCTAGACTTACTTTGTTTATATATTGCCCAGGAAGTTCTCCTTTGGCAACTTCCAAATCTGGTCACTGGATTTTTGCGCCTAGCGCATGGCATTCGGCTAGCGCATCGGCTAGCGCACCGCTACTGACTCTCGCCAACTTCTCCTCTGCTTGTGCTGCTAGCTCCGCAGGCGGATCTCTCACTCCTAGAACGCTGCCTGTTAGCGCGTATCCGACTCAAGGACTCGTTTTTCCCTGTAGCACAAAAACACTAGAAACGAGTAATCTTGCTCATAAAATATTGCAAACAAGCATAGGGTTATGATCTAAATAATGCGTACAAATAGCCTCTATCAATGGTCTGTGTATATGATGACCCTGGCGCCTAGAACGTATGCACGGAACTTCTCTAGCGCAAACACAATTTCCAGAAGCTCCTTCTCCGTGGTGGTGTATTTCCTCTGCGCAGCGTCCAGTGTGCGCGATGCATAATAGATGGCGTGCGGTTTCTTGTCCACTCGCTGCCCCAGGACTGCACCTACTGCATAATCGCTTGCGTCGCACATCAGTTCAAATGGCAGGTTCCAGTCCGGTGCGCGCATCACTGGCGCACTGGTGAGCGCCTTCTTAAGCTTATCAAATGCGGCCCTGCACTCATCGGTAAAATCGAAGCACACATCTTTTTGCAAGAGGTTAGACAGGGGAATACAAATTTTAGAGAAGTCTTTGATAAAACGCCTGTAAAACCCAGCGTGCCCGAGGAATGACTTCACGTCGCGCACGCTAGTGGCATAAGGTAGATTAGAAATAAGGTCTATCTTAGCCGTGTCTACCTTGATCCCCTCCTCTGAGATGATGTGTCCTAGCACTACACCATGCGTTACCATGAAATGACATTTTTCATAATTAAGTACTAGGTTCTTAGAAATGCAGCGCGCCAAGACCTTATCTAGATGAGTTAAACACGCATCAAAGGTACCTCCATATACAGTAAAGTCATCCATGAACACTTCTATGCATATACCAATCATATCAAAGAAAATGCTCATGACAAGGCGTTGGAACGTACCTGGCGCGTTGCACAGCCCAAATGACATTCGCCGAAACGCAAATGTATCGAACGGGCAGGTGAACGTGGTCTTCTCCTGATCCTCCGCAGCTATGGGTATCTGGTTGTACCCTGAATATCCGTCCAAGAAACAAAAATAAGGCTTACCTGCTAATCGATCCAGCATCTGATCTATGAACGGTAGCGGGAAATGGTCCTTGCGCGTGACAGCGTTCAGCTTCCTGTAGTCGATGCACATGCGCCATCCAGTCTGTATGCGCTTGGGAACAAGCTCGCCCTGCGCATTTTCTTCCACTGTGATTCCTCCCTTCTTAGGCACAACGTGCACTGGACTGACCCATTTGCTGTCCGAGATGGGGTAAATGACTCCTGCGTCAAGCAACTTTAAGATCTCCTTCTGCACTACTTCCATCATATTTGGGTTCAATCTGCGCTGAGCCTCCCTGGATGGTTTGGCACCATCTTCCAATAGTATTCTGTGCATGCACACGTCTGGGCTCACTCCACGCAGATCTGCCAGTGTCCATCCTATAGCGCGCTGGTTCCTGCGCAGCACCTGCTGTAAACGCACTTCCTGCTCCTCTTCTAATCCTTTCTTTATGATTACTGGCAGGGTGTCCTCATTTCCCAGGAAAATGTATTTGAGGTGTTCCGGGAATTGCTTCAGCTCGACCTTGGGTGCCTGTTCAATAGAGGGCAAGATTTTATTGGCAGTGCAAATATGAACTATATCATGTACCTGTTTGAGTTCTGGTTCAGCACTGCTCAGCTCCTCGTCTTCCTGCTCCTCCAACTCTGTCTGTGCCAGTGGCTCTGGTTCTATTGCTGCGCTTGCACATTGCGCCTCTGAGACTAAATCGTCAATGTTGTCCATCGCGTGCACTATGGCGTCCTCGTGTGGGTGCTGCATCCCCTTGAATATATTGAAATGGATCTCTTCGCCATCTACCTCCATGGAGAGCGTGCCCCTCCACACGTCTATCTTCGTGCGCGCGGTCATAAGGAAAGGTCTGCCCAATAGGATCTGCGCACTGCTGGTGCTTGATTCACCCTCCATTTCCAGCACATAAAAATCTGCTGGAAACAACAGCTCTCCTACTCGCACAAGAACATCTTCTATCATGCCTGCAGGTTGTTTGCACGATCGATCCGCTAACTGAATAGTGAGACCTGAGGGCTTTAGTGGTTCAAGTCGGAATGTCGTATATAGGGAATAAGGTAAAAAATTGATGGACGCGCCTAAATCAATCATGCAGTTGCTCACTGTGGTCTTACCTAAAGTGCAAGGGATAGTGAACGTACCTGGGTCTCGGCACTTAGGTGGTACCTTATGTTGCACGATGGCTGAGGCCTGCGCATTTAGCATTACCTGTGCGCATTCGCCTTTCCTCCTCTTGTTTGTGCACAGCTCTTTTAAAAACTTGGCGTACCTGGGAATCTGCCGAACTGCTTCGATAAGGGGAATATTGATTTCCACCTTGCTGAATAACTCGTATAGCTCTTTGTCCAGCGCTTCCTTTCTAGCCAAGGGTGCCTGCACAGGGAAAGGTGCAGGTATATTAGTACGATTCGTGCCCTTGTCGTTTATTTGTGTTATACCTGGCGCTTCGCCCTGCTGGCTTGTGGCTGGCACTTCTGGTTGCGCTTCTTGCTCTGGTTGCGCATTCTGTTCTGCTGGATCCGGGACTTGCGCAACTGGTTGCGAGGGCGCCTTCGTGGTCTGTTCTGCTCCTATTGTGCTCCCAGTCCTCAGTGTCACTGCATTGACTCCTCCTTTGGGGTTCTGAATCACTTGCGAAGGTAGGTTGCCATCGCTCTTTTTCAGCTCATATACCGTGGTTGCGATCTATGATAGCTGCTTTTCAATGGACTCTAACCTCTTGTCATACTTCTCGTCATTCTTGCGTACTGTGTCTGCTAGCTGCCCCACGATATCTTCCAAAGATCGCCTTGGTTGCTGGTTGTTATGCGCTGGTGCGTCAGTGCGGCGATGCGGTGGATTGTAGGGCGCAGCTTGTTGCGTCTGTTGTGGCGCGCGCTGATCTGTGGACTGCCTCTGGAAATTGTTCTCCTCCTTCCATCTGAATCCATTTGCTGCCAGTCCAAAACGCGGCTGATTCTGCCTTGGTGGTCCTCTGTTGTCCCATCCTCCGAGAGCATTGACATCTCCAGATTCCTCAAATAGTGTGGGACATTCATCAGTCTTGTGTTCGGTGGACCTGCAGAATTCACATACCTTTGGCCCAACTGGTTGTGCGCTCTGCGCACTCATCAACTTCTGCAGCATGGCCTTCATTTCCTTGATCTCGGCGCTTGTTTCTACCTGATGCACAGAACGAGCACGACTATTTTCAAGTGTTAGCTGATGTCGTACCTGACCAGCAGAGTCTTCTATCAGCTGCCACGCGTCTTCTGGGTACATGTTGCAAATGTAGCCTCCTGCGCATGCGTTCAATAATCTCAGCTCCATGGGCAGCAATCCATTTAGGAAGTTCTCTATCAGCACATTCTGGGGTAGGCCATGATTGTAGCAGTTGGCCTCTAGCTCCCTGAAACGCTCGTAATACTCTGACAGAGACTCTCCTGCGCTCTGCCTTGGCGCGGCCAGTTCCCTCCTGAGTAGCGCGATCTTTGCTGCGGGATAGAATTTATCCAGGAACTTCTTCTGCAGCTGCTCCCATGTGTGAATTGATCCGGCTGGTAAGTTCATCAACCAATGTCTGGCTGTGTCACACAACGAAAATGGGAATGCCTTCATCTTCAGCGCCTCATCGCTCTCCCCTTCGGTCTTCATGTTCTCGCATATGACTAGGAATTCTCGCACATGCTTGACTGGATTTTCATTGTTCATCCCGTGGAACTTGGGCATGTGATGGATGAGCGAGCTCCTTAGCTCAAAATGACCGTCTGGTGGAAGCACGATGCACCATGGCTGGTTAACAGTGATAGGGGCTGACATCTCGCGCACTGTTCTGCGTCGCGCAGCTTGTCGAGCGGGAGGCGAATTGTACAATTCAGCGGCCATCCTTGCTTCAACCTCGCGCTGCACTTCTTCTCTGAACAGGGCTGCGCGGTTATGTGCCCTTGCTTCTTCCGGGGTTCTGTCCCCCAAGTTGTCTCCTTCGACACTGTTATCCTCCATAACCTGTTTTAAATCTCAAAGAAAACGAAATTAAAAGATAACTAATGCTGCTGCGTCTGTCAGTGCGCAACTAGAATCTGCGTAGCGCAACTGTTTCAAGGTTGCGCAGGCTAATGGTGATTGCGCGCTGTCAGAAACAACAACGAAAACAAAACAAACTGAAATAACTAGTTACTAAAAGGGAAAAACGTAAACTAACTAGAACTTAGCTGTGTTGCTCCCCGGCAACGGCGCCAAAATTTGATCGCGCGTCGTTGTGCGCGTCAAATATAATCCTTCTTCTTCCACTAGTACAGCGGTTAAGTAAGGGTCGATCTCCACAGGGAGCAAGTAGTTCAGTTCTAGCCAGTGACCTACACTTACGAAGATTGGGGGGTGAGTGATCGGGTTGCGCAGTGCGCGAGTAAACAGTGGTATCGTAACGCAGGAACTTGCACTAGACGTGCGCAGGCAGTAGAGATTAAGTACTATGACTATGAGAAGTATCGGCGCAGACAATCCTCTATGAGTGTATTCCTTATCATCGACTCTAAATGTCTATAGCTCGAGTTGCTAATGTTAGTGTCCGATCAAGGCTTCCTAACATGTGCGCATGTTCCGATCAAAGTTCATGTGCTATTAATTCTTACACTAGACTTAAACAACTACGAATCCGATCAAGGTAGTAATTGCCTATCCTAGCGCGTTACTCCTAGTTGGCACCGCCAGGCTATTCAACTAGTTTAACAAACAACAACAAGCAACAAGAGTAAGATTGCGGTTCAAGGCTTCCCCTACTCATGCAACAAGCTGCCAGTAATGTGCACAGAATTAATATAAGCAAGCAAGTTATGCATTAAGTGCAAGTCTCAAAGGAAATACTCATAGATTCATGTCCAACCGATACTAAACGTTTAGCTAGACATGCTAGTGATAAACATCATAGAATAGTAAAATAAGGTCTAATGTATCTGAGAAACAAGTAGCAAACAGTGCGTGCAGTATGTCTCTCGGCTGGCGCAGTCGGCTGGCGCAAGTCCTCTCAACAAGTCCGTGTGTTTTCCAGATTGCCGCTCTCTCGCTCTCTCGTGGCCCTCTGATGTGGGGTGTTGCCTCTCTGTGTGTCTCCCTTAAACCCTAGACCTCCTCCCCTTTATATACTGCTCGAGAGGTCCATCCTTGGCAACTTTCAAATCTGGTCATGTCAGGATTAGGAAATACTGGACTCTGCGCCTGGCGCACGGCATACTGCTTAGCGCATTGGTCGGCGCAACTCTGCTGTCTCTCGCCATTTCTTCTGTTTGCGCCGCTAGCTCCGCAGGCTGTGTGCTGCGCGTCCTAAACGCTGCCTGTTAGCGCGTATCCAACTTAGGCCCTTGTTCTGCCCTGAAATACAAAAACACTGGAAACCAGTAATCTTGTACATAAAATAATGCAAACAAGCACGGGGATATGATCCAAATAATGCGTATAAATAGGCTCTATCAGCGACCCTCAGAACAAGAGAGCGCGCTCAGTCACGCAGATGCCGAAGGCGAATACCCATAGCATGGCGAGGTGGGAAAACAGACCACCTTCCCTCTGGTAGTCGAGCTAGGGAAGGCGGGCGCGGGTGTAAACGCGTGCGCCGACCTGCGCAGATAGACCAAGGAGGGAGAGCAGAGCGTTGTTCCATAGCTGTTATCCGGAGGCCGAGACTGGAACCGTTCTGGGAAACATAGGAACCATAGACAAAGCTGTACAAAAGGAAAAAATACCAGCAGATGATATGCGCTACAAAAGAATCAGCATGCGCACAAATACGTACCAGCGTGCGCAAAGCCCACAAAGAAAATCATCAAAGGCTTGAGTTCCCAGAAAGTGCGCGGAAGAATCACGCACCGGAAGCAGCCTGCGCTGTTCACCATATACCCATCCTCGGAGTGAGAGCTGACGACCCGGAGCCTATGAAGAGCTATCTCCCAGCCATCCGAAATGATCTTCATCCCAGCTGAGAGGTAATGAATTGCGGAATTATTATATTGAAACTGTTGAAGGCAGTTGCGCGCAGGTGGTAGAGCAGCGCAAGGTGACCAGTAGTGCAGATCGCGCCAGAGTGCAAGACTGTGCGCTAGACTCCAGAGAGGTAATGGTATCCGTGCTTGAGTGCTTGTTCGGGACGAACAAGGGGCAAGTGTGGGGGGTTTGATAGAGCCTATTTATACACAGTATTTAGATCCTAACCCTATGCTTGTTTGCATTATTTTGTGTACAAGATTACTGGTTTCCAGTGTTTTTGTATTTCAGGGCAAAACGAGGGCCTAAGTCGGATACGCGCTAACAGGCAGCGTTTAGGACACGCATCACACAGCCTATGGAGCTAGCGGCACAAACAGAAGAACTGGCAGAGTCGACCACGGTGCGCTAACCGATTGCGCTAACGAGGAGCAGTGCGCCATGCGCAGAGAGTGGTGTTTCCAAATCCTGACACAACCAGATTTAGAAGTTGCCAAAGATGAGCCTCTTGAGCAGTATATAAAGAGAGCATCATATCATCATTCAGAGAGGACCACAGCACACGGGAGAGCGGCAGAACTGAAAAACACACGAGCTTGCTGAGAGGACCTGCGCTAACCGACTGCGCCAGCCGAGACTGCAACCTGCACGCACTATTTGCTATTGTTTTCTTGGATACTTTAGATATTATTTACTGTTTCTATTATGTTTACTACTAGCATGTCTAGCTAAACGCTTAGTATCGGTTGGGCATGAATCTATGAGTATTGCCTTTGAGACTTGCGCTTAATGCATAGCTTGTTTGCTTATATTAATTCTGTGCACACTGTTGACAGCTAGTTGCATGAGTAGGGGAAGCCTTGAACCGCAATCTTACTCTTGTTACTTGTTGTTATATGTTAAACTAGTTGAATAGCCTGACGGTGCCGACTAGGAGTAACGCGCTAGGATAATCTGTTGCTACTGTGACAGGATTCGCAGCTGCTTAGACTAGTCTTAAGAATTAATAGCTCATGAACTTTGATCGGAACATGCGCACATGTTAGGAAGCCTTGATCGGACACTAACATTAGCAAACTAAACTATAGACATTTAGAGTCGATGATAAGGAATACACTCATAGAGGATTGTCTGCGCCGATACTTCTCATAGTCATAGTACTTAGTCTCTACTGCCTGCGCACGTCTAGTGCAATTCCTGCATTTACTACTGTTTACTCGCGCATCGCGCAACCCCAATCACTCACTCCCCCAGTTTTCGTAAGTGCAGGATACTAGTTAAAGCTAATCTACTGCTTCCTTGTGGATTCGACCCCGACTTAACCGCTGTACTAAGTGGAAGAGGAAGGAATTAATTTGACGCGCACAACGACGCGCAGATCAGGTTGCTAACCGACTGAGGGCAATCCTTAGTAAAGATCAAAATACCATCCGCAAAAAGTAAATGGTTGATCTGTATCGCACCTCTTTTAGTACTGAATGCCTTCATCTCACCTTCGCGGACAAAATAATTTATTGCCTTTGACAGCCATTCCATGGCCAGCACGAATAGCGCCGGTGAGAGAGGGTCTCCTTGTCGCACGCCACAGCAGGATTTAAAGAAACCATATCTACTCCCAGTTATTTGATATATATCTAAAAATCAGATCGCACCATGATTCATTAAAGCCAAAACCCCGCAACACATGCATAATAAAATTTCAAGAAATGCGGTCATAGGCCTTGGACATATCCAGCTTAATTAATAGATTCCCATCAGCGCTAGTTTTGTGGAGGTCGTGTGTAAGATCATGGGCAAGTGCCAGATTTGCATGAATATTGCGGCCTCTCACAAAACCATCTTGTTCCTCACTGATAATAGAAGGCAGAACTTCACCCAGCCTTTTGCTGAGAATGCTAGAGATAATCTTGTGGCTCACATTACACAAACGGATAGGCTTTAGGTGATCGATGCAATTAGCATTGGCCTTTTTTGGAATAAGAGATAAAGATGTGGCCTATCACGCTGAAGGGAGCTGGAAGCCTTTGAAGAAAAATTGTACAGCCTTGGTGAAGTCTTCTTAAACACCAAAAGGTCAAGTAGAAAGGAACATTGAAACCATCCAGTCCTGGAGCACCATTAATATTCATCTCACGAATAACCCCAATAATTTCTTCACTCTGAGGAATACTGGTAAGGTTATTGTTCATCCCTTCCGTATGATGTCAAACAAATTCAATTCTGAAGGATTAAGAGGTGGAGTGCACCCATTGAAAAGAAGCTGTAATATTGGACAGGCAGTTCCAATCTCATTTCCGTTATAAGTCGAGGAACCATCATCACGAAGAAGGGTCATACAAGTTCTATTACGCCTAGCTTTGATTGCAGCATGATAAAAGGAAGTATTTCTATCCCCCTCCTTAAGCCAAGAAATTCTTGCCTTATCCTTAGCCATAGCTTCCTTTTGACGAAGAACATCATCCAAAAGAACCTGTGATTTTCTGAGTCTTTGATTGGCTTCTTCAATACATGCCTCTTGTAGATTAATTTCAGCAGCAGAGACTTCATCAAAAAGCATCTATTCTTTTTTCCGCAAATCACCAAAAACCTCCCAATTCCATTTCTTAAGCACATTCCTAAGATTTCTGAGTTTATAAGCAAAAGTTTGCAGAGGATTGTCATGTAAAGTCCCTTTCCAGGTATTCTCAACAAACTTTTTTAATCTAGGATGTGACTCCCAAATACGGAAATAATGGAACCTAGCTTTAGATCTAGATTCAGCATCAGCTTCCAAGAGAAGGGGATAGTGGTCTGAAAAGGCCCTTGTCAGGTGTGAGACCTTAGGCGAAGGGAGCGAGCAACATATTTACCATTAATAAGGAATCGGTCTAGCCTTCCCAAATGATTTCATCACCTTGTCTATTATTTCTCCAGGTGAAACGTGAGCCAATGAAACCAGTATCACTAAGACCTGCCCGCATACAGAAATTATTGAAATCCAAGATAGCCTCAACATTCGGCAGATTGCCACCTTTCTTTTCACAGGTCTGCGCAATAACATTGAAGTCTCCTCCTATTAACCAAGGAAGATCATACAGGTCTGCAATGTTTATTAAATCCTCCCAAAGAGATAATCTCTCCACCCGCCTATAAAGAGCATAGACAAAGGAATAGAGCACAGTAACGTTAAACTAGAAACTGACAACTAATAGAGAACATGTTGAGGCTGCCATTGTAAAATCTCAACTTCATTGTGATTTTTCCAGAAAAGCCATATCTTGTCATTAGATGATCCACCATGAGCGGCATATTGAAAGGGAATAGAATTCTGTAACTGATCAATTTTATTCCCATCCACCATAGGTTCAATAATCACTAGCATATCCGGCTTGTATTAAGAACAAATATGCTTTAGATAGGTCAACGTACCCCCGCTATAAATACCTCTTATATTCCAACAGATAATATTTATCATTGCTTTGGGTCAGATGAAAGATTAATTTTTCTAGTCTCCTCTCCTGCACCAGGATTGGGATAATTTTATCTCCCTCCTACATTTGAGGTGGGAAAATTACCTTTTTCCATCATTAATTGATTCCCCTCTCGGTTAGACATCTCTGCAACTCCTTGATTTGAGGCCAGACCACCGGTGCTGTCATTTCACGACCTTCTAAGGATGGACCTAACTGTTTAATTTTCGGATCAAAGTGTTTTGCTGCGTAACTCATGGCATTGATGTTAGACGTCTCAGAGTAGAGTGTGCTGCGTAGGATTTCCATGGTGTCATATAATGCCGGATGCGTAGACTATTGTAAGGCAAGAGCGTTTGTATTAGGGTTTTGATGTCGGCCGTCTTGTGTTCCTACCTCATGTTCCATCAACTGAGGCTCAAAATTTTCAGACCCTCCATCAACACTATTTTTTGGCTCATTATGATCAACAGATTTGTCTTTACCACGCCGCTTTCTGTTATTGACCTTAACCCATTCCTGAGTTGTGGTATTGGTTGTATGCCGGCTAGTGCCGCCATGTTCTTGATCAACACGGACTGTTGCTTTCATAAGAACGTCAGGGCAATATCCAGGGTCATCAACTATCTGTGTCCTAGCGAGAGAACTAGAATTTGCTTTTCTGCAGATACTAAGGTTATGACCATGGATTTTACACTCAGAACAATAAGATAATTTTCTCTCAACCTGAATCTGCTGCCAATATCCGCCTACATTCCCCATTGTAACCCACACTTCAGACGAAATTGGTTGGTTAACATCCAATTCCACACATGCCCTTGCATACCATAGAGATGAACATGCCTTTGTTCGATCATCCACACCAAGAAAGGATGAGAAAGTAGAGACAGTAGCACCAATAAAAGCTGTATCATAAAGTGATGATGGAAGACTAGGTAATCGAAGCCATACCGTAGTGAAGGTCGATTCTTTTCTCGGGTCATAACTTTCAGTCCACTGAAAGAACCGGAACATGGCGTGATTGATCTTGCGCAGAGGACAAGAAAGAGCTGCCACTGCATCTTCCCCAGAATCCAGAATAATCAAGACATGTCTATTATCCCAAATCTCACTAATGCTAGCACGACCTTGAATTCTCCAGGTTGATTGGAATACCTTCTGAATCTCAGAGAGGGTAGCTCGTCCCATAGTGAATTTAGCAATAAGTGAAGAGCCAAACCTTCGGGCCCCTGCCTGCACTTCACCACTGGTGAAGGCAACCGCTAGTTTACCATACCTAGATCCAGTCAGACGAGGTGGAAGCTTGATGGGGTCGAAGCGAGGTTGAGGAAGGGACCTCGCTGCCGTAACCGAGGCAAAAGACTTTACGAGCCCTAATTTTGAATAGTTAGAGAGGTTTTCAACACGGTCTGGGGGTTTGAGGTTGACGGGAGTCGATATAGAAGTCGAGGGACCGGCCATCTCGGCCGGAAAGGAGGTCGTAGCCTACTAGCACAGCAGTAATCGGAGCGGAAAGATATGCACATCGGTTATCTCTTTTACTGAATAGGGTCTATAGAGATATGCCCGAGCGTACATGTTTTGTATGCTCCGAACATCACTTCTTCTAGATGGATCAGACATTAATCGACCACATATTCTTGTTATTATTGAGCCTAAGATTGAGCATCATCGTCTCTCCTTCTTAGCTCGGCAGCTTGGATTTCCAAGTTTTGCTCATGGTGCTGAAGTTAATTCTCATATATGGCTGCTTTGGACGGATGATATCAATATGATTGATTTTGCTTGGCGAGGTCATCAGGTAACTATATCAACCTCAATTGTTTCAAATGATTTTTCTTGTTTATGAACCTTCGTCCATGCTCCTTGTTTTACTGGTGCTCAGCAGGTTTTATGGGATGAGGTTGTGGATCTTACTGTGCTTGTTCAAACCCTTTGAATTGTTGGCGGGGATTTTAATATTATCTCGTCTTGGGAGGAGAAGAAGGGGAGGAGATCAGGATGAGAATGGTTCCATGCAATTCTTTTAACTTGTTCCAGATTCGGGCAGATGTATCAGACGTTGGGTTTCATGAAAATCCTTTTACATGGTCTAACAACCAATCTGGAGAAGGGCAGATTTGGGAGCGCTTAGATAGAGTGCTCATAAATGGTTTTTCTCTTTCCCTTCTGTCAACTATTAGGGTTGATCACTTGGCATCAATCTGATCATTGTCTAATACTTGTGCACATGAAAAACACTCCTAGCCGCAAAGCTTTCTTTCGTATAATAAATGTTGGAAAAGCCACGTTGCTTTTCTCGACTATGTACGGAGTAATTGGAAAGGGACTCTTCATGATAACCCTTTGAGCAACTTTGTCCTTGAGCTCAAAAGGCTTCGGAGATGTTTGCAAGAATGGAATTGGAAATTTTTTTGGCAATCTTAACACCAAATCCCGTTCTTTATTGGCTAACATATCTGTCCTTAAGGCGGCTACTCTTCAGCAACATTAGTCCGAGATCATTGCTAGAGAGCTTGATATTTGTAAGGCCCAGTATAGTGATGTTCAAGAAGCTCCAGCTGCTGTCTTCTCAGGATGCTGTAGCATTACGCCAGAACAATTTATAGACGTTTTTCCAATGGATGCCATAAGCCATAAAAGATATACTTTGTCATCAAGGCGGTATGTCAATCATAAATCAATATGTCGAATCGATGGAAATGCTGTATCCCACCAATTGCCCATATCAGATAATAAATTTTGTGATAAAAGGAACTTTCGGCGAAGGGGTCGAGGATATGTTTTTTGAGTATTCTTAAAGACTCGAAGAAAAAAAGGAGTTGTTCTTGAACCTAAAAAAGGAGAAAGGCACCTACTAGCGAAGAATGTGGTATTTTCTAAGATTTTGCACGTGTGATGCAAGTTCCTTTTATTTTGCAAAGCAAAGCTCTTCGCATTGTAAAAATTATTGTATCAGCTTGACCCTTCCTAACAGATACAAATTAAGAAGCCTGATTGGTCGAAATCCCAACTGATTTTACATCCGAGCATAATTAGTCATTTAACCCCTCTCTATTTTTTCAGGTTGGTGTTGAGCGATACTTACCATTAGGAGCAGATCAACGACAAAGCCACGCAAAAAGAGTCAATCGAGCAAAGAAACGAGCTAAATAAAATGCACTAGGCATACTAACCATCGATATGGTTGTATTCATGGACGGGTACAGGGTTAGAACACCATTGAGTTTTCCAGATCCATACCGGTCGTATCTTATTCAAGCGATAAGATAGTATCACACATATCACTCATGAGCGGCATTTGATCCTTAGATCCAGGTCATAGAAAAATAATATTGTTTTGACTTAACTTGGAGAAAGAGAAAAATCAAGCTACTCACTTTGATTGATATCTTGAAGGAAAACTAAGAGTTATGGGCATTTTTTATAAGTCAGTGTCGGCGCCTTTATTAATGTAAACCCAAAGACCGGGGCCTCGGCAAGTAAATCAAGGGGTGGACGCCACAGATTATACTCGGGTTCGCCCTGAAAGTAGAGAAAAATAATAAAACCCTCAAGTGCCAATCGATTAGCAACCTCGATCTAATAACACCGAACAGGCAATACAACCAATCAAATAAGTAAATCATTTTGAACTCTATTGTTCAATACAAATGGAATGCGATTATCACGAAGAGAATCATCCCTACTCCGCAAAGGATGAACAACAAATGGAATATGAGTCGGGAGATGAAGATGGTCAGCTGCAAGGGCACACCAATTAGCTCTAGACAACATCTCGCTGGTACGATACAAACCAATATTAGTGGAACACACTAATGCAGTAGCAGCACCATTTTGGGTCGGCCTAAACCGATGAAAGCGTAGTGTCATTTGGTCAATAAGTCTTCGACGAATATGGATCATGTCATGTGGGACTTGAGCTTCATCGAAGATGATCTAGTTTTTTTTTCCCTTAAAACTGGTCAGTACCAGTCATCTTAATTTATTATTATTTTTTTTTAAAAGCTTATTTTTATTAATGAAGGACTCAAATAGCCTGAGTCGTGGCTTATACAAGGTTCCCCAAAAGTCAAAATAGACCTCAGGCATTTCCCATGGAATAAACAAAGGACTCGAAAATTCGAGATTCAAAAACAACGCAAAAACCAAAACAAAAATTGGCAACGGCTCGGACATCCCGAGGCCAGTTTAGCTTATAAAAACAAGGAAAGGCAGCCCCAAACACCGGTTGAACGCAGCCAACTTGAAAGTGTTGAACAGCCTAAAACAATAAATGTCAAAAGAATAGAGGAGCAAAAAATGACCCAAGGCCAATGTAGGGACCACACTATTATAAAAAGGAATCATCTCTAGAAGTGTAGCCATAGGAGATAGACTCGAGGAATGTAGTGACTTCACTGGATTGATGGACAACCTCCTCTGCCCCATCTCTAGCCTCCAAGTCAACCGACCTAGTGCAGAAAAAACTCAGCCGCAGGACATCAGCACAAATACAACGCTGCACTGCCTTATGAAGATGATTCTTTCTAGTCTCCACCAGATGACTAGGAGAAATATAGACCAAAGCAAGAGCCGCAAGATTAATGGCAACACTAATTCTTTGCATCTTTTGAATTCTAAACTCATCTTTATTGATATGATCCCAAATTCTTTGCATCTTTCGAATTCTAAACTCATCTTTATTGATATGATCCCAACACTAATTCAAGAAATTACACGTATCTTGATTGATCAAGTTATTTAAAGTAAAACTAAGGCATCTATGAAGGCGCGAGCATACCCTTGTCCTTTTTAAAATCATATATCTAATCATCCAATCAAAGAAAAAAACCATACACAAGAAAGGTAAACTTGGCTTAGACGATCACAAGAGAGCAACCTACATTAACATATCATCTCTAAAACCATCAGTTAAAATGGGAGGTAAAGGATATGGAGCGCATGATACCTCATCCTGAGTACGGACCTCGCTAGGAGCTCCACCAAACTTAACGGTGGCCCCTACAAATCAAGGGCAGAAGACTCAAAATCTTAAGCAATCACTATGAATACAACGAACCACAGGTTTGGGGAGATCCGTCAACTTTCTATATACCCAGTCTTGCTAACCTTTGTACACAAGGCTTGTAGCAGTTTGGTTTGGTTAATCATCACAGGAATGCGTCGCATTCTCTTTACACCATATTTCTCCATCAAGGCCTTTAACCGAGTTAAGAGCCTAGCCGGTGATGATCATCTAATGTTAGAAAAAAAACAGAGTCAAGAGCCTCCATTGATATGCTGTAATCTTCATTTGGTCAGCAAAAACCTTCTCTGCATGTGAACTCTGAATAGTAGTCACTCTAATTCCATGATTTGAGCAACCTCAAGGGCATATTCTATGAAGTTACTTAGATTAGTCAAGGATTTCCCATTGTGCAGTTTCTTCGTCAAGGCAAGACAATACCTTCCCATGTTGTTTCTGAATATGGCCGCTCCTACTATCATTGTCCTGTTTCAACATTGCAACTATCTAGATAGATCCCAAATTCACCAGGATCCCAACACATCCACTTCCCTTTGATTACTGAAGAGGATTGATATCAAAGTAAAACATGGCATATCTTATTTTCTTTGAGTTTGCCTGTAGACTTGGAATCGAAGAAACAAGAAATCTAGTCCAATGAAATAGTCTAGACATTATACCTTGGCACTTAATATCATGAAGCGCGCTGTTCCTTGTAATCTAGATTTCCCAGAGTCTAAGACATGCTAATCCTAGCTTGAAACATTGAAGTAAATTCTTCTGTTGAAACTGAGCAGTCCAGAAGTTAATAAAGGATGGCATGGACATTGGTCTGGCACACGAAAAAGCCGCAGCGATGCTTCCCCAAGTTTCAACAGCCCACTTACATCTAAAAAATAGATGGCTGATCTAGTTAATGACATGAGAAAACAAAATAAGATAACGATGAACAAGGTAACGATTGCACCATGGCCATACTAAGATTTCCCCACCCATCACGAACAACCACACCACCATAGTGAATGCCATTGCGAGTGAGGAAGGCTACATCAAGAGCTAGCATCCGGCTGACGCCAAACACTCCACACAATGCGAGCCGGTCTGCTATTTTGTTGCATAACCTTCAAGGTTGCCAGCATGAGGTCATTTTGCGGAGATGAAACATAAGTTACGCGAATAACGGGACAAGATGATGAACCCACCCTAAAGTAGCTTTCAACCAATCCCTATGGATCTCCCCATACAAGATAGAATTTAGATCCTTCCACAACTCCCATAAACCACATCATGCCAAAGCCACCGCAAGATAATCGATAAAATCCTTCTTTTTTCCGGATAACCAAACCTGAGTAAAGGTGCGCATACCGTGCACTCTAGGACGATCGAATGACGTCCCATGAAAGACCACAATCCACGCCCCCAATCACCTGCAAAAACCAAATGAAGAAGCCCCTCCACGGTTGGGCTATTGCAGCAAACACATTTTGAAGCTAAGCGAACACCAATGTGCACCACAATATCGTCCATAGGGAGGATGTTATGATAAACCCTTCACATGAATTAGATAACTTTCATCGGAATAAATGGCCTCCAAATCTGACTAGCCCATCAAGGCGCGTGCGCCGACGTGCGAAGACAGACCATGAAGGGAGAGCGGGGCGTTGTTCCATAGCTGTTATCCGGAGGCCGGGAGTGGAACCGTTCTGGGAAAGATAGGAATCATAGACAAAGCTATATAAAAAGGAAAAAATACCAGCAGATGATATGCGCTACAAAAAAAAAAAAGAATCAGCGTGCGCACAATAAACCAGCGAGCGCAAAAGCCACAGAAAATCATCAAAAGGCTCGAGTTCCCAGGAAGTGCGCGGAAGAGTCACGCTCGGGAAGAAGCTTGCACTGTTAACCATATACCCATCCTCGGATTGTCTGCGCCGATACTTCTCATAGTCATAGTACTTAATCTCTACGGCCTGCGCACGTCTAGTGCAATTCCTGCGTTTACTACTGTTTACTCGCGCATCGCGCAACCCCAATCACTCACACCCTCAGTTTTCGTAAGTGCAGGATACTAGTTAAAGCTAATCTACTGCTTCCTTGTGGATTCGACCCGGACTTAACCGCTGTACTAAGTGGAAGAGGAAGGAATTAATTTGACGCGTACAACGACGCGCGATCAAATCTCCACTGGACTATTCTCTGCTGAATATTTAGAAACTCTCTTGATGCTCGTTGATGAACGGCCGAGCCCTTTTTTTAAAGATCCGAATAACTGCTGTAGACCTGATGTTACAGCTTCCTGAACCAGCTCCTGCTATAGCAGCCGCTTGTTCACTTGTGCTGGTTTTGTCAAACACTGCCATACTGCATCATCATACCCAACCCCAGAAAACTATATGAGCCAATCCAAAATTTCAAATAAAAACTATAGTAATGTATCATCTCTAAAGCCATAATTGGGACCATATGCTCTAAAGGCATTCTCCTCCAAATCTGCCATTTATTTCTCCTTTTCCTAGGCAGAAAGATCTGATTTTTAATTGATCGTTATGTAAACAATGCAAAACCTGTTTAGGCAATTCTGGCCACCTACAAAAAACTCTATCATGCTTACTCATATAAGCAAGATAAGTGGCAGCTTAATTAATAGTTGCTGGGATGCGACGCATTCTTATCACTCCGTACCTCACCATCAAGCTTTTTAACCAGGTTTGGATTCTCATTGACGAGCTACATTCCTAGTTTGATCAGCATAGATCATTTCTGGATGGGAGCTCTGGATGATGTCTACTCTAATTCCCTGCCGGTTAGCAGCCTCAAGAACATATTCGAAAAATAATTTTAGGTCATCTAGGGATTTACCTCTTAGATATTTTCTTTGTAAATGCAAGACAAAAAGTACCCTGGTTCTTCTTGAAAATAGCTGCCCCAATTAGCAGCTCCCATGTCTCAACAATGTTAATATCTAAACACACTCCTGCCTCTACAGGGTCCCAGCATATCCATCTTCCTTTGAGAACCAACCGCTGAAGATTATTGATATCAAAATAAAATAAAGCAAACTTGATTTGATTTGTATAAGGCCTGGAAGTTGGGAATAGAGGACACTAATATTCTAGCCCAATGATATAATCTGTCCATTAAATTAGGACGCACTTTAATCTGTCCATTCTAGCCCAATGATTTTTCTTGGGAGGTGATGGAATTGTCCAAGCATCTTGCCCATGTTGCTTTGTTTCATTTTGATTACCTGTTCGGCGCGATTGTGTTGGCTGCTTCCAACCGGCACTTGAAGATCTTTTTATACTGCCTTTTGATTTGTTTGGCCATGGGGATGCTCGGCCATTGCTTTAGTTACATTTTTCATACACACATGCTTGTTTGGCCATGGAGTTCCGGCACTCTTGTAATTGCCATGACTCAGGCTCTTTGAGTCAAAACTAGCCTTTGATAAAAAAAATAAAAAAAGGAAGCACTTTATCATGCTAAACAATGTTCCTTGCGTTCCATAATTCCCACAGACCAAAACAGGATAGACCAAGCTTGAAGCACCGAAGGGAATTCTTTTTTTGGAGTTGAGCAGTACAACAATTGGTGAAACCTGCCGGGGAAAGAGGTCTGGAGAAAGAAAAGGCAGCAGCAAAAATTACCCACATTTCCGCAGCCCATGATTAAAACAACAGATGTATCGAGAAGTAATATAAATTCCCATACTTCTAACATTTGTATCAATTGACAAACCATTCATCAGCAAATGCCACATAAATAAAGTTATCTTCGGGGGAATCCACTTCTGCCAAATAGCTTTTGACAGCGCGTCGTCGTGCGCCTCAAATTAGAATTTATAACTCCTGTAACACACTAGCAAGCGGTAAGCAGGGTCGAACCCAAAGAGAGCAAATGAGTCGGAGTTCAATGAGAGTCACAGAAAAAGGAACGCAACTGAGGAAATCAATTCAAAGAAAATCAGTTCGGGGAATACAATGCAACTAGTTATCACCGATCGAATACATGAGTAAGCTAGTGAATTCTGCCTTAGTTCAACATTCCCGCTAAAGATATGTCAACAATCA
Source organism: Umbilicus rupestris (assembly GCA_963678935.1). NCBI lineage: Eukaryota > Viridiplantae > Streptophyta > Magnoliopsida > Saxifragales > Crassulaceae > Umbilicus > Umbilicus rupestris. The sequence continues at coordinate 8,768,137 of OY787612.1, forward strand.
AATTCTACCTATTCTTAACCGCTAGGCCTTCGAACGAGTGCAATAGTTGCTCGACTTATACCACAAAATTGGTTCTACCGCTAGGTTTTCCCAAACAATGCAATCAAGTCAAGTGTAACACAATTGATATCAATCTAGCTCACCGCTAAGCTGCACTAAATTGTCAATCAAAGCATTCGATTTCATTCATACAAGGGCAGCAATCCATAGCTCAAATCATGTACTCATTGACCTCAAACCATTGTTGCACTATAAATCCCCAAACTGAAATATTGATTTAGCTACTCATAATATCCATGAATACAATAGAAACTAGGTTCATCACACTACAATATACAAACTGAGCTCAAAACAAGTCCGGCCGTGAACAGTAATTCCGGCCGTGAACAGTACGGTGAATAGTGAAATGTGAACAATAAAATGTGAATAGTAAACTCCGGCGACTTTTCCAGCAGCTTCGCTCCAGCTCCTCCACTGCCGTGAACAGTGCCGTCCCGTGAATAGTGCTGTCCAGAAATGTCCACTTGAAGAGAGATGATTCTTTTCCCAATTAGTCCATGTTTTAGGTTTAGGGTTTTTTTGGTTGAACCACCTTGATTGAACCACATGTGCTTGAACCAAATCTGATTTCCACTTGAACCAGCAGAGTTGACTGCTGTTGACTTCTTGATCTTGGATGAATGCTTCGAATTTGCGATAAATTCCAATGCGATCTTGAACATTCCTACGATACGAAAACACTACAAAAGAGTAATCGATTCACGCAAAATGTAATAAAACTATGGGAATAAATAACTCAATGGAGCGTATAAATACACTCCATCAAACTACCCCACACTTATTCTTGTTCGTCCCCGAACAACAACAAGACACGCAAGCACTCAAATCATTCCTATCATGCCATGATATAAACATTGAAATTACTCGAGAAGTCATCCCTAATCAGTCAATCAATACATGCTCACAATCATTCTCAAATAATGATCAACAAAAACTAGAATGACACATGTTACCTTTAAGCTTGAGATGGGATTTAATGGATGACTAGGAGTTAGTCCTTTAAGACTCCTAACTCCACTCTTTGGTTCAACTTCATAGCCACGCGCATGCAACTGAATTTGCTTTCTTTGGCACGTGATAAATCCGAGTTATGAGAGGATCAACCTTTTCTTCTTTTCTTGTAGGACATATTACTTGCGTTTGGACTTTGCTCTTTTTCGATTGCTTTTCTTTCACTTCTTGTAAATCTGATTTTTTTTCTTTTCGAGCTTCTAATGTGAAATGTTTGCTTCTTGTCCTTTTTGAGCTTTGCTCTCCAATTTGAACCGTTCCAATCATAGCCTTCGAATGGCAGCATAAGGAACGCGTCCCGCTCTTTCTCATCCTTGCCCTTTCAGCGCGAGGCAAGATAGGGGTTACCCACCCATTCTCGGTTACTCGGACTAGAGATAGGACGGTTTGTTTTCCCGTCCCACCACTGCATAACACTGCAATGATGGAGTCAATATCACCCCTCATAACTCGAAGCACCAACCTCCACAAATACAGTGCGCTACGCGACTAATTCTTTGAACCTCCAAATGAATGTCAAGTCCCTCTAGGACATTTCTATCAACTCCACATCCTGAAATATCTCAGCTCAAAAGAACATATAACATTAAAGCGCAAGCATCACAATATTTTGGAATTCATGGAAAGCATACATATCAAAACTTCAAAGAGAGGGCATCATCTCATAAAATCAGCATTTATATCACAGCACAATGCATCATCTCATTAATCCAGCAGCAACTCAGTAGCATAATCCTCATAAACATGGCAGCAAATGCTCACAAACTCAGCAACTCATAAAAAAAAAACTAACGTGCTCTACTACTAACTAATGCAAGCTAACAAAGGCACACAAGATGAACGTAGCGCGCATACTAACTTCCCACCCCACACTTGAATCAAACCGTGTCCTCATGGTATAAGCTAGGGAAGGAAAGGAAGCTCATGCAAGATACACACAAGAATTAAACAACTAACATGGCTAAAAAAAAGTCAGAGAAAATTGCGCCCCAAGAAGACATTAGCCCACGCGCCCCAAGAAGACATTAAGTTGCTAAAGTGTGAATCCGGCGCGCGGAATAATGTTGCCTGGAGGAGCGTGACTCACTGAGATGGAAAACACCAAAAGTTGCTATTCAAACACTCTAATGACTTCTAACATGCAAGACTCTCTTAAACACTAAATAGACTCACACTAAAACTCTAAAACCGGGTTGCCTCCCGCAAGCGCCTTTGTTTAACGTCTTGGGCTCGACGAAACCTCCCATTTCAAGCACATGCCGGTTCGGCCAATTGAAACTCCTCATCAGCTGGGATTTCTTCCCCGTGGTAGTGTTTGACACGCTGCCCATTCACCACAAACCTCTCGCCGGTACTTGGCTTCTCAAGCTCAAGAGCTCCATGATTGAAAACTTTGACAATGGTGTATGGACCTGTCCAACGAGAACTCAACTTGCCAGGCATAAGTTTAAGTTTAGATGAAAACAATAGTACCTTCTGCCCAATGTCGAATGTGCGTCTCAGAATAAACTTGTCATGGTAAAGCTTGGTGCGCGCTTTATAATCTGATTGGCAGTCATAAGCCTCCAAACGCAGCTCCTCCAGCTCATTCAGTTGTAGCCTTCTCTCACTACCTGCACTAGCCAAATCAAAATTGCATGATTTAATTGCCCAATAGGCCTTGTGCTCTACCTCAACCGGCAAGTGGCAAGCCTTGCCATAGACGAGTCTGAAAGGAGAAGTCCCAATAGGTGTTTTGTAGGCTGTCCTGTACGCCCACAATGCCTCATCTAATCGCGTGGACCAATCCTTCCTTGAAGGCTTAACCATTTTCTCTAGAATGGACTTAATCTCCCGATTTGATATCTCAGCTTGACCATTCGTCTGTGGATGGTAGGCTGTGGAAACTCTATGATGCACTCCAAAATGTCTAAAGGCAGCCGCAACCCATTTGTTGCAAAAGTGTGAGCCTTGATCACTTATCACCGCTTTTGGGACTCCATATCTGCAAAATATGTTAGTGCGCAAGAAATCCACAACAGTTTTTCCATCATCAACTCTAGTGGCCTTAGCCTCTACCCACTTGGAAACATAATCAACCGCAACCAATATATATAGGTAACCAAAAGAAGAAGGGAAAGGTCCCATAAAATCTATGCCCCAAATGTCAAACACCTCATCAACAACTATTGGAGTTTGGGGCATTTGATTCCTAGCTGAAATGTTCCCTACTCTTTGGCACCTATCACAATTCTTACAATGGTTATGCGCATCTCTAAATAAATGGGGCCAAAAGAATCCACTATCAAGCAATTTCCTAGCAGTTCTCTTTGGACCAAAATGTCCACCACAAGCATGTTCATGGCAAAAATAAAGAACAGATGGGATCTCAACATCGGGCACACAACGTCTAACAATTTGATCAGCCCCAATCTTCCACAAACATGGATCATCCCAAATGTAATACTTAGAATCATGCTTGAGTTTTAATCTTTGAGCTCTACTGAAGGATGGAGGGAATTTACCTGCCACCAGGTAGTTAACAATGTTAGCATACCATGGTGCTCTGTCACTAATAGCGAATAAGTGCTCATCGGGAAATGTCTCAACTATGGGCAGCGCCTCTTCATCTCGCACCAATCTGCTCAAGTGGTCAGCCACTGTGTTTTCAATCCCCTTCTTGTCCTTGATCTCTACATCAAACTCCTGAAGAAGAAGGATCCATCTAATCAGCCGCGGTTTGCATTCTTTCTTTGTCATTAAGTACCGAATGGCTGCATGATCAGAAAACACAATAACTTTAGAGCCAAGTATATAAGACCGAAATTTTTCAAGCGCAAAGACAACTGCTAAAAACTCCTTTTCAGTGGTGGAATAATTTTTCTGGGCGACGTCTAAAGTCCTAGACGCATAATGGATGACCACTGGTTTCTTCTCACTCCGTTGTCCAAGCACCGCACCCACAGCATAATCGCTGGCATCACACATGATCTCAAAAGGTTGTGTCCAGTCTGGAGCTTGCAGAATTGGGGCGCTGGTCAAAGCTGCCTTGAGCTCTTCAAAAGCTGTCTTGCAATGATCATCAAACTCGAATGGGACATCTTTTTGCAGCAGCCGCGACAATGGTAGGGCAATCTTTGAAAAGTCTTTAACGAACCTGCGATAGAAACCTGCATGTCCTAGAAAAGACTTGATAGCACGCGGGTCAGTAGGAAATGGCAATCCACCAATGATATCAATTTTTGCTCTATCTACTTGAATGCCCTTCTCAGAAACAATATGTCCTAGAACAATGCCATGTGTGACCATGAAATGGCATTTCTCATAGTTAAGCACCAAGTTCATATCAATGCAACGTGTGAGCACTCTATCTAAATTGTGCAAGCATTCATCAAAAGTATTTCCATAAACAGTAAAATCATCCATAAATACTTCAACACAATCAGTCAATAAATCTGAAAATATGCTCATAACTACACGCTGGAAGGTACCTGGTGCGTTACACAATCCGAAGGACATGCGTCTGAATGCAAATGTACCAAAGGGGCAAGTGAATGTCGTCTTTTCTTGATCCTCAGCCGCAATGGGAATCTGGTTATAACCTGAAAATCCATCAAGAAAACAAAAGGATGGTTTACCTGCAAGTCTATCCAACATTTGATCGATGAATGGAAGGGGAAAATGATCCTTGCGTGTGGCTGCATTAAGTTGTCTATAATCAATACACATCCGCCAGCCATTCTGCACTCTCTTGGGCACCAGCTCTCCCTTGTCATTCATCTCTACCGTCATCCCGGTTTTCTTGGGCACTACATGCACCGGGCTTACCCATTGACTGTCCGAAATTGGGTAGATGATACCTGCATCAAGGAGCTTTTGCACTTCTTTTTGGACAACCTCCATCATGATCGGATTCAAACGCCTTTGAGGTTGTCTCACTGGTTTCGCTCCCTCGTCTAGCAGGATTCGATGCATGCAAATTGCTGGGTTGATTCCTCGAATGTCAGCCAAAGTCCAACCTATGGCTGTTTTGCGCTCCTTTAGCACGCGCGCCAATTTGATCTCTTGATCGCTTTCTAGCCCACTCTTAATGATGACTGGCAGCGTCTCACCATCTCCTAGAAAAATATACTTCAAGTGCTCCGGTAGAGGTTTCAATTGAATCTCAGGGGCCTGCACAATAGATGGGACAAGTTTTGTTTCGCTGCACAATTTAATCGCATTAACCTCATACCTGACAGCATCATGGGTGCACTGCCCATCACCAATTTCTTCAATGTTCAGCTCTGATATATCCTCTCCATATCTCATCAATGCTGCATCCTCAATAGTATCCAAGGCATCTGTTCCTGCAAGGTCAGGTGGGAATCGCATAGAGTGATAAATATTGAATTTGATTACCTCCCCGTCTACCTCCATAGAAAGATCACCCGTATGTGTATCAATCTTTGTTCGTGCAGTCACCATAAAGGGTCTCCCTAGTAAGACTTGAGAGGCATCTACCTCACTTTCCATCTTCATCACATAGAAATCTGCAAGAAATACAAGGTTGCCTACATGCACTAACACATCGACTACTATACCTTCAGGCTTGGTACATGATCTGTCAGCCAACTGAATAATCAAGTCAGTGTGTCTAAGAGGGCCAATTTGCAACACTTGGTACAATGAATAAGGTAACACATTGATAGAAGCACCCAAATCAAGCATGCAATTATCCACCCGAACCTTATTGATAATACAAGATATTGTAAAGGTACCTGGGTCCTTGCACTTTTGTGCAACCTTGCCTTGAAGGATGGCTGAGATGTTTGGCTTGAAGCTTACTTGCTCTGGTCTGATTCCTCCTCTACGAGTGGTGCACAAATCTTTCAGAAACTTCGCATACTTTGGAATTTGCTTGATTGCGTCGAGGAGGGGGATTGTGATCTCCACCTTGCTGAAAAGCGCTAGAAGCTCTTGATCCATTGTTGGGTTCCTCTTTGACCTTGAAATCTGCATAGGAAATGGAAGTGGAGGGTCAGTTTGGCGGAATTCAGAATTTGAGGCAGAAGGTCGCGCTCCAGATGAAGACATTATTCGCGCTCCAGATGAAGACATTAAGGGTCTGCGCGCCGAGCTAATGTTCTCTTGGGGCGCGCTACTCTCTGTTTCGGTTTCCCGCCTCGGTTCTTCTACAATTTTCTTGCCGCTTCTCAAGGTAATCGCATTGACACTTCCTCTTGGGTTGGGTATTGTTTGTGAGGGAAGCTTTCCTTTGTCCTTGTCATTCTTCAATTCGGAAACGGTAGCCGCCAATTTGGACATTTGCTTTGTCAACTCGGCTAGGGTGCTGTCGGTCTTGGCTTGATTATCTGCATAGTCATCGCCATCTCCTTTATGACTTCTTCTACTGATTTCCCTTGATTTGCACTGCTCGGGCCAGCTTGGTTGTAGTTGCGCCTTTGTTGTTGCCCATAAGAATTCCCATTTCCAATTCCATTGTATCTCTCTTGTTGGTGAAATGGTGGGCGGTAGGCTTGTCCTTGTCCTTGGTTCTGATTTTGTCCTTGATTGAATCCTCCTTCATTTCTCCAACTGAAACCGTTGGCTGCTAATCCAAATTGCCTTGGTGCTTGCCTATTGTTGAATTGTTGAAATCCTCCCATAGCATTGACATCAGCGGCCTCTTCCTCATGTAGGCTAGGGCATTCATCTGTCTTGTGGCTCGCAGTGCCACAAAGTCCACAAGCTTTAACTTCACTGACTTGGCCAACCATAAGCTTCTGCACCATTTGCTTAAGCTCCTTGATCTCAGTTGCCATTTGATTTGAATTGGAATCCATTTGGGAGACATTCCTTGCTCGGCTTGTATCATCTCTTCTACCGGAATCATCTCTAAATCTGGCACTCTCGGCATTCTCATTGATAAGCTCTCGCACCTCAGCAGGTGTTAGATTCAAAACCGTGCCCCCGGCTGCTGCATCCAAGAGCGTCCTCTCCAATGGTCTCAATCCATCCAATAAGTACTCCACAAGCATTTCTTCTCTCATACTCAAATTACAACAGCTTTGTTCTAAGGCATTGAATCTCCCCAAATAATCATACATTGACTCACTTGGGCCTTGTTTAATGTTGGAAAGCTCTCTTCTTACTTGGGCAGCTCTAGCAGGAGGATAATATTTATCGAGAAACTTCCTTTGCATTTGCTCCCAAGTTCTAATGCTTATTGAAGGCAAAGATAAAAACCAAGTTTTTGCAAGGTCAGTTAAACTGAAGGGAAACACTTTTAACTTAAACCTCTCTTCCGGAGCAGCATATGGTTTGAGAGTCCGACATATCCCGTTGAATTCTTGTAGATGCCTAGATGCTACTTCTCCTGGCAGCCCTCCAAACTTTGGGAGATGATGGACCACTGCTGTCTTCACTTCAAAGTCATCCTCATCTTGATCAGTGTTAATGCACCATGGTTCATTGTTGAATGTTGGGGCTGAAAGCTCTCTAAGTGTTGGTGGTCTCATCCTTCCACGTGCATATTGCTGAGGATGAGGTTGAGGTGGATAATGTTGTTGTTGTTGAGGAGGAGCTGCATATTGTTGTTGAGGAGGGGGTGGATATGCATAATCATCTTGGTCTTCCCTCCTCTCTTCTCTATTGTAACGAGCTGCCCTTTGCCTTTGATTAAAGACTCTCTCCGGCTCATCATAAAAAGGGGGAGCAATTGGATTGTTGTTGTTGTTTTGATCGGGTTCATGATCACCATGGACACTTCCTGCAAGAGACATACTAGAAAGCCAAGTGAAATGCAAAGGTAGACTACCAAACAACTCAAAAGCACAAAATGCAGAATTTAAATAACTAAACAATTCAAAAAGAAAATGTAAACGAACTCGGATGGCTAAAAAAACACACAGCTCACGCTAGGGAGGGTGAGTCCTGATCGGGAGCCCGTTCCGCTCAAAGAAAGGTGTCCTGATCTTCAATCAGACTCCGGTGACACTATTCATACCCTTCCCGGCAGCACTATTCACCGCTGGCTAAAACTCTTTCTTTTTCTCTTCCAATCTGCACAACAAGCAAGCTAAACACAGTAAAACAATAAAAACAAGAAAAACAAAGTTTAGAACTCTAGACTGAATGTTGCCCTCCCCGGCAACGGCGCCAAAATTTGACAGCGCGTCGTCGTGCGCCTCAAATTAGAATTTATAACTCCTGTAACACACTAGCAAGCGGTAAGCAGGGTCGAACCCAAAGAGAGCAAATGAGTCGGAGTTCAATGAGAGTCACAGAAAAAGGAACGCAACTGAGGAAATCAATTCAAAGAAAATCAGTTCGGGGAATACAATGCAACTAGTTATCACCGATCGAATACATGAGTAAGCTAGTGAATTCTGCCTTAGTTCAACATTCCCGCTAAAGATATGTCGACAATCAAATTCTACCTATTCTTAACCGCTAGGCCTTCGAACGAGTGCAATAGTTGCTCGACTTATACCACAAAATTGGTTCTACCGCTAGGTTTTCCCAAACAATGCAATCAAGTCAAGTGTAACACAATTGATATCAATCTAGCTCACCGCTAAGCTGCACTAAATTGTCAATCAAAGCATTCGATTTCATTCATACAAGGGCAGCAATCCATAGCTCAAATCATGTACTCATTGACCTCAAACCATTGTTGCACAATAAATCCCCAAACTGAAATATTGATTTAGCTACTCATAATATCCATGAATACAATAGAAACTAGGTTCATCACACTACAATATACAAACTGAGCTCAAAACAAGTCCGGTCGTGAACAGTAATTCCGGCCGTGAATAGTAAACTCCGGCGACTTTTCCAGCAGCTTCGCTCCAGCTCCTCCACTGCCGTGAACAGTGCCGTCCCGTGAATAGTGCTGTCCAGAAATGTCCACTTGAAGAGAGATGATTCTTTTCCCAATTAGTCCATGTTTTAGGTTTAGGGTTTTTTTGGTTGAACCACCTTGATTGAACCACATGTGCTTGAACCAAATCTGATTTCCACTTGAACCAGCAGAGTTGACTGCTGTTGACTTCTTGATCTTGGATGAATGCTTCGAATTTGCGATAAATTCCAATGCGATCTTGAACATTCCTGCGATACGAAAACACTACAAAAGAGTAATCGATTCACGCAAAATGTAATAAAACTATGGGAATAAATAACTCAATGGAGCGTATAAATACGCTCCATCAGCTTTACCCCAAGATAAAGTTGGATGAATTGTAGCATAATTGTCATGAAAGGCCTTGATGCTGAAGGAGCCAGATTCATGCCCTGTCCATCTCAGTCCTTCAATTGAGTGAGCTAATTAATATCATTATAAAAACTCGCTACAGACCTGGCTTTGCCCATAAAGGGGACCCAGCTTTGCCCACGACGAAATGAGAGCTAGCAAACCTGGACCAAAGACTCTCCTTTTTTTAAAACGTTCCACGCCAGCTTGGCATGAAAAGTGATCGCGCGTCGTTGTACGCGTCAAATTAATCCTTCCTTCTCCACTTAGTACAGCGGCTAAGTCAGGGTCGATCCCACAAGGAGCAAGCAGACTCGTTCTAGCTAGTAACCTACAACTTACGAAAATTGGGTTCTGAGTGATTTGGTTGCGCAGGTGCGCGAAGGAACAGTTGACGTTGGCGTTTTAGGCAAGCAAAATGAAGTGTTATTCTAGTCACGCAAATATCAAACAATATTTATAACCAAGTGACCTCGGATCAAACCCAAGGGAAAATCTTAGACTAATTGACAACTAATCAATGCTACTATTGTAAGTCTACGGTTTTTTTTGGGGGGGGGGGGGGGGTTATGTCCTCCTATAGAGGTATCTCTAGCAAGCACTAAAGACAAATGATATTTTTGGGCTTAATGAATAAAAAGGGTGACTAGGGATTCAACTTCTCCCCTAAGATATGAGGAAATGAAATAACTCACTAATACATGCATGAACTACATTTGGTTGATAAAAGCAAGGCTAATGCATCATCCGCTCTACATTCAACTCTCGCTCCTTCCCTAGAATGGAGAGGATACATAAATGACAAGGTTCTCAAACTCTCATTCTATTGAACCGTGTAGAATTTGAGTCCCATAACCGCACCCTCTCGGTCTATTGGCCGGTTACTCAAATCCGCTTAAAACTTAGCCTAATGTCAAGAATGCATGTCGCTCTCACGCACAAACACTCCATCTATGATCATACAATAGCTATGAAACATCCTAATTTCAACTCTCGTTCCTTCCTTAGGGGTTTTACCCAAACATACTTACTTAAGCATTTCGTCAAACACTTGGTGTGCATACAATGAATACATAGCTAGGGCACAATATAATCAAACCAACCTTCATTCAATGCAATAAATTAGAGTTCTACATCATATCCAATCCTAGGGGATCCATTTAATCCCCAACCACAAGAGCAACTACTCACTCATAATGAGTGTGCACAAATACATGACAACTAAGGGAAACATAAATGTAAATACAAAGCTAGGGTTTAAGAGAGGTTGGTGAAGAATCTTCAATCCAAGCTTCAATCTTCCATCAAGCTTGGTCTTCTTCGAGTTTTGGTCACCTAGGGTTGCAAAAAGTGGAAGCTCTCTTTCTTCACTTCTATCTCATTCTATTTATACTTTGTGAAGATTTCCAATAAGTGCCCGAAGTGACAGAATCACTTGATTCGGTCAATGTCCATGTGATTCGCTCGAATCTTTTTCTCAGTGCTGTTTTGAGTTTGGGCGAATCACTTATCCTGGCCGAATCACTTTTGATTCGGTCACCCCCTTGTTTTGATACGGTCAAACGTCTTGTGGAGCTAAACTGATTCGGGCACCTCATGGGCGAATCACTTCTGATTCGGCCGAATCATCTGTTCAGTGCTGAATCACTTTTCTCGAACTGGGCAAATCACTTTTCTTGGCCGAATCACTTTTGATTCGGTCACACCCTTTATGTGATTCGGTCAAATCTTCAGGACTTTCCCCGGATCAGGTCAATTCGCACAGCTGAGAGTGATTCGGTCAGGCTGGTGGGCGAATCACCTATGATTCGGCCGAATCACTTCTGCAGATTGCTCAGACTTTCTTCTTTTGATCTACATCGACCGGAATTCGTCTAGATTTTCTTCGGGCCACTTCGTATCGTGAGATATATAATTTTAACCTGAAATGGACGAAGAAATCATCAAATGGCTTTATAGAATTGCGGAATAAACAAGAAGTAAGGGAAAAATGTGGACAAATATAAGGTTATTTGTCCGCTCATCAAAACACCCCACACTTAAGTCGTGTTCATCCCGAACAAATATGTGCATAAGTCAAGCGAGAGTTTTCAGAAAAGAAATACTCACAAATCCCACTTGCAATCATCCATGAGAGTTCAAAGTCCAAATATAGCTAGCTAAGCAAGTAGTTCACTATCACCTCAAATCTGGATGCTTGATAGAGCCTATTTATACACATTATTTAGATCATAACCCTGTGCTTGTTTGCATTATTTTATGTACAAGATTACTGGTTTCCAGTATTTTTGTATTTCAGGGCAAAACAAGGGCCTAAGTCGGATACGCGCTAACAGGCAGCGTTTAGGACGCGCATCACACAGCCTGCGGAGCTAGCGGCGCAAACAGAAGAATTGGCAGAACCGACCACGGTGCGCTAACAGATTGCGCTAAGCAGATGCCATGCGCCAGGCGCAGATGGTGGTGTTTCCAAATCCTGACACGACCAGATTTGGAAGTTGCCAAGGATGAGCCTCTGAGCAGTATATAAAGAAGAGAAGGAGGCTAGGGTTGAGGGAAGATTATTAGGATTCACAATTCGTACACCCAGGAGGCACTGCGCAGCAGGACTGGAAAACACACGCTTGTTGAGAGGATCTGCGCCAGCCGACTGCGCCAGCCAAGACTGCAACCTGCACGCACTGTTTGCTATTGTTTTCTTGGACACTCTAGTTATTATTTACTGTTTCTATGATGTTTACCACTAGCATGTCTAGCTAAACGCTTAGTATCGGTTGGGCATGAATCTATGAGTATTTCCCTTTGAGACTTGCGCCTAATGCATAGCTTGCTTGCTTATATTAATTCTGTGCACATTGCTGGCAGCTTGTTACATGAGTAGGGGAAGCCTTGAACCGCAATCTTACTCTTGTTACTTGTTGTTGTTTGTTAAACTAGTTGAATAGCCTGACGGTGCCAACTAGGAGTAACGCGCTAGGATAGGCAATTACTACCTTGATCGGATTCGTAGTTGTTTAGTCTAGTGTAAGAATTAATAGCACATGAACTTTGATCGGAACATGCGCACATGTTAGGAAGCCTTGATCGGACACTAACATTAGCAAACCAAACTATAGACATTTAGAGTCGATGATAAGGAATACACTCATAGAGGATTGTCTGCGCCGATACTTCTCATAGTCATAGTACTTAATCTCTACTGCCTGCGCACGTCTAGTGCAAGTTCCTGCGTTACGATACCACTGTTTACTCGCGCACTGCGCAACCCAATCACTCACCCCCCAATCTTCGTAAGTGTAGGTCACTGGCTAGAACTGAACTGCTTGCTCCCTGTGGAGATCGACCCTTACTTAACCGCTGTACTAGTGGAAGAGGAAGGAATTAATTTGACGCGCACAACGACGCGCGATCAATGCTTAAGTAATAAATCACGAGGGTCATACCTTAGACGCTTCCTAAAAACCCAATGCAAAAGCCTTGCTCACACATATGCGAAAGAACTTGCGGAAAAGGCACAAAGTCAAGAGTTAAGTGTGCCTATTTTTTTTGCGTTTGTACAAATGCTTTCGAGGGGGAAATTGCCTTCCTAACCCTCGGCAAATGCAAAACCTTCAAAATATGATAATTCTTTTTTCTTTCTCTTTCGAGGGGGATATTGCCTGCCCAGCCGTCTCTGTTTAAGTGTGGGGGGGGGGGGGGAGCGTTACATTTACATTTCACGTTTTTGAGCTTAGTAGTGCGCTTGAGTGCGGGTTGCGCGCACTGTTCAGCTTGTTTGCGCTACCCATTGTGCGTGCGCTGCTATCAACTGTTTCAGTATATTTTTTTTCATTTTTTCTGCTCCTGTTAGTTGGGATATACAGGGGATGTGGAGTTGACAGAAACGCTCTAGAGAGGCGGTTAGTCGTTCGCGCTTCGGAGGTGAGGTATATGGTCGAGAGCGCGAGTGGAGCCCTGCGCTTCGCGACCTTCGGAACAAGAGAGCGCGCTCAGTCACGCAGATGCCGAAGGCTAATACCCCAAAGCGTGGCGAGGTGGGAAAACAGACCACCTTCTCTCTGGTAGTCGAGCTAAGGAAGGCGGGCGCGGGTGTAAACGCGTGCGCCGACCTGCGCAAATAGACCAAGGAGGGAGAGCGGGGCGGTGTTCCATAGCTGTTATCCGGATGCCTAGACTGGAACCGTTCTGGGAAAGATCGGAATCATAGACAAAGCTGTACACATGAAAATATCAGCAGATGATATGCGCTACAAAAGAATCAGCATGCGCACAAATAAGCACCATCGAGCGCAAAATCCACAAATAAAATCATCAAAAGGCTTAAGTTCCCAGGAAGTGCGCTGAAGAATCACGCGCGGGAAGAAGCTGGCACTGTTAACCATATACCCATCCTCGGAGTGAGAGCTGACAACCTGGCGCCTATAAAGAGCTCTCCCAGCCATCCGTAATGATTTTCATCCCAGCTGAGAGGTAATGAATTGTGAAATCATTATATTAGAACTGTTGAATGCGGTTGTACGCAGGTGGTAGAGCAGCGCAAGGTGATCAGTAGTGCAGAGCGCACCAGAGTGCAAGACTGTGCGCTAGACTCCAGAGAGGTAATAGTATCCGTGCTTGAGTGCTTGTTCGAGGACGTACAAGGGGCAAGTGTGGGGGGTTTGATAGAGCCTATTTATACGCATTATTTAGATCATAACCCTGTGCTTGTTTGCGATATTTTGTGTACAAGATTACTGGTTTCCAGTGTTTTTGTATTTCAGGGCAAAACAAGGGCCTAAGTCGGATATGCGCTAGCAGGCAGCGTTTAGGACGCGCATCACACAGCCTGCGGAGCTAGCGGCGCAAACAGAAGAATTGGCAGAGTCGACAACGGTGCCCTAACCAATTGCGCTAAGCAGATGCCGTGCGCCAGGCGCAGATGGTGGTGTTTCCTAATCCTGACATGACCAGATTTGGAAGTTGCCAAGGATGAGCCTCTGAGCAGTATATAAAGAAGAGAAGAAGGCTAGGGTTAGGGACACCATCCATTATCATCATCACGAGACGCTCATACCATAATCCAGAGAGAGAGCGGCAGAACTGGAAATCACACGAGCTTGTTGAGAGGACCTACGCCAACCGACTGCGCCAGCCAAGACGCAACCTGCACGCACTGTTTGCTATTGTTTTCTTGGACACTCTAGTTATTATTTACTGTTTCTATGATGTTTACCACTAGCATGTCTAGCTAAACGCTTAGTATCGGTTGGGCATGAATCTATGAGTATTTCCCTTTGAGACTTGCGCTTAATGCATAGCTTGTTTGCTTGTATTAATTTTGTGCACATTGCTGGCAGCTTGTTACATGAGTAGGGGAAGCCTTGAACCGCAATCTTACTCTTGTTGCTTGTTGTTGTTTGTTAAACTAGTTGAATAGCCTGACGGTGCCAACTAGGAGTAACGCGCTAGGATAGACAATTACTACCTTGATCGGATTCGTAGTTGTTTAGTCTAGTTCAAGAATTAATAGCTCATGAACTTTGATCGGAACATGCGCACATGTTAGGAAGCCTTGATCGGACACTAACATTAGCAAATCGAGCTATAGACATTTAGAGTCGATGATAAGGAATACACTCATAGAGGATTGTCTGCGCCGATACTTCTCATAGTCATAGTACTTAATCTTTACTGCCTGCGCACGTCTAGTGCAGTTCCTACGTTCACTACTGTTTACTCGCGCATTGCGCACCCCAATCACTCACACCCCCAGTTTTCGTAAGTGCAGGACACTGGTTAAAACTGAACTGCTTGCTCCCTGTGGAGATCGACCCTTACTTAACCGCTGTACTAGTGGAAGAGGAAGGATTATATTTGACGCGTACAATGACGCACGATCAATTATACATTTCGGCGGCCATCGTTGCTTCAACTTCGTGCTGCACTGCCTCTCTGAACCGAACTGCGCGGTTATCTGCTCCTGCATTGTCTGGGGTTCTGTCCCCTAAGTTATCTCCAATGACACTGTTATCCTCCATGACCTGTTCTATATCTCAAAGAAAACGAAATTAAGAGACAACTAAGCTATCGCGTCTGTCAGTTCGCAACTATAACCTACGCAGCGCAACTATTTCAAGGTTACGCAGGCTGATGTTGATTGCGCGCTGTCAGAAACAACAACGAGGAAAATAAAGCAAATAGAAAGAACTAACTACTCTAAAAGAAAACTTAAACTAGTTAAAACTTATCTGTGTTGCTCACCGGCAACGGTGCCAAAATTTGATCGCGCGTCGTTGTACGCGTCAAATTAATCCTTCCTTCTCCACTTAGTACAGCGGCTAAGTCAGGGTCGATCCCACAAGGAGCAAGTAGACTCGTTCTAGCTAGTAACCTACAACTTACGAAAATTGGGTTGTGAGTGATTGGGTTGCGCAGGTGCGTGAATGAACAGTAGTTGAAAGCAGAATTTGCACTAGACGTGTGCAGGCAATAGAGATTAAGTACTATGACTATGAAAAGTATCGGTGCAGACAATCCTCTATGAATGTATTCCTTATCATCGACTCTAAACGTCTATAGTTCGTTTTACTGAAGTTAGTGTCCGATCAAGGCTTCCTAACATGTGCGCATGTTTCGATCAAAGTTCATGAGCTATTTATTCTTGAAACTAGTCTAAGCAGCTACGAATCCTGTCACAGTAGCAACTGATTATCCTAGCGCGTTACTCCTAGTTGTCACCGTCAAGCTACCAACTAGTTTAACATATAACAGACAAGTAGTAAGAGTACGATTGCGGTTCAAGGCTTCCCCTACTCATGCAACTAGCTGTCAACCGTGTGCACAGAATTAATACAAGCAAACAAACTATGCATTAAGCACAAGTCTCAAAGGAAATACTCATAGAATCATGCCCAACCGATACAAAGCGTTTAGCCAGACATGCTAGTGGTAAACATCATAGAAATAGTAAATAAAAGCTAAAGTGTCCAAGGAAACAGTAACAAGCAGGTGCGTGCAGGTTGCTGTGTCTCGGCTCGCGCAGTCGGCTAGCGCAGGTCCTCACAGCAGCTCGTGTGTTTTTCAGTTCTGGCTCTCTCTCGTGTGTTGTTGTGTTATATCTTCAAACCCTAGCCTTCCTCTCTTTATATACTGCTCATGAGGACAATTTTGGCAACTTCCAAATCCTATGGTGTTCAAGATTTGGAAACACCAACACCCTACGCATGGCTCACTGCGCACATTGGTTCGCGCAGTTGGTTAGCGCACCGCAGTCTGAATCTGCCACTTCCTATCCTGTTTGCGCTGCTAGCTCCGCAGGCTATGTGTAGCGCTCCTTAAACGCGCCTATTAGCGCGTATCCGACTTAGGCCCTTGTTTTGTCCTGGAATACAAAAACACCGGAAACAAGTAATCTTGTACACAAAATAATCCAAACAAGCACAGTGCTAGGATCTGAATAGTGAGTATAAATAGGCTCTATCAAAAAGCAAGCATAGTATTTTCCAAGCTACGAACACCCAGCCCCCCAACCGATTTAGCCCTGCATATCAATTCATAACGAATCCAATGATGTCTTTTAGCACTGCCTTGATCCCAAAGAAAATTGCAAATTAAACCTTACATTTACTTTAAAACCCCTTTAGGAACAGGAAGAACAGCTAAAATATGGAGATTCATTGGGTTCAAAACCGACTGGATAAGAGTCACTCGACCTCCCATAGTAAGTAAGTTCCTCATCCATCCATCAATTCTGCTACGAAGTTTATACATCATGCCATCAAAGAACATCCTCTTAACCCTGCCTTGCATAAGAGGAGCCCCCAGGTAGTTTGTTGGTAAGGTAGATTCTATAAATTGAGTCAGGTTTATAATTTGGTTCTTCCTGCTGTTGCTGGTTCTTTTGGAGAAGAAAACCTGACTTTTGCTGAAACTTAGCATTTGCCCAGATAATGTACAGAATTGGCTGATTAACCTTAGAAGGTTCTCAACAGTTTTAGGACAATCTCTAGAAAAAAATCAAAATATCATCCGCAAAGAGGACATGGCTAACTGAAATAGCTCCCTGTTTAGCTCGAAAAGGCTTCGATTCTTCCAGATCCGCAAAGAGGAGGTCACAAACAGACTCGGCGATAACGGATCGCCTTGTCAGACACCACAACTAGACTTGAAGAAACCATAATGTTGACCATCCTAGGAAATTGTATACCAGTTGTTGGATATGCATCTGAAAACCAAATCACACCAAGTTTTGTTGAATCCAAGACCACGCATAGCATATGAAAAGAAACTGCAAGATATCTGATCATAAGCTTTTTCCATATCCAGCTTGTACATGATATTTCCATCAGTACCTTTCTTATGCAGGTCATGAATCAAATCATTCGCCAGCACTACATTATCGTGCAGACCTCTGCCTTTAATAAAACCTGATTGTTCATCACTGATTATACCTGGAAAAATATCACGTAAACGATTACTCAGGATTCTAGAAATAACCTTGTGATTTGTGTTGCAAAGGCTGATTGGTCTGAGATGATCAATACTGTTCACATCTTGCCTTTTTGGAATGAGAGTCAGAATAGTAGTAGACCAAGCCACTGGCGAGTGTAAATTTGCGCAGACAATGACGTGCCGTCAAATTTTGGCACCGTCGCCGGCAAGAGCAACAACAGGGGTGAACTGTGCTGCCGGAGTCCTATCGATGATCAAGAGACCATTTCTAGAGCGGAACGGGCTAGCGGCCCCAAGTCATCGCTTCGTCATGAGTCGAGTGTAAAGTTGGGCCACTGATAAGCGGACAAATAACCTTATATTTGTCCATATTTTCCCCCTTACTTCTTGTTTGTTCCGCTCTTTTATAAAGTCATTTGATGCTTTCTTTGTCCATTTCAGGTCTAAAATATGTATTACACGATATGAAGTGGCTTGAAGAAAATCTTGATGATGTCCGGTCGAACAAGGTTAAAAATAGCAAGATTGGGGAAGCTGCAAAAGTGATTCGGCCGAATCAAAAAGTGATTCGCCCACCAGCTTGGACGAATCACCCTTAGCTATACGAATCAACTTGACTCGGGGAGAACTTGACAGGTTTGACCGAATCACATATGAGGTTGATCGAATCAAAAAGTGATTCGGCCATGGAAGAACCGAGCTGCCCGAATCAGTTTAGCTCTACAAGGATCTTGACTGAATCAAATAGAGTTTGACCGAATCAGAAAGTAATTCGGCCAGAAGAAATCGAGCCCAAGCAGAAACCCCACTGAGTATATGATTCGGCCGAATCAGAAAGTGATTCGCCCAGGATGTGCCTAAATCATCTTAGCTCCATAAGGATGTTTGACCGAATCAAATTAGGGTTGTCCGAATTAGAAAGTGAGGATGCCTTTTGGTCTTTGTAATGCACCGGGAACTTTTCAACGTTGTATGATGTCCATTTTTGCTGAATTTTTAGAGAACTCTATGGAAGTATTTATGAACGATTTTTCTGTGCATGCTTTCTGATTTGATGGTTTCAAAAATTTGTCTCGTGTGTTGGCTAGGTGTATTGAGATGGACCTAGTACTAAATTGGGAGAAATGCCATTTTATTATCAAAGAAGGCATTGTGTTGGGACACCTTGTGTCAAAAAGAGGAATTGAAGTCGATAGGTCCAAAATTAATGTTATTGAGAAGCTGCCACCGCCGAGAGATGCGAAAGGAATACGAAGTTTCTTCGGGCACACTGGATTTTATCGGAGGTTCATCAAGGACTTCTCGAAAATTGCTAAACCTCTTACAAATCTGCTATGTAATGAGGTAGAATTTAATTTCGATGAACCGTGCCATCAAGCGTTTCAAACGCTAAAGATAGCTCGGTGTCCGCCCCGATAATTCAACCACCGAATTGGGAAATTCCATTTGAGCTAATGTGTGACACTAGCGATAGCGCTATTGGAGCGAGTTGGTGTTCAATACGACTCTCCTCTTGTTTTATGGTGTGACAATATTGGTGCAACATACTTGTCCTCTAACCCGGTCTTCCATGCTCAAACAAAACATATCGAGATTGATTATCATTTTGTTCGCGAACGGGTTGTACAAAAGCTACTTCATATCCGGTTTATTTCTTCCAAATATTAGCTAGCCGACATCTTCACTAAACCACTGCCGCTACCTTTATTTCAGGAGTGCAAGCGCAATCTCAATATGCTGTCGATAGTTGAGATTGAGGGAGGCTGATAGAATACAGATTAGGATAATTTAATCAATTGCCTTATATTTAGCTAGCACACATTTAGACTAGTCTATAATTAGATATTCATACATGTATATATTGACTAGTTTCCTAATAGATTAATACACAAGATATCATTCTTTCACCTCTTGTCGTCCAAACATTTTCTTAAACCTAACAGACTGATCGCTCAGCTAGCGGATGATGGTCATGAGGAATATGTTTGCAGCTTCAAGTGGACTAACAAATAGCAGCAGCAGCAGGGGCATGGAGGAGCATCCTGGGAAGCCATCCTTTGTTATAATGGTTTTAAGAAACGTTGAGAATTGAAAAACAGAGAAAACATCAAACGTAAATATAATTGTTCAGCCAATTGTTTTATCAGTATCAATTTGATAACTTGTAATATATATATATATATATATATATATATATTAATTTAGATACCCAGCCAGTACACGCGAAGCTTGAACATCTAATTCTGATTCACACCACATAAGATTGGAGTAGCACCCTAACTCTCATCACTACCATTCTCTGGTGAAAACTCCATCAAACCCTTCTTTGCCGCCTCATAAGTAGCAAAGTGTACAGTAATAAAAGGAGCATTCATCAAAACGGTAGTCCTATACGAAGAAGCATAGCCCTCCTCTTTGACAATTCTCCTGACACAATCTCCAACTCCCTTATAGACATAAAATGATATTATAATGCCGACTAGGCTTCAAAAAATTACCACTTCTAAGAAAACTAAGCAAATAAAACATCCAAGTTAGTTAAACGAAACTATGAAGCGAAAGATTTAACCTGTAAATATCTTGTAAACCCATGAACTCTCCACCTAACTCATTTTCATACATCACATAATGTGGTGGGATGGTTTATTAGGACTTTTATAAATTTACTCAAAGTCTTCAAAAACTGTGTATAAAACCTCTATGAAAAGACTGCTTAGTTTCAGACACTTTTTATTTTGATAGACTATGCATATTTTTTTTTGCAAAAAAAAAAAAACACACACGTAATACTTGTTTATCATGCTGATTAGACTTCGAAAATCTTATTGATGATGCAGGTTGGCAGTGTTTGACAAAAACCAGCCAACATGAACAAGATGCTGCTATAGTAGTAGTCCAGCATACGTGAACAAGATCAGTGCACAAGAGGCTGCTATAGCAGGTGCCTAGCTTTCGTGAACAAGATTAGTGAACAAGGAGCAGCTATAGCCGGAGGAAGATAGCAGGAGCTTGTTCAGAAGAGCTGTAGCGTCTGTCCGAGCAGCAACAACCTGGGTCTTTGGAAAGAGGGCTTGACAATCCTTCTAAGAGTATCAGAGGAGTTTCTAAGTTGCTGCAAAGAATATTCCAGTGGAGATTCCTAGCTGAAGAAGGAGATTTGATTATGGGAGATTTGAATCTCAAATCAAATCTAATCTCCTAAAAATTAGGAGATATTGATATTACTAAGAAAATTGCTAAATCCTGATAATGTTGCAAGTGGGTGCTCCTATATAAAGAAGACCCTTTAGAGCAAGGAAGTTGATCGAAGAAGAGTGCAGAAAGCTAGAACACAGACAGAATTCCGAGAGATTTTGGTGTGCGAACGAGATCTTCGATTATCACCGAGCGCAGAGCGTGTGCGCAGAGCTGTGGTGATCGAAGAATAAGGTGATCAGGACTTGCGTAGTCTGATCCAAGCTTGATCTGGAAGCCAATTCAGAGCAGAGAGTGATTGTCAGTTGATCAAGGGCAGCCGCGGAAGAACTGACGAGTAAGTGACTCGGTCGAGTGTCTGGGCGGCAGTGCTCGTTAGTGACAGGAGGTCACTGAGTGAGGGGAAGTATTCCAGAGTGTGCAGTGCTCGTGGAATCGTTCGAACGGCTCAGCGAAAGGCTTCGGAGCGACGCGGACAATTTGTGCATCAGTTGTGTGCTACAGCAGATGCTATAGCAACCTTGCAGAGTCTGATTATAATTTAGAATAGGTTGAGTTTCGAGGAGACAGTAGCTATTCTAGATAGTCATCAGTAGAGGGTGTGTAGATACAAGTCAGAGCATGTTCTGATTGTGTTCGCGGATCCACCTAAGGTTGAGTAGTATAGGTTGCGTAGAGTTGTAACCGTGTGTACTTGGAGACCTTTGAGATTAGTACTGAGAATAGTCCTCCCTAGCCGTAGGCAATTGGCCGAACTGGGTGAACAAATATTTGTCCTTGTTCATTCTTGCTGAACAAATTCGCAGCGCCTCTGATAAATAGATTCGTGAATAAGCAGTTGCTACAGCACACTCTTGTTCACCCGGAAACAGTTTCAGCAAGAATGAACAAGGACAAATGTTTGTCCACCCAGTTCGGCCAATTGCCTACTCAACCTTAAGTGGATCCACGAACACAATCAGAACAGGCTCTGACTTGTGTCTACAACCTCTACTGATATCTATCTAGAATAGCTACTGTCTCCTCGAAACTCAGCCTATTCCAAACAATACTCAGATTCTGCAGGATTGCTATAGCATCTGCTGTAGCACACAGCTGAAGCACAAATTGTCCGCGTCGCTCCGAAGCCTTCCGCTGCGCCGTTCGAACGACTCCACGAGCAATGCACACTCTGGAATACTCCCCTTCACTTAGTGACCTCCTGCCACTAGCGAGAGCTGGCCTTCTACAGATTGCCCGAGTCCCTCCCCTCGACAATTCCTTCGCGGCCTTCCTTGATCAACCAACAAGCACCACTGCTCTGAATTGGCTTGCCGATCAAGCTTGGATCAGACTCCGCAAGTCCTGATCGCCCTCTGCTTCTGTCACCTCAGCTCTACGCTCACGCTCTGCTCTCGGTGAAGATCAAAGATTTACTCGCACACCAAAAATACTCTCTCAGAATTCTGTGTGTGTGTACTCGTTCACGCTCTCTCCTATGATCAACTTCATTGCTCTGAAGGGTCTTCTTTATATAGGAGCACCCACTTCCATCATTATCAGGATTTAGCAATTTCCTTAGTAATATCAATATCTCCTAATTTTTAGGAGATTAGATTTGATTTGAGATTCAAATCTCCCACAATCAAATCTCCTTCTTCAGCTAGGAATCTTCACTGGAATATTCTCTACAGCAGCTTAGAAACTCCTCTGATGCTCTTAGAAGGACTGCCAAGCCCTCTTTCCAAAGATCCAGGCTGCTGCCGCTCGGACACACGCTACAGCTCTTCTGAACAAGCTCCTGCTATAGCTGCTCCTTCTTCACTGATCTTGTTCATGAAAGCTGGACTCCTGCTATAGCAGCATCTTGTTCACGTGTGCTGGTTTTGTCAAACACTGCCATATTGCATCATCAATCTCCCCTTTGGCATTTTGACAAAACCCCAGGCCACTGACGCACACTCCCATGAACAGGCAAATAACTTACTAAAAAAAATGTTTTAAAGTTAGAGTAAGTGATGGCCACATTCAGCCTTAGCTAAGCCATGGAGGGCCAAAAACAATCAGTGTTCATCAGTCATCAATGCAGGTTCATCAGTGGCCCTGGCATGCTTCTTGCTCTCCCCCTTTTGACACAGATGCTCAAGGGGCCTGTCCTCCATCCTCCAGATACTCCAAATCTTTAAGTACACTTCTGAGTTGAGCACGCCTGATGTCCCTTCGTTTGGCTTCAGCCTCCAAACTCATTAGTTCTGACTTCAGGAGACTCACAATTCTGGCTCGGAGGGCTGCATCAATGGAAGAGGCAGTAGGCAAGGTTTCCCTGAGAAGAATTGGATCAGTCGAGACCGTCAGAAGAGAATCCTCTTGAGCTATGTCAACTGCATGTTTTGCCCTTGAACAGCTTGTGATCAACCGTAAACACCTGCAGCTCCTCAGACATCACTTCAGAGATCTCTCCGAGCTCTGGATGCTGAGTGACCATCATACCATAGATAAGGGAGGGCAGCACAATGGGTTTGCTGGCGGAAGAGCTGCCAGCATGTGCAGCAATCTGAGGAAACATTACACTCCCCAGGCTGATTCTTCTCCTTTTCCCGACCGAGAGCAAGAGGTCAGTAAAGGGTTTGCTAACCTTTCCCCTGTGAGAGCTGGGGATCCAATTCCTAATATCCCCAGATTGTACAGCAGAGCATACATAGAGGTGAGTGCAGATGCACTAAGTTTGGTCCTCCCCAGGATTGACACACACCTCCTATGAGAACCTTGGCCAACACCTCTCGTTTGACATTTGTGGGCTCTCTGGCATCACTATCAATCCCAAAGAATTCATCTATTCTTTCTGGGGTAACCAGTACCACCTTATCCCTGACCCAGCTTTTCCCATACTCATCTCCACCCTCTTGTCCAAACTTCTCTTTCATGTTTACTATAAACTCCCTAACTAATCGGCTATTGTATCTGTAAGGATAGGTTAGGGATTTCAAAAGATTTACTTCAGTTAGAATTTGGATGATTGTTGAAGACTTGTATTTCTCCAAATCCAGCCTCTTTTCAGGAATAATGTGCTTCCTCTCTACTGAGCTCCAGGATTGAGAGGCATTCCTGTTTCTGAACCATATTCCCTCGACAGTGACTGCTGTTGTGACATCTCCTTCGCTGGACTTCTGACCCACAGGTCTTCTCTTCGAAGGTTCACCTGTAGCATCCTCACTGGACTCCTCTTCTTCACTGGACTCCTCTTCTCCACTACTGGTATCAGCAATGATGATTGGTGCTTTTCCTTTGTCCGAAGGTGGAGGAGCATGTGTGCAGCAGATTCTTGTTCAGGTAGTTCAACTTCCATCTCCTCCCCTTCTCCTTCTATGCCTGGGGATGTGACAAGTGTTCTACAGCTCTCTACAGTATGGCCCGCCACAGCATTCTCTGCATCTTGTACTTCTCTTGAGGGTTCTTCAAGTACTTCCTCTTCAGCTACAACTGCAGCGCTGGTAGCAGGCTCCCTGTCATGAACTAGACGTCTCCTTTTCTGCGAGGTTCCTCTTTGAGGAGAAGAAGTGTTGTGTGACACAGGAAGAGGTGCGGGATCCCAGACCACCAAGTCTAAACGCTGAGGAGGAGCTTCATTACGGAACTTGGACCTCCTTTCGGTTCTGCCTTGCCATGCTGCTGCCAGATTTTTCTTCAGGCCTCGGGTTTTCACCATGGTTGCGGGTTTGCAGAGAGTGAGAAGAGCACACGGGAGTGTTGATCAACAATGATTTGGAGGAAGCGCCTTCAACTGATTTTGCCCTAGAATTTGATTTACCCGCTGCTTTTTCTCTTTTGATTAAAGACTTTGAGTTCACGTGCCGCGCATGTGACTTCTTCTTGCTTTAGCGACCAAAGCATATGAACAAGCTTTTACCGGCCAGGTTGCTATAGCAGACAGGAGCTGGTTCTCCTACACATTCTGGATGACATCTTTGTATGGAGGATCCTCGTGAGGCTCTGATGATTGTTTCTTCACCCATACTTGAGTTTGTCTTGATTTCCCTCTCTTCTGACCGTCAAGTCTCCTGTCTTTTCGTTTCTCACATTTGGGTCTCCACATCTGTATTTTCTGTGGCTTTCTCCTGTATTTTTTCTTTCAGTGGGCTGGTACAGCAGTCTTTGCAATACTCCATCGTGGTTCTTTCCAATAATCAACATTTCCCGGATCCACTGGACACGGAGATTTATTACAGCATGTGTTGCCTCTGGGTTTTGTTTCCTCTTTTCCAGCTATGAAAGTTCTTTGGGTTCTCTGCTGCCACTTCAGGATCGGGGGTATCTTCTGATTCCTTTTCCTCTGGCCATAATTATTTGTTCATGAACTCCTCTTATTCAGAGGCTCTGGCTTTGCTACAAATGGATGGTTCACCTGGTGCTGTAGCATCCTCTTGTTCAAGTGTCTGGTTCCGTCTTCCTCTGTAGGTTTTGGGCAACCATCTGATTTT
Organism: Umbilicus rupestris; assembly: GCA_963678935.1. NCBI lineage: Eukaryota > Viridiplantae > Streptophyta > Magnoliopsida > Saxifragales > Crassulaceae > Umbilicus > Umbilicus rupestris. Next base: position 8,793,508 of record OY787612.1, read on the forward strand.
TTATATTCATAGATCAAGGCATCCGAGGCTTTTATGAAGACCGTTCCTCTAGAGCTTTCTTCGCTAGTGTATCCGATCCCCGCTTTCCTTTTCCAAGTCTTTGATATGAAAGAATTTCATCCAGAATATTTTTCTGAGGTTCGGCTGCCTTTGCTGTTGCTAAAGTGGCACCAGTGTCAGTGTCTTGGCTTTTTTGATCTTCCCTTTTTAGTATTGTGATTTGTCTGTTGGATGGGGGGAGAAATCTTCTTCGCTCTTCTTCCAGTAGCTTGACTCTGCCCGTCAATGCTAGATTCATTTCCAGAGCTTCCTCACACTGTTTCAGTATCTCATCCAGATAAAAACTAGGCTGACAATTGAGTCCTCCTCGTCTTTGCTTTCAGACACGACAACCCCATAATATAATTCATTCGTTATTAACTCTTTGTGGTTGAAATCAGACACACTAGTTAACACAATACAATTTTCTTCTTCACTTTCCTCAGAGTCACTCCAATTAGCTATCAGGGACTTGCTATCGTTCTTCTCCGAGTTTTTGAGGGGTTTGCTCGGACAGTCAGCCTCAATATGTCCATACCCTTCACAATTCCAGCATTGAACACCCTTTCTCATTTCTTTCTTCTCATCTTCATTCTAAGCAGGTTCCTTCCCTCTCCTTTTATTTCCTCCACCTCTTCTGGATTGTTTTCGTGAGGATGAGTTTTGCCCAGTTCTTGAGTCCATGTTCTTCAGGAGTTTCCCAAGGTTCTTTACTAGCATACTCAGCTGATCATCTGGAGCTGGCTTCTTCACTTCTGTTTCTGCCTTAAGTCCTACATTCTTATCCTTAGGAGTGGGCTCTTCTTTAACCAGCTTCATCTCAAATTGTTTGAGGGATCCAACCAATTCTTCCAGCCTCATGTGTCTAACATTTTGAGCTTCTTCGATGGCCGCCACTTTCATTTCAAATCTTGTGGGCAACGATCTGAGGACCTTCCTAATCAGCTTCTCTTCAGGGATAGGTTCTCCAAGAGCATGGGCTTCATTTGACAGGTCACATAGTTTTGCATTGAACTCAGTGATTGTCTCCTTTTCTAGCATTCTCAGATTCTCAAACTGCGTAGCAATAATCTGTAATCTTGACAACCTTACTTTATCAGTTCCTTCATGGGCAGTTTGCAGGATTTCCCAAGCTTGCTTGGCAATATCACAATTTGATATCAACTTGAAATTGTTAGCATCAACCGCAGCAAAAATAGCATTCAGAGCCATTGAATTACCAGATGCTGCAGCTCCCTTTTCAGCAGTCTACTCTTCCGGTTTTACCCGTGTAACTCCCTGTTCATCCATAGTAATTGGAGGAGACCACTGGACCACGATAGCTCTCCAGGTCTTCTCATCAATGGCTTTGAGAATGCGTTCATCCTAGCCTTCTAATATCCATAGTTGCTTTCTTCCAACAATGGAGGTCTGCTCGTGCTCTGTCCTTCCTTCATTGTTCATTCTCTTCTTCACAGGCGTTGTAGGATCTTTTACTCTGTGTGTCGAGCTCCCGCTCTGATACCAATTAAAATTCGCAGCGCCTCTGATAAACAGATTCGTGAACAAACAGTTGCTACAGCACACTCTTGTTCACCCGGAAACTGTTTCAGCAAGAATGAACAAGGACAAATGTTTGTTCACCCAGTTCGGCCAATTGCCTACGTCTGGGGAGGACTATTCTCAGTCCTCAATCCACTAATCTCAAAGGTCTCCAAGTACACATGGTTACAACTTCATGCAACCTACGCTACTCAACCTTAAGTGGATCCACGAACACAATCAGAATAGGCTCTGACTTGTGTCTACAACCTCTACTGATATCTATCTAGAATAGCTACTGTCTCCTAGAAACTCAGCCTATTCTAAACAATACTCAGATTCTCCAGGGTCGCTATAGCATCTGCTGTAGCACACAGCTGATGCACAAACTGTCTGCGTCGCTCCGAAGCCTTCCGCTGAACCGTTCAAACGATTCCACGAGCGCTGCACACTCTGGAATACTCCCACTAGCGAGAGCTGGCCTTCTACCGATTGCCCGAGTCCCTCCACTCGACAATTCCTCCGCGGCCTTCCTTGATCAACCAACAAGCACCACTGTTCTGAATTGGCTTGCCGATCAAGCTTGGATCAGACTCCGCAAGTCCTGATCGCCCTCTGCTTCTGTCACCTCAGCTCTACGCTCACGCTCTACTCTCAGTGAAGATCAAAGATTTACTCGCACACCAAAAATAGTCTCTCAGAATTCTGCTCTCTCCTTTGATCAACTTCATTGCTCTGAAGGGTCTTCTTTATATAGGAGCACACAGTTTCATCATTATCAGGATTTAGTAATTTCCCTAGTAATGTCAATATCTCCTAATTTTTAGAAGATTAGATTTGATTTGAGATTCAAATCTCCCACAATCAAATCTCCTTCTTCAGCTAGGAATCTCCACTGGAATATTCTCTGCAGCAACTTAGAAACTCCTCTGATGCTCTTAGAAGGACTGCCGAGCCCTCTTTCCAAAGACCCAGGCTGCTGCTGCTCGGACAGACGCTACAGCTCTTCTGAACAAGCTCCTGTTATAGCTTCCTCTAGCTATGGATGCTCCTTGTTCACTGATCTTGTTCACGAAAGCTGGACTCCTGCTATAGCAGCATCTTGTTCACGTGTGCTGGTTTTGTCAAACACTGCCATACTGCATCATCATATATATCTTGAAATCCATGAACTCTACACTTAACTCATTTCCATACATCTCATGATGTGGTGGGATGATTTGTTTAGACTTTAAACTTTTATCCACAGTCTTCAAAAACTATGTATAAAAACCCCAATGAAAAAACTGCAGAGTTTCGGACACCTTTTATTTTGATAGCCATGCACATTTTTTTTTTTCAATTCAAACCTACGTAGTACTTGTGTACGCATAAAATGATGTTCTAATGCTGATTACGCTTTGAAAAATTTATCACTTCCTAAGAAAAACTAATCAAATTAAACTTTATGTTCGGTACACCAAAACTATGAAGCGAAATGTAAATATTACACCTATAGATATCTAGGAAACCCATGAACTCTTGATTATTTTTCTTCAAACGGCCACGTCTAGAAGTTTCAATTTATAATTTGCCATGCCTCCAAGTTTTCTTTTTAATATGCCATCTTTTTTGGAAAACCGCTTTTGGCAAGAGCGACTTTCCAAAAATAAAAAACGAATCATGCATACAATCAACGCTTAGTTGGCTTCCAGATGTAACTTTTCAGAAAGCCGCTATTAACGTAAGTGATTTTTAGTGAAAACTGCCTTTGACAAAAGCTGTTATTAATTTAAACATGAATTTTTTCGCATACCTGCAACTCCACCTACATCCGTCCATCGGAAGCCTATCGTTTCTATGTCAAGAAAACATTGTGCACAACCAAACACAAAATTAAACAAACCGTCACAAGGTAAAATCGTTACCAATAACTCTAGACAACTTGAATACAACTGACTGAGGTTAAAGTTAGACGATAACCACTACAAACTCACCAATAACTTTCAGGCAGCGTAGACTACAGTTAAGGTTTGAAAAGGTTTTGATCAAACACTAATTGCTCAAAAAATCATCAAGCTTTGTATTGAACTCAATGATGGTGTCCTCTTCTTGCATCTTCAAGCTCTCAAACTAAGAAGTGATAATCTACATCCTGGATGTCTTTACTTTGTCAGTGCCCTCATGAGCTATCTGCAAAATCTCCAGGCTTGTTTTGCAATGTCGCATTTGGAGATCAACCTGAAATTGTTAGCATTCACAACAGCAAAAATAGCATTTAGGGCCGTTGAGTTATGAGTTGCTCTAGCTTCCTCTTCATCAGTCCATTCCTCCTCTGGTTTCTTCCCGGTGACTCCCTTCTCATCAATCGTCACGGGAGTAGTCCATTTAGCCACAACAGCTTTCCAAGTCTTCTCATTAATAGCCTTGAGGAATGCTTTCATTCTAGCCTTCCACCAATACCCATAGTTGCTCTCTTCCAATAGTAGTGGCCGACTTGTACCTCTGACATTCCTTCATTGTTTCTTGCTCTTCTCAGCTAGGCGCTCACGATCTTCACTCTGTGTGTCGAGTTCCCGCTCTGATACCAATTGAAATTTGCAGTGCCTCTGAATTACTGAGGGTCTACAAGCAGTTGTTATAGCAACCTCTTGTAAAGTCTGATCTTGTGTAGCAAGGTAAAAATAATTAACAGTGATTAGGTCACCCAATTCGGCAAACTGCCTACATATGGGGATGACTATACTCCAGTCCTCAATCCACTAGTATCCAAGGTGTTCCGTTAAACAAAGATTCGACACACGGCCAACCTATGCTACCCAACCTCAACTAGTAGATCACATACAAGTAGAACACCCACTTATTTGTGTCACACACACCTACACAATTGATTTAACCCAGAATAGCTACAACTCTGCTCTCCAGACTTAGCCTATTTTAATTAAACAATCTCACCGTAGGTTGCTATAGCACACCCTTGTGCAACTAGCTTGTGCCGGTTCTGTCCGCGTTGCTCCAAAGCCTTTCGCCGAGCTGTTCGAACTCTATCGTGAGTGATCCTCACTCCGGGATGCTCCCCCTCACTCAGTGACCGCCTGTCACTAGTGAGAACAGGCCTTTTGAAGATTGTCCGACTTCTTCCACTCGACAACTCTCCTGCTGCCTACCTTGATCAGCCAACAAGCAAGTCCTGCTCTGAATTGACCTTTTTCAATCAAGCTCTGATCAGACTCTATAAGTCTTCGATCAGCCTCTGCTTTAACCACTCAGCTCTGCGCTCGGTGATGTCTAATCTCTCCGCTTGGCACTTTGAATCTCTCTCAGTGTTTTCTCGATATCTTGATGCTTGGATTATGTATTGGATTCTGCTCTGCACCCGGCTTCTCTGAATAGGAACTCCGCACTCCATCAATATCAACTTTAGGAAGTTCCTAAAGGATCTCAACAAGATCCTATCTCCTATTTTGACTGGGGATATTCTGAGAATATTTGGAAGCCTCCCATTGCACTACTACTTCATATCTGGGCAGATTGTCCTTTGCGCCAAAACTGCTGCTGTGCTGCTACAGCTCCCTGCTACGGCTTCTGCTGTAGCAGCTGCTTGTACAATGAGCTTGTACACTTTGGCAGATTTTGTCAATTGAATGACATAACATTATCAAAATCTACTAAAAACAAAGTTGATTTTGGTTTTGAAAGGAAGCAATTAAGAAAACGTAGTCAGTATCCTACTTAAAATTTCACAGTGTCTTAGTTTGACAGATTTGTGAACAAGCAGTTGTTGCAGCACACTCTTGTTCACTAGAAAATTGTCTCAGCAAACAATGAACAAGGCACAGGTTTGTTCACCCAGTTCGGCCAATCAGCCTACGTCTGGGGAGGACTATTCTCCAGTCCTCAATCCACTCAAACCAAAGGTCTCCACGTACACACGGTTACAACTCACGCAACCTATGCTACTCAACCTTGTGTGGATCACTTGACACAATCAGAACAAGCTCTGACTTGTGTCTGCACACCCTCTGCAATATGTCAATCTAGAATAGCTACAGACTTCTCAAGACTCAGCCTATTCTAAACTACAACTACTCAGCAGGGTTGCTGTAGCAACTGCTGTAACACACAGCTGAAGCACAAATGTCCACTTCCCTCCAAGGCCTTCCACCGAGCCGATCGAACAATTCCACGAGCGCTGAACACTCTGGAATACTCCCCCTCACTCAGTGACCACCTGCCACTAGCGAGTACTGCCGCACGACACTCGACCGAGCCAACTACCCGTCAGTTCTTCCGCGGCTGCCCTTGATCAACCAACAAGCTCCACAGCTCTGAATTGGCTTCCAGATCAAGCTCGAATCAGACTCTGCAAGTCCTGATTCCCTTCTGCTACAATCACCACAGCTCTGCGCTCACGCTCTGCTCTCGGGTGATGATCGAAGAATTCATCCGTCGCACACCCAAGATTGCTCTCTCTGAAATCTGTGTATGCACTCGTGTATCCCTCTGCTTCGATCACCCTCTCAGCTCTGAACACCTCTCGCTTAAATAGCAGCACCACTTTAAGCAATGTCCAGGTTTAGGTAATGTCCCAACAAGATCAATTATCTCCTAAAATCTAGGAGATTAGATTTGATCTTTAACTTCAATGCCAATCTCCTTCTCTGACTAGGAAACCTCACTGGAAAATACTCTTTAGCAATTTAGAAATTCTTCAGATGCTCTGCATAGGGTTTCCAGCCCTTCTGGACCAACCCAGGTTGCTGCTGCTATTGGACGGTTGAAACAGCCAGTTGAACAAGCTCCTGCTACAGCATCCCCTGCTGCAGCTGCTGCTAGTTCACTTCTGCTGGCCTGCTTGATAATTTGAGCTGCAGCCACTCTTTGTTCACTTAAGCTGGTTTTGTCAAACACTGCCATACTTGCATCATCACTACTTCACCCTTAGGTCATGCGATTAGCAACACAAAAGAGCAATATATGCATAACGTAATTTGATTGATAGTTCTAGGCTAAAGTATCACGCACTCTTAGATTCAATTCTCACTCCTTCTCTAGAATGGGAATGATACCTAATGGACACAATTCTCAAACTCTCGCTCTATTGAACCGTGTAGAACAAAAGTCTCCTAATCTCAACCTCTTGGTCTATTGATAGTTAACTCAAGTCCTCTCTATACTTAGCCTAATAGAATGCGAATCTCACTCTCACACAAACGCTATCTAAAATAAACATGCTTGATCTTCTAAAAAACCTAAGTTCAATTCTCATTCCATCCTTAGGTGTTTCATTAATTCATACTCATTCATACATTTCGTCAAACAATTGGTGCACATAAAATTAACATGAAGATAAAGTATGGGAATTTTCAAGCAAAAACCTCATTCATAATAATAAATTGCGTGTCTTGTGTTACAATCTACCTAAGGGGTCCTATGGATCCCTACTACTAAACGACTAGTCACTCATGGTGAGTTCGATACAAGACATAGTTTTTAATTGAAATTGTTCACAAATTGAAGACAAACTAGTAGGGGTTGAGTTAGAGGGATGATGTAGAATCTCCAATTGTTGATGTCTTCTCCGATTCCTCGACAATTCTTCAAGTCCTCCAAGAGAAATCGTCTAGGTTTTTTTTCTTCTGGAAAAGCCCTTTCTAATTTTTCCATCTCTTTCTATTTTAAACTCTTCAAAAATTACTGATTTACCCGCAGTGCCCGAATCACTTTTGATTCGGGGTAGGCTTAATGAGTTGATTAGTGCAGATTGGTCGAATCAAAGTCTTAGTGTGTTTCGGAGCTGGGTGAATCACTTCATCTTGGGCGGATTACTTTTGATTCGGTCAAGCCTTCATTTGGATCCGGTCAAGCCTTGGTCAATTGGACGAAATCCTTCTCGAGTCGAGTTGATCCGGGCGGCTCACTTCTTCTTGGGGGAATCACTTTTGATTCGCTCAGGCTCTCTTTTGATTCGGTCACCCTCGGTCAATTCGAACAAATCCTTCTCGAGTCAAGTTGATCCGGGTGGCTGAGAGGATGATTCGGCCAAGGTTGGTCGAGTCATATTTGATTCTGTCACCAAGTTGGGCGAATCAAAATGTGCTTGGGCTGTCACTCTTGCAGCTTGCTGATTTTTGCTCGCTTTCGCCTCCTATCAACTGGAATTCATCCAGATTTTCTTCGTGCCACTTCATATCGTGTAAAATGCGTTTTCAACCTAAAATCCGTGAAGAAAGCATCAAAAGACTTTATAAAATAATGGATCAAACAAAAAGTAAAGGGAAAATACGGATAAATATATGGTTATTTGTCCGCACATCAAAACACCCCACACTTAAGTCTTTTTCGTCCCGAACAAGTATAAGCACAAGTCAAGCGAAGAGTAAGATGCTAAATCATATACGACAATATCAAAGCATGTAGCAAATCTTACCCACATAAAATACATCAACCTCCTACTCGTATAACATAACATAAAAATAACTAAACAAAGAAAATTAATCTACTTCTAACTCACTATCGTAGGAATCACGGATGCATTTAGCGTATGCATCAAGCCTTTAAACCCCTAGGCTACCCTAGTGGACGAGTTATAGTCTCGTGAGAGTTTTCAGAATAGGAATACTCACAAATCCTACTCGCATTCATCCATAAGAGTTCAAAATCCATATATAGTTTGCAAAGCAAGCATTTCTTTATTAGCCCACATAATAATAAAGTTGTGCAAATCATTCACTTCACGCAAACTCTAAGAATCATTCAATTCACTGCGACAACAAATATTCATAGAATCGATATCAAAACTAGCATTCGTCAAATTCAAATTACTGCTCAATTCTTATGCAAGTAGTATGACAAAAGCGTCGCTTACACAAAAATTTTGTCGAGTGAATCACATATGCTTGCTAAGGGCAGGTACATAAGCTCACGACAACAAACTCATTCTCAAGTGTTAGTCTATACATCGTAATCCATAAGAGAAGAAGAGTTTCGACATTAATCTTAAAATTCACTCGTACAAATCTTGATGCTTAAGTAATAAATTACGAGGGTCATACCTTAGACGTTTCCTAAAAGCAAAATGCAAAGGCCTTACTCACACACATGCGGAAAAGACTTAAAGTTAAGAATTAAGTGGGTTTATTTTCTTGCGTTCATACAAATGCTTTCAAGGGGGAACTTACCTTTCTAACCCTCGCCATTTGTAAAACTTTTACTTGACAAGAAAACAAATAATATTTTTGTGCTTATACAAATGCTTTCAAGAAGAAACTTGCCTTCCTAACCCTCAGCATTTGTAAAACCTCAAAAATATAACTTTTTTGCGCCCTTTTTTTCTCTTTTCGAAACACTTTATTTTACCTCACACCAATATGCCTAAGTGATAAATAATGTAGCATGAAGTGTGAGCTAAATAATTGCAAAGGCTAAATAGGAATGCTAAAGTCACCTAAAAGCAAACAAGAACAAGTACGAGGTTTTTATATGAAAACTATTTTTTTTTTTGTGCTCGCTAAACTTAAATTCATTTTTCATGCACGGAAAAAGGCTTAAGATAAATCGAACTAAGCTAGTCAAAACAGTGAATCATGCGAATAAGATCGTCACAAAAAATGTCAATTAACTTAAATATACGATTCATGAATTCAAAGCACAACTCATCCCAATTTTTTTTAAATGATACTACTTAATTGCTTAGCAAACATTACTTCGTGTGATCAATACTTAAAGCTAGGATGACAGCAATCATGCGAGTATAATGCGTGCAAAATGACTATATAGCATAGAATCATGTTGTCAAACAAATAATAGCATAAGCGCAAAACACCCCACACTAAAAATTTGCTTAGTCCCTAAGCAATATAAAGTGAAAGAAGTAAAGAGAGTTTCGAAGGAACTTCTCTCGCATGGAGGTAGGAAAATGCGCATCCGCCCATGTCCATGAATGATGCTCTAGTCAGTTGGGTAAATCTAAAACTCAATAAAAAGGTTAGCGCAACACCTGAATTCAAAGATTTAAACAGCTAGTTATGACAAGTATATCAAAGCGAAACATATAGCTAGGCATAAGATTGGAAAACAAATGAGTGACGATCCAAACGATGAGTTTACTTAGATACGCTCGTAAGTCATGAACTAGTGTATTATAGTGCTTGAAAAAGGGTTCGAACAAATGTGAGTAAAGTTACAAAATTCCCAAAGTCAACCGAAAACAGTTTTGCTCAAAACTGCCCGAATCAGAATTGATTCGGGGTGCATATAAAGTGATCCGACCATAGCCTGGTCGAATCAAAGCAGTTCGGATAGCGTGAGGTTCCCCGAATCAAAAGTGATTCGGGCAAGGCAAAAGAAAGTGATTCGGACAGGGTAGTCGATCAAACTAGCTCGGATAGCGTGACGTTCCGCGAATCAAAAGTGGTTCGGGCAAGGCAAAAAAAGTGACTCGGCCAGGTAGTTCGAATCAAACTAGCAGTGGGGTAATAACCTTGGTCGAATCAGTGTTCTAAGGAAAAAATTGCCAAATAAAAACAATACAAGTTCGAAAATCATCTGTCATGCAAAAAATATCATGGCGAAGCGCGTCATAATACAAATGGACTAGTCAAGCAAATTACATAACAAAATACCAACACAAGTCATGACAAACATAGAAGCAACCTAAACATAATTTTCATTCTTCTTGCGGGTCTCGCGCATCGAGTCATCGTCATCGTGGACAGTCGCGTCGGTTGCTTCGTCTTCCCTTTATGTATAATCTCCACTGCTACTCTCGTTGCCATTCCCTGTGTCCTCCTTGCTGTCACTCCCTTCGGTCGAGGCAATGGTGTCACCAACCCCACCTTCGACCATTATTGAATGGAGTCGTCTCCGACCTCTGAAGGTGGCATAGTCGGTTGAGGCGGTGGCTGAGCAAACGGCGCAGGCCGAGGTGGGATGTCTACAATACCCAAATGTGCTGCCATATGCGCCATGACACCTCCTTGCCATGCGAAAAAATCGTGGACAAGGGTGGATAATATCTCGTCGGAGCGGATGAGCGTCCTGTAAGAATCCGAGAGGGAATCCAAACGCGCGCCCATAAACTTCAGAACCACGCGTACACCTATCTCGGGCTCAACGGGAGGGGGAGCGGTGGAAGATGTCTGAAATCTGGATTTTGGTATGAAGAGTGGGCAGGTACAGGAGCGGCTTCTAGTGTCAGGGGTTGCTCGCTAGCCGGTCTAGGCAGTGTTGCTAGCCGAGGAACCCTATGCTCTATTCGCTGTTTTGCAATCAGCTTCTCTAATTCTGAATTCTGATAGGACTCAAATTGGAGTGTCAAAGCATGGGCAATGCAAACCGGCCTAATGAAAAGAATTAGAAGCATTAGATCCATATCTGCGGTGTTTACATACCGTCCACCATCCTTGCGGATGTGAATGAATGTCGCAATAAAACGATGAATCAGGCGCCAAACAGGAGACTGAATCATAGATGTTGGCTGAGGGGACATGAAGAAAATATCATGCCTGGTAACTTGCTTCTAGAACTCGTACCGATCGCTTCTCCTGAATTTCGGATACTCACCATACTTAGTACACCCGAATGCCTTCTCGACATCCCTGTCTGGCATGTTAAAAACCTGGCCGCCCTCCCTCTTACCCTTACCCTTACACAGTGAATCATAAGTACCATCCTCCCAAGTCGCTGACAACGAGGTCATAAATTCCTTAGCCAGCCTCGGGTAGGTACCTGGATCATTCACCAAAATATGGTGAAAATTAGTAGGAGATTAGATTCAATTGGCAAATCTAATCTGTAGTGAAAATATGGTCATAAACCCCTAATTTGTAGGAGATTAGATTCAATTGGCAAATCTAATCTTCTACAATCAAATCTTCTTCTCCAGCTGGGAATCTCTAGTGGAATATTCTCTGCAGCAACTCTGAACCTCCTCTGATGCTCTTCGAAGGACTGCTACGCCCTCTTTCCAAAGGCCCAAGCTGCTGCTACTCGGACAGACGCTACAGCTCTTGTGAACAAGCTCCTGTTGTAGATCTCTCCTGCTATAGCTGCTCCTTGTTCACTGGTCTTGTTCACATATGCTGGACTCCTGCTATAGCAGCATCTTGTTCACTTGTGAGCTGGTTTTGTCAAACACTGCCATACTGCATCATCAATCTCCCCCTTGGCATTTTGACAAAACCCCTTTGAAGGTTTCAATTCAAATTCTCCGGTATCTCCCAACCTTTTTTCTCTTCTCCCCCTTTTTAGCACAAGTGACAAGGAGAAGTTCCTGGCTGTCTCAGGGAGGCGAGACACAGAGTTCCAGAGAAAATCTCAGGTCTTCGAACCGTACTGCGTCCAGAGGTTTCGTGAAGATATCAGCAAGCTGTTTGGCCGACACAACATGCTGGAGAGCAATGATTTTCTTTTCCACTAGATCTCGGATGAAGTGATGTCGAATGTCAATGTGTTTGGTTCTGCTGTGCTGAATAGGATTCTTGGAGATGCTGATCGCACTCATGTTGTCACAGTAGAGAGTCATTTCACCTTGATCGAGTGCATACTCACTCAGCATTTGCTTCATCCACATCATCTGTGCACAGCAGCTCCCGGCAGCTATGTATTCTGCTTCAGCTGTAGATAGCGAGATGCTGTTCTATTTTCTACTGAACCAGGACACCAGGTTGTTTCCCAGGAAGAAGCAACCTCCATAAGTGCTCTTCGTGTCCTCAGAACATCCTGCCGAGTCCGCATCACTATATCCTACCAGGTTTGCATTCGTATCCTTAGTATACCATAAACCATAGTGCGTAGTACCTCCAACATACCGAATGATTCGCTTAACCAGCTGCAAGTGACTATCTTTGGGGCAGGCTTGAAATCTAGCACAAACTCCTACTGTAAAGGAAATGTCGGGACGACTGGCAGTCAGGTACAGTAAGCTCCCAATCATACTTCTGTAGATAGTCTGACTCACTTCCACTCCATGTTCATCTTTGATGGCTTTGACATGAGTGGCAGCGGGCGTTCGTTTATGACTGGCTTTATCTAACTGAAATTTGTGCACAAGATTCTTGCTGTACTTGCTTTGTGCAATAAAGATTCCATCTTCTTTCTAGGTGATCTCTAGACCAAGGAAATACGACAGTTCTCCGACCATGCTCATTTTGAATTCCTTCTGCATGTGATCCACAAAATGCTTCACCAGGTGCTGAGACTTCGATCCAAAGACAATGTCATCCACATATATCTGCGCAATGATCACATCCGACTTGGTTCTTTTCACAAATAAAGTTTTGTCAGCTCCCCCTCTTTTGTAACCATGTTTTTCAAGAAAGACTGTCAGCCGCTCGTACCATGCTCGAGGTGCCTGTTTAAGCCCGTACAGAGCTTTCGTTGTACATGTGCTCCGGGTGATGAGGATCTTCAAAGCCTTTTGGCTAGGCAACATACACTTCTTCAGCGAGGTCTCCATTCAGAAACGCACTTTTGACATCCATTTGATATAGTTTAAATCCTAGGAAGCATGACGTAGCTAGGAGCAGTCTGATGGCCTCCAGACGAGCAACTGGAGCAAAATTTTCTTCGAAATCTAGTCCCTCAATTTGAATGTATCCTTGAGCAACAAGTCTGGCTTTGTTTCTTGTGATGTTTCCCTTTTCATCAGTTTTGTTTTTGAAGATCCACTTGGTGCCTATAATGTTTACTCCTTTAGGTCTGTCCACCAAGTCCCAAACATCATGTCTCTTGAACTCTGCTAGTTCTTCCTGCATAGCTATCATCCAAAATTCGTCACTCAAAACTTCCTTGAAGTTCTTCGGTTCTATAATGGATAGGAAGCAAGTATTGAGATAAGCGTTGCATCCGGTTCTCCTTCTTTCTGTCGGGTCCCCAATCACATTGGTCAGCAGATGATTCTTCTGAATCTTCTTTGGAGGCTGCCTTGATGGTGGTTCATGAGCCTCATTATTCTGTTCTTCATGCAAGCTTCTAATTGTTCGTGTGGACTTTCTGCTTCAGCACTTGCGGTAGCATCTTCTGGAGCCGAAGTTTGTTCACTTCTGCTCTGACTGGCAGGGGCATCTTCAATGTCAAAGTCTTCGTTGTCAAGGACAGTAGAAGAGACTTCTTCAACATCGTTGACTACTACATTTATGGATTCCATCACTGTCCGTGTCCTCTGGTTGTACAGTCGATATGCCATACTGTTCGTTGAATATCCCAGGAAGAATCCAGCATCGCTCTTTGGATCAAGCTTTTTCCTGTACTCCTGATCTCTCAGAATGAAGCAGTCACTTCCAAAGGTGTGAAAGTATTTTACTGTGGGCTTCTTCTGATTCCAGAGCTCATAGCAAGTCTGGTTAGTTCCTTTCCGTAGAGTGACTCTGTTGATGATGTAGCATGTGGTGTTCATTGCCCTCGGTGAAGATCAAAGATTTCGTCCGCACACCAAAAATACTCTCTCGGAATTCTGTGTGTATACTCGTTCACGCTTACTTCTTTGATCAATCTTCATTGCTCTGAAGGGTCTTCTTTATATAGGAGCACCCACTTCCATCATTATCAGATTATAGCTCCAAAAGCATAAACCCCCAATTTGTAGGAGATTAGATTCAATTGGCAAATCTAATCTTCTACAATCGAACTTCTTCTCTAGCTGGGAATCTCTAGTGGATATTCTCTGCAGCAACTCTGAACCTCCTCTGATGCTCTTCGAAGGACTGCTACGCCCTCTTTCCAAAGGCCCAGGCTGCTGCTACTCGGACAGACGCTACAGCTCTTCTGAACAAGCTCCTGTTATAGCTCTCTCCTGCTATAGCTGCGCCTTGTTCATTGGTCTTGTTCACATATGCTGGACTCCTTCTATAGTAGCATCTTGTTCACTTGTGAGCTGGTTTTGTCAAACACTGCCATACTGCATCATCATTATCCAGCGCGCCAGGAAGATACATTAAGCTCTGGCGCGTGAAACTAAAGTGTTCTTCTAGAGCGGGGTCTACTGGGAGGCACACTTAACTTTCTTCAACGTCAATTTCCGCATCGACTCAATAAAAATTCTATTTTAAGACATGAGTCTCTTTTTATGTATTCCGAACACTTGAAATGAAAACAACACTGAAAAGTAACTGTTCACATACAAAAATGCCGAAATTGTTGGGCTTAAACGGTTCAACAAGTTGTATAAATACGCCTCATCATCCCTTTGGTGAGAACTTCCCCTTTCAGTCCATTCCCAAATGTCACATTTTGTTCTTTGCAGGCCTGAACATTGATTAAGAAGGCTTTATTCCCAGTCATGTGTCCAGAGCATCCACTATTAAAGTACCGGCTACTTTCCATCATTGACTTTGATGAGTTGTAGGACACCTAAGCATATTGTCTTCTTCCTATCTTATATCTCTGATGGCTATCTCTGGATTGTCTTTATGGCCTCTAATACTTGCTCAGGATAGGGCAGACGCGTTGGATAAGACCAACCTGATCTCCATAGTAACACCTATGTTTGTTCTTTGGAGTTCTATCTGAGTGCTGCAAAGGTTGTTGTAGCATCTCTTTGGGAGTTTTCTTTCGAGTTTGTTCTTGCATACGAGGGTTTTTTTTATCTAATTTATGCACGAACATACCAAAGTTTTTTGCAAAGAGCAATAGTTGCTGCATAATGTCTTTTGATGCAGCTTCCTTCTCGTTTGTTTCAGCCTTCAGTCCGATGTTCTTCCCACGAGATGGTGTAGCATCCTCTATCAGCTTCATCTTGAATTGTTTCAGGGACCCAATCAGAGCTCCTAGCCTCATGTTCTTGATGTCATGTGCTTCTTCTATGGCGGTGACCTTCATATCAAACTTCGAAGTCAAGGATCTAAGAACTTTTTCTCACCAATTTCTCTTCATTCGATAGGTCACAAAGCTTTGCTTTGAACTCAGTGATGGTTTCTGCTTCCAGCATCTTCAAGCTTTCAAACCTTGAGGTGATCATCTGAATTCTCGAGGTCTTCACCTTGTCCGTTCCCTCATGAGCTATGTTCAGGATGTCCCATGCTTGTTTTGCAATGTCGCAGTTTGAGGTCAATTTGAAATTGTTGCATTAAGGGCTTTGGAGTTGCCGGATGTTGTAGCTTCCACTTCTGATGTCCATTTATCTTCGAACTTCTTCTGAGCAACTCCCGTGCTATCAAAGGACACGACCATTATGTTATCACCGCTCTCCAAGCTTTTTCATCTATCGCCAAGATCTATAGTTTCGTCCTTCGATCAGCGGTGGTCTGGTTGTGCTTTGCCCCTCCTTCATGTTCGTCGTAGACGTCAGCAACGCTTGCCCGGATCTCTCTATGTGTGTCGAGTGACTGGCTCTGATACCAATTAAAATTATGAGCGCTGCTGGTGACAAGGTACAACAGGTTTCCATAGCAACCTCTGGGTCACTTTGCGGAATTTCTGTGCTTCGGCCGAACCTGATGAATGCACAAGCTTTGATTACCCAGTTTGGAAATTGCCTACATCTGGGGAGGACTTCACTCGCTCCTCGAGATTTCACTATCTCGGTTCAAGTACAAAGGCTTCCAAAACTCAGCCAATGCTAGTTTAACCTCTACTTCTAACCTAGTCAAAATCTATGCTCAATCTGATCATAAAGATTAGCTACACAGTCTGATCCCAAAGACTTGATTACACTGTCTACACACTCCAGTAATAGATAGCAACAGTTCACAGACTTAGTCTATTCTAAAATAATATGTAACAGGAAGATGCTATAACAACTTACTCTGTCAAGTTGCTGTAGCTTCTGTCCACGACTCTCCACCCACTCCCTACTGATTAGTCGGTCTTCCACGAGTTCTCCTTACCCTGGCGATGCTCCCCCTTGACCAGTGACCTTCTATCAATATCTGGGAACTCTGCTTTGATTCAGACAGTTTTCGACCGCTCCTCTTTGTGATTATGCTCCAAAGCAAGTCCTTGATCTTTCAACGAGACTGTGCTCCAGTCGTGATCAAGCTTAGCTCAGACTTCTCCAATCGTGATCTTCTCTCAGCTCGTGCACCCACAACTCTGCGCTCTAGCCTTTAGCTTCCGCTCTTTGCTTATGCGTATCTCTCTATAGTTGTGTGTTTTTGTGTGGTTGTGCTGCACTCCTATTTATAGCCGCAACGCTGAACAAACATAGGAATCCTAATTCTCTTAGGATTCAGAGATCTTTCCAAACCAACATTGCACATTGGATCTTCTCCTAGATTCTTGTAAGTTGTTGAGAATTGATTTCCTAAAATCAATTTAGAACCTTATCTTCTTCAAATGATTCTGATAGCTTGATAAAGACTTCTGATCAATTGTGATCGACTTGGAGACACCCTAACTTGTTTCGACGCCTTCAGCAATCCTTCGGACGCTCTCCGTGCTGCTCCATGTCGAACGGCTACTTTGCTCTAGCTCCGAGCCTCCATGGTATGCTATAGCAACTTCTAGGTCGGTTGTCAACTTCCGATACTTGCTCCAGCTTCCGTTGCAACTGGTTGTTATAACATCTTCTTGCGGTTTGTTTTGTCAACTTCAGAAACTTGCACCACCAGCTTCTATTGTCATGGGATGCTGTTAAAAAGAGAAGCATTTCTCTTCATCTGGAGATCAACTCACAAATACAATTACAACTCCAGCAGTCCTCTCTGAAGTTTCAAAACCTACGTGTTTCAAGTTTTCCTTAATCTATGAGTTTTCTAATCGTGATGATAGTGACGGGCAAAGTTAGTTATTCCAAGCAAGTTCTTTGGTGCAAGAAGAGTTGCTCAAAACCGTTGTATCCTGGGAAGCAGTTGATCAAGGATCTCAGCACTTAATGGAGGTCAATAACGCTTTAAAGAGATCGTCTAGCTAACCTCAACTTTTCCTTTTGATTTTATTATAATTATTTAATTTCAATATTTTTATTCGCACACAAATTGTTGCATTTCAATGATCGACATGCAGTCACAAGTTCATACATGACATACATATGTTGTTTAATATGTTACCTATTAAACTAGTAGCGTGAACCAACAATATACAAATATATGTGAAAAGTTGAGTTAAGTAAGTTTATACTCACGTTAGTAATGTATGTTATTTACTCACTGAGTCTTTTTATTTCACTTCATTACTATCCAAATATTTTAGATAAATTAACTACTAGTGGGAGCTATCATCCATCGTTGCAATACAATTCCCCACTTCACATGTAGTTCCATCCATCTAGTCAAATTATTCTAACCACTTTTATTACTTTTTTATGTAACTATAATATTTTCTTGGTTGTATTTTGGTAGGGTTCTCGTAGTTACAACAATTGAATTTATTCTGCTACAATATTTAATGTTTATTTACGTAATCTAATATGAAGTTAGTCATTAATTACATTTTAAGAATCTTTTGAGTTTGAGACTTGCTTTGACAATGGTCAAGTGACAGGCGCGACCTAGAATTTGGGATGTGACAATTCATTTAATGGTTATTCCGCCTTAAGTGAGGACACAAAGCCTGAAAGAATGGCACATGTTGGATGTTCCAAGAGGATTCTCCTCACGAGTGTCTTTAAATAAAATTGCCTAGGCTGAGTTGTTGGACTTTATCATCTCATTTGGGTCACTTCTCTCTATTTATGTCACGTATTCTGAAGGCCAATCCTTGAATAGATGATTTTCTATTGGGCCAGCCATGTGGTGAGGAATGGAAAGGATGATGGCAAAGCCTGACCGGATGTCACTTCTTTCTACCACGGCTATGGACGCAGCATTGCCGATGAGAGTGCGGTCGCATGCGTTGAACAACCTTATCCAATTTTCTTTTCATCCAATCCCAACAACTTATAACCCGCGCAGTTTCACCCTCCGATGCTGCTCCCGGAACCGGAGGTCGTCCAGCTCCTCCGATAAGGACGCTCAACGTGCAATTCGTCTCAAAAAGGTATTCGTCTAATTTTATTTTGTTTTAGTTTTACGGGATGATTGTTTGTTATGGTTTTATGAGTTGTTTTTATTTAGGTGGAGGAATTGAGAAACGCTGGGTTCGAGCCTTATGCGTATAACTGGGACAGAACGCATACTGCTGCCCAGCTGCAAGAATTGTACAGAAATTTACCTAATGGGGAAGAGGCCAACAGTGAAAGTGATCAAGTGTCTGTTTCTGGAAGGATTATGGCTCGTAGAGTTGTGGGTAAGCTTGCTTTTTTGTCCATTAGGGATGATTCGGGGATAATTCAGGTGAGTGATCAGCATAAGTTGGTAAAGAATGAATCTTTAGTTATATTTTTATAAAGATAATGATCTTATGTTTGCATTTAGCTCTATTGTGAGAAAGGGAGACTCTCAATTGACCTGTTTGAGCAGCTGAAAAAATACGTTGATCTTGGAGATATATTTGGAGCAACTGGCACTATGAAACGCACAGAGAGAGGTTTTTTTTCTTCACTTTTTTCATAATTCTTGATGGCTTCTGTCTCTATGTCTCTCTTATTATATATCCCTTGTTTAGCATTTCGTAAAAGAATTGTAATGGAATCTTATCGCCTCCCACCCCATTTGAATGCACAGGGGAGCTTTCTGTTTTTGTCCAATCCTTTTCCGTTCTTACAAAGACTCTACTTCCATTGCCTGACAAATTTCACGGTCTGACCGACATTGATAAGCGCTATCGGCAGAGGTGATTTCTTAATCCCAGTTTGGCACTTACTTTAGACCTCGTGGTCACATTCTTACTTGTTTTGGAGTGCTGCTTATAAAAACACTTTGTAAGATCTATATGTTAACTTGTAGGATGTAATAGTTTGCAACTGGATCCATTTATCATTTATTTAGATAATAATACCAATAATATGATGAAAGGAAAGACTCATCTGAAGCTTTTAGTATACTAACATGGAGATACAGGAATCGTCGTTGTGGCATAACTAAACTCGGTTACAGTTAAGATTCTGGGTCCTACCCCAGCAGTGATGGAATTTTTTGGCTTTGGCTTCATGTTGTATCCTTAGCCTTACATTGCATAACCAATAATTTCTCATTTCTTAGTATTTTGAGTCCAAATTCTTCAACATTAGTAAGGGCGTTTTCTATTTGTCCCGACGATGACTGAAAATAACAGATGTCTTCGCTTTGTAGATTTTCTCTCTTAGTTTTGTTTTTTGTTTAGGTATGTTGATATGATTGCAAACCCAGAGGTAGCTGATGTATTTCGAAAAAAAGCCAAGGTTAGTCACCTATATAATTTGATAATACAATGTCTGCTCGTTTTATGGGCACTGGTGATATCCATTTTTTCTGTTGCACAAAGAATGCAGTTTGTAATTCATGTTTAGATCTTTTTCTGGTAGATCGTGTCAGAAGTACGCAAGACAGTTGAATCGGTGGGGTTCATTGAAGTGGAAACACCAGTGTTACAGGTTTTTCAATTTCTGTGCTGTATAAGATTGTGTCACGGCTGATTTTATTTTTTGTTGTCTCTTTTGAATAAATGGCAGTCATGTCGCTAGCTGTATTCGTTAGTGATGTCTATGTAAAGGCTTGAAAAGAATCCTTATCTACATTTTGACTGAATATGGATGCTCTTTATATTATTGGTCTGCGGCGAGTTTGGTAACTAGATGCAAAGACATGCTTACCATATGAAAATGTATCTTGTTTTAGAATGAAGCAGTTCTATTCAATTTCATTTTTGTACCTGAGTCACAAGATACTTTTTGCAAGGCTGAGAGATTTGTCCGTGATTATGTTATGCTGTTTTCTACTCTTGGGTATTTGTGCGTTTTAGAAAGGCATGTTATCCATATGTTCAAGAAGTTGATTACACAAAAGTCATTTTACCAATTTTGATTCACCGGATTGTGTAGGGAGCAGCCGGTGGTGCTGAAGCTAGACCCTTTGTTACATATCATAATTCCCTTGGAAGAGATCTTTATTTGCGAATTGCAACTGAGCTACATCTGAAGAGGATGCTGGTTAGATTCGATTACTTTATAAGAACATCAACAGCATTTTCGAAATGACATTTAAATGAAGCCAATGTAATACCTATCTTTTTATAAAATAATACCAGAAATAATACCTATCTTCGTCTCTTGCTGCCTTATTGGCCAACTGAGCATACCATACCTACTTTAATTAGGTTGGCGGATTTGAGAAAGTATACGAGCTAGGCCGAATATTCAGGAATGAGGGTTTGTCAACCAGGCATAATCCTGAATTCACCACCATAGAGGTGTGTTTTGATTAGACTGGTTCTTTGAACTTCGTAGCACCATCTTTTAAGTAGTTTTCCAGTATAGACTTCAACGAATTGGTTTGAGCATGATCTCAGATGTATGAAGCATATTCAGACTACCAGAGTATGATGAACATGGCAGAGGAAATTGTTACACGATGCGCTCTTGCAGTTCAAGGGAAGCTTACAATTGATTATCAGGTAGTCAATTTAATTTTATAGTTCCGGCTAAAGTCAGTTTATTTTTTCTCTAGCTTGAACTGGGAAACATAAATATGCTTGAAATTCTATTACAAAATGTCCTATTTGGACAATATGTGGACTGTGGTCTGGTTTGTTTACAACTGACATTTATATTTTACGAACTACAATGAAACTGTTAACAATGTTATTGTTATGAATTTTTCCTGCAAATTTGTTCAGGCATAATAGCAACAATTAACCAATTATACTATGGCGCAGGGAGTGGACATATGCCTAGACCGGCCATGGAGGAGAGAAACGATGCACAATCTTGTTAAAGAGGCCACGGGAGTAGACTTTAGGAAGTTTGGAAATGATCTTGAGGCTGCTAAAGAAGCTGCCAGTAAAGCACTTGTGATTGCGATTGGTGCTAAGGGCTCATATTCCATAGAAATGTGCCCCTCCGTGGGTCATGTACTCAGTGAGGTATATTCATGTGTGTATGTATAGTACATCTTTTATGTATGTTGTTAACTTGTGTGTGTTTTCATTGAAATGTGTGTATGTATAGTACAGTCTTTTATGTGTAACATGGCTACGCAAGAAACTTCGAACGTTCAAACCTACTGTTTTCCAGTTAGGCCACAAGATTTATAGACTCGGATTGTTGATGAATTATTATGTATTTCAGGTTTTTGAGACACTTGTAGAGCCGACGCTTATGCAGCCAACATTTGTTTTGGATTATCCTGTTGAGTTATCTCCCCTGGCCAAACCACACAGAAGGTGCATGGCCTCACTCGCATTCAATCAGCTACACATAAATTATGTGTCTTCATTGATGACAAATTAAGGGATAAGATTGGTCTTAGTCTTTTTATCGTACTTCTCCAATATAGTCATGCAGGTCTGACTGAGCGATTTGAACTCTTTATTTGTGGCCGGGAACTAGCAAATGCATTTTCGGAACTGACTGATCCAATGGATCAGGTGAGTAAGAAGTAACAACACATAGAATCTTTAAATAAATACAGAGTTCTGATAACTTGACTTTATGGGTTTGTTTACAGTGGTGCTGTTTTCATTACTTGATGCATTAGTTTGTAGACTATAATGTTGAGACTTCTGGGCTTTGTAGAGACGGCGTCTGGAAGATCAAGTAAGGCAGCACAATGCCAGGAGGTTGCTGGTATCCGAAACTGATTCTGCAGTGGGTGAAACTGAAACTTCCGAGGACATTTCTTCATATGAACTGACTCTTGATGAAGATTTTCTAACAGCTTTAGAATACGGAATGCCTCCAGCCTCTGGGATGGTATGTTTACTTTCTCCAAAAAGCTAACTATGTATTTGATTCGTGGTTGAAAGCCGTAGCTGTTATTGACTTGGTATAATTTGTTAACATAACAATCATTTAAACTGTCTAGTCCCTGGGATGGGCTTAATCTGTATGATTAACGTGCTTAAGACAAATTACATAATGCTTGCGAAAAACGACACAAATGTCATTTCAGGGACTTGGAATCGACAGACTAGTGATGCTGCTTACAAACTCAGCAAGCATTCGAGATGTGATTCCTTTTCCTGTGCTGAAGAATCAACAATAGCATGGAAGTTTGAGATGAGGAACCTTGGTGACTATGAACTGAAGTTAGCTGCCAATTGGTTGTGGTCCCTTTGCAGGCTTCCACTCCTCCAGGCTGTTCAATGCGGGTTTGTTTTGTTATTGGGAGAGTTCCTATTACTTCATATGACTAGACTTGTTCAACCTGCAGCAGCTTATGTGAACTTTTCCTGTTGTTGTATGGGCATCCGTGGATGTTCCCAATCATTATTAATAAAGCTTAAAATTATATCTCATATAGTGGGTCACTGAGACGGAGTGTATCCTGGGTCGATTTGAATCTCTACTGCATTCAAGATGTTAAGAGATACCTGGAGGTTAAATGACCTTTTTTGGTTGTAAGTTCAGTATTTATAAGCTGCCTGCAGGACTTTATTTGCTGCTGTCTTTATATATTTCCATACTTTCACTTTATACATTTTGGGACCCTACTGCCTACAGGAGTAATTTCATCAAAAGTCAGCTACTAGTCAAATATTTCTTTCACGTTAATACTTTTAGGCACGTTTATATGAAGTTAAATTTTAGTTTCGGTTTAGATCGAGAATTTCACTTTGAGTTTAATTTTTAAATCTATCTATACACTTTCCCTCCAGTCACTACCATTTGTTGTGTCCCGGCTCTCGCTGCATCCAAAGGCTGGTTAGACGTAAACAACTCAGTGCTGCCAGCTAGAAACTCCACCAGAATAGTGTTGGGGTCCGGTCCATATCTTTCTTTTTGGGCTTGATCCATTTGTTTTTTTATCAGAAAAAGAAAATCAGTTTTTCTGATGAGGAAGCCAGTTTCCGTAGTCAAAGATTGTCCGTATTTGCTGAGATTTTGATAGCTTGATGGAGACATTTTGGACTTCGATTTGAGTGGTCTTTTACATGATTTGGAGTTCTGGTGATAAAGTTATCGCTACTGGACAGAGCTCAGTTTCTGGGTGATTTATGCCCTTTAATATCCTCTATTATTGGTCTCTTATCCGTGTATATGCTGGTGGAGTTGCTGAACGTTTGTAGTCTATGATGGCTGCTTATACCCTCAACTTTTATCATAATAAGAGCTGAATAGGTAGACTCCTTACGTCCCGTGGTTTTTACTCTCCACACAGGAGAGGTTTTCCACATAAAAACGTGTGTCATTGCATTTCATTTTTCTTATTTGGGTTCCTTGAATAATTAATTGATTGTATTGAAGTAGATCCTTATTGGGTGTTGTACGTTGGGTCCTACAACTGGATCAGAGCGGAGGTTATTTGAGCTGCTATTATGGGTCCTACAACTGGATCAGAGCGGAGGTAGCAACTCAATGATGAAATTGACATCAACCAATTATTCTATTGGAGGCCGATGATTGAAGACTTGTTATATTG
This sequence comes from Umbilicus rupestris, assembly GCA_963678935.1. NCBI lineage: Eukaryota > Viridiplantae > Streptophyta > Magnoliopsida > Saxifragales > Crassulaceae > Umbilicus > Umbilicus rupestris. The sequence goes on from OY787612.1 coordinate 8,817,420, forward strand.
CAGAGATTTGTATCATTCTATTGAAGCAAGTGTCTCGGCAGATGGTGTTGTCACCAAACCAGCAAAAGCTCAAAAAGTTAGATGAGAAATAATGGGTAAAGTTGAAGAGGAAGATTTTGGAAACTATCAGACAGTGGGTTGATATTAGCATCTTCAATCATGTGTCTCAAGAGTCTGATCCATATGAGTTGTGGAATAAATTGGAGGCGCTTTATGAGAGAAAGACCGCGCACAACAAAACCTCTTTGATCAATAGACTTGTCAATTTGAAGTTGAAAGGTGGGAAGTCAGTTTCTGAGCATCTCAGTGACTTCCAAGATATTATTAACAACTGACCACAATGAAGATCGTTCTTGATGATGAGTTGCAAGCTTTGTTTTTATGGAGTTCTTTGCCAGATAGTTGGGAGACCTTAGTTGTAGTAATTCTTCTCCAAATGGTGTTCTATCATTGAATGTTGAAATTCGCAGCGTCTCTGACAGACAGATTTGTGAACAAGCAGTTGCTGCAACACGCTCTTGTTTACTCGGAAATTGTCTCAGCAAACAATGAACAAGACAGAAGTTTGTTCACCCAGTTCGGCCAACTGCCTACGTCTGGGGAGGACTATTCTCCAGTCCTCAATCCACTAATCACAGAGGTCTCCAAGTACACTCGGTTACAACTCCACGCAACCTATGCTACTCAACCTTGTGTGGGTCACTAGACACAATCAGAACAGGCTCTGACTTGTGTCTGCACACCCTTTACAAATGTCAATCTAGAATAGCTACTGTCTCCTCGAAACTCAGCCTATTCTAAACTACACTCAACTCCGCAGGGTTGCTACAGCAGAATTGTCCGCGTCGCTCCAAGGCCTTCTGCCGAGCCGATCGAACGATTCCACGAGCGCTGCACACTCTAGAATACTCCCCCTTGCTCAGTGACCTCCTGCCACTAGCGAGAACTGCCGCTTAGACACTCGACCGAGCCACACACCCGTCAGTTCTGCCGCGGCCTTCCTTGATCAACCAACAAGCACCACTGCTCTGAATTGGCTTCCAGATCAAGCTCGGATCAGACTACGCAAGTCCTGATCTCCTTCTGCTTCTGTCACCACAGCTCTGCGCTCACGCTCTGCTTTCGGGTTATGATCGAAGAGCTCGTCGCACACCAAAATTACTCTCTCTGAATTCTGCGTATGCACTCGTGTATCCCTCAGCTTCGATCCTCTTTTGCAATAACCACTCAGCTCTGCGCTCACGTTCTGCTCTCGATGGTGATCGAATCTTTGCAGGCACTTGAAATCTCTCACTTGATCTTCTGCATATGCTCTATGTATTCACTCTATGATTCGATGCCTTTGAAGCTCTGCTCAGCTTCCTTTATATAGGAACTCCAAGTTCCATCAAATTCAGCATTTGGAAATTCCTTAAAGATCTCGACAAGATCTTATCTCCTAATTTGTAGGAGATTAGATTTGATTTGCAAATCTAATCTTCTACAAACAAATATTCTCCTTCCAAAAGATCCATATCTTCAAGCTGACTTGTAGACCGCAATCTCCACTGAGAATATTCTGACAGATGCTGTGGAATCATCTTGTTGCTCAGCTCTGCATTTCTGGCCAAATTGTTCTTCGCACCAATACTGCTGCTACAGCTCCCTGCTACAGCTCCTGCTGTAGCAACTGCTTGTTCACTCTGGCTGGTTTTGCACCAGCAGTTATCTTCACACGGGCAGTTGTATCATCTTGCTTTCAATCTTCACAAAACTCTACCGAACTGCTGCGAGCTGGCAGCAACCCTCCGTACGTTCTTTGGGCTGCTCCAAGTTGATCGGCATGCTATTGACTTAAGGAATCTTCAGCTTCTGTTGCTCTTCTCTTCAATTCAGGGCAGCTTGTTCTACACAAGAAAATCTGCTATTTAGGATGCTACAGCTCTCTGCTACACATGTTGCTGTAGCAACCTCTTGTGCATTCTGCTTGTTCCCTTTGGAATGGCCTGCACTAGCTGGTGTCTTCACACGCTTGCTGTAGCAGACTCTTGTGCACCTTGTAGGAGTTTGTCAATGATGCCATATACATTAACAGATGTGATTGAAGAAAGCATGTTCAATGAAGAGATTAGAAGAAAGGAGATTGGAGTTGATAATTCACATGCTCTTATTACCGAGAACAGAGGTAGAGGCAAGAGTAGGGGTCCCAAGGGGCATGATAACTCATAGGAGAGGTCCAAGTCTAGAGATGGCAAAGAAACTAGGACATGTCATTATTGCAACAAGGCTGTCCATATTAAAAAGTTTTGTTACCGGTGGAAGAAAGAACAGGGTAGTCAATAAAAGACAAGGGTCCTCAAGCGAAACTCGGCGAATAGGCCTACGCCACTTCTCCATCAAAAGAAGGTGGAATCGCATCGATGGGGTACTCTACATCTCGCAGTAGTCTGACAATCTGGGCACCGCGGGTAGCATTCTTCTTTGCTTTAGCATTTAATTGAGCAAACTCAGCCTTCAGGTGTCTGACAATCCTTGCGCCTTGAAACGTTGTGGTTGTTGCGGTAGTAAAAATACTAGTCCAATCACGGTGTTCAAATAATATTTATATCCGAGTGACCTCGAGTCGAACCCAAGAGAAAAGCCTAGGTTAGTCTAAAGCTAGCTATTAATGCCTAATGCAAGTCGATTAAATAAAGGGGGGTTTTGCCTTTAGGTGAGGTATCTCTAGTGAATACTAAAGACAAGATGAAATATGGTCTAAGAGAAAATAATAGAGAAAGCGCAGTCGGAATCCTACTTCACCCCTAGGTCATGCGATTAGGAATACAAAACTTGTCTAAATCATGAGTAATTTCGAGTGATGGTTCTAGGCTAAGGTATCACACATTCTAAATTCAACTCTCGCTCCTTCTCTAGAATGAGAATAATACCTAAATAGTACGGTTCTCAAACTCTCGCTCTATTGAACCGCGTAGAACTAAAGTCTCCCAATCTCAACCTCTCGGTCTATTGATAGTTAACTAAAGTCGCTCAATACTTAGCCTAGTGGAATGCGTATGTCACTCTCGCGCACACACAACCTAAAATAATCATGCTTGATCTTCTACACAATCTAGGTTCAACTCTCATTCCATCCCTAGGTGTTTTACCAATTCATACTCACTTAGGTATTTCATCAAACACTTGGTGTCCACAGAATTGATATGAAGAACAAGCAAGAGAATTTTCAACCAAACATCATTCATATAGATAAAAAGACAAGTCTTGCATTACAATCAAACCTAAGGGATCCATAAGGACCCCCAACTACTGAACAATTACTCACTCATGGTGAGTTTGAAACAAAACATGATATTCAAATTGAAATTGTTCACCAATTCGGTGCTCAAGAATAGTGGATGAGTAGAGGGTTGATGTAGGATCTCCAATTGCGTGTCTCCTCCTTCAATCCTTGACAATTCTCCAACTTCTCCAAGAGCCAATCACCTAGGGTTTTGAATTCTGGAAGAGAGCCCTTCTAATTTTGCATCTCATTCTATTTATACCTTTTGAATATTTCCAAATTGTGCCCGCAGTGCCCGAATCACTTGATTCGGACAAGCCTTAAAGAAACTGATTCGGACAGGGTGTCCGAATCATTTACTCAGTGCTGTTTCGAGCTGGGCGAATCACTTTGTCCTGGGCGAATCACTTTTTGATTCGGTCAAGATTCTTATAGAGCTGAAGTGATTCGGGCACCTAGGGGAATCACTTTCTAATTCGGTCGTATCATATACTCAGTGCTGTCTTCTGCTTGGCCGAATCGATTACTCTTGGCCGAATCACTTTTTGATTCGGTCAACCTCCATGTGATTCGGTCAAACCACTCAAATTCTCCCCGAATCAATTTGATTCATGCAGCTGAGGTGATTCGGCCATGCCGGTGGGCGAATCACTTTGAGATTTGGGCGAATCACTTCTGCAGTCTTGCCCTTCTTTGTTCATCAATTCGAAGTGGCCATCTTAATACACTTTTTCGACTTTGAAAGGTCCCGACCACCTTGATTTCAGCGTTCCCGGGAATAGTCTAAGTCTAGAGTTGAAAAGTAATACGCTATCTCCCTTCAAGAAAGTTCTCCTCTGAATTTTCTTGTCGTGCCACAGCTTGGTCTTTTCCTTGTAAATTATGGCATTTTCATACGAGTCAAGTCTGATTTCATCGAGCTCATTAAGCTGGAGCAGCCTCTTTTCCCCTGCTGATTTCAAGTCGAAATTCAGCTTCTTTACAGCCCACATGACTTTATATTCGAGTTCCACGGGGAGATGGCAAGGTTTCCCTTACACGAGTCTATAAGGGGACATACCGATTGGTGTCTTAAACGCCGTTCGGTAAGCCCATAATAATTCATCAAGCTTTGACAACCAATCCTTACGAGAACTACTAACCGTTTTCTCCAATATTGCCTTGATCTCGCGATTAGAGACTTCAACTTGCCCGCTGGTTTGAGGGTGATACGGCGTCGCTATCTTGTGGTAGACACCACATTTTCGCAGTAATGCCTCGAACTGTTTTTCTTTAAAGTGCGATCCATTATCACTAATCACTGTCCTTGGCGCACCGAACCTTGGAAATATTATTTTGGTGAAAAGTCTCTTTACCACATTAGCATCACAAGAAGGAGTAGCGACGGCTTCCACCCATTTGGAGACGTAATCGACGACAACCAAAATATATTTGTTCCCATTTGATTATGGGAATGGTCCCACGAAGTCTATCCCCCAAACATCAAATATTTCAACCTCAAGGATTCCCTTATGCGGCATCTCGTCACGCTTAGAAATATTTCCCGTACGTTGGCATGCGTCAGAAGATTTTACAAATTCATACGCGTCCTTAGACAACATAGGCCAATAAAAACCGCATTGTAGAACCTTCACGGCCGTTTTGGAGCTAGAGCCATGTCCACCTTATGGGGAAGAGTGGCAGCTCCGCAAAATACCCTTTTGATCCTCCTCCGCGATGCATGACCGATATAACCCATCAGCGCATAGCCTATAAAGAAATGGCTCATCCCAATAATAACGGTTCACGTCATGGAGAAATTTCTTCCTTTGATTGTGATTTGCCCCTTCCGATAGAATACCACAAGCAAGAAAATTTACGAAATCAGCATACCAAGTGGCTTCCGTCGTCTCAATGCTCAATAAATATTCGCCAATAAAAGAGTCTTCAATCGGCACACTCTTGGCATCATCACCGTTGATTTGCTCAAGCCTTGATAGGTGATCCGCGACCACATTTTCCACTCCTTTCTTATCTTTAATTTCAACATCGAACTTGTGTAAAAGGAGAATCCAGCGAATTAGTCTCGGCTTTGCCTCCTTCTTTGCCATAAGATATTTAATCGCTGCATGGTCCGTGTAGACAATTGTTTTGGACCCGATCAAGTATTATCTGAATTTCTCGAAGGCATAAACAATGGCAAGCATTTCTTTTTCTGTGGTAGAATAATTTTCTTGTGTAGAGTCAAGGGCTTTACTCACATAATAAATCACGTGCAAGCGCTTGTCGACCCCTTGTCCCAATACCGCTCCAATAGCGCTATCGCTAGCATCACACATTAGCTCAAATGGAATTTCCCAATTCGGTGGTTGAATTATCGGGGCGGACACCAAAGCTGTCTTTAGCGTTTGAAATGCTTGATGGCACGGTTCATCGAAATTAAATTCTACCTCATTACATAGCAGTTTTATAAGAGGTTTAACAATTTTTGAGAAGTCCTTGATGAACCTCCTATAAAATCCAGCGTGCCCGAGGAAACTCCGTATTCCTTTCGCATCTCTCGGCGGTGGCAGCTTATCAATAACATCAATTTTGGCGCAATTCCTCTTTTTGACACAAGGTGTCCCAACACAATGCCTTCTTTGACCATAAAATGGCATTTCTCCCAATTTAGTACTAGGTCCATCTCAATACACCTAGCCAACACGCGAGACAAATTTGTGAGAAAATCATCAAATGAGTAACCATGCACAGAAAAATTATCCATAAATACTTCCATAGAAGTCTCTAAAAACTCAGCAAAAATGAACATCATACAACGTTGAAAAGTTCCCGGTGCATTACAAAGACCAAAAGGCATCCTGCTATATGCAAATGTGCCGTAGGGGCAAGTAAATGTGGTCTTTTCTTGGTCATCGGGGTGGATAGGAATTTGAAAGAAGCCACTATACCCATCAAGAAAACAGAAATATTCATGTCCCGCTAGACGTTCTAGCATTTGATCTATAAAGGAAATGGGAAAGTGATCTTTCTTAGTGGCTGAATTTAACTTCCTATAGTCTATGCACATTCTCCACCCCTGACCATACGCGTAGGTATCAACTCATTCTTCTCATTTCTAACCACGGTGAGCCCGCCTTTTTTAGGCACCACATGAATCGTGCTCACCCATTCAGAATCTGGGACAACATAAATAATCCCTGCATTTCGCAATTTCGTGACTTCTGAAATTCATAGCGTCTCAGTTAGGCAGATTTGTGAACAAGCAGTTGCTGCAGCACACTCTTGTTCACTCGGAAATTGTCTTAGCAAACAATGAACAAGACAGAAATTTGTTCACCCAGTTCGGCCAACTGCCTACGTCTGGGGAGGACTATTCTCCAGTCCTCAATCCACTAAACACGAAGGTCTCCAAGTACACTCGGTTACAACTCCACGCAACCTATACTACTCAACCTTGTGTGGATCACTTGACACAATCAGAACAAGCTCTAACTTGTGTCTGCACACCCTCTACAAACGTCAATCTAGAATAGCTACAGTCTTCTCCAAACTCAGCCTATTCTAAACTACATTCACTCAGCAGGGTTGCTGTAGCAACTGCTGTAACACACAGCTGAAGCACAATTGTCCGCGTCGCTCCAAAGCCTTCTACCGAGCCGATCGAACGATTCCACGAGCGCTGCACACTCTGGAACACCCCCCCTCACTTAGTGACCACCTGTCACTAGTGAGAACCACCGCTTAGACACTCGACCGGGCCACACACCCGTCAGTTCTTCTGCGGCTGCCCTTGATCAACCAACAAGCACCATTGCTCTGAATTGGCTTCCAGATCAAGCTCGAATCAGACTCTACAAGTCCTGATCACCTTCCGCTTCTGTCACCACAGCTCTGCGCTCACGCTCAGCTCTCGGGGGATGATCGAAGAATTCGTCCGTCGCACACCAAAAGTTCTCTCTCTGAATTCCGTGTATGCACTTGTGTATCCCTCAGCTTCAATCAACCTCTCTGCTCTAAACCTCTTTCTCTTAAATAGTAGCACCAGCTTTACGTGAGACCAGGTTTAACCAATGTCCCAAAAAGAACAAATATCTCCTAAAATCTAGGAGATTAGATTTGATTTTGATCTTCAACACAAATCTCCTTCTCTGGCTAGGAAACCCCACTGGAATATTCTCCACAGCACTTTAGAAATTCTTCTGATGTTCTCCGTAGAGCTCCCAGCCCTTCTAGTCAAGCCCAGGTCGCTGCTGCTTCTCGGACAGATGATGCAGCCACTTGAACAAGCTCCTGCTATAGCCTCCCCTGCTGAAGCTGCTGCTTGTTCACTTGTGCTGTGGCTGCTCCTTGTTCACTTGTGCTGGTTTTGTCAAACACTGCCATACTACATCATCAATCTCCCCCTTGGCATTTTGACAAAACCCTACAGAGAGTTGGTTGTAGAATTTCTTAACCTCCCCTTCTTCTCCTTCTCTTCTCCTCCCCCTTTTTGGAACAAATGACAAGGGGGGTGCTCCTGGCTGCCCTATGGAGGCAACACACAGAGCCCCAGAGAGGCTCTCAGGTCTTCAAAGCGGACTGCATCCAAAGCTTTTGTGAAGATATCAGCAAGTTGTTTGGCAGACACCACATGCTGTAGCGCAATGATATTCTTTTCTACTAGATCACAGATGAAGTGATGACGAATGTCAATGTGCTTGGTTCTGCTGTGCTGAACCGGATTCTTAGATATGCTGATGGCACTCATGTTGTCACAGTAGAGAGTCATTTCATCTTGATCAAGACCATACTCACTTAGCATTTGCTTCATCCACAGCATTTGTGCACAGCAGCTCCCAGCAGCTATGTATTCAGCCTCGGCAGTGGATAATGAAATGCTGTTTTGCTTCCTGCTGAACCAAGACACCAGGTTATTTCCTAGGAAGAAGCATCCTCCCGAAGTGCTCTTCCTGTCCTCTGAGCATCCTGCCCAGTCCGCATCACTGTATCCTACCAGATTAGCATTTGGGTCCTTAATATACCATAAGCCATAATGCACAGTGCCTCCAACATACCAAATGATGCGCTTGACCAACTGCAAGTGACTATCTTTGGGACAAGCTTGAAATCCTGCACAGACTCCTACTGCAAAGGAAATGTTGGGGCGGCTGGCAGTCAGGTACAGCAAGCTCCCAATCATGCTTTTGTAGATTGTCTGACTCACTTCCATTCCATGTCCATCTTTGATGGCTTTAACATGAGTGGCAGCAGGGGTTAGTTTGTGACTGGCCTTATCTAGCTGGAATTTCTGCACAAGATTCTTGCTGTATTTGCTTTGAGCAATAAAGATGCCATCTTCTTTCTGGGTAATCTCCAGACCAAGAAAGTATGACAGTTCTCCAACCATGCTCATTTGAAATTCCTGCTGCATGTGATGCACAAACTGCTTCACCAGGTGCTGAGACTTTGATCCAAAGACAATATCATCCAAAGACAAACTGCTCATTTGAGTTCTTTTGACAAATAGAGTTTTGTCAGCTCCCCCTCGTTTGTAGCCATGTTTTTCTAAGAACACTGTCAACCTCTAATACCATGCCCGAGGAGCCTGTTTCAGTCCGTATAAGGCTTTCTTCAACTTATATACATGCTCTGGGTGATGTGGATCTTCAATTCCTTTTGGCTGAGAAACATATACTTCTTCAGAGAGGTCTCCATTCAGGAACGCACTTTTGACATCCATTTGATATAGTTTAAACCCCAAGAAATAGGACATGGCTAGAAGAAGTCCGATGGCCTCCAGGCGAGCAACTGGAGCAAATGTTTCTTCAAAATCTAGGCCCTCAATCTGAGAGTATCCCTGCGCAACCAGTCTGGCTTTATTTCTTGTGATGTTTCCCTTTTCATCAGTTTTGTTTTTGAAGATCCACTTTGTGCCTATAATATTCACTCCATTTGGTCTGTCCACCAGGTCCCAAACATCGTGTCTTTCGAACTCTGCCAGTTCTTCCTGCATCGCCATCATCCACAATTCATCACTCATGGCTTCCTTGAAGTTCTTAGGTTCAATGCTGGACATAAAACATGTATTGAGGTAAGCATGGCTTCTGGTTCTTCTTCTTTCTGCCGGATCTCTAATTACATTTGTCAGGGGATGATTCTTATGAATCTTCTTCGGAGGCTGCCTTGAAGGTGGATCAGGAGCCTCAGCGTTCAGATCTTCAGACAGGCTTTCTAATTGTACATATGGATTTTCTGCTTCAGCACTTGCTGTAGCATCTTCTGGAGCCACAGCTTGTTCACTTCTGTTCTGACTGACAGACACCTCTTCAAGATCAGAGTCTTCATCATCAGTGGCAGTATCAGTGGCAGGGACTTCTTCAGCATCATTGACAACAACATTTATGGATTCCATTACTGTATTTGTCCGCTGGTTATAGACTCGATAAGCCCTGCTGTTTGTTGAATAACCCAAGAACAATCCAGGATCACTCTTTGGGTCAAGTTTCTTCCTATACTCCCGATCTCTCAGAATAAAACAGTCACTTCCAAAGACGTGGAAGTATTTAACTGTGGGCTTCTTCTGATTCCAGAGCTCATACCAGGTCTGGTTGGTTCCTCTCCGTAAGGTGACTCTATTGATGATGTAACATGCGGTGTTCATGGCCTCTGCCCAGAATCTCAGGGGAACCCTCTTAGCATGAATCATGACTCTGGCCATTTCTTGAATTGTTCGATTCTTTCGTTCCACTACACCATTCTGTTGAGGGGTGATGGGAGAGGAATACTGATGTGAGATACCCCTTTGACGACATAAATCATCCATAGCTTCATTTTCAAATTCCCTACCATGATCACTGCGAATGCTGCTGATTCTGAGACTTTTCTCTTGCTCTAGGCGAGACACCAGTGACACTATAACTCTCACAGTATCTGATTTTTCTCTGATAAAATCAATCCAGGTGAATCTGGAGTAGTCATCAACACAGACAAAAGCATACCTCTTTCTGCCCAGACTCTCAACTTCCATTGGTCCCATCAGGTCCATGTGAATCAACTGTAGAGGCCTGGTAGTACCTATATCTTTGACTCTTGGATGCGAAGCCTTCTTTTGTTTCCCAATCTGACAATCTCCACAGATAGAGTTTGTCTCCCCTTTTATCAGTGGTATCCTCTGACTAGCCCTTCTGTTCCAATTCTCTTCAGAGTTCTCAGGTTAACATGCCCCATCCTTTTGTGCCATAGAATCATTTCCTCGGCCTTTGTCAGCATACATTTCGGAACCGGTGAGTTTGAACTCACGTTGAGAAGATAACAGTTACTTTTTGATCTGGCTCCTTCCATTATATATTTTCCAGATTTGTCGAAAACTTTGCACGAGTCTTTCATAAATTTCACCTGTTTAGTCCCATCACACAGCTGACTAATGCTTATGAGATTTGCCTTTAGCCCTTCCACTAGTAAGACATTGCTCAGGCTCGGCATTCCTTCAACTGCCAAAGTTCCCTTTCCCAGAACTCTTCCTTTTAAGCCGTTTCCAAACTTCACCCGTTGTTCCAGACAGGGTGTTAAGTTTTTCAAGAAAGATCTTTCTCCTGTCATGTGCCCTGAACAACCACTGTCAAAATACCAGCTTATCTTGTCCGAGGTGCTTGCTGTGCTGACAAGCGCGAGGAGCTGAGTCCGCGCATGATTCTGCTTGATAGGTCCCCTGGCTGAAGCTATTCCGGCATGAGCTGAAGAACAGTTTCTTTTTATGTGACCTTTGTGCCCGCAACTATAACATCTTTTATACTTTGAAACTCTCTTGTCACGGTGATACAGAGGTTGCTATAGCAGGTGCTGGTTCACTCTTCCTTGTGTTTTTCTGCCTCTTCTGACTGATCTGTATCTGGCCAAGTTGCATTCATCCTCACTCAGATCTTTCTCGTCTTCACTTCCACTGGCAGAGAGAGCCCTCTTTTTCATTGGTTTGCTAGTGCAGTTGATTTGTCGATGACCGTAACCTGCACAGTTCCAGCATTGGACTCCTTTTTTCATTTCTTTCTTCTCATCTTCATTCTGATCAGGTTCCTTACCTTTCCTTCTATTTTCACCACCCCTTCTGAATTGTTTTCGCGTGGAAGAGCTTTTCCTAGTTCTGGATTCCATGTTCTTCAGGAGCTTTCCAAGGTTCTTGACAAGCATACTCAGCTGATCATCTGGAACTGGCTTCTTGGCTTCTGTTTCAGCTTTTAGTCCAACATTCTTGTCCTTAGAAGTGGTATCTTCTTTAACCAGCTTCATCTCAAATTGTTTGAGAGACCCCATCAACTCTTCCAGCCTCATGAATCTGACATTTTGAGCTTCTTCAATGGCCGTCACTTTCATGTCAAATCTTGTGGGCAGCGATCTGGGAACTTTCCTGATCAGCTTTTCTTCAAGGATGGGTTCACCAAGAGCATGGGCTTCATTTGCAAGATCACAGAGTTTAGCATTAAACTCAGTGACAGTCTCCTCTTCAAGCATTCTCAGATTCTCAAACTGTGTAGCAATGATCTGGAGTCTTGACAGCTTTACTCTATCAGTTCCTTCATGTGCAGTTTGCAGAATTTCCCACGCTTGTTTGGCCATGTCACAATTTGATATCAGCCTGAAATTGTTAGCATCAACTGCAGCAAAAATCGCATTCAGGGCCTTTGAATTACCAGTTGCTGCAGCTCCCTCTTCAGCAGTCCATTGTTCTTCAGGCTTTATCCGTGTGACTCCCTGTTCATCCATGGTAATTGGGGGAGACCACTGGACCATGATTGCTCTCCAGGTCTTCTCATCAATGGCCTTGAGGAAGGCTTTCATCCTAGCCTTCCAATATCCATAGTTGCTTTCTTCCAACAATGGAGGTCTGCTTGTGCTCTGTCCTTCCTTCATTGTCGTGGTGATCGCGCGTCGTTGTGCGCGTCAAATATAATCCTTCCTCTTCCACTCAGTACAGCGGTTAAGTAAGGGTCGATCTCCACAGGGAGCAAGTAGTTCAGTTTTAGTCAGTGACCTACACTTACGAAGATTGGGGGGTGAGTGATTGGTTTGCGCAGTGCGCGAGTAACAGTGTGAAACGCAGAGAAATGCACTAGGCGTGCGCAGGCAGTAGAGACTAGATACTATGACTATGAGAAGTATTGGGCGGACAATCCTCTATGCGTGCATTCCTTATCACTGACTCTAATATGTCTATAGCTTAATTTCAATTGGGTTAGTGTCCGGTCAAGGCTTCCTAACACGTGCGCATGTTCCGTTCAAAGTTCATGTGCTATTAATCCTTAGAACATAGACTAAAACAGCTGCGAATCCTGTCACAGTAGCAACTGCTTACCCTAGCTCATTACTCCTAGTTGTCACCGTAAAGCTATCAACTAGTTTAACATATGACAAGCAAGCAACACAAGGAAGATTGCGGTTCAAGGCTTCCCCTACTCATGCAACTAGCTGTCTCCGTACGCACAGGATTAATACAAGTAAACTATGCATTAAGCTCAAGTCTCAAAGAAAGTGCATCATAGATTCATGCCCGACCAACACTTAAGCGTTTAGCTAGACATGCTAGTGATAAACATCATAGAATAGTAAATAATGACTAATGTGTCTGAGAAACAAGTAGCAAACAGTGCGTGCAGCTTGTCTTCTCGGCTGGCGCAGTCGGCTGGCGCAAATCCTCTTAACAAGTTCGTGTGTTTTCCAGTGTTGCCGCTCTCTCTGATGTGTGTCGTCCAATGATGGCTGTGATATCTCTCTTTTGAAACCCTAGACTTCCTTCGTTTATATATTGCCCAGGAAGTTCACTTTTGGCAACTTCCAAATCTGGTCACTGGACTTTGCGCCTGGCGCACGGCATTCGGCTAACGCACCGGCTAGCGCACCGCTACCGACTCTCACCAACTTCTCTTCTGCTTGTGCTGCTATCTCCACAGGCGGATCTCTCACTCCTAGAACGCTGCCTGTTAGCGCGTATCCGACTCAAGTACTCGTTTTGCCCTGTAATACAAAAACACTAGAAACGAGTAATCCTGCTCATAAAATATTGCAAGTAAGCATAGGGTTATGATCTAAATAATGCGTACAAATAGCCTCTATCACGTGGCTACTTCAGAGACACTGTAGGATCTTTTACTCTATGTGTCGAGCTCCAGCTCTGATACCACTTGAAATTCACAGCGTCTCAGTTAGGCAGATTTGTGAACAAGCAGTTGCTGCAGCACACTCTTGTTCACTCGGAAATTGTCTTAGCAAACAATGAACAAGACAGAAATTTGTTCACCCAGTTCGCCCAACTGCCTACGTCTGGGGAGGACTATTCTCCAGTCCTCAATCCACTAAACACGAAGGTCTCCAAGTACACTCGGTTACAACTCCACGCAACCTATGCTACTCAACCTTGTGTGGATCACTTGACACAATCAGAACAAGCTCTGAGTTGTGTCTGCACACCCTCTACAAACGTCAATATAGAATAGCTACAGTCTTCTCCAAACTCAGCATATTCTAAACTACACTCACTCAGCAGGGTTGCTGTAGCAACTGCTGTAACACACAGCTGAAGCACAATTGTCCGCGTCGCTCCAAAGCCTTCTACCTAGCCGATCAAACGATTCCACGAGCGCTGCACACTCTGGAACACTCCCCCTCACTCAGTGACCACCTGTCACTAGGGAGAACCACCGCTTAGACACTCGACCGGGCCACACACCCGTCAGTTCTTCCGCGGCTGCCCTTGATCAACCAACAAGCACCACTGCTCTGAATTGGCTTCCAGATCAAGCTCGAATCAGACTCTGCAAGTCCTGATCACCTTTCGCTTCTGTCACCACAGCTCTGCGCTCACGCTCTGCTCTCGGGTGATGATCGAAGAATTCGTCCGTCGCACACCAAAATCGCTCTCTCTGAATTCCGTGTATGCACTCGTGTATCCCTCAGCTTCGATCAACCTCTCTGCTCTAAACCTCTTTCTCTTAAATAGTAGCACCAGCTTTACGTAAGACCAGGTTTAAGCAATGTCCCAAAAAGAACAATTATCTCCTAAAATCTAGGAGATTAGATTTGATTTTGATTTCAACACAAATCTCCTTCTCTGGCTAGGAAACCCCACTGGAATATTCTCCACAGCACTTTAGAAATTCTTCTGATGTTCTCCGTAGAGCTCCCAGCCCTTCTAGTCAAGCCCAGGTCGCTGCTGCTTCTTGGACAGATGATGCAGCCACTTGAACAAGCTCCTGCTATAGCATCCCCTGCTGAAGCTGCTGCTTGTTCACTTGTGCTGTAGCTGCTCCTTGTTCACTTGTGTTGGTTTTGTCAAACACTGCCATACTACATCATCAATATCCTTTAATACAACTTCTCCTAGCTTAGGATTTAAACGCCTAAGGAACTCCCGACTAGGCTTCGCATTATCTGCTAAACGAATTCTATGCATGCAAACATCGGGGTTAATTCCCTTCAAATCATCAATGGAGTGCCCAATGGCACCTTTATATTCATGCAACACATTCATCAATTTAGAAGTTTCAACATCATTCAAAGAAGCTTCTACGATAACAGGTAATGATTCGTTTGGTCCCAAGAATTCATACCTTAGATTCGGTGGAAGAGGTTTCAACCCCTCAACGAATTCCTTATCTTTTGGCGCCTCATTTTTTCCTTTCGCACCATCATTAAAATCAGCAGGATCCTCATCAATTTCCATTATAGAGGTGAACGACGAGCTATTTTCCTCTTGTGCAAGAACTCATACTCAAGGCTCGTTAGTTCACCAAGAGAGTCAAAAACATTATACGCATCATATGATTCAATCAAGTGACAATCCATAGAATTACTAGGTGTCCTAAGCATGCTTTTCAAATCGAATTTGATCTTTTCACTACCAAAATTTAATTCGATTGTACCTTTCTCGCAATCTATAATAGCCTTAACCGTGTTCAAAAATGGTCTACCTAGAATTATGGGGATTTCCTTATCTTCATCCATGTCTAACACGTAAAAATCAACCGGAACATAAAATTGTCCAACCTTAATGGGAACGTCTTCTAGGATACCCTTAGATGCCCGAGAAGAACGATCCTCTAATCTCAAATTAACCGTGGTTGGAGTCAATTCCCCCATATCTAGCTTATTAAAAAGTGAATAAGGCATTAAAGATATGCTAGCACCTAAATCACACAATGCACTAGCTATACTAATTTCTCCAATAGAAATAGGAGTAGAAAATGACCCATGATAGCACGCTGAATTATAGCACTACAATTTGCGTCTAAAGCCACATGGTCTAAATCATGCATTTCCCTTCTATGAGACATAATAACTTTCAAAAATTTAGAATAAGTAGGCATTTGAGTGAGTACCTCCGTAAATGGCAAAGTCACTTGCAGCTTTTTCAGCATCTCCGCAAAGCGCTTGAAATGCGCATCCTCCTTCTTTTTCAGCCTTTGAGGGAATGGAATCGGCGGCACATAAGGTGCTGGCTCCTGCGGCTTTTCCTTCTCCCGTACATCACTCGAATTCTGTGGCAAAGGACTCTTCTTCGACAACTCCATCTGCTGCCTTTCCCACTTTGGCCTTTGGCTGCGACTCCTCTAGAACTCTCCCACTCTTGAGTGTAATTGCATTGATCGTCTCGGAGGAGCTCACATCTGGTTGCGAGGGCAGCTTCCCTTGATATTTCGAAGACGAGCCAGCTTGTTGCGCAATCTGAGTTTCGAGCATTTTATTGTGCGCTTGCAATTGATCTAGCCTCTAAAGAATAAGTTGGTTGTCTTTTTGCTGCTGGGCTTGAGTCGCGGCTAACTGGGCAAAAATAGAAATCAGGGACGACTCCTCGTTGCTTTGTTTCTCTTCGTGCCTTTGGTGCGTTCCTTGATTTTGATGGCTGAAATTGTTTGGTCTTGGATAATTTCTGCTTTGATAATTATTCCTCGGCTAATATGTGTTGAAGGGAGCTCCTTGATTCTGATTTCTTGGAACAAATCCCGGCGGCGCTGGTTTGGGCTCTATATTCAGCGGCGGTCTTCTTGGAAAATTCGAATCTTCATGGAATCTCACATGGGCTGGAGGATCCGTGGCTGATAACCGCTAGCTTGCGGTGGCGCATATTCTCTCCCTTGATTTCTTACCAAGTAATTAATATCCTCATACTCGTCCGCGTGCTTTGCAGTGCACGAGTCATCATTATGCGCCGGGCTAGAATAAATGCCGCAAACTTGCTGGTTTTCTCTCTTTTTGTTGAGGTCTAAATTTCCAATTGAAGCTGCCAAGGAATTCACCGTCTTTGCTAGGGAATTGAAATCTTCTTTCGTCACGGCTTTGGAGGTATGCTCCTTCCCTTTCTTTTTTAGGTGGTTCCTTTCTCCACCCCATTGATGTGAATTCCGCGCGATTTTGTCAATAATCTTGAATCCATCGGAGGCTCTCAAGTCCATCATTGCTCCTCAGCTAGCTTGGTCCATATGGTTTCTCGCGTCTTGATCCATTCCATCATAGAAGCTTTGCATGAACTGCCATTTGATGAATCCGTGATGCGGACAATCTCTTTGTAGCTCTTTGAAGCGCTCATATGCCTCATGAAAATTCTCATCATCTTGTTGTGTGAATTGGCATATTCTATCCTTGATTTTCTTAGTCCTTGCCGGCGGGAAGAATTGAATTAGGAAGGCTTGAGCAAGTTGTTCCCATGTGTGGAAGGTATTCGGCTCGTGACTCATTAGCCAATCCTTGGCTTTTCCGCTTAGCGAGAATGGAAATACCTTCATATATATGGCCTCCGGTCTGATCCCCTGCACTTTGTAAGTGCGACATAATTCTGTAAATTTTGCTAAATCCGCATTAGGGTTACCATACCCTTCAAATTGATTCGCGGCTACCATGTGGAGAAGCGCCGACTTTATTTCGAATTCCTTATCGTCACCCTCTTCCAAATAAATGGGTGATCCGTAATGTCCAATGGTTGGGGCAATGTACTCCCCAACCGGTCTCTCATCGTCCTCTTGCAGACGAGCGGCATTCCCTAGCCTCCTCGGATTCGGTTGATCTGCAATTCTTGCTGGTGGTTGTTCCATATTCTCCATTATTAGTTGATCAACTTGAATATGAGAAAGGGGGGTGTAAGCTTGTTCTTGTGCCTTTTTCGTGCGCGATCGAGTTTGCATTCAACCACCTATCAAGCGATCGAAGAAAGCGTTAATAAGTGTGAACTTAAATTAGAGTAGGCAAGAATAGCACGCAAACACGCAATCACGATCAACAAAGTAAAGAGAAAAAAAATAAAATAAAGTAGACTAATTAAAGCAATACTAAATAGCAAACTAGTCTAATGGCTAATCCCCGGCAACGGTGCCATTTTGAAACTCTGTGGTTGTTGCGGTAGTAAAAATACTAGTCCAATCACGGTGTTCAAAAAATATTTATATCCGAGTGACCTCGAGTCGAACCCAAGAGAAAAGCCTAGATTAGTGTAAAGCTAGCTAGTAATGCCTAATGCAAGTCTACTAAATAAAAGGGGGGTTTTTCCTCTAGGTGAGGTATCTCTACTGAATACTAAAGACAAGATGAAATATGGTCTAAGAGAAAATAATAGAGAAAGCATAGTCGGAATCCCACTTCACCCCTAGGTCATGCGATTAGCAATACAAAACTTGTCTAAATCATGAGTAATTTCGAGTGATGGTTCTAGGCTAAGGTATCACATATTCTGAATTCAACTCTCGCTCCTTCTCTAGAATGGAAATAATACCTAAATAGTACGGTTCTCAAACTCTCGCTCTATTGAATCGCGTAGAACTAAAGTCTCCCAATCTCAACCTCTCGGTCTATTGATAGTTAACTAAAGTCGCTCAATACTTAGCCTAGTGGAACGCGTATGTCACTCTCGCGCACACACACAACCTAAAATAATCATGCTTGATCTTCTAAACAACCTAAGTTCAACTCTCATTCCATCCCTAGGTGTTTTACCAATTCATACTCACTTAGGTATTTCGTCAAACACTTGGTGTGCACAGAATTGATATGAAGAACAAGCAAGAGAATTTTCAACCAAACTTCATTCATATAGATAAAAAGACAAGTCTTGCATTACAATCAAACCTAAGGGATCCATAAGGACCCCAACTACTGAAAAATTACTCACTCATGGTGAGTTTGAAACAAAACATGATATTCAAATTGACATTGTTCACCAATTCGATGCTCAAGAATAGTGGATGTGTAGAGGGTTGATGTAGGATCTCCAATTGCGTGTCTCCTCCTTCAATCCCTGACAGTTCTCCAACTTCTCCAAGAGCCAATCGCCTAGGGTTTTGAATTCTGGAAGAGAGCCCTTCTAATTTTGCATCTCATTCTATATATACCTTTTGAAAATTTTCAAATTTTGCCCGCAGTGCCCGAATCACTTGTTTCTGACAAGCCTTAAAGAAACTGATTCGGACAGGGTGTCCGAATCATTTACTCAGTGCTGTTTCAAGCTGGGCGAATCCATTTGTCCTGATCGAATCACTTTTTGATTCGGTCAAGATCCTTATAGAGCTGAAGTGATTCGGGCACTTGGGCGAATCACTTTCTGATTCGGCCGTATCATATACTCAGTGCTGTCTTCTGCTTGGCCGAATCGATTACTCTTGGCCGAATCACTTTTTGATTCGGTCAACCTCCATGTGATTCGGTCAAACCACTCAAATTCTCCCCGAGTCAATTTGATTCGTGCAGCTGAGGTGATTCGGCCATGCTGGTGGGCAAATCACTTCTGCAGTCTTGCCCAATTTTGCTGCTTTTGATCTCGATCGACTGGAATTCATCCAGATTTTCTTCGGGCCACTTCGTATCATGTAGTATACATTTTCAACCTGAAACAGACAAAGAAAACATCAAATGACTTAATAAAATAACAAAATAAACAAGAAGTAAGGGGAAAATTATGGACAAATATAAGGTCATTTGTACGCTTATCACGCCTGATATTGCCTGAAGTGCTGACGAAAGTGTATCAGTAATTGTTGCAGCATCTTCCATGACTGGGCTTGTTCTCTGCATCATTTGTCTGCTTTCGTCACATCTATAATGTGTTTTCTTTTCTTTTTTTTTTGTTCCAGACGGGTTTCTTAACCCATCCTTGAGCATAACATTCTTCGTCTTAGGCAAACCTCGAACGCATTGAGTTTCCTTTCCAAGCACTTTCCCTTTCAGCTAATTCTCAAAAGTCACGTGCTGTTCTTTGCATGGTTGAATGTTAGCCAGGCAAGTCCTATCCCCGTCACGTGTCATGAGCATCCAGTGTCAAAATACCAGTGTCTTTCCTTCATTGAATTCGATGAGCTATAGGACACATCGCCATAAGATCTTTGTCTTGGCCTATTTCTCCGAAGTCTAGCAGTAGATGGTCTGGACCTCAGTACCTGATAAGGATAGTGCAGAACTGAGAATTCAATCTCATAGTGACTAAGAAGACTTACTGAATCCAAGAATTCAATACTATTAAATGGCAAGCCTAAATATAAAAGAAGACTTCTATCTCCAGAACAATCATCAGGAAAAAGTATGTACTTATTGAATCAAATAATTCAAAAATCATAGAGACTAAAAAGTCAGAAAGAATACTTGAGTTAGAGAGGAAAAGATCAATCCCCGTAAAAGTCGCGGGAGACATTTGACTACATTCTAGCTTGTAGGTTTTGAAAATTTTTTCTCAATGCCATCAATTTAAAGTTTTGTTCCCCATCTGCCATCTTTTTCAAGTTTGTTTCCGAAATGCCACAGTTTTCACAAACTGCTACTGGGAGTAGCGGTTTGTGCCTCTGTCAGCGCTGGTGTGTTTTTTTACCACAAACCGCTACTGGGAATAGCGATTTGTGGGAAAACCCAAGTTCTACAAAGTCACAAACCGCTACTCCCAGTAGCGGTTTGTCAAAAGTCATGACATATCAGCGGTGATGTGTGCTAGGAAAATTAAAATTATTGACAAACCGCTACTGGGAGTAGCGGTTTGTCAAAATTGTGGCATTTCGGAAACAAACTTCAAAAAGATGGCAGATGGGAAAAGAAACTTTCAATTTGTGGCATTCAAAATAAAATTTCGTAGTTTTTCTTTTCCTTTATCAATGATACATTTATTCATGACTATGAGTAGCTAAATGGTATCCATGTGGAACAAGAGCTTGTGATGACATGTTTTCAGAACTTATTCTTAATGAAATTTTAATTTATCTTGCATTATTTCTTTGTGCTTATTTTTTGTGTGTTATAGAATTGCTAGACCAAGTAGTTTTTTGTGAGTACAAACATTTTTTATGTAGTTTAGTTCGTGAAATTTCGACGCGCTGCTGGTGTCTTGATCAACAAGTTGCTATAACAACCTCTTATGACACTTGCAGAATTATCTTGCTAAGACTGAACCTGAAAAACACAAGCATTTTGGTAACCCAGTTCGGCATGTGCCTACCTCTGGCGAGGACTTCTCTCCAGTCCCCAAGATTCCACTATTAACAGTTAAAGTACAAAGGCTTTAGTTATCAGCCTACGCTAGAACAACCCTTACTTCTAACCTACCTAGATTCTTCGCTCAGTCTGATCACACAGACTAGCGTACACTACTCAACGACTCTGAAATTACCAGCGCTGCTAATGACTTGTATCAGCAGGTTGCTATAGCAACCTCTGGGTCACCTTTCGGAAATGTCTTAACTTCAGCCAATCCTGAAAGACACAAGCAATTTGTTCACGCAGTTCGGCAACTGCCTACGTCTGGGGAGGACTTCTCCCCAGTCCTCAAGATTCCACTAAGCTCGGTTTCTAGTACAAGGATTCCAGAACTCAGCCTATGTTAGTTCAACCTTTACTTCTAACTTAGCTTGAATCTACGCTTAGTCTGATCACATAGACTTGACTCTACTGTCTACACACTTCCAGTAATAGATAGCTACAGATCCGAACTCACAGACTCAGCATATACTATTATAATGTGTAACAAGATGCTATAGCAACTTATAGGTCAAGCTGTTGTAGCTTCTGTCCACGACTCAACACGCACTCTCTGCCGTGACGTCAGACTTCAACGAGTACTTCAGACTCTTACAATCGCTCCCCCTAGATCAATGACCTCTAGTTAGTGTCAGGGAACTCGGCTTTGATCTTCAATAGTTTGCGACAGCTCCTCTTCGCAACTCTGCTTCAAAGCTTGTACTTGATCTATCAACGAGCCAGCGCTCTAGTTGAGCTTCAAAGCTAATCATATGTACCAGCTTCAATCGTCATAGGATGCTATAGCTTCTTCTTGCTTTTTTGTATTCTCAGTCTTCATTTGCATGTACCAGCTTCTGGTACCACAGGATGCTGTAGCATCTTCTTCCGCTCGAGTTTGTCACAGATGTCATATCCGTAACAAACTTCTTTCCAAAAACCCTTTTTCGAACCATATCTTTAACTCGAGCTTGCTAAGTTGTTTGAGCAATCTGCTGCTGCTAGAATTTCCTCAAATAATTAGGAAACAATCTTCAAAAGCTGATCCTTTGAATTTGGAAGGCTCCCGAAAGTCTGCAGATGCTGGCCTTCACGATGCTCCAGCTGCTATCCTCACAGATTGCCATACCATCTTACTAGATCCACTTGTAGGCGTTTTGTAGTCTTCAGATGCTCTAACTCCTGTCGTCACATGTTGTTGTAGCATCTTGCTAGATGACGGCACGTCGTTGTGTGCGCCAAATTTCAATTTCTAGTCTCCTACTAAACTAGTAAGCGGTAAGTAGGATCGAACCCAAAGAGAGCAATTAGTTCTAGAGTTCTACTAACAATTAACGGGGGATTTCTCAGAAAGAATGTTATTTCTCAAATTGAGAAAGAATCAATTTAGAGATATGTATTGCAACTAGTAATCATCGATCGAACATGCATCAACTAGTAAAAATTACTGTTCTAGTCTAACAATCCTGCTAAGCTAGTGTCGACTCCAATATCATGCAATAGATATCAATTCAGTTTCACTGCTAGGCTATGCTAACTTGATGATCAAGGCATGCAATTCATACGAAGAATAATAATTCACTAAATGGTGTTAAGGATATGACATCCTTGACAAAACTACTCAAGAGACTGCTGAAGCACTTCCCGAAGTTTGGTGGCTGAAGCACAATCTGAAGATCGATAAAATAACAACAACAAAGAACCAGAGTCTGTTTCAGCAATTCGTGAAGATTTAAAACTGAGATACTATTTGAAGTATGAGCGAAGAGACAGAGTCTTCTTCAGCACTCCGTGATGATTGAGAGCTAGAGCAGAATCCTAGCGTTGCATGATGAGACTCTGGCATGATCCAGCTGGTATCGGGGAAGCTGAGAGAGGTATGTAGATGTCATCAAGAGCTCAGGAAATGCCGGCACGTGGTCTAAGATGATAAAAATCCAAGAGTCCAAATTTGGCAACGGAATCTTCAACAAGCTTGCTAGAATCTAGAAGAAGATTCTGATAATGATCCTTGCTGTTTTTAGTGTGCTGGTGCGCTTTAAAAGAAAGGCGGGGCGCAGCACATAATACACACGATCAGAGAGAAAACACAGAGTCCACAGAGCGAACACACAGAGATCAACCACGGTAGCATTGAGTTGAAGACTGGTGTTGTGTGCAGAAGGAATCAGAACTCGTGGAGTTTGATTCAGGATTGATCCGGAGTTCAACTGGAGCGTTGCTCGTTGAGGGAACAATCAGAGTTTGGTGATCAGCCGTGGACAGGCATTGTCGCGGGCTGCGAGGCAGAGATAGAACCCAATAGTGACGGAGGGAGTCATTGATTGAGGGAGAGGTGAGGCTGAGTTTGAAGAACTCAGAGTGTCCAACTACTTGGCAGGAGAGCCTGGAGTGTCGTCGACTGAAGATACAACAACTCTGGTGAAGAGTGTGCTGAAGCATTCCGTGAGCTACATATTGTAATAGAATAGGCTAAGTCTGAGAGTCAGAGCTGTAGCTATTTATTACCAAGAGTGTGTAGGCTGCACGAAGAGAATCTGTGAGTTCAGATTGTTAGCTAATCTAGGTTATTAGACTGAATATTAGATTTCGACTAGGTGAGGAGTAAAGGTGTAACTCCTTGTACTTCGAACTAAGATAGTGAAATCTTGAGGATCGGAGCATCCTCCCAGACGTAGGCAAGTTTCTAAACTGAGTGAACAAACAATGTCTTTCTTATTCTTTTGTAGAGTAATTCCGCAGAAAGATACAGAGAGTGCTTATGCAGAAACTATAACTCCAGAGGCTATAACTCCGTTTCAACAATGTAGCAGAATTTCAAATGCGAATTATTAAACATAGATCTCAAACTAAACATTGCAATGCAAATCCCAAAACTGAGTTAGAGTTTAGCTATTAATATAATCCATCTAACTATAATGAAAAAATAGAGTTTTAGAGATTCACGATTACTGTTCACTGGCGATTACTAATCACCGACGCTGATTTCTCCTCTCCAAACTCTGGTCTTCCTCCCACTTCGCTTCAGGTCATTCTTCAGTCGTCCAACAAAGGACTTGTCTCCCATTCACGGTTACTAGGAATAGAGATAGGACAGTTTGTTTTCCCGTCCCACCTTGCATTAACGCTGCAAAGGTGGATTGAAAGTCTCACTCCACGTAACTCGAAATGCCAACCTGCACAAACTCAACGTGCTGCTTGACTAATCCCCTGAACCTTAGAGTGTGTCAAGTCCCTCTAGAACATTTTCTATCAACTCTACATCCTGTAATATCTCAACTCAAAAGAACATATAACATCAAGTCACTAGCAACACAATATTGCAGAAATCATGCAAAGCATATATATCAAAACTTCATAGAATAGAACATCATCTCTTAAAACCAGCATGTTCATCGTAGCATATAATCGCAGCATATAATCTCATAAAATCAGCATCATCGCAGCATCTAGTACTAAAAAAATGTGTTCTACCTACTACTAATGGATGCTAATAAAGGTAAACGTGCTGACCTAACATACTAATTTCCCCACCCCACACTTGAACCGAACCGTGTCCTCACGGTACAATTTAAATGTCAGGAAGGGTACTTATGCAGAATTCAAAATTAAAGAAACAAATAACAAATCCTAACTACGCTCGGGTTGCCTCCCGAGGAGCGCACCTGTTTAACGTCGTTGGCTCTACGACACCTCTCATCAGCCATCATTTACCGGCTCAGCCAGCTCAAACTCCACATTAGGTGGGATATCCTCTCCATGGTAATGTTTAACACGCTAGCCGTTCACGACGAACTTTATCGTAGTACAGCTTTGTCCGCGCCTTCTAATCTGATTGGCTCTCATAAGCCTCTAAGTGCAGCTCCTCCAGCTCATTCAGTTGCAATTTTTTCTCACTACCTACACTAGCCAAGTCAAAGTTACATGATTTAATAGCCCAATAAGCTTTGTGTTCTACCTCAATCGGCAAGTGGCAGACCTTCCCATAAACGAGCCTGAATGGAGAGGTCCCAATAGGCATCTTGTAGGCTATTCTGTAAGCCCACAGCGCTTCATCCAACCTTGTGGACCACCGCAGGCCTCTTATCCTTTCGTTGTTCAAGCACTGCTCCCACGGCATAGTCACTCCATCACACATAATCTCGAAAGGTTGGGTCCAATCCGGTGCTTGTATGATTGGTGTAGTCGTTAAGGCTATCCTGAGCTCTTCAAACACTGCCTTGCACTCATCATTAAAATCAAAAGGTACATCTTATTGCAGCAATCGAGACAGCGGCAAAGCTTTCGTAAACAATGAAATCATCCATGAACACTTCTATAAAATCACTTATCAAATAAGAAAATATGCTCATGAGAACACGTTGGAACATACCTGATGCATTACACAACCCGAAAGACATGCGCCTAAATGCAAACGTACGGAAAGGGCATTAAATGTCGTCTTCTCCTGGTCCTCTGCTGCAATAGGTATCTGATTGTATCCAGAGAATCCACCAAGAAAACAAAAGGATGGCTTACCTGCAAGCTTGTCCAGCATCTGATTGAAGAATGGCAGCGGGAAATGATCCTTGTGCGTGGCTGCGTTTAACTGTCTATATTCGATGCACATATACCAGCCATTCTACACTCTCTTCAGTACCTGCTCTCCTTTGTCATTAGTCTCCACTATAATTCTGGTCTTCTTGGGCACCCCATACACAGGGCTCACCCATTCACTATCTGATATAGGGTAGATCACACCGGTATCGAAGAGCTTCTACACTTTGTTCTGAACAACCTCCATGATTATCGGGTTCAAGCGACATTGAGGTTGTCTCACTGCCCTTGCTTCTTCGTCTAATAAAATCCGATGCATACAAACTGCTGAATTAATTCCTATAATGTCAGCCATTGTCCATCTTATCACAATTTTATGCTCCTTCAATACTCGCGCCAATCTATCTTATTGAGTTGCCTCAAGTCCTTGCTTAATGATAACTGGCAGTGTCTCGCTTGCTCCTAAGAAAAATGTACTTCAAGTGGTCCGGTAAAGGATTTAATTGTATCTCAGGAGCCTGCGCAATGGATGGGACGAGTTTAGTTTTCCTGTACAAATTAATCGCATTAATCTCATATCTGGTGTGAGAGACGCATCTCTTATAGGATTCACAGCTTCTTTGGTGTCCACTGCCTCTCTGAGGACTAACTCCAATATGTCCTCCCCACACAGTATATCCGACTCGAGCACCGCATCATCAATGATGTCCAAAGCATGTATCCCTGCAATGTCAGGTGGATACTGCATAGACTTAAAGATACTGAATTTAACTACTTCCCCATCTACCTCCATGGAGAAATCATCCGTAAATGTATCGATCTTAGTCTTCGCTGTCACCATGAAGGGTCTGCCTAGTAGGATGGGTGAAGTGTCTAACATTCCATCACCCTCCATTTTCATCACATAAAAATCTGCAAGGAACACAAGTTTCCCTACATGCACTAACACATCAAGAATAATGCCCTCTGGCTTCGTACATGATCAATCCGCCAGTTGAATGATTAAATCAGTGGGTCTCAAAGGACCGACACTCAATGCTCGATATAAAGAATAAGGCAACACATTAATCGATGCACCTAAATCCAACATACAATTACCGGCTTTGAATTTACCATTTATGCACGAAATTGTAAACGTACCTGGATCCTAGCATTTTTGTGCTACCTTATACTGAAGAATGGCAGAGATGTTCTGCCTCAGATTTAACTGTTCAGCTTTTAGTCCTCCTCTTCGATTAATGCACAATTCCTTAAGGAACTTGGCATATTTTGGAATCTGCTTGATCGCGTCGAGGAGTGGGATTGTGATCTCGACTCTGCTGAACTGCTCCAATAGCTCTTGATCCACTACTAGACTCTTCTAAGGTCTCAATACCTGCATAGGAAATGGAAGTGGGGGGCAGAGCTAATAATTTCAAAAGACTCCGTGGAAGGCTCAGAATTATGTCCCTTGTCTTTAGCTTCCATGGTGCTAGCTGGACTGATATTCAGATTTCTGCTCGTCTGCTCTCCTTCGAGATTCTTGCCACTCCTCAAATTCACTGCACTGATATTTCCTTTCGGGTTAGGGATTGTCTGCTAGGGCAGCTTTCCTTTGTCATTCTTGAGCTCGGACACGATGGCTGCCAATGGAGACATATGCTTTGACAACTCGGCTAATACACTGTCGGTCTTCGCTTGATTATTCTGCACACTCATCGCTAACTCCTTAAACCACTTCTTCCAATGATCTGGCTGAACTCACATTACTGAGGCCAGCTTGGTTGTAATTCAGCCTCTGCTAATGCTGACCACTAGCATTACTGTTGTACTTGTCCTGTTGCTGGAATGGGGTGGGGGGGGGGGGGGGGAGGGTAAGGTTGCCCTTGTTGCTGGCTCTACTGAAATCCTCCTTCGTTTCTCCAACTATAACCATTCGCTGCAAGTCCAAATTGTCTTGGGGCCTGCCTGTTGTTAAAGTTCTGGAATCCACCCATGGCATTTACGTCAACTGTCTCATCCTTGTGAAGGGTAGGGCGCTCATCTGTTTTGTGGCTTGCAACACCACAAAATTCACAAGGCTTGACTCCACTCACCTGCCCAACCATCATCCTCTGCATCATTTTCCTTGAGCTCCTTGATTTCGTTGGCCATCTGATTGGTGTTGGAATCCACCTGTGAAACATTCCTTGTCTTACTGGTGTCATCCCTTCGACTAGTTTCTTCCCTGAACCGAGCACTCTCAGTGGTCTCATTGATCAACTCTCGCACCTCAGTCGGTGTCAAGTTTAACACTGTGCCACCAGCTGCGGCATCCAATAACATACGCTTGAGGGGTCTCAATCCATCCAACAAATATTTTACCAACATCTTTTCCGAGACTCCCACGTTGCAGCAGCTTTATTCCAATGAGTTGAACCTCTCCATTTAGTCATACATCAACTCACTTGGTCCTTCTTTGATCATTGATAGCTCTCTTTTGACTCGCGTCACTTTAGCCGGAGGGTAGTACTTATCCAAGAACTTGAAGGCAAAGACAAAAACCACAATTTCGCTTGGTCAGTTAAACTCAATGAAAATACTTTTAACTTAAATCTTTCCTCCGGAGCTGCGTATGGCCTCAACGTTTGGCAGATTTCGTTGAACTCTTATAAGTTCCTAGTTGCGACTTCTCTCAGTAATCCTTCAAACTTTGGTAGATGGGGCACCACTGCAGTTTTGATCTCGAAATTGTCTTCATCCGGTTCAGTAATGATGCACACTGCTGATTCGGAAATGTAGGGGCTGAAAGCTCCCTCATGGTTGGCTCATGACGGGCCGGTTGTCTATATTGTTATTGAAGTGGATATAGTCGAGGTTGTGGTTGAGCTGGGGCATAATCATCAAACTCCTCCATCCTTTCACCTCTATTGTTCTGTCTCCGGAATGCCATCCTTTGACGAACTGCTACTCTCTGCCTTTGATTGAACACTCGTTTCAGCTCGTCATAGAATGGTGGTATGACTTGTGGGGGTATTTCATCATGGGCCTGATCATGTTCATGGTTCTGGCGGTCATCCCCATTGATGCTCCCTGCATGAGACATATGAAAAGCGCAATAAAATACAAAAAATGAAAATAAAAAGAGCAAACGACCTCCGATGGGAGAAAAAGGCTCTACGTCACAAGCGCAACTGGTGGAATTTGACCGTAGGCTCGTTCTGCTTAGAAAACACCTTATAATAGCCGATTGGACACTGGTAGCCCAAATTTCACTACCTGCGCCGCCAAACAAGAAAAAGAAAGCAAAACAGGAAAATAGCAAATGAATGTTTAAAACTATATACCAAGTGTTGCTCTCCTCGGTAACGGCGCCAAAATTTGACGGCACGTTGTTGTGCGCGCCAAATTTGAATTTATAGTCTCCTACTATACTAGCAACCGGTAAGTACGTAACAGGGGGTTTTCTCGAAAGAATGTTGTTTCTCAAATTCAGGGATATGCATTGCAACTAGTAATCATTGATCGAACATGCATCAACTAGTAAAAACTACTGTTCTAGTCTAACAATCCTGTTAAGGTAGTGTCGACTTCAATATGTCCTACCTACTCTTAACCACTAAGTTCTCGAATAGGTTAAGGATTACTTGACTAACAATACCAATTAGGTTCTACCGCTAGGCTTCGCTAATAGGGCAGTCAATCTAGTATCACGCAAAAGATATCTATTCAGTTTCACCGCTAGGCTATGAAGATATAAAAATGAGTGCAGAAGCAGTCCTTGAAGGATCCGAAAAAAGAGAGCGAACAAGCATTCTACAGATTCTGAGAGAATACACACTGAGTTGAAGACTTGTGTTGTACGCAGAGGGAATCAGAACTCGTGGAGTTTGATTCAGCATTGATCCTTGAAATTCAACTGGAGCGCTGCTCGTTGAAGGATTAATCATAGCTTAGAGAACAACTGCGGACAGTCATTGTTACAAGCTGAGAAAGAACTGATCGTCACTACCCAATAGTGATAGTGTGTCAATGATTGAGGGGTAGCAGAGACTAAGTTTGAAGAACTCAGAGTGTCTAACTGTTTGGCCGAGGAGCTAGAATAGTTGTTAAAATTTTGTTGCGCTGCTGATGCCGAGTTACAGCCACTAGAGTTACAGCTTCTGCTGAAGTACTCTCTGTATCTTTTTGCGGAATTTACTCTACTAATAGAATAAGAAAGACACGAAGTTTGTTCACTCAGTTGGGCAACTTGCCTAAGTCTAGGAAGGATACACTGATCCTCAAAATTCCACTATCTCAGTTCGAAGTACAAAGGACTCACACCTCTACTCCTCACCTAGCCGAAACCTTATGCTAAGTCTAATAACCTAGACTAGCTAGAAGTCTGATCACACACACTCTCTTCGCGCTACCTACACACTTCCAGTAACAAATAGCTACGGAATGCTTACGCACACTCCTCACCAGAGTTGTCGTGTCTCTAGTCTACAACTATTCTAGCTCTACTGCCAAACAGCCGGAAGTCTCTGCTCCCCCTCAATCGATGACACACTCTTCACTCTTTGGTAGCCTTGATCAATGCTCCGCAACCAGCGACAATGCCTGTCCGCGGATGATCATCGAGCTCCGATTGTTCCTTCAACGAGCAGCACTCTAGTTGAACTTCAAATCAATCCTAAATCAAACTCAACAAGTTCTAATTCCTTCTGCACACAACACCAGTCTTCAACTCAATGTATTAGCCCTTCTACCGTGGTTAATCTCTGTGTTCGCTCTATGTTCTCGTGTCTGCTCTCTGATAGTGTGTGTTTCTGTGCTGCGTCCCGCCTTCCTTTTCAAGCACACCAGCACACCAAAAATGCCAAGGAACATTATCAGAATCTTCTCCTAGATTCTAGCAAGTTTGTTGGAGATTCCGTAGCCAAATTAGGACTCTTGGATCTTTATCTTCTTTGACCACGTGCTGGCGTTTGCTGAGCTCTTGATGACGTCTGCATAACTCTCTGAGCTTCCCCGATGCCAGATGGATCACTCCGAAGCCTCATCGTACAACTCCAGGTTGATCGGGCATTCTGCTCTAGCTCTGGATCATTACGGAGAGCCAAAGTAGACTCTATCTCTTCATAGCTGTCTCTCGCCCATTCTTCAGATAGTGTCTCAGCTTCAAATCTTCAGGGATTGCTGAAGCAGACTCTGGTTCTTTATTTGTTATTATTTTGTCAGTCTTCAGATTGTGCTCTAGCCACCAATCTTTAGGGAGTTCTTCAACAGTCTCTTGAGCAATTTTGTCAAGGAATGCCATACTCCTCAACAGTTGTTGACAAAAGATACATCAACTCCGATAGAGAGTGCGCTGAAGCAATCCATGTACCACACATTGTAATAGGGTTGGCTAAGTCTGAGTGTCAGGCCTGTAGCTATTCATTACTGGAAGTGTGTAGGTAGTACGAAGATAATCTGTGTGATCAGATTGCTAGCTAGTCTAGGGAGTTAGACCAAGCGAAAGATTTCGACTAGGGGAGAAGTAGAGGTTTGACTCCTTTGTACTTTGAACGGTGATAGTGAAGTCTTGAGAATCGAAGTATCCTCCCTAGACATAGGCAAGTTACAGAACTAGGTGAACAACTTCTTGTGTCTTTCTTATTCATTCGTAGAATAATTTCTACAGAAAGATACAGAGAGTGCTACAGCAAAAGCTGTAACTCCGGAAGCTATAACTCGAGATCAACAGTGCAGTAAAATTTCAATTGGTATCAGAGCCGATCACTCGACATAGAGAGTGTGATCCGGGAAGGCGTTGTTGTCATCTATGGCCACGATGAAAGAAGGACAAAGCACAAGCAAACCACCATTACTCGAAGGAGAAAACATAGTTACTGGAAGGCTCTGATGAAGGCTTTCATCAAAGCTATTGATGAGAGGGCTTGGAGGGCGGTCATATCAGAATGGTCTCACCCAATAACTATTGACAGCACAGGAGTTGCACATAAACAACCAGAGAACAAGTGGACTGTCGATGAGGTAGCCTATGCATCAGAAAACTCTAAGGCTTTCAATGCCATATTTTCTACTGTGGATGCTAACAATTTCAGGCTGATCTCTAACTGTGACACGGCCAAACAACATGAGAGATTCTTGAAACAGCTCATATGAGGGGACAAACAAAGTGAAGATCTCTAGAATGCAGATGATCGCCTCAAGATTTGAAAACTTAAAGATGCTAGAAGTAGAGACCATCGAGGCCCATGCTCTTTGAGAACCAATTCAAGAGGAGAAGCTGGTATGAAAGGTTCTCAGATCCCTCGCCTCGAAGTTTGATATGAAGTTGACTGCCATCGAAGAAGCCCAAGACGTGAAGAACATGAGGCTAGAGGCACTGATCGGTTCTCTCAGACAATTCTAGATGAAAGTTACAGAGACTACTTCACCACCCTCTGGGATAGACCTTGGACTAAAAGCTAAGACTAAAGAAAAAGAGGCAGTCACAGATGACGTTGATAGAGCCTAGTTATATGCGCTATTTAGATCTTAATATTGTGCTTGTTTGCATTATTTTGTGTACAAGATTACTGATTTTCGGTATTTTTGTATTTCAGGATGAAACAGGAGCATAAGTCAGATGTGCGCTAACGGGCGCTTTTAAAGGGCGCAATGCACGACCTGCGGAGCTAACAGCGCAAAAGGAAATAGGAGATTAGCTGATTCAGAATGCAGTGCGCAAACCGACTGCGCAAAGC
This sequence comes from Umbilicus rupestris, assembly GCA_963678935.1. Lineage (NCBI taxonomy): Eukaryota > Viridiplantae > Streptophyta > Magnoliopsida > Saxifragales > Crassulaceae > Umbilicus > Umbilicus rupestris. Next base: position 8,849,343 of record OY787612.1, read on the forward strand.
GAGTAGCGCATTCAACGTGCGCAGCGAGCCATGCGCAGGATAACAGTGTTTCTAAATTTTGATCATCATTATCCCTACAAAATCTCCTAGATTTGGGAAGTAGCTAAGATTCTCACGGGCCAAATCTAAGCATTCCTTGGGCTTCAAGACCAGTATATAAAGAGGAGGGAAGCTAGGGTTTGAAGAGGGGAGAGAGAGAGAGACATATAGCAACAGGAACACACGAGCTCAAGAAGCCTGCCGTCGAGATTCTGCGCGAACCACCTGCGCCAGCCGAAAACAGCAACCTGGGATTGCGCCGACTTGCTACTTTTCCTTGGCTGCTTTAGTTTACTTATTATTTCTATGATGTTTGCTTCTAGCATGTCTAGCTAAACACCTTATATCGGTTGGGCATGATTCTATGAAGTATTTCCTTTGAGACTTATGTTTAATGCTTAGTTCGTCTACTCATATTAATTCTATGCACATGGGTGATAATTAGCTGTGCGGATAAGAGAAGCCTTGAACCGCAATCTTATTCTAACTGCTCGTTATTGTATGTTAAACTGGTTGATAACTTGACGGTGACAACTAGGAGTAACGGATAGCGCGTCATTGTGCGCGTCAAATTTATTCCTTCCTTCTCCACTTAGTATAGCGGCTAAGTCAGGGTCGAATCCACAGGGAGCAAGTAGATTAGCTTTAACTAGTAACCTGCACTTACGAAAATTGGAGGTGTGAGTGATTGGGTTGCGGAAGTGCGCGAGTAACAATAGTTAACGCAGGAATTGCACTGGACGTGCGCAAGCAGTAGAGATTAAGTACTATGACTATGAAAAGTATCGGCGCAGACAATCCTCTATGAGTGTATTCCTTATCATCGACTCTAAACGTCTATAGTTTGATTTACTGAAGTTAGTGTCCGGTCAAGGCTTCCTAACTTGTGCACATGTTCCGATCAAAGTTCATGAGCTATTAATTCTTAAGACTAGTCTAAGCAGCTACGAATCCTGTCACAGTAGCAACTGATTATCCTAGCGTGTTACTCCTAGTTGTCACCGTCAAGCTATTCAACTAGTTTAACATATAACAAACAAGTAGCAAGAGTAAGATTGCGGTTCAAGGCTTCCCCTACTCATGCAACTAGCTGTCAACCGTGTGCACAAAATTAATACAAGCAAACAAACTATGCATTAAGCACTAGTCTCAAAGGAAATACTCATAAAATCATGCCCAACCGATACCAAGCGTTTAGCTAGACATGCTAGTAGTAAACATCATAGAAACAGTAAATAATATCTAAAGTATCTAAGAAAACAGCAACGAGCAGGTGCGTGCAGGTTGCAGTGTCTCGGCTGGCGCAGTCGGCTAGCGCAGGTCCTCTCAATAGGCTCGTGTTTTTTTCAGTTCCGCCTCTCTCTCCTGTTTCTCTGTGTGTTGTGTTGTTGTTGATGCTCTCTCAAACCCTAGCCTTCCTCTCTTTATATACTGCTCATGAGGCCCAACCTTGGCAACTTCCAAATCTGGTGGTGTCAAGATTTGGAAACACCACTATTCTGCGCATGGCGCACTGCACACACTGGTTAGCGCAATCGGTCTGCGCACCGTAGTCGACTCTGCCACCTCTAATCTGTTTGCGCTGCTAGCTCCGCAGGCCGTGTGATGCTCTCCTTAAACGCTGCCTGTTAGCGCGTATCCGACTTAGGCCCTCGTTTCGCTCTGAAATACAAAAACACTGGAAACCAGTAATCTTGTACACAAAATAATGCGAACAAGCATAGGGTTAGGATCTAAATAGTGTGTATAAATAGGCTCTATCAGTAACACACTAGGATAATCGGCTACTACTGTGATAGGATTCGTAGCTGCTTAGACTAGTTTCAAGAATTAATAAGCTCATGGACTTTGATCGGAACATGCGCGCACGTTAGGAAGCCTTGATCGGACACTAACTTAAGTAGAACTGCACTATAGATGTTTAGAGTCGATGATAAGGGATACATTCATAGAGGATTGTCTTTACCGATACTTTTCATAGTCATAGTACTTAATATCTACTGCCCGCGCACGTATTGTGAAATTCTACTTTCACTACTGTTCATTCGCGCACCTGCGCAACCCAATCACTCACAACCCCCAATTTCGTAAGTTGTAGGTTGCTAGCGAAGACGAGTCTGCACGCTCCTTGTGGGATCGACCTTGACTTAGCCGCTGTACTAAGTGGAGAAGGAAGGATTAATTTGACGCGTACAACGACGCGCGATTAAATTTTGGCGCCGTTGCCGGGGAGCAACACAGATAAGTTTTAACTAGTTCAAGTTTTCTTTTACAGTAGTTAGTTATTTCTTTTTTTATTTTTCGTTGGTGTTTCTGACAGTACGCAATCAACATCAGCCTGCGCAACCTTGAAACGGTTGCGCTGCGCAGATGCACCGACAGGGGCAACAACCTAGTTGTGTTTTAATTTCGTTTTCTTTAAGTTTAGAACAAGGCATAGAGAATAATAGTGTCATCGGCGATAACTTAGGGGACAGAACCCCAGAGGGACCTAACAATGCAAGGGCAGATAACCGCGCAGCCCGGTTCAGAGAGGAAGTACAGCGCGAAGTTGATGCTCGGATGGCTGCTGAAGTAGTGTATAATGCGCAACCCGCACAACAGATCGTGCGACGCAGAACAGTGCGCGAGATGTCAGATCCAATCACAGTCATCCAACCTTGGTGCATAGTACTTCCACCCGATGGGCATTTTGAACTACGGAGCTCATTCATTCATCATATGCCTAAGTTTCATGGGATGAACAACGAGAACTCGGTCAAGCATGTGCGTGAATTCCTATTTATCTGCGAGAACATGAAGACCGATGGGGAGAGTGAAGAAGCGCTGAAGCTGAAGGCGTTCCCTTTTTCATTGTGTGATACAGTCAGGCATTGGCTGATGAGCTTACCAGCAGGATCTATTCGCACATGGGAGCAGCTCCAGAAGAAGTTCTTGGATAAGTTCTACCCCGTAGCTAAGATTGCGCTACTCAGGAGGGAATTGGCCGCGCCCAGGCAGGGCGTAGGAGAGTCACTGTCAGAGTACTATGAGCGTTTCAGGGAGCTGGAAGCCAACTGCTTTAATCATGGCCTGCCCCAAAATGTGCTGATAGAGAATTTCCTGAACGGGCTACAACCGATGGAACTTAGATTATTGAATGCATGCGCAGGCGGTGACATATGTAACATGTACCCGGAGGATGTATGGCAGATGATAGAGGATTCTACTGGACAGGTGAGGCATCAATTGACGCTCGAGAACAGTCGTGCGCGCGCTGTGCATCAGGTGGATTCCAATGCTGAATTAAAGGAGATGAAAGCCATGCTACAGAAGCTGATGAGTGCGCAAGGCACGCAACCGGTTGCGCCGAAGGCATGCGAGTTCTTTACGTCCACTGAGCACAAAACCGACGCATGTCCCACACTTTTTGAGGAATCAGGAGATGTAAATGCTCTAGGAGGATGGGACAATAGAGGGCCGCAGAGGCAGAATCAGTCCATGTGATCAGACTGATAGCTAGTCTAGGTAGTTAGATGAAGCATAAGATTTTGACTAGGTGAGGAGTAAAGGTGTGAGTCCTTTGTACTTCGAACTGAGATAGTGGAATCTTGAGGATCAGAGTGGGATCCTGCCCAGACGTAGGCAAGTTACCGAATTGGGTGAATAAACTTCTATGTCTTTCTTATTCTGTCAGTAGAGTAATTCTGCAGAAAGATATAGAGAGTGCTTAATCTGAGGCTGTAACTTTAGAGGCTATAACTCCCGCATCAACAGCGCAGCAGAATTTCAAAGTCTTGAGAATCGAAGTATCCTTCCCAGACGTAGGCAAGTTGCCGAAATGGGTGAACAACTTCTTGTGTCTTTCTTATTCGTCTGTAGAATAATTTCCTTAGATAGATATAGAGAGTGCTACAACAGAAGCTGTAATTCCAGATGTTATAACTCGAGATCAGCAGCGCAACAAAATTTCAATGCCAAATACCTTAATAGACTTAACAAAATGTAATACCATAATGCTACTACTCTGATCACACAGACTTAGCCAGATCTATTACAAAATGTTATGACAGGATGATATAGCAACTTACTGACACAACTTGCTCTTCCTTAGCATCTACCTCAAATTCTCTAAGCTCTCTCAGCTGCTTCAATCTGACTTCCGCGAGCTCTCAAAACTTCGCTGACGCTCCCCCTTGATCAGTGACCTCGACTCAGCGTACGAAAAAGTTTCTCTACACTCCGATCGTCCGTGACTGCCTCACCCATGAGGATTCTTCAACGATTGATGTACTTGATCTTTAACGAGTCTCCCCTCTGAAATTTCAAGTGTCTCTACTTATGCAGATTTGTGAACTAGCAGATGCTGCAGCACACTCTTGTTCACTTAAATGCAGGCACAGTAGACAATGAATAAGACACAGATTTGTTCACCCAGTTCGGCCAATCTGCCTACGTCTGGGGAGGACTATTCTCCAGTCCTCAATCCACTCAACCAAAGGTTCAAAGCACACTCGGTTACAACGCACGCAACCTATGCTACTTTAACCCCGTGTGGACCACTCAACACAATCAGAACAAGCTCTGATTTGTGTCAGCACACCCTCTACAATATGTCAGTCTAGAATAGCTACAATCCTCTCAAAGAACTCAGCCTATTCTATACTACACTACTCAGCAGGGTTGCTGCAGCAACAGCTGTAACACCAGCTGAAGCACTCTGTCCGCGTCGCTCCAAGGCCTCCTGCCGAGCCGATCGAACCACTCCAAGAGCGCTGCACACTCTGAGTAACTCCCCCTCACTCAGTGACCACCTGCCACTAGTGAGTTCTTCCGCACGAACCTCGACCGAGCCTTCCACCCGTCAGTTCTCCCGCGGCTGCCTTTGATCAACCAACAAGCTCCACAGCTCTAAATTGGCTTCCAGATCAAAGCACGAATCAGTCTCTGCAAGACCTGATTCTCTTCTGCAATACGCACCACAGCTCTGCGCTCAACGCTCTGCCCGTGTGTGTTGATCGAAGAACAACTCTCGTAGCACACCCAGAAAAATCCTCACTCTGAATTCTGTGTCTACTCTCGTGTATCACTCAGCTTCGATCACCCTCTTCAGCCCTCAAACCTTCTGCTTAAATACCCTCACCACTTTAAGCAATTTCCAGGTTTAGGCCATAGTCCCACAAGATCAATTATCTCCTAAAATCTAGGAGATTAGATTTGATTAATATCTTCAATGCAAATCTCCTTCTCTAACTAGCAAACCTTGCTGGAATATGCTCAACGGTATTTTAGAAATTCTTCTAAGCACTTTCACAAAGCTGCTATACCTTCAAAATGCACTCAGCACAAAACTGCTACTCGGACAGTTGAACCAGCACTTGAACCAGCACCTGCTGCAGCATCCCCTGCTGCATCTGCGGCTGGTTTACTTTTGCTGGTTTGCTTGATTGTTTGAGCTGCAGCAGCTCCTTGTTCACTCATGCTGGTTTTGTCAAATCTGCCACACTTGCATTATCAATCTCCCCCTTGGCATTTTGACAAAACCACTTCATAACTCCACTTCTCAGCCTGCTCTTTCTTCTCCCCCTTTTTGGAACAAATGACGAGGGGGGTTTTCTGCTGAGAGCACTTATGATGGCAATACACAGAGCCCTAGAGAGGCCCTCAGGTCTTCAAACCGAGCTGCATCCAGAGCTTTGGTGAAGATATCAGCAAGTTGTTTGGCAGACACAACATGCTGGAGCGAGATGACTTTCTGTTCAACAAGGTCACGGATGAAGTGATGACGAATGTCAATGTGCTTGGTTCTACTGTGCTGGACAGGGTTCTTGGATATGCTGATGGCACTCATATTGTCACAGTAGAGAGTCATGGCATCTTGAGCAACCCCATACTCACTCAGCATTTGCTTCATCCACAACATTTGTGCACAGCAGCTCCCAGCAGCAATGTACTCAGCCTCGGCAGTGGATAGAGAGATGCTATTCTGTTTTCTGCTGAACCAAGAGACCAGGTTATTCCCCAAGAAGAAACATCCTCCCGAGGTGCTCTTCCTGTCTTCTGAGCACCCTGCCCAGTCTGCATCACTGTATCCGACCAGATTAGCCTTTGTGTCTTTAGTATACCATAGGCCATAGCCCACAGTTCCCCCGACATACCGAATAATGCGCTTGACCAACTGCATATGGCTGTCTCTTGGGCTGGCTTGGAATCTGGCACAGACTCCTACTGCATAGGAAATGTCAGGACGGCTGGCAGTCAGGTAAAGAAGGCTCCCAATCATGCTTCTGTAGACAGTCTGACTTACTTCCAAACCTTGCTCATCTTTAATGGCTTTCACATGAGTAGCAGCAGGAGTACGCTTGTGACTTGCTGAATCTAGCTGGAATTTCTTCACAAGAGACTTGCTGTATTTACTTTGAGCAATAAAGATCCCATCCCTTTTCTGAGTAATCTCCAAACCAAGAAAGTATGAAAGTTCTCCTACCATGCTCATTTGAAATTCTTGTTGCATGTGATTCACAAACTGCTTCACCAGGTGCTGGGACTTTGATCCAAAGACAATATCATCCACATATATTTGAGCAATGATCACATCAGACTGAGTTCGTTTGACAAACAAGGTTTTGTCAGCTCCCCCTCGGTTGTAGCCATGATCTTCCAGGAAAACTGTCAACCGCTCATACCATGCCCGAGGAGCCTGTTTAAGTCCATATAAGGCTTTCTTCAGTTTATACACCTGCTCTGGATGATGAGGATCTTCAAAACCTTTTGGTTGAGCGACATAAACTTCTTCAGAGAGGTCTCCATTCAAGAATGCACTCTTAACATCCATTTGATATAATTTGAATCCCAGGCAGCAAGACATTGCAAGCAGCAGTCTGATAGCCTCCAGGCGAGCTACTGGAGCAAATGTTTCATCAAAGTCTAGACCCTCAATCTGAGAATATCCCTGGGCCACCCGTATGGCTTTATTTCGTGTAATGTTGCCCTTTTCATCTGTTTTGTTTTTGAACACCCATTTAGTGCCTATAATGTTAACCCCATTTGGTCTGTCTACCAGATCCCAAACATCGTGTCTTTCGAACTCTGCCAATTCCTCCTGCATAGCCATGATCCAGAATTCATCACTCATGGCCTCCTTAAAATTCTTTGGTTCAATGCTGGACATGAAACATGTATTGAGATAGGCATGACTTCTGGTCCTTCTTCTGTCTGAGGGATTTCCAATCACATTTGTCAAAGGATGATCCTTCTGTATCTTCTTTGGGGGCTGCCTAGAAGATGGATCAGGAGCCACAGTTTGGAGATCATCAGACAGGCTTCCTGATTGGTCATCTGGAATTTCTGCTTCAGCACTTGCTGTAGCATCTTCTGGAACCGCAGCTTGTTCACTCCTTGTCTGTCTACCAGGCATTTCTTCAAGATCAGAGGCTTCTTCATCAGTGTCAGAATCAGAGATAGATACTTCTTCTGCATCATTGACAACAACATTTATGGACTCCATGACAGTCTTTGTTCGCTGGTTGAAAACACGATATGCCCTGCTATTTGTTGAATACCCCAAGAACACTCCCGGATCACTCTTAGGATCGAGCTTCTTTCTATACTCCCGGTCTCTCAGAATGAAGCAATCACTTCCAAAGATATGAAAGTATTTAACCGTGGGCTTTTTCTGATTCCAGAGCTCATAGCAAGTCTGCTTGGTTCCCCTTCGCAAGGTGACTCTGTTGATGATATAGCAAGCGGTATTCATAGCCTCTGCCCAGAATTTCAGAGGAATTCTCTTAGCATGGATCATCACCCTGGCCATTTCTTGAATTGTTCGGTTCTTCCGTTCTACAACACCATTTTGTTGAGGGGTAATGGGAGAAGAGTACTGATGTGTTATACTCTTTTGCTGACAGAATTCATCCATGTCTTTGTTCTCAAACTCTCTGCCATGATCACTGCGGATGCTGCTGATTCTGAGATTCTTCTCTTGCTCTAACCGAGATACCAGTGACACAATGACACTCACAGTATCTGATTTTTCCCTGATAAAATCAATCCAAGTGAATCTAGAATAGTCATCAACACAGACAAATGCATACCTTTTCTTGCCTAGGCTCTCCACTTCCATTGGTCCCATCAGATCCATGTGAATCAGCTGTAGAGGCCTGGTGGTACCAATGTCTTTGACTCGTGGATGCGAGGCCTTCTTCTGTTTCCCAATCTGACAATCTCCACAAATGGAGTCTGTCTCTCCTTTCAGCAGTGGAATTCCCCTGACCAACCCTTCTGTGGCAATTCTCTTTAGAGTTCTCAGGTTAACATGTCCCATCCTTTTGTGCCATAAAGTCATTTCCTCGACCTTTGTCAACATACATTTCTGAATCCTTGAGTTTGAACTCACATTGAGAAGGTAACAGTTGCTCTTGGATCTAGCTCCTTCCATTATGCACTTTCCAGATTTGTCGAGGACTTGGCATGAGTCTTTCGTAAACTTGACTTGTTTAGTCCCATCACACAACTGGCTGATGCTGATGAGATTAGCTTTTAACCCTTCCACCAAAAGGACATTGCTCAGATTTGGCATTCCTTCCACAGCCAAAGTTCCTCTTCCCAGAACTCTTCCTTTCAGACGATTACCAAACTTCACACGTTCTTCCAAACAGGGAGTAATGTTTTTCAGAAAGGATCTTTCCCCTGTCATATGCCCTGAACACCCACTATCAAAGTACCAGCTTATCTTGTCTGAGGTGCTAGCTGTGCTGACAAGAGCGAGGAGCTGAGTCTGCGCATGTTTCTGCCTGACAAATTCCCTGGGCGAGGCAATTCTGGCATGAGCTGAGAAACAGCTTCTTTGAATATGTCCTCTGCGGCCATAGCTGTAACATTTTTTAAACTTTAAAGTTCTCTTGTTACGGTGAAATAGACCTTGCTGCAGCAAGTCCTGGTTCATCCTTTTCTGTGTTTTTGTGCCTCTTCTTGCTGACTTGTATCTGGCCATGTTGCATTCGTCTTCACTCAGGTCTTTCTCATCTTCACTTCCACTGGCAGAAAGAGCTTTCTTTTTCATCCGTTTGCTGGTGCAGTTGGTTTGTCGATGACCGTAGCCTGCACAATTCCAGCATTGGATTCCTTTCTTTCCGTCTTCTCTCTGAGCCGGTTCCTTTCCTTTCCTTTCACTGCCCCTTCTGAATTGTCTTTGCGAAGAAGAGCTTCTTTCAGTCCTGGATTCCATGTTTTTCAGAATCTTCCCAAGGTTCTTCACAAGCATGCTCATCTGATCATCTTGCACTATCTGCTTGGTTTCTGCTTCAGCCTTCAAACCAACATTCTTGTCCTTGGAAGTGGTGTCTTCTTTGACCAGTTTCATCTCAAATTGTTTGAGAGACCCCATCAGCTCTTCCAACCTCATGAATCTGACATTCTGAGCCTCTTCAATGGCTGTCACCTTCATGTCAAACTTTGTGGGCAGCGATCTGAGAACCTTTTTGATAAGCTTTTCTTCTGGGATGGGCTCACCAAGGGAATGAGCTTCATTTGCAAGATCACTGAGTTTAGCATTAAACTCAGTGACTGTTTCCTCATCCAGCATCCTCAGATTTTCAAATTGTGTGGCAATGATCTGGAGCCTTGATAGCTTCACTCTATCAGTTCCTTCATGGGCAGTTTGCAGAATCTCCCATGCTTGCTTGGCCAAATCACAGTTTGATATCAACCTGAAATTGTTAGCATCAACTGCAGCAAAAATTGCATTCAAAGCCTTTGAATTACCAGTTGCTGCAGCACCTTCTTCAGCAGTCCACTGCTCTTCAGGTTTTATTCTGGTCACTCCTTGCTCATCTATGGTGATTGGGGGAGACCACTGAATCATGACAGCTCTCCATGTCTTCTCATCAATGGCCCTGAGAAAGGCCTTCATCCTAGCTTTCCAATAACCATAATTGCTCTCTTCCAAAAGTGGAGGTCTACTTGTGCTCTGTCCTTCCTTCATTGTCTTGGCTTCTTCAGAGACACTGTAGGATCTTTTTAACTCTGTGTGTCGAGTTCCCGCTCTGATACCAATTGAAATTTCAAGTGTCTCTACTTATGCAGATTTGTGAACTAGCAGATGCTGCAGCACACTCTTGTTCACTTAAATGCAGGCACAATAGACAATGAATAAGACACAGATTTGTTCACCCAGTTCGGCCAATCTGCCTACGTCTGGGGAGGACTATTCTCCAGTCCTCAATCCACTCAACCAAAGGTTCAAAGCACACTCGGTTACAACGCACGCAACCTATGCTACTTTAACCCCGTGTGGACCACTCAACACAATCAGAACAAGCTCTGATTTGTGTCAGCACACCCTCTACAATATGTCAGTCTAGAATAGCTACAATCCTCTCAAAGAACTCAGCCTATTCTATACTACACTACTCAGCAGGGTTGCTGCAGCAACAGCTGTAACACCAGCTGAAGCACTCTGTCCGCGTCGCTCCAAGGCCTCCTGCCGAGCCGATCGAACCACTCCAAGAGCGCTGCACACTCTGAGTAACTCCCCCTCACTCAGTGACCACCTGCCACTAGTGAGTTCTTCCGCACGAACCTCGACCGAGCCTTCCACCCGTCAGTTCTCCCGCGGCTGCCTTTGATCAACCAACAAGCTCCACAGCTCTAAATTGGCTTCCAGATCAAAGCACGAATCAGTCTCTGCAAGACCTGATTCTCTTCTGCAATACGCACCACAGCTCTGCGCTCAACGCTCTGCCCGTGTGTGTTGATCGAAGAACAACTCTCGTAGCACACCCAGAAAAATCCTCACTCTGAATTCTGTGTCTACTCTCGTGTATCACTCAGCTTCGATCACCCTCTTCAGCCCTCAAACCTTCTGCTTAAATACCCTCACCACTTTAAGCAATTTCCAGGTTTAGGCCATAGTCCCACAAGATCAATTATCTCCTAAAATCTAGGAGATTAGATTTGATTAATATCTTCAATGCAAATCTCCTTCTCTGACTAGCAAACCTTGCTGGAATATGCTCAACGGTATTTTAGAAATTCTTCTAAGCACTTTCACAAAGCTGCTATACCTTCAAAATGCACTCAGCACAAAACTGCTACTCGGACAGTTGAACCAGCACTTGAACCAGCACCTGCTGCAGCATCCCCTGCTGCATCTGCGGCTGGTTTACTTCTGCTGGTTTGCTTGATTGTTTGAGCTGCAGCAGCTCCTTGTTCACTCATGCTGGTTTTGTCAAATCTGCCACACTTGCATTATCACCCTCTAATTGAACTTGTTGATCAAACGTCTATAAGACTCATCCTGACTTGATCTCTCTCCGCCTTAGTCATGATAGCACACTCTAACTCTTTGCTCTTTGCTTATCGCTCTTTCTTTGTGTGTGTGTGTATGTGTGTTCCACGCCGTCCTTATATACTGGCAGCCCTCGGAGAATATAGAAATCCTAGCCTCCATAGAATTTTTTAGATTTAGAATACTTTCTAAATCTCTTTTAGCGATCATGATCGTTTCCTAGCAAGTTTATTGAGATATGGTTGTAACAGCCTTCTTTCCAAAAATCCTTTTTCGAACCTGATAGAGCGTATTTATATGCTCCATTGAGTTGTTTATTCCCATAGTTTTATTACATTTTGTGTGAGATCGATTGCTCTTTTGTAGTGTTTTCATATCGGAGGTGTGTTCAAGATCGCATTGGATTTTATTACATATTTGGAGCATTCATTCATCAAGAAGTCAACAGCGGTCAACAGAAGTCAGCAGTAAACGGGCTGCTGAACCAAAGACCGATTCAAGCAGATATGGTTCAACCCGTTTCAACCTCCAAACCCTAGGATTAGAACACATTGGACAAACACATTTGCCATTAGTTATCTCGGAGTACTGTAGCAAGGAGGCGGCAGTATCTTAGAGAGGAGGAGAAGAAGCTGCTAGATCGCCGGAATCACTACTCATCAGGGTTTACTATTCACGTATCATTGTTCACTGTTATTATTCATGGCCGAAAAACACTATTCACTGCCGTTTTTCATTTTAGTTCAGTTTCGTGTTCTTTAACTTATTACAGTATACTGAACTCAGTTTTAATGCATTCGATGGATGTTATGAGTAGCTAAACCCAAACTCAGTTGGGGATTTGCATTGCAACACTTGGTTTGAGATCAATGAATGCTAGACTTGAGCTAATGATTTACTGCATCCTGACTTGTATGAATTGTATGCTTGATTATCAATTTTGTATAGCTTAGCAGCGAAGCTAGGTTGATACCTATTGCATTATACTTGAACGAATTGCATTGTTAGCTAAGCCTAGCGGTGGAACTAATTTGTGGTGTTAGTCGAGTAACTATTGAACCTGTTTGAGAACCTACCGGTTAAGAATAGGTAGAACACTAATTGGGACAGTATTCATCAGTTGATACATGTTGCTTGATCGATGATAACTAGTTGCAATGTATTTCCCCTGACTGATATTCTCTGAATTTATATCCTCAGTATTGTTCCATTCTCTGTGACTATCATTAGGACTCTAATTCACTTGCTCTCTTTGGGTTCGACCTTGCTTACCGCTGTCTAGTGTTAACAGGAGTTATAAATACAAATTTGAGGCGCAATACGACGCGTTGTCAAATTTTGGCTCCGTTTCCGGGGAGAGCAACATTCAGTATAGAGTTTTGAATTTTATTTTTCTCGTTTTGCTTTACTGTGGTGCAGATTTGGAAAAAAAAAAAAAAAGAGAGAGTCTAAACCCTAATGAACAGTGCTGCCGATTATCCTAGTGAATAGTGTCACCGAAGTCTGATTGGAGATCAAAAGACCTTTTTCTGAGCGGAACGGGCCAGCGGTCAATAGTCACCGCCTTAAGCCATGAGCTGTGTGTTTTTTTAGCCATCCGAGATTGTTTACATTTTCATTTTGAATTGTTTAGTTTTTTTTATTTTTTATTTTGGCCATTTCCATTGTTTATTTGTTTTTGCATTTCACTTTCTTTCTAGTATGTCTCATGCAGGAAGTGTCCATGGTGACCATGTCCCTGACCAAAACAACAATCCAGTACCCCCTCCCTAAGTGATGCCCCCTTTCTATGATGATTTAGAGAGAGTCTTCCTTCAAAGACAAAGGGCTGCACGTTGTCATAGAGGTGAAAGGATGGATGAACAAGATGAGTATGAGTATAGACATGCACCTCAACCTCAATACCATGCACGTGGAAGGAATAAGTCACCTACACTTAGAGAGCTCTCAGCTCCAACATTCAACAATGAACCATGGTGTATTAACACTGATCAGGATGAGGATGACTTTGAAGTGAAGACAGCAGTAGTCCATCATCTTCCCAAATTTCGAGGGCTGCCAGGAGAAGAATTCAATGGGATATGTCGGACTCTAAAACCATATGCTGCCCCTGAAGAGAGGTTTAAGTTAAAAGTATTTCCCTTCAATTTAACTGACCTTGCAAAAACTTGGTTTTTATCTTTGCCTTCAGGGAGTATTAGAACTTGGGAGAAAATGCAAAGGAAGTTTCTCGGTAAATATTCTCCCCCTGCTAAAGCTGTCCAAGTAAGGAGAGAGCTATCCAACATGAGACAAGGCCCAAGTGAGTCAATTTATGATTATTTGGAAAGATTCAGTGCCTTGGAACACAGCTGTTGTAATTTGAGTACGAAAGAAGAGATGATTGTAGATTACTTATTGGATGGATTGAGGCATTTGGAGAGGATGTTGTTGATGCACCAGCTGGTGGCACGGTTTTGAATTTGACACCTGCTGAGGTGCGAGAGCTGATCAATGCCACATTGAGAGATGATACCGGTAGCAAAGATGATACTAACCGAGCAAGGAATGTCTCACAAATGGATTCCAATTCAAATCACATGGGAATTGAAATCAAGGAGCTTAAGCAGATGGTGTAGAAGCTTATGGTTGGGCAAGTCAGTGGAGTTAAGAATTGTGAATTTTGTGGTGCAACGAGCCATAAAACCGATGAATGTCCTAGCCTACATGAAGAAGAGGTAGTTGATGTTAATGCTTTGGGAGGAGTGCAACACTTTAACAATAGGCAAACACCTAGGCAGTTTGGACTTGTAACAAATGGCTTTAGCTGGAGAAATGATGGAGGAGCCCCAAACCAACAAGCGCAGAATTAGTATCAAGGGCAAAACCAAGCCCAACCTTACCGCCATCCACATCATCAGCAGCAAGAGAGATACAATGCTAATGGGCCATTGCAGCAAAGGCGCAACTACAATCAACCTGGCTTAACCAATGTCAATCACAACCAAGCTGGGTCGAGCAATGTGAATCAAGGGAAGTCATTGGAAGAAGTGGTTAAGGAGTTGGCGATTAGTGTGGAAAAGAATGATAGCACCCTAGCTGAGCAAATGTCCCAATTGGCATCCACCGTGTCCGAGCTGAAGAATGATAAAGATAAGGGCAAGCTACCATCGCAAACAATACCTAACCAAAGAAGAAATGTCTGTTCGGTGACTTAGATAAGTGAGAAGAAGCTACAAGGGGAGGAGATCAGTGGCCCAGCTAGCACCGAAGAGGCTGGAGACGAGGGACAAAATTCAGAACCTTAGGTACAAATTTTTGATAAAATAGTTTCTAACCCCTCGCTTCCATTTCCTATGCAGATATCCAATTCAAATGATAATCTAGCAGAGGTGGATCGAGAGCTATTACAGCTATTCAGCAAGATGGAAGTCACAATCCCACTCCTCGACGCAATCAAGCACATTCCGAAGTATGCCAAGTTCCTTAAGGATTTGTGCACCACTCGACGAGGAGGACCTGAGCAAATAAATCTGAGCCCCAACGTCTCGGCCATTCTTCCATCCAAGGTAGCACCGAAATGTAAGGATCCAGGTACCTTTACAATCTCCTGCATGATTAATAACGTTCAAGCGAATAATTGTATGTTGGATTTGGGTGCCTCGATTAATATCTTGCCTTATTCCTTATATGAAATATTGCGTATCGATCCTCTTAGACCCACTGATTTTACAATTCAAATGGCTGATAGATCATGCACAAAGCCAGAGGGTCTTGTTGTTGATGTGCTAGTGCAGGTAGAAACATTTTCATTGCTTGTAGATTTTTATGTCATCAAAATGGAGGATGAGAGAGGCTCTTCACCAATTCTACTAGGGAGACCATTTATGGCGACCACCAAGATGAAAATTGATATACATACGGGTGATCTCTCCATGGAGGTAGAAGGGGAAATTATCAACTTTAATATTCATAAGCCTATGCAACTCCTACCTGACTTTGCAGGAATACAAGCCTTGGACACCATTGAAGATGCACCACTCACACAATGTGGGGAGGACATATCAAAGCTAGACACCAAGGAGGAAAAGCCTCTGGAGATTCAATTCAAGCCTTTACCGAGCACTTGAAGCCTCACATTCCTCCTGGTATTCCACTTGACATTCCACCCGACATCCCGCCTAATGAGGCATCCCATTTGGCCAACCCGGCGTGTGCTTAAATGAGAGGTATCGTCGAGCCAAAGATGTTAAACAAGCGCGCTTTGCGGGAGGCAACCTGGTGTTTTATTTTAGAGTCTTAGTGTGAATCTATTTAGTGTATAAGAGAGTCCATGTTAGAATTCATTAGAGTCTTAGTTGTTTGAATAACTTTTTGAGTTTTCTTCTCAGTGAATACGGCGCCCCAAGGCACCATTATTTCTGCTCCAGCTTCACACTTTAGGCGACTTAATGTATGCATGGGGTGCGCAACCTAATGTCTTCTTGGGCCGCGCCCCAGTCTATTTTTTGTGGTTTTGTTAGTTGTTTGTTTCTTTTGTTGAATTTTGCATGACCTTTCTTCCCTTAGATTCACCATAAGGACACGGTTCGATTCAAGTGTGGGGTGGGAAGTGAGTTAGCCATGTTCATCATGTTTCCCTTCGCGTTAGCTTGCATTAGTAAGTAGTTAGAGCACGTTTATTTTTTTTGTGAGTTACTGAGTTTGTGAGCATTTGCTGCCATGTTTATGATGATATATGCTATTGAGTTGCTGCTGGATTCATGAGACAAGACATTATGCTACGATGTAAATGCTGATTTTATGCGATGATGTCTATTCTATGAAGCTTTGACATGTATGCTTTGAGTTGGTTCTGAAATATTGTGATGCTTGCACTTAAATGTTATATGTTCTTTTGAGCTGAGATATTTCAGGATGTGGAGTTGATAGAAATGTCCTAAAGGGACTTGACATTCATTCGGAGGTTCAAGGGATTAGTTGCATCGAGCGCTGAATTTGTGGAGGTTGGCACTTCGAGTTATGAGGGGTGACTCCATCGTTGCAGTGTTATGCAGTGGTGGGACGGGAAAACAAACCGTCCTATCTCTAGTCCGAGTAACCGGGAATGGGTGGGTAACCCCTATCTTGCCTCGCGCTAAAAGGACAATGATGAGAAAGAGCGGGACGCATTCCTTATGCTGCCATTCGAAGGCTATGATTGGAACATTCAAATTGTAGAGCAAAGCTCAAAAACGACAAGCCTTTCACATTGATTAGCTCGGGAAAAAAAAATCAGACTTACAAGATGTGAAAAGAGGAGAGCAATCGATGACCAAAAAGCAATTAAGAGCTGTCCTACAAGAAAAGAAGAACAAGTTGACCTCCTCATAACTCAGATTCATCATGTGCCGAAGAAAGCAAATTCAGTGTGAAGGCATGGCAATGAAGTTGAATCAAATATTGGAGTCATGAGTCTAAAAAGGACTAGCTCCCAGCCATCCATTAAATCTCATCTTGGTCTTAAAGGTAGCATGTATCATTTTAGTTCTTGTTGATCATTATTAGAGAATGAATGTGAACATGTGTTGATGAACTGTTTGGGGATGACTTTTCTAGTGAATTCAGTTTTTATTCTTTGGCATGATAGAAATGATTGAGTGCTTAGGTATCTTGTTATTGTTCGGGGACGAACAAGAATAAGTGTGGGGTAGTTTGATAGAACGTATTTATACGCTCCATTGATTTGTTTATTCCCATAGTTTTATTACATTTTGCTTGAGATTGATTACTCTTTTGTAGTGTTTTCGTATCACAGGTGTGTTCAAGATCGCATTGGATTTTATTGCATATTTGGAGCATTCATTCAAGATCAAGAAGTCAACAGCGGTGAATAGAAGTCAGAAAGTCAACAGAAGTCAGTAGTCAACAGAAGTCAACAGCTGCTGAACCAAAGACCAGTTCAAGCCGACTTGGTTCAACCCGGTTCAGCCCCCAAACCCTAGGATGAGAATACATTGGACAAACATATTTGCCATTAGTTATCTCAGGGTACTGTAGCAAGGAGGCGGCAGCAACTTAGAGAGAAGGAGGAGAAGAAGCTACTGGAAGTCGCCCGAATCACTATTCATCAGGGTTTACTGTTCACGTATTACTGTTCACTGTTACTATTCCCGGTCGGAAAACACTGTTCACTGCCGTTTTTCATTTTATTTAAGTTTCGTGTTCTTTAACCTATTGTAGTATATCGAACTCATTTTTATTGCATTCGATGGATGTTATGAGTAGCTAAACCCACCCTCAGTTGGGGATTTGCATTGCAACACTTGGTTTGAGATCAATGAATGCTTGACTTGAGCTAATGATTTACTGCCTCCTGACTTATATGAATTGAATGCTTGATTATCAATTTAGTAGAGGTTAGCAGCGAAGCTAGGTTGATACCCATTGCATTATACTTGACTGAATTGTATTGTTAGCTAAGCCTAGCGGTGGAACTAATTGGTGGTGTTAGTCAAGTAACTATTGAACCTGTTTGAGAATCTAGCGGTTAAGAATATGTAGAACACTAATTGGGACAATATTCATTACTTGATACATGTTGCTTGATCGATGATAACTAGTTGCGGTGTATATCCCCCGACTGATATTATCTGAATTGATATCCTCAGCATTGTTCATTTCTCTGTGACTAGCATTAAGACTCTTGCTCTCTTTGGGTTCGACCCTGCTTACCACTTGCTAAATGTTAACAGGATTTATAAATACAAATTTAAGGAGCACGACGACGCGCTGTCAGAACCATATCGTTTACTCGGTCTTTGAGAACTAACTTGGGCAATCTATTCCTGCGGAAAATTCCTAACACGATTAGAAACATTCTCCGGACATTGACTCTGGACTGTCTTCATGATGCTCTAGCTGTTGTCTCTATAGGATGCTGTAGAAGCTCGCTAGATCATCTTTCACAGATTTTGTCAAGGATACCACACACCTTAACAGTTCGTATAGTTAATACTTTTTGGATATTGTATTGTAAAGATAAATAATAAAATAGATGAAATAATACTGTGTGGATGGAGTATGATAGCCTTGGGGAACTAAGACGAATTGATATTAACATGTAGTAGTTTAATACACTAATATAACTCGATCCATTCTCCGGACATCGAATCTGGACTGTCTTCATGATGCTCCAGCTGCTGTCTCCACAAGATGTTGTAGAAGCTCGCTAGATCATCTTTCACAGATTTTGTCAAAGATGCCACACACCTCAACAGTTCGTATAGTTAATACTTTTTGGATATTGCATTATAAAGATAAATAATGAAATAGATGAAATAATACTGTGTGGATGGAGTATGATTGCCTTGGGGAACTAAGACTAATTGATATTAACATATAGTAGTTTAATACACTAATATAACTCGATCCATTCTTAATGCAATTTTATTGACGTTTGTAGCGGCGTTGATGAATGATGATAATAGAATCACATAAATATATTATCTTTGTCAGAATATGCTTAAAATATAAGATATATAAAATTGTATTTTTTATGTCAATAATAAAAATATTTTATAAGGAATTGTTCTTAAGTGATGCTTGTCATACATAAAATCTTTCTTACTTGCTTTGTTTCTTTGTCTCATAATGTTCAAACTATATCCCCTTACATTTCTTTCTTTCTTTTAACAGTAACTTTACTGCATAAGTTCGTTGTGGGATTTATCTATTAGTGTGTGTGGTTGAGCATAATAAATTAACTTGGCCATATAATAACAATGCATGTCAGGTACAACACGAGAAACATAAGATCTTGGAATACGACGAATGCTCACCATTGATCTTTTTTGTCGCATCCCGACTCTTGTTCTACCATTTTTCCTGTCTCGAAAGCCTCTCCCATCAAGTTCCTAAAATTAATTCAAATCACCCTCTATTTCAGAATGATCTTATGATCCAAGCCTTATATTTTTAGAGTAGAAATATGAAAAATAAAATAGAAGTTTTATTGCTTAGCCCATATTGAACCTTAATATGATCGTATTGCTATGATGTGATATGAACATATTTAGCAGATACAGGCTACTTCGGAATATCATATTTGTGCTGGTCATATATGGTCGTTTCTCAATGATATGATTTTATTGATACTTGATGATATGATCATATTGATGATTGATGATACGAATACGATTGTGTCACATTGGTACGACTTTTTCTAGAGAGAGTCAGATTTTGGCTTTAAACGTATCTACTGATACAATGTTTGCTTATAAGATATCGTTTGCTTCAAATTCGTCCCTAATATGTACTTATCAATGATTGGCCTGAAACACTAGTAAAAGCATGAATGAGAGTAAAAGTCAGAAAAGTAAACTCAATTTTGTTAGTGTTAGTCCTATGATTATGCATGGCATGTTTTTGTGCAAAGAGTTGTTCAGGTAAGTTAGAGATATGCATAAAATAGTTAGATGTTAAAACTGCAAAACTAAAGTCAAGAGATGCAATGCAAGATATTATAGAAAGTGCTGGAATACGCGCTGGCTGCACACCAAAGGTGTATATTCTCAGGAATCAGCAATGTTAGTCCCATGTTTTTGTATGGCATGTTTTTTGGCAAAGAAGTTGTTCAAGTTTGTTAGACAATATGCGTAGAATAGCTGGAAGTTATTGAAGTCAGAAGATGCAACACAGATGTTGTAGCAACTGCTGAAGTCTGCACTGGCGGCGAATCGAAGGAACATATTCTCGGGAATCTGCAAATTCCGAGAATCAAGAAGTGTGCAGCATATCCGCGAAGATCTCTGGAGTCTCGGCAACACAGAATAGCTTAAATGACAGATTTGATGAGATCAACAAATATTCCAATTGAATATTTGGTTGAGATCGTTGAAGAGATTAGCGAGAGCTTTAAAAGAAGTGGAACGGAGTTGAAGTGCTGATAAAAAAAAAAAACATTCAAGCAGCTCTCTTGCATTATAGCAATAAACAAGAGAGGTTGAGATCAAGTGATTGAGTAAACTCGACGGAGATTGAAGCTACGCTATCACTCAAGCACGAGGATCAGAGGTATTTGCTGCAGCAACACGTTAGACAATCCCTGTTGCAAAACTGATCTGTCTACACATCCTTCGGTCATTGAGCGGACAAGCAACTGCTCGGGAGAACGAAGCTGCTGCGACAAGCCATAAAGAGGGATCTCTACACTGAGGGGGGCTCAATGGGCATCGAGACTAGTTGGCAGTAGAAAGACTTGAAGAGGGAGTCTTGCAAGTTTGTACTTTGTTTCCCGATCGTTACTAGTGGGTTGCTGCTTGTTGGGGTTAGGAGAACCCCCCCACATTACGGACACATTGTCCCGAAGTGGGTTACCAAATCCCTGTGTCTCGTTTTTACTTTACAATATTTTTCTTCGCCACTCCAACTAAGTCGAACTATTCCTAACGCGTTTCCTCAGCAGTTGTCACAACAACAGCTAGGACATGTTCTATCATTAGTACTAGAACTACAAGTGGTATCAGAGGGAGCATCCGACATACAGGGTGAGATCGGAGGAAACTCAGAATGAGTGAAAGAGACATGGGGAGACCTCCTAGCCTGGAGGAAGATGAGTTTGGCTACTGAAAGTCGGAGATGAAACCTACATCAGATCAATAAATGAGTATGCATGGAAGGCAGTTGTTGAAGGTTGGGTTGTACCATCAGGCGCAGCAGATGCTCTTGGAGTAAAAGCACCAAAGGTAGAAAAAGACTGTACTGAAGAAGAGAAGAAGTTATTGAAAGGAAATAGTCAGGCGTTGTATGCTATTATCGCTGCAGTTGATAAACAAAATTACAAGTTGATTGCTGGAGTTGAAATAGCTAAAGTTGCGTGGACCATTTTGGAAACAACTTTTGAAGGAGATGCTAAAGAAGACCAAAATGCAGATGCTGAGGCTTAACTGTGAAAAACTGGTGATGAAAGATGTTGAGACTATAGCTGACTTAAACAACCGTCTAATGAACATAGTAAATGAAATGGGGATCAGCAAGAGCCAAAGCCGAAACGTGGGGAGTCCAGTTCTGAGAACGTAGCTCAGACTTATAGCGATAGCGATGGAGATTTGTTGTGTGCTTTCTCTAGTAAGTATTCTGATGAATGGATTGTTGATTCTGGTTGCTCGTTTCATATGTCACTACACCGTGAATGGTTCACTACTATCGCGCCAGTTGCATCTGGTGCAGTTTCCATGGGAAACAACACTGTTTGCCCTGTTTCTGGTATTAGACAGGTGAAAATTGTGGCTGCTGAAGGTGGCGTGCGTACATTGGATAAGGTCAGGCATATTCCGACTTTGCAGAAGAACCTGATTTTGTTGGGGACTTTGCAGGCCAATGGTTATGATTTCAAGTCTGAAGGTCGAGAACTTTTACGGGTGACCAAAGCTGGCCAGACGGTGCTGATGGCTCACAGAACTGAACGCAACTTGTATTTGTTGTCGGGATGCACCGCTGTAGGCAATGCTGCGCCAGGGGAGTCCACTTCTGATGCAACCAGGTTGTGGCACATGCGTTTGGGTCACCTGAGTGAGCGTGGAATGGTAGAGCTTCATAAGAGACATCTTCTGAAGGGAGTTCGGAGCTGTAAGCTGGACCTTTGTCAGTTCTGCGTTCTCGGGAAGCAGAGTCGTGCTCGGTTCAAGACCGGGAAGCACAAAACAGAGGGGGTTCTTGATTATGTGCATACTGATGTCTGGGGTCCGACCTGAGAGGTATCTTTAGGTGGTGCACGATATTTTGTTACCTTTACTGATGATTTTTCTCGCAAAGTTTGGGTGTTCTTTCTGAAGCAGAAATCAGATGTCTTTGCCAAATTCAAGCTGTGGAAGGCAAAGGTGGAGAACCAGACATGCAGAAAAATCAAGTACCTGCGGTCCGATAATGGGACTGAATACATTGACTCTAGTTTTATGAGGTTCTGTGAGGAGCAGGGTATACAGAGGCACTTTTCTGTGCGGAAGACGCCACAGCAGAATGGCATGGCTGAAAGACTCAATAGGTCGTTGACTGAGAGAGCCAGATGTCTTCTTCTGAATGCTGGTTTGCCGAAGCGTTTCTGGGCGGAGGCTATTCATATGGCGTGCTATCTCATCAACAGATCACCGTGGGCATCCTTGGAGGGGAGAGTTGCAGAGGAGGTTTGGACACGTACTCCCATTAGTCTTGATCACTTACGTATTTTTGGGTGTCCTGCCTATGTGCATGTTTCCAGTGATGAGAGGTCCAAACTTGATCTGAAGTCGAAGAAGTGTCTCTTTATCGGCTACGCCAAAGGCGTAAAGGAGTATAGGTTGTGGGATCCAGTGCGCAGAAAGATGGTGATCAGTAGAGATGTTGTTTTTGATGAGCAGCACATGCTACGGCAGTCAGTTGTGGCAGTTGACTCTGAGTCCGTAGGGGAGTTCTCTAGCGGCCAACTGATTGAGGTGGAGGCAGTTCCACCAGTAGTGGACAGCATGCAGGTGGTGCCTATTTAGCAGCCTGATGATGACCACGGGTCTGATGATGACCATGGACCTGATGTTTCAGGTGGCTTTCAGGCTTACAATCTCTTTCGTGATAGAGAGCACCGGGCGACTAGACCGCCAACCAGATATGGGTTTGAGGATTTAGCGAGTTATGCACTCATTACCAGTTTTGGGGACCCTGCTACTTACCGTGAGGCTATGGCTAGCCAAGAGCGAGCACAGTCCCTAAACAAAAACCAAACTTGGGAGCTTGTTGAGTTGCCTAAGGGGAAGAGGGCCATCGGCTGCAAGTGGGTGTTCAAGAGAAAGCCTGGAATAACAGAAAAAGAAGGGGAGAAGTTCAAGGCTTGCCTCGTTGCGAAGGGGTATTCACAGCGGAAGGGGATTGACTATGATGAGATTTTTTCTCCTGTGGTGCGTCACACTTCTATTAGGGCAGTGTTGGCCCTAGTAGTTAGCCATGATATGTACTTGGAGCAGATGGACGTGAAGACTGCTTTTCTTCACGGCTATCTAGATGAGCAGTAATACATGGAGCAGTCAGAGGGGTTCAGTGACAGTGGTCAGGGCAAACTTGTTTGCAGGTTGAAGAAGTCATTGTATGGATTAAAGCAGTCACCGAGACAGTGGTACAAGCGCTTTGATTCATATATGCTTCGGATTGGCTACAAGAGGTGTGAGTATGATTGCTGTGTTTATGTTAAGAGCCTTGATGATGGTTCTTTTATTTTTCTGATATTATACGTTGATGATATGTTAATTGCTGCTAACCATCTGCGTGATGTTGAGAAGCTGAAATCCAGTTTGGGTAAGGAGTTTGACATGAAGGATTTGGGTGCTGCGAGGAAGATTCTTGCCATAGAGATTTACAGAGACAGGAGTGCCAGAAAGCTGTGGCTTTGTCAGAAAAGCTATGTTGAGAAGGTTTGGACAGATTCAGCATGAGCAGCTCCAAAGCTGTAAGTACTCCATTGGCCAGTCACTTTAAGCTGTCATTGGATCAGTGCCCGCTGTCAGATGCTGATGAGGAGTCCATGTCAAAGATCCCTTATGCCAGTGCAATTGGCTGTTTGATGTATGCTATGGTCTGTACTAGACCAGACTTGGCGCAGGCTGTGAGTCAGGTGTGCAAGTTTATGTCTAAACCGGAGAAGCATCATTGGGAAGCAGTCAAATGGATTTTCAGGTACCTGAAGGGTACAACTGGACATGGCATCTTGTTCAGCGGCAGTCAGAGCAAGCCTTCAGTTGTGGGATATGTCGATTCCGACTATGCTGGTGATGCGGATGATAGAAGATCTACTATTGGGTATGTATTTACTCTAGCAGGAGGACCTATTTGCTGGAGATCATCGGTTCAGTCTATAGTGGCGATGTATACGACTAAAGCACAATATATGGCGGTGGCCGAATCTGCCAAGGAAGCCTTGTGGTTGACAGGGTTAGTGAGAGAGCTGGGTGTTGAGCAAGGTGGAGTTCAGTTGCACTGTGACAGCCAGAGTGCCATTTATTTGGCGAACAATCAGGTTTATCATGCCAGAACGAAGCACATTGATGTGAGGTTTCACAAGATCAGAGAACTACTCTCGTCTGGACAGATAGTACTTGAGAAGGTGCACACAGCATATAATGCAGCTGACACGTTGACCAAGCCAGTCACTAGTGACAAGTTCCAGCACTCTCTGGACTTGTTACACATCTCTCGTCACTGAGGAGATTTTGGATCACCCCTAGTGCTAGGATATGAGGCTACTACAAGAGGCACTTCGCAGGAATCAGATATTCGCCAAGGTGGAGATTGTTGAGTATGGCTCATATGGGCTAGTCTGAGGATAAGCGTGGGCCCGCTGAAAAGGGGCCGGGTTGGGCCGGGGGGTGCGGGGAGCGAAGCCACTCTACCTATGCTGTATTTATATGTGTTAGTCCTATAATCCTAAAACACACAGAAAAGTAATAAACGGAGCTATAGCAACTCTATAGCCGCAGAGTAGGTGACACATCGTTACCAAACTGCATAAACAACGTCTTGTCTCTTGTCTGTTTCAATTCTCTATTTCTGTGAGTGTGTGTGCTTGTGCTAACATTAAGGCTCCTAGGAAATAATTGATCGACAAGGAAGTGTGGGATCTCTTCAAAAGGGTTAAAATCAATATCCCATTACTCTAGGCAATTAAGCAGATTCCACGCTACGCTAAATTTCTCAAGGAGCTGTGTACCAACCGCCGACGTTCAACTCAACCTGAGCAGGTAGTGTTTAACACTAACGTCTCTGCAGTTATTCAGCCAAAAATACCTCCTAAATGCGGAGACCCAGGTATGTTTACCATCCCTTGTGTTATTTGCAACATTAGACTCGAAATCTGCATGCTTGATCTCGGTGCATCTATAAATGTTTTGCCTTATTCTTTGTACTCGAGATTTGCATTTGACCTTTAAAGTTGCCTGGACTAACGATTCAATTGGCAGATAGATCTTGTAAGCGACCTGAAGGTATCATATAAGATGTTTTAGTGCAACTTGGTGACTTGCTCTTTCCTGCTGACTTCTACGTGCTCAGAATGGATGGTAGTGAACCGGCCGATCATCCACCTATTTTACTTGGTCGCCCCTTCTTGAAAAAGTCAAAGATGAAGGTTGATTGCGACTGGGGTGCTCACCATGCAGGTGGAAGACGAGACAATAAAATTTGATATATTCAAGGCTATGCAACACCCACCTGAGCACGCAACGGTGAATGCGTTAGATGCATTGGACGATGTCGTGCAAGAGGCACAAAGAGTTGGCTTGCAAAGACCTATTGAGGATAACACTCAAGAGCGCCATTTTCATACAGGAGGATTCTTATGCTCTCTACGAGGATATATGTGCCATACTCGCACAACTTGACATTTCTCGCCCTCTGACGCTCATGTATGACGTTAATCAAATTCAATTGTTTAAAACTAATTCTTCGTACCTCTTCCTGGACATTTGAAATACGCATTTTTGGGCGAAAATGACACTCTTTCAGTGATCATTAAGAGCGGACTTGAGAATGAGCAAGAACAGAAGCTCATAGAGGTACTTAAGACTAACAAATTGGCTATAGGTTAGACGCTTGTGGACATACGAGGGATAAACCCGGTGGTGTGCATGCATAGAATTCTACTAGAAGACGGGGCTAAGCCTTTGAGAGTGCCTCAGCGCCGCCTAAACCCCGTGATGATGGAGATAGTGCTCCAAAGAGGTACAAAAACTTTTAGATGCTGATGTAATCTACCCTATTTCAGATAGCCAATGGGTGAGTCCCGTATATGTGGTGCCAAAGAAGAAAGGCATCATAGTTGAGAAGAATGAAGCTGGCGAGATGGTGACTACACGTGTTAAGAATGGATGGCTATGTGCATAGACTACAGAAAACTGAATGCAGTGACGCTTAATGATCACTTTCCTCTTCCATTTATTGACTAGATGTTGGACAAACTGGCAGGTAAGCCCTATTTTTATTTTCTTGATGGTTTTTCGGGCTATAATCAACTCCTTATCACACCTAAGGATCAAGAAAAAACTACTTTCACATGTCCATTCGGCACATTTGCATTTAGAAGTATGTCTTTTGGATTGTGTAATGCGCCTGGAACAAAGGTTGGTTACTAGCATATTCTCCGACATGATTGGTAGTTTCATTGAGGTCTTTATGGATGATTTTACTGTGCATGGTGACACTTTTGATGCATGCTTTGACAACTTGAGTAGAGTACTTGAACGGTGTGTGTCTATGAATTTATTGTTGAATTATGAAAAGTGTCATTTCATGGTTACACATGGTGTGGTCTTAGGGCATATAGTCTCGCATGAGGGGATTCAGGCTGATAAAGCAAAAATAGATTTGATTTCTAGCCTTCCTTACCCTTCTATGGTGCATGACATTAAATCTTTTCTTGGGCATGCTGGTTTTTACCGTCGTTTTATTAAGGATTTTTTCAAGAAAGCCCTGCCTTTATCTAACCTGTTGCAGAAAGATGTGCCGTTTGAGTTTACAGGTAAGTGCAGAGAGGCATTCGACGAGCTGAAAATTGCGCTAACCAGTGCGCCTATTATTCGAGCACCTGATTGAAGCCAACCATTTGAGATTATGTGCGATGTCAGCGATTATGCTGTGGGAGCAGTGCTCGGACAGAGAGTAATAGGAAGCCAGTTGTCATTTACTACGCTTCGCGTACCTTGGATACCACTCAGCGAAATTATTCCACTACTGAAAAAGAATTGCTAGTTGTTGTCGTTGCTTTGGAATGCTATTAGGTACTTAATGACAAAGAAGGAGCCTAAACCGCGGCTGATTTGTTGGATTTTACTGCTGCAAGAATTTGACCTAGAAATCAAGGATAAGAAGGGAGTTGAGAACACAATTGCAGACCACCTAAGTCGATTAGTGAGGGAGGATGAAGCTGGGCAGATTACTGAGACATTTCCAGATGAGCACCTCTATGCCACACAGGTAAAATACCATGGTACGCTCACATAATGAACTACCTGGTCGGAGGTAAATGCCCACCTCTTTTCTCTAAAGCTCAATGTTTAAAACTTAAGCATGATGCTAGATACTATATTTGGGATGATCCATTTTTGTGGAAAATAGGCGTAGACCAAATACTTCGGAGATGCATCCCTAATGATGAGATTTCTTTTGTGCTTAGTTTCTGTCAAGAGCATGCATGTGGTGGTCATTTTGGCCCTAAGAGAACAGCTAGGAAAATATTAGACAGTGGATTTCACTGGCCACATATCTTTAAAGATTCATATGAGCATTGCAAACGGTGTGATAGATGTCAAAGAGTAGGAAAAATATCCTCTAAAAATGAGATGCCTCAGATGCCTATTGTCGTTGATGATGTGTTTGATATATGGGGCATTGATTTTATGAGTCCATTTCCTACATCACTTGGTTATTTATACATTTTAGTGGTTATAGATTATGTGTCTAAGTGGGTAGAGGCTAAGGCTACTCGGTGTGATGATGCTAAAACTGTGGTGGACTTTCTCCGCACTAACATATTTTGCAGACACGGAGTGCCCAAGGCTATAATCAGTGATCAAGGGATGCATTTCTACAATAGAATGATGGCTGCCACACTCAGACAATACCATGTCCATCACCGCACATCCACAGCCTATCACCCCCAGACGAATGGTTAAGTTGAAATTTCTAACCGGGAGATCAATGGAATCTTAGAGAAGATGGTCAAGTCTACATGGAAGGACTGGATTTTATGCTTAAATGATGCATTGTGGGCATATATGACCGCCTACAAGACACCCATCGGAACCTCTTCTTACCATTTAGTGTATGGCAAGGCTTGTCATTTACCGGTAAAATTGGAGCACAGGGCCTATTGGGCACTTAAGCAGTGCAACATGGATTTGGAAAAGGCTGGAATGGAATGCAAGCTGCAATTGAGTGAGCTAGAGGAGTTGTGTCTAGAGGCTTATGAGAGCCAGTCAGACTACAAGGCGCGGACTAAGCTCTATCTTGACAAGTTCATCCTACGCGAACATTTGAGATTGGCAAGCAGGTACGACTAATGCGTGGCAAGTTGCGTTCTAGATGGACATGTCCATACACGGTAGTGCGGATTTTCAATCATGGGGCACTGGAGCTAGAGAACCCAAGGGATGGCGACTGGTTCAAGGTAAATGGACAGCTCGTGAAGCATTACTACGGCGGACCGCAGCCAAATGCTCAAGAATACGAGCTAGTCGAGCCCCAAGGTAATAACTGAGTTGAGGTACCGTCGAGCCAACGACGTAAAACAAAGGAGCTTGAACTGCTGTGGTTATTGTTGGAGGGAGTTCCTTCATTCTGATTTCTTGGAACAAATCCTGGCAGCGCTAGTTTGGGCTCTATATTCAACGGCGGTCTTCTTAGAAAATTCAGATCTTCATGGAATCTCACATGGGCTGGTGGGTTCCTTGGCTGATAACCGCTAGCTTGCGGTGGCGCATATTCTCTCCCTTGATTTCGGACTAAGTAATTAATATCCTCATATTTGTCCGCGTGCTTTGCGGTGCACGAGTCATCATTGATGATGCGGTATGGCAGTGTTTGACAAAACCAGCACAAGCGAACAAGCAGCTGAACAAGATGCTACTATAGCAGGAGTCCAGCCTTCGTAAACAAGGTCAGTGCACAAGGAGCAGCTATAGCAGGAGGAAGCTTTAGCAGGCGCTTGTTCAGAAGAGCTGTAGTGGTTGTCCGTGCAGCAGCAATCTGGGTTTTGGAAAGAAGGTGTGGCAGTCCATCTAAGAGCATCAGGAGAGTTTCTAAGTTGCTGAAGAGAATATTCCAGTGGAGTTTCCTAGCTGAAGTAGGAGATTTGATTGTGGGAGATTTGAATCTCAAATCAAATCTAATCTCCTAAATATTAGGAGATATTGATCTTGCTAGGGGAATTGCTAAATCCTGATAATGATGGCAGTGGACGTGCCTATATAATGTGTGAAGGTATGTGGCATCATTGACAAACTCCTACAAAGTGAACTAGAGCTTGCTACAGCAAGTATGGAAAGAAAACAGCTGATGAAGAGCATTCCAGAGTGAGCAAACTCAGTAAGTGGCGCTCCAGATGAAGACATTAAGTAGCGCTCCAGATGAAGACATTAAGTGGCTAATGTCTTCACGAGGCGCGCGACTTAATGTTGCCTTGGGGCGCTCGAAAATCTGAAAGAGATCATGAAGACATCAGCTTGTGGAGTAAGCAAGTGCAATAGCAACCTCTGGAGCAGAAGTTTAGCAAGTGCAATAGCAACCTCTGGAGCAAAAGTTCAGCAGCAGAAGTATTGCACACCTTCAGACAGCTTGTGCTACAGCAGATGCTGCAGCACAAATGCTGTAGCAGAAATTTAGCTTTCTCGAAGATTGCATTCAAACAACAAATCAGTGGACCGAGGGGCTTCCGGAAAGAGCTGAATATTCAGGAGAATATTTCTGGAGTGTCTCTCAAGAACAAGGGCAGATTTGTTGAAGTGAAGATATGATCTTGTAGAGATCTTGGAGGATCTTCCTTAGAATTGATGGGATTGTTTCCTAATGCACTTAGGAAATTCCAGCAGCAGCAAACAGCTACAGCAAAGGTGAACAAGGAGTTGTTGCAGCTCAAACAATCAAGCTGGCAGCAGAAGTAAACCAGCAGCAGATGCAGCAGGGGATGCTGCAGCAGGTGCTGGTTCAAGTGCTGGTTCAACTGTCCGAGTAGCAGTTTTGTGCTGGGTGCGTTTTGAAGGTATGGCAGCTTTGTGAAAGTGCTTAGAAGAATTTCTAAAATACCGTTGAGCATTTTCCAGCAAGGTTTGCTAGTCAGAGAAGGAGATTTGCATTGAAGATATTTATCAAATCTAATCTCCTAGATTTTTGGAGATAATTGATCTTGTGGGTCAATTACCTAAACCTGGAAATTGCTTAAAGTGGTGTGAGTATTTAAGCAGAAGGTTCGAGGGCTGAAGAGGCTGATCGAAGCGGAGTGATACACGAGTGTAGACACAGATTTCAGAGAGAGGATTTTCTGGGTGACTACGGACGTTGTTCTTCGATCAAACACACACGGGCAGAGCGTTGAGCGCAGAGCTGTGGTGAGTATTGCAGAAGAGAATCAGGTCTTGCAGAGACTGATTTGTGCATTGATCTGGAAGCCAATTCAGAGCTGTGGAGCTTGTTGGTTGATCAAAGGCAGCCGCGGAAGAACTGACGGGTGGAAGGCTCGGTGGAGGTTCGTGCGGAAGAACTCACTAGTGACAGGTGGTCACTGAGTGAGGGGGAGTTACTCAGAGTGTGCAGCGCTCTTGGAGTGGTTCGATCGGCTCGGCAGAAGGCCTTGGAGCGACGCGGACAGTGTGCTTCAGCTGTGTGTTACAGCTGTTGCTGCAGCAACCCTGCTGAGTAGTGTAAGATAGAATAGGCTGAGTTCTTTGAGAGGATTGTAGCTATTCTAGACTGACATATTGTAGAGGGTGTGCTGGCACAAATCAGAGCTTGTTCTGATTGTGCTGAGTGGTCAACAAGAGGTTAAGTAGCATAGGTTGCGTGCGTTGTAACCTAGTGTACTTGGAAATCTTGAGATTAGTGGATTGAGGACTGAAAAGAGTCCTCCCCAGACGTAGGCAATTTGGCTGAACTGGGTGAACAAATCCTTGTCCTTGTTCTTTCCTGCTGAAACAGTTTTCGGGTGAACAAGAGTGTGCTGTAGCAACTGCTTGTTCACAAATCTATTTATCAGAGGCGCTGTGAATTTCAATTGGCATCAGAGCCGGAGCTCAACACACAGAGTAAAAGATCCTACATCGCCTCTGAAGAAGTCAAGGAACAATGAAGGAAGGACAGAGCACGAGCAGACCTCCATTGTTGGAAGAAAGCAACTATGGATATTGGAAGGCTAGGATGAAGGCCTTTCTCAAAGCCATTGATGAGAGGACCTGGAGAGCTATTGTGGTCTAGTGGTCTCCTCTGATCACCATGGATGAACAGGGAGTTACATGGATAAAACCTGAAGAACAATGGACTGCTGAAGAGGGAGCTGCAGCAACTGGTAATTCAAAGGCTCTGAATGCTATCTTTGCTGCGGTTGATGCCAACAATTTCAAGTTGATATCAAACTGTGATATGGCCAAGCAAGCTTGGGAAATCCTGCAAACTGCCCATGAAGGAACTGATAAAGTAAAGCTGTCAAGATTACAGATTATTGCTACACAGTTTGAAAATTTGAAAATGCTAGAAGAGGATCACTGAGTTCAATGCGAAACTGTGTGATCTGGCAAATGAAGCCCATGCTCTTGGAGAACCCATTCCTGAAGAGAAGCTGATTAGGAAAGTTCTCAGATCGTTACCCACAAGATTTGACATGAAAGTGACGGCCATTGAAGAAGCTCAAAATGTCAGACACATGAGGCTGGAAGAATTGGTTGGATCCCTCAAACAATTCGAAATGAAGCTGGTTAAAGAAGAGCCTACTCCTAAGGAGAACATAGGACTGAAGGCAGAAACAGAAGTAAAGAAGCCAGCTCCAGATGATCAGCTGCGTATTCTCCATTAAAGAACCTTGGGAAACTCCTGAAGAACATGAACTCAAGAACTGGGCAAAGCTCATCCACACGAAAACAATTCAGAAGAGGTGGAGGAAATCAAAGGAGAGGGAAGGAATCTGCTCAAAATGATGATGAAAAGAGAGACAGAAGAAAGGGCATGAAGTGTTGGAACTGTGAAGGATATGGTCATCGACTGTACTAGCAAACCAATGAAGAAGGCCGAGCAGAAAAATGCATTTTCTGCCAGCGGAAGTGAAGACGAGACAGATCTGAGTGAAGATGAATGCCACCTGATCAGATACAGATCAGTCAGGAAAGGCAGAAAAACACAAGGTAGGGTGGATCAGCTCCTGCTACAGCAATCCCTGTATCACCATGTCAAGACACTATTAAAGTATAAAAGATGCTATAGCTGCGGGCTCAAAGGTCACATTAAGAGGAACTGTCCATCAGCGTATCGCAGAAAGGGGTCAGCCAGAAAAACAACCAAGCACAAATATGGGAGAACTCAGCATCTTGCTCTTGTAAGCATAGTAAGCTCCACGAACAAGATTAGCTAGTATTTTGACAGTGGCTGCTCGGGGCATATGACAGGAGAAAGATCATTCTTGATGAATATAACTCCCTGCTTAGAACAACAGGTGAAGTTTGGAAATGGCCTGAGGGGAAGAGTTCTAGGAAAGGGAACACTGTCAGTTGTAGGGATGCCCGAACTAAGCAATGTCATGCTGGTGGAAGGACTGAAGGCAAACCTCATAAGCATTAGCCATTTGTGTGATGGGACTCAACAGGTGAAGTTTACGAAAGATTCGTGCAAAGTCTTCAACAAGAATGGAGAATGTATAATGGAGGGAGCCAGATCAAGAAGCAACTGCTATCTTCTCAAGGTTGACACGAACTCTCCTTTACCCAGATGCATGCTAACTAATGCAGAAGAAATGAATCTCTGGCACAGAAGGATGGGTCATGTGAATTTGAGGACTCTGAAGAAAATTGCAACAGAAGGATTAGTTAGAGGAATACCGCTGATCAAAGGCGAGACAAGTTCCATCTGCGGAGATTATCAGATTGGGAAACAAAAAAAGGCTTCACATCCAAAAGTTAAAGATACAAACACAATTAGACCTCTCCAGTTGATACACATGGACCTGATGGGTCCTATGGAAGTAGAGAGTGTGGGCAAGAAAAGATATGCCTTCGTCTGCGTTGATGACTATACCCGGTTCACTTGGATTGACTTTATCAGAGAGAAATCAGACACTGTAAAAGTCATAGTCTCGTTGGTGTCCCGACTGGAGCAACAGAAAAATCTCAGAATTTCCAACATCTGCAGTGATCATGGCAAAGAGTTTGAAAACGAAGCAGTGGATGAGTTCTGTCGCCAAAAGGGTATCTCACATCAGTTTTCCTCTCCCATCACTCCTCAGGAAAATGGTGTAGTGGAACGAAAGAATCAGACAATTCAAGAAATGGTCATAGTCATGATTCATGCCAAGAGGATCCCCCTGAAATTCTGGGCTGAGGCAATGAACACCGCTTGCTACATCATCAACAGAGTCACCATACGGAAAGGAACCAACCAGACTTGCTATGAGCTCAGAGATCGGGAGTACAGGAAGAAGCTTGACCCAAAGAGCGATGCTGGTTTCTTCCTGGGATATTCAACGAACAGTAGAGCATATCGAGTGTACAACCAGAGGACAAGAACATTGATGGAATCCATAAATGTAGTAGTCAAAGATATTGAAGAAGATTCTTCCACTGTCCTTGATGATGAAGACACTGACATAGAAGATGCCCCTGCCAATCAGAGCAGAAGTGAACAGACTTCGGCTCCAGATGATGCTATAGCAAGTGCTGAAGCAGAAAATACAGACTAACTCCAAGAGAGCCTGCATGAAGAACAGAATGATGAGACTCATGATCCACCGTCAAGGCAGCCTCCAAAGAGGATTCAGAAGAACCATCCACTGACCAATGTGATTGGAGATCCAACAGAAAGAAGGAGAACCAGAAGCAATGCTTACCTCAATACCTGCGTCCTATCCAGTATAGAACCGAAGACGTTCAAGGAAGCTTTGAATGACGAATTCTGGATGATAGCTATGCAGGAAGAACTGGCAGAATTCGAAAGACACGATGTTTGGGACTTGGTGGACAGACCTAAAGGAGTAAACATTATAGGTACCGAATGGATCTTCAAAAACAAAACTGATGAAAAGGGGAACATCACAAGAAATAAAGCCAGGCTTGTTGCTCAAGGATACACTCAAATTGAGGGGATAGACTTCGAAGAAACTTTCGCTCCAGTCGCTCGTCTGGAGGCCATCAGACTGCTTCTAGCTATGTCCTGTTTTCTGGGTTTTAAACTATATCAAATGGATGTCAAAAGTGCGTTTCTAAACGGAGACCTCTCTGAAGAAGTGTATGTTGCCCAGCCAAAAGGTTTTGAAGATCCTCATCCTCCGGAGCACGTGTACAAACTGAAGAAAGCTCTGTACGGGCTTAAATAGGCTGTTCGAGCTTGGTACGAGCTGCTGACAGTTTTTCTTGAAAACCATGGCTACAAAAGAGGGGGAGCTGACA
The DNA here is from genome assembly GCA_963678935.1 of Umbilicus rupestris. Taxonomy (NCBI): domain Eukaryota; kingdom Viridiplantae; phylum Streptophyta; class Magnoliopsida; order Saxifragales; family Crassulaceae; genus Umbilicus; species Umbilicus rupestris. Next base: position 8,883,759 of record OY787612.1, read on the forward strand.
AAACTTTATTTGTGAAACACACCAAATCGGATGTGATCATTGCGCAGATATATGTGGATGACATTGTTTTTGGATCGAAGTCTCAGCATCTGGTGAAGCAGTTTGTGGATCACATGCAGAAGGAATTCAAAATGAGCATGGTCAGAGAATTATCATATTTCCTTGGTCTGGAGATCACCCAAAAAGCAGATGGCATCTTTATTGCACAAAGCAAATACAGCAAGAATCTTGTGCAGAAATTCCAGCTAATAAAGCCAGTCATAAACGAACGCCCGCTGCCACTCATGTCAAAGCCATCAAAGATGAACATCTAATGGAAGTGAGTCAGACTACCTACAGAAGTATGATTGGGAGCTTATTGTACCTGACTGCCAGTCGTCCTGACATCTCCTTTGCAGTAGGAGTTTGTGCTAGATATCAAGCCTACCCCAAAGACAGTCACTTGCAGCTGGTCAAGCGAATCCTTCGGTATGCTGGTGGTACGGTGCACTATGGCTTATGGTATACTAAGGATACAAGTGCAAACCTAGTGGGATATAGTGATGCAGACTGGGCAGGTTGTGCTGAGGATAGGAAGAGCACTTCTGGAGGCTGTTTTTTCCAGGGTAACAACCTGGTGTCATGGTTCAGTAGAAAACAAAACAGCATTTCGCTATCTACAGCTGAGGAAGAATACATAGCTGCTGGGAGCTGCTGTGCATAGATGTTGTGGATGAAGCAAATGCTGGGAGAGTATGGACTCGATCAAGGTGAAATGACTCTCTACTGTGACAACATGAGTGCTATCAGCATCTCCAAGAACCCTATTCAGCACAGCAGAACCAAACACATTGACATTCGACATCACTTCATCCGTGATCGGGTGGAAAAGAAAATCATTGCACTTCAGCATGTTGTGTCGGCCAAATAGCTTGCTGACATCTTCACAAAACCTTTGGACGCAGTACGGTTCGAAGACCTGAGATCCTCACTGGGGCTCTGTGTCTCGCCCTCTTGAGACAGCAAGGAACTTCCCCTTGTCAATTGTGCCAAAAAGGGGGAGAAAAAGGGGAGGGAGTTAGTTACCGAAGGATTTGAATTGAAGCTTTCAAAGGGGTTTTGTCAAAATGCCAAGGGGGAGATTGATGCTGCGGTATGGCAGTGTTTGATAAAACCAGCACAAGTGCACAAGCAGCTGAACAAGATGCTACTATAGCAGGAGTCCAGCCTTCGTAAACAAGGTCAGTGCACAAGGAGCAGCTATAGCAGGAGGACGCTTTAGCAGGAGCTTGTTCAGAAGAGCTGTAGCGGTTGTCCGTGCAGCAGCAATCTGGGTTTTGGAAAGAAGGTGTGGCAGTCCATCTAAGAGCATCAGGAGAGTTTCTAAGTTGCTGAAGAGAATATTCCAGTGGAGTTTCCTAGCTGAAGTAGGAGATTTGATTGTGGGAGATTTGAATCTCAAATCAAATCTAATCTCCTAAAAATTAGGAGATATTGATCTTGCTAGGGGAATTGCTAAATCCTGATAATGATGGCAGTGGACGCGCTTATATAATGGAGACTCTTCAGAGCTATGAAGGTTGATCGAAGCTAAGAGAGAAAACACGAGAGTTACACAGAAGTTCAACAGAGAGTGAATCTGTGCGGGAGAATCTTCAATCATCACCGAGAGCAGAGCCTGAGCGCAGAACTGAGGCGATTGAGACAGTGGGTGATCTGGACTTGCAGAGTCTGATCATAGCTTGATCGGGAGACCAATTCAGAGCAGCAGTGCTTGTTGGTGGATCAAGGAAGGCCACGAAGGGATTGTCGAGTGGAGGAACTCGGGCAATCGATCGAAGGCCAACTCTTGCTATTGACAAGAGGTCACTGAGTGAGGGGGAGTATTCCAGAGTGTGCAGCGCTCGTGGAATCATTCGAATGGCTCAGCGGAAGGCTTCGGAGCGACGGGGACAGTTTGTGCATCAGCTGTGTGCAATAGCAAATGCTATAGCAACCCTGTAGAATCTGAGTATTGTTTAGAATAAGCTGAGTTTCGAGGAGACAGTACCTATTCTAGATAGATATCAGTAGAGGGTGTACAGACACAAGTCAGAGCCTGTTCTGATTGTGTACGTGGATCCACTAGTGGTTGAGTAGCATAGGTTGCGTGGGTTGTAACCGTGTGTACTTGGAAACCTTGAGATTAGTGGATTGAGGACTGACAAGAGTCCTCCCCAGACGTAGGCAGTTTGGCTGAACTGGGTGAACAAATCCTTGTCCTTGTTCTTTCCTGCTGAAATAGTTTTCGGGTGAACAAGAGTGTGCTGTAGCAACTGCTTGTTCACAAATCTGTTTATCAGAGGCGCTGTGAATTTCAATCATTATGTGCCGGGCTAGAACAAATACCGCAAACTTACTGGTTTTCTCTCTTTTTGTTGAGATTTAAATTTCCAATTGAAGCTGCCAAAGAATTCACCGTCTATGCTAGGGAATTGAAATCTTCTTTTGTCACGGCTTTGGAGGTATGCTCCTTCCCTTTCTTTTTTAGATGGTTTGTTTCTCCACCCCATTGATGTGAATTCCGTGCGATTTTTCAATAATCTTGAATCCATCGGAGGCTCTCAAGTCCATCATTGCTCCTCCGCTAACTTGGTCCATATGGTTTGTCGCGTCTTGATCCATTCCATCATAGAAGCTTTGCATGAGCTGCCATTTGCTGAATCCGTGATGCGCAATCTCTTTGTAGCTCTTTGAAGTGCTCATATGTCTCATGAAAATTCTCGTCATCTTGTTGTGTGAATTGACATATTCTATCCCGGATTTTCTTAGTCTTTGCCGGCGAGAAGAATAGAATTACGAAGGCTTGGGCAAGTTGTTCCCATGTGTGGACAGTATTCGGCTCGTGACTCATTAGCCAATCCTTGGCTTTTTCGCTTAGCGAGAATGGAAATACCTTCATATAAATGGCCTCCGGTCTGATCCCCTGCACTTTGTAATTGTTACATAATTCTGTGAATTGAGCTAAATGCGCATTAGGGTTTCCATACCCTTCAAATTGATTCGCGGCTACCACACGAAGCGCCAACTTTATTTCGAATTCCTTATAGTCACCCTCTTCCAAATAAATGAGTGATTCGTAATGTCCAATGGTTGGGGCAATGTATTCCCCAACCGGTCTCTCATAGTCCTCTTGCGGACGAGCGGCATTCCCTAGCCTCCTCGGATTCGGTTGATCTACAATTCTTGCTGGTGGTTGGTCCATATTCTCCATTATTTCTTGATCAACTTGAATTTGAGGAGGGAGGGTATCAAAATTTAGTGTTGACGTGGAAGCTTGTTCTTGTGCCTTTTTAATGCATGATCGAGTTTGCATTCAAGCACCTACCAAGCGATCGAAGAAAGCGTTAGTAAGTGTGAATTTAAATTAGAGTAGACAAGAATAGCACGCAAACACGCAATCACGATCAACAAAGTAAAGAAAAAAAATAAAGTAGACTAACTAATACAATACTAAATAGCAAACTAGTCTAATGGCTAATCCCTGGCAACGGCGCCATTTTGAACTGCTTTGGTTATTGCGGTAGTATAAATACTAGTCCAATCACAATGTTCAAACAATATTTGTATCCGAGTGACCTCAAGTCAAACCCAAGATAAAAGCCTAGATTAGTCTAAAGCTAGCTAGTAATACCTAATGTAAATCTACTAAATAAAGGGGGATTTTTCCTATAAGTGAGGTATCTCTAGTGAATACTAAAGACAAGATGAAATATGGTCTAAGAGAAAATAATAGAGAAAGCGTAGTCGGAATCCTACTTCACCCCTAGGTCATGCGATTAGCAACACAAAACTTATCTAAATCATGAGTAATTTCGAGTGATGGTTCTAGGCTAAGGTATCACACAATCTAAATTCAACTCTCGCTCCTTCTCTAGAATGGGAATAATACCTAAATAGTACGGTTCTCAAACTCTTTCTCTATTGAATCGCGTAGAACAAAAGTCTCCTAATCTCAACCTCTCGGTCTATTGATAGTTAACTAAAGTCTCTCAAAATTTAGCCTAGTGGAATGCGTATGTCACTCTCGCACACAAACACAACCTAAAATAATCATGCTTTATCTTCTAAACAACCTAAGTTCAACTCTCGTTCCATCCCTAGGCGTTTTATCAATTCATACTCACTTAGCTATTTCGTCAAACACTTGGTGTGCACAAAATTAATATGAAGAACAAGCAAGAGAATTTTCAACCAAACTTCATTCATATAGATAAAAAGACAATTCTTGCATTACAATCAGGTCTAGGAGAGCCGCGCATAAGACAGTTCCCAGAGATAGTGAGCAGCCAAAACCGACCTTCACCCAGGCACAATTGAACTCTACGTTCAACGCCTATAGGGTGTTGGATTTTTTCATGCCACCTGGGACGCAGCCAGTACCAACACTGCCAAGGTGGTTTTCAGGGCAGCCGATTCCTCCAGAGTATGTCATCGTGTAGGAGTCCTCATCATCCCCTAGCAGATCCACAGACGACTCTATTGAGTTCTAGGGGAGTTTCTATTTTCCTTCTTATTTATTTCTTTTTTTTATATAATTTCTGTTATTTGGTAGTGTGTTACATGATCCGCCCTTGAGCATAAGTCGATCCGTGAGGACACGGCTATGTTCAATAATGTGGGGTGGGGTAGTAGAGTCTGTTGTGTCAGCACGTTTACCTTTATTAGCATGCATTAGTGGTAGCTAGAGCACGTTTTTTTTTTCAAATTTGTGTACGCTACGATGAAGATACTATGATTTTATGAGATGATGTTCGATGCTATGAGGTTTTGATGTGTATGCTTTGCATGATTTCTGTAGTATTGTGATGCTAATTACTTGATATTATATGGGCTCTTGAGTTGAGATATTACAGGGTGTGGAGTTGACAAAAAATGTCCTAGAGGGACTTGACAAACATTCAAAGGTTCAAGGGATTAGTCGCATTGCACGCTGAGCTATGGAGGTTGGCGCTTCAAATTATGAGGGGCGAGACTTTCACTCCATCATTGCAGCGTTTATGCAATGGTGGGATGGGAAAACAAACCGTCCTATCTCTAGTACTAATAACCGGGAATGGGTGGGTAACCCCTATCCTGCCTCGCGCTGAAAGGATGATGATGAGAAAGAGCGGGACGCGCTTCATAGCTGTTACTCGAAGGCGATGATTGGAATAGTTCAAAGAGCAAAAAGAAAAGGACAAGCAATTCACATTGGGGAGCAAATCTCAAAAATAAAATTCAGACAAATGTGAAAGAGAAAAAATCAAAAAAGCAATCGAGTTGAGTGAAGTCTTCGGACCAAACAAAACAAGAAAGTTCAAAAGTTGTTCTACCAAAGAAGGAGAAAAAAAAGCTGAGTTTCTCATAACTTGGATTTCTCATGTGCCAAAGAATGCGAACTCAGCGTATGCGCTTGACTATGACCTCGAGCTGGAGAATGGAGTCAGAAGTCTAAAGAGGACTATCTCCCAGTCATCCATTCAATTCCATCTCGACCTCTCACGTAACATGTATCATTACGGCTTCTTGCAGATCATTATTGTAGAATGAATGTGAGCGTATGTTGATGAATTGATTAGTGAGGACATCTCAAGTAAATTAAGTGTTTAGTCGTAGGCATATTAGAAGTGCTTTGAGTGATGCTAGTCATGCTTTTGTTCTTGTTCGGGACGAACAAGCCTAAGTGTGGGGTGGTTTGATGAGGCGTATTTATACGACTCGCTAAACCGTTTAAACTCACCTATTTCGGCATGTTTTTATGTGAACAGTTACTTCTTAGTGTTGTTTGCATTTCAGGTGTTTGGAATACATGAAAAGAGACTCGCGACTTAAAATGGTGTTTTTAGAGAGCCGAATGCAAAAATCGACGTTGAAGGAATGGAGTGTGCATCTCAATGAGTTCGGCGCCCGAAAAAGACTTTAGTGTCGTGCACTAGTGAACGCTGTCGAAATTGCGGTAGTAAAAATACTAGTCCAATCACGGTGTTCAAACAATATGTATATCCGAGTGACCTCGAGTCGAACCCAAGAGAAAAGCCTAGATTAGTCGAAAACTGGCTAGTAATGCCTATGCAAGTCTACTAAATAAAAGGGGGTTTTTCCTCTAAGTGAGGTATCTCTAGTAAGTACTAAAGACAAGTTCAAAATCGGTGTGGAGAAAATAATAGAGAAAGCGTAGTCGAAATCCTACTTCACCCCTAGGTCATGCGATTAGCAATATAAAACTTGTCTAAATCACGAGTAAATTCGAGTGATGGTTCTAGGCTAAGGTATCACACATTCTAAATTCAAATCTCGCTCCTTCTCTAGAATGGGAATAATACCTAAATAGCACGGTTCTCAAACTCTCGCTCTATTGAACCGCGTAGAACAAAAGTCTCCTAATGTCAACCTCTCGGTCTATTGATAGTTAACTAAAGTCGCTCAATACTTAGCCTAGTGGAATGCGTATGTCACTCTCGCACACAAACGCAATCTAAAATTAACATGCTCAATCTTCTAAAAAACCTAGGTTCAACTCTCATTCCATCCCTAGGTGTTCTACCAATTCGTACTCATTCATGCGTTTCGTCAAACACTTGGTGGGCACAAAATTGATATGAAGAGAAAGCATAAGAATTTTCAACCAAACTTCATTCATATAGATAAAAAGACAAGTCTTGCATTACAATCAAACCTAAAGGATCCATAAGAATCCCAACTACTAAACAACTAATCACTCATGTGTCACTCATGGTGAGTTTGAAACAAAACTTAACGAAATAGTTTAACTTGGGACGAAACCCTAATTGGAGAGCATGAAGAATTGTCACGATTTTGGAGAAGACATCATCAATTGAAGACTCTACATCAACCCTTTTCATTCTCTAAACCCTACTTCTCTACTTCTTTACTTTTCCTTGTTGAACTATTTCATTAAGTTTTGTTTCAAACTCACCATGAGTGACACATGAGTGAGTAGTTGTTTAGTAGCTGGGATTCTTATAGATCCTTTAGGTTTGATTGTAATGCAAGACTTGTCTTTTTATCTATATGAATGAAGTTTGGTTGAAAATTCTCTTGCTTGTTCTTCATATCAATTTTGTGCACACCAAGTGTTTGACGAAATACCTAAGTGAGTATGAATTGATAAAACACTTAGGGATGGAATGAGAGTTGAACTTAGGTTGTTAAGAAGATCAAGCATGATTATTTTAGGTTGCGCGTGTGCGCGAGAGTGACATACGCATTACATTAGGCTAAGTATTGAGCGACTTTAGTTAACTATCAATAGAACGAGAGGTTGAGATTAGGGGACTTTAGTTCTATGCGGTTCAATAGAGCGAGAGTTTGAGAACCATACTATTTAGATATTATTCCTATTCTAGAGAAAGAGCGAGAGTTGAATTTAGAATGTGTGATACCTTAGCCTAAAACCATCACTCAAATTTACTCATGATTTAGACAAGTTTTGTGTTGCTAATCGCGTGACCCTAGAGGTGAAATAGGATTCTGACTACGCTTTCTCTATTATTTTCTCTTAGACCATATTTCATGTTGTCTTTAGTATTCACTAGAGATACCTCGCATAGAGAAAAATCCCTCCTTTTATTTAGTAGACTTGCATTAGGCAATACTAGCTAGCTTTAGACTAATCTAGGCTTTTCTCTTGGGTTCGATTCGAGGTCACTAGGATTATAAATATTGTTTGAACACCGTGATTGGTCTAGTATTTATACTACCACAACAATCAAAACGTTTCAAAATGGCGCCGTTGCCGGGGATTAGCCATTAGACTAGTTTGCTTTTTAGTATTATTTAAGTTAGTCTACTTTATTTTTTTCTTTTTTTGTTGTTGATTGTGATTGCGTGTTTGCGTGCTGTTCTGGCTTACTTTGTTTTAAGTTCACACTTATTGACGCTTTCTTCGATTGTTGGGTAGGTGTTTGAATGCAAACCAGAGGACGCACGAAAAATGTGCAAGAGCAAGCCTCCACATCAACTCCAGTTCAGAGCTTATCAACGCTAGATTTTGATACTCCTTCACCTCAAGTTTGTGTTGATCAACCACCAATAGAAATTATGGATCAACCGAACCCGAGGAGGGAAGGAAATGCCACTCTTCCGCAAGAGGAAGACGAGAGACCGGTTGAATTCCCACGCTATCGATGCATGCCACTTGAGAAGGGATCCTCGCACAGGACTTCTCAACTGTGTTTCTTATGAAAAAGGGAATCGGCTACGTCTTAGCCAAGACGTTAAACTAGGCTAGTGAGTATTTGTGCTTTTATTTTCTTCTTGTTGGTAGTATAGAATCGTTGTGAAGTTTGTGTTACGCCATGCCTTCCTCCACACGAGAGAAGTTCCTTTGACACTCTCTTTAATTCTTTCACTTTCTATTGCTTAGGGACTAAGCAAATTTTTAAGTGTGGGGTATTTTGCGCTAGTGTTTTATTTGCTTCACAACATGATTCTATGCTACATATTTATTTCACGCACATTATACTCACATGATTGCTATCATCCTAGCTTTAAGTATTGATCACATGAAGTAATATTTGTTAAGAAATTAAGTAGTATCAAAAAATAATTTCTTTTGTAATGAGTTGTGCTTTGAATTCATGAATCGTATCTTGAAGTTGATTGACATTCTTTGTGATGATTATTCACAAGATTCGGTGTTTTTGACTAGCTTAGTTCGATTTATTTTTGAGCTCTTTCTGTGCATGAAGAATGAAGTTAAGTCTAGCGAGCACAAAAATAAAATAAAACTAGTTTTCATATAAAAACCTCATACTTGCTCTTGTTTGCTTTTAGGTGACTTTAGCATTCCTATTTAGCCTTCGCATTTGTTTAGCTCACACTTCATGCTTCATTATATATCACTTAGGCCCATTGTCAAGTATTAAGTGTGGGGTGTTTGTGAAAAAGGCGCAAGAAAGAAAAAAAATTATATTTTTAAGGTTTTACAAATGCCGAGGGTTAGGAAGGTAAGTTCCCCCTTGAAAGCTTTTGTATAAACTCAAAATATTATTTGTTTGTTTTTTGGGTCAAGGAAAAGTTCTACAAATGCCGAGGGTTAGGAAGGTAAGTTCCCCCTTGAAAGCATTTGTATAAACGCAAGAAAAATATTAAACACACTTAATTCTTCACTTTGTGCCTATTCCGCAAATTCTTTGGCATGTGTGAGTAAGGCATTTGCATTTCGCTTTTTAGGAAGCGTCTAAGGTATGACCCTCGTAATTTATTACTTAGGCATCAAGATTTGTACGAGTGAATTTTAAAATTTTCAATGTCAAAACTCCTCTTCTCTTACGGATTATGACGGATAGTCTAAAACTTGAGAATGAGTTTGTTGTCATGAGCTTATGGACTTGCAAACATATATGATTGACTCGACAAAATTTTTGTGTTAGCGACGCTTTTCTTCATACTACTTGCATAGGAAATTGAGCGATAATTTGAATTTGACGAATGCTAGTCTTGATATCGATTCTACGAATATTTGTTGTCACAATGAAGTGGATGATCCTTAGAGTTTGCGTGAAGTGAATGATTTGCACAACTCTATTATTATGTGGGCTAATAAAGAACTACTTGCTTAGCAAACTATATTTAGATTTTGAACTCTTATGGATGATTGCAAGTGGGATTTGTGAGTATTCCTTTTCAGAAAACTCTCACAAGACTATAACTCGTCCACTAGGGTAGCCTAGGGGTTTAAAGGCTTGATGCATACGCTAAATGCATCCGTGATTCCTACGACAGTGAGTTAGGAGTAGATTAATTTTCTTTGTTTAGTTATTTGTTTTGTTATGTTACATGAGTAGGGGATGGATGTGTTTTATGTGGGTAAGATTTGCTACGTGCTTTTATAATGTCATATATAATCTAGCCTCTTAATCTCCGCTTGACTTATGCATATACTTGTCCCGGACGAACAAAACTTAAGTGTGGGGTGTTTTGATAAGCGGACAAATGACCTTATATTTGTCCATGATTTTCCCTTTACCTCTTGTTTGTTCCGCTATTTTATAAAGTCATTTGATGTTTTCTTTGTCCATTTCAGGGTGAAAATGCGTACTACATTATATGAAGTGGTCCGAAGAAAATCTGGTTGAATTTCGATCGATCGAGAGCAAAAACGAGCAAAATTGAGCAAAAGGCAAAAGTGAGTCGGCCACCCTTGGCAAAATGACCTGTTCCTCTTCAAATGCTTCCCGAGCATGTGATGCTTATCCGATCGAGGGGTGCTACAGCTTGTTGGAAAGCTAATTCAAAGGACTACAACTTTTTAGTTTACATTAAGACATAACTCTAATGTTTAGAGGGTCAAAAAGGCGAGATTCTAGCACTGTAAAAGTGATTCTCCCGGATCAGTTTGGCTCTACAAGGGTTTGACCGAATCAATTGAAGGTTTGACTGAATTAAAAGTGATTCGGCCAGGACAAAGTGATTCAGCCAGCCATGAAACAGCACTAAGGTATTGATTCGGCCGAATAAACTCAAGGCCTGCTCGAATCGCTTGATTCGGGGAGAGTTCGCCTGAAGATCAAATCTGGGCAGATTGACCTGTTCATCATCAAAGGCTTGCCGAGCGCGCGATTCTTATTCGATTTAAGCGTTCCATAGCTTGTTGGAAAGATACTTGAAAGATCTAAAACTTTCTAGTTTACATAAAGGCGTGACTGGAAGGTTTAAAGGGTCAAATAAGCAAGATTCTAACGCAGCAGAAGTGATTCAGACACTCTGTCCGAATCAACTCATTAAGCCTTGCCCGAATCACTTTTGATTCGGATACGACGGGTAAGTATAAATAGGGAACAGATGGGAAACATTAAAGAGGGCCTTGGGGTGCCTAGGGTTCCTCTCATGGGACGAAACCCTAATTGGAGAGCATGAAGAATTGTCAAGAATTTGGAGAAGCCATCATCAATTGAAGACTCTACATCAACCCTTTACTCATTCTCTAAGCCCTACTTTTCTACTTCTTTACTTTCCCTTGTTGAATTATTTAATTAAGTTTTGTTTCAAACTCACCATGAGTGACACATGAGTGAGTAGTTGTTTAGTAGCTGGGATTCTTATAGATCCTTTAGGTTTGATTGTAATGCAAAACTTATCTTTTTATCTATATGAATGAAGTTTGGTTGAAAGTTCTCTTGCTTGTTCTTCATATCAATTTTGTGCACACCAAGTGTTTGACGAAATACCTAAGTGAATATGAATTGATAAAACACTTAGGGATGGAATGAGAGTTGAACTTAGGTTATTTAGAAGATCAAGCATGAATATTTTAGGTTGTGTGTGTGCGCGAGAGTGACATATGCATTCCACTAGGCTAAGTATTGAGCGACTTTAGCTAACTATCTGACGTTGGCGTTTTAGGCAAGCAAAATGAAGTGCTATTCTTGTCACGCAAATATCAAACAATATATATAACCGAGTGACCTCGGGTCGAACCCAAGAGAAAAGCTTAGACTAATTGACAACTAATTAATGATACTATTGTAAGTCTACGGTTTTTTTTTGGGTGGGGGGGAGGTTTATCCTCCTATAGAGGTATCTCTAGTAAGCACTAAAGATAAATGATATTTTTGGGTTTTGCTTAATGAATAAAAGGGTGACTAGGGATTTCACTTCTCCCCTAAGATATGAGGAAAATGAAATAACTCACTAATACATGCATGAACTACATTTGGTTGATAGAAGCAAGGCTAATGCATCGTCCGCTCTAGGTTCAACTCTCGCTCCTTCCCCAGAATGGAGAGGATACACAAAGGACATGGTTCTCAAACTCTCGCTCTATTGAACCGTGTAGAACTTGAGTCCCATAACCGCACCCTCTCGGTCTATTGGCCGGTTACTCAAATCCGCTTAAAACTTAGCCTAATGTCAAGAGTGCATGTCGCTCTCACGCACAAACACTCCATCTATGATCATACAATAGCTATGAAACATCCTAAGTTCAACTCTCGTTCCTTTCTTAGGGGTTTTACCCAAGCATACTCACTTACGCATTTCGTCAAACACTTGGTGTGCATACAATGAATACATAGCTAGGGCATAAGTAATCAAACCAAACTTCATTCAATATAATAACATAGTGTTCTACATCATATCCAATCCTAGGGGATCCATTTAATCCCCAATCACAAGAACAACTACTCACTCATAATGAGTGTGCACAAATACATGACAACTAAGTGGAACATCAATGTAAATACAAAGCTAAAGGGTTTAAGAGAGGTTGATGTAGAATCTTCGATCCAAACTTCAATCTTCAATCAAGCTTGATCTTCTCCGAGTTCCAGTCGCGTAGGGTTGCGAAAAATGTGGAAGCTCTCTTTCTTCACTTCCGTCTCATTCTATTTATACATTTTGAAGATTTCCAAAAAGTGCCCGAAGTGTCCGAATTACATGATTCAGTCACTGTCCATGTGATTTGCTCGAATCATCTGTTCAGTGCTGTTTTGAGTCTGGGCGAATCACTTATCCTGGCCGAATCACTTTTTGATTCGGTCATACCCTTGTGTTGATTCGGTCAAACGTCTTATGGAGCTCAACTGATTCGGGCACCTCATGGGCGAATCACTTCTGATTCGCTCGAATCATCTGTTCAGTGCTGATCTCGGACTGGGCGAATCAATTTTCTTGGCCAAATCACTAAGTGATTCGGTCAACTCCTTATGTGATTCGGTCAAATCTTCAAGACTTTCCCCGGATCAGGTCGGTTCGTGCAGCTGAGAGTGATTCGGCCAGGCTGGTGGGCGAATCACTTATGATTCGGCCGAATCACTTCTGCAGTTTGCTCAGTCTTTCTGCTTTTGATCTCCATCGATCGGAATTCGTCCAGATTTTCTTCAGGCCACTTCGTATCGTGAGATACATATTTTAACCTGAAATGGACGAAGAAATCATCAAATGGCTTTATAGAATAGCGGAACAAACAAGAAGTAAGGGGAAAAATGTGGACAAATATAAGGTTATTTGTCCGCTCATCACTATCAATAGACCGAGATGTTGAGATTAGGGGACTTTAGTTCTACGCGGTTCAATAGAGCGAGAATTTGAGAACTGTACTATTTAAGTATTATTCCCATTCTAGAGAAAAAGCGAGAGTTGAATTTAGAATGTGTAATACCTTAGCCTAAAACCATCACTCAAATTTACTCATGATTTAGACAAGTTTTTTGTTGCTAATCACGTGACCTAGGGGTGAAATAGGATTCCGACTACGTTTTCTCTATTATTTTCTCTTAGACCATATTTCATCTTGTTTTTAGTATTCACTAGAGATACCTCGCATAGAGGAAAAATCCTCCCCCCCCCCCTTTTATTTAATAGACTTGCATTATGCATTACTAGCTAGTTTTAGACTAATATAGGCTTTTCTCTTGGTTTCGACACGAGGTCACTCGGATTGTAAATATTGTTTGAACACCGTGATTGGACTAGTACTTATACTACCACAACAAACACAACATTTCAGTTTCGTCCCATGAGAGGAACCCTAGGCACCCCAAGGCCCACCTTGATTTTTCTCCTCTTTATCTATTTATACTGTTTCTGAAAATTACCAAATTATTCGTAGTGCCTGAATCAACTTTGCAGTGCTAGATTCTTGCCTTTTTGACCCTCTAAGAATTTGAATCACGTCTTTATGTACACTACAAAGTTGTAGTCCCCTGAATTATCTTTCCAACAAGCTATAGCACGCCGCAATCGGATAAGAATCATGCGCTCGGCAAGCCTTCGAAGGTGAACAGGTCACTCTGCAGGTGATTCGGGCGAATCACTATCTCAGTGCTGTTTTGAGCTGGGCGAATCACTTTTCATTGGTCGAATCACTTTTTGATTCGGACAACCCTTAATTGATTTGGTCAAACCTTGGTCCATGAGATGAAATCCTTCTCCTTGGCCGAATCAATTTTGATTCGCCCACTGCTTGGGCGAATCACTTCTGTAGTATTAGAAACTCGCTTGTTTAACCCTTTAGACCTTTAAATCACGTCTTAATGTAAACTAAATAATTGTAGATATTTGAATTAGCTTTCCAAAAAGCTATGGAACGCCTCAAACGGATAAGAATCGCGCGCTCGGCAAGCCTTCGATGATGAACAGGTCAGTCTGCCGAGATTTGATCTACAAGCGAATTCTCCCCGAATCAAGTGATTCGTGCAGCCCCATAATTTGATTCGGCCGAATCATAATGTCAATGCTGTAATCTTCTTGGGCGAAACACTTTTCTTAACCGAATCAAAAGTGATTCGGTCTAGCCTGAATTCCTCTTTGGGCGAATTAACTTTGCAGTGCTAGAATCTCGCCTGTTTTGACCCTTTAAACCTTCGAATTACGTCTTGATCTAACTATGAAGTTGTAGCTCTTTGAGTTAGCTTTCCAACAAGATATGACACGCCTCTCAATCGGATAAGAATCGTGTGCTCGGCGAGCCTTCGAAAATGAATAGGTCAATCAGCCTAGACGAATCAAACTAGTATGGGCGAATCAATACTGCCTTTTGCTTAATTTTGCTTTCTTTTGACTAGAATTCACCCGAAACTTCTTCGGACCACTTCATATCATGTAATACGCATTTTTAACCTTAAATGGACAAAAAAAACATCAAATGACTTTATAAAATAAGGAACAAATAAGAAGTAAAGTGAAAATACAGACAAACATAAGGTTATTTGTCTGCTCATCAACTAGAAGCTTAATGTCTTCACTGGGTGCGCGACTTAATGTCAGCGTGCGGCGCGGAATGGTGATGACGACAGCAACGGGCCCGCGGCCCGAAATTAAATTTTGAAGCCTAATCTCAATTAGGGTTTCAGAACGGAAAAGATCAGACGGCAGCTGTGGGAACGATTTGACGACGAAATTTTGGAGGGAGACCAAGTCTTGCGTAAACAGTGTTTTCGGCATAACAGTGTTTTCCGGTAGTGAACACTGCTCGTGAATAATTTTTATGCCTTTCAATTTAATGTGTTTTTCAGTCATGACTATGAGCAGCTGAATTTCTTTTTCAGTTTAGGGTTTTCAGTTAGTGACATACATGTTTGAGACTTGGATTTAATGCCTGTTTTTACTCAATCGTAGTTCTGGATCTTAAATTGTGGTTAGCGTATACTTTGTCGTGAAACTAATCCAATTAACAATTCTGATTATTTATGCTTGTCGAAACTTTATCGTGGAAACAAATAATAGAATCCAGGTTTAATACCACCTTTGGAGGTACTCTAGGTTATTACCTTTGTCGGAATGACCATATGCTTGATTAGAATCTCAATCTTTAGAAGTCAATGATAATAGTCACTATTGAATTCCCTGAGTTAAATACTTCTCTTAGTTGATATCCACGTTCTCTTACTTTCTTTCTCGCAATCAACTTGCTTAAACCCCCTTTAGTTTGATATTCACAGGAAATCGCTTCACAGTCAGTTCTCTTAGGTTTGACCCTTGCTTTCTTCTACACTAGCTAAAGCTTAGAATTGTAAAAACAAATTTGGCCCACACAACGACGCGTGTCAAAGGCCTGCAAAACTCCGAACTGGCTGAGATGGGTCGGTAGGCCTGCTAGTAGGAGCTGCAGAAGAACCAGCAACATTGGTCTAACCGGGGGGTTGTCCGAACACCACGTTTGCACGCCTTGCCAAATGTTTCTCTGCCTGGGAAGCCCGCTGATGCGCCTCTGCAACAGTCAATGGTCAAACATGTTTAGAACAACCTGCAACTGTAGACGCAAACCACCAATATAACGAGAAACCAACCGAAGAGGCGACTCGTTAAGATTGGCACGAGCAAGCAACTGGTAGAAGTCGGTGGTGTAATCATCCACATAACGAGAACCCTAGGGTGGTTCTGAAAGCGCTGATATAATTCTAGCTCAAAATTAAAAGGCAAAAATGCAGCTTGAATGTGTTTCTTAAATTTCTCCCAACTGGAAATTTTCTCCTTACCAGCATGGACATGAGTCTGCTTCAACTGTTGCCACACGACCAATCAAACGGATTGCAACCAACAGAACACGACGATCATCTAGAACCTCCTTGAAGTCCACAATCTCCTCAACCTGAGAAAGCCAATATATGAGGTCATCAGCTTGAAGGTTACCATCAAATTCTGGAATATCCTCCTTGAAGCCAAACTCCCAATGTCGATCTCTAGGAGGATTTCGATCAATCCCGAAAGGATTATCATCTGCGACATCGACATCTTTCCTCAACGGCACGAGCTTGTCCAGTCACTGGGTTAGATGTTCGACATGTCTCCGCAGATCAACATTATCTCCTCGCAACTCAGCATCATCCATGGTTGTCTCAGCGTCTGCTCTCCTTTGTCTTTGAGGCGGCATAACACATGATAGGTTGGAAACGGATACCAATCTGATGCAGAGTGTGTGGCTAATGCAAGAGAACGATAAATCAAACCTCGTTAATTCCGCAGAATACCGAGAAGTGACAACGATTGAAGAAAACCCTCGAGTTTTATTCTTGGACAAAGTGTAACAAAGTTTTCTTAAATAGAAAAAGTGAAAAAACCCTAAAAACATAAAAAAAATATATATATATATATAGGAAACGATGTCAGATTGCCCAAAAAGCTCATACATCACGAGCGAAGCTCATATGTTTCGACCGCAGGGTCGTTCCTCTTGAAAAAAGGTATTATAATTGCCCATATGACTCCGGATGCACAAAAACCGTTAACTTGCACCGCCAACATGTACCTTCTTCAGATGATTCCAATTTTTCAAATAAGATAACGTCATTTGCTCCGCGTCATATAATGATGGTTGATCTATCTTGGGGGAAGGTATTGAGTATTTCTATTCATCTTTGACATGGTTAGATATCCATATTGCAATTGATTGAATGTGCGAGCAAGTGAAATAGTAACTTGGATTGTTTCTTGGGATACGACTCGATCTTATCGTAAAGCACAGAATACACAGATTCTCTAAAACTTGAAATATTAAGAGGTTAAAAATACAAGTGGTGAGGACCCTTTAATTGGGTTTACAAGTTATACTATGCATTACATTTGTTGCTTGTTCTTACATAAACTCAAACTGCTATATTCTATCTAGCCTAAGAGGTTGATGCAGAGGCTTACGCTTGGGACGCGTGACGAACTGGAAATAACCGCTAAAATATGTACATAATACGGAAAGGATGAATCCAAGTGGATATCCTATTCCAGCTGCAATCCAAGAGAAGAAAGATTGCTTACCAGTCTCAACCTTTGGTTGAGGGCGGTCTTCCGGACATTGGACCAGAATCTGCCATCCACACAGTCCACTGTTGTTGGAAAAAGAGTTCGGATCCATAACATTCATCTGGTTACCTTCTGGTATCCTGCCTGACAGTTTGTTGTTGCTCACATCAAATATGGACAGCTGTGTAAGTGCACCCACTGATCTTGGAATCAAACCGGAAAGGCTGTTGTGAGACATGTCTAAGCTCTCCATCTGGCGGAAATTTCCAAAACTCTCAGGTATTGGCCCCAAGAGTGTGTTGTAAGAAATGTTGAGTACCTTGAGACCTTTGAGATTGGCCAAGGAAGCCGGTATCTCATCTGAAAGTTTATTGTTTGACAGGTCAATCAACGAGTACATACCAACCTTTTGGTTTGAGATCCCTTGAATGGAGTTTTTCCAGTTTACGATCAGCTGGCTCAACTCTATTTGAATTTCAAAAATTTCAGATTTTTCTGATTGGGTCTCTGGAGTTTCCTCCTCTATGCCTTGCAAATCCCCAAGCTCTATTGGGATTGTTCCTGTAAGATGATTTCCTGAGATATCCAAAATCCTAAGGCTGCTTAGGTTTGAAATGGTGCCGGGAATGGCACCCTCTAAGCTGTTGTTTCGTAGATTAAGAATTTGTAATGAAGGTAGGCGTGAAATGAAATCTGGAATGCCACCCATAATCTTATTGTCATGCAGATCAAGATGCTCAAGCTTGCTCAGTTTTGTGAAATCCTCCGGCAGACTCCCTGAAAAGTTATTTCTTCCCAATGCAAGAATTATGGTCTCTTCACTGAAAGTCACTGGAATGTCTCCAGAGAAGTGATTTGAGGAAAAATCGACATAGGAAAGAAAGACGTTGGACCCAAAGTCAGGGAACTTGTTTCCGGAGAATCTATTACCTGACAAATCCAACAGTAAAAGGCGATATATTTTTGTGATGGAAGTTGGTATTGGCCCTGAAAAGCTGTTATCAGCCAGCATCAGAATCATGATTGCTGCGGCATCTCCGATATTCTTAGGCACTTCCCCTGAAAACTTATTTCTTGACAGGACAAGGGCTGATAAACTCCGAGAGTGAAACAGCTGCGGAGGAAGCAGACCACTGAGGTTGTTATCCGACAACACTACGCTACTAAGATTCATTGCAGCAAGCCATGTCGGAAAACTTCCATCCAGCTTGTTTTCGCTCAGATCAAGCAACTCAAGTGTCTTCTGTGTTGATATCCACTCTGGTATTTTACCCGACATGTTACACGATTTCATTGACAGTTGAGACAACATGCACTGGGGCTTTAACTCTGATCTGTCCTTCCAAGCCAGATCATTTTCTCCTATAAATAATTCTTTGAGTGACCTCATGTTGAACAACCAGGTTGGGATTTCCCCAGAAAGGAAGTTGTTATCCAGTCTAAGTACTTCCAGTGTGCTCAAGTTCTGCATCGACGATGGGAACCCGCCCGTGAGCTTATTATTGTTCAGTGCTATACTTGCAATGCTGGTTAAGTTTCCAATGTCCTCTGGAATCTCCTTTGACAAAAAGTTGTTGCTCAAGTCCAGTTTTCGGAGTCTGGTCAGATGCGAAATCCCAGAGGGAATACCGTCTGTGAACTTGTTAAAACTGAGACTCAAATTCTGTAACATAGTCATACTCTTTATGTCGCTAGGGATCGTTCCGTTGAGACGGTTGTTATCCAACATAAGGTGCTTCAAATTTTGAAGCGAACTTACCTCCCTACTCAGGATGCCATCAATTGCGTTGCTCCTCATGTCAAGATATTCAAGATATTGCAGGCTGAAAATCTGTGGTGGAATTGAGCCAGTGAAGCCATTGTTCATCATGTCAAGATGAACCAACTTGCTAAGATTAGCGAACCCGGTGCCAGGAATCATTCCCACTATGTGATTACTTGATATGTCCAGCAAAGTCAATGATCTGATAGAGAAAAGTGGCTCCAAAACTATTGAGCTTACTTCTGGATCAGGCTGTCCATAAGGCATCAGGACAAGGGAATAAAGATTCAGCTCTGTAATACTCCTTGACGCTGACTGATCGATGCAGACTACCTCGTCCCAGTCGCAACAGTCAGTAGTCGTATTCCAAGACTCCAACGCCATAAAAATGAAGCCATCCTCTGATGATGCTGCAGGCAAATATTTGTACAGTAAGGATTTAAATTTCAACAGTGCCTGTTTATCATTCTCCGGGCAGGGGTAGGTGAAAGGAGGGAGGATCACACAAGAGATGACGAGAACAAGTTTCAGCAGCATATTTGTGTGTTGATTGATGCTGTAAGAAGCTCTCATATATTTCATTAGAATACTTCCTCTGGTCAACTTGATATTGGGTGGGAAATTTGTTTGAGTGCAAGACTCTCCCAAGTCTCTTAACAAGGACAAAAAGCACCTCGTTGATTGTGGACTTTATTCTCATGTAGATTGTTTTTTTGTCAAGCCCCACATGAAAAGTCATAGTCCATGGTTTCCGTAGCTCAACACAATATCAAGTATATTTTTATCTTGATCAATCGTCTTACGAAAGATTTCTTCCTTTCCCATGGATCCCTATTTTCCACCCCTCTTCAAAATTTTCCCCATATGTCATCATTTTCACAAATTGTCTTTGTGCTATTTTTTCTGATCTAACGTCATTCCAAATCAAATTCTAGAACAAACCGCACTTAAGTAGTTTCAGGTAAACAACATCGAATCCACCGATATGACAAATCACATTTTTTAACATTGATTTAATTTAAATCTGATTGGAGTGCCATTCAAATGGTAGATCATAAAAAAAAAGGTACAAACCGTCAATGGAAGTGACGTTTTGTTAATAAAGTCACATAAAAAGAATATTTTTAAAAACCATGAAAAAATGAGACTAAAACGGCCTATGGTTCATAAGACTAAAAAGACTGAAGGCGAACCTCATAAGCATTAGCCAGCTGTGTGATGGGACTCAACAGGTGAAGTTTACGAAAGATTCGTGCAAAATCTTCAACAAGAATGGAGAATGTATAATGGAGGGGGCCAGATCAAGAAGCAACTGCTATCTTCTCAAGGTAGACACAAACTCTCCTTTACCCAGATGCATGCTAACTAATGCAGAGAAAATGAATCTCTGGCACAGAAGGATGGGTCATGTCAATCTGAGGACTCTGAAGAAAATTGCAACAGAAGGGTTAGTCAGAGGAATACCGCTGATTAAGGGCGAGACAAGTTCCATCTGCGGAGATTGTCAGATTGGGAAACAAAAAAAGGCTTCACATCCAAAAGTTAAAGATACAAACACAACCAGACCTCTCCAGTTGATACACATGGAGCAACAGAAAAATCTCAGAATCACCAACATCCGTAGTGATCATGGCAGAGAGTTTGAAAACGAAGCAGTGGATGAGTTCTGTCGCCAAAAGGGTATCTCACATCAGTTTTCCTCTCCCATCACTCCTCAACAGAATGGTGTAGTGGAACGAAAGAATCGGATAATTCAAGAAATGGCCAGAGTCATGATTCATGCCAAGAGGATCCCCCTGAGATTCTGGGCTGAGGCAATGAACACCGCATGCTACATCATCAACAGAGTCACCATACGAAAAGGAACCAACCAGACTTGCTATGAGCTCTGGAATCAGAAGAAGCCCACAGTTAAATACTTTCACATCTTTGGAAGTGCTGCTACATTCTGAGAGATCGAGAGTACAGGAAGAAGCTTGAGCTAAAGAGTGATGCTGGTTTCTTCCTGGGATATTCAACGAATAGTAGGGCATATCGAGTGTACAACCAGAGGACAAGAACAGTGATGGAATCCATAAATGTACTAGTCAAAGATATTAAAGAAGGTTCTTCCACTGTCCTTGACGATGAAGACTCTAACATTGAAGATGCCCCTGCCAATCAGAGCAGAAGTGAACAAACTTCGGCTCCAGATGATGCTATAGCAAGTGCTGAGGCAGAAAATACAGACGAACTCCAAGAGAGCCTGCATGAAGAACAGAATGATGAGACTCATGATCCACCGTCAAGGCAGCCTCCAAAGAGGATTCAGAAGAACCATCCACTGACCAATGTGATTGGCGATCCGACAAAAAGAAGGAGAACCAGAGGCAATGCTTACCTCAATACCTGCTTCCTATCCAGTATAGAACCGAAGACATTCATGGAAGCTTTGAATGATGAATTCTGGATGATAGCTATGCAGGAAGAACTAGCAGAATTCGAAAGACACGATGTTTGGGACTTGGTGGATAGACCTAAAGAAGTAAACATTATAGGTACCAAATGGATCTTCAAAAACAAAACTGATGAAAAGGGGAACATCACAAGAAATAAAGCCATGCTTTTTGCTCAAGGATACACTCAAATTGAAGGGCTAGACTTCGAAGAAACTTTTGCTCCAGTCGCTCGTCTGGAGGCCATCAGACTGCTTCTAGCTATGTCCTGTTTTCTGGGTTTTAAACTATATCAAATGGATGTCAAAAGTGCGTTTCTAAACGGAGACCTTTCTGAAGAAGTGTATGTTGCCCAGCCAAAAGGTTTTGAAGATCCTCATCATCCGGAGCACCTGTACAAACTGAAGAAAGCTCTATACGGGCTTAAACAGGCTTCTCGAGCATGGTACGAGCGGCTGACAGTTTTTCTTGAAAATCATGGCTACAAAAGAGGGGGAGCTGACAAAACTTTATTTGTGAAACACACCAAATCGGATGTGATCATTGCGCAGATATATGTGGATGAATTGTCTTTGGATCGAAGTCTCAGCATCTGGTGAAACAGTTTGTGGATCACATGCAGAAGGAATTCAAAATGAGCATGGTCGGAGAATTATCGTATTTCCTTGGTCTGGAGATCACCCAAAAAGCATATGGCATCTTTATTGCACAAAGCAAATACAACAAGAATCTTGTGCAAAAATTTCAGCTAGATAAAGCTAGTCATAAACGAACCCCCGCTGCCACTCATGTCAAAGCCATCAAAGATGAACATGGAATGGAAGTGAGTCAGACTACCTACAGAAGTATGGTTGGGAGCTTATTGTACCTGACGACTGCCAGTCGTCCTGACATCTCCTTTGCAGTAGGAGTTTGTGCTAAATTTCAAGCCTGCCCCAAAGACAGTCACTTGCAGCTGGTCAAGCGAATCCTTTGGTATGTTGGTGGTACGGTGCACTATGGCTTATGGTATACTAAGGATACAAATGCAAACCTAGTGGGATATAGTGATGCAGACTGGGCAGGTTGTGCTGAGGAGAGGAAGAGCACTTCTGGAGGCTGCTTCTTCCTGGGTAACAACCTGGTGTCATGGTTCAGTAGGAAACAAAACAACATTTCGCTATCTACAGCTGAGGCAGAATACATAGCTGTTGGGAGCTGCTGTGCATAGATGATGTGGATGAAGCAAATGTTGGGCGAGTATGGACTCGATCAAGGTGAAATGACTCTCTACTGTGACAACATGAGTGCTATCAGCATCTCCAAGAACCCTGTTCAGCACAACAGAACCAAACACATTGACATTCGACATCACTTCATCCGTGATCTGGTAGAAAAGAAAATCATTGCACTTCAGCATGTTGTGTCGGCCAAACAGCTTGCTGACATCTTCTCAAAACCTTTTGACGCAGTACGGTTCGAAGACCTGAGATCCTCTCTAGGGCTCTGTGTCTCGCCCTCTTGAGACAACAAGGAGCTTCCCCTTGTCAATTGTGCCAAAAAGGGGGAGAAAAAGGGGAGGGAGTTAGTTACCGGAGGATTTGAATTGAAGCTTTCAAAATGGTTTTGTCAAAATGCCAAGAGGGAGATTGATGTTGCAGTATGGCAGTGTTTGACAAAACCAGCACAAGTGAACAAGCAAGTGAACTAGATGCTGCTACAGCCGAAGTTCAGCATTTGTAAACAAGACCAGTGAACAAGGAGCAGCTGTAGCAGGAGAAAACTATAGCAGGAGCTTGTTCAGGAGGGCTGTAGCTTCTGTCCGAGTAGCAGCTATCTGGGTCTTTGGAAAGAGGGCGTGGCAGTCCTTCTAAGAGCATCAGAGGAGGTTCTAAGTTGCTGCAGAGAATATTCCAGTGGAGTTTCCTAGCTGAAGTAGGAGATTTGATTGTGGGAGATTTGAATCTCAAATCAAATCTAATCTCCTAAAAATTAGGAGATATTGATCTTGCTAGAGGAATTGCTAAATCCTGATAATGATGGCAGTGGACGCGCCTATATAATGGAGACCCTTCAAAGCAATGAAGGTTGATCGAAGCTAAGAGAGAAAACACGAGAGTTTACACAGAAGTTCAACAAAGAGTGAATCTGTGAGGGCGAATCTTCGATCATTACCGAGAGCAGAGCTTGAGCGCAGAGCTGAGGTGATTGAGACAGTGGGTGATCAGGACTTGCAGAGTCTGATCACAGCTTGATCGGGAGACCAATTCAGAGCAGCAGTGCTTGTTGGTGGATCAAGGAAGGCCGCGAAGGGATTGTCGAGTGGAGGGACTCGGGCAATCGATCGAAGGCCAGCTCTTGCTAGTAACAGGAGGTCACTGAGTGAGGGGGAGTATTCCAGAGTGTGCAGCGCTCGTGGAATCGTTCGAACGGCTCAGCGGAAGGCTTCGGAGCGACGCGGACAATTTGTGCATCAGCTGTCTGCTACAGCAGATGCTATAGCAACCCTGCATAATCTGAGTATTGTTTAGAATAGGCTGAGTTTCGAGGACACAGTAGCTATTCTAGATAGATATCAATAGAGGGTGTGCAGACACAAGTCAGAGCCTGTTCTGATTGTGTACGTGGATCCACTTGTGGTTGAGTAGCATAGGTTGCGTGGGTTGTAACCGTGTGTACTTGGAAACCTTGAGATTAGTGGATTGAGGACTGAGAAGAGTCCTCCCCAGACGTAGGCAGTTGGCCGAACTGGGTGAACAAACCTTTGTTCTTGTTCATTCTTGCTGAAACAGTTCACTGCTGAACAAGAGTGTGCTGTAGCAACTGCTTGTTCACAAATCTGTTTATCAGAGGCGCTGCAAACTTCATGCTCCACTATCAACAAGAGCTATAAAATCTTGAGAATAATAGTTGTCAATGAGGAGTTTAATTCTAACGTGCCATTTTTGGCTAATAACCATTTCTAAGGTAGATAGAAATTGTTGATGGTTAATATTACCCTCTTCATTATCAGAATGACTAATAATATTATCCGAAGGAGGTTTAACTTCTTCAAATATGTTTTCTTCAATTTTTGAAATTCTATAATCTAATTTTCTATTCTCAAATTTTAAATCTTGAATTTCATAATTTAGATGTTTGATTTCAATTATCAGATCATTGGTAGAAGTAGGATTCTCTTCTATCTTCTTTTGTCTGATTCTTTTATAAACTTCAGACATCATATAAGGTTCAGAATTTCTTTGACTTCTTAATTCC
Source organism: Umbilicus rupestris (assembly GCA_963678935.1). Taxonomy (NCBI): domain Eukaryota; kingdom Viridiplantae; phylum Streptophyta; class Magnoliopsida; order Saxifragales; family Crassulaceae; genus Umbilicus; species Umbilicus rupestris. The sequence continues at coordinate 8,908,392 of OY787612.1, forward strand.
TGACTATTAGAAGTACTAGGAGTGTTCTCAATTTGATCAATTATTTTAGACCTCAATTCGGGATCCTTAATAATCTTTAAGACTTCTAAAACATTTATCTTTAGATCCTGAAATTGGGAGAGAAGCGAATATAATTCTTTTTCTCCTAAACTATGAGTTTTATCTTTTAGGCAAGGTTGACCTAATGTGCAAGGCTCGCATTCTGATTCTGAACTAGATATTACTGATTCATTATCAAGAATGTTTAATTCTTCATTTATATCAGATGAGGATTTACTAGAATCTGAACTTGATTCTTTATCTGAATCTAGCATAATTTTAGAAAGAATATCTTTCATCTTATCATCCGTTTCTAGATTATTAATCTTTTTTCTTACCCAGCAAGTTTTCTGGCTATGGCCATATCTGCCACATTTACTAAAGGTTAATGATCTGTTATTATTTCGGTTTTTCTTATAATAATGTTTATAATTTCTACGTTGTTCTCTATCTAGAACTTTCTTTTTAGAAAATCATTTTTTCTTCTTTTTATAATGAAGGCTATCATCTTTGGATGGCTTTCTATGTTTTCTAGTAATACTAATCTGATGATGCAGTATGGCAGTGTTTGATAAAACCAGCTCACAAGTGAACAAGATGCTGCTATAGCAGGAGTCCAGCATATGTGAGCAAGACCAGTGAACAAGGAGCAGCTATAGCAGGAGAGAGCTATAATAGGAGCTTGTTCAGAAGAGCTGTAGCGTCTGTCCGAGTGGCAGCAACCTGAGTCTTTGGAAAGAGGGCGTAGCAGTCCTTCGAAGAACATCAGAGGAGGTTCAGAGTTGCTGCAGAGAATATTCCACTAGAGATTCCCAGCTGGAGAAGAAGATTTGATTGTAAGAGATTAGATTTGCCAATTGAATCTAATCTCCTACAAATTAGGGGTTTTTGCTTTTGGAGCTATAATCTGATAATGATGGAAGTGGGTGCTCCTATATAAAGAAGACCCTTCAGAACAATGAAGATTGATCAAAGAAGTAAGCGTGAACGAGTATACACACAGAATTCCGAGAGAGTATTTTTGGTGTACGGACGAAATCTTTGATCTTCACCAAGAGCAGAGCGTGAGCACAGAGCTGTGGTGACTGAAGCAGAGGGTGATCAGGACTTGCGTAGTCTGATCTAAGCTTGATCGGGAAAGCCAATTCAGAGCAGTGGTGCTTGTTGGTTGTTCAAGGGCAGCCGCGGAAGAACTGACGGGTGAGTGACTCGGTCGAGTGTCTGGACGGTAGTGCTTGCTAGTGACAGGAGGTCACTCAGTGAGGGGGAGTATTCCAGAGTGTGCAGCGCTCGTGGAATCGTTCGAATGGCTCAGCGGAAGGCTTCGGAGTGACGCGGACAGATTGGGCATCAGCAGTGTGCTACAGCAGATGCTATAGCAACCCTGCAGAATCTGCGTATTATTTAGAATAGGCTGAGTTTCGAAGAGACAGTAGCTATTCTAGATAGATATCAGTAGAGGGTGTGCAGACACAAGTTAGAGCCTGTTCTGATTGTGTACGAGGATCCAACTAAGGTTGAGTAGCATAGGTTGCGTGGGTTGTAACCGTGTGTACTTGGAAACCTTGAGATTAGTGGATTGAGGACTGAGAAGAGTCCTCCCCAAACGTATGCAATTGGCTGAACTGGGTGAACAAACCTTTGTCCTTGTTCATTCCTGCTGAAACAGTTTCCGGGTGAACAAGAGTGTGCTGTAGCAACTGCTTGTTCACATATCTGTTTATCAGAGGCGCTGCGAATTTCAATTGGTATTAGAGCCGGAGCTCAACACACAGAGTAAAAGATCCTACATCGCCTCTGAAGAAGTCAAGGAACAATGAAGGAAGGACAGAGCACGAGCAAACCTCCATTGTTGAAAGAAAGCAACTATGGATATTGGAAGGCTAGGATGAAGGCCTTTCTCAAAGCCATTGATGAGAAGATCTGGAGAGCTATCGTGGTCCAGTGGTCTCCTTCGATCACCATGGATGAACAGGGAGTTACACGGATAAAACCTGAAGAACAATGGACTGCTGAAGAGGGAGCTGCAGCAACTGGTAATTCAAAGGCTCCGAATGCTATCTTTGCTGCGGTTGATGCTAACAATTTCAGGTTGATATCAAACTGTGGTATGGCCAAGCAAGCTTAAGAAATCCTGCAAACTGCCCATGAAGGAACTGATAAAGTAAAGCTGTCAAGATTACAGATTAATGCTACGCAGTTTGAGAACCTGAGAATGCTAGAAGAGGAGACGATCACTGAGTTCAATGCGAAACTGTGTGAACTGGCAAATGAAGCCCATGCTCTTGGAGAACCTATTCCTGAAGAGAAGCTGATTAGGAAGGTCCCCAGAACGTTGCCCACAAGATTTGACATGAAAGTGACGGCCATTAAAGAAGCTCAAAATGTCAGACACTTGAGACTGGAAGAATTGGTTGGATCCCTCAAACAATTTGAGATGAAGCTGGTTAAAGAAGAGCCCACTCCTAAAGAAAATATAGGACTGAATGCAGAAACAGAAGTAAAGAAGCCAGCTTCAGACGACCCCCTGAGCCTATTAGTAAAGAATCTCGGGAAGCTCTTGAAAAAGAAGGAGTCAAGATCTGGACAAAGCTCATTCTCACAAAGGCCACCTAGAAGAGGTGGAGGAAATCAAAAGAGAGGGAAGGAACCTGCAAAATGATGATGAGAAGAGAAACAGAAGAAAGGGCTTGCAGTGTTGGAACTGTGAAGGATATGACCATCGAGAAGTCGATTGTACCAGCAAACCAATGAAGAAGGATGAGCTGAAAAATGCTTTTTCTACCAATAGAAGTGAAGTGGAGACAGATCTGAGCGAAGATGAATGTAACATGGTCAGATACAGATCAGTCAGGAAAGGAAGAAAAACACAAGGAAGGGTGAATCAGTTCCTGCTACAGCAACCCCTGTATCAACATGTCAAGACGCTGTTAAAGTATAAAAGATGCTATAGCTGCGGGCACAAAAGTCATATTAAGAGGAACTGCTGTTCAGCATACACCAGGAACGGTTCAAACAGGAAATCAACCAAGCAGAAATATGAGAGAACTCAGCATCTCGCACTTGTCAGCACAGCTAGTTCCTAAGCTGGTACTTTGACAGTGGCTGCTCGGGGCATATGACGGGAGAAAGATCCTTCTTGAAGAATATAAGTATCAGCCAGTTGGAGGGATGCCCAAACTAAGCAATGTCATGCTAGTGGAAGGACTGAAGGCGAACCTCATAAGCATCAGCCAGCTGTGTGATGGCACTCAACAGGTGAGGTTTAGGAAAGATTCATGCCAAGTCTTCAACAAAGCTGGAGATTGTATAATGGAGGGGGCCAGATCAAACTGCTATCATCTCAAAGTAGGCACAAACTCTCTTCCACCAAGATGCATGCTGACTAATGCAGAGGAAATGAATCTCTGGCACAGAAAGATGGGTCATGTCAACCTGAGAACTCTTAAGAAAATTGCAACAGAAGGGTTAGTCATAGGAATACCGCTGATTAAAGGGGAGACAAGCTCCATCTATGGAGATTGTCAGATTGGGAAACAGAAAAAGGCTTCACACCCGAAAGTTAAAGATACAAATACAACCAGACCTCTCCAGTTGATACACATGGACCTGATGGGTCCTATGGAAGTTGAGAGTATGGGGAGGAAAAGATATGCCTTCGTCTGTGTTGATGACTATACCCGGTTCACTTGGATTGATTTTGTCAGGGAGAAATCGGATATTGTAAAAGTCATAGTCTCTTTGGTGTCCCGACTAGAGCAACAGAAAAATCTCAGAATCACCAACATCCGCAGTGATCAAGGTAGGGAATTTGAAAACGAAGCGGTTGATGAGTTCTGTCGTCAAAGGGGTATCTCACATCAGTATTCCTCTCCCGTCACTCCTCAGCAGAATGGTGTAGTGGACCGAAAGAACCGGACAATACAAGAAATGGCCAGAGTCATGATTCATGCCAAGAGGATTCCCATGAGATTCTGGGCCGAGGCAATGAACACCGCATGCTACATCATCAACAGAGTCACTATACGGAAAGGAACCAACCAGACTTGATATGAGCTCTGGAATGAGAAGAAGCCCACAGTCAAATACTTTCACACCTTTGGAAGTGACTGCTTCATTCGGAGAGATCGGGAGTACAGGAAAAAGCTTGATCCAAAGAGCGATGCTAGATTCTTCCTGGGATATTCAACGAACAGTAGGGCATATCGAGTGTACAACCAGAGGACACTGACAGTGATGGAATCCATAAATGTAGTAGTCAACGATGCTGAAGAAGTCTCTTCAACTGTCCTTGACAACGAAGACTCTGACATTGAAGATGCCCCTGCCAGTCAGAGCAGAAGTGAACAAACTTCGGCTCCAGAAGATGCTACAGCAAGTGCTGAAGCAGAAAGTCCAGACGAACAATTAGAGAGCTTGCATGAATAGTAGGATAATGAGACTCATGAACCACCATCAAGGCAGCCTCCAAAGAAGATTCAGAAGAATGATCCGCTGACCAATGTGATTGGGGACCCGACAGAAAGAAGGAGAACCAGAAGCAACGCTTGTCTCAATACCTGCTTCCTATCCAGTATAGAACCGAAGACATTCATGGAAGCTTTGAATGATGAATTCTGGATGATAGCTATGCAGGAAGAACTAGCAGAATTCGAAAGACACGATGTTTGGGACTTGGTGGATAGACCTAAAGAAGTAAACATTATAGGTACCAAATGGATCTTCAAAAACAAAACTGATGAAAAGGGGAACATCACAAGAAATAAAGCCATGCTTTTTGCTCAAGGATACACTCAAATTGAAGGGCTAGAATTCGAAGAAACTTTTGCTCCAGTCGCTCGTCTGGAGGCCATCAGACTGCTTCTAGCTATGTCCTGTTTTCTGGGTTTTAAACTATATCAAATGGATGTCAAAAGTGCGTTTCTAAACGGAGACCTTTCGGAAGAAGTGTATGTTGCCCAGCCAAAAGGTTTTGAAGATCCTCATAATCCGGAGCACCTGTACAATCTGAAGAAAGCTCTATACGGGCTTAAACAGGCTTCTCGAGCATGGTACGAGCGGCTGACAGTTTTTCTTGAAAATCATGGCTACAAAAGAGGGGGAGCTGACAAAACTTTATTTGTGAAACACACCAAATCGGATGTGATCATTGCGCAGATATATGTGGATGAATTGTCTTTGGATCGAAGTCTCAGCATCTGGTGAAGCAGTTTGTGGATCACATGCAGAAGGAATTCAAAATGAGCATGGTCGGAGAATTATCGTATTTCCTTGGTCTGGAGATCACCCAAAAAGCAGATGGCATCTTTATTGCACAAAGCAAATGCACCAAGAATCTTGTGCAAAAATTTCAGCTAAATAAAGCCAGTCATAAACGAACGCCCGCTGCCACTCATGTCAAAGCCATCAAAGATGAACATGGAATGGAAGTGAGTCAGACTACCTACAGAAGTATGATTGGGAGCTTACTGTATCTGACTGCCAGTCGTCCCGACATCTCCTTTGCAGTAGGCGTTTGTGCTAGATTTCAAGCCTGTCCCAAAGATAGTCACTTGCAGCTGGTTAAGCGAATCATTCGGTATGTTGGAGGTACTGTGCACTATCATTTATGGTATACTAAGGATACGAATGCAAACCTGGTAGGATATAGTGATTCGGACTGGGCAGGATGTTCTGAGGACAGGAAGAGCACTCTGGAGGCTGCTTCTTCTTGGGAAATAACCTGGTATCCTGATTTAGTAGAAAACAGAACAACATCTCGCTATCTACAGCTGAAGTAGAATACATAGCTGCTAGGAGCTACTGTGCACAGATGATGTGGATGAAGCAAATGCTGAGTGAGTATGGACTCGATCAGGGTGAAATGACTCTCTACTGTGACAACATGAGTGCGATCAACATCTCCAAGAATCCTGTTCAGCATAGCAGAACCAAACACATTGACATTCGACATCACTTCATCCGAGATCTGGTGGAAAAGAAAATCATTGCTCTCCAGCATGTTGTGTCGGCCAAACAGCTTGCTGATAAACCTCTAGACCCAGTACGGTTCGAAGACCTGAGATCTTCTCTGGGACTCTGTGTCTTGCCTCCCTGAGACAGCCGGGAACTTCCCCTTGTCACTTGTGCCAAAAAGGGAGAGAAGAAAAAAAAAAGAAAAAAGAAAAAAAGTAGGGGGATACCGGAGGATTTGAATTGAAACCTTCAAAGGGGTTTTTCTCAAAATGCCAAGGGGGAGATTGATGATGCAGTATGGCAGTGTTTGACAAAACCAGCTCACAAATGAACAAGATGCTGCTATAGCACGAGTCCAGCATATGTGAGCAAGACCAGTGAACAAGGAGCAGCTATAGCAGGAGAGAGCTATAACAAAAGCTTGTTCAGAAGAGCTGTAGCGTCTGTCCGAGTAGCAGCAACCTGGGTCTTTGGAAAGAGGGCACATCAGAGGAGGTTCAGAGTTGCTGCAGAGAATATTCCACTAGAGATTCCCAGCTGGAGAAGAAGATTTGATTGTAGAAGATTAGATTTGCCAATTGAATCTAATCTCCTACAAATTAGGGGTTTTTGCTTTTGGAGCTATAATCTGATAATGATGGAAGTGGGTGCTCCTATATAAAGAAGACCCTTCAGAGCAATGAAGATTGATCAAAGAAGTAAGCGTGAACGAGTATACACACAGAATTCCGAGAGAGTATTTTTGGTGTACAGACGAAATCTTTGATCTTCACCGAGAGCAGAGCGTGAGCGCAGAGCTGTGGTGACTGAAGCAGATGGTGATCAGGACTTTCGTAGTCTGATCCAAGCTTGATCGGAAAAGCAATTCAGAGCAGTGGTGCTTGTTAGTTGATCAAGGGCAGCCGCGCAAGAACTGACGGGTGAGTGACTCGGTTAGTGTCTGGACGGCAGTGCTTGCTAGTGACAGGAGGTCACTGAGTGAGGGGGAGTATTCCAGAGTGTGCAGCGCTCGTGGAATCGTTCCAACGGCTCAGCAGAAGGCTTTGGAGCGACGCGGACAGATTGGGCATCAGCTGTGTGCTACAGCAGATGCTATAACAACCCTGCAGAATCTGAGTGTTGTTTAGAATAGGCTGAGTTTCGAGGAGACAATAGCTATTCTAGATAGATATCAGTAGAGGGTGTGCAGGCACAAGTCATAGCCTGTTCTGATTATGTACGAGGATCCAACTAAGGTTGAGTAGCATAGGTTGCTTGGGTTGTAACCGTGTGTACTTGGAAACCTTGAGATTAGTGGATTGAGGACTGAGAAGAGTCCTCCCCAGACGTAAGCAATTGGCTGAACTGGGTGAACAAACCTTTGTCCTTGTTCATTCCTGCTGAAACAGTTTCCGGGTGAACAAGAGTGTGTTGTAGCAACTGTTTGTTCACAAATCTGTTTATCAAAAGCGCTACGAATTTCATAGTCGAAGGTTTGTCCATAGGAAAACTGATCACAGAATTGACCTAATTGGTGTTTCTCAGCCAAATTTTGGCGTTTCAATTGTTTATCCAATTTAATCTGACTACAGAAAGCTAGTCCTTCCTGAGTACAGATACCAATTAGTTTCCCATAAGTATAATTCTCATATTGAATTTGATTATAATTCTGTCTTAGAACATTTCTAACTCTATCAGTAAATAAGTTAGGAAGACCATCTATAAACTTAGACTTTCAGTGAGTACTATTACACTCAGGTAGTTCCATAACTCTACTAAGAAAAGTGTCTTTATACCACCTAAAATCTGTAAGTGTCTTATACCTAAGATTTTTTGTAACAGTGTCCTAGTATTTTCACTATTTTCGGTATATCTACCCGTGAAATGTTCAATGATGTTAATAGCTAGTGTATAAACTGCGTCTTCTTTAATTTCATTATTTTCTTGTTTAACAGTATTAAGAATATTTAATTTCTCTTCTGGGGTTAAATAATTATCCCACCAGCCTTTTAACTGGCCTGTAAATCCTGATGTTATTAACATAGCAATAGTTTTATCTGTATTACCATTAGTCTTACAGATGCTTGAATACATAAGCATCTTATGGATGGTGTAATGAATATGACTACCACTATAATTATTAGATATAACTTCATTAGTTTCTTCAATCATAACATCAACAGGTGTTGGTCTGGGATAATAATATTTTCCCGAAATGGGTTTATCTGCCCATTTAGTGATTTTATTAATCTGATCTTTATAAACTTGTTTATAATCAGTGTTCTCTATTAACTGTTCTCTAAGCTTTTTATCTAGAGTACCTAGAGTATTAATTTTCAAGGTTTTAAATTTTTCATCCAGAAAGCTTTCTAATTCTTTCATTGGTTTTAATTTAAATCTTGTTATTTCAGGAGGTGGTTGAATACTGGGAATAGCAATTTCAACTTCCTTTTCCTTATTTTTCGGAGTTCCATTTATTGGTTCGATTTTGTTAATGGCATTAATAATTTGTTCTACTCTATTATAAAGAGCAGTTATTTGTTCTCCTAAAACATTAAGATACAAATTTGTATAATTACATTGTTCATACACATGATTAATATGTTTATAGGTTACTGCAAGAGTATCATTTTTGTGTAACTTATTAAAAGCTGTAAAATTATGAATTCTACCATTCTTTTCAATTTGAAAAGTATTATGAGGAGGATAAACCTGTTTTAATATATTTCCATTATTGAGTTTATAACTGTTATCAAGAATAATGACATATTGTTCTAGATACGTGGAAATAAACCAAGGAACAAAAAATGTAATTTTGTTGGTTTTAATACAGAATTTATAAAACTCTTCTTGAAATTCTGTTTGTTCCTTTTTATGAAAGTTTTTGAAAAACCATGTTCTAAATGGCTCCCATTGGGATGAATTAAATTCATTATTAATAATTTTTCTTTCCTATGATCCAGGATTGAAATCATAAATGTGTGTACTCATTTAAGTAGAAAAGTTCATTTGAGATTCAGTTATTTCTGGGTCTCTATTTTGGAAAGAACTACTATTTAATCCTTTGAGAATATTATTTTTGTCAATAATCAATCTTTCAATTTTTTCATAATCCGTATCTCTTATCTGAGATGTAGATGCTCTAGACGGGTTATAAAGTTGTTCGTTTAAAGGAGATATGAAAGAATGCATTGAACAAGACCTATTATGTCTTAAAGATGATGCTGTATGATCATTTGCAAATTGAAGAGTGACAGATCCTTCAGGTGTCTGTATAACGTTAACTAATTCTTTCTGGACAGCAGATTGAGAAGGCATAGCCTGCTCTAAAGTCCAATTTTCAGGAAAAGTTATTTCTTCCCATTTAATTTTACGTCTAGTCGTAATATTAGATTTACTGAAATTACTTTCTATGAGAATAGTTTCATTAAGTGATTTGTCCATTATTCTACAATGAGGATTCAGAGTAAATAATGGTTTATAATAAATTCTATAACAGATAGCCATGACTTCTGTGTCTGGTTTATAATTATAACCATGTGTTTTAACACTTTTAATGTTAATGAGTCCAAGATATTATTGTCCGTCAATGATAATTGAAGGTTCGGATAAATGTCAAAATATACTGGTCCATGGGCCAAACTAGTCTGTATAAGTCCAATTAATGATTTATTCCAGGTCAGGTTCTCCGTTCATCTCTCAGAGCAGCTATAAAGCTCTCTGGTAATCCTTCCAAAGTCAAGGGTTTGAAGGCAATTTGTACCAGTCCAATATGAATGAATTTATAATTTGTCTGATATTTCAACAAATCACTGTTATCTAGTAATTTAATTGTCATTTCATCTGAATAAAGAGAAACAGTCTCTTCTATAGTTTTAACTACCTGTTTTAAACCGAGTTTCTCAAACATACCCATTTTATAAATAATCTTAGGTCTAATTTTAGGAATTGTCACTTATTAAGTAGTTCCAAGTTTCTTGGTAAATCATATTCTTCTTTTAGACTGTTTTTAACAGTATGATGATTTCGTAAAATATGATGCATGCCAAAAACAAGCAAATGAGAGTCCTGTGTGATGAATAAGGCCTCCATACAATACACATATCATTTCATATCATATCATATATTTTTTAGGAATGAAATTCATATCATTATTTGTCATTTTGACGTATTGTTTGGAGCAAAATATTTAGAAGTGACAAATAAAGCAAAACTAGCAATTCGGGTCAACTCTGGATGAAAATGGCATTGATCACACAAATGATGTCTGACACTCTTCTTCACAACTCCGCAGAAGATAATTCGTTGTGTGACAGATGTTATCTGATATATTAAAGAGGAGTTTTAATTTAACTACTCAATTTTTGTCAATATACCTCATTAATTATTTTTTGAATATAAATTGGTAATTGCCTCAATAAAGTATGTAATATGAATATAATAACATATTTCTTACCATAAACAATAATAGTGTATTATGATAACATATTTTTATTTAAGCTCATTGTCCCAAATAAATATATTTGCTGGTGACAATGAGTCCAAATTCAGATAGGTCTTGCTACAATTGTCTATGCATTCAGACGATATCCTCATTTGAGCTAAATTCCAGACAACTCCTAGTCTCCGAGACTATAAATATATGTTAAAATCACATCTCAAAATCTAACACAAAAATCAGACTTCAGAGTTTCATGAATATATAAAAAAATGTATCTGATACAATATAAGAAAGTAACATACCTAATAAATTTATGTATGAATAAGAAATTGAACTCTATACCTTGCTAAACATAAGCCAAATATCATACAACTAGGCTATTTACAATTTTTAATAAAATTGTATGACAAAAGAATAAATAGTCATTTACTACTAAAAAATTAAAACACTAATTTCCAATTTCATAATCGAGAATCGGTCAATTCGGCGACTTGCAACTTGCGATTTGCAAACGGGTTTAGAAGCGCAAGGTAGATGTTTATCTGTATTTTTAGCAGTAAAATTTGTGTTGAAATTGATTTTTGTTGTTTGTTAAGATTTTTGCCGAAATTGATTTTTGTTATTGGTTAGAACCAATATAATTTTTGCCGACAAATTTGCTGGATCTTAGTTTTCTGCTATTCATGATTCTAATTTGGAGATGCATCAAGCGTCTCCAATCATTGGCATAGATAGAATTCACACTTGAATTTCTGGTTCAAGTAAACTTTTCCATGTTTACCTGTTGCATTCCATATTTCAATTACCATTTATTCACAATAAAAGAAAGAAAGAAGAAGAGCAATCCTGAGCAAAATAATAAAAATAATACCGGAAGAATGCTTGCTACGATATACTTTACCTCCACATTCGCGCCCGATATACAAGAAGTCCATGAATGAATATAAACTCAGACTATACAAATTTGTTTTATTAGGTTTTATTATTTTTTGATTGCATTTATTCTTCTCTACAACAATTAGTAGTCTTCTACAAACAATACTTTATACAAACTACCAAGGCATATTGATGTTCTTTATTTCTAGGATTTTTATTCACTTCGATAATATCGGTGTTCCTAATTTTTTATGATTTTTCAGGCAAAAACAAATGACCGCGCTTCCTTTAACAAATGAGACTGAATTCAATGATTCAAACCTTGAGGTTGAGTGTGAAGTAATTTTACGTAAGGAAACAATGTCCGAGCAAAATGAGAATGAAGGAGAAGGTAGTAAGGGTAAGAAGTCCGTTGTTTGGGACCATTTCACTAAATTTCCCTTAACGGAGAAGTGTCACCCAAATAAGCATGGCAAAAATTCTCTGAACAAACATTTTCACGGAGTTCATAGGTGGTTATTCAATAAAGTAGGGAAGAAGTAAACCATTCATAGTTACATGGCAAGGATTGAAAAGGGAGAGGAACTTTTAAATGAAAAAACTTATGCCGGTTATAACTTGTAAGATTGTAGAAGCGCAGTGGGTGAGTTTGTTTATTATATGTGATGAGATGCCATCCAAGGTTGTAGAAGAGCGTGGATTCCGTAAAATGATGGATCGATTAGAGCCAAGATTTATAGTGCCATTGAGGCACACTGAAATTCGCAGCGCCTCTTTGTTATTGATTGTGTACAAGCAGTTGCTATAACAACCTCTTGTACAGTCATATCCTGTGCAGCAAGGTAAAAATAATGAACAGTGATTTGTTCACCCAGTTCGGCCAACTGCCTACGTCTGGGGAGGACTATACTCCAATCCTCAATCCACTAGTCTCCAAGGTGCTCCCTACAACACAGATTCGACACACGGCCAACCTATGCTACCCATCCTCAACTAGTCGTTCACACATAATTAGAACACCCTCTGATCTGTGTCTCACACACCTACACACTCGAACTAGTTCAAATAAGCTACTCCTTTGATCTTACAGACTCAGAATATTCTAATTAACATAATGTCTCAAATAGGTTTGCTATAGCACACCCTTGTGCAACTAGCTTGTGCAGGTTTTGTCCGCGTTGCCCCAAAGCCTTCCGCAGAGCGGCTCAAACTCTATCGTGATCCTCACTCGGGGATGCTCCCCCTCACTCAGTGACCGTCTATCTCTAGTGAGAACAGGCCTTCTGCAGATTGCCCGAGTTCCTCCACTCGACAACTCTCCTGCTCCCTATCTTGATCAGCCAACAAGCAAGTCCTGCTCTGAATTAACCTTTCCCGATCAAGATTTGATCCGACTCTACAAGTCTTCGATCAGCCTCTGCTTCACCCACTCAGCTCTGCGCTCACGCTATGCTCTCGGTGGTGATCCAAATCTCCACACAGCTCTCTGAATATATCTCTCGGTATATTGCTCTGTTCTTCAATTGTTGAATGGATTCTGTGTGGGATCGGTGCCGTGTTGCTCTGCCCAGTCTTCTGTTAAATAGAAACTTCGTGCTTCATCAAAATCAACTTTAGGAAGTTCCTAAAAGATCTCAACAAGATCCTATCTCCTACTTTATAGGAGCTTTGATTTCCCAATCAAAACTTCAAGCTGTGATACGGAATCTACACTAGGGATATTCTGAGAATATTTGGAAGGCTCCCATTGCACAGCTACTTCATGTCTAGAAAAACTTCTGCTCCTCTGCAGCTACAGCAGGACTGCTTGTTCATTGAGCTTGTACACTCTGGCAAGTTTTGTCAATTGAAGGGTGCAAGGTCAGCCAACAACTGATAAATGTTGAAGCAACCTTTGCATCATCCTGCCTATTGACTAAAACTGAGGTCTATTGGAGCTCATCTCAGTGACCGTTGGGTGAGGAACTCTGGTTTTTTTTCCGACTTGGCATTCCCTACATCTCTCCCTTGATCTCTAGAATACCACGAACTAATTGTTCAATTGCAAGTCTTTTTAACGTCCTCAGATTGAGATGTCCCAACCTTTTATGCCACGGGTTCATTTACGAGAAAAGTTCTCAGATCCTTGTATGCATGTCTGCAATCAGGTGGAAACAATCAGTCCAGAAGAGGAGAAAGTTCTCAAATAAGAAACAAGAATGATCAAAGTAGAGATGAGAGGAAGGACAAACAAAAAGGAATGCAATGCTGGGAGTGTGAAGGCTTTGGCTACAGACAATCTGAATGTTCAAACAATTAGAAGAAGAAGAACAAGTCCCTTGCTGCAAATTGGAGCGACAAAGATAGTGAAGATGACTCTGAACAAAAGAGCAATGTTGCTCTGACTACTGTAACAAACCTAGAGAACACCACTTCAATAAAGACAGATATTGCTTATGGTGTTGAGTCAGACACCAATGATGATGAGAAAATCACTGAGAAATCCATTGAAAGAAACTTTGCCTTGTTGCATGAGAAGTGGCTGCAAGTCATTGAGATCAACAAGGGATTATTTTCAAAAATATCCGGATTGGAAAACGAATGAGAGAATATACTAAAAACCATCACTTCCATGACAGACCAGGCAGACAACGTGACAAAGAGTATGCTGTAGTGATGGAACACATCAGTCTGCACGGAAAAATTGCCAAGATGCTCAATAGTGGATCAAGCAGTCTCGATGATCTCTTATCTTACCAAAAATATGGAGGTGGAAACTCAGAACTTGGCTACACGGGCGAGTGTGCCGCTGACGCGCGTCGTTGTGCGCGCCAAACTTGTATTTATATCTCCAAGCTTTAGCTAGTGTAGTGTGGCAAGCAAGGGTCGAACCCAAGAGAACTGACTATGAAGCGATTCCCTGTAAATACGGAACTAAAGGGGGGGTTTTGAGTAAATGGTCGCAAGAACGAATGTAATAAAAGTGTGAATGTCAATCGAGAGAAGTATTCAGCTCAGGGAATTCAATAGTGACTGTTATCATTGACTTCTAAAGATATGATCCTATTCAAACGTTTGGTCACTCCGACAAAGGTAATAACCTAAAGTATCCCAACAAAGGTGATACTAAGCCTAGATTCTATTACTTGTCTCCACGACAAAGCTTCGACAAGAGTTAATAATCAGAATTGATGAGCGGATAGTTTCACGACAAAGTATACGCTAACCGTGCAATACAATTCATGCAATTTAAGATCCAGAACTTACGATTAAATAGAAACATGCATTAAAATCCAAGTTTCAAACATGAATGTCACTAACTGAAAATCCCTAAATTGAAACGAAAATTTAGCTACTCATAGTCATAACTGAAAAACACATTAATCCGAAAAGAATAACAAAAACCGTTCGAAATCACTGTTCACGCCGGAATCCACTATTCACGCTGGAAATACTGTTCACGCCAAACTCCAAAAATTCCATTCGTTTCTCCGTTCCAAAACTCTGTCACGTCCAAGCTGCTGTGTCGTTCCGAAAACTGCCGCCTCCTCTTTTCCGAAACCTTAATTGAGATTGGGTTCCAAAACTTGAGTTCGGGCCGCCAGCCCAATTGCGGACGTCATCATAAGCTGACCGTGTCCCAAAAAGACATTAGTTCGCGCGCCCGGAGAAGACATTAAGGTCCGGCGCGCGACACTAGTGTTCTCTGCCGGCGCCTAACTCACTGCAGTGTCAGAGACTCGCTTTTTTAATCCTTTAGACCTCCGAATCTCGTCTGGACGTAAACTAGAGAATTGTAGCCCCTTGAGTTAGCTTTCCAACAAGGTATAACAAGTCTCAATCAGATTAGAATCATGCGCTTGGCAAGCCTTCGACTACGGATAGGTCAATCTGCCCAGATTTGCTGTATATCCATCCAAATGCGCAATAAAGTTCTAAGCGGTCTTGATACACCTGCGATGCGAAACACTATCAAGAAGTAATCTTTCACACACAAAATGTAACTAAACAATGTTAATAAATAACTCGATGGATAGTATAAATACGCTCCATCAGCCGCAAACTTAAATTTATATTACCTACTCATTAGCTAGTAATAAGCAAGGTCGAACCCAAGAGAGAGGAAGGAGTCTAGAATTTTACTAATTGTCACACAAAAGGGGGTTGTTTTAAGGTTTGTTATCATGCAATTCTAAAGCTGAATACTAATACATTAAGGAATCAATTCGGGGAAAGCCACGCAACATGTTATCATGGATTATTCTAGCACAATTTGATACAATAAAAATTGTTCCCGTTAAAGACGTGATTAACTTCAAATTTTATATATTATTAACCGTTAATTTCTCAAGTAGATGTAATATTTATCCTCTTAGTTACCAATACTAGTTCCACCGCTACGCTTACACTAATATTGGGCTAATCAAATATCATGCACTGCTAGTCTAACTAGATCACCACTAAGTTCCTCCAATCAAACATACAAGCATGCCATTAAGTTCAAGAATAAAAATTTATCAATCAAATCATATGAAATTTCGCTGCGCTGTTGATCTCGAGTTATGGTTTCTGGAGTTACAGCTTCTGCTTTAGCACTCTCTGTATCTTTCTGCGGAAATTATTCTACGGATGAATAAGAAAGACACAAGACTTTGTTCACCCAGTTCGGCAACTTGCCTACGTGTGGGGAGGATACTCTGATCCTCAAGACCTTACTATCACGGTTCAAAGTACAAAGAACTTACACCTCTACTTCTCACCTAGTCAAAATCTTCCGCTCAGTCTAACTCCTTAGACTAGCTAGCAGTCTGATCACACAGACTCTCTTCGTTCTACCTACACATTTTCAGTAAAAAAATAGCTACGGACCTGACTCACAGACCTAGCCTATTCTATTACAATGCGTGGCACATGGATTGCTTCAGCACACTCTATCTTAGAGTTGCTGTATCTTCTGTCAACAACTATTTTACCTCCTTTACCAAACAGTCGGACACTTTGAGTACTTCAAACTCAGTCTCTGCCCCCCTCCTCAATCAATGACACACTGTCACTATTGGGTAGCGACGATCAGCTCTTTCTCAACCTGCAACAATTACTGTCCGAACATGTTCTCTAAGCTCTGATTGATCCTTCAACGAGCAGCGCTCTAGTTGAATTCCCAGGATCAATGCTGAATCAAACTACACGAGTTCAGATTCCCTCTGCGCACAACACAAGTCTTCAACTCAGTGTGTATTCTCTCGGAATCTGTTGAATGCTTGTTCGATCTTTTTTTTCGGATGCTTGTAGGATTGCCTCTGCACTCCTTTTTATATCTTCGTCGATATCCCACGAGGGAAACAACGTTGCCTTTTGATCCGTAAGGCATCCCATCATTATCAGAATCTTCCTTCTAGATTCTTGCAAGGTTGTTGAAGATTCCATTGCCTAAAATGAACTTTAGGATCCTTATCTTTTTCGTCCTTGTATTGTCCTTTGTTTGACTCTTGATGACGTTTGCACGACACCCTGAACTTCTGCAATGCCTGCCGCACCTTGCCGGAGCCTCTTCTTGGCGCACCTTGAATAAGATTTCCAATAGTATCTTGATCATCCTTGTCGGACCTCTGAACTATTCTTGGCGCTCTGTTGAAGTTTCATAGGCAAAGTGTTGAGAATAAGGCGAAATTGCTTTGATTTCGTCGTTTTCTTCCAAAATGGTTCTAAGGCACTTGAAATGTGAAACACTACAAAATATCATAGCTCACAAGTAAAATGTCATAGCAAGGTGGGATTTATCGATTATTTGGAGCGTTTAATTGTGCTCCATCAGCGAGGTAGGCACTGTAATGACAACGTTTGTCAAAGCTCAGAAGCTAGAAGATCCTGATCTTGTAGTACAAAGAAAGGATATGTCAACCAAACAGCAAGAACTGACTTGGAAGAAAACTACCGAAAGAAAGAGACAGGAGATGTTATAGCAACCTCTGTAACACTTAGGTAGAACCCCATTGAAATTTGAATGCGCTGCTGATCTCGAGTTACAGCTTCTGCTGTTGGACTCTCTGTATCTTGTTGCGGAAATTATTCTTTTAACGAATAAGAAAGACACAGATAATTTGTTCACCCAATTCAGTAACTTGCCTACGTCTTGGAGGATACTCTAATCCTCAAGGCTTCACTCTATCTGTCAAAGTACAATGTGATAATGTAATATGACAGTGTTTGACAAAACCAGCACAAGTGAACAAGGAGCTGTTACAGCACAAGTGAACAAGCAGCAGCTGCAGCAGGGGATGCTATAGCAGGAGCTTGTTCAAGTGGCTGCATCATCTGACCAAGAAGAAGCAGCGTCGTGGGCTTGTCTAGAAGGGCTGGGATCGCTACGGAGATCATTAGAAGAATTTCTAAAATGCTGTGGAGAATTTCCCAGTGAGGTTTCTTAGCCAGAGAAGGAGATTTGTATTGAAGATAAAGATCAAATCTAATCTCCTAGATTTTAGGAGATAATTGTTCTTTTTGGGACATTGCTTAAACCTGGTCTTGCTTAAAGCTGGTGCTGCTATTTAAGTGAGAGGAATTCAGAGCTGAGAGATCGATCGAAGCTGAGGGATACACGAGTGCATACACAGAATTCAGAGAGAGCAATTTTGGTGTGTGACGGACGAATTCTTCGATCATCACCCGAGAGCAGAGCGTGAGCGCAGAGCTGTGGTCAGAAGCAGAAGGGAATCAGGACTTGCAGAGTCTGATTCGAGCTTGATCTGGAAGCCAATTCAGAGCAGGTGTGCTTGTTGGTTGATAAAGGGCAGCCGTGAAAGAACTGACGGGTGTGTGGCTCGGTCGAGTGTCTAAGCGGTAGTTCTCGCTAGTGGCAGGTGGTCACTGAGTGAGGGGGAGTATTCCAGAGTGTACAACGCTCGTGGAAACGTTCGAACGGCTCGGCAGAAGGCTTTGGAGCGACGCGGACAATTGTGCTTCAGCTGTGTGTTACAGCAGTTGCTACAGCAACCCTGCTGAGTGAGTGTAGTTTAGAATAGGCTGAGTCTTGAGAAGTCTGTAGCTATTCTAGATTGACATTTGTAGAGGGTGTGCAGACACAAGTCAGAGCCTGTTGTGATTGTGTCAAGTGATCCACACAAGGTTGAGTAGTATAGGTTGCGTGGAGTTGTAACCGAGTGTACTTGGAGACCTTCGTGTTTAGTGGATTGAGGACTGGAGAATAGTCCTCCCCAGACGTAGGCAGTTGGCCGAACTGGGTGAACAAACTGCTGTCTTGTTCATTGTTTGCTGAGACAATTTCCGAGTGAACAAGAGTGTGCTGCAGCAACCGCTTGGTCACAAATCTGCCTAACTGAGACGCTGTGAATTTCACAATGGATTCCACAACAAAGCCACACTCCAGTTTAACCACTACTTCTAACCTAGCTCCACCTTAGCTCAATGTGATCACACAAATTAGCTCACAGTCTAATTCCACAGACTCGCTTCATACTACCTATACACTTCCAGTAACAAATAGCTACAGACCTGACTCATAGACTTAGCCTATTCTATTACAATGTGCAGTAGACAGAATGTTATAGCAATCTCTATATCAGAATTGTTGTAACTTTGGATTGTACATCAGATTCTCCAAGCTCACCCAACTACTTCAATCAGACTTTCGCGAGCTCACATGACTACAACGATGCTCCCCCTCGATCAGTGACCTCCTGTCCATATCCGGGAACTCAAATTTGACCTCCGATCGTCCGTGCTTTCCTCACCGCGACGATTCTTCAACTGCTTATGTACTTGATCTTCAACGAGGCTCTGCTCCAGTTGAACTTTCTGATCAAGCTTTGATCAGACTCTCTCAGTCATGATCTCTTTCACCTTCAGCCGTGACAGCACACTCTAGCGCATTGAGCTTTTCTTATCGCTCTTTCTTTCTTTGTATGTGTGTGTGCCTCCTTGGAGGCGCTACCCTCATGTACTGGCAGCCTATGTAGGATTATAGAAATACTTTCTAAAATCCTTTTGGCAGTCCAAGATCTATCCCAAGATCTTAGAAGTTGTTGAGATTTGGTTTCCTAAAATCAGAATTTTGAAACCTTATCTTTAAGGAACACTTCCTGCCATGTGATGACGTCTGCTGGACACTTAATGACGTTTGCAAAGCTCTTTAAACCTCTGAGACAATGGTAGCACCTCTCTGGAGTTTCTCTATGCATCTTCAAGCCTCTCGGCCATTCTGCTTTAGCTACAAATCATCACGGGTTGCTATAGCAGAATCTATCTTTTGCTCAGTTTGCTTCAACTCTTGTGGATCACCACAGGTTGCTATTGTAGAATCTGTCTTTTGCCATTTTTCCAATTTGCTTCAGCTCTTGTGGTCCACAGAGTGCTATAGCAGATTCTTATGCTGTGTTGCTGTAACTTTTGTTGATGACCTCTCTAGCACTCTCTGCCAATCAGTCCGTCTCTCTCTGAGTTCCTCCAACTCATAATCCTCTCCCCCTTGATCAATGCCCGCCTGTCACCATCAAGGAGAATCACTCAGCTCTTCAACACTCTACAACAGCACCTGTCCGCAGCTGTTCTTTGAAGCAACTGATTGATCCTTCAACGAGCCACGCTCCAGTTGAGTTTGGTGGTTCAATGATAGATCAAACTCAACGAGTTCTAATCCCCTCTGTGCTCAACACCACTTAGCAAAACTACTTCGTAGTCTTTGCTCTTCTCCCATGCGTGCGGGATGCTGTAGCAACTTCACCAAGTTGTTGTAACTTGTTGCTATTTTTTCATTCCTCAGATTGTGCTCCAGCTGTAAATCTTCAGGGAGTGTTGTAGCAGTTTTCTGTGGAGTTTTATCAAGAATGCCATACCTCAACAATCTCCCCCTTCACATTTTGACAAACCCCAAGGACTCTTTTGATCTCAAACTATCCTAAGCTTGTCTTCAGGCTCTCAAGGACTCTTCTGACCTTAAGCTATCCAAGCTTATCTTCATACTCCTTATATGGAAGCTTTGTCAGTTTCTTCATACAATCTCTTTCGAGCACTTAATGAAGACCTCTGATCAACTGGGAAACTCTCTGACTTGTTGTGACGTTGGCAGCAATCCTTCGGACGCTCTCTGTGCCGCTCCATGTTGATCGGCTACTCTGCTGTAACTTTGAGTCTTCATGGTATGCTATAGCATCTTCTGGTAGTTGTCTTCAAACATATTGCTTCAGCTTCTGTTGCCATGGGAAGTTATAGCAACTTCTTTTGCTTGTTGTGTCACTCTACATAACATACTTCAGCCTCTGGCTCCACGGGATGTTGTAGCACTTCTTGCGCTTGTTTTGTCAAGGATGCCATACCTCAACATCCACTGAACAAATGCAGCTGTTACTTCTGTGATTAGGTTTGTCACATCCAACACGTCTGTCCTATTATGAGCAAGTAGTGGAGGCCACAAAGACAATCCCAGAAAAGCCATCAGAGATATAAGATATGAAGAAGACAATATACTTAGGTGTCCTACAACTCATCAAAGTCAACGAAGGAAGGTAGCTGGTATTTTGACAGTGGATGCTTGGGACACATGACTGGGAATAAAGCTTTCTTAATCAATGTTGAGCCCTGCAAAGAACACAACATGACGTTTGAGAATGGACTGAAAGGGAAAGTTCTCGACAAAGGGACTCTAGACGTGCACGGGCTGCCCAAGCTAAAAAATGTGATGCTCGGGGATGGACTAAAGCAAACCTCATTAGCATAAGCCAGTTATGTGACGGTACGCACTTTGTTAATTTTGGTCAAAAGATCTGTCAAGTATTTGATGCAGATGGGAGGTGCATAATGAAGGGTACAAGGTCTGCCAATAATTTCTACTTACTAGAGGATGCTACAACAATCTCTGTATACACTTGTCTGATGACCAAGACACCTCAACCTGAGACCTCTCAAACGGCTGACTTCAGAACAACTAGTTCGAGGAATTCCTGAGATCAAAGGAGAGCCGAACACAATGTGTGGAGAATGCCAAGTTGGATAACAAAGGAAAGCCTCCCACCCAAGACCACTGAGATCAATACATCTAGACCGCTGCAACTATTGCATATGGATCTCATGGGACCAATGGAAGTATAGAGCTAGGGAAGGAAGAGGTATGCATTCATTTCTGTTGATGACTACTCAAGGTTCTCATGGGTTGAGTTTATCAGGTAGAAGTCCTAGACCGTAAGGGTAGTGCCCACCTTAGCTACTCGGCTGGAATAAGAAAATAGCCTCAGAGTGGCAGCTGTACGAAGTGATCATGGAAAGGAGTTCGAGAATGGAGCCATGGATGAATTCTGCAACAATCGAGGCATCACGCATCAATACTCTTCTCATATCACTCCACAACAAAATGGCGTAGTTGAACGAAAGAATCGGACTATTCAAGAGATGGCTCGTGTAATGATACATGCAATGAAGGTTCCACTCTGGTTCTGGGCAGAAGCCATGAACACTGCCTACTACATCAACTACCGAGTGACCATCAGAAAAGGAACAGACAAGACGTTTTACGAGTTGTGGAGACAAAGAAAGCCGTCGGTCAAATACTTTTATGTTTTTGGAAGCGAATGCTATATTCTAAGAGACCGCGAATATTGAAAGAAACTTGATCCTAAGAGCAACAAGGGAATGTTCCTTGGGTAATCCACCACCAGCCAAGCATATTGGGTCTATAACACATGGATAGGAACAGTTATTGAATCCATCAACGTGTTGTAAAGGATGAGGGAGAGGAACGTCCAAAGAGTGATGATGATGAAGAACTTGAGCCGAGAGAGCACAATCAGACCTTCCCCAAGAACTGAACAATGTTGATCAAGAAGAAGTATTATAGGATGTTATAGCAGAAGCTCTTGAGCAACCTGTGGAAGAAGAGGATCCTGAGCAAAACACAGAAGTGCCCTCTGAAGAACTCCAAATTACTCCAGGTCCAGGTCGTCTCCCACCAAAGAAATCATCCCTTGACAAATGTCACCAGTGATATCACCGAAGGAAGACGAAATCGAGGCACATCTCACATTCACATTATGACATGATTAGCAACTCTTGTTTTCTGTCCAGCATCGAACCAAAAAGCATCAAGGAGGCCCTGGAAGATGAATACTGGATATCTACAATGCAAGAGGAGCTGGGAGAGTTCGAAAGAGCAATGTGTGAGACTTGTTGACTCGACCTGCAGGGGTGAACATCAGCGGATACAAGAACAAAATAGATGAAAAAAGAAATATAATAAGAAACAAGGCTAGATTGGTGGCACAAGGCTATACTCAAATCGAAGGTGTGGACTTTGATGAAACCTTTCCTTCAGTGGCCATACTGGAAGCCATCAGATTGCTCTTAGCTCTTGCTTGCCATCTGAAGTTCAAACTGTTCCAAATAGATGTAAAGAACGCCTTCTTGAATGGGACTCTGTACGAGGAAGTGTATGTTACTCAGCCCAAAAGTTTTGAGAACCCTCAACATCCCGATCATATATACAAGTTGAAGATGGCCCTTTATGGGTTAAACAGGCCCCAAGAGCGTGGTATGAACTACTCACAACTTAGCGAGTTCTGATCTTTTCTATGCACTCCACAACTATGTCAGCCTTCTGTTATAAACTCTAGTTGTGTGTATTCTCTGCTTCAGTTGCTTGATCGATGCTATGGCACTGCCTCTGCCATCCTCTTATAGATTTGTGGATGGGAATCCTCCAGGCACTTTTCTTATATTAGTTTGAACTGTTCGGTAATTGAACCTTCTAATAAGTCTTTGTCATCGCAGCTGTCAGTTTCAACGATCCCATAAACAATGTCTGAGTTTATTGAATCTAAGTTATCATGATGAAGTACAGTAGTCAGGGCTAGATTTCTTTTGTGATCAGCATCATCCTCACTATCTTCATCACTCCAATTTGCGGTTAGGGATTTGTTGCCCTTTTTTTAGGTAGCTTGGGCATTCACTCTGCCTGTGGCCATATCCTTCGCACTCCTAGCATTGGATCCCCTTCTGTTTATCTTTTCTTTCCTCAGTGCATTGATCAGCATTCTTGTTTCTTCTCAAGGATTTTTCTTCTCTTCTATTTCACCGCCTGGATGACTGACCTGCATAGGAAGGTTTCTGGTCCATTCTCTTTATGAACTTACCGAAGTTTGTGACCAACAGGGACAATTGTTGGCTCTCATCATTTGGAACCCTCTTCTTCTCTTCTATCTCGGCTTTCAGTCCAAGGTCTTTCCTAGAGTGTGGTGTAGACTTCTCTGTAACTTTCATCTCAAAAACTGCCTTAGTGAACCGATCAATGGCTCTAGGCTCATGTTCTTGACATCTTGAGCTTCTTCTATGGCAGTCACCTTTGAACCGTTGTCGAAATTGTGGTAGTAAAAATACTAGTCCAATCACGGTGTTCAAACAATATTTATATCCGATTGACCTCGAGTCGAACCCAAGAGAAAAGCCTAGATTAATCTAAAGATCGCTAGTAATGCCTAATGCAAGTCTACTAAATAAAAAGGGGGGATTTTCCTCTAGGTGAGGTATCTCTAGTGAATACTAAAGACAAGATGAAATATGGTCTAGGAGAAAATAATAGAGAAAGCGTAGTCGGAATCCCACTTCACCCCTAGGCCATGCGATTAGCAACACAAAACTTGTCTAAATCATGAGTAATTTCGAGTGATGGTTCTAGGCTAAGGTATCACACATTCTAAATTCAACTCTCGCTCCTTCTCTAGAATGGGAATAATACCTAATAGTACGGTTCTCAAACTCTCGCTTTATTGAACCGCGTAGAACTAAAGTCTCCTAATCTCACCTCTCAGTCTATTGATAGTCAACTAAAGTCGCTCAATACTTAACCTAGTGGAATGCGTATGTCACTCTCGCGCACACACGCAACCTAAAATAATCATGCTTGATCTTCTAAACAACCTAGATTCAATTCTCATTTCATCCCTAGGTATTTTATCAATTCATACTCACTTAGGTATTTCGTCAAACACTTGGTGTGCACAGAATTGATATGAAGAACAAGCAAGAGATGTTCAACCAAACTTCATTCATATAGATAAAAAGACAATTATCGCATTACAATCAAACCTAAGGGATCCATAAGAACCCTAGCTACTAAAAGACTACTCCCTTATGATGTCTTCTCCGAATTCTTGACAATTCTTCATGTTCTCCAATTAGGGTTTCGTCCCATGAGAGGAACCCTAGGCACCCCAAGGCACCAATTTGATTTTTCCCATCCTTTTCTATTTATATTGACCCGCCGTGCCCGAATCAAAAGTGATTTGGGCAAGGCTTAATGAGTTGATTTGGACAGATTGTCCAAATCAAACTCTCAGTGCTGTTTCGGATCTGCCCGAATCACTTTTCCTGGCCGAATCACTTATTGATTCGGTCAACCCTCTATTTGATTCGGTCAAACCTTGGTCCATGAGATGAAATCCTTCTCCTTGGCCGAATCACTTCTGCAGCGTTAGAAACTCACACGTTTTACCCGTTAAACCTTCGAATCACGTCTTTACATAAACTAAGAAGTTGTAGATCCTTGAATTATCTTTCCAACAAGCTATGGAACGCCTCAAACGGATTCGTGCGCTCGGCAAGCCTTCGATGATGAACAGGTCAAACTGCCCAGATTTGATCTTCAGGTGAACTCTCCCCGAATCAAGTGATTCGGGCAGGCCTTGAGTTGATTCAGCCGAATCAATACCTCAGTGCTGTTTCATGGCTGGCCAAATCACTTTGTCCTAGCCGAATCACTTTTAATTCGGTCAAACCTTCAATTGATTCGGTCAAACCCTTGTAGAGCCAAACTAATCCGGGCGAATCACTTTTGCAGTGCTAGAATCTCGCCTTTTTGACCCTTTAAACATTCGAATTACGTCTTTATGTAAACTACAAAATTGTAGCACTTTGAATTAGCTTTCCAATAAGCTATAGTATGCCTCGATCCGATAAGCATCACGTGCTAGGAAAGCATGTGAAGAGGAACAGGTCATTCTGCCAAGGGTGGCCGACTCACTTTTGCCTTTTGCTCAATTTTTGCTCTCGATTGATCGGAATTCAACCACATTTTCTTCGGACCACTTCATATCATGTAGTACGCATTTTCACCCTGAAATGGACAAAGAAAACATCAAATGACTTTATAAAATAATGGAACAAACAATAAGTAAAGTGAAAATACAGACAAATGTAAGGTCATTTATCCGCTTATCAACCTTCATATCAAACTTCAAGGTGAGAGATCTAAGAACCTTTCTTACCATCTTCTCCTCCTAAAATGGTTCTCCAAGAGCATGGGCCTCGTCCGATATATCAAGCAATCTGGCATTGAACTCAGAGATGGTCTCTTTTTCCAGCATCTTCAGTCTTTCAAATCTTGAGGTGATCATCTGCATTCTAGAGATCTTCGCTTTATCCGTTCCCTCATTAGCTGTTTCAAGGATCTTCCATGCTGTTTAGCCGTGTCACAGTTGGAGATCAACCTGACATTTAAAGCCTTGGAGTTACCTGATGCTGAGGCTACCAAATCGACAGTCCATTTGTTTTCAAGTTGTTTGTGGGTAACTCCTGTGCTGTTGACAGTCAATGGATGAGACAGTTCTGATATGACTTTTCTCCATGCCCTTTCATCAATAACTTTGATAAAGGCCTTCATCCGAGCCTTCCAGTAGCCATAATTTCCTCCTTCAAGCAGTGGCGAACTGCTAGTGATTTGTCATTCTTTCATGGTAGCCATAAATGACAGCAACGCCTTCCCGGATCACACTCCGTATGTCGAGTGATCGGCTCTGATACCAATTGAAATTTGACTACGCTGCTAATCTCGAGTTACAGATTCTGGATTTACAGCTTCTACTGTAGCACTCTCTGTATCTTCTTGCGGAAATTATTCTTCTGACGAATAAGAAGACACAAATAATTTATTCACCCAGTTCAGCAACTTACCTAGGTCTAAGGAGGATCACACTCCGATCCTCAAGATTTCACTATCACAATTTAAAGTACAAAGGACTCTAACCTTTACTTCTCACCTAGTTGAAATCTTTTGCTTAGTCTAACCCCCTAAACTAGCTGGTAGTCTGATCACACAGACTCTCTCCGTGCTACCTACACACTTCCAGTAAAGAATAGCTATAGACCTGACATTTAAACTTAGCCTACCCTATTATAATGTGAAGTATATGGAATGCTTCAGCACACTTTGTATCAAAGTTGCTGTAATTTCTATCGACAGCTTATCTAGCACACACAGGCACACCGTCAGACTCTCTTTCTGAATTCTTCAAACTCAGATGTTGCTCCCCCTTGATCAATGCACATCTGACAATATCATGGAGAGATGCTCGGCTCTCCAACAACCTACGGTAGGTTTTTCCGCAGCTGTTCTCCGAAGCTCCTGTCTTGATCCTTCAACTAGCCATGCTCCAGTTTAATTCTGTGGAATAATCCTCGATCAAACTCAGTGAGTTCTGATCTCTTCTGCGCACCCCACAACTCTGTCAGCCTTCTACTATAAACTCTAGTTGTGTGTATTCTGATGATGCAGTATGATAGTGTTTGACAAAACCAGCACACATGAACAAAGATACTAATATAGCAGGAGTCCAGCAGCATATGTGAACAAGATGCTGCTATAGCAGGAGTCCGGCTTTCGTGAACAAGATCAGTGAACACGGAGCAGCTATAGCAGGAGGAAGCTATAGCAGGAGCTTGTTCAATTGAGCTGTAGCGTCTGTCCGAGCAGCAGCAACCTAGGTCTTTGGAAAGAAGGCGTGGCAGTCCTTCTAAGAGCATCAGAGGAGTTTCTGAGTTGCTGCAGAGAATATTCCAGTAGAGTTTCCTGGCTGAAGAAGGAGATTTGATTGTGGGAGATTTGAATCTCAAATAAAATCTAATCTCCTAAAAATTAGGAGATATTGATATTACTAGGGATATTGCTAAATCATAATAATGATG
Source organism: Umbilicus rupestris (assembly GCA_963678935.1). Classification (NCBI taxonomy): domain Eukaryota; kingdom Viridiplantae; phylum Streptophyta; class Magnoliopsida; order Saxifragales; family Crassulaceae; genus Umbilicus; species Umbilicus rupestris. The sequence continues at coordinate 8,935,624 of OY787612.1, forward strand.
CAAGTGGGTGCTCCTATATGAAGAAGACCCTTCAGAGCAAGGAAGTTGATCGAAGAAGAGTGCAAAGAGCAATAACACACACATAATTCCGAGAGAGTATTTTTGGTGTGTGAAGAGAACTTCGATCTTCACCGAGAGCAGAGCGTGAGCATAGAGCTGAGGTGACAAAAGCAGAAGGTGATCAGGACTTGCGTAGTCTGATCCAAGCTTGATCTGGAAGCCAATTCAGAGCAGAGAGTGCTTGTTCGTTGATCAAGGGCATCCGCGGAAGAACTGACGGGTGAGTGACTCGGTCGAGTGTCTGGACGGCAGTGCTCGATAGTGACAGGAGGTCATTGAGTGAGGGGGAGTATTCCAGAGTGTGCAGCGCTCGTGAAATCGTTCGAACGGCTCAGCGGAAGGCTTCGGAGCGAGGCAGACAGTTTGTGCATCAGCTGTGTGCTACAGCAGATGCTATAGCAACCCTGCAGAATCCGAGTATTGTTTTTAATAGGCTAAGTTCGAGATAACTGTAGTTATTCTAGATAGATATCAGTAGAGGGTGTGCAGACACAAGTCAGAGCCTGTTCTGATTGTGTTCGAGGATCCACCTAAGGTTGAATAGCATAGGTTGCGTGGAGTTGTAACCGTGTGTACTTGGAGACCTTTGAGATTTGTGGATTGAGGACTGAGAATAGTCCTCCCTAGACGTAGGCAATTGGCAGAACTAGGTGAACAAACATCTGTCCTTGTTCATTCTTGCTGGAACAGTTTACTATTGAACAAGAGTGGGATGTAGCAACTGCTTGTTCACAAATCTGTTTATCAGAGGCGCTGAGAATTTCAATTGGTATCAGAGCGGGAGCTCGACACACAGAGTATAAGATCCTACATCGCCTCTGAAGAAGACAAGGAAAATGAAGGAAGGACAGAGCACGAGCAGACCTTCATTGTTGGAAGAAAGCAACTATGGATATTGGAAGGCTAGGATGAAGGACTTTCTCAAAGCAATTTATGAGAAGACCTGGAGAGCAATGGTGGTCCAGTGGTCTCCTCCAATTACTATGGATGAACAGGGAGTTATACGGGTAAAACCTGAAGAACAATGGACTGCTGAAGAGGGAGTTGCAGTAACTGGTAATTCAAAGGCTCTGAATGCTATTTTTGCTGCAGTTGATGCTAACAATTTCAGGCTGATATCAAACTGTGATATGGCCAAGCAAGCTTGGGAAATTCTGCAAACTGCCCAGGAAGGAACTGATGAAGTAAAGTTGTCAAGATTACAGATTATTGCTACGCAGTTTGAGAGTCTGAGAATGCTAGAAGAGGAGACGATCACTGAGTTCAATGCAAAACTTTGTGACCTGTCAAATGAAGCCCATGCTCTTGGAGAACCTATCCAAGAAGAGAAGCTGATTAGGAAGGTCTTAAGATCGTTGCCCACAAGATTTGACATGAAAGTGACGGCCATTAAAGAAGCTCAAAATGTCAGACACATGAGGCTGGAAGAATTGGTTGGATCCCTCAAACAATTTGAGATGAAGCTGGTTAAAGAAGAGCCCGCCCCTAAGGATAAGAATATAGGACTGAAGGCAGAAACAGAAGTGAAAAAGCCAGCTCCAGATGACCACCTGAATCTGCTAGTAAAGAACCTCGGGAAGCTTTTAAAAAATATGGATTCAAGATCTGGACAAAGCTCATTCTCACAAAGGCCATCTAGAAGAGGTGGAGGAAATCAAAGGAGAGGGAAGGAATCTGCTCAAAATGATGATGAAAAGAGAGAGAGAAGACAGGGCATGCAGTGTTGGAACTGTGAAGGATATGGCCATCGACAAGTCGACTTTACCAGCAAACCTATGAAGAAGGCTGAGCAGAAAAGTACTTTCTCTGCCAGCAGAAGTGAAGACGAGACAGATCTGAGTGAAGATGAAGGCAACATGGTCAGATACAGATCAGTCAGGAAAGGCAGAAAAACACAAGGAAGGGTGAACCAGTTCCTGCTACAGCAACCCCTGTATCACCATGGCAAGAAGCTGTTGAAGTATAAAAGATGCTATAGCTGTGGGCACAAAGGTCACATTAAGAGGAACTGTCTTTCAGCATACACCAGGAAGGGTTCAGCCAGGGAACCAACCAAGCAGAAATATGAGAGAACTCAGCATCTCGCACTTGTCAGCATAGCCAGTTCCGCGAATAAAGTAAGCTGGTACTTTGACAGTGGCTGCTCGGGGCATATGACGGGAGAAAGATCTTTCTTGGAGAACATAACTCCTTGCTTGGAACAGCGGGTGAAGTTTGGAAATGGCCTGAGGGGAAGAGTTCTAGGTAAAGGAACACTAGCAGTTGAAGGAATACCCAAACTAAACAATGTCATGCTGGTGGAAGGACTAAAGGCGAACCTCATAAGCATTAGCCAGCTGTGTGATGGCACTCAACAGGTAAGTTTTACGAAAGATTCATGCAAAGTCTTCAACAAAACTAGAGAATGTATAATGGAGGGGGCCAGATCAAAAAGCAACTGCTATCTTCTCAAAGTGGGCACAAACTCTCTTTCACCAAGGATGGGTCATGTCAACCTGAGGACTCTGAAGAAGATTTCAACAGAAGGGTTAGTCAGAGGAATACCGTTGATTAAAGGTGAGACAAGCTCCATCCGTGGAGATTGTCAGATTGGGAAACAGAAGAAGGCTTCACACCCAAAAGTCAAAGATACAAATACAACCAGAACTCTCCAATTGATACACATCGACCTGATGGGTCCTATGGAAGTCGAGAGTATGGGTAGGAAAAGATATGCTTTCGTCTGTGTTGATGACTATACCCGGTTCACTTGGATTGATTTTATCAGGGAGAAATCGGATACTGTAAAAGTTATAGTCTCTTTGGTGACCCGACTAGAGCAAGAGAAAAATCTTAGAATTACCAACATCCGCAGTGATCATGGTAGGAAATTTGAAAACGAAGCAGTTGATGAATTCTGTCGTCAAAGGGGTATCTCACATCAGTATTCTTCTCCCATCACTCCTCAACAGAATGGTGTAGTGGAACGAAAGAATCGGACAATACAAGAAATGGCCAGAGTCATGATTCATGCCAAGAGGGTTCCCCTGAGATTCTGGGCCGAGGTAATGAACACCGCATGTTACATCATCAACAGAGTCGCCATACGGAAAGGAACCGACCAGACTTGCTATGAGCTTTAGAATCAGAAGAAGCCCACAGTTAAATACTTTCACACCTTTGGAAGTGACTGCTTCATTGTGAGAGATCGGGAGTACAGAAAGAAGCTTGACCCAAAGAGCGATGCTGGATTGTTCCTGGGATATTCAATGAACAGTAGGGCATATCGAGTGTACAACCAGAGGACACGGACAGTGATGGAATCCATAAATGTAGTAGTCAACGATGCTGAAGAAGTCTCTTCAACTGTCCTTGACAACGAAGACTCAGACATTGAAGATGCCCCTGCCAGTCAGAGCAGAAGTGAACAAACTTCGGCTCCAGAAGATGCTACAGCAAGTGCTGAAGCAGAAAGTCCAGACGAACAATTAGAGAGCTTGCATGAAGAACAGATTAATGAGACTCATGATCCACCATCAAGACAGCCTCCAAAGAAGATTCACAAGAATCATCCACTGACAAATGTGATTGGAGACCCGACAGAAAGAAGGAGTAGAAGCAACGCTTACCTCAATACCTGCTTCCTATCCAGTATGGAACCGAAGAACTTCAAGGAAGCTATAAGTGACGAATTCTGGATGATGGCGATGCAGGAAGAACTAGCAGAGTTCGAAAGACACGATGTTTGGGACTTGGTGGACAGACCTAAAGGAGTAAACATTATAGGCACTAAGTGGATCTTCAAAAACAAAACTGATGAAAAGGGAAACATCACAAGAGATAAAGCCAGTCATAAACGAACGCCTGCTGCCACCCATGTCAAAGCCATCAAAGATGAACATGGAGTGGAAGTGAGTCAGACTATCTACAGAAGTATGATTGGGAGCTTACTGTACCTGACTGCCAGTCGTCCCGACATCTCCTTTGTAGTAGGAGTATGTGCTAGATTTCAAGAGAATCATTCGGTATGTTGGAGGTACTGTGCACTATGGTTTATGGTATACTAAGGATACAAATGCAAACCTGGTAGGATATAGTGATGCGGACTGGGCAGGATACTCTGAGGATAGGAAAAGCACTTCTGGAGACTGCTTCTTCCTGGGAAACAACCTGGTGTCCTGGTTCAGTAGAAAACAAAACAGCATCTCGCTATCTACAGCTGAGGCAGAGTACATAGCTGCCGGGAGCTGCTGTGCACAGATGATGTGGATGAAGCAAATGCTAGGTGAGTATGGACTCGATCAAGGCGAAATGACTCTCTACTGTGACAACATGAGCGCTATTAGCATCTCCAAGAACCCTGTTCAGCACAGCAGAACCAAATACATTGACATTCGACATCACCTCATCCGTGATCTGGTGGAAAAGAAAATCATTGCTCTTCAGCATGTGGTGTCAGCCAAACAGCTTGCTGATATCTTCACGAAAGCACTAGAGCAATCCGGTTCGAAGACCTAAGATCCTCTATGGGGCTCTGTGCCTCGCCTCCCTGAGACAGCCAGGATCTTCCCCTTGGCACTTGTTCCAAAAAGGTGGAGAAAAAAAAGGGGGTAGGGAGTTACCATAGAATTGGAATTGAAACATTCAAAGGGGTTTTGTCAAAATGCCAAGGGGGAGATTGATGATGCAGTATGGCAGTGCTTTGACAAAACCAGCACACGTGAACAAAGATATTGCTATAGCAGGAGTCCAGCAGCATATGTGAACAAGACGCTGCTATAGCAGGAGTCCGGCTTTCGTGAACAAGACCAGTGAACGAGGAGCAGCTATAGCAGGAGGAAGCTATAGCAGGAGCTTGTTCAGTTGAGTTGTAGCGTCTGTCCGAGCAGCAGCAACTTAGGTCTTTGGAAAGAAGGCGTGGCAGTCCTTCTAAGAGCATCAGAGGAGTTTCTGAGTTGCTGCAGAGAATATTCCAGTAGAGTTTCCTAGCTCAAGAAGGAGATTTGATTGTGGGAGATTTGAATCTCAAATAAAATCTAATCTCCTAAAAATTAGGAGATATTGATATTACTAGGGAAATTGCTAAATCATAATAATGATGCAAGTGGGTGCTCCTATATGAAGAAGACCCTTCAGAGCAAGGAAGTTGATCGAAGAAGAGTGCAAAGAGCAAGAACACACACATAATTCCGAGAGAGTATTTTTGGTGTGCGAAGAGAACTTCGATCTTCGATCTTCACAAATCTATTTATCAGAGGCGCTGCGAATTTCATATTCTCTGCTTCGGTTCCTTAATCGATGCTATGACACTGCCTCTGCCATCCTCTTATAACTTCGTGGATCACCAGTGATGGAAACCTCGTTGCCTTAGGATTCGTAGTACAACACATCATTATTTGTCTCCTCCTAGATTCTTGCAAGGTTGTTGAAGATTCCATTCCTAAATTGAACTTTAGGATCCTTATCTTTTAGAGTTTTTCCTCCGGCCGTGTGATGACATCTGCAGGTCACTTGATGACGTTTCCAAAGCATCTTGAACTTGTGAGTCAATGGCAGCACCTCTCTGGACTTTCTCAGTGCATCTTTAAGCTTCTCGACCATTTTGCTTTAGCTTCAAATCATCACAAATTGCTATAGCATAATCTGTCTTTTGCCTTTTGCCTCAGCTCTTGTGGTCCACAGAGTGTTGTAGCTGATCCTTGTGTTTGGTTGATGTATCTTGCCTATTCTTTAAATTGTGCTTCAGCTTCAAATCTTCAGGGATTACTGAAGTAGAATCTTGTGTACTTTTGTCAAGGGATGTCATACCTCAACATATGCAGTCAGAGGCCGAAGCAAAGGAGCATCAACACAAACAGAATCAAACACACACTGAGCAGAGACCAGAGTCCACGAAAGTAGAGAGTGCTGAAGCGTTGAGTGTGTAAGAGCTGAGGAAGGATCAGGACTGGAGTAGTCTGATCATATATTGATTCCAAGGAGTTGACTGGAGCGAAGCCTCGTTACCGAAGGGTTGACACTTATGGAGTGCAACTTGCGCAGACTGTCCCAGCAGGCTCCTTGATAGTGACGGGAGGTCATTGATCAAGGGGGAGTAGCACAGATTGTCCGACTGGATCAGCCAAGAGTGCTTGAAGAAGCCGTGGACTGAAGCGTCAGCTACTTGACGAAAGAAGTTGCTGCAACAACATTTGGGTATTCTTTGTAATAGGATAGGCTGAGAGTTGTATAACTGCTAGCTATCTGTTATTGAAAGTAGATTACCCTGTTTAGCTAGTCTGTGTTGACAGATTGAGTGGATATTTCGACTAGGTTAGGAGTAATGGTGCACTCTAACTGAGATAGTGAAATCTTGAGGACCGAGAGTTATCCTTCCGAAACGTAGGCGGTTGCTGAACTGGGTGAACAAATCTGTTTGTGTTCTTCAGGTTTGGCCGAACCAAAGCGTCAGCAACCGAGCGGCAGAAGTTGCTAAAGAAACTTGTGGTATCCCGACAATAGCAACGCAGTGCCAATTTCGTCAACCATAATACTCACCATCACGGTCTGATCTGGCGATCTTAATTTTCTTATTGAGTTATAACTCAACCTCAGCGTTATAGGTTAACAACAAGTCCACAGACTATTCTTCTCAAGTATAAGAAATGGGTAGCCAAATCATGAGTAATCATCTATGAAACAAATGAAGTATCGTTGACCATTCCAAGTTGCCAGAAGTTCCATTTGCACCTAATTGATTTACTTATCTTTGATGCACTCGAAGTATCAAGATCAAAAGGCAAGCGAATCTAACGTGCCATAAGACACAAGACGTTGAATCTGAGATCTCGACATGTGACCTAGACGCTTCTGCCATAATGAACATGAATCAGTTAATTTACGCTTTGTACCGCGTGTTTCCATATACATGGTCTTAGAATATGATGGAACAACACCCATTGAATTTAGATTATCAAAGACATTCAATGAACTTGATCCCACAATTTTAGAAATAATGGATATCTTAAGCTGATTATTTCCAAATGAAAAAAAGTAATCAAATTTGTCCAATATATAAATCAAAATTAAGTTTCAACTAAAAGTTGATACAACAATAGTATCCATTGAATTTAAGAACTGACTAGATGTCAATAATAATATGAAGCGACCGATTGCCTCTACTTGCACCGACTCGCCATTTCTAACACAAATGCTTCTTTCGAAATCATTTGGCTTAAGCTGGCTCAGGCAACCCTGCATAGAAACACATATACGAGTAGTAGCGCCAGAATCTATCCACCATGTGTTTCTAGGTGCCGAGGCTAAATTAAATTCAAAACAAACCAAGTTTAGAAAAGTACTCTTTCTAGCACGACACTTGGCATACATGTGACAATCCACTTTGATGTGGCCGGGCTTATTGCAAAAGTGATAGCTACAATAAGATTTATGTCTCTTAAAGTTTGGAACCTTGGGAGATGCAATAACCTTCAAACCATTAACCACAGTTTTTCTTGCTTAGGTTTGTCTTCCTCTTCATGGCAATAACAATGAGCTCATTAAGAGTCCACTTCTCCTTTTGGAACTTGTAACTGACCTTAAAATGAATGAACTGTGCAGGAAGGGATATCATAAATCTTCGCAGCGTCTCTGAGATGCAGATTTGTGTACAAGCAGTTGCTATAGCACACTCTTGTACCGGCAGATCTTGTGCATCAAGATAAAAAAAATGAACAATAATTTGATCACCTAGTTCGGCCAAGTGCCTACCTCTGGGAAAGACTAAAACTCAGTCTTTTAATCCACTATGCTCAAGATCTGTTGTATACATGGTTCGTCTCCACGCAACCTATGCTACTCAACCTTAGCTAGTACCTCGATCACAATCAGAACAAGCTCTAACTTGTGTCTCAACCACCTACACTTGTACCAATTCAGAATAGCTACTGACCCGACTAACTCAGCCTATTCTAATTAATACAGAGTCTTTGTAGGGTTGCTATAGCACCCGTTGTAGCACACAGCTGGAGCAGGTATTGCCAGAGTAGCTCCAAAGCCTTCCGCCAAGCAGTGACAATTCTTCCACGAGCGCTGCACACTCTGGGATGCTCCACCTCACTTAGCGATCTCCTGTCACTAGGGAGACCAGGCTTCCTGCCAATTGCACAAGTTTCTCCACTCGTCAATTCCTCCGCGGCCTACCTTGATCAACCAACAAGCAATCTCTGCTCTGAATTGGCTTCCCTGATCAATTACTGATCAGACTCTGCAAGTCTCGATCACACTCAGCTTCAATCACCTCAGCTCATGCTCGCCAGCTATGCTCTCGATGATGATCGAAGCTTTGCTCGCACATAATCTCCCTTGGTTGATATTTTGTGTATGCTCTATGTGCTTGCTCTCTCTGTTTAGATGCCTTGAACCTCTGCCCAGCTTCATTTAAATAGGAACCTCTCTCTGTTCCATCAATATCAATTTTAGGAAACTCCTCCAAGCAGCAAATATCTCCTAATTTGTAGGAGATTTAATTTGAACATCAAATCTTCCATAACCAAATCTTCACCCTGGGAACATAATCTTCACTGGGATATTCTTTCTGAATATTTAGAAGCTCCTCGTTGCTCCTTGTTGAACTGTAAAGCGCTTTCTACGAAGAGCCAAACTTCTGCTGCAGAACAGTTGCTACAGCTTCCCGAGACAACTCACGCTATAGCAGCAGCTAGTTCACTGAGCTTGTTCACGAGTGCTGGGTTTGTCAATTGAATGCCATACTACATTATCAATCTCCCCCTTGGCGTTTTGACAAAACCCATTTCATAGATGATTCGATGTTTCGATTGATCCTCCTCCGATCCTCGGCTCCCCCTGCTCCCTCTCTCATCTTTCTCCCCCTTTTTGTAACATATGCCAAGGGGAAGGGGTCTGGAACTGGCTTACTGTGCCAAAATGCAGAGACCCAGAGTGGATCTCAGGGCTTTGAATCTGGCTGCATCAGAGGTTTGGTGAAGATGTCTGCAAATTGTTTGTTAGTCACAATGTGCTGAAGAGCGATGATCTTCTTCTCTACCAGATCTCTGATGAAGTGATTGACTTGTAATAATTTTGCACTCCAAATTCAGTGAATATGAAGTTCCAATGCAGGTCAAAAGCAATTTATAAACCGAAATATTTCGGGTCGTCCAAGGAGTAACTAAGCTTATGCACTACGCAAAATCTAGTTTTGTTTAGCTAACTCGATCTGTGAATTGATTTTCTGTAAAGATTTGGATTAAGACAAGCAAGCTAAGGTTAAATTGCCAAATTTCAAGAAGATTCCAAGGTTGATTTCACTTGCCTAGTGTTTTCTAATAAAGTGACAAAGATGAATGGATCATTGAAGACTATAGAGGTTATGAAGAGATCAATCTTCTAAACTAGCTTTCGCTCAATTTTGATTATCAACCTATTACGGAAATCGAATCTCAATCTCTCAATATATTGATTCGCTCTAACTTCCTCCACTAATCACAAACCGTCGCTATGATGATCAGTAAAAGAGTTCAGATGAAGCTAACCTAACCTCTAACTTATCTCTTTATCATATGTCAATAAAATCAAAGTCGGTTTTACTCTAGTCTTTCCTAAGTATGTATCTCTCAATAACGTACTCAAGTTAAAACGGATTTCATGTTGGCATTCTTTCAAACATCTAGCATGCATAACTTGACATACTTGAGTGAAAACCGTAATCCATCAATCATCCATCCTAAACTTCGTTTAGAACATCATCACAATATTTCAAACACACTAGACAAGATTCATCAAACTTTGGAATTAGGAGGATTAATCACAATACATGGAAAATGATTTCATTGCTTTCATAGATAAAGAACGAGTTACAAATCCAATTCTCTAATGAAAACAATAGATTACAACCATGCACTTGAGTAATCAAGGATTGAAACACCTCTTTTCTTCCTCCCTTTCTTCTCTGGTTCGTGCCCTATTTCCGCCTCCCAGCTCGTCTCTCGCGTCCTATCCAATCTGCCTTCTTTCTCCTTCCGGTTCCCTTCAAATTCTATGAAAATATGCTGAGCTGTCCGTATCGGTCGTATCAATACGGTTGATACGACCGATACGATCATATCCACTCGCTATGGTCGATACGACGTCAGCTGTGAAATCGAACAATCGAGACGGTCGTATCGACCATGCCGAACGTACCAATACGGGCAGTACAGGAGATACGGGCAATTTGACATATTCCTCGACTCTTTTGCATGCAGTTGCCTCTAACTTTACTCCCCATGGCGCTTGAGTAGATTGGCCCTGAAACAAGAAGGAGAGAGTGCATAATGGTCATAATATTCCAAAAATGAACGAAAACAACCAATAAAGCGAGAATCGGTCGGGAATCCAACCGATCAAACACTCCACACTTAAAATTTGATCGTCTCGAGCAAACAATCAGGACATGTTATATTATATTCAAGACTCTCTATCCCAACTTAAGCTTTGAATAATAGAGTGATGACCACCAAAGCACGGGTTTCACGAACTCTAGCCCCACACCTCACACTAACACTTCAAGCAAATTGCAATCAAAGAGTTTTCGAGCCGTCTAAGAATACATGAGGGCACACACTCAAGAAAATCAGTACCAGAGCCAACCAAAACCAATCTCGCAATCTATTCATTTTCAAGGCAAAGCATTCGAAACAAGGGTTTATACACAACATGCAGAACTCATATCCAAGCCTTAGACTTTGCATCACAATTCATAAGGAAAGAGGAGTTCGGCAAAAATTATTTTTCAAAAACAGTCATAAACCAATTGATGCTTATGTGCTAACACAAGGGTCATTCTCTTGTAAAGCATGCTAGCACACAAGCAAATTGTAGACTTGCACAAGAATGATATGGCGGATGGGCATAAAGTCAAGCTCTTACTATTTCTTTTCTCTCTCTTTTTTTCTATCAAGCTTTCGAGGAGGAACTTTTCTTCCTAACCTAGGTCATTTTTATTTTTTTTTCATCGGGTGCAAATACTTTCGAGGGGGAACTTTTCTTCCTAACCCTCGGCATTGCAGCCAGAATCACACAATAAGAACTTGACAATAAGCCCAAATAGAGGTTGAGGATGCGCAAGAAACAATTACAAGCGAGGAGCTAAGCAAGCAAACAAGAGTCACCTAAAAGCAATCGCAAGGCTAATGGTTTTTTTTAGTGCAAGCTACACCAAGGTCCAAAGCAAGCAATGAAAAATTCCTAGAATGCGAGATAGGCAACGGATAGCAATAATAAAGACTCACAAGAAGGCGCGATCATGAGAACTTACTCGGCCCTAGGCTCTAAATCAGCAAAATGAAAGAGGCTGGATGCGGTATGTGAAACTCAAGCACGTTGATCCCAAGCTTAAAAGAGGTCAAACACTCTTATAACAATATGCATAGTATGGAATCAATGAATATTTTGGTACCAAGCACTCAATGCATATTCAAGCAAGTTAATCAATGAAACACTCAATTAATATGCACCAGCCACTCCACACTTAAAATAAAGCTTAGTCCCTAAGCTAAAAATTAAAATGAGAAGAGTGCATAGGAACTCCCCTAGTGAGCGTGGCCATTTCGTGCTGGAGTCAACATATTTCTACCATCGTGATGACCTGAAAATGGGAATAGAGGTGGACAAATATAGCACAAACAAGTTCATCAGAGTCATCGCCAAAATGAGATTTGAAACATATATATCGATGACAATGAAACAGCCTCACGATGAGATTTAAACAGTTCAGAATTCCATAAGGACAAAAAAAACAGCAACAAGCAAATGTCCAAGTGCAACCAACATAGCCAACAAAAGATAACTACCAAGAGAAGTGAAGTCAATCTAGCAAGAATATCAACTAATATATCAAAAAAAATAGCATCCCAAAGGTAGTCACTCGGCGCCGCGCTGGGAAGGTCCAGCATCATCATCATTCGGGCCGGTCCATGGCATAGGATCCTGCGGCTCAAAAGTCTCGGATCCGGGAGTGGTAGGAGGTGCTAGAAAGTCATGAATTCCTCCGGCTTGAAGCAAAGCGGTGATAGCCCTGGTCGTCCACTCCTGAGAGCGCATAAGATAGTCTAGCTGGGGGCTGTAGTCCGGAGCTTGATGTGTGGGCTGAGCATCCTCTTGCGCCGCTGATGGTGGAGGCCTAGTCTCTTGTCGGCGCTTCGAAGCACGACCAGCCGCTGCAGAAGGGCCATCTATCCTATGATACCATGTACCATTAGGTAACACCATCCGCATTTGCCTAAGAGCGGCAAGGTCCAAAACTGGGAACATGCCCGGGGCAGCCGGTGGAAGTTCATAGCGAAAAGCTTCAGCGAGCGCAGTAATGAAGCCGCCACCACCAAGAACATATCTCTGATCATTGTTTTGGAACTCTTCAAAGCAGAAGGTCAAGTATGATATAACGTCAAACTCCACGCCTTTGTCAAGAGCAATGAGGAGGTCCAAATCCTGTTGAGACACTTTCGTCCCCCCTTCAACACGCGGATTGAGTGATGTCGCAATGATGCGATGCATATATTTCCATTCCGCGTCTCTAATGCACGTGGAGGGTGGGCTAGGAGTGAACACCGCGTCTTGCCTGGATAACTTCCGCCAGAATTCTGTCCGCTCAATATCACTCACCAAAGGAATAGTGCCCTCCATAGGAAATTCCAGAATGTCATGGAGTTCCTCTCTCGATAGGTGGGGCTCTTCATTCCCCAATTGAACTTTCCAGGCAGTCACCTTCTGCCCTTCGATCACAGCTTCAAAGGAAGCGATAAATTCATGGACCATGTTTTTATGAGTCGGCCATTTAGCCCCTACAAGCACCCCAAGGCCGAACTGCTGCAGCCGGCTATTAACCGAGTCAAAGATGGAGAACCTATGCATTGTCGTTATGTCGGGCATGGAGGTGGGCACAATTTCCTTCTTCCCGTCGAGGATGCGCTGAAGCCGCTCCGCGGACCTTGGATTGATGAACTTGTACATCTTAGGGAATGGAGGGGGCAGACCTGGGCAGCGGACAACGTTCTTCTTCCTGCCGGCTGTGGGCTGTTATGTGGGAGGCATTTCTGTTGAGGAGCTGAGAAAATAGGGACTGAGGTTGAGTGGCTGAACCAGGTCAGGGCCGCAGAGAAGGTCGCGACGGCTTGGAGTGAGGGCTGTTCTGTGGAGCCTTGACTAAGTGCGGCGCTAGGGTTACTCTGCGGAGCCTCGGCTGACTGCAGAACGGGCGAGCGCCGCTGGTGGCTGGAGGTCGGGCGAGCGCGGCTGGTGCGGAGCAGTGGGGTTGTGGTCGGACTAGTGCGGAGCGGTGGAGCGTGGCTGGGGTGGCTGGTGAAGGTCGCTGGGGATGTGATCGGAGGCTGGCGCGGTCGGGTGGAGAAGGTTTGCGGAACGGTGGGGAAAATCGCGATTTCAAAATCTGAAATCGCGATTTAGGTCAAAATACAGCCGACTGACCGTATCGATACGGTCGGTACGATCGGATCGACCGACACGACCATAGCCACACAATACGGTCGATACGTCCTCCGTGGAGATTTCAAGGACCGTATCGACCGTATCAATATGACCCACACGGTCCTGACGACCAAAACGGGCCGTACGATCCAGCCGAAGCAAGACGATATCGAGAAAAACTAAACCCCAAACACAGAAATAAAATAAGACGACCAAGATGCAAGCCTAACACATGACTCCTAACACAACTAAAAGAAGAAGAAAAACAAAAACAAAAGCAAGAAACAAGAGGAACTCACCGAGCGGGTTACTTCCCGAAAAGGCCTAATTTAAAGTCTTGGCGAGACGTAGCTAAGGGCGCGCATGATCAATCCAAGTGGTAGCTCACATAGCCTACCTCCTTCTCTAGCCCATGATACAATTTAATCCGATGCCCATTAACCTTGAACAACTCCCCCTCAGAATTTAAAAGCTCCACATGCCCATCATCAAATACTTTATGAACGTGAAAAGGGCCCGACCACCTAGTCCTTAACTTACCGGGAAAAAGTCTCAATCTTGAATTGAACAAAAAGACTTGGTCTCCTTTTTTGAAGCTCTTCCTCACCAGCTTCCTATCATGCCATCTCTTCGTTCTTTCCTTGTAGAGAAGGGCGTTGTCATAAGCATCCAAGCGACTCTTGTCCAATTCATGCAATTCTAACAACCGCTTCTCTCCTGCAGCACGTAAATCAAAGTTCAATCTTGTAATGCCCAAAAAGTCTTATGCTGCAACCCAACAGGAAGATGACATGCTTTCCCATAAATCAATCGATATGGAGACATTCCAATAGGGGTTTTAAATGCAGTACGGTATGCCCAAAGTGCATCATCTAGCTTAGAAGCCCAATCTTTTCTAGACCGACTGACTGTCTTCTCGAGAATGATCTTAATTTCCCTATTCGAAACCTCCACTTGCCCGCTTGTCTGTGGGTGATAAGGGGTGGCAATCTTATGGTATAAACACCATACTTCTTTAGCAAAGCCTCAAAATTCTTCTCCTTAAAATGAGACCCTCCATCACTAATAACCGTACGTGGTATGCCAAATCTAGGGAAAATGATCTTCCTAAATAGCTTCGTAACAACTTTAGCATCACAAGTAGGAGAGGCTACAGCTTCTACCCACTTAGACACATAGTCTACAGCTACTAGGATATATGAGTTTCCGAAGGAGGTGAGAAAGGGACCCATAAAATCTTTCCCCCAAACATCAAAAATTTCTACCTCTTGAATAGGATGTTGGGGCATCTCATTGCGCTTAGAAATATTACCACTCCTTTGGCAACTATCACATCTCTTGGCGTACTCGTAGGAATCCTTGAAAAGTGAGGGCCAATAGAATCCACATTGGAGAACTCGCGATGCAGTCTTGTTTCCACTACCATGCCCACCGTAGGGAGAATCATGACATTGAGCAAGAATGCTCATCATGTCCTCCTCAGCCACACAAGTCCTATAAATTCCATCTGCACAAAGCTTATAAAGGTAAGGCTCATCCCAGTAATACTTTTTCACATCATGCAGAAACCTCTTCTTCCTGTGATGATTAAGATCAGTAGGAAGTAGACCACAAACCAAATAATTCACATAATCTGCATACCAAGGAGCTGCTTGCAGCTCCACTCCCATTAAGCTCTCTCCTATGAACAAATCATCTATGGGAGTTGCTGCCACCCTAGCTTGGGGATCTTCTTCTAACCTAGAGAGATGATCAGCTACTAGGTTCTCTACCCCTTTCTTATCCTTAATGAGAATATCAAATTCTTGGAGTAGGAGTACCCACCTAATCAATCTAGGCTTAGAATCTTTCTTAGCTATGAGGTACTTGATGGCAGCATGATCAGTATAGACTATGGTATGCGATCCTACAAGGTATTGTCTGAATTTTTCAAAGGCAAACACGATGGCAAGCATCTCTTTTTCAGTGGTGGTGTAGTTAGCCCGGGTTTGGTCAAGGACTTTACTAGCATAGTAAATGGCATGTAGCTTCTTATCAACTCGTTGACCTAACACGGCACCTATTGCATATTCACTTGCATCACACATAAGTTCAAACGGGAGCTCCCAATTGGGAGGCTGAATAATAGGGGCTGAGGTCAAGGGATCTTTAAGCCTAGTGTAGGCTTCAAAACAAGCATCATCAAAATGGAAATCAACATCATGCCAAAGGAGATTAGTGAGGGGTATAGCTATCTTGGAAAAGTCCTTAATGAAACGCCTATAAAACCCAGCATGACCCAGAAAACTTCTAATCCCCTTAACATCCCTAGGAGGTGGAAGTTTGGCTATGACCTCTATCTTAGCTGGATCTACTTCTATCCCTCGATTGGAAACTAGATGTCTTAAGACTATACCCTCTTGCACCATAAAATGACACTTTTCCCAATTAAGCACTAAATCAGTCTCAATACATCTCTCAAGAACATGGGAAAGGTTAAGAAGGCAATGATCAAAAGAAGACCCATAAACCGAGAAGTCATCCATGAAGACTTCCATCTCCGTTTCTATAAGATCAGAGAAGATTGCCATCATGCATCTTTGAAAAGTTGCAGGGGCGTTACAAAGTCCAAATGGCATTCGCCTATAAGCGAAAGTCCCATAAGGACAAGTGAAAGTCGTCTTCTCCTGATCTTGTGGGTGAATGGGTATCTGGAAAAACCCACTATATCCATCAAGATAACAGAAGAAGCTATGATTGGCTAATCTATCTAGCATTTGATCAATAAACGGAAGAGGGAAGTGATCTTTCTTTGTGGCCTTATTCAACTTACGGTAATCGATACACATACGCCAACCAGTTACAGTTCATGTAGGTATCAACTCATTCCGCTCATTAGCCACAACAGTAAATCCTCCCTTCTTCGGGACGACATGGATTGGGCTAACCCAGTTTGAATCAGGAATAGAAAAGATAATGCCAGCATCTAACAGTTTCATAATCTCCTTCTTCACTACCTCACTCAAATTGGGATTCAACCTACGTTGATGTTCCTTGGATGATCTAGCCACATCTTCTAACTGAATCCTATGCATGCAAATACTAGGACTAATACCAGTAAGATCATCAATTGAGTACCCCAAAGCCTTCTTATACTTCCTAAGAACATGCAACAACCTAGAAGTCTCATCCCCATTCAAAGCAGAATTCACAATCACCGGATACGCTGAATTTTCATCAAGGAATTCATACCTTAGGCTTGCCGGTAGAGCTTTGAGCTCTACCTTGCAAGACTCCTTACCTTCTGGGATCATCTTCGAGATCTTGCTCCCCTTATCCTCATCCGTGCTGCCTTCTCCCAAATCAATAGCCCTCATGCTACGCTCATTAGTATCTTCAAAACTCAATGGATTAGATGAAGATAAAACACAATGATCTATCAAATCACATGATCCTATGGCACAGAAGGATGGGTCATGTTAACCTGGACTCTGAAGAGAATTGTAACAGAAGGGCTAGTCAGAGGAATACTGCTGATAAAAGGGGAGACAAACTCTATCTGTGGAGATTGTCAGGTTGGGAAACAAAAGAAGGCTTCACACCCAAGAGTCAAAGATGCAAGTACTACCAGACCTCTACAATTGATACACATGGACCTGATGGGTCCGATGGAAGTTGAGAGTCTGGGCAGAAAAAGGTATGCTTTCGTCTGTGTGGATGACTACTCCAGATTCACCTGGATTGATTTTATCAGAGAAAAATCAGATACTGTGAAAGTTATAGTGGCACTGGTGTCTCGTCTAGAGCAAGAGAAAAATCTCAGAATCACCAGCATTCGCAGTGATCATGGTAGGGAATTTGAAAACGAAGCTGTGGATGATTTCTATCGTCAAAGGGGTATCTCACATCAGTATTCTTCGCCCATCACCCCTCAGCAGAATGGAGTAGTGGAACGAAAGAATCGGACAATTCAAAAAATGGCCAGAGTCATGATTCATGCTAAGAGGGTTCCCCTGAGATTTTGGGCAGAGGCCATGAACACCGCATGTTACATCATTAACAGAGTCACCTTACGGAGAAGAACCAACCAGACCTGCTATGAGCTCTGGAATCAGAAGAAGCCCATAGTTAAATATTTCCACATCTTTGGAAGTGACTGCTTCATTCTGAGAGATCGAGAGTATAGGAAGAAGCTTGACCCAAAGAGTGATCCTGGAGTGTTCTTGGGCTATTCGATGAACAGCAGGGCTTATCGAGTCTATAACTAGCGGACAAATACAGTAATGGAATCCATAAATGTAGTAGTCAATGATGCTGAAGAAGTGCCTGCCACTGATACTGATGATGAAAACTCTGACTCTGAAGAGGTGCCTGCCAGTCAGAACAGAAGTGAACAAGCTGTGGCTCCAGAAGATGCTACAGCAAGTGCTGAAGCAGAAAATCCAGATGAACAATTAGAAAGCCTGTCTGAAGATCTGAATAATGAGGCTCCTGATCCACCATCAAGGCAGCCTCCGAAGAAGATTCAGAAGAATCATCCCCTGACCAATGTGATTGGAGACCTGGCAGGAAGAAGAAGAACCAGAAGCAATGCTTATCTCAATACCTGCTTTCTGTCCAGTATGGAACCTAAGAGCTTCAAGGAAGTCATGAGTGATGAATTCTGGATGATTGCTATGCAGGAAGAACTTGCAGAGTTCGAAAGACACGATGTTTGGGACTTGGTGGACAAACCCAATGGAGTGAATATTATAGGCACCAAGTGGATCTTCAAAAACAAAACTGATGTAAAGGGAAACATCACAAGAAATAAAGCCAGACTGGTTGCTCAAGGATACTCTCAAATTGAGGGCCTAGATTTCAAAGAAACGTTTGCTTCAGTTGCTCGTCTGGAGGCCATCAGACTCCTTCTAGCCATGTCTTGTTTCCTAGGGTTTAAACTGTATCAAATGGATGTCAAAAGTGCGTCCCTGAACGGCGACCTCTCTGAAGAAGTATATGTTACTCAGCCAAAAGGTTTTGAAGAGCCTCATCACCCAGAGCATGTATACAAGTTGAAGAAAGCCCTATACGGACTTAAACAGGCTCATCGGGCATGGTATGAGAGGCTGACAGTATTTCTGGAAAAACATGGCTACAAACGAGGGGGAGCTGACAAAACTCTATTTGTAAAAAGAACCAAGTCAGATGTGATCATTGCACAAATTTATGTGGATGACATTGTCTTCGGATCGAAGTCTCAGCACCTGGTGAAGCAGTTTGTGGACCACATTGATAGAGCCTATTTATACACATTATTTAGATCATAACCCTGTGCTTGTTTGCATTATTTTGTGTACAAGATTACTGGTTTCCAGTGTTTTTGTATTGCAGGGCAAAACAAGGGCCTAAGTCGGATACGCGCTAACAGGCAGCGTTTAGGACGCGCATCACACAGCCTGCGGAGCTAGCGGCGCAAAAAGAAGAAGTGGCAGAGTCGACCACGGTGCGCTAACCGATTGCGCTAAGCAGATGCCATGCGCCAGGCGCAGATGGTGGTGTATCCAAATCCTGACACGACCAGATTTGGAAGTTGCCAAGGATGAGCCTCTGAGCAGTATATAAAGAAGAGAAGGAGGCTAGGGTTGAGAGACGATTATTAGGGATTCACAATTCGTACACCCAGGAGGCACTGCGCAGCAGGACTGGAAAACACACGAGCTTGTTGAGAGGATCTGCGCCAGCCGACTGCGCCAGCCAAGACTGCAACCTGCACGCACTGTTTGCTATTGTTTTCTTGGACACCTTAGTTATTATTTACTGTTTCTATGATGTTTACCACTAGCATGTCTAGCTAAACGCTTAGTATCGGTTGGGCATGAATCTATGAGTATTTCCCTTTGAGACTTGCGCTTAATGCATAGCTTGTTTTGCTTGTATTAATTCTGTGCACATTACTGGCAGCTTGTTACATGAGTAGGGGAAGCCTTGAACCGCAATCTTACTCTTGTTACTTGTTGTTGTATGTTAAACTAGTTGAATAGCCTGACGATGCCAACTAGAAGTAACGAGCTAGGATACGCAATTACTACTTTGATCGGATTCGTAGTTGTTTAGCCTAGTTCAAGAATTAATAGCACATGAACTTTGATCGGAACATGCGCACATGTTAGGAAGCCTTGATCGGACACTAACATTAGCAAACCAAACTATAGACATTTAGAGTCGATGATAAGGAATACACTCATAGAGGATTGTCTGCGCCGATACTTCTCATAGTCATAGTACTTAATCTCTACTGCCTGCGCACGTCTAGTGCAATTCCTGCGTTTACGACTGTTTACTCGCGCATCGCGCAAACCAATCACTCACCCCCCAATCTTCGTAAGTGTAGGTCACTGGTTAAAACTGAGCTGCGTGCTCCCTGCGGAGATCGACCCTTACTTAACCGCTGTACTAGTGGAAGAGGAAGGAATTAATTTGACGCGCACAACGACGCGCGATCAAATTTTGGTGCCGTTGCCGGGGAACAACACAGCTAAGTTCTAGCTAGTTTACGTTTTTCCTTTTAGTAACTAGTTATTTTCAGTTTGTTTTGTTTTCTCGTTGTTGTTTCTGACAGCGCACAATCACCATTAGCCTGCGCAACCTTGAAACAGTTGCGCTGCGCAAATTCTAGTTGCGCACTGACAGACGCAGCAGCATTAGTTATCTTTTAATTTCGTCTTCTTTGAGATATAGAACAGGTCATGGAGGATAACAGTGTCGTTGGAGACAACTTAGGGGACAGAACCCCGGAGGAAGCAAGAGCACATAACCGCGCAGCCCTGTTCAGAGAAGAAGTGCAGCGCGAGGTTGAAGCAAGGATGGCCGCTGAACTGTATAATGCGCCACCCGCGCCACAAGCTGCGCGACGCAGAACAGTGCGCGAGATGTCAGCCCCAATCACAGTTAACCAGCCATGGTGCATTGTGCTTCCGCCAGACGGACATTTTGAACTAAGGAGCTCGCTGATCGCGCGTCGTTGTGCGCGTCAAATATAATCCTTCCTCTTCCACTCAGTACAGCGGTTAAGTAAGGGTCGATCTCCACAGGGAGCAAATAGTAAGTCTTTAGCTAGCAACCTACACTTACGAAAATGGGGGGGTGTGTGAGTGATTGAAATGCGCAATGCGCAAATGAACAGTAACTAGTGTAACGCAGGAAATTTGCACTAGACGTGCGCAGGCAGTAGAGATTAGATACTATGACTATGAGAAGTATTGGGCAGACAATCCTCTATGAGTGCATTCCTTATCACTGACTCTAATATGTCTGTAGCTTAATTTCACTTGGGTTAGTGTCCGGTCAAGGCTTCCTAACACGTGCGCATGTTCCGTTCAAAGTTCATGTGCTATTAATCCTTAGAACATAGACTAAAACAGCTGTGAATCCTGTCACAGTAGCAACTGCTTACCCTAGCTCGTTACTCCTAGTTGTCACCGTAAAGCTATCAACTAGTTTAACATATGACAAGCAAGCAACACAAGTAAGATTGCGGTTCAAGGCTTCCCCTACTCATGCAACTGGCTGTCTCCGTATGCACAGGATTAATACAAGTAAGTAAACTATGCATTAAGCTCAAGTCTCAAAGAAAGTACATCATAGATTCATGCCCAACCAACACTAAGAGTTTAGCTAGACATGCTAGTGATGAACATCATAGAATAGTAAATAATGACTAATGTGTCTGAGAAAACAGTAGCAAACAGTGTGTGCAGCTTGTCTTCTCGGCTAGCGCAAATCCTCTCAACAAGTCCGTGTGTTTTCCCGTTTTGCCGCTCACTCGCTCTCTTGTGAGGCTCTGATGATGATATGATGCTCTCAAGCACCTTCTCCCCTTTATATACTGCTCGAGAGGTCCACACTTGGCAACTTCCAAATCTGGTCATGTCAAGTTTAGGCAGTACTGGACTCTGCGCCTGGCGCACGGCATCGGCTAGTGCATGGGCTAGCGCACCTCTGCTGACTCTCGCCAACTTCTCTCCTGCTTGTGCTGCTAGCTCCGCAGGCGGATCTTTCACTCCTAGAACGCTGCCTGTTAGCGCGTATCCGACTCAAGGACTCGTTTTTCCCTGTAATACAAAAACACTAGAAACGAGTAATCTTGCTCATAAAATATTGCAAACAAGCATAGGGTTATGATCTAAATAATGCGTACAAATAGCCTCTATCAAACCCCCCACACTTGCCCCTTGTTCGTCCCGAACAAGCACTGAAGCGCGGATACAATTACCTCTTCTGGAGTCTATCGCACAGTCTTGCACTGTGATGCGAATGCACAATTGCTCAACTCGCACTGCTCTATCACCTGCGCACAACTGCACTCAACAGTTCTAATATAATAATTTCGCAATTCATTACCTCTCAGCCGGGATGAAGAATTTTTGGATGGCTGGGAGATAGCTCTTCTTAGGCTCCAGGCTGCCAGCTCCTACTCCGAAGATAGGTATATGGTGGATAACGCAGCTTCTTCCAGTGCGTGATTTGTCCGCGCACTTCCTGGGAACCTGAGCTTTCTGATGATTTCCTTATGGTCTTTGCGCATATTGATGCTTGTGCGCATGCTGATTCTTTTGTAGCGCGTATCATCTGCTGGTATTTTTCTTTTGTACAGCTTTCTCCTTAAATTCTTACATTCCCAGAGCAGTTCCAGTCTCAGCCTTCGGATAGCAGCTATGGAACTCGCCCCGCTCTCTCTCCTTTGGTCTGTCTGCGCAGGTCAGCGCACGCGTTTACATCCGCGCCTGCCTTCCTTAGCTCGATTTCCAGAGAGAAGGTGGTCTGTTTTCCCACCTCGCCACGCTATGGGTATTTCGCCTTTGGCATCTGCGTGACTGAGCGCGCTCTTTTGTCCCGAAGGCTGCGAAGCACCGGCCTCCACCAACGCTCTCGACCATATACCTTGCCTTCGAAGCAAAAGCGACTAACCGCCTCTCTGGAGCATTTCTGTCAACTCCACATCCCCTGCATATCCCAACTAACAGGAGCAAAAAAACGAAAAAATTATACTAAAATAGTAAATAGCAGCGCACGCAATACGGATAGCGCAAAACTAGCTGGAGCGCATGCGCATCCTGCACTCTAGCGCACTGTTGCTACTATTCTCTTTAACTTAAACTA
This sequence comes from Umbilicus rupestris, assembly GCA_963678935.1. NCBI lineage: Eukaryota > Viridiplantae > Streptophyta > Magnoliopsida > Saxifragales > Crassulaceae > Umbilicus > Umbilicus rupestris. The sequence goes on from OY787612.1 coordinate 8,958,247, forward strand.
AGCTATTCTAAAATGCTCAAAAATGTGAAAAGTGAATGTAACGCCCCCCCCCTTCCCGCACTTGAACAGAGACGTGTCCCCACGACTCAAGCGCAAGCGCATGGAGAGCGCACACATGCATGTAATGCAAGAATAAAGAACATAAGAACACAAACAAATAGTCACACAGCATAAACGATAGCACAAGGGTCACAAAATAGTCGGCACAAATAGTCAGCACATAATATCCAATAAGACGCAGCAAAATAAAAGACACCACCCTAAAGAAAACTAATGCTGCTGCCCCTCGGCCTTAGAAGTCCTCCGAGCTAGACGCAGCTGCTGATCCGAGCGCCTCATCCTCTGAAGAATCCGTCACGTAGTCATTGCTGGAGGCTGGTGGCACTATGGTGAGGGGGTCAGGCTGCTCATCCTCGGAAAGTGAATCCCAAATGGAATCGGAGTCTACGCTGGGATAGGCTATAGGGGACTCCGGAACAGAAGGCCAGGCAGGGGAAACTGCTAGTGGTGGTATCGGGTCGGGTTGAGGGGTGGGTTTTGCTGCGGGGGCTGCTAGTGCTGCTGGTGGTACTGGAGAAGGTGCTGCTGGGGGCTGAGTAGGAGGGCTGGCTGGCTGATGTGGCGCACTGGGGCCTGGAGGTGGTCGGTGTAGGCTGAGGAGAGGGGGAATCGCGTCTCCAAATCTCCACCCGGATGGTGGACTCATACTTAAATCCGCCCCCTCTGGCGCTAAGTATTCGATCACACGCATGACGTTGAACAACATGCGCTGCTCGGCGGTTGCTTCCTCGGGCGCCTCCTCAGCCTCAGTCCTTGGGCGCTTTGCACGTGCACGAGGGGGAGAATCCTCGATGGAAATGGTCACTGGCTCCCCTTGTGGTGCACGGGCCCTCTGGTGCGCTCCAGTCTGCGCCTGGGTCCTTGGGCGCCTGACCAGAGGCACCTCTGGTTCTTCATCCTCCTCCATGTCCTGCGCGGCTGCCGCTGCGCCCTGCGCACTGCTTTCTGCTCTGGGCCGCGGAACTCTGGCCGGCTGCAGGCGGTAGCACCATTCCAACGTGCCATCTTCCTTCAGAGCTACCGCCCTGACTCTAAACGGACGCTGGGTTGGGCGCTGATCGACGGGCAGAGGTCTGAAGGCGGGAGCTCGTGTGCAACGGTCGAGTGAAAAGTGCTGGATTGTTTTGTTCTAAGTCCTGCCTTATATACCCCCCTGGCTAGTGCATCTGACCTGCGCATTGCTAGGCGCACAGTCCTGCGCACTACTGCGTGACTAAAAAGACTACTAAGTCCTAAACTAGCTAAAAAAACTCAAAAAAAACAAAACAAGCAGAAAAATAAAATATGCGAAAATAAAACGTGTCGGGTTACCTCCCGACAAGTGCCTTTTTTTAACGTCGTTGGCTCGACTGTACCTCGTTACGTGCCAAAACGTGTGTCTGCAACCTCCCCCACTCTTGCTCCTGAGTGTTCCTGCGCCAGTGTGTGTGTTGCGATCTCATTGGTCCTGCGCAAAGGGTAAGATGGGAAATCAGCATGTGATAAATTATGCGTAACGAGGGTAGATGCAGAGGAAGAAGAGATATGAGCAATAGGTTCCAGTTCTCCCTCTGGTACATCCGGTGGTGTGTCTGGCGCAGCAGCTTGCGCATCTATTATCTCTGGTTCGGCCAAGTCAATGTTGCGTGCTGTGCTGTCCCAAGGTTCTCCTAAGTACCGTTTGACTCTCTGCCCATTAACCTGAAAACGATGCCGGTGCCCGTCTTCTAACTCGATTGTTCCGTAGGGGAAAACCTTGGCGACCGTGTATGGTCCCGTCCATTTGCTGCGCAGCTTTCCACGCATAAGCTTCAGGCGTGATGAGAATAGTAATACCTGGTCTCCTGGTTCAAAAGTGTGTCTGAGGATATGCTTGTCGTGAAAGGCCTTGGTGCGCTCCTTGTAATCGCGCAGTCCCTCATAGGCGTCCAGGCGCAGCTCTTCTAGTTCGTTCAGCTCAAATGCGCGCTCCCTTCCTGCCTCATCCAAGTGCAGGTTGCAAATGCATAAGGCCCAATATGCCTTGTGCTCGAGCTCTACTGGCAGGTGGCATGCTTTCCCATAGACCAGCCGAAATGGTGAGGTCCCAATGGGCGTCTTATGCGCAGTGCGGTATGCCCATAGCGCATCATCAAGGCGCTGGCTCCAATCTTTGCGCGATGGTCTCATAGTCTTTTCTAAGATGCGCTTGATCTCCCTGTTAGAAACTTCAGCCTGTCCATTCGTCTGCGGATGGTAAGCGGTGGACGTCTTGTGGCGCACCCCATAGTGCTTGAAAACTTGCGCCACGACCCTGTTGCAAAAGTGTGTCCCCTGGTCGCTGATTACTGTCTTAGGCACTCCGTACCTGCAAAATATGTTAGTTCTGAGAAAATCAGCGACAGTCTTACCATCATCCTTCCGCGTAGCTGATCGCGCGTCGTTGTGCGCGTCAAATATAATTCCTTCCTCTCCCACTAGTACAGCGGTTAAGTAAGGGTCGATCTCCACAGGGAGCAAGCAGTGAGTCTCAGCCAGTAACCTACACTTAAGAAAACGGGGGTTGCGTGAGTGATTGGGGGTTTTGCGCGATGCGCGAATAACAGCGAATATCGTAACTCAGGGAATTGCACTAGACGTGCGCAAGCAGTAGAGATGAAGTACTATATTTATGAGAAGTATTGGGCAGACAATCCTCTATGAATGCATTCCTTATCATTGACTCTAAAACATCTATAGTTTATGCTTTACTTGGGTTAGTGTCCGGTAAAGGCTTCCTAACACGTGCGCATGTTCCGTTCAAAGTTCATGTGCTATTAATCCTTAGAACTAGACTAAACAGCTGCGAATCCTGTCACAGTAGCAGCTGCCTACCCTAACTCGTTACTCCTAATTGACACAAGTAAGTTTGCGGTTCAAGGCTTCCCCTACGCATGCAACTAGTTTAACAGGTGACAAGCAAGCAACACAAGTAAGTTTGCGGTTCAAGGCTTCCCCTACTCATGCAACTAACTGTCTCAGCGCGCACAGAATTAATACAAGTAAATAAACTATGCATTAAGCTCAAGTCTCAAAGGTAATACATCATAGATTCATGCCCGACCAACACTAAGTGTTTAGCTAGACATGCTAGTGGTAAACATCATAAAATAGTAAATAACAACTACTGAATCCAAGAAAACGGTAGCAAACAGTGCGTGCAGTGTCTTCTCTCGGCTGGCGCAGTCGGCTGGCGCAAATCTCCTTGACAGGTCCGTGTGTTTTCCAGTTCTGCCGCGCAGTGCCTCTGGAATGTCACTGAGTGATGGTGTTCCGCTCTTTTGAAACCCTAGACTTTCTTTGTTTAAATAGTGCCCCAGGAAGTTCATCTTTTGGCAACTTCCAAATCTGGTCACTGGGACTTTGCGCCTGGCGCACAGCATTGATTGGCGCAATCGGGTAGCGCACCTCTGCTGTCCTTCGCCATTTCTTCTTTTGTTTGCGCCGCTAGCTCCACAGGCTGATCTTTCACTCCTAGAACGCTGCCTGTTAGCGCGTATCCGACTTAAGGACTCGTTCTGACCTGATATACAAAAATAGTGGAAACGAGTAATCTTGCCCATAAAATATTGCAAACAAGCATGGGTTTATGATCTAAATAACGTGTATAACTAGGCTCTATCAAACCCCCCACACTTGCCCCTTGTTCGTCCCGAACAAGTACTGAAACGCGGATACAATTACCTTTTCTGGAGATTAGCGCACAGCCTTGCATTCTAGCGCAAAATGCACAGTTGCTTCAACTTGTGCTGCTCTATCACCTGCGCACACTGCACTCAATAGTTCTAATATAATAATCCCGAAATTTCATTACCTCTCAGCCGGGATGAAGATCTTTGGATGACTGGGAGATAGCTCTTCTTAGGCTCCTGGCTGTCAGCTCCCGCTCCGAAGATAGGTATATGGTTTCTTGCGCGAGCTTCTTCCAGTGCGTGATTCGTTCGCACACTTCCTGGGAACCTGAGCCTTTGATGATATCCTTGTGGTCTTGCGCACGCAGGTACTAAGTAGTGCGCATGCTGATTCTTTGTAACGCAAATCATCTGCTTCTGCTGGTCTTTTTTCTTTTGTACAGCTTCCTTTCCAATTTTTTTTATTTTTTTATTCCCAGAACAGTTCCAATCTCAGCCTTCGGATAGCAGCTATGGAACTCGTTCCGCTCTCCCTCCTTGGTTTGTCTGCGCCGGTCAGCGCACGCGTTTACATCCGCGCCCGCTTTCCTTAGCTTGATATCCAGAGAGAAGGTGGTCTGTTTTCCCACCTCGCCACGCTTTGGGTATTTTGCCTTTTGCATCTGCGTGACTGAGCGCGCTCTTTTGTTCCGAAGGTTGCGAAGCACCGGCCTCCACTAGCGCATTCGACCATATACCTCGCCTTCGAAGCAGAAGCGACTAACCGCCTCTCTGGAGCATTTCTATCAACTCCACATCCCCTGTATATCCCAACTAACAGGAGCAGAAAAAACGAAAAAATTATGCTAAAACAGTAGATAGCAGTGCACACAATACGGATAGCGCAAAACAAGCTGGAGCGCATGCGCATCCTGCACCTTAGCGCACTACTGCTACCAATTTTCTTCAACTTAAACTAAGCTATACTAAAAATGCTCAAAACATAAAATGTAAGAGTAACGCCCCCCCCCCCCCCCCCCCACACTTGAACAGAGACGTGTCCCCACGACTCAAGCTCAAGCGCACGGAGGCTGCGCACATGCATGCAATGCAACGAAAATGAAGAACAAAAGAGTGAACACAAATAGTCACACAAAATATAGCAAGGGGGGCACAGAATGTAGGGCACAAATATTCAGCACACATAATAGTCAAGTAGACGCAGCAAAATAAAAGACAACACCCTAAAGAAAATTACTGCGCCTGCCCATGGCCTTAGAAGTTCCCCGAGCTAGACGCTGCTGCGGACCCATGCGCCTCATCCTCTGAAGAATCTGTCAAGGAGTCGGTGCTGGAGGATGGTGGCACAATGGTGAGGGGGTCGGGCTGCTCGTCCTCGGAAAGTGACTCCCATATGGAATCGGAGTCTACGCTGGGAAAGTTAATGGGGGACTCCGGAATAGAAGGCCGGGCAGGGGAAGCTACTGGTGATGGTATCGGTGCTGGTTCAGGTTCAGGGGTGGGCTCTGCTGCTGGGGCTGCTGGTTCTGGTGCGGGCTCTGCTGGAGCTGGAGCTTGTGCTGGTGCTGGAGAGGGTGCTGGAGCTGGAGCTGCTGAAGTTTCTGGGGTTCGGGTCGGAGGTGGATGGTGCAGGCTGAGGAGAGGGGGAATTGCGTCTCCAAATTTCCACCCGGATGGTGGACTCATACTTAAATCCGCCCCCTCTGGCGCTAAGTATTCGAGCACGCGCATAACGTTGAACAACATGCGCTGCTCGGCAGTGGCTGCCTCAGGCGCCGCCTCAGTCTCAGTCCTTGGGCGCTTGGCAGGGGCACGCGGGGGAGAGTCCTCTATGGAAATGGTCACTGGCTCCCCCAATGGTGCGCGGGCCCTCTGTTGCGCTCCAGTCTGCGCCCGAGTCCTTGGGCGCCTGACTAGAGGCACTTCTGGTTCTAGGGCCTCCTCCATCTCTTCGTCTGCTGCGGCGGCTGCTGCGGCTGCTGCGGCTGCTGCTGCACCTGCCGCTGCGCCCTGCGCACTGCTCTCTGCCCTGGCCCGCGCACTGCTCTCTACTCTGGCCCGCGGTGGTCTGGCTGGCTGCAGATGGTAGCACCACTCTAGTGTGCCATCGTCCCGAACGGCTACCGCCCTGATTTGCAGCATGTGGGCGCGGTCCAAAGGTATAGGCTGCACCAAGGTGTGCTCTGGCACCTCGGGCTCTCCATGTAAGGCCCGCAGCAAGTGCGTAATAAGCCCTCCACACGTCAGCGGCCCTCGCATGCTGACTCGGTTCCAATGATGCACCATGTTCAGGATGAACAGCACCTTCCGCTCATAAAACAGCCCCGTCAAAATCTCCATATCCAGGAGGCTGATCTTTGGCGCGCCGTTGAAACGGCCAATGATTGCATAGGCCACGATGCGCCACAAGTAGAACAGCCACGGGTCGCGCAGCTCTCGGCCCCTGCTGCGCCCCCCGGCGAATGCTGGCCCTGTTGCCATGTCCCTCCAAGCCTCCTGGTTATTGTGCGTGTCTAACTCCTCCTCACGCACCTTGGCAGCACCCGAATGCGCGCCTCAGCCTCCTTTCCGAGGCTATGAACCAGACACCCCTGTGTCTATATCTAATCTCCCTGTCCCCCGCCTCCATAGACGCCAGGAACTCACACGTATCCTCCTGGTCTGACGCGCTGCGGAGGTCCATTAGCGCCTCCCAACCGGCAATCGCTAGCCTCTGCGCCACGAGGTCCTCTAACCCTACCTCGCGCAGGAAATCTCGACAGATGTACGGTGTCCCGTACATGTCCAGGCTAATGAATGCTGCGTACTTGTTAGCGAAAGCCGCTGGGGTCACTTGGTCTGCGGCGGGTCTCATCTTGCGCTGGCTCCGGTCAATCGCGGTCAATGCTCCCCAAAACCCTAAAAATCGAAACTGCCCAGAATCCTCTGAAATTTGCACCGAACGAGCGCCTACTGGTCGCCTATACAACGCACAAAACAGCACTCCAAGCCGCGCACTCTAGCCTGGTGCGATTTCAAAACCCTAAAAACTGTCTTCTCCGCGCAAACCCTAACAGAAGCGGCTCAAAGCGGGATCGGGGGTTACCTGGGTGCTGTGCGGTCGTGTTGTCCTGGAATCTCTCTAGACGGACGGTGGGATGGGCGCTGATCGACGGCAGAGGTCTGAGGGCGGGAGCTTGTGTGTAACGGTCGAGTGAAAAAGTGCTGGGAATTTTTCTAAGTCTGGCCTTATATACCCCCTATGGCTAGCGCAACTGACCTGCGCATTGATAGGCGCACGGTCCTGCGCACTTGTGTGACTACAAAAAACTACCAAACCCTATTCTAACTAAAAACACGCAAAAAAAAAACAAAACAAGCAGAATAAAATGTGCCAAAATAAAATGTGTCGGGTTACCTCCCGACAAGTGCCTTTGTTTAACGTCGTGGGCTCGACGGTACCTCGTTACGTGCCAAGTAGTGCGTCTGCAGCCTCCCCCACTCTTGCTCCTGAGTGTCCTTGCGCCAGTGCTTGTGTTACGATCTCAGTGGTCCTGCGCAAAGGATAAAAGGGGAGGTCAGCATGTGATACATTATTCGTAAGGAGGGCAGATGCAGAGGAAGAGGAGATATAGGCGATGGGTGCTAGTTCTCCCTCTGAAACATCTGGTGGTGCGTCTGGCGCAGCAGCTTGCTCGTCTACTATCTCTGGCTCGGCCAAGTCAATGTTGCGTGCTGCGCCATCCCAAGGTTCGCCCAAGTACCGTTTGACTCTCTGCCCGTTAACCTGAAAACGATGCTGGTGCCCGTCTTCCAATTCAATTGTGCCGTAGGGGAAAACCTTGGTGACGGTGTATGGTCCCGTCCACTTGCTGCGCAGCTTCCCAGGCATGAGCTTCAGGCGTGATGAAAATAATAATACCTGATCGCCTGGTTCAAATGTGCGCCGGAGGATGTGCTTGTCATGAAACGCCTTGGTGCGCGCTTTGTAATCGCGCAGTCCCTCATAGGCGTCTAGGCGCAGCTCTTCTAGTTCGCTCAGCTCAAATGCGCGTTCTTGTCCTGCCTCCTCCAAGTTCAAGTTGCAAATACGTAAGGCCCAATATGCCTTGTGCTCGAGCTCCACTGGCAGGTGGCATGCCTTCCCATAGACCAGCCGGAATGGTGAGGTTCCAATGGGTGTCTTGTGTGCAGTGCGGTATGTCCATAGCGCATCATCCAGGCGCTGGCTCCAATCCTTGCGCGACGGCCTCACAGTCTTTTCCAAGATGCGCTTGATCTCTCTGTTAGAAACTTCGGCCTGTCCATTCGTCTGCGGATGGTAAGCGGTGGACGTCTTGTGGCGCACCCCATAGTGCTTGAAGACTTGCGCCACAACCCTGTTGCAGAAGTGCGTCCCCTGGTCGCTGATAACTGCCTTAGGCACTCCGTACCTGCAAAATATGTTAGTTCTGAGAAAATTAGCGACAGTCTTACCATCATCCTTGCGCGTGGCCTTAGCTTCGACCCATTTGGATACGTAATCCACGGCCACCAGTATGTACTCGTAGCCGGCAGATGGGGGAAATGGACCCATGAAGTCGATTCCCCAAACATCGAACACTTCATCCACCAGAATCGGGGTCTGCGGCATCTCGTTGCGCGCGGAGATTCCTCCAGTGCGCTGGCACCTGTCACACTTCCTGCAGTGGTCATAGGCATCTCTGAATAGGTGCGGCCAGTAGAATCCACAGTCCAAGATCTTCCTGCTCGTGCGCTTGGGACCGAAATGTCCTCCACAGGCGTGCGCATGACAAAACATCAATACAGAGTTAATCTCATGGTCAGGCACGCAACGTCTTAATATCCGATCTGGACCTATTCTAAGCATGTAAGGATCATCCCAAAGGTAATGCTTGGACTCATGTTTCAATCGCATGCACTGAGTTTTATTGAAATGAGGAGGGAACGCACCTGTGACCAGGTAATTTGCGATATGCGCATACCATGGTACCTTACCTGTTAGCGCCATCAGATGCTCGTCAGGGAATGTCTCCTTGATCTGCCCTGGCTCCTCATCCTTTATGATCCTGCTCAGGTGATCAGCGACGGTATTTTCTGTGCCCTTCTTATCTTTGATCTCTAAATCGAATTCCTGAAGCAGAAGTACCCAGCGCATCAGGCGCGGCTTGGTCTCTTTCTTGGATATGAGGTAGCGGATAGCTGCGTGGTCCGTGTAGATGATGACTCTGGCGCCTAGAACATATGCTCGGAACTTCTCCAGCGCAAATACAATTGCCAGAAGCTCCTTCTCCGTGGTGGTGTAGTTCTTCTGCGCGGAGTCTAGTGTGCGCGATGCATAGTAGATGGCATGCGGCTTCTTGTCCTCGCGCTGCCCCAAGACTGCTCCCACTGCGTAGTCACTTGCGTCACACATCAGCTCAAATGGCAGGTTCCAGTCTGGTGCGCGCATCACTGGCGCACTGGTCAGCGCTGCTTTCAGTTTATCGAACGCCGCCCTGCACTCATCAGTAAAATCGAAGCACACGTCTTTTTGCAACAGGTTAGACAGGGGTATGCAAATCTTAGAGAAATCCTTAATAAAACGCCTGTAAAACCCAGCATGCCCTAAGAACGATTTCACGTCGCGCACGTTGGTGGCATAAGGCAGATTAGAAATAATATCTATCTTAGCTTTGTCTACCTTAATACCCTCCTCTGAAATGATATGACCCAGTACTACTCCGTGCGTAACCATGAAATGACACTTCTCGTAGTTTAGCACTAAGTTCTTAGAGATGCAGCGCGCTAAGACTTTATCTAGATGTATTAAGCATGCATCAAAGGTACTCCCATATACAGTGAAATCATCCATGAACACTTCTATACATATACCAATCATATCAGAGAAAATGCTCATGACGAGGCGTTGGAACGTACCTGGCGCGTTGCACAGCCCAAAAGACATACGCCGAAACGCAAAAGTTCCGAAGGGGCATGTGAACGTGGTCTTCTCTTGATCCTCCGCAGCTATGGGTATCTGATTGTAACCTGAATATCCGTCCAAAAAACAAAAGTAAGGCTTACCTGCCAAGCGATCCAGCATTTGGTCCATGAAGGGTAGCGGGAAGTGGTCCTTGCGCGTTACAGCGTTCAGCTTCCTGTAGTCGATGCACATGCGCCAGCCAGTCTGTATGCGCTTGGGAACTAGCTCGCCCTGCGCATTCTCCTCCACCGTGATTCCTCCTTTCTTTGGCACAACGTGCACCGGGCTGACCCATCTGCTGTCTGAGATTGGGTAAATGACCCCTGCGTCAAGCAACTTCAGAACTTCCTTTTGCACTACCTCCATCATATTTGGGTTTAACCTGCGCTGAGCCTCCCTGGATGGCTTGGCACCATCTTCCAACAGAATCCGGTGCATGCACACGTCTGGGCTCACTCCGCGCAGATCAGCAAGAGTCCATCCAATAGCGCGCTGGTTCCTGCGCAGCACCTGTTGTAAACGCGCCTCCTGCTCTTCTTCCAATCCCCTCTTGATGATCACTGGCAGGGTGTCCTCATCTCCCAAGAAAATGTATTTGAGATGCTCCGGGAGTTGCTTCAGTTCGATCTTGGGTGCCTGCTCAACAGAGGGCAAGATTTTGTTAGCGGTGCAAATATGAACTATATCACGTACCTGTGTGGATGCTGGTTCAGCACTGCTTAGCTCCTCCTCTTGCTCCTCCAGCTCTGCCTGTGTCAGTAGCTCTGGTCCTATGGTTGCACTTGCACACTGCGCTTCTGTGACTAAGTCGTCAAAACTGTCCATTGCGTGCACGGTAGCGTCCTCATGTGGGTGCTGCATCCCTTCGAAGATGTTGAAATGGATTTCTTCGCCATCTACCTCCATGGAGAGCGTGCCCCTCCACACGTCTATCTTCGTGCGCGCAGTCATCAGAAACGGTCTGCCTAGGAGGATCTGCGCACCGCTGGCGCTTGATTCACCCTCCATTTCGAGCACATAAAAGTCTGCTGGGAACACAAGCTCTCCTACTCGAACTAGGACATCTTCTATCATGCCTGCAGGTTGTTTGCACGATCTATCTGCTAGCTGAATTGTGAGACCTGCAGGTTTTAGTGGTCCAAGGCGCAAGGTCGCATAGAGAGAATATGGTAATAAATTGATTGATGCGCCTAAATCGATCATGCAGTTGCTTACCGTGGTCTTACCTAAGGTGCAAGGGATAGTGAATGTACCTGGATCTCGGCACTTAGGTGGTACCTTTTGTTGCACGATTGCTGAGGCCTGCGCATTTAGCATTACTTGTGCGCATTCGCCTGTCCTTCTTTTATTCGTGCACAGCTCTTTTAAAAACTTTGCATACCTGGGAATCTGTCGAATAGCTTCTATGAGAGGTATGTTGATTTCCACCTTGCTGAACAGCTCATACAGTTCCTTGTCCAGCGCTTCTTTTCTCGCCAGTGGTGCCTGCACAGGGAAAGGAGCAGGTATGTTAGTACAATTTTTGTCCTTGTTTTTCGAGTGAGACATACCTGGCGCTTTGCCCTGCTGGTTCGTGGTTGGCGCTTCTGATTGCGCCTCTGGCTCTGGTTGCGCACTCTGAGCTGCTGGATCTGGGACTTGCGCAACTGGTTGCGCGGGCGCCTGAGCGGTCTGCTCTGTTCCCACTGTGCGCCCAGTCCTCAGTGTTACTGCATTAACTCCTCCCTTAGGGTTCTGAATCACTTGCGAAGGCAGGTTGCCATCGCTCTTTTTCAGCTCATACACCGTGGTTGCAATTTGTGATAGATGCTTTTCTATGGATTCGAACCTCTTGTCATACTTTTCATCATTCTTGCGCACTGTGTCTGCTAGCTGCCCCATGATATCTTCCAAGGATCGCCGTGGGTTCTGACTGTTCTGCGCTGGTGCGTCTGTGCGGCGATGCGGTGGATTGTAGGGTGCAGCTTGTTGCGTCTGCTGTGGCGCGCGCTGATCAGTGGGCTGCCTCTGGAAATTGTTCTCTTCTCTCCATCTGAAACCATTTGCAGCAAGCCCAAAGCGCGGCTGATTCTGCCTCTGCGGTCCTCTGTTGTCCCATCCTCCAAGGGCATTTACATCTCCAGTTTCTTCAAAAAGTGTTGGGCACTCGTCTGTCTTGTGCTCAGTGGACCTGCAGAATTCACATACCTTTGGCGCAACTGGTTGTGCGCTCTGCGCACTCATCATCTTCTGTAGCATGGCCTTCATTTCTTTGATCTCAGCGCTTGCCTCTACCTGATGCACAGAACGAGTACGACTATTTTCAAGCGTAAGCTGATGTCTTACCTGCCCAGCAGAGTCTTCTATTAGCTGCCATGCGTCCTCGGGGTACATGTTGCAAATGTCCCCTCCTGCGCATGCATTCAGTAGTCGCAACTCCATGGGCAGCAGTCCATTCAGAAACTTCTCTATCAGCACATTCTGGGGAAGCCCGTGATTGTAGCAGTTGGCTTCTAGCTCCCTGAAACGCTCGTAGTATTCTGACAGAGACTCCCCTGCGCCTTGCCTTGGCGCGGCCAATTCCCTTCTGAGCAGCGCAATCTTCGCTGCTGGATAAAATTTATCTAAGAATTTCTTCTGCAGCTGCTCCCATGTGTGGATTGATCCTGCGGGTAGGCTCATCAACCAGTGTTTGGCTGCATCGCTCAATGAAAATGGGAACGCTTTCATCTTCAGCGCTTCATCGTTTTCCCCCAAAGCCTTCATGTTCTCGCAAATGATTAGGAACTCCCGCACATGCTTGACTGGATTTTCGTTGTTCATTCCGTGAAACTTGGGCATGTGATGGATGAGTGAGCTCCTTAGTTCGAACTGTCCGTCGGGCGGAAGCACTATGCACCATGGCTGGTTAACAGTGAGTGGGGCTGACATTTCGCGCACTGTCCTGCGCCTCGCGACTGGACGAACGGGTGGCGCAATGTATGGTTCAGCGGCCATCCGTGCGTCGTCCTCACGCTGCACTTCCTCTCTGAATAGGGCTGCGCGGTTATGCGCCCTTGCTTCCTCTGGGGTTCTGTCTCCCAGGTTATCTCCAACCACACTGTTATCCTCCATGTCCTGATCCAAACTCAAGAAACGAAATTAATATGGCAACGAAGTTGTTGCGTCTGTCAGTGCGCAACTAGAATCTGCGCAGCGCAACTGTTTCAAGGTTGCGCAGGCTGATGTAATTGTGCGCTGTCAGAAACAACAACGAGAAAACAAAACAAAATGAAATAGCTAGTTACTAAAATGAGAAATGTGAGCTAGCTAAAACTTAGCTGTGTTGCTCCCCGGCAACGGCGCCAAAATTTGATCGCGCGTCGTTGTGCGCGTCAAATATAATTCCTTCCTCTCCCACTAGTACAGCGGTTAAGTAAGGGTCGATCTCCACAGGGAGCAAGCAGTGAGTCTTAGCCAGTAACCTACACTTAAGAAAACGGGGGTTGCGTGAGTGATTGGGGGTTTTGCGCGATGCGCGAGTAGCAGTGAATATCGTAACGCAGAAAATTGCACTAGACGTGCGCAAGCAGTAGAGATGAAGTACTATCTTTATGAGAAGTGCTGGGCAGACAATCCTCTATGAATGCATTCCTTATCATCGACTCTAAACATCTATAGCTTGTGGTTTACTTGGGTTAGTGTCCGGTAAAGGCTTCCTAACACGTGCGCATGTTCCGTTCAAAGTTCATGTGCTATTAATCCTAGAACTAGACTAAACAGCTGCGAATCCTGTCACAGTAGCAACTGCCTACCCTAACTCGTTACTCCTAATTGTCACGGTAAGTTTGCGGTTCAAGGCTTCCCCTACGCATGCAACTAGTTTAACAGGTGACAAGCAAGCAACACAAGTAAGATTGCGGTTCAAGGCTTCCCCTACTCATGCAACTAACTGTCTCAGTACGCACAGAATTAATACAAGTAAATAAACTATGCATTAAGCTCAAGTCTCAAAGGTAATACATTATAGGTTCATGCCCGACCAACACTAAGTGTTTAGCTAGACATGCTAGTGGTAAACATCATAAAATAGTAAATAACAACTACTGAATCCAAGAGAACGGTAGCAAACAGTGCGTGCAGTGTCTTCTCTCGGCTGGCGCAGTCGGCTGGCGCAAATCTCCTTAACAGGTCCGTGTGTTTTCCAGTTCTGCCGCGCAGTGCCTCTGGAGTGCCGCTGAGTGATGATGTTCCGCTCTCCTGAAACCCTAGACTTTCTTTGTTTAAATAGTGCCTCAGGAAGTTCATCTTTTGGCAACTTCCAAATCTGGTCACTGGGACTTTGCGCCTGGCGCACAGCATTGATTGGCGCAATCGGGTAGCGCACCTCTGCTGTCTTTCGCCATTTCTTCTTCTGTTTGCGCCGCTAGCTCCTCAGGCTAATCTTTCACTCCTAGAACGCTGCCTGTTAGCGCGTATCCGACTTAAGGACTCGTTCTGACCTGATATACAAAAACATTGGAAACGAGTAATCTTGCTCATGAAATATTGCAAACAAGCATAGGGTTATGACCTAAATAATGTGTATAACTAGGCTCTATCAAACCCCCCACACTTGCCCCTTGTTCGTCCCGAACAAGTACTGAAACGCGGATACAATTACCTTTTCTGGAGACTAGCGCACAGCCTTGCATTCTAGCGCAAAATGCACAGTTGCTCAACTTGTGCTGCTCTATCACCTGCGCACAACTGCACTCAACAGTTCTAGTATAATAATCCCGAAATTTCATTACCTCTCAGCCGGGATGAAGATCTTTGGATGACTGGGAGATAGCTCTTCTTAGGCTCCTGGTTGTCAGCTCCCGCTCCGAAGATAGGTATATGGTTTCTTGCGCGAGCTTCTTCCAGTGCGTGATTCGTTCGCACACTTCCTGGGAACCTGAGCCTTTGATGATATCCTTTTGGTCTTGCGCACGCAGGTACTAAGTAGTGCGCATGCTGATTCTTTGTAACGCAAATCATCTGCTTCTGCTGGTATTTTTCTTTTGTACAGCTTCCTTTCCAATTTGTTTCATTCCCAGAACAGTTCCAATCTCAGCCTTCGGATAGCAGCTATGGAACTCGTTCCGCTCTCTCTCCTTTGTTTGTCTGCGCCGGTCAGCGCACGCGTTTACATCCGCGCCCGCTTTCCTTAGCTGGATTTCCAGAGAGAAGGTGGTCTGTTTTCCCACCTCGCCACGCTTTGGGTACTTTGCCTTTGGCATCTGCGTGACTGAGCGCGCTCTTTCGTTCCGAAGGTTGCGAAGCACCGGCCTCCACTAGCGCACTCGACCATATACCTCGCCTTCGAAGCACAAGCGACTAACCGCCTCTCTGGAGCATTTTTATCAACTCCACATCCCCTGTATATCCCAACTGACAGGAGCAGAAAAAAACGAAAAAATTATGCTAAAACAGTAGAGAACGGCGCACGCAATACGGATAGCGCAACACAAGCTGGAGCGCATGCGCATCCTGCACCTTAGCGCACTACTGCTACTAATTCTTTTCAACTTAAACTAAGCTATACTAAAAAATGCTCAAAACATGAAATGTAAGAGTAACGCCCCCCCCCCCCCCCCCCCCCCGCCCACACTTGAACAGAGACGTGTCCCCACGACTCAAGCTCAACGCACGGAGGCTGCGCACATGCATGCAATGCAACGAAAATAAAGAACAGAAAAGGGAACACAAATAGTCACACAAAATATAGCAAGGGAGTCACAGAATGTATGGCACAAATATTCAGCACACATAATAGTCAACTGGACGCAGCAAAAATAAAAGACACCATCCTAAAGAAAATCACTGCGCCTGCCCAAGGCCTTAGAAGTCCTCCGAGCTAGATGCTGCTGCTGACCCATGCGCCTCATCCTCTGAAGAATCAGTCATGGAGTCGGTGCTGGAGGATGGTGGCACAATGGTGAGGGGGTCGGGCTGCTCGTCCTCGGAAAGTGACTCCCATATGGAATCGGAGTCTACGCTGGGAAAGTTAATGGGGGACTCCGGAACAGAAGGCCGGGCAGGGGAAGCTACTGGTGATGGTACTGGTTCAGGTTCAGGGGTGGGCTCTGCTGCTGCAGGTGCTGACTCTGCTGGGGCTGGGGCTGGAGTTGGTGCTGGAGAGGGTGCTGCTGGGGTTTCTGGGGTTCGGGTAGGAGGTGGATGGTGCAGGCTGAGGAGAGGGGGAATCGCATCTCCAAATTTCCACCCGGATGGTGGACTCATACTCAAATCCACCCCCTCTGGCGCTAAGTATTCGAGCACGCGCATGACGTTGAACAACATGCGCTGCTCGGCAGTGGCTTCCTCAGGCGCCTCCTCAGTCTCAGTCCTTGGGCGCTTGGCACGTGCACGAGGGGGAGAATCCTCGATGGAAATGGTCACTGGCTCCCCCTATGGTGCACGGGCCCTCTGGTGCGCTCCAGTCTCCGCCCGGGTCCTTGGGCGCCTGACTAGAGGCACCTCTGGTTCTAGGGCCTCCTCCATCTCTTCATCTGCTGCGGCGGCGGCTGCGGCTGCTGCTGTGGCGGCTGCTGCGCCCTGTGCACTGCTCTCTGCTCTGGCCCGCGCACTGCTCTCTGCTCTGGCCCCCGGTGGTCTGGCTGGCTGCAGACGGTAGCACCACTCTAGTGTGCCATCGTCCCGAACGGCTACCGCCCTGATTTGCAGCATGTGGGCGCGGTCCAGAGGTATAGGCTGCACCAAGGTGTGCTCTGGCACCTCGGGCTCTCCATGTAAGGCCCGCAGCAGGTGCGTGATAAGGCCTCCACACGTCAGCGGCCCCCTCATGCTGACGCGGCTCCAATGGTGCACCATGTTCAGGATGAACAGCACCTTCCGCTCATAATAAAGCCCCGTCAAAATCTCCATATCCAGGAGGCTGATCTTTGGCGCGCCGTTGAAACGGCCAATGACTGTGTAGGCCACGATGCGCCATAAGTAGAACAGCCACGGGTCGCGCAGCTCTCGGCCCCTGCTGCGCCCCGCGGCGAATGCTGGCCCTGTTGCCATGTCCCGCCAAGCCTCCTGGTTATTGTGCGTGTCTAACTCCTCCTCACGCACCTTGGCGCATCCGAATGCGCGCCTCAGCCTCCTTTCTGAGGCTATGAACCAGACACCCCTGTGTCTATATCTGATCTCCCTGTCCCCTGCCTCCAGAGACGCCAGGAACTCACACGTATCTTCCTGGTCTGATGCGCTGCGGAGGTCCATAAGCGCCTCCCAGCCGGCAATCGCTAGCCTCTGCGCCACGAGGTCCTCTAATCCTACCTCGCGCAGGAAATCTCGGCATATGTACGGTGTCCCGTACATGTCCAGGCTGATGAATGCTGCATACTTGCTAGCGAAAGCCGCTGGGGTCTCCTGGTCTGTGGCGGGTCTCATCCTGCGCTGGGCTCCGGTCAATCGCGGTCAATGCTCCCCAAAACCCTAAAATTCGAAACTGCCCAGAATCCTCTGAAACTTGCACCGAACGAGCGCCTAATGGTCGCCTACTCAACGCACAAAACAGCACTCCAAGCCGCGCACTCTAGCCTGGTGCGATTTCAAAACCCTAAAAACTGTCTTCTCCGCGCAAACCCTAACAGAAGCGGCTCAAAGCGGAATCGGGGGGGTTACCTGGGTGCTGTGCGGTCGTGTTGTCCTTGAATCCCTCTAGACGGATGGTGGTTTGGGCGCTGATCGACGGCAGAGGTCTGAAGGCGGGAGCTCGTGTGTAACGGTCAAGTGAAAAAGTGCTGGGAATTTTCTAAGTCTGGCCTTATATACCCCCCTCTGGCTAGCGCAACGGACCTGCGCATTGATAGGCGCACGGTCCTGCGCACTTGTGCGACTAAAAACTACCAAACCCTAATCTAACTAAAAACACTCAAAAAAACAAAACAAGCAGAATAAAATGTGCCAAATTAAAACGTGTCGGGTTACCTCCCGACAAGTGCCTTTGTTTAACGTCGTTGGCTCGACGGTACCTCGTTACGTGCCAAGAAGTGCGTCTGCAGCCCCCCCCCCCCCACTCTTGCTCCTGAGTGTCCTTGCGCCAGTGCTTGTGTTACGATCTCATTGGTCCTGCGCAAAGGATACAAGGGAGGGTCAGCATGTGATACATTATTCGTAATGAGGGTAGATGCAGAGGAAGAGGAGATATAGGCGATGGGTGCTAGTTCTCCCTCTGAAACATCTGGTGGTGCGTCTGGCGCAGCAGCTTGCGCGTCCACTATCTCTGGCTCGGCCAAGTCAATGTTGCGTGTTGTGCCATCCCAAGGTTCGCCCAAGTACCGTTTGACTCTCTGCCCGTTAACCTGAAAACGATGCTGGTGCCCGTCTTCTAATTCAATTGTGCCGTAGGGGAAAACCTTGGTGACGGTGTATGGTCCCGTCCACTTGCTGCGCAACTTTCCAGGCATGAGCTTCAGGCGCGATGAAAATAACAGTACCTGGTCTCCTGGTTCAAATGTGCGCCGGAGGATATGCCTGTCATGAAACGCCTTGGTGCGCGCTTTGTAATCGCGCAGTCCCTCATAGGCGTCTAGGCGCAGCTCTTCGAGTTCGCTCAGCTCAAATGCGCGTTCCTTTCCTGCCTCATCCAAGTTCAAGTTACAAATACGTAAGGCCCAATATGCCTTGTGCTCGAGCTCTACTGGCAGGTGGCATGCCTTCCCATAGACCAGCCGGAATGGTGAGGTTCCAATGGGCGTCTTGTGTGCAGTGTGGTATGCCCATAGCGCATCATCCAGGCGCTGGCTCCAATCCTTGCGCGACGGCCTCACAGTCTTTTCCAAGATGCGCTTGATCTCTCTGTTAGAAACTTCGGCCTGTCCATTTGTCTGCGGATGGTAAGCGGTGGACGTCTTGTGGCGCACCCCATAGTGCTTGAAAACTTGCGCCACAACCCTGTTGCAGAAGTGCGTCCCCTGGTCGCTGATAACTGCCTTAGGCACTCCGTACCTGCAAAATATGTTAGTTCTGAGAAAATCAGCGACAGTCTTACCATCATCCTTGCGCGTGGCCTTAGCTTCGACCCATTTGGATACGTAATCCACGGCCACCAGTATGTACTCGTAGCCGGCAGATGGGGGAAATGGACCCATGAAGTCGATTCCCCAAACATCGAACACTTCGTCCACCAGAATCGGGGTCTGCGGCATCTCGTTGCGCGCGGAGATTCCTCCAGTGCGCTGGCACCTGTCACACTTCCTGCAGTGGTCATAGGCATCTCTGAATAGGTGCGGCCAGTAGAATCCGCAGTCCAAGATCTTCCTGCTCGTGCGCTTGGGACCGAAATGTCCTCCACAGGCGTGCGCATGACAAAACATCAACACAGAATTAATCTCATGGTCAGGCACGCAACGTCTTAATATCCGATCTGGACCTATTCTTAGCATGTAAGGATCATCCCAAAAGTAATGCTTGGACTCATGTTTCAATCCCATGCACTGAGTTTTATTGAAATGAGGAGGGAATGTGACCAGGTAATTTGCGATATGCGCATACCATGGTACCTTACCTGTTAGCGCCATCAGATGCTCGTCAGGGAATGTCTCCTTGATCTGCCCTGGCTCCTCATCCTTTAAGATCCTGCTCAGGTGATCAGCGACGGTATTTTCTGTGCCCTTCTTATCTTTGATCTCTAGGTCGAATTCCTGAAGCAGAAGTACCCAGCGCATCAGGCGCGGCTTGGTCTCTTTCTTGGACATGAGGTAGCGGATAGCTGCGTGGTCCGTGTAGATGATGACTCTGGTGCCTAGAACATATGCTCGGAACTTCTCCAGCGCAAATACAATTGCCAGAAGCTCCTTCTCCGTGGTGGTGTAGTTCTTCTGCGCGGAGTCCAGTGTGCGCGATGCATAGTAGATGGCATGCGGCTTCTTGTCCTCGCGCTGCCCCAAGACTGCTCCTACTGCGTAGTCACTTGCGTCACACATCAGCTCGAATGGCAGGTTCCAGTCTGGTGCGCGCATCACTGGCGCACTGGTCAGCGCTTCTTTCAGCTTATCGAACGCCGCCCTGCACTCATCAGTAAAATCGAAGCACACGTCTTTTTGCAACAGGTTAGACAGGGGTATGCAAATTGTAGAGAAATCCTTAATAAAACGCCTGTAAAACCCAGCATGCCCTAAGAACGATTTCACGTCGCGCACGCTGGTGGCATAAGGCAGATTAGAAATAATATCTATCTTAGCTTTGTCTACCTTAATACCCTCCTCTGAAATGATATGACCGAGTACTACTCCGTGCGTTACCATGAAATGACATTTTTCGTAATTTAGCACTAAGTTCTTAGAGATGCAGCGCGCTAAGACTTTATCTAGATGTGCTAAGCATGCATCAAAGGTATTCCCATATACAGTGAAATCATCCATGAACACTTCTATGCATATACCGATCATATCAGAGAAAATGCTCATGACGAGGCGTTGGAACGTACCTGGCGCGTTGCACAGCCCAAAAGACATACGCCGAAACGCAAATGTTCCGAAGGGGCATGTGAACGTGGTCTTCTCTTGATCCTCCGCAGCTATGGGTATCTGATTGTAACCTGAATATCCGTCCAAAAAACAAAAGTAAGGCTTACCTGCCAAGCGATCCAGCATCTGGTCCATGAAGGGTAGCGGGAAGTGGTCCTTGCGCGTTACAGCGTTCAGCTTCCTGTAGTCGATGCACATGCGCCAGCCAGTTTGTATGCGCTTGGGAACTAGCTCGCCCTGCGCATTCTCCTCCACCGTGATTCCTCCTTTCTTTGGCACATCGTGCACCGGGCTGACCCATTTGCTGTCTGAGATTGGGTAAATGACCCCTGCGTCAAGCAACTTCAGGACTTCCTTTTGCACTACCTCCATCATATTTGGGTTTAACCTGCGCTGAGCCTCCCTGGATGGTTTGGCACCATCTTCCAACAGAATTCGGTGCATGCACACGTCTGGGCTCACTCCGCGCAGATCAGCAAGAGTCCATCCTATAGCGCGCTGGTTCCTGCGCAGCACCTGTTGTAAGCGCGCCTCCTGCTCTTTTTTCAATCCCTTCTTGATGATCACTGGCAGGGTGTCCTCATCTCCCAAGAAAATGTACTTGAGGTGCTCCGGGAGTTGCTTCAGTTCGATCTTGGGTGCCTGTTCAATAGAGGGCAAGATTTTGTTAGCGGCGCAAATATGAACTATATCAAGTACCTGTGTGGGTGCTGGTTCAGCACTGCTTAGCTCCTCCTCTTGCTCCTCCAGCTCTGCCTGTGTCAGTAGCTCTGGTCCTATGGTTGCGCTCGCACACTGCGCTTCTGTGACTAAATCGTCAAAGCTGTCCATTGCGTGCACAGTAGCGTCCTCATGTGGGTGCTGCATCCCTTCGAAGATGTTGAAATGGATTTCTTCGCCATCTACCTCCATGGAGAGCGTGCCCCTCCACACGTCTATCTTCGTGCGCAGTCATCAGAAACGGTCTGCCTAGGAGGATCTGCGCACCGCTGGCGCTTGATTCACCCTCCATTTCGAGCACATAAAAGTCTGCTGGGAACACCAGCTCTCCCACTCGAACTAGGACATCTTCTATCATGCCTGCAGGTTGTTTGCACGATCTATCTGCTAGCTGAATTGTGAGACCTGCAGGTTTTAGTGGTCCAAGGCGCAAAGTCGCATAGAGAGAATATGGTAATAAATTGATTGATGCGCCTAAATCGATCATGCAATTGCTTACCGTGGTTTTACCTAAGGTGCAAGGGATAGTGAATGTACCTGGATCTCGGCACTTAGGTGGTACCTTTTGTTGCACGATTGCTGAGGCCTGCGCATTTAGCATTACCTGTGCGCATTCGCCTGTCCTCCTTTTATTTGTGCACAGCTCTTTTAAAAACTTCGCATACCTGGGAATCTGTCGAATAGCTTCTATGAGAGGTATGTTGATTTCCACCTTGCTGAACAGCTCATATAGTTCCTTGTCCAGTGCTTCTTTTCTCGCCAGTGGTGCCTGCACAGGGAAAGGAGCAGGTATGTTAGTACAATTTTTGTCCTTGTTTGTCGAGTGAGACATACCTGGCGCTTTGCCCTGCTGGTTCGTGGTTGGTGCTTCTGATTGCACCTCCGACTCTGGTTGCGCACTCTGAGCTGCTGGATCTGGGACTTGCGCAACTGGTTGCGCGGGCGCCTGCGCGGTCTGCTCTGTTCCCACTGTGCGCCCAGTCCTCAGTGTTACTGCATTAACTCCTCCCTTAGGGTTCTGAATCACTTGCGAAGGCAGGTTGCCATCGCTCTTTTTCAGCTCATACACCGTGGTTGCAATTTGTGATAGATGCTTCTCTATGGATTCGAAGCTCTTGTCATACTTTTCGTCATTCTTGCGCACTGTGTCTGCTAGCTGCCCCATGATATCTTCCAAGGATCGCTTTGGTTGCTGATTGTTCTGCGCTGGTGCGTCTGTGCGGCGATGCGGTGGATTGTAGGGTGCAGCTTGTTGCGTCTGCTGTGGCGCGCGCTGATCAGTGGGCTGCCTCTGGAAATTGTTCTCTTCTCTCCATCTGAATCCATTTGCAGCAAGCCCAAAGCGCGGCTGATTCTGCCTCTGCGGTCCTCTGTTGTCCCATCCTCCAAGGGCATTTACGTCTCCAGTTTCTTCAAAAAGTGTTGGGCATTCGTCTGTCTTGTGCTCAGTGGACCTGCAGAATTCACATACCTTTGGCGCAACTGGTTGTGCGCTCTGCGCACTCATCAGCTTCTGCAGCATGGCCTTCATTTCTTTGATCTCAGCGCTTGCCTCTACCTGATGCACAGAACGATTACGACTACTTTCAAGTGTCAATTGATGTCTTACCTGCCCAGCAGAGTCTTCTATCAGCTGCCATGCATCCTCCGGGTACATGTTGCAAATGTCCCCTCCTGCGCATGCATTCAGTAGTCGCAGCTCCATGGGCAGCAGTCCATTCAGAAAGTTCTCTATCAGCACATTCTGGGGAAGCCCGTGATTGTAGCAGTTGGCTTCTAGCTCCCTGAAACGCTCGTAGTATTCTGACAGAGACTCCCCTGCGCTTTGCCTTGGCGCGGCCAATTCCCTTCTGAGCAGCGCAATCTTCGCTGCTGGATAAAATTTGTCTAAGAATTTCTTCTGCAGCTGCTCCCATGTGTGGATTGATCCTGCGGGTAGGCTCATCAGCCAGTGTTTGGCTGCATCGCTCAATGAAAATGGGAACGCCTTCATCTTATGCGCTTCATCGTTCTCCCCCAAGGTCTTCATGTTCTCGCAAATGATTAGGAACTCCCGCACATGCTTGACTGGATTTTCGTTGTTCATTCCGTGAAACTTGGGCATGTGATGGATGAGTGAGCTCCTCAGTTCGAACTGTCCGTTGGGCGGAAGCACTATGCACCATGGCTGGTTAACAGTGAGTGGGGCTGACATTTCGCGCACTGTCCTGCGCCTCGCGACTGAACGAACGGGTGGCGCAATGTATGGTTCAGCGGCCATCCGTGCGTCGACCTCACGCTGCACTTCCTCTCTGAATAGAGCTGCGCGGTTATGTGCCCTTGCTTCCTCTGGGGTTCTGTCTCCCAGGTTATCTCCAACCACACTGTTATCCTCCATGTCCTGATCCAAACTCAAGAAACGAAATTAAATGGCAACGAAGTTGTTGCGTCTGTCAGTGCGCAACTAGAATCTGCGCAGCGCAACTGTTTCAAGGTTGCGCAGGCTGATGTGATTGTGCGCTGTCAGAAACAACAACGAGAAAACAAAACAAAATGAAATAACTAGTTACTAAAATGAGAAATGTAAGCTAGCTAAAACTTAGCTGTGTTGCTCCCCGGCAACGGCGCCAAAATTTGATCGCGCGTCGTCGTGCGCGTCAAATATAATCCTTCCTCTCCCACTAGTACAGCGGTTAAGTAAGGGTCGATCTCCACAGGGAGCAAGCAGTGAGTCTTAGCCAGTAACCTACACTTAAGAAAACGGGGTTGCGTGAGTGATTGGGGGTTTTGCGCGATGCGCGAGTAACAGCGAATATCGTAACGCGGGAAATTGCACTAGACGTGCGCAAGCAGTATAGATGAGATACTATGTTTATGAGAAGTGCTGGGCAGACAATCCTCTATGAATGCATTCCTTATCATCGACTCTAAATGTCTATAGTTTGTGTCCTACTTGGGTTAGTGTCCGGTAAAGGCTTCCTAACACACGCGCATGTTCCGTTCAAAGTTCATGTGCTATTAATCCTAGAACTAGACTAAACAGCTGCGAATCCTGTCACAGTAGCAACTGCTTACCCTAACTCGTTACTCCTAGTTGTCACGATAAGTTTGCGGTTCAAGGCTTCCCCTACTCATGCAACTAGTTTAACATAGGACAAGCAAGCAACACAAATAGGATTGCGGTTCAAGGCTTCCCCTACTTATGCAACTAACTGTCTCAGTATGCACAGAATTAATACAAGTAAATAAACTATGCATTAAGCTCAAGTCTCAAAGGTAATACATCATAGATTCATGCCCGACCAACACTAAGTGTTTAGCTAGACATGCTAGTGGTAAACATCATAAAATAGTAAATAACAACTATTGTATCAGAGAAAACGGTAGCAAATAGTGCGTGCAGTGTCTTCTTATGGCTGGCGCAGTCGGCTGGCGCAACTCTCCTTGACAGGTCCGTGTGTTTTCCAGTTCTGCCGCGCAGTGTCTCTGGAGTGCCACTGAGTGATGATGTTCCGATCTTTTAAAACCCTAGACTTTCTTTGTTTAAATAGTGCCCAGGAAGTTCATCTTTTGGCAACTTCCAAATCTGGTCACTGGGACTTTGCGCCTGGCGCACGGCATTGATTGGCGCAATCGGGTAGCGCACCTCTGCTGTCTTTCGCCATTTCTTTTTCTGTTTGCGCCGCTAGCTCCGCAGGCTGATCTTTCACTCCTAGAACGCTGCCTGTTAGCGCGTATCCGACTCAAGGACTCGTTTTGACCTGATACACAAAAACAACAGCTGCGAATCCTGTCACAGTAGCAACTGCCTACCCTAACTCGTTACTCCTAGTTGTCACGATAAGTTTGCGGTTCAAGGCTTCCCCTACGCATGCAACTAGTTTAACAGGTGACAAGCAAGCAACACAAGTAAGATTGCGGTTCAAGGCTTCCCCTACTCATGCAACTAACTGTCTCAGTATGCACAGAATTAATACAAGTAAATAAACTATGCATTAAGCTCAAGTCTCAAAGGTAATACATCATAGATTCATGCCCGACCAACACTAAGTGTTTAGCTAGACATGCTAGTGGTAAACATCATAAAATAGTAAATAACAACTACTGTATCAGAGAAAACGGTAGCAAATAGTGCGTGCAGTGTCTTCTCTTGGCTGGCGCAGTCGGCTGGCGCAACTCTCCTTGACAGGTCCGTGTGTTTTCCAGTTCTGCCGCGCAGTGTCTCTGGAGTGCCACTGAGTGATGATGTTCCGATCTTTTAAAACCCTAGACTTTCTTTGTTTAAATAGTGCCCAGGAAGTTCATCTTTTGGCAACTTCCAAATCTGGTCACTGGGACTTTGCGCCTGGCGCACGGCATTGATTGGCGCAATCGGGTAGCGCACCTCTGCTGTCTTTCGCCATTTCTTTTTCTGTTTGCGCCGCTAGCTCCGCAGGCTGATCTTTCACTCCTAGAACGCTGCCTGTTAGCGCGTATCCGACTCAAGGACTCGTTTTGACCTGATACACAAAAACAACAGCTGCGAATCCTGTCACAGTAGCAACTGCCTACCCTAACTCGTTACTCCTAGTTGTCACGATAAGTTTGCGGTTCAAGGCTTCCCCTACGCATGCAACTAGTTTAACAGGTGACAAGCAAGCAACACAAGTAAGATTGCGGTTCAAGGCTTCCCCTACTCATGCAACTAACTGTCTCAGTATGCACAGAATTAATACAAGTAAATAAACTATGCATTAAGCTCAAGTCTCAAAGGTAATACATCATAGATTCATGCCCGACCAACACTAAGTGTTTAGCTAGACATGCTAGTGGTAAACATCATAAAATAGTAAATAACAACTACTGTATCAGAGAAAACGGTAGCAAATAGTGCGTGCAGTGTCTTCTCTTGGCTGGCGCAGTCGGCTGGCGCAACTCTCCTTGACAGGTCCGTGTGTTTTCCAGTTCTGCCGCGCAGTGTCTCTGGAGTGCCACTGAGTGATGATGTTCCGATCTTTTAAAACCCTAGACTTTCTTTGTTTAAATAGTGCCCAGGAAGTTCATCTTTTGGCAACTTCCAAATCTGGTCACTGGGACTTTGCGCCTGGCGCACGGCATTGATTGGCGCAATCGGGTAGCGCACCTCTGCTGTCTTTCGCCATTTCTTTTTCTGTTTGCGCCGCTAGCTCCGCAGGCTGATCTTTCACTCCTAGAACGCTGCCTGTTAGCGCGTATCCGACTCAAGGACTCGTTTTGACCTGATACACAAAAACATTGGAAAC
This sequence comes from Umbilicus rupestris, assembly GCA_963678935.1. Lineage (NCBI taxonomy): Eukaryota > Viridiplantae > Streptophyta > Magnoliopsida > Saxifragales > Crassulaceae > Umbilicus > Umbilicus rupestris. The sequence continues at coordinate 8,984,303 of OY787612.1, forward strand.
AAGTAATCTTGCTCATGAAATATTGCAAACAAGCATAGGGTTATGCTCTAAATAATGTGTATAACTAGGCTCTATCAATCACGCTACTCAGAAGGGAACTGGCCGCGCCAAGGCAGAGCGCAGGAGAGTCACTGTCAGAGTATTACGAGCGTTTCAGGGAGCTAGAGGCCAACTGCTACAATCATGGCCTGCCCCAAAATGTGCTGATAGAGAACTTCCTGAATGGATTGCTACCCATGGAGCTGAGGTTATTGAACGCATGCGCAGGAGGCGACATTTGCAACATGTATCCAGAAGACGCATGGCAGCTAATAGAAGACTCTGCTGGGCAGGTACGACATCAGCTAACACTTGAAAATAGTCGTACTCGTTCTGTGCATCAGGTAGAAACAGGCGCTGAGATCAAGGAAATGAAGGCCATGCTGCAGAAGTTGATGAGTGCGCAAAGCGCACAACCAGTTGCACCAAAGGTATGTGAATTCTGCAGGTCAACCGAGCACAAAACTGATTAATGTCCCACACTTTTCGAGGAATCTGGAGATGTCAATGCCCTTGGAGGATGGGATAACAAAGGATCACAAAGACAGAATCAGCCGCGCTTTGGACTAGCCGCAAATGGATTCAGATGGAAGGAGGAAAACAATTTCTAGAGGCAGTCCACAGACCAGCGCGCACCACAGCAGACGCAACAAGCTGCGCCCTACAATCCACCGCATCGCCGCACTGACGCACCAGCGCATAACAACCAGCAACCGAGGCGATCTTAGGAAGATATCGTGGGGCAGCTAGCAGACACAGTGCGCAAGAATGACGAGAAGTATGACAAGAGGTTCGAGTCCATTAAAAAGCAGCTATCACAGATCGCTACCACGGTATATGAGCTAAAGAAGAGCGATGGCAACCTGCCTTCGCAAGTGATTCAGAACCCCAAAGGAGGAGTCAATGCAGTGACACTGAGGACTGGGCGCACAATAGGAGCAGAGCAGACCACGAAGGCGCCCGCGCAACCAGCTGCACAAGTCTCGGATCCAGCAGAACAGAATGCGCAACCAGAGCAAGATGCGCAACCAGAAGTGCCAGCCACAAGCCAGCAAGGCGAGGCGCCAGGTATAACACAAATAAACGACAAGGGCACGAATCGTACTAATATACCTGCACCTTTTCCTGTGCAGGCACCATCGGCTAGAAAGGAGGCGCTGGACAAAGAGCTATACGAGTTATTCAGAAAGGTGGAAATCAACATTCCCCTTATCGAAGCAGTTCGGCAGATTCCCAGGTACGCCAAGTTTTTAAAGGAGCTGTGCACAAACAAGAGGAGGAAAGGCGAACGCGCACAGGTAATGCTAAATGCGCAGGCCTCAGCAATCGTGCAACATAAGGTACCACCTAAGTGCCGAGACCCAGGTACGTTCACCATCCCATGCACTTTAGGTAAAACCACAGTGAGCAACTGCATGATTGATTTAGGCGCATCTATCAATTTGTTACCTTATTCCCTATATGCGACATTGCGCCTTGGACCACTAAAGCCTGTAGGTCTCACCATTCAGCTAGCAGATCGGTCGTGCAAACAACCTGCAGGCATGATAGAGGATGTTCTTGTGCGAGTAGGAGAGCTGGTGTTCCCAGCAGATTTCTATGTGCTAGAAATGGAGGGTGAATCGAGCACCAGCAGTGCGCAGATCCTACTGGGCAGACCTTTTCTGATGACCACGCGCACTAAGATAGACGTGTGGAGGGGCACGCTCTCCATGGAGGTTGATGGCGAAGAAATCCATTTCAACATATTCAAGGGGATGCAGCATCCTCATGAGGACGCCACAGTGCACGCAATGGACAGCTTAGATGATTTAGTCACAGATGCACAATGCGCAAGCGCAACGGTAGGACCAGAGCCACTGGCACAGACAGAATTGGAGGAGCAGGACGAGGAGCTGAGCAATGCTGAACCAGAGCTCAGACAGGTACACGGTATAGTTCATATTTGCACTGCCAATAAAATCTTGCCCTCTATTGAATAGGCACCCAAGGTCGAACTGAAGCAACTTCCAGAGCACTTCAAATACATTTTCTTGGGAAATGAGGACACCCTGCCAGTGATCATAAAGAAAGGATTAGAAGAGGAGCAGGAAGTGCGTTTACAGCAGGTGCTGCGCAGGAACCAGCGCGCTATAAGATGGACACTGGCTGATCTGCGTGGAGTGAGCCCAGACGTATGCATGCATAGAATTCTATTGGAAGATGGTGCCAAACCATCCAGGGAGGCTCAGCGCAGATTGAACCCAAATATGATGGAGGTAGTGCAGAAGGAAATTCTAAAGTTGCTTGACGCAGGAGTCATTTACCCCATCTCGGACAGCAAATGGGTCAGTCCAGTGCACGTTGTGCCTAAGAAGGGAGGAATCACAGTGGAAGAGAATGCGCAAGGCCAGCTAGTTCCCAAGCGCATACAGACTGGATGGCGCATGTGCATCGACTACAGAAAGCTTAACGCAGTAACGCGCAAGGACCATTTCCCTCTACCCTTTATGGACCAGATGCTGGACAGATTAGCAGGTAAGCTCTATTTTTGTTTCTTGGACGGCTATTCAGGGTACAACCAGATACCCATAGCTGCGGAGGATCAGGAGAAGACCACGTTCACCTGCCCGTTCGGTACATTTGCGTTTCGGCGCATGTCATTTGGGCTGTGTAACGCGCCAGGTACGTTCCAACGCCTTGTCATGAGCATTTTCTCTGATATGATTGGTATATGCATAGAAGTGTTCATGGATGATTTTACTGTATATGGAGGTACCTTTGATGCGTGCTTAACTCATCTTGATAAGGTCTTAGCGCGCTGCATTTCTAAGAACCTAGTGCTTAATTATGAAAAATGTCATTTCATGGTAACGCATGGTGTAGTGCTAGGACACATCATCTCAGAGGAGGGGATCAAGGTAGACAAAGCTAAGATAGACCTTATTTCTAATCTACCTTATGCCACTAGCGTACGCGATGTGAAGTCATTCCTCGGGCACGCTGGGTTTTACAGGCGCTTCATAAAAGACTTCTCTAAATTTTGTATACCCCTGTCTAACCTCTTGCAAAAGGATGTGTGCTTCGATTTTACTGATGAGTGCAGGGCCGCATTTGATAAGCTGAAGGAAGCGCTGACCAGTGCGCCAGTGATGCGCACACCAGACTGGAACCTGCCATTTGAACTGATGTGCGACGCAAGCGATTATGCAGTAGGTGCAGTCCTGGGGCAGCGAGTGGACAAGAAGCCGCACGCCATCTATTATGCATCGCGCACACTGGACGATGCGCAGAGGAACTACACCACCACGGAGAAGGAGCTTCTGGCAATTGTGTTTGCGCTAGAGAAGTTCCGTGCATATGTTCTAGGCGCTAGGGTCATCATATACACAGACCACGCAGCCATCCGCTACCTAATGTCCAAGAAAGAAACTAAGCCGCGCCTGATGCGTTGGGTGCTCCTACTGCAGGAATTCGACCTGGAGATCAAGGATAAGAAGGGCACGGAGAACACAGTTGCGGACCACCTGAGCAGGATCGTAAAGGAGGAGGAGCCAGGGCAGATCACTGAGACATTCCCTGACGAGCATCTGATGGCGCTGACAGGTAAGGTACCATGGTATGCGCACATTGCGAATTACCTGGTCACAGGTACGATCCCTCCGCATTTCAATAAAACCCAGTGCATAAGATTGAAGCATGAGTCCAAGCATTACATTTGGGATGATCCGCATATGCTCAGAATAGGACCTGATCAGATATTGAGGCGCTGCGTGCCTGACCATGAAATTAACTCTGTTTTGATGTTTTGTCATGCGCACGCATGTGGAGGACACTTTGGTCCGAAGCGCACCAGCAGGAAGGTCCTGGACTGCGGATTTTATTGGCCGCACCTGTTTAGAGACGCATATGACTACTGCAGGAACTGTGACAGGTGCAAGCGCACATGAGGCATATCAGCGCGCAACGAGATGCCGCAGACGCTAATTCTAGTGGATGAAGTGTTTGATATATGGGGAATTGACTTCATGGGGCCATTTCCTCCATCTGCCGGATACGAGTACATATTGGTGGCAGTGGATTATGTCTCCAAATGGGTCGAAGCTAAGGCCATACGGAAGGATGATGGTAAAACGGTCGCTGAGTTTCTAAAAACTAACATTTTTTGCAGGTACAGGGTGCCTAAGGCAATCATCAGCGACCAGGGGACGCACTTTTGCAATAGGGTTGTGGCGCAAGTTTTCAAGCATTATGGGGTGCGCCACAAGACGTCCACTGCTTATCACCCTCAGACAAATGGACAGGCCGAGGTCTCCAACAGAGAGATCAAGCGCATCCTGGAGAAGACTGTGAGACCATCGCGCAAAGATTGGAGCCGGCGCCTGGACGATGCGCTGTGGGCATACCGCACTGCGCATAAGACACCAATCGGGACTTCACCGTTTCAGTTGGTTTACGGAAAAGCATGCCATCTGCCAGTAGAATTGGAACACAAAGCATACTGGGCCTTACGCATTTGCAACCTGAACCTAGACGAGGCTGGAAAGGAGCGTGCGTTTGAGCTGAGTGAATTAGAAGAGCTGCGCCTGGATGCCTATGAGGGACTGCGCGATTACAAGGAGCGGACTAAGGCGTTTCATGACAAGCATATCCTCAGACGCACTTTTGAGCCAGGAGACCAGGTATTATTATTCTCATCATGCCTGAAGCTCATGCCTGGAAAGCTGCACAGCAAATGGACAGGACCGTACACAGTCACCAAGGTTTTTCCCTACGGAACAATCGAATTAGAAAACGAGCACCGGCATCGTTTTCAGGTCAATGGGCAGAGAGTCAAACACTATCTAGGAGAACCTTGGGATAGCACAGCGCGCGACATTGACTTGGCGGAACCTGAGATAACAGATGCGCCAGCTGCTGCGCCAGAGGCACCACCAGATGCACCAGAGGGGGAACTGAAACTATTGCTCACATTTCTTCTTCCTCTTCATCTACCCTCGTTACTGCAGACTTCTCACATATTATCCATGCTGACTACCCTTTTTATCCTTTGCGCAGGACCAAGAAGAGCACAACCCATGCACAAGCGCAGGATCACTCAGGAGCAAGAGTGGGGGAGGTCGCTGGCACACATTTGGGCACGTAACAAGGTACAGTCGAGCCAACGACGTTAAACAAAGGTACTTGTCGGGAGGTAACTCGACACGCTTTCCTTTTACACGTTTTTCTTTATATTGTTCTTTGTTTTGCTTGCATGCATGTGCGCGTCCTCCGTGCGCTTGAGCTTGAGTCGTGGGGACACGTCTCTGTTTAAGTGTGGGGGGAGCGTTACACTTACATTTCACGTTTTTTTTGAGCTTTTTAGTGTAGCTTAGTTTAATTGAAGGAAACAGTAGCAGTAGTGCGCTTGTGTGCGGGTTGCGCGCACTGTTCAGCTTGCTTGCGCTATCCATATTGCGCCGTGCGCTGCTATCAACTATTTTTAGTATATTTTTTCGTTTCTCTGCTCCTGTTAGTTGGGATATACAGGGGATGTGGAGTTAACAGAAATGCTCTAGAGAGGCGGTTAGTCGCTCGCGCTTCAGAGGAGAGGTATATGGTCGAGAGCGCGAGTGGAGGCCGGCGCTTCGCGACCTTCGGAACAAGAGAGCACGCTCAGTCACGCAGATGCCAAAGGCAAGTACCCAAAAGCGTGGCGAGGTGGGAAAACAGACCACCTTCTCTCTGGAAGTTGAGCCAAGGAAGGCGGGCGCGGGTGTAAACGCGTGCGCTGACCTGCGCAGATAGACCAAGGAGGGAGAGCGGGGCGGTGTTCCATAGCTGTTATCCGGAGGCCGAGACTGGAACCGTTCTGGGAAGGATAAGAACCATAGACAAAGCTGTACAAAAGAAAAATACCAGCAGATGATATGCGCTACAAAAGAATCAGCATGCGCACACATAAGCACCAGCATGCGCAAGTCCACAACAAAAATCATCAAAAAGCTTGAGTTCCCAGGAAGTGCGCGGAAGATTCACGCACCGGAAGAAGCTTGCGCTGTTAACCATATACCCATCCTCGGAGTGAGAGCTGACAACCAGGAGCCTATGAAGAGCTATCTCCCAGCCATCCGAAATGATCTTCATCCCAGCTGAGAGGTAATGAATTTTGAAATCACTATACTTAAACTGTTGACAGCAGAGGTGCGCAGGAGGTAGGGCAGCGCAAGGTGATCAGTAGTGCAGATCGCGCCAGAGTGCAAGACTGTGCGCTAGACTCCAGAGAGGTAATGGTATCCATGCTTGAGTGCTTGTTCGAGGACGAACAAGGGGCAAGTGTGGGGGGTTTGATAGAGCCTATTTATACACATTATTTAGATCATAACCCTGTGCTTGTTTGCATTATTTTGTGTACAAGATTACTGGTTTCCAGTGTTTTTGTATTGCAGGGCAAAACAAGGGCCTAAGTCGGATACGCGCTAACAGGCAGCGTTTAGGACGCGCATCACAAAGCCTGCGGAGCTAGCGGCACAAACAGAATAAGTGGCAGAGTCGACCACGGTGCGCTAACCGATTGCGCTAAGCAGATGCCATGCGCCAGGCGCAGATGGTGGTGTTTCCAAATCCTGACACGACCAGATTTGGAAGTTGCCAAGGATGAGCCTCTGAGCAGTATATAAAGAAGAGAAGGAGGCTAGGGTTGAGAGACGATTATTAGGGATTCACAATTCGTACACCCAGGAGGCACTGCGCAGCAGGACTGGAAAACACACGAGCTTGTTGAGAGGATCTGCGCCAGCCAAGACTGCAACCTGCACGCACTGTTTGCTATTGTTTTCTTGGACACCTTAGTTATTATTTACTGTTTCTATGATGTTTACCACTAGCATGTCTAGCTAAACGCTTAGTATCGGTTGGGCATGAATCTATGAGTATTTCCCTTTGAGACTTGCGCTTAATGCATAGCTTGTTTTGCTTGTATTAATTCTGTGCACATTGCTGGCAGCTTGTTACATGAGTAGGGGAAGCCTTGAACCGCAATCTTACTCTTGTTACTTGTTGTTGTATGTTCAACTAGTTGAATAGCCTGACGGTGCCAACTAGGAGTAACGAGCTAGGATACGCAATTACTACTTTGATCGGATTCGTAGTTGTTCAGCCTAGTTCAAGAATTAATAGCACATGAACTTTGATCTGAACATGCGCATATGTTAGGAAGCCTTGATCGGACACTAACATTAGCAAACCAAACTATAGACATTTAGAGTCGATGATAAGGAATACACTCATAGAGGATTGTCTGCGCCGATACTTCTCATAGTCATAGTACTTAATCTCTACTGCCTGCGCACGTCTAGTGCAATTCCTGCGTTTACGAATGTTTACTCGCGCATCGTGCAAACCAATCACTCACCCCCCAATCTTCGTAAGTGTAGGTCACTTGTTAAAACTGAGCTGCGTGCTCCCTGCGGAGATCGACCCTTACTTAACCGCTATACTAGTGGAAGAGGAAGGAATTAATTTGACGCGCACAACGACGCGCGATCACACATTGTTAAGGTATGTGGCATCATTGACAAACTCCTACAAAGTGCACTAGAGCTTGCTACAGCAAGTATGGAAAGAAAACAGCTGATGAAGAGCTTTCCAGAGTGAGCAAACTCAGTAAGTGGCGCTCCAGATGAAGACATTAAGTGGCGCTCCAGATAAAGACATTAAGTGGCGCCTGAGCTTAATGTCTTCACGAGGAGCGCGACTTAATGTTGCCTTGGGGCGCTCAGAAATCTGAAAGTGATCATGAAGACATCAGCTTGTGCAATCTGGGCAGAGGGACTATCTCAGTGCTCAAGCAGTGGAGTAAGCAAGTGCTATAGCAATCTCCGGAGCAGAAGTTCAGTAGCAGAAGTATCGCATACCTTCAGACAGCATGTGCTACAGCAGATGCTGGAGCTAAAATGCTGTAGTAGAAATTGAAAGAGCTGAATATTCAGGAGAATATTTCTGGAGTGTCTCTCAAGAACAAGGGCAGATTTGTTGAGTGAAGATTTGATTGGAAAATCAAAACTTCTACAAATTAGGAGATATGATCTTGTAGATATCTTGGAGGACCTTCCTTAAAATTGATGGGATTGTTTCCTAATGCATTTAGGAAATTCCAGCAGCAGCAAACAAACCAGCACAAGTGAACAAGGAGTTGCTGCAGCTCAAGTTATCAAGCAGGCCAGCAGAAGTGAACTAGCAGCAGCTGCAGCAGGGGATGCTACAGCAGGAGCTTGTTCAACTGGCTGTTTCAACCATCCAAGAAGCAGCAGCAACCTGGGCTTGTCCAGAAGGGCTGGAAACTCTATGGAGAGCATCTGAAGAATTTCTAAACTGCTGAAGAGTTTATTCCAGTGAGGTTTACTAATCAGAGAAGGAGATTTATATTGAAGATAAATATCAAATCTAATCTCCTAGATTTTAGGAGATAATTGTTCTTGTTTGGGACATTGCCTAAACCTGGACATTGCTAAAAGCTGGTGATGCTATTTAAGCAGAAGGGGTTTAGAGCAGAGAGGTTGATCGAAGCTGAGCGATACACGAGTGCATACACAGATTTCAGAGAGAGCAATCTTTGGTGTGCGACGGACGAATTCTTCGATCATCACCCGAGAGCAGAGCGTGAGCGCAGAGCTGTGGTGATTGTAGCAGAAGGGAATCAGGACTTGCAGAGTCTGATTCGAGCTTGATCTGGAAGCCAATTCAGAGCTGCGGAGCTTGTTGGTTGATCAAGGGAAGCCGCGGAAGAACTGACGGGTTGTTGGCTCGGTCGAGTGTCGTGCGGCTGTACTCGCTAGTGGCAGGTGGTCACTGAGTGAGGGGGAGTATTCCAGAGTGTGCAGCGCTCGTGGAATCGTTCGATCGGCTCGGTGGAAGGCCTTGGAGCGACGTGGACATTTGTGCTTCAGCTGTGTGTTACAGCAGTTGCTACAGCAACCCTGCTGAGTAGTTGTAGTTTAGAATAGGCTGAGTCTTGAGAAGTCTGTAGCTATTCTAGATTGACATATTGCAGAGGGTGTGCAGACACAAGTCAGAGCTTGTTCTGATTGTGTTGAGTGATCCACACAAGGTTGAGTAGCATAGGTGGCGTGAGTTGTAACCGTGTGTACGTGGGAACCTTCGAGTTAGTGGATTGAGGACTGGAGAATAGTCCTCCCCAGACGTAGGCAGTTGGCCGAACTGGGTGAACAAACTTTGTCTTGTTCATTGCTTGCTGAGACAATTTCCTTGTGAACAAGAGTGTGCTGCAGCAACTGCTTGTTTACAAATCTGTCGAACTAAGACACTGTGAAATTTCACACATGCAGCAGGAATTCCAAATGAGCATGGTCGGAGAACTGTCCTATTTCCTTGGCCCGGAGATTACCCAGAAAGAAGATGGCATCTTTATTGCACAAAGCAAATACAGCAAGAATCTTGTGCAGAAATTTCAGCTAGATAAGGCCAGCCACAAACGAACCCCTGCTGCCACTCACGTCTAAGCCATCAAAGATGAACATGGAGTGGAAGTGAGTCAGACAATCTACAGAAGCATGATTGGGAGCTTACTGTACCTGACTGCCAGCCGCCCCGACATTTCCATTGCAGTAGGAGTCTGTGCCAGATTTCGAGCCTGTCCCAAAGATAGTCACTTGCAGTTGGTCAAGTGAATCATTAGGTATGTTGGAGGAACTGTGAACTATGGCTTATGGTATACTAAGGACACAAATGCTAATCTGGTGGGATATAGTGATGCGGACTGGGCAGGATGCTCAGAGGACAGGAAGAGCACTTCTGGAGGATGCTTCTTCCTAGGAAATAACCTGGTGTCTTGGTTCAGCAGAAAGCAAAACAGCATTTCGTTATCCACAGCCGAGGCTGAATACATAACTGCCGGGAGCTGCTGTGCTCAAATGTTGTGGATGAAGCAAATGCTGAGTGAGTATGGTCTTGATTTAGATGAAATGACTCTCTACTGTGACAACATGAGTGCCATCAGCATCTCTAAGAATCCGGTTCAGCACAGCAGAACCAAGCACATTGACATTCGTCATCACTTCATCCGTGATCTAGTGGAAAAGAATATCATTGCGCTACAGCATGTGGTGTCGGCCAAACAGCTTGCTGATATCTTCACTAAAGCTCTGGATGCAGTCCGGTTCGAAGACCTGAGAGCCTCTCTGGGGCTCTGTGTAGTGCCTCCCTAGGGCAGCCAAGAGCACCCCCTTGTCATTTATTCCAAAAAGGGGGAGGAGAAGAAGGGGAGGTTACCGAAAAATAATAATAATCTGTATTGAAATCCTTCCTAGGGTTTTGTCAAAATGCCAAGGGGGAGATTGATGATGTAGTATGGCAGTGTTTGACAAAACCAGCACAAGTGAACAAGGAGCAGCTACAGCAGGGGATGCTATAGCAGGAGCTTGTTCAAGTTGCTGCAGCATCTGTCCGAGTAGCAGCAGCAACCTGGGCTTGGCTAGAAGGCCTGGCAGCCCTGCGGAGAGCATCAGAAGAATCTTTTAAAGTGCTGCGGAGAATTTTCCAGTGGGGAATTCCTAGCTAGAGAAGGAGATTTGTTTTGGAGATCAAAACAAATCTAATCTCCTAAAAATTAGGAGATAATTGTTTCTTTTTGGGACATTGCTAAATTCTGTTCTTGATTGAAGCGGGCGTTGCTACTTAAGCCAGAACAGGTCAGAGCAGAAAGGCTGATCGAAGCTGAGGGATACACGAGTGCATACGCAGAATTCTGACAGAATAATTTTGGTGTGCGACGAGTTCTTCGATCATCATCTGAAAGCAGAGCGTGAGCGCAGAGCTGTGGTGATAGAAGCAGAAGGAGATCAGGACTTGCGTAGTCTGATCCGAGCTTGATCTGGAAGCCAATTCAGAGCAGTGGTGCTTGTTGGTTGATCAAGGAAGGCCGCGGAAGAACTGACGGGTGTGTGGCTCGGTCGAGTGTCTAAGCGGCAGTTCTCGCTAGTGGCAGGAGGTCACTGAGCAAGGGGGAGTATTCCAGATTGTGCAGCGCTCGTGGAATAATTCGATCGGCTCGGCAGAAGGCCTTGGAGCGACGCGGACAATTGTGCATCAGCTGTGTGCTACAGCAGATGCTGCAGCATCCCCGCAGAGTTGACTGTAGTTTAGAATAGGCTGAGTTTTGAGGAGACAGTAGCTATTCTAGATTGACATTTGTAGAGGGTGTGCAGACACAAGTCAAAGCCTGTTCTGACTGTGTCCAGTGATCCACACAAGGTTGAGTAGCATAGGTTGCGTGGAGTTGTAACCGAGTGTACTTGGAGACCTCTGTGATTAGTGGATTGAGGACTGGAGAATAGTCCTCCCCAGACGTAGGCAGTTGGCCGAACTGGGTGAACAAACTTCTGTCTTGTTCATTGTTTGCTGAGACAATTTCCGAGTGAACAAGAGCGTGCTGCAGCAACTGCTTGTTCACAAATCTGTCCGTCAGAGACGCTGCGAATTTCAGCTTCATCATAATAAAATTAAATCCTTAAATAAGTTTATTATAATTTGGAAGTCATCTAAAGTTAGAATCAACAATGTGTGAGGGATGGATCTCTATCCGACATAACATTGAACATATTTTATTTACTATAATTTGACTTCATTTCTAAAATTACAAAATATGTTAGCAATGCCTGTAATTTTTCAAATAAAGTTATTATAGAATAATTCTTCTAATCCAGAAACCATAATAAAGAGATAGGAGGATATAGAGATGACTCCTTTCCTTCTCCTCTTTTTATCTTGAAAACAGTCCAACTTTGGAGTGTAAAAAAAAAAAAGCAATCTGGAATGCCATCCATCCGCATATCCGCAAACTGAGGCGAAAGAGCTTTTGGGAAATCGGTAAGGGTGATATTCTTGTCAATCATTTTCGTGGGCTGAATTTTGATTTGTCAAAGGAAGCTGCTGGTTGATGTATTCAAGATGTCTTAACATCTACAGATTTACAGCCCAAATTCTTAGAGATGCTCCCTCCAGCTTCACGTAGCTTGGTGAACAGTATAGTCTTAAATTATCATTAGAACAGGTTGGGTGAATCAAGGCTTTTCAGCGACGACATTGTGGCATGGCTATTGCTGCCTGGGCCTCTCGCTAATGGACTGGCCTTTATCCGACGGCTGAAGTTGAAGATGCTAGATGAGCGGCTGCAAGCTCCCATAAGAAGTCAAGACTGCATCGTTTTCATCAAAAGGCTTCAGCTGCAATCTAGGGTTAGAACATTCCAGATCGAAAGAGAGTTTCCAGTGCTAGTGCAGACCGAGCTCCGGTAACGAGATCAACGTGGATGTAGGTTCATCTGAATCGAACCACAGGAAAAATCTCAGGTGTATATGTTCTTTAACTTTTATGTTCTGCATTTGTTAGTTCTGTTAGTTTAGAGTTAGGGTTAAGGGTAGCAGCCGAGTGAGATATACTACAGTGGTATCAAGAGCCTTTCTTGCTCAAATTCGGACTGAATTTGAGCGAGTCGATTCTGCCTTAAGCACAAATATCAATTGAGACTCTGTCTTGCTTATTTTTTTTGTTGCTATTATACTTTGATCCCTTACTGACTACTTGTTGTGTTCTTTATTCTGTTGTAGTTTAAATTTCCGGCTGAGACATCATGACTGGCGGACATGTGGAAATAGCTGTGTTCGATGGTAAGTCTGATTTCGGCGTCTGTTGCCTCAAGATGAGAGTTCTCCTGTCGCACCACAAGGTGTTGGTAGCGCTGGAGGCTCGAGAAGAAAAGTGGAATGAGGAACAGAAGAAAAGAAAGCAAGAAATCAATGAGGAGGCCATCAAATCATGATATTGAGCCTCTCTGATAATGTTATCAGAACGGTATGTGACTGTTTGAACCCTCTTCAATTATGGGATAGGTTAAGATCCTTGTTTGCAACTTTAGATGCCCCTAATTTATTCTATTTGAAGGCTTCTTTGTTTTCATATAAAATGGACAAGGCTAAGTCGATAGATGATAATCTTGAGGAGTTTCTTAAAAGAACTTTAAAACTTTAATGCTGAAAGGAATCCCGCATGCTGTAGATGACACTAGCATTGTAATGATCTTGATGAATGCTATGCCTTAAAATTATTATGTTGTTAAAAATGGTTTTCAGTATTCAGGAACTGTGCCTAGCTATGATGTGTTGTGTACTGCTTTAAGGACTAGGGAACTAGAATTAAAGAATCAGAAAATTTAAACTGGTGCAAATTTATTTGTTAAAGGCAGAGCTAGAAATAATGTGCCCTCTAGACCTAAGTCTACTAGTAATGACAAGCAAAATAGACCAAATAATAAGAGTGACACTAAAAATCAGAATGAATTGAGGAAATGTTTTTACTGTGGTAAGTTGGGTCATTTGAGAAAAAAAAATTTATAAGTGGTTGGTGATCGGTTCGATTCCCGACCGATTCTCGCTTGCGTTTATTGGCTGTTTTCGTTCGTTTTGCGAGTATTATTGGCCTTTATACACTTTCTTTCTTATTTCAGGACAAATCAGCTCAGGCGCCATGGAAAGCAAGATTAGAAGCAATTGTGTGCAAAAGCGCCGAGGAAGATCTCAAATCATCCCTAGCCCGTATCCATACGGGAGGTACGTTCGGCACGGTCGATACGACCGTGCAGAATCTTCGATTTTCAGTTGAGGTCGTATCGACCGTGCGGAGTGGATAAGATCGTATCGGTTGTATTGACCGTATTGGTACGACTGATATGGACAGCGCAGCAATTTTACACAGAATTTGAATCGTTGAAAGGGAGGAAGAAAAAAAAAGGAAGCAGGACGAACAAGACTGGGAGGAGGACGAACGAGAGAAGAGAAGCAGGAAGAAAAGAGGTGTTTCGATCCTTACGTTACTCCAGTGCATGGTTGTAATCGTTTGTTTTCATTAGAGAATTTGACTCGTAATTCGATTTCTATCTATGAAAGCAATGAAAACATTTTCCATGTATCGTGAGTAATCTATTTCGTTCCAAGGTTTGATGAATCTTGTCTAGTGTGTTCAAAAGTATTGTGATGACGTTCTAAATAAAAGTTTAGGCGGATGATTGATGGATTACGGTTTACTCAAGTATGTTAAGTTATCCATGGTAGATGTTTGAAAGAATACCAGCATGAAAACCGTTTTAACTTAAGCACGTTATTGAGAGATACATACTTAGGAAAGACGAGAGTAAAACCGGCTTTGATCTTATTGACATACGAAAGTAGCATAAAGAGATAAGTTAGAGGTTAGGTAACCTTAATCCGAACTCTTTTACTAATCATTATAACGACGGTTTGTGATTAGTGGAGGATGTTAGAGCGAATCAACATATTGAGAGATTGAGATTCGACTTCCGTAATAGATTGATATTCGAAATAATGGTTTACAAGATTGATCTATTCATAACCTCTATAGTCTTCAATCATCCATTCATCTTTGTCACTTTATTAGAAAATACTAAGCAAGTGAAATCAACCTTGGAATCTTCTAGAAATTTGGCAATTTAATCTTAGCTTGCTTGTCTTAGTTCAAACCATCATAGAAAATCAATTCACAAATCGAGATAGCTAAAGAGAACTAGATTTTACATAGTGCATAAGCTTAGTTTGCTCCTTGGACGACCCGAAATACTTCGGTTTACAAATTATTTTTGACTTGTACTGAAACTTCATATTCACTGAATTTGGAGTAAAAAAGTACTTTTGTTCATAGAAGGCTGGTGAAGAAGTGCTTCAAACAAGGAGACCAAGTCCTTTTGTTCAATTCAAGATTGAGACTCTTTCCTGGTAAGTTAAGGACTAGGTGGTCGGGACCTTTTCATGTTCAGAAAGTATTTGATGATGAGCATGTAGAGCTTTTAAATTCTGAAGGGGAATTGTCTAAGGTTAATGGGCATCGAGTTAAGTTGTATCATGGCTAGAAAAGGAGGTAGGCTATGTGAGCTACCATTTGGATTGATCCTGCGAACCTTCAGTTACGTCTTGCCAAGACTTTAAACTAGGCCTTTTCGGGAAGTAACCCGCTCTGTGAGTTCCTCTTGTTTCTTATTTTTGTTTTTGTTTTTCTTCTTCTTTTAGTTGCGTTCGGACTCATGTGTTTAGCTTGCAGCTTGGTTTTCTTGGTTTTAGTTCTGGGTTTGGATTTAGTTCTTCTTGGTCTCATCTTGGCTTGGCGGAGTCGTAATGCCCATTTTGCCCGTATTAACCGTATTGGTCGTGCGGGTCGGACCGCCCGTACCAATACGGTCGATACGGGATTGACATTTTCCGCTGAGGCCGTATTGACCATGCGGGTTGGATAAAATCGTATCGGTCGTGCGGGCTGGACCGCCCGTATCGATACGGTCAATCGTCTATGTGTTGACCTAAATCGCGATTTCAGATTTGAAATCACGATTTTCACCTAAAATTTCCAGAGCAGCGCCCTTCAACCCTTCCCTCAGCCGACGCCCCAGCCTCCGACCACAACCCCAGCGACCTTCCCCGCGCCGAGCTAGATCGCCACATCCAGCCGAGGCTCGACCAGCAGCAGGCCAGAGCTCCGCAACACCAGCAGATCCGCACTCGCCCGTCACTCGACCGCACTGCTTTAACCCTAGCGCTGCACCAGCCACCCTAGCACTCAGCCGAGGCTCCACAAAGCAACAGCTTCGCACTCAGCCCTCTTAACCCAAGCTCCGCAACGGCTCCACCGACCCTCCACAAGGCAGCAGCTTCGCACTTGACCGCACAATTTCCAACCACTCAACCTCAGCCCCTCACCTCATTTCTTAGCTCCTTAACCAAAATGCCGCCCACAAAGAAGCCCACGACTGGTAGGAAGAAGAACATCGTCCGCCGCGCCGATTTATCCCCTCCATTCCCCAAGACATACAAGCTCATCAATCCAAGGTCAGTGGCGCGGCTTCAGCGCATCCTCGACAGAAAGAAGGAAATTGTGCCCACCTCCATGCCCGACTTAATGACAATGCACAGGTTCTCCATCTTTGATTCAGTTAGCAGCCGGCTGCAGTGATTCGGTCTTGGGATGATTGTGGGAGCGAAACGGCCGACTCACAAAAATATGGTGCACGAGTTTATTGCTTCATTTGAACTGTGGTCGAAGAGCAGAGAGTGACTACCTGGAAATTCCAATTGGGGAATGAAGAGTGCTGTCTAACCAGGGAGGACCTCAATGACATCTTTCAATTTCCATTGGAAGGCACTATTCTCGTGGTTAGAGCGAACAGAATTCTGGCAAAAGTTATCCGGACAAGACACGGTCTTCACCCCTAGCCCACCCTCGACGCGCATTAGAGACGCGGAATGGAAGTATATGCATCGTATCATTGCGACATCAATCAATCCGCGCGTTGAAGGTGGGACGAAAGTGTCTCAGCAGGATTTGGATCTCCTCATCGCTCTTGACAAGGGCATGGAGTTTGACGTTATATCCTACCTGACCTTCCGCTTTGAAGAGTTCCAAAACAATGATCAGAGATACGTTATTGGTGGCGGCGGCTTCATTACTTCAATCGCCGAAGCTTTCGGCTATGACCTCCCAACGGCCCCCCCGGGCATGTTCCCAATTTTGGACCTCGCCGCTCTTAGTCAAATGCGGATGTTATTACCTAATGGTACATTGTATCATAGGATAGATGGCCCTTCGGAAGCGGCTGGTCGTGCTTCGAAGCGCCGACACGAGACTGCGCTACCACCATCAGCGGCGCAAGAGGATGCCCAACCCACACATCAAGCTCCGGACTACAGTCCCCAGCTAGATTATCTTATGCACTCTCAGGAGTGGACGACCAGGGCTATCACCGCTTTGCTTCAAGCTGGAGGAATTCATGATTTTCCACCACCTCCTGCTGCTCCCGGATCCGAGAATTTTGAGCCGCAGGATCCTATGCCATGGACCGGCCCGGGTGATGATGATGCCGGACCTTCCCAGCGCGGCGCTGAGTGACTACCTTTGGGATGCTATTTGTTTTTTTTTTTTTTGATATATTAGTTGATGTCCTTGCTATATTGACTTGACTGCTCTTGGTAGTTATTTTTGGCTATGTTGGTTGCACTTAGGACATTTACTTGTTGCTGTTTTGTGTCCTTATGGAACTCTAAACTGCTTAAATCTCATCATGAGGGTTGTTTCATTATCATAGATATATATGTTTCCTATCTCATTTTGGTGATGAATTTGATGAGCTTGATTGAACTGTATCTGTCCGCCTCTCTTCCCATTTTCAGGTCATCGCGGTGGCAGCAATTTTACACAGAATTTTAATCGTTGAAAGGGAGGAAGAAAAAAAAAAGCAGGACGAACAAGACTAGGAGGAGGACGAACGAGAGAAGAGAAGAAGGCAGAAAAGAGGTGTTTCGTCCTTACGTTACTCTAGTGCATGGTTGTAATCGTTTGTTTTCATTAGAGAATTTGACTCGTAATTCGATTTCTATCTATGAAAGCAATGAAAACATTTTCCATGTATCGTGAGTAATCTACTTCATTCCAAGGTTTGATGAATCTTGTCTAGTGTGTTCAAAAGTATTGTGATGACGTTCTAAATGAAAGTTTAGGTGGATGATTGATGGATCACGGTATACTCAAGTATTTTAAGTTTTGCATGCTAGATGTTTGAAAGAATACCAGCATGAAAACCGTTTTAACTTAAGCACGTTATTGAGAGATACATACTTAGGAAAGACGAGAGTAAAACCGGCTTTGATCTTATTGACATACGAAAGTAGCGTAAAGAGATAAGTTAGAGGTTAGGTAAGCTTAATCCGAACTCTTTTACTAATCATTATAACGACGGTTTGTGATTAGTGGAGGATGTTAGAACGAATCAACATATTGAGAGATAGAGATTTGACTTCTATAATAAATTGATATTCGAAATTGAGCGAAAGCTAGTTTAGAAGATTGATCTATTCATAACCTCTATAGTCTTCAATCATCCATTCATTTTGTCATTTGATTAGAAAACACTAGGCAAGTGAAATCAACCTTGGAATCTTCTCGAAATTTGGCAATTTAATCTTAGCTTGCTTGTCTTAGTCCAAACCATTATAGAAAATCAATTTACAAATCGAGATAGCTAAACAGAACTAGATTTTACATAGTGCATAAGCTTAGTTTGCTCCTTGGACGAACCGAAATACTTCGGTTTACAAATTATTTTTGACTTGCACTGGAACTTCATATTCACTGAATTTGGAGTACAAAAGTACTACTCGTCAATTGGCTAAAAATAAGTCAAACACTAATTCAAAAACTAGTGTTGTCTTTGTGCCTGAAAATGATTGTGACTTGCCTGAAGTGTTGAATGTTTTTGATAATTCTTACACTGAAAATTGGGTGTTAGACTCTGGTTGTTCTTTTCATATGTTCCCCAGATAATAATGGTTTGAATCTTTGCATGAGGTTACAAATGAAAGAGTGTATATAGCAAATAATCATGTATCTGATATTATTGGTATTGGCTCTGTTAGTTTAAGAACTGAAAGTGGAAAATTACTGACTCTGTCTAATGTAAGATATGTCTCTGGTCTGAAAAGAAATTTAATATCATTGGGTGCATTAGAAGAAAATGGGTGTAGATATTGTGCGGACAATGGTAAGTTGACAGTGTACAAAGGTGATAGACTGATCTTAACTGGTAGTAGAATGTCTGTCTTATATATTTTAGATGGTTGTCATTGCAATGTGTCTTTGTATTCTGCCACTAACATTTCAGATACCCATCTATGGCATTTGAGGCTTGGGCATGCAAGACAGCGAGGCCTCACTGAGCTAGATAAGCAAGGTCTGTTAGGTAAGTCAATTATTGACGAATTACCTTTCTCGGAATGTTGTGGGTTAACTAAGTAACATAAGAAAAGTTTCTCTAGAGATATGCATGTTGCTAAGGAAATTCTAGAGTATGTGCATGCTGATTTATGGTGTCCTGAAAGTTATGAATCACATGGTGGAAATAAACTTGAGTATTGTTGATGACTTTTCTGGAATGGTTTGGACTTTTTTGCTCAAGTCTAAAAGTGAGGCTTTCTTGAAATTTAGAGAGTGAAAAACATAGAGGAAAATCAGTCTAGTAAATCTGTTAAGGTGCTTAGGACTAATAATGGATTATGAGTTCTACAATGCTGATTTTGATGATTTATATAAAGAGTGTGGTATTTTGAGGCATAAGACTGTTAGGGCCACCCCTAAGCAAAATGGGGTTGCTGAGAGGTTTAATAGGACATTGCTTGAGAAGGTTAGGGCTTTATTATTTACCTCAAGGCTTTCCAAGGCATTTTGAGGGGAAGCTCTGTCTACTACATGTTACTTGATAAATAGGAGCCCAAATAGGAATTTAGCCTTTAAGTGCCTTATAGAAATATGGCAGGGTAGGAAGCCTGGCTTAGGACACCTTAGGATCTTTGGTTGTGCAGCATATGCCCACACTAGGGATGGTAAGTTGAATCCTAGGTCAATTAGGTGTATATTCCAAGGATACCAACAGCAGCAAGGGGTAAAAGGGTATAGGTTACTGGATAGGGAGGCTAGAGGGGTAAAGATTATAATAAGTAGGGATGCAATCTTTGATGTGAAGTCTTTCCCATTTAAGTCCCAGGTTGTTATAGATCAGAATAGGTACCCTGACTCTATCCCTACCCAAACTTTAGTTGAGGCAAAGACTGACCGTCCCCACCTTTCCCCTTTAGCTGAGAACCTTCCCAGTAATTTACCTGATCCCATCCCTGAGGTTATCACCGTTGATCATAACCCTGAACCTAGTTCTGAGCCAGCCATACCTAATCCTAACCTAAGTGATGCAGTAGAGGTCCTACAAAAGTCTTCCCAGAGAGAGTTACAAAATTACCAGCTAGCCAGAGATAGAACTAGGAGAGAAATTAGAGCCCCAACGAGATTTTTTGAGACTGACTTAGTCTATACTGCCCTGCTAGCTGCCGATAAGATAACCTCATCAGAACCAGAAACCTTCTTAGAAGCCATAAACTCAAGTGATAGTGAAAAATGGCTTGAGGCCATGAGGGATGAGATGAATTCTCTTAAGGTGAACAAGACTTGGATTCTAGTCGAGAAGCCTAGTTCACATAAAGTGGTGGAGTGTAGGTGGTTGTTTAAGCTGAAAGACGGCTAGATTGAATCTAATCCACCTAGGTATAAAGTCAGGTTAGTGGCTAAGGGTTATACCCAGCGGGAACAGGTAGACTATAATGAAATTTTCTCTCTTATTGTTAAATTGAAAACCAGTAGAATGCTGCTATCTTTTGTTGCTTGCCATGACTTAGCTAGAGCAATTAGATGTTAAGACAGCTTTTCTACATGGTGAATTAGATGAGAAAATTTATATGAGACAACCAGAAGGTTTTGTGAGTGATAAATTTCCTGAGCATGTTTATTTTCTTTAAAAAAAATCACTATATGGCTTAAAACACAGCCCTAGGCAGTGGTACAAAAAATTTGACTCATATGATCTAAGTATTGGTTTTATTAGAAGCAATTTTAATAAATTTTCTTACTTTTCTGCTAATGACATCCCCTTTTTTATTTTCTTGTATGTCGATGATATGCTTTTAATCAACAAGTTTGCTGCTTTAATAAGTAGGTTAAAGTCTGATTTAAATTCAGCTTTTGACATGAAAGATTTAGGACATGCAAAGAAAATATTGGGTATGATCATTGATAGGGACAGAAGTAGGAAATTTCTAAAACTTCATCAGAAGCCATACTTAGAAAAGGTAGTCAGGATATTTGGAAATATGTCATGTAAACCGGTTGCCATACCTTTATCTCCTCATTTTATTCTTAGCAGGTCGCAATGCCCCAGCTCCAGGTCTGATGTATTAAAAATGGAAGGTATTGCTTATATGCAATGATTAGTACTAGGTCAGACTTGTCGTTTGCCATTTCTTTGTCTAGCAGATATATGTCAAACCCTTGTATGGAACAGTGGCATGCATTAAAATGTGGGATTGCATATGTTGCTGGAACTATTGGCCTATGTGATGAGAATACGAAAAATGAGTGTGAATTGATTGGATATGTGGATGCTGATTTTGCTGGTGATAGGGATTCTAGAAAATCCACAACTGGTTATTGTTTTACCTTATGCTCTAATTGTATAGCATGGAAATCTCAGCTTCAACCGTTAATTGCATTATCAACTACTGAATCTGAATATGTAGCATTGTGTGATGTTGTTAAAGAAGCTGTTTGGTTAAAAGGATTGTTAAAAGAGGCATATCTACTTGATAAACATGTTCTGATATTTTCAGATAGTCAATCCGCAATTCATTTAAGTAAGAACCCTGTTTACCATGAAAGAACTAAACATATAGATGTTAAGTTTCATTACATAAGGGAATTACTTGTTGCTGGAACTGTTAAATCATTTAAAGTAGATACCTCGGATAATCCTGCTGATTTTGGCACCAAAATTGTGACTAAAGCCAAATTCAAGCTCTGCTTGAATTTGTTGTGCATTGAGTGATATGTGGTGCAAGTTGAGCAATAACATTGTCAGGATTGGTTTGCACTAGCTTCCCCAGAAGATTGGTTGTTGCTAATGGGCTAACCTTCATCCGACGGCTGAAGTTGAAGATGCCAGATGCGCGGCTGCGATGCTCCCACAAGAAGTCAAGACTACGTCGTTTTCATCAAAAGGCTGCAGCTGCAATCTAGGGTTAGAATATTTCAAATCGAAAGTCTGAATTCTTGCTTTTTCCTCTCTCTCTCTCTCTCTCTCGAAAAGAGCTCTGCGAAGCTTTGAGTCTCTGTATTTTCCGTTCGCTGTAGTTGCAATCCAGTAGAGGTTGTCCTTGAGGGCTGCATCCCAGTTTGGCTCCTTGTTGAGAGCTGTAATAGGTAGCGGAGAGAAGGAGAGAAAGAAAGGTTGTATTGAACGGTATTTTGGCCGAGTTTCCAGTGCTAGTGCAGGCAGAGCTCCGGCAACAAGCTCAACATGGATGTAGGTTCATCTGAACTGAACCACGGGAAAAAACTCAAGTGTATATGTTCTTTAATTTTTCCGTTCTGCATTTGTTAGTTTTATGAGTTTGGGGTTAGGGTTAAGGGTAGCAGCCGAGTGGGACATACTACAGGACAATTTACTAAGGAGGGGTTGCTGATAGAGATTCGAAAAACTCAAATAAATTTATTTGACAGAAAATGAAGAAGTGTGAAAAGGTGATGAAAAGAAGATACAACGGTTAGATAATTTCTAATAACCTCTTGTACTGAAACATTATTAGAAGATACAAGAGGGACCTCTCAATGCTTTGGACCATTGACTTGCCCCAAGTAATAGTCGTCCTTCAATGTGCATATTATACTCTTTTTGATTGTCATTCAAATCTGGTGGCCACATAGGAAACATTCAATGTTAGTTAAGTTATTCCTCTTTATCTATGGAGGTCTTTGACTCTTCAAGCTCATTCTCACTTGGAATTAGCCCTATGTCCCAAGTGTAGATGTTGCCTTTGTCCTTCATCTCAATTTATGGAACACCTTTTTCTTCTCAGCGAAACAGCAAACCCGTTTGGAATATCCTAATGATCATTTTTGACAAAAGGGTTCCAATCTCTTTTCATCGGCTAGTGTATAAGGAAGGAGTGTATGGGGATTTTTTTTTAAATTTATTTTTCCTATTTTAGGAAAATCCGGAATTATCAGGAATCAAATCTTAGTTGCTGAGATATTTGACGTCCCATTTGCCACAATACCAAGCCCTGATGGCAAGTGCATGGGGCTTGTTTGGTGTTAGGGGTTGACATATGGCCTTAGGGTGTATTTAGCCCGAAATAAGCCCGTAAGCCCACCAGCCCGAGGTCCGATTTGGCCCGTAGACTAGCCCGAAAAACAGCCCAGCCCGAAAATATTAGGGTAGGGTTAGGCTCAACATTTTGAAACCCGACCCGGCCCGATTTCACCCTACCCAGCCCAAATGAGTGAATGACCAGCGCAGACATGTACGATCATAATTTTTCCAGAACCCTATCCACAACTTCCCTCGGTCAGCCGCTCAAACTCACACTCTCACTTTCTCTCTAATCTCTCATTTGAAGATCACTTTCTCGGCTCCGTTCATTCTCTAACCGCCGCCCCATCCACACAACAGGTAAAGCGAGCTTCCTTATACATTGCAGTATTTTATTTTTCCTTGGTTGATTGATTTTGTCATGGAACCTGTGTCCCTTTGTTATGTTGATGCACCACATGTTAGTGAGTCAACCCCATGTTCTATTGCAAGTAACACAGAGTCTACTCATAAAACTACTTCTGATGTGTGGAAATATTTTGTTAAAATAGAAGAAGTTGTTAATGGAAAAAAAGCTTATAAAGCACAGTGTAACATATGCGGTAAGAAACTTGTTTGTTGTGGTACTGCTGGAACTTCTCACCTTACAAGGCATGCTCAGTCTCATAAAAATGCTTTATCAAACGGATCTGATATAAGAAATGGTATGCTGCTTGGTAAAGATAAGTGTGGAATGCTTGCTACTTATCAGTTTGATAATAATAGAGCAAGAGCTGAAATTATTGATTTTATTGTTAGAGCTGAACTACCTTTCTCATTTGTTGATTCTCATGATTTTGAAGGCATGATTCAACGTGGTTTTGCACCTCAGTTTAAAAAATTTTCAAACCAAACATGTAAGCGAGATGTGATGAAAATTTTCAGTGAATGTAAATCTGATCTGATTGCCTATTTTGACTCTTTTAAAGGTAAGATTTGTTTTACTTCTGATATGTGGTCATCTCGCCAGAAGATGGGTTATATGAGTCTAACTGCGCATTGGATAGATGATGACTGGATAATGCAAAAAAGAATTTTATCATTTAAAATGGTTGAATAACCACATACTGGTGAGAGTTTAGCTGCTCATATGTATGATGAATTGATTGCTTGGCATTTGCATGATAAAGTGTTTACCTTGACTTTAGATAATGCTTCTAATAACGATGTTCTGGTTGCACACCTTAGTACCATCTTATGCTTGCATCTGTTAGCAAACGTCTTCTCCATGTTAGGTGTACTTGTCACATATTAAATCTGATTGTTCAGGATGGGCTCTCTGTGCTTTCACCTAGTATATCTAAGATAACATTAATTGTTAGGTCATTGAATTCCTCTATTAAAAGGCATGAAATGTGGACTAAATGTTGTGTTGAGTTAGGCTTTTCTAAGCGTAATATTGACATTGATGTGCCGCATAGATGGAATAGTACTTATGACCTGTTGATTGTGGCTGTTAAAGACAAAACTGTCCTTCATCGTTACTCTTTAAAAGTCAATGAATCAAGAATAAGGTTGTTGGATGTTCCTAGTGAGAATGATTGGCTTAATGCAACTCTATGCATGAATTTTGTGGCCATCTTTAGTTCTACAACTAAGGTATGCAGCGGAGTCTATTCTCCAACATCAAACAGGGTGATTAACAGTTTGGTTGATATATATGACACTTTCAAAGCTTATCAGCCTCTTCACTCATTCAAAACTGCCTTGGATGCTATGAAGTTGAAGTTTGACAAATATTGGAATGAGTTTCCAATGATATTTTGTCTAGCTACTGTAATGAATCCTCGCTTCAAATTATTGGCAATTGAGTCTTGGTTAAGTGTTTATGATCTCTCAGAATCTGACATTGAGATGAAAGTTATCAATGTGAAGTCAGTGTTGAATCAAGTGTATGAGATGTACAAGAGAACATATGCTGCTATTGTTACTAATTCTTTGCCTGCAGCTCATTCTGTGCCTACTTCATCTTCTGGTATATTGGCACAAAATACCATTGATGTGAATGTCCCGGTAGTTGGTTCTGGTTCTATGGCCAGATTGAAAAGGACAAGAGTTAGTAGTAGTTCAAATGACATCTGATCTTCAAATGTACTTGGATCATGATACGGTGGATGTTGATGAAACTGATTCATTTAATGTCTTAACCTGGTGGAAAACAAATAGCTGCATGTATCCTATTTTGGTTGTGATGGCAAGAGATATTCTGAGTATTCCTGCATCCACTGTGGCATCAGAGGCTGCTTTTTCTGCTGGAGGGAGGGTTATTTCTAAAAAACGTGCGTCTCTTTGCCCAAACACAATAGAGGCACTTGTTTGTTTAAAAGACTGGTCATTAGCAAAGACAAGGGCTCAAGAAGCAGCAGCCGAAGAAGCGGCAGCAGAGGAGCTGATGAATGTGAAGGCGAGCAGACCTGAATGGTTAAGTAGTGATGAAGAAATGAGTGTTGATTCTGTGGCAAACTTGGCTGAGGTAGATGATGAAGAATCTGCTATTCTACCTTCTACTTCTAAAACCTAGGTAAATAATTATTATACTGTTGAGTTATCAAATTGATTTTGTATACTTTTGACTTAAGCGCAGGGTCTAACATACCATTTGGTACTTTTCTATAGATAAGGATATTGATCAACAGATTTGGTTGGCAGCTTTCAGGACTAGATGTAGATGGTATGATCCAAAAAAAATGTCTCAGCCTATGTTTTTCTATTTCATTATTGTTTTTGTCTAAATGTAAATGAGATTGAATTTATTAGAAGAAAAACTTATTATATAGTACTGCAATCTTAGTGGTAGTAGTGTTACATTTGTAGCCTTGTTGGTGATGATATCAATATGTTAACTAGTATTGTTGGTGATGATACAGGGACTTCATTTCACACCTCTTTGCATTGGAAGGAGACAAGAAGTCGATAGCATCATCCATAACAACTTATTGCATTGCACTGCGAATACTACCAACAACTATCTACTTTGTTGTTATCCAATATCTATTTGTAATTTATTATTAGACTTGTAAGTTTGTGTAATTGCTCTATTGAAAACTGCCAAAAACAAACGTATGTAAAAATATTATTTCTATCAAAAATTTTATTTAAGGCTTTGAGGCCCGTGATTAAAGGGTTGGGCTGTAAAAGCCCGACCCTACCCGAGAAAGCCTAATCCGGTTTAAGCCAAATAATTTAGTCCGATCCGGCCCTTTTTATACAATAAGACCTTTGTATTTATCAGCCCTACCCGGCCCGAGCCCGAAATTTACACGGTCGGATTAGCCCTACCCAAGCCCATTGTCAACCCCTATTTGGTGTTAGGCTTGGCTAACGATCATTATGATGTAATTATTATTTTTAAAATATAATATTAGGGAGTAAAGGTTCCCAAAGAGAATAATTAAGTAACAATAGAGGCAGCGACACGGACTATTTTTGCATCGTTAATTGTTGATGCTGAATCATCCCTCCCTCCCTCCTGTCGGCTACCACATTATTATATTTTTTAATTATAGAAATCTGTCTCTCCTCTTCTTCCCCTTCCTCTTCGCAAGTGAAGTAGAAACTGTATGTCAGCCTCCAAAAACAACCATCAATGGTCTTCCGACCCTTCTCATCACTCCCCTTTCTCGCAGCAGCAGCAACAGCAACAGCAGCACTATTGTTGCTGTTCCTCTTCACGCTGAGGATCAAGAGGAGCTGCTCTGATAAGAATCTTCCTCCAGGGACCTACGGATGGCCTGTCTTGGGCGAGACAATGGACTTCCTGGCTGCCGGCAGGGAAGGCAAGCCCCACATGTTCGCGCTCGACAGAATAGTCAAGTATGGCGGCTCCCGCTCCTCCAAGATTTTCAAGACCTCCTTACTCGGAGAGAAGATGGTGGTCTTCTGTGGAACTGCTGGCCTCAAGTTTCTCTTCTCCAACGAGAATAAGCTGGTCAATCAGTGGTGGCCGCGTTCTACGCAGCTGCTGCTCCGTAGCAGCTTGACCAGCTTGGTTGGGGATGATGCCAAGCGCGTCAGGAGGCTCCTTTTCAGTTTCCTCAACGTCGAGGTGCTCTCTAGGTACATCAAGGTCGTCCATGAAGCCACCCAGCTACATCTCACAACTCAATGGCAAGGTAAAATAAATACAATTTCTTTTCATGTTCAAATCTCTCTCCAGCTCACCTCACTCTTTTCAAGTCTTTGTTTATGTGTACATCTCCATTGTTGACATGGTTCTCCAGGGAAGGAGGAATTGAAGGTGTATCCCACAGTCAAGCTCCATACATTTGAATTGGCGTGTCACCTGTTCATGAGCTTGGATGATCCCCGACACATATCCCTTCTCAACAAACATTTCCATGTCTTCTTAAAGGGTGTTGTATCCATACCATTTTATTTTCCTGGGACTAACTATTACCAGTCAACCAGAGCGACCAATTTCATAAGGAAGGAGCTAAGAGAGATAGTGCGAAAAAGGAGAGTGGCTTTGGAGCATAAGACTGCATTGCCTACTCAGGACTTGCTTTCATACTTGCTTGTCACTGCTGACGAAGTTGGAAGGTTTTTCACGGAGGAGGAGATTGTGAGTAATATACTGCTGCTATTGTTTGCAGGGCATGATACTTCGACTTGTGCTATAACATTAATCGTGAAATATTTGGCTGAGATGCCTGATGTTTACGATAAGGTCCTAGAAGGTGAGTGTGCACCACCAAACTTGTTCCAATACTTAGATTTACAGGGCCTCCTTAATTTAGTATAAAGTGATGATGGTAATACACTGTTAAAAATGCACTGAAATCCCGCCAAACAAATCACTTGTATACACTTTTTTTGTGCACTTGCATATCAACCCTTGCAAAAGTTGATAAGTAAATAGTGGATCAATGATGTTTTGGTATTTTTGTAATTCCGTATGGCATTGTATACCTTGTATAAAACATGTTTCATTGGTATAATACAAGGTCAATACTCATGCGTTAATGTATCTTGCAGAGCAACTAGGCATTGCTTTGCTGAAAGGTCCAGGAGAATTCCTGAACCGGCAAGACTTGCAGAAAATGAAATACTCCTGGAGTGTGATTTCAGAGGTTATGCGGCTGACGCCACCAGTAACGGGTAGTTTTAGACAGGCAATAGTAGAATTCACCTATGCAGGATACACAATACCAAAGGGGTTTAAGGTATCTGACTTACTTTTTTATTGCTAGCTTTGTGCCATCATACATGTACCTGATGCCTTGGTGTCTATTGAATCAAACAGATTTTATGGAGCGCTGCAGCCCAGCACAGAGACCCTTGTAACTTCGCAAATGAAGGCAACTTCGACCCTTCGAGGTTTGTGGGGGCAGGACCAGCTCCATACACATATGTCCCGTTTGGAGGAGGCCCAAGGATGTGTTTGGGAATGGAGCTTGCTCGACTTGAGACCCTTGTATTTCTGCACCATCTGGTAACAAGGTTTAAGTGGGAAATGATGGTTTGCGATGAGAAAGTTATATTCGACCCAATGCCTATTCCAGAAAAAGAGCTTCCCATTCGGCTACTACCACATGGTGCTTGAATTATTCTCTGAAACTTCAATGACGTCTTTTCTGTTCCAAGTTGTAACAGACATTCTCCCAACTGTTGTACGCCCCCTTAGTTTTCTGTTCTTTTCTTGTAGCTGCAACCTCACTTTTACAAGCAAATATTACAGTGAAAGAAATAAAATTGGCAACTTTTCTTGAATTAATTTGTCCATAATAATGGTTCTAATAACCAATCCAACTCTTCAATTGAATCCAAAAGATTTTTTTAAAAAAAAATCAACAAAAGGTGACAGTATTTGAAACAGTGTTTTCAACAAACAAATCTATAATTGAGACTGATTAACCGAAGCCAGGTTTTCATACAAACGCATCCTACTCTACAGCTAAAAACAGTTTGAGATGAAGCTCGCGTATCAGGCATTTACTGCTTGCCCGTTGCCAAATGCAGAATAAGCTTTCGATAGTAGCGTATATACTTTGCTTTTTACTTCTTCCCAAATCCAAATATAGACTTGATGGCATTGATGGCACTTTCATTGATGAAGGATTCGTCAAACTTTTTCAGCAAAGGATCAAAATCTTGGGATGCCCTTATATTGGCCAAGTCTGGATCTGATCGGATTCTCTGCAACAAACGTAAAACTTGAATAACCTTTTGTCTCTCAGAATATGTACGTGTAATACCAGCTATTATTGGTTTCTGATTACCTTGAAGTCCTCATAACCTGCCTTCAAGGCATCTTCGAGTGCAGAAAGACCAGCTTGTATCTATTAAAGGTATAAAAATACATCAGTGGCGGTTTAGACAGTTGAGGTGAACAAGTGAAGCATACTATTAGCTCAGCACTAGATACTACTCTCCTGATAAAACTAAATTTAATATCAAGTAAACAACTATGAAGAGAGTTGGTAATTTATAATCAAATTTCACATCGAAAAAAAGAGAGAAGAGAATCATACACGGAAACTTTTTGGTTGAATTTTGGGATGGGAAAGTTTTAGGGTACACATCAGCTGATGGAGATTGTAAATATATTGTCATAGCTTTCTCTCTGTTTCACTTATGTTTAATCATCTGATATATTACCATAGAGGCTTTGCCATAAGTTAAGGATTGAAAGTTTGTATGAAGTTGCAACAACTGTTTGAAGGAAAAAACATTTCTTGTGCTGTACCAATGGATTTTTGCGATGTCCCATACCTGATTAAGCTTAGAATAACAACAGGCCACATTATAGTTGGCTACGGAAGCTTCATCTGGTTCTGGTTTTGATCCTAGTACTGACTCAAACCTCTCTAATGCCTCCTCATACTTCCCTTGTCTGTAAGAAACCCGAAAAATATTTGCTTGTTTAGAAATAAAATCAATTGACAAAGACGTAATGGTTTCGTTGCACATATCAAACTGTGTGATGCAGGATTTCAAATCAAACAGAAACTTAATCAAAGTTGAGCAGCATGTACTCACTTATAGAGCACCAGGCCTTCACGAAGGTCTTTTTCTCGGCGCTCTTTCTGCTCCCGCTTCTTCAAATAATT
This sequence comes from Umbilicus rupestris, assembly GCA_963678935.1. NCBI lineage: Eukaryota > Viridiplantae > Streptophyta > Magnoliopsida > Saxifragales > Crassulaceae > Umbilicus > Umbilicus rupestris. The sequence goes on from OY787612.1 coordinate 9,014,150, forward strand.
TTGCATCTGCAATCAACCATTCATTGGTTGCAGAAGATACCAACATATGGAGCGAACAGAACTCCACAAAGGCGATCTTTGGTACAGTGTGAAAGTCTAGCTAAAAAACTCCCTTACTTGGATATCTCTAAGCTTGGTACTGATGACACCAGAATTTCGTTCAGCTCTGATGACTTCCTTTTCAGTCAGCTCACCAGTATCCTCTGTCTTTCCTGATGAGCAAGTCACCAAAAACTAAACATTCAGAAGATTATGAAACCTGTCGTGGCAGTAATAGTAATTGGGATTTCAAATTTAAGGCGCTGCTTTACTATGTCTAATTATGGATGCACTGTTTGATGAATATACCAAATCTTCTCTGCATCTTCATCAGTAATGGACCGACTCTTTGGCGTATGGTGTACATTGTTCTACCATATTCAGCTGCAGGCCATATTTCCTCCCCAAAAACTGCACTGCAACAATTTTCAGAGTTCCCATTGTCACACTATGAAATTTTATAGCTTAGATCAACTACTCATAACTCAACCAAAGCCGTCCATCTTTGGGCATACCAAGATATTACTGAACATTTAGGAAGGATCACAATGTCACTACTATAATATGATATGGTTGCAAGGTTTCAAAAACATCCTAAAAACCCAAACAGTAATCTCCAGCAGCGAGTCTGAGAGTAGATTGTCTCGGTGATATGAAACAACATAGAGAGAAGTGTACGAAACCTGGTGGCAAGCACTCTGTCCCCAACGCTTATCTTGCCAGTTTTATCAGCAGAGTAACCAGGGGCTATGGCATCAATATAAGTCCCACCATCTCTCCCCTTGACAAATTTTAATCCATAAGGCTGAACCAGCTCAACCTCGTACTCCTCAAGCTTCTGTTCCCCAGCTCCCTCGCTTCGGCTCTCAGACGTCTGCGGCCCAGTCCCAGATGCTCTTACTGCAAAGCACGACTCATTTCCCAAATGGGTATTGCAGTAGCTGCTCGATTTCCCCAAAAACACTAGAGGACTAGGGTTCTTGGAAGCGGATTGCTTGGTGGGCTGGATGAATGCAGCAGGGGTCAGCTTCGGAACTGGGTTGGTTCTGGACAGCGGAGGAGACGAGCAGAGAGATGTGTAGCTCGTTGGGACTAAAGACATGATGTTATGCTAACTAGGTTTTGATTGGGAGTGGTGGAGAGATCGCATGTGAAGGGATCATGGCGGTGGAGAAATGAGAGGTTTTCAGGTGTTGGGTGAAGAAGAGGTTTCGGATTACAGGTTTGTGGCCTGCGACTGAAATGTGGATGTTGTGGCCATATTTGGCCACGTGTCGTCAAAGGGTAGAACTGACAAAATGCTCAATGGGGTCTTCACGGAGCAAAATGAAATGAATAAATATAGAATAGTTTCAAATGAATCCTAACCTTATTCTAGTAATCAGTTTCTCCTCTATAACATATGCATCGGTTACAATCCAATTAAAATTATAAAAGATTTTCATCTATTAAATTATACAGCGGCAAAAATTAAAGGAAATGGCGTGCTAGAGGAGATGGCTGAAGCGAGGAGTTCAGAGAGGACGTGCGGCCAAAGAAGCTCGTGGAGGAGTTGAGAGATGACGTTCTCCAAGCTAGGGTTTGAAGAAGACAAGTTCAGGCCCAACGGATAATTTTCAAGCCCAACGGATATATTTATAATCAACAATTAATTTGGTTCGTTAAATTAGATCTAGATCTGATCCTACAGAGCAGATTAATTTCCAACGAAAAATTTTAAAAAAATAAGAAAAAATATTTATCAGCTACTACAATTTTTTTTGCTATAAATTCATCTTTCATTACAGATCCAAAGTACACCAATCATTCATTTGTTCTCTTATAATATATTCTCAACATTTTGTTTCAATTTCCATATCATTTTTTGTTACAAAAATGACTTCCGCTACCAATTGGTCTATGTCAGAAGATATGCAATTATATATATCTTATTATCATCAATCAGTCGATCACATATCCGGCAACAAACAAAAGGTTGATAGGTTGTGGGATAAATTCATGCCGATTTTGGAGCAAATTGGGTGATGAGCGCCGATGAAATAATTCTAACAAAGCCTACATCCCAAATTGCCTTTTCTTCTCGGTTTGGAAAGCTAATGAAAAATGTGATTTTATGGGGGCTTGTATTGTATACGCAAGGAGAAATTCGGAATCGGGTGCTAATATACAAGATGATGTATATAACTCTATTAAATTATTTAATATTTTTTCTTTATATTTCTTCCTTGAAATTTTGTTTGTTTTAATTATTAATTTATAGATGCACAAAGGTCAAACTATGTATGTTGCGCAAAGAAAAATGACTCTCATACATTTTGAATGTTGGGAACAAGTCAAGACGCATCAAACATTTGCACCGGTCCAACCCATTGCTCCACTGGCTAACACATACGACCATAGTTCCGCGAGTGAAGAAGTGCATGCAAGTGATGTCTCTATTAATTCCTCCTTTGAAGATGCGGCATTTTGCACACCTGAAAGTAATCCGGGAGGTTCATCTATTACGGTAAGACCACCGAGAGTAAAGGCGCAAAAAGAAGCAAGAAGAAAGGGTAAGAATGTAGCCACTTCAAATAACATACCCTAAGATGAAGCTTTACAAACATTGGGAAAAAAAATCAGTTGGCTTTCCAAGAAAAGCAACTCGCACATGCTAGGGAGCAAATGGAGCACAATCATAAAATGCAAGAACACGCCATGAATGTAAAAAAATTAGAGTGGGAAGCAAAGGTTATGCAAATGAATACCGACATAATGATCCCAAAGTCTAAGAGCTACTTCTCAAAGAGGAAAGCTGCTATTTTGCGTCGATATGAGAAAGAGGAAGGTTATAATGATGGTGGGAACAATTCTAGCGACTATTCAGATTATTACCGTCCATCTCACTTCGATTGTTACCGTGTGATTTCGGCACACTGATCTGCACATGAACTGTATGCCAACATTTGTATAGCACAGGTCATCTTCTGCTCAGGAAGAAGGCCAAGCAAGCCAACGACATCTTGTCGTTGGTGCCAATACACATCATTGTTACAAAGTTTGGTCTTTATAATTACTACTCATACGGTACCTACGACGAAAGCCTCCTTCCGAAAAAATTGGACGCTCACAAAAGTAGTCCTCTAACAAATTCTGCCCCCTCGGTCCTCTATTTCTAACTCGATTAGGTTGGCGACGAGGAGGCACATCGTCTTCATCGTCCATGATTGCTAGCACTACCGCATCTATAACAGATGAATTGACCATATCATTCATCTAATTTATAGTTTGCTGGAATATTTGAAAGCTCTCATCAACATTGGAAGGACCTATAAAAGAAGAAAATGATTGAGGAAAATAAGAACAGAGAAGAAAGCAAGAAGATTGATGGTGTGAGTATAAAAAATATATGAACCTTATTTTATAGAGGTTTGAAGTCTATCCTCATATGGACATGTCATGTTATGATTGGATGAAAATCTATGTGAAATGTAGATAAAATCTCTGACGATAATCCATAAATATCTTTGATAAAAATATTTTCTTTACAAAAATATTATTTTTTTAATTAGTGAATAGTAATAAGAGCTTCTCCTGGAAGTTGTATTGGTGCAGAAAATGTTCAAAATATTATTATTATTTTATAAATAATAATAGAAATTGCTCATTGAGGAACTGCTCAAGAAGATTGAAATGCTCCAACTGGTGCGGATGCTCTAAGAAAGAGACGCAATTTATCCTACTTGATATAGGATTATGGAGGCATCATATCCTTTGAATTCTAATAATAAATAAGAAGGCAGCATGAGGATGAAAAATAATAGTTTATAACTTTAATTCAATCTAATAGACTCCAAAGGTAATATTACAATCTTCTAGTATAACTAGAATAAATGGTTTATTTCTAGAATTCAATCTAATTTTGCCTAAAGCTGCTTGGACAATGATCCATCAGATTTTTGGCCGGCACCAATGTGGTATGGGCAGGCGCTTGGGCAGGTGGAAAGATGAATTATTTTTTGAATTTATATATTATTTTGAGAATTTTAAATAATAGTTGAAATGTTTAAGTGAATTAAGGATATGTTTGACTTGTTTTGTTGTTGCTAGTTACATGTTAATTTGGTTTAATTTTTAGGGATATATCTATTTAGTTTTTTAAAGTTGTGTAATACTATAATATATATTTTAATGGTATTTAAATAATTATTTTCAGATAAATAAATACAAAAGCGATTAATTTTGATTGATGCCCGAGGACCTTTTAGGTCCGGCTAACACTTAGCATTTCTTATAACCTTGATTCCAATTAGTATATTATGACTAATTATTTTAATATAGTTTTAGGATTATACAAATAATAAATGTAATAATTTCTAATTTAATTATTTAAATTAAATACTTAAATTAAGTTAACTTTTTTTCCCAATGTGTTGTAGTTGTTAGAGCAAAATCATGTAGCGAAGATATAACAAGATCATTAACTCACAATATTACAATTGAGCATGCCTTTTATTATAAATAAAACATACTTGCATCCATTCCTATAAATAAACTGAAAGCAATCCTGCAAAACAAAAGCCATGTGTAGGTGCTTCCAATATAACAATATGTATTAATAATCTGTTCTTTTATGAGTAAGAATACTGGAGAACTATAAAGTAGATCGGGGACCATAACTATATTTAAATCTTGTATACGACAAGATTTAATCGAGATAATCATCGACATCTAAACAATATATTCCACGACTAAAATTATATTCGATAAGCTTCTTAAAAGATTAAATCACATTATCTAGCTTATCACAATGATAACACATATAATTACTTAAATTACAACTTTGGTGGCAATTAGATTAATCAAAATAATCTACATTCTCACATAGACCGCAAGTGTAATCAAATAAATGAATAAACAAAAATGTGCAGTAAAATTACTATCATGTCATAAAGGTATATAAGAAACTATCTGGTCGATTAACTATACATACATAGGATCACACCGGCCCTTGTAATCATCATCGTTACTTGACCGTACTTGTCACATATGTCAACCAGCTAAATGACATGAATTCATCATGGTATGTAGCATGAAAATTACATGAAATGTGATCTACACATGTCTAGTTCTAACTGGTCTTCTCAAAAGTGAGATCAACAAAATCATAAAGAGTGTAGTGTGTAAAAATAATTTTTACCAAATACAATCCAAAATGTATAGAAAGTACACCTCATAGAACGTCAATACAAAATACAAACTCCCACCAACACATGAATTATCTTCAAACAAATTTACACCTATGTGAATTGCATGCTCATGAAAGCCCTTACGTGCTAATGCTTTCGTAAGTGGATCCGCTATCATAAAGTGTCACCCAATATGCTCTATGGATATATGTCACTCTGTATCTTCTCTTTGACAATCAAGAGTGTGATATCAACAGTGGCGGCTCAACACTTTTGGGGGCCTGAGACGAAACACAAAAAGAGGCCTTTTAGATGACGACTTCAATCGTACGAGCTAGATTTCCGAAAGTGTATTGCTTCGCTATTTATCATACAAAGCTGCCATATCTAAGAACAAATTGGTTATCAAAGCAAACGATTACATCTCTAGTCTCAACTACGCTGCTCTTTCTTTATATCTTCAATATTTGAGTATGATGGCAAGGCCTCCGTTGTTTAAAACACAAAATTTCCAACAGAGAAACATTTTTTCAGAGATGATTTTGAGACTATCTAGCAAATATCATGAACAGGCAGAAGCTACGATAATCAGTTTAGAAAGAAAAGCATTTCAAATTCGATCAAAGATGGTGACTAGGTACTTCACAACCCCAAAAACGTCATAAAGTGCAAACTCAAGGTCAAACAAATTTCATTGCTAAACATCATTATGTCATGGACACTGAGAATCCGATGAATGTGATATCCACTTCCTATGTGAGCTCAACATTTAGAAACACGGAGGGCCACTCCCCACATCCCACCGCATCAAATAAAAAAAGCTAGATCCAGTGCGTGTTTAGCAAATACTCATATCAATCGCGTATATGAGCAGATATCAAAAGAATTTAGGAAAAAGAAAACGCTGTACGACTATGAACTCCATCTTTCTCAACCTTCAATGTTTTTGTTTGAACTGGGTTTAGGGTTCAGCTAAATGACCCAGAAAGTCGGTAAAGCAGAAACAAGATAACTACAGAAATCAAAACTGATTCACATTGCAGCCAAAGACTGAAGAAAATAGATGATTTGTTGGTAAGAACAAGAACAGTCGGCTGTTTAAGGAATGCAAGGTTCGTTGTTTATTTTTTTTGGGTAAAAGAGATCATTCCCCACTCAGCACCCAACTTAGACAAATAGATCAGTTCCAAAACCCCATTTAACTAAAACACTCTATCCAGATCAACCAACAAAATCAAGAATCACACCTTACAGTCTCATTTCAGATCTGACACTAGCCAGATTCCATCCTAAATTTCTCCAAAGAAAAGCATTACAAACAGAAGATTGAAATCAAGCGTTGTATCTTTCTGTAAGTAGTTCCATCTTCTTCAACAATCCAACCAGCTTCATCAAACAAGGCTTTCAAGTTTCAACACCTCGTTGTTGTCGCAGTGCTTACTTCGTAGGCAGCTTGCAGTTCCCGAACATCCTCAGACCGGTGAAGATCTTGGCAGCGATCGCTCTCCAGCCTCAGATCAGCAGCAGCTAAACCCCATGACCACAGGTATGTTACCGTGCTCGACGGATCCGGAGCTGCCGTATAATTTACTGTCTGGTTTTCGATGGTGAAGCCGTTGCCTTGAAGCGTTGTCTGCGTTGAAGGCTTGAAGCGGAAGTCAGGAGAGAAACAAAAGAGAGAGAAGCAAAAAAAATTTTTGTGGCCTTCTCAACCGCGAGGCCGCTGCCTCATGCGCCTTCCGGTTGGGCCTGCCCCGGATATCGTCCTGCTCCTGTTGTTATTAGCGTGCATATATACTGATTTATTATGACAATATACCTTCAGTAATATTTAATATCACTCAAAATGTTCAGTCTAGTTATGAAGTTTTGTAATTATACGCCATGATTAGACGATTCAAAACAAGCCGTAAATTCTTTTGACATAGTTAATGGAGCAATGGGTGTCTACTTGGCAGACTTCCAGGAAATAGCTCCACCAGCTAACAAATAGATATGGCATGACGTAGAGCGTCTACTATCTTGGCATCCAGTAAAATTAGAGTCAGAGTACCCAATGATCTCAACATGATCCTATCTCTGATACGTGAGCCTGCATTCTTTTGTTCCATGCACATACCTCATAACCTACTTGACTGCTCTCCAATGATCTGCTCCCAGGTTACTCAGATATCTTCCTAACATGCCAACAATGTATGCGATATCAGGACGCATACACACTTGAGCATATATAAGACTTCCAACACCCAAAGTGTACAGAAGCTACTACACCTTCTGAACTTCCAGAGCACTTTTAGAGCACTAATTGAGACTAAATTGTCTTCTTTAGCGACATGGGTGTCTACTGGTTCACAACTCTGCATATTGAATCTTATGAGAACTTTCTCAATATAATTACTTTGTGATAGTCTTCAGATGCTTCTCGAACAGTCTCGGTATATTAGGATTCTCATAACAAAGAATGCATCACCAATGTCTTTCATCTCAAAAGGGTTTGATAGAAAATTTCTTAATGTCGGGTAAAGTCCTCATATCATTAGTGGCTAGCAGTGTGTCATTAATATATAAAATAAGGAAAATATGCCTGCTTCCACTGAGTTTGAAATTTGACTGCGCTGCTAATCTCGAGTTACAGCTTCCGGAGTTACAACTTCTGCAGTAGCACTCTCTGTATCTTCCTGCGGAAATTATTCCTCTGACGAATAAGAAGGACATAGAAAATTTGTTCACCCAGTTCGGAAACTTGCCTACGTCTGGGGAGGATCACTCTTCGATCCTCAAGACTCCACTATCACGGTTTAAAGTACAAAGGACTCACACCTCTACTTCTCACCTAGTCGAAATCTTTTGCTCAGTCTAACCTCCTAGACTAGCTAGCAGTCTGATCATACAGACTCTCTTCGTGCTATCTACACACTTTCAGTAATGAATAGCTACAGACCTGACACTCAGACTTAGCCTACCCTATTGCAATGTGTAGGACATGGAATGCTACAGCACACTCTATACCAGAGTTGCTATAACTTCTGTCGACAACTTATCTAGCAGACTCTGCCACGCCGTCAGACATTCTCTCTGAATTTTTCCAATTCGGGTGTTGCAACCTTGATCAAAGACTGTCTGTCAGTATCGGGTAGCCTCAATCCGTGCTCCAACAGCCCGCAACACCTCTGGTTCGCAGTTGTTCTCTGAAGCTTCTGTTTGATCTTTCAATGAGCCACACTCCAGTTGAACTCTGCGGATCAAACCTTGATCAAACTCAGCGAGTTCTGATCTGCTCTGCGCACCACACAACTCAGAAAGTCTTATGCTCTGAACTCTAGTCGTGCGTGTCTTCCGTGTATGTACCTCTCTATGCTCTCTGCACTCTCTCTCTTTGGAACTACCTCATGCCTTCCTCTTATATGATTCTCATTTCTTAGAAGCAGAAACTTTGTTTCCTTTGGATCCCTAGGACAGCTGAGCAAAAATAGAATCTTCTCATAGATTCTTGTAAGGTTGTTGAAGATTTCGTTTCCTAATTTGAACTTTAAGATCTTTATCTTTTAAAGCTTTTCTTCGCCTGACGGATGACCTTTGCTGGACACTCGATGATGTTTGTGGCGCACCCTGAACTTCTGTGATGTAAGCCGCACCTCTCTGGACCTTCTCCATGCATCTTTTGGATGTTCGCCCATTCTGCTCTAGTGTCGGAGCACCACGGTTTGCTGAAGCCCAGTTTGGATGCAATTTTACATTCGCACTCGAAGGAAGATGAACAACATAGACGCTAACCAAATCTTGAATGCTCTACTTAATGAACGGAACAATGTGCCACCTCAAGACAAGCTGGGAGACTTTTTTAGGTTGCAGCCAAAAACCTTTGTGGGATCCACCAACCCATCAGAGACTGATAGCTGGCTGAAGCATATGGAGAAAATTCTTGATACCTTAAAGTGCACCGATGAAGAGAAAGTGAGGTTTGCCGTGTTCAAGCTCGAAGGTAATGCAGACGAGTGGTGAACTCTAGAGAAAGTTATCCTTGCCCGTGATCAAGTTGCGGGCACTGACGCTATCTCTTGGGAGATGTTTCAAGGTGCTTTCTATCGTCAGTACTTTCCAGAAAGTGTGCGGTTCCAGAAAGAAGAAGAATTCTTGAAGCTACAGCAAAATCGAATGACTGTTGCTGAATACCAGTCTGAATTTGAGAAGTTGGCTAAGTTTGCCCCTACACTTGTTTCTTCAAAAAAAGAGAGGGCAAGAAGATTCATGACTGGCCTAAAAGCAGAAATCTAGAAGGATGTCATGCTTTGTCAACCACAATCATATGCTGAAGTCTTGGAGAAAGCTAGAATGGCGGAGCAGGGATACAATGAGTTGCGCGTCGCAAGGGAGGAGAGCCAAAGAAAAAAACTCAAAGTGGACTATTTTCATAGGGGAGTGTCAGGTAGCCAACGCAAAGGATCATCGTCACAAACTTCTAATCTTCGCCATCAATCAAGATCTGACGTTAAGTGTAGCTTTTGTGATGGCAATCACTTTACTCGGGAGTGCAGAAAGAAATCAGCGGCCTATTTCAAATGTGAAAAAGTTGATCATAAGATTTCCCACTGCCCACTAATGGTTGGTGATTTTCGGCAGCAAGCACCTAATCAGAATACAAAAGATGCTGATGTGTAGTATTTTTGTACTCCAAATTAAGTGAATATGAAGTTCCAATGCAAGTCAAAAACAATTTATAAACCGAAGTATTTCGGGTCGTCCAAGGAGTAAACTAAGCTTATGCACTATGTAAAATCTAGTTCTGTTTAGCTATCTCGATTTGTGAATTGATTTTCTGTAATGATTTGGACTAAGACAAGCAAGCTAAGGTTAAATTGACAAATTTCGAGAAGATTCCAAGGTTGATTTCACTTGCCTAGTGTTTTCTAATAAAGTGACAAAGATGAATGGATGATTGAAGACTATAGAGGTTATGAATAGATCAATCTTCTAAACTAGCTTTCGCTCAATTTCGGATATCAATCTATTATGGAAGTCGAATCTCAATCTCTCAATATGTTGATTCGCTCTAATATCCTCCACTAATCACAAACCGTCGCTATGATGATCAGTAAAAGAGTTCGGATTAAGCTTACCTAACCTCTAACTTATCTCTCTACGCTACTTTCGTATGTCATTAAGATCAAAGCCGCTTTTATTCTCGTCTTTCCTAAGTATGTATCTCTCAATAACGTACTTAAGTTAAAACGGATTTCATGTTGGCATTCTTTCAAACATCTAGCATGCATAACTTAACATACTTGAGTAAAACCATAATCCATCAATCATCCACCTAAACCTTCATTTAGAACATCATCACAATACTTTGAACACACTAGACAAGATTCATCAAACCTTGGAATTAGGAGATTACTCACAATACATGGAAAATGAGTTTATTGCTTTCATAGATAAAGATCGAGTTACGAATCCAATTCTCTAACAAAAACAGTAAATTACAACCATGCACTCGAGTAACAAAGGGTCGAAACACCTCTTTTCTTCCTTCTTTTCTTCTCTGGTTCGTGCCCTTTCGTCCCCAGCTCGTCCTCCTCTTCTCGAATCTAATCTGCCCCTCTTTTCTTTCTTTCCATCCCTTCAAATTCTATGAAAATAAGCTGAGCTGTCCGTGTCGGTAACTAATACGGTCAATACGACCGATATGAAATTATCCACTCGACACGGTCGATACGACCTCAGCTGAAAAATTAAAGATTCGACACGGTCATATCGACCTTACCGAACGTACCTCTCATATGGATACGGGCAGTACGGGTGATACGGGCCAAGGATGATTTGAGATCTTCTTCGGCGCTTTTGCACACAGTTGCTTCTGACCTTGCTTTCCATGGCGCCTGAGCTGATTTGATCTGAAATAAGAAAGAAAGTATATAAAAGCCAATAATACTCACAAAACGAACGAAAACAACTAATAAACGCAAGCGAGAATCGGTTGGGAATCCAACCGATCAAACACTCCACACTTAAAAATTTGATCGTCTCGAGCAAACAATCAGGACATGTTGTATTATATTCAAGACTCTCTATCCCAACTTAAGCTTTGAATACTAGAGTGATGACCACCAAAGCGTGGGCTTCACAAACTCTAGCCCCACACCTCACACTAACACTTCAAACAAAGTGCAATCAAAGAGTTTTCGAGCCACGTAAGAATACATGAGGACACACACTTAAGGAAATCAGTATTAGAGCCAACAAAAACCAAATCTCGCAATCTATTCATTTTTCAAGGCAAAGCATTCGAAACAAGGGTTTATACACAACATGCCGACCGATTGCCTATACTAGCTAGGGCTAGTCCACGGGCTAGCGATGCAGAACTCATATCCAAGTTTTGGACTTTATATCACGATTCATAAGGAAAGAGGAGTGATCGCACGTCGTTGTGCGCGTTCAAATTAATTCCTTCCTCTTCCACTTAGTACAGCGGTTAAGTCGGGGTCGAATCCACAGGGAGCAAGTAGATTAGCTTTAACTAGTAACCTGCACTTACGAAAACTGGGGGTGTGAGTGATTGGGGTTGCACAATGCGCGAGTAAACAGTAGTAAACGCAGGAATTGCACTAGACGTGCGCAGGCAGTAGAGATTAAGTACTATGACTATGAGAAGTATCGGCGCAGACAATCCTCTATGATTGTATTCCTTATCATCGACTCTAAATGTCTACAGTTTGGTTTGCTAATGTTAGTGTCCGATCAAGGCTTCCCAACATGTGCGCATGTTCCGATCAAAGTTCATGAGCTATTAATTCTTAAGACTAGTCTAAACAGCTGCGAATCCTGTCACAGTAGCAACTGATTATCCTAGCGCGTTACTCCTAGTCGGCACCGTCAGGCTATTCAACTAGTTTAACATATAACAACAAGCAATAAGAGTAAGATTGCGGTTCAAGGCTTCCCCTACTCATGCAACTAGCTGCCAACAATGTGCGCAGAATTAATATAAGCAAACAAGCTATGCATTAAGCGCAAGTCTCAAAGGAAATACTCATAGATTCATGCCCAACCGATACTAAGCGTTTAGCTAGACATGCTAGTAGTAAACATCATAGAAACAGTAAATAATATCTAAAGTATCAAAGAAACAGCAACAAGCAGGTGCGTGCAGGTTGCAGGGTCTCGGCTGGCGCAGTCGGCTAGCGCAGGTCCTCTCAGTAAGCTCGTGTGTTCTTCTGCTTCGCTGCTCTCTCGTGTGCTGTGATGATGATGGATGCTCTCAATTGTCTCCCTCAAACCCTAGCCTTCTTCTCTTTATATACTGCTCAAAGGGCTCATCCTTGGCAACTTCCAAATCTGGTCGTGTCAGGATTTGGAAACACCATTATCTGTGCATGGCGCATTACTCCTGGTTAGCGCAATCGGTTAGCGCACCATTGTCGACTCTGCCAACTTCTCTGTTTGCGCCGCTAGCTCCGCAGGCTGTGTGATGCGCGTCCTAAACGCTGCCTGTTAGCGCGTATCCGACTTAGGCCCTCGTTTCGCCCTGAAATACAAAAACACTGGAAACCAGTAATATTGTACACAAAATAATGCAAACAAGCATAGGGTTAGGATCTAAATAATGTGTATAAATAGGCTCTATCAAGGAGCTCGGCAAAAATTGATTTTCAAAAACAGTCATAAACCAATTGATGCTTATGTGCTAACACAAGGGTCATTCTCTAGTATAGCATGCTAGCACACAAGCAAATTGTAGACTTGCACAAGGATGATATGGCGGATGGGCATAAAGTCAAGCTCTTACTATTTCTTTTCTCTCTCTTTTTTTTTCATCTCAAGCTTTTGAGGAGGAACTTTTCTTCCTAACCTCGGCCTTCTTTTTTTTTTTCATTGGGCGCAAATACTTTCGAGGGAGAACTTTTCTTTCTAACCCTCGGCATTGCAGCCAGATTCACACAATAAGAACTTGACAATAAGCCTAAATAGAGGTTGAGGATGCGCAAGAAACAATTACAAGCGAGGAGCTAAGCATGCAAACAAGAGTCACCTAAAAGCAATCGCAAGGTTTATGCATTATGTAAATGATTTTAAAAAGTGCAAGCTACACCAAGGTCCAAAGCAAGCAATGAAAAATTCCTAGAATGCGAGATAGGCAACGGATAACAATAATAATGACTCACAAGAAGGCGCGATCATGAGAACTTACTCGGCCCTAGGCTCTAAATCAGCAAAATGAAAGAGGCTAGATGCGATATGTGAAACTCAAGCACGTTGATCCCAAGCTTTAAAGAGGTAAAACACTCTTATAACAATATGCATAGTATGGAATCAATGAATATTTTGGCACCAACCACTCAATGCATATTCAAGCAAGTTAATCAATGAAACACTCAATTAATATGCACCAGCCACTCCACACTTAAAACAAAGCTTAGTCCCTAAGCGTAAAAATTAAAAATAAGAAGAGTGCATAGGAACTCCCCTAGTGAGCGTGGCCCTTTCTTGCTGGAGTCAACATATTTCTGCCACCTTGATGACCTGAAAATGGGAAGAGAGGTGGACACATACAGCACAATCAAATTCATCAAATTGATCGCCAAAATGAGATAGGAAACATATATATCTATGACAATGAAACAACCCTTATGATGAGATTTAAGCAGTTCAGAATTCCATAAGGACACAAAACAACAATAAGTAAATGTCCAAGTGCAACCAACATAGCCAAAAAAAAAAAAAAAAAACTACTAAGAGCAGTCAAGTCAATATAGCAAGGATGTCAACTAATATATCAAAAAAAGGTAGCATCCCAAAGGTAGTCACTCGGCGCCGCGCTGGGAAGGTCCGGCATCATCATCACCCGGGCCGGTCCATGGCATAGGATCCTGCGCTCAAGAGTCTCGGATCCGGAAGCAGCAAGAGGTGGTGGAAAATCATGAATTCCTCCGCCTTGAAGCAAAGCGGTGATAGCTCTGGTCGTCCACTCCTGAGAGCACATAAGATAATCTAGCTGGGGACTGTAGTCCGGAGCTTGATGTGTGGGATATTTTGTGGGCGGCATTGTGATGTTCGTGGTCAATTTTGCATCCGCTGGAACCAAGTTAGGGCCGCGGAGTTGTTGCAGCGCTAGGGTTGCTTTGTGGAGCCTCGGCTGAGTGCTAGGTGAAATTTCAAGTGTCTCTACTTATGCAGATTTGTGAACTAGCAGTTGCTGCAGCACACTCTTGTTCACTTAAATGTAGGCACAGCAGACAATAAATAGGACACAGATTTGTTCACCCAGTTCGGCCAATCTGCCTACGTCTGGGGAGGACTATTCTCCAGTCCTCAATCCACTCAACCAAAGGTTCAAAGCACACTCGGTTACAACGCACGCAACCTATGCTACTTTAACCCCGTGTGGACTACTCAACACAATCAGAACAAGCTCTGATTTGTGTCAGCACACCCTCTACAATATGTCAGTCTAGAATAGCTACAATCCTCTCAAAGAACTCAGCCTATTCTATACTACACTACTCAGCAGGGTTGCTGCAGCAACAGCTGTAACACCAGCTGAAGCACTCTGTCCGCGTCGCTCCAAGGCCTCCTGCCGAGCCGATCGAACCACTCCAAGAGCGCTGCACACTCTGAGTAACTCCCCCTCACTCAGTGACCACCTGCCACTAGTGAGTTCTTCCGCACGAACCTCGACCGAGCCTTCCACCCGTCAGTTCTCCCGCGGCTGCCTTTGATCAACCAACAAGCTCCACAGCTCTAAATTGGCTTCCAGATCCAAGCACGAATCAGTCTCTGCAAGACCTGATTGTCTTCTGTAATACGCACCACAGCTCTGCGCTCAACGCTCTGCCCGTGTGTGTTGATCGAAGAACAACTCTCGTAGCACACCCAGAAAAATCCTCACTCTGAATTCTGTGTCTACTCTCGTGTATCACTCAGCTTCGATCACCCTCTACAGCCCTCAAACCTTCTGCTTAAATACCCTCACCACTTTAAGCAATTTCCAGGTTTAGGCCATAGTCCCACAAGATCAATTATCTCCTAAAATCTAGGAGATTAGATTTGATTAATATCTTCAATGCAAATCTCCTTCTCTGACTAGCAAACCTTGCTGGAATATGCTCAACAGTATTTTAGAAATTCTTCTAGGCACTTTCACAAAGCTGCTATACCTTCAAAAAGCACCCAGCACAAAACTGCTACTCGGACAGTTGAACCAGCACTTGAACCAGCACCTGCTGCAGCATCCCCTGCTGCATCTGCTGCTGGTTTACTTCTGCTGGTCTGCTTGATTGATGGAGCTGCAGCAGCTCCTTGTTCACTCATGCTGGTTTTGTCAAACACTGCCATACTTGTTCACTCATGTGGGCAAGCTCTCAATAGACCCTTGAAGCGTTCCCAAGCTTCATACAAAGTCTCACCCTGCTTTTGCCCAAAGTTGCTCATGTTGGTTCTATATTGAGCCGTTTACCCTGGTGGAAAATACTGAGTCAAGAACGCCTGTGCCAAGTCATCCCAAGTACTGAAAGTCCCGGGACTGTGGCTCCACAACCATTCCTTAGCTTTTCTCGCTAGTGAGAACGGGAAAACTCTGAGACAAACCGCATCTCTTGAAACTCCATTGATCCTGAATGTATTCAGCAGCTGAAGAAATGAATTCAGGTGGGCGCTTGGGTTTTCATTCGGAAGTCCCGAGAAAGGCGAGTTGGAAGCCAAGGCTAGCAGCGCCGATTTGATGTCATAATTGTTGGCGGTCACTGCTGGGTATCTAATTGGTGATTGTAACGTGGTCATGGTTGGGAATGTGTAATCCCTCATAGCTCTTGGCCCTCCCGGTACCTCTCGTCGCTGATATCGTCCTTGATCAGGCAAGTCCAGCATCCTTGGAATAACTTCTTCTCGAGGAGGATCATTCGCATTGTTCCTTTGTTGTTCCATTTCTGGTGTCTTATTCTCCCTAGGCGTGACGGTTTTCTTTGACTTACTCCTGCTACTGGTTGCTACAGGAGGAGTTGATTGACTCAAATCTGAATTCTTTTTCTTGTTGATTCCGCTCTTTGACCGGGTTTGCATCCAAACAATAAAGAACCCTGAAATGTATCACAAACAAAAACAACTGTGAAAGCATAAGTGGGATAAGGAAAATAAAAGTACTGAAATTTAAAATGAGTAGTCTAAATGATTCGCTAGATTTAATCTAATGAGAAGCTAACTCGTTACTCCCCGGCAACGGCGCCATTTTGACGTGTAGTATTTTTGTACTCCAAATTCAGTGAATATGAAGCTCCAATGCAAGTCAAAAATAATTTATAAACCGAAGTATTTCGGGTCGTCCAAGGAGTAAACTAAGCTTATGCACTATGAAAAATCTAGTTCTGTTTAGCTATCTCGATTTGTGAATTGATTTTCTGTAATGATTTGGACTAAGACAAGCAAGCTAAGGTTAAATTGACAAATTTCGAGAAGATTCCAAGGTTTATTTCACTTACCTAGTGTTTTCTAATAAAGTGACAAAGATGAATGGATGATTGAAGACTATAGAGGTTATGAATAGATCAATCTTCTAAACTAGCTTTCGCTCAATTACGGATATCAATCTATTACGGAAGTCGAATCTCAATCTCTCAATATGTTGATTTGCTCTTATATCCTCCACTAATCACAAACATCGTTATGATGATCAGTAAAAGAGTTCGGATTAAGCTTACCTAACCTCTAACTTATCTCTCTACGCTACTTTCGTATGTCATTAAGATCAAAGCCGATTTTATTCTCGTCTTTCCTAAGTATGTATCTCTCAATAACGTACTTAAGTTAAAACGGATTTCATGCTGACATTCTTTCAAACATCTACCATGCATAACTTAACATACTTGAGTAAAACCGTAATCCATCAATCATCCACCTAAACCTTAATTTAGAACATCATCACAATACTTTGAACACACTAGACAAGATTCATCAAACCTTGGAATTAGGTAGATTACTCACAATACATGGAAAATGAGTTTATTGCTTTCATAGATAAAGATCGAGTTACGAATCCAATTCTCTAATGAAAACAGTAGATTACAACCATGCACTCGAGTAACAAAGGGCCGAAACACCTCTTTTCTTCCTTCTTTTCTTCTATGGTTCGTGCCCTTTCGTCCCCAGCTCGTCCTCCTCTTCTCCAATTTAATCTGCCCCTCCTTTCTTTCTTTCCATCCTTCAAATTCTGTGAAAATAAGCTGAGCTGTTCGTGTCAGTCGTACCAATAGGGTTGATACGACCGATACGAAATTATCCACTCCGCACGGTCGATACGACCTCAGCTGAAAAATTAAAGATTCGACAAGGTCGTATCGACCGTACCGAACGTACCTCCCGTTTGGATACGGCAGTACGGGTGACACGGGCCAAGGATTTTTGAGATCTTCTTCGACGCTTTTGCACACAATTGCTTCTGACCTTGCTTTCCATGGCGCCTGAGCTGATTTGTCCTGAAATAAGAAAGAAAGTGTATAAAGGCCAATAATACTCACAAAACGAATGAAAACAACTAATAAACGCAAGCGAGAATCGATCGAGAACCAACCGATCAGATACTCGGCAGCAAGCACCTGCAAGGAAGTTAATGAGCTTGAATCCTCTAGAGTGGAAGTGGGAACATTTAACTATGGACTTTGTGACGGCTTTACCCAAGACTCGACAGGGCAATAATGCTATATGGGTAATAGTTGATCGACCGACAAAATCTGCATATTTCTTACCTTTTAAAGTGGGAACTACACTTGACAATTTGGCAGAATTATATATCGCAGAAATTGTGAGACTTCATGGTGCACCTATGTCAATAGTTTCTGATAGAGACTTGAGATTTGTTTCTAACTTTTGGAAGAGTCTTCAAAAGGCAATGGGAATCCGTTTGAGTTTTAGCATAGCGTTTCATCCTCAGACAGACGAACAATCCGAAAGGACGATTCAAATTCTGGAAGATATGTTGAGGGCATGTGTGCTTGATCATGGTGGCTCTTGGGACTTACGTCTTCCATTTATTGAGTTTTTGTACAATAACAGTTATCAGTCGAGCATTTAGATGGCTTCGTAGGAAGCCTTATATGGGAGAAAATGTAGATCACCTATATGCTGGGATGATGTAGGTGAGAGACAATTATTGGGGCCAGAAATAGTTAAAGATACAACTGAAAAGATTAAATTGATATGTCAGAGACTGCATGTTGCCTAGAGCAGACAAAAAAGTTATGCAGATACGCATAGGAGAGATCTTGAATTTCAAGTGGGAGAACATGTCTTCTTGAAGGTGAGTCCAACTAAAGGAATTACAAGGTTTGGTATGCATGGCAAGGTGAGTCATCGTTTTATTGGACCCTTCGAGATTTTAGAGAGGGTTGGTTTACTGGCTTATAGGCTCCTAATCTAGCCGGAGTTCATAATGTTTTTCATGTGTCCATGCTTCGAAAGTGTATTACTAGTGCGGAGCAAGTGGTTGAGTTCGAGCCATTGAAAATTGACAAGAAAGACTTGTCATAAATAGAACATTTGATAAAGATTATGGATCAAAAAGATTCGGAATTGAGACATTAAGTGATATCTTATGTTAAAGTACAATGGAGCAATCATTCAGTTAGGGAAGCAACATGGGAGCTCGAGGAGGAAGTCATTAAAAATTATCCCAACCTCTTCGAGGATTGAGGTATGTCAAGTTTAGAGGAATAAACATTTTTTGAAAGGGGATAATGTAATACAATGAATTTTAATTGGAAAAAAGTAATACATTGTATTATAATTAAGATGAGGAAGTTGAAGGGTTGGAAGGAGAAGAGAAAGAGAAAGATAGTTTCTATTTATTCTTATCCCCTCTTCAATTCCCTTCCTTTCTCATCCGTAACATGAATATATCCCTCCCTATCTGTAAGTTATCCTAGCCAGATCCACTCCACCATTAGAGAGTAAGTTTTGGGGGTTAAACAAGGTAAGTACATATCCTCTTGGCGTATATCACTCTTATTGTAATAAAAAGAAGGGTTGAAATGGTCATTTTCAGGGGGCAAGGTCATAAGAAAGGATCTATTCAGGATTGGTTGAGAAGCTAACTTCATAGAGGTATGTAATCGACTATGCTATGATATTTTTGAAAGAAAACCCAGTTCTGATGAATGATTTTGGACGTAACTTCTGTTTTAGTTATTCAAATGGGATGATTCTTGATTCTAAATTATTCTAATCAGAAAAACCTTTCCAACAGTTTATTTTATACATTATGATTCAATCTGAGTCTTTCTGAAAATGGGTTCAATTATGACACTGAAATTGTTTTTACAAATGCTGGACAGTTATGTCGAATAACTTTCAATGTGGAATAACTTCTTGTTTTCGTATTCAAATTGAGTGATTTTAAATTCTAAGGTGTTCTACACAGAAATAGATTTATAACGGTATATTGTATGTGTGTTGATCCTGATAATGCAAATGACATTCAATTGACAAAATCTGCTACAGTGAACAAGCAATTGCTACAAAAGAAGATGTAGCAGGGAGCTGTAGCAGCGGTTTTGGTCCGATGAAAAAACTGCCCAGATATGAAGTTGAATTGCAACGGGAGGCTTCTAAATATTCTGAGAATATCCCAGCAAAGATTTCCGTGCCTCATGCTTGAAGATTTGATTAGGAAATCAAATCTCCTAACAATTAGGAGATAGGATCTCGTTGAGATCTTTGAGGGTTTCCTAATTCTGATAGAGAAGAGTTCTTATAGAAGGAGGCGGGCAGAGCATGAGATGTGATCAGAACAGAGAGTGAAACACAGAGAAAGCATCCGAGCACTTGATATTGCAAGGCAAAGATCAGTGGAGTAGTGCGGAGGATCGGATCACCACGGTGAGCAGAGCTTACCGTGAGAAGAGCTTGAGCGCAGAGCAGTGTGGTTTCTATATTTACTGATTGCAGACTTGCAGTGTGTGGTCAGTGCTTGATCAGGAGAACCAATTCAGAGTAGGGCGTGCTTGTTGGTTGATCAAGGGAGGCAGCAGGAGAGTTGTCGAGTGGAGAACTCTGACAATTTGCAGAAGGCCTATTCTTGCTAGTGATAGGTGTTCACTGAGTGAGGGAGAGCATCCCAGTGTGAGGAGCATTCACGACAGAGTTCGAGCGGCTCAGCAGAAGGCTTTGGAGCGAAGCGTCAGAATCTATACTAGTTAGTTGCACAAGCGTGTGCTATAGCAAATCTACTGAAACAATTTGTTAATTAGAATAGGCTGAGTCTGTGTGATCAGAGGAGTAGCTATTCTGAATTAATTCTAGTCTGTAGGTGAGTGAGACACAAATCAGAGGGTGTTCTGATTTTGTGCAAGTTGCTAGTCGAGG
Organism: Umbilicus rupestris; assembly: GCA_963678935.1. Classification (NCBI taxonomy): domain Eukaryota; kingdom Viridiplantae; phylum Streptophyta; class Magnoliopsida; order Saxifragales; family Crassulaceae; genus Umbilicus; species Umbilicus rupestris. The sequence goes on from OY787612.1 coordinate 9,034,705, forward strand.
TCGGATAGCATAGATTATCGCGAAGTCGAGTCTGTGTTGTACGGTGGACCTTGGAGACTAGTGGATTGAGGACTGGTGTATAATCCTCCCCAAACGTAGGCAAATTGGTCGAATGATGAGCAGACAAATAACCTTATGTTTGTCCGTATTTTCACTTTACTTCTTGTTTGTTTCGTTATTTTATAATGTCTCTGATGTTTTCTTTGTCCATTTCAAGTTGAAAATGCGTACTACATGATATGAAGTGGTCCGAAGAAGTGTCGGGTGAATTCTAGTCAATCGAGAGCAAAAGAGAGCAAAATCAAGCAAAAGGCAGATTGACCTATTCTTTGCAGTGGTAGAATCTCGCGTGATTTGACCCTTTAAACCTTCGAATTACGTCTTGATGTAAACTATGAAGTTGTAGCTCTTTGAGTTAGCTTTCCATCAAGATATGGTACGCCTCAATCGGATAAGAAACCTCTGGTCGGCAAGCCTTCGAAGATGAATAGGTCAATCAGCCTGGACGAATCTAACTAGCCTGGGAGAATCAAATCTGCCTTTTGCTTGATTTTGCTCTCTTTTGCTCTCGATCGACTAGAATTCACCCGAAAATTCTTCGGACCACTTCATATCATGCAGTACGCATTTTCAACCTGAAATAGATAAAGAAAACATCAAACGACTTTAAAAAATAACGGAACAAACAAGAAGTAAAGTGAAAATACGGACAAACATAAGGTTATTTGTCCGCTCATCACTAGCCGTAGGGAAAAATGCTGTAATCTTGTGGCCTAAGAATTGGGCAAAATATGATATTCATATTGCCTACTCGTAGGGCGAAATACGATAATAGTGTCCCAGGATCCATGCTTGCGTGATTGGATTGTGTAGCCGTTCTTCTTGTTTGAAATGTCTCGTTCTTTATGTCATCGTGATACAAGTTCTTTCGTAAGCTCGTCTTACAAATTCTCTCTGTTTAAACATCAAATATTATATTTACTAAGCATCTCTATATACTGAAATTTCACAGTGTCCTAGTTCAACAGATTTTGTGAACAAGCAGTTGTTGCAGCACACTCTTGTTCACTTAAATATTGTCACAGCAAGCAATGAAAAAGGCACAGGTTTGTTCACCCAGTTCGGCCAATCTGCCTACGTCTGGGGAGGACTATTCTCCAGTCCTCAATCCACTCAACCAAAGGTTCCAAGTACACACGGTTACAACTCACGCAACCTATGCTACTCAACCTCGTGTGGACCACTCAACACAATCAGAACAAGCTCTGATTTGTGTCTGCACACCCTCTACAATATGTCAATCTAGAATAGCTACAATCCTCTCAAAGAACTCAGCCTATTCTAAATTACACTACTCAGCAGGGTTGCTGCAGCAACAGCTGTAACACACAGCTGAAGCACAATGTCCGCGTCGCTCCAAGGCCTTCTGCCGAGCCGATCGAACCTCTCCAAGAGCGCTGCACACTCTGGACAACTCCCCCTCACTCAGTGACCACCTGCCACTAGTGAGTACTGCCGCACGACACTCGACCGAGCCTTCCACCCGTCAGTTCTTCCGCGGCTGCCCTTGATCAACCAACAAGCTCCCCAGCTCTGAATTGGCTTCCAGATCAAGCACGAATCAGACTCTGCAAGTCCTGATTATCTTTTGCAATACTCACCACAGCTCTGCGCTCAACGCTATGCTCTTGGGTGATGATCGAAGTAAACTCCCGTCGCACACCACAAATTACTCTCCGTGAATTCTGTGTATGCACTCATGTATCCCTCAGCTTTGATCAACCTCTTCAGCCCTGAACCCTTCTGCTTAAATAGCAGCACCACTTTAAGCAATTTCCAGGTTTAGGCAATTGACCCAACAAGATCAATTATCTCCTAAAATCTAGGAGATTAGATTTGATCAATATCTCCAATGCAAATCTCCTTCTCTGACTAGTAAACCGTGCTGGAATATGCTCTTCAGCAATTTAGAAATTCTTCAGATGCTCTGCATAGGGTTTCCAGCCCTTCCGAAGAAGCCCAGGCAGCTGCTGCTCCTTGGACAGTTGAACCAGCCTGTTGAACAAGCTCCTGCTGTAGCATCCCCTGCTGCAGCTGCTGCTAGTTCACTTCTGCTTGGCTTGCTTGTTTATTTGAGCTGTAGCAGCTCCTTGTTCACTTATGCTGGTTTTGTCAAACACTGCCATACTTGCATCATCAATCTCCCCCTTGGCATTTTGACAAAACCCACCAAAGATTTTTCTTGAGGAATTCTCCTCCACTTCTTAGCCTGCTCTTCTCCTCCCCCTTTTTGGAATAAATGACGAGGGGGTGTGTCTGGGAGAACTTATGGAGACAACACACAGAGCCCTAGAGAGGCTCTCAGGTCGTCAAACCGGGCTGCATCCAGAGCTTTGGTGAAGATATCAGCGAGTTGTTTGGCAGACACCACATGTCGGAGCAAAATGACTTTCTTTTCAACTAGATCAAGGATGAAGTGATGACGAATGTCAATGTGCTTGGTTCTGCTGTGCTGAACCGGATTCTTAGATATGCTGATGGCACTCATATTGTCACAGTAAAGAGTCATTTCATCTTGAGCAATCCCATACTCACTCAGCATTTGCTTCATCCACAACATTTGTGCACAGCAGCTCCCAGCAGCGATGTATTCAGCCTCGGCAGTGGATAGAGAAATGCTATTCTGTTTTCTGCTGAACCAAGAGATCAGGTTATTCCCTAAGAAGAAACATCCTACCGAAGTGCTCTTCCTGTCCTCTGAGCAACCTGCCCAGTCTGCATCACTGTATCCGACCAGATTGGCATTTGTGTCTCTAGTGTACCATAAGCCATAGTCCACAGTTCCTCCGACATACCGAATGATGCGCTTGACCAACTGCAAATGACTGTCTCTGGGACAAGCTTGAAATCTGGCACAGACTCCTACTGCATAGGAAATGTCAGGGCGGCTGGCAGTTAGGTAAAGCAAGCTCCCAATCATGCTTCTGTAGACAGTCTGACTCACTTCCATACCGTGCTCATCTTTGATGGCTTTCACATGAGTGGCAGCAGGGGTTCGCTTGTGACTTGCTGAATCTAGCTGGAATTTCTTCACAAGGGACTTGCTGTATTTACTTTGAGCAATAAAGATACCATCCTTTTTCTGAGTAATCTCCAAACCAAGAAAGTATGAAAGTTCTCCTACCATGCTCATTTGAAATTCTTGCTGCATGTGATTCACAAACTGCTTCACCAGGTGCTGGGACTTTGATCCAAAGACAATATCATCCACATATATTTGAGCAATGATCACATCTGACTGAGTTCTTTTGACAAACAAGGTTTTGTCAACTCCCCCTCGGTTGTAGCCATGTTTTTCCAGGAATACTGTCAACCGTTCATACCATGCCCGAGGAGCCTGTTTTAGTCCATATAAAGCTTTCTTCAATTTATACACATGTTCTGGATGATGAGGATCTTCAAAACCTTTTGGTTGAGAGACATAAACTTCTTCAGAGAGATCTCCATTCAAGAACACACTTTTAACATCCATTTGATATAATTTGAACCCCAGAAAGCAAGACATTGCTAGAAGAAGTCTGATGGCCTCCAGGCGAGCCACTGGAGCAAATGTTTCATCAAAGTCTAGACCTTCAATCTGAGAATATCCCTGGGCAACCAGTCTGGCTTTATTTCGTGTAATGTTGCCCTTTTCATCAGTTTTGTTTTTTAACACCCATTTTGTGCCTATAATGTTTACCCCATTTGGTCTGTCTACCGGATCCCAAACATCATGTCTTTCAAACTCTGCCAATTCCTCCTGCATAGCCATTATCCAGAATTCATCACTCATGGCCTCCTTGAAATTCTTTGGTTCAATGCTGGACATGAAACATGTATTGAGATAGGCATGACTTCTGGTTCTTCTTCTGTCTGAGGGATCCCCAATCACATTTGTCAAGGGATGATTCTTCTGAATCTTCTTTGGGGGCTGCCTTGAATGTGGATCGGGAGCCTCAGTGTGAAGATCATCACACAAGCTTTCCAATTGATCATCTGAAATTTCTGCTTCAGCACTTGCTGTAGCATCTTCTGGAGCCGCAGCTTGTTCACTTCTGGTATGTCTATCAGGCACTTCTTCAAGATCAGAGTCTTCTTCACCAGTGTCAGAATCAGGTGTAGAGGCTTCTTCTGCATCATTGACAACAACATTTATGGACTCCATGACGGTCTTTGTTCGCTGGTTGAAAACTCGATAGGCCCTGCTGTTTGTTGAATATCCCAAGAACAATCCAGGATCACTCTTAGGGTCGAGTTTCTTTCTATACTCCCGGTCTCTCAGAATGAAACAGTCACTTCCAAAGATATGAAAGTATTTTGACGTTGGCGTTTTAGGCAAGCAAAATGAAGTGCTATTCTAGTCACGCAAATATCAAACAATATTAATAACCGAGTGACCTCGGGTCGAACCCAAGAGAAAAGCTTAGACTAATTTACAACTAATTAATGCTATTATTGAAAGTCTACGGATTTGGGGGGGATATGTCCTCCTATAGAGGTATCTCTAGCAAGCACTAAAGATAAATGATATTTTTGGTGTTTTTGGTTGATGAAACAAAAGGGTGACTAGGGATTCAACTTCTCTCCTAAGATTGAAATTTCACAGTGTCCTAGTTCAACAGATTTCGTGAACAAGCAGTTGCTGCAGCACACTCTTGTTCACTTAAATATTGTCACAGCAAGCAATGAACAAGGCACAGGTTTGTTCACCCAGTTCGACCAATCTGCCTACGTCTGGGGAGGACTATTCTCCAGTCCTCAATCCACTCAACCAAAGGTTCCAAGTACACACGGTTACAACTCACGCAACCTATGCTACTCAATCTCGTGTGGACCACTCAACACAATCAGAACAAGCTCTGATTTGTGTCTGCACACCCTCTACAATATGTCAATCTAGAATAGCTACAATCCTCTCAAAGAACTCAGCCTATTCTAAATTACACTACTCAGCAGGGTTGCTGCAGCAACAGCTGTAACACACAACTGAAGCACAATGTCCGCGTCGCTCCAAGGCCTTCTGCCGAGCCGATCGAACCTCTCCAAGAGCGCTGCACACTCTGGACAACTCCCCCTCACTCAGTGACCACCTGCCACTAGTGAGTACTGCCGCACGACACTCGACCGAGCCTTCCACCCGTCAGTTCTTCCGCGGCTGCCCTTGATCAACCAACAAGCTCCCCAGCTCTGAATTGGCTTCCAGATCAAGCACGAATCAGACTCTGCAAGTCCTGATTATCTTCTGCAATACTCACCACAGCTCTGCGCTCAACGCTATGCTCTTGGGTGATGATCGAAGTAAACTCCCGTCGCACACCACAAATTACTCTCCGTGAATTCTGTGTATGCACTCATGTATCCCTCAGCTTCGATCAACCTCTTCAGCCCTGAACCCTTCTGCTTAAATAGCAGCACCACTTTAAGCAATTTCCAGGTTTAGGCAATTGACCCAACAAGATCAATTATCTCCTAAAATCTAGGAGATTAGATTTGATCAATATCTCCAATGCAAATCTCCTTCTCTGACTAGTAAACCGTGCTGGAATATGCTCTTCAGCAATTTAGAAATTCTTCAGATGCTCTGCATAGGGTTTCCAGCCCTTCCGAAGAAGCCCAGGCAGCTGCTGCTCCTTGGACAGTTGAACCAGCCTGTTGAACAAGCTCCTGCTGTAGCATCCCCTGCTGCAGCTGCTGCTAGTTCACTTCTGCTTGGCTTGCTTGTTTATTTGAGCTGTAGCAGCTCCTTGTTCACTTATGCTGGTTTTGTCAAACACTGCCATACTTGCATCATCATATACTGTTATGGTTCTTATTCGATTTCTTAAAATATGTGTGACATTCATTGAAAATGCTGAATGTAGGATAACGAGAACTTGTTCAACTTGTTGGCAGAACTACTTCCTTGAACAAATAGCGTTGTATGATAACGATCGAAAGTAATCTACTTGCTAAGTGCACAAGAGTGATTACCCAGTTCGGCTGTAACGAGCCTACGTCTTGGGGGCTTATCCCAAGCCCATGGGAACCAATCCATTAAATCATGATTGAGTATACAAGGGCGTTACAGAACAACAGACTCCCTCCCTCTCTATTCTAACCTCTACTCATCTAATAGTAATTGGACCTCAGGCTCTCCCTGAATGTGAGACCTCCCATCTCTTCCCCCAATTATCTTCTAGTCAATGTTGTATGCACTCAAACTTTCAGGAATAGCTTGCTATTTCACTTTGTGTTCCTCATATATATGACATGGGTGATGCATCATCATCCCAGATTGTTGCGATCTCCGAGTAGTTTATTGAGGATGATCTCTTGTTGTTTTGATTGTTTGTTGCGATCCCGGTGTTACTTGATAATGTTATCTTTAAGACTTCTCTCAACGTTATCTTTAAGCGATATCATTATCTTTAAGCCCGTATCTTCGATCTTAGTCACGGATTTCGCGCTCCCATATTGAGGTGATCTTCACACGAGGTTGTTCAGCTTCGGTTGCTTGGACAACTTCTGGTACAGTTTTGTGCCAGCATGCCATATGCATCCACAATCTCCCCCTTGGCATTTGCATCAAAACTCCATCTGTCTCCGTGACTCCATCTTAGACATTCCAATTAAGCAACAATATAACTATGCTACCCTTTAATAGTTCACAACCATATATTTATGGCAGCAAAAACAAATCAAAGTCAAAACATAATTGTCCAAGAGAACCACCAACTAACAATATATACCTTTCTCCCCCTGTTTAGTGGAAATGCCAAGGTGTTTTAACCTTCTGGAGGAGGCTGGGCTGGATACTTCATGTCATGAATTAGGTTAGTTATCTGAGCCCTCTGCAAGGTGAGTCTCTTGATCTCTGCTATGAGGAAGCTGGCCGTGGATTCCAGCTGATAGATCGCCCGAGCCCAGAGAGCATCTTGACCTGGAGCTACAGCTGCTGGAAGGTCCCCTGGGATATCTTCAGAATCTCCACGGAGCCCTCAGTTCAGGATGGGCAGTGGTGAACATTGTATAGTCTGCATTATGATACAAGGCTGGATGGGACAGTTGATGCTCCGGAGCCCTCAGTTCAGGATGGGCGGTGGTGAACATTGTATAGAGCAGAGATGGAAATTCTATGGGATGCTGCAAGAGACATGTCCCACCAAGTTGTTGAACACTAGCTGCCCAAAATTGACAGAATGTCCCATCCCTAGAGCAAACAGGAACTTCTCCAGCTCTTTGCTAACGGTGCCACGATGTTGTGTAGGAAACCAGTTATGATGCTTAATGTGATACAGTAGAGAGTGTTTGGTTGAGAGCTCCGCAAAAGGAATGGTAAAGTTAGTCCATCGCAGTCTGGTGCTTCCAGTAAGGATGCGGGCAATGAGATCAAAATCTTCCTCACGTGACTCACCTTTCTCTACCTCAATATCAATGAAATCATTTATATGTGCGACAGTAATCTGAAGAGACTTACCTCGGGACCTGAGCACTCCCCAATTGGGGCTAGTCGTATCTCTAAACTGATGAGGCAAATTCGCAATGAGCTCTCGCACCTTGCCTTCATCGTACCTTCTGGCAATAGTAACTATCCCATAATCTTGGTCTTGTGAAGGAGGGCAACCACGGTTGGGGCTGCGTACTTGGTGGGATTCAATAATTTCTCTGGAATTAGTTTCCTCTTGGAGACAGCCTGCCACCTTTGAGCACATCTGGAGCTAGCAAGCCAGATACCATCAATCCAAATACCAGAGTCTACGGCTTTGGACTTCTTTTTTGCTTTGGCTGGCCCGGAGCTATGTTGGGTCATTGGTGCTTTTCGCTTCCCAAGGGGCACTCAGGTATGGAGGCAGAACTATTCATAGACTTTGATTTCTCATGTATAAGAAATGTGTAACCAAATAGTGAGTAATCATCTATGAAACTAATAAAGTATCATTGACCATTCCAAGAAGCAGTAGGGAATTGCGCACAGTGAATCAACGCAACTATCAAGATCAGAAAAATCAAGTCAATCCAAAATGCTAGCAGACACAAGATGCTGAATCTGAGATCTCGAGATGTGACACAGACGCTTGTGCCATAATGAAGCCGAATCAGTCAATTTATGCTTCGTACCACGTGTTTCCACATGCAGGGTCGCATAATACGATGGAGCAACATCCAACAAATGTAGATTACCAAAGACATTCAATGAACTGGTTCCCATAAATCTAGAAATAATGGATACTAAAATTGATTGTTTCCAAATGAACAAGAATAACTAAACTTGTCCAATACAGAAACAGAAATTAAGTTTCAACTAAAAGACGGTACCACAAAAGTATCCATTAAATCTAAGAATTGACCATATGTTAGTAATAATCTAAAAAGACCAATTACCTCTACTTACACCGACTGGTCATTTCTAATATAAATGCGTCTTTCAACATCATTTGGCTTTTGGTGGTGTTAAGGTTATGATATCCTTGACAAAACAAAACAATCACAAGAAGTTGTTACAGCATCATACGGAATTAGAAGCTGGAGTATGTTCTGGAGTTGACAAAACAAACCACAAGAAGATGTTATAGCAACACGTTGCAACAGAAGCTGGAGCAAGTTTCAGAAGCTTTCAATCGACCTCTAGAAGTTGCTATAGCATACCATGGAGACTCAGAGCTAGAGCAAAGTAGCCAATTAACATTGAGCATCACGAAGAGCGACCGGAGGGTTGCTGACGACATCACAACAAGTTAGGGAGTCTCCCAGTCGATCGATCAGAAGTCTTCATCAAGCTATCGGGAGAGATTAAAGAAGATAAGGTTCCAAATTGGTTTTAGGAAATCAATTCTCTAACAACTTGCAAGAATCTAGGAGAAGATCCAATGTGCAAAGTTGGTTGGAAAGATCTGCAAATCCTAAGGGAATTAGGATTCCTATGTTTGTTCAGTGCTGTGGCTATATATGAGAGTGCAGCACACACACAAACACACACAACCATAGAGAGATACGCATAAGCAAAGAGCGGGATCCAAAGGCTAGAGCGCAGAGTTGTGGCTGCAAGAGCTGAGAGAAGATCACGACTAGGAGAGTCTGATTTAAGAACTTCAACTGGAGCGTATTCTCATTGAAAGATCAAGTACTTGCTTTGGAGCATAGTTGCGGAGAGGAGCTGTCGCGGACTGTCAGAGATCAAAGTAGAGTTCGCAGATATTGATAGGAGGTCATTGATCATGGGGGGGCATTGCCATAGTCAGGAGAACTTGTGGAAGTCCAACTGCTCAGCTGGGAGTGCTTGGAGAGCTGTGGACAGAAGTTACAGCAACTTGACAGAGTAAGTTGCTATAACATCTTCTTATTACACATGGTTTTAGAATAGGCTGAGTTTGTGAACTATAGTTATCTATTGCTAGAGTATGTAGACGGTGTGAGCAAGTCTGTTGGGATCAGACTGTGTCGCTAATCCTTGTGATCAGATTAAGGATAGATTCGACTAGGTTAGAAGTAGAGGTTAAACTAGAGTTGGCTGAATTTTGGAATCTTTTGTACTTGAACCGAGATAGTGAAATCTTGAGGACCTAGAGAAGTTCTCCCCAGACGTAGGCAGTTGCTGAACTGAGTAATCAAAGCTTGTGCGTTCATTAGGTTCGGCCGAAACAAAGAAATTCTGCAAAGTGACCCAGAGATTGCTATAGCAACCTGCTGATACAAGTGACCAGCAGCGCGTCAAAATTTAATGTGGCTCAGGCTACAAAGATACACATATATGAGCGCCATAGTCCATCCACCATGTGTTTCTAGGTATCGAAGCTAAATTAACTTCACAACATACCAAGTTGAGAAACTTACCATTCCTAGCACACCACTTGGCGTACTGAGAGTAATCCCTCCTAAAGTGTCCATGCTTAGTGACTGGTAGAATCAGATTTCTGCCTCTTAAAGTCTGGAGCCTTGGGAAAGCCTTCATTTCCTTAGGCGTAGCAATGTGCTAGCCAAGTGAGCACTCTCGGGCCTATTTTACTTCGGCCTCTCTTCCTCTTGCACACAAAAAGAAATAAACTTGTTAAGATTCCATTTACTCAAGCTTGGTAGATTGGTAGCTCAAAATTGAATGTCAATCTTACAATTGAATATTTGTGAATAATGGTTAAAAGATTAAATAATAAAATAAATCAGTATACTAGTTAAAACAACATTCAAATTCTAAACCAAAATAAAAATTGAACAGATTCAAAATTGAGTCGAAGTGGAACTTGGACTTAAACGAAAGTTCGACCGAATCATAAGTTTTGGACCAAACTAAAGCGGACCAAACTGGCTCAATGAATTTCGGTATGCCGGATCAGCGCAGGTTTGAAATTGAATCGGCGAGGCGTGCGCCCCAAAGAAGTAGGAGAGGAGCGTTACGTTGGGTTCAGCTGAGTTGGCTCAGTGAACTCAATCAACCCGGAAATAGGGAATGATGAGTTCTCATGACATCCAATTTCTCGCACTTAGGTTCTACATTTTCTGCTAAGTTAGGCTAAGAACAAGAGTCCGAGGTCAAGTCCAAAAATGACCAAGTCAGGCGGGGCCAACTAGGGAGATCCGAGGCTAACCGGGGCACCTTGGGACTAGTCAAGGCCATTTGGGGCCAACCGGGTCCATTAGGAGCCAAATAAGTCAAAATCGCAATTATCGGAGCCACGTGATTCCCAGTTGGACTTTCCAAGGATATGCGAGGATGATTAGGGCTAGACCCAAGCCAGCATCGAAGAAGACCGCATTCTCCTTGGGGATGCTACAAGACAGTCGAGCGAAGACCTGATCCAGCTTGGGGCCAAAACTAGGCCAAGTGTGGGGCACTTGGTCCGATTTGCGCCTGATCATACTCCGACTTTGGGACAAAAAAATATCATAATCCGACGGAACAACACACATATTAAAGACACAGAAGATTAAGAGTATTATTTTATGAAGTGCATGGACCAGACAAGGGACGCAAATTATCAAAGGGGCATATTTTATGAAGAACCAAACATGGGGGACAGACCGGCCTTGGCACCCGCTCTGAAGGGGCACGACGAGGGGACATAGTAAGGGCTATATAAGGAGCACCTTGTGTCATCCGAGAAGAAGAGAACAGAATTCCTGATTTTCTCACAAGTGTTGCCTAGACTCAGAGTCACCTTTAGACGACGATCTAAAGCTTTCGCATCCCAGATCCAAAGTTTGGCATTCCGCCTTTGTATTTGTCATAGTTACACATTTCTAGCCTTTTGGCTCTTATATTTCCACATTCGGGGGGGTGGTTTGAAGGCTATTTATTCATTTTATCCGACAATCCAACCATACCAGCGTGTTCAGTAAAGAATTATGAGCAGCTTTCATTTTTGGGTCCCTAACAGGGAAGCAGGGTTCTTGGAGTTGACTCAAAATCTCAGAAAACGTAGTGATCTCAGAGAGGGATAAAGAGAAAAATCATTTTACATGTTCTGATCTGAATCATGCTGAATAGTTAATAAACATGCTTTTTTTCTTCAAATTGAACAATTTTATGTCACTATGAATTTTTAATTATCAGGAAAAAAATTAATTGTGTATTGAATATTTGAGGTGACTAATACCACTTGTTATAGCGGTAATTATCTTGCTATGGCCGAACCTGAAAGACACGAGCACTTTGTTCACCCAGTTCGGCAATTCCCTACGTCTGAAGAAGACTTCTTCTAAGTCCTCAAGATTCCACTAAGAACAGTTTCTAGTAGAAGGATTCCAGAATCAGCCTGCACTAGTTCAACCTTAACTTCTAACCTGCCTCGAATCGACGCTCAGTCTGATCACACAGACTAGCTTACATTGTCTATACCTAGTAATAGATAGCTACAGACCTGAACACCCAGCTCAGCCTATACTATAATGTGCAATAGGAAGATGCTATGGCAACTTACACAATCAAGTTGCTATAGCTTTAGTCCACGACGCACCACACACTCTCTGCTATTGTGTCGAACTTCCACGATTACTCTAGACTCTGGCAGTGCTCCCCCTCGATCAATGACCACCAGTCAGTATCGGAAACTCAGCTTTGATCTTCAACAATCCGTGACAGCTCCTCTCGGCGACTATGCTCCAAAGCTAATACTTGATCCTTCAACGAGACATCGCTCCAGTTGAAGTTCCTCGATCAAGCGTAGATCAGACTTCGCCAGTCTTTTTCTCTTCTCAGCCCATACACTCACCAATCAGCGCTCTAGCCTTTTGCACTCAGCTTTAGCATCTCTCTTTCTCTCGGCGTGTGTCTCCGTTGATATGATGTCTTCCCATATATAGAAGCAACAATCGAGCAAACAAAGAATCCTAATCGCTTTAGGATTCGCAGATCTTTCAAACCAACTTTAGCACATATGATCTTCCCCTAGATTCTTGCAAGTTTGTTGAGAATTGATTTCCTAAAATCAATTTGGAAGCTTATCTTCTTCCGATCACTTGGCGAAGGCTTCTGATCAACTGCGTCTATCCGGGCGACTCTCTGCCGAGTTGTGACGCTGGCAGCAACCCTCCGAACGCTCTCCGTGCTGCTCCATGCTGAACGGCTACTTTTGCTTCAGCTCTGTGTCTTCACGGTATGTTATCACATCTTCTAGTAGATGTTCACTGTTTGCTTTCAAACTTGCTCCAACTTCGGTTGCAGGGGGATGCTATAACATCTTCTTGCTGTTGTTTTGTTTTGTCAATTGTAGTGACATGCTTCAGCTTCTAACTCCGGCAGGAGGCTATAGCATCTTCTTGGTTGATTGTTTTGTCAATGATGTCAATACCTTAACAAAAGACACTTTCAAAATTCAATTGATGAAGAAGATTGACATAAGGCATAATTGATTCTTCATATTTAGAAGTTTTTTTATGTTGCTACTAACAAATTGGGTGGCACTTATTTTCCCACTTCTCCCATTTTACTTCATCGATTATTTACTATGTCTACATGTTTTCAAAAACATAGAAGTTCAGATTTATATGATGGCATTTGCTCTACCATGGAAGCAAAATTTAAAAAATATTGGGAGAATATTCTCTTGATTGGTTGCTTAGCCTCTTGTTGAATCCTAGACTTAAGGTGGCGGTTGTACAATATTTTGTTGAACAAGTATATCTAGCACTTGGTTTGAATAATGATATTACTTATATTAAACAACAAATTTGTGATGCTTTATTTGTATTATATGATTTGTATGTTGCAAAAGTAGGTTTCGTTTGTGGTTCATCCTCATAACAAGATACAGTTAATGCGTCTTTCGTTTGTGAGGAATATTTTGTATTGTATCAATGGCAAGCCTATAAAAGGCAGGCCATAGGTGAGTGTAGTACCTCCTTTCAATCAAACGCGGAGAGTTCAAATCATAATGAGCTTCAATTTTATTTGTCCCAATCCGAGCCTCCAATAGATCCAAACTGAATTTGTTTGCGTGGTTGAAGGTAAATGGTCATACTTAGTCTATACTATCTGCCATGACTAGGGACCTACTAACCGGTTGTCATCTATGACAATCGAAGCCTGTTTTTCTGTAGGTACAAGGAAATTGGATGACAAAAGTTCACGGTTGAATGATATTTCAATTGAAATGTATTTTTTGCCTAAAAGATTGGTTCGTTGTTGAAAGAAGAGAACATGACAATAAAACAAATTTTGATTATAAAACTGGAGATGAATTAGAATAATATATCATTGTCTTTTTAGCATGTATTATAGTCAATTGGCCCTACACTATTGTAAGATTAAACTATTTATAAAGTTACAGTTTTGAGACTTAGAGTTTATGTCAGGCTTTGACCATTAGTATGTACTTGACTCGAGCCAGGATGTTTGGCTCCCATTTATAATGAGCAGGTTTCTAAAATAAAAGTAAAAAATAATTTTTTTTGTACTCGCAACAATTTTTATATTATCTTCTAAATATAATTTAGATAAAAAAATATATGTACAAGTTCAAATTCTCTAAACCCTAAACCTAAATCCTAAACATTTTTATTAGAAATAAATTCAATTCGTGGGTTCAACTCGTGTGTCCAACTCATGGGTCAGCCCGACTCAGCTCGTTCGTGGGGGGTGACATATATCATAGACCGGACTGAGCTAAGTTCATGTTCTTTTTACTTGACCCAACTCATTTTTTTAACCCAGCCCTAGCCCGCGTGGGTTATGGCATTTCGATCCAGCTCGACATGTGGGCCGACCCACTTCCATCTCTAAATGATACCAAAGAACGATAAGGTTGACCGGAGACATAATCCATATTTATATCTTGTACACAATAAAATATAATCGAGGTAATCATGAATTCCGTCTTTTAAATAATATCATAATTATCTCTAGGTATACATATAATATATTTCACGGCTAAAATTATACCTAATAAGCTTTCAAAAAGATCATATCACATTATTTAGCTTATCACAATAATGACACATACAATTAGTTAAATTACATGTTCGACCCTTATTAGATTAATCAAAATAATCTAACAGTGCACCTGGTGGGCATGATTTACAAGCAATTGCGCTATCCGAAGATTTATTCAGTACGTGTTATCATTTAGAGATTAATTTAACTTCAAAGGCAGACGTTAACTAAACTTAAAGTAACTTTTTGTTTAAAATTTATGTTAAAAACAGTTAGTTAGTGGAGCCAGGTGCAAAACATAATAATAATTGAAATTATACTGTTCAATTTTTTTAATGAATAAAAAGACGCCCAGAGTGAAAATGACAAATGTAATTTCACTTATCTGAATACAATGCAAGAATCTTCTCATTTAAAGTATTATAATGTGGGCATGTTTTTTTATTTTAATAAAATCGCTGGTAATACTAATAAATGAGATGTGAATACTTAAATAAATTATTTAAGTTAAATGACTTGAAATGGAGTACTAAACTTTACACAATTTAGCTGAAGTTGTTAGTTGAAGTTGAAAGCAACTAAGAGATGAGTAGCTAGCTGTAATAAACGGCTAAAGAAAATCAAATGTTAAATAGAAAAGAAAAAAAGATTTTAATCATAGAAAGAAAGGGTGAATCCAGTTGGCGATCTGATCTCGTCTGGTCTGCTACTATCTATTTATTATCCCTCCGCTCCGCCTTCATTAACAATCCTTTCTCTCTCTCTCTCCCCTAAGACCCTCATGGCCTCTTCTGCCATCAGAAAGCTTTCGACTTTGGCTTCCTCGTCCTCTCTCTCTGCCGCTGCCGCTCTGACGATCAGACCCTTTTCCACATCCGCGGCCACAATCTCTGATCACCTCCAACCCACGACCACCACTGCAAATGGGAAGCCCGTCAACCTCTTCACCGCCATCAATCAAGCCCTTCATATCGCCCTCGAATCGGACCCTCGGTTTGCGCCCTTCCTCCTCTTCTTTCTCCTAGTTTCTTAGTTATAATTATGAGTGGCTTTATATTTCTAACCTGTCTATCTATTTTCAATATGAGTAAAGACATGCCTTCAATTTGTTATCTCTATCGTAGCTGTAAATAACACACTAGTGGAGTGGCTACTGTTTCTTGTTGTTTGGAATTATGCTATCAAACACAATGCAGTTTCCTGGCCTGGTTGATTATTGTCACCACAGCAATTCTGTTACTTGTTTTACGAATAGTGGTGTATGATGTTGAACTTGTAGTGCATATGTCTTTGGGGAAGATGTCGGATTTGGGGGAGTCTTCCGGTGCACAACTGGATTGGTTGATCGCTTTGGTAAACACAGAGTCTTCAACACTCCTCTTTGTGAACAGGTGACTACATTTTCATTTCTCTATCATATTACATTCTTAGTTTCTTTTTTTTTCCTCAAATGTAAATAGTATCCCTTCTATCAAGAAACCTTTGATGTTTATCAGGGGATAGTTGGATTTGCTATTGGTCTTGCTGCGATGGATAATCGAGCGATTGCAGAAATTCAGTTTGCAGATTATATTTATCCTGCTTTTGATCAGGTATGGATCTTTCTTCCTCGTACTATGGTGTCTTAAAAAGTCCATGCCTTTCCTTTAGTGATCCTATTTTGCTTTTAGATTGTTAATGAAGCTGCCAAATTTAGATATCGAAGTGGGAACCAGTTTAACTGTGGAGGTATTCTTTTTCATAACATCTTTCCCCATTTTCTTAAGTTTCTTTTTCCATCCTGTCACATCTTTTGCTAAGGTACATAACCGACTACAGGATTGACTATAAGGGCACCTTACGGAGCTGTTGGCCATGGTGGGCATTACCATTCTCAATCTCCTGAAGCCTTCTTTTGTCATGTTCCAGGCATCAAAGTATATTTCTTTTCCTTTACAATTTTCCTGTGCAGTCACACCTGGATTTTCAACCTTTTAGATTCTGAGCAATTGTAAAGATTTAGTAGAGCTATATTTATATATTTTTGTAGGTTGTAATCCCTCGAAGTCCAGCACAAGCAAAAGGCTTATTATTGTCATCTATACGTGATCCAAACCCAGTCGTATTTTTTGAGCCAAAGGTACATTCTTGCATTTGTTTATCTTTTTTTTTTTTGTTAGCTGTACAAATTAAAGTTATCATCCTAAGTTTGTTGCCATCAATTGCCATACATTTTGAAATTTCAGTGGCTTTACCGATTGGCTGTAGAAGAGGTTCCAGAGGGTGATTACATGACTCCTCTTTCAGAAGCAGAGGTACACTGAATTAAGATACTTAGCTTTCCTTACTGTAAATGGGATAGATAACAGCAGAAATGTTCTCATTCAAGGTGATAAGAGAGGGAAGCGACATAACCCTTGTTGGGTGGGGAGCTCAGTTGACGGTCATGGAACAGGCTTGCAAGGATGCTGAAAAGGTAATATCTGTGCAATGCAATTGAACTATAATTTGTCATGCAATTTTGCAGGGGCTCCGACTCTGTATGATTCTGCTACAAGGGATCATTTCTTGTGCAATAAATAGATAGATAAGACCATTCAGAATTTGTTTCAATACAACGTGGCAGGAAGGCATTTCTTGTGAATTGATCGACTTAAGAACTTTAATACCTTGGGACAAAGAAACAGTAGAAGCCTCTGTTCGAAAGACCGGCAGACTACTTGTATGTATATATTTATTCAACAATTATTATGCGGGCTACGAAGTTATTTCTTGGTGATAGGTTACTGTTGTGTTTGTAGATTAGTCATGAAGCTCCGGTTACTGGTGGATTTGGTGCTGAGATCTCTGCATCAATAGTTGAAAGTTGTTTCTTGAGGGTGAGAAATATGATTGGTTTCTTCATTGCATGTTATTTCTTTTGATTCTTAACTGGGTATAATTTATCATGTGCAGTTCGACATTTGATTGGTTTATTGCAATCCACTGTGGGTTGTATGTATCTTATGATGGTTGCAATTTAGTGGTTGTGTGCGCTCGTCCAACAAAATGCACATTAATATATTTTCTGTATCATCTTCTGAAGATGTAATATGGCTGTTTTCATGTCAACAGTAACAACTAATAAATACTCCTGTCAAAATGGGAGTATCGTTTAAAACTTTCTTCGGTAGTACTTTTAGCTGTACATTCCGCTTCCCCTACTAGCTGCAGTGCAGATTCTATGCTCTCAAGATTCAAATTTCATCTATTATTGTTATTTGATATGATTATTGACAAAGGAATAGGCGTCATAGATTGTACTTCTCTAAACTCAACTGCCAAAGGTCCAGCCAAGCATAGTTAGTTGTGAGACTTTATTATTCGCCCCATTGAAGGATGTGCTTTTTAACATGTCTTTTTATGTTTGCAGTTGGAAGCCCCTGTAGCTAGGGTTTGCGGCCTGGATACGCCTTTCCCCCTCGTCTTTGAGCCTTTTTACATGCCAAACAAGAACAAGGTAGATCATTTTGTGTTATCCTTCTCTAGTGTGTATGTTATCGCGGTTGATGATGAGCTTCATGTCCATATGTAGGTCCTTGATGCGATCAAAGAAACTATTAATTACTAGTCAATGGAGTTATTTGTAGTCAACCAGGATATAAATGGATCTGGGTGATGATGAAGCGGCAACTGGATATGACTCCGTTTATCAATACTAAGCATGCCTGTGTAATAAGTGAACACCATAGTTTACAAAAGGAACACTCATTATGAAAAATGGCTTTCATCTACTTCTGGTGTGACATGACATTCTGAACAAAAAATAGTGTGACAAGAATCATTTGGCATGAGACATTCATTCCGGATTTGTTTTACATCTGCCCTCTCGACCATGATTGTATCCCGTCTGTCCTCGTTTCGAAAAAGAATTATAAAACGTTCTTTTGTGTCATATGAATTATGAAAGATGACTATCTTACTTAAACCCTAAATGAAAGCCCATGTCAATTAAAAAATAAATATATGTATATGAGCGCTCAAGTGAAGTCTTCCTTGTGAGCTATTTGATCAAGTGTAAATTTAATTTTTACTCATAAATTTTTTTCTCTTTATCTTTTCAATCACATACTTTTCTTTTTCTCCCTCATTATTTCAATCAACCCCCATACGGCATGTCTCCCACCGTGCATAAAACTTTTATCTCTCTAATCATTTTTTAACACAACCCACAATGCAATTAAATATATTAGAACAAAAACTCATAAATGTATCAACGTACTTTAGATTTTTTTGAGCATTTGGACATACATATAACAATGCACTTTAAACTTTTAAAGCTTTTTAACATACATATAGCAATGCATCTTATGTTTTTAAAGTATTTAAAGGTCAATGCACTCTCATATGCCGGTTTTAATATAATGCTAATGCATTTTATAATCAAACCAATGCACTTTTTTAAAAATTCATATTTCAAGAATCAATATTCATAATATCCAATGCACTTTAACAAAATAAATAAAACCCATCAAAACTCATTTGTCAAATATCAAAACTAATAAAAGCACAAAAAGAAAAAAGTTAACAAAAAATATCTAACATACCTTTTCAACCACTAAAAAATAAAATTTCTATACTTTAGTCTACTGCCACATGACAATTTGTGAGTCATTTGATCAAATGACAAATGATTCACAAAGTACCTTATGTGGAGGGCCTAAATTGAGTGTATATATATATGAGTGCTCAGTTGAACCTTCAATAAGATACATCCCTAAGATATCTTATGGGCTCTATGATCCATATATAAGACATCTCACAATATGCCACTTGTCCCGATACTATTTGCAAAAATCTGATTTAAGATTTTAATTTAAACAACAAAGAGTGTTTATCTTTACTTCCCATCTGCGAGTAACTATTCACTTTTCTTTTCCTCCTTCATTCCTCTCTCATCTATTAATTTTCTGACCGTTCTAGCCCTTCTCCATTAATTATCCTACTATGTTACGAACTGTATTCTTATGTGGCTCATCATTTGTTCCAATTCTCCTCACCGGATTCTCACCAGTTATCTTCTTAGTTGTCGCCAACCCGGTTTCGTCCCCAGTACTCATTTGGCCAATCCTAGAAGGGGCCTACAAACATTATTCTGATAGATGTCTGCCTCGGATATCAAAACCAAAATAATAGAAGGTGAATCACGAGTTGCAATATGGCCATTCCTTTAACGACTCACTTTGTTTTGGCTCAATGCACTTATTTTATTTACATTACACTTATTATACTGATTGGGTTTACAGAAGTTTGTATTATGTTTTTCATTTAAATCAGCAATGCACTTTTTTATAGAAGAAATTCAGACACATGTAGTGTAGTTTAGGTACCAGTTACATATACATATTTTACCAATGCACTTTACTAAGCATCAATGCACATTTTTTTTTAATTTTTTTAATTAACTATACACTTTAATAGTTGAATTTCTGAAGCAATGCACTTTAATGTGCCTTATGTTTTCTCTACAAGAGCCCGTTAATATAGCACTAAAAACCCTTATCTGCTCAGGCGACGAAGAGGATTCTGGTGCAATTATTTATTTGTCCCCTCATGGAACAAAATATTGGACCATATATGCCCTGAACATATAAAACCTTGACCTGGCATGATTTTCCTGTCAATTGAAGATGACGCAGAATTCTATATCGATATGGTGCCTTTTGCATGTTTGACATACGTCGTGGCAACGAGAAGAAAACCAGAGATGGGACCCTTCAGACGAAGCATATATATTACAACAAAAAAAGGTTATATATTTATGAATTATATGATAGTTTGAATGGTAATGAGAAGAAAAGAACGTGGAAGTGCACTTCAAACAGGTCTAGATGCCAAGCATGGTTGTTTTGAAATTCAATGGAATTAATGGGTATCTTGTTTTTGAGTTTGTGGAAATGCATAATCATAGAATGGCTTCTGAAGAAGATTCATAATCTTTAAAATACTGTAAAAATTTGAATTATGTACAACAGAATTTTATTTTTGATTGCAGTAAGATCAATATTGGTTCTGTGAGGGCTCACAAAATATACAAGGAGTTGGTTGAAGGTTATAGTAACATTGGAGACCAAGCGGTAGATTTTAGAAAATTTTAGAGAAATGTTATGGCTTACATAGGTGATTTTGATGCCCAAATGGTTGTGGAAGAGTTACAGAAAAGGAAGGAGACATGAAATGCTTTTTATTTTGAACATATAGAGAAGGAGCTTTGTCAAGAGTTTTTTGGGCTGATTCGGTATCAAGAAGGAATTATTATACGTTTGTGAACGTTGTGACATTTGATGTAATGCATTTTTATTATTTAGTTCTTTTTTTGAAACAGTACACTTTACAAGGAAGTTATTGATCAATCAATGAACTTATATGCAACATGATGATGCAGTATGACAGTCTTTGACAAAACCAGCACAAGTGAACAAGCGGCTGAACAAGTGCATCCGTAAGCATCAAGGGAGTTCCTAAATACTCAGAGAGAATATTCCAGTGGAGATTCCCAGATGGCGGAGAAGATTTGTTTGTAGAAGATTAGATTTGCAAATCAAATCTAATCTCCTACAAATTAGGAGATATTGTTGTTTAAAGAAAATTCCCAAAAACTGAACGATGGAACTGGGGGTATGCTATTTAAAGGAGGCCGGGCAGAGTGTCAATGGTATCGAAGACAAGAGAGCAAACACCAGAGCATACACAGAATACCATGAGAGAGGAATTCAAGTGCGAGAGGATCTTCGATCATCACCGAGAGCTGAGATGATTGAAGCAGAGAGTGATTAGGACTTGCAGAATCTGATCATAGCTTGATCAGGAAGCCAATTCAGAGCAGCAGTTTCTTGTTGGTTGATCAAGGGAGGCCGCGGAGGTACTGACGAGTGGACGAACTCGGTCAAGTGACTGGACGGCTAAACTCACTAGTGGCAGGTGGTCACTGAGTGAGGGGGAGTGCTCCTGAGTGTGCAGCGCTAGTGGAGAGGTTCGATCGGTTCGGTAGAAGGTTGGAGCGACGCGGACAGTTTAGGTACCAGCTGTGTGCTACAGCAGGTGCTATAGCAACCTGCAGATAACATTGAATTAATTAGAATAAGCTGAGTCTGTGGGATCAGAGTTGTAGCTATTCTGAATCATTTCAAGTCTGTAGGTGTGCAATACACAAGTTAGAGCTTGTTCTGATTGTGTGTGATGATGTAGTATGGCAGTGTTTGACAAAACCAGCACAAGTAAACAAGGAGCTGCTACAGCACAAGTGATCAAGCAGCAGCTGCAGCAGGGGATGCTATAGCAGGAGCTTGTTCAAGTGGCTGCATCATCTGACCGAGTAGCAACAGAGACCTGGGCTTGTCTAGAAGGGCTGAGATCGCTACGGAGATCATCAGAAGATTTTCTAAAATGCTGTGGAGTTTTTCCAGTGAGGTTTCCTAGTCAGAGAAGGAGTTTTTGTATTGAAGATCAAAATCAAATCTAATCTCCTAGATTTTAGGAGATAATTATTCTTTTGGGACATTGCTTAAACCTGGTCTTGCTTAAAGCTGGTGCTGCTATTTAAGAGAAAGGGGTTTAGAGCAGAACGGTTGATCGAAGCTGAGGGATACACGAGTGCATACACAGAATTCAGAGAGAACAATTTTGGTGTGCGACGGACGTTTTCTTCGATCATCACCCAAGAGCAGAGCGTGAGCGCAGAGCTGTGGTGACAGAAGCAGAAGGGAATCAGGACTTGCAGAGTCTGATTCGAGCTTGATCTGAAAGCCAATTCAGAGCAATGGTGTTTGTTGGTTGATCAAGGGCAGCCGCGGAAGAACTGACGGGTGTGTGGCTCGGTCGAGTGTCTAAGCGGTGGTTCTCGCTAGTGGCAGGTGGTCACTGAGTGAGGGGGAGTATTCCAGAGTGTGCAGCGCTCATGGAATCGTTCGAACGGCTCGTCAGAAAGCTTTGGAGCGACGCGGAAAAATTGTGCTTCAGCTGTGTGTCACAGCAGTTGCTACAACAACCCTGCTGATTGAGTGTAGTTTAGAATAGGCTGAGTCTTGAGAAGTCTGTAGTTATTCTAGATTGACATTTGTAGAGGGTGTGCAGACACAAGTCAGAGCCTGTTCTGATTGTGTCAAGTGATCCACACAAGGTTGAGTAGCATAGGTTGCTTGGAGTTGTAACCGAGTGTACTTGGAGACCTTCGTGTTTAGTGGATTGAGGACTGGAGATTAGTCCTCCCCAGACGTAGGCAGTTGGCCGAACTGGGTGAACAAACTTCTGTCTTGTTCTTTGTTTGCTGAGACAATTTCTAAGTGAACAAGAGTGTGCTGCAGCAACTGCTTGTTCACAAATCTGCCTTACTGAGACGCTGTGAATTTCAATTGGTATCAGAGACGGAGCTCGACACACAGAGTAAAAGATCCTACAGTGTCTCTGAAATTGCCGCGACAATGAAAGAAGGACAGAGCACAAGCAGACCTCCATTGTTGGAAGAAAGCAACTATGGATATTGGAAGGCTAGGATGAAAGCCTTCCTCAAGGCCATTGATGAAAAGACCTGGAGAGCAATCATGGTTCAGTGGTTTCCCCCAATTACTATGGATGAACAGGGAGTCACACGGATTAAGCCTGAAGGACAATGGACTGCTGAAGAGGGAGCTGCAGCAACTGGTAATTCAAAGGCTCTGAATGCTATTTTTGTTGCAGTTGATGCTAACAATTTCTGGTTGATATCGAATTGTGACATGGCCAAACAAGCGTGGGAGATTTTGCAAACTGAACATGAAGGAACTGATAGAGTGAAGCTGTCAAGACTCCAGATCATTGCTACACAGTTTGAGAATCTGAGAATGCTAGAAGAGGAGACTGTCACTGAGTTTAATGCTAAACTCTGTGATCTTGCAAATGAAGCCCATGCTCTTGGTGAACCCATCCCTGAAGAAAAGCTGATCAGAAAGGTTCTCAGATCGCTGCCCACAAGATTTGACATGAAAGTGACGGCCATTGAAGAAGCTCAAAATGTCAGATTTATGAGGCTTGAAGAGTTGATAGGGTCTCTCAAACAATTTGAGATGAAGCTGGTTAAAGAAAACATCACTGCGAAGGACAAGGATGTTGGACTAAAAGCTGAAGCAGAATCCAAGAAGGCAGTTCGAGATGATCAGCTGAGTATGCTTGTCAAGAACCTTGGAAAGCTCCTGAAGAACATGGAATTCAGAACTGGGAATAGCTCTTCCTCGCGAAAACAATTCAGAAGGGGCTGTGAGAATAACAGGAAAGGGAAGGAACCGGCTCAGAATGAAGACGAAAAGAAAGAAATGAAAAAGGGAGTCCAATGCTAGAACTGTGCAGGTTACGGTCATCGATAAATCAACTGCACTAGCAAACCGATGAAAAAGAGGGCTCTCTCTGCCAGTGGAAGTGAAGACGAGAAAGATCTGAGTGAAGATGAATGCAACTTGGCCAGATACAGGTCAGTCAGAAGAGGCAGAAAAACACAAGGAAGAGTGAACCAGGACTTGCTACAACAACCTCTGTATCACCATAACAAGAGAGCTTCAAAGTATAAAAAATGTTACAGTTGCGGGCGCAAAGGTCACATTAAAAGAAATCGTTTCTCAGATCATGCCGGAATAGCTGCAGCCAGGGAACCTGTCAAGCAGAATCATGCACAGACCCAACTCCTCGCACTTGTCAGCACAGCTAGTACCTCGGACAAGATAAGCTGGTACTTTGACAGTGGTTGTTCAGGACACATGACAGGAGAAAGATCCTTCTTGAAAAACATTACACCCTGTCTGGAATAACGGGTGAAGTTTGGTAACGGCCTAAAAGGAAGAGTTCTGGGAAAGGGAACTTTGGCAGTTGAAGGAATGCCGAGCCTGAGCAATGTCTTACTAGTGGAAGGGCTAAAGGAAAATCTCATAAGCATTAGTCAGTTGTGTGATGGGACTAAACATGTGAAATTTACGAAAGACTCATGCAAAGTCCTCGACAAATCTGGAAAATGTATTATGGAAGGAGCCAGATCAAAAAGTAACTGCTATCTTCTCAACGTGAGTTCAAACTCACCGGTACAGAAATGTATGCTGACAAAGGCCGAGGAAATGATCCTATGGCACAGAAGGATGGGGCATGTTAACCTGAGAACTCTGAAGAGAATTGCTACAGAAGGGCTAGTCAGAGGAATACCGTTGTTAAAAGGGGAGACAAACTCTATCTGTGGAGACTGTCAGATTGGGAAACAAAAGAAGGCTTCGCATCCAAGAGTCAAAGATATTGGTACTACCAGGCCTCTACAGTTGATTCACATAGACCTGATGGGACCAATGGAAGTCGAGAGTCTGGGCAGAAAGAGGTATGCATTTGTCTGTGTTGATGACTACTCCAAATTCACCTGGATTGATTTTATCAGAGAAAAATCAGATACTGTGAGAGTTATTGTGTCACTGGTGTCTCGCCTAGAGCAAGAGAAAAATCTCAGAATCAGCAGCATTCACAGTGATCATGGCAGGGAATTTGAAAACAAAGATATGGATGATTTCTGTCGACAAAGGGGTATCTCACATCAGTACTCCTCTCCCATTACCCCTCAGCAGAATGGTGTAGTGGAACGAAAGAATCGAACAATCCAAGAAATGGCCAGAGTCATGATTCATGCTAAGAGGGTTCCCCTGAAATTCTGGGCAGAGGCCATGAACACCGCATGTTACATCATCAATAGAGTCACCCTACGGAGAGGAACCAACCAGACCTGCTATGAGCTCTGGAATCAGAAGAAGCCCACGGTTAAATACTTTCACTTCTTTGGAATTGACTGTTTTATTCTGAGAGATCGGGAGTATAGGAAGAAACTTGACCCAAAAAGTGATCCTGGTTTGTTCTTGGGCTATTCAACAAACAGCAGAGCGTATCGAGTCTACAACCAGCGGACAGATACAGTAATGGAATCCATAAATGTTGATGTCAACGATGCTGAAGAAGTCCCTGTCTCTGATACTGTCACTGATGATGAAGACTCTGACCTTGAAGAGGTGTCTGTCAGTCAGAACAGAAGTGAACAAGCTGTGGCTCCAGAAGATGCTACAGCAAGTGCTGAAGCAGAAAATCCAGATATACATTTAGAAAGCATGTCTGAAGATGTGAACTCCGGGACTTCTGATCCTCCTTCAAGGCAGCCTCCGAAGAAGATTCAGAAGAATCATCCCCTGAGAAATGTAATTGGAGATCCGTCAGAAAGAAGAAGAACCATAAGCCATGCTTATCTCAATACATGTTTTATGTCCAGCATTGAACCTCAGAATTTCAAGGAAGCCATGAGTGATGAATTCTGGATAATGGCGATGCAGGAAGAATTGGCAGAGTTTGAAAGACACGATGTTTGGGATTTGGTGGACAGACCAAATGGAGTAAATATTATAGGCACAAAGTGGGTGTTCAAAAACAAAACTGATGAAAAGGGAAACATTACAAGAAATAAAGCCAGACTGGTTGCCCAGGGATATTCTCAGATTGAGGGTCTAGACTTTAAAGAAACGTTTGCTCCAGTTGCTCGCCTGGAAGCCATCAGACTTCTTCTAGCAATGTCTTGTTTCCTGGGGTTTAAACTATATCAAATGGATGTCAAAAGTGCGTTCCTGAATGGAGACCTCTCTGAAGAAGTATATGTTTCTCAGCCAAAAGGTTTTGAAGATCCTCATCACCCAGAGCATGTATATAAGTTGAAGAAAGCCTTATATGGACTGAAACAGGCTCCTCGGGCATGGTATGAGAGGTTGACAGCGTTCCTTGAAAAACATGGCTACAAACGAGGGCGAGCTGACAAAACTCTATTTGTCAAACGAACTCAGTCAGATGTGATCATTGCTCAAATCTATGTGGATGATATTGTCTTTGGATCAAAGTCTCAGCACCTGGTGAAGCAGTTTGTGAATCACATGCAGCAAGAATTTCAAATGAGCATGGTAGGAGAACTGTCATACTTTCTTGGTCTGGAGATTACCCAGAAAGAAGATGGCATCTTTATTGCTCAAAGCAAATACAGCAAGAATCTTGTGCAGAAATTCCAGCTAGATAAGGCCAGTCACAAACGAACTCCTGCTGCCACTCATGTTAAAGCCATTAAAGATGAGCACGGAATGGAAGTGAGTCAGACTATCTACAGAAGCATGATTGGGAGTTTGCTATACCTGACTGCCAGCCGCCCCGACATTTCCTTTGCAGTAGGAGTCTGTGCCAGATTTCAAGCTTGTCCCAAAGATAGTCACTTGCAGTTGGTCAAGCGCATCATTCGGTATGTTGGAGGAACTGTGCACTATGGCCTATGGTATACTAAGGACACAAATGCTAATCTGGTAGGATACAGTGATGCGGACTGGGCAGGATGCTCAGAGGACAGGAAGAGCACTTCAGGAGGATGCTTCTTCCTAGGAAATAACTTGGTGTCTTGGTTCAGCAGGAAGCAAAACAGCATTTCTCTATCCACTGCCGAGGCTGAATGCATAGCTGCTGGGAGCTGCTGTGCACAAATGCTGTGGATGAAGCAAATGGTGAGTGAGTATGGGCTTGATCAAGATGAAATGACTCTCTATTGTGACAACATGAGTGCCATCAGCATATCTAAGAATCCGGTTCAGCACAGCAGAACCAAGCACATTGACATTCGTCATCACTTCATCCGTGATCTAGTAGAAAAGAATATCATTGCGCTACAGCATGTGGTGTCTGCCAAACAACTTGCTGATATCTTCACAAAAGCTCTGGATGCAGTCCGGTTCGAAGACCTGAGAGCCTCTCTGGGGCTCTATGTGTTACCTCCATAGGGCGGCAGGAGCCCCCCCCCCCCCCCCCCCCCCTTGTCATTTATTCAAAAAAGGGGGAGAAGACGATAAGGAGAAGAAGGGGAGGTTAAGAAATTATATTCTGCAAACAATTCTCTGTAGGGTTTTGTCAAAATGCCAAAGGGGAGATTGATGATGTAGTATGGCAGTGTTTGACAAAACCAGCACAAGTAAACAAGGAGCTGCTACAGCACAAGTGATCAAGCAGCAGCTGTAGCAGGGGATGCTATAGCAGGAGCTTGTTCAAGTGGCTGCATCATCTGACCGAGTAGCAGCAGCGACCTGGGCTTGTCTAGAAGGGCTGGGATCGCTACGAAGATCATCAGAAGATTTTCTAAAATGCTGTGGAGTTTTTCCAGTGAGGTTTCCTAGTTAGAGAAGGAGTTTTTGTATTGAAGATCAAAATCAAATCTAATCTCCTAGATTTTAGGAGATAATTGTTCTTTTGGGACATTGCTTAAACCTGGTCTTGCTTAAAGCTGGTGCTGCTATTTAAGAGAAAGGGGTTTAGAGCAGAACGGTTGATCGAAGCTGAGGGATACACGAGTGCATACACAGAATTCAGAGAGAACAATTTTGGTGTGCGACGGACGTTTTCTTCGATCATCACCCGAGAGCAGAGCGTGAGCGCAGAGCTGTGGTGACAGAAGCATAAGGGAATCAGGACTTGCAAAGTCTGATTCGAGCTTGATCTGGAAGCCAAATCAGAGCAGTGGTGCTTGTTGGTTGATCAAGGGCAGCCGCGGAAGAACTGACGGGTGTGTGGCTCGGTCGAGTGTCTAAACGGTGGTTCTCGCTAGTGGCAGGTGGTCACTGAATGAGGGGGAGTATTCTAGAGTGTGCAGCGCTCGTGGAATCGTTCGAACGGCTCGGCAGAAGGCTTTGGAGCGACGCGGAAAAATTGTGCTTCAGCTGTGTGTCACAGCAGTTGCTACAGCAACCCTGCTGAGTGAGTGTAGTTTAGAATAGGCTGAGTCTTGAGAAGTCTGTAGCTATTCTAGATTGACATTTGTAGAGGGTGTGCAGACACAAGTCAGAGCCTGTTCTGATTGTGTCAAGTGATCCACACAAGGTTGAGTAGCATAGGTTGCTTGGAGTTGTAACCGAGTGTACTTGGAGACCTTCGTGTTTAGTGGATTGAGGACTGGAGATTAGTCCTCCCCAGACGTAGGCAGTTGGCCGAACTGGGTGAACAAACTTCTGTCTTGTTCTTTGTTTGCTGAGACAATTTCTAAGTGAACAAGAGTGTGCTGCAGCAACTGCTTGTTCGCAAATCTGCCTTACTGAGACGCTGTGAATTTCAGTGTGACTAGTTTAGGTCAGGTAGCATAGGTGTCGTGCGTCGAACCATGTTGTACTGTGGACCTGAGAAGCTAGTGAATTAAGGGTTGGAGTTCAGCCCTTCCCAGACGTTGGCTAATTGGTCGATTTGGGTGAACAAACCATTGTTCCTTGTTCTATCTTGCTACATCAGATTTGGGTGTTCAAGAGTGTGCTGTAGCAACTGCTTGTACATAATCTGCACCTCAGAGGTGCTGCAAATTTCACAACATCTTGTTTGTCAATTGGCTAAGTATAATCTTATATTTGTCCCATTCACTGGTGTTGATAATCACAAGAATAATGTCACATTCGCTATTGCATTATTATCCAACGAAGATGTTGCTTCTTATTCTTGGATACTGGAAGCATTTATCAAGTGCATGGGTGGTGCTCCAAATGTGGTTTTGACGGATCAAGATCTTGCCTTGAAAAATGCAATTCCGAAAGTCATGCCTAAAACCCATCATAGGTATTGCATATGGAACATTATGAAAAAGCTATTTCTTAAGGTATGTTTGACGGCACGTCGTTGTGTGCGCCAAATTTTAATTTATAAAAACCTACTATACTAGCAAGTGATAAGTCTGGTTGAACCCAAAGAGAGCAAGTAGTTCTAGAGTTCTACCAATAGTTAACGGGGGGGTTGTTCTCAAGAAGAATGATGTTTATCAGATTCGGAAAGAATCAGTTCAGGAATATGCATTGCAACTAGTAATCGTCGATAGAACATTCATCAACTAGTAAAAACTACTGTTCTAGTATAACAAATCTGCTAAGGTAGTGTCGACTCCAATGTTCTACCTACTCTTAACCGCTAAGTTCTCAAATAGGTTAACGATTACTTGACTAACAATACCAATTTAGTTCTACCGCTAGGCTTTGCTAATAGGGTAGTTGAATCCAGTATCATGCAATAGATATCAATCTAGTTTCACCGCTAGACTATGCTAACTTGATGATCAAAGCATGCAATTCGTATGAAGAACATTAATTATCTAAATCGAATTATGAAACATAAGTCTCAAACCAAACGTTCTCAATGTAAATCCCAAAACTGAGTTAGGGTTTAGCTACTAATACAAAACAACTAACAATAACGAAAAAAATGAGTTTAGAGAATACGAAAAATGTTGCGCACTATTCCGCACATTGTTCCGATCACTATTCACTACGCATTGTTCACCGCGCACTGTTCCGATCTCCAATCGCCTCTCTCTTATTTCTTATCTCTGACTTGTCTCTGATTTTCCTCTTCGAATTCTCTATGTTGAAATCTATTTATATGCAAACCCTAGATTGCTGGATGCGGGTCTCGAGATTTGGGCCTGTGGCCCCCTGGAATTTGGGCCTTGATCTTTAAGCCTGTGGGCTCTAGCCCGTAATGATGCTCACGCGATCAAGTCTTCGCTCTTTGCATTCCCGAGTGATTGATGAGGCCTGGAATGCTCCAAATACGCAATAAAGCTCCAAAGCGGTCTTGATACACCTGCGATGCGAAACATTACAAAGAAGTAATCTAGCACACGCAAAATGCAATTAAACAATGAGAATAAACAACTCGATGGATCATAGAAATACGCTCCATCAATGCTTTAGGGTTATCAAATTTGTCTAAAATTATTGGAACAATACATTTCTGTTCTTACATAATGCACTTTATTTTGCACATTTTGGTTTTAACACATCTAGGTTACAACGGTTTCGTTCCAAACCAAAAATGGTTGTTTATGACTGTTACGTTGAAACTGAAGAATTTGAAGATAAGTGGAATCAACTTATGGTTGAGTATGAGATGATTGGTAACAAATGGTTGTCAGATATTTTTCAGATGCGTAGTTTTTGGATCCCTGCTTTCATTAGAGTTATACCTTTAGGTGGCTTGTTAAGGACCACCTCGTTAATTTCATTTTTTTATAGGTTTCAATAGTGCATTCAACACCATACAAAATCTATTTGTGATCATGAAACCAAAATGAACAAATGCCCAACTAAAATCCGTATTTTAAATGACTGATGCACTTGTTACATACACCCGTGATGTATTTGATGATGTGCAATTAGAGATTTGTGCATCCTGCTTTGAAGTCAAAGATTCAAGGTACAAACGTCAAACTTTTGAGGTAAGTTTTTTGATGCACTTTTTTTAATATCCCTCCATTTTGTATAAGTAGGTTAATTTATTACCTTCATGGTGCACTTTTTTTATTTATAGGTTTTGCAAGAACATACGGTCAATGATTTTTATTGTAGCTGTAAGCATTTTGAGAGGATAGGCTTTTTATGCCGACATGTATTTTTTGCACGTAAATATGATGTCATTGCAAAAATTCAAGCAAAATACCTTCTCGATAGATGGACCAGAAATGCAATTCAAAATTATTGTAAAGGATTGGATAAAAATTTTGTTGAGCAGTGTGATTATATGCAGGAATCATACAAGGAGAACAGTGATGTTTGGATGGAGTTTAATTCCTGTAACCATCGCTATAAAATGATTATGAAAAAAGGGATTATTTGTTATCAAAGGTCAAAGAAATGAGGATTCATTTGGAATCTTTTACATTCGGCCATAATCTTCCAGACAAAAAACATGTTATTGCCTCTTTGATTGTTGCATCACAACCGACTGAATTAACTATAAAATTTCCTAAACTCGTGCACACAAAGGTATCTAGGAAAAGGCGGAGATCGGGAGATTGCTATTGTATCCAAGCGACTTTAAAGAAAGTTTAGAAAATGCATGGGATATCATAATAGTCGAAATTGTCCCACCAAGTTTCTAGAAGTTAATGAAGGCGGTATAGATAGTTTTGAAGAAGAATAATTCTGTTTGTTAGTCATGGTATCCTGAAATTACTAGTAATGCACTTTATTTTTTGTAATGCACTTTCCATTATTGTTGTCTTTAGATTGTTATGAGTTAAACATTGTAATGCACTTTCCATTATTGTTGTCTTTAGATTGTTATGAGTTAAACATTGTAATGCACTTTTTCTGATAATCTTTCGAAATGCACTTTTTTAGGTTTGAACTTGTTTTGGAATAAAGTATCTTTAACTAATTTATAATGCACCTGTTTCATGATGCATTTATTTGGCAATTATTGAAACTGAACATTCTCACTTTCCATGTCTCGTCTTTAAGGGTTAACTTTTTTTTAATTTGATTCGTAATTCACTTTTTAGGGTTGAACTTAATAAGGATGAAATCGATGTTTCGCTAGTGTCCAAGACAATCAGGATGCTATAACAAGTGATTGCGGAATAATATAGCTAAGACCAAAACATGAGCACGCAAGCACTTTGGTCACCCAGTTCGGCTATAGCCTACGTCTTGGGGGTGACATCTCTCCAAATCCCTAAAATTTCACTATAATTGGTTAAAGTACACAGGTACCAGTTCTCAGCATCTGCTATAACAACCTCTACTTATGACCTACCTAGAATCTCTCCTCAGTCTGATCACATAGACTAGCCTACTCTGCCAACTACTCAGCTCAACATATGACAGGATGCAACAACAACTTACTCAGTCAAGTTGCTCTTCCGTAGCACAGGTTTCAGACTCTCCAATCTCTTAAAGATGCTTCGTCGGACCTCCGCGAGTAGACTCAAATCCAGTAACGCTCCCCCTTGATAGGCGACCTCTTGTCAGCGTCTGGAAACATTGTTCAGCACCTTGATGGTCTGTGTTTAGTTCAACAGGGATGAATTTCCAAAGGGCATGTAATTGATCTTCAACGAGACTTCTCTCCAGTTAAACACAATGATCAAGCTTTGATCACACTCATTCGGTTGTGATCTCTCTCAGGTTTATTTCTATGCTTGCACACCCGACAGACTTTGACAGATTATAGAAATTCTAGTCCGAGTAAGATTAATCAAGTTTAAAACTTAATAAATTCTTTTTAGCAATCCACATCTTCTCTAAGAACTTCGCAGGTTGTTTTGCAATTCTGTTACAACTATTCTTTCCTAAATCAGATTTTGGGAACTTCCTAAATCCTTTTTAGCAATCCAAATCTTCTCTAAGATCTTTACAGGTTTTTTTGCAATTCTGTTGCAACAATTATTTCCTAAGATCTTTTTAGCAATTTTAGAATTCTTTTTAATCTCTTTTTGGCAGTTCCGATCTTCTCCAAGATCTTAGGAGTTTGTTGAGATATGGTTGTAACAACGTTCTTTCCAAAAACCGTTTTTGGAACCTTATATTTTAGCTTGTGCCTTGAGAGTTGATTCGGGCAATTTGTTGATGTGGTAATTCCTAAAACTATTAGGAAACTTTCCTGAACGCTGACTCTCTGCTTTTTGTAGTTGGTCGAAAGTGTGCGGTCGTCGGTCTTTACGATGCTCCAACTGCTATCTTCACAGGATGCTGTAGCATCTCACTGGACCAACTTGTGGGCGTTTTGTCAATTGGATGCCATAATCCATAACAATCTCCCCCTTGGAAATTTTGACAAAACCTAAGGCCTCAGAGTCTTCTTCTTCAACTGGCAGTTGTCACTCTTCATTGGGTAGACTGCTCTTCCATCTTGGGTAGCTTGATCTATTTGTTGCCTATGTACCGCATGCATCACTAAGTCTACTGCTAAAGCAATAGATATCAACTCATGATCTGGCTACACTAGCTCTACTGCCCACATGTGGCCTCAAACAAAAGTTTCTACTTATTACACAAATGTTTTTGTTCTTCTCCCGCTTTTTATCACAAATGATATGTGGTTTA
The DNA here is from genome assembly GCA_963678935.1 of Umbilicus rupestris. Lineage (NCBI taxonomy): Eukaryota > Viridiplantae > Streptophyta > Magnoliopsida > Saxifragales > Crassulaceae > Umbilicus > Umbilicus rupestris. Next base: position 9,067,963 of record OY787612.1, read on the forward strand.
TCATACATGGGATTCATCATCAGGTGCTGGATATTCTAAGTCCCTCAGCAGGCTCTGGAGTTGGTCGCGCCTGGCTGCATTCATCTTTTCTTCAGCGGTCAAGTGAGCCAACTTAGACTTCAGGTGGCCAATAATGTGCGTCCGAAGAGCATCCTGGATAGCAGACACACGATGCTCTGCTGCTGCTGCTTCTTCATTCTGAGGGGGAGCTGCTATCTGCACTAAGGGTCTCTCTTTCAGCTATATCCACGATGTGCTTTCCCTTGAAGAGTTTGTGATCCACCACAAACACTTGAGGGTCTTCAGAGAGTCCATCAGTTGACGCCTTGAGCTCCGGGGATAGGGTGGTGATTAGCTCGTAGATGAGCGATGGAAACACAATGGCTAACTTGGATTTTGTGCAACTAACATGGGCAGCAATTTGTGGGAAAATGATCTGCACCAAGTTTATCTTCGTTTTCCAACCAATGTAGTACAATAGCTGAGCTAATCCCTTACTCACTTTTCCCTTATGAGAGTTGGGGATCCAGTTCTTTACACTGAGAATGTACAACAATGCCTATTTGGTGGTCAGGTCCGTGGCCGCCAGATTGTATGTGACCCATGCCTTCCACAGCCCATCGGTGAGAGAGACGACTAGAACATCCGAGCTCACCTCAGCTGGGAGTCTGGCCTCCCCATCAATCTCCAAGAATTTTTTAATCATGGCAAAAGTGATCATCACCTACTTCCCTCTCACAAAACATCTACCAAAATCCTCCTTCCATCCTTCATCAAAGTTCTCAGGCAAATTCACCAAAAATTCTCTTACTATCTATCCACAAAATCTTTTGGACACAATAAGCGGCTTCAAAAGGTTTACCTCTTCGAGTAAGCGAATAATCTCCGGCGACTTGTACCTTCCAACCTCCAGCAACTTTGAAATTCTGCTGCGTTGCTGATGCGGAGTTATAGCTTTTGCTGAAGCACTCTCTTTATCTTTCTACAGAATTACTCTACTACCATAATAAGAAAGACACAGTGTTTGTTCACCCAGTTCGACAACTTGCCTACGTCTGGGGAGGATGTTCCAATTCTCAAGATTCCACTATCTCAGTTCGAAGTACAAGGACTCACACCTCTATTTCTCACCTAGCTGAAATCTAATGCTCAGTCCAATCTCCTAGAGTAGCTAGCAGTCTGGTCCCACAGACCCTCTTCGTGCATCCTACACACTCTCAGTAATAAATAGCTACAACCCTGACTCTCAGACTTAGCCTATTCTATTACAATATGTAGCTCACGGAATGCTTCCGCACACTCTTCACCTGAGTTGCTGTATCTTCAATCGACGACACTCCAAGCTCTCCCGCCAAGTAGTCGGACACTCTGAGTTCTTCAAACTCAGCCTCAGCTCCCCTCAATCAATGACTCACTCCGTCACTATTGAGTAGCTTTGATCAATTCTTCGCAGCCCGGGACATTACCTGTTCACGGCTGATCATCAAGCTCCGATTGTCCCTTCAACAAGCAGCGCACACTCTGAACCAATCCTGAGTCAAACTCCACGAGTTCTGATTCCTTCTGCACACAACATCAGTCTTCAACTCAATGTATAAACCCTCCTATCACGGTTGATCTCTGTGTTTTTGATCTGTGCTCTCAGTGTTTGCTCTCTGATCGTGTGTGTTTTTTCCATGCTGCGTTCAGCCTTTCTTTTCAAGCACATCATCACTCCAAAAATGCCAAGGATCATTATCCAAATCTTCTCCTAGATTAGCAAGTTTGTTGAAGATTCCGTTGCCAAATTTGGACTCTTAGATCTCATCTTCTTTGACCACGTGCTGGCGTTTGGTGAGATCTTGATGATGTTTACACATCCCCCTCGTCATCCACGATGCCCGCCGTGCCTTTTCGAAGTCTCTTTGTGCATCTCCAAGATGATTGGATATTCTGCTCTAGCTCTGGATCATCATGGAGTGCTGAAGCAGAATCTATCATCTGTCTGTATCCCAGTGTGTCTCAGCTGTTGTGATCCACAGAGTGCTTTAGTAGTCTCTTGAGCAGTTTTGTCAAGGATGCCATATTATCAACAAAATTCTCATGGATAATCATTTTCCTGGCGACCACCACCCATGTGCCAGACACATCATTGTTGCAAAACCAGATTCCTCTATGGATGACTCTGGGCACATTGATAAGGGAAGCCAGAGGAACCTATGTTTCAGCCTGGGAAAATTCTCTTGAAGGCTTCGGAGGAGCCGCTGAGATGGGGGCAAGCCAAAAGTGGCTAGTGTTTAGCACACCCACCTTTGGTGACAACGACCAAAAGTTACAGCTCCAAATTGCCAGGGAGTGCTTCAGCACTCTGTTCTGCTGACTTTTATAGAGAAATAATCTTTGACACATGATTCTGTTCATCAGCTTTAATGGGGAGATCAAGGGGTTGTTTAACCACAGTATTGTTCTTTCTTACCTCCACCCAGTGCATTTGACTCTTGCACATTTCTGGGGTTTCTCCCCTTCTTCTGGTAGTGGATTTGTAGTCCGCGCTTCTTTTCATTCTGTGCCCCCTTCTCTAATTGGTTGACTCTCCAATATGACTGAAGATTTCTTGCATAATAACACGATATCCTTTTCTCACCGGAATCTGTGAGCTATAGTATTCATAGGTGATCGGAGGACTTGTTATGACTTGTCTGGTATTTGGTGCTCTTCAAGGCTTCCTACACTTAGTCAGATTTGGACACTGTCTCTGAAGATGTCTTGTCTCATTGCACCCGTAACATCTCCTATTCTTTTATATGAGATTCCGAGCAGGTGATTGATTGACCGTGATGATGCAGGTTGGCAGTGTTTGACAAAAACCAGCACACGTGAACAAGATGCTGCCATAGCAGGAGTCCAGCATACGTGTACAAGATCAGTGCACAAGATGCTGCTATAGCAGGTGTCCAGCTTTCGTGAACAAGATCAGTGAACAAGGAGCAGCTATAGCTGGAGGAAGCTATAGCAGGAGCTTGTTCAGAAGAGCTGTAGCGTCTGTCCGAGCAGCAGCAACCTGGGTCTTTGGAAAGAGGGCTTGGCAGTCCTTCTAAGAGCATCAGAGGAGTTTCTAAGTTGCTGCAGAGAATATTCCAGTAGAGATTCCTAGCTGAAGAAGGAGATTTGATTATGGGAGATTTGAATCTCAAATCAAATCTAATCTCATAAAAATTAGGAGATATTGATATTACTAGGGAAATTGCTAAATTCTGATAATGTTGCAAGTGGGTGCTCCTATATAAAGAAGACCCTTCAGAGCAAGGAAGTTGATCGAAGAAGAGTGCAGAAAGCTAGAACACATACAGATATCCGAGAGAGTATTTTTGGTGTGCGAACGAGATCTTCGATTATCACCGAGAGCAGAGCGTGAGCGCAGAGCTGTGGTGACAGAAGCAAAAGGTGATCAGGACTTGCGTAGTCTGATCCAAGCTTGATCTGGAAGCCAATTCAGAGCAGAGAGTGCTTGTTGGTTGACTGACGAGTAAGTGACTCGGTCGAGTGTCTAAGCAATAGTGCTCGCTAGTGACAGGAGGTCACTGAGTGAGGGGGAGTATTCCAGAGTGTGCAGCGCTAGTGGAATCGTTCGAACGGCTCAGCGGAAGGCTTCGAAGCGATGCGGACAATTTGTGCATCAGCTGTGTGCTACAGCAGATGCTATAGCAACCCTGCAGAGTCTGAATATAATTTAGAATAGGCTGAGTTTCAAGGAGACAGTAGCTATTCTAGATAGATATCAGTAGAGGGTGTGCAGACACAAGTCAGAGCCTGTTCTGATTGTGTTCGAGGATCTACCTAAGGTTGAGTAGCAAAGGTTGCGTGGAGTTGTAACTGTGTGTACTTGGAGACCTTTGAGATTAGTGGATTGAAGACTGAGAATAGTCCTCCCCAGACGTAGGCAATTGGCCGAACTGGGTGAACAAATATTTGTCCTTGTTCATTCTTGCTGAAACAGTTTCCGGGTGAACAAGAGTGTGCTGTAGCAACTGCTTGTTCACGAATCTGTTTATCAGAGGCGCTGCGATTTTCAGACCGCGCATCGTTGTACGCGACAAATTTAATATTTATAGTCCTTCTTGGCACGTAGCAGTGGCAAGTAGGATCGATCCACAGGGAACTGAAAAAGGAAAGTTCTTTGGAAACAGTTAAAACAAGGGGGCTGTCACGAGAATAGGTCGTAGTCACTAGAGATAATGATGCGAATAAACGAACGAGAGTTTTCTTATCTATAATGAAAATCGATTCAGATCAATCACTTCTGAATTATGTTTATCATTGACAATAATAATTAATCATGTATTCATGCATCCTATTCCGGCAAAGGTAATATTCATGCACATATCCCGGCAAAAGTGATATGCTTACCAGCTCTCCTAGATTTGCACACTTTGGCAAAAGTAGTGTTAGGACCTAGGTGTTCCTACTTGTTATTACGGCAAGGTATCAAACAAGTGTTAACTGACGATAATGAATCACAAGAGAAAGATGTTGTCGGCAAAAACTCACTTAACCTAGCAATTCAGTTTCGTACTATGAGAATAGAGAGTAAGCCAAAGAATACATTAAAGCAATGTGAAACAAGTCTCAAAACATTCCTTCACAAGTTCATGATCCAAATTGAATAAAAGGGTTAGCTAGACATGCTAGCTGAAGTCAACATCATAAATAATAAGTGAGAACAAAAAGTGGTGAAGTGTGAACTGTAACTTCCGGCGTGAACAGTAACTTCCGGTTTTGGCTTTTGTGATTGATTTTCTCTCTTTTGAATCCAAAATCGATGATGTCTAACCCTAAACTGATCTCATGTATTTATACTGGTCAGTGGGGATCAGCTAGTGAAGGTTGTATCTTCTGCAGAATTGGCAGGGGGCATATTCTAAATCAGGTAAGGAAGGTTGCATCTTCTAGAGCTTTGGGAAGGTGAATATTCGGCTATGAAGTCATGCTGACGTCAGCCGCGAATGCAGCTTTACAAATCCCGGGATCTTCTTGTAATTTAAGCGTTGCTCGTGGCTTCAAAATGGGCATGGTCCGCGGTATAGGTCAGAGGCACATTCTCCTTCTAACTTCGGTCCAGAATCCTTCTTTTTCCGCATTTTCTTCCTGAGCATATTCAGTACACCTGAAATACAAAAACGCGCAAAGCGAGTAATCGTGGACAGAAAAGGGTGTACAAATGCATATATTTAGCTGATTCAATGGTCGTATAAATACGACCCGTCAAATCCCCCCACACTTAAACTTGTTCGTCCCGGACAGAAACAACAAGGCACTTAGAAGAGTAAAACTTGTTTTCTAGGCAGCAATGGCTAATCATGGGAACAAAGCATACCAGTATCATGTATCCACGTTTGTCATATTTGCAAAAATTTTGGTCATTTCAATTTTAAATATTTATGAATTTGGTACTTCGTAGTTGGAATTCAAATCGATTCGGATGATTAGGAGATAGATCTTTTCAGGCTCCAGATCACCGCCCTCCATTCTGGATTCTACTATCATGGTTAAACTTGACCCCTTCCTCTGACACGTGATTTATTCGGGTTCTTGGAACTTTCAGAGTTTTTCTTCATTTGTTGCACGATGGGTGGCTTGAAGCATCTTTCTCAACTGAATCTTTTTGGCTTTTGCCAAAGATTTGCCTAATCACCCTTTACTTCTCTTTTTTTTCTTCTTTATGCTAGCCTTCGGCTTTTTATTTCCCAGAACGTTCCAGTCTCAGCCTTCGGTTAGCAGCCTATGGAACAACGCTCCGCTCTTTCTCATCATCGTCCCTTTTTGCGCTAGTCAGCAAAAAGATGTTCCGTTTGGAGAGGATGTCCCACCTAATAAGGAGTTTGAGCTGGCTGACCGGGTAACCGATTGATGATGAGAGGTACCGTCGAGCCAACGACGTTAAACAAGTGCGCTCCTTGGGAGGCAGCCCGAGCGTAGTTAGGATTTCTTATTTGTTTATTTAGTCATTTGTTTCTTTTATTTTGAATCTTGCATGACTACCCTTCCCAATGATCTAATTGTATCGTGAGGACCTGGTTTGTTTCAAGTGTGGGGTGGAGGAGTTAGTATTATGTGTCAGCATGTTTACCTTTATTAGCATGCATTAGTAGTAGTTAGAGCACGTTTTTTTGTAGCACATTTTTTTTTTATTTTTTAGATGCTGCGATGCAGCTGACTTTATAAGATTATATGCTGCCACAACATGCTAAGATGATGCTGACTTGATGCGATTATATGATATGATGAAGATGCTGATGTTATGAGATGATGTTCGATTCTATGAGGTTTTGATGTGTATGCTTTGCATGATTTCTGTAATATTGTGATGATAATGACTCAATGTTATATGTTCCTGTGAGTTGAGATATTACAGAATGTGGAGTTGATAGAAAATGTCCTAGAGGGACTTGACACACATAGCACGCTGAGTTTGTGGAGGTTGGCGCTCCGATTTATGAAGAGTGAGACTTTCACTCCACCTTTGCAGCGTTTATGCAATGGCGGGACAGGAAAACAAACAGTTCCTTCTCTAGTTCCAGTAACCGGGAATGGGTGGGTAACCCCTCTCTTGCCTCGCGCTGAAAGGATAATGATGAGAAAGAGCGAGATGCGCTCCATATGCTGTTATTCGAAGGCGATAATTGGAATGGTTCAAAGAGAAAAAATGCAATGGAAAAGCAATTCCCATTGGAGAGCAAAGCTCAAAAAAATTCAGATAAATGTGAAAGAAAAATCAGGAAAAGCAATCTAGTTGAGTGAAGTCTTCGGACTAAACAAAACAAGAAAGTTCAAGAGCTATCTTCCAAAAGAGAAGAAGAAAAAGTTAAGTGCCTCATGACTTGGATTTATCACGTGTTAGAGAAAGCAAATTCAGCGTATGAGCGTGACTATGACCTCGAGCTGAAGAATGGAGTCAGGAGTCTAAAGAGGACTATCTCTCAGTCATCCATTGAATCCATCTCGACCTCACAGGTAACAGGTATCATTTTAGTTTCTTGCTGATCATTATTAAAGAATGAGTGTGAGTATATGTTGATGAACTGATCAGTGAGGACATCTCGAGTAAATTCAGTATTTAGTCATTGCATGATAGAATTGATTTGAGTTTGCGAGCCTTGATTTCATTCTTGTTCGGGGACGAACAAAGATAAGTGTGAGGTAGTTTGATGGAGCGTATATATACGATCTACTGAGTTGTTTATTCTCATTGTTTAGTTACATTTTGTATGTGAAAGATTACTTCTTGGTAGTATTTTGCATCGTAAGTGTATCAAGACCTCTTTGGAACTTTATAGACCAAATTTGGACAGATTGACTTGTTCGTAGTTGAAATCTTGCCGAGCGCATGATTCTTATCCGATCGACGGGTCCTACAGGTTGTTGGAAAGCTAACCCCCAAGGGGCTAAAACTTCTTAGTTTACGTCAAGATGAAATTCAAAAGTTTAAAGGGTCAATTAAGCAAGATTCTAACACTACACAAGTGATCCGCTCAAGCAGTGGGTGAATCAGGAGTGATTCGCCTAAGAGAACTTCATCCCCCATGATAATGCAAGTGTGGCAGTTTTGCCAAAACCAACATATGTCATTTGTGAACAAGGAGCTGCTGCAGCTCAAGCAATCAAGCAGAACAGCTAGCAACAGATACAGCAGGGGTGCTGCAGCAGGTGCTGGTTCAAGAGCTAGTTCATCTGTCCGAATAACAGTTTTGTGCTGGGTGAGTTTTGAAGGTTTGGCAGCTTTGTGAAAGTGCTTAGAAGAATTTCTAAAATGCTGCTGAGCACATTTCAGCAAGGATTATCAGTCAGAGAAGGAGATATGCTTCAAGATATTAATCAAATCTAATCTCCTAGATTTTAGGAGATAATTGATCTTGTGGGTCAATGGCCTAAACCTGGAAATTGCTTAAAGTGGTGAGGGTATTTAAGCAGAAGGTTCGAGGGCTGAAGAGGGTGATCGAAGCTGAGTGATACACGAGGGTAGACACGAAATTCAGAGAGAGGACTTTTTGGGTGTGCTACGGAAGTTGTTCTTCGATCAACACACACGGGCAGAGCGTTGAGCGCAGAGCTGTGGTGCGTATTGCAGAAGAGAGTCAGGTCTTGCAGAGTCTGATTCGTGCTTTGATCTGGAAGCCAATTTAGAGCTGTGGAGCTTGTTGGTTGATCAAAGGCAGCCGCGGAAGAGCTGACGGGTGGAAGGCTCGGTCGAGGTTCGTGCGGAAGAACTCACTAGTGGCAGGTGGTCACTGAGTGAGGGGGAGTTACTCAGAGTGTGCAGCGCTCTTGGAGTGGTTCGATCGGCTCGGCAGGAGGCCTTGGAGCGACGCGGACAGAGTGCTTCAGCTGGTGTTACAGCTGTTGCTGCAGCAACCCTGCTGAGTAGTGTAGGCTAGAATAGGCTGAGTTCTTGAAGAGGATTGTAGCTATTCTAGACTGACATATTGTAGAGGGTGTGCTGGCACAAATCAGAGCTTGTTCTGATTGTGTTGAGTAGTCCACACGGGGTTAAAGTAGCATAGGTTGCGTGCGTTGTAACCTAGTGTGATCTGAACCTTTGGTTGAGTGGATTGAGGACTGGAGAATAGTCCTCCCCAGACGTAGGCAGATTGGCCGAACTGGGTGAACAAATCTGTGTCCTATTCATTGTCTGCTGTGCCTTCATTTAAGTGAACAAGAGTGTGCTGCAGCAACTGCTAGTTCACAAATCTGCATAAGTAGAGACACTTGAAATTTCAATTGGTATCAGAGCGGGAACTCGACACACAGAGTTTAAAAGGTCCTACAGTGTCTCCGAAGTTGCTAAGACAATGAAGGAAGGACAGAGCACGAGTAGACCTCCACTCCTGGAAGAGAGCAACTATGGTTATTGGAAAGCTAGAATGAAAGCTTTTCTCAAAGCTATTGATGAGAAGACATGGAGAGCTGTTGTGGTTCAGTGGTCTCCCCCAATCACCATAGATGAGCAAGGAGTGACAAGAATAAAACCTGAAGAGCAGTGGACTGTTGAAGAAGGTGCTGCAGCAACTGGTAATTCAAAGGCTTTGAATGCAATTTTTGCTGCAGTTGATGCTAATAACTTCAGGTTGATCTCAAACTGTGACATGGCCAAGCAAGCATGGGAGATTCTGCAGACTGCCCATGAGGGAACTGATAGAGTGAAGCTGTCAAGACTCCAGATAATTGCCACACAATTTGAGAATCTAAGGATGCTGGATGAAGAAACAGTCACTGAGTTTAATGCTAAACTCTGTGATCTTGCAAATGAAGCTCATGCCCTTGGTGAGCCCATCCCAGAAGAAAAGCTTATCAGAAAGGTGCTCAGATCGCTGCCTACAAAATTTGACATGAAAGTGACAGCCATTGAAGAAGCACAAAATGTCAGATTCATGAGGTTGGAAGAGCTGATGGGGTCTCTCAAACAATTTGAGATGAAACTGGTCAAAGGAGACACCACCTCCCAGGATAAGAATGTTGGGTTGAAGGCAGAAGCGGAAAGCAAGCAGACAGATCCAGATGATCAGATAAACATGCTGGTTAAGAACCTCGGAAAGCTCCTGAAAAACATGGAATCCAGAACTAAGAAAAGATCTTCTTCGCGAAAACAATTCAGGAGGGGCGGTGAAAACAAAAGGAAAGGTAAGGAACCAGCTCAGAGTGAAGAAGAAAAGAACGAAGTGAAGAAAGGAGTCCAATGCTGGAATTGTGCAGGCTACGGCCATCGACAGATCAACTACACCAGCAAACGGATGAAGAAGAAAGCCCTTTCTGCCAGTGAAAGTGAAGATCTGAGTGAAGATGAATGCAACATGGCCAGATACAGGTCAGCAAGAAGAGGCACAAAAACACAAAAAGGAGTGAACCAGGACTTGCTGCAGCAATGTCTATTTCACCGTAACAAGAGAGCTTTGAAGTTTAAGAAATGTTACAGCTGTGGTCGCAGAGGACATATTCAAAGAAACTGCTCCTCAGCTCATGCCAGAATTACATCGCCCAGGAAATCTGCCAAGCAGAAACATGCGCAGGCTCAGCTCCTCGCCCTAGTCAGCACAGCTAGCACCTCAGACAAGATAAGCTGGTACTTTGACAGTGGCTGTTCAGGCCATATGACAGGAGAAAGATCCTTTCTGAAGAATATTACTCCCTGTCTGGAACAAAATGTGAAGTTTGGTAATGGTCTGAAAGGAAGGGTGCTGGGAAGAGGAACTTTGGCTGTAGAAGGAATGCCAAATCTGAGCAATGTTCTTCTGGTGGAAGGATTAAAGGCTAATCTTATCAGCATCAGCCAGTTGTGTGATGGAACTAAACAAGTTAAGTTTACAAGAGACTCATGCCAAGTTCTCGATAAATCTGGTAAGTGCATAATGGAAGGAGCCAGATCCAAGAGCAATTGCTACCTTCTCAATGTGAGTTCAAACTCATGGATTCAGAAATGTATGCTGACAAAGGCCGAGGAAATGACCTTATGGCACAAAAGGATGGGACATGTTAACCTGAGAACTCTAAAGAGAATTGCCACAGAAGGGCTGGTCAGAGGAATTCCACTGCTGAAAGGAGAGACAGACTCCATCTGTGGAGACTGTCAGATTGGGAAACAAAAGAGGGCTTCACATCCTCGGGTCAAAGATATTGGTACCATCAGGCCTCTTCAGCTGATCCATATGGATCTGATGGGACCAATGGAAGTGGAGAGCCTAGGCAAGAAAAGGTATGCATTTGTCTGTGTTGATGACTATTCTAGATTCACTTGGATTGAATTTATCAGAGAAAAATCAGACACTGTGAGTGTCATTGTGTCTCTGGTGTCTCGGCTAGAGCAAGAAAAGAATCTTAGAATCAGCAGCATTCGCAGTGATCATGGCAGAGAATTTGAAAACAAAGACATGGATGAGTTCTGTCAACAAAGGGGTATAACACATCAGTTCTCGTCTCCTATTACTCCTCAGCAAAATGGTGTGGTGGAAAGGAAGAACCGAACAATTCAAGAAATGGCCAGGGTAATGATCCATGCTAAGAGGATTCCTCTGAAATTCTGGGCAGAGGCCATGAATACCGCCTGCTACATCATCAATAGAGTTACCTTGCGAAGAGGTACCATGCAGACCTGCTATGAGCTGTGGAATCAGAAAAAGCCCACTGTTAAGTACTTTCACATCTTTGGAAGTGACTGCTTCATTCTGAGAGACCGGGAGTATCGAAAGAAACTCGATCCAAAGAGTGATCCTGGAATATTCTTGGGATATTCAACAAACAGCAGGGCATATCGTGTGTTCAACCAGCGAACAAAGACTGTCATGGAATCAATAAATGTGGTTGTCAAAGATGTAGATGAAGGACCTAACTCTGAGTCTGACACTGGTGAAGAAGACTCTGATCCTAAAGAAATGTCTGATAGACAGACCAGAAGTGAACAAGCTGCGGCTCCAGCAGATGCTACAGCAAGTGCTGAAGCAGAGATTCCAGATGACCAAGCAGAGAGTCTGTCTGAGGATTTTCACACTGAAGCTCCTGATCCACCTTCAAGGCAGCCCCCAAAGAAGATACAGAAGGATCATCCCTTGACAAATGTGATTGGGAATCCCTCAGATAGAAGAAGAACCAGAGGCCATGCCTACCTCAATACATGCTTCATGTCCAGTCTTGAACCAAAGAACTTCAAGGAGGCCATGAGTGATGAATTCTGGATTATGGCTATGCAAGAGGAGTTGGCAGAGTTTGAAAGGCACGATGTCTGGGATTTGGTAGACAGACCTAAAGGGGTAAACATCATCGGCACAAAATGGGTGTTCAAAAATAAAACTGACGAAAAGGGCAACATTACAAGAAATAAAGCCAGACTGGTTGCCCAGGGATATTCTCAGATTGAAGGTCTTGACTTTGAAGAAACTTTCGCTCCAGTAGCTCGCCTGGAGGCCATCAGACTGCTTCTAGCAATGTCTTGCTGCCTGGGATTCAAATTATATCAAATGGATGTTAAAAGTGCGTTCTTGAACGGAGATCTCTCTGAAGAAGTCTATGTCTCTCAACCAAAAGGTTTTGAAGATCCTCATCATCCAGAACAGGTGTATAAATTGAAGAAAGCTTTATATGGACTGAAACAGGCCCCTCGGGCTTGGTATGAGCGATTGACAATCTTCCTGGAAAATCATGGCTACAACCGAGGGGGAGCTGACAAAACCTTGTTTGTCAAAAGAACTCGGTCTGATGTGATCATTGCTCAAATATATGTGGATGACATTGTCTTTGGATCAAAGTCCCAGCACCTGGTGAAGCAGTTTGTGCAACACATGCAGCAAGAATTTCAGATGAGCATGGTAGGAGAACTTTCCTATTTTCTTGGTTTGGAGATTACTCAGAAAATGGACGGGATCTTTATTGCTCAAAGCAAATACAGCAAGGCCCTTGTGAAGAAATTTCAGCTCGACTCAGCCAGTCACAAGCGTACTCCTGCTGCTACTCATGTGAAAGCCATTAAAGATGAGCAAGGTTTGGAAGTAAGTCAAACTGTCTACAGAAGCATGATTGGGAGCCTTCTTTACCTGACTGCCAGCCGTCCTGACATTTCCTATGCAGTAGGAGTCTGTGCCAGATTCCAAGCCAGTCCAAGAGACAGCCATATGCAGTTGGTCAAGCGCATTATTCGGTATGTCGGGGGAACTGTGGGCTATGGCCTATGGTATACTAAAGACACAAAGGCTAATCTGGTTGGATTCAGTGATGCAGACTGGGCAGGGTGCTCAGAAGACAGGAAGAGCACCTCGGGAGGATGTTTCTTCTTGGGGAATAACCTGGTCTCTTGGTTCAGCAGAAAACAGAATAGCATTTCTCTATCCACTGCCGAGGCTGAGTACATTGCTGCTGGGAGCTGCTGTGCACAAATGTTGTGGATGAAGCAAATGCTGAGTGAGTATGGGGTTGCTCAAGATGCCATGACTCTCTACTGTGACAATATGAGTGCCATCAGCATATCCAAGAACCCTGTCCAGCACAGTAGAACCAAGCACATTGACATCCGTCATCACTTCATCCGTGACCTTGTTGAACAGAAAGTCATCTCGCTCCAGCATGTTGTGTCTGCCAAACAACTTGCTGATATCTTCACCAAAGCTCTGGATGCAGTTCGGTTTGAAGACCTGAGAGCCTCTCTCGGGCTCTGTGTATTGCCGTCATAAGTGCTCCCGGTAGAGACACCCCCTCGTCATTTTGTTCCAAAAAGGGGGAGAAGAAAGAGCAGGCTGAGAAGTGGAGTTATGAAGTGGTTTTGTCAAAATGCCAAGGGGGAGATTGATAATGCAAGTGTGGCAGTTTTGCCAAAACCAACATATGTCATTTGTGAACAAGGAGCTGCTGCAGCTCAAGCAATCAAGCAGAACAGCTAGCAACAGATACAGCAGGGGTGCTGCAGCAGGTGCTGGTTCAAGAGCTAGTTCATCTGTCCGAATAACAGTTTTGTGCTGGGTGAGTTTTGAAGGTTTGGCAGCTTTGTGAAAGTGCTTAGAAGAATTTCTAAAATGCTGCTGAGCACATTTCAGCAAGGATTATCAGTCAGAGAAGGAGATATGCTTCAAGATATTAATCAAATCTAATCTCCTAGATTTTAGGAGATAATTGATCTTGTGGGTCAATGGCCTAAACCTGGAAATTGCTTAAAGTGGTGAGGGTATTTAAGCAGAAGGTTCGAGGGCTGAAGAGGGTGATCGAAGCTGAGTGATACACGAGGGTAGACACGAAATTCAGAGAGAGGACTTTCTGGGTGTGCTACGGAAGTTGTTCTTCGATCAACACACACGGGCAGAGCGTTGAGCGCAGAGCTGTGGTGCGTATTGCAGAAGAGAGTCAGGTCTTGCAGAGTCTGATTCGTGCTTTGATCTGGAAGCCAATTTAGAGCTGTGGAGCTTGTTGGTTGATCAAAGGCAGCCGCGGAAGAGCTGACGGGTGGAAGGCTCGGTCGAGGTTCGTGCGGAAGAACTCACTAGTGGCAGGTGGTCACTGAGTGAGGGGGAGTTACTCAGAGTGTGCAGCGCTCTTGAAGTGGTTCGATCGGCTCGGCAGGAGGCCTTGGAGCGACGCGGACAGAGTGCTTCAGCTGGTGTTACAGCTGTTGCTGCAGCAACCCTGCTGAGTAGTGTAGGCTAGAATAGGCTGAGTTCTTGAAGAGGATTGTAGCTATTCTAGACTGACATATTGTAGAGGGTGTGCTGGCACAAATCAGAGCTTGTTCTGATTGTGTTGAGTAGTCCACACGGGGTTAAAGTAGCATAGGTTGCGTGCGTTGTAACCTAGTGTGATCTGAACCTTTGGTTGAGTGGATTGAGGACTGGAGAATAGTCCTCCCCAGACGTAGGCAGATTGGCCGAACTGGGTGAACAAATCTGTGTCCTATTCATTGTCTGCTGTGCCTTCATTTAAGTGAACAAGAGTGTGCTGCAGCAACTGCTAGTTCACAAATCTGCATAAGTAGAGACACTTGAAATTTCACCCCAGCTCCGAAGGCTACTGAGTATTTGACTCGCTCAAGCTGTGGTCGAATCACTTTGGAGCCAGCCTGAATCAATATTGATTCGACCAGCTTATGAAGACACTTTGATTCGCCCGAGTCACTTTGGAGCTTGCCTGGATCAGTTGTAACTCGTGCAGCAAGGGAAGTGCACGGAGTATTTGATTCATGCAAGCTGCACGAATCACCTTTGAAGCCTTGCACGAATTACTTTTGATTCATGCAAGCTTAATGTCTCTTTCGGGCGCGCTAATAATGTCTCTTTTGGGCGCGCTATTAATGTCTTCTTCCGGAGCGGCCAGCACATGATGACGCCAGCATTAGGCCCACGGCCCGAGATCAAATTTATAAGCCCGCATGGTTTACATATAAATAGAGATCTGGGAGACGCCAATTGGAGACTTCTAGCCGGCTTTTGAACTTCTTGGCTGGAATGACTAAAGAGAACAACTAGAATCAAAGTGGGAGAATAAGGAGAGCTTGGAGAGATGAAAGTACGGTTCATCACGCACTGTTCATCATTTACTATTCATCGCCGGAAGTATTGTTCACAGTTTTTATATTTTCTGAACTCAATTTATTTTCATTATTATTTTAGATGGATAGTAGTAGGTAAACCCTAATTCGGTTTGGGGATTTGTGATGCAACGTAAGGCGTGAGATACTTATGTTTTCATAATTCAATTCAATGAATTTCTGTTCTTGAATGACATGATTGTATGTTTGATTGGAGGAACTTAGCGGTGATCTAGTTAGACTAGCCGTACATGATATTCGATTAGTCCAACATTAGCGTAAGCCTAGCGGTGGAACTAGTATTGATAACTAAGAGGATAAATATTACATCTACTTCAGAAATTAGCGGTTAAAAGTAGATAGAACTTGATGTCGACATTACCTTAGCAGGATTGTTAGACTAGGAACAGTAGTTTTACTAATTGATGCATGTTTTAATCGATGATTACCAGTTGCAATGCATATACCTGAACTGAATCTTTCTAAAATTGATAAACAACAGTATTCTTGCAAACTTCCTTTTTAGTGTGACAATTAATTCGTAGAACTTTATTACTGATTGCTCTCTTTGGGTTCGACCCTGCTTATCACTAGCTAGTAAGTAGGTATTATAACTTTAACTTTGATGCACATAACGACGTGCTATCACTCATTCTGTCACTATTATGTAGCTTTGATCAATGCTCCGCAGCCCGTGACACTGCCTGTCTGCGGCTGATCACCGAGCTCTGATTGTCCCTTCAACGAGCAGCGCTTCAATTGAACTCCGGACCAATCCTGAATCAAACTCCACGAGTTCTGATTCCTTCTGCACACAACACCAGTCTTCAACTCAATGTATAAACCCTGCTACCGTGGTTGATCTCTGTGTTTTTGCTCTGTGCTCTTAGTGTTTGCTCTATGATCGTTTGTGTTTTTTCCGTTTTGCGTTCAGCCTTTCTTTTCAAGCACACTAGCACACCAAAAACGCTAAGGATCATTATCAGAATCTTCTCCTAGATTCTAGCAAGTTTGTCGGAGATTCCGTTATCAAATTTGGACTCTTGGATGTTTCTCTTCTTTGACCACGTGCTGGTATTCGCTGAGCTCTTGATGACATTTACAAGTCCCCCTGGTCATCCACGATGCCTGCCATGCCTTTCCGGAGTCTCTCTGTACATCTCCAAGATGATTGGATATTCTGGTCTAGCTCTAGATCATCACGGAGTGGTGAAGCAGAATCTGTCCTCTGTCTGTTTCCCAGTGTGTCTCAGCTCTTGTGATCCATAGAGTGCTTTAGCAGTCTCTTGAGCAGTCTTGTCAAGGATGTCATATCATCAACAAAATTCTCATGGGTAATCATTTTCCTGTCGACCACCACCCATGTGCTAGACCCATCATTGTTGTAAAATCAGATTCCTCTATGGATGACTCCGGGCACATTGATAGGGGAAGCCAAAGGAACATGTGTTTCAGCCTAGGAAAATTCTCTTGAAGGCTTCAGAGGAGCCGCTGAGATGGGGGCAACCCAAAAGTCGTCAGACACCGACTCCTCATTGGAGGTGTCAACGGTGATAGACGCCTTCCGTTTCTTGTCAGCTATTGGTGGGGCCTCTTCGCTTACAGAATCTTTAGTCCAGAGATCTATGGAAACATCCTCTTCTGGGGATGGGGCAGGCAAACTCTTTTCTCCCCTTTGTTTAGTGTCTTCTGCAGTTGTCTCAGTAACTTGCTCCTCACTAGACTCATCGCCTTTGGCTGCTTCGTGCTCGGCCACTCCTTTCCTATACTCCGTGATCGACACAGTTCTATTCACCCATCCATCAGGTCACATCCACTTCCTCTTCTACTTTGCCGGGCCATCTCTGCTCACCTTCGTGTGAGGGGCGACGACTGTCTCACTCTGAGGCAGTTGTGTGGGACTTAATTGCCTCGTCATCTCTAGGGGAACGCCTTTGTCAGCCGCAGCCTTCGGCAAAGGAGAGTCTGACCGGTCTCGGGTCTTCCTCTTTCTCGTGGACTTGTCGGCGTTTGAGAGGCTACTTTTACCAGCTCTGGTATCCACCATGACTTCGGAAGATCATGAGGATTTTGGGATGCTTGAGAGTGGTTGTGGAGAGAAACGTTAATCGAGCCCTAGTTTTGATTTATTAAGCCTAGGGTTTTCAGAAAAATAATGCCTACTTTCTTATCGATTCATGTACTAACAATATAGCTACCATCCTTCGATATTAATTCAACTTAATCCGATTAATTACCTCAGAACCAGTCATCTTTTTGGTTCTTAACCTAATTACGTTCTAGCAAGAAAGCATCCCAATCAATGGCAAACATGCATGAACGATGAATTAAAAACAGTAGAATTAAAGAACTCCATTAACATAATTGAAAGGTTTTTTTAAGATAACATGAATTGTTAAGTACAGGCATATGATCCGTAAGATCCCTGAATTAAGTTACTACTCACTACTCATGATGTTACCACGATTACAATATTAGATAAAAGAGAGAACAAGGGAATAGTATTGTCGATTGATGCGCTTCGTTCTTCAATTCTCTACTTCTGTTCCAAATCAAGGTCTTTCAAAAGTTCAACCCTTTTGAATGAGTTCTGGTTTCGTATTTAAACTAAAAATTAATTAGGTAGATTTTTAGAAATCAGGTTCCGGGCCGGTGCCCATCAGGGCGTTATGGGGTCCTCAAGCACAGGGGGATGTTACTCGATGGTGTCAATTAGGCGGTCTTTGGACTTTTGTTGCTCTACATGGAGCTTTCGGACTAATAGGTTTCATGTTACGTCAATTCGAACTTGCTCGATCTGTTCAATTTCGACCTTATAATGCAATCGCATTTCTGGTCCAATTTCTTTTTTTTGTTTCTGTATTCTTCATTTTTCCATTCGGTCAGTCTGGTGTTGGTTCTTTGCGCCTAGTTTTGGTTTAGTGGCATAAGGGACATCAAACATCTCAGCGACTAGGGTTTGATTCCTGATGGTGCCAGGGTAGGGGCTCTGGTGGAGGGTTTTGGAATAGAATAGGAAAAATAAATAAAAATAATTATAAAAAAGGTTCCGGGCCGGTTCAAATCCAACCGACGGTTCTATGACCCAACCACCTGGTTGCTTTGATGAATCACCGGTTCGGTCACAAACCGGGCCATCTCAGAGTGTCTCAAAAAATTATTTTTTTAGCCGGTTCCAAACTGAACCGGCAGTTTATTCCTGAACCGGGCTATTGTTCACTCAGGACTGTGGTTCTGATTTTGACCGATTTTTTGACCCTCTAAAATTTTGAATTTGTCTTGGTGTAAGCTAAAGAGTTGTAGCCCTTTAGGTTGTCCTTCCATCAAGATATGGCACGTCTTAATCGGACAAGAATCATGTTCTCGGAAAGCCTTCAATGACGAATAGGTAAATCTGCCCATTCTTTATTCTATATTCGTCCGAATCTTGTGATTTTTCTTATTTTTTCCAAATGGGCTACAAAGCTGTAGTTTAATATGATTTAACCTGAAACGAGAGTAAAGTGGTAAAAGCATAATGAAGTTGGGGAGAGAAGTGAAATTAATCATCGACTGGATGAATAATCGTTAGTAAATCCACCGATTAGTCGTACAACCTTGCATTAAAGTGTTAGAGTTTCCTCCTCACGCATCTTCACGTTCTTAAATTTTGTGATGATCATCTGGATTCTTGACAATCTAACTCTGTTTGTGCCTTCGTGAGCTGTCTCTAGAATATCCCAGGTATGTTTAGCAAAAAAACATCACAATTTGAGCTAAGCCTGAAGTTGTTAGCATAAACTACAACAAATATAGAGTTGAGAGCCTTGGAGTTTTCGGATGCTTCTGCTTTTTCTTTAGTAGTCCATCGATCCTCAGATTTATTTTGTACTACTCCCGCATTTCTTATCACCAGAGGATGCATCTATTCCGAAATCAGAGCTCTCCAAGCCTTCTGATCTATGGTCTTCAAGAATGCTTTCATGTGTGCTTTCCAATAGCTATAATTTACTCCTTCCAGCAACGGGGGTCTTCTTGTACTTTGTCCTTCCATTAATTTTATCTTAGTTGACTGTAGCATGTCCGGACCCACTGTGCTTGTCAAGTAACCCGCTCTAATATCAATTGAAATCGATGTGTTGCTGGTTTCTGGGACAATCATGGTGCTGTAGCAACTGATTGCGATGATTGCGAATAATATAGATAAGACCAAAACATGTAGCACACAAGCACTTTGGTCACCTAGTTCAGCTACAACCTACGTCTAGTACACATGTACCCGTTCTCAACATGTGCTAAAACAACCTCTACTTATGACCAAACTAGAATCTATGCTCAGTCTGATCACACATACTAGCCTACTCTATCAACAACTCAACTAAGTGTATGAAAGGATGCAACAACAACTTACTTAGGGTGTGTTCTTTTGTACTTAAACTTATTACTTTACTTATATGTACTTATATTTATTACTATGTACTATTCATCACCACCACAACAACTTACCACCACCACCACAACACATCACCAATAAAAAAATAATAATTTAACTTAACTTGACTTGACTTAACTTAACTTAAGTTAACTCCACCAACAACACCACCACTCCACTTCCACCACCATTACCACAACACTACCACCACCACCATTACAACAACCCACCATCACCACACCGCCACAGCATCACTACCACCACCACAACAACCCTCCACCACCACCACACCACTACCACCACCATTACCATCACACTTCCAAAACCACAATAACCCACCACCACAAAAACAACACACCACCAATAAAACATAACAATTTAACTTAATTTAATCTAATTTAATTTAACTTAACTTAACTTAACCTAACTTAAAATAATAAAAGATATGATTAATAGTGGTGGTGTTGTTATGGTGGTGGTGGTGATTTGTGGATGAAAGAGATGTTGAATAGTGGTGGTGGTGTTGTTATGGTGGTGGTGGTGATGAATAGTGGCAGTGGTGGTGTGTGGATGAAAGAGATGATGAATAGTGGTGGTGGTGTTGTTATGATGGTGGTGGTGATGATGATGAATAGTGGTGGTGGTGTTGTTATGATGGTGGTGGTGTGTTGATGAAAGAGATGATGAATAGTAGTGATGGTGTGTTAATATTTACTTATATTTATTTATATTAGCTTATATTTACTTATATAAGTACTTTATAAGCTCAAAAGAACATAGCCTCAGTCCAATTGCTCTTATGTTGCACAGGTCTCAGACTCTCCAATCTCTTCCAGATGCTTCGTCCGGACCTCCATGAGTTGGCTATACTCCGGTAACGTGCCCCTTGATCGGCGAAGTCCTGTTTGTATATAGGAGCGTTGTTCAGCACCTTGATCTTCTATGTTTAGCTCAACAGGGACAATTTTCCAAAGGGCATGTACTTGATCTTCAACGAGACTCCAGTTGAACACAATGATCAAGCTTCGATCACACTCATTATGTCGTGATGTATCTAAGGTTTCTTTCTATTCTTGTTGAGGTATGACATTCTTGACAAAACAACACAAGAATGTGCTACAGTACTCTCTGAAGATTTGTAGCTGGAGAACAATCTGAAGACTGACAAAAAAGCAACATAGTACAACAACAAAGCACAAGAATCTGTTATAGCACTTTGTACACCACAAAAGCTAAGGCAAATTGGGCAACAGACAAATGACAGAATCTGCTATAGCAACTCGTGTTGATTTGAAGCTAGAGCAGAATAGCTGAGTGTCTTGAAGATGCACTAAGAGTGTCCTGAGAGGTGTTGCCGGTGTCGCAGAGGATCAATGAACTTTACAAACGTCATCAAGTGATTAGCAGACATCATCACGCGGCGGAGAGTGACCCAGAACGATAGGGTTTCTAAATTCAAATCTAGGTAACCAAATCTCAACAACTCCGGAGAGTTACCCAGAACGATAAAGTTTCTAAATTCAAATCTAGGTAACCAAATCTCAACAACTCTATAAGAATCTTGGAGAAGATTCAAAAGATGTTGTGCTGCACTACGAATCCTAAGGCATCTAGGGTTTCTGTCACTGATTATTGATGAAGCTATAAGTGCGATGCTGCTGCAGAAGAATGAATAAGGAATCGAAGCAGAGAATACACGCAATGAGAGTTAATAGCAGAAGGCTGAAGTAGGAGAGTTGTGTTGAGCGCGGAGGAGATCAGAACTCGTAGAGTTTGATTTTGTATTGATCCACAGAACTCAACTGGAGGATCAATCAGTTGCTTCGGAGAACGGCTGCGGACAGGAGGTGTCGCAGGCTGTTGGAGAGCTAAACATCTCTCCTTGATAGTGACTAGAGGGCATTGATCAAGGGGCAATAATATCTGAGTTAGAGAATTCAGAGGGAGTTCGTCGGCTTGGCAGAGGTTTCTAGAGAAGACATCGACAGAAGTTACAACAATCCTGCTACAGAGATTACTATAGCATACCGTATACTACCCATTGTAATAGTATAGGCTAAGTTTGTGTGTCAGGTCCCTAGCTATTCTTTACTAGAAGTGTGTAGGTATCACGAAGCGAGTCTCTGTGATCAGACTACAAGCTAGTCTGTGTGATCAGACTGGGAGCTATTCTGTGTAATTAGACTGTGCTAAGATTTTGACTAGGTGAGAAGTAAAGGTTAAACTAGCATAGGATGAGTTTTGAGTCCTTTTTATTTCAAACCGTGATAGTGGAATCTTAAGGATCGAAGTATCATCCCAGACTTGGGCAAGTTTCCAAACTGGGTAAACAATTGTTGAGTGTCTTTCAGGTTCAGATAGATAAAGTAAATTCTACAAACTGATACAAAGAGTGCTACAGAAGACGTTGTAACTCATCATCAGAAATGCGGAGTGAATTTCAATTGGTATCAGAGCCGATCACTCGTCACACAGAGTGAGATCCGGGAGAGCGTCGCTGACATCTACGGCCGCCATGAAGAAAGGACAGAGCACCAGCCGACCGCTACTACTCAAAGGAGGAAATTATGGCTACTGGTAAGCTCGGATGAAGGCTTTTCACAAGGCCATTGATGAAACGGCATGGAGGGCAGTCATATTAGCATGGTCTCATCCACTGTCCATGGACAGCGCGGGTGTTGCACGGAAAAATTTTGAATACACATGGACTACTGAAGAAGAAGTGGTAGCATCTAGCAACTCCAAAGCTCTAAATGCTATCTTTGCTGCTGTTGATGCTGACAATTTTCAAGTTGATCTCAAATTGTGATGTGGCGAAACAAGCGTGGGAGATCCTCCAAACAGCTCATGAGGGAACAGACAAAGTGAAGATCTCTAGAATGCAGATGATCACCTCCAGATTTGAAAGCCTGAATATGCTGGAAGAGGAGACCATCTCAAAATTCAACGCACGGTTATGTGCTATATCAAATGAGGCTTATGCCCTTAGAGAACCAATTCAGGAGGAGAAGCTGGTGAGGAAAGTCCTCAAATCTCTCAATTCAATATTTGATATGAAGGTGACAGCCATAGAAGAAGCGCGAGATGTTAAGAACATGAGGCCAGAGGCACTGATTGGCTCACTTAGACAGTTTGAGATGAAAGTTACAGAGGA
This sequence comes from Umbilicus rupestris, assembly GCA_963678935.1. NCBI lineage: Eukaryota > Viridiplantae > Streptophyta > Magnoliopsida > Saxifragales > Crassulaceae > Umbilicus > Umbilicus rupestris. The sequence goes on from OY787612.1 coordinate 9,090,556, forward strand.
TGCTGCACCACTCTCTGGGAAAAACCTTGGGCTGAAAGTTGAGTCAAACTAGAACGAGACTGTCCCAGATGATGTAGGCCAACAACTGTCCCTGCTGGTCAAAAACTTTGGCAAGTTCACGAAGATAAGGGACTAGAAACCTTCGTATGCAGGTCAATCATCTAAGGGGGGGAGACAAAAGAGGAGAAAATTCTCAGAGAAGACATAAGGATGCTGACCAAAATAATGAAGACAACAAAGACAAATAGAAAGAGATCCAATGTCGGGATTGCGAAGGATATGGCCATAGAGAGACTGAATGCCCAAGCTACTAGAAGAAAAACAATAAGTCCCTAACTGCCAACTGGAGTGATGAAGACAGTGAGGAGGATACATATCACAAAGGGAATTTAGCCTTGACTACTGTACTTCATTATGAGAACTCAAATCCAATAAACTCAAATATTATTTATGGGATTGTTGAAGCTGACACCAGTGATGATGAAGACTTCTCAGAAGACTCAATTTCCGAACAGTTCAAATTGATACAAGAGAAATGTCTCCAAGTCATCGAAGTTAACAAAGAACTGCAGCCAAAGATTTCAGAATTAGTAAGTGAACGAGACAAGCTTTAGATCTCATTACCTCACTAAACAAGGGACAACAATCAGATGATGCAGAGTTAATGGGAAAGGAATGTCACCAGAGAGCTGCATCAGAAACAAGTGACAGAGAGTCATCCATTCTGGATGAAATTTTGGCCTACCAAAGATATGGAAGAGGAACTGAAGGTCTTGGATACTTAGGCAAATCAAGCACTGGTGTGACCACATTCATCAAAGCCAAAGATCCTGAACAAACTATAAGAGCTGCAAGTATCTTGGAGAGCTCAGCCACAGTTGTTCAACATGTTCATAAAAAGGAGTAAAAGAAAAACAACTTGAAAATGCTGCAACAACCCCTTGATCATTCTCCTAATCAAAGCCCTGAACAAATAAGGGGAGATACTAATTCTGTGATCAGGAGGACACTACCAGAGATACTGTCCAATCCTGACCAAGTACTGGAAACCTTAAAGAGCAACAAAGGCTAGTCAAAACAGAGTAAACACAAAGAACCCATCGTCCACCTATGAAGTCTACAGCACGCAGACGGCAGTGTACTAGAGATATCATTTTACTGTGTTGGAAACCTTCAGTAGTATTGGAGGGACAAATAAACCAAGAAGGAGGCACATAAAGAAAAGAAGTGCGAACTACTCATCCACAACGGGAAAAAGAAGCAAAGCACAAGAAAAATGCAAGTGTCAAATGTGTTGGGTACAAGTGACAAAGAACACAGCTGTGGATGAACAGCCGCTCGATATCTCCACGAAAGCACAAGATAAGGGCCAAGCTTATGTTCCAAAATCGACCCTAGATCCAGGAGAGGCAGCTGAATAGAGCGCTATAGCACTCTGTGGCAACTTTAGGCTGTAACTTGTGAAATTATGCTTGGCGCTAAAAGTTGGTCATGCACGGTAGAGTCGACACGTGTCTAGTTTTTTTTTTTTTTGAAAAAGAAAAGAAAAAGGAAAGAAGGGGGAAGTTTCGAGTTAACAGCTTTCAACCTAGGGCTTGTAACTTCTCCTACGCCATCAACCTCTAGCAAACCCCATCCTCAGAAAATCAGCAACAATGGTCCAAACAAGGGGTGGTAAGAGGAATAGTCACAAGGAAAGGTCCAGAAAGAGGAAGGGCAGTGAGGTTCCCCTGAGCGAACCTCCTGAAACGGAAATTCCAAAGAGAAGCTCCGCCCTTCAAATCAGAGAACCGGAAGAGAGTCCCGGGCCGGTCCTTTAACCCACCAGCCGGTAAGTCTGAGGCAGGACCTTCACCGTCAAAATTGATAGTCGACATCAATGAATAATTGTCTGTAGAAGTTGATGAGGAGCTCTGATAGAGCCTATTTATACGCATTATTTAGATCATAACCCTATGCTTGTTTGCATTATTTTGTGTACAAGATTACTGGTTTCCAGTGTTTTTGTATTTCAGGGCAAAACGAGGGCCTAAGCCGGATACGCGCTAACAGGCAGCGTTTAGGACGCGCAGCACACAGCCTGCGGAGCTAGCGGCGCAAACAGAAGAAATGGCGAGACACAGCAGAGTTGCGCCGACCAATGCGCTAAGCAGTACGCCGTGCGCCAGGCGCAGAGTCCAGTACTTCCTAATCCTGACATGACCAGATTTGGAAGTTGCCAAAGATGGACCTCTCGAGCAGTATATAAAGGGGAGGAGGTCTAGGGCTTCAGGGAGAGATCATCATCAGACTTATCAGCCTTCAGGAGATTAGCCTCACGAGAGGACGAGAGAGCGGCAAACTAGAAAACACACGGACTTGTTGAGAGGACTTGCGCCAGCCGACTGCGCCAGCGGAGAAACATTCTGCACGCACTGTTTGCTACTTGTTTCTCAGATACATTAGTTATTATTTACTATTCTATGATGTTTATCACTAGCATGTCTAGCTAAACGCTTAGTGTTGGTTGGGCATGAATCTATGATGTATTTCCTTTGAGACTTGAGCATAATGCATAGTTTGCTTACTTGTATTAAACTCTGTGCACACGGAGACAGCTAGTTGCATGAGTAGGGGAAGCCTTGAACCGTAATCTTGCTCTTGTTGCTTGTTCGTCATATGTTAAACTAGTTGATAGCTTGACGGTGACAACTAGGAGTAACGAGCTAGGGTGATCAGTTGCTACCTTGAACGGATTCGTAGCTGTTTTAGTCTAGTTCTAGAGATTAATAGCACATGAACTTTGAACGGAACATGCGCACGTGTTAGGAAGCCTTGACCGGACACTAACCCAAGTGAAATCAAGCTATAGACATATTAGAGTCAGTGATAAGGAATGCACTCATAGAGGATTGTCTGCCCAATACTTCTCATAGTCATAGTACTTAATCTCTACTGCTTGCGCACGTCTAGTGCAAATTCCTACATTTTACAACTGTTCACTTGCGCACTGCGCAAACCCATCACTCACCCCCCAATCTTTGTAAGTGTAGGTCGCTGGCTAGAACCGAACTACTTGCTCCCTGTGGAGATCGACCCTTACTTAACCGCTGTACTGAGTGGAAGAGGAAGGATTATATTTGACGCGCACAACGACGCGCGATCAAATTTTGGCGCCGTTGCCGGGGAGCAACACAGCTAAGTTCTAGTTAGTTTACGTTTTTCCTTTTAGTAACTAGTTATTTCAGTTTGTTTTGTTTTCTCGTTGTTGTTTCTGACAGCGCGCAATCACCATTAGCCTGCGCAACCTTGAAACAGTTGCGCTGCACAGATTCTAGGTGCGCACTGACAGACGCAGCAGCATTAGTTATCTTTTAACTTCATTTTTCTTTAAGATTCAGAACAGGTCATGGAGGATAACAGTGTCGTAGGAGACAACTTGGGGGACAGAACCCCAGAGGAAGCAAGAGCACATAACCGCGCAGCCCTGTTCAGAGAGGAAGTGCAGCGCGAGGTTGAAGCAAGGAGGGCCGCTGAAGTGTATCATGCGCCACCCGTGCAACAGGCCACGCGACGCAGAACAGTGCGCGAGATGTCAGCCCCTATCACTGTTAACCAGCCATGGTGCATCGTGCTTCCACCAGGCGGTCATTTTGAGCTAAGGAGCTCGCTCATTCATCACATGCCCAAGTTTCACGGGATGAACAATGAAAATCCAGTCAAGCATGTGCGAGAATTCCTAGTCATTTGCGAAAACATGAAGACCGAAGGAGAAAGCGATGAAGCGCTGAAAATGAAGGCATTCCCATTTTCACTGTGTGATACAGCCAGACATTGGTTGATGAACTTACCCGCAGGATCCATTCACACATGGGAGCAGCTGCAGAAGAAATTCCTGGAGAAATTCTATCCCGCAGCAAAGATCGCGCTACTCAGAAGAGAGCTGGCCGCGCCAAGGCAGAGCGCAGGGGAGTCACTGTCAGAATATTACGAGCGTTTCAGGGAGCTAGAGGCCAACTGCTACAATCATGGCCTGCCCCAGAATGTGCTGATAGAGAACTTCCTGAATGGGCTGCTGCCCATGGAGCTGAGGCTATTGAACGCATGCGCAGGAGGCGACATTTGCAACATGTACCCAGAGGATGCGTGTCAGCTGATAGAAGACTCTGCTGGTCAGGTACGACATCAGCTAACACTTGAAAATAGTCGTACTCGTTCTGTGCATCAGGTAGAAACAAACGCTGAGATCAAGGAAATGAAGGCCATGCTGCAGAAGTTGATGAGTGCGCAGAGCGCACAACCAGTTGCGCCAAAGGTATGTGAATTTTGCAGGTCCACCGAGCACAAGACTGATGAATGACCCACACTATTTGAGGAAACTGGAGATGTCAATGCTCTTGGAGGATGGGATAACAGAGGGCCACCGAGGCAGAATCAGCCGCGCTTTGGACTGGCAGCAAATGGATTCAGATGGAAGGAGGAGAACAATTTCCAGAGGCAGTCCACAGATCAGCGCGCACCACAGCAGACGCAACAAGCTGCGCCTTACAATCCACCGCATCGCCGCACTGAAGCACCAGCACATAACAACCAGCAACCGAGGCGATCGCTGGAAGATATCGTGGGGCAGCTGGCAAACACAGTGCGCAAAAATGACGAGAACTATGACAAGAGGTTCGAGTCCATTGAAAAGCAGCTATCACAGATCGCAACCACGGTATATGAGCTGAAGAAGAGCGATGGCAACCTGCCTTCGCAAGTGATTCAGAACCCCAAAGGAGGAGTCAATGCAGTAACACTGAGGACTGGGCGCACGATAGGAACAGAGCAGACCGCGAAGGCGCCCGCGCAACCAGCTGCGCAAGTCCCAGAATCGACAGAGCAGAATGCGCAACCTGAGCAGAACGCGCAACCTGAAGTGCCAGCCACAAGCCAGCAGGGCGAAGCACCAGGTATAACAGAATTAAAAGACAAGAGCACGAATCGTACTAATATACCTGCACCTTTCCCTGTGCAGGCACCCTTGGCTAGGAAGGAAGCGCAGGACAAAGAGCTCTACGAGTTATTCAGCAAGGTGGAAATCAACATTCCCCTTATTGAAGCAGTTCGGCAGATCCCAAGGTACGCCAAGTTTTTGAAGGAGCTGTGCACGAACAAGCGACCAAAAGGCGAGTGCGCACCGGTAATGTTAAATGCGCAGGCCTCAGCAATCGTGCAACATAAGGTACCACCTAAGTGCCGAGACCCAGGTACATTCACTATCCCATGCACTCTAGGTAAAACCACGGTGAGCAACTTCATGATTGATTTAGGCGCATCCATAAATTTGTTACCATATTCTCTATATGCAACATTGCGCCTTGGACCACTAAAGCCTGCAGGTCTCACCATTCAGCTAGCGGATCGATCGTGCAAACAACCTGCAGGCATGATAGAGGATGTTCTCGTACGCGTAGGAGAGCTGGTGTTCCCAGCAGATTTTTATGTGCTAGAAATGGAGGGCGAATCGAGCACCAGCAGTGCGCAAATCCTACTAGGCAGACCTTTCCTTATGACCGCGCGCACGAAGATAGACGTGTGGAGGGGCACGCTCTCCATGGAAGTGGATGGCGAAGAGATCCATTTCAACATATTCAAAGGAATGCAGCATCCACATGATGACGCCACAGTGCACGCAATGGACAACTTGGATGATTTAGTCACAGATGCGCAGTGCGCAAGCGCAACAGTAGGACCAGAGCCACTGGCACAAGCAGAGTTGGAGGAGCAGGAAGACAAGCCGAGCAGTGCTGAACGAGAATCCACACAGGTACATGATATAGTTCATATTTGCACCGCTAATAAAATCTTGCCCTCCATTGAACAAGCACCCAAGGTCGAGCTGAAGCAACTCCCAGAACATCTCAAATACATTTTCCTGGGAAATGAGGACACCCTGCCAGTGATCATCAAGAAAGGATTAGAAGAAGAGCAGGAAGTGCGCTTACAGCAGGTGCTGCGCAAGAACCAGCGTGCCATAGGATGGACACTTGCTGACCTGCGCAGAGTGAGCCCAGACGTATGCATGCATAGAATTCTGTTAGAAGATGGTGCCAAACCATCCAGGGAGGCTCAGCGCAGATTAAACCCGAATATGATGGAGGTAGTGCAGAAGGAGATTTTAAAGTTGCTTGACGCAGGAGTCATCTACCCCATCTCGGACAGCAAATGGGTCAGTCCAGTGCACGTTGTGCCTAAGAAGGGAGGAATCACAGTGGAGGAAAATGCGCAGGGCGAGCTGGTTCCCAAACGCATTCAGACTGGATGGCGCATGTGCATCGACTACAGGAAGCTTAATGCAGTGACGCGCAAGGACCACTTTCCGCTGCCCTTCATGGATCAGATGCTGGACAGATTAGCAGGTAAACCCTATTTTTGTTTCTTGGACGGATATTCAGGGTACAATCAGATACCCATAGCTGCGGAGGATCAGGAGAAGACCACGTTCACTTTCCCGTTCGGTACGTTTGCGTTTCGGCGCATGTCATTTGGGCTGTGCAACGCGCCAGGTACGTTCCAACGCTTAGTCATGAGCATTTTCTCTGATATGATTGGTATATGCATAGAAGTGTTCATGGATGATTTTACTGTATATGGAGGTACCTTTGATACATGCTTGACTCATCTAGATAAAGTCTTAGCGCGCTGCATTTCTAAGAACCTAGTGCTAAATTATGAAAAATGTCATTTCATGGTAACGCATGGTGTAGTACTAGGACATATCATCTCAGAGGAGGGGATCAAGGTAGATAAAGTTAAGATAGACCTTATTTCTAATCTACCTCATGCCACTAACGTGCGCGATGTGAAGTCTTTCTTAGGACATGCCGGCTTTTACAGGCAATTTATAAAAGACTTCTCTAAAATTTGTATACCCCTGTCTAACCTCTTGCAAAAAGATGTGTGCTTTGATTTTACTGATGAGTGCAGGGCCGCTTTTGATAAGCTGAAGGAAGCGCTGACCAGCGCGCCAGTGATGCGCGCGCCAGACTGGAACCTGCCATTTGACTTAATGTGCGACGCAAGTGATTATGCAGTAGGTGCAGTCTTGGGACAGCGCGTGGACAAGAAGCCGCACGCCATTTACTATGCTTCGCGCACACTGGACGCTGCGCAGAGGAACTACACCACCACGGAGAAGGAGCTTCTGGCAATTGTGTTTGCGCTTGAGAAGTTCCGTGCATATGTTCTAGGCGCCAGGGTCATCGTATACACAAATCACGCAGCCATCCGCTACCTAATGTCCAAGAAGGAGACTAAGCCGCGCCTGATGCGCTGGGTACTCTTACTTTAGGAATTCGACTTGGAGATCAAAGACAAGAAGGGTACGGAGAACACAGTTGCTGACCACCTGAGCAGGATCGTGAAAGAGGAGGAGCCAGGGCAGATCACGGAGACATTCCCTGACGAGCATCTGATGGCGCTGACAGGTAAGGTACCATGGTATGCGCACATTGCGAATTACCTGGTCACAAGTACGTTTCCTCCGCATTTCAATAAAACCCAGTGCATGAGATTAAAACATGAGTCCAAACATTATATTTGGGATGATCCGTATATGCTTAGAATAGGACCTGACCAGATATTGAGGCGCTGCGTGCCTGACCATGACATTAACTCTGTTTTGCTGTTTTGTCATGCGCACGCATGTGGAGGACATTTTGGTCCCAAGCGCACAAGCAGAAAGGTCCTGGATTGCGGATTTTATTGGCCGCACCTGTTTAGAGATGCATATGATCATTGCAGGAATTGTGATAGGTGCCAGCACACAGGAGGCATATCAGCGAGCAATGAGATGCCGCAGACGCCAATTCTAGTGGATGAAGTGTTTGATGTATGGGGCATTGACTTCATGGGGCCATTTCCTCCATCTGCCGGATACGAGTACATTTTAGTGGCAGTAGACTATGTCTCCAAATGGGTCGAAGCTAAGGCCACGCGGAAGGATGATGGTAAGACCGTCGCTGATTTTCTCAAAACTAACATCTTTTGCAGATACGGAGTGCCTAAGGCAGTCATCAGCGACCAGGGGACGCACTTTTGCAACAGGATTGTGGCGCAAGTTTTCAAGCACTATGGAGTGCGCCACAAGACGTCCACTGCCTATCATCCTCAGACAAATGGACAGGCCGAGGTTTCCAACAGAGAGATCAAGCGCATCCTGGAAAAGACTGTCAGACCTTCGCGCAAAGATTGGAGCCAGCGCCTGGACGATGCGCTGTGGGCATACCGCACTGCGCATAAGACGCCCATCGGGACTTCACCATTCCGGTTGGTCTACGGAAAAGCGTGCCACCTGCCAGTAGAGCTAGAGCACAAAGCATATTGGGCCTTGCGCATTTGCAACCTGAACTTGGACGAGGCAGGACAGGAGCGCGCATTTGAGCTTAGCGAATTAGAAGAGCTGCGCCTGGATGCCTATGAGGGACTGCGCGATTACAAGGAGTGGACAAAGGCGTTTCATGACAAGCATATCCTCAGACGCACTTTCACGCCAGGAGACCAGGTATTATTATTTTCATCACGACTTAAGCTCATGCCTGGAAAGCTGCGCAGCAAATGGACAGGACCGTACATAGTCACCAAGGTTTTCCCCTACGGAACAATCGAGTTAGAAAACGAGCACCGGCATCGTTTTCAGGTAAATGGGCAGAGAGTCAAACGGTATCTCGGAGAACCTTGGGATGGTGCAACGCGCGACATTGAGTTGGCAGAACCAGAAATAACAGATGCGCCACATGCCGCGCCAGAGGCACCACCGGATGTACCAGAGGGAGAACTGGAGACTATTGCTCACATTTCTTCTTCCTCTTCATCCACCCTCGTTACTGCAGATTTATCACATATTAACCATGCTGATTTCCCTTTTTATCCTTTGCGCAGAACTAAGACGAACGCAGCGCCTGCACAAGCGCAGGATCACTCAGGAGCAGGAGTAGGGGAGGTCGCTGACACACATTTTGGCACGTAACGAGGTACAGTCGAGCCAACGACGTTAAACAAAGGCACTTGTCGGGAGGTAACCCGACTCGTTTTTATTTTTACATGTTTTTTTTTTAGTTTTTTCTAGTGTTTTTTAGGCAGTTTAGGACTTGTTATTTTTAGTCGAAGCAGCAGTGCGCAGGTCCGTGCGCCGCCTCCGGGCGCTTGAGCTTGAGTCGTGGGGACACGTCTCTATTTCAGTGTGGGGGGGGGGGGGAGCGTTACACTTACATTTCACGTTTTTTTGAGCATATTTAGTGCAGCTTAGTTTAATTGAAGGAAACAGTAGCAGTAGTGCGCTGTGTGCGGGTTGCCCGCACTGATCAGCTTGTTTGCACTATACATATTGCGCCGTGCGCTATCAACTGTTTTTAGTATATTTTTTCGTTTTTCTACTCCTGTTAGTTGGGATATACAGGGGATTGTGGAGTTGACAGAAACGCTCCAGAGAGGCGGTTAGTCGTTCGCGCTTCAGAGGAAAGGTATATGGTCGAGAGCGCGAGTGGAGGCCAATGCTTCGTGACCTTCGGAGCAAGAGAGTGCGCTCAGTCACGCAGATGCCAAAGGCGAAATACCCAAAGCGGGGCGAGGTGGGAAAACAGACCACCTTCCCTCTGGAAGTCGAGCTAAGGAAGGCGGGCGCGGGTGTAAACGCGTGCGCCGACCTGCGCAGATAGACCAAGGAGGGAGAGCGGGGCGGTGTTCCATAGCTGTTATCCGGAGGCCGAGACTGGAACCGTTCTGGGAAGATAGGAACCATAGACAAAGCTGTACGAAAGAAAGACACCAGCAGATGATATGCGCTACAAAAGAATCAGCATGCGCACTGATAAACACCAGCGTGCGCAAGTTCACAAAAGAAAAAAATCATCATCAACAAGGCTTGAGTTCCCAGGAAGTGCGCGGAAGAATCACGCATCGGAAGAAGCTTGCGCTGTTAACCATATACCTATCCTCGGAGCAAGAGCTGACAACCTGGAGCCTATGAAGAGCTATCTCCCAGCCATCCAAATTAATTTTTCATCCCAGCTGAGAGGTAATGAATTTCGAAATTATTATACTTGAAACTGTTGAGAGCAGATGTGCGCAGGTGGTAGAGCAGCGCAAGGTGTTCAGCAGCGTAGACCGCGCCAGAGTGCAAGACTGTGCGCTAGACTCCAAAGAGGTAATGGTATCCGTGCTTGAGTGCTTATTCGAGGACGAACAAGGGGCAAGTGTGGGGGGTTTGATAGAGCCTATTTATACGCATTATTTAGATCATAACCCTATGCTTGTTTGCATTATTTTGTGTACAAGATTACTGGTTTCCAGTGTTTTTGTATTTCAGGGCAAAACGAGGGCCTAAGCCGGATACGCGCTAACAGGCAGCGTTTAGGACGCACAGCACACAGCCTGCGGAGCTAGCGGCGCAAACAGAAGAAATGGCGAGACACAGCAGAGTTGCGCCGACCAATGCGCTAAGCAGTACGCCGTGCGCCAGGCGCAGAGTCCAGTACTTCCTAATCCTGACATGACCAGATTTGGAAGTTGCCAAAGATGGACCTCTCGAGCAGTATATAAAGGGGAGGAGGTCTAGGGCTTCAGGGAGAGATCATCATCAGACTTATCAGCCTTCAGGAGATTAGCCTCACGAGAGGACGAGAGAGCGGCAAACTGGAAAACACACGGACTTGTTGAGAGGACTTGCGCCAGCCGAGAAACATTCTGCACGCACTGTTTGCTACTTGTTTCTCAGATACATTAGTTATTATTTACTATTCTATGATGTTTATCACTAGCATGTCTAGCTAAACGCTTAGTGTTGGTTGGGCATGAATCTATGATGTATTTCCTTTGAGACTTGAGCATAATGCATAGTTTGCTTACTTGTATTAAACTCTATGCACACGGAGACAGCTAGTTGCATGAGTAGGGGAAGCCTTGAACCGCAATCTTGCTCTTGTTGCTTGTTCGTCATATGTTAAACTAGTTGATAGCTTGACGGTGACAACTAGGAGTAACGAGCTAGGGTGATCAGTTGCTACCTTGAACGGATTCGTAGCTGTTTTAGTCTAGTTCTAGAGATTAATAGCACATGAACTTTGAACGGAACATGCGCACGTGTTAGGAAGCCTTGACCGGACACTAACCCAAGTGAAATCAAGCTATAGACATATTAGAGTCAGTGATAAGGAATGCACTCATAAAGGATTGTCTGCCCAATACTTCTCATAGTCATAGTACTTAATCTCTACTGCCTGCGCACGTCTAGTGCAAATTCCTGCGTTTTACAACTGTTCACTTGCGCACTGCGCAAACCCATCACTCACCCCCCAATCTTCGTAAGTGTAGGTCGCTGGCTAGAACCGAACTACTTGCTCCCTGTGGAGATCGACCCTTACTTAACCGCTGTACTGAGTGGAAGAGGAAGGATTATATTTGACGCGCACAACGACGCGCGATCAAGCTCCTGTCCACCAGGAAGAGCAACAACCAATCTGCTCAAGAGGATGCGAAAGCATCCCATGAAGACTTTGACATGAAGATGTCCTCCCACGAGACCAGAACAAAGAAGGCCGCAGACAAGCAAGTTGCTGTGGTGCCCACTCCCCCATTAGAAGAGGATCCCTCAGTAACATTCAGCAGTGAAGAAGAAGTGTCCGAGAAGGAGAAACCAGCTCCCACAGGGAAACCAATAGACAAAGGGAAGGAACCAATTGAGACTGACTCTTCCAGTAAAGAAGATGGAGATGAAGACAATGAGTCTAGAGACTTCAGGTTTGACCGAATCAAAAGTGATTCGGCCAAGGAAGATTGATTCGCCCAGCTCCGAAACAACACTGAGTGTTTGACTAGTCCTATCTCTAGTCCTAGTAACCGGGAATGGGTGGGTAACCCCTATCCTGCCTCGCGCTGAAAGGATAATGATGAGAAAGAGCGGGACGCGCTCCATATGCTACTATTCGAAGGCGATGATTGGAACGGTTCAAAGAAATAAGGGGGACAAGCAATTCACATTGGAGAGCAAAGCTCAAAAGGAAAATCCAGTCAAATGTGAAAGAAAGAAAAGTCAGAAAAATAAACAATCGAGTTGAGCGAAGTCTTCGGACCAAACAAAACAAGAAAGTTTCAAAAGCTGTCCTACCAAAAGGAGAAGAATAAGAAAAGTTGAGTTCCTCATGACTTGGATTTCTCACGTGCCAGAGAAAGCGAACTCAGTGCATGCGCGTGACTATGATCTCGAGCTGAAGAATGGAGTCAGGAGTCTAAAGAGGACTATCTCCCAGTCATCCATTAAATCACATCTTGACCTCTCAGGTAACATGTATCATTACGGTTTCTTGTTGATCCTTATTGAAGAATGAATGTGAGTATATGTTGATGAACTGATTAGTGACGACATCTCGAGTAAAGTCAGTGTTTAGTCGTTGGCATGTTAGAATTGTTTTGGTGTCGCGAGTCTTGCTTTCGTTCTTTGTTCGGGACGAACAAGTTTAAGTGTGGGGTGGCTCTGATGGGGAGTATTTATACGACTCGCTAAACCATTTAAACCCAACTATTTCGACATGTTTTGATGTGAACAGTTACCTCTTAGTATTTTTTGCATTTCAGGTGTTCGGAATACATGAGAAGAGATTTGCGGCTCAAACCGGTGTTTTTATGGAAGAAATCGGCGTTGGCAGAAATGGGAGTGCACTGCAGTGAGTCGCGCGCCAGCAGGCAACATTAGTGTCGCGCGCCGAGAGTTAATGTATTCGTTGGGCGCGCGACATAATGTCTTCATGGGGCGCGCTTGGTTTATGATGACGTCACCATTCGGGCCCGCGGCCCGAAATCAATTTTACAGCCCGATCTCAATTAGGGTTTCGAAAGATTGGGACGGAGTTTTGGACGACAGAGTTTTTTCGACGACAAAAGTTTGACGGAGACGGCGGACGGAATTTTGCAGATTGCGTGAACAGCACTTCCGGCGTGAATAGTGTTTTCCGGCAGTGAACAGTGTTTCCGGCAGTGAATAGTAATTCCGAACAGTTTTTGTTATTTCTTTCAGTTTAATGTATTTTGCAGTTATGAATATGAGTAGCTAAACTTTTATTTCAGTTTAGAGTTTTCAATTGGTGACATTCATGTTTGAGACTTGGTTTAATGCATATTTCTATTCATTCGTAAGTTCTGGATTTTGATTTGCCTGAATTGTATTGCACGGTTAGCGTATACTTTGTCGTGAAACTATCCGTTTAACAATTCTGATTATTAACTCTTGTTGAAGCTTTGTCGTGGAAACAAGTAGTAGAATCCGGGCTCAGTATCACCTTTGTCGGGATACTCTAGATTATTACCTTTGTCGGAATGATCGCATGTTTGATTAGAATAGCTATCCTTAGAAGTCAATGATAACAGCCACTATTGAATTCCCTGAGCTGAATATTTCTCTCGATTGACATTTGCACTTTTATTACATTCGTTCTTGTGACCATCCACTCAAAACCCCCTTTAGTTCAGTATTTACAGGGAATCGCTTCACAGTCAGTTCTCTTGGGTTCGACCCTTGCTTGCCGCTACACTAGCTAGAGCTTGGAAATATAAATACAAGTTTGGCGCGTACAACGACGCGCGTCAAATTTTGGCGCCGTTGCCGGGGAACTGCTACAGTGAAGAGTTTCTTTTTCTTTTCTTTTTATATTTAGTTTTCAATTATTTCTTTGTTTTTTTTTTGTTGCGGTAAATTGCTCTTTCCAGCATGTCGCACGCAGGTAGTGTTAATGGCGATGGCCGCCAAAACAATGAACAAAATCAGGTCAACAACAACAACCATCATTTACCACCACCAGGAAATCCGGATGTGCAGGTGCCACCATTTTATGAAGAGCCGGAGCGAGTATTTAGAGCGCGCCAGAGGGAACTGCGCGAAAGGGAATTTCTGGCTAGGGATGCAGGGGTTCAAGCAGAAGGTTTCAATGAGCCTAACCCACCGCCTCAGCAATATGTGCAGCAGCAACCCTACGGGCATCAGCCCTACAGGCGTGCGCAAAGACCGGAACAAACAATGAGAGAGCTGGCTGCACCAGACTTCAATGAGCAGCCATGGTGCATCAATACTGGTGCAGAAGAGGACGATTTTGAGGTTAAGACTTCTGTGGTGCACCACTTACCCAAGTTTGGCGGATTACCGGGAGAGGTAGCGACGAGGCATTTACAAGAATTCACCGGAATCTGCCAAACATTGAGACCCTACGCAGCTTCGGAGGACAGGTTTAAGCTTCGAGTATTTCCTTTGAGTTTGACTGACTTAGCAAAATCGTGGTTTCTGTCTCTTCCTTCAGGTAGTATTCCACCTGGGACCAAATGCAGCGGAAGTTTCTAGACAAATACTACCCGCCAGCAAAGGCAACACAAGTGCGCAGAGAACTTTCTAATATCAAACAAGGACCAAGCGAGTCGATGTATGACTACATGGAGAGGTTCAACGCATTGGAGCAAAGCTGCTGTAACTTAGGAGTCCCGGAAAGGATGTTGGTGGAATATCTTTTGGATGGATTGAGACCTCTCGAGCGTATGATGTTGGATGCTGCAGCTGGTGGCACGGTGTTGAACTTGACACCGTCTGAGGTACGTAATTTGATTATTGAAACTGCTGAAAGTGCTCGTTTCAGGGAGGAGATCAATCGAAGGGAGGATACGAGCAGAACAAGGAATGTATCACAGGCAGACTCATCCAACAATCACATGGCTGCAGAAATCAAAGAGCTGAAGGACATGATGCAGAAGATGATGGTGGGACAAGCTAATGTGGTGAAGCCTTGTGAATTTTGTGGTGCTACCAACCACAAGACTGATTCGTGCCCATCCTTGTACGAAGACAACCCAGCAGAGGCGAATGCTTTAGGAGGATATCAAAATTTCAATAACAGACCACCTCAGAGGAAGTTTGGATTAGCTGCGAATGGATATAGTTGGAAGAATGAAGGTGGATTTCCTAAGGAGCAAGCCGCGCCTCAACAGCAGAACCAGTTTTATCGGCCACCATTTCGTCAGCAACAGGAGGGTTACAACAATGCTGATCAGCATCAACAAAGGAGGAACTATAATCAGCCAGGTCAGACTAACCCGTTAACTGTTAATGATCTTGCAGTGAATTTTCAGCAATACCAAGCAAAGACGGATGGTGCTCTTGCGGAGCTATCAAAGCAAATGTCGCAGTTGATCACGGTCGTCAATGAGTTGAAGAATGACCAGGGCAAATTGCCATCTCAAACGGTCCCCAATCCAAAGGGAAATGTTAGCGCTATGACTTTGAGGAGAGGGAAGGTGCTCAAGGGTCCAGAAGAGGGAGATAGGGAAACGGAAACAGTGAGTCACGGGCCGGATGACAACATTATCCAGACGCGCGAATCGGTAATGTCTTCTCCAGGCGCGCCAATAATGTATGAAGACGACGCGGTCAACGAAACGACCTCGCCCGAGGACAACAATAATCGAGCGCCGGATGAGAACATTAACAGCCGGCGCGCCAACATAAAGTCTACTATTGGCGCGTCAACCACTGACGAAAATCCCAAACTTTGCCGTACTGACCCCCATTTGCCGTTTCCATTGCAGGTTAAGGCCCCTAAGAAACAAGTGATCGATAAAGAAGTATGGGACCTCTTCAAAAGAGTTGAAATCAATATTCCTCTACTCGAGGCGATTAAGCAGATTCCACGTTACGCTAAATTTCTCAAGGATTTGTGCACTAATCGCCGCGGTTCAACTCAACCTGAGCAGGTAATGTTTAACGCTAATGTTTCTGCAGTTATTCAAAGGAAGATACCTCCTAAATGCGGAGACCCAGGTATGTTTACCATTCCTTGTGTTATTGGCAACATTAGAGTCGAAAATTGCATGCTTGATCTCGGTGCGTCTATCAATGTTTTACCCTACTCTTTATATTCGAGATTATGCATTGGACCTTTGAAGCCACCTGGACTAACAATTCAATTGGCAGATAGATCTTGTAAGCGACCTGAAGGTATCATTGAAGATGTTTTAGTGCAGGTTGGTGACTTGATCTTTCCAGCTGACTTCTACGTGCTCAGAATGGACAGTAGTGATCCGGCTGATCATCCACCTATCCTACTTGGTCGCCCTTTCTTGAAAACATCAAAGATGAAGGTTGATTACGACTCAGGGGTGCTGACCATGGAGGTGGAAGACGAGACAATAAAATTTGATTTATTCAAGGCTATGCAACACCCACCCGAGCACGCGACGGTAAATGCATTGGATGCGTTGGACGATGTAGTACATGAAATACAAGGCACCAGCGGCGAAGACCTATTGAGGATAGCACTGGAGAGCGCCATTTTTACACAGGATGATTCCTACGCTCTCTACGAGGACATACGTGTCATACTCGCACAGCTCGACATTTCTCGTCCTCTGATGCCCAGGTATGAGGTTAATCAAATTCAGTTATTTAAAACTAATTCTTCGTTGCCTTCTTCTGTGCAGGCACCGGTTGTAGAACTGAAACCTCTCCCTGAACATTTGAAGTACGCATTTTTGGGCGAAAATGACACTCTCCCAGTGATCATTAAGAGCGGACTTGAGGATGAACAAGAACAAAAGCTCATAGAGGTACCTAAAACTAACAAGTTGGCTATAGGTTGGACGCTTGGAGACATACGAGGGATAAGCCCGGTGGTGTGCATGCATCGAATTCTGCTAGAAGATGGAGCTAAGCCTTCGAGAGAGCCGCAGCGCCGCTTGAACCCAGTAATGATGGAGGTAGTGCGCAAAGAGGTACAAAAGCTTTTAGATGCTGATGTTATCTATCTTATTTCAGATAGCCAGTGGGTAAGTCCCGTACATGTGGTGCCGAAAAAGACGGGCATCACAGTTGAGAAGAATGAAGCCGGCGAGATGGTCACTACACGTGTTAAGAATGGATGGCGTATGTGCATAGATTACAGGAAGCTGAATGCAGTGACGCGTAAGGATCACTTTCCTCTTCCATTTATTGATCAGATGTTGGACAAGCTGGCAGGTAAACCATATTTTTGTTTTCTTGATGGTTTTTCGGGTTATAACCAACTTCCTATCGCACCTGAGGACCAAGATAAAACTACTTTCACATGTCCATTTGGCACTTTTGCATTTAGACGTATGTCTTTTGGTTTGTGCAATGCGCCTGGAACCTTTCAGAGGTTGGTTACTAGCATATTCTCCGACATGATTGGTAGTTTCATTGAGGTTTTTATGGATGATTTTACTGTGCATGGTGACACTTTTGATGCATGCCTAGACAACTTGAGTAGAGTACTTGAAAGGTGTGTGTCTATGAATTTATTGCTGAACTACGAAAAGTGTCATTTCATGGTTACACATGGTGTGGTCTTAGGGCATATAGTCTCCCGAGAGGGGATTCAGGTGGATAAAGCGAAAATAGATTTGATTTCTAGTCTGCCTTACCCTTCCACGGTGCGTGATATTAAATCGTTTCTGGGACATGCTGGTTTTTATCGTCGTTTCATTAGGGATTTTTCCAAGAAAGCTTTGCCCTTATCTAACTTGTTGCAGAAAGATGTGCCATTTGAGTTTACAGATCAGTGCAGGGAGGCATTCGACGAGCTGAAAATTGCGCTAACCAGTGCGCCTATTATTCGAGCACCCGATTGGAGCCAGCCATTCGAAATTATGTGCGATGCCAGTGATTATGCAGTGGGCGCAGTGCTCGGACAGAGAGCAGACAGGAAGCCAGTGGTCATTTACTACGCTTCGCGTACCTTGGACGCGGCTCAGAGAAATTATTCCACCACTGAGAAAGAATTGCTAGCTGTTGTTATTGCTTTAGAAAAATTCAGACCTTACTTATTGGGTACTAAAGTAATTGTGTTCTCTGATCATGCAGCTATTAGGTACTTGATGACGAAGAAGGAGGCTAAACCGAGGCTGATTCGTTGGATTTTGTTGCTGCAAGAATTTGACCTTGAAATCAAAGACAAGAAGGGAGTTGAGAACGCAGTTGCTGACCACCTGAGTCGATTAGTGAGGGAGGAAGAAGCTGGGCAGATTACTGAGACATTCCCAGATGAGCACCTCTACGCCATCACAGGTAAAATTCCATGGTACGCTCATATAGTGAACTACCTGGTCGGAGGTAAATGCCCACCTTCTTTCTCTAAAGCTCAATGTCTGAAACTTAAGCATGATGCTAGATATTATTTATGGGATGATCCATTTTTGTGGAAAATAGGCGTAGACCAAATACTTAGGAGATGCATCCCTGATGATGAGATTTCTTCTGTGCTTAGTTTCTGTCATGAGCATGCATGTGATGGTCATTTCGGCCCGAAAAGAACGGCTAGAAAAATACTAGACAGTGGATTTTATTGGCCGCATATTTTTAGAGATTCATATGAGCATTGCAAACGATGTGATAGATGCCAACGCGTAGGGAATATATCCATTAAAAATGAGATGCCTCAGATGCCGATTGTCGTTGATGAAGTGTTTGATATATGGGGTATTGATTTTATGGGTCCATTTCCCGCATCACATGGTTATTTATATATTTTAGTGGCTGTGGATTATGTGTCTAAATGGGTAGAAGCTAAGGCTACTCGGTGTGATGATGCTAAAACTGTAGTGGATTTTCTTCGCACTAACATATTTTGCAGACACGGAGTGCCTAAGGCTATAATCAGCGATCAGGGGACACATTTCTGCAATAGGATGATGGCTGCCACCCTAAAACAATATCACGTTCATCACCGTACATCCACAGCTTATCATCCACAGACAAATGGCCAGGCTGAAATTTCTAACCGAGAAATCAAGGGAATCTTAGAGAAGATGGTCAAACCTACACGGAAGGACTGGAGTCTACGCTTAAATGATGCATTGTGGGCATATAGGACTGCCTACAAGACACCCATCGGAACTTCTCCTTATCGTTTAGTGTATGGCAAGGCCTGCCATTTACCGGTAGAATTGGAGCACAGGGCGTATTGGGCACTTAAACAGTGCAACATGGATTTGGCAAAGTCTGGGATGGAACGCAAGCTACAGTTGAGTGAATTAGAGGAGTTGCGCCTAGAGGCTTATGAGAGCCAATCAGACTACAAGGCGCGGACTAAGCTCTATCATGACAAGTTCATCCTACGAAGGACATTTGAGATTGGCCAGCAGGTACTTTTATTTTCATCACGATTACGACTAATGCCTGGCAAGTTGCGTTCTAGATGGACAGGTCCATACACGGTGGTGCCGATTTTTAATCACGGGGCGGTGGAGTTGGAGAACCCGAGAGACGGCAATCAGTTTAAGGTGAATGGCCAGCGCGTGAAACATTACTACGGTGGACCACCGCCGGATGCTCAAGAATGCGAGCTAGCCGAGCCTCACGGCGACAACTGAGTTGAGGTACCGTCGAGCCAACGACGTAAAACAAAGGCGCTTTACGGGAGGCAACCCGATGTTTTTTTAATTTTTCTTCTTTTTCTTCTTTCCATTTTAATTCTTAGTGTGTGTCTTAGTGTTTCATAGAGTTGTTCCTTTAGAATGTCATTAGGGAAGTGTTGTTTGAAGGCAAAATTTGGGGCGTTTCTCAGTAGGTCACGCGCCCCAAGACAACGTTATAAGCCGCGCCAGTAGTTAACATTAATCTCCATAAAGTATGCATCTGCCGCGCGACTAATGTCTTCATCTGGCGCGCCTTGTGCTCAGAACGCGGCGCTTGAAACACATAAGGGTTGGGGCGCGCCTCCCCCTCCCTCTTTCTCCCCATTCACTTCTCCAGCAGCTCAGGTTCGAAATCTTGTTTTCACTATATTCTCAGGCCGTTTTCCAACTGCTTCACTATTTTCAGGTACGCTTTCATTCCATCCTACACTCCATTCGTGCTATTGGATGTTTGTCAAGTTTTGGGAGTTTTAGGGTTTAGGTTTGATCTGCAATTTTGGAGCATATTGGATGTTTTTGGTGCTTGTGGGTTAAATATATATGATATGGGATGCTAGGTTTCGTATTTGAGGTGCTAATTTTCAGTTTGGGGGTAGAATTGGATTAGGGTTCCTAGATGAAGGCGCGGTGCGATTTCCAGAATTCGCGCGCCTGGTGAGTACATTACTCGCGCGCCGGCAGAAGACTTTAAGTCTTTGACCGCGCGAGTTAATGTATGAGTCCGGCGCGCGAAATACTGACATGCGTTGACTACTACCTTATGCGCTCTTGTTTCGATAATTTTTCAGGATGCCACCCCGCAGAGAACCTACATTCGAGGAACTCTACGAGAAGTTCTCCCGGAAGCAGTTCGGTGCCAGTACTTTTGCCGACGAAGAGTTCCTCCGAGCTAGCGGGTTGTATGACCGTGTATCCCGGTTGCTTGAAGGAGCCGGCTGGCCTGGACTCCTGACCATCCAGTCGGAGACGGACGTAGAGGACGTCCGAGAGTTCCTCGCATCTTTTCACTACGTGGGCCGCGCAGATCATCTCGGCGTCCGATACAGGCACCGCGGCCAGCATTATGTCACTTACCCACCGCAATTGCGGGAACTATTTGGTTGGCAGGTGGATAACCGCAACTGGGCGTTGAATTCGAGAGAACTTGCTGCCACTTGGCATGCCCTCTCCTCGGAACCGGTTTATAATCCGAGTGCCAGTAAGGCGCGCGCCCTTCGCGAGCCGGCTTACTTCTATCTTCAGAAGCTCCTGTCGGGATCAGTTTTCGGGCGTGACAATGGAGGTGATAAGGTTCCCCTATTCGAGCTGCAGGTCTTTCAGTCTTGCCATACCCAGTCGCCTCTCGATTTTTTAGATGTGTTGAGTAAATTTTGGAGGAAGCGATTGTCATGTGGAGCCATATACTGCGGAGGGTTTATCACATATATGTTGCGCCGCCTGCATGGTCAGCCGGTCCTGGACACGCATCATCTTATCCCGCCGACACTTCTCACGCGGGACGCTTTTATAGGGATGCGCGCTATCACTGCTCGTCCACGGAGGCCGGACCAGTTTGCATGGACTTATCACGTGGACCCGAGACTCCATGAGCCGCTGCCGATAGACAGGCGCCGCAGGCGGCCAGTAGCGACAGAGCCGGCTGAGTCGTCAACTGCTGGCTCCAGGAGAGCCGCACACGGTGCGCAGCCACCATCGGCCTTCACCCAGGCACAGTTGGACGCAGCGTTCAACGCCTACAGGGTGTTGGATTATCTCTTGCCACCTGGGACGCAGCCTGTACCGGCACCGCCAGGGTGGATTCCAGGGCAGCCGATCCCTCCGGAGTACGTGATCGCGCGGGCGCCCCCCTCATCCCCCAGCGGACCCACAGACAGCTCTGCCGAGTTATAGGGGAGTTTCTATTTTCTAATTTTTTTATTTTTTTTATCATCCATGTTATTTGGTTATGTTGCATGACCCGCCCTTGAGCATAAGTCGATCCGTGAGGACACGGCTATGTTCAACAGTGTGGGGTGGGGTAGTTGAGTCTGTTGTGTCAGCACGTTTACTTTTTTTAGCATGCATTAGCAGTAACTATGTCGCACGTTTTTTTTCAAATTTGTGTATGCTACGATGAAGACACTGATTTTATGAGATGATGTTTGATGCTATGAGGTTTTGATGCGTAATGCTTTGCATGATTTCTGAAATTTTGTGATGCGAGTTACGTGATGTTATATGTGCTTTTGAGTTGAGATATTACAGGATGTGGAGTTTACAGAAAATGTCCTAGAGGGACTTGACAAACATTCGAAGGTTCGAGGGATTAGTCGCGTAGCGCATTGAGTTTGTGGAGGTTGGCACTCCGAGTTATGAGGGGTGAGACTTTCACTCCATCATTGCAGTGTTTATGCAATGGTGGGACGGGAAAACAAACCGTCCTATCTCTAGTCCTAGTAACCGGGAATGGGTGGGTAACCCCTATCCTGCCTCGCGCTGAAAGGATAATGATGAGAAAGAGCGGGACGCGCTCCATATGCTGCTATTCGAAGGCGATGATTGGAACGGTTCAAAGAAATAAGGGGGACAAGCAATTCACATTGGAGAGCAAAGCTCAAAAGGAAAATCCAGTCAAATGTGAAAGAAAGAAAAGTCAGAAAAATAAACAATCGAGTTGAGCGAAGTCTTCGGACCAAACAAAACAAGAAAGTTTCAAAAGCTGTCCTACCAAAAGGAGAAGAATAAGAAAAGTTGAGTTCCTCATGACTTGGATTTCTCACGTGCCAGAGAAAGCGAACTCAGTGCATGCGCGTGACTATGATCTCGAGCTGAAGAATGGAGTCAGGAGTCTAAAGAGGACTATCTCCCAGTCATCCATTAAATCACATCTTGACCTCTCAGGTAACATGTATCATTACGGTTTCTTGTTGATCCTTATTGAAGAATGAATGTGAGTATATGTTGATGAACTGATTAGTGACGACATCTCGAGTAAAGTCAGTGTTTAGTCGTTGGCATGTTAGAATTGTTTTGGTGTCGCGAGTCTTGCTTTCGTTCTTTGTTCGGGACGAACAAGTTTAAGTGTGGGGTGGCTCTGATGGGGAGTATTTATACGACTCGCTAAACCATTTAAACCCAACTATTTCGACATGTTTTGATGTGAACAGTTACCTCTTAGTGTTGTTTGCATTTCAGGTGTTCGGAATACATGAGAAGAGATTTGCGGCTCAAACCGGTGTTTTTATGGAAGAAATCGGCGTTGGCGGAAATGGGAGTGCACTGCAGTGAGTCGCGCGCCAGCAGGCAACATTAGTGTCGCGCGCCGAGAGTTAATGTATTCGTTGGGCGCGCGACATAATGTCTTCATGGGGCGCGCTTGGTTTATGATGACGTCACCATTCGGGCCCGCGGCCCGAAATCAATTTTACAGCCCGATCTCAATTAGGGTTTCGAAAGATTGGGACAGAGTTTTGGACGACAGAGTTTTTTCGACGACAAAAGTTTGACGGAGACGGCGGACGGAATTTTGCAGATTGCGTGAACAGTACTTCCGGCGTGAATAGTGTTTTCCGGCAGTGAACAGTGTTTCCGGCAGTGAATAGTAATTCCGAACAGTTTTTGTTATTTCTTTTAGTTTAATGTATTTTGCAGTTATGAATATGAGTAGCTAAACTTTTATTTCAGTTTAGGGTTTTCAATTGGTGACATTCATGTTTGAGACTTGGTTTAATGCATATTTCTATTCATTCGTAAGTTCTGGATTTTGATTTGCCTGAATTGTATTGCACGGTTAGCGTATACTTTGTCGTGAAACTATCCGTTTAACAATTCTGATTATTAACTCTTGTTGAAGCTTTGTCGTGGAAACAAGTAGTAGAATCCGGGCTCAGTATCACCTTTGTCGGGATACTCTAGATTATTACCTTTGTCGGAATGATCGCATGTTTGATTAGAATAGCTATCCTTAGAAGTCAATGATAACAGCCACTATTGAATTCCCTGAGCTGAATATTTCTCTCGATTGACATTTGCACTTTTATTACATTCGTTCTTGTGACCATCCACTCAAAACCCCCTTTAGTTCAGTATTTACAGGGAATCGCTTCACAGTCAGTTCTCTTGGGTTCGACCCTTGCTTGCCGCTACACTAGCTAGAGCTTGGAAATATAAATACAAGTTTGGTGCGTACAACGACGCGCGTCAGGCTCCCAGTTCTCCCTCAGGTGCATCTGGCTGTATCTCTAGCGCAGCAACCTGCGCATCCTCTATCTCTGGTTCCGCCAAATCAACTTCGCGCGCGGCCTCATCCCAAGGTTCTCCTAAGTACTTCTTTACTCTTTGCCCATTAACCTGAAAATGATGCTTGCGCTCGTTCTCTAACTCGATTGTTCCATATGGGAAAAGCTTTGTGACTGTGTATGGTCCCGTCCACTTGCTGCGCAGCTTCCCGGGCATCAGCTTTAAGCGCGAGGAGAACAAAAGCACCCGGTCTCCTGGCTCGATGGTGCATCTGAGGATGTACTTATCGTGAAATGCTTTCGTGCGCGCTTTGTAGTCGCGCAGCCCCTCATATGCGTCCAGGCGCAGCTCCTCTAACTCGCTTAATTCAAATGCGCGCTCCTTACCAGCCTCGCCTAGGTTCAGATTACAAGTACGCAAGGCCCAGTATGCCTTGTGTTCCAACTAAACCGGTAGGTGGCACGCTTTTCCATACACCAACCGAAATGGTGAAGTCCCAATCGGTGTCTTGTGCGCAGTTCTATATGCCCAAAGTGCATCATCCAGCCGCTGGCTCCAGTCTTTGCGCGTAGGTCTCACGGTCTACTCCAGAATGCGCTTAATCTCTCTATTTGAAACCTCGGCCTGGCCATTCGTTTGCGGATGGTATACAGTGGACGTCTTGTGGCGCACTCCATAATGCTTTAGTACCTGCGCCACTATTCTGTTGCAGAAGTGCGTCCCCTGGTCGCTGATTATTGCCGTAGGCACTCCGTACCTGCAGAAAATGTTAGTCCTTAAAAGCTCAGCAACCGTTTTACCATCATCCTTGCGCGTGGCCTTAGCTTCGACCCACTTCGAGACATAATCCACTGCGACTAGTATGTACTCGTATCCAAAGGATGGAAGGAACGGCCCCATGAAGTCAGTCCCCCATAAGTCGAACACTTCGTCTACCAGTATTGGCGTTTGTGGCATCTCGTTGCGCGCTGATATATTTCTTGTGCGCTGACACCTGTCACAAGCCCTGCAGTGGTTATATGAGTCATGAAATAAGTGCGGCCAATAAAAACCACAATCTAGGATTTTCCTGCTCGTGCGCTTTGGACCAAAGTGTCCTTCGCACGCGTGCGCATGACAAAATCTTAAAACAGAGCTCATCTCATGATCAGGCACACATCGCATCAAGATCTGATCAGGGCCTATTCTAAGCATGTACGGATCATCCCAAACGTAATATTTAGACTCATGTTTTAACCTCATGCATTATGCTTTAGTGAAATGAGGGGGAAATGCACCTGTGACCAGGTAATTTGCAATATGCGCATACCATGGTACCTTACCGTTCAGCGCCATCAAGTGCTCGTCAGGGAATGTCTCCGCGATCTGTCCTGGCTCCTCTTCTTTCACTATTCTGCTTAGGTGATCAGCAACAGTGTTTTCCGTTCCCTTCTTATCCTTGATCTCTAAATCGAACTCTTGGAGCAAAAACAACCAGCGCATCAAGCGCGGCTTAGTCTCTTTCTTGGACATCAGGTAACGGATAGCTGCGTGGTCAGTGTAGATAATGACCCTAGCGCCCAGAACATATGCGCGGAACTTCTCCAGCGCAAATACGATTGCCAGAAGTTCCTTCTCAGTCATGGTGTAGTTCCTCTACGCAGTGTCCAGTGTGCGCGACGCACAATAGATAACGTGCGGCCTCATACCCACGCGCTGACCCAATACTGCGCCTACGGCGTAGTCATTTGCATCACACATCAGCTTAAAGGGCAAGTTCCAGTCTAGTGCGCGCATCACTGGCGCACTAGTCAGCGCATCCTTCAGCTTATCAAAAGCATTCCTACACTCATCAGTGAACTCAAAGCACACATCCTTTTGAGGGAGGTTAGACAAGGGAATACATATTTTAGAAAAATCTTTTATAAAACGCTTGTAGAACCCTGCATGCCCAAGAAACGACTTAACGTCGTGCACATTAGTGGAGTAAGGCAGATTTGAGATAAGATCTAATTTTGCTTTATCAACCTTAATTCCCTCCTGTGAGATAATATGCCCTAGTACTATTCCATGTGATACCATAAAGTGACATTTTTCATAATTGAGAACTAGGTTCTTGGTAATGCAGCGCGCTAAGACCCTATCAAGATTATCTAAACATGCATCAAAAGTCTCACCATGCACAGTAAAGTCATCCATGAACACTTCTATACATGTACCAATCATATTCGTGAAAATGCTCATGACTAGGCGTTGGAACGTACCTGGCGCATTACACAGCCCAAACGACATGTGCCGGAACGCAAAGGTACCGAATGGGCAGGTAAAGGTTGTCTTTTCCTGATCCTCCGCAGCTGTAGGTATTTGATTGTACCCTGAGTAACCGTCAAGGAAGCAAAAGTGCGGCTTCCCTGCCAAACGGTCGAGCATCTGGTCCATGAACGGTAGCGGGAAGTGATCCTTGCGTGTGACTGCGTTAAGCTTTCTATAGTCAATGCACATGCGCCATCCAGTCTGTATGCGCTTGGGAACTAGCTCGCCCTGCGCATTTTCCTCCACTGTGATGCCTCCTTTCTTTGGCACAACGTGCACTGGACTTACCCACTTACTGTCTGAGATCGGATAGATTACTCCTGCGTCAAGCAGCTTCAGGATCTCCTTCTACACTACCTCCATCATAATTGGATTCAGTCTGCGCTGAGGTTCCCTGGATGGTTTGGCACCATTTTCCAGCAGAATTATGTGCATACACACATCTGGGCTTACTCCGCGTAGGTCAGCTAATGTCCATCCTATAGCGCGCTGGTTCTTGCACAGCACCTCCTGTAATCGAGCCTCCTACTCCTCCAATCCTTTCGTTATAATGACAGGCAGGGTGTCCTCATTACCCAGGAAGATTTACTTTAAGTGCTCGGGCAGTTGCTTCAGCTCAACTTTGGGTGCCTGTTCAATAGAAGGTAAGATTTTATTAGTAGCGCAAACATTAACCAGATCATATACCTGCCTGAGCACTGGGTCTGTGCTGCTCAGCTCATCATCATGCGCCTCCATCTCTGTTTGTATTAGTGGCGCAAGGTCTCCTGTTGCGCATGCACACTGCGCATGCGTAACCAAATCGTCTATACTGTCCAACGCCTGCACTATGGCGTCCTCATGAGGATGCTGCATCCCCTTAAAAATATTAAAGTGAATCTCCTCGCCATTTACCTCCATTGATAGCGTACCTCTCCACACGTCTATCTTTGTGCGCACAGTCATCAGAAATGGTCTGCCCAGTAGGATTTTTCTTGCGCACAGTGTCTGCTAACTGACCCACTATGTCTTCTAAGGAGCGCCGCGGTTGCTGGTTATTCTGCGCTGGCGCATTAGTGCGGCGGTGCGGTGGGTTGTATGGCGCTGTTTGTTGCGTCTGCTGTGGTGCACGATGTTCCGCGGGTGATAGAGCCTATTTATACACACTATTTAGATCCTAACCCTATGCTTGTTTGCATTATTTTATGTACAAGATTACTGGTTTCCAGTGTTTTTGTATTTCAGGGCAAAACGAGGGCCTAAGCCGGATACTCGCTAACAGGCAGCGTTTAGGACACGCATCACACAGCCTGCGGAGCTAGCGGCGCAAACAGAAGAATTGGCAGAGTCGACCGGTGCGCTAACCGAGTGCGCTAACGAAGTGTGCCGTGCGCCATACGCAGATGGTAGTATTTCCAAATCCTGACACCACCAGATTTGGAAGTTGCCAAAGATGAGTCTGTGAGCAGTATATAAAGAAGAGAAGAAGGCTAGGGTTATATCATCATATCATCATTCAGAGAGGACCACAGCACACGGGAGAACGGCAGAACTGAAAAACACATGAGCTTGCTGAGAGGACTTGCGCCAGCCGACTGCGCCAGCCGAGACTGCAACCTGCACGCACTGTTTGCTATTGTTTTCTTGGATACTTTAGATGTTATTTACTATTTCTATGATGTTTACTACTAGCATGTCTAGCTAAACGCTTAGTATCGGTTGGGCATGAATCTATGAGTATTTCCTTTGAGACTTGCGCTTAATGCATAGCTTGTTTGCTTATATTAATTTTGTGCACATTGTTGGCAGCTTGTTACATGAGTAGGGGAAGCCTTGAACCGCAATCTTACTCTTGTTGCTTGTCTGTTATATGTTAAACTAGTTGAATAGCCTGACGGTGCCAACTAGGAGTAACGCGCTAGGTTAATCAGTTGCTACTGTGACAGGATTCGCAGCTGTTTAGACTAGTCTTAGGAATTAATAGCTCATGAACTTTGATCGGAACATGTGCACATGTTAGGAAGCCTTGACCGGACACAAACTTTAGCAAACCAAACTATAGACATTTAGAGTCAATGATAAGGAATACACTCATAGAGGATTGTCTGCGCCGATACTTCTCATAGTCATAGTACTTAATCTCTACTGCCTGCGCACGTCTAGTGCAATTCCTGCGTTTACCACTGTTTACTCGCGCATTGCGCAACCCCAATCACTCACACCCCCAGTTTTCGTAAGTGCAGGAACTAGTTAAAGCTAATCTACTGCTTCCCTGAGGATTCGACCCCGACTTAACCGCTGTACTAAGTGGAAGAGGAAGGAATTAATTTGACGCGCACAACGACGCGCGGATCAGCAGGCTGCCTCTGGAAATTGTTGTTCTCCTTCCATCTGAATCCATTTGCGGCTAGTACAAAACGCGGCTGATTCTGCCTCTAAGGCCCCCTATTGTCCCATCCTCCTAGAGCATTACATCTCCTGATTCCTCGAAAAGTATGGGACATGCGTCGGTTTTGTGCTCAGTGGACGTACAGAACTCGCATGCCTTTGGCGCAACTGGTTGCGTGCCTTGCGCACTCATCAGCTTCTGTAGCATGGCTTTCACCTCCTTTATTTCAGCACTGGAATCCACCTGGTGCACAGCGCGCGCACGACTGTTCTCGAGCGTCAGTTGATGCCTCACTTGTCCAGCAGAATCCTCTATCATCTGCCATACATCCTCCGGGTACATGTTGCATATGTCACCGCCTGCGCATGCATTCAACAGTCTAAGCTCCATCGGTTGTAGCCCGTTCAAGAAATTCTCTATCAGCACATTTTGGGGCAGGCCATGATTATAGCAGTTGGCTTCCAGCTCCCTGAAACGCTCATAGTACTCTGATAGTGACTCTCCTGCGCCCTGCTTCGGCGCGGCCAATTCCCTTCTGAGTAACGCAATCTTAGCTGCGGGGTAGAACTTGTCCAAGAACTTCTTCTGAAGTTGCTCCCATGTGTGAATAGATCCTGCTGGTAAACTCATCAGCCAATGCCTGGCTGCATCACACAATGAAAAGGGCAACGCCTTTAGCTTCAGCGCTTCTTCACTCTCCCCGTCGGTCTTCATGTTCTCGCAGATAACTAGGAATTCACGCACATGCTTGACCGGGTTCTCGTTGTTCATCCCATGAAACTTAGGCATATGATGAATGAATGAGCTCCGTAGTTCAAAATGCCCATCGGGTGGAAGAACTATGCACCAAGGTTGGTTGACTGTGATTGGGGCAGACATCTCGCGCACTGTTCTGCGTCGCACTATCTGTTGCGCGGGTTGCGCATTATACACTGCTTCAGCGGCCATCCGAACATCAACTTCACGTTGTACTTCCTCTCTGAACCGAGTTGCGCGGTTATCTGCTCTTGCATTGTTAGGTCCCTCCGGGGTTCTATCCCCTAAGTTATCCCCGACGACACTGTTATTCTCCATGCCCTGTTCTAAACTTTAAAGAAAACAAAATTAAAAAACAACTAGGTTGTTGCCCCTGTCGGTGCGCAACTATAATCTGCGCAGCGCAACTGTTTCAAGGTTGCGCAGGCTGATGTTGATTGCGTACTGTCAAAAACAACAACGAAAAATAAAATAAAAAGAAATAACTAACTACTGTAAAAGAAAACTTAAACTAGTTAAAACTTATCTGTGTTGCTCCCCGGCAACGGCGCCAAAATTTGATCGCGCGTCGTTGTACGCGTCAAATTAATCCTTCCTTCTCCACTTAGTACAGCGGCTAAGTCAGGGTCGATCCCACAAGGAGCGTGCAGACTTGTTTTCACCAGTAACCTATAACTTACGAAATAGGGGTTATGCGTGATTGGGTTGTGCAGGTGCGCGAATGAAAAGTAGTGAAAGCAGAATTGCACTATACGTGCGCAGGCAGTAGAGATTAAGTACTATAACTATGAAAAGTATCGGTAAAGACAATCCTCTCTGAATGTATCCCTTATCATCGACTCTAAACATCTATAGTTCAGTTCTACTTAAGTTAGTGTCCAATCAAGGCTTCCTAACGTGTGCGCATGTTCCGATCAAAGTCCATGACCTATTAATTCATGAAACTAGTCTAAGCAACTACGAATCCTATCACAATAGTAGCCGATTATCCTAGTATGTTACTCTTAGTTGTCACCGTCAAGTTATCAGCGAGTTTAACATACAATGACGAGCAGTTAGAATAAGATTGCGGTTCAAGGCTTCCCTTATTCGCACCACTAGTTATCACCCATGCGCATAGAATTAATATATGTAGACGAACTAAGCATTAAACACAAGTCTCAAAGGAAATACTTCATAGAATCATGCCCAACCGATACAAAGTGTTTAGCTAGACATGCTAGAAGTAAACATCATAGAAATAATAAGTAAAACTAAAGCAGCCAAGGAAAAGTAGCAAGCCGGTGCAATCGCAGGTTGCTGTTTTCGGCTGGCGCAGGTGGTTCGCGCAGAATCTCGACGGCAGAATTTCTGGAGCTCGTGTATCTTCTGTCCTCTTTTTATACTGCTCTTGAAGCCCAAGGAATGCTCAGATTTGACCCGTGAGAATTTTAGCTACTTTCCAAATTTAGGAGATTTTGTAGGGATAATGATGATCAAAATTTAGAAACGCTGCTATCCTGTGCATGGCTCGTTGCGCACGTTGATTACACTACTTGCTTTGCGCAGTTGGTTTGCGCACTGCAGTCCGAATCAACTATCTCTCATCTCCGTTTGCGCTGCTAGCTCCGCAGGTTGTGCATTGCGCTCCTTAAAAGCGCCTGTTAGAGTGCATCTGACTTATGCCCCTGTGATAGAGCCTAGTTATACACGTTATTTAGATCATAACCCCTTGCTTATTTGCAATATTTTATGGGCAAGATTACTCGTTTCCAATGTTTTTTGTATATCAGGTCAGAACGAGCCCCTGAGTCGGATACGCGCTAACAGGCAGCGTTCTAGGAGTGAAAGATCAGCCTGTGGAGCTAGCGGCGCAAACAAAAGAAGAGATGGCGAAAGACAGCAGAGGTGCGCTACCCGATTGCGCCGACCAATGCTGTGCGCCAGGCGCAAAGTCCCAGTGACCAGATTTGGAAGCTGCCAAAAGATGAACCTCCTGAGCAGTATAAGAAGAAAGAGAGTCTAGGGTTTCAAAGAGTTGGAAAGACTGCTGTTCCAGAGGCACCAGAGGACGCAAGGAGGCACTGTGCAGCAGGACTGGAAAACACACGGACCTGTTGAGAGGATTTGCACCAGCCGATTGCGCCAGCCGAGAAGACAAACTGCACGCTCTGTTTGCTACCGTTTTCTCCGATACATTAGATGTTATCTTACTATTTTATGATGTTTACCACTAGCATGTCTAGCTAAACACTTAGTGTTGGTCGGGCATGAATCTGTGATGTATTCCTTTGAGACTTGAGCTTAATGCATAGTTTATTTACTTGTATTAATTCTGTGCGTATTGAGACAGTTAGTTGCATAAGTAGGGGAAGCCTTGAACCGCAAACTTGCCTGTGTAGCTCGCTTGTTGCATGCGTAGGGGAAGCCTTGAACCGCAAACTTACCGTGACAATTAGGAGTAACGAGTTAGGGTAGGCAGCTGCTACTGTGACAGGATTCGCAGCTGTTTAACCTAGTTCTAAGGATTAATAGCACATGAACTTTGAACGGAACATGCGCATGTGTTAGGAAGCCTTTACCGGACACTAACCCAAG
The DNA here is from genome assembly GCA_963678935.1 of Umbilicus rupestris. Taxonomy (NCBI): domain Eukaryota; kingdom Viridiplantae; phylum Streptophyta; class Magnoliopsida; order Saxifragales; family Crassulaceae; genus Umbilicus; species Umbilicus rupestris. The sequence continues at coordinate 9,122,189 of OY787612.1, forward strand.
TAAAACACAAGCTATAGACGTTTAGAGTCGATGATAAGGAATGCATTCATAGAGGATTGTCTGCCCAATACTTCTCATAAATATAGTACTTCATCTCTACTGCTTGCGCACGTCTAGTGCAATTTCCCGCGTTACGATATTTGCTGTTACTCGCGCATCGCGCAAAACCCCCAATCACTCACGCAACCCCCGTTCTCTTAAGTGTAGGTTACTGGCTAAGACTCACTGCTTGCTCCCTGTGGAGATCGACCCTTACTTAACCGCTGTACTAGTGGGAGAGGAAGGAATTATATTTGACGCGCACAACGACGCGCGATCAAATTTTGGCGCCGTTGCCGGGGAGCAACACAGCTAAGTGTTAGCTAGCTTACATTTCTCATTTTAGTAACTAGCTATTTCATTTTGTTTTGTTTTCTCGTTGTTGTTTCTGACAGCGCACAATTACATCAGCCTGCGCAACCTTGAAACAGTTGCGCTGCGCAGATTCTAGTTGCGCACTGACAGACGCAACAACTTCGTTGCCATTTAATTTCGTTTCTTGAGTTTGGATCAGGACATGGAGGATAACAGTGTGGTTGGAGATAACCTGGGAGACAGAACCCCAGAGGAAGCAAGGGCGCATAACCGCGCAGCCCTATTCAGAGAGGAAGTGCAGCGCGAGGTTGAGGCAAGGAGGGCCGCTGAAGTGTATCATGCGCCGCCCGTGCCACAAGTCGCGCGACGCAGAACAGTGCGCGAGATGTCGGCCCCTATCACTGTTAACCAGCCATGGTGCATCGTGCTTCCACCTGGCGGTCACTTCGAGCTAAGGAGCTCACTCATCCATCACATGCCCAAGTTCCACGGAATGAACAATGAAAATCCAGTCAAGCATGTGCGGGAGTTCCTGGTCATTTGCGAAAACATGAAGACCGAAGGGGAAAGCGATGAAGCGCTAAAAATGAAGGCATTTCCATTCTCACTAAATGATACAGCTAGACACTGGCTAATGAATTTACCTGCAGGATCTATTCACACATGGGAGCAGCTGCAGAAGAAATTCTTAGACAAATTTTATCCAGCAGCAAAGATTGCGCTGCTCAGAAGGGAATTGGCCGCGCCAAGGCAAGGCGCAGGGGAGTCTCTGTCAGAATACTACGAGCGTTTCAGGGAGCTAGAAGCCAACTGCTACAATCACGGGCTTCCCCAGAATGTGCTGATAGAGAACTTTCTGAATGGACTGCTGCCCATGGAGCTGCGACTACTGAATGCGTGCGCAGGAGGGGACATTTGCAACATGTACCCGGAGGATGCATGGCAGCTGATAGAAGATTCTGCTGGGCAGGTAAGACATCAATTAACACTTGAAAGTAGTCGTAATCGTTCTGTGCATCAGGTAGAGGCAAGCGCTGAGATCAAAGAAATGAAGGCCATGCTACAGAAGCTGATGAGTGCGCAGAGCGCACAACCAGTTGCGCCAAAGGTATGTGAATTCTGCAGGTCCACTGAGCACAAGACAGACGAGTGCCCGACACTTTTTGAAGAAACTGGAGATGTGAATGCCCTAGGAGGATGGGACAACAGAGGACCGCAGAGGCAGAATCAGCCGCGCTTTGGGCTTGCTGCAAATGGTTTCAGATGGAGAGAAGAGAACAATTTCCAGAGGCAGCCCATTGATCAGCGCGCACCACAGCAGACGCAACAAGCTGCACCCTACAATCCACCGCATCGCCGTACAGACGCACCAGCGCAGAACCATCAGCAACCAAAGCGATCCTTGGAAGATATCATGGGGCAGCTAGCAGACACAGTGCGCAAGAATGACGAAAAGTATGACAAGAGGTTCGAATCCATAGAAAAGCATCTATCACAAATTGCAACCACGGTGTATGAGCTGAAAAAGAGCGATGGCAACCTGCCTTCGCAAGTGATTCAGAACCCTAAGGGAGGAGTTAATGCAGTAACACTGAGGACTGGGCGCACAGTGGGAACAGAGCAGACCGCGCAGGCGCCCGCGCAACCAGTTGCGCAAGTCCCAGATCCAGCAGCTCAGAGTGCGCAACCAGAGCCAGAGGCGCAATCAGAAGCGCCAACCACGAACCAGCAGGGCAATGCGCCAGGTATGTCTCACTCGAAAAACAAGGACAAAAATTGTACTAACATACCTGCTCCTTTCCCTGTGCAGGCACCACTGGCGAGAAAAGAAGCACTGGACAAGGAACTGTATGAGCTGTTCAGCAAGGTGGAAATCAACATACCTCTCATAGAAGCTATTCGACAGATTCCCAGGTATGCGAAGTTTTTAAAAGAGCTGTGCACGAATAAAAGAAGGACAGGCGAATGCGCACAGGTAATGCTAAATGCGCAGGCCTCAGCGATCGTGCAACAAAAGGTACCACCTAAGTGCCGAGATCCAGGTACATTCACTATCCCTTGCACCTTAGGTAAAACCACGGTGAGCAACTGCATGATCGATTTAGGTGCATCAATCAATTTATTACCATATTCTCTCTATGCGACCTTGCGCCTTGGACCACTAAAACCTGCAGGTCTCACAATTCAGCTAGCAGATAGATCGTGCAAACAACCTGCAGGCATGATAGAAGATGTCCTAGTTCGAGTAGGAGAGCTGGTGTTCCCAGCAGACTTTTATGTGCTCGAAATGGAGGGTGTATCAAGCGCCAGCGGTGCGCAGATCCTCCTAGGCAGACCGTTTCTGATGACTGCGCGCACGAAGATAGACGTGTGGAGGGGCACGCTCTCCATGGAGGTAGATGGCGAAGAAATCCATTTCAACATCTTCGAAGGGATGCAGCACCCACATGAGGACGCTACCGTGCACGCAATGGACAGCTTTGACGATTTAGTCACGGAAGCGCAGTGTGCGAGCGCAACCATAGGACCAGAGCTACTGACACAGGCAGAACTGGAGGAGCAAGAGAAGGAGCTAAGCAGTGCTGAACCAGCATCCACAGAGGTACGTGATATAGTTCATATTTGCACCGCTAACAAAATCTTGCCCTCTGTTGAGCAGGCACCCAAGATCGAACTGAAGCAACTCCCGGAGCATCTCAAGTACATTTTCTTGGGAGATGAGGACACCCTGCCAGTGATCATCAAGAGGGGATTGGAAGAAGGGCAGGAGGCGCGCTTACAACAGGTGCTGCGCAGGAACCAGCGCGCCATTGGATGGACTCTTGCTGATCTGCGCGGAGTGAGCCCAGACGTGTGCATGCACCGAATTCTGTTGGAAGATGGCGCCAAACCATCCAGGGAGGCTCAGCGCAGGTTAAACCCAAATATGATGGAGGTCGTGCAAAAGGAAGTTCTGAAGTTGCTTGACGCAGGGGTCATTTACCCAATCTCAGACAGCAGATGGGTCAGCCCGGTGCACGTTGTGCCAAAGAAAGGAGGAATCACGGTGGAGGAGAATGTGCAGGGCGAGCTAGTTCCCAAGCGCATACAGACTGGCTGGCGCATGTGCATCGACTACAGGAAGCTGAACGCTGTAACGCGCAAGGACCACTTCCCGCTACCCTTCATGGACCAAATGCTGGATCGCTTGGCAGGTAAGCCTTACTTTTGTTTTTTGGACGGATATTCAGGTTACAATCAGATACCCATAGCTGCGGAGGATCAAGAGAAGACCACGTTCACATGCCCCTTCGGAACTTTTGCGTTTCGGCGTATGTCTTTTGGGCTGTGCAACGCGCCAGGTACGTTCCAACGCCTCGTCATGAGCATTTTCTCTGATATGATTGGTATATGTATAGAAGTGTTCATGGATGATTTCACTGTATATGGGAGTACCTTTGATGCATGCTTAATACATCTAGATAAAGTCTTAGCGCGCTGCATCTCTAAGAACTTAGTGCTAAACTACGAGAAGTGTCATTTCATGGTAACGCACGGAGTAGTACTAGGTCATATCATTTCAGAGGAGGGTATTAAGGTAGACAAAGCTAAGATAGATATTATTTCTAATCTGCCTTATGCCACCAACGTGCGCGACGTGAAATCGTTCTTAGGGCATGCTGGGTTTTACAGGCGTTTTATTAAGGATTTCTCTAAGATTTGCATACCCCTGTCTAACCTGTTGCAAAAAGACGTGTGCTTCGATTTTACTGATGAGTGCAGGGCGGCGTTCGATAAGCTGAAAGAAGCGCTGACCAGTGCGCCAGTGATGCGCGCACCAGACTGGAACCTGCCATTTGAGCTGATGTGTGACGCAAGTGACTACGCAGTGGGAGCAGTCTTGGGGCAGCGCGAGGACAAGAAGCCGCATGCCATCTACTATGCATCGCGCACACTAGACTCCGCGCAGAAGAACTACACCACCACGGAGAAGGAGCTTCTGGCAATTGTATTTGCGCTGGAGAAGTTCCGAGCATACGTTCTAGGCGCCAGAGTCATCATCTACACGGACCACGCAGCTATCCGCTACCTCATATCCAAGAAAGAGACCAAGCCGCGCCTGATGCGCTGGGTACTTTTGCTTCAGGAATTCGATCTGGAGATCAAAGATAAGAAGGGCACGGAAAATACCGTCGCTGATCACCTGAGCAGGATCGTAAAGGATGAGGAGCCGGGGCAGATCAAGGAGACGTTCCCTGACGAGCACCTAATGGCGCTAACAGGTAAGGTACCATGGTATGCGCATATCGCAAATTACCTGGTCACAGGTGCGTTCCCTCCTCATTTCAATAAAACTCAGTGCATGCGATTGAAACATGAGTCCAAGCATTACCTTTGGGATGATCCTTACATGCTTAGAATAGGTCCAGATCGGATATTAAGACGTTGCGTGCCTGACCATGAGATTAACTCTGTATTGATGTTTTGTCATGCGCACGCCTGTGGAGGACATTTCGGTCCCAAGCGCACGAGCCGGAAGATCTTGGACTGTGGATTCTACTGGCCGCACCTATTCAGAGATGCCTATAACCACTGCAGAAAGTGTGACAGGTGCCAGCGCACTGGAGGAATCTCCGCGCGCAACGAGATGCCGCAGACCCCGATTCTGGTGGATGAAGTGTTCGATGTTTGGGGAATCGACTTCATGGGTCCATTTCCCCCATCTGCCGGGTACGAGTACATACTGGTGGCCGTGGATTACGTATCCAAATGGGTCGAAGCTAAGGCCACGCGCAAGGATGATGGTAAGACTGTCGCTGATTTTCTCAGAACTAACATATTTTGCAGGTACGGAGTGCCTAAGGCAGTTATCAGCGACCAGGGGACGCACTTCTGCAACAGAGTTGTGGCGCAAGTCTTCAAGCACTATGGGGTGCGCCACATGACGTCCACCGCTTACCATCCGCAGACGAATGGACAGGCCGAAGTTTCTAACAGAGAGATCAAGCGCATCTTGGAAAAGACTGTGAGGCCGTCGCGCAAGGATTGGAGCCAGCGCCTGGATGATGCGCTATGGGCATACCGCACGGCACACAAGACACCCATTGGAACCTCACCATTCCGGCTGGTCTATGGGAAGGCATGCCACCTGCCAGTGGAGCTCGAGCACAAGGCATATTGGGCCTTACGTATTTGCAACTTGAACTTGGAAGAGGCAGGCCAAGAACGCGCATTTGAGCTGAGCGAACTAGAAGAGCTGCGCCTGGACGCCTATGAGGGACTGCGCGATTACAAAGCGCGCACCAAGGCGTTTCATGACAAGCACATCCTCCGGCGCACATTTGAACCAGGCGATCAGGTATTATTATTTTCATCACGCCTGAAGCTCATGCCTGGGAAGCTGCGCAGCAAGTGGACGGGACCATACACCGTCACCAAGGTTTTCCCCTACGGCACAATTGAATTAGAAGACGGGCACCAACATCGTTTTCAGGTTAACGGGCAGAGAGTCAAACGGTACTTGGGCGAACCTTGGGATGGCGCAGCACGCAACATTGACTTGGCCGAGCCAGAGATAGTAGACGAGCAAGCTGCTGCGCCAGACGCACCACCAGATGTTTCAGAGGGAGAACTAGCACCCATCGCCTATATCTCCTCTTCCTCTGCATCTGCCCTCCTTACGAATAATGTATCACATGCTGACTACCCTTTTCACCCGTTGCGCAGGACCCAGGAAAACGCAGTACACGCACTGGCGCAGGGACACTCAGGAGCAAGAGTGGGGGAGGTCACTGGCACACTTTCACGCAAGTAACGAGGTACAGTCGAGCCAACGACGTTAAACAAAGGCACTTGTCGGGAGGTAACCCGACACGTTTTTACTTTTACACGTTTTTCTTCTTATATATTCGTTCTTTTTGCATTGCATGCATGTGCGCTCTCCATGCGCTTGAGCTTGAGTCGTGGGGACACGTCTCTGTTTAAGTGTGGGGGGAGGCGTTACATTCACATTTCACGATTTGAGCATTTTAGTGTAGCTTAGTTTAAGTTGAAGAAAACTAGTAGCAGTAGTGCGCTAAGGTGCAGGATGCGCATGCGCTCCAGCTTGTTTTGCGCTATCCGTATTGTGTGCACTGCTATCTACTGTTTTAGCATAATTTTTTCGTTTTTTCTGCTCCTGTTAGTTGGGATATACAGGGGATGTGGAGTTGATAGAAATGCTCCAGAGAGGCGGTTAGTCGCTTCTGCTTCGAAGGCGAGGTATATGGTTGAGTGCGCTAGTGGAGGCCGGTGCTTCGCAACCTTCGGAACAACAGAGCGCGCTCAGTCACGCAGATGCAAAAAGGCAAAATACCCAAGCGTGGCGAGGTGGGAAAACAGACCACCTTCTCTCTGGAAATCAAGCTAAGGAAAGCGGGCGCGGATGTAAACGCGTGCGCCGACCGGCGCAGACAGACCAAGGAGGGAGAGCGGAACGAGTTCCATAGCTGCTATCCGAAGGCTGAGATTGGAACTGTTCTGGGAATGAAAAAAAAAATTGGAAAGGAAGCTGTACAAAAGAAAAATACCAGCAGAAGCAGATGATTTGCGTTACAAAGAATCAGCATGCGCACTACTTAGTACCTGCGTGCGCAAGACCACAAGGATATCATCAAAGGCTCAGGTTCCCAGGAAGTGTGCGAACGAATCACGCACTGGAAGAAGCTCGCGCAAGAAACCATATACCTACCTTCGGAGCGGGAGCTGACAACCAGGAGCCTAAGAAGAGCTATCTCCCAGTCATCCAAAGATCTTCATCCTGGCTGAGAGGTAATGAATTTTCGGAATTATTATACTAGAACTATTGAGTGCAGTTGTGCGCAGGTGATAGAGCAGCACAAGTTGAGCAACTGTGCATCTTGCGCCAGAATGCAAGGCTGTGCGCTAGTCTCCAGAAAAGGTAATTGTATCCGCGTTTCAGTACTTGTTCGGGACGAACAAGGGATAAGTGTGGGGGGTTTGATAGAGCCTAGTTATACACGTTATTTAGATCATAACCCCTTGCTTATTTGCAATATTTTATGGGCAAGATTACTCGTTTCCAATGTTTTTTGTATATCAGGTCAGAACGAGCCCCTGAGTCGGATACGCGCTAACAGGCAGCGTTCTAGGAGTGAAAGATCAGCCTGTGGAGCTAGCGGCGCAAACAAAAGAAGAGATGGCGAAAGACAGCAGAGGTGCGCTACCCGATTGCGCCGACCAATGCTGTGCGCCAGGCGCAAAGTCCCAGTGACCAGATTTGGAAGCTGCCAAAAGATGAACCTCCTGAGCAGTATAAGAAGAAAGAGAGTCTAGGGTTTCAAAGAGTTGGAAAGACTGCTGTTCCAGAGGCACCAGAGGACGCAAGGAGGCACTGTGCAGCAGGACTGGAAAACACACGGACCTGTTGAGAGGATTTGCACCAGCCGATTGCGCCAGCCGAGAAGACAAACTGCACGCTCTGTTTGCTACCGTTTTCTCCGATACATTAGATGTTATCTTACTATTTTATGATGTTTACCACTAGCATGTCTAGCTAAACACTTAGTGTTGGTCGGGCATGAATCTGTGATGTATTCCTTTGAGACTTGAGCTTAATGCATAGTTTATTTACTTGTATTAATTCTGTGCGTATTGAGACAGTTAGTTGCATAAGTAGGGGAAGCCTTGAACCGCAAACTTGCCTGTGTAGCTCGCTTGTCACATGTTAAACTAGTTGCATGCGTAGGGGAAGCCTTGAACCGCAAACTTACCGTGACAATTAGGAGTAACGAGTTAGGGTAGGCAGCTGCTACTGTGACAGGATTCGCAGCTGTTTAACCTAGTTCTAAGGATTAATAGCACATGAACTTTGAACGGAACATGCGCATGTGTTAGGAAGCCTTTACCGGACACTAACCCAAGTAAAACACAAGCTATAGACGTTTAGAGTCGATGATAAGGAATGCATTCATAGAGGATTGTCTGCCCAATACTTCTCATAAATATAGTACTTCATCTCTACTGCTTGCGCACGTCTAGTGCAATTTCCCGCGTTACGATATTTGCTGTTACTCGCGCATCGCGCAAAACCCCCAATCACTCACGCAACCCCCGTTCTCTTAAGTGTAGGTTACTGGCTAAGACTCACTGCTTGCTCCCTGTGGAGATCGACCCTTACTTAACCGCTGTACTAGTGGGAGAGGAAGGAATTATATTTGACGCGCACAACGACGCGCGATCACCCTGTTTCATCCTGAAATACAAAAATACCGAAAACCAGTAATCTTGTACACAAAATAATGCAAACAAGCACAGTGTTAAGATCTAAATAGCGCATATAACTAGGCTCTATTAGGGATTAACCCCGATGTTTACATGCATAGAATTTGTTTAAAAGATAACGCGAAGCCCAGTAGTGAGTTCTTTAGGCGTTTAAATCCTAAGTTAGGAGAAGTTGTATTGAAGGAAGTCACAAAGTTGCGAAATGCAGGTATTATTTATGTTGTCCCAGATTTTGAGTGGGTGAGCCCAATTCATATGGTGCCTAAAAAGGGTGGGCTCACCGTAGTTAGAAATGAGAAAAATGAGTTGATACCTACGCGTACGGTCACGGGGTGGAGCATGTGCGTAGACTATAGGAAATTAAATGCATCCACTAAGAAGGATCACTTTTCCGTTCCCTTTATAGATCAAATGTTAAATCGTCTAGTAGGGCATGAATAATTCTGTTTTCTTGATGGGTATAGTGGTTTCTTTCAAATCCCTATCCACCCCGATGACCAAGAAAAGACCACGTTTACTTGCCCATACAACACATTTGCTTATAGGAGAATGCCTTTTGGTCTTTGTAATGCACCGGGAACTTATCAACGTTGTATGATGTATATTTTTGCTGAATTTTTAGAGAACTCTATGGAAGTATTTATGGATGATTTTTCTATGCATGGTTACTCATTTGATGATTTTATCACAAATTTGTCTCGTGTGTTGGCTAGGTGTATTGAAATGGACCTAGTACTAAAATGGGAGAAATGCCATTTTATGATAAAAGAAGGCATTGTGTTGGGACATCTTGTATCAAAAAGAAGAATTGAGGTCGATAGAGCCAAGATCGAGGTTATTGAGAAGCTGCCACCACCAAGAGACGCTAAAGGAATAAGAAGTTTCCTTGGACACGATCAAGGACTTCTAAAAAATTGCTAAACCTCTTACAAATCTGCTATGTATTGAGGTGGAGTTTAATTTCGATGCATCGTGCCATCAAGTATTTCAAACGATTAAGAAAACCTTGGTGTCCGCGCCGATCATTCAACCGCCGAACTGAGAGCTTTCGTTTGAGCTGATGTGTGACGCTAGCAATAGCGCTATTGGAGCTGTATTGGGTCAAAGGAAAAACAAGCGTTTGCAAGTGATTTATTATGTGAGTAAGGCCCTTGACTCTACACAGAAGAATTACTCGACCACAGAAAAGGAAATGCTTGCTATCGTTTATGCCTTTGAAAAATTCAGGCAATACTTGATCGGGTCCAAAACTATTGTCAACACGGACCATGTAGCGATCAAGTACCTTATGGCAAAGAAGGAGGTGAAGGCTAACTAATCTGCTGGATACTCCTTTTAAAAGAGTTCTACGTGGAAATTAAGGATAAGAAAGGAGTGGAAAATGTTGTCTCGGATCACCTATCGAGGCTTGAGCAAATCAGTGGATATGGTGCGAAGAATGTGCCAATTGAAGACTCTTTCATGGGGAATATTTGCTGAGCATTGAGACAACGCAAGCTCCCTGATATGCTGATTTTGTATATTTTCTGGCTTATGGAATTTTACCTGAAGGGGCAGTGATGATGCAAGTATGGCAGTATTTGACAAAACCAGCACAAGTGAACAAGGAGCAGCTACAGCAGGGGATGCTATAGCAGAAGCTTGTTCAAGTGGCTGCAGCATCTGTCCGAGTTGCAGCAGCAACCTGGGCCTTTGGCAAGAAGGCTTGGCAGCCCTGTCGAGAGCATCAGAAGAATTTCTAAGTTGCTGCCAAGAATATTCCAGTGGGGAATTCCTAGCTAGAGAAGGAGATTTGTTTTGGAGATTAAATCAAATCTAATCTCCTAAAAATTAGGAGATAATTGGTTCTTTTTTGGGACATTGCTAAATCCGATTCTGGACTGAAGCTGGCGTTGCTTCTTAAGGGAGAACAGGTCAGAGCAGAAAGGTTGATCGAAGCTGAGGGATACACGAGTGCGTGAGCAGAATTCAGAGAGAGGAATTTTGGTGTGCGACGGACGAGTACTTCGATCATCACCCGAAAGCAGAGCGAGAGCACAGAGCTGTGGTGACAGAAGCAAAAGGAGATCAGGACTTGCATAGTCTGATCCGAGCTTGATCTGGAAGCCAATTCAGAGCAGTGGTGCTTGTTGGTTGATCAAGGAAGGCCGCGGAAGAACTGACGGGTGTGTGGCTCGGTCAAGTGTCTAAGCGCCAGTTCTCGCTAGTGGTAGGAGGTCACTGAGTGAGGGGGAGTATTCCAGAGTGTGCAGCGCTCGTGGAATCATTCGATCGGCTCGGCAGAAGGCTTTGGAGCGACGCGGACAATTGTGCATCAGCTGTGTGCTACAGCAGTTGCTACAGCAACCCTGCAGAGTTGAGTGTAGTTTAGAATAGGCTGAGTTTCGAGGAGACAGTAGCTATTCTAGATTGACATTTGTAGAGGGTGTGCAGACACAAGTCAGAGCCTGTTCTGATTGTGTCCAGTGATCCACACAAGGTTGAGTAGCATAGGTTGCGTGGAATTGTAACCGAGTGTACTTGGAGACCTTTGTGATTAGTGGATTGAGGACTGGAGAATAGTCCTCCCCAGACGTAGGCAGTTGGCCGAACTGGGGGAACAAACTTCTGTCTTGTTCATTGTTTTGCTGAGACAATTTCCGAGTGAACAAGAGTGTGCTGCAGCAACTGCTTGTTCACAAATATGTCTGTCAAGAGACACTGCGAATTTCAATTGGTATCAGAGCGGGAGCTCAACACACAGAGTAAAAGATCCTACAGTGTCTCTGAAGACGCCAACACAATGAAGGAAGGACAGAGCACAAGCAGACCCCCATTGTTGGAAGAAAGAAACTATGGATATTGGAAGGCTAGGATGAAGGCCTTTCTTAAGGCCATTGATGAGAAGACCTGGAGAGCTATCGTGGTCCAGTGGTCTCCTCCAATCACCATGGATAAACAGGGAGTCACACGGATAAAGCCTGAAGAACAATGGACTGCTGAAGAGGGAGCTGCAGCAACTGGTAATTCAAAGGCTCTGAATGCGATTTTTGCTGCAGTTGATGCTAACAATTTCAGGTTGATATCAAATTGTGATATGGCCAAACAAGCTTGGGAAATTCTGCAAACTGCACATGAAGGAACTGATAGAGTAAAGCTGTCAAGATTACAGATTATTGCCACACAGTTTGAGAATCTGAGAATGCTGGAAGAGGAGACTGTCACTGAGTTTAATGCAAAACTTTGTGATCTGGCAAATGAAGCCCATGCTCTTGGTGAACCTATTGCTGAAGAGAAGCTGATCAGGAAGGTCCTCAGATCGTTGCCCACAAGATTTGACATGAAAGTGACGGCCATTGAAGAAGCTCAAAATTTCAGATTCATGAGGCTGGAAGAGTTGATGGGATCTGATCGCGCGTCGTTGTGCGCGTCAAATATAATTCCTTCCTCTCCCACTAGTACAGCGGTTAAGTAAGGGTCGATCTCCACAGGGAGCAAGCAGTGAGTCTTAGCCAGTAACCTACACTTAAGAAAACGGGGGTTGCGTGAGCGATTGGGGGTTTTGCGCGATGCGCGAGTAACAGCAAATATCGTAACGCGGGAAATTGCACTAGACGTGCGCAAGCAGTAGAGATGAAGTACTATATTTATGAGAAGTATTGGGCAGACAATCCTCTATGAATGCATTCCTTATCATCGACTCTAAACGTCTATAGCTTGTGTTTTACTTGGGTTAGTGTCCGGTAAAGGCTTCCTAACACATGCGCATGTTCCGTTCAAAGTTCATGTGCTATTAATCCTTAGAACTAGGTTAAATAGCTGCGAATCCTGTCACAGTAGCAGCTGCCTACCCTAACTCGTTACTCCTAATTGTCACGGTAAGTTTGCGGTTCAAGGCTTCCCCTACGCATGCAACTAGTTTAACATGTGACAAGCGAGCTACACAGGCAAGTTTGCGGTTCAAGGCTTCCCCTACTTATGCAACTAACTGTCTCAATACGCACAGAATTAATACAAGTAAATAAACTATGCATTAAGCTCAAGTCTCAAAGGAATACATCACAGATTCATGCCCGACCAACACTAAGTGTTTAGCTAGACATGCTAGTGGTAAACATCATAAAATAGTAAGATAACATCTAATGTATCGGAGAAAACGGTAGCAAACAGAGCGTGCAGTTTGTCTTCTCGGCTGGCGCAGTCGGCTGGCGCAAATCCTCTCAACAGGTCCGTGTGTTTTCCAGTCCTGCTGCACAGTGCCTCCTTGCGTCCTCTGGTGCCTCTGGAACAGCAGTCTTTCGAACTCCTTGAAACCCTAGACTCTCTTTCTTCTTATACTGCTCAGGAGGTTCATCTTTTGGCAGCTTCCAAATCTGGTCACTGGGATTTTGCGCTTGGCGCACAGCATTGGTCGGCGCAATCGGGTAGCGCACCTCTGCTGTCTTTCGCCATCTCTTCTTTTGTTTGCGCCGCTAGCTCCACAGGCTGATCTTTCACTCCTAGAACGCTGCCTGTTAGCGCGTATCCGACTCAGGGGCTCGTTCTGACCTGATATACAAAAAACATTGGAAACGAGTAATCTTGCCCATAAAATATTGCAAATAAGCAAGGGGTTATGATCTAAATAACGTGTATAACTAGGCTCTATCAAACCCCCCACACTTGCCCCTTGTTCGTCCCGAACAAGTACTGAAACGCGGATACAATTACCTTTTCTGGAGACTAGCGCACAGCCTTGCATTCTGGCGCAAGATGCACAGTTGCTCAACTTGTGCTGCTCTATCACCTGCGCACAACTGCACTCAATAGTTCTAGTATAATAATTCCGAAAATTCATTACCTCTCAGCCAGGATGAAGATCTTTGGATGACTGGGAGATAGCTCTTCTTAGGCTCCTGGTCGTCAGCTCCCGCTCCGAAGATAGGTATATGGTTTCTTGCGCGAGCTTCTTCCAGTGCGTGATTCGTTCGCACACTTCCTGGGAACCTGAGCCTTTGATGATATCCTTGTGGTCTTGCGCACGCAGGTACTAAGTAGTGCGCATGCTGATTCTTTGTAACGCAAATCATCTGCTTCTGCTGGTATTTTTTCTTTTGTACAGCTTCCTTTCCAATTTTTTTTTTCATTCCCAGAACAGTTCCAATCTCAGCCTTCGGATAGCAGCTATGGAACTCGTTCCGCTCTCCCTCCTTGGTCTGTCTGCGCCGGTCGGCGCACGCGTTTACATCCGCGCCCGCTTTCCTTAGCTTGATTTCCAGAGAGAAGGTGGTCTGTTTTCCCACCTCGCCACGCTTGGGTATTTTGCCTTTTTACATCTGCGTGACTGAGCGCGCTCTGTTGTTCCGAAGGTTGCGAAGCACCGGCCTCCACTAGCGCACTCAACCATATACCTCGCCTTCGAAGCAGAAGCGACTAACCGCCTCTCTGGAGCATTTCTATCAACTCCACATCCCCTGTATATCCCAACTAACAGGAGCAGAAAAAACTAAAAAATTATGCTAAAACAGTAGATAGCAGTGCACACAATACGGATAGCGCAAAACAAGCTAGAGCGCATGCGCATCCTGCACCTTAGCGCACTACTGCTACTAATTCTCTTCAACTTAAACTAAGCTATACTAAAAAATGCTCAGAAACATAAAATGTAAGAGTAACGCCCCCCCCCCCCCCCCCCCACACTTGAACAGAGACGTGTCCCCACGACTCAAGCTCAAGCGCACGGAGGCGGCGCACATGCATGCAATGCAACGACAATAAAGAACATAAGAGTAAACACGAATAGTCACACAAAATATAGCAAGGGGTTCACAGAATGTAGGGCTCAAATATTCAGCGCACAAAATAGTCACTAGACGCAGCAATTAATAAAAGACACCACCCTAAAGTAAAATCACTGCGCCTGCCCTTGGCCTTAGAAGTCCTCCGAGCTAGATGCAGCCTCTGAATCCTGCGCTACAGCCTCTGAAGAATCAGTCGTGGAGGCGGTGCTGGAGGATGGGGGTACAATGGTGAGGGGGTCAGGCTGCTCGTCCTCGGAGAGTGACTCCCATAAGGAATCGGAGTTGACGCTGGGAAAGTTAATTGGGGACTCCGGAACAGAAGGCCGGGCAGGGGAAACTACTGGTGAAGGTATCGGTGCCGGTGCAGGTGCAGGGGTGGGCTCTGCTGGGGCTGGGGTTGGAGCTGGTGCTGGAGCTGGAGAGGGTGCTGGAGCTTGAGAGGGTGCTGGAGCTGGAGCTGCTGAAGTTTCTGGGGTACGGGTAGGAGGTGGATGGTGCAGGCTGAGGAGAGGGGGAATTGCGTCTCCAAATTTCCACCCGGATGGTGGACTCATACTTAAATCCGCCCCCTCTGGCGCTAAGTATTCGAGCACGCGCATGACGTTGAACAACATGCGCTGCTCGGCAGTGGCCTCCTCAGGCGCCGCCTCAGTCTCAGTCCTTGGGCGCTTGGCAGGTGCACGCGGGGGAGAGTCCTCTATGGCAATGGTTACTGGCTCCCCTTGTGGTGCACGGGCCCTCTGTTGTGCTCCAGTCTGCGCCCGAGTCCTTGGGCGCCTGACTAGAGGCACCTCTGGTTCTAGGGCCTCCTCCATCTCTTCGTCTGCTGCTGCGGCTGCTGCAGCTGCTGCTGCGCCTGCAGCTGCGCCCTGCGCACTGCTCTCCGCTCTGGCCCGCGGTGGTCTGGCTGGCTGCAGATGGTAGCACCACTCTAGTGTGCCATCGTCCCGAACGGCTACCGCCCTGATTTGCAGCATGTGAGCGCGGTCCAGAGGTATAGGCTGCACCAAGGTGTGCTCGGGCACCTCGGGCTCTCCATGTAAGCTCCGCAGCAAGTGCGTGATAAGCCCTCCACACGTCAGCGGCCCTCTCATGCTGACTCGGCTCCAATGGTGCACCATGTTCAGGATGAACAGCACCTTCCGCTCATAATAAAGCCCCGTCAAAATCTCCATATCCAGGAGGCTGATCTTTGGTGCGCCATTGAAACGGCCAATGATTGCGTAGGCCACGATGCGCCATAAGTAGAACAGCCAAGGGTCGCGCAGCTCTCGGCCCCTGCTGCGCCCCGCGGCGAACGCTGGCCCTGTTGCCATGTCCCTCCAAGCCTCCTGGTTAGTGTGCGTGTCTAACTCTTCCTCACGCACCTTGGCGCACCCAAATGCGCGCCTCAGCCTCCTTTCCGAGGCTATGAACCAGACACCCCTGTGTCTATATCTAATCTCCCTGTCCCCCGCCTCCATAGATGCCAGGAACTCACACGTGTCCTCCTGGTCTGATGCGCTGCGGAGGTCCATTAGCGCCTCCCAGCCGGCAATCGCTAGCCTCTGCGCCACGAGGTCCTCTAACCCTACCTCGCGCAGGAAATCTCGACAGATGTACGGTGTCCCGTACATGTCCAAGCTAATGAATGCTGCGTACTTGTTAGCGAAAGCCGCTGGGGTTACCTGGTCTGCGGCGGGTCTCATCGTGCGCTGGCTCCGGTCAATCGTGGTCAATGCTCCCCAAAACCCTAAAAATCGAAACTGCTCAGAATCCTCCGAAATTTGCACCGAACGAGCGCCTACTGGTCGCCTACACAACGCACAAAACAGCACTCCAAGCCGCGCACTCTAGCCTGGTGCGATTTCAAAACCCTAAAAACTGTCTTCTCCGCGCAAACCCTAACAGAAGCGGCTCAAAGCGGGATCGGGGGTTACCTGGGTGCTGTGCGGTCGTGTTGTCCTTGAATCTCTCTAGACGGACGGTGGGATGGGCGCTGATCGACGGCAGAGGTCTGAGGGCGGGAGCTTGTGTGTAACGGTCGAGTGAAAAAGTGCTGGGAATTTTTCTAAGTCTGGCCTTATATACCCCCTATGGCTGGCGCAACTGACCTGCGCATTGAGAGGCGCACGGGCCTGCGCACTTGTGTGACTAAAAACTACCAAACCCTAAACTAAGCTAAAAACACTCAAAAAAAAAAAAAAACAAAAAAAAAAACAAAACAAGCAGAATAAAATGTGCCAAAATAAAATGTGTCGGGTTACCTCCCGACAAGTGCCTTTGTTTAACGTCGTTGGCTCGACGGTACCTCGTTACGTGCCAAGTAGTGCGTCTGCAGCCTCCCCCACTCTTGCTCCTGAGTGTCCCTGCGCCAGTGCTCGTGTTACGATCTCAGTGGTCCTGCGCAAAGGATAAAAGGGGAGGTCAGCATGTGATACATTATTCGTAAGGAGGGCAGATGCAGAGGAAGAGGAGATATAGGCGATGGGTGCTAGTTCTCCCTCTGAAACATCTGGTGGTGCGTCTGGCGCAGCAGCTTGCTCGTCTACTATCTCTGGCTCGGCCAAGTCAATGTTGCGTGCTGCGCCATCCCAAGGTTCGCCCAAGTACCGTTTGACTCTCTGCCCGTTAACCTGAAAACGATGTTGGTGCCCGTCTTCTAATTCAATTGTGCCGTAGGGGAAAACCTTGGTGACGGTGTATGGTCCCGTCCACTTGCTGCGCAGCTTCCCAGGCATGAGCTTCAGGCGTGATGAAAATAATAATACCCGATCGCCTGGTTCAAATGTGCGCCGGAGGATGTGCTTGTCGTGAAACGCCTTGGTGCGCGCTTTGTAATCGCGCAGTCCCTCATAGGCGTCCAGGCGCAGCTCTTCTAGTTCGCTCAGCTCAAATGCGCGTTCTTGGCCTGCCTCTTCCAAGTTCAAGTTGCAAATACGTAAGGCCCAATATGCCTTGTGCTCGAGCTCCACTGGCAGGTGGCATGCCTTCCCATAGACCAGCCGGAATGGTGAGGTTCCAATGGGTGTCTTGTGTGCCGTGCGGTATGCCCATAGCGCATCATCCAGGCGCTGGCTCCAATCCTTGCGCGACGGCCTCACAGTCTTTTCCAAGATGCGCTTGATCTCTCTGTTAGAAACTTCGGCCTGTCCATTCGTCTGCGGATGGTAAGCGGTGGACGTCTTGTGGCGCACCCCATAGTGCTTGAAGACTTGCGCCACAACTCTGTTGCAGAAGTGCGTCCCCTGGTCGCTGATAACTGCCTTAGGCACTCCGTACCTGCAAAATATGTTAGTTCTGAGAAAATCAGCGACAGTCTTACCATCATCCTTGCGCGTGGCCTTAGCTTCGACCCATTTGGATACGTAATCCACGGCCACCAGTATGTACTCGTACCCGGCAGATGGGGGAAATGGACCCATGAAGTCGATTCCCCAAACATCGAACACTTCATCCACCAGAATCGGGGTCTGCGGCATCTCGTTGAGCGCGGAGATTCCTCCAGTGCGCTGGCACCTGTCACACTTCCTGCAGTGGTTATAGGCATCTCTGAATAGGTGCGGCCAGTAGAATCCACAGTCCAAGATCTTCCTGCTCGTGCGCTTGGGACCGAAATGTCCTCCACAGGCGTGCGCATGACAAAACATCAATACAGAGTTAATCTCATGGTCAGGCACGCAACGTCTTAATATCCGATCTGGACCTATTCTAAGCATGTAAGGATCATCCCAAAGGTAATGCTTGGACTCATGTTTCAATCGCATGCACTGAGTTTTATTGAAATGAGGAGGGAACGCACCTGTGACCAGGTAATTTGCGATATGCGCATACCATGGTACCTTACCTGTTAGCGCCATTAGGTGCTCGTCAGGGAACGTCTCCTTGATCTGCCCCGGCTCCTCATCCTTTACGATCCTGCTCAGGTGATCAGCGACGGTATTTTCCGTGCCCTTCTTATCTTTGATCTCCAGATCGAATTCCTGAAGCAAAAGTACCCAGCGCATCAGGCGCGGCTTGGTCTCTTTCTTGGATATGAGGTAGCGGATAGCTGCGTGGTCCGTGTAGATGATGACTCTGGCGCCTAGAACGTATGCTCGGAACTTCTCCAGCGCAAATACAATTGCCAGAAGCTCCTTCTCCGTGGTGGTGTAGTTCTTCTGCGCGGAGTCTAGTGTGCGCGATGCATAGTAGATGGCATGCGGCTTCTTGTCCTCGCGCTGCCCCAAGACTGCTCCCACTGCGTAGTCACTTGCGTCACACATCAGCTCAAATGGCAGGTTCCAGTCTGGTGCGCGCATCACTGGCGCACTGGTCAGCGCTTCTTTCAGCTTATCGAACGCCGCCCTGCACTCATCAGTAAAATCGAAGCACACGTCTTTTTGCAACAGGTTAGACAGGGGTATGCAAATCTTAGAGAAATCCTTAATAAAACGCCTGTAAAACCCAGCATGCCCTAAGAACGATTTCACGTCGCGCACGTTGGTGGCATAAGGCAGATTAGAAATAATATCTATCTTAGCTTTGTCTACCTTAATACCCTCCTCTGAAATGATATGACCTAGTACTACTCCGTGCGTTACCATGAAATGACACTTCTCGTAGTTTAGCACTAAGTTCTTAGAGATGCAGCGCGCTAAGACTTTATCTAGATGTATTAAGCATGCATCAAAGGTACTCCCATATACAGTGAAATCATCCATGAACACTTCTATACATATACCAATCATATCAGAGAAAATGCTCATGACGAGGCGTTGGAACGTACCTGGCGCGTTGCACAGCCCAAAAGACATACGCCGAAACGCAAAAGTTCCGAAGGGGCATGTGAACGTGGTCTTCTCTTGATCCTCCGCAGCTATGGGTATCTGATTGTAACCTGAATATCCGTCCAAAAAACAAAAGTAAGGCTTACCTGCCAAGCGATCCAGCATTTGGTCCATGAAGGGTAGCGGGAAGTGGTCCTTGCGCGTTACAGCGTTCAGCTTCCTGTAGTCGATGCACATGCGCCAGCCAGTCTGTATGCGCTTGGGAACTAGCTCGCCCTGCGCATTCTCCTCCACCGTGATTCCTCCTTTCTTTGGCACAACGTGCACCGGGCTGACCCATCTGCTGTCTGAGATTGGGTAAATGACCCCTGCGTCAAGCAACTTCAGAACTTCCTTTTGCACGACCTCCATCATATTTGGGTTTAACCTGCGCTGAGCCTCCCTGGATGGTTTGGCGCCATCTTCCAACAGAATTCGGTGCATGCACACGTCTGGGCTCACTCCGCGCAGATCAGCAAGAGTCCATCCAATGGCGCGCTGGTTCCTGCGCAGCACCTGTTGTAAGCGCGCCTCCTGCCCTTCTTCCAATCCCCTCTTGATGATCACTGGCAGGGTGTCCTCTTCTCCCAAGAAAATGTACTTGAGATGCTCCGGGAGTTGCTTCAGTTCGATCTTGGGTGCCTGCTCAACAGAGGGCAAGATTTTGTTAGCAGTGCAAATATGAACTATATCACGTACCTGTGTGGATGCTGGTTCGGCACTGCTTAGCTCCTTCTCTTGCTCCTCCAGTTCTGCCTGTGTCAGTAGCTCTGGTCCTATGGTCGCGCTTGCACACTGCGCTTCCGTGACTAAATCGTCAAAGCTGTCCATTGCGTGCACGGTAGCGTCCTCATGTGGGTGCTGCATCCCTTCGAAGATGTTGAAATGGATTTCTTCGCCATCTACCTCCATGGAGAGCGTGCCCCTCCACACGTCTATCTTCGTGCGCGCAGTCATCAGAAACGGTCTGCCTAGGAGGATCTGCGCACCGCTGGCGCTTGATTCACCCTCCATTTCGAGCACATAAAAGTCTGCTGGGAACACCAGCTCTCCTACTCGAACTAGGACATCTTCTATCATGCCTGCAGGTTGTTTGCACGATCTATCTGCTAGCTGAATTGTGAGACCTGCAGGTTTTAGTGGTCCAAGGCGCAAGGTCGCATAGAGAGAATATGGTAATAAATTGATTGATGCACCTAAATCGATCATGCAGTTGCTCACCGTGGTTTTACCTAAGGTGCAAGGGATAGTGAATGTACCTGGATCTCGGCACTTAGGTGGTACCTTTTGCTGCACGATTGCTGAGGCTTGCGCATTTAGCATTACTTGTGCGCATTCGCCTGTCCTTCTTTTATTCGTGCACAGCTCTTTTAAAAACTTCGCATACCTGGGAATCTGTCGAATAGCTTCTATGAGAGGTATGTTGATTTCCACCTTGCTGAACAGCTCATACAGTTCCTTGTCCAGTGCTTCTTTTCTCGCCAGTGGTGCCTGCACAGGGAAAGGAGCAGGTATGTTAGTACAATTTTTGTCCTTGTTTTTCGAGTGAGACATACCTGGCGCATTGCCCTGCTGGTTCGTGGTTGGCGCTTCTGATTGCGCCTCTGGCTCTGGTTGCGCACTCTGAGCTGCTGGATCTGGGACTTGCGCAACTGGTTGCGCGGGCGCCTGCGCGGTCTGCTCTGTTCCCACTGTGCGCCCAGTCCTCAGTGTTACTGCATTAACTCCTCCCTTAGGGTTCTGAATCACTTGCGAAGGCAGGTTGCCATCGCTCTTTTTCAGCTCATACACCGTGGTTGCAATTTGTGATAGATGCTTTTCTATGGATTCGAACCTCTTGTCATACTTTTCGTCATTCTTGCGCACTGTGTCTGCTAGCTGCCCCATGATATCTTCCAAGGATCGCTTTGGTTGCTGATGGTTCTGCGCTGGTGCGTCTGTGCGGCGATGCGGTGGATTGTAGGGTGCAGCTTGTTGCGTCTGCTGTGGTGCGCGCTGATCAATGGGCTGCCTCTGGAAATTGTTCTCTTCTCTCCATCTGAAACCATTTGCAGCAAGCCCAAAGCGCGGCTGATTCTGCCTCTGCGGTCCTCTGTTGTCCCATCCTCCTAGGGCATTCACATCTCCAGTTTCTTCAAAAAGTGTTGGGCACTCGTCTGTCTTGTGCTCAGTGGACCTGCAGAATTCACATACCTTTGGCGCAACTGGTTGTGCGCTCTGCGCACTCATCAGCTTCTGTAGCATGGCCTTCATTTCTTTGATCTCAGCGCTTGCCTCTACCTGATGCACAGAACGATTACGACTACTTTCAAGTGTTAATTGATGTCTTACCTGCCCAGCAGAATCTTCTATCAGCTGCCATGCATCCTCCGGGTACATGTTGCAAATGTCCCCTCCTGCGCACGCATTCAGTAGTCGCAGCTCCATGGGCAGCAGTCCATTCAGAAAGTTCTCTATCAGCACATTCTGGGGAAGCCCGTGATTGTAGCAGTTGGCTTCTAGCTCCCTGAAACGCTCGTAGTATTCTGACAAAGACTCCCCTGCGCCTTGCCTTGGCGCGGCCAATTCCCTTCTGAGCAGCGCAATCTTTGCTGCTGGATAGAATTTGTCTAAGAATTTCTTCTGCAGCTGCTCCCATGTGTGAATAGATCCTGCAGGTAAATTCATTAGCCAGTGTCTAGCTGTATCATTTAGTCAGAATGGAAATGCCTTCATTTTTAGCGCTTCATCGCTTTCCCCTTCGGTCTTCATGTTTTCGCAAATGACCAGGAACTCCCGCACATGCTTGACTGGATTTTCATTGTTCATTCCGTGGAACTTGGGCATGTGATGGATGAGTGAGCTCCTTAGCTCGAAGTGACCGCCAGGTGGAAGCACGATGCACCATGGCTGGTTAACAGTGATAGGGGCCGACATCTCGCGCACTGTTCTGCGTCGCGCGACTTGTGGCACGGGCGGCGCATGATACACTTCAGCGGCCCTCCTTGCCTCAACCTCGCGCTGCACTTCCTCTCTGAATAGGGCTGCGCGGTTATGCGCCCTTGCTTCCTCTGGGGTTCTGTCTCCCAGGTTATCTCCAACCACACTGTTATCCTCCATGTCCTGATCCAAACTCAAGAAACGAAATTAAATGGCAACGAAGTTGTTGCGTCTGTCAGTGCGCAACTAGAATCTGCGCAGCGCAACTGTTTCAAGGTTGCGCAGGCTGATGTAATTGTGCGCTGTCAGAAACAACAACGAGAAAACAAAACAAAATGAAATAGCTAGTTACTAAAATGAGAAATGTAAGCTAGCTAACACTTAGCTGTGTTGCTCCCCGGCAACGGCGCCAAAATTTGATCGCGCGTCGTTGTGCGCGTCAAATATAATTCCTTCCTCTCCCACTAGTACAGCGGTTAAGTAAGGGTCGATCTCCACATGGAGCAAGCAGTGAGTCTTAGCCAGTAACCTACACTTAAGAAAACGGGGGTTGCGTGAGCGATTGGGGGTTTTGCGCGATGCGCGAGTAACAGCAAATATCGTAATGCGGGAAATTGCACTAGACGTGCGCAAGCAGTAGAGATGAAGTACTATATTTATGAGAAGTATTGGGCAGACAATCCTCTATGAATGCATTCCTTATCATCGACTCTAAACGTCTATAGCTTGTGTTTTACTTGGGTTAGTGTCCGGTAAAGGCTTCCTAACACATGCGCATGTTCCGTTCAAAGTTCATGTGCTATTAATCCTTAGAACTAGGTTAAATAGCTGCGAATCCTGTCACAGTAGCAGCTGCCTACCCTAACTCGTTACTCCTAATTGTCACGGTAAGTTTGCGGTTCAAGGCTTCCCCTACGCATGCAACTAGTTTAACATGTGACAAGCGAGCTACACAGGCAAGTTTGCGGTTCAAGGCTTCCCCTACTTATGCAACTAACTGTCTCAATACGCACAGAATTAATACAAGTAAATAAACTATGCATTAAGCTCAAGTCTCAAAGGAATACATCACAGATTCATGCCCGACCAACACTAAGTGTTTAGCTAGACATGCTAGTGGTAAACATCATAAAATAGTAAGATAACATCTAATGTATCGGAGAAAACGGTAGCAAACAGAGCGTGCAGTTTGTCTTCTCGGCTGGCGCAGTCGGCTGGCGCAAATCCTCTCAACAGGTCCGTGTGTTTTCCAGTCCTGCTGCACAGTGCCTCCTTGCGTCCTCTGGTGCCTCTGGAACAGCAGTCTTTCGAACTCCTTGAAACCCTAGACTCTCTTTCTTCTTATACTGCTCAGGAGGTTCATCTTTTGGCAGCTTCCAAATCTGGTCACTGGGATTTTGCGCTTGGCGCACAGCATTGGTCGGCGCAATCGGGTAGCGCACCTCTGCTGTCTTTCGCCATCTCTTCTTTTGTTTGCGCCGCTAGCTCCACAGGCTGATCTTTCACTCCTAGAACGCTGCCTGTTAGCGCGTATCCGACTCAGGGGCTCGTTCTGACCTGATATACAAAAAACATTGGAAACGAGTAATCTTGCCCATAAAATATTGCAAATAAGCAAGGGGTTATGATCTAAATAACGTGTATAACTAGGCTCTATCAGGATCCCTCAAATAATTTGAGATGAAACTGGTTAAAGAAGATCTCACTCTTAAGGACAAGAATATTGGACTGAAGGCTGAAACAGAAGCTAAGAAACCAGTTCCAGATGATCAACTGAGCATGCTTGTCAAGAACCTTGGAAAGCTCCTGAAGAACATGGACTCAAGAACTGGGCAAAGCTCATCCTTACGAAAACAATTCAGAAGAGGTGGAGAAAATAAAAGGAGAGGGAAGGAACCTGCTCAAAATGAAGATAAGAAGAAAGAAATGAAAAAAGGTGTCCTATGCTGGAACTGTGCAGGGTATGGTCATCGACAAATCAACTGCACCAGCAAACTGATGAAAAAGAGGGCCCTCTCTGCCAGTGGAAGTGAAGACGAGACAGATCTGAGTGAGGATGAATGCAACTTGGCCAGATACAGATCAGTCAGGAGAGGCAGAAAAACACAAGGAAGAGTGAACCATCTCTTGCTACAGCAACCTCTGTATCACCGTGACAAGAAAGTTTCGAAGTATAAAAGATGCTATAGCTGCGGGCACAAAGGTCACATAAAGAGGAACTGTTCTTTAGCATACACCGGAAAAGGTTCAGCTAGGAAACCAATCAAGCAGAAACATGCGCAGACTCAGCTTCTCGTGTTGGTCAGCACAGCAAGCACCTCGGATAAGATAAGCTGGTATTTTGACAGTGGGTGTTCAGGGCATATGACAGGAGAAAGATTCTTCTTGAAAAACATAACACCCTGCCTGGAACAACGGGTGAAGTTTGGAAACGGCCTGAGAGGAAGACTTCTAGGAAAGGGAACTTTAGCAGTTGAAGGAATGCCCAATCTGAGCAATGTCTTGCTAGTGGAAGGACTAAAGGCGAACCTCATAAGCATCAGTCAGCTGTGTGATGGAACTAAACAGGTGAAATTTACGAAAGACTCGTGCAAAGTTTTCGACAAAACTGGAGAATGTATAATGGAAGGAGCCAGATCAAAAAGCAATTGTTATCTTCTCAACGTGAGTTCAAACTCACTGGCTCCGAAATGTATGCTGACAAAGGCTGAGGAAATGATTCTATGGCACAGAAGGATGGGGCATGTTAACCTGAGGACTCTGAAGAGAATTGCAACAGAAGGGCTAGTCAGAGGAATACCGCTGATAAAAGGAGAGACAAACTCCATCTGTGGAGATTGTCAGATTGGGAAACAAAAGAAGGCTTCTCCCCCAAGAGTCAAAGATGTAGGTACTACCAGACCTCTACAGTTGATACACATGGACCTGATGGGTCCGATGGAGGTTGAGAGTCTGGGCAGAAAAAGGTATGCTTTCGTCTGTGTTGATGACTACTCCAGATTCACCTGGATTGATTTTATCAGAGAAAAATTAGATACTGTGAAAGTTATAGTGGCACTGGTGTCTCGTCTAGAGCAAGAGAAAAATCTCAGAATAAGCAGCATTCGCAGTGATCATGGTAGGGAATTTGAAAACGAAGCTGTGGATGATTTCTGTCGTCAAAGGGGTATCTCACATCAGTATTCTTCTCCCATCACCCCTCAGCAGAATGGTGTTGTGGAACAAAAGAATCGAACAATTCAAGAAATGGCCAGAGTCATGATTCATGCTAAGAGGGTTCCCCTGAGATTTTGGGCAGAGGCCATGAACACCGCATGTTACATCATTAACAGAGTCACCTTACGGAGAGGAACCAACTAGACCTGCTATCAGCTCTGGAATCAGAAGAAACCCACAGTCAAATATTTCCACATCTTTGGAAGTGACTGCTTCATTCTGAGAGATCGGGAGTATAGGAAGAAGCTTGACCCAAAGAGTGATCCTGGAGTGTTCTTGGGTTATTCGATAAACAGCAGGGCTTATCGAGTCTATAACCAGCGGACAAATACAGTAATGGAATCCATAAATGTAGTAGTCAATGATGCTGATGAAGTCCCTGCCACTGATACTGATGATGAAGACTCTGACTCTGAAGAGGTGCCTGTCAGTCAGAACAGAAGTGAACAAGCTGTGGCTCCAGAAGATGCTACAGCAAGTGCTGAAGCAGAAAATCCAGATGAACAAATAGAAAGCCTGTCTGAAGATCTGAATAATGAGGCTCCTAATCCACCATCAAGGCAGCCTCCGAAGAAGATACAGAAGAATCATCCCCTGACAAATGTGATTGGAGACCAGGCAGAAAGAAGAAGAACCAGAAGCCATGCTTATCTCAATACCTGCTTTCTGTCAAGTATGGAACCTAAGAGCTTCAAGGAAGCCATGAGTGATTAATTCTGGATGATAGCAATGCAGGAAGAACTTGCAGAGTTCGAAAGACACAATGTTTGGGACCTGGTGGACAGACCCAATGGAGTGAATATTACTGGCACCAAGTGGATCTTCAAAAATAAAACTGATGAAAAGGGAAACATCACAAGAAATAAAGCCAGACTGGTTGCTCAAGGATACTCTCAGATTGAGGGCCTAGATTTTGAAGAAACGTTTGCTCCAGTTGCTCGTCTGGAGGCCATCAGACTCCTTCTAGCTATGTCCTGTTTCCTTGGGTTTAAACTGTATCAAATGGATGTCAAAAGTGTGTTCCTGAACGGAGACCTCTCTGAAGAAGTATATGTTTCTCAGCCAAAAGGCTTTCAAGATCCTCATCACCCAGAGCATGTGTTCAAGTTGAAGAAAGCCCTATACGGACTGAAACAGGCTTCTCGGGCATGGTATGAGAGGCTGACAGTGTTTCTGGAAAAACATGGCTACAAATGAGGGGCAGCTGACAAAACTCTTTTTGTAAAAAGAACCAAGTCAGATGTGATCATTGCACAAATTTATGTGGATGACATTGTCTTCGGATCAAAGTCTCAGCACTTGGTGAAGCAGTTTGTGGATCACATGCAGCAGGAATTCCAAATGAGCATGGTCGGAGAACTGTCCTATTTCCTTGATCTGGAGATTACCCAGAAAGAAGATGGCATCTTTATTGCACAAAGCAAATACAGCAAGAATCTTGTGCAGAAATTCCAGCTAGATAAGGCCAGTCACAAACGAACCCCTGCTGCCACTCATGTCAAAGCCATCAAAGATGAACATGGAGTGGAAGTGAGTCAGACAATCTACAGAAGCATGATTGGGAGCTTACTGTACCTGACTGCCAGCCGCCCTGACATTTCCTTTGCAGTAGGAGTCTGTGCCAGATTTCAAGCCTGTCCCAAAGATAGTCACTTGCAGTTGGTCAAGCGAATCATTTGGTATGTTGGAGGAACTGTAAACTATGGCTTATGGTATACTAAGGACACAAATACTAATCTGGTGGGATACAGTGATGCGGACTGGGCAGGACGCTCAGAGGACAGTAAGAGCACTTCTGGAGGATGTTTCTTCCTAAGAAATAACCTGGTGTCCTGGTTCAGCAGGAAGCAAAATAGCATTTCATTATCCACAGCCGAGGCTGAATACATAGCTGCCGGGAGTTGCTGTGCTCAAATACTGTGGATGAAGCAAATGCTGAGTGAGTATGGTCTTGATCAAGATAAAATGACTCTCTACTGTGACAACATGAGTGCCATCAGCATCTCTAAGAATCCGGTTCAGCACAGCAGAACCAAGCACATTGACATTCGGCATCACTTCATCCGTGATCTTGTGGAAAAGAATATCATTGCGCTACAGCATGTGGTGTCGGCCAAACAGCTTGCTGATATCTTCACAAAAGCTCTGGATGCAGTTCGGTTCAAAGATCTGAGAGCTTCTCTGGGGCTCTGTGTTTTGCCTCCCTAGGGCAGCCTGGAGCACCCCCTTGTCATTTATTTCAAAAAGGTGGAGGAGAAAAAGGAGAAGAAGGGGAGGTTACCGAAAAAATCTGTATTGAAATACGTCCTAGGGTTTTGTCAAAATGCCAAGGGGGAGATTGATGATGCAAGTATGGCAGTATTTGACAAAACCAGCACAAGTGAACAAGGAGCAGCTACAGCAGGGGATGCTATAGCAGGAGTTTGTTCAAGTGGCTGCAGCATCTGTCCGAGTTGCAGCAGCAACCTGGGCCTTTGGCAAGAAGGCTTGGCAGCCCTGTCGAGAGCATCAGAAGAATTTCTAAGTTGCTGCCAAGAATATTCCAGTGGGGAATTCCTAGCTAGAGAAGGAGATTTGTTTTGGAGATTAAATCAAATCTAATCTCCTAAAAATTAGGAGATAATTGGTTCTTTTTTGGGACATTGCTAAATCCGGTTCTGGACTGAAGCTGGCGTTGCTTCTTAAGGGAGAACAGGTCAGAGCAGAAAGGTTGATCGAAGCTGAGGGATACACGAGTGCGTGCGCAGAATTCAGAGAGAGGAATTTTGGTGTGCGACGGATGAGTTCTTCGATCATCACCTGAAAGCAGAGCGAGAGCGCAGAGCTGTGGTGACAGAAGCAGAAGGAGATCAGGACTTGTGTAGTCTGATCCGAGCTTGATCTGGAAGCCAATTCAGAGCAGTGGTGCTTGTTGGTTGATCAAGCAAGGCCGTGGAAGAACTGACGGGTGTGTGGCTCGGTCAAGTGTCTAAGCGCCAGTTCTCGCTAGTGGCAGGAGGTCACTGAGTGAGGGGGAGTATTCCAGAGTGTGCAGCGCTCGTGGAATCATTCGATCGGCTCGGCAGAAGGCTTTGGAGCGACGCGGACAATTGTGCATCAGCTGTGTGCTACAGCAGTTGCTACAGCAACCCTGCAGAGTTGAGTGTAGTTTAGAATAGGCTGAGTTTCGAGGAGACAGTAGCTATTCTAGATTGACATTTGTAGAGGGTGTGCAGACACAAGTCAGAGCCTGTTCTGATTATGTCCAGTGATCCACACAAGGTTGAGTAGCATAGGTTGCGTGGAATTGTAACCGAGTGTACTTGGAGACCTTTGTGATTAGTGGATTGAGGACTGGAGAATAGTCCTCCCCAGACGTAGGCAGTTGGCCGAACTGGGGGAACAAACTTCTGTCTTGTTCATTGTTTTGCTGAGACAATTTCTGAGTGAACAAGAGTGTGCTGCAGCAACTGCTTGTTCACAAATCTGTCTGTCAAGAGACACTGCGAATTTCTGGCAGGATTACAGTCAGCGGAAGAAATTCATCCATGACGCAAACCGTTATTATTGGGATGAGCCTTTTCTCTATAGGCTATGCGCTGATGGGTTATATCGGTCATGTATTGCGGAGGATGATCAGAAGGGTATTCTACGAAGCTGCCACTCTTCCCCCTATGGTGGACATGGTTTGAGCTCCAAAACACCCGCGAAGGTTCTATAATGCGGATTTTATTGGCCTACGTTGTCTAAGGATGCGTATGAATTTGTGAAGTCTTATGATGCATGCCAACGAACGAGAAATAAATCAAAGCGTGATGAGATGCCGCAGAAGGGAATTCTTAAGGTTGAAATTTTTGTTGTTTGGGGTATAGATTTCATGGGGCCATTCCCATCATCGCACGGGAACCAATATATTCTAGTTGCCCTCGATTATGTCTCCAAATGGATGGAGGCTGTTCTGCTCCTTCTTTTGATGCTAATGTGGTAAGGAAACTTTTCACCAACGTAATATTTCCAAGGTTTGGTGCGCCAAGAACAGTAATCAGTGATAATGGATCGCACTTTAAGGAAAAACGGTTCGAAGCATTGCTCTAAAAATATGGTGTCTATCACAAGATAGCGACACCGTATCACCCTCAAACCAGCGACCAAGTTGAAGTATCTAATCGCGAGCTCAAGGCAATATTGGAGAAGACGGTTAGTAGTTCTCGCAAGGATTTGTCGTCAAAGCTAGATGAAGCATTGTTGCCTTACCAAACAGCGTTTAAGACACCAATAGGTATGTCTCCTTACAGACTTGTGTACGGCAAACCATGCCATCTCCCTGTGGAACTTGAATACAAAGCCATGTGGCCTGTAAGAAAACTGAACTTCGACTTGAAGTCAGCGGGGGAGAAGAGACTACTCCAGCTTCACGAGCTTGATGAAATTAGACTTGACTCTCACAAAACTGGCATAATTTATAAGGAGAAAACAAAACAGTGGCATGACAAGAAAATTCAGAGGAGAACTTTCTCGGAGAGAGATACGTTTTACTTTTCAACTCCAGACAAGAAAATTCTGGTACGCAAACAATATTTATAATTCGAGTGACCTCGTAAAGCTAGCTAGTAATGCTTAAGGTAAATCTACTAAATAAAAGTGGAGTTTTTCCTCTAGGTGAGGTATCTCTAGTGAATACTAAAGATAAATTCGAAATTAGGTTTTGAAGTAAAGTAATTAAAAGCGTAGTCGGAATCCTACTTCACCTCTAGGTCATACGATTAGCAACACAAAAAAACATATATTCTAGGCTAAAGTATCACGCATTCTAAATTCAACTCTCGCTTCTTCTCTAGAATGGGGATGATACCTAAGGGACACAATTCTCAAACTCTCGCTCTATTGAACCGTGTAGAACAAAAGTCTCCTAATTTCAACCTCTCGGTCTATTATTGATAGTTAACTCAAGTCCGCTCTACGCTTAGCCTAGTAGAATGTGAATGTCACTATCGCGCACAAACACTATCTAAAATAAACATGCTTGATCTTCTAAACAACCTAAGTTCAATTCTCATTCCATCCCTAGGTGTTTTATCAATTCATACTCATTCATGCGTCTCGTCAAACACTTGGTGTGCATAAAATTGACATGAAGATAAAGCATAAGAATTTTCAATCAAACTTCACTCATATTAAAATTGCATGTTTTGCATTACAATCTAACCTAAGGGACTATGGGACTACTCACTCATGGTGAGTTTGAAACAAAACATAATGAAATTGTTCAACAAGGAAAAGTAAAGAAAGTAAAGTAGTAGAGAAGTAGGGTTTAAAGTAGGAATAGAGTAGAATGATGTTGCAGAATCTTCAATTGTAGGTGTCTTCTCCAAATTCTCGATAATTCTCCAAGTTCTCCAATTAGGGTTTCGTTCTAAGAGAGGAACCCTAGGCGGCGGAGGCACACCGAGGCACACCCTAATTGCTCCCATCTTTTTTCTATTTATATTTATCCGCCGTGCCTGAATCAAAAGTGATTCGGGGTAGCCTTAATTAGTTGACTCAGACAGAGTGTCCGAGTCAATCTCTCAGTTCTGTTTCGGAGCTGGGCGAGTCACTTTTCTTTGGGATAATCACTTTTGATTCGGTCAAGCCTTGAATTCCTCTTGGGCGAATCAATCTTCCAGTGCTAGAATCTCGCCTGTTTGACCTTTACACATTTGAGTTACGTCTTAATGTAAACTACAGAGTTGTAGCCCTTTTTATTAGCTTTCCAACAAGCTATAGCACGCCTCAATCGGATAAGAATCATGTGCTCAACAAGCCTTCGATGATGAACAAGTCAGTCTGCCCAGATTTGGTCTCGGGCGAATTCTCCTCTAGTCATTTCTGATCCGGGCAGCATGGAGGTTGATGCGACCAAGGGTGGCCAAATCACATGTGATTCGTGTAACCCCTTGGTCGAATCAAATCTACCTTGGGCGAATCAATTTTACCTTTTGCTTAATTTTGCTCGTTTTTGCTCTCGATCAACAGGAATTCATCCAGATTTTCTTCGGGCCACTTCATATCATGTAATAGACATTTTTAACCTGAAATGGACTAAGCAAGCATCAAATGATTTCATAAAACAACGGAACAAACAAAAAGTAAAGGGAAAATACAGACAAATATAAGGTCATTTGTCCGATCATCAGAGACTTTCAAGGTGAATGGCCATCGAATCAAAGCATACCATGGGGACGAGCAAAGCTTGGACCTTAGAGACTTCAAGCTCAACGATTCCACCTAATTCCCACACTATCGCATGCCACTTGAGAAGGGATCCCCGCAAAGGACTTTTCAAGTATGGTTCTTATGAAGAAGGGAATCAGCTACGTCTTAGACAAGACGTTAAACCAGGTTGGTGAGTATTTGTGCTTTTATTCCTACTTGTTGGTAGTATAGAATCATTTTGGAATTTGTGTTGTGCCATGCAAATATTTGATTAGTGGCTTTAGGGATTTTGTGTTTGAGTGCACTCGAATTTCCCCTTTGGTTTGATTATTTATATGTAGAAGTTTTAAGTGTGGGTTAATTTGATTTGTAACATCTAGTAATTTTTTGGAAGAATTTCGTGCAGAGTGCCTGTTAACACACATCAACTGACTCGGGCAAATTACATTTTGGCCACCCCGAGTCATTTTTGATTCGTGCTGCTTAAAAAAATTTTATTGCCCACTGAGTGTTTGATTCGGGCGAATTGAATTTTGGCCACCCCGAATCACTTTTGATTCGGGCTAGTATGCGAGTCATATTCATTCGGTCAGCTCTGCACGAACCACATAAGAAATTTGTGTCCGAATCAAAAATGATTCGGGCAGGGGTTCCACGAATCAAAATTGATTCGGCGAGTCTAAAAACTTCCATTGCCCACTGAGTGTTTGATTCGGGTGGATCAATTCGACCAAGATCTGTAACTTTTTGGAGGCACGTGTCGTTGGCGACGATACTTTACAATGAACGTAGGACACTTCCTCTAGATGTGACCTTGACTGTTGCAGCAATAGCAGATACGCTATCTTTTGTCCATAGCAAGTTATACCTGTGACTGGGATGAGTGATGAAGCATATTTATACGCTCCATTGAGTTGTTAATTCCCATAGTTTTATTACATTTTGCGTGAGATCGATTACTCTTTTGTAGTGTTTTCGTATCGCAGGAGTGCTCAAGATCGCATTAGATTTTATTGCATATTTGGAGCATTCATTCTAGATCAAGAAGTCAACAACGGTCAACAGAAGTCAGCAGTCAATAGAAGTCAACCGAAGACCTGCTGGTTCAACCAGAACCGGTTCATTCAAGTTCAAACCCTAAATTGAAGACACAAGGGACAAAGGGAAAAGACATCAGACAAGAGGAGGCACGAAATGTAGCAGCGGCAGGCTGGAGAGAGAAAGGAGGAGAAGCTGCTGGCCGTTAGCTTGCATTAGTTAGTAGTTAGAGCACGTTAGTTTTTTTATGAGCTGCTGAGTTTGTGAGCATTTGCTGCCATGTTTATGATGATATATGCCACTGAGTTATTTTTGGATTCCCTTAGACATTATGCTGCGATGTAAATGCTGATGTTATGAGATAATGTCTATTCTATGAAGTTTTGACATATGTGCTTTGCGTTGGTTCTGAAAATATTGTGATGCTTGCGCTTTGATGTTATATGTTCTGAAATTCGTAGTGTCTTAATTCGACAGATTCTGTGAACAAGCAGTTGCTGCAGCACACTCTTGTTCACTTAAATATTGTCACAGCAAGCAATGAACAAGGCACAGGTTTGTTCACCCAGTTCGGCCAATCTGCCTACGTCTGGGGAGGACTATTCTCCAGTCCTCAATCCACTCAAGCAAAGGTTCCAAGTACACTCGGTTACAACTCACGCAACCTATGCTACTCAACCTTGTGTGGACCACTCAACACAATCAGAACAAGCTCTGATTTGTGTCTGCACACCCTCTACAATATGTCAATCTAGAATAGCTACAATCCTCTCAAAGAACTCAGCCTATTCTAAATTACACTACTCAGCAGGGTTGCTGCAGCAACAGCTGTAACACACAGCTGAAGCACAATGTCCGCGTCGCTCCAAGGCCTTCTGCCGAGCCGATCGAACCTCTCCAAGAGCGCTGCACACTCTGGACAACTCCCCCTCACTCAGTGACCACCTGCCACTAGTGAGTACTCCCGCACGACACTCGACCGAGCCTTCCTCCCGTCAGTTCTTCCGCGGCTGCACTTGATCAACCAACAAGCTCCCCAGCTCTGAATTGGCTTCCAGATCAAGCACAAATCAGACTCTGCAAGTCCTGATTCTCTTCTGCAATACTCACCACAGCTCTGCGCTCAACGCTCTGCTCACGGGTGATGATCGAAGAAAACTCCTGTCACACACCAAGGATCCTTACTCTGAAATCTGTGTGTGCTCTCGTGTATCCCTCAGCTTCGATCAACCTCTTCAGCCCTGAACACCTTCTGCTTAAATAGCCGCACCACTTTAAGCAATTTCCAGGTTTTTAGGCAATTGACCCACAAGATCAATTATCTCCTAAAATCCAGGAGATTAGATTTGATTATTCTCTCCAATGCAAATCTCCTTCTCTGACTAGTAAACCTAGCTGGAAAATACTCCATAGCATTTTAGAAATTCTCCAGATGCTCTGCATAAGGTTTCCAGCCCTTCCGAACAAGCCCAGACAGCTGCTACTTTTTGGACAGTTGAAACAGCCTGTTGAACAAGCTCCTGCTGCAGCATCCCCTGCTGCAGCTGCTGCTAGTTCACTTCTGCTTGGCTTGCTTGTTCGTTTGAGCTGTAGCAGCTCCTTGTTCACTTATGCTGGTTTTGTCAAACACTGCCATACTTGCATCATCATGTTCTTTTGAGCTGAGATATTTCAAGATGTGGAGTTGATAGAAATGTCCTAATAGTGCCAATTTCTTGGAACAATATTGACATATGTGATGTGGTTGCCTTTAATTTTTGTTTTGATATTCTTTATTATAAATTATTATTATTATTTTGTTGTTCTCATAAATTGACTTTCTTGTTAACGCACAGCTTTGTGTAGAATGAATGACAGATATGTGCAAGAATGTCGGCGGTTTGTGTTTGAGCAGTTATCCTCTTTGATTTCAGCCAATACAAAGAGAGATTAATTGCGCTCAGGAGGTGAAATTGGCGCTGAGTATATGCACAAATTGGTATTTCTACATCCTCGTTTGTGTCATGAAAAATTACGGTTAACAACAGATATGCTTGTGGAACTCGTCAACTTAATGTTGTTGAGACAACTATTAGCTGATATAAGACATATCACGGTTTTGGAATAAGTTGGGATGTGTCTATGTATATTGGCTAAAAGAGCTTTCTATATAGATGTTGCTGATACATTTAAACAGTCGCCTTCCACGGTTCATAAATATTGTATCCGCGCTTTGGATGCATTGAAGGATCTCTCATTTGACCTTGTTCGTCCACATACATCATTAGATTTGGTACTGAATAAAATTGCTAATAGCAGCATGTATTCACCTTATTTCAAGGTAAATAATTGTACCATATTGTTGCAAATATATTCTCATATCTTATTAGTAGTGGTAGAATTCATATGTAACTGTATTAATTGTGACTGTTAAATTTATGTGCAGGATTGCATTGATACTCTTGATGACACTCATATAGCGGTACTGGGTGATAATCAAGATGTTCAGTACCGAGGATGAAGAGAATAAAAACATGGAAAGTTTTTGCTTGTTGCTCTTTTGATATGCTGTTTACATACGTACACACCGGATGGGAAGGAAGTGTGCACAACATAACTGTTTGGAGAGACTCATTAATCCAATCAAAATATTATTTTCCACATCCTCCACCAGGTATAAAAATGACAATAATTTATCACTATGATTTATCATAACTCTTGTTTACGTTATGAAACAAATTTTATCTCAATTGTACTTGGATAGAAAAATATTATTTGGTCGACTCTGGTTATCAAAATATACTACATACAAGTTCGTTATCACATGCCAGCATTCAGGAATGGTCAGCAACCAATTGGCATTTATAAAAAGTTCAATTACCGTCATTCTTAATTGCGGACAACAATCGAAAGAGCGTTTGATGTTTTGAAAAATACCTGGAAAATACTTCAGACCATACCTCAAGTGTCAGACATCCACCAAATTGATATAATTCTAGCTACTTTACTCTACATAACTTTATTTACATGCAGAAGCTGATGATACCTATTTTGTCACATGAGATGGTGTCATGGTGCATTAAACTAAATGTCAATTACCTAATTATCAAACTGTATCTATAAAATGTCAAATATTACATTATGCTACTTGTTTGTCACAATCTTTTAAACATGTACACTTTATTTCATTTAATCTAAAATTCAGATCAAACCATTAAATTAAACTTAACTTATTTACTGAAAATTTAAATGTAAAAGAACAGGGCCTATAGTTATATTTATCATATTCAACAATAAGACTAACAAGTTCAATCATCAACATCTCATTATGCAAGTACAATTTCATATCAATTCATCTTCAATTTCCAAACCTTAAGATCAATCAACTAATCAGATTAACTAGTAATTCAACATAAATAACCTACAAATTGTTTATTTTTAACAACTAACCCAAATAATTAAGGTATTAACAACTCAACAATCCAACAACAACTTTCAAATCCTAAACGAAAACAAAAACAACAATTATTCACCAATTCAACAAATACTTCATTTCCAATTGTGTCTAAGGGCCTGTTCTTTTGAACTATAATTTATAGTACTTAAGTTAAGTTAAAATCACTTAAGGTCACTTAAGTTAAGTTAAGTTAAGTTAAGTTGCCCACCAAGGGCTAGCCTAGTGGTTGTGGTGGTGTATTATAAACCTCATGTCACAGGTTCGATTCTTTGTGGGTGTTAGGGTTGGGGCTCTAACGGGGTGGGTTTAAAAAATAAAAGCTTTTAAAAAAAAAGTTAAGTTAAGTTAAGTACATACATTCCTCAATGTTTACACCATGTAATAGTTGACAACTTTTACATTCCAGAATGATAAGTTAATTTCTGTTTCACTGTCAAGACATGCTGCAAATATTTCCGATGCTATGCAGTCCGCACCCGATTCATCTGTTGTTTTCAGAGTACATCAAAAAGATTAAATCTGTTGTACCCTGCACCAACTCATGTGATAATATAGGTATAGTAAAGTTATGTAAGCGAATAAAATTATGCAGAGTAAATGTTGCTAGAATTATGTCAATTTGGCGAACATCTGACACTTGAGGCATGGTCCGAAGTATTTTCCATGTGTTCTTCAAAACACCAAATGCTCTTTCTATAGTTGTCCGCAGTGAAGAATGTCGGTAATTGATTTTTTCATACATTCCAAGTGGCTGCTGACCATTCCTGAACGCTGGCATGTGATAACGAACTTGTCTGTCTTTGTACGGAGCCAAATATCCTAGTGTATTTGGATAACCAGAGTCGACCAAATAGTATTTACCTGTGCAAGTGCAACTTTAGATGATACTAATAATTTAACGTAAACGAACCCAGTATGATAAACGCAATAGACAAAATAACTGTGATACCTGGAGGAGGATGTGGAAAACAATAGTTTGATTGAGTTAATGAGTCTCTCCAAACAGTTTGATCATGCACACTTCCTTCCCATCCAATGTGCATGTATGTAAATAGCATATCGAATGAGCAACATGCAAAAACATTTCATGTTTTGATGGCCTTTCTTCCTCAAACTGCACATCTTGCTGATCACCCAGTACCGCTTCGATATGTGTGCCATCTAGTGCACCGACACAATCCTGCACATATAATGAACCATGACGAAAGATTACACATACATCCTACTATTCGAATAATCAATGGGAATGACAAGTATGAATGATTATTGTACCTTGAAAAAAGGAGAATACATGCTGCTGGTAGAAATTTTATCCGGTACCAAATGCAATGACGTATGCGGTCTAACAATGTCAAATGAAAGTTCCTTCAATGCATCTAACACGAGGATAAAATACTTGTGTACCGTGGAGAGCGAATGTTTAAATGTATCGGCGACATCTCTACAGGAAGCCCCTTTAGCCAATATGTACAAACACATCCCAATTTGTTCCAAAACAGTGATATGTCTGCTATCAATTAAAAGTTGTCGGGCCAACATCAAGTTGACAAGTTGGAGAAGCATATCTACTGTACATCTTAATTGTTCATGACACAACTGAGGATGTAAAAATGGCAATCTGTTCATACAAATTCCAGTACGGGCCATGCGACCCGTACGACCTGTACGACGGTCGCTGCCACCTCTGAAAATATGTAAATAATACAAATTCCAGACAAGCAGGTCGATCAGCTTCCGACTCTGCTTAGGGTCTCAATAGCGCTTCTTGTGCAGATTAGGCTTCACACTCAATATATAAATTAAACAAAATTTATAACATACAAATTAAATTAAAAAATATATATATCTTAGGAGGTTGGTGGTGGTGGTGGTGGTGACGGTGGCGGTGGGTTATGTGGTGGTGAAAAAAATTTAAGTACTTAAGTTAAATAAAGTTAAGTTAAGATCACTTAAGATCATTTAAGTTAAGTTAAGTATTTAAATACTTAAGTTAAGGTCAAAAGAATAGACCCCAACGCATAAAAAGGATGAATCTTGATGGGCTTATCTAAAATTGATTTTTTCTTCTTCCCAAAGAAGGATGGAAAAGTAGGAATGTATGAGGTGGTGGGGATGGGTGAAGAAGAGTAAGAAGATAAGAATGGAAGAGAAGTCCAAATGTATAATGGATGGATCTCGTTAAAACGAGACGGGCTTATAAGCCCGGTATCCGACGTGTCACGCATTCATTGTAAAAAGTTTAAATATTACAGACGAACCCCTTTCTCCATCGCTTCAAGCGACCTTGAGAAGAAGCTTAGCTATTGGAGGAAGTGGTATCTGTGTCTCGACTCGAACATGGAGAAGCTGAAATCGATAATCCCAGAAAGAATGAAGCGAATGATTGAAGAAAGTGGTCCTGATGATCTGCCATCATCATGCTCCGCTCTTCTGAAATTCTGTCTCCAAACTCCCCACTTCCACAAGGTACTCTTACAAACCGTTCCACAGATTTTATTCTTTTTGTTGATCATTTTTTATATTATGAAAGTTACCATTTTCCAGATTATAGGAGAGTTGGCGCACACTGATACTGCTCTTTGCGGCAAGAATGTGGAAGCTGCTTTGGACTTGAAGCGAAAGGGAAACTCGTTTTACAGTAAAGGAGATTATGCTGCTGCAGTGCATTTCTATTCACAGGTGCTTTAGGGTTTTATCTCTTTACAATTTGATTTGACCCAATTACAGCAGGAATGGTTTTGTTTTT
Source organism: Umbilicus rupestris (assembly GCA_963678935.1). Classification (NCBI taxonomy): domain Eukaryota; kingdom Viridiplantae; phylum Streptophyta; class Magnoliopsida; order Saxifragales; family Crassulaceae; genus Umbilicus; species Umbilicus rupestris. The sequence continues at coordinate 9,160,880 of OY787612.1, forward strand.
CTGAAAGAATATTAATCCCAAGTAGTCAGAAGGCTGGATGTTTTACCATAGGGACTTATTTGTAGAGTTCTGAAACATTGGTTGTAGCAGGTTCCTTGTTTGTAGAGTTCTTAGTGGCCTTACGAAAAATCTTATTATGATTGACAAACAGGCCTTACGTATTGCGCCATTTGATGCTCAAGATATGGAAAAGAATTTGGTTTCTACGTTATATTTTAACAGGGCTTCGTCATTCTATGTGAGTCTTATTCTACAAATTCTATTTAATGATTTGGACGGTGGATATTCATGTGAGCAGTATGTATACACATCTACCATGCAAGAGATACTTTAGTACCTTTTCCCTTAATTTCCTCTCAGAAAACGGATCAGCTGGTAGAGTGTATTCGTGATTGCAACAGAGCTATTGTTATTTCTCCAAGTTATGCAAAGGTGAGCAGCCCTTTCCTTGTACTACACATCGTACCGTTTTGGTTCAGTTCTGGTATATTTGATTTTACTTTGATTGTAACTTGGTGTGGCTCTGAATTTGATCGTAGTGGAAGAAGTAAATACGACTAAATATGTTGAAATAGAGTAAGGATTTTTAATAGTGTAGGTTATCTCACTGTATAAAAAGTTAACAAATAAATAAGAAAAGTAGTAGCCGAGCTTTTGATAAACAATGTGTATCACATGCAGGCATGGTATAGGAGAGGTGTTACTAATGCTGCATTGGGAAATAATTATCACGCAACCTGTGACTTAAAAGTTTCTGGGATCCTGGAGCCTTCTCTAAGTGGAAAAAGATGTGTAGAAAAAGAATTGGGGTTAAGTAGAGACCAATGTAGGAGCAAAAGCTCTTCAATGGTCCATCAAGATGGAAGATCACTGAGTTGTAAAGGTAACATGTGTGGCAGCTTTTACAAAAACAGAAATTCTGTATCAATTTTTAGAAGAAAGAGTATTTGGATTTGTTGTTTGTATGCTTTGAAACTTGTAATATGTCAAAATCATTATAGTTATGCAGATTGGAAAAAAATGGACTATCTGATGAAAGAAGTAATACTATATATGGAGGAGGCTATATGTTATTTGAATTAAATTTTTGTCCTAAGTGTGTACTGAGGCGTCTAATCAAATAGGTATGCTGACAGATGAAAAACCCAAAGTGAAACTAAATATTGTTCACACGCCAACAAAAGGAAGGGGCTTGACTGTAAATACTGATGTCCCTGAAGCAACCTTAGTTCATACTGAACAACCTTATAGTATGGTAAGGAATTGATTTCTGATGAAGTTATGATTCCTTTATTTACCTTGTCTTCTTCCACAAGTCTTATTCAGCGAACTCCTTTATGCTTGAAACTTTATTTAGGAGGATGATGATAAAGGTTTGTGCCTGTTAATTTTCAACCCATCTCTGTTCCTGATTTTTACTCACATGACTTTCAGATCATACTGAAGCGTTTTCGGGATACTCATTGTCATTTTTGCTTTAATGAACTACATGCGGATGTTATTCCTTGTCCATCCTGTTCCACTCCAATTTACTGCTCACAAGATTGTCAGCTTCAAGCAGGTGGAGAGGTTGAGAGAAACAACCCAAAGATTAACACAATTTATGAAAATTTCCCAGATGAGCTTCAAAAGCACATCACTGAGGTTACTTTGATGGAGAAATGCAAACTGGATGGAAATCATTTTGCTGAGCATAGACATGAGTGCAAAGGTGTAAACTGGCCGGCGGTATTGCCACAAGATATAGTTCTGGCTGGACGGATTCTTATGAAGTTGCTGTATAAAGGAAAACATTTTGCTGATAATTTGGAGCCCCTGACAACTTTGGTTTGTTTGACTGGATTTATAAATTATATTATTTTTATGGATTCCTTGCTGAGTTATTGCGATAGAAACTGATTTGGTTGCCTTTTGTCCTTCTTTCTTTCTTATAGGACCTTTCTCACAATTATACACAAAGGACTCGAGAAGATAAACTGGAGTTTCATATTTATGCTATTGTATTGCTAAGTTGCCTGCAGAAATCTCATGGTCTTGAAATTCAACCAGATGGGGGTTTGATGACACGGGTCTCTTTCTCTCTCACTTACTCACACTCTCTCACACACACGCTTTCATGTTCTCACAGAATTATCAATTAGCCTTTAGAGCTGTCTTATTAGTAAACTCATATGGGAAAACCGGCAATCGTTATTCGAGATAGTTTGCTTATTAAAATCAGCAGCTACCAACAGAAGTGCTGTTACATTTTTGTTTCACTAGTCTCGCTTGATCCCTGATCGGTGTTATCAAAGAAAAAAGTTGTCAGAACGACTTCTCAATGCATAAAAATTGTCTCATTGTGTGCCAATTTGCAGCTTGTCATACTGATATCCCAGGTTAAGGTGAACTCAATGGCAGTTGTTCGTATGAAATCTACTGACTTTACTTTGGCAGTTGGAGAGTGTAGGGATGGAGGACCTCCAACTAGTAATTTGGAACAGGTTTGTAAGAGGTTTGTTTAACTGTTTCACCAGCTTGAAATTATCAGCTTTTCTTTCTTAGTTAAAAGGTTGTGCCGATGAACATATTGAATACTAGTCGTATGACTTCTATCTTCTATTTTTCGTTTGGTAAAAAATGTTGAGTAGATATAGCTTTTGCGAATTCTTAATTTTTTTTCTTTTTCCCTAGTAGATTAGAGTGGGCCAAGCTATATATCTGTATGGAAGTCTGTTCAACCATTCTTGTCAACCCAACGTCCACACATATGTTATATCAAGAACACTTTTTGTCCGCTCAACCAAATTTGTGGCTGCTGGTTGCCCTCTCGAACTATCTTATGGTCCACAGGTATTTTGTTCTGTCCAGATTCGCCTTTTACAATTATTCTTTCTGCTTGCATGTGTTGCAATCTAATCATAGTTTGCATAAGGAGTATCAATTGACTAAAGCCGCTCTTCGCAGGTTGGGCAATTGGATCTTAAGGATCGACAGCTACGTTTATGTAATGACTACTCATTTGAATGTCAGTGTGATGGTTGTTTGAATCTGAATCTATCTGATCTTCTCCTAAATGCTTTCCGATGTGCTGATCAATGTTGTGATGGTGTGGTGCTTGAATTTGGTGCTGCCGAGTATGAGATGAAAAGACTAAAGGCTCTCCATTCTTCTCCAAAAATCTTATGCGTGCGGCATCCGCAACAGCAGCAGCAGGTATTTTCATGCAACATTGTTCTGGTCTCAGAAGACCAAATGTGTAGATTCTAACAGATGATTAATTGCACCAGCGCATCATATTTTGACTTATTTACTAGTTTAGAGCTCCACTTTGGTTAAAAACTATTCGTACGAGTCAATATGTAAGAGAGGTCATGTTCTAGATGCATGACATCAAACTTTTTGTTTGAGGCATCATGCTGAAATGTTATGTAAATTTATCACTATACCGGATTGTGGAGACGCGGCTACTATTGAAGCTTAGAGTAATAAGATAGGATATCTGAATCACTTAATGGAATTACATTAATTTTCTATTCTATAACAAAACTACAAAAGTTTCAGTAGGCATTTATCACTCTTTTTCATTTGTATCTGTTTGAAATTCTCTAACAGAACCATCTCTTTTATTGTGAGAGTTGGTTAAAATTTCATGTGATTAATTTAAAAGACAAAGAATATTAACTCCATCATTACTAGATCAATCCATACATAAGATTCGATGAAGAATGAGCCAATAAATGGGAAATTAGAAATGCTCCAGGATGGAAATGAGGGAGTGTCCACAATACCTTGTTTTAAAAATCAAATTAAGCATTAATAGGATTGGAATGACAGCAACCACATATATGTTGTAGCTTCGCTTCAATTTCTGGTGTAGGTACCTGTGAACTCTTCCCTGTAGGTAGTGACTCATGTTGACTGTACAACTTTCTCTATAATGGACATTGTTGTATCTGAGCTCTTCTGTTGAATTATTATATGAAGGCTAAGGTGTCCAGAAAGGCCTTAAACGTCATAGCATACCATATGCTCACAGATGAAAGCAAACAAATCAAACCAGGATACTGTCTAATGTGCGGTTCCCTTGTTGATCTAGAAGTGGCTCGAACAACAATAAATAAGACGACGATTCCAGTCAGTAGGTATGTCACCTTATTGCAATTATAGACTTACAATGCAGTGAACCAGCAATGCTGTTTTACGTATGGAATAGGTTAGAGTTCTCCAGAATGATTTGACTAGATCTGAATTTGGCTACATGAGCCTTTGCAGGTTACAGGATGCAATAACTTCAGAAAAACTTCAAATTGATACTCTTTTGGATGCTGTCAAATCTTTTAAGCTCCTCAAGTCAGTGTTGCACAAGTATAACAAACAAATTGCTGAAGTGAGTTCCACCTCTTCTTTTGCAAGATCCTTTCTCTTGTAATCATTATAGGTGTTGTATGTCTTTTTCTTGTGTTCCCACTTTATTTAATTGGTGTTGAATTTTTCATCTTAATATTAGTTTTCATTTATATATAGTTGTGCTCGTCTTGTGGAATGTGGAACTCTAATTCACCTTTATTATCCTATAATAATATGGATCCAGGTTTTGGACATCCTTTCCCAAGCATTTTGTTTGATAGGAGACTTGCAAGCTGCAATAGGCTACTGCAAAACATCTATTGAGGTAGGGTTCTATCAACCAAATGTGTGAATCCATAAGTTTCCGAATTTGTTTGGTGAACATTGCCAGTGCATGTTTTCTGGCAAATTTATTAATGTTTCATTTAACTTAACCCATTATTTTCTGGCAAATTTATCAACAAAAAAAAATTAATTTCCCATCAACTTATGCTTAAAACAATTTCATTATATGCAGATCCTTGAATGGCTTTATGAGCCGGACCATATTGCCGTTGCTTATGAGCTGTGGAAACTATCCAGCATTCAAGTGGCAATTGGTGACAGCAATTGCGTGGGCAGCTTAAAGAGAGTCAGCTTCATACTCTCCTGCTACTATGGTTCTCACATAGATATGATATTCCCTCAGTTAGAATCCTTGAGAAAACAGTGTTGCTAACTCATCAGGCTGCAGTTGCTTTCAATCAGCAGAAAAAGTTCACATAAAGCAGAAATGAGCCTGTATGATCAAAAGCAGATGAAACTACATGATGGATGAAGTGGAGTAGCACATTTTATATTCAACCTGCTACAATTAACTCCTTCATTAATTGACAGCTAAAAAATGTCTTTAAAATAATAAATTCTGCTCGAGTCTTAATATATGCTCGTATCTAGAAGCTTGTTAGACAGATGCTTATATTTTGAGCTGCTATACTATTGCAAAAAAAAAGCCCCCATAGAGAGAAGAATGACCTGAAACACATAGTAACAGATACAAAGTGTTACGGATATGGCAGACAAAGGCGAGTGGAAGAAGATGCTACAACATCCTGTGGTACTAGGAGTTGGTACATGCAAATGAAGACTGACAAAACAAAAGAGCTAGAAGAAGATATAACATCCTGTGACGATTGAAGCTGATACATATGATCATAAGAGATCGAGAAAAGAATCAGAAGTGGCTATAGCATCCCCTGAAGATTCAAGGTTAAGGCATCAAGAGAGATTCTTTGTAGCCGATCAATCTGGAAGAGCTCAGAGGATGTCCGGGTGATTGCTGCCTGCGTACCAATGGTTAGAGAGAATCCCAGTTGATCAAAGATCTTCAGCAGATGCTCGGATGAAGGCAAATAAGATTTGTTTCTAAGTTGTGTTTTTAGAAACAAAATCTCAAACAAATTTCCAGGAATCCAGGGAATGATTCGGATCATGTCATTATCATTTCGGATTGAAGTTTCTAAGTTGCTAAGGTGCTAAAGCTATATATGTAGGCAGAGCCGAATCAACAGGCATCGAATCAAGTACACACACACAAAGAAAAGATCAGAATCCGTGGAAGCAGAGAGTGCTGGAGCGTTGATAGTGTGAAAGCAGAAGAGTGATCAGGACTAAAGAAATCTGATTCTACACTGATTCGAGGGAGTCAACTGGAGCCAGGGCCGGCCCAGCCATGAGGCAGCTGCCTCATGGGCCTCATGGCTGAGAAGGCCTCACAAAAAAAAAAAAAAAAAAAAAGGGTTTAGGGGTTTGACGGCACACAACAGAAAAATTATCTGGACGCATGGACTGGGCTGAAGGCCAAACAAAAAAAAAATTATCTAGTCTTCTTTCATTTTCCTAATAAAGCCAACTCTCCTAAATGCCAAATCCCGACGACGCGTATCACGTCTCAGGCAGTCAGGCTCTTAGCCAGTCAACTGTCAACATCATCCACTCAAGCTCAAACAGGCAGGCCGCAGCCGCAAGAACTCCATCTCAGATCAAGCACTCCATCTCAAATCATCTCCCTAGACGGCCAGACCCCAATCGAGTCGGCGACAGGGAGTGAAGCTGAGAATTTGGTATTTTGGTGCCCCGGCCCCCCCCCCCCCCCCCTCTGCGGCTTTGCGCCTCTGTTAGTAACTGCCAACCTGTGGAACATAGCTTTGAATTTGGTTGAAGGATTGAAGCTGAGAATTGAGATCAACAACTATCAAATCTGAAATCATTGGTTGAATTTTCCGGTGAGCGGTGACTGCCAGTCTGCCACGGTGCCACTGCCACCAAATCTGAGAATTGAATTTGCCGGTGAAATCTGATTATCAGCCATCAGGTTATTTCGTTTCATTTATCATATTGAACTATTTGTGTGTTGGCTTTATTTTTTCTGATTTTGTGATAGGATTGTTTAGTAATTAGGTCATTTGGGTAATTGGTGGAATGCATAATGTCAAATCGTAAACATGAATGTGGTTTTTCAAAAGTTCTAAAAAAGAGAAAGATTGATGCTTTGATAAAGTCACAATAAGGAGCTCTTGATAAGTTTATAGTTAAGGGTCCTTTGAATGAAGCAAATGAAGTTCATGCTTCGTGTTTAGATGAGAATGAAATTATTGAAGAAGTTCCTAAAGAAACGAGTCATGTTGATTTGCAATCATGTGAATTGATGGATCATAGTAATACTTTAGATGACGTAAATTCTAAAAATATATATGATCCAAGTCAATGGACTCACATTGATAATAGAATGAGAGATTTACTTATTGAAAAGGGTCCTACTCATGTAACTAATATAGATTTTCCTAAGGATTCGCAAAATCGACATTTTTCATGGATACCTTACTACCACTTTATACCGAATAAAGAAAAATATAAAAGGAGGTGGCTTGTTTATTCAGGTGATTTTGATAGGATATTTTGTTTTTGTTGCAAATTATTTGGTGTTGGTTCTAATGGAATTATGCTAGCTAACAAGTTGTAATGATTGGTAAAATATAGGTATAACTCTTAAAAGTCATGAATCAAGTAATGAACATGTTAGAACTTCTATAATTGATATGAGTTAGAGAGTATATTCGAAAAGAATACGACAATTGATAAATATGCTCAAGATATGATTAATAATGAAAAGCAACATTGGAAAAATGTGTTAGAGGGCTGTAGAAGGTGATCGAAGCTGAGTGATACACGTGAGTAGACACGAAATTCAGAGTGAGGATTTTTCTGGGTGTGCTACGAGAGTTGTTCTTCGATCAACACACACGGGCAGAGCGTTGAGCGCAGAGCTGAGGTGTGCATTGCAGAGGAGAATCAGGTCTTGCAGAGACTGATTCGTGCATTGATCTGGAAGCCAATTTAGAGCTGTGGAGCTTGTTGGTTGATCAAAGGCAGCCGCGGGAGAACTGACGGGTGGAAAGCTCGGTCGAGGTTCGTGCGGAAGAACCCACTAGTGGCAGGTGGTCACTGAGTGAGGGGGAGTTACTCAGAGTGTGCAGCGCTCTTGGAGTGGTTCGATCGGCTCGGCAGGAGGCCTTGGAGCGACGCGGACAGAGTGCTTCAGCTGGTGTTACAGCTGTTGCTGCAGCAACCCTGCTGAGTAGTGTAGACTAGAATAGGCTGAGTTCTTGAAGAGGATTGTAGCTATTCTAGGCTGACATATTGTAGAGGGTGTGCTGGCACAAATCAGAGCTTGTTCTGATTGTGTTGAGTAGTCCACACGGGGTTAAAGTAGCATAGGTTGCGTGCGTTGTAACCGAGTGTGCTTTGAACCTTTGGTTGAGTGGATTGAGGACTGGAGAATAGTCCTCCCCAGACGTAGGCAGATTGGCCGAACTGGGTGAACAAATCTGTGTCCTATTCATTGTCTGCTGTGCCCACATTTAAGTGAACAAGAGTGTGCTGCAGCAACTGCTAGTTCACAAATCTGCATAAGTAGAGACACTTGAAATTTCAGAAAGCATATAAGTACTCAGAAGACTTCAACTATAAAGTCTGTGCAACACCCATCCTCCATTCAGATAAAGGAACCAATGGAGGTTCAGTTACTGACCTAGAAGCCGTCTAGAGAACAGCTGTGGTAGAAGAAGGGTTATCCATAAAGAGAAGGGTGGTTGAAGTTGACGAGTACCTCTTTGTGGATGTATATGAGGAACTGGTTTCAAAAGATGAAAGCGAAAGTAGGAAGCGGAAGAAGATGCTGAAGCATGTCACGAAATTCGGACAAAGAAGGCCGCTGACAAACAAATCACAAAGCTGCCCAGTTCTTCAACGGAGGAGTATGAGTCCGAGGTGGAGAGTAGTGATGAAGATGAAAAAGATGAAGGTGCCCCTGAGGAGGCGGTGAACAAATAAAGAACCCATTGAGATTGACTCGACTAGTGTTGAGTCTGAGTCAGAGTCTCCCGACTCCAAATTGCCTCCACCGACACAAATTTGAGAATCGTCCAGGAGGCCTCATGTGCCCCCGAAGAAGATAATTGGTTTTGAGCACAAGGGCATATGGTACGGAGCAAATATGTGTCCGGATTGTGGGAGGTGGTGATCAAATGCACTATAATACATGAGAGACTCCTGGAGACAGAGTGGTACAAAGTGCCTAAGATCATCAAGTTGCTTAGATAGGTAAATCTAATTAAATCAGTTACCATGTCGAAACAATATTGTGGCCAACTAGTTAGGTAGGTTCTAGTAAATTTGCCTGAGTTATTTGGGGAAGTATGGAAGGCTGATTATGGTAGCTGTTATGTGAGAGGAAAGGAAGCATTGATCACACCAGCTGTGATCAATGCATATTTTGGCATTGAGGCAGAAGCGAGGCCCCCTGTTGAGATGAGCACAAATGAGCTGGCAGTCACCCTCGCTGGTGGGTTGTGTACTGGATGGGTGGCTCACAACTTCGCAGATGCCAACCTCACAACCAAGTACGCCCTACTCTACAACATCTCAGTGAAGAACTGGACTCCTAACAGAAAGTGAACAAGGAGATGCACGACTCACGTACAATATCGGGCAGAGAAGGAAGATGGACTTGGGGCAAGTCATCTTCCCTCAGATAGCTGAGCATGCCACCTCCTCCAGATCAAGGCAAAGCAATACCTTCCCTTCTCTAATCTATGAGATGATCACCTGTCAACTACCAGAGTTGGTGAGGCCGTCAAAAGGGCTCTATGAGGCTCTCCAAAGCTTTGTGGTGTTACCATAAACTATTCAAGGGAACGCATATCGTTGATGTGATAGAAGGAGAGCTTGTATTAGAAACTATCTCTGGAGGTCATAAAGATACTGCAGTAGATTCTTTCGCTCAGCTTGCCGCTCTGAGGTCTGCAATGCAACTGAAAGTGATCAGTTTATTGGAGTCAGACTGGAGCACCTGACGGCTGAGGCAATGAGGAATGCAGCACGACGAGATCAAATAAGAAGCCTCTTAAGAGATTTGAGGTTCCCGAAAACGAGAATCTCTCCTCCTCCAGTTTGAAAACCCCTGTCATTTGTGACAAAAAGGAGGAGAAGAAAATTGTAATTGAACTGAACCTTGTTTTGAACTATCATATTATTCCTGCCACTGTGTAGAACATTTGAAGAATGTTTTTGGCAGATAGAGAATGGCCTTCAGTAGAACTTCATATGAGGAGTAGCTATAGCATAATAGAGTAGGTAGAAAGTTGATAGGATTTGTCAGTCAAAAGTGAATGCAGTAGTTTATTGTTACGGATATGACATCTGTGACAAAGCAGAAGAAGTGGAGCGAAAGAAGAGACTACAACATCCTATGGTACCGGGAGCTATTACTTGCAAATGAAGATTAACAAAACAAAAGAGCCAGAAGAAGTTATAACATCTTGTGACGATTGGAGCAGATACAGATGATCAGAAGGGATCAAGAAAAGAACCAGAATAGGCTAAAATTGGCACTACTTTGATATTGTCGAGATACCACAGTTTGCTTCAGCAACTTCTGCCACTCGATTGCTGATGCTTTAGTTCGGCCAAACCTAAAGGACACAAACAGATTTTTTCACCGAGTTCGGCAACAGCCTACGTCTTGGGAGGACAACTCTCGGTCCTCAAGATTTCACTATCTCAGTTAGAGTACACACTACTCCTAACCTAGTCGAAATCTCTGCTCTGCCAATACAGATTAGCTACACTAGTACTCTACTTTCAATAATAGATAGCTAGCAGTTGTATCACTCTCAGCCTATCCTATTACAAAAGTTTACCCAGATGTTGTTGTAGCAAATTCTTCCGCCAAGTTGTTATCGGTTATGTCCGAGACTTCTCCAAGCACTCCTTGCTGAGTAGTCGGACACTCTGTGTTACTCCCCCTCGATCAATGATCTCCCGCCACTATCAAAGAGCACGCTGGGACAGTCTGCGCAGGTCGTACTCCGAGACTGTCAACCGATCGGCCTGTCAACGAGGTTCCACTCCAGTCGACTCCCTCGAATCAATATAGGATCAGACTACACCAGTCCTGATCACTCCTCATCTCAAAACACAACTATCGCTCCATCACTTCTCTGCTTCCGCTAACCCTGATCTCTGCTTAGTGTATGTGTGTTTTCTTTGATTCTTTGCGTCTGTGTTTCTTTGATGCTTCGATCTCTGCCTGCATATGTAGCTTTAGCACCTCAGCAACTGCTTCCAATAGCATCACCTAAAGATTCAAGGCTAAAGCTTAAAGTAAGTTTCTCTGTAGCCGATCAATCTGGAGGAGCTCGAAGGATGTTTGGGTGATTGCTGCTGGCGTAGCAACGGTCAAAGCAGAGTCACAGTTGATCAGAGATCTTCGGCTAGTGGCTTGGATTCAAGAAAGTAAGATTTATTCTAAATTGTGTTTCAGAAAATAAAATTGTACATCTTCCAGGAATCCAGGGGAGGATTTGAAACAGATTAGAGTGATCAAGACTGGAGTCGTCTGTTCCTATATTGATTCGAGGGAGTCAACTGGAGCGGAGCCTCGTTGACAGACTGAAGGGTTGACAGTTACAAAGTGCAGCTTGTGCAGACTGTCCCAGCGTGCAGCTTGATAGTGACAGGAGGTCATTGATCGAGGGGGAGCAGCGCAAAGTGTTCGACAACTCAGCAGGGAGTGCTTGGAGAAGTCTTCGACTGAAGCGTAAGCAACTTGGCAGAAGAAGTTGCTGCAACATCATATGAGTATACTATGTAATAGGATAGGCTGAGAGTTGTAAAACTGCTATCTATCTATTACTGAAAGTAGATTACCCTGTGTAGCTAGTCTACATTGACAGATTGAGTGGAGATTTCGACTAGGTTAGGAGTAGTGGTGTACTCTAACTGAGATAGTGACATCTTGAAGACCGAGAATTGTCCTCCCCAGACTAGGTTGTTGCCGAACTGGGAGAATAAATCTGTTTGTGTTCTTCAGGTTTGGCCGAACCAAAACGTCAGCAACCGAGCGGCAGAAGTTACTGAAGCAACCTGCTGTATCTCGACATTTGCAACGCAGTGCAAATCACAAATATTGACTAGATCAGTGCTGAGTCTGAGTTAGAGTCTGCCGACTCTAGATTGCCTCCTCCGACACAAACTGGTGAATCGTCCAGTGGGCCTCATGTCCCCCCGAAGAAGATAACCAGGTTTGAGCACAAGGGCATATGGTTCCGAAGCAAGTTTTTGTCTGGATTGTGGGAGGTGGTGGTGAAGCACACTATAATACAGGAGAGACTCCTGGAGGCTGAGTCATACAAAGTGTCTGAGATTATCAAGATGCTTAGAGAGATAAATCTATTTACATTAGTTAACATGTCTAAAAAAATATTATGGCCAGCTAGTCAGAGAGGTACTAGTGAACTTGCCTGAGCATTTTGGGGAAGTGGGGAAGGCTGATTATGGCAAATGTTATGTGAGAGGAAAGGAAGTTTTGATCACACCAGCTATGATCAATGAATATTTTGGCATTTGATGTACGGACAAATATAAGGTTTAGTATGACTCTTGCATAGTTGATGTACGGACAAATAACCTTATATTGGTCCGTATTTTCCCTTTACTTCTCGTTAGTTCCGTTATTTTATATAGTCGTTTGATGTTTTCTTTGTCCACTCAGGTCGAAAACGCATATTACATGATTTGAAGTTACCCGAAGAAAATCCAGATGAATTCTAGTTGATCGAGAGCAAAAACGAGCGAGAATGGAGCAAGCTGCAAAATTTATTCGCCCAAGCAATTGTGATTTGCCCAGGTGGGTGCACGAATAATATTTGATTCTATCAACCTTGGCCGAATCATCCTCTCAGCTGCCCGGATCAACTTGACTCGAGGAAAATTCGCCCGTAGACCAAATCTGTGCAAATTGATCTGGCCATCATCGAAGGCTTTCCGAGCACATGATTCTTATCCGATTGTTGCGTGCCACATATTGTTGGAAAGATAACTCAAAGTTCTACAACTTGTTAGTTTACATCAAAGACGTAATTTGAAGGGTTAAAGGGTCAAACTGGATAGCAAAGTTGATTCGCGCAAGAGGAATTTAGGCGAGGGCGAATCAAAAGTGATTCACCCAAGAAGAAGTGATTCGCCTAGCACCGAAACACACTGAGACTTTGATTCTGATGATGTAATATGGCAGTGTTTGACAAAACCAGCACAAGTGAACAAGCAGCAGCTGCAGCAGGGGATGCTATAGCAGGAGCTTGTTCAAGTGGCTGCATCATCTGACCGAGAAGCAGCAGCGACCTGGGCTTGTCTAGAAGGGCTGGGATCGCTACGGAGATCATCAGAAGAATTTCTAAAATGCTGTGGAGAATTTTCCAATGAGGTTTCCTAGCCAGAGAAGGAGATTTGTATTGAAGATAAAGATCAAATCTAATCTGCTAGATTTTAGGAGATAATTGTTCTTTTTGGGACATTGCTTAAACCTGGTCTTGCTTAAAGCTGGTGCTGCTATTTAAGTGAGAGGAGTTCAGAGCTGAGAGGGTGATCGAAGCTGAGGGATACACGAGTGCATACACAGAATTCAGAGAGAGCAATTTTGGTGTGTGACGGAAGAATTCTTCGATCATCACCCGAGAGCAGAGCGTGAGCGCAGAGCTGTGGTGACAGAAGCAGAAGGGAATCAGGACTTGCAGAGTCTGATTCGAGCTTGATCTAGAAGCCAATTCAGAGCAGTGGTGCTTGTTGGTTGATCAAGGGCAGCCGCGGAAGAACTGACGGGTGTGTGGCTCGGTCGAGTGTCTAAGCGGTGGTTCTCGCTAGTGGCAGGTGGTCACTGAGTGAGGGGGAGTATTCCGAGTGTGCAGCGCTCGTGGAATTGTTCGAACGGCTCGGCAGAAGGCTTTGGAGCGACGCGGACAATTGTGCTTCAGCTGTGTGTTACAGTAGTTGCTACAGCAACCCTGCTGAGTGAGTGTAGTTTAGAATAGGCTGAGTCTTGAGAAGTCTGTAGCTATTCTAGATTGACATTTGTAGAGGGTGTGCAGACACAAGTCAGAGCCTGTTCTGATTGTGTCAAGTGATCCACATAAGGTTGAGTAGGATAGGTTGCGTGGAGTTGTAATCGAGTGTACTTTGAGACCTTCGCGGTTAGTGGATTGAGGACTGGAGAATAGTCCTCCCCAGACGTAGGCAGTTGGCCGAACTGGCTGAACAAACTTCTGTCTTGTTCATTGTTTGCTGAGACAATTTCCAAGTGAACAAGAGTGTGCTGCAGCAACTGCTTGTTCACATATCTGCCTAACTGAGACGCTGTGAATTTCAGATTCCATCACTCTTGTCGAGTCAACTTATGAGCCACCCAAAATCAAAAGTGATTCGGGTACGGGTCAATTGGGTTGAAATTCAAGGGTATAAATAGAAACAGATGGAAAAATTCATAGTGTGCCACCGGCGCCTCCGAGCCTCTTGTGATCTCTCTTGGAAAAAACCCTAAATCGAAGACTTGGAGAATTGTCAAAATGTTGGAGAAGACATCAACAATTGAAGAATCCACAACATCCGCCTACTCAATCCCTACTACTCTTACTAATTTACATTTTTTACTTTTTCTTGTTGAACTATTTCATTATGTTTTGTTTCAAACTCACCATGAGTGAGTAGTCGTATAGTAGTAGGGATTCTTATGATCCCTTAGGTAAGATTGTAACGCAAAACATGCAATTTATCATTATGGATGAGGTTTTTGATTGAAAATTCTCATGCTTTATCTTCATGTTAATTTAATGCGCACCAAGTGTTTGACAAAACGCATGAATGAGTATGAATTAATAAAGCACCTAAGAACGGAATGAGAATTGAATTTTGGTTGTTTAGAGGATCAAGCATGTTTATTTTAGATAGCGTTTGTGCTCGAGAGTGACACTCACATTCTATTAGACTAAGCATATAGCGGACTTTAGTTACCGAGAGGTTGAGATTAATGGATTAATGTTCTACACGGTGGGTTTGAGAACCATGTCCTTTAAGTATCATTCCCACTCTAGAGAAGGAGCGAGAGTTGAGTCTAGAGTACGTGATACTTTAGCCTAGAACTATCAATCAAATTACCTTATGCATGTATTGCTATTTTGTGTTGCCAATGGCATGACCTAGGGGTGAAAGAGGATTCCGACTACTCCTTTTTTAATTACTTTCTTTCAAACCAAATTCAACCTTGTCTTTAGTATTCACTAGAGATACCTTCCCTAGAGGACAAAACCCCCAGCGTTTCTTTAATAGAATCGCATTAAGCATTACTAGCTTGCTTTAAACTAATCTAGGCTTTTCTATGGGGTTCTACCCAAGGTCACTCGGATTTTAAATATTGTTTGCGTATCGTGATTGGATTTACTACCACAATTTTGATAACGTAACATGAGGCAGAAGCGAGGTTCCCTGCTGAAGTGAGTACAAATGAGCTGGCAGCCTCCCTCACCAGTGGGCTGTGCACCGGATGCGTGGGCCATAACTACCGACCTCACATCCAAGTACGCCCTGCTATACAATATCTCAGTGAAGAATTGGACTCCTAACACTCTCACAAAGGCAAAGTGAACAAGGAGATGGCACGGCTCCTGTACAGTATCGGGCAGAGAAGGAAGGTGGACTTGGGACAAGTTATCTTCGCTCAGATAGCTGAGCATGCGACCTCCTCTAGAACAAGGCAAAACATTGCCTTCCCTTCTCTTATCTATGAGCTGATCACCCGACAACTATCAGAGTTGGTACGACCGTCAGAAGGGCTCTCTAAGGCTCCCCAAAGATTTGTGGTGGATCATAAAATATTCAAAGGAAGGTACAACGTTGATGTGGCAGAAGGAGAGCTAATATTAGAAACTGTCTCTGGAGGGCTTAAAGAGGCTACAACAGATTCTTCCTCTCAGCCTAACGCTCTGAGGGACGCAATGCAACTGAGAGTGATCAGCTTATTGGAGTAAGAACTGGAGCACCTGACGGTTGAGGCAAAGAGGAATGCAGCACGACGAGATCAATTAAGAAGCCTCCTAACAAATTTAAAGTTCCCGAAGACGAGAGACTCTTCTCCTACAGTTTGAAGACCCCTGTCATTTGTGACAAAAAGGAGGAGAAGAGATTTGTAATGAACTGAACTATGTTTTGAACTGTCACATTTTCTTGCGTAGAATGTTGAGAAGGCTGATAGTGAATGGCCTTTCAGTAGAACTTCTTATGAGAAGTAGTTATAGCCTATTAGAGCAGGTAGATAGTTGCCAGGTTTTGTCAGCCAATAGTGTTTGCTGTAGTTTGTCAAAAATGTCAAGGGGGAGATTGTTACGTGAAATTTCATGCGTTGCTGCTCACGAGTTATAGCCTCTGAAGATACAGCTTCTACTGTAGCACTCTCTGTCCCTTCCTGCGGAAATTATTCTCTACTTCTCCCCTAGTCGAAATCTTCCGCTCAATCTAACTCCCTATACTAGCTAGCAGTCTGATCTCACAGACTCTCTTCGTGCTACCTACACACTTCCAATAATAAATAGCTACGGACCTGACCCATAGACCTAGCCTATTCAATTACACGGACTACTTCAGCACACTCTATCTCAGACTTGTTATATCTTCTGTCAAGAACTATACTAGCTCTTCTGCCAAATCGTCGGACACTTTGAGTTCTACAAACTGAGTCACTGCTCCCCCCCAATCAATGACACACTGGGTAGCGACGATCAGCTCTTTCTCAGCCTACAACAATGATTGTCCACAGCTGTTCTCTGAGCTCTGATTGATCCTTTAGCGCTCCAGTTGAATTCCGAAGATCAATGCTGAATTAAACTCCACGAGTTTTGATTCCCTCTGCGAACAACACAAGTCTTCAACTCAGAATCTGTTGAACGCTTGTTCGCTCTCCTCTAGATATTCCAAGGACCGCCTCTGCACTCCTTTTTCTATCTTTGTCAATATCCCACGTGGGAAAAACATGTTGCCTTTCGATCCGTAGGGCATTTCATCATTATCAGAATCTTCCTCCTAGATTCTTGCAAGGTTGTTGAAGATTCTGTTGCCTAAAAAGAACTTTAGGATCCTTATCTTTTTTGTCCTTATGCTGTCGTTTGCTTGACTCTTGATGACGTTTGCATGACACCCTAAACTTTTAGAATTGGAAGGTAGCATTATCAGTTGGGACTAAAGGTGTTGTAAATATATATGCAGGCAAAGACCGAAGCATAGAGACACACATCAGATAGAATCCAAGAAAACACACACACTAAGCAGTGATCAGAGTTCGCGGAAGCAGAGAAGTGCCAGAGCGCTAGTTGTGTTTGAGCTGAAGAGTGATCAGGACTGGAGTAGTCTGATCTTATATTGATTTGAGGGAGTCGACTAGAGTGGAGCCTCGTTGATATGCCGAAGGGTTGACAATTGCGAAGTGCAGCTTGCGCAGACTGTCCCGGCGTGCACCTTGATAGTGACGAGAGGTCATTGATTGAGGGGGACCAACGCTAGTGTCCGACTACTCAGCAGGGAGTGCTTGGAGAAGTCTTTGACTGAAGCGTAAGCAACTTGGCGGAAGAAGTTGTTGCAGCATTGATAGAGCCTAGTTATATGCGCTATTTAGATCTTAACACTGTGCTTGTTTGCATTATTTTGTGTACAAGATTACTGGTTTTCGGTATTTTTGTATTTCAGAATAAAATAGGAGCATAAGTAAGATGTGCGCTAACGGGCGTTTTTAGAGCGCAATGCACGACCTGCGGAGCTAGCAGCGCAAAAGGAGATAGCTGATTCCAACTACAGTGCGCAAACCGACTGCACGAAGCAAGTACGGTGTTGAGTTTCTAAGGACTAACATTTTCTGCAGGTACGGAGTGCCTAAGGCAATAATCAGCGACCAGGGGACGCACTTCTGCAACAGAATAGTGGCGCAAGTTTAAAGCATTATGGAGTGCGCCACAAGACGTCCACTGCATACCTTCCTCAAACGAATGGCCAGGCCGAGGTTTCCAACAGAGAGATTAAGCGCATTCTTGAGAAAACCGTGAGACCTTCGCGCAAAGACTGGAGCCAGCGGCTGGACGATGCACTTTGGGCATACAGGACTGCACACAAGACACCGATTAGGACTTCACCATTTCGGTTGGTGTATGGAAAGGCGTGCCACCTACCGGTTGAGTTGGAACACAAGGCATACTGGGCATTGCGCACTTGCAATCTGAACCTCGATGAGGCTGGTAAGGAGCGCGCATTTGAATTAAGCGAGCTAGAGGAGTTGCGCCTGGATGCATATGAGGGGCTGTGCGATTACAAAGCGAGCACGAAAGCATTTCACGATAAGTACATCCTCAGACGCACCTTCAAGCCAGGAGACCGGGTGCTGTTGTTCTCCTCGCGCTTAAAACTGATGCCCGGGAAGCTGCGCAGCAAGTGGACAGGACCTTACACAGTCACAAAGGTTTTCCCATATGGAACAATCGAGTTAGAGAACGAGCGCAAGCATTGTTTTCAGGTTAATGGGCAAAGAGTCAAGAAATACTTGGGAGAACCTTGGGATGAGGCCACGCGCGAAGTTGATTTGGCGGAATCAGAAATAGAGGATGCGCAGGCTGCTGCGCCAGAGATACAACCTGATGCACCGGAGGGAGAACTAGGAGCTACTGATTATATATCTTCTCCCTCACTGATTAACCTCGTTACTTATGATGTGCCACATAATTTTGGCCACACTGACCACCTATCTGTTCCTTTGCGCAGGACTGAGGAAAACATAACACACACAGACGCACAAGAGCACGCAGAAGCAAGTGTGGGGGTGATCACGAGCGCAAACTTGAGCAAGTAACGAGGTACTGTCGAGCCAACGACGTTAAACAAAGGCACTTGTCGGGAGGTAACCCGACACGTTTTCCACGTTTTATTCTTTACCTGTTTTTTTAGGATTTGCATTTTTAGCTAGTTCAGTACTTGCATTTTTTTTGAGTCACGTAGAAATGCGCGGGTCAGTGCGCAGGCAGATGCGCAGGACAGAGAGTATATAAGGGCAGATACTTAGAAAATTCCAGACATTCTGCAATTTCAACCGTTAGAGCCTTTCACTGCTGCCAGCCGATCTTTGCCGTCCGCCCACCGATTCCAGCGTTCCTTAGTGAGATTTGAAGAGCACGACATCACCAGCGCACTAGGTAACCTCTCATTCCTTATTTCATTCGCTTTAGTGAGGGTTTGGTGAAAGAAGCCGACTGAGGACGTAACGCTAGAATCAAAATCGCACCTAGTTAGCCCGCTCCGTTTGGTGTTTTCATTACTGGGTTTTGTTGACAAGGGTGAGGCGCCTATCTGGTATAGATTTGAGGGTTGGATTCGGAGTTCTGATTTTGGGAACTTAGTGGAGCATTGACTACAGTTGACCGCCGATTCTTGAAGTCGATCACCGCAAATATGAGGCCAGCAGAGAACCAGGACACCCCGGCGTCCTTCACACGAAAGTATGACGCCTTCTGGAGATTGGACATGTATGGCACCCCGTGCATCAGCAGGGACTTCCTGCGCGAGGTGGGCTTAGAGGACTTGGTCACGGAGAAGCTCGCGCAGGCCGGTTGGGAAGCGCTGATGGACATGGATAGCGCAACCGACAAGGAGGACACTTGTGAGTTCCTGGCGTCCCTGCAGATCGCTGACTTAGAGATCCGTTACCGACACCGAGGGGTGTGGTACATTGCCTCGGCCAAGAGGCTGAAGCGCACCCTGCGTTGTGACAAGGTGCGCGAGCAGGACGTGGATACGCACACCAACCAGGAGGCATGGCATGAGATGACGTTGGGCAAACCGTTTGCCGCTGGGCGCAGCAGAGGACGTGAGCTGCGCGACCCTTGGATGTACTATCTGTGGCGCATGGTCGCGTACGCAGTCATCGGACGCTACAACGGTGCGCCGAAGGTCAGCCTGCTTGACATGGACGTGCTCAAGGGGTTGTATTATGGGAGGAAGGTGCGGTTTGTGTCGGACATGGTGGTGCACTGGGAGCGGCTCAGCACCAAGGGCCCGCTCACTTGCGGAGGTGTGATCACGCATTTTCTGCGTGGGCTGCACGGAGAGCCAGAGGTGCCC
This sequence comes from Umbilicus rupestris, assembly GCA_963678935.1. NCBI lineage: Eukaryota > Viridiplantae > Streptophyta > Magnoliopsida > Saxifragales > Crassulaceae > Umbilicus > Umbilicus rupestris. The sequence continues at coordinate 9,180,728 of OY787612.1, forward strand.
GAGCACACAGTTGTTCCAGCCGTCCCTCTTGACCGTGCGCAGATGCTGCAGTACTGAGCGGTAACTGCTAAGGACGATGGGTCACTCGAGTGGTGTTACCGGCTGCAGGCTGCTAGGGCACCGAGGCACGTAGCAATCAGAGGAGCGCCCGCAGAGAGTAGTGCGCGGCAAGAGGAAGCTGCTGATGAGGAGGAAATGGAGAATGTGGAGGCGCCAGTCGTGCAGCCAGCTAGGCGCATGAGGACGCGCGCACAGACTGGAGCGCGCGCGCGGGCGAGTGGGCCGCCAGGGGAAGTTGTGACCATTGACATCAAAGATTCTCTCCTGCACGTGCAGACAAAGCGGCGCAGACAGGATTCTGAGGAGGCGCCAGCAGAGCAGCGCATGATGTTTAACGTCATGCGCGTGCTGGAGTACTTGGCGCCCGAGGGGGCCGATTTAAGCATCAGTCCACCAGCTGGGTGGAAATTTGGAGATCCCATTCCCCCTCTTCTCAGTCTGCGCAGGCCACCTCCAGGGTCACCCTTAGAGCAGCGCGAGCCAGCCAGTTCTCCCGCGCAGTCACCGACACAATCCTCAGTGCGCACCCCAGTCTTAGACCCACTGCACATGCCGTCAGAGCCCCCTCCGCAACCCTCTGCCCAGATGATCAGATCGCCCTCTGAAGTCACCCCCATCAAAGAGTTAAGTTCAGATTCGATATGGGAGACTGACTCGGAGGAGGAGCCTGCAAACCAGCCCGCAGCAGTTTCAGTTGCGCAACCATCCTCCAGCTCTGATTATGAGACAGAGACAGAGTCCATGGACGAGGAGGCATAAGGGTCTGCGTAGGACTCCAGCTCAGAGGATCTCTAGGGCTGCTGATAGAGCCTAGTTATACACATTATTTAGGTCATAACCCTGTGCTTGTTTGCAATATTTCATGAGCAAGATTACTCGTTTCCAATGTTTTTGTATATCAGGTCAGAACGAGTCCTTAAGTCGGATACGCGCTAACAGGCAGCATTCTAGGAGTGAAAGATCAGCCTGTGGAGCTAGCGGCGCAAGCAAAAGAAGAAATGGCGAAGGACAGCAGAGGTGCGCTACCCGATTGCGCCAATCAATGCTGTGCGCCAGGCGCAAAGTCCCAGTGACCAGATTTGGAAGCTGCCAAAAGATGAACTTCCTGGGGCACTATTTAAACAAAGAAAGTCTAGGGCTTCAGGAGAGGCGGAACACCATCACTCAGTGACATTCGAGAGGCACTGCGCGGCAGAACTGAAAAACACACGGACCTGTCAAGGAGAGTTGCGCCAGCCGACTGCGCCAGCCAAGAGAAGACACTGCACGCACTGTTTGCTACCGTTTTCTTGGATTCAGTAGTTGTTATTTACTATTTTATGATGTTTACCACTAGCATGTCTAGCTAAACACTTAGTGTTGGTCGGGCATGAATCTATGATGTATTACCTTTGAGACTTGAGCTTAATGCATAGTTTATTTACTTGTATTAATTCTGTGCGCGCTGAGACAGTTAGTTGCATGAGTAGGGGAAGCCTTGAACCGCAAACTTACTTGTGTTGCTTGCTTGTCACCTGTTAAACTAGTTGCATGAGTAGGGGAAGCCTTGAACCGCAAACTTACCGTGACAATTAGGAGTAACGAGTTAGGATAGGCAGCTGCTACTGTGACAGGATTCGCAGCTGTTTAGTCTAGTTCTAAGGACTAATAGCACATGAACTTTGAACGGAACATGCGCACGTGTTAGGAAGCCTTTACCGGACACTAACCCAAGTAAAGCATAAACTATAGGTATTTTAGAGTCAATGATAAGGAATGCATTCATAGAGGATTGTCTGCCCAATACTTCTCATAAATATAGTACTTCATCTCTACTGCTTGCGCACGTCTAGTGCAATCCCCTGAGTTACGATATTCGCTGTTATTCGCGCATCGCGCAAAACCCCCAATCACTCACGCAACCCCCGTTTTCTTAAGTGTAGGTTACTGGCTGAGACTTACTGCTTGCTCCCTGTGGAGATCGACCCTTACTTAACCGCTGTACTAGTGGGAGAGGAAGGAATTATATTTGACGCGCACAACGACGCGCGATCAAATTTTGGCGCCGTTGCCGGGGAGCAACACAGCTGAGTTTTAGCAAGCTTACATTTCTCATTTTAGTTATTTCATTTTGTTTTTGTTTTCTCGTTGTTGTTTTCTGACAGCGCGCAATCACATCAGCCTGCGCAACCTTGAAACAGTTGCGCTGCGCAGATTCTAGTTGCGCACTGACAGACGCAACAACTTCATTGCCATTTAATTTCGTTTCTGAGTTTGGATCAGGACATGGAGGATAACAGTGTGGTTGGAGATAACCTGGGAGACAGAACCCCAGAGGAAGCAAGGGCACATAACCGCGCAGCCCTATTCAGAGAGGAAATGCAGCGTGAGGACGACGCACGGATGGCCGCTGAACCATACATTGCGCCACCCGTTCGTCCAGTCGCGAGGCGCAGGACAGTGCGCAAAATGTCAGCCCCACTCACTGTTAACCAGCCATGGTGCATAGTGCTTCCGCCCGACGGACAGTTCGAACTAAGGAGCTCACTCATCCATCACATGCCCAAGTTTCACGGAATGAACAACGAAAATCCAGTCAAGCATGTGCGGGAGTTCCTAATCATTTGCGAGAACATGAAGGCTTTGGGGGAAAACGATGAAGCGCTGAAGATGAAAGCGTTCCCTTTTTCATTGAGCGATGCAGCCAAACACTGGCTGATGAGCCTACCCGCAGGATCAATCCACACATGGGAGCAGCTGCAGAAGAAATTCTTAGATAAATTTTATCCAGCAGCGAAGATTGCGCTGCTCAGAAGGGAATTGGCCGCGCCAAGGCAAGGCGCAGGGGAGTCTCTGTCAGAATACTACGAGCGTTTCAGGGAGCTAGAAGCCAACTGCTACAATCACGGGCTTCCCCAGAATGTGCTGATAGAGAACTTTCTGAATGGACTGCTGCCCATGGAGCTGCGACTACTGAATGCATGCGCAGGAGGGGACATTTGCAACATGTACCCGGAGGATGCATGGCAGCTGATAGAAGATTCTGCTGGGCAGGTAAGACATCAATTGAGACTTGAAAATAGTCGTAATCGTTCTGTGCATCAGGTAGAGGCAAGCGCTGAGATCAAAGAAATGAAGGCCATGCTACAGAAGCTGATGAGTGCGCAGAGCGCACAACCAGTTGCGCCAAAGGTATGTGAATTCTGCAGGTCCACTGAGCACAAGACAGACGAATGCCCAACACTTTTTGAAGAAACTGGAGACGTAAATGCCCTTGGAGGATGGGACAACAGAGGACCGCAGAGGCAGAATCAGCCGCGCTTTGGGCTTGCTGCAAATGGATTCAGATGGAGAGAAGAGAACAATTTCCAGAGGCAGCCCACTGATCAGCGCGCGCCACAGCAGACGCAACAAGCTGCACCCTACAATCCACCGCATCGCCGCACAGACGCACCCGCGCAGAACAATTAGCAACCAAGGCGATCCTTGGAAGATATCATGGGGCAGCTAGCAGACACAGTGCGCAAGAATGACGAAAAGTATGACAAGAGGTTCGAATCCATCGAAAAGCAGTTATCACAGATCGCAACCATGGTGGATGAGATAAAAAAGAGCGATGGCAACCTGCCTTCGCAAGTGGTTCAGAACCCTAAAGGAGGAGTCAATGCAGTGACACTGAGGACTGGGCGCACAGTAGGAACGGAGCAGACCGGGCAGGCGCCCGCGCAACCAGTTGCGCAAGTCCCGGACCCAGCAGAACAGAGTGCGCAACCAGAGCAAAACGCGCAACCAGAAATGCCAGCCACAAACAAGCAAGGCGAATGCGCACAGGAAATGCTAAATGCGCAGGCCTCAGCGATCGTGCAACAAAAGGTACCACCTAAGTGCCGAGATCCAGGTACATTCACTATCCCTTGCACCTTAGGTAAAACCACGGTAAGCAACTGCATGATCGATTTAGGCGCATCAATCAATTTATTACCATCTTCTCTCTATGCGACCTTGCGCCTTGGACCACTAAAACCTGCAGATCTCACAATTCAGCTAGCAGATCAATCGTGCAAACAACCTGCAGGCATGATAGAAGATGTCCTAGTGCGAGTAGGAGAGCTGGTGTTTCCAGCAGACTTTTATGTGCTCGAAATGGAGGGTGAATCAAGCGCCAGCAGTGCGCAGATCCTCCTAGGCAGACCGTTTCTGATGACCGCGCGCACGAAGATAGACGTATGGAGGGGCACGCTGTCCATGGAGGTTGATAGGAAAGAAATCTACTTCGACATATTCAAAGGAATGCAGCACCCTCATGAAGACGCCACAGTGCACGCGATGGGCAGCATAGACGACTTGGTTGCAGATGCGCAGGGCGAGCTAGTTCCCAAGCGCATTCGGGCTGGATGGCGCATGAGCATTGCGCCAGAGCCTCCGCCAGACGCACCACCGGATGCACCAGAGGGAGAACTGGAACCTATTGCTTATATCTCTTCTTCCTCTGCATCTATCCTCGTTACGCATGATTTATCACATACTGACTACCCTTTTCACCCGTTGCGCAGGACCCAGGAAAACGCAATACACGCACTGGCGCAGGGACACTCAGGAGCAAGAGTGGGGGAGGTCGCAAACGCACGTTTTGGAACGTAACGAGGTACAGTCGAGCCAACGACGTTAAACAAAGGCACTTGTCGGAAGGTAACCCGACTTGTTTTTATTTTTACATATTTTTCTTTTTAGTTTTTAGTGTTTCTTTTAGGCAGTTTAGGACTTGTCATTTTGCATGTGCGCAGCCTCCGTGCGCTTGAGCTTGAGTCGTGGGGACACGTCTCTGTTCAAGTGTGGGGGGGAGCGTTACTCTTACATTTCATGTTTTGAGCATTTTTAGTATAGCTTAGTTTAAGTTGAAGAGAATTAGTAGCAGTAGTGCGCTAAGGTGCAGGATGCGCATGCGCTCCAGCTTGTGTTGCGCTATCCGTATTGCGTGCGCCGTTCTCTACTGTTTTAGCATAATTTTTTCGTTTTTTTCTGCTCCTGTCAGTTGGGATATACAGGGGATGTGGAGTTGATAGAAATGCTCCAGAGAGGCGGTTAGTCGCTTGTGCTTCGAAGGCGAGGTATATGGTCGAGTGCGCTAGTGGAGGCCGGTGCTTCGCAACCTTCGGAACAAAAGAGCGCGCTCAGTCACGCAGATGCCAAAGGCGAAATACCCAAAGCGTGGCGAGGTGGGAAAACAGACCACCTTCTCTCTGGATATCAAGCTAAGGAAAGCGGGCGCGGATGTAAACGCGTGCGCTGACCGGCGCAGACAGACCAAGGAGGGAGAGCGGAACGAGTTCCATAGCTGCTATCCGAAGGCTGAGATTGGAACTGTTCTGGAAATGAAACAAATTGGAAAGGAAGCTGTACAAAAGAAAAAATACCAGCAGAAGCAGATGATTTGCGTTACAAAGAATCAGCATGCGCACTACTTAGTACCTGCGTGCGCAAGACCAAAAGGATATCATCAAAGGCTCAGGTTCCCAGGAAGTGTGCGAACGAATCACGCACTGGAAGAAGCTCGCCCAAGAAACCATATACCTATCTTCGGAGCGGGAGCTGACAACCAGGAGCCTGAGAAGAGCTATCTCCCAGTCATCCAAAGATCTTCATCCCGGCTGAGAGGTAATGAAATTTCGGGATTATTATATTAGAACTATTGAGTGCAGTTGTGCGCAGGTGATAAAGCAGCACAAGTTGAGCAACTGTGCATTTTGCGCTAGAATGCAAGGCTGTGCGCTAGTCTCCAGAAAAGGTAATTGTATCCGCGTTTCAGTACTTGTTCGGGACGAACAAGGGGCAAGTGTGGGGGGTTTGATAGAGCCTAGTTATACACATTATTTAGGTCATAACCCTGTGCTTGTTTGCAATATTTCATGAGCAAGATTACTCGTTTCCAATGTTTTTGTATATCAGGTCAGAACGAGTCCTTAAGTCGGATACGCGCTAACAGGCAGCATTCTAGGAGTGAAAGATCAGCCTGTGGAGCTAGCGGCGCAAGCAAAAGAAGAAATGGCGAAGGACAGCAGAGGTGCGCTACCCGATTGCGCCAATCAATGCTGTGCGCCAGGCGCAAAGTCCCAGTGACCAGATTTGGAAGCTGCCAAAAGATGAACTTCCTGGGGCACTATTTAAACAAAGAAAGTCTAGGGCTTCAGGAGAGGCGGAACACCATCACTCAGTGACATTCGAGAGGCACTGCGCGGCAGAACTGAAAAACACACGGACCTGTCAAGGAGAGTTGCGCCAGCCGACTGCGCCAGCCAAGAGAAGACACTGCACGCACTGTTTGCTACCGTTTTCTTGGATTCAGTAGTTGTTATTTACTATTTTATGATGTTTACCACTAGCATGTCTAGCTAAACACTTAGTGTTGGTCGGGCATGAATCTATGATGTATTACCTTTGAGACTTGAGCTTAATGCATAGTTTATTTACTTGTATTAATTCTGTGCGCGCTGAGACAGTTAGTTGCATGAGTAGGGGAAGCCTTGAACCGCAAACTTACTTGTGTTGCTTGCTTGTCACCTGTTAAACTAGTTGCATGAGTAGGGGAAGCCTTGAACCGCAAACTTACCGTGACAATTAGGAGTAACGAGTTAGGATAGGCAGCTGCTACTGTGACAGGATTCGCAGCTGTTTAGTCTAGTTCTAAGGACTAATAGCACATGAACTTTGAACGGAACATGCGCACGTGTTAGGAAGCCTTTACCGGACACTAACCCAAGTAAAGCATAAACTATAGGTATTTTAGAGTCAATGATAAGGAATGCATTCATAGAGGATTGTCTGCCCAATACTTCTCATAAATATAGTACTTCATCTCTACTGCTTGCGCACGTCTAGTGCAATCCCCTGAGTTACGATATTCGCTGTTATTCGCGCATCGCGCAAAACCCCCAATCACTCACGCAACCCCCGTTTTCTTAAGTGTAGGTTACTGGCTGAGACTTACTGCTTGCTCCCTGTGGAGATCGACCCTTACTTAACCGCTGTACTAGTGGGAGAGGAAGGAATTATATTTGACGCGCACAACGACGCGCGATCAAATTTTGGCGCCGTTGCCGGGGAGCAACACAGCTGAGTTTTAGCAAGCTTACATTTCTCATTTTAGTTATTTCATTTTGTTTTTGTTTTCTCGTTGTTGTTTTCTGACAGCGCGCAATCACATCAGCCTGCGCAACCTTGAAACAGTTGCGCTGCGCAGATTCTAGTTGCGCACTGACAGACGCAACAACTTCATTGCCATTTAATTTCGTTTCTGAGTTTGGATCAGGACATGGAGGATAACAGTGTGGTTGGAGATAACCTGGGAGACAGAACCCCAGAGGAAGCAAGGGCACATAACCGCGCAGCCCTATTCAGAGAGGAAATGCAGCGTGAGGACGACGCACGGATGGCCGCTGAACCATACATTGCGCCACCCGTTCGTCCAGTCGCGAGGCGCAGGACAGTGCGCAAAATGTCAGCCCCACTCACTGTTAACCAGCCATGGTGCATAGTGCTTCCGCCCGACGGACAGTTCGAACTAAGGAGCTCACTCATCCATCACATGCCCAAGTTTCACGGAATGAACAACGAAAATCCAGTCAAGCATGTGCGGGAGTTCCTAATCATTTGCGAGAACATGAAGGCTTTGGGGGAAAACGATGAAGCGCTGAAGATGAAAGCGTTCCCTTTTTCATTGAGCGATGCAGCCAAACACTGGCTGATGAGCCTACCCGCAGGATCAATCCACACATGGGAGCAGCTGCAGAAGAAATTCTTAGATAAATTTTATCCAGCAGCGAAGATTGCGCTGCTCAGAAGGGAATTGGCCGCGCCAAGGCAAGGCGCAGGGGAGTCTCTGTCAGAATACTACGAGCGTTTCAGGGAGCTAGAAGCCAACTGCTACAATCACGGGCTTCCCCAGAATGTGCTGATAGAGAACTTTCTGAATGGACTGCTGCCCATGGAGCTACGACTACTGAATGCATGCGCAGGAGGGGACATTTGCAACATGTACCCGGAGGATGCATGGCAGCTGATAGAAGATTCTGCTGGGCAGGTAAGACATCAATTGACACTTGAAAATAGTCGTAATCGTTCTGTGCATCAGGTAGAGGCAAGCGCTGAGATCAAAGAAATGAAGGCCATGCTACAGAAGCTGATGAGTGCGCAGAGCGCACAACCAGTTGCGCCAAAGGTATGTGAATTCTGCAGGTCCACTGAGCACAAGACAGACGAATGCCCAACACTTTTTGAAGAAACTGGAGACGTAAATGCCCTTGGAGGATGGGACAACAGAGGACCGCAGAGGCAGAATCAGCCGCGCTTTGGGCTTGCTGCAAATGGATTCAGATGGAGAGAAGAGAACAATTTCCAGAGGCAGCCCACTGATCAGCGCGCGCCACAGCAGACGCAACAAGCTGCACCCTACAATCCACCGCATCGCCGCACAGACGCACCCGCGCAGAACAATTAGCAACCAAGGCGATCCTTGGAAGATATCATGGGGCAGCTAGCAGACACAGTGCGCAAGAATGACGAAAAGTATGACAAGAGGTTCGAATCCATCGAAAAGCAGTTATCACAGATCGCAACCATGGTGGATGAGATAAAAAAGAGCGATGGCAACCTGCCTTCGCAAGTGGTTCAGAACCCTAAAGGAGGAGTCAATGCAGTGACACTGAGGACTGGGCGCACAGTAGGAACGGAGCAGACCGGGCAGGCGCCCGCGCAACCAGTTGCGCAAGTCCCGGACCCAGCAGAACAGAGTGCGCAACCAGAGCAAAACGCGCAACCAGAAATGCCAGCCACAAACAAGCAAGGCGAATGCGCACAGGAAATGCTAAATGCGCAGGCCTCAGCGATCGTGCAACAAAAGGTACCACCTAAGTGCCGAGATCCAGGTACATTCACTATCCCTTGCACCTTAGGTAAAACCACGGTAAGCAACTGCATGATCGATTTAGGCGCATCAATCAATTTATTACCATCTTCTCTCTATGCGACCTTGCGCCTTGGACCACTAAAACCTGCAGATCTCACAATTCAGCTAGCAGATCAATCGTGCAAACAACCTGCAGGCATGATAGAAGATGTCCTAGTGCGAGTAGGAGAGCTGGTGTTTCCAGCAGACTTTTATGTGCTCGAAATGGAGGGTGAATCAAGCGCCAGCAGTGCGCAGATCCTCCTAGGCAGACCGTTTCTGATGACCGCGCGCACGAAGATAGACGTATGGAGGGGCACGCTGTCCATGGAGGTTGATAGGAAAGAAATCTACTTCGACATATTCAAAGGAATGCAGCACCCTCATGAAGACGCCACAGTGCACGCGATGGGCAGCATAGACGACTTGGTTGCAGATGCGCAGGGCGAGCTAGTTCCCAAGCGCATTCGGGCTGGATGGCGCATGAGCATTGCGCCAGAGCCTCCGCCAGACGCACCACCGGATGCACCAGAGGGAGAACTGGAACCTATTGCTTATATCTCTTCTTCCTCTGCATCTATCCTCGTTACGCATGATTTATCACATACTGACTACCCTTTTCACCCGTTGCGCAGGACCCAGGAAAACGCAATACACGCACTGGCGCAGGGACACTCAGGAGCAAGAGTGGGGGAGGTCGCAAACGCACGTTTTGGAACGTAACGAGGTACAGTCGAGCCAACGACGTTAAACAAAGGCACTTGTCGGAAGGTAACCCGACTTGTTTTTATTTTTACATATTTTTCTTTTTAGTTTTTAGTGTTTCTTTTAGGCAGTTTAGGACTTGTCATTTTGCATGTGCGCAGCCTCCGTGCGCTTGAGCTTGAGTCGTGGGGACACGTCTCTGTTCAAGTGTGGGGGGGAGCGTTACTCTTACATTTCATGTTTTGAGCATTTTTAGTATAGCTTAGTTTAAGTTGAAGAGAATTAGTAGCAGTAGTGCGCTAAGGTGCAGGATGCGCATGCGCTCCAGCTTGTGTTGCGCTATCCGTATTGCGTGCGCCGTTCTCTACTGTTTTAGCATAATTTTTTCGTTTTTTTCTGCTCCTGTCAGTTGGGATATACAGGGGATGTGGAGTTGATAGAAATGCTCCAGAGAGGCGGTTAGTCGCTTGTGCTTCGAAGGCGAGGTATATGGTCGAGTGCGCTAGTGGAGGCCGGTGCTTCGCAACCTTCGGAACAAAAGAGCGCGCTCAGTCACGCAGATGCCAAAGGCGAAATACCCAAAGCGTGGCGAGGTGGGAAAACAGACCACCTTCTCTCTGGATATCAAGCTAAGGAAAGCGGGCGCGGATGTAAACGCGTGCGCTGACCGGCGCAGACAGACCAAGGAGGGAGAGCGGAACGAGTTCCATAGCTGCTATCCGAAGGCTGAGATTGGAACTGTTCTGGAAATGAAACAAATTGGAAAGGAAGCTGTACAAAAGAAAAAATACCAGCAGAAGCAGATGATTTGCGTTACAAAGAATCAGCATGCGCACTACTTAGTACCTGCGTGCGCAAGACCAAAAGGATATCATCAAAGGCTCAGGTTCCCAGGAAGTGTGCGAACGAATCACGCACTGGAAGAAGCTCGCCCAAGAAACCATATACCTATCTTCGGAGCGGGAGCTGACAACCAGGAGCCTGAGAAGAGCTATCTCCCAGTCATCCAAAGATCTTCATCCCGGCTGAGAGGTAATGAAATTTCGGGATTATTATATTAGAACTATTGAGTGCAGTTGTGCGCAGGTGATAAAGCAGCACAAGTTGAGCAACTGTGCATTTTGCGCTAGAATGCAAGGCTGTGCGCTAGTCTCCAGAAAAGGTAATTGTATCCGCGTTTCAGTACTTGTTCGGGACGAACAAGGGGCAAGTGTGGGGGGTTTGATAGAGCCTAGTTATACACATTATTTAGGTCATAACCCTGTGCTTGTTTGCAATATTTCATGAGCAAGATTACTCGTTTCCAATGTTTTTGTATATCAGGTCAGAACGAGTCCTTAAGTCGGATACGCGCTAACAGGCAGCATTCTAGGAGTGAAAGATCAGCCTGTGGAGCTAGCGGCGCAAGCAAAAGAAGAAATGGCGAAGGACAGCAGAGGTGCGCTACCCGATTGCGCCAATCAATGCTGTGCGCCAGGCGCAAAGTCCCAGTGACCAGATTTGGAAGCTGCCAAAAGATGAACTTCCTGGGGCACTATTTAAACAAAGAAAGTCTAGGGCTTCAGGAGAGGCGGAACACCATCACTCAGTGACATTCGAGAGGCACTGCGCGGCAGAACTGAAAAACACACGGACCTGTCAAGGAGAGTTGCGCCAGCCGACTGCGCCAGCCAAGAGAAGACACTGCACGCACTGTTTGCTACCGTTTTCTTGGATTCAGTAGTTGTTATTTACTATTTTATGATGTTTACCACTAGCATGTCTAGCTAAACACTTAGTGTTGGTCGGGCATGAATCTATGATGTATTACCTTTGAGACTTGAGCTTAATGCATAGTTTATTTACTTGTATTAATTCTGTGCGCGCTGAGACAGTTAGTTGCATGAGTAGGGGAAGCCTTGAACCGCAAACTTACTTGTGTTGCTTGCTTGTCACCTGTTAAACTAGTTGCATGAGTAGGGGAAGCCTTGAACCGCAAACTTACCGTGACAATTAGGAGTAACGAGTTAGGATAGGCAGCTGCTACTGTGACAGGATTCGCAGCTGTTTAGTCTAGTTCTAAGGACTAATAGCACATGAACTTTGAACGGAACATGCGCACGTGTTAGGAAGCCTTTACCGGACACTAACCCAAGTAAAGCATAAACTATAGGTATTTTAGAGTCAATGATAAGGAATGCATTCATAGAGGATTGTCTGCCCAATACTTCTCATAAATATAGTACTTCATCTCTACTGCTTGCGCACGTCTAGTGCAATCCCCTGACTTACGATATTCGCTGTTATTCGCGCATCGCGCAAAACCCCCAATCACTCACGCAACCCCCGTTTTCTTAAGTGTAGGTTACTGGCTGAGACTTACTGCTTGCTCCCTGTGGAGATCGACCCTTACTTAACCGCTGTACTAGTGGGAGAGGAAGCAATTATATTTGACGCGCACAACGACGCGCGATCAGCTGCACAGAGGGCTCGGCGCAAATCATTTCGGGTTGTCTTTGTTGCTTTTGAAAACTATCACTGGATATTCTGTTCCTATTTTGTGTTGGATATTTTCTGAACTCCTGACCTTGTTTCGTTTGCTGCATTGACTATGTTTTTCATTTTCATGATGCATTTTACGTTTAGTTTTTAGTTGTCCTAGTCACTTGCATGAGTGCGCTCTCCGTTGCGCTTGAGCTTGAGTCGTGGGGACACGTCTCTGTTTAAGTGTGGGGGGGGGGGGGGGGTTACATTTACATTTCATATTTATCATTGTAGTTTAGCTTAGTTAGCGTAGTTAAAGGAAATTGTAGCGGTTGTGCGCTTGTGTGCGGATTGAGCACACATTTCGACATGTTTTGCCTTATTCATCCTACATGCACTGCCATTAACCGTTTTAGTATAATTTTTTTGATTTTTGTCTTTTTAGTTGGGATGTACAGGGGATGTGGAGTTGACAGAAAAAGCTCTAGAGAGGCGGTTAGTCGTTTCTTTTTCGAGATTAAGGTACATGGCTAAAAGCGCTAGTGGAGGCCGGTGCTTCGCAACTTATGGAACAATAGAGCGCGCTCAGCCACGCAGATGCCAAAGGCGAATACCCAAAGCGTGGCGAGGTGGGAAAACAGACCACCTTTCCTCTGGAAGTTGAGTGTAGGAAAGTGGGCACGGGTGTAAACGCGTGCGCTGACCTGCGCAAGTAGACCAAGGAGGGAGAGCGGGGCGTTGTTCCATAGCTGCTATCCGAAGGCCGAGACTGGAACCATTCTGGGAATATAAGAAAAGTGGACGAAGCCGTATAAAAGGAAAAACCAGTTGACGATATAAGCAAGGAAAAGAAATCAGCGTACGCACACAACTCCATATCAGCGCACGCGCAAGTCCAAAAGTAGGAAAATCGTCAAGGACGAAAGGCTTGAGTTCCCAAGAAGCGCGCGAATGAATCACGCACCTGAAGAAGCTTGCGCGATTAACCATGTACCAGAAATCGGAGTAGAGACCAACGACCAGGAGCCTATAGAGAGCTATCTCCGAATCATCCGAATTAAATTGCATCCTGGCTGAGAGGTAACAATTTTCGAAATTATTATACTAGAATTGTTAAGGGTTTGTGCGCGTAGGTGATAAAGCAACACAGGGTGAACCGCTGTGCAAATCGCGCATGAGTGTAAGGCTGTGCGCTAGACTTCAGAGAGATAATTGTATCTGTGCTTCAGTACTTGTTCGGGACGAACAAGGGCAAGTATGGGGGATTTGATAGAGCCTAGTTATATGCGCTATTTAGATCTTAACACTGTGCTTGTTTTCATTATTTTGTGTACAAGATTACTGGTTTTCGGTATTTTTGTATTTCAGGATAAAACAGGAGCATAAGTGAGATGTGCGCTAGCGGGCGTTTTTAGAGCGCAATGCACGACCTGCGGAGCTAGCAGCGCAAAAGGAGATAGCTGATTCGGACTACAGTGCGCAAACCGACGGCGCGAAGCAAGTACCGCAATCAGCATGCGCATGATAGCAGAGTTTCTAAATATTATCTCCTAGATTTGGGAAGTAGCTAAGATTCTCTCGGACCAAATCTAAGCATTCCTTGGGCTTCAAGACCAGTATATAAGAGGAGGGAAGCTAGGGTTTGAGAGAGAGAGAGAGGACCTATAGAGGAAAGAACACACAGCAGCAAAAACACACGAGCTACTTGACGCGCGTCGTTGTGCGCGCCAAACTTGTAATTTATATCTCCAAGCTCTAGCTAGTGTAGCGGCAAGCAAGGGTCGAACCCAAGAGAACTGACTGTGAAGCGGTTTCTTGTAAATACTGAACTAAAGGGGGTTTGAGTAAATGGTTGCAAGAACAAATGTAAGAAAAGTGTGAATGTCAATCGAAAGAAATATTCAGCTCAGGGAATTCAATAGTGACTGTTATCATCGACTTCTAAATATACGATTCTAATCAAATGAGTGGTCACTCCGACAAAGGTAATGACCTAAAGTATCCCGACAAAGGTGATACTAAGCCTAGATTCTACTACTTGTTTCCACGACAAAGCTTCGACAAGAGTTAATAATCAGAATTGATGAGCGGATAGTTTCACGACAAAGTATACGCTAAACATGCAATACAATTCAGGCAAATTAAGATCCAGAACTTACGAATGAAAAGAAATATGCATTAAATCCAAGTCTCAAACATGAATGTCACTAATTGAAAACCCTAAACTGAAATAGAAGTTTAGCTACTCATATTCATAACTACAAAATACATTAAACTGAAAGGAATAACAAAAACTGTTCGGAATTACTATTCACCGCCGGAAAACACTGTTCACTGCCGGAAAGTATTGTTCACAGCGGAATCACTGTTCACGCAATCTCCAAAATTCCGACCGTCCTCTCTTCCAAACCTCCGTCGTCCCAAAACTTTTCTGTGTCGTCAAAACTGCCATCCCAAACTTCCGAAACCCTAATTGAGATCGGGCTCTAAAATTTGATTTCGGGCCGCGGGCCCGATTGCTGACGTCATCATAAACCTAGCGCGTCCCATGAAGACATTATGTCGCGCGCTCGGAGAATACATTAACGTTCGGCGCGCGACACTAATGTTGACTTCTGGCGCGCGACTCACTGCATTGCACACCCATTTCCGTCAACACCGATTTCGTCCCTAAAAACACCGTTTTGAGCCGCAAGTCTCTTCTCATGTATTCCGAACACCTGAAATGCAAACAACACTAAGAGGTAACTGTTCACATCAAAACATGTCGAAATAGTTGGGTTTAAATGGTTTAGCGAGTCGTATAAATACTCCCCATCAAACCACCCCACACTTAAACTTGTTCGTCCCGAACAAAGAACGAAAACAAGACTCGCGACACCAAAGCAATTCTAATATGCCAATAACTCAACACTGAATTTACCCGAGATGTCCTCACTGATCAGTTCATCAACGCATGCTCACATTCCTTCTTCAATAATGATCAACAAGAAACCGTAATGATACATGTTACCTGAGAGGTCAAGATGTAATTAATGGATGACTGGGAGATAGTCCTCTTTAGACTCCTGACTCCATTCTTCAGCTCGAGGTCATAGTCACGCGCATGCACTGAGTTTGCTTTCTCTGGCACGTGAGAAATCCAAGCTACGAGGAACTCAACTTTTCTTTTTCTCTTTGGTAGGACAGCTTTTGAAACTTTCTTATTTTGTTTGGTCCGAAGACTTCACTCAACTCGATTGTCTTTCTTTCTGAATTTTTTTTTCACATTTGACTGAATTTTCCTTTTGCGCCTTGCTCTCCGATGTGAATTGCTTGTCCCCCTTTTTTCTTTGAACCGTTCCAATCATCGCCTTCGAATAGCAGCATATGGAGCGCGTCCCGCTCTTTCTCATCATTATTCTTTCAGCGCGAGGCAGGATAGGGGTTACCCACCCATTCCCGGTTACTAGGACTAGAGATAGGATGGTTTGTTTTCCCGTCCCACCATTGCATAAACACTGCAATGATGGAGTGAAAGTCTCACCTCTCATAACTTGAAGCGCCAACCTCCACAAACTCAGCGCGCTACGCGACTAATCCCATGAACCTTTGAATGTTTGTCAAGTCCCTCTAGGACATTTTCTGTAAACTCCACATCCTGTAATATCTCAACTCAAAAGCACATATAACATCACGTAACTCGCATCACAAAATTTCAGAAATCATGCAAAGCATACGCATCAAAACCTCATAGCATCGAACATCATCTCATACAATCAGTGTCTTCATCGTAGCATACACAAATCTGAGAAACAAAAACGTGCCCCCTAGTTACCACTAATGCATGCTAATAAAGATAAACGTGCTGACACTACAGACTCAACTACCCCACCCCACACTGTTGAACATAGCCGTGTCCTCACGGATCGACTTATGCTAAAGGGCGGGTCATGCAACACAACCAAATAACATGGATGATAAAAAAATTAAAGAAGGAAAATAGAAACTCCCCTAAAACTCGGCAGAGCCGTCTGTGGGTCCGCTGGGGGATGGGGGGCGCCCGCGTGATCACGTACTCCGGAGGGATCGGCTGCCCTGGAATCCACCCTGGAGGTGCCGGTACTGGCTGCGTCCCAGGTGGCAAGAGATAATCCAACACCTTGTAGGCGTTGAACGCTGCGTCCAATTGTGCCTGGGTGAAGGCCGATGGTTGCTGCTCACCATCTCTGGCTACGCTCTTGTGCGCGGCTCTCCTGGAGCCGGCAGCTGACAACTCAGCCTGCTCTGTCGCTGCTGGCCGCCTGCGGCACCTTTCTGTCGGCAGCGGCTCATGGAGTATCGGGTCCACGTGATATGTCCATGCAAACTGGTCAGGCCTCCGTGGACGAGCAGTGATAGCGCGCATCCCTATAAAAGCCTTCCGCGTGAGAAACGTCGGCGGGATAAGATGGTGCGTGTCCAAGACCGGCTGACCATGCAGGCAGCGCAACATATAGGCGATAAGCCATCCGCAGTATATATCTCCACATGACAATCGCTTCCTCCAAAATTTACTCAGCACATCTAAAAAGTCGAGAGGCGACTGGGTGTGGTAGGAATGAAAGACCTGCATCTCGAATAGAGGAACCTTATCACCTCCATTGTCACGCCCGAAAACTGATCCTGACAGGAGCTTCTGAAGATAGAAATAAGCCGGCTCGCGAAGGGTGCGCGCCTTACTAGCACTGGGACTATAAATCCGATCCGAGGAGAGGACACACCAAGTATCACAAAGTGCTCTCGTCCTCAACGTCCAGTTGTAGTTATCCACCTGCCAACCAAATAATTCCCGCAACTGCGGTAGGTAAGTGACATAATGTTGGCCGCGGTGCCTGTATCGGATACCGAGATGGTCCGCGCGGCCCACATAGTGAAATGATGCTACGAACTCTCGGACGTCCTCTACGTCCGTCTCCGAATGGATGGTCAGGAGTCCAGGCCAGTCAGCTCCTTCAAGCAACCGGGATACACGGTCATACAACCCGCTAGCCCTTAGGAACTCTTCGTCGACAAAAGTACTGGCACCGAACTGCTTCCGGGAGAACTTCTCGTAGAGTTCCTCGAATGTAGGGTCTCTGTGGGTTGGCATCCTGAAAAAAATCGAAACAAGAGCGTATAAGGTAGTAGTCAACGCATGCCAGCAAGTCGCGCGCCGGATTCATACATTAATTCGCGCGGTCAATGACTTAAAGTCTTCCTTCGGTGCGCGAATAATGTACTCACCCGACGCGCAATTTCTGGAAATCGCACCGCGCCTTCACCTACGAACCCTAATCCAATTCTACCCCTAAACTGAAAATTAACACCTCAAATAAGAACCCTAGCATCCCATATCATATATAATTAACCCACAAGCACCAAAAACATCCAATATGCTCCAAAATTGCCGATCAAACCTAAATCCTAAAACTCCCAAAACTTGACAAACATCCAATATTTGGCACGAATTGAGTGTGGGATGGAATGAAAACGTACCTGAAATGGTTAAGCAGTTGGAAAACACCCTGATAATATAGTGAAAACGAGATTTCGAACCTGAGCTGTTTGAGGAGTGAACGGGGTGAAAGAGGGAGGGGGAGGCGCGCTCCAACCCTTATATGTTCCAAGCGCCGCGCTCTGAGCACAACGCGCGCCCGCTGAATACATTAATCGAGCGCTATCTGCAGACATTATGGAAACTAATGTATACTACTGGCGCGGTTTATAATGTTGTCTGGGAACCCGGTACTTACTGAGATACGCCCCAAATTTGCCTCCAAACAACTCTTCCCTAACGGCATTCTAAAGGAAAGACTCTATGAAACACTAAGACACACACTAAGAATTAAAATGGAAAGAAGAAAAATTAAAAAAAACACCGGGTTGCCTCCCGTAGAGCGCCTTTGTTTTACGTCGTTGGCTCGATGGTACCTCAACTCAGTTGTCGCCGTCGCTAGCTTTCATTCTTGAGCATCTGGCGGCGGTCCACCGTAGTAATGCTTCACGCGCTGTCCATTCACCTTAAACCGATTGCCATCGTGTATGGACCTGTCCATCTAGAACGCAATTTGCCAGACATTAGTCGTAATCGTGATGAAAATAAAAGTACCTGCTGGCCAATCTCAGATATCCGCCGTAGGATGAACTTTTCATGATAAAGCTTAGTCTGCGCCTTGTAGTCTGATTGGCTCTCATAAGCCTCTAGGCGCAACTCCTCTAATTCACTCAATTGTAGCTTGCGTTCCATCCCAGACTTTACCAAATCCATGTTGCACTGTTTAAGTGCCCAATACGCCTTGTGCTCCAATTCTACCGGTAAAGGGCAGGCCTTGCCATACACTAAACGATAAGGAGAAGTTCCGATGGGTGTTTTGTAGGCAGTCCTATATGCCCACAATGCATCATTTAAGCGTAGACTCCATTCCTTCCGTGTAGGTTTGACCATCTTCTCTAAGATTCCCTTGATTTCCCGGTTAGAAATTTCAGCCTGGCCATTTGTCTGCGGATGATAAGCTGTGGATGTACGGTGATGAACGTGATATTGTTTTAGTGTGGCAGCCATCATCCTACTGCAGAAATTTGTCCCCTGATCACTGATTATAGCCTTAGGCACTCCGTGTCTGCAAAATATGTTAGTGCGGAGAAAATCCACTACAGTTTTAGCATCATTACACCTAGTAGCCTTAGCTTCTACCCACTTAGACACATAATCTACAGCCACTAAAATGTATAAATAACCATGTGATGCAGGAAATGGACCCATAAATAACCGCCTCTCTAGGCTTAGCTCCATCTTCTAGCAGAATTCTATGCATGCACACCACCGGGCTTATCCCTCGTAAGTACCTCTATGAGCTTTTTTTCTTGTTCATCCTCAAGTCCGCTCTTAATGATCACTGGGAGAGTGTTATTTTCGCCCAAAAATGCGTACTTCAAATGTTCAGGGAGAGGTTTCAGTTCTACAACCGGTGCCTGCACAGAAGAAGGCAACGAAGATTTAGTTTTAAATAACTGAATTTGATTAACCTCATACCTGGGAGTCAGAGGATGAGAAATGTCGAGCTGTGCGAGTGTGGCACGTATGTCCTCGTAGAGAGCGTAGGAATCGTCCTGTGTAAAAATGGCGCACTCCAGTGCTATCCTCAATAGATCTTCGCCGCTGGTGCCTCGTATTTTATGTAATACATCGTCCAACGCATCCAATGCATTTACCGTCGCGTGCTCAGGTGGGTGTTGCATAGCCTTGAATAAATCAAATTTTATTGTCTCGTCTTCCACCTCCATGGTCAGCACCCCTGAGTCGCAATCAACCTTCATCTTTGACGTTTTCAAGAAGGGGAGACCAAGTAGGATAGGTGGATGATCAGCCGGATCACTACTATCCATTCTGAGCACGTAGAAGTCAGCTGGAAAGATCAAGTCACCAACCTGCACTAAAACATCTTCTATGATACCTTCAGGTCGCTGACAAGATCTATCTACCAATTGAATCGTTAGTCCAGGTGGCTTCAAAGGTCCAATGCATAATCTCGAATACAAAGAGTAGGGCAAAACATTTATAGACGCACCGAGATCAAGCATGCAATTTTTGACTCTAATGTTGCCTATAACACAAGGGATGGTAAACATACCTGGGTCTCCGCATTTAGGAGGTATCTTCCTTTGAATAACTGCAGAAACGTTAGCGTTAAACATTACCTGCTCAGATTGAGTTGAACGGCGGCGATTAGTACACAACTCCTTGAGAAATTTAGCGTAGCGTGGAATCTGCTTAATCGCCTCGAGTAGAGGAATATTGATTTCAACCCTTTTGAAGAGATCCCACACTTCTTTATCGATCACTTGCTTCCTAGGGGCCTTAACCTGCAATGGAAACGGCAAATGGGGGTCAGTACGGCGAAGTTTATGAAATTCACAGCGTCTCAGTCAGCCAGATTTGTGAACAAGCAGTTGCTACAGCACACTCTTGTTCACTCGGAAATTGCCTCAGCAAACAATGAACAAGACAGAAGTTTGTTCACCCAGTTCGGCCAACTGCCTACGTCTGGGGAGGACTATTCTCCAATCCTCAATCCACTAAACTCAAAGGTCTCCAAGTACACTTGGTTACAACTCCACGCAACCTATGCTACTCAACCTTGTGTGGATCACTGGACACAATCAGAACAGGCTCTGACTTGTGTCTGCACACCCTCTACAAATGTCAATCTAGAATAGCTACTGTCTCCCCGAAAGTCAGCCTATTCTAAACTACACTCACTCAGCAGGGTTGCTATAGCAACTGCTGTAGCACATAGCTGATGCACAATTGTCCGCGTCGCTCCAAAGCCTTCTGCCGAGCCGATCGAACGATTCCACGAGCGCTGCACACTCTGAAATACTCCCCCTCACTCAGTGACCTCCTGCCACTAGCGAGAACTGCCGCTTAGACACTCGACCGAGCCACACACTCGTCAGTTCTTCCGCGGCTGCCCTTGATCAACCAACAAGCACCACTGCTCTGAATTGGCTTCCCTGATCAAGCTCGGATCAGACTACGCAAGTCCTGATCTCCTTCTGATTCTGTCACCACAGCTCTGCACTCACGCTCTGCTCTCGGGTGATGATCGAAGAACTCGTCCGTCGCACACCCAAAAATTCCTCTCTCTGAATTCAGTGTATGCACCCGTGTATCCCTCAGCTTCGATCACCCTCTCTGCTCTGAACTCCTTTCTCTTAAATAGCAGCACCAGCTTTAAGCAAGACCAGGATTAAGCAATGTCCCAAAAAGAACAATTATCTCCTAAAATTTAGGAGATTAGATTTGATTTTGATCTTCAACACAAATCTCCTTCTCTAGCTAGGAAACCCCACTGGAATATTCTCCACAGCACTTTAAAATAATCTTCTGGTGTTCTCCGTAGAGCTGCCAGGCCTTCTAGCGAAGCCCAGGTTGCTGCTGGTTCCAGGACAGATGTTGCAGCCACTTGAACAAGCTCCTGCTATAGCATCCCCTGCTGTAGCTGCTCCTTGTTCACTTGTGCTGTTGCTGCTCCTTGTTCACTTGTGCTGTAGCTGCTCCTTGTTCACGTGTGCTGGTTTTGTCAAACGCTGCCATACTACATCATCAATCTCCCCCTTGGCATTTTGACAAAACCTTAGAACACTTATGCACACTTCCATGAACCAGTAAATACTCTAAATGAGAAAAAAAAAATTCAACAAGAGAGTAAGAGGTGGCCACACTCGGCCGTAGCACGACCACGCAGGGTCAACCAAAAAAAAATCATCAGTTCATCAGTAGCAGCATTTTACTCTCCTCCTTTTTGTCACAGATGCTCAAGGGGCCTGCTCCTCATCCGCCGGGAATTCCAGGTCCCTGAGCAGACTTCTGATCTGGCCGTGCCTAGTGATAGAGCCTAGTTATACACATTATTTAGGTCATAACCCTATGCTTGTTTGCAATATTTCATAAGCAAGATTACTCGTTTCCAATGTTTTTTGTATATCAGGTCAGAACGAGTCCTTGAGTCGGATACGCGCTAACAGGCAGCGTTCTAGGAGTGAAAGATCAGCCTGCGGAGCTAGCGGCGCAAACAGAAGAAGAAATGGCGAAAGACAGCAGAGGTGCGCTACCCGATTGCGCCAATCAATGCTGTGCGCCAGGCGCAAAGTCCCAGTGACCAGATTTGGAAGTTGCCAAAAGATGAAACTTCCTGGGCACTATTTAAACAAAGAAAGTCTAGGGTTTCAGGGCGGCGGAACATCATCACTCAGTGGCACTCCAGAGGCACTGCGTGGCAGAACTGGAAAACACACGGACCTGTCAAGGAGAGTTGCGCCAGCCGACTGCGCCAGCCAAGAGAAGACACTGCACGCACTATTTGCTATCGTTTTCTCTGATACAGTAGTTGTTATTTACTATTTTATGATGTTTACCACTAGCATGTCTAGCTAAACACTCAGTGTTGGTCGGGCATGAACCTATGATGTATTACCTTTGAGACTTGAGCTTAATGCATAGTTTATTTACTTGTATTAATTCTGTGCGTACTGAGACAGTTAGTTGCATGAGTAGGGGAAGCCTTGAACCGCAAACTTACTTGTGTTGCTTGCTTGTCACCTGTTAAACTAGTTGCATGCGTAGGGTAAGCCTTGAACCGCAAACTTACCGTGACAATTAGGAGTAACGAGTTAGGGTAGGCAGTTGCTACTGTGACAGGATTCGCAGCTGTTTAGTCTAGTTCGAGGATTAATAGCACATGAACTTTGAACGGAACATGCGCGTGTGTTAGGAAGCCTTTACCGGACACTAACCCAAGTAAAACACAAGCTATAGATGTTTGGAGTCGATGATAAGGAATGCATTCATAGAGGATTGTCTGCCCAATACTTCTCATAAACATAGTATCTCATCTCTACTGCTTGCTCACGTCTAGTGCAATTCCCCGCGTTACGATATTCGCTGTTACTCGCGCATCGCGCAAAACCCCCAATCACTCACGCAACCCCCGTTTTCTTAAGTGTAGGTTACTGGCTAAGACTCACTGCTTGCTCCCTGTGGAGATCGACCCTTACTTAACCGCTGTACTAGTGGGAGAGGAAGGATTATATTTGACGCGCACGACGACGCGCGATCAAATTTTAGTAACTAGTTATTTCATTTTGTTTTGTTTTCTCGTTGTTGTTTCTGACAGCGCACAATCACATCAGCCTGCGCAACCTTGAAACAGTTGCGCTGGGCAGATTCTAGTTGCGCACTGACAGACGCAACAACTTCGTTGCCATTTAATTTCGTTTCTTGAGTTTGGATCAGGACATGGAGGATAACAGTGTGGTTGGAGATAACCTGGGAGACAGAACCCCAGAGGAAGCAAGGGCACATAACCGCGCAGCCCTATTCAGAGAGGAAGTGCAGCGTGAGGTCGACGCACGGATGGCCGCTGAACCATACATTGCGCCACCCGTTCGTCCAGTCGCGAGGCGCAGGACAGTGCGCGAAATGTCAGCCCCACTCACTGTTAACCAGCCATGGTGCATAGTGCTTCCGCCCAACGGACAGTTCGAACTGAGGAGCTCACTCATCCATCACATGCCCAAGTTTCACGGAATGAACAACGAAAATCCAGTCAAGCATGTGCGGGAGTTCCTAATCATTTGCGAGAACATGAAGACCTTGGGGGAGAACGATGAAGCGCTGAAGATGAAGGCGTTCCCATTTTCATTGAGCGATGCAGCCAAACACTGGCTGATGAGCCTACCCGCAGGATCAATCCACACATGGGAGCAGCTGCAGAAGAAATTCTTAGACAAATTTTATCCAGCAGCGAAGATTGCGCTGCTCAGAAGGGAATTGGCCGCGCCAAGGCAGAGCGCAGGGGAGTCTCTGTCAGAATACTACGAGCGTTTCAGGGAGCTAGAAGCCAACTGCTACAATCACGGGCTTCCTCAGAATGTGCTGATAGAGAACTTTCTGAATGGACTGCTGCCCATGGAGCTGCGACTACTGAATGCATGCGCAGGAGGGGACATTTGCAACATGTACCCGGAGGATGCATGGCAGCTGATAGAAGATTCTGCTGGGCAGGTAAGACATCAATTGACACTTGAAAGTAGTCGTAATCGTTCTGTGCATCAGGTAGAGGCAAGCGCTGAGATCCAAGAAATGAAGGCCATGCTACAGAAGCTGATGAGTGCGCAGAGCGCACAACCAGTTGCGCCAAAGGTATGTGAATTCTGCAGGTCCACTGAGCACAAGACAGATGAATGCCCAACACTTTTTGAAGAAACTGGAGATGTAAATGCCCTTGGAGGATGGGACAACAGAGGACCGCAGAGGCAGAATCAGCCGCGCTTTGGGCTTGCTGCAAATGGATTCAGATGGAGAGAAGAGAACAATTTCCAGAGGCAGCCCACTGATCAGCGCGCGCCACAGCAGACGGAACAAGCTGCACCCTACAATCCACCGCATCGCCGCACAGACGCACCAGCGCAGAACAATCAGCAACCAAAGCGATCCTTGGAAGATATCATGGGGCAGCTAGCAGATACAGTGCGCAAGAATGACGAAAAGTATGACAAGAGGTTCGAATCCATAGAGAAGCATCTATCACAAATTGCAACCACGGTGTATGAGCTGAAAAAGAGCGATGGCAACCTGCCTTCGCAAGTGATTCAGAACCCTAAAGGAGGAGTTAATGCAGTAACACTGAGGACTGGGCGCACAGTGGGAACAGAGCAGACCGCGCAGGCGCCCGCGCAACCAGTTGCGCAAGTCCCAGATCCAGCAGCTCAGAGTGCGCAACCAGAGCCAGAGGCGCAATCAGAAGCGCCAACCACGAACCAGCAGGGCAAAGCGCCAGGTATGTCTCACTCGACAAACAAGGACAAAAATTGTACTAACATACCTGCTCCTTTCCCTGTGCAGGCACCACTGGCGAGAAAAGAAGCACTGGACAAGGAACTATATGAGCTGTTCAGCAAGGTGGAAATCAACATACCTCTCATAGAAGCTATTCAACAGATTCCCAGGTATGCGAAGTTTTTAAAAGAGCTGTGCACAAATAAAAGGAGGACAGGCGAATGCGCACAGGTAATGCTAAATGCGCAGGCCTCAGCAATCGTGCAACAAAAGGTACCACCTAAGTGCCGAGATCCAGGTACATTCACTATCCCTTGCACCTTAGGTAAAACCACGGTAAGCAATTGCATGATCGATTTAGGCGCATCAATCAATTTATTACCATATTCTCTCTATGCGACTTTGCGCCTTGGACCACTAAAACCTGCAGGTCTCACAATTCAGCTAGCAGATAGATCGTGCAAACAACCTGCAGGCATGATAGAAGATGTCCTAGTTCGAGTGGGAGAGCTGGTGTTCCCAGCAGACTTTTATGTGCTCGAAATGGAGGGTGAATCAAGCGCCAGCGGTGCGCAGATCCTCCTAGGCAGACCGTTTCTGATGACTGCGCGCACGAAGATAGACGTGTGGAGGGGCACGCTCTCCATGGAGGTAGATGGCGAAGAAATCCATTTCAACATCTTCGAAGGGATGCAGCACCCACATGAGGACGCTACTGTGCACGCAATGGACAGCTTTGACGATTTAGTCACAGAAGCGCAGTGTGCGAGCGCAACCATAGGACCAGAGCTACTGACACAGGCAAAGCTGGAGGAGCAAGAGGAGGAGCTAAGCAGTGCTGAACCAACACCCACACAGGTACTTGATATAGTTCATATCTGCACCGCTAACAAAATCTTGCCCTCTATTGAACAGGCACCCAAGATCGAACTGAAGCAACTCCCGGAGCACCTCAAGTACATTTTCTTGGGAGATGAGGACACCCTGCCAGTGATCATCAAGAAGGGATTAGAAAAAGAGCAGGAGGCGCGCTTACAACAGGTGCTGCGCAGGAACCAGCGCGCTATTGGATGGACTCTTGCTGATTTGCGCGGAGTGAGCCCAGACGTGTGCATGCACCGAATTCTGTTGGAAGATGGTGCCAAACCATCCAGGGAGGCTCAGCGCAGGTTAAACCCAAATATGATGGAGGTAGTGCAAAAGGAAGTCCTGAAGTTGCTTGACGCAGGGGTCATATACCCAATCTCAGACAGCAAATGGGTCAGCCCGGTGCACGTTGTGCCAAAGAAAGGAGGAATCACGGTGGAGGAGAATGCGCAGGGCGAGCTAGTTCCCAAGCGCATACAAACTGGCTGGCGCATGTGCATCGACTACAGGAAGCTGAACGCTGTAACGCGCAAGGACCACTTCCCGCTACCCTTCATGGACCAGATGCTGGATCGCTTGGCAGGTAAGCCTTACTTTTGTTTTTTGGACGGATATTCAGGTTACAATCAGATACCCATAGCTGCGGAGGATCAAGAGAAGACCACGTTCACATGCCCCTTCGGAACATTTGCGTTTCGGCGTATGTCTTTTGGGCTGTGCAACGCGCCAGGTACGTTCCAACGCCTCGTCATGAGCATTTTCTCTGATATGATTGGTATATGCATAGAAGTGTTCATGGATGATTTCACTGTATATGGGAGTACCTTTGATGCATGCTTAACACATCTAGATAAAGTCTTAGCGCGCTGCATCTCTAAGAACTTAGTGCTAAATTACGAAAAATGTCATTTCATGGTAACGCACGGAGTAGTACTAGGTCATATCATTTCAGAGGAGGGTATTAAGGTAGACAAAGCTAAGATAGATATTATTTCTAATCTGCCTTATGCCACCAACGTGCGCGACTTGAAATCGTTCTTAGGGCATGCTGGGTTTTACAGGCGTTTTATTAAGGATTTCTCTAAAATTTGCATACCCCTGTCTAACCTGTTGCAAAAAGACGTGTGCTTCGATTTTACTGATGAGTGCAGGGCAGCGTTCGATAAGCTGAAAGAAGCGCTGACCAGTGCGCCAGTGATGCGCGCACCAGACTGGAACCTGCCATTCGAGCTGATGTGTGACGCAAGTGACTACGCAGTAGGAGCAGTCTTGGGGCAGCGCGAGGACAAGAAGCCGCATGCCATCTACTATGCATCGCGCACACTGGACTCCGCGCAGAAGAACTACACCACCACGGAGAAGGAGCTTCTGGCAATTGTATTTGCGCTGGAGAAGTTCCGAGCATATGTTCTAGGCGCCAGAGTCATTATCTACACGGACCACGCAGCTATCCGCTACCTCATGTCCAAAAAAGAGACCAAGCCGTGCCTGATGCGCTGGGTCCTTCTGCTTCAGGAATTCGACTTAGAGATCAAAGATAAGAAGGGCACAGAAAATACCGTCGCTGATCACCTGAGCAGGATCGTTAAGGATGAGGAGCCAGGGCAGATCAAGGAGACATTCCCTGACGAGCATCTGATGGCGCTAACAGGTAAGGTACCATGGTATGCGCATATCGCAAATTACCTGGTCACAGGTGCGTTCCCTCCTCATTTCAATAAAACTCAGTGCATGCGATTGAAACATGAGTCCAAGCACTACCTTTGGGATGATCCTTACATGCTTAGAATAGGTCCAGATCGGATATTAAGACGTTGCGTGCCTGACCATGAGATTAACTCTGTGTTGATGTTTTGTCATGCGCACGCCTGTGGAGGACATTTCGGTCCCAAGCGCACGAGCAGGAAGATCTTGGACTGCGGATTCTACTGGCCGCACCTATTCAGAGATGCCTATGACCACTGCAGGAAGTGTGACAGGTGCCAGCGCACTGGAGGGATCTCCGCGCGCAACGAGATGCCGCAGACCCCGATTTTGGTGGATGAAGTGTTCGATGTTTGGGGAATCGACTTCATGGGTCCATTTCCCCCATCTGCCGGCTACGAGTACATACTGGTGGCCGTGGATTACGTATCCAAATGGGTCGAAGCTAAGGCCACGCGCAAGGATGATGGTAAGACTGTCGCTGATTTTCTCAGAACTAACATATTTTGCAGGTACGAAGTGCCTAAGGCAGTTATCAGCGACCAGGGGACGCACTTCTGCAACAGGGTTGTGGCGCAAGTTTTCAAGCACTATGGGGTGCGCCACAAGACGTCCACCGCTTACCATCCGCAGACAAATGGACAGGCCGAAGTTTCTAACAGAGAGATCAAGCGCATCTTGGAAAAGACTGTGAGGCCGTCGCGCAAGGATTGGAGCCAGCGCCTGGATGATGCGCTATGGGCATACCGCACTGCACACAAAACGCCCATTGGAACCTCACCATTCCGGCTGGTCTATGGGAAGGCATGCCACCTGTCAGTAGAGCTCGAGCACAAGGCATATTGGGCCTTACGTATTTGCAACCTGAACCTGGATGAGGCAGGAAAAGAGCGCGCATTTGAGCTGAGCGAACTAGAAGAGTTGCGCCTGGACGCCTATGAGGGACTGCGCGATTACAAAGCGCGCACCAAAGCATTTCACGACAAGCATATCCTCCGGCGCACGTTTGAACCAGGAGATCAGGTATTATTGTTTTCATCCCGCCTGAAGCTCATGCCTGGGAAGTTGCGCAGCAAGTGGACGGGACCGTACACCGTCACCAAGGTTTTCCCCTACGGCACAATTGAATTAGAAGACGGGCACCAGCATCGTTTTCAGGTTAACGGGCAGAGAGTCAAACGGTACTTGGGCGAACCTTGGGATGGCACAGCACGCAACATTGACTTGGCCGAGCCAGAGATAGTGGACGCGCAAGCTGCTGCGCCAGACGCACCACCAGATGCTTCAGAGGGAGAACTAGCACCCATCGCCTATATCTCCTCTTCCTCTGCATCTACCCTCATTACGAATAATGTATCACATGCTGACCTTCCCTTTTATCCTTTGCGCAGGACCAATGAGATCGTAACACAAGCACTGGCGCAAGGACACTCAGGAGCAAGAGTGGGGGAGGCTGCAGACGCACTTCTTGGCACGTAACGAGGTACCGTCGAGCCAACGACGTTAAACAAAGGCACTTGTCGGGAGGTAACCCGACACATTTTATTTTGGCACATTTTATTCCGCTTGTTTTGCTTTTTTTTGAGTGTTTTTAGCTAGTTTAGGGTTTGGTAGTTTTTTTTAGTCACACAAGTGCGCAGGACCGTGCGCCTATCAATGCGCAGGTCAGTTGCGCTAGCCAGAGGGGGGTATATAAGGCCAGACTTAGAAAAATTCCCAGCACTTTTCACTCGACCGTTGCACACGAGCTCCCGCCTTCAGACCTCTGCCGTCGATCAGCGCCCAACCCACCGTCCGACTAGAGGGATTCAAGGACAACACGACCGCACAGCACCCAGGTAACCCCCCGATTCCGCTTTGAGCCGCTTCTGTTAGGGTTTGCGCGGAGGAGACAGTTTTTAGGGTTTTGAAATCGCACCAGGCTAGAGTGCGCGGCTTGGAGTGCTGTTTTGTGCGTTGAGTAGGCGACCAGTAGGCGCTCGTTCGGTGCAAGTTTCAGAGGATTCTGGGCAGTTTCGATTTTTAGGGTTTTGGGGAGCATTGACCGCGATTGACCGGAGCCCAGCGCAAGATGAGACCCGCCACAGACCAGGAGACCCCAGCGGCTTTCGCTAACAAGTATGCAGCGTTCATCAGCCTGGACATGTACGGGACACCGTACATCTGCCGAGATTTCCTGCGCGAGGTAGGATTAGAGGCCCTCGTGGCGCAGAGGCTAGCGATTGCCGGCTGGGAGGCGCTAATGGACCTCCGCAGCGCATCAGACCAGGAAGATACGTGTGAGTTCCTGGCGTCTCTGGAGGCAGGGGACAGGGAGATCAGATATAGACACAGGGGTGTCTGGTTCATAGCCTCGGAAAGGAGGCTGAGGCGCGCATTCGGGTGCGCCAAGGTGCGTGAGGAGGAGTTAGACACGCACAATAACCAGGAGGCTTGGCGGGACATGGCAACAGGGCCAGCATTCGCCGCGGGGCGCAGCAGGGGCCGAGAGCTGCGCGACCCATGGCTGTTCTACTTATGGCGCATCGTGGCCTACACAGTCATTGGCCGTTTCAACGGCGCACCAAAGATCAGCCTCCTGGATATGGAGATTTTGAAGGGGCTTTATTATGGGCAGAAAGTGTTGTTCATCCTGAACATGGTGCATCATTGGAGCCGAGTCAGCATGAGGGGGCCGCTGACGTGTGGAGGCCTTATCACGCACTTGCTGCGGGCCTTACATGGAGAGCCCGAGGTGCCAGAACACACCTTGGTGCAGGCTATACCTCTGGACCGCGCCTACATGCTGCAAATCAGGGCGGTAGCTGTTCGGGACGATGGCACACTAGAGTGGTGCTACCGTCTGCAACCAGCCAGACCACCGCGGGCCAGAGCAGAGAGCAGTGCGCAAGGCGCAGCAGCAGCCGCAGCAGCCGCCGCAGCAGATGAAGAGATGGAGGAGGCCCTAGAACCAGAGGTGCCTCTAGTCAGGCGCCCAAGGACCCGGGCGCAGACTGGAGCGCACCAGAGGGCCCGTGCACCACAGGGGGAGCCAGTGACCATTTCCATCGAGGATTCTCCCCCTCGTGCACGTGCCAAGCGCCCAAGGACTGAGACTGAGGAGGCGCCCGAGGAAGCCACTGCCGAGCAGCGCATGTTGTTCAACGTCATGCGCGTGCTCGAATACTTAGCACCAGAGGGGGCGGATTTAAGTATGAGTCCACCATCCGGGTGGAAATTTGGAGACGCGATTCCCCCTCTCCTCAGCCTCCACCATCCTCCTCCTACCCGAACCCCAGCCCAGCCAGCCAGCCCTCCTGCTCAGCCCTCAGCAGCACCCTCTCCAGCACCAGCCCCAGCACCCCCAGCAGAGTCAGCACCTGCATCAGCCCCAGCGCCAGCAGCAGAACCCACCCCTGAACCTGAACCAGTACAACCACCAGCAGTTTCCCCTGCCCGGCCTTCTGTTCCGGAGTCCCCCATTAACTTTCCCAGCGTAGACTCCGATTCCATATGGGAGTCACTTTCCGAGGATGACCTCGCAGCACAGCTTCCTCCCCTCACCGTAGTACCACCAGCCTCCAGCACCGATTCCTTAACAGATTCTTCAGAGGAGGAGGCGCATGATTCAGAGGCTGATTCTAGCTCGGAGGACTTCTAAGGCCTTGGGCAGGCGCAGTGATTTTCTTTAGGGTGGTGTCTTTTATTTTGCTGCGTCTAGTTGACTATTATGTGTGCTGAATATTTGTGCCCTACATTCTGTGCCTCCCTTGCTATATTTTGTGTGACTATTTGTGTTCACTCTTATGTTCTTTATTTTCGTTGCATTGCATGCATGTGCGCCGTCTCCTTGCGCTTGAGCTTGAGTCGTGGGGACACGTCTCTGTTCAAGTGTGGGGGGGGGGGGGGGGGGCGGGGCGTTACTCTTACATTTCATTTTTTGAGCATTTTTTAGTATAGCTTAGTTTAAGTTGAAGAGAATTAGTAGCAGTAGTGCGCTAAGGTGCAGGATGCGCATGCGCTCCAGCTTGTTTTGCGCTATCCGTATTGCGTGCGCCGTTCTCTACTGTTTTAGCATAATTTTTTCGTTTTTTCTGCTCCTGTTAGTTGGGATATACAGGGGATGTGGAGTTGATAGAAATGCTCCAGAGAGGCGGTTAGTCGCTTGTGCTTCGAAGGCGAGGTATATGGTCGAGTGCGCTAGTGGAGGCCGGTGCTTCGCAACCTTCGGAACAAAAGAGCGCGCTCAGTCACGCAGATGCCAAAGGCGAAATACCCAAAGCGTGGCGAGGTGGGAAAACAGACCACCTTCTCTCTGGAAGCCGAGCTAAGGAAAGCGGGCGCGGATGTAAACGCGTGCGCCGACCGGCGCAGACGGACCAAGGAGGGAGAGCGGAACGAGTTCCATAGCTGCTATCCGAAGGCTGAGATTGGAACTGTTCTGGGAATGAAACAAATTGGAAAGGAAGCTGTACAAAAGAAAAATACCAGCAGAAGCAGATGATTTGCGTTACAAAGAATCAGCATGCGCACTACTTAGTACCTGCGTGCGCAAGACCAAAAGGATATCATCAAAGGCTCAGGTTCCCAGGAAGCGTGCGAACGAATCACGCACTGGAAGAAGCTCGCGCAAGAAACCATATACCTACCTTCGGAGCGGGAGCTGACAACCAGGAGCCTAAGAAGAGCTATCTCCCAGTCATCCAAAGATCTTCATCCCGGCTGAGAGGTAATGAAATTTCGGGATTATTATATTAGAACTATTGAGTGCAGTTGTGCGCAGGTGATAGAGCAGCACAAGTTGAGCAACTGTGCATTTTGCGCTAGAATGCAAGGCTGTGCGCTAGTCTCCAGAAAAGGTAATTGTATCCGCGTTTCAGTACTTGTTCGGGACGAACAAGGGGCAAGTGTGGGGGGTTTGATAGAGCCTAGTTATACACATTATTTAGGTCATAACCCTATGCTTGTTTGCAATATTTCATGAGCGAGATTACTCGTTTCCAATGTTTTTTGTATATCAGGTCAGAACGAGTCCTTGAGTCGGATACGCGCTAACAGGCAGCATTCTAGGAGTGAAAGATCAGCCTGCGGAGCTAGCGGCGCAAACAGAAGAAGAAATGGCGAAAGACAGCAGAGGTGCGCTACCCGATTGCGCCAATCAATGCTGTGCGCCAGGCGCAAAGTCCCAGTGACCAGATTTGGAAGTTGCCAAAAGATGAAACTTCCTGGGCACTATTTAAACAAAGAAAGTCTAGGGTTTCAGGGCGGCGGAACATCATCACTCAGTGGCACTCCAGAGGCACTGCGCGGCAGAACTGGAAAACACACGGACCTGTCAAGGAGAGTTGCGCCAGCCGACTGCGCCAGCCAAGAGAAGACACTGCACGCACTATTTGCTACCGTTTTCTCTGATACAGTAGTTGTTATTTACTATTTTATGATGTTTACCACTAGCATGTCTAGCTAAACACTCAGTGTTGGTCGGGCATGAACCTATGATGTATTACCTTTGAGACTTGAGCTTAATGCATAGTTTATTTACTTGTATTAATTCTGTGCGTACTGAGACAGTTAGTTGCATGAGTAGGGGAAGCCTTGAACCGCAAACTTACTTGTGTTGCTTGCTTGTCACCTGTTAAACTAGTTGCATGCGTAGGGGAAGCCTTGAACCGCAAACTTACCGTGACAATTAGGAGTAACGAGTTAGGGTAGGCAGTTGCTACTGTGACAGGATTCGCAGCTGTTTAGTCTAGTTCGAGGATTAATAGCACATGAACTTTGAACGGAACATGCGCGTGTGTTAGGAAGCCTTTACCGGACACTAACCCAAGTAAAACACAAGCTATAGATGTTTGGAGTCGATGATAAGGAATGCATTCATAGAGGATTGTCTGCCCAATACTTCTCATAAACATAGTATCTCATCTCTACTGCTTGCTCACGTCTAGTGCAATTCCCCGCGTTACGATATTCGCTGTTACTCGCGCATCGCGCAAAACCCCCAATCACTCACGCAACCCCCGTTTTCTTAAGTGTAGGTTACTGGCTAAGACTCACTGCTTGCTCCCTGTGGAGATCGACCCTTACTTAACCGCTGTACTAGTGGGAGAGGAAGGATTATATTTGACGCGCACGACGACGCGCGATCACCTAGCTTCCTTCCTTTTGGCTTCGGCTTCAAGACTGAGCAGCTCAGATCTGAGATGGCTCACAATTCAAACATGGAAAGCTGATTGAATCGTTGCAGCAAGGGGAAGGGATTCCTCCAGAGGAGCTGGGGCTTAAGCACCAACCAAGAGAGGGTCCTCATAGGCTATGTCCACTGCATGTTTCCCTTTGAACAATTTGTGGTCTACTGTAAAGACCTGCAGCTCCTCAGATAAGCGTTCAGAAATCTCACCAAGCTCCGGATGCTGTGAAACCATCATCCCATAGATGAGGGAGGGTAGCACGATGGGCTTGCTGGAGGCAGCGCTGCCGGCATGAGTAGCCAGCCGGGGGAACATCACACTACCCAGGCTGATTTTCCTCCTTTTCCCAATAGAGTAGAGAAGGTTAGCAAAGGTTCTGCTAACCTTCCCCCTGTGAGAGCTGGGGATCCAGTTTCTAATGCCCAGATGATACAGCAGGGCATTTTTGGAGGTGAGTTCAGCAGCACTAAGGTTTGGACCACCGCAAGACAAGCACACTCCCCCTGTCAGAACCTTAGCCAGCATCTCTGGCTGAACATTTGTGGGCGCTCTGGCAATTTCATGGATCTCAAGAAACTCATCGATTTTTTCAGGGGTAATAAGAACTGTCTTACCCCGCACTTAACTCTTTCCAAACTCATCTCCTCCTTCCTCACCAAACTTTTCTTCCATATTTACAATAAATTTCCTAACAAGGGCAATATTGAATCTGAATGGGTAAGTCAGGGATCTGAGAAGGTTTACCTCAGTGAGAAGCTGAATGGTGGCTGCTAATTTGTACTTGTCCAGGTCCAGCCTCTTTTCTGACACAATGTGCTTTCTCTCAACAGCACTCCATGATTGAGAGGCATTTCTATTTCTGAACCAAATCCCCCCCCCCCCCACTGTGATTGCAGTTGTGTCTGCCAATGCAGGTCCTCTCTCAGACGGTTCACCAGTAGCACCTTCATCTTCTTCACTTGATTCCTCCTCTTCACTGCGGGAGACAGGAATTAGAATAGGGGCTTTTCCTTTGTCTGAGGGTGGCGGAGGATGTGCTGCAGCAGGTTCTTGTTCAGGGGACTCAGCTTCTATCTCCTCCCCTTCACCTACAATGCCAGGGGACATGACAAGTGTTCTGCATCTCTCTTCAGCAGAACCTGCTACAGCATCCTCTATAGCTTGTTCTTCTCCCGAGACTTCTTCAAGCACAGCCTCTTCAGTTAACACTGCTGCACTGGATACAGGCTCCCCGTCACAAACCAAGTGCCTCCTTTTCTGCGAAGTTCCTTCTTGTGAAGGAGCGCTGTGCCACACAGGGAGAGGTGCTGTTTCCCACACCACCACGTCTAGACGCTGAGCAGGGGCTTCATTGCGTGACTTAGACCTCCTTTCAGACCTGCCTTGTAGATCTGCTGCCAGATTCTTCTTCAAACCTCGAGTCTTCACCATTGTTGCGGGATTGAAGAGGGTTTGAGGAACGCACCGTGAGGATGATCAGCAACGATTTTGGGAAGCGCCTTCAACTTGTCTTTGCCCTAGAAATTGATTTACCCGTTATTTTCTTTTCCAATTTGAAGCTTCTGGATCACGTGCCACACATGTGCCTTCTCCCAGCTTTAGCAACCAAAATATGTGAACAAGCTTATTCTGACCAGGTTGCTATAGCAGACGCGAGCTAGTTCACCTGCTCATTCCGGATGACTGCTTTGTTTGGGGGATCCTTGTGAGGTTCTGATGATGATTTCTTCACTCATACCTTGGTTTGTCTAGAGTTCCTCCTCTTCTGATCCTCAAGACTCCTGTCTCTTTGTTTGTCATATTTGGGTTTCCACACCTGTATTACCTGTGGCTTTCTCCTGTCTTTAGCTTTCCAGTGCCCTGGTGCAGCGATCTTAGAGATCTTCCTCTGTGATTCTTTCCAGTAATAAGCATTTCCCGAAACTACTGGGCAAGGAGTCTTTATGCAGCATGTGTTGGCTCTGGATTTCGTTCCCCCTTTTCCAGCTGAGGAGGTTTTCTGCTGCCGCTTCAGGTTGGAGGATATCTTCTTATTCCCAATACTTGTGCAAGAAGTCCGTTTATTCCTAGGCTTTGGCTTTGTTTTAGAAGGATGATACGCCAGGTGTTGCAGCATCCTCTTGTTCACGTGTCTAGTTCCATCTTTCCCTGCAGGTTTTGGAAAATCATCTGTATTATTCTTTTCATATATCATAGCATTCGAGACTTTAATGAAAACTGTTCATCTAGAGCTTTCTTCACCAGTGTATCCAAGCCCCGTTCTCCCTTTTCCAAGTCTTTGATAAGACAAAATTTCATCCAAAATATTTTTCTGAGAATCAGCTGCCTTGGCCTTTGCTGGTGAGACACCCAAGTTAGTGACTGGGCTTCCTGTGTCTTCTCTTTTCAGAATGGTAACTTGATTATTGGATGAGGGGAGAAATTTCCTTCGTTCTTCTTCCAGAAGATTGACTCTGTCAGTCAATGCTTGATTCGTCTGAAGGACTGCCTCACACTGTTTGAGTATCTTCCCCAGATAGTCAATAAGGCTGCCAGATGAGTCCTCTTCATCTTCACTTTCGGATACTTCAATCCCATAGTGAAATTCATTCTTCTTTAGCTCTTTGAGGTTGAAATCTGATACACTGGTTAGCACAACACAGTTTTCTTTATCACTTTCCTCAGAGTCACTCCATTTTGCTGTCATGGACTTGCTGTTCTTTTTCTCTGAGTTTTTGAGGGGTTTGCTCGGACAGTCAGCCTCAGTATGTCCATACCCTTCACAGTTCCAGCATTGGACTCCCTTTTTCATTTCTTTCTTCTCATCTTCATTCTGAGCAGGTTCCTTACCTTTCCTTTTATTTTCACCA
Organism: Umbilicus rupestris; assembly: GCA_963678935.1. Classification (NCBI taxonomy): domain Eukaryota; kingdom Viridiplantae; phylum Streptophyta; class Magnoliopsida; order Saxifragales; family Crassulaceae; genus Umbilicus; species Umbilicus rupestris. Next base: position 9,216,806 of record OY787612.1, read on the forward strand.
CCCCTTCTGAATTGTTTTCGCGAGGATGAGCTTTGCCCAGTTCTTGAGTCCATGTTCTTCAGGAGCTTTCCAAGGCTCTTGACTAGCATACTTAGCTGATCATCTGGAACTGGCTTCTTGACTTCTGTTTCAGCCTTTAGTCCAACATTCTTGTCCTTAGGTGTGAGATCTTCTTTAACAAGTTTCATCTCAAATTGTTTGAGGGATCCCATCAACTCTTCCAGCTTCATGAATCTGACATTTTGAGCTTCTTCAATGGCCGTCACCTTCATGTCAAATCTTGTGGGCAGCGATCTGAGAACCTTCCTGATCAGCTTCTCTTTAGGGATAGGTTCACCAAGAGCATGGGCTTCATTTGCAAGATCACAAAGTTTAGCATTAAACTCAGTGACAGTCTCCTCTTCCAGCATTCTCAGATTCTCAAACTGTATGGCAATGATCTGGAGTCTTGACAGCTTTACTCTATCAGTTCCTTCATGTGCAGTTTGCAGAATTTCCCACGCTTGTTTGGCCATGTCACAATTTGATATCAGCTTGAAATTGTTAGCATCAACTGCAGCAAAAATTGCATTCAGAGCCTTTGAATTACCAGTTGCTGCAGCTCCCTCTTCAGCAGTACATTGTTCTTCAGGCTTTATCCGTGTGACTCCCTGTCCATCCATGGTGATTGGGGGAGACCACTGGACCACAATAGCTCTCCAGGTCTTCTCATCGATGGCCTTGAGAAAGGCTTTCAACCTAACCTTCCAATATCCATAGTTGCTTTCTTCCAACAATGGAGGTCTGCTTGTGCTCTGTCCTTCCTTCATTGTCGTGGCGTCTTCAGAGACACTGTAGGATCTTTTACTCTGTGTGTTGAGCTCTCGCTCTAATACCAATTGAAATTCGCAGCGTCTCAGTCAGACAGATTTGTGAACAAGCAGTTGCTGCAGCACACTCTTGTTCACTCGAAAATTGAGTCAGCAAACAATGAACAAGACAGAAGTTTGTTCACCCAGTTCGGCCAACTGCCTACGTCTGGGGAGGACTATTCTCCAGTCCTCAATCCACTAAACTCAAAGGTCTCCAAGTACACTTGGTTACAACTCCACGCAACCTATGCTACTCAACCTTGTGTGGATCACTAGACACAATCAGAATAGGCTCTGACTTGTGTCTGCACATCCTCTACAAATTTCAATCTAGAATAGCTACTGTCTCCTCGAAACTCAGCCTATTCTAAACTACACTCACTCAGCAGGGTTGCTGTAGCAACTGCTGTAGCACACAGCTGATGCACAATTGTCCGCGTCGCTCCAAAGCCTTCTGCCGAGCCGATCGAACGATTCCACGAGCGCTGCACACTCTGGAATACTCCCCCTCACTCAATGACCTCCTACCACTGGCGAGAACTGCCGCTTGGACACTCGACCGAGCCACACACTCTCGTCAGTTCTTCCGCGGCTGCCCTTGATCAACCAACAAGCACCACTGCTCTGAATTGGCTTCCCTGATCAAGCTCGGATCAGACTACGCAAGTCCTGATCTACTTCTGCTTCTGTCACCACAGCTCTGCGCTCACGCTCTGCTCTCGGGTGATGATCGAAGAACTCGTCCGTCGCACACCCAAAAATTCCTCTCTCTGAATTCAGTGTATGCACTCGTGTATCCCTCAGCTTCGATCACCCTCTTTGCTCTGAACTCCTTTCTCTTAAATAGCACCACCAGCTTTAAGCAAGACCGGGATTAAGCAATGTCCCAAAAAGAACAATTATCTCCTAAAATTTAGGAGATTAGATTTGATTTTGATCTTCAACACAAATCTCCTTCTCTAGCTAGGAAACCCCACTGGAATATTCTCCACAGCACTTTAAAATATTCTTCTGGTGTTCTCCGTAGAGCTGCCAGGCCTTCTAGCGAAGCCCAGGTTGCTGCTGGTTCCAGGACAGATGTTGCAGTCACTTGAACAAGCTCCTGCTATAGCAACCCCTGCTGTAGCTGCTCCTTGTTCACTTGTGCTGTCGCTGCTCCTTGTTCACTTGTGTTGTAGCTGCTCCTTGTTCACGTGTGCTGGTTTTGTCAAACACTGCCATACTACATCATCAATCTCCCCCTTGGCATTTTGACAAAACCTTAGAAACTTATGCACACTTCCATGAACCAGTAAATACTCTAAATGAGAAAAAAAATTCAACAAGAGAGTAAGAGGTGGCCACACTCGGCCGTAGCACGACCATGCAGGGTCAACCAAAAAAAATCATCAGTTCATCAGTAGCAGCATTTTACTCTCCCCTTTTTGTCACAGATGCTCAAGGGGCCTGCTCCTCATCCGCCGAGAATTCCAGGTCTCTGAGCAGACTTCTGATCTGGCCGCGCCTAGCATCCCTCCTTTTGGCTTCGGCTTCAAGAGTGAGCAGCTCAGATCTGAGATGGCTCACAATTCTGGCACGGAGAGCTGATTGAATCGTTGCAGCAGGGGGAAGGGATTTCTCCAGAGGAGCTGGGGCTGAAGCACCAACCAAGAGAGGGTCCTCATAGGCTATGTCCACTGCATGTTTCCCTTTGAACAATTTGTGGTCTACTGTAAAGACCTGTAGCTCCTCAGATAAGCCTTCAGAAATCTCACCAAGCTCCGGATGCTGTGAAACCATCATCCCATAGATGAGGGAGGGTAGCACGATGGGCTTGCTGGAGGAAGCGCTGCCGGCATGAGTAGCCAGCTGAGGGAACATCACACTGCCCAGGCTGATTTTCCTCCTTTTCCCAATAGAGTAGAGAAGGTTAGCAAAGGCTCTGCTAACCTTCCCCCAGTGAGAGCTGGGGATCCAGTTTCTAATGCCCATATGATACAGTAGGGCATTTTTGGAGGTGAGTTCAGCAGCACTAAGGTTTGGACCACCGCAAGACAGGCACACTCCCCCTGTCAGAACCTTAGCCAGCATCTCTGGCTGAACATCTGTGGGCGCTCTGGCAATTTCATGGATTTCAAGAAACTCATCGATTTCTTCAGGGGTAATAAGAACTGTCTTACGCCGCACCCAACTCTTTCCAAACTCATCTCCTCCTTCCTCACCAGACTTTTCTTCCATATTTACAATAAATTCCCTAACAAGGGCAATATTGAATCTGAATGGGTAAGTCAGGGATCTGAGAAGGTTTACCTCAGTGAGAAGCTGGATGATGGCTGCTGATTTGTACTTGTCCAGGTCCAGCCTCTTTTCTGACACAATGTGCTTTCTCTCAACAGCACTCCATGATTGAGAGGCATTCCTATTTCTGAACCAAATCCCCCCCCCCACTGTGATTGCAGTTGTGTCTGCCAATGCAGGTCCTCTCTCAGACGGTTCACCAGTAGCACCTTCATCTTCTTCACTTGATTCCTCTTCTTCACTGCTGGAGACAGGAATTAGAATAGGGGCTTTTCCTTTGTCTGAGGGTGGAGGAGGATGTGCTGCAGCAGGTTCTTGTTCAGGGGACTCAGCTTCTATCTCCTCCCCTTCACCTACAATGCCAGGGGACATGACAAGTGTTCTATTCATTCTTCAACTCAGTGACGACCGTGATTAACTACGACATTTGCTTTGATAACTCCGCAATAGCACCATCCGTCTTCGCTTGGTATTGTTGAAGATTCACTGCAAAATCATTAACGGTTAGTGGGTTAGTCTGACCTGGCTGATTATAGTTCGTCCTTTGTTGATGCTGATCAGTATTGTTGTAACCCTCTTGTTGCTGACGAAATGGTGGCCGATAAAACTGGGTCTGCTGTTGAGGCGCGGCTTGCTCCTTAGGAAATCCACCCTTGTTCTTCAAACTATATCCATTCGCAGCTAATCCAAACTTCCTCTGAGGCGGTCTGTTGTTGAAATTCTGATATCCTCCTAAAGCGTTCACCTCTGCTGAACTGTCTTCGTACAAGGATGGACACGAATCAGTCTTGTGGCCAACAGCACCACAAAATTCACAGGCTTCACCACATTATCTTGTCCCACCATCATCTTCTGCATCATTTCCTTGAGCTCCTTGATTTCATTGGCCATCTGATTGGTGTTGGAATCCACCTGTGAAACGCTCCTTGCCCTGCTGGTGTCATCCTTTCGACTGGTCTCCTCCCTGAAACGAGCACTCTCAGCGGTCTCATTAATCAAATTACATACCTCAGACGATGTCAAGTTCAGCACTGTGCCACCAGCTGCGGCATCCAACATCATCCTCTCTAAAGGTCTGAGTCCATCCAGCAAATATTCCACTACCATCCTAGCTGGCACCCCAAGATTGCAGCAACTCTGTTCCAATGAATTAAAGCGCTCCAAATAGTCGTACATCGACTCGCTTGGTCCTTGTTTGATCATTGACAGCTCTCTCCTCACTTGAGTCGCTTTAGCCGGAGGGTAATATTTGTCGAGGAATTTCCGCTGCATTTGATCCCATGTGCGAATGCTACCTGAAGGCAAAGACAAAAACCACTATTTTGCTAGGTCAGTTAAACTCAAAGGAAATACTCGGAGCTTAAACCTGTCCTCCGAAGCTGCGTATGGTCTCAATGTTTGGCAGATCCCGGTGAACTCTTGTAAATGCCTCGTCGCGACCTCTCCCGATAATCCTCCAAATTTGGGTAAGTGATGCACCACAGCAGTCTTTATTTCAAAATCATCTTCTTCTGGATCCGTATTGATACATCATGGTTGGTCATTGAAATTTGGTGCAGACAGCTCTCGCATCGTTGGTTCCGGTCTGTGGGCACGCCTGTATGGCTGATGCCCGTAAGGCTGCTGCTGCACATATTGCTGAGGCGGTGGGTTAGGCTCATTGAAACCTTCTGCTCGTGCCCCTGCATCCCTAGCCAGAAATTATCTTTCGCGAAGTTCCCTCTGGCGCGCTCTAAATACTCGCTCCGGCTCTTCATAAAATGGTGCAACCTGCACATCCGGATTTCCTGGTGGTGGTAAAGGACGATTGTTGTTGTTGACCTGATTTTGTTCATTGTTTTGGCGGCCATCACCGTTAACACTACCTGCGTGAGACATGCTGGAAAGAGCAATTTACCGCAATAAAAAAAAACACAGAAATAATTGAAAACTAAATATAAAAAGAAAAGAAACTCTTCACCGTAGCAGCTCCCCGGCAACGGCGCCAAAATTTGACGCGCGTCGTTGTGTGCGCCAAACTTATAATTTATATCTTCAAGCTCTAGCTAGTGTAGCGGCAAGCAAGGGTCGAACCCAAGAGAACTGACTGTGAAGCGGTTTCCTGTAAATACTGAACTAAAGGGGGTTTGAGTAAATTGTTGCAAGAACAAATGTAAGAAAAGTGTGAATGTCAATCGAGAGAAATATTCAGCTCAGGGAATTTAATAGTGACTGTTATCATCGACTTCTAAATATACGATTCTAATCAAATGAGTGGTCACTCCGACAAAGGTAATGACCTAAAGTATCCCGACAAAGGTGATACTAAGCCTAGATTCTACTACTTGTTTCCAAGACAAAGCTTCGACAAGAGTTAATAATCAGAATTGATGAGCGGATAGTTTCACGACAAAGTATACGCTAAACATGCAATACAATTCAGGCAAATTAAGATCCAGAACTTACGAATGAATAGAAATATGCATTAAATCCAAGTCTCAAACATGAATGTCACTAATTGAAAACCCTAAACTGAAATAGAAGTTTAGCTACTCATATTCATAACTGCAAAATACATTAAACTGAAAGGAATAACAAAAACTGTTCGGAATTACTATTCACCGCCGGAAAACACTGTTCACTGCCGGAAAGTATTGTTCACAGCGGAATCACTGTTCACGCAATCTCCAAAATTCCGACCGTCCTCTCTTCCAAACCTCCGTCGTCCCAAAACTTTTCTGTGTCGTCAAAACTGCCGTCCCAAACTTCCGAAACCCTAATTGAGATCGGGCTCTAAAATTGATTTCGGGCCGCGGGCCCGATTGCTGACGTCATCGTAAACTTAGCGCGTCCCATGAAGACATTATGTCGCGCGCTCGGAGAATACATTAACGTTCGGCGCGCGACATTAATGTTGACTTCTGGCGCGCGACTCACTACACTGCTCACCCATTTCCGTCAACGCCGATTTCCTCCCTAAAAAACCGTTTTGAGCCGCAAGTCTCGTCTCATGTATTCCGAACACCTGAAATGCAAACAACACTAAGGGGTAACTGTTCACATCAAAACATGTCGAAATAGTTGGGTTTAAATGGTTTAGCGAGTCGTATAAATAATCCCCATCACTACTCCAGCCCAGATTCTGCGCGAACCACCTGCGCCAGCCGAAAACAGCAATCTGCACTTGCGCCGACCTGCTACTTTTCCCCTACTGCCTTAGTTTTAATTATTATTTCTATGATGTTTGTTTCTAGCATGTCTAGCTAAACACTTTGTATCGGTTGGGCATGATTCTATGAAGTATTTCCTTTGAGACTTGTGCTTAATGCTTAGTTCGTGTACTTATATTAATTCTATGCATATGGGTGATAATTAGTTCTGCGAATAACAGAAGCCTTGAACCGCAATCTTATTCTAACTGCTCGTTATTGTATGTTAAACTAGTTGATAACTTGACGGACAACTAGTAGTAACGGATAGAGCCTAGTTATATGCGCTATTTAGATCTTAACACTGTGCTTGTTTGCATTATTTTGTGTACAAGATTACTGGTTTTCGGTATTTTTTGTGTTTCAGGATAAAACAGGAGCATAAGTCAGAGGTGCGCTAATGGACGTTTTTAGAGCGCAATGCACGATCTGCGGAGCTAGCAGCGCAAAAGGAAATAGCTGTTTCGGACTACAGTGCGCAAACCGACTGCGCGAAGCAAGTAGCACAATCAGCGTGCGCAGAATGGCAGAGTTTCTAAATATTGATCTCCTAGATTTGGGAAGTTGCTAAAAGTCTCTCGGGCCAAATCTAAGCATTCCTTGGGCTGCAAGACCACTGTATAAGAGGAGGGAAGCTAGGGTTTGGAGGAGAGAGAGAGCAGATAGAGAGAATGACACTTAGCAGCAAAACACACGAGCTACTTCAGCCAGAGTCTGCGCGAACCATTTGCCCAGCCGAGAACAGCAACGCGTAATTGCGCCAACCTGCTACGTTTTCTCTTGTTGCCTTAGTTTTATTTATTATTGCTATGATGTTTGTTCTTAGCATGTCTAGCTAAACACTTTGTATTGGTTGGGCATGATTCTATGAAGTATTTCCTTTGAGACTTGTGCTTAATGCTTAGTACATCTACTTATATTAATTCTATGCATATGGGTGATAATTTTGTGCGAATAAGGGAAGCCTTGAACCGCAATCTTATTCTAATTGCTAGTTATTGTATGTTAAACTAGTTGATAGCTTGACGGTGACAACTAGGAGTAACACACTAGGATAATCAGCTGCTACTGTGATACGATTCGTGGCTACTTAGACTAGTTTCAGGAATTAATAGCTCATGGACTTTGATCGGAACATGCGCGCATGTTAGGAAGCCTTGACCGGACACTAACTTAAGTAGAACTGCACTATAGATGTTTAGAGTCGATGATAAGGGATACATTCATAGAGGATTGTCTGTACCGATACTCTTCATAGTCATAGTACTTAAAATCTACTGCCTGCGCATGTATCGTGCAGTTCTGCTTTCACCACTGTCCATTCGCGCACCTGCGCAACCCAATTACTCACAACCCCAATTTCGTAAGTTGTAGGTTGCTAGCTAAGACGAGTCTGCTCGCTCCTTGTGGGATCGACCCTGACTTAGCCGCTATACTAAGTGGAGAAGGAAGGATTAATTTGACGCGTACAACGACGCGCGATCAGTAACGCACTAGGATAATCAGCTGCTACTGTGATAGGATTCGTAGCTGATTAGACTAGTTTCAGGAATTAATAGCTCATGGACTTTGATCGGAACATGCGCGCACGTTAGGAAGCCTTGATCGGACACTAACTTAAGTAGAACTGCACTATAGATGTTTAGAGTCGATGATAAGGGATACATTCATAGAGGATTGTCTGTACCGATACTTATCATAGTCATAGTACTTAATATCTACTGCCTGCGCACGTATCGTGCAATTCTGCTTTCACTACTGTTCATTCGCGCACCTGCGCAACCCAATCACTCACAACCCCAATTTCGTAAGTTGTAGGTTGCTAGCTAAGATGAGTGATAGAGGCTATTTGTACGCATTATTTAGATCATAACCCTATGCTTGTTTGCAATATTTTATGAGCAAGATTACTCGTTTCTAGTGTTTTTGTATTACAGGGCAAAACGAGTCCTTGAGTCGGATACGCGCTAACAGGCAGCGTTCTAGGAGTGAAAGATCCGCCTGCGGAGCTAGCAGCACAAGCAGGAGAGAAGTTGGCGAGAGTCAGCAGAGGTGCGCTAGCCCATGCGCTAGCCGATGCCGTGCGCCAGGCGCAGAGTCCAGTACTACCTAAACTTGACATGACCAGATTTGGAAGTTGCCAAGTGTGGACCTCTCGAGCAGTATATAAAGGGGAGAAGGTCTAGGGCTTGAGAGCATCATATCATCATCAGAGCCTCACGAGAGAGCGAGTGAGAGGCAAAACGAGAAAACACACGGACTTGTTGAGAGGATTTGCGCCAGCCGACTGCGCCAGCCGAGAAGACAAGCTGCACGCACTGTTTGCTACTGTTTTCTCAGACACATTAGTCATTATTTACTATTCTATGATGTTTATCACTAGCATGTCTAGCTAAACTCTTAGTGTTGGTTGGGCATGAATCTATGATGTACTTTCTTTGAGACTTGAGCTTAATGCATAGTTTACTTACTTGTATTAATCCTGTGCATACGGAGACAGCCAGTTGCATGAGTAGGGGAAGCCTTGAACCGCAATCTTACTTGTGTTGCTTGCTTGTCATATGTTAAACTAGTTGATAGCTTTACGGTGACAACTAGGAGTAACGAGCTAGGGTAAGCAGTTGCTACTGTGACAGGATTCGCAGCTGTTTTAGTCTATGTTCTATGGATTAATAGCACATGAACTTTCAACGGAACATGCGCACGTGTTAGGAAGCCTTGACCGGACACTAACCCAAGTGAAATTAAGCTACAGACATATTAGAGTCAGTGATAAGGAATGCACTCATAGAGGATTGTCTGCCCAATACTTCTCATAGTCATAGTATCTAATCTCTACTGCCTGCGCACGTCTAGTGCAAATTTCCTGCGTTACACTAGTTACTGTTCATTTGCGCATCGCGCATTTCAATCACTCACACACCCCCCCCCCATTTTCGTAAGTGTAGGTTGCTAGCTAAAGACTTACTATTTGCTCCCTGTGGAGATCGACCCTTACTTAACCGCTGTACTGAGTGGAAGAGGAAGGATTATATTTGACGCGCACAACGACGCGCGATCAAATTTTGGCGCCGTTGCCGGGGAGCAACACAGCTAAGTTTTAACTAGCTTACTTTTTTTTTCATTTTTAGTAACTAGTTATTTCAGTTTGTTTTCTCGTTGTTGTTTCTGACAGCGCGCAATCACATCAGCCTGCGCAACCTTGAAACAGTTGCGCTGCGCAGATTCTAGTTGCGCTCTGACAGACGCAACAGCTTAGTTATCTTTTAATTCCGTTTTCTTTGAGATATAAAACAGATCATGGAGGATAACAGTGTCGTAGGAGACAACTTGGGGGACAGAACCCCAGAGGAAGCAAGAGCACACAACCGCGCAGCCCTGTTCAGAGAGGAAGTGCAGCGCGAGGTTGAGGCAAGGAGGGCTGTTGAAGTGTATAATGCGCCACCCGTGCAACAGGTCGTGCGACGCAGAACAGTGCGCGAGATGTCAGCCCCGATCACTGTCAACCAGCCTTGGTGCATCGTGCTTCCGCCAGACGGACATTTTGAGCTAAGGAGCTCGCTCATCCATCACATGCCCAAGTTCCACGGGATGAACAACAAAAATCCAGTCAAGCATGTGCGAGAGTTCCTAGTCATCTGCGAGAACATGAAGACCAAAGGGGAGAGTGATGAGGCGCTGAAAATGAAGGCATTCCCATTTTCATTGTGTGATACAGCCAGACATTGGTTGATGAACTTACCCGCAGGATCCATTCACACATGGGAGCAGCTGCAGAAGAAATTCCTAGTTAATTCTATCCAGCAGCAAAGATTGCGCTGCTCAGAAGGGAACTGGCCGCGCCAAGGCAGAGCGCAGGAGAGTCTCTGTCAGAATATTACGAGCGTTTCAGGGAGCTGGAGGCCAACTGTTACAATCACGGCCTGCCCCAGAATGTGCTGATAGAGAACTTTCTGAATGGACTGCTGCCCATGGAGTTGCGACTACTGAATGCATGCGCAGGCGGGGACATTTGCAACATGTACCCAGAGGATGCGTGGCAGCTGATAGAAGACTCTGCTGGGCAGGTAAGACATCAACTAACGCTTGAAAATAGTCGTGCTCGTTCTGTGCATCAGGTCGAAACAAGCGCTGAGATCAAGGAAATGAAGGCCATGCTGCAGAAATTGATGAGTGCGCAGAGCGCACAACCAGTTGCGCCAAAGGTATGTGAATTCTGCAGGTCCACCGAGCACAAGACAGATGAATGCCCAACACTTTTTGAAGAATCTGGAGATGTCAACGCTCTTGGAGGATGGGACAACAGAGGGCCGCAGAGGCAGAATCAGCCGCGCTTTGGGCTTGCCGCAAATGGATTCAGATGGAGGGAAGAGAACAATTTCCAGAGGCAGTCCACTGATCAGCGCGCGCCACAGCAGACGCAACCAGCTGCGCCCTACAATCCACCGCATCGCCGCAATGACGCACCAGCGCATAACAACCAGCAACCGAGGCGATCCCTAGAAGATATCGTGGGGCAGCTAGCAGACACAGTGCGCAAAAATGACGAGAAGTATGACAAAAGGTTCGAGTCCATCGAAAAGCAGTTATCACAGATCGCAACCACAGTATATGAGCTAAAAAAGAGCGATGGCAACCTGCCTTCGCAAGTGATTCAGAACCCTAAAGGAAGAGTCAATGCAGTGACACTGAGGACTGGGCGCACAGTAGGAACAGAGCAGACCGCGCAGGCGCCCGCGCAACCAGTTGCGCAAGTCCCGGATCCAGCAGATTAGAATGCGCAACCAGAGCAAGATACGCAACCAGAAGCACCAGCCACAAACCAGCAGGGCAACACGCTAGGTATGTCTCAGTCCAGAAACAAGGACATAAAGCGTACTAACATATCTGCACCTTTCCCTGTGCAGGCACCATTGGCTAGAAAGGAAGCGCTGGACAAGGAGCTTTATGAGTTGTGCAGCAAGGTGGAAATCAATATTCCCCTCATTGAAGCTATTCGGCAGATTCCCAGGTATGCAAAGTTTTTAAAAGAGCTGTGCACAAACAAAAGGAGGAAGGGCGAATGCGCACAGGTAATGCTAAATGCGCAGGCCTCAGCAATCGTGCAACAGAAGGTACCACCTAAGTGCCGAGATCCAGGTACATTTACTATTCCATGCACGCTAGGTAAGACCACAGTGAGTAATTGCATGATCGATTTAGGCGCATCCATCAATTTGCTACCTTATTCCCTATATACGACGTTGCGCCTTGGACCACTTAAGCCTGCAGGTCTCACCATTCAGCTAGCAGATAGATCGTGCAAACAACCTGCAGGCATGATAGAAGATGTCCTAGTTCGAGTAGGAGAGCTGGTGTTCCCAGCATATTTTTATGTGCTCGAAATGGAGGGTGAATCAAGCGCCAGCGGTGCGCAGATCCTCCTAGGCAGACCGTTTCTGATGACCGCGCGCACAAAGATAGACGTGTGGAGGGGCACGCTCTCCATGGAGGTAGATGGCGAAGAAATCCATTTCAACATATTCAAGGGGATGCAGCATCCACATGAGGACGCTACAGTGCACGCAATGGACAACTTAGATGATCTAGTCGCAGAAGCGCAATGTGCGAGCGCAACCGTAGGACCAGAGCTACTGACACAGGCAGAGCTGGAGGAGCACGAGGAAGAGCTGAGCAGTGCGGAACCAGCACCCACACAGGTACGTGATATAGTTCATATTTGCACCGCTAACAAAATCTTGCCCTCTATTAAACAGGCACCCAAGATCGAACTGAAGCAACTCCCAGAGCACCTCAAATACATTTTCTTGGGAAGTGAGGACACCCTGCCAGTGATCATCAAGAAAGGATTAGAAGAAGAGCAGGAAGTGCGCCTACAGCAGGTACTGCGCAAGAACCAGCGCGCCATAGGATGGACACTTGCAGATCTACGCGGAGTGAGCCCAGACGTATGCATGCATAGGATTCTACTGGAAGATGGTGTCAAACCATCCAGGGAGGCTCAGCGCAGGTTGAATCCAAACATGATGGAGGTAGTGCAAAAGGAAGTCCTGAAATTGCTTGGCGCAGGGGTCATTTACCCAATCTCGGACAGCAAATGGGTCAGTCCGGTGCATGTTGTGCCAAAGAAAGGAGGAATCACAGTGGAAGAAAATGCGCAGGGCGAGCTAGTTCCCAAGCGCATACAAACTGGCTGGCGCATGTGCATCGACTACAGGAAGCTTAACGCAGTAACGCGCAAGGACCACTTCCCGCTACCCTTCATGGACCAAATGCTGGATCGTTTAGCAGGTAGACCTTATTTTTGTTTCTTGGACGGATATTCAGGGTACAACCAGATACCCATAGCTGCGGAAGATCAAGAGAAGACCACATTCACATGCCCGTTCGGTACGTTTGCGTTTCGGCGCATGTCTTTTGGGCTGTGCAACGCGCCAGGTACGTTCCAACGCCTTGTCATGAGCATTTTCTCTAATATGATTGGTATATGCATAGAAGTGTTCATGGATGATTTTACCGTATATGGAAGTACCTTTGATGCATGCTTAACACATCTAGATAAAGTCTTAGCGCGCTGCATTTCTAAGAACTTAGTGCTAAATTACGAAAAATGTCATTTCGTGGTAACGCACGGAGTAGTACTAGGTCATATCATTTCATAGGAGGGGATCAAGGTAGGCAAAGCTAAGATAGATCTTATTTCTAATCTACCTTATGCCACCAACGTGCGCGACGTGAAATCATTCTTAGGGCATGCTGGGTTCTACAGGCGTTTTATCAAGGATTTCTCTAAAATTTGTATACCCCTGTCTAACCTTTTGCAAAAAGATGTGTGCTTCGACTTTACTGATGAGTGCAGGGCTGCGTTTGATAAGCTGAAAGAAGCGCTGACCAGTGCGCCAGTAATGCGCGCACCAGACTGGAACCTGCCATTTGAGCTGATGTGCGACGCAAGTGATTATGCAGTAGGTGCAGTCTTGGGGCAGCGCGTAGACAAGAAGCCGCATGCCATTTACTATGCATCGCGCACACTGGACTCTGCACAGAGGAACTACACCACCACGGAGAAGGAGCTTCTGGCAATTGTATTTGCGCTGGAGAAGTTCCGAGCATATGTTCTAGGCGCAAGAGTCATCATCTACACTGACCACGCAGCTATCCGCTACCTCATGTCCAAGAAGGAAACCAAGCCGCGCCTGATGCGCTGGGTGCTCTTACTGCAGGAATTTGACTTGGAAATCAAAGACAAGAAGGGCACGGAGAATCCAGTTGCTGATCACCTGAGCAGGATCGTGAAAGAGGAGGAACCAGGGCAGATCATGGAAACATTCCCTGACGAGCATCTGATGGCGTTGACAGGTAAGGTACCATGGTATGCGCACATCGCAAATTACCTGGTCACAAGACCAGATCAGATATTGAGGCGTTGCGTGCCTGACCACGAAATTAATTCTGTTTTGATGTTTTGTCATGCGCACGCATGCGGAGGGCACTTCGGTCCCAAGCGCACAAGCAGAAAGGTCCTGGACTGCGGATTCTATTGGCCGCACCTGTTTAGAGATGCCTATAATCACTGCAGGAATTGTGACAGGTGCCAGCGCACAGGAGGAATATCCGCGCGCAATGAGATGCCGCAGACCCCGATTCTGGTGGATGAAGTGTTCGATGTTTGGGGAATCGACTTCATGGGGCCATTTCCCCCATCTGCAGGTTACGAGTACATATTGGTGGCAGTAGACTATGTCTCCAAATGGATTGAAGCTAAGGCTACGCGAAAGGATGATGGTAAGACTGTCGCTGATTTTCTCAGAACTAACATATTTTGCAGGTACGGAGTGCCTAAGGCAGTAATCAGCGACCAGGGGACACACTTTTGCAACAGGGTCGTGGCGCAAGTTTTCAAGCACTATGGGGTGCGCCACAAGACGTCCACCGCTTACCATCCGCAGACGAATGGACAGGCCGAAGTTTCTAACAGGGAGATCAAGCTCATTTTAGAAAAGACTGTGAGACCATCGCGCAAAGATAGGAGCCAGCGCCTTGATGATGCGCTATGGGCATACCGCACTGCGCATAAGACGCCCATTGGGACCTCACCATTTCGGCTGGTCTATGGGAAAGCATGCCACCTGCCAGTAGAGCTCGAGCACAAGGCATATTGGGCCTTACGCATTTGCAACCTGAACTTGGATGAGGCAGGAAGGGAGCGCGCATTTGAGCTGAACGAACTAGAAGAGCTGCGCCTGGACGCCTATGAGGGACTGCGCGATTACAAGGAGCGCACCAAGGCCTTTCACGACAAGCATATCCTCAGACGCACTTTTGAACCAGGAGACCAGGTATTACTATTCTCATCGCGCCTGAAGCTTATGCCTGGAAAGCTGCGCAGCAAATGGACGGGACCATACACGGTCACCAAGGTTTTCCCCTACGAAACAATCGAGTTAGAAGACGGGAACCGGCATCATTTTCAGGTTAATGGACAGAGAGTCAAACGGTACTTAGGAGAACCTTGGGATCGCACAGCACGCAACATTGACTTGGCCGAACCAGAGATAATAGATGCGCAAGCTGCTGCGCCAGACACACCACCGGATGTACCAGAGGGAGCACTAGAACCTATTGCTCATATCTCTTCTTCGTCTGCATCTACCCTCATTACGCATAATTTATCACATGCTGATTTCCCATCTTACCCTTTGCGCAGGACCAATGAGATCGCAACACACACACTGGCGCAGGAACACTCAGGAGCAAGAGTGGGGGAGGTTGCAGACACACGTTTTGGCACGTAACGAGGTACAGTCGAGCCAACGACGTTAAACAAAGGCACTTGTCGGGAGGTAACTCGACACGTTTTTACTTTTGCATATTTTATTTTCTGCTTGTTTTGTTTTTTTTTTTATGTTTTTTTAGCTAGTTTAGGACTTGGTAGTTTTTTTTTAGTCACGCAGTAGTGCGCAGGACTGTGCGCCTGGCAATGCGCAGGTCAGATGCACTAGCCAGAGGGGGCGGATTTAAGTATGAGTCCACCATCCGGGTAGAGATTTGGAGACGCGATTCCCCCTCTCCTCAGCCTGCACCGACCACCTCCAGGCCCCAGTGCGCCACATCAGCCAGCCAGCCCTCCTACTCAGCCCCCAGCAGCACCTTCTCCAGTACCACCAGCAGCACCAGCAGCCCCCGTAGCAAAACCCACCCCTAAACCAGAACCGATACCACCACCAGCAGTTTCCCCTGCCCGGCCTTCTGTTCCGGAGTCCCCCATAGCCTATCCCAGCGTAGACTCCGATTCCATTTGGGATTCACTTTCCGAGGACGAGCAGCCTGACCCCCTCACCATAGTGCCACCAGCCTCCAGCAACGACTACGTGACGGATTCTTCAGAGGATGAGGCGCTCGGATCAGCAGCTGCGTCTAGCTCGGAGGACTTCTAAGGCCGAGGGGCAGCAGCATTAGTTTTCTTTAGGGTGGTGTCTTTTATTTTGCTGCGTCTTATTGGATATTATGTGCTGAATATTTGTGCCGACTATTTTATGACCCTTGTGCTATCATTACATGCATGTGTGCGCTCTCCATGCGCTTGCGCTTGAGTCGTGGGGACACGTCTCTGTTCAAGTGTGTGGGGGGGGGGGGGGGGGGGGGAGTTGCATGAGTAGGGGAAGCCTTGAACCGCAATCTTACTTGTGTTGCTTGCTTGTCATATGTTAAACTAGTTGATAGCTTTACGGTGACAACTAGGAGTAACGAGCTAGGGTAAGCAGTTGCTACTGTGACAGGATTCGCAGCTGTTTTAGTCTATGATCTAGGGATTAATAGCACATGAACTTTCAACGGAACATGCGCACGTGTTAGGAAGCCTTGACCGGACACTAACCCAAGTGAAATTAAGCTACAGACATATTAGAGTCAGTGATAAGGAATGCACTCATAGAGGATTGTCTGCCCAGTACTTCTCATAGTCATAGTATCTAATCTCTACTGCCTGCGCACGTCTAGTGCAAATTTCCTGCGTTACACTAGTTACTGTTCATTTGCGCATCGCGCATTTCAATCACTCACACACCCCCCATTTTCGTAAGTGTAGGTTGCTAGCTAAAGACTTACTATTTGCTCCCTGTGGAGATCGACCCTTACTTAACCGCTGTACTGAGTGGAAGAGGAAGGATTATATTTGACGCGCACAACGACGCGCGATCAACGAGTCTGCACGCTCCTTGTGGGATCGACCCTGACTTAGCCGCTATACTAAGTGGAGAAGGAAGGATTAGTTTGACGCGTACAACGACGCGCGATCAAGCATCATTTGGGTATACTTTGTAATAGGATAGGCTGAGAGTTACTACTAGCTATCTATTACTGAAAGTAGATTACCCTGTGTAACTAGTTTGTGCTGACAGATTGAGTGGAGATTTTGATTGAGATAGTGAAATCTTGAGGACTGAGAGTTGTCCTCCCCAGACGTAGGCTGTTGCCGAACAGCGTGAACAAATCTGTTTGTGTTCTTCATGTTTGGCCGAACCAAAGCGTCATCAATCGAGTGGCAGACGTTGCTAAAGCAACCTGTGGTATCTCGACAATAGCAACGCAGTGCAAATTTCAGTTTTGTCAAAAATGCCAAAGGGGAGATTGTTACGGATATGGCATCTGTGACAAAGCCTGGCGGAAGAAGCCGAGCGGAAGAAGATGCTACAGCATCCTGTGGTACCAAGAGGTGGTACATGCAAATGAAGGCTGACAAAACAAAATAGTTAGAAGAAGTTATAATATCCTGTGACGATTAAAGTTGGTACATATGATCCGAAGGGATCAAGATAAGAACGAGAAGAGGCTATAGCATCCCCTGAAGATTCAAGGCTAAGGCATCAAGAGAGTACCTTTGTAGCCGATCAATCTGAAGGAGCTCGAAGATGTCCAGGTGATTGCTGCTAGCGTAGCAACGGTCATAGAGAGACCCAACGGTCTTCAGTAGAGTTTCAGATGAAGGCAAACAAGATTTGTTTCTAAGTTGTGTTTTTGAAAATAAAATCTCAAAAACTTCTAGGAATCTAGGGAAGGATTCAGATCATGTCATTATCGTTTTGGATTGAAGTTTCTAAGTTGTTGGGGTGCAGAAGCTATATATGCAGGCAGAGACTAAAGCAACAGGCATCGAATCAACTACACACAAACATAGAAAAGATCAGAGTCCGTGGAAGCAGAGAGTGCTGGAGCGTTGATTGTGTGAGAGAAGAAGAGTGATCAGGACTGAAGAAGTGTGATTCTACACTGATTTGAGAGAGTCAACTAGAGTGGAGCCTCATTGTCAGACTGATCGACCGTGTGAAAGACATGAGCGGAATGTGACTTGCGCAGGCTGTCTGAGCTTGCTCCTGGATAGTGACGAGAGATCATTTATCGAGGGAGAGCACAGCAGAGTATCCGACAGAAGCGTCAGCAACTTGGCGGAAAAAGTTGTTGCAGCATCATTTAGGTACACTTTGTAATAGGATAGGCTGAGAGTTGTAGAACCGCTAGCTATCTATTATTGAAAGTAGATTACTAGTGTAGCTAATCTATGTGATCAGATTGAGCTCAGATTCCAGTTAGGTTAGAAGTAGATGTTGTTCTAGCGTAGGCTGAGAACGAGATCCTTTGTATTTAACTAGGAATAGTGGAACCTTGAAGAACGAGAGTTGTTCTCCCCAGACGTAAGCTATTGACGAACTGGGAGAACAAATCTGGTTGTGTATTTCAGATTTGGTCAAAGCATTAGCAACTTAGCGAAAGAAGTTGTTGAATCAACCTATGGTATCTCGTCAACAGTAACGCAGTGCCAATTTCATAAGGCAATAATGATGCATTCACATTTATACAATTTAGAAAGTGGCAAAAAAAAGAATGGGGGAGTAACTAACATTTGGTGCCAGATACTCCAATTGAATTGTGACCTTCTCCCATTTGGTAACCACAAATGTGCAATATTCCAAAAAAAAAAATATATATATATAAAATAGCATTTTCTGAATACTGTAAGGCTCTGCCTGCCAAGGCAATGAATATAATTTATGAACAAGCCAGTTGTAAGGAAACTTTACCGCGTCTTTGTTTTATGAACAAGGGCTTAAGCTGACTGGTGTTGACATGTAGCCTTCCTCAGCTGAAAACCTGCTTTATAGTCCCCTTTACTCTTTCCAACCAAACTTCAAGAGTCTCTTGAATCCTTTAGGAGCATCTTTCTGGTAGGAAGCAGTAGGGTGTTCAGCATTTCCCCATTCTGGCATTCTCCAGCTCATTGCTCTCCTCTTGCAACATTTGCCATAGAGACTGGCGCATGCGTGGACTTGAAATTTCTAATGAAGCAACACATGTTGGGTATGCAAATGGTACTTGGCTGTCATCAATGGGAATCGGCAGGTCATGACTTTCTTCTACTTCCACCCAGGCACTATGTGAAATTGCATGGCCATTACACCATTTGAACTTGTCTTGGATTCTGTTTGCAATCCTTTAGCATTTTTCTGTGGAAGAGGCTTTTCCACCTTTGGATTTGAACGTGCAAGGGACTGGGGAGTCTGAGACTTGCATCGTGTTGTTGAAATCAAAGAAAGTACCCCATCAGACAAGTTAGCCAGAAGTTCCTGTTGCTTTTAGGGGCTTGGTAGATGGCCATGATTTTCGTGTAGCGGGCACGGATGAAGGCTTCGCTGCGGAGGTTGTCGGCTTATGAAGTGACTGGCGCCTACCATGTTTAGAGGAGGACATATCGATGATTTGTTGCATGTTCTTAAACTGAGATTCTTTCGGTGCCCGGTTAAGTCTCTTCTTTTTATAATCACCATAAAACCCTTCGCTCTGCTCACTGGTGTTAGTAACTGTTCCTCTGTTGGTTCATATATAAGTAGTTTATATATAATCCTTCGTTAACGACTTATACATGCCCAACATGAGTTTATATAAGTAGTTACACATTTTGCTTCATCCCACCAATGTGGGATATCGACCAAGTGAAAACAACAAAGTCTTGACATCCATTCCCAATGGACTCAAACTTCGCCTGTTTTCTATGCAACTTCGAGTATCAATAAATCATTCGATACTTGATCATTTTAGGAGTTCGAATAGTCAATTTTATAACACACCTTGCAAGAATTTTTATCAAGTCTTTAACTATTAAATCCGATGTATATACAACACCAAAATTGGCTTTCGAAAACAAGACAAACTCATTTTCTTCACACTTGAAATTCAAAATTTCCAACAATGCCCCACATGAAGAAAATCAATAAGTGAAAACAAATCAAGAATCGACACTGGTGGTGATAGTTTCTACAGCCAATATATGCAAAAGATAGGTGGGCATAACCTTTGAACCTTCCCTTGAAAGATATGCATTATTTACGGACTATTCAGTAGACACGATGTTCTTGAACGATAACTCTTATTGTGTAAATGAAGTACGCTTCTTCTACAGATATTGTCCTGGCATACATCTATTTCTCATGGTGGGTTTGTTATGGCCCTGAAACCCTTGTCTGGTTCTGCGAGAGTTGCTAAGAATTAAGCCCACATAATTCTTCTTTGAAGCGGCCACACTTCTCTCTCGCATAGGTGATTCCTATTATGGTAATCCCGCATTACCCTATTTGGAATTTCCAATTCCAACTCCACAGAATCATTAACAACTTCAAGCTAAACCTTGTACGAGAATCATTGATTATTAAGGAATAGGTCTGGGGTTTACCCCCCACAGTGACCTTACTTCGTCTCAGCAAAGACATTGTCCCATTGAACCAAGTTCTTGGGATCTCCAGTCATCATGGTTGGGTTTTTCCTTTTACCTTAACTTATTTCATTAGGGCTTAAATCCCATTCCTTTAGCTGACTTCTCTACTAGGTCCCTATTTAACCCTTTGGTTAACGGATCCGCAATATTCTCTTTGGACCTTACATGGTCAATACTAATGACTCCTGTAGAGAGTAGTTGTCTAATGGTATTATGTCGTCGACGAATATGTCTAGACTTACCATTATAGAGGAAACTTTGTGCCCTTCTAATAACTGACTAATTATCACAGTGTAGGCAAATTGCCGGGACAAGTTTTGTCCACTCTGGAATATTATAACGACCCGACCGGAAAGGCCGGTCCGAGCTGTTATAAGTATAGTCTGCCCCAATTGTCTCTTGTCACCGACATTCCCTAGGTCACCACAACATAGGGTCCATCTCAAAAACCATGGTATGTTGGTGGCAAGATAGTTAGTAGGCTTACTTATTAACTAATCACAAACATCTCTCACAATCCATGTGGGACAAATTGGGATGTTACATACACCCCAACTTAAATCCTCCTAACGTCCTCGTTAGGGCACATGAAACAAATCATACGATCGTCCCTCTATTCGATGACCTCTGCCACATACTGCGGAGGATCGGCTCTGATACCATTTGTAACGACCCGACCAGAAAGGCCGGTCCGAGCCGTTATAAGTATAGCATGTCCCAACTACATCTTGTCACCGACATCCCCTAGGTTACCACAAGATAAGGTCCATCTCAAAAATCATGGTATGTTAGTGACAAGATAGTTAGTAAGCTTACTTATTAACTAATCACAAACATCTCTCACAACGATGTGGGATAAATTTAGATGTTACAAATATCCTCCAAAAAGTTTTTTAACCATTCAGCTTCTTCACCACATTTATCTAATGCGACAAACTCAGCTTCCATTGTGGAATGGGTTATCATTGTTTGCTAGAGGATTTCCAAGACACTGCTCCACCGCCGAAAGTGAATACATATCCACTAGTGGCCTTAGAGTCTTGTATATCAGATATCCAACCAGCATCATTGTATCCTTCAATGACTTTAGGATATCTTTGTATAATGTAGACTGTAGTCACGAGTAAATCGTAGATACTTCAGTATTCTTACGATTGCTTTCCAATGCTCAGCTCCAGGATTACTAGTGTATCTTGCAAGTCTACTCACCGTATATACAATATCAGGTCTAGTGCAATTCATTAAGTATATAGGACTACCATTATACAAGACATTTTGTGCCCGTCCAATAGCTGACTGATTATCACAGTGTCGCAAATTGCCGGCACAAGTTTTGTCCACTTTGGAATATCTTCCACAAAGTTTCTTAACCATTCAGCTTCTTCACCACATTTATCTAATGCGACAAACTCAGCTTCCATTGTGGATTTGGTTATTACCGTTTGCTTAAAGGATTTCCAAGATATATCAGCTCCTACTAAGGTAAATACATAGCCACTCGTGGCTTTCGAATCTTTTTTATCAGAAATCCAACTGGCATCACTGAACCCTTCAATGACTCTCGGATCTCGGGTATAGTATAAACCATATTCCCGAGTGAATCGTAGATAGTTCAGTACTCTCACAATTGCTTCCCAGTGTTCTGATCTTGGATTATTTGTATACCTTGCAAGTGTGCTTACTGAGTAAGCCAAGTCTGGTCTTGTACAATTCATTAAGTACATCAGACTGCCTATCACCCTGGCATATTCCAATTGATTGACACTTTCTTTTCTGTTTTTAGACAAGTGTCGTGAAATATCAGTTGGAGTTCTAGACACACTGGAACTCTCTTTCTCAAACTTGTCTAGAATTTTATCAACATAATGTGACTGACTTAACTTGAGACCATTGGTTATGCGTGTAATTTTGATTCCCAAAATCACATCAGCCAATCCCAAATCTTTAATATCAAACTTAGAGTTTAATATGGCTTTCGTTGAATTCACCATGCCTTCATTGCTTCACACAATAAGCATATCATCAACATACAAACACAAAATCACATATCCATGATTAATGTTCTTAATGTATACACATTTTTCACAATGGTTGATTTTAAAACCATTTGACAGCATCACACTGTCAAATTTTTCATGCCACTATTTTGGCGCTTGTTTTAGACCATAGAGAGATTTAACAAGTCTACAAAACTTTACTCTCTTGGCCTAGCACAACACAACACTCAGGTTGTTCCATATAGATTTCTTCCTCCAATTCTCCATTGAGAAATGCAGTTTTCACATCCATTTGATGAATTTCCAAATTGCGCAATGCCGCAATGGCAATTATCATTCTAATGGAAGTGATTCTTGTCACGGGAGAAAATGTATCAAAGTAGTCTAGACCTTCTTTCTGTCTATACCCTTTGACGACAAGTCTCGCTTTATACTTATATATTGCGCCATCCGTCTTCCTAGTAAGTACCCACCTAGAACTAAGTGGTTTATTTCCAGGAGAAAGGTCTACTAACTCCCATGTATGATTCTGTTTAATAGAGTCAATTGCACTTCTTATGGCTTCTTCCATAAGGGACCCTCAGTAGAGTTTACAGCCTCCTTATATGTTTGAGGTTCTGCCTCTAGCATATATGTTAAGAAATCAAGACCAAAAGACTTTTCGAGTCTCACTCGCTTACTGCGTCTTAGATCTTCTGAATCACTTTCATTTTCTGGTTCATCTTCCTGAATTTGAGATGATTCTCCAATTTCTTCAGGAGGTGATTCCTGGTTAGGAGGATCCAAATTACTTACCATACCTTTGTATGGAAAGTCACATTCAAAGAACCACACATTCTTTGATTCCAAAATATCATTCTTATGAATATTTGAATTCTGTGATTTATAAACCAGGAATCGATATGCATTACTATTATGCGCATAACCAATGAAAATACAATCAATGGTCTTTGGTCCTATTCTCATTTTCTTAGGACCTGGTGCCAAAACTTTGGTAGACACCCCTACACTCGCAAGTGTTTATAAGAGGGTTTACGTCCTAAAAACAGTTCATAAGGAGACTTGTCCTTTCGCTTGCAAGGTATTCTATTCAAGAGATAATTTGCAGATAAGATGGCTTCCCCCCACATTGGCTGAGGTAATCCAGAGCTTAACAACATTGCATTCATCATCTCTTTTAGTGTTCTGTTCTTTCTCTCAGCAACACCATTAGACTGAGGTGAGTATGGTGGGGTCACTTCATGAATAATACTGTGTTGTGCGCAAAACTTCCCGAACAGTTCAACATATTCACCACCACAATCACTTCTCACTCTTTTTATTTTCTTGTCAAGTTGAGTCTCAACTTCTAATTTGTAGGTGGCAAATTTTTCAACAGCTTCATCTTTGCTTTTAAGCAAATATATGTAGCAATACTTTGTACTATCATCAATGAAAATCACAAAATATTTATTTCCACCTCTACTTGACAAGAATTTCAAATCACATAGATCACTATGTATTTCTTTAAACTCTATGAAAGGATGTCCTCGTTAATTTAGGTTCAACACATGTTTCACATTTATGTTCGAAGTTAATTTATATACACTCTAAATTCATTAATTTTCTGATGGACTTATTATTCACATGTCCTAAACGTTCATGCCATAAATTAGAGGACTCAATCAAATAAGCAGAAGAACCAATTTTATTCATAGCTTTCGATTTGAAATCAGTTACATCAGATTTGATTTCAATAGCATTCAGCTTCCACAAGCCTTCTTTCACATAGCCCCTACCGACATACATGTCATTCTTGACAAGTACTACCTTTTGAGACTGGAAGGTCATCTTGAATCCATGGCTATCCAGCACTTTCCCAGAGATCAGGTTCTTCTTAATGTCAGGCATGAATAGAACATCATTGAGCTGCAACTTCTTGCCAGTGGTGAACTTTAGGATCACCGTGCCCTTCCCTTTCACTTCAGAAGTGGCTGAGTTGCCCACGTATACCTTATCTCCAGTTCCAGTCTTGTTTAAAGTGGAGAAGGCACTTTCAGTTGAGCATATGTGGCGGGTAGCACCAGTATCCATTCACTAGTCTCTATCATTTGAGTCCACCAGGTGCAGCTCAGAAATGACAGCCACATGGTAGTCTTCATTAGCCTCAACGACATTGACTTCCTTCTTCTTTCCCACAATTCTTTGGCTGTTTTCATACACGTGTAGACATTGTACAGACTGTCAGCTAGGCCATTCATGACATAATTCCTTTACATATAGTCAGAATCATTCCACATCATGCATGCCATACGCTTCTGGGTATCTGTGTCATGTTCACTGACAAAAGGAGGATTCTCAGTCAGAAAACGAGCCAGGCCCTGAGTGGCCAGGTAGAAGAGCATCTTCTGTTGCCACCTATTTAAGTTCAACCCATTGAACTTCTCAGGCTTTTCAGCCAGCATAACTGCAAGGGGCACTCGTGCCACAGTCCCGCTTGGAATAGAACCTGCAGGTCCATTCCCGGCCGCAACCAGCAGTGGGTTAAAACCCTGGACTCCGCTGCTGGAGCAGTAGGGAACTGACCCGCACGTACAGGCCCAGTAGCTGCAACAGCAGGAGCCTGCTGCGCTCCACCTGTTCCAACAGGTTGCTGCACTCCACAACCTGTTTGTAACCACAATTACACTTTAAGATTGTTAGATAATAATCATAGTAAACAAGAACTTGTATATCACTGTATATATAATTTGAAATTACTAAAACAGGAAATTGAACTTTAACACAAAACCAAAATTATTGTTGAAGCTTGCTCGGAAATTGCCTTAAAGTGTAATTGCCCCCTTCGTGCCGGGTGTGGTTTGGCAACTGACTCAAGATACGAAAATAGGACTCCAGCTGACTGCACCGATCAGATGAAGCGAAATGGAGTTGCTGCCTTCTGACTATATTCGAAAAAAGAGGTTCTATACTACTGAAGGACGAGTGGAGGGTTGTTGTAATTCAGTTTTCGGATGCTTTCAAAGGATGACGCGACCCTCCTTTTATAGCAATCCAGAGCCAACCGCAGCGCAACTGTCGAACTGCCCACTCCTCGAAGAACTTCCATGATCGTCCAACTTCCCAAAAACAGTAGTGCAACTGGCCACTTCTCGAAGAACTTCCAAGGAGATAGGCTAAGACTAAGTCCGAGTCTTTTAATCTCCAAAAACAAAACTGCGTAGTTTTGTGACATAGGAAATCGCATACTATATGATCGATATCATGTCACGTATATCATATAGTGACTTAGAAAGCTACATTTGTGTTTGTAACATGCGAGCGAACACAAGTTTCTTCATGTTTTCAGCGAAATCAGCTCTTGATTCCCTCCGGGCGCCCGAGTAGGTGTTGGAGAATGACTTTCGTTAACGACTTATACATGCCCA
This sequence comes from Umbilicus rupestris, assembly GCA_963678935.1. Taxonomy (NCBI): domain Eukaryota; kingdom Viridiplantae; phylum Streptophyta; class Magnoliopsida; order Saxifragales; family Crassulaceae; genus Umbilicus; species Umbilicus rupestris. The sequence goes on from OY787612.1 coordinate 9,242,291, forward strand.
ACATGAGTTTATATAAGTAGCTACATATTTTGTTTCATCCCACCAATGTGAGATATCAACTAAATGAAAACAACAAAGTGTTGACATCCATTCCCAATGGACTCAAACTTCGCCTATTTTCTATGCAACTTCGAGTATCGATAAATCATTCGATACTTGATCATTTTAAGCGTTCGAATAGTCAATCTTATAGCACACCTTGCAAGGATTTTTATCAAGACTTTAACTATTCAATTCGATGTATATACGACACCGAAATTGGCTCTCGAAAATGAGACAAACTCATTTTCTTTACACTTGAAATTCAAAATTTCCAACACAAAGTACAGAAAGAATCAAAAACTTTCTAGAGGATTCCGAAAAAGTATAAAATGATCTTCACCATAGAGGTATGATTCTTTCTAAGAAGTCAATCATAGACGTAGGATTTAGAATGATCTTCACAACACATTGAGGGGTGTAAATGTATAAATAAAGAAAGATTCACCATCACAAACCATTCAAGAAATTGTAAAGAATCTAATAAATTGCAAACACCCAATGCAATACAAGCAATTTTTCAAAATATTGCTCTCTTTTGAAGTTTTAGTCAACACTTATTAGAATGCCATCTAGTGACAAAAAAGACCTCAAACCTCTCATGAGTGTCCACTATGGTGTACTTATTAAAAATAATCATTAAAAAGATTTACAAATATTCTCTTGTATAAATAAATAATGTTTACTCGTTTGTAACATTTCTCACCATTCCCTTCATGCAGCTCAACGGTTCACGACAATACGACGTCGTTACTATTGTGTAGCAGAGATAACAAACGGTATAAATTGAATGGAGGACTGATGAGACTCGGTTCTCAGTCCGACCTTTGACCTCTGCATCATTGCTTTGCATTGCATTTTCTCCGCCGTCGAACAATGGAAGCCCTAGTGTGCAGGAAGTTGGGTGATCCGACCGCGATGTACGTTTCCGACGAGAATTCGCCGATTCAGCTTTCGAAGATCTATCCGATTCCGGAATTGAAATCTCCAACTGCTGTTAGAGTTAAGGTGAAAGTGACGAGCTTGAATTACGCTAATTACTTGCAGATTTTGGGCAAATATCAGGAGAAACCACCTCTTCCTTTCGTTCCGGGCTCTGATTATTCCGGAATTGTTGAATCCGTCGGTCCGAAGGTTACCATGTTCAAAGTTGGGGATCGTGTTTGTTCCCTGGCACCTCTCGGATCCTATGCCAGCTTCGTGGTTGCTGATCAGTCCGAATTGTGAGCCTCCTTTATTTTTTTATCAGTTTTATTTTCTCATTTAATATCAGTTTTAATTCATTTGATTGATGTTGATGTATTTAAAGGTTTCGAGTTCCGGACGGATGTGATCTGATTGCTGCCGGGGCGCTTCCTGTTGCATTTGGGACGTCACACCTTGCTCTTGTTCATAGAGCTAATCTCAGTCCTGGTCAGGTACAATTTATCATCATGAAACAATTTAGTCAGTTCATAGTCGTTGAAACGTCTAGCAGGTGTTTCTCACTTGGGGTAGAATTGTAGGTTTTGTTGGTTTTAGGTGCTGCAGGAGGTGTCGGCCTTGCAGCTGTTCAGATTGGAAAAGTCTGTGGAGCTGTTGTCATTGCGGTTGCAAGGTAGTCGGTGATGCTCTAGTATCAAACTTCGCAATGCTGAGGTTAATTTTACACTGTTGATTGGTAGTTATTCATTTGCTTTTTTTGTATACAGAGGAGGTGACAAAGTGCAGTTTCTGAGATCATTAGGGGTGGACCATGCAGTGGATTTGAGTTCTGAAAATGTTCAGCAAAGTGTGAGGTATTTTCTAAAGACTAAAAATCTCAAAGGAGTTGATGTTTTGTACGACCCTGTTGGAGGCAAGCTTATGAAAGACTCCATGAAGCTCTTGAATTGGGGCGCTCATATTTTGGTAATTGGGTTTGCTAGTGGAGAAGTTCCAGTCATTCCGGTGAATGTTGCGCTCGTAAAGGTAATTTCTTTGGGTTGCTAGAGCTGTCTCAATCTGCTAGAATTTTTTTTGGAAGATTCTATCATTCAAGTCAATGTTTCTTTTGGGTGAAATGCGATTCATAAAATTACTTCTTTCAAAAGGTTAACATATATCCACGTGCAGAGAGCGTATTAATTTCCACCGTAGATGATGTATAGGAAGTTCTTGACAGCCACCTGTTTTGATTAATTGCATTCGTTCAAATTAGACACATTATAACGTGTGACTAATATTGACAACTAGGGTCTGTTTCGCGAAAAAGAAATATGGAAAATACACAAAATCCCTTGCTTGGTTTACTTGAAAAGTTTTGGAGGTAAATAAGATGGAGAATAGGTGCTCATCATATCTAATTAAATTTCCAATGTCTAATTCTTACTGAAGAACTTGGTAAAATAAGGTAAAGATAACAATCTAATAGAGTAAAGACTTTCCATGACAATGGAATCATGTAATGAACTCCTTAACATTGCCCCTACATTTTTCATGACAACCAAACAATAGGAACATCAAATAGATTCTATGGGTTTTTTTTGTCTCTCATTTTTCTTAAATCGGACAAACCCTTAGTGTTCAAAAATGTCTTGCTGTTTAACTAACTATGCTTAATTAAATGTCATTCTGAAATTAGAAGCATTCTCACTGTTGGTAATAGAATTGTTGCTACTTTTTGTGGATTAGAACTGGACGATTCACGGGCTTTACTGGGGTAGCTACAACATCCACAGGCCCAAAGTGCTGAAGAACTCTCTAAATGAGTTACTCTCCTGGTTAGCAAGGGGATTGATCACGGTCCACATTTCTCATATTTACAGTTTGAAAGAGGTAACACAAGACTTTGCTAATTGATAAATAGGGAACTATGACATTGCACACTGGACAGAGTCATGGTTCTAGATTTTTCCTTAAGTTTAGCTTTTGCCTGTACTTGGGCATTTTCTAGATCATGAAGGATGTTACTATCCATCCTTTTTCTTGAAGACACTGGTCGGCGTCGCAGTGATATGCAGACCAATGCATTGATTGTCCATGTTGTCCATCTGCTTTACAAGGATTTATACTGTTGTTATTGTTAGCCTGGGTGTATAGAATATTATTTGCAAAGGCCCATAGCTGAGCCCTGCTGCCATTTCCTTAACTGTAAACTGGTTTACTGGAAAACAGAACAGTTTACTTGTACATGAGGTTGTGCAGTGTACCATATCTTTCTAGAAGTTGTTATTATCTATTAACTTTGGTTTTTTAAATTGTGCAGGCCCACCTAGCGTTTGCTGCTATAAAAGACAGGAAAGTAGTGGGGAAGGTGATGATTGATATTGAAGGAGAGAGAAGTATGAAATCCAAGCTTTGAGTTTGTCCTAAGAATTTGACTGTGTTGCACGAATGATCCTGCAGGTAGGCTCAGCAATTATCGCTGTAAAAGACAATAGGCCAGCCAAACAAGATAGTGTTCTTAGAGAATGTGTCTTGTTTCCGCCTTTCACAATGGTTGGGTGTAAGAACTAGACGTTTCCTGCATACTTGGTTAATAAGTTGCTCCTGCGCTTATTTTATATTTCGCTTGCAAACAATGGCAAAGCATCAGCGCCACAGGCAATGCAAAGACCTAAATCACACCACTTTGCAGACCCCATACAAGTTTCACCCACCTTGAGATCAAAACTTGGGTCTCGGAGTGTTCATTGTCATGTTGTTTATTGGGGTCAGTTTGTACAAATTTAAAACTAAGGACCCTTGCAAATACAACCAACGGAGGCAACATATTCCTCCCAACAGAAACTGAAGACAAGTTCCTTCCAATTTTCTTTCTCCAGATCTGGTTTGCTCGATCACCCAATGATCAGTTGACACGTGATTTTATACGTGCCAAATAAAATTTCATACTCAACATCTACCGGTAGAGCGATAAGTCGAGATCTTGCAAATGAGTAACTGGTTAAAATAGAGTTATCGAAATAAAGTTAACAGGTTTCTGTTATTGTAAAGCAGAAAGGTAAACAAAGAACATTTCTTATCCATGATGAGCATTGGTTCATAATAATATCTTTATGACTCATGTTTAGCATTCACATAAATTATATAATTTTATCTATCTCATAATTCAAACATATTTCATCAAAAGTGATACACATGTGATTCTAATGTCTTAAACGTTGTTCTCGCTTGAGCAAGAAAGTATTAAGATCAAAGCGAGTTGTAATTGAGGAGAGTTCAATTCCCAATTTATGTCTAAAGTACATTGATATATATATGTTCAAATAAACAAGTAAAAATTCAAAATACAAACAAAATGCATTGTTACGTGTGACTTGAATGAAAATAATGAAAGAGAAAAGAAATTGGAATGATTGAAGAGAGAAATACAGAATTTGGATCGGTGAGTGAAAATTTTAAGAGTAAAAAGTCAAATGTATCCTTTAACTAATTTGTTATATCAAAAGTAGTGTTGATTGATTGATATGTAATAAATGATCAAATGGTCCAAAAATGATTTTAGGTAGCTACCGAATGAGATGTACTTCATTTAGAGCTCTCCCACTAGTGTACTGCCAGGAGCAACCTCTTTATCAACTTGCCTGATGACCAAGACTGAAGAGATGAACTTGTGGCACAAACGAATGGGTCATCTGAATCTGAGAACTCTCAAAAGGATTGCTGCTGAACACTTGATCTGAGGAATCCCTGAGATCAAAGGTAAGTTGAATGCAGTCTGTGGAGAATGCCAAATCAGAAAACAGAAGAAGGTTCCTCATCCAAAAATTACAGAAATCAACATGAAAGTTATACGTCTGTCCCACAAGGATTGTTCCAAACCACTTATTAGCTGTTTCACTATGCTTTAACAGATCGCGTTACGATGATTGTTAGTCACAACAGTAATAGTACGAAGGAATGTAAATGACACAAGATATGTTTTTCCTGTTCAGCTCACCAATCCTACTCAGGGGAGGGTTTCTCGGAACCCCAAGTGGAAATCACTTCACAATGTATACGATCAAGTACAATAGATCTTTAAGTAACACAAATCCCTTGGTTACCACTATGTAGTTGAATCACCGTGAGTGCGTCTGACTCCCTCAGACTAAGATTCTTCTCTTTGCACCTCGATCTGCCTCCCGCAAATTGGTAATTCTCTTCCCGAGAATATCAACACTGTAACACAGTCTATTCAACATTTTTCTTGAGCACTTTGCGATCAACTTCTTTTAAGCTCAACTTCTACCAATCTCCGATGATGATCGCTGCTGGGATAGCTCCTGCTTGCTGCATTCTTGGATCAAGTAATCTGTGTATTCACAGTCCACCAATCTTCTCAATCCTATATAAATAAGATTTATTTTGTGTCTTTTAGGAAACTAGATAATTTGATCATACTTTCCTAATTTAGAATACAATCTAATCTTCCGGAGATCGCAGAATCTCATGAATATTGTTAGCAGAATATCGCAATATCTTGGAGAATATTACCACCAGAATATCTTCCAGAATATTTATATTGCAGACGCAATATTTCCGTCGATCTTAATTGATTCTTTTGCATACTTCTGTTGCAGCCTTGATGGTTTTGTACTGTTTTCCAAAAAACATGCCATACATCTATCCATGGGCATCAGGATTTAACACAACACATCCATACCTCTCCAGCTATTGCACATGGACCTAATGGGACCAATGGAAGTGGAAAGCTGCTGAACAAATAGGTATGATTTTGTATGTGTTGATGATCGCACTCGTCTCTCCCGGATTGATTTTATAAGGGAGAAGTTAGAAACCGTAAAGACTGTGGTTGCTTTAGCAACCCGGATGGAACAAGAAAAGAGTCTAAGAGTGGCAGCTATAAGAAGTAACCATAAAAGGAGTTCGAGAATGAAGCTATGGAAGAGTTCAGCAACAGTCTGGCATCACACATTAGTTCTCGTCCCCTTATCACACCACAACGGAATGGAGTGGTTGAGCGTAAGAATAGGACAATTCAAGAGATGGCTAGAGTGATGATCCATGGTAAGAAGGTCCTTCTATGGTTATGGGCTGAGGAAATGAATACAGCCTGCTACATCATCAACCGAATGTTCATCAGAAAAGGGACGGACAAGACATGCTATGAGCTCTGGCGACAAAAGAAGCTGACTGTGAGATACTTTCATATATTCGGAAGCGAATGTTACATCCATAGAGCCTGGGAGTATCGGAAGAAGCTTGATCCGAAGAGTGATGTTGGGATATTTCTTGGATAGTCTACCAACAGTCGGGCATATAGAGTGTACAACAATTGCACAAGAATTGTGATCGAGTCCATCAACGTAATTGTCAAAGATGCAGATGAGAGTCCTCCCGATCTCGATGATGATGAAGATACTACAACCGGAGAACTCAATCAGTCTAGACTACAAGAGCAGAACGAAGTTGATAAAGAAGACGGTCCAGAGGATGCTATAGCAGAATATTTTGATCAATCGGTAGAAGGAGATGAACCCAAACAAGATGCTGAAGTCTCCATCGAATAACCCCCAGCTACACGTGGTCCAGCTCGGCTACCCCCAAGAAGAATTCAACGAAATCACACATTAACCAATGTTATTGGAGGTCTCACCAAAGGGAGACGGACTCGAGGTACCCATCACATCAATCTTTGTGATACGATTAGCAACTCTTGTTTTTTGTCCATCATGAATATGAGTACTGGATAGCTGCTATGCAAGAGGAGCTTGGAAAATTTGAGAGAAATTATGTGTGGGATTTGGTGCCCCAACCAGATGGGGTCAACATCATTGGAACCAAATCTATCTTCAAGAACAAATCTGATGAGAAAGGTAATATTACCAGGAACAAAGCCAGTTTGGTTGCTCAAGGTTATACTCAGATCGAAGAGATCGAGTTTGATGAAACCTTTGCACCAGTGGCAAGACTGGAGGCCATCAGATTACTTCTGGCACTAGCTTGCCATCTTAAGTTCAAGTTTTATCAAATGGATGTCAAGAGTGTCTTCTTGAATGGTACTTTATCTGAATAAGTATATGTGGCTCAACCAAAGGGTTTTGAAGACCCTCATCATTCTGATTACGTATACAAATTGAAGAAGGCCATGTATGGGTTAAAGCAAGCTCTGGAGCATGGCATGAGCGGATGACAGTTTTCTTAATGGAGCACGGCTATGATCAAGGGGCAGTAGATAAGACTCTCTTTGTTAGAAGAACCAGGTCAGACTTTGTTATTGCTGAAATATATGTGGATGACATAGTATTTGGTTCGAGCTCATAGCAGATGGTCAAGTAATTTTTGCTCAAATGCAAAAGGAGTTCAAAATGAGCATGGTCGGTGAATTATCATAATTCCTTGGGTTACAAGTCACCTCAGAAAAAGGACGACATCTTTATCTCTGGCGCACATAACAACGTGCCGTCAAATTTTGGCACCTTCGCCGGGGAGAGCAACAACGGAGGTAGAGTTCGAAGAAGGTAGTTTTCTGTGCTTTTGTGTTTCAGTGAACACTGTCACCGGCGCAAGGGTGAACAGCGCTGCCGGAGTCCGATCGGTGATCAAGAGATCTTTTCCTGAGCGGAACGGGCCAGCGGCCCCAAGTCATCGCTTCGCCATGAGTCGAGTGTAAATTTGGCGCACACAACGACATGCCGTCAAATTTTGGCTCCGTCGCCGGGGAGAGCAACAATTGAGGTAGAGTTCAAGAAGACAGTTTTCTGTGTTTTTGTGTTTCAGTGAACAATGTCGCAGGCGCAGGGGTGAACTGTGCTGCCGGATCCGAGCAGTGATCAAGAGACCTTTTCCCGAGCGAAACGGGCCAGCGGCTACAAGTCATGGCTTCGCCATGAGTCAAGTGTAAATTTGGCGCACACAACGACGTGTAGTCTAATTTTGGTGCCGTCGCCGAGGAGAGCAACAACTGAGGTAGAATTCGAAGAAGACTAGTTTTCAGTGTTTTTGTGTTCCAGTGAACAGTGTCGCTGGCGCAGGGTTGAACAGTGCTGTCGGAGTCCGATCGGTGATGAAGAGACCTTTTCCCGAGCCTTCGCCATGAGTCGAGTGTAAATTTGGCGCACACAATAACGTCCCATCAAATTTTGGTGCCCGCGCCGGGGAGAGCAACAGCTGAGGTAGAGTTCGAAGAATGTAGTTTTCTGTGTTTTTGTGTTTTAGTGAACAGTGTCGATGGCGTAGGGGTGAACAGTGCTGCCGGAGTATGATCGGTGTTGAAGAGAACTTTTCCCGAGCGGAACGGGCCAGCGGCCCCAAGTCATCGCTTTGCCATGAGTCGAGTGTAAATTTGGCGCTCACAAAGACGTGCCGTCAAATTTTGGCGCTGTCGTCGGGGAGAGCAACAACTGTGGTAGAGTTCGAAGAAGGTAGTTTTCTGTGTTTTTGTGTTTCGTGAATAGTGTCACCGGGGCAGGGGTGAACAGTGATGCCGGAGTCCGATCAGTGATCAAGAGACCTTTTCCCGAGCGGACGGGCCAGCGGCCCCAAGTCATTACTTTGCCATGAGTCCAGTGTAAATTTGGCGCACACAATGACGTGCCGTCAAATTTTGGCGCCATCGCCGGGGTGAACAACAACTGAGGTTGAGTTCAAAGAAGGTAGTTTTATGTGTTTTTGTGTTTCAGTGAACAGTGACGCCAGCACAATGGTGAAAAATGCTGCCGGAGTCCGATCGATGCTGAAGAGACCTTTTTCTGAGCGGATCGGGCCAGCGGCCCCAAGTCATCGCTTCGCCATGAGTCGAGCGTAAATATGAGTCACACAACGAAGTGCCGTCAAATTTTGGTGCCGTCCCCGGGGACAGCAACAACTGAGGTATAGTTCGAAGAAGGTAGTTTTCTGTGTTTTTGTGTTTCAGCGAATAGTGTCGCCGGACCAAGGGTGAACAATGCTGCCGGAGTCCGATTGGTGATCAAGAGATCTTTTTCCGAGCGGAATGGGCCAGCGGCCCCAAGTCATAGCTTCGCCATGAGTCGAGTGTAAATTTGGAGCACACAAAGACTTGCCGTCAAATTATGGCACCGTCGTCGGGAAGAGGAACAATTGAGGTAGAGTTTGAATAAGGTACTTTTCTGTGCTTTTTTGTATTAGTTAACAGTGTCGCCGGTGCAGGGGTGAAGAGTGCTGCCATAGTCCGATCGGGGATCAAGAGACCTTTTTCCGAGCAGAACGGGCCAGCGGCCCCAAGTCATCGCTTCGCTACGAGTCGAGTGTAAATTTGGCGCACACAACGATGTACCGTCTGTTAAAGCAGATGGCATCCTTGACAAAACAAGCGCAAGAAGTTGCTACAACATCCTCTGAAGATTGAAGCTGAGGAAGCTGCAAAAGAAGGAGTTCAAAGATGAGAGGAGGATTGCCTAAGATTAGAAGGGTTCTTGGATTTTGTCAAAATGCCAAGGGGGAGATTGTGAAGGTATGTGGCATCATTGACAAACTCCTACAAAGTGAACTAGAGCCTGCTACAGCAAGTATGGAAAGAAAACAGCTGATGAAGAGCATTCCAGAGTGAGCAAACTCAGTAAGTGGCGCTCCAGCTGAAGACATTAAGTGGCGCTCCAGATGAAGACATTAAGTGGCTAATGTCTTCACGAGGCGCGCGACCTAATGTTGCCTTGGGGAGCTCGAAATTCTGAAAGAGAGCATGAAGACATCAGCTTGTGCAATCTGGGCAGAGTGACTATCTCTGGAGCTAAAGTGGAGTAAGCAAGTGCTACAGCAATCTCTGGAGCAGAAGTTCAGTAGTAGATGCTGGAGCTAAAATGTGGTAGCACAAATTCAAAGCTTTCTCGAAGATTGCATTCAATCAACAAATCAGTGGACCGAAGGGCTTTCGGAAAGAGTTGAATATTCAGGAGAATATTTCTGGAGTGTCTCTCAAGAACAAGGGCAGATTTGTTGAATGAAAATTTGATTGGAAAATCAAAACCTCTATAAATTGGAGGATCTTCCTTAGAATTGATGGGATTGTTTCCTAATGCATTTAGGAAGTTCCAGCAGCAGCAAACAGCTACAGCACAAGTGAACAAGGAGTTGTTGCAGCTCAAACAATCAAGCTAGCAGCAGAAGTGAACTAGCAGCAGCTACAGCAGGGGATGCTGCAGCAGGTGCTGGTTCAAGTGCTGTATCAACTGTCCAAGTAGCAGTTTTGTGCTGGGTGCGATTTGAAGGTTTGGCAGCTTTGTGAGAGTTCTTAGAAGTATTTCTAAAATACTGTTGAGCATATTCCAGCTTGGTTTACTGGTCAGAGGAAGGAGATTTGCATTGAAGATATTAATCAAATCTAATCTCCTAGATTTTAGGAGATAATTGATCTTGTGGATCAATGGCCTAAACCTGGAAACTGCTTAAAGTGGTGTGGGTATTTAAGCAGAAGGTGTTAGGGCTGAAGAGGGTGATCGAAGCTGAGTGATACACGAGAGCACACACAGATTTCAGAGTGAGGATCCTTGGTGTGTGACGGGAGTTTTCTTCGATCATCACCCGTGAGCAGAGCGTTGAGCGCAGAGCTGTGGTGAGTATTGCAGAAGAGAATCAGGACTTGCAGAGTCTGATTCGTGCTTGATCTGGAAGCCAATTCAGAGCTGGGGAGCTTGTTGGTTGATCAAGGGCAGCCGCGGAAGAACTGACGGGTGGAAGGCTCGGTCGAGTGTCGTGCGGCAGTACTCGCTAGTGGCAGGTGGTCACTGAGTGAGAGGGAGTTGTCCAGAGTGTGCAGCGCTCTTGGAGAGGTTCGATCGGCTCGGCAGAAGGCCTTGGAGCGACGCGGACATTGTGCTTCAGCTGTGTGTTACAGCTGTTGCTGCAGCAACCCTGCTGAGTAGTGTAATTTAGAATAGGCTGAGTTCTTTGAGAGGATTGTAGCTATTCTAGATTGACATATTGTAGAGGGTGTGCAGACACAAATCAGAGCTTGTTCTGATTATGTTGAGTGGTCCACACGAGGTTGAGTAGCATAGGTTGCGTGAGTTGTAACCGTGTGTACTTGGAACCTTTGGTTGAGTGGATTGAGGACTGGAGAATAGTCCTCCCCAGACGTAGGCAGATTGGCCGAACTGGGTGAACAAACCTGTGCCTTGTTCATTGCTTGCTGTGACAATATTTAAGTGAACAAGAGTGTGCTGCAGCAACTGCTTGTTCACAAAATCTGTTGAACTAGGACACTGTGAAATTTCACCGTCAAATTTTGGCTCAGTAGCCGGGGAGAGCAACAACTGAGGTAGAGTTCGAAGAAGGTATTTTTCTATGTTTAGGTGAACAGTGTAGCCGGCGCAAGTGTGAACAGTGCTGCCGGAGTCCGATCGGTGATCAATAGACCTTTTCCTGAGCGGAACGGGCCAGCGGCCCCAAGTCATTGCTTCGCCATGAGTCGAGTGTAAATTTGGCGCACATAACAAAAAGCCGTCAAATTTTGGATCCGTCGCTGGGGAGAGCAACAACTGAGGTAGTGTTCAAAGAAGGTAGTTTTCTGTGTTTTTATGTTTCAGTGAACAGTGTTACAGGCGCAAGGGTGAAAAGTGATGCCGGTGTCTGATCGGTTGTCAAGAGACCTTTTCCCGAGTGGAACCGGCCAGCGGCCCCAAGTCACGCTTCGCCATAAGTTGAGTGTAAATTTGGCTCACACAACGACGTACCGTCAAAGTTTGGCACCGTCGCCGGGGAAAGCAACAAATGACCTAGAGTTTGAAGAAGGTATTTTTCCTGTGTTTTTGTGTTTCTAGGAATAGTGTCACCGGCGCAGGAGCAATTAGTGCTGCCGGAGTCCAATTAGTGATCAAGAGACCTTTTCGCTAGTGGAACAGGCTAGTGGCCGCAAGTCATCGCTTTGCCATGAGTCGAGTGTAAAATTGGCGCATGCAACGACGTGCCGTCAAATTTCGGCGCCATCGCCGAGGAGAGCAACAATTGAGGTAGAGTTTGAAGGAGTTAGTTTTTTGTGTTTTTGTGTTTCACTGAACAGTGCCCGCCAGAATGCGATCGGTGATCAAGAGACCTTTTCTCGAGCAGAACGGGCCGGCGGCCCTAAGTCATCGCTTCGCCAAGAGTCGAGTGTAAATTTGGCGTACACAACGAAGTGCAGTCAAATTTTGGCGCCGTCGCCGGGGAGTGCAACAACTGTGGTAGAGTTCGAAGAAGATCATTTTTTGTGTTTTTTTCAAGTGAACAGTGTCGCCGGAGCATTAGTGAACAGTGCCGCTGGAATGCGATCAGTGGTCAAGAGACCTTTTCCCGAGCGAAACGGGTCAGCGGCCCCAAGTCAAAGCTTCCACATGAGTCGAGTGTAAATTTGGCCCACACAACGACGTGCCATCAAATTTCGGCGCCGTCGTCAGGCAGAGCAACAACTGAGGTAGAGTTCGAAGAAGGTAGGTTTTTGTGATTCTGTGAACAGTGTCGCCTGCGCAGGAGTGAACAGTGCTGCCGGAGTCCGATCGGTGATCAAGAGACCTTTTCCCGAGAAGAACGGTCCGGCGGCTTCAAGTCATCGCTTCGCCATGAGTCGAGTGTAAATTTGGCGCATGCAACGACGTGCCGTCAAATTTCGACGCCGCCGCCGGGGTGAGCAACAACTGAGGTAGAGTTCGAAGTAGGTAGTTTTTTGGGTTCTTGTGTTTCATTGAACAGTGTCTCCGGAGCAGGAGTGAAAAGTGCTGCCGGAGTCCGATTGGTAATCAAGAGACCTTTTCCCAAGAAGAACGGGCCAGCGGCCCCAAGTCATCGCTTCGCCCTGAGTCGAGGGTAAATTTGGCGCACACAACGACTTGCCGTCAAATTTCGACGCAGTCGCTTAGGGGAGCAACAACTGAGGTAGAATTTGAAGAAGGTAGTTTTTTTTTGGTTTTGTGTTTTAGTGAACAGTGTCGCCGTCATAGGAGTGAACAGTGCTGCGGAATCCGATCGGTGATCAAGACACATTTTCCCGAGCGGAATGAGCCAGTGGCCCCAAGTCATCGCTTCGCCATGAGTCGAGTGTAAATTTGGCGCACACAACGACGTGCCGTCAAATTTCGGTGTCGTAGCCGGGGAGAGCAACAATTGAGGTAGAGTTTGAAGAAGGTAGTTTTTTCTGTTTTTTTTTTGTTTCAGTGAATAGTGTCGCCCTCGCAGGTGTGAACAGTGCTGTCGAAGTCCGATCGGTGATCAAGAGACCTTTTCCCGAGCGGAACGGGCCAGCAGCTCCAAGTCATGGCTTCGCCATGAGTCGAGTGTGAATTTGGCGCACACAACGACGTGCCGTCAAATTTCGGTGCCGTAGCCAGGGAGAGCAACAATTGAGGTAAAGTTTGAAGAAGGTCGTTTTTTGTGTTTTTTTGTTTCAACGATCACTATCGCCGGCGCAGAAGTGAACAGTGCCGCCGGAGTCCGATCGGTGATCAAGAGACCTTTTCCCAAGCGGAACAGGCCAGCTTCCCTAAGTCATCGCTTCGCCAAGAGTCGAGTGTAAATTTGGAGCACACAACGACGTGCAGTTAAATTTTGCCGCCGTCGCATGGGAGACCTCCAACTGAGGTAGAGTTCGAAGCAGGTAGTTTTTTGAGTTTTTGTGTTTCAAAGTGTCAACGGTGCAGGAGTGAACAGTGCTGTTGGAGTCCAATCTGGGATCATAAGACCTTATCCTCAGCGGAACGGGCCAGCAGGCCCAAGTCATGGCTTCGCCATGAGTCGAGTGTGAATTTGGCGCACACAACGATGTGCCATCAAATTTTGGCGCCAGAGTCGATCGATGATCAAGAGACCTTTTCCCTGGTGGAACGGGTCAGCGGCCCCAAATCATAGCTTAGCCATGAGTCGAGTGTAAATTTGGTGCACACAACGACTTGCCGTCAAAATTTGGCGCCGTCGCCGGGAACAGCAACAACTGAGGTAGAGTTCGAAGAATGTTGTTTTTTGTGTTTTTTTGTTTTAGTGAACAGTGTCGCCGTCGGAGGAGTGAATAGCACCGCCGGAGTTCGATCGGTGATCAAGAGACCTTTTCTCGGTCAACTGCCCCAAGTCATCGCTTCGCCGTGAGTCGAGTGTCAATTTGGCTCACACAACGACGTGCCATCAAATTTCGGCGCCGTCGCCGGGAAGAGAAACAACTGAGGTAGAGTTCGAAGAAGGTCATTTTTGGTGTTTTTGTGTTTTAGTGAACAGTGCCGCCGGAGTCCGATCGATGATCAAGAGACCTTTTCCCAAGCTGAACGGGCCTGCGCCCCAAGTCATTGCTTCGCCCTGAGTCGAGTGTAAATTCGGCGCTCACAACTACGTGCCGTCAAATTTTGGTGTCGTCGCCGGGGAGAGCAACAACTGAGGTAGAGTTCGAAGAATGTTGTTTCTTGTGTTTCATTGAACAGTGTCGCCGTGGTAGGAGTGAACAGCACCGCCGGAGTCCGATCGGTTATCAAGAGACCTTTTCCCGAGCGGAACTTGCCAACGGCCCAAAGTCATCGCTTCGCCATGAGTCGACTGTAAATTTTCCACACAAAATGACGTGCCCTCAAATTTCGCCGCCATCGCTGGGGAGAGCAACAACTGAGGTAGAGTTCAAAGAAGGTCGTTTTTAGTGTTTTAGTGAATAGTGCCGCCGGCGTCCGATCAGTCCGAGCGGAATGAATCAACGGCCCCAAGTCATCTCTTCGTTGTGAGTCGACCGTAAATTTGGCGTACACAACGACGTGCCGTCAAATTTCGGCGCCGTCGCCGGGGAGAGCAACAACTGAGGCAGAGTTTGAAAAAGGTCGTTTTTTTGTGTTTTAGTGACTGCCGCCGGAGTCCGATCGGTGATTAAGAGACCTTTTCCCGAGCTGAACGGGCCAGCGGTCGCAAGTAATGGCTTTTCCATGAGTCCAGTGTAAATTTGGAGCACACAACGACATACCGTCAAATTTCAGTGCTATCACTGGGAAGAGCAACAATTGAAGTAGAGTTCGAAGAAGGTCGTTTTTTGTTGATTTTGTGATTCGGTGAACAGTGCCGCCGGAGTCCGATCGGTGATCAAGAGACCTTTTCCGGAGCGGAACGGGCCTGCGGCCCCATGTCATCGCTTCGCCATGAGTCAAGTGTAAATTTGGCGCACACAACTGCGTGCCGTCAAATTTCGGCACCGTCGCCGGAGAGAGCAACAACTGAAGTAGAGCTCGAAGAAGGTCGTTTTTCAGTGAACAGTGTCGGCTTCCCAGGAGTGAACAGTGCTGCCGGAGTCCAATCGGTGATCAAGAGACCTTTTCCCAAGCGTAATGGGCCAGCGGCCCTAAGTCATCGCTTCGCCATGAGTCGAGTGTAAATTTGGCGCCGTGAAGTTTCGGCACTGTCGCCGGGGAGTAAAATCACTAAGGTAGAGTTCGAAGAAGGTAGTTTTTTGTGTTTTTGGGTTTCAGTGAACAGTGCTGCTGGAGTCCGATCGGTGATCAGGAGAACTTTTTTCGAGCGGAACGGGCCAACGGCCCCAAGTCATCGCTTCGCCATGAGTCGATTGTAAATTTGGAGCACAAAACGACGTGCCGTCAAATTTCGGCGCCGTCGCCGGGGAGAGCAACAACTAAGGTAGAGTTCGAAGAAGGTACTTTTTTGTGTTTCAGTGAACAATGTCGCCGGCGCAGGAGTGAATAGTGCCGCCGGAGTCCGATCGATGATCAGGAGACCTTTTCATAAGCAAAAAAGGCCAACGGCCTCAAGTCATCTCTTCACCTTGAGTCGAGTGTATATTTGGCGAACACAACGACGTGCCGTCAAATTTCGGCGCCGTCGCCAGGAAGAGCAACAATTGAGGTAGAGTTGGAAGAAGGTAGTTTTTTCTCCGGCGCATGAGTGAACAATGCTGCCGGAGTCCGATCAGTGATCAAGAGACCTTTTCTCGAGCGCAACGGGCCAGCGGCCCCAAGTCGTAGCTTCGCCATTAGTCGAGTGTAAATTTGGCGCACACGAAGATGTGCCGTCAAATTTCAACGCCGTCGCCGGGGAGAGAATCAACTAAGGTAGAGTTCGAAGAAGGTAACTTTTTGATTTTTTTGTGTTTCGGTGAACTGTGTCGCCGGCGCATGATTGAACAGTGCTGTCGGAGTTCGATCGGTGATCAAGAGACCTTTTCCCTAGCGGAACGGGCCAGCGGCCCCAAGTCATCGCTAGGCCCATAAGTCAGGTGTAATATTGTGGCACACAACGACGTGCCGTCAAATTTCGGCGCCGTCGTCGGGGAGAGCAACTATGAGGTGGAGTTCGAAGAAGGTTGTTTCTTGTGTTTTGTGTATCAGTGTACAGTGTCGACGGCGCAGGAGTGAACATTTTCGCTGGATCCCGATCGGTGATGAAGAGACCTTTTCCCGAGCGGAACGGGCTAGCGGCCCCAAGTCATTGCTTCGCCATGAGTTGAGTGTAAATTTGGGGCAGACAACGACATGCCACCAAATTCAGCGCCGTCGTTGGGAAGAGCAACAACTGAGGTAGAGTTCAAAGAAGGTCATTTTTTGTGTTTTTGTGTTTCTGTGAACAGTGTCATCGGCCCATAAGTCAGGTGTAATATTGTGGCACACAACGACGTGCCGTCAAATTTCGGCGCCGTCGTCGGAGAGAGCAACTATGAGGTGGAGTTTGAAGAAGGTTGTTTCTTGTGTTTTGTGTATCAGTGTACAGTGTCGACGGCGCAGGAGTGAACATTTTCGCTGGATCCCGATCGGTGATGAAGAGACCTTTTCCCGAGCGGAACGGGCTAGCGGCCCCAAGTCATTGCTTCGCCATGAGTTGAGTGTAAATTTGGGGCAGACAACGACATGCCACCAAATTCAGCGCCGTCGTTGGGAAGAGCAACAACTGAGGTAGAGTTCAAAGAAGGTCATTTTTTGTGTTTTTGTGTTTCTGTGAACAGTGTCATCGGCGCAGAAGTGAACACTGCCGCCGGAGTCCGATCGGTGATCAAGAGGCCTTTTCCAGAGCGGAACGAGCCAGCAGCCCCAAGTAATCGCTTCGCCATGAGTCGAGTGTAAATTTGGCGCACACAACGACTTGCCGTCAAATTTCAGCGCCGTCGCCGGGGAGAGCAATAACTAAGGTAGAGTTCGAAGAATGTAGTTTTTTGTGTTTCAGTGAACAGTGCCGCCGGCGCAGGAGTGAACAGTGCTGCCAGAGTATGATCGTTGATCAAGAAACCTTTTCATGAGCAGAGCGGGCCAACGGCCCCAAGTCATCGCTGCGCTATGAGTCGAGTGTAAATTTGGCGCACACAATGACGTGCCGTCAAAATTTGGCGCCGTCGCCGGGGAGAGCAACAACTGAGGTAGAGTTTGAAGAAGGTAGCTTTTTGTGTTTTTGTGTCTCAGTGATTAGTGTCACCGGCGCATGAGTGAACAGCTGATAGAGCCTACTTATACACACTATTTAGATCCTAACCCTATGCTTGTTTGCATTATTTTGTGTACAAGATTACTGGTTTCTAGTGTTTTTGTATTTCAGGGCGAGACGAGGGCCTATGTCGGATACGCGCTAACAGGTAGCGTTTAAGACGCGCATCACTACGGTGCGCAGACCGATTGCGCTAACCAGTGTGCAGTGCGCCATGCGCAGAATAGTGGTGTTTCCAAATCTTGACACCACCAGATTTGGAAGTTGCCAAGGTTGGGCCTCGTGAGCAGTATATAAAGAAAGGAAGGCTAGGGTTTGAAGAGACACAAAAGATATCAGAGAGAGAGAGCCAGAATCAAAAACACACAGACTGCTGCGAAGGACCTGCGCTAGCCGACTGCGCCAGCCGAGACTCTGCAACCTGCACGCACCTGCTTGTTGCTATTTTCTTGGATACTTTAGATATTATTTACTGTTTCTATGATGTTTACTACTAGCATGTCTAGCTAAACGCTTTGTATCGGTTGGGCATGATTCTATGAGTATTTCCTTTGAGACTTGTGCTTAATGCATAGTTTGTTTGCTTGTATTAATTCTATGCACACGGTTGACAGCTAGTTGCATGAGTAGGGGAAGCCTTGAACCGCAATCTTACTCTTGTTACTTGTTGTTATATGTTAAACTAGTTGAATAGCTTGACGGTGACAACTAAGAGTAACGCGCTAGGATAATCAATTGCTACTGTGACAGGATTCGTAGCTGTTTAGACTAGTCTCAAGAATTAATAGCTCATGAACTTTGATCGGAACATGCGCATAAGTTAGGAAGCCTTGGCCGGACACTAACTTCAGTAAATCAAACTATAGACGTTTAGAGTCGATGAAAAGGAATACACTCATAGAGGATTGTCTGCGCCGATACTTTTCATAGTCATAGTACTTACTCTCTACTGCCTGCGCACGTCTAGTGCAATTCCTGCGTTTACTACTGTTTACTCGCGCACTTGCGCAACCCAATCACTCACACCCCCCAGTTTTCGTAAGTGCAGGTTACTAGTTAAAGCTAATCTACTTTCTCCCTGTGGATTCGACCCTGACTTAGCCGCTGTACTAAGTGGAGAAGGAAGGAATTAATTTGAACGCGCACAACGACGCGCGCTATCAACAGCGCCGCTGGAGTCCGATCGGTGATCAAGAGACCTTTTCCCAATCAGAACGGGCCAACGGCCCCATGTCATCGCTTCGCCATGAGTCGGGTGTAAATTTGGCGCACACAACGACGTGCGGTAAATTTCGGCACCGTCACCGGGGAGAACAACATCTGAGGTACAGTTTGAAAAAGGTAGTCTTTTGTACTTTTGTGTTTCAGTGAACAGAGCCGCTGGAGTCCGATCGGTGATCAAGAGACCTTTTCCCGAGCGGAACGGGCCAGCGGCCCATGTCATCGCTTCACCATGAGTTGAGTGTAAATTTGGCGCATAGAACGACGTGTCGTCAATATTTGGCGCCGTCGTTGGGGAGAGCAGCAACTGAAGTAGAGTTCGAAGAAGGTCGTTTTTTGTGTTTTTGTGTTTCAATGAACAGCCGCCGAAGTTCGATCGATGATCAAGAGACCTTTTCCCGAGCGGAACGGGCCCGCGGCCCCAAGTCATAGCTTTGCCATGAGCCGACTGTTAATTTGGCGCACACAACGACGTGCCGTAAAATTTCGGCGGCGTCGCAAGCGAGAGCAACAACTGAGGGAGAGTTCGAAGAAGGTCATTTTTTGTGTTTTTCACTTTCAGGGAACAGTGTCGCGACGCATGAGTGAACCGAGCTGCCAGTGTCCGATCGGTGATCAAGTGACCTTTTCCCGAGCGGAGCGGGCCAACGGCCCCAAGTCATCGCTTCGCCATGAGTCGAGTGTAAATTTGGCGCACACAACGACGTGCCGTCAAATTTCGGCACCGTCGCCGGGGAGAGCAACAACTGAGGTAGAGTTCAAAGAAGGTACTTTTTTGTGTTTTTGAGCCTCGGTGAACAGTGTCACCGAGGCAGGAGTGAACAGAGCCGCCGGAGTCCGATCGGTGATCAAGAGACATTTTCCCAAGCGCAACGAGCCAGCGGCCCCCAAGTCATGGCTTCGCCATGAGTCGAGTGTAAATTTGGCGCACACAATGACGTCCCGTCAAACTTCGGCACCGTCGTCGGGGAGAGCAACAACTGAGGTGGAGTTCGAAGAAGCTCGTTTTTTGTGTTTTAGTGACTAGTGCCGCCAGAGCAGGAGTGAACCTCGCCGCCGGAGTCCGATCGGTGATTAAGAGACCTTTTCCCGAGCGGAACTGGCCAGTGGCTCCTAGTCATCGCTTTGCCATGAATCGAGTGTAATTTGGCGCGCACAATGACGTGCAGTCAAATTTTGGCGCCGTCGCCAGGGAGAGCAATAACTAAGGTAGAGTTCGAAGAAGGGAGTTTTGTGGGTTTTTGTGTTTCGGTGAACAGTATCGCTGTCGCAGGAGTGAACAATGACGCCGGAGTCCGATCGATGCTCAAGAGAACTTTTCCCGAGAGGAACGGGCCAGCGGCCCCAAGTCGTCGCTTCTCCTTGTGTCGATTGTAAATTTGGCGCACACAACGACGTGCGGTCAAATTTCGGCACCATCATCGGGGGAGCAACAACTGAAGTAGAGTTCAAAGATGGTCGTTTTTTGTGTTTCAGTGAACCGTGTCACCGGAGTCCGATCGGTGACCAAAAGACCTTTTCCCAAGCGCAACGGGCCAACGGCCCAGAGTCATCGCTTCCCCATGAGTCGAGTTTAAATTTGGCGCAACAACGATGTGTCGTCAAATTTGGGCGCCGTCTCCGGGAAGAGCAACAACTGATGTAGAGTTCGAAGAAGGTCATTTTTTGTGTTTTAGTGAACAGTGCCTGATGAGCGGACAATTGACCTTATATTTGTCCATAATTTTTCCCTTACTTCTAGTTTGTTCCGTTATTTTATAAAGTCGTTTGACGTTTTCTTTGTCCATTTTAGGTTGAAAATGTGTACTACATGATACGAAGTGGCCCGAAGAAATTCTAGATGAATTCCGATCAATCGAGGTCAAAAACAGCAAAATTGGGCAAGACTGCAGAAGTGACTTGCCCGAATCACAAAGTGATTCGGCCACCAGCAAGGCCGAATCACCTCAGCTGCACGAATCAAATTGACTCGGGGAGAACTTGAGTGGTTTGACCGAATCACATGTGAGGTTGACCGAATCAGAAAGTGATTCGGCCAAGAAAAGTAATTCGCCCAAGCAGAAGACAGCACTGAGTATATGATACGGCCGAATCAAAAAGTGATTCGCTCAGGTGCCCGAATCACCTCAGCTCTACAAGGATCTTGACCAAATCAAATAAGGGTTGACCGAATCAAAAAGTGATTCGGCCAGGACAAAGTGATTCGCCCACCCCGAAATAGCACTGAGTAAATGATTCGGACATCCTGTCCGAATCAGTTTCTTTAAGCCTTGCCCGAATCACTTGATTCGGGCACTGCGGGTAAAATTTGGAAATTTGCAAAGGGTATAAATAGAATGAGATGCAAAATTAGAATCCCTCTCGTCCAGAAGTCGAAACCCTAGGCGATTAGCTCTTGGAGAAGTTGGAGAATTGTCAAGGATTGAAGGAAGAGACACGCAGTTGGAGATCCTACATCAACCCTCTACTCATCCACTACTCTTTTGCATCCAATTGGTGAACAATTTCAATTTGAATATCACGTTTTGTCTCAAACTCACCATGAGTGAGTAGTCCTATTGTAGTTGGGATCCTTATGGATCCCTTAGGTTTGATTGTAATGCAAGACTTGTCTTTTTATCTATATGAATGAAGTTTGGTTGAAAATTTTCTTGCTTGTTCTTTATATTAATTTTGTGCACACCAAGTGTTTGACGAAATACCTAAGTGAGTACGAATTGATAGAACGCCTAGGGATGGAACGAGAGTTGAACTTAGGTTGTTTAGAAGATCTGATGATGCAAGTATGGCAGTGTTTGACAAAACTAGCATAAGTGAACAAGGAGCTGCTACAGCTCAAATAAACAAGCAAGTCAAGCAAAAGTGAACTAGCAGCAGCTGCAGCAGGGGATGCTACAGCAGGAGCTTGTTCAACAGGCTGGTTCAACTGTCCAAGGAGCAGCAGCTGCCTGGGCTTGTTCGGAAGGGCTGGAAACCCTATGCAGAGCATCTGAAGAATTTCTAAATTGCTGAAGAGCATATTCCAGCACGGTTTACTAGTCAGAGAAGGAGATTTGCATTGGAGATATTGATCAAATCTAATCTCCTAGATTTTAGGAGATAATTGATCTTGTTGGGTCAATTGCCTAAACTTGGAAATTGCTTAAAGTGGTGCTGCTATTTAAGCAGAAGGGTTCAGGGCTGAAGAGGTTGATCGAAGCTGAGGGATACACGAGTGCATACACAGAATTCACGGAGAGTAATTTGTGGTGTGCGACGGGAGTTTACTTTGATCATCACCCAAGAGCAGAGCGTTGAGCGCAGAGTTGTGGTGAGTATTGCAGAAGAGAATCAGGACTTGCAGAGTCTGATTCGTGCTTGATCTGGAAGCCAATTCAGAGCTGGGGAGCTTGTTGGTTGATCAAGGGCAGCCGCGGAAGAACTGACGGGTGGAAGGCTCGGTCGAGTGTCGTGCGGCAGTACTCACTAGTGGCAGGTGGTCACTGAGTGAGGGGGAGTTGTCCAGAGTGTGCAGCGCTCTTGGAGAGGTTCGATCGGCTCGGCAGAAGGCCTTGGAGCGACGCGGACATTGTGCTTCAGCTGTGTGTTACAGCTGTTGCTGCAGCAACCCTGCTGAGTAGTGTAATTTAGAATAGGCTGAGTTCTTTGAGAGGATTGTAGCTATTCTAGATTGACATATTGTAGAGGGTGTGCAGACACAAATCAGAGCTTGTTCTGATTGTGTTGAGTGGTCCACACGAGGTTGAGTAGCATAGGTTGCGTGAGTTGTAACCGTGTGTACTTGGAACCTTTGGTTGAGTGGATTGAGGACTGGAGAATAGTCCTCCCCAGACGTAGGCAGATTGGCCGAACTGGGTGAACAAACCTGTGCCTTGTTCATTGCTTGCTGTGACAATATTTAAGTGAACAAGAGTGTGCTGCAGCAACTGCTTGTTCACGAAATCTGTTGAACTAGGACACTGTGAAATTTCAATTGGTATCAGAGCGGGAACTCGACACACAGAGTTAAAAGATCCTACAGTGTCTCTGAAGAAGCCAAGACAATGAAGGAAGGACAGAGCACAAGCAGACCTCCATTATTGGAAGATTGCAATTATGGATATTGGAAAGCTAGAATGAAAGCCTTTCTCAGGGCTATTGACGAGAAGACATGGAGAGCTGTTGTGGTTCAGTGGTCTCCCCCAATCACCATGGATGAGCAAGGAGTGACAAGAATAAAACCTGAAGAGCAATGGACTGCTGAAGAAAGTGCTGCAGCAACTGGTAATTCAAAGGCTCTGAATGCAATTTTTGCTGCAGTTGATGCTAACAATTTCAGGTTGATCTCAAACTGTGACATGGCCAAGCAAGCATGGGAGATTCTGCAAACTGCGCATGAAGGAACTGACAGAGTGAAGCCGTCAAGACTCCAGATAATCGCCACACAATTTGAGAATCTGAGAATGCTGGATGAAGAAACAGTCACTGAGTTTAATGCTAAACTCTGTGATCTTGCAAATGAAGCTCATGCCCTTGGTGAACCCATCCCTGAAGAAAAGCTTATCAGAAAGGTTCTCAGATCATTGCCCACAAAATTTGACATGAAAGTGACAGCCATTGAAGAAGCTCAAAATGTCAGATTCATGAAGTTGGAAGAGCTGATGGGGTCTCTCAAACAATTTGAGATGAAGCTGGTTAAAGGAGACACCCCTCCTAAGGATAAGAATGTTGGATTGAAAGCTGAAGCAGAAACCAAGCAGACAGTTCCAGATGATCAGATGAGCATGCTTGTTAAGAACCTTGGGAAGTTTCTGAAAAACATGGAATCCAGAACTAAGAGAAGCTGTTCTTCGCGAAGACAATTCAGAAGGAGCGGTGAAAGTAAAAGGAAAGGAAAGGAACCGGCTCAGAGTGAAGACGGAAAGAAAGAAATGAAGAAGGGAGTCCAATGCTGGAATTGTGCAGGCTACGGTCATCGACAAATCAACTGCACCAGCAAACGGATGAAAAAGAGAGCTCTCTCTGCTAGTGGAAGTGAAGATGAGAAAGAGCTAAGTGAAGATGAATGCAACATGGCCAGATACAGGTCTTCAAGAAGAGGCATAAAAACACAAAAACGATTGAACCAGGACTTGCTACCGCAATCTCTATATCACCGTAACAAGAGAGCTTTAAAGTATAAAAAATGTTACAGCTGTGGTCGCAAAGGTCATATTCAAAGAAACTGTTTCTCAGCTCGTGCCAGAATAGCATCACCCAGGGAATCTGTCAGGCAGAATCATGCGCAGACTCAGCTCCTCGCTCTTGTTAGCACAGCTAGCACCTCGGACAAGATAAGCTGGTACTTTGATAGTGGTTGTTCAGGTCATATGACAGGAGAAAGATCCTTTCTGAAAAACATTACTCCCTGTTTGGAACAACGTGTGAAGTTTGGTAATGGTCTGAAAGGAAGAGTTCTGGGAAGAGGAACTTTGGCTGTGGAAGGAATGCCGAGTCTGAGCAATGTTCTTCTAGTGGAAGGGTTAAAGGCTAATCTCATTAGCATCAGCCAGCTGTGTGATGGGACTAAACAGGTAAAGTTTACGAAAGACTCATGCAAAGTCCTCGATAAATCTGGAAAGTGTATAATGGAAGGAGCCAGATCAAAGAGCAACTGTTATCTTCTCAATGTGAGTCCAAACTCACGGATTCAGAAATGTATGCTGACAAAGGCCGAGGAAATGACTTTATGGCACAAAAGGATGGGACATGTTAACCTGAGAACTCTGAAGAGAATTGCCACAGAAGGTCTAGTCCGAGGAATACCACTGCTAAAAGGAGAGACAGACTCCATCTGTGGAGACTGTCAGATTGGGAAACAGAAGAAGGCCTCACATCCAAGAGTCAAAGATATTGGTACCACCAGGCCTCTACAGCTGATTCACATGGATCTGATGGGACCAATGGAAGTCGAGAGCCTAGGCAAGAAAAGGTATGCATTTGTCTGTGTTGATGACTATTCCAGATTCACATGGATTGATTTTATCAGGGAAAAATCAGATACTGTAAGTGTCATTGTGTCACTAGTGTCTCGGTTAGAGCAAGAGAAGAATCTCAGAATCAGCAGCATTCGCAGTGATCATGGCAGAGAATTTGAAAACAAAGACATGGATGAATTCTGTCAACAAAGGGGTATAACACATCAGTACATCTCTCCCATTACCCCTCAGCAGAATGGTGTGGTGGAACGGAAGAACCGAACAATCCAAGAAATGGCCAGAGTGATGATCCATGCTAAGAGGATTCCTCTGAAATTCTGGGCAGAGGCCATGAATACCGCATGCTACATCATCAATAGAGTCACCTTGCGAAGAGGAACCCAGCAGACCTGCTATGAGCTCTGGAATCAGAAAAAGCCCACGGTTAAATACTTTCATATCTTTGGAAGTGATTGTTTCATTCTGAGAGACCGGGAGTATAGAAAGAAACTCGACCCTAAGAGTGATCCTGGATTGTTCTTGGGATATTCAACAAACAGCAGGGCCTATCGAGTTTTCAACCAGCGAACAAAGACCGTCATGGAGTCCATAAATGTTGTTGTCAATGATGCAGAAGAAGCCTCTACACCTGATTCTGACACTGGTGAAGAAGACTCTGATCTTGAAGAAGTGCCTGATAGACATACCAGAAGTGAACAAGCTGCGGCTCCAGAAGATGCTACAGCAAGTGCTGAAGCAGAAATTTCAGATGATCAATTGGAAAGCTTGTCTGATGATCTTCACACTGAGGCTCCTGATCCACCTTCAAGGCAGCCCCCAAAGAAGATTCAGAAGAATCATCCCTTGACAAATGTGATTGGGGATCCCTCAGACAGAAGAAGAACCAGAAGTCATGCCTATCTCAATACATGTTTCATGTCCAGCATTGAACCAAAGAATTTCAAGGAGGCCATGAGTGATGAATTCTGGATAATGGCTATGCAGGAGGAATTGGCAGAGTTTGAAAGACATGATGTTTGGGATCTGGTAGACAGACCAAATGGGGTAAACATTATAGGCACAAAATGGGTGTTCAAAAACAAAACTGATGAAAAGGGCAACATTACACGAAATAAAGCCAGACTGGTTGCCCAGGGATATTCTCAGATTGAAGGTCTAGACTTTGATGAAACATTTGCTCCAGTGGCTCGCGTGGAGGCCATCAGACTTCTTCTAGCAATGTCTTGCTTTCTGGGGTTCAAATTATATCAAATGGATGTTAAAAGTGCGTTCTTAAATGGAGATCTCTCTGAAGAAGTTTATGTCTCTCAACCAAAAGGTTTTGAAGATCCTCATCATCCAGAACATGTGTATAAATTGAAGAAAGCTTTATATGGACTAAAACAGGCTCCTCGGGCATGGTATGAACGGTTGACAGTATTCCTGGAAAAACATGGCTACAACCGAGGGGGAGTTGACAAAACGTTGTTTGTCAAAAGAACTCAGTCAGATGTGATCATTGCTCAAATATATGTGGATGATATTGTCTTTGGATCAAAGTCCCAGCACCTGGTGAAGCAGTTTGTGAATCACATGCAGCAAGAATTTCAAATGAGCATGGTAGGAGAACTTTCATACTTTCTTGGTTTGGAGATTACTCAGAAAAAGGATGGTATCTTTATTGCTCAAAGTAAATACAGCAAGTCCCTTGTGAAGAAATTCCAGCTAGATTCAGCAAGTCACAAGCGAACCCCTGCTGCCACTCATGTAAAAGCCATCAAAGATGAGCACGGTATGGAAGTGAGTCAGACTGTCTACAGAAGCATGATTGGGAGCTTGCTTTACCTAACTGCCAGCCGCCCTGACATTTCCTATGCAGTAGGAGTTTGTGCCAGATTTCAAGCTTGTCCCAGAGACAGTCATTTACAGTTGGTCAAGCGCATCATTCGGTATGTCGGAGGAACTGTGGACTATGGCTTATGGTACACTAGAGACACAAATGCTAATCTGGTCGGATACAGTGATGCAGACTGGGCAGGTTGCTCAGAGGACAGGAAGAGCACTTCGGGAGGATGTTTCTTCTTAGGGAATAACCTGATCTCTTGGTTCAGCAGAAAACAGAATAGCATTTCTCTATCCACTGCCGAGGCTGAATACATCGCTGCTGGGAGCTGCTGTGCACAAATGTTGTGGATGAAGCAAATGCTGAGTGAGTATGGGATTGCTCAAGATGAAATGACTCTTTACTGCGACAATATGAGTGCCATCAGCATATCTAAGAATCCGGTTCAGCACAGCAGAACCAAGCACATTGACATTCGTCATCACTTCATCCGTGATCTAGTTGAAAAGAAAGTCATTTCGCTCCGACATGTGGTGTCTGCAAAACAACTCGCTGATATCTTCACCAAAGCTCTGGATGCAGCCCGGTTTGAAGACCTGAGAGCCTCTCTAGGGCTCTGTGTGTTGTCTCCATAAGTTCTCCCAGACACACCCCCTCGTCATTTATTCCAAAAAGGGGGAGGAGAAGAGCAGGCTAAGAAGTGGAGGAGAATTCCTCAAGAAAAATCTCTGGTGGGTTTTGTCAAAATGCCAAGGGGGAGATTGATGATGCAAGTATGGCAGTGTTTGACAAAACCAGCATAAGTGAACAAGGAGCTGCTACAGCTCAAATAAACAAGCAAGCCAAGCAGAAGTGAACTAGCAGCAGCTGCAGCAGAGGATGCTACAGCAGGAGCTTGTTCAACAGGCTGGTTCAACTGTCCAAGGAGCAGCAGCTGCCTGGGCTTGTTCGGAAGGGCTGGAAACCCTATGCAGAGCATCTGAAGAATTTCTAAATTGCTGAAGAGCATATTCCAGCACGGTTTACTAGTCAGAGAAGGAGATTTGCATTGGAGATATTGATCAAATCTAATCTCCTAGATTTTAGGAGATAATTGATCTTGTTGGGTCAATTGCCTAAACCTGGAAATTGCTTAAAGTTGTGCTGCTATTTAAGCAGAAGGGTTCAGGGCTGAAGAGGTTGATCGAAGCTGAGGGATACACGAGTGCATACACAGAATTCACGGAGAGTAATTTGTGGTGTGCGACGGGAGTTTACTTCGATCATCACCCAAGAGCAGAGCGTTGAGCGCAGAGCTGTGGTGAGTATTGCAGAAGAGAATCAAGACTTGCAGAGTCTGATTCGTGCTTGATCTGGAAGCCAATTCAGAGCTGGGGAGCTTGTTGGTTGATCAAGGGCAGCCGCGGAAGAACTGACGGGTGGAAGGCTCGGTCGAGTGTCGTGCGGCAGTACTCACTAGTGGCAGGTGGTCACTGAGTGAGGGGGAGTTGTCCAGAGTGTGCAGCGCTCTTGGAGAGATTCGATCGGCTCGGCAGAAGGCCTTGGAGCGACGCGGACATTGTGCTTCAGCTGTGTGTTACAGCTGTTGCTGCAGCAACCCTGCTGAGTAGTGTAATTTAGAATATGCTGAGTTCTTTGAGAGGATTGTAGCTATTCTAGATTGACATATTGTAGAGGGTGTGCAGACACAAATCAGAGCTTGTTCTGATTGTGTTGAGTGGTCCACACGAGGTTGAGTAGCATAGGTTGCGTGAGTTGTAACCGTGTGTACTTGGAACCTTTGGTTGAGTGGATTGAGGACTGGAGAATAGTCCTCCCCAGACGTAGGCAGATTGGCCGAACTGGGTGAACAAACCTGTGCCTTGTTCATTGCTTGCTGTGACAATATTTAAGTGAACAAGAGTGTGCTGCAGCAACTGCTTGTTCACGAAATCTGTTGAACTAGGACACTGTGAAATTTCAATTGGTATCAGAGCGGGAACTCGACACACAGAGTTAAAAGATCCTACAGTGTCTCTGAAGAAGCCAAGACAATGAAGGAAGGACAGAGCACAAGCAGACCTCCATTATTGGAAGATTGCAATTATGGATATTGGAAAGCTAGAATGAAAGCCTTTCTCAGGGCTATTGACGAGAAGACATGGAGAGCTGTTGTGGTTCAGTGGTCTCCCCCAATCACCATGGATGAGCAAGGAGTGACAAGAATAAAACCTGAAGAGCAATGGACTGCTGAAGAAAGTGCTGCAGCAACTGGTAATTCAAAGGCTCTGAATGCAATTTTTGCTGCAGTTGATGCTAACAATTTCAGGTTGATCTCAAACTGTGACATGGCCAAGCAAGCATGGGAGATTCTGCAAACTGCGCATGAAGGAACTGACAGAGTGAAGCCGTCAAGACTCCAGATAATCGCCACACAATTTGAGAATCTGAGAATGCTGGATGAAGAAACAGTCACTGAGTTTAATGCTAAACTCTGTGATCTTGCAAATGAAGCTCATGCCCTTGGTGAACCCATCCCTGAAGAAAAGCTTATCAGAAAGGTTCTCAGATCATTGCCCACAAAATTTGACATGAAAGTGACAGCCATTGAAGAAGCTCAAAATGTCAGATTCATGAAGTTGGAAGAGCTGATGGGGTCTCTCAAACAATTTGAGATGAAGCTGGTTAAAGGAGACACCCCTCCTAAGGATAAGAATGTTGGATTGAAAGCTGAAGCAGAAACCAAGCAGACAGTTCCAGATGATCAGATGAGCATGCTTGTTAAGAACCTTGGGAAGTTTCTGAAAAACATGGAATCCAGAACTAAGAGAAGCTGTTCTTCGCGAAGACAATTCAGAAGGAGCGGTGAAAGTAAAAGGAAAGGAAAGGAACCGGCTCAGAGTGAAGACGGAAAGAAAGAAATGAAGAAGGGAGTCCAATGCTGGAATTGTGCAGGCTACGGTCATCGACAAATCAACTGCACCAGCAAACGGATGAAAAAGAGAGCTCTCTCTGCTAGTGGAAGTGAAGATGAGAAAGAGCTAAGTGAAGATGAATGCAACATGGCCAGATACAGGTCTTCAAGAAGAGGCATAAAAACACAAAAACGATTGAACCAGGACTTGCTACAGCAATCTCTATATCACCGTAACAAGAGAGCTTTAAAGTATAAAAAATGTTACAGCTGTGGTCGCAAAGGTCATATTCAAAGAAACTGTTTCTCAGCTCGTGCCAGAATAGCATCACCCAGGGAATCTGTCAGGCAGAATCATGCGCAGACTCAGCTCCTCGCTCTTGTTAGCACAGCTAGCACCTCGGACAAGATAAGCTGGTACTTTGATAGTGGTTGTTCAGGTCATATGACAGGAGAAAGATCCTTTCTGAAAAACATTACTCCCTGTTTGGAACAACGTGTGAAGTTTGGTAATGGTCTGAAAGGAAGAGTTCTGGGAAGAGGAACTTTGGCTGTGGAAGGAATGCCGAGTCTGAGCAATGTTCTTCTAGTGGAAGGGTTAAAGGCTAATCTCATTAGCATCAGCCAGCTGTGTGATGGGACTAAACAGGTAAAGTTTACGAAAGACTCATGCAAAGTCCTCGATAAATCTGGAAAGTGTATAATGGAAGGAGCCAGATCAAAGAGCAACTGTTATCTTCTCAATGTGAGTCCAAACTCACGGATTCAGAAATGTATGCTGACAAAGGCCGAGGAAATGACTTTATGGCACAAAAGGATGGGACATGTTAACCTGAGAACTCTGAAGAGAATTGCCACAGAAGGTCTAGTCCGAGGAATACCACTGCTAAAAGGAGAGACAGACTCCATCTGTGGAGACTGTCAGATTGGGAAACAGAAGAAGGCCTCACATCCAAGAGTCAAAGATATTGGTACCACCAGGCCTCTACAGCTGATTCACATGGATCTGATGGGACCAATGGAAGTCGAGAGCCTAGGCAAGAAAAGGTATGCATTTGTCTGTGTTGATGACTATTCCAGATTCACATGGATTGATTTTATCAGGGAAAAATCAGATACTGTAAGTGTCATTGTGTCACTAGTGTCTCGGTTAGAGCAAGAGAAGAATCTCAGAATCAGCAGCATTCGCAGTGATCATGGCAGAGAATTTGAAAACAAAGACATGGATGAATTCTGTCAACAAAGGGGTATAACACATCAGTACATCTCTCCCATTACCCCTCAGCAGAATGGTGTGGTGGAACGGAAGAACCGAACAATCCAAGAAATGGCCAGAGTGATGATCCATGCTAAGAGGATTCCTCTGAAATTCTGGGCAGAGGCCATGAATACCGCATGCTACATCATCAATAGAGTCACCTTGCGAAGAGGAACCCAGCAGACCTGCTATGAGCTCTGGAATCAGAAAAAGCCCACGGTTAAATACTTTCATATCTTTGGAAGTGATTGTTTCATTCTGAGAGACCGGGAGTATAGAAAGAAACTCGACCCTAAGAGTGATCCTGGATTGTTCTTGGGATATTCAACAAACAGCAGGGCCTATCGAGTTTTCAACCAGCGAACAAAGACCGTCATGGAGTCCATAAATGTTGTTGTCAATGATGCAGAAGAAGCCTCTACACCTGATTCTGACACTGGTGAAGAAGACTCTGATCTTGAAGAAGTGCCTGATAGACATACCAGAAGTGAACAAGCTGCGGCTCCAGAAGATGCTACAGCAAGTGCTGAAGCAGAAATTTCAGATGATCAATTGGAAAGCTTGTCTGATGATCTTCACACTGAGGCTCCTGATCCACCTTCAAGGCAGCCCCCAAAGAAGATTCAGAAGAATCATCCCTTGACAAATGTGATTGGGGATCCCTCAGACAGAAGAAGAACCAGAAGTCATGCCTATCTCAATACATGTTTCATGTCCAGCATTGAACCAAAGAATTTCAAGGAGGCCATGAGTGATGAATTCTGGATAATGGCTATGCAGGAGGAATTGGCAGAGTTTGAAAGACATGATGTTTGGGATCTGGTAGACAGACCAAATGGGGTAAACATTATAGGCACAAAATGGGTGTTCAAAAACAAAACTGATGAAAAGGGCAACATTACACGAAATAAAGCCAGACTGGTTGCCCAGGGATATTCTCAGATTGAAGGTCTAGACTTTGATGAAACATTTGCTCCAGTGGCTCGCGTGGAGGCCATCAGACTTCTTCTAGCAATGTCTTGCTTTCTGGGGTTCAAATTATATCAAATGGATGTTAAAAGTGCGTTCTTAAATGGAGATCTCTCTGAAGAAGTTTATGTCTCTCAACCAAAAGGTTTTGAAGATCCTCATCATCCAGAACATGTGTATAAATTGAAGAAAGCTTTATATGGACTAAAACAGGCTCCTCGGGCATGGTATGAACGGTTGACAGTATTCCTGGAAAAACATGGCTACAACCGAGGGGGAGTTGACAAAACGTTGTTTGTCAAAAGAACTCAGTCAGATGTGATCATTGCTCAAATATATGTGGATGATATTGTCTTTGGATCAAAGTCCCAGCACCTGGTGAAGCAGTTTGTGAATCACATGCAGCAAGAATTTCAAATGAGCATGGTAGGAGAACTTTCATACTTTCTTGGTTTGGAGATTACTCAGAAAAAGGATGGTATCTTTATTGCTCAAAGTAAATACAGCAAGTCCCTTGTGAAGAAATTCCAGCTAGATTCAGCAAGTCACAAGCGAACCCCTGCTGCCACTCATGTAAAAGCCATCAAAGATGAGCACGGTATGGAAGTGAGTCAGACTGTCTACAGAAGCATGATTGGGAGCTTGCTTTACCTAACTGCCAGCCGCCCTGACATTTCCTATGCAGTAGGAGTTTGTGCCAGATTTCAAGCTTGTCCCAGAGACAGTCATTTACAGTTGGTCAAGCGCATCATTCGGTATGTCGGAGGAACTGTGGACTATGGCTTATGGTACACTAGAGACACAAATGCTAATCTGGTCGGATACAGTGATGCAGACTGGGCAGGTTGCTCAGAGGACAGGAAGAGCACTTCGGGAGGATGTTTCTTCTTAGGGAATAACCTGATCTCTTGGTTCAGCAGAAAACAGAATAGCATTTCTCTATCCACTGCCGAGGCTGAATACATCGCTGCTGGGAGCTGCTGTGCACAAATGTTGTGGATGAAGCAAATGCTGAGTGAGTATGGGATTGCTCAAGATGAAATGACTCTTTACTGCGACAATATGAGTGCCATCAGCATATCTAAGAATCCGGTTCAGCACAGCAGAACCAAGCACATTGACATTCGTCATCACTTCATCCGTGATCTAGTTGAAAAGAAAGTCATTTCGCTCCGACATGTGGTGTCTGCAAAACAACTCGCTGATATCTTCACCAAAGCTCTGGATGCAGCCCGGTTTGAAGACCTGAGAGCCTCTCTAGGGCTCTGTGTGTTGTCTCCATAAGTTCTCCCAGACACACCCCCTCGTCATTTATTCCAAAAAGGGGGAGGAGAAGAGCAGGCTAAGAAGTGGAGGAGAATTCCTCAAGAAAAATCTCTGGTGGGTTTTGTCAAAATGCCAAGGGGGAGATTGATGATGCAAGTATGGCAGTGTTTGACAAAACCAGCATAAGTGAACAAGGAGCTGCTACAGCTCAAATAAACAAGCAAGCCAAGCAGAAGTGAACTAGCAGCAGCTGCAGCAGAGGATGCTACAGCAGGAGCTTGTTCAACAGGCTGGTTCAACTGTCCAAGGAGCAGCAGCTGCCTGGGCTTGTTCGGAAGGGCTGGAAACCCTATGCAGAGCATCTGAAGAATTTCTAAATTGCTGAAGAGCATATTCCAGCACGGTTTACTAGTCAGAGAAGGAGATTTGCATTGGAGATATTGATCAAATCTAATCTCCTAGATTTTAGGAGATAATTGATCTTGTTGGGTCAATTGCCTAAACCTGGAAATTGCTTAAAGTTGTGCTGCTATTTAAGCAGAAGGGTTCAGGGCTGAAGAGGTTGATCGAAGCTGAGGGATACACGAGTGCATACACAGAATTCACGGAGAGTAATTTGTGGTGTGCGACGGGAGTTTACTTCGATCATCACCCAAGAGCAGAGCGTTGAGCGCAGAGCTGTGGTGAGTATTGCAGAAGAGAATCAAGACTTGCAGAGTCTGATTCGTGCTTGATCTGGAAGCCAATTCAGAGCTGGGGAGCTTGTTGGTTGATCAAGGGCAGCCACGGAAGAACTGACGGGTGGAAGGCTCGGTCGAGTGTCGTGCGGCAGTACTCACTAGTGGCAGGTGGTCACTGAGTGAGGGGGAGTTGTCCAGAGTGTGCAGCGCTCTTGGAGAGGTTCGATCGGCTCGGCAGAAGGCCTTGGAGCGACGCGGACATTGTGCTTCAGCTGTGTGTTACAGCTGTTGCTGCAGCAACCCTGCTGAGTAGTGTAATTTAGAATAGGCTGAGTTCTTTGAGAGGATTGTAGCTATTCTAGATTGACATATTGTAGAGGGTGTGCAGACACAAATCAGAGCTTGTTCTGATTGTGTTGAGTGGTCCACACGAGGTTGAGTAGCATAGGTTGCGTGAGTTGTAACCGTGTGTACTTGGAACCTTTGGTTGAGTGGATTGAGGACTGGAGAATAGTCCTCCCCAGACGTAGGCAGATTGGCCGAACTGGGTGAACAAACCTGTGCCTTGTTCATTGCTTGCTGTGACAATATTTAAGTGAACAAGAGTGTGCTGCAGCAACTGCTTGTTCACGAAATCTGTTGAACTAGGACACTGTGAAATTTCAAGATCAAGCATGATTATTTTAGGTTGCGTTTGTGTGCGAGAGTGATATACGCATTCCACTAGGCTAAATTTTGAACGGACTTTAGATAACTATCAATAGACCGAGAGGTTAAGATTAGGAGACTTTTGTTCTACGCGGTTCAATAGAGCGAGAGTTTGAGAACCGTACTATTTAGGTATTATTCCCATTCTAGAGAAGGAGCGAGAGTTGAATTTAGAATGTGTGATACCTTAGCCTAGAACCATCACTCGAAATTACTCATGATTTAGACAAGTTTTGTGTTGCTAATCGCATGACCTAGGGGTGAAGTAGGATTCTGACTACGCTTTCTCTATTATTTTCTCTTAGACCATATTTCATCTTGTCTTTAGTATTCACTAGAGATACCTCATCTAGAGGAAAAACCCCCCCTTTAGTTAGTAGACTTGCATTAGGCATTACTAGCTAGCTTTAGACTAATCTAGGCTTTTCTCTTGGGTTCGACTCGAGGTCACTCGGATAAAAAATATTATTTGAACACCGTGATTGGACTAGTATTTATACTACCACAATTTCAACAACGTTCAGTGCCACCAAAGTCCGATCAATGATCAATAGACCTTTTCCCGAGCGGAACGGGCCAACGGCGCAAGTCATCGCTTCACCAAGAGTCGAGTGTGAATTTGGCGCACACAACGACGTCCCGTCAAAATTCGGCGCCGTCGTCGGAGAGATCAAGAGACCTTTTCTCGAGCGGAATGGGCTAGTGGCCCCAAGTCAACGCTTCGCCATGAGCCGAGTGCACAACGACGTGCAGTCAAATTTTGGCGCCGTCGCCGGGGAGAGCAACAACTGAGGTAGAGTTCAATGAAGGTAGTTTTTTGTGTTTTTGGGTTTCAGTGAACAATGTCGCCGACGCAGGAGTAAACAGTGCTGTCAGAGTTTGATCGGTGATCAAGAGACCTTTTCCTTGAGCTGAACGAGCCAGCGGCGCCAATTGATCGCTTCGCCATGAGTCGGGTGTAAATTTGAAGCGCACAACGACGGGCCGTCAAATTTCGGCGCCGTCGCCGGGGAGACCAACAACTGAGGTAGAGTTCGAAGAAGGTTCTTTTTTGGGTTTTTGTGTTTCAGTGAAAAGTGTCTCCGGCGAAGGAACGAATAGTACCGTTGGAGTCCAATCGGTGATCAAGAGACCTTTTCTCGAATGGAACGGGCCAGCGGCCCCAAGTCATCGCTTCGCCATGAGTTGAGGGTAAATTTGGGACACACAACGACGTGCCGTCATAATTCGGCGTTGTCGCCGAGGTGAGCAAAAACTGAGGTAGAGTTCGAAGAAGGTCGTTATATGTGTTTTGTGTTTCAGTGAACAGTGTGGCCGTCGCAAGAGTGAACAATGCCGCCGGAGTCCGATCGGTGATCAAGAGACCTTTTCTCGAACGGAACGGGCTAGCGGCCCCAAGTCATCGCTTCCCCATGAGTCGAGTGTAAATTTGGCACACACAACGATGTGCCGTCAAATTTCGGCGCCGTCGCCGTTGAGAGCAACAACTGAGGTAGAGTTCAAAGAAGGTCCTATTTTGGGTTTTTGTGTTTCAGTGAACAGTGTCGTCGGCGAAGGAACGAACAGTACCGCCGGAGTCCGATCGGTGTTCAAGAGACCTTTTCTCGAACGGAACGGGCCAGCGGCCCAAAGTCATCGCTTCCCCATGAGTCGAGTGTAAATTTGTGGCACACAACGACGTGCCGTCAAATTTCGGCGCCGTCGTCGGGGAGAGCAACAACTGAGGAAGAGTTCGAAGAAGGTAATTTTTTGTGTTTTTGTGTTTCATTGAACAGTGTCGCCGGCGAAGGAGGAGCAGTACCTCCGGAGTCCGATCGATGATCAAGAGACCTTTTCCCGAGGGGAACGGGCTAGCGGCCCCAATTCATCGCTTCCCCATGAGTCGGGTGTAAATTTGTGGCACACAACGACCTGCCTTCAAATTTCGGCGCCGTCGCCGGGGTGAGCAACAACTGAGGTAGAGTTCGTAGAAATTAATTTTTTGTGTTTATGTGTTTCAGTGAACGGTGTCGCAGGGGCAGGAGTGAACAGTGCAGCCAGAGTCCAATCGTTGATCAAGAGACCTTTTCATGAGCGGAACGGGCCAGCGGCCCAAAGTCATCGCTTCTCCATGAGTCGATTGTAAATTTGGCACACACAACGACGTGCTGTCAAATTTTGGCACCATCATCAGGAGAGCAACATCTGAAGTAGGGTTCAAACAAGGTTGTTTTTTGTGTCAGTGAACAGTGTCGCCGGAGTCCGATCGGTGACAAAGAGATCTTTTCCCGAGCGCAACAGGCAAACGGCCCCAAGTCATCGCTTCACCATTAGTCGAGTGGAAATTTGGCGCACACAACGACGTGCCATCAAATTTGGGCGCCGTCGCCGGGGAGAGCAACAACTGGGGTAAAGTTCGAAGAAGGCCATTTTTTGTGTTTTAGTGAACAGTGCCGCCGGAGTTCGGTCGGTGATCAATAGACTTTTTCTCGAGCGGAACGGGCCAACGGCCCCAAGTCATCGCTTCACCAAGAGTCGAGTGTAAATTTGGCGAACACAACGACGTGCCGTCAAATTTCAGCGCCGTCGCCGAGGAGAGTATTAACTGAGGTAGAGTTCGAAGAATGTAGTTTTTCGTGTTTTTGTGTGTCAGTTAATCGTGGCGCAGTCGCAGGAGTGAACAGTGCCGCCGGATTCAGATCGGTGATCAACAGATCTTTCACGAGCGAAACGAGCCAGCGGCCCCAAGTCATCGCTTCTCCATGAGTCGAGTGGAAATTTGGCGCACACAACGACGTCCCGTCAAACTTTGGCGCCGCCGTCGGAAAGAGCAACAACTGAAGTAGAGTTCGAAGAAGGTCGTTTTTGTGTTTTAGTGAACAGCGCCGCCGGAGTCCGATCGGTCATCAAGAGACCTTTTCCCGAGCGAAACGGGCCATCGACCCCACGCCATAGCTTCGCCATGAGTCGAGTGTAAATTTGGCACACTCAACGACCTGTCGTCAAATTTCAGCGCCGTTGCCGGGGAGAGCAACAACTGAGGTAGAGTTCGAAGAAGGTAGTTTTTTGTGTTTTTGTGTTTCAGTGAACAGTGCCGCCAGAGTAGGAGTGAACCTCGTCGCCGGAGTCCGATCGGTGATTAAGAGACCTTATCCCGAGCGGAACTGCCCAGCGGCCCCAAGTCATCACTTTGCCATGAGTCGAGTGTAAATTTGGCGCACACAACGACGTGATGTCAAATTTTGGCGCCGTCGCCAGGGAGTGCAACAACTGAGGTAGAGTTCCAAGAAGGTCGTTTTTGAGTTTTATGGAACTGTGCCGCCGGTGTCCGATCGATGATCAAGAAACCTTTTCCTGAGCTGAACGGGCCAGCGACATCAAGTCATCGCTTGGCCATGATTCGAATGTAAATTTGGAGTACACAACGACGTACCGTCAGACTTCGGCGCCGTCGTCGAAGAGAGCAACAACTAAGGTGGAGTTCAAAGAAGGTCGTTTTTTGTGTTTCAGTGAACAGTGCCGCCGGAGTAGGAGTAAACCTCGCCGCTAGAGTCCGATCGGTGATTAAAAGACCTTTTCCCGAGCGGAACTGGCCAGCGGCCCCAAGTCATCGCTTCGCCATGAGTCGAGTGTAAATTTCGCGCACACAACGACGTGCCGTCAAATTTTGACACCGTCGCCGGGAGAGCGACAACTGAAGTAGAGTTCAAAGAAGGTCGTTTTTTGTGTTTCAGTGAACAGTGCCGTCGAAGTCCGTTCGGTGACCAAGAGACCTTTCCCCCAGCGCAACGGGCAAGCAGCCCCAAGTCATGGCTTTGCCATGAGTCGAGTGTAATTTGGCCGGCGTTTTGTGTTTCAGTGAACAGTGTCGCCGGCGCCGGAGTGAGCAGTCTCGTCGGAGTCCGATCGGTGATCAATAGACTTTTTCCTGAGCGGAACGGGCCGGCGGCCCCAAGTCATCACTTCGCCATGAGTCGAATGTAAATTTGTCGCACACAACGACGTGATGTCAAATTTCGGCGCCGTCGTCGGGGAGAATAACAACTGAGGTAGAGTTCGAAGAAGGTCGTTTTTTGTATTTTAGTGAACAGTACCGCCGGAGTCCGATCGGTGATTAAGAGACCTTTTCATGAGCTGAACGGGCCAGAGCCCCAAAACATCGCTTCTCCATAAATCGAGTGTAATTTGGCGCGTACAATGACGTGCCGTCAAATTTTGGCGCCATCGCCGAAGAGAGCAACAACTGAGGTAGAGTTCGAAGAAGGTAGTTTTGTGGGTTTTTGTGTTTCAGTGAACAGTGTCGCAGTTGCAGGAGTGAACAGTGACGCCGGAGTCCGATCAGTAATCAAGAGATGTTTTCCCGAGCGGCACGGGCCAGCTGCCTCAAGTCATCGCTTCGCCATGGGTTGAGTGTAAATTTGGCACACACAAGGACGTGTCGTCAAATTTCGGCGCCGTAGCCGGAGAGAGCAACAACTAAAGTAGACTTTGAAGAAGGTCGTTTTTTGTGTTTTAGTGAACAGTGCCGCCGGAGACCGATCGGTGATCAATAGACCTTTTCCCCAGATGAACTGGGCAACGGCCCCAAGTCATCGCTTTGCCATGAGTCGAGTGTAAATTTGGCGCACACACCGACGTCCCGTCAAATTTCGGCGCCGTTGTCGGGGAGAGCAACAACTGAGGTAGAGTTCGAAGAAGGTCGTTTTTTGTGTTTTTGTGTTTCAGTGAACAGTGTCGCCGGCGTCGGAGTGAGCTGTCTCGCCGGAGTCCGATCAGTGATCAATAGGCTTTTTCCTGAGCGCCAAATTTTGGCGCCGTCGCCGGGGAGAGCAACAACTGAGGTAGAGTTCAAAGAAGTTAGTTTTCTATGTTTTTGTGTTTCAGTGAACAGTGTCACCGTGCAGGGGTGAACAGTGCTGCCGGAGTCCGATCGGTGATCAAGATACCTTTTCCCGAGTGGAACTGGCCAGCGGCCCCAAGTCATTGCCTCGCCATGAGTTGAGTGTAAATTTGGTGCACACAACGACGTGCCGTTAAATTTTGGCGCCATCGCCGGGGGGAGCAACATCTGAGGTAGAGTTCGAAGAAGGTAGTTTTCTGTGTTTCAGTGAACAATGTCTCCGCGCAGGGGTGAACAGTGCTGCAGGAATCTGATCGGTGATCAAGAGACCTTTTCCCGAGCGGAACGGGCTAGTGGCCCTAAGTCATGGCTTCGCCATGTGTCGAATGTAAATTTGGCGCACATAAAGACGTGCAGTCAAATTTTTGGCTCTGTCGCCGAGGAGAGCAACAACTGAGGTAGAGGTCGAAGAAGGTAGTTTTCTGTGTTTATGTGTTCACTGAACAGTGTCGCAGGTGCAGGGGTGAACAGTGCTGCCACAGTCCAATCGGTGATCAAGAGACCTTTTCCGGGGCGAAACGGGCCAGCGGCCCCAAGTCATAGCTTCGCAATGAGTCGGGTGGAAATTTGGAGCACACAACGACGTGACACCAAATCTTGGCGCTGTCGCCAGGGAGAGCAACAACTAGTGGTAGAGTTTGAAGAAGGTAGTTTTCTGTGTTTTTGTGTTTCAGTGAACATTGTCGCCGCGCACAATGGTGAACAGTGCTGCCGGAGTCCGATCGGTGATCAAAACACCTTTTCCCGAGCGGAACGGGCCAGCGGCCCCAAGTCACCGCTTCACCATGAGTCGAGTGTAAATTTGGCGCACACAATGACGTGACGTCAAATCTTGGCTCCGTCGCGGGGGAGGGCGACAACTGAGGTAGAGTTCGAAGAAGGTAGTTTTCTGTGTTTTTGTGTTTCCGTGAACAGTGTCGCCGGCACAGGGGTGAACATTGCTGCTGGAGTCCGATCGGTGATCAAGAAACCTTTTCCCTAGCGGAACGAGCCAGCGGCCCCAAGTCATAGCCTCGCCATGAGTCGAGAGTAAATTTGGCGCACACAACGACAAGACGTCAAATCATGGCGCCGTCGACGCGGAGAGCAACAACTGAGGTAGTGTTCGAAGAAGGAAGTTTTCTGTGTTTTTGTGTTTCAGTGAATAGTGTCGCCGCTCGCAGTGTTGAACAGTGCTGCCGGAGTCCG
Source organism: Umbilicus rupestris (assembly GCA_963678935.1). Classification (NCBI taxonomy): domain Eukaryota; kingdom Viridiplantae; phylum Streptophyta; class Magnoliopsida; order Saxifragales; family Crassulaceae; genus Umbilicus; species Umbilicus rupestris. Next base: position 9,282,451 of record OY787612.1, read on the forward strand.
ATCGGTGATCAAGAGACCTTTTCCCGAGCGGAACGGGCCAGCGGCCTGACGTGTAATATTTTTGTACTCCAAATTCAGTGAATATGAAGTTCCAGTGCAGGTCAAAAATAATTTGTATACCGAAGTATTTCGAGTCGTCCAAGGAGTAAACTAAGCTTATGCACTATGTAAAATCTAGTTTTGTTTAGCTAACTCGATTTGTGAATTGATTTTCTGTAATGATTTGGATTGAGACAAGCAAGCTAAGGTTAAATTGCAAAATTTCGAGAAGATTTCAAGGTTGATTTCACTTGCCTAGTGTTTTCTAATAAAGTGACAAAGATGAATGGATGATAGAAGACTATAGAGGTTATGAATAGATCAATCTTCTAAACTAGCTTTCGCTCAATTTCGAGTGTTAATCTATTATAGAAGTCGAATCTCAATCTCTCAATATGTTGATTCGCTCTAACATCCTCCACTAATCACAAACCGTCGTTATGATGATCAGTAAAAGAGTTCGGGTTAAGCTTACCTTTTTTTTTTTTTTTTTTTTTTTTTTTTTTTTTTTTTTTAAAAAAACCCACCCCGTTAGAGCCCCAGCCCTAACACCCACCAGGAATCGAACCTGTGACATGGAGTTTATAATACACCACCACGACCACTAGGCTAGCCCTTGGTGGGTTAAGCTTACCTAACCTCTAACTTATCTCTTTACGCTACTTTCGTATGTCAATAAGATCAAAGCCGGTTTTACTCTCGTATTTCCTAAGTATGTATCTCTCAATAACGTACTTAAGTTAAAACGGATTTCATGCTGGCATTCTTTCAAACATCTAGCATGAATAGCTTAACATACTTTGAGTAAACCGTAATCCATCGATCATCCACCTAAACTTTCATTTAGAACATCATCCCAATACTTTGAACACACTAGACAATATTCATCAAACCTTGGAATTAGGTAAATTACTCACAATACATGGAAAATGAGTTCATTGCTTTCATAGATAAAGATCGAGTTACGAATTCAATTCTCTAACGAAAACAGTAGATTACAACCATGCACTCGAGTAACAAAGGATCGAAACACCTCTTTTCTTCCTTCTTTTCTTCTCTGGTTCGTGCCCTTTCGTCCCCAGCTCGTCCTCCTCTTCTCCAATCTAATCTGCCTCCCTTTTCTTTTCTTTTTTTTCCATCCCTTCAAATTGTGTGAAAATAAGTTGAGTTGTCCGTGTCGGTCGTACCAATACGGTCGAACGACCGATACGAAATTATCCACTCCGCACGGTCGATACGACCTCAGCTAAAAAATTAAAGATTCGACACGGTCGTATCGACCATGTCGAACGTACCTCCCGGATGGATACGGGCAGTACGGGTGATATGGGCCAGGGATGATTTGAGATCTTCTTCAGCGCTTCTGCACACAATTGCTTCTGACCTTGCTTTCCATGATGCTTGAGCTGATTTGTCCTGAAATAAGAAAGAAAGTGTATAAAGGCCAATAATACTCACAAAACGAACTAAAACAACCAATAAACGTAAGTGAGAATCGGTCGGGAATCCAACCGATCAAACACTCCACACTTAAAATTTGATATTCTCGAGCAAACAATCAGGACATGTTGTATTATATTCAAGACTCTCTATCCCAACTTAAGCTTTGAATAATAGAGTGATGACCACCAAAGCGCGGGCTTCACAAACTCTAGCCACACACCTCACACTAACACTTCAAATAAATTGCAATCAAAGACTTTTAGATCCACGTAAGAATACATGAGGACACACACTCAAGGAAATCAGTACTAGAGCCAACCAAAACTAAATCTCGCAATCTATTCATTTTCAAGGCAAAGCATTCGAAACAAGGGTTTATACGCAACATGCCGACCGATTGCCTATGCTAGCTAGGGCTAGTCCACGGGCTAGCGATGCAGAACTCATATCCAAGCCTTGGAGTTTGCATCACAATTCATAAGGAAAGAGGAGTTCGGCAAAATTTGATTTTCAAAAACAGTCATAAACCAATTGATGCTTATGTGCTAACACAAGGGTCATTCTCTAGTATAGCATGCTAGCACACAAGCAAATTGTAAACTTGCACAAGAATGATATGGCGGATAGGCATAAAGTTAAGCTCTTACTATTTCTTTTCTCTCTCTTTTTATTTCTCTCAAGCTTTCGAGGAGGAACTTTTCTTCCTAACCTGGGCCTTTTTTTTTTTTTTTTCATTGGGTGCAAATACTTTCGAGGGGGAACTTTTCTTCATAACCCTCGGCATTGCAGCTAGATTCACACAATAAGAACTTGATAATAAGCCCAAATAGAGGTTGAGAGGATGAGCAAGAAACAATTACAAGCGAGGAGCTAAGCATGCAAACAAGAGTCACCTAAAAGCAATCGCAAGGTTTATGCATTATGTAAATGATTTTAAAAAGTGCAAGCTACACCAAGGTCCAAAGCAAGCAATGAAAAATTCCTAGAATGCGAGATAGGCAACGGATAATGATCGCGCGTCGTTGTACGCGTCAAATTAATCCTTCCTTCTCCACTAAGTCAGGGTCGATCCCACAAGGAGCGTGCAGACTCGTCTTAGCTAGCAACCTACAACTTACAAAATTGGGGTTGTGAGTGATTGGGTTGCGCAGGTGCGCGAATGAATAGTGGTGAAAGCAGAATTGCACGATAAGTGCGCAGGCAGTAGATTTTAAGTACTATGACTATGAAGAGTATCAGTACAGACAATCCTCTATGAATGTATCCCTTATCATCGACTCTAAACATCTATAGTGCAGTTCTACTTAAGTTAGTGTCCGATCAAGGCTTCCTAACGTGCGCGCATGTTCCGATCAAAGTTCATGAGCTATTAATTCCTGGAACTAGTCTAAACAGCCACGAATCCTATCACAGTAGCAGCTGAGTATCCTAGTGTGTTACTCCTAGTTGTCACCGTCAAGCTATCAACTAGTTTAACATACAATAACTAGGAATTAGAATAAGATTGCGGTTCAAGGCTTCCCTTATTCGCACAACTAATTATCACCCATATGCATAGAATTAATATAAGTAGATGTACCAAGCATTAAGAACAAGTCTCAAAGGAAATACTTCATAGAATCATGCCCAACCGATACAAGGTATTTAGCTAGACATGCTAGAAACAAACATCATAGCAATAATAAATAAAACTAAAGCAGGAAGAGAAACGTAGCAGGTTGGCGCAATTGCGCGTTGCTGTTCTCGGCTGGCGCAGGTGGTTCGCGCAGAGTCTGGCTGAAGTAGCTCGTGTGTTTTTCTGCTGAGTGTCCTTCTCTCTATCTGCTCTCTCTCTCTCTCTGTAACCCTAGCTTCCCTCTTCTTATATAGTGGTCTTGAAGCCCAAGGAATGCTTAGATTTGGCCCGAGAGACTTTTAGCAACTTCCCAAATCTGGGAGATCAATATTTAGAAACTCTGCCCTTCTGTGCACGCGGATTGCGCTACTCGCTTTGCGCAGTCGGTTTGCGCACTGTAGTCCGAAACAGCTATCTCCTTTTGCGCTGCTAGCTTCGCGCAGTTGTGCATTGCGCTCTAAAACGTCCGTTAGCGCACATCTGACTTATGCTCCTATTTTATCCTGAAATACAAAAATACCGAAAACGAGTAATCTTGTACACAAAATAATGCAAACAAGCACAGTGTTAAGATCTAAATAGCGCATATAACTAGGCTCTATCAGATAACAATAATAATGACTCACCAGAAGGCGCGATTGATAGAGCCTAGTTATATGCGCTATTTAGATCTTAACACTGTGCCTGTTTGCATTATTTTATGTACAAGATTACTGGTTTTTGGTATTTTTGTATTTCAGGATGAAACAGGAGCATAAGTCAGATGTGCGCTAACGGGCGCTTTTAAAGGGCGCAATGCACGACCTGCGAAGCTAGCAGCACAAAAGGAGATAAGAGATAGCTGATTCGGACTGCAGTGCGCAAACCGACTGCGCGAAGCGAGTAGCGCAATCAACGTGCGCAGCGAGCCATGCGCAGGATAGCAGAGTTTCTAAATTTTGATCATCATTATCCCTACAAAATCTCCTAGATTTGGGAAGTAGCTAAGATTCTCACGGGCCAAATCTAAGCATTCCTTGGGCTTCAAGACTAGTATATAAAGAGGAGGGAAGCTAGGGTTTGAGAGGGCATATAGAGAGAGAGACACATAGCAGCAAAAACACACGAGCTCCAGGAATTCTGCCGCCAAGATTCTGCGCGAACCACCTGCGCCAGCCGAAAAAAGCAACCTGCAATTGCACCGACCTGCTACTTTTCCTTGGCTGCTTTAGTTTTATTTATTATTTCTATGATGTTTGTTTCTAGCATGTCTAGCTTAACACCTTGTATCGGTTGGGCATGATTCTATGAAGTATTTCCATTGAGACTTGTGTTTAATGCTTAGTTCGTCTACTTATATTAATTCTATGCACATGGGTGATAATTAGTTGTGCGAATAAGAGAAGCCTTGAAACGCAATCTTATTCTAACTGCTCGTTATTGTATGTTAAACTGGTTGATAACTTGACGGTGACAACTAGGAGTAACACACTAGGATAATCAGCTACTACTATGATAGGATTCGTAGTTGCTTAGACTAGTTTCAGGAATTAATAGCTCATGGACTTTGATCGGAACATGCCCACACGTTAGGAAGCCTTGATCGGACACTAACTTAAGTAGAACTGCACTATAGATGTTTAGAGTCGATGATAAGTGATACATTCATAGAGGATTGTCTTTACCGATACTTTTCATAGTCATAGTACTTAATATCTACTGCCCGCGCACGTATCGTGCAATTCTGCTTTCACTACTGTTCATTCGCGCACCTGCGCATCCCAATCACTCACAACCCCCAACTTCGTAAGTTGTAGGTTGCTAGCTAAGACGAGTCTGCACGCTTCTTGTGGGATCGACCCTGAATTAGCCGTTGTACTAAGTGGAGAAGGAAGGATTAATTTGACGCGTACAACGACGCGCGATCAAATTTTGGCGCCGTTGCCGGGGAGCAACACAGATAAGTGTTAACTAGTTCAAGTTTTCTTTTACAGTAGTTAGTTATTTCTTTTTTTTATTTTTCGTTGGTGTTTCTGGCAGTACGCAATCAACATCAGCCTGCGCAACCTTGAAACTGTTGCGCTGCGCAGATTATAGTTGCGCACCGACAGGGGCAACAACCTAGTTTTTTTTTTTTTTTTTTTAAATTAAAATTTATTGAAGGGGCTCAAACAGCCTGAGCCATGGCATTAACAACCACAGTAAACAGACAGAAGCCGTAATAATAGGGGACCTAACTCTAGCTTCAAAGGAAGAAGTCAAGCCTAGGAAAACAATAAAAACGCCTAGCCCAGGCCAATATGGCCTGTGAAAACTAATCAATTCAGGCCTCAAGCACAGGTTGAGCGCTGCCATCACGAGAACAAAGGCAAGATTAAAGCTGTACGAGTCAAAAGGGTCACAGGGCTTGATACTACCCATCACCTTCGACACATAGAAGAAAGATTTAAGAACAAACTCAGCAAGCAATATGGCTGGAAAGCACCAGCGTCTGGACAATGAGAAGCACCACCTGCTCCTCAGAAACTCACTGCACAGAAGGACAGCCAACACCTCACAATTATAGGTGCCAATCATCTCTAGTGTATCTGTCTAAAACCAAGGGAGCTGACAAAGCAATGTCTTCATTGGATTGGAGCTCCACGCCACCATCTCCTACACCTCCAGCCGAGCTAGGGCAGAAGAACCTGAGCTGCAACCTATCTGCACATAAACTCCTTTGGACCGCCTGATGAGTACAATTAATTCTTGTTTCCAAAAGCTGGTTAGGAGAAGTAAAACCCAGAGCAAGAGCCACATGATTCATGGAAGTGCTGATTCTTTTCATTCTGCTGATGCTAAATTCAGAAACCAGCCTCTTCAACTCATTAGAAATCTGCCAGGGGAAACGCGTTCCATATCTATCATCCATGAAGACCATATCAGGGTGGGAGCTTTGAATGGCCTGGACCAGAATCTGCTGCTCCTTAGCCTCCGAGAGGGACTTCCGCATAAAAAGAACAAGCTCCTCCAAAGGAGAGGATTTAGCAAATTGATAAACAAAAGCAAGCTGCATATCACCCACACTAGTTCGACAGATGGCTGCTCCTTTAATAGTCTGACCTTTATCAATCAGGGCCAGATTCATGCAGGAACCAGTGACACCCGCACTCCAGAAATTCCAAGTCCCATAAACTCTACTTTTCTTAGTGTAATTAATACCAAAGGGAGCAGCCACAAACAAATCATTTCTGGTATCTCCTCCGCCTGGAATTTGATCAACAAGTATTTGCGCCCATCTCGTCAAACTAGTAAATAAATCAGTGGCTTTATTATTGTGAATGACCCCATTCCGCATTTTCCACACTTCCCATAAACCACACATTGAAATAGCAGCAGTAAATTTATTCACAAAATCTTTTTTCAAACCTTTACCAAGCCAATTCTCGCTGAAATCAGACCTGTTACGGGGGCAGACTCTTTTGAAAATAGAGGCCAGGCATGTCCACAGGTTAGTGGCCCAGCCCCCTTCGAAGAAAAGGTGCTCCAGATTTTCCTCCCTGTTGCCGCAGCAGTGACATCGCGAGGTAAACGGAATACCAATACGCTTAATATTGGAGTCAAGAGGTAAACCATCTAGGAAAAACCGCCACATAAATAAACAAACAGTGGGGGGAACCCATTTTTTCCAGATCGCTCTACACCACTTCAAAGAAGGATATTTAGTCCGGAAGGATTCCCAAAAGGCTTTGATGTTGAACTGACCCGAGGTATTCCTTTTCCACTGAAGAATCCTATCCCCACTCCCCCAGCAGATATCTCTATAATACTCCCTAGCAAAAGGAGGAAATGAAATTAAGAGATTACTCTTGATAGTTTCATTCTCTAGCGCCTCTTTGACTGACAAGTTTCGACCATCCCAGGGACACCTAACACCAAAGTCCCAGCAAAGATCCGCCATAGCCATATTACCGTCTCCCACATCCCACAAAGAATCCTGTCTCAAGCTGGCAATCAGAGGTCTAATAGAATTCCAAATGTGGCTCCCTGGCTTATCCTCCTTAAATCTGACCTTAGCATATTTAGCCCACATAGAATTTTGCTGGAGGAAATCCCAAGCTAATTTACCATGAAAAGCTACCATGTTATCTGCAAGCGACCGGAAACCCAAACCTCCTTCAGCTGTAGGTCTACATAACAGCTCGAACCGAATCCAATGATGCTTTTTGTTAGGCCCTTGGTTCCAAAGGAAATTGCCAATCAAACTCTCCATTCTCCGGATAATTCTCAGGGGGACTGGCAAGACAGCAAACACATGAAAGGACTGCGAACACAGAACTGATTTAATGAGAGTTACACGCCCTGCCATGGAAAGTAAATTCCTCATCCAACCTGAAATGCGATTTCGAAGCTTATTAACCAAATCTTCAAAATAATGAATCCGAGTTCGTCCACGATAGAGAGGAACTCCCAAATACTTGACAGGTAATTGGCCTTCCTCGAAATTAGTAAGCACACGAACCAACTGTTTATGAGCAACTGAGGCTGAATTACCAAAGAACATCTGGCTTTTAGCTGGATTAAGGGCCTGCCCTGACAGCAAACAAAATTTCTGTAAGATATCCAACAAGGCTAGAATAGTGTTCTCGTCGTCCCTTGTGAAGATTAAAACATCGTCAGCAAAGAGAAGGTGATTGACCTTTAAAGCACCTCTTTTGGTTTTAAAAGGCTTCAAAGAACCCTCCTCCACTCTCTTATTAATCTCTTTTGACAACCACTCCATCAGTAGAACAAAAAGAGTGGGGGAAAGGGGGTCTCCCTGGCGAACACCTCTCGTAGATTTGAAATACCCATAGGTATCCCCATTCCAAGCCACAGAATAAAAATTGTTAGAGATGCCTCTGAAAATTAAATCACACCACCGTTCGCAAAAACCAAAGGATCTCAGCACTTTCAATAAGAATGGCCATGAAACTCTATCATAAGCCTTAGACATATCTAGCTTTATAATAAGATTCCCTGGCGCTCCTTTTTTATCTAGGTCATGAATCAGATCACGGGCAAGAGCAATATTAGCATGAATATTCCTCCCTTTTATGAATCCTGCTTGTTCCTCACTCACTAACCTTGGAAGGTGAGAACTCAATCTGTCATTAAGGAGTCTCATAATAATTTTGTGGCAAACATTGCAAAGACTGATAGGCCGCATGTCAGAAATCTTCTTCGCATTAGGGGATTTAGGAATTAAGATTAGGGTCGTAGCCGTCCAAGATTGCGGCAGCTGAAGACCTAGGAAAAAACCTTTAATACTAGCTAAGAAGTCCTCTTTGATCAGGTTCCAAAACTTAATAAAAAACCTGATTGGGAACCCATCCGGACCAGGGGCACTATCCTCGGACATGGATGAAATCGCATTAAACACCTCTTTCTCTAAAGGGCAGCCAATAAGGAAGGAATTCGTCTCATCATCAATAACTTTGGTAAAGAGATTTAGATCCTCCTCCTGAGGATGGGCAGAAGACCCTGAGAACAGGTCTGAAAAATACTCTACTGCTGCCAAACCGATCACCTTTTCATCCGAAGAGTAGGAGCCATCAGCCTGCAGCAAAGACATATTAAAAGGTTTACGCCTCATCTTCATCGCAGCGTGAAAGAAAGCGGTGTTTCTGTCCCCTTCTTTGGTCCACAATGCACGGGCCTTTTGCCTAGCCAACTCAGCTTGGTGACATAAAACATCTTCTAGCTCAGCCTTTTTAGTCTTTAACTCTCTAGCAATTTGACCAGACCAAGCAATCTGAAGCTGAGCCTCCATAGATTCAATAGTACCCAATAATCGCCTCTCTCTTTGGCGTAGGTCTCCAAAAACCTCCCAGTTCCATTTGTGTAAGATACCTCTCAGCTTCTTAAGTTTCAATGAAAAATTAACCAAAGGGTTAGGGGATAAGGACCCAATCCATGACTCAGTCACTACTCTGTCAAAAACAGGATGAGATTCCCACATTTTGAGGTAGTGGAATCTACTCTTTCGTCTATCCTCTTCAGATTTCTTCACAAGTAACGGGCAATGATCCGAGTTACACCGAGGAAGGTGGTTAACTGTCAGAGTGCCAAACTCAGAAATGAATCTCCCATTAATCAAAAATCTATCCAATCTTTTCCATATACAGCTATCCCTAGTCCTGTTATTAGACCAAGTAAAAGGATTCCCTTTAAACCCAACATCACTAAGCCCAGCCCTCATAAGAAAATTGTTGAAATCCATAATAGAACCATCATCTACCTGGTTCCTTCCCTTCTTTTCCGACCACTGAGAAATAACATTAAAATCGCCCCTAACCAACCAAGGTTCAGCAATCGGATCAGCCGTCAGGACCAGATCTGTCCATAAGGAATTTCTCTCGGACCTGCTACACAAGGCATAAATGAAGGAGCAAACCATCTTTGAATTATGCATATTGTCCCTAGAAACAGTGCAAGTAACAAACTGCTCATTCCAAACTACATCTTGGACCATAATATGGGATTTCCAAAAGAGCCAGATTTTCTTGTTAACGGTCCCACCCATAAGAAAGAAATCAAAATGAATAGATTTAGCTACCTCTTCACACTGATCACCATTAACCATGGGTTCAAGGAGGACTAGCATCTCTACTTCATGAACATTAATTAACTGGGTGAGGAAAGGGATAGTACCTCTACTCTTGATTCCACGAACATTCCAGCAAAGCAGATTCATCAGGACTTGGCATTAAGATCAGAAGGAGAACCCAAAGGGTTTATATCACACTTCGCCGACCCGCCTTTTATATCTCCAGTACTCAGACCTCCATGGAGGTTGGTGACTACATCGTCATAGGATCCTTTTTTTAATCTTGCCATTCGGCTAGCTAGTTCATCCACCATTAGAAGTCTTTTCAATATACTAACCTGGGGGTTAAGCTGAGTTGTTGGAACAGGGTCAACAGGATCTGTCGACTCTCTGGGAGTAAGAGAGGCAGTCAGTCCCATCTCCTTTTCTTTGAATTGCATGCTCTCCTCTTGCACAAATGGATTCTCTCTTACTATTTTCGGCTTGTCAGAGCCCAGACTACTGATCTCCTTACCAAGGTTATATTTGGATACCACAGAACTAGGCTGGTTACCCAAAGTTTTTTTACCCCATTTTCTATTCTGCACCTCTTTCCACTCTTGCATAGGTAAGTTCTCCAAGGGGAAATTTGTTGCTTTCTCACTGGAGAGATTCTCATTCACCACTCTAGGTTCACCTACCGAGATCTCAACTGGTTTCAAAACCTTCCTCTTTCGGCATTGAACCAACTCATGCCCGTGAATCTTGCAGTGGGAGCAATAGGCTAAATTACCTTCATATTCAATCTTCTGCCAAAAACCTCTATTATCCGGCAAGGCAATCCAAACCTTCTCTGGGATGTTACACGACACATCTACCTCAATACACGCTCTAGCGTATCTCATGGTTGAACAAGCTTTGGTCCTATCATCCACATCCAGAAAATGTGCAAAGGAATTCAAGATGGCTCCTACAAAGGAGCTATGACACAAGGGCGGGGGCAAACCTGGCAGTCACACCCATTTGGTGGTGATGGTAGACTCTTTCCTGGGGTTATAGTCATCTGAATACCGAAAGAGCCTGAAGGCAGCATGTTGGACTTTCCAGATCTGGCTGGTGAGGGCTACAGTTACATCTTCTTCGGAGTCAAGGATTACAAGCAGATGCCTGCCATCCCAGATTTCGCAAATAGAAGCCCTTCCCTTTATCATCCAATTGGCTTTGAAGGCCTGCCGTATAACGTCAATGGAGGGGCGCCCAACAGCAAACTTCACTATCAAAGAGTGTTGGAAACAGCGAACACCTGCGCCATACTCGGCGCCCGAGAAAGGTACGGAAGGAAACCCATCCATCGAACCATATTGTCTAGCCGAGAGAGGGATGGGTTTGAAACGGGGGTTGAGTCGAGCCCTAGCTGCGACCGAGGCAAAGGAAGACTTAACCGTGGGAAGATTTGGATCTGGGGGTTTGGGATCTTGAGAATTGACCGGCAGATTCACGGCGTTAGCTAACATGGGGACCCGCAGCCTCAAACCCCTCTTTGAAAAAAATTCTCTGCTTTCCAAATGTCAATGGAGTAAACCTAGTTGTCTTTTAATTTCATTTTCTTTAAGTTTAGAACAGGGCATGGAGAATAATAGTGTCTTCGGCGATAACTTAGGGGACAGAACTCCAGAGGGACCTAACAATGCAAGGGCAGATAACCGCGCAGCTCGGTTCAGAGAGGAAGTATAGCGCGAAGTTGATGCTCGGATGGCCGCTGAAGCAGTGTATATAATGCGCAACCCGCGCAACAGATCGTGCGACGCAGAACAGTGCGCGAAATGTCGGCTCCAATCACAGTCAACCAACCTTGGTGCATAGTACTTCCACTCGATGGGCATTTTGAACTACGGAGCTCATTCGTTCATCATATGCCTAAGTTTCATGGGATGAACAACGAGAACCCGGTCAAGCATGTGCGTGAATTCTTAGTTATCTGCGAGAACATGAAGACTGATGGGGAGAGTGAAGAAGCGCTGAAGCTGAAGGCGTTCCCTTTTTCATTGTGTGATACAGCCAGGCATTGGCTGATGAGCTTACCAGCAGGATCTATTCGCACATGGGAGTAGCTCCAGAAGAAGTTCTACCCCGCAGCTAAGATCGCGCTACTTAGGAGGGAATTGGCCGCGCCTAGGCAGGGCGTAGAAGAGTCACTATCAGAGTACTATGAGCGTTTCAGGGAGCTGGAAGCCAACTGCTATAATCATGGCCTGCCCCAAAATGTTCTGATAGAGAATTTCGTGAACGGGCTACAACCGATGGAACTTAGATTATTGAATGCATCGCAGGCGGTGACATATGTAACATGTACCCGGAGGATGTATGGCAGATGATAGAGGATTCTGCTGGACAGGTGAGGCATCAATTGAAGCTCGAGAACAGTCGTGCGCGTGCTGTGCATCAGGTGGATTCCAGTGCTGAAATAAAGGAGATGAAAGCCATGCTACAGAAGCTGATGAGTGCCCAAGGCACGCAACCGGTTGCGCCGAAGGCATGCGAGTTCTGTATGTCCACTGAGCACAAAATCGACGCATGTCCCACACTTTTCGAGGAATCAGGAGATGTAAATGCTCTAGGAGGATGGGACAATAGAGGACCGCAAAGGCAGAATCAGCCGCATTTTGGACTAGCCGCAAATGGATTCAGATGGAAGTAAGACAGCAATCTCCAAAGGCAGCCCGTGGAATATCGCACACCACAGCAGGCGCAGCAAGTATACAACCCACCGCACCGCCGCAATGACGCACCAGCACAGAATAACCAGCAACCGCGGCGCTCCTTAGAAGACATAGTGGGTCAGTTAGCAGACACTGTGCGCAAGAATGATGAAAAGTATGACAAGAGGTTCGAGTCAATTGAGAAGCAGTTGTCGCAGATTGCTACCACGGTTTATGAGCTGAAAAAGAGCGATGGCAACCTACCTTCGCAAGTGATTCAAAACCCTAAGGGAGGAGTTAACGCCGTAACGCTGAGGACTGGGCGTACAGTTGGGACAGCTCCGACCGCGAAGGTGTCCGCGCAGCCAGTTGCGCAACCTCCAGAGCCAGCACAGCCGGATGCGCAACCAGCTGCGCAAGCTACAAACCAACAGGAGGTGGCGCCAGGTATGATACAATCAGGAGAAAAGAGTATCAATCATACTAACGCACCTGCACCTTTTCCTGTGCAGGCACCTTTAGCAAGGAAGGAAGGAGCTATATGAATTATTCAGTAAGGTGGAAATAAACATTCCCTGATTGAGGCAGTTCGGCAGATCCCCAGATACGCCAAGTTCTTAAAGGAGCTGTGCACAAACAAGAGGAGGAAAGGCGAGTGCGCACAAGTAATGCTTAACGCGCATGCATCAGTAATTGTGCAACACAAGGTACCACCTAAATGCCGGGATCCAGGTACGTTCACCATACCATGCACCTTAGGTAAGACCACGGTAAGCAACTGCATGATTGATCTCGGTGCATCTATAAATGTGCTTCCTTACTCCTTGTATGTGTCATTGCACCTTGGTCCACTAAAGCCTGCAGGTCTCTGATAGAGCCTATTTATACGCGCTATTTAGATGTTAACACGGTGCTTGTTTGCATTATTTTGTGTACAAGATTACTAGTTTTCGGTATTTTTGTATTCCAGGACAAAAAAAGGGCCTAAGTTGTATACGTGCTAATAGGCGCGTTTAAGGAGCGCAACACACAGCCTGCGGAGCTAGCAGCACAAACAGGATAGGAAGTGGCAGAGTCAGACTGCTGTGCGCAGACCAACTGCGCTAACCAGCGTGCGCAGTGAGCCATGCGCAGGATGTTGGTGTTTCCAAATCTTGAACACCATAGGATTTGGAAGTTGCCAAGATTGTCCTCATGAGCAGTATATAAAGAGAGGAAGGCTAGGGTTTGAAGGAGAGATCAGACATCGAGGAGAGAGAGCCAGAGCTGAAAAACACACGAGGAATCTGCGCTAGCCGACTGCGCGAGCCGAGACACAGCAACCTGCACGCACCTGCTTGTTACTGTTTCCTTGGATACTTTAGCTTTTATTTACTATTTCTATGATGTTTACTACTAGCATGTGTAGCTAAACGCTTTGTATCGGTTGGGCATGATTCTATGAGTATTTCCTTTGAGACTTGTGCTTAATGCATAGTTTGTTTGCTTGTATAAATTCTGTGAACACGGTTGACAGCTAGTTGCATGAGTAGGGGAAGCCTTGAACCGCAATCTTACTCTTACTACTTGTTTGTCATATGTTAAACTAGTTGGTAGCTTGACGGTGACAACTAGGAGTAACGCGCTAGGATAATCAGCTGCTACTGTGACAGGATTCGTAGCTGCTTAGACTAGTTTCAAGAAATTAATAGCCCATGGACTTTGATCGGAACATGCACACATGTTAGGAAGCCTTGATCGGACACTAACTTCAGTAAATCGAACTATAGACGTTTAGAGTCGATGATAAGGAATACATTCATAGAGGATTGTCTGCACCGATACTTTTCATAGTCATAGTACTTAATCTCTACTGCCTGCGCACGTCTAGTGCAAATTCTGCTTTCACTATTGTTCATTCGCGGACCTGCACAACCCAATCACTCACAACCCAATTTTCGTAAGTTGTAGGTTACTAGCTAGAACGAGTCTGCTTGCTCCTTGTGGGATCGACCCTGACTTAGCCGCTATACTAAGTGGAGAAGGAAGGATTAATTTGACGCGTACAACGACGCGCGATCAAATTTTGGCGCCGTTGCCGGGGAGCAACACAGATAAGCTTTAACTAGTTTAAGTTTTCTTTTACAGTAGTTAGTTATTTCTGTTTGCTTTATTTTCCTCGTTGTTGCTTCTGACAGCGAGCAATCAACATCAGCCTGCGCAACCTTGAAACAGTTGCGCTGCGCAGGTTATAGTTGCGCACTGACAGACGCTACAGCTTAGTTGTCTTTTAATTTCGTTTTCTTTGAGATTTAGAACAGGTCATGGAGGATAATAGTGTCGTTGGAGATAACTTAAGGGACAAGACCAAAGAAAATGCGAGGGCGGACAACCGCGCAGTTCGGTTCAAAGAGGAAGTGCAGCGCGAAGTTGAAGCAAGGATGGCCGCTGAAGTGTATAATACGCCACCCGCGCGACAGGTTGCGCGACGCAGAACAGTGCGCGAGATGTCAGCCCCAATCACGGTTAACTAGCCATGGTGCATAGTGCTTCCACCAGACGGTCATTTTGAGCTAAGGAGCACGCTCATTCATCACATGTCCAAGTTTCACGGGATGAACAACGAGAACCCAGTCAAGCATGTGCGAGAATTCCTAGTTATTTGCGAGAACATGAAGGCCGAAGGGGAGAGCGACGAAGCGCTGAAGATGAAGGCGTTCCCTTTTTCATCGTGTGACACGACCAGGCATTGGCTGCTGAGCTTACCAGCAGGATCTATTCACACATGGGAGCAGCTTCAGAAGAAGTTCTTGGACAAGTTCTATCCTGCAGCCAAGATCGCGCTACTCAGGAGGGAGTTGGCCGCACCTTGGCAGGGCGCAGGAGAATCACTATCGGACTATTATGAGCATTTCAGGGAGCTGGAGGCTAATTGCTACAATCACGGCCTGCCCCAGAATGTGCTGATAGAGAATTTCCTGAACGGATTGCTACCCATGGAGCTGAGATTATTGAATGCATGCGCAGGAGGCGACATTTGCAACATGTACCCAGAGGACGCGTAGCAGCTGATAGAAGACTCTGCTGGACAGGTAAGACATCAGCTAACGCTTGAGAATAGTCGTGCTCGTTCTGTGCATCAGGTAGAAACAAGCGTTGTGATAAAGGAGATGAAGGCCATGCTGCAGAAGTTGATGAATGCGCAATCGGCGCAACCAGCTGCGCCAAAGGCATGCGAATTTTGTACGTCTACTGAGCACAAAACCGATGCATGTCCCACACTTTTCGAGAAATCAGGAGATGTCAATGCTCTAGGAGGATGGGATAATAGAGGGCCGCAGAGGCAGAATCAGCAGCGTTTTGGACTAGCTGCAAATGGATTCAGATGGAAGGAGGACAACTATTTCCAAAGGCAGTCCGCGGAGCAGTGCGCACCACAGCAGACGCAACAAGCTGCGCCCTACAATCCACCGCATCGCCGCACTGACGCGCCAGCGCAAAACAACCAGCAGCCACGGCGCTCCTTAGAAGATATATCGTGGGCCAGCTAGCAGACACAGTGCGCAAGAATGATGAGAAGTATGACAAGTGGTTCGAGTCCATCGAAAAGCAGCTGTCACAGATTGCTACCACGGTGTATGACCTGAAAAAGAGCGATGGCAACCTGCCTTCACAAGTGATTCAGAATCCCAAGGGAGGAGTCAACGCAGTGACACTGAGGACTGGGCGCACGGTAGGAACAGAGCAGACCGCAAGGGCGCCCGCGCAACCAGTTGCGCATGCTCCAGAACCAGCAGAGCCGGATGCGCAACCAGCAGCGCAAGCCACAAGCCAGCAGGGCGAGGCGCCAGGTATGGCGCAGTCAAAAGACAAAGACATGAATCTTACTAACATACCTGCACCTTTTCCTGTATAGGCACCATTGGCTAGGAAAGAAGCGCGTGATAAGGAGCTCTACGAGTTATTCAGTAAGGTGGAAATAAACATTCCCCTTATTGAAGCAGTTCGGCAGATCCCTAGGTACGCCAAATTCTTAAAGGAGCTATGCACAAACAAGAGGAGGAAAGGCGAGTGCGCACAAGTAATGCTAAATGCGCAGGCTTCAGCAATCGTGTAGCATAAGGTACCACCTAAATGCCGAGATCCAGGTATGTTCACCATTCCATGCACTTTAGGTAAGACCACAGTAAGCAACTGCATGATTGACTTAGGCGCATCTATAAATGTGCTTCCCTATTCCTTGTACGCGTCATTGCGCCTTGGACCACTAAAGCCTGCAGGTCTCACCATTCAACTAGCAGATCGGTCGTGCAAGCAACCGACGGGCATGATAGAGGACGTCCTCGTCCGAGTAGGAGAGCTGGTGTTTCCAGCAGATTTCTATGTCCTAGAGATGGAGGGTGAGTCGAGCAAAGGAAGTGCGCAGATCCTATTGGGCAGACCATTTCTGATGACAGCGCGCACAAAGATAGACGTGTGGAGGGGCACGCTCTCAATGGAGGTCGATGGCGAGGAAATTCACTTTGACATATTCAAAGGGATGCAGCACCCTCATGAGGACACCACAGTGCACGCAGAAGAACCTGAGCCGCTGACACAGGCAGAGATGGAGGCGCATGAGGATGAGCTGAGCAGTGCCGAACCAGTATCCAGACAGGTACACGATATAGTTAATATCTACACTGCTAATAAAGTCTTACCCTCTATTGAACAGGCACCCAAGGTCGAGCTGAAGCAACTACCCGAGCACCTCAAATATATATTCTTGGGAAATGAGGACACCCTGCCGGTAATCATAAAGAAAGGATTAGAAGAGGAGCAGGAGG
This sequence comes from Umbilicus rupestris, assembly GCA_963678935.1. NCBI lineage: Eukaryota > Viridiplantae > Streptophyta > Magnoliopsida > Saxifragales > Crassulaceae > Umbilicus > Umbilicus rupestris. The sequence continues at coordinate 9,299,578 of OY787612.1, forward strand.
CGCGATTACAGGAGGTGCTGCGCAAGAACCAGCGCGCTATAGGATGGACACTTGCTGACCTGCGCGGAGTGAGCCCGGACGTATGCATGCAAGGATAAGAAGGGCACGGAGAACACAGTCGCTGACCACCTGAGCAGGATCGTGAAAGAGGAGGAGCCAGGGCGGATCACGGAGACATTCCCTGACGAGCATCTGATGGCGCTGACAGGTAAGGTACCATGGTATGCGCACATTGCGAATTACCTGGTCACAGGTACATTTCCTCCTCATTTCACTAAAACCCAATGCATGAGATTAAAGCATGAGTCCAGGTATTACATTTGGGATGATCCGTATATGCTCAGAATTGGACCTGATCAGATTTTGAGGCGATGCGTGCCTGACCATGAAATTAACTCTGTTTTGATGTTTTGTCATGCGCACGCATGTGGAGGACACTTTGGTCCAAATCGCACGAGCAGAAAGATCCTGGATTGCGGATTTTACTGGCCACACTTGTTTAGTGACTCGTATAACCATTGCAGGAACTGTGACAGGTGTCAGCGCACAGGGGGAATATCAGTGCGCAATGAGATGCCGCAGACGCCAATACTAGTGAATGAAGTATTCGATATTTGGGGGATTGACTTCATGGGGCCATTTCCTCCATCTTCCGGATATGAGTATATATTGGTCGCATTGGATTATGTCTCCAAATGGGTTGAGGCTAAGGCCACCCGGAAAGATGATGGTAAGACGGTCGCTGACTTTTTGAGAACTAACATCTTTTGCAGGTACGGGGTGCCTAAGGCAATCATAAGCGACCAGGGGACGCATTTCTGTAATAGGATAGTGGCGCAGGTATTCAAGCATTATGGAGTGCACCACAAGACATCCACCGCTTACCATCCTCAGACGAATGGCCAGGCCGAGGTTTCCAACCGAGAGATCAAGCGCATACTGGAGAAAACTGTGAGACCGTCGCGCAAAGACTGGAGCCAGCGCCTTGACGATGCGCTATGGGCATACAGAACTGCACATAAGACACCGATTGGGACTTCTCCGTTTCGGTTGGTTTATGGAAAAGCGTGCCATCTGCCACTGGAGTTGGAACACAAGGCATACTGGGCATTGCGCGTTTGCAATCTGAACCTAGACGAGGCTGGTAAGGAGCGCGCATTTGAGCTAAGTGAGTTAGAGGAGCTGCGCCTGGATGCATATGAGGGGCTGCGCGACTACAAGGCGCGCACAAAGGCATTTCACGATAAAAACATCCTCAGACGCACCTTTAAGCCAAGAGACCAGGTACTATTGTTTTCCTCGTGCCTAAAGCTAATGCCTGGGAAGCTGCGCAGCAAATGGACGGGACCATACACTGTTACCAAGGTTTTCCCTTACGGAACAATCGAGTTAGAAAACGAGCACCAGCATCGTTTTCAGGTCAATGGGCAGCGAGTCAAAAAGTATTTGGGAGAACCTTGGGATGGCACAGCGCGCGAAGTTGACCTGGCAGAGCCAGAAATAGAATATGCGCAGGTTGTTGCGCCAGAGTCGCCACCAGAGGCACCTGAGGGAGAACTGGGAACTATTGCTCATATTTCTTCTCCCTCATTAACTAACCTCGTTACTATTGATTTGTTACATGATCTTAACCATGCTGACCACCCTTCCGATCCTTTGCGCAGGACTCAGAAGAACGCAACGCACACACGAGCGCGGGGTCACTCAGGAGGAAGAGTGGGGGGGGGGGGGGTCGCTAGCACACTTTTAAGCAAGTATCGAGGTACGGTCGCGCCAACGACGTTAAACAAAGGCACTTGTCGGGAGGTAACCCGACACGCTTTCCTTTTACACGTTTTTTTTTTATTATATAGTTTTTAGTGGTTTTAGCTAGTTTACGACTTGTAGTTTTTAGTCGCGCAGCAGTGCACAGGTGAGTGCGCAAATTCAGTGCGCAGGACAGATGCGCCAGACAGGGGGTATAAAAGGCCAGGACTTAGAAAAAATTTCAGCATTTTCACATTCGACCGTTGCAAGAAAGCTCCTGCCCTCAGCCTCCGCTCACCATCCGGCAATCAACCAGGCCTCCGTTTAGAAAGATTTGAAGAGCTTACCGTCGCACACACATTAGGTAACCCTTCCCTTCAGTTTGAGCCGATTCAGTAGGGTTTTGTGCGATAGAGGAGTTGCCCTAGGTTTGAAATCGCACCTAGTTTACCTCGACTTCCGTTGACTTGGCGATTTTTGCGATTTTTAGGGTTTTCTCCGGCGATTGCCGCGCGCCCTCCTCCGCCCGTCATGGGCTCCCCTGCCATGGGTCCCCCCACCCCGTCCATCTCGAAGCAGCCCGATTTAATCTCTCCCGGTGGCTCGCCTTCTGTCCCCGGCATTCCTTCTCCTGCTTTAGGACCCTCCTTCGCGGCGATTGCTGCCACTGCCCGACCCAAGCTTAGGCCTCGGTTTGCCCCTATCTCCCTCCCCACTAGACAGGTTGGGTCGAAGGACGGCCGACCGGCTATTGGGTTTACGGGCTCCGAGATTGGGGCTGGCGCTAAACGTTTTCAATTCTCTCTGATAGCCAAATTCACTGTTGGCCGTCCTAGCATTGGGGATATTCAGAAGGCCTTTCAGACTCATTGGGATTTGAAGGGCAGGGCGACCTTGAGCGAGATTTGGGACGCTCGCCATGTTCTTATTATCCTAGACTCAGAGGCCGATGTCAAGACTGCCCTAGCTTCTCCGCTTAATAAGGTTGGCCATGCTTTTTTTCGCTTATTCCGTTGGACCCTTGATTACAACCCCAAGAAAGAATCTACTGTCACTACGGTATGGATCTGATTACCGAACCTCCCCTTGCCATTATATGACACCGCTTTTGTCGAAGCTATTGTTTCTACCTTTGGATATTTCGTATCAGTTGATGAACGTACAAATGCTTGTGCGTCTTTGAAATATGCTCGCGCGTGCATTGAGCTTGATGTCACGAAACCTATTCCTGATGCGGTATGGATATCGATGCCTGAGAACCAAGGTTTTTGGCAATCTATTGTCGTTGAAACTAGCTTGGCTTATTGCAGCAAATGTAAAGTCCACGGTCATTCCTTGTCAGGCTGTAGACGGATCAAGCAGAGTTCCAGTATCCCTACACAGCAGGGTTTAAATTTAAAACAAAATGCTCCCAGCTTCCATAATTCTTCTAAGAATGGGGAGAATATTATCTCAAAAGATAAACCTCCTGTGATCCGTAATTCTAACAAAGGGAAGGAGGTGGTTATTTTAGCTTCTGGTGAAGCTCCTCCCACTGGCGGTAACCGGGGTGATGGTGTCTCCGGTACAAATAGTAATCCTTCCAATTCGGGTACTATCGGTGATGCTGGCCCTTGTGCTGTCAGGGATATCCCAGATGGCAGAGAAGATTCTAATCAAATCCCTCTCCTAGTGGATCCTTCTAATGAGGATAGTGAGAATGCTTCTGGTGCTCATGTTCCCAATGATTTTTCTGGTGCCGAACTACGCCGCAGGAAGCAAAATCAGAATGAGGTTGTCTTCAGTGAAGAGCTGTGTGTTCTAGTGCAACCAGGTGCCTTGGCTCATTATAATAAAATTCAGAAAAGAGCTGGCTCTTCTATCCGGGGTGAGAGGAAGCTTTCTGAGGCCCTTCAGGACTGCATTATTCCAGGCAGCAAGCACTGCCCTTCAGTGGATTCTCAATGATCAGTGGTTTTTGTTGGAATGCCAGGGGTATCTCCAATCGAGGTACCATCTTCTATTTAAAATCTATTCTGTCTAAGCACGACATCTCTTTTTGTGCAATTTTGGAACCTAAAGTGCAGGGGAATAAAATTTTTTCTATCGCTCGGAAGCTTGGTTTCCCCAATTTTCTGCAAGGCTCTCCCTCTAACAAGCACATTTGTTTTTTTTGGAAAGACTCTATCTCAGTTGTCATTCAGCATATCAGTTCACAACATATTTCCTGTATCGTCACTCAGAACCTTTCCAATAATTCAATTTATTGCTCGGTGGTTTATGCTTCTTACAAAGCAGTCAACAGGGTTCAGCTGTGGTCAGATCTTACAACAGAAAATGCCTCTATCTGTCAACCCTGGTTTCTGATGGGAGACTTTAATGCTGTAACTCATGCGAATGAAAAAAAGGGTGGTCGCTTATTTGGTACGAAATCTTCAACAGATTTCAGGAATTTTATCAGGGGGAATGATCTTTCTGATGTCGGCTTCGTGGGTAATAAATTTACATGGTGTAACAACCAAGCTGGTAATAGATGCATATGGATGAGGCTGGATAGGGTGCTGGTTAATGGCTTGGCCACGCTCTCCTTTCCTGAGTTGCGTGTTATTCATCTGCCTCGTGTTCAATCGGATCACTGCCCCTTGCTTGTGTCTTTTAGTAAAAGGGAGCAATCTCGCAGTTTTTTCTCTTTTAACCCGGCTTGGGTCAATCACAGTGAGTTCCAATCGGTCGTCCGGGATTCTTGGGCTGAGAGAGGTCACGATGATCTTATGTTAAACTGTTTTTTGAAGTTGAAGAGATTAAGGAGTGTGCTCCGGAGCTGGAACTGGAATGTTTATGGGGATATTAATCAGAAAGTGGATGAATTGAGTAAAAGACTTTGGCTCCTTGCCATCTCTGCAACTTTGGCTCAATGTTTATTGCTCTGCTTTTAGTGAGCTTTGGCCTTCAGGTTGATCACTCTGGTTACTTGGGCATGAATCAAATCCATGGTAGTATTACCTTTTGGCTTATAAGGGTATGGTCCTTTCAATTTTGTAGTCCTGTGATTAAACTCCCTTGTGTGGGTTCAGCCATTCGTACTACTTCTCCTGCTCTCATTGTATTTTCTAGGTGCCAAAGGCGCCTTTTATTTTCATTCAGGTTGAGCTGGGTTTATAATCTGTTCGGTGTTTTTAAGTTGGGAATGCTAACCAACTGGCACTTGAGGATCAAGCTCATCCTTTTTTGTTTTCGCCATGATCCAGGCTTTTTGGATCCTTTTAATAAATAGATCGTTCGTTTAAAAAAAAAAAAAAAAAAAAAAAAAAAAAATTGAGTAAAAGACTTGAAGCCACTGAGCTACATTTACAGTCGCATTGGTCTCTGGAGGGTGAGAAAGCCCTGAATTTTTTACAGAGTCGCCTTTTTTTTTTTTTTTTTTTTAAAAAAACCCACCCCGTTAGAGCCCCAACCCTAACACCCACCAGGAATCGAACCTGTGACATGGAGTTTATAATACACCACCACGACCACTAGGCTAGCCCTTGGTGGGTCAGAGTCGCCTCAATAAAGCCCTTGATGATCGGCAAATTTTTCTAGATGCGAAATCTCATGTTGGGTGGCTTCAGGAGGGGGAGAGGAATAGCAAATTTTTTCATGCTGCTATCAAGGTTAGGCGATCTTCTAATAATTTTAAAGTTACTCTTCCGTCTGGTATGGTCTCGGATAATAGAGAAGTGATTGGTTCCCTAGCTGTTGATTTTTTTAAGGATCTTTTGGGTAGGTTCTCTGCTGTTCCGGATGCTAGTTATTTTGATGATATTCAACCTTTTATCTCCCAAGCTGATAATGACAGATTGACCTGTATTCCTTCTGCTGATGAGATCTGGGCTGCGGTTTCCAGTCTGCCGAAAAACAGTGCCCCTGGACCAGATGGTTTTACCGGTTCTTTTTTTCAGTCTTGTTGGACTATCATAGGTGCGGATATTATTGAGACAGTTCAGCACTTTTTCAAGGGCTTTAGTTTTGCCAAAGGTATCTCTTCCACAGTTCTAATCCTCATCCCTAAGGTGAAAAATGCTACCTCCTTGGACCAGACGAGACCTATTAGCCTCTGCAATTTCCTTCATAAAATTATTTCTAAGGTTTTAAATGATCGGGTTCGCCCTTTATTAGACCATTTTATCAGTTTGGAACAATCCGGCTTCATTCCTGGCAGGTCTATCCAGCAATGCATTGCTCTAGCGCATGACCTTGCGTCTGACATTCATAAGAAAGTTCATGGTGGTAACGTTATGGTGAAGCTTGATATGGCAAAGGCTTATGACAGACTTTCATGGAATTTCTTACTTAGGGGAATGAAGGCTTTGGGTTTTAGTGAGAAGTGGTGCGACCTTATCTATCGCAATATCAGCAATTGCTGGTATTCTATTCGGATAAGAGGAAAGTTTTTCGGTCATTTTAAATCTAATAGGGGATTGAGGCAAGGTGACCCCCTATCGCCTAGTTTATTTATCATCGCCATGGAATTTCTTTCTCGAAAGCCAAACCTAGCTGGGAAACCAGGTGGTGGCATTATGCCCTATTGGTCATCTCAGAAGGCTTTGGAGATAAATCACATTTTTTATGCTGATGACATTTTGGCCTTTACAAATGGTGGAAGGACTTCTTTCTCTAATTTCCTGGTTGTCATGAATGCCTTTTGCAGCAACTCAGGACAGCAACTCCATGCTTCAAAGTGTAAAATCTTTTTCTCCAAATTTATTAAAGATGAGAGGAAAGATCATCTTCTTCGCCTGTCTGGATTTTCACAGGGTTTCTTTCCAGCTTCCTATCTTGGAGTGCCTCTTTTCAGTGGTCAGCCCAAGCTATCTTTTTTCCATGATGTGGTTGACAAAATTAAGGATCGTCTCTCCGGGTGGATGAAGAATTTTCTCTCCATGGCAGGTCGGCTTACTTTAATTAAATCAGTTCTTCAGTCCATCCCTATTCATTGTTTATCTGTCATGCCTGTCCCGAAAGGTGTTTTGTTGTATATCGACCAGCTTCTTCGCAATTTTCTTTGGGACAGCGGGCCATCTTCTCGCAGACACTGGGTGAAATGGGATACAGTCTGCTCAGACTTTTCTGCAGGAGGTTTAGGGATCAGGCCCCTTCGTCATATGATGACGGCTCTGCAGGGGAAACTGGCGTGGAATTTAAAGAATTCTTCTCTTTGGGCCAAGCATGCTAGGAGCAGGTTCTCCATATCTGGTAAAGGGTCTTATGTTTGGAAAAAAGTCTCCCCCTTTATTACTAGTATTTCTTTAAACTGCCACTGGTTAATTGGTAATGGACAGACCCCTATTTCAGTTTTCTGCCAGAATCTGTCCATCAATTTTCCTAGGAGACTCAGACATTGGACAATAAAGGAGGTCCTTTTAAATCCTTGTATGCGCAGATTTTTTCTCCACAATATGAATCCGCGGATTCTCCTTTCTATTCAAGGTGCTTTTTGTGATGATTTCCCGGATCAGCTCATTTGGGAAGGAGATCCAGCCGGGTATGTTTCTACTTCTAGTTTTTTAAAAAGCTTTGTTCCTCCCTCGGCTAGATTTAAAAAATTTGAAGTGCTATGGCAGCCTTGGCTCCCTGTGAAAATCTCCTGTTTTATGTGGAAGGTTTTGCATTCTGCTCTTCCCACCAATGATAATGTCATTAGAACTGGTATTCAAATGGCTAGTCGGTGCGTGTGTTGTAGGGTGCCCAAGATTGAGTCCATGGAACATATGCTATTGCTTAGTGATCATGCCAGTTTGGTTTTTGATTTCCTTTGTCCTCTTTTCCAGAAAGTCAGGCCGCGTACTTTCTATCAGCTTGTTTATGACTGGGGTTCATCTGCTGATTTTGCTAAATTCTCAGATTGTTTGGGTTTTGGTTTGGTGATCTGCTGCCTCTGGGAAATCTGGAAGCATAGGAACCAGTCTATTTATGGGGAGAATGCTGGCAGATTTAGCCGTTTAATCATATTCAGATGGGCGGCTGCTATTTCAGTCAATTTGAATGGTCCTTTTGTGGTTAATACGCAGTCTGGGAACTTATGTAATGCTCTTCATATTCAGGCGCCAGCTGCCAGCAATTGCAGGATTTTCTGGTCCCCTTGGCAGCCTTACTGCACTGGCTATACATGTAATATCGCCATTTTTATTGACAAGAATAGTTCCAGAATGGCTGCAGTGATCCGTGATGGTTTCAGCAGGTTTGTGGCAGCGGTTAAGCTTACCTCTTTGAGTAAGCATTTCCTCCTTAGTTTGATACATATCCTTCATGTGATTGACTCTCACAATCTAAGGTGTAATTGCTTTAAATTATCTCATCCGGATGCACTTCTTTTGGGAAAGAATTCAGGGGTTGATTGGGCTCTTTTCCCTGCTAAGAGGCAGCTTGGCCAAAGATTAATACATGACCAGCCATTCTCTGAATCGACCGGCGGATGCCCTTTGTTTCTCTAAAGGTAGACACCTTTTTACAAGGCACAAAGGCAACCTTCCAGGATCAGTTATTCATGCATTGGACAATGACACAGTGCTCCACCCTTGCTCCTTTCTCGACTTTCCTATTTATGTTTAAATGCTATTATGGTTCTTTGCAGGTTATAGTTTTCTTTTTAAGGCTACGCTCCTTGTGTTTGGTTATGGTTAGTTCCCAGGCTGTGGGTTCAACCTTTTGCTCTTGCTTTCTCTTGAAGCTGGCTCTTTTTAAGCTGCCCCTTCTTCGCTTTGGGCTGTTTAGCCATTGCTTCAGCTGGCGCTTGAGGGTGGCGTTTTTTCTCTTTGTATTTGCCATGATCCAGGCTTTTTGGATCTTAATCAATAAAATAACCTAATTTAAAAAAAAAACAAAAACAAAAACAAAAAAACAAAAAAACAAAGAAACAAAAAAACAAAAAAACAAAAAAACAAAAAAACAAAAAAACAAAAAAACAAAAAAACAAAAAAACAAAAAAACAAAAAAACAAAAAAACAAAAAAACAAAAAAACAAAAAAACAAAAAAACAAAAAAACAAAAAAACAAAAAAACAAAAAAACAAAAAAACAAAAAAACAAAAAAACAAAAAAACAAAAAAACAAAAAAAAAACAAAAAAAAAAAACCTAGTTCAACCGCACCATTTGGAGTTCTGGGTAGTGGGTTTTGTAGGCGGAGGATAAGCGACCTGTAGGTGACAGTTTCAGGGCGTTAGTCGGAGTTTGGATCTTTGAGCATTTGTTGAGCTTTGACCGTAGTTGACCAGAGGAACACCAGCGCACCATGAGGCCCGCGGAGGATCAAGAGACCCTAGCGTCATTCGCCAGCAAATATGACGCCTTCATGAGGCTGGAGATGTACGGGACCCCGTACATCAGCAGGGACTTCCTGCGCGAAGTCGGGTTGGAGGAACTCATTGTGGAGAAGCTCGTGCTGGCGGGTTGGGAGGCGCTGTTGGAGATCAACAGCGCCGCTGATAAGGAGGATACGTGTGAGTTCTTGGCGTCGCTAGAGACTGCCGACTTGGAGATCAGATACCGGCACAGAGGGGTCTGGTATATAGCCTCGGCCAAGAATCTGAAGCGCACGCCAAGGTGCGCCAAGGTGCGTGAGGAGGATATTGACACGCACACAAATCAGGAGGCATGGCGTGCGATGGCGACTGGCCAAGTTTTTGCCGCGGGGCGCAGCCGAGGACGCGAGCTGCGCGACCCATGGATGTTCTACCTCTGGCGCATGGTCGCCTATGCAATCATCGGGCGCTTTAATGGTGCGCCCAAGATCAGCCTGCTGGACATGGATATATTGAAGGGATTCTACTATGGGAAGAAGGTGCTGTTTGTCTCAAACATGGTGGTGCATTGGAGTCGGGTCAGCACGAAGGGGCCGCTGACTTGTGAAGGAATGATCACGCACCTGCTGCGTGCGCTACATGGAGAGTTGGAAGTGCCCGAGCACACGGTAGTGCCAGCCGTTCCAATGGACCGTGCCCATATGCTGCAGCTCAGAGCGGTGGCCGCGAGAATGGACGGGTCCTTGGAATGGTGCTACCAGCTGCAGCCGGCCAGAGCGTCGAGGCAAAGAGTAGAGAGCAGCGCGCAGCCAGAGGAGGCCGCTGAGGAAAGGGACATGGAAGAGGCCCCAGAGCCAGTTGCGCCTCCAGTCAGGCGCATGAGGACTCGTGCGCAGACTGGAGCGCGCCGGAGAGCGAGTGTGCAGCAGGGGGAGCCAGTAACCATAGCCATTGATGATTCTCCCCCGCGTGCACAGGGAAAGCACCCCAGAACAGAGGCAGAGGAGGCGTCTGAGGAGGTATCAGAGGAGCAGCTCATGATGTTCAACGTCATGCGTGTGCTAGAGTATTTAGCGCCAGAGGGGGCAGACCTGAGCGTAAGTCCACCATCAGGGTGGAAATTTGGAGATTCTATCCCCCCTCTCCTCAGTCTGCGTAGGCCGCCAACAGGGTCCCCCAGCGAGCAGCGCAAGCCAGCCAGCCCTCCTGCCCAATCCCCGGTCCATTCAGCAGTACCCACCTACAGTAGACCCGGTACCAGCACCAGCAGCACCCCCTGCGCAGCCTTCTGTACAGAGGTCCTCTGAAGGTACTCCCATCATTGGTTCGAGCTCAGATTCACTTTGGGACCCTATCCCGGAGGACGATCTCTTGACTCAGCCCGCCGCAGTTTCTGTCGTGCTGCCAGCTTCCAGTTCCGAATATGAGACAGATTCCACAGAAGAGGAGGCGCACAGATCCGCGGCTGAGTCCAGCTCCGAAGATGTCTAGAGCCGCAGGGAGGGCGCTGATAGAGCCTATTTATACGCATTATTTGGATCATATCCCCGTGCTTGTTTGCATTATTTTATGTACAAGATTACTGGTTTCCAGTGTTTTTGTATTTCAGGGCAGAACAAGGGCCTAAGTCGGATACGCGCTAACAGGCAGCGTTTAGGACGCGCAGCACACAGCCTGCGGAGCTAGCGGCGCAAACAGAAGAAATGGCGAGAGACAGCAGAGTTGCGCCGACCAATGCGCTAAGCAGTATACCGTGCGCCAGGCGCAGAGTCCAGTATTTCCTAATCCTGACATGACCAGATTTGGAAGTTGCCAAGGATGGACCTCTCGAGCAGTATATAAAGGGGAGGAGGTCTAGGGTTTAAGAGAGACACACAGAGAGGCAACACCCCACATCAGAGGGCCACGAGAGAGCGGCAATCTGGAAAACACACGGACTTGTTGAGAGGACTTGCGCCAACCGACTGCGCCAGCCGAGAGACATACTGCACGCACTGTTTGCTACTTGTTTCTCAGATACATTAGACCTTATTTTACTATTCTATGATGTTTATCACTAGCATGTCTAGCTAAACGCTTAGTATCGGTTGGACATGAATCTATGAGTATTTCCTTTGAGACTTGCACTTAATGCATAACTTGCTTGCTTATATTAATTCTGTGCACATTACTGGCAGCTTGTTGCATGAGTAGGGGAAGCCTTGAACCGCAATCTTACTCTTGTTGCTTGTTGTTGTTTGTTAAACTAGTTGAATAGCCTGACGATGCCAACTAGGAGTAACGCGCTAGGATAGGCAATTACTACCTTGATCGGATTCGTAGTTGTTTAAGTCTAGTGTAAGAATTAATAGCGCATGAACTGATCGGAACATGCGCACATGTTAGGAAGCCTTGATCGGACACTAACATTAGCAACTCGAGCTATAGACATTTAGAGTCGATGATAAGGAATACACTCATAGAGGATTGTCTGCGCCGATACTTCTCATAGTCATAGTACTTAATCTCTACTGCCTGCGCACGTCTAGTGCAAGTTCCTGCGTTACGATACCACTGTTTACTCGCGCACTGCGCAACCCAATCACTCACCCCCCAATCTTCGTAAGTGTAGGTCACTGGCTAGAACTGAACTACTAGCTCCCTGTGGAGATCGACCCTTACTTAACCGCTGTACTAGTGGAAGAGGAAGGATTATATTTGACGCGCACAATGACGCGCGATCAAATTTTGGCGCCGTTGCCGGGGAGCAACACAGCTAAGTTCTAGTTAGTTTACGTTTTTCCCTTTTAGTAACTAGTTATTTCAGTTTGTTTTGTTTTCGTTGTTGTTTCTGACAGCGCGCAATCACCATTAGCCTGCGCAACCTTGAAATAGTTGCGCTACGCAGATTCTAGTTGCGCACTGACAGACGCAGCAGCATTAGTTATCTTTTAATTTCGTTTTTTTTTTAGATTTAAAATAGGTTATGGAGGATAACAGTGTCGTAGGAGACAACTTGGGGGACAGAACCCCGGAAGAAGCAAGGGCACATAACCGCGCAGCCCTGTTCAGAGAAGAAGTGCAGCGCGAGGTTGAAGCAAGGATGGCCGCTGAATTGTACAATGCGCCACCCGCGCGACAAGCTGCGCGACGCAGAACAGTGCGCGAGATGTCAGCCCCTATCACTGTTAACCAGCCATGGTGCATCGTGCTTCCACCAGACGGTCATTTTGAGCTAAGGACCTCGCTCATCCATCACATGCCCAAGTTCCACGGGATGAACAATGAAAATCCAGTCAAGCATGTGCGAGAGTTCCTAGTCATATGCGAGAACATGAAGACCGAAGGGGAGAGCGATGAGGCGCTGAAGATGAAGGCATTCCCATTTTCGTTGTGTGACACAGCCAGACATTGGTTGATGAACTTACCAGCCGGATCAATTCACACATGGGAGCAGCTGCAGAAGAAGTTCCTGGATAAATTCTATCCCGCAGCAAAGATCGCGCTACTCAGGAGAGAACTGGCCGCGCCAAGGCAGAGCGCAGGAGAGTCTCTGTCAGAGTATTACGAGCGTTTCAGGGAGCTAGAGGCCAACTGCTACAATCATGGCCTACCCCAGAATGTGCTGATAGAGAACTTCCTAAATGGATTGCTGCCCATGGAGCTGAGATTATTGAACGCATGCGCAGGAGGCGACATTTGCAACATGTACCCAGAAGACGCGTGGCAGCTGATAGAAGACTCTGCTGGTCAGGTACGACATCAGCTAACACTTGAAAATAGTCGTGCTCGTTCTGTGCATCAGGTAGAAACAAGCGCTGAGATCAAGGAAATGAAGGCCATGCTGCAGAAGTTGATGAGTGCGCAGAGCGCACAACCAGTTGCGCCAAAGGTATGTGAATTCTGCAGGTCCACCGAACACAAGACTGATGAATGTCCCACACTATTTGAGGAATCTGGAGATGTCAATGCTCTCGGAGGATGGGACAACAGAGGACCACCAAGGCAGAATCAGCCGCGTTTTGGACTGGCAGCAAATGGATTCAGATGGAAGGAGGAGAACAATTTCCAGAGGCAGTCCACAGATCAGCGCGCGCCACAGCAGACGCAACAAGCTGCGCCCTACAATCCACCGCATCGCCGCACTGACGCACCAGCGCATAACAACCAGCAACCAAGGCGATATTTGGAAGATATCGTGGGGCAGCTAGCAGACACAGTACGCAAGAATGACGAGAAGTATGACAAGAGGTTCGAGTCCATTGAAAAGCAGCTATCACAGATCGCAACCACGGTATATGAGCTGAAAAAGAGCGATGGCAACCTGCCTTCGCAAGTGATTCAGAATCCCAAAGGAGGAGTCAATGCAGTGACACTGAGGACTGGGCGCACAATAGGAGCAGAACAGACCACGAAGGCGCCCGCGCAACCAGTTGCGCAAGTCCCAGATCCAGCAGAACAGAATGCGCAACCAGAGCAAGAAGCGCAACCAGAAGTGCCAGCCACAAGCCAGCAGGGCGAAGCGCCAGGTATAACACAAATAAACGACAAGGGCACGAATCGTACTAATATACCTGCACCTTTCCCTGTGCGGGCACCCTTGGCTAGAAAGGAAGCGCTGGACAAAGAGCTATACGAGTTATTCAGCAAGGTGGAAATCAATATTCCCCTTATCGAAGCAGTTCGGCAGATTCCCAGGTACGCCAAGTTTTTAAAAGAGCTGTGCACAAACAAGAGGAGGAAAGGCGAATGCGCACAGGTAATGCTAAATGCGCAGGCCTCAGCCATCGTGCAACATAAGGTACCACCTAAGTGCCGAGACCCAGGTACGTTCACTATCCCTTGCACTTTAGGTAAGACCACAGTGAGCAACTGCATGATTGATTTAGGCGCGTCCATCAATTTGTTACCTTATTCCCTATATACGACATTGCGCCTTGGACCACTAAAGCCTGCAGGTCTCACTATTCAGCTAGCGGATCGATCGTGCAAACAACCTGCAGGCATGATAGAAGATGTTCTTGTGCGAGTAGGAGAGCTGGTGTTTCTAGCAGATTTTTATGTGCTGGAAATGGAGGGTGAATCAAGCACCAGCAGTGCGCAGATCCTATTGGGCAGACCTTTCCTTATGACCGCGCGCACGAAGATAGACGTGTGGAGGGGCACGCTCTCCATGGAGGTAGATGGCGAAGAGATCCATTTCAATATATTCAAGGGGATGCAGCACCCACACGAGGACGTCACAGTGCACGCGATGGACAACATTGACGATTTAGTCTCAGAGGCGCAATGTGCAAGCGCAGCAATAGAACCAGAGCCACTGGCACAGACAGAGTTGGAGGAGCAGGAAGACGAGGAGCTGAGCAGTGCTGAACCAGAACTCAAACAGGTACATGATATAGTTCATATTTGCACTGCCAATAAAATCTTGCCCTCTATTGAACAGGCACCCAAGGTCGAGCTGAAGCAACTCCCGGAACACCTCAAATACATTTTCCTAGGAAATGAGGACACCCTGCCAGTAATCATAAAGAAAGGATTAGAAGAGGAGCAGGAAGTGCGTTTACAGCAGGTGCTGCGCAGGAACCAGCGCGCTATAGGATGGACACTGGCAGATCTGCGTGGAGTGAGCCCAGACGTGTGCATGCACAAAATACTATTGGAAGATGGTGCCAAACCATCCTGGGAGGCTCAGCGCAGATTGAACCCAAATATGATGGAAGTAGTGCAGAAGGAGATCTTAAAGTTGCTTGACGCAGGAGTCATTTACCGATGAGTGCAGGGCCGCATTTGATAAGCTTAAGAAGGCACTGACCAGTGCGCCAGTGATGCGCGCACCGGACTGGAACCTGCCATTTGAACTGATGTGCGACGCAAGCGATTATGCAGTAGGTGCAGTCTTGGGGCAGCGAGTGGACAAGAAACCGCACGCCATCTATTATGCATCGCGCACACTGGACGCTGCGCAGAGGAACTACACCACCACGGAGAAGGAGCTTCTGGCAATTGTGTTTGCGCTAGAGAAGCTCCGTGCATACGTTCTAGGCGCCAGGGTCATCATATACACAGACCACGCAGCCATCCGTTACCTGATGTCCAAGAAGGAAACTAAGCCGCGCCTGATGCGCTGGGTGCTCCTACTGCAGGAATTCGACCTGGAGATCAAAGACAAGAAGGGCACGGAGAACACGGTTGCGGACCACCTGAGCAGGATCGTGAAGGAGGAGGAGCCGGGGCAGATCACTGAGACATTTCCCGACGAGCATCTAATGGCGCTGACAGGTAAAGTACCATGGTCTGCGCACATTGCGAATTACCAGGTCACAGGTACGTTCCCTCCGCATTTCAATAAAACGCAGTGCATGAGATTGAAACATGAGTCCAAGCATTATCTTTGGGATGATCCTTATATGCTCAGAATAGGACCTGATCAGATATTAAGGCGCAGCGTGCCTGACCATGAATTTAACTCTGTTTTGATGTTTTGTCATGCGCACGCATGTGGAGGACACTTTGGTCCCAAGCGCACCAGCAGGAAGGTCCTGGACTGTTTCTCTTGTGCTTAATGGCTGCTGCTCAATGACTGTTGTGCTTAAGTGTAAGTATATGCTTTTGTGTTTAGGTGGGTCTTGGATATGTCCACGCCGACCCCCTGATTGTAATCGTACCACGGTCCAGGTTTTTTGGATCACTATTGCAATAAAATTGCTGGCTATAGCCAGTTTATAAAAAAAAAAAAAAAAAAAAAGAGACCCATATGAATATTGCAGGAATTGTGACAGCAGGAAGGTCCTGGACTGCGGATTTTATTGGCCGCACCTGTTTAGAGACGCATATGAATATTGCAGGAATTGTGACAGGTGCCAGCGCACAGGAGGCATATCAGCGCGCAACGAGATGCCGCATACGCCAATTCTAGTAGATGAAGTGTTTGATATATGGAAAATCGACTTCATGGGGCCATTTCCCCCGTCTGCCGGCTATGGATACATATTGGTCGCGGTGGATTATGTCTCCAAATGGGTCGACGCTAAGGCCACACGGAAGGATGATGGGAAGACGGTCGCTGAGTTTCTGAAAACTAACATCTTTTGCAGGTACGGGGTGCCTAAGGCAATCATCAGCGACCAGGGGACGCACTTTTGCAACAGGATCGTGGCGCAAGTTTTCAAGCATTACGGAGTGCGCCACAAGACGTCCACCGCTTATCATCCTCAGACAAATGGACAGGCTGAGGTCTCCAACAGAGAGATCAAGCGCATCCTGGAGAAGATTGTGAGACCATCTCGCAAGGATTGGAGCCAGCGCCTGGACGATGCGCTGTGGGCATACTGCACTGCGCATAAGACACCAATCGGGACTTCACCGTTTCGGTTGGTCTACGGAAAAGCATGCCACCTGCCAGTAGAGCTAGAGCACAAGGCATATTGGGCCTTACGCATTTGCAACCTGAACCTGGATGAGGCTGGCAAGGAGCGCGCGTTTGAGCTCAGCGAGTTAGAAGAGTTGCGCCTGGATGCCTATGAGGGACTACGCGATTACAAGGAGCGGACAAAGGCGTTTCATGACAAGCATATCCTCAGACGCACTTTTGAGCCAGGAGACCAGGTATTATTATTCTCCTCACGCCTGAAGCTCATGCCTCGAAAGCTGCGCAGCAAATGGACTGGACCGTACACAGTCACCAAGGTCTTCCCCTATGGAACAATCGAATTAGAAAACGAGCACCGGCATCGTTTTCAGGTGAATGGGCAGAGAGTCAAACGGTATCTCGGAGAACCTTGGGATGGTACAACGCGCGACATTGAGTTGGCAGAACCAGTAATAAGAGATGCGCCAACTGCCGCGCCAGAGGCACCACCAGATGCACCAGAGGGAGAACTGAGACTATTGCTCACATTTCTTCTTCCTCTTCATCTACCCTCGTTACTGCACACTTCTCACATATTATCCATGCTGACTATCCTTCTCACCCTTTGCGCAGGACCAAGAAGAACACAACACATGCACAAGCGCAGGGTCACTCAGGAGCAAGAGTGGGGGAGGTCGCTGGCACGCATTTTGGCACTTAAAGAGGTACAGTCGAGCCAACGACGTTAAACAAAGGCACTTGTCGGGAGGTAATCCGATACGTTTTTCTTTATATTGTTCTTTGTTTTGCTTGCTTGCATGTGCGCGTTCTCCGTGCGCTTGAGCTTGAGTCGTGGGGACACGTCTCTGTTTAAGTGTGGGGGGGGAGCGCTACACTTACATTTCGCGTTTTTTGAGCTTTATAGTGTAGCTTAGTTTTATTGAAGGAAACAGTAGCAGTAGTGCGCTTGTGTGCGGGTTGCGCGCATTGTTCAGCTTGTTTGCGCTATCCATATTGCGCCGTGCGCTATCAACTATTTTTAGTATATCTTTTTTCGTTTTTTCTGCTCCTGTTAGTTGGGATATACAGGGGATGTGGAGTTGACAGAAACGCTCTAGAGAGGTAGTTAGTCGCTCGCGCTTCAGAGGAGAGGTATATGGTCGAGAGCGCGAGTGGAGGCCTGTGCTTCGCGACCTTCGGAACAAGAGAGCGCGCTCAGTCACGCAGATGCCGAAGGCGGAATACCCAAAGCGTGGCGAGGTGGGAAAACAGACCACCTTCCCTCTGGTAGTTGAGCTAAGGAAGGCGGGCGCGGGTGTAAACGCGTGCGCCGACCTGCGCAGACAGACCATGAAGGGAGAGCGGGGCGTTGTTCCATAGTTGTTATCCGGAGGCCGAGACTGGAACCGTTCTGGGAAAGATAGGAATCATAGACAAAGCTGTATAAAAAGAAAAAAATACTAGCAGATGATATGCGCTATAAAAAAAAAAAAGAATCAGCGTGCGCACAAGTACCAGCGGGCGCAAAATCCACAGAAAATCATCAAAAGGCTCGAGTTCCCAGGAAGTGTGCGGAAGAATCACGCGCGGGAAGAAGCTGTTAACCATATACCCATCCTCGGAGTTAGAGCTGACAACCTGGCGCCTATAAAGAGCTATCTCCCAGCCATCCGAAATGATCTTCATCCCAGCTGAGAGGTAATGAATTGCGAAATCATTATACTTAAACTGTTGACAGCAGATGTGCGCAGGAGGAAGTGCAGCGCAAGGTGATCAGTAGTGCAGATCGCGCCAGAGTGCAAGACTGTGCGCTAGACTCCAGAGAGGTAATGGTATCCGTGCTTGAGTACTTGTTCGAGGACGAACAAGGGGCAAGTGTGGGGGGTTTGATAGAGCCTATTTATACGCATTATTTGGATCATATCCCCGTGCTTGTTTGCATTATTTTATGTACAAGATTACTGGTTTTCAGTGTTTTTGTATTTCAGGGCAGAACAAGGGCCTAAGTCGGATACGCGCTAACAGGCAGCGTTTAGGACGCGCAGAGTTACGCCGACCAATGGCGAGAGACAGCAGAGTTGCGCGGACCAATGCGCTAAGCAGTATACCGTGCGCCAGGCGCAGAGTCTAGTATTTCCTAATCCTGACATGACCAGATTTGGAAGTTGCCAAGGATGGACCTCTCGAGCACTATATAAAGGGGAGGAGGTCTAGGGTTTAAGAGAGACACACAGAGAGGCAACACCCCACATTAGAGGGCCACGAGAGAGCGAGAGAGCGGCAATCTGGAAAACACACGGACTTGTTGAGAGGACTTGCGCCAGCCGACTGCGCCAGCCGAGAGACATACTGCACGCACTGTTTGCTACTTGTTTCTCAGATACATTAGACCTTATTTTACTATTCTATGATGTTTATCACTAGCATGTCTAGCTAAACGCTTAGTATCGGTTGGACATGAATCTATGAGTATTTCCTTTGAGACTTGCACTTAATGCATAACTTGCTTGCTTATATTAATTATGTGCACATTACTGGCAGCTTGTTGCATGAGTAGGGAAAGCCTTGAACCGCAATCTTACTCTTGTTGCTTGTTGTTGTTTGTTAAACTAGTTGAATAGCCTGACGATGCCAACTAGGAGTAACGCGCTAGGATAGGCAATTACTACCTTGATCGGATTCGTAGTTGTTTAAGTCTAGTGTAAGAATTAATAGCACATGAACTTTGATCGGAACATGCGCACATGTTAGGAAGCCTTGATCGTCACTAACATTAGCAACTCGAGCTATAGACATTTAGAGTCGATGATAAGGAATACACTCATAGAGGATTGTCTGCGCCGATACTTCTCATAGTCATAGTACTTAATCTCTACTGCCTGCGCACGTCTAGTGCAAGTTCCTGCGTTACGATACCACTGTTTACTCGCGCACTGCGCAACCCAATCACTCACCCCCCAATCTTCGTAAGTGTAAGTCACTGGCTAGAACTGAACTACTTGCTCCTTGTGGAGATCGACCCTTACTTAACCGCTGTACTAGTGGAAGAGGAAGGATTATATTTGACGCGCACAACGACGCGCGATCAGGCGCTCATTTCTTTCGGGTGGTTTCTTATCTTTTGAAAACTATTGCTCGATGTTGATATTTTGCTATCTTGTGCTGAATATTTTGTGAACCCCTGACTTTGTCTTTGCTGCGATGACTATATGTTTTTCTTTCTTATGTTCTTTGTTTTGCTTGCATGCATGTGTGCGCTCTCCGTTGCGCTTGAGCATGAGTCGTGAGGACACGTCTCTGTTTAACTGTGGGGGGGAGCGTTACATTTACATTTCACGTTTTTTTTAGCCTTGTAGTATAGCTTAGTTTAGTCAAAGGGAATAGTAGTAGTGGTGCGCTTGTGTGCGGGTTGCGCACACTTTTCGGCTTGTATTGCCCTATTCATTTTGCATGCGCTGCTATCAACTGTTTAGTATATTTTTTTTCGATTTTTTCTGCTCCTTTTAGTTAGGATATACAGGGGATGTGGAATTGACAGAAAAGCTCTAGAGAGGCGGTTAGTCGTTTTTACTTCGAAGGTAAGGTATATGGTCGAGAGCGCTAGTGGAGACCGGTGCTTCACGACCTTCGGAACAATAGAGCGCGCTCAGCCACGCAGATGCCGAAGGCAAATACCCAAAGCGTGGCGAGGTGGGAAAACAGACCACCTTTCCTCTGGAAGTCGAGCAAGGGAAGGCGGGCGCGGGTGTAAACGCGTGCGCTGACCTGCGCAAATAGATCAAGGAGGGAGAGCGGAGCGTTGTTCCATAGCTGCTATCCGGAGGCCGAGACTGGAACCGTTCTGGGAACACAGGAACCGTAGATTAAGCTGTACAAAAAAAAAAAGAAAAACACCAGCAGATGATATGCGTTAAAGAAACCAGCATGCGCACAACTCCGTACCAGCATGCGCAAGTTCGCAAGGAAATCATAAAAAAAGGGCTCGAGTTCGCAGGAAGTGCGCGGAAGAATCACGCACTGGAAGAAGCTTGCGCTATTAACCATATACCCGTACTCGAAGTAAAGACTGACAACCCGGAGCCTATGAAGAGCTATCTCCCAGCCAGCTGAGAGGTAATGATCTCCATCCCAGTTGAGAGGTAATGAATTTCGAAATTGTTATATTAAACTGTTGAGGGTTAGTTGTAGGTTACTAGCTAGAACGAGTCTGCTTGCTCCTTGTGGGTTCGACCTTGACTTAACCGCTATACTAAGTGGAGAAGGAAGGATTAATTTGACGCGTACAACGACGCGCGATCAGTCTCACCATCCAATTAGCAGATCGGTCGTGCAAACAACCGACGGGCATGATAGAGGACATTCTCGTCCAAGTGGGAGATCTGGTGTTCCCAGCAGATTTCTACGTCTTGGAAATGGAGGGTGAGCCGAGCAAGGGAAGCGCGCAAATCCTACTGGGCAGACCATTTTTGATGACAGCGCGCATAAAGATAGACGTGTGGAAAGGTACGCTCTCGATGGAGGTAGATGGCGAGGAGATTCACTTTAACATTTTTAAGGGGATGCAGCATCCTCATGAGGATGCCACAGTCCACGCGTTAGATAGTATGGACGACTTGGTTGCGCATGCGCAGTGTGCATGCGCAACAGGGGAGCCTGCGCCACTGACACAGACAGAGATGGAGGCACATGATGATGAGCTGAGCGGCACAGAACCAGTGTCCAGGCAGGTATATGATCTGGTTAATGTTTGCGCTACTAATAAAATCCTGCCTTCTATGGAACAGGCACCCAAAGTTGAGCTGAAGCAATTGCCCGAGCACTTAAAGTACATCTTCCTGGGCAATAAGGACACCCTGCCTGTCATTATAAAGAAAGGATTAGAGGAGGAGCAGGAGGCGCGATTACAGGAGGTGTTGTGCAAGAACCAGCGCGCTATAGGGTAGACATTAGCTGACCTGCGCGGAGTAAGCCCTGATGTGTACATGCACAGAATTCTGCTGGAAAATGATGCCAAACCATCCAGGGAACCTCAGCGCAGACTGAATCCGATTAGGATGGAGGTAGTGCAGAAGGAGATCCTGAAGCTGCTTGACGCAGGAGTAATATACCCGATCTCAGACAGTAAGTGGGTAAGTCCAGTGCACGTTGTGCCCAAGAAAGGAGGCATCACAGTAGAGGAAAATGCGCAAGGCGAGCTAGTTTCCAAGCGCATAAAGACTGGATGGCGCATGTGCATTGACTACACAGGAAGCTAAACGCAGTCACGCGCAAGGATCATTTCCCGCTACCGTTCATGGACCAGATGCTCGACCGTTTGGCAGGGAAACCGCACTTTTGCTTCCTGGATGGTTTTTTTTTTTTTTAAAGGAAGCTGGCTATTATTAAAATGGACTCAAAAAGCCTGAGTCATGGCCAGTACAAGCTTCCCTATAAAACAAAGATGGCTCGGGCATTTCCCATGGCCATAACCGAAACAACGAGAAAAAAATATCCTCAAAGCAAACAAAAGACAAAAGCTTCATATGATCCAATAAACCTAGGAGAAACTGGCCAAACACCCCGGTCGACTTCAGCCAACCCGAGAGGAAGAGAGGCCCGAAAAAGAGAGCCTTCAAAGGGTCATAGGGATAAATTCCCATCTCCTTCGAAGAATTAAGCATATAGCGACATATCATCTCTAAAATCTGAAAGGGACTCATTAGAGTTTCTGAAAAAAGAAATATCATCCTGGGTGCTATTGGATCTAGCAGATCCCATGTTAGCTGAAAGAGAAGGGGAAGCTGGTTGCTGCGGACAAAAGACCGCCAGTTGCATAGCATCAATTCTGATACGATTTTGGAACGCCTTAGGAAGCCTGAGCAGGTCAGTTTCCTCACAAGAAAAACTGCAGGTATAAGCAAGGCAAATAGCTGCTTGATTAAGAAAGGAAGGAATGCGCCTAACCTTCTTCACACCAAACCTCTCAAACATTTGCTGGATTATAGGAATGAACTTCCAGTGGATATCTCTGAAATTGTTAGGAGAGGCAAAGCCCATAGCAGCATTGGAGCTCTGGATCATTGTCACTGTTATATTGTGTCTTTGAGCCATGGTGAGTGCATTGAGAATAAAATCAAATAAGTCATACATATTGCAACCAGATTTCTCAGGAAAAGAGCAAGCAAGCAGAAAATCGCCCTGATCATTTCTAGAGAGGGCAGCACCTGTTTTTTCAGCAATAAAAACATCCATACACATGCCTTTCACACCAGAATTCCAACACTTCCACCTGCCGGTAATTAATTCTCTGCCCGTGAACTGGATATCAAAATAAAACAGGGCAGCCCTTGTGTCCTTTCCCTCCCACTGAATTCCAGGCATATGCGAGATTAAAACACGGGCCCAATGAGATAATTTAGCCAAGA
This sequence comes from Umbilicus rupestris, assembly GCA_963678935.1. NCBI lineage: Eukaryota > Viridiplantae > Streptophyta > Magnoliopsida > Saxifragales > Crassulaceae > Umbilicus > Umbilicus rupestris. The sequence continues at coordinate 9,322,317 of OY787612.1, forward strand.
AGTTACAGCAATTCCGATCTTCATGTAAAACATTATTTCTAGCCTTCCAGATCTCCCATAAACCATAGCAAGCCAATCCAAACTTAAAGCAGGTGAAAGCATTTGTTTTTTTGACAGAGTTTGCCCAGAACTGAATAAAATGTTTAAGAGAAGTAGGTCTGTCACAAGAAAAAGCAGTAGCTAAAATAGACCACATACCTCTAGCCCAAATCCCTTGAAAGAAGAGGTGTGTTGGATTTTCTTCGTTCTTGAGACAGCAGCCACAACGGGAGGTAAGGGGAATCCCGACTCTTTGAATGTTATCATCTGTTGGAAGCCCACGAAGAAAAAGCCGCCACATAAACAAAGATATTTTGGGAGGCAGCCATTGTTGCCAAATAGCTTTGGCCCACCCTATAGAGGGATGCTGCGTTCTAAAGGAGTGGATGAAGGATTTGATCGTGAAATTTCCGGAAGAGTGGCCTGTCCATCTTAATGCAGCTGGACTTTCCCTCGTTCTAGCCTCCATATAATATTTAAACACAGTTCTCGGAAGACTAGACAAGAAGGATAACCTAGTCACCGGATTCTCTAGAACTTGCTTAATAGTTTTGTCTTGAAGATCACTCAAGCACCGGATACCATAATGCCAACAAATCGACTCAACCTTCTTGGTCCCATCTCCAATTTCCCAGATAGAGTGTTCTCTGAAATAAATAATGAGGTGATTGATGGCATTCCATAGAGGCGATCCTTGTTTCCCAATGGTGAAGCGAGATTTTGCATGACGCGCCCAAAGGCTACCTTGTTGAAGATAATCCCAAGCTAGCTTGCCCTGGAAGGCTAGCATAAAATCTGACAAACGAGTAATACCTAATCCCCCTGCAGATTTCGGTCTACCAACCAGCTCGAAACGAATCCAATGGAACCTCTTCACTGTTCCTTGATCCCATAAAAAATTGGCCAGAAGACTGTCAATCTTCCTAATTACCCCTTTAGGAATAGGAAGGACAGCCATAACATATAGGCTCATAGAACTAAGAACGGATTGAATCAAAGCCGCTCTTCCTCCCATCGAAAGTAAATTCCTAGTCCACCCGTTGATATTGCTCCGGATTTTGTCTAGAATACTCTCAAAGAAAATATTTTTAACCCTACCTTGCAATAAAGGTGCCCCCAAGTACCTCGTAGGTAAAGAAGATTCCACAAAGCCAGTTAATCCCAATAGCTGGGATTTTAATTCATCACTGATGCCTTTGGAAAATATAATCTGACTCTTGGAAGGGTTGAGGATCTGTCCAGAAATCTTGCAAAAGGTATTCAGCAGATTCAAAAGAAAACCCACTGACCTAGGATCATCCCTCAAAAAAATCAAAATATCATCCGCAAATAAAAGGTGGCTAACCTGCATAGCTCCCCTCCTTGTGTTATAAGGCTTCAAATCCCCTTCTCTGATAGAGAAATTAATAGCCTTCGAAAGCCACTCCATAGCTAAAACAAAAAGGGCAGGGGATAAGGGATCACCCTGTTTTTCACCACAACAGGATTTAAAGAAGCCAAAGTGCCGTCCATCTCTGCAGATCGAGTACCAGTTATTAGATATGCACCTGAATATCATATCACACCAAGTTTCATGAAATCCAAGACCCCGCAGAATATGTATAAGAAAACTCCAAGAAACACGATCATAAGCCTTTGACATGTCCAACTTAATAATGATATTTCCTTCAGACCCTTTCTTATGTAAATCATGAGCAAGGTCATGAGCTAGGGCTAGATTCGCATGAATATTTCGACCTTTTATAAAACCGGCCTGTTCTTCGCTGATTAGAGAAGGTAAGACATCGCTCATCCGCTTGTAAAGAATGCTGGAAATAATTTTGTGACTCACATTGCATAAACTGATAGGCCTGAGGTGGTCAATGCTGCTAGGATTATCTTTTTTTGGAATAAGAGTGAGCGTAGTAGCGGTCCAGGCAATAGGAAGCTGAAGACCTTTGAAAAATCCTTGCACTGCCTTGCACAAGTCCTCCTCAATCAGGTACCAAAAAGTAAGGTAAAAAGGAACACTGAATCCATCTGGCCCTGGAGCTTCCTGGATGGTTACTCAGGGTACAATCAGATACCTATAGCTGCGGAGGATCAGGAGAAGACAACCTTTACCTGCCCATTCGGTACCTTTGCGTTCCGGCGCATGTCGTTTGGGCTGTGTAATGCGCCAGGTACGTTCCAATGCTTAGTCATGAGCATTTTCTCTGATATGATTGGTTTATGTATAGAGGCATTCATGGATGACTTTACTGTGCATGAGACATTTGATGCATGTTTGGATAATCTTGATAGGGTCTTAGCGCACTGCATTACCAAGAACCTAGTTCTCAATTATGAAAAATGTCACTTTATGATATCACATGGAGTAGTACTAGGACATATTATCTCACATGAAGGAATTAAGGTTGATAAAGCAAAAATAGATCTTATCTCAAATCTGCCTTATTCCACTAATGTGCGCGACGTTAAGTCGTTTCTTGGGCATGCAAGGTTCTACAGGCGTTTTATAAAAGATTTTTCTAAAATATGTATTCCATTGTCTAACCTCCTTCAAAAGGATGTGTGCTTTGAGTTCACTGATGAGTGCAGGAATGCTTTTGATACGTTGAAGGATGCGCTGACCAGTGCGCCAGTGATGCGCGCACCAGACTCACCAGACTGGAACTTACCCTTTGAGCTGATGTGTGATGCAAGTGACTATGCCGTAGGCCCAGTATTGGGTCAGCGCGTGGATAAGAGGTCGCATGCTATATCTTATGCGTCGCGCACACTGGACACTACGCAGAGGAACTACACCGCGACTGAGAAGGAGCTTCTGGCAATCGTATTTGCGCTGGAGAAGTTCCACGCATATGTTCTGGGCGCTAGAGTCATTGTCTACACTGACCACGCTGCTATCCGTTACCTGATGTTCAAGAAAGAGACTGAGCTGCTGATCGCGCGTCGTTGTACGCGTCAAATTAATCCTTTCTTCTCCACTTAGTATAGCGGCTAAGTCAGGGTCGATCCCACAAGGAGCAAGCAGACTCGTTCAGCTAGTAACCTATAACTTACGAGAATTGGGTTGTGAGTGATTGGGTTGCGCAGGTGCGCAAATGAACAATAGTGAAAGCAGATTTTGCACTAGACGTGCGCAGACAGTGGAAATTAAGTACTATGACTATGAAAAGTATCGGTAAAGACAATCCTCTATGAATGTATTCCTTATCATCGACTCTAAACGTCTATAGTTCGATTTTACTGAAGTTAGTGTTCGATCAAGGCTTCCTAACATGTGCGCATGTTCCGATCAAAGTCCATGAGCTATTAATTCTTGAAACCAGTTAAGCAGCTACGAATCCTGTCACAGTAGCAGCTGATTATCCTAGCGCGTTACTCCTAGTTGTCACCGTCAAGCTACCAACTAGTTTAACATATAACAACAAGTAGTAAGAGTAAGATTGCGGTTCAAGGCTTCCCCTACTCATACAACTAGCTGTCAACCGTGTGCAAAGAATTAATACAAGCAAACAAACTATGCATTAAGCACAAGTCTCAAAGGAAATACGTCATAGAATCATGCCCAACCGATACAAAGTGTTTAGCAAGACATGCTAGTAGTAAACATCATAGAAATAGTAAATAAAAGGTAAAGTGTCCAAGGAAACAGTAACAAGCAGGTGCGTGCAGGTTGTTGTGTCTCGGTTCGCGCAGTCGGTTAGCGCAGGTCCTTGGTGGCAGCTCGTGTGTTTTTCAGTTCTGCCTCTCTCTCGTGTCTTTTTTTCTCTCAAACCCTAGCCTTCCTCTCTTTATATACTGCTTGTGAGGCCCGAGGACAATCTTTGACAACTTCCAAATCCTAGGAGATTTTGTAGGGATATGGTGTTCAAGATTTGGAAATACCGCTACCCTGCGCATGGCTCACTGCGCACGTTGGTTCGGCAGTTGGTTTACGCACCGCAGTCTGAATCTGCCACTTCCTATCCTGTCTGCGCTGCTAGCTCCGCAAGCGTGTATCCGACTTAGGCCCTTGTTTTATCCTGGAATACAAAAACACCAGAAAACAGTAATCTTGTACACAAAATAATGCAAACAAACACAGTGTTAAGATCTAAATAGTGCGTATAAATAGGCTCTATCAAACCCCCCACACTTGCCCTTGTTCGTCCCGAACAAGTACTCAAGCACGGATACAATTACCTCTCTAGAGTCTAGCGCACAGTCTTGCACTCAGGCGCGATCTGCACAACCGTTCACCCTGCGTTGCTCTGTCACCTGCGCGCACATGCCTTCAACAGTTTTAATATAACAATTCTGAAATTCGTTACCTCTCAGCTGGGATGGAAATTATTTCGGATGGCTGGGAGATAGCTCTTCATAGGCTCCGTGTTGTCGGTCTTTACTTCGAGTACGGGTATATGGTTAATTGCGCAAGTTTCTTCCGGTGCGTGATTCTTTCGCGCACTTCCTGGGAACTCGAGCTTTCTTGATGATTTTCTTGTGAGCTTGCGCACGCTGGTACGGAGTTGCGCATGCTGGTTTCTTTAGCGCATATCATTTGCTGGTGTTTGTTTTTCTTTTTGTACAGCTTTATCTACGGTTCCTATGTTCCCAGAACGGTTCCAGTCTCGGCCTTCGGATAGCAGCTATGGAACAACGCTCCGCTCTCCCTCCTTGATCTATTTGCGCAGGTCAACGCACGCATTTACACTCGCACCCGCCTTCCCTTGCTGGACTTCCAGAGGAAAGGTGGTCTGTTTTCCCACCTCGCCACGCTTTGGGTATTCGCCTTCGGCATCTGCGTGGCTGAGCGCGCTCTATTGTTCCGAAGGTCGCGAAGCACCGGCCTCCACTAGCGCTCTCAACCATATACCTTACCTTCGAAGCCAAAACGAGTAACAGCCTCTCTAGAGCTTTTCTGTCAACTCCACATCCCCTGTATATCCCAACTAATAGGAGCAGAAAAATCGAAAAAAATATACTAAACAGTTGATAGCAGCGCATGCAAGATGAATAGGGCAATACAAGTCGAAAAGTGTGCGCAACCCGCACACAAGCGCACCACTACTACTATTCCCTTCAACTAAACTAAGCTACACTACAAAGCTCAAAAAATGTAAAATGTAAATGTAACCCCCCCCCCCCCCCACACTTAAACAGAGACGTGTCCCCACGACTCAAGCTCAAGCGTAACGGAGAGCGCACACATGCATGCAAATAAAACAAAGGACATAAGAAAGAAAAACATAGTCATCGCAGCAAAAAGATAGGGTCAGGAGTTCACGAAATATTCAGCACAAAATAGCAAAATAACATCAAGCAATAGTTTTCAAAAAGAGAAGAAACCACCCGAGAGTAATGTGCGCCCTCCCTGTGTCCCTAGACATCCTCGAAGCTGGACTCAGCCGCGGATCCTTGCGCCTCCTCATCTGTGGAATCTGTCTCATATTCTGAACTGGAGGCTGGCGGCACGACGGAAACTGCTGCGGGCTGGGTCACCAGATCGTCCTCCGAGATAGGGTCCCATATCGAGTCTGAGCTCAAACCTTTGATGGGATTTCCCTCAGAGGAGGACCTCTGTGCAGAGGGCTGCGCAGGGGGTTCTGCTGGTGCTTGTACCGGGTCTACTACTGGGGTGCGCACTGCTGAATGGACCAGTGATTGTGCAGGAGGGCTGGCTGGCTTGCGCTGCTCGCTGGGGGACCCTGGAGGCGGCCTACGCAGACTGAGGAGAGGGGGGATAGAATCTCTAAATTTCCACCCTGATGGTGGACTTCCGCTCAGGTCTGCCCCCTCTGCTCCTCTGACACCTCCTCAAGCGCCTCCTCTGCCTCTGTCCTGGGGCGCTTTCCCCGTGCACGCGGGGGAGAATCATCAATGGCTATTGTTACTGGCTCCCCCTGCTGCACACTTGCCCTCCTACGCACTCCAGTCTGCGCACGAGTCCTCATGCGCCTGACTGGAGGCGCAACTGGCTCTGGGGCCTCTTCCATCTCCTTCTCCTCAGCGGCCTCCTCTGGCTACGCGCTGCTCTCTGCTCTGTGCCTCGGTGCTCTAGCCGGCTGCAGCTGGTAGCACCATTCTAAGGACCCGTCCTCTCTCGCAGTCACCGCTCGGAGCTGCAGCATATGGGCACGATCAAGGGGGACGGCTGGAACTATCGTGTGCTCGGGCACTTCCGATTCTCTATGCAGCGCACGCAGCAGGTGCGTGATTGATGCGCGCGTCGTTGTGCGCGTTTAAATTAATTCCTTCCTCTTCCACTTAGTACAGCGGTTAAGTCGGGGTCGAATCCACAGGGAGCAAGTAGATTAGCTTTAACTAGAATCCTGCACTTACGAAAACTGGGGGAGTGAGTGAATGGGTTGCGCAATGCGCGAGTAAACAGTAGTAAACGCAGGAATTGCACTAGACGTGCGCAGGCAGTAGAGATTAAGTACTATGACTATGAGAAGTATCGGCGCAGACAATCCTCTATGAGCGTATTCCTTATCATCGACTCTAAACGTCTATAGTTTGATTTACTGAAGTTAGTGTCCGATCAAGGCTTCCTAACTTGTGCGCATGTTCCGATCAAAGTTCATGAGCTATTAATTCTTAATACTAGTCTAAGCAGCTACGAATCCTGTCACAGCAGCAACTGATTATCCTATCGCGTTACTCCTAGTCGTCACCGTCAGGCTATTCAACTAGTTTAACATATAACAAACAAGCAACAAGAGTAAGATTGCGGTTCAAGGCTTCCCCTACTCATGCAACTAGCTGTCAACAGTGTGCACAGAATTAATATAAGCAAACAAGCTATGCATTAAGCGCAAGTCTCAAAGGAAATACTCATAGATTCATGCCCAACCGATACTAAGCGTTTAGCTAGACATGCTAGTAGTAAACATCATAGAAACAGTAAATAATATCTAAAGTGTCTAAGAAAACAGCAACTAGCAGGTGCGTGCAGGTTGCAGTGTCTCGGCTAGCGCAGGTCCTTTCAGTAAGCTCGTGTGTTTTCTGTTCTGCTGTTCTTCCGTGTGCTGTGGTGTGTCTGGATGATATCTATTGTGTCTCTCAAACCCTAGCCTTCCTCTCTTTATATACTCCTCATGAGGCTCATCCTTGGCAACTTCCAAATCTGGTGGTGTCAGGATTTGGAAATACCACTATCTGCGCATGGCGCACCGCCCCTCGGTAGCGCAATCGGTTAGCGCACTGTAGCTGATTCTGCCAACTCCTCTGTTTGCGCTGCTAGCTTCGCAGGCTTTGTGATGCGCTCCTTAAAAGCTGCCTGTTAGCGCGTATCCGACTTAGGCCCTCGTTTTGCCTTGAAATACAAAAACACTGGAAACCAGTAATCTTGTACACAAAATAATGCAAACAAGCATAGGGTTAGGATCTAAATAATGTGTATAAATAGGCTCTATCAAACCCCCCACACTTGCCCCTTGTTCGTCCCGAACAAGCACTCAAGCACGGATACAATTACCTCTCTGGAGTCTAGCGCACAGTCTTGCACTCTGGCGCGATCTGCACTACTGTTCACCTTGCGCTGCTCTATCACCTGCGCGCATCTGCCTTTAACAGTTTAATATAATAATTTTCGAATTTCGTTACCTCTCAGCTGGGATGAAGATCATTTCGGATGGCTGGGAGATAGCTCTTCACAGGCTCCGGGTTGTCAGCTCTCACTCCGAGGATGGGTATATGGTTACAGCGCAGCTTCTTCCGGTGTGTGATTTTTCCGCGCACCTTCTGGGAACTCAAGCCTTTTTGATGATATTCTTGTGAACTTTGATCAAGCTGGTACGTGTTTGTGCGCATGCTGATTCTTTTGTAGCGCATCTCATCTGCTGGTGTTTTTTTCTTGTTGTACAGCTTAATCCAAGGTTCCTGTGTTTCTTAGAACGGTTCCAGTCTCGGCCTCCGGATAACAGCTATGGAACAACGCTCCGCTCTCCCTCTTTGGTCTACTTGCATAGGTCTGCGCATGCGTTTACACCCGCGCCCGCCTTCTATAGCTCGACTTCCAGAAGAAAGGTGGTCTAATTTCCCACCTCGCCACGCTTTGGGTATTCGCCTTCGGCATCTGCGTGACTGAGCGCGCTCTCTTATTCCGAAGGTTGCGAAGCACCGGCCTCCTTTAGCGCTCTCGACCATATACCTCACCTCCGAAGCTCGAACGACTAACCGCTTCTCTAGAGCGTTTCTGTCAACTCCACATCCCCTGTATATCCCAACTAACAGGAGCAGAAAAAATGAAAAAAATATACTAAAACCGTTGATAGCAGCGCATGCAATATGGATAGCGCAAAACAAGCTGAACAGTGTGCGCAACCCGCACACTAGCGAACCACTGCTACTGTTTCCTTCAACTAAACTAAGCTATACTAAAAAATGTGAAATGTAAATGTAACAATCCCCCCCCCCCCACACTTAAACAGAGGCGTGTCCCCACGACTCAAGCTCAAGCGCACGGAGAGCACATATGCATGCAAGCAAAACATAAAAATCATATAGTCAACGCAGCGCACAATATAGCAAGGGGGCACAAAAATATTCAGCACAATAGTCAGCAAAATATAGCAACAGTTTTCAAAAAAAAGATAAGAAAAGAAATGCGCGCCCTCCCTGCAGCCCTAGATATCCTCGGAGCTGGACTCAGCCTCGGATCCGTGCGCCTCCTCCTCTGAAGAATCTGTCTCGTACTCGGTGCTGGAGGCTGGCGGCACTACAGAAATGGGAGCGGGCTGAGTCACGAGGTCATCCTCTGAGATAGGATCCCATAGGGAATCTGAGCTGGTACTAAGGATGGGATCGGCTTCAGGGGACCTCTGAATGGACGGCTGGGCAGGGGGTGGTGCAAGTGCTGGTTCTGGGTCTGCTGCTGGGGCTGGCTCTGCTACTGGGGCTGGCTCTGGTGTTGTAGTGGGCTCTGCTGAATGCACTGGGGACTGGGTAGGAGGGCTGGCTGGCTGGTGCGGCTCGCTGGGGGATCCTGGAGGCGGTCTGCGCAGGCTGAGGAGAGGGGGAATAGCATCTCCAAATCTCCACCCTGATGGTGGGCTCATGCTCAAGTCTGCCCCCTCTGGCGCTAAATATTCGAGCACGCGCATGACGTTGAACATCATGCGCCGCTCCTCTGGTACTTCCTCTGGCTCCATCCTGGGGCGCTTCCCTCGTCCACGCGGGGGAGAATCCTCAATGGAAATAGTAACTGGCTCCCCTGCGGTGCACGGGCCCTTCGGTGCGCTCCAGTCTGCGCAACTGGCTGTGGGGCCTCATCCTCCATCTCCTCCGCAGCCTCTTCTGCTTGCGCGCTGCTCTCCGCTCTTTGCCTCGGCGCTCTGGCCGGCTGCAGACGGTAGCACCACTCCAATGTGCCATCCTCTCTCACGGCTACCGCTCTTATCTGCAGCATATGGGCGCGGTCCAAGGGAACAGCTGGCACCACTGTGTGCTCTGGCACCTCTGGCTCTCCATGCAACGCACGCAGCAGGTGCGTTATGATTCCTCCACAAGTCAGCGGCCCTTTTGTGTTGACCCGGCTCCAGTGGATCACTATGTTCAAGACAAACAGCACCCTCTTTCCATAGTAAAAGCCCTTCAAAATCTCCATGTCCAGCAAGCTGATCTTCGGCGCACCATTAAAGCGCCCAATGATCGCATAGGCGACCAGGCGCCACAGGTAGAACATCCACGGGTCGCGCAGCTCGCGTCCTCGGCTGCGCCCCGTGGCGAAAACTGGGCCGGTCGCCATCTCGCGCCACGCCTCCTGATTCGTGTGCGTGTCCATATCAGCTTCTCGCACCTTAGCGCACCTCAGTGTGCGCTTCAGCCTCTTAGCCGAGGCAATGTACCAGACTCCCCTGTGCCGGTACCGTATCTCCATATCACTTGTTTCTAGCGACGCCAGTAACTCGCAGGTGTCCTCCTTGTCTGCTGCGCTGTTGAATTCCAACAGCGCCTCCCAGCCCGCCAGCGCGAGCTTCTCCATGATGAGGTCCTCCATACCGACCTCTCGCAGGAACTCCCTGCTGATGTACGGAGTCCCGTACATCTCAAGCCTCAGGAAGGCTTCGTACTTGCTGGCGAAGTGAGCTGGGGTCACTTGGTCCTCGGCAGGCTGCATCGTGCTCGAGGTCTCTCTGGTCAACTACGGTCAACACTCACAAAAGCTCAAAAATTCCAAACTCCTCCAAATGCCCTGAAACTTTCACCAAATGGGCGCCTACTGCCCGCCTACAAAACCCACTAACCAAACCTCCAATCGGTGCACGCTAGCTCAGTGCGATTTCAGACCTAGGGCACACTCTTCTCGCAGAAAACCCTAACTCAATCGGCTTAAATCTGAAGGGAAAGGTTACCTGGAGGGCGTGCGACGGTGTGCTCCTCAAATCTCTCTAAACGGAAGCTGGGTTGAGTGCCGGACGGTGAGCGGCTGCTGAGGGCGGGAGTTTCTCTTGCAACGGTCGAGTGTGAAAAAGTGCTGAAATTTTCTAAGTACTGCCCTTATGTACCCCCCCCCCCCCCCCCGACTGGTGCAGCCGTCCTGCGCACTGCTGCTCGACTAAAAAAAACTACAAGTCCTAAACTAGCTAAAAGACACTAGAGAAACTAAAAGAAAAACATGTAAAAGTAAAACGTGTCGGGTTACCTCCCGACAAGTGCCTTTGTTTAACGTCGTTGGCTCGACTGTACCTCGTTACTTTCGTGAAAGTTTACCAGCGACCTCCCCCCACACTTGCTCCTGAGTGACCCTGCGCCCGTGCATGTGCTTCGTTCTTCTTGGTCCTGCGCAAAGGATAGGAGGGAAGGTTAGCATGGTTAATAGTTTGTGATAAATTATGAGTAACGAGGTTAGGTAAAGAGGGAGAAGAAATATGAGCAATAGTTCCCAGTTCTCCCTCTGGTGCGTCTGGTGGTGACTCTGGCGCAGCAACCTGCGCATCTGCTATCTCTGGCTCTGCCAATTCAACTTCGCGCGCTGTGCCATCCCAAGGTTCTCCTAAATACCTTTTGACTCTCTGCCCATTGACCTGAAAACGATGTCGGTGCTCGTTTTCTAACTCGATTGTTCCGTAGCGGAAAACCTTGGTAACCGTGTAAGGTCCAGTCCATTTGCTGCGCAGCTTCCCAGGCATGAGCTTTAGGCGTGATGAGAATAATAATACCTGGTTTCCTGGCTCGAAAGTGCGTCTGAGGATATTTTTGTCATGAAATGCCTTTGTGCGCGCCTTGTAATCGCGCAGTCCCTCATATGCATCCAGGCGCAGCTCTTCCAATTCGCTCAGCTCAAAAGCGCGCTCCTTACCGGCCTCGTCTAGGTTCAGGTTGCAAACGCGCAATGCCCAGTATGCCTTGTGCTCTAACTCCACTGGCAGGTGGCAGGCTTTTCCATAAACCAACCGAAATGGTGAGGTCCCAATTGGGGTCTTATGTGCTGTTCGGTATGCCCACAGCGCATCGTCAAGGCGCTGGCTCCAGTCTTTGCGCGACGGTCTCACAGTTTTCTCCAGGATGCGCTTGATCTCTCTGTTGGAAACCTCGGCCTGGCCATTCGTCTGAGGATGGTAGGCGGTGGACGTCTTGTGGCGCACTCCATAATGCTTGAATACCTGCGCCACAATCCTGTTGCAAAAGTGCGTCCCCTGGTTGCTAATGATTGCCTTAGGCACTCCGTACCTGCAAAATATGTTAGTCCTTAAAAAGTCAGCGACCGTCTTACCATCGTCCTTCCGTGTAGCCTTGGCCTCAACCCATTTGGAGACATAATCCACCGCGACCAATATATACTCGTATCCGGAAGATGGAGGAAATGGCCCCATGAAGTCAATCCCCCAAATATCGAATACTTCATCCACCAGAATCGGCGTCTGCGGCATCTCATTGCGCGCTGATATGCCTCCTGTGCGCTGGCACCTGTCACAGTTCCTGCAGTAGTTATATGAGTCACTGAACAAGCGCGGCCAGTACAATCCGCAGTCTAGGATCTTTCTGCTCGTGCGCTTTGGACCAAAGTGTCCTCCACATGCGTGCGCATGACAAAACATCAAAACAGAGTTAATTTCATGGTCAGGCACGCAGCGCCTTAAAATCTGATCAGGTCCTATTCTGAGCATATACGGATCATCCCAAAGGTAATGCTTGGACTCATGCTTTAATCTCATGCATTGGGTTTTAGTGAAATGAGGAGGAAACGTACCTGTGACCAGGTAATTCGCAATGTGCGCATACCATGGTACCTTACCTGTCAGCGCCATCAGATGCTCGTCAGGGAACGTCTCCGTGATTTGCCCTGGCTCCTCCGCTTTCACGATCCTGCTCAAGTGGTCCGCGACTGTGTTTTCCATGCCCTTCTTATCTTTGATTTCCAAGTCGAATTCCTGAAGTAGGAGCACCTAGCGCATCAGGCGCGGCTTAGTTTCCTTCTTGGACATTAGGTAACGGATTGCTGCGTGGTTTGTGTAGACGATGACTCTGGCGCCAAGAACATATGCGCGGAACTTCTCTAGCGCAAACACAATTGCCAGAAGCTCCTTTTCCGTGGTGGTGTAGTTCCTCTGCGCGGCGTCCAGTGTGTGCGATGCATAATAAATGGCGTGCGGCTTCTTGTCCACTCGCTGTCCCAAGACTGCACCTACTGCATAGTCGCTTGCGTCGCACATCAGTTCAAATGGTAGGTTCCAGTCTGGCGCGCGCATCACTGGCGCACTTGTCAGCGCCTCTTTCAACTTATCAAATGCGGCCCTGCACTCATCAGTAAAATCGAAACACGCATCCTTTTGCAAGAGGTTAGACAGGGGTATACAAATCTTAGAAAAATCTTTTATGAAGCGCCTGTAAAACCCGGCATGCCCAAGGAATGATTTCACATCGCGCACGTTAGTGGCATAAGGCAGATTAGAAATAAGATCTATCTTGGCCTTATCTAACTTGATCCCCTCCTGCGAGATAATATGTCCTAGCACTACGCCATGTGATACCATGAAATGACATTTTTCATAATTGAGCACTTGAGCTGCATTGGACAATAAAAAGAGAGAATCTGAGCGGAGAGGAGAGAGGAGAGAGAATCTGCGAGTGAGAGAATCTAGGTTTCCCATTATGGGTCAGCCCCCCCGGCTGTGCCTCCCGAGCCTCCTGCTCCCGGTGGTTCTGCTTCCGCGCTGGGTTCTTCTCCCAGCTTGACTCGGTCTTATGCTGCCTCGGTCGTCTCTGTGAGGCCTTCATTGAAACCGAGATTCAGTCCCATTTCTCTCCCTTCCAGGCAGGTTGGCGTAAAGGACGGCCGCCCGTCAATCTGCTTCTCTGGCTCTGAAATTGGGGCTGGCGCCAAGAGGTTCGCTTTTTCCCTCATTGCCAAATTCACTGTTGGCCGGCCAAGATTGGGGGAGATCCAAAAAGCCTTTCAGGCCAACTGGTCCGTTGCTGGTAGGGCTACTATTAGCGAGATTTTGGACGCGAGGCATGTCCTTATCATCCTGGATTCCGAAGCTGATATTAGGAGTGCACTGTCCTCCTCCTTAACTAAGGTTGGTCATGCCTATTTTCGTTTATTCCGTTGGACGGCAGATTTCAACTCTAGGAAAGAGTCAACGACCTCCACAGTGTGGGTTTTTTTTTTTTTTTTTTTTTTTTTTTTTAAGGAAGTTGAACTTTATTAAAAGGATCCAAAAAGCTTGGATCATGGCGCATACAAAGGATGTTGAGCTTGATCCTCAAGTGCCAATTGGAAAACATTTCCAACTTAAAAACACCGAACAGATTATAAACCCAGCTCAACCGAGAGGCAAATAAAGGGTGTTGATGACACCTAGGACAAACAATGATAATAGAATACACATGCTTGCAGGCCGGATAGACCACATGACTAATTAAAAGGAGGAAACATACCTTTAAAAATCAAAATATGGCAATCTCTAAAGCTTGGTGTCCGCATGAACTACCAGGAGAACTAACCTCAAGGCAAAGGCTATAAAAAGCCAAGGAATTATCCACTGTATCACACCTATAATTGTTATGCCAGCCCCAAACCCAACAAAGCTTCAAAGTGTGAGAGCCATAAGAAACCAGGCTGACAGCAACCAATGAAGAACCGGACGGATCAAAAGGAAACAGCAAGCTACAGAGACCAAGATAAGTTTTTAACTCCATGAACACACCGCTGGAGCTAAATACACATGTCATCTCGCAACCTCGATCTATGGGCATTGGTGTTTCTATCAAGATATGTGTCATCTTGCGTAATTGTAATGCTAGAAGGGGCTGAATAAGGCTCACCAGTGCTGCTGCAAGGAGATCTTGGGCAGAAAATCGGCAAAAACCTCAAGTCATTCCGAATACAAATTTGAACAGCTTTTGGAAGGAGCAGAATTTCACTAACCTCCATGGGTTGTGGACAAGAAAGGGCCAAACAAACTGCCGCTTGATTAATATAAAGGGGAATGCGCCTCATTTTCTGTATACCAAACTGCTCAAATAGAGATCTTATACCGTGAGCAAGATGCCATGGACCAGTTATGTAGTTGTGTTTATTAACCGCAGGCATATCAAAGTGAGAGCTCTGAATCAATGTTGGAGAGATATTGCGCTGCTTGGCAGCAGAAATAATGTGTTGTAGAAAATCCAAAAAATGTTCTCCAGCAAGGCCACTTTGAGCATACATTGTACAAACAAAAATAAATTTACCTTGGAGGGATCTAAATAATGCAGCTCCACATATATCGGTGATATGGACATCAACACAAATACCATGCAGACCAGGTTTCCACATCTTCCAGCTCCCCGTAATTAGAGTATTGCAGTTCTGCTGTATATCAAAGAAGAACAAGGCTCTCCTAATATACTTATCATCCCAATGAATTCCTGGTATAAGAAAGACCAACACACGAGCCCAGTAGGAAAGTTTAGAAATAAGGTTGCAGCCCTCAACCTTATCATGTAGAAAGTTATTCCTGGCATTCCAAATCTCCCAAAGACCAAAACAAGCTAAGCCAAATTTAAGACAGCTACGATAATCATTTTTTTTGGCAGGAGAGGCCCAAAAACGAATCAGGGAATTAAAAGAAAGCGGTCTAGCACAAGAAAATGCAGCAGCCAGAATACTCCACATATCCTTAGCCCAATTCCCTCTAAAGAATAAGTGAGCCAGAGATTCCTCAGAGTTAAAGCAGCAGCAACATCTCGAGGTAATGGGAATACCAATTCGACGGATATTATCATCAGTTGGCAGACCTCGCAAGAGCAGTCGCCACATAAACAAGGTGATCTTAGGAGGAAGCCACTTTCGCCAAATCGCAATAGCCCAATCTAGAATATTATGTTTTGTACAAAAAGTCTTCAAAAAGGCTTTGACGGTAAACAAACCAGAAGAATTCCCTGTCCATCTCAGATTTGCCGCATTATTCCACAATCTGAGATTATTATAGTAGCTGACAGCAGAGTTAGGAAGTCTAGAAATGAACGAAAATCTGGTTGAAGGGTTATCAAAAACCTGTTTAACAGATTTCCCTTGTAGATCACTTAAGCAACGAATATCAAAGTGCCAGCATAATTTGTCAATCTTCATTGTACCATCCCCAGGATCCCAAATCGACTGAGATTTCAGATAGGAAATCAGATGATCAATAGCATTCCAAATAGGTGATCCCTTTTTTCCAATAATAAACCTCGACTTAGCGTATCGAGCCCAAAGACATTTCTGTTGCAAAAAATCCCAGGCAAGCTTGCCATGAAAGGCTAGCATATTGTCAGAAAGGCTTCTGAGGCCCAAACCCCCCATGGATTTGGGTCTGCAAACCAATTCAAAACGGATCCAGTGGTATTTCTTAGCCGTGCCTTGGTTCCAAAGGAAGTTTGCAAAAAGTCTTTCAATCATCTTGAGAACACCTTTCGGGATTGGGAGAACAGCCATGACATGAAGGCTCATAGAATTGAGGACGGACTGAATAAGTGTGACCCTCCCCGCCATCGAGAGAAGATTTCTTGTCCATCCCCCAATAGTGTGACGCAGTTTTTCCAGAATGTCCTCAAAATAAATCATCTTAACCCTGCCTTGAAGGAGAGGAGCACCCATATATCTCGTAGGAAGAGTGGCCTCAGCAAACTGGGTAATATTCAGAATTTCTGCTTTCCTTTCTGCGCTCGTACCTCTAGAAAAAATGGCCTGGCTTTTGGAAGGGTTGAGGACTTGCCCTGATAAATTGCAGAATTTATTGAGGAGGGACATGAGATTGTTAACTGACTGCGGACAATCCTTAGTGAAGATCAATATATCATCTGCAAAAAGAAGATGGTTGATTTGTATGGTGCCTCTTTTAGATTTAAAAGCTTTCAGATCACCTTCGCTGACAGAGTGGTTAATTGCCTTTGATAGCCATTCCATAGCCAGCACAAAAAGCGCCGGAGAAAGGGGGTCTCCTTGTCTCACTCCGCAGCAAGATTTAAAGAAACCATACCTTCGCCCATCCCAACAAACTGAATACCAGTTGTTAGAAATACATCTAAAAATCAGGTCGCACCAGACCTCATTGAACCCATAAGCCCTCAGCACATGAAAAATAAAATTCCAGGAGATGCGGTCATAGGCTTTGGACATGTCCAATTTAATAAGAAGATTCCCATCTGCGCCATTTTTGTGAAGGTCGTGAGTAAGGTCATGTGCAAGAGCCAGATTTGCATGAATATTACGACCTCTCACAAAACCAGCTTGTTCCTCACTGATAAAATCAGGCAGAATTTCGCCCAGCCTCTTGCTGAGAATGCCAGATATGATCTTGTGGTTAACATTACACAAACTGATAGGTCTAAGATGATCAATGGAGCTTGCATTGGCCTTTTTAGGTATGAGGGATAAAGTAGTGGCAGACCACGTCGAGGGGAGCTGAAAGCCTTTGAAGAACAATTGGACAGCCTTGGTGAGATCTTCTCCAATTAAATACCAAAAGGTCAAATAGAAGGGAACACTGAACCCATCCGGTCCTGGAGCGCCACTAGCATTCATACCACGAATAACCTCAATAATTTCTTCACTTTGCGGAATAATGATAAGCTTACTGTTCATATCTTCCGAGATGGCATTGTTAAATAAACAGAACTCTGAGATACGAGGGGGAGGAGTGTGTCCAGTAAAAAGGTCCTGATAGTAATTGACAGCGGCAGGTCCGATCTCATCACCATTACAAGTGGATGATCCATCTTCGCGAGTAAGGGTCATACGAGTTCTATTGCGTCTAGCTTTAATTGCAGCATGATAAAAGGCAGTATTCCTGTCCCCCTCTTTAAGCCACGAAACTCTAGCCTTATCCTTAGCCATAGCCTCCTTTTGACGAAGAACATCATCCAGAAGGGCCTTTGATTTTCTGAGTCTTTGGTTGGCTTCTTCATTACCGACCTCTTGTAAATTAATTTCAGCAGCAGAAACTTCATCTATAAACATCTTCTCTTTTTTCCGCAGGTCACCAAAAACCTCCCAGTTCCATTTCTTCAGAATCTTCCTGAGATTTCTGAGCTTTTGAGCAAAATTATGAAGAGGATTGTCATGTAAGGTCCCTGTCCAGGCGGATTCAACCACATTTTTAAAGCTTGGATGAGACTCCCAAATATTAAAATAATGGAAACGGGCTTTAGGTTTTGCATCCACATCTGCTAACAGGAGAAGAGGGCAGTGGTCCGAGAAGGCCCTTGTCAGGTGAGAAACCTTAGGCCAAGGAAATTGAGACGCATATTTACCGTTAATCAGAAAACGGTCTAATCTTTCCCAAATGATATCATTACCTTTTCGATTATTACTCCAAGTGAAAGGAGAACCACTGAATCCAGTATCGCTAAGACCTGCCCTCATACAGAAATTATTGAAATCCAATATAGCTTCAACATCCGGAGGATTGCCGCCTTTCTTTTCACAAGAATGAGCTATAACATTAAAATCTCCTCCAATAAGCCAAGGTATATCATACTGGTCTGCAATATCAATAAGATTCTCCCAAAGAGCCCACCAAGGGCTAGCCTAGTGGTCGTGGTGGTGTATTATAAACTCCATGTCACAGGTTCGATTCCTGGTGGGTGTTAGGGCTGGGGCTCTAACGGGGTGGGTTTTTTTAAAAAAAAAAAAAAAAAAAAAAAAAAAAAAAAAAAAAAAAAAGATTCTCCCAAAGAGAAAGTCTCTCCATTCTCCTACAAAGAGCATAAACAAAGGAATAAAGCACACTAGTGTTAGAACCAGCAATAGACTACTTACAGAGAACATGTTGAGGCTGCCATTGCAAGATCTCGACATCGATGTGATTATTCCAAAAAATCCAGATCTTGTCATTAAAAGAACCACCCTGTGCAGCATAATCAAAGGGTAGAGAAGTCTGAAACTGCTTAATATTATTCCCATCCACCATGGGTTCAATAATAACTAGTACATCCGGTTTGTGTTGAGAGCAGATATGCTTTAGATAATTTTTTTTTTTTTTTTTTTTTTAAACGAAAATCACTTTATTAATGGGGACTCAAAAAGCCTGAGCCATGGCTGTAACAAGCATGAAGAGAAGGCCAATGCCAAACACAAGCAGACAAGAACCTGCAGGAAGGCAAAGCCATACACAAGTAGTGACCTAAACCTAAAGTCACAAAAACCACCCAAGCCAAGGAGATCCCTGCTGGATAAAAAGCCAACCCACAGCCAGTTTGGCCTATGAAAGGAACAAGATTAAACTGAATAAAACAGCTATACAGGCCAGAAGGGTCACAGGGCTTGGTAGTACCCATCACCTTCGACCCACAATGAATCATCAAACAAAACAACTTAACAAGTAAAATGGCTGGAAAACACCAGTTGCTGGGAGCTGGGATACTCCACCTACTCCAAGGCACCTCCCTGCACAAAAGAACCACCAAACCCTCACAATAATAAGCCCCAATCATCTCTAGAGAATCTGTCAAGCAGCAAGGGAGCTGCCAAAGAAATGTCTTCATTAGGATGTCGCTCCTCACCATCTCCTCCAACTCCGCCAGCCGAGCTAGGGCAGAAGAACCTCAACCGCAACCTATCAGCACAGAGACTCCTTTGGACCGCCTTATGCAGGAAATGAATCCTAGTTTCAACAAGCTGGTATGAAGAAGTAAACGCAAGAGCCAGGGCTACATGATTCATGGAAATGCTGATTCTCTTCATGCTACTAATGTTAAATTCAGCAACCAGCCGCCTAAAATCATTAGAAAACTGCCAGGGGAAACGCGTTCCATAATTCTCATCCATGAAGACCATGTCCGGGTGGGAACTTTGAATGGCCTGGACCTGAATCTGCTGCTCCTTAGCTGCCAACAGAGACTTTCGCATAAAAAGAAGCAGCTCCTCCACGGGAGAGGATTTCGCAAACTGGTACACAAAGGCAAGTTGCAAAGCACCCACACTAGTGCGGCAGATGGCTGCCCCTTTAATATCCTGACCTTTATCAATGAAGGCAAAATTCAGGCAAGAACCAGGGACACCCGCACCCCAACAGTTCCAAGACCCAAAAACTCTGCTTCTCTTAAAGCCATCAATACCAAAGAACTCAGCCACAAAAAAATCATATCTGGAGTGCCCGCCGCCTGGAATTTGATCAACAAGAATATGCGCCCATCTCGCCAAACTAGCAAATAAATCAGCGCCTACATTGTTGTGAATGACCCTGTTCCGCAGTTTCCATACCTCCCATAACCCACACATAGAGATGGCAGCAGTAAACTTACTCACAAAATCTTTACTCAAACCCTTACCAAGCCAATTCACCATGAAATCAGCCTTGCTACAGGGGCAGGCTCTTTTAAGAATAGAGGCAAGACATTTCCACAAACTATTGGCCCAAACTCCTTGGAAGAAAAGATGCTCCAAGGTTTCCTCCCTATTGCCGCAACAGTGACAGCGAGAAACAAGCGATATCCCGATGCGTTTAATATTGGAGTCTAGGGGTAAGCCATCAAGGAAGAACCGCCACATAAATAAACAAACATTGGGGGGAACCCATTTCTTCCAAATAATTTTACACCAATTCAGCGAAGGATATTTAGACCGAAATGAATCCCAAAAGGCTTTTATGGTGAACTGACCTGAGGTACACCTTTTCCACAAAAGCTTCCTATCCCCATTCCCCCAGCAGATATCTCTATAATACTCCCGAGCAAAGGCAGGAAAGGTTAATAAGAGGTTATTATTAATAATACCATTCTCAAGAGCTTCTTTAACCGACAAGTTTTGAGCGTCCCAGGGGCAGGGAACCCCATAGTGCCAGCAAAGGTCTGCCATTGCCATGTTCCCATCTCCCACATCCCACAAAGAATCATTTCTCAATCTGGAAATAAGCGGTCTAATAGCATTCCAAATATGGCTCCCCGGCTTATCATCCTTAAATCTAACCTTAGCATATTTGGCCCACATAGAATTCTGTTGGAGGAACTCCCAGGCTAATTTCCCATGAAAAGCTAACATGTTATCTGCAAGCGACCGGAACCCCAAACCCCCTTCACCTGTAGGTCTACAAAGCAGCTCATATCGGATCCAATGATGCCTTTTGTTAGGTCCTTGATTCCAAAGAAAGTTACCAATCAAGCTCTCCATTCTCCGGATAATTCTCAGGGGAATCGGCAAGACAGCAAACACATGAAAGGACTGAGAACACAGTACTGATTTAATGAGAGTTACTCGCCCAGCCATGGAGAGTAAGTTCCTCATCCAACCTGAGATGCGGTGTCTTATCTTAGTAACCAAATCTTCAAAAAAATGAATCCGAGTTCGCCCACGGTAAAGAGGGACGCCCAAATACTTGACAGGTAATTGGCCTTCCTCGAAATTAGTAAGCGCACAGACCAATTGCTTGTGGGCAGCTGAGGCTTTATTACCAAAGAACATCTGGCTCTTAGCTGGGTTAAGAACCTGCCCCGACAGCGAACAAAATTTCTGAAAAATATCCAGCAAGGCTTGAATCGTAGTCGGGTCATCCCTTGTGAAAATTAAAACATCATCAGCAAAGAGCAGGTGGTTGACCTTTAAAGCGCCCCGTTTGGTTTTAAAAGGCTGCAGAGAACCCTCCTCCACTCTCTTATTAATCGCTTTGGATAACCACTCCATCACTAGCACGAAAAGAGTGGGAGAAAGGGGGTCTCCCTGACGAACTCCTCTCGTAGATTTGAAATACCCATATGACTCCCCATTCCAAGCCACAGAATAATAATTGTTAGAGATGCCTCTAAATATTAAATCACACCACTTCTCGCAAAAACCAAAGGCTCTCAGCACTTTCAATAAGAAAGACCAGGAAACTCTATCATAAGCCTTGGACATGTCTAACTTTATAATAAGATTACCTGGCTCACCTTTTTTATCTAGGTCATGGATCAGATCATGGGCCAGCGCAATATTTGAATGAATATTCCTCCCTTTAATGAAGCCTGCTTGTTCCTCACTCACTAACCTTGGAAGGAAAGAACTCAGTCTGTCGTTGAGAATTCTCATAATAATTTTGTGACAAACATTGCAGAGGCTGATAGGCCTCAGGTCAGAAATCAACTTCGCATTAGGGGATTTGGGAATCAAAGTTAAAGTAGTAGCCGTCCAAGCTTGAGGCAGCTGAAGGCCTAGAAAAAACCCTTTAATACCAGCCAAGAAATCCTCTTTAATCCGGTTCCAGAACTTAAGATAAAACCTGGTTGAAAAACCATCTGGGCCCGGCGCACTATCCGGAGACATGGCTGAAATAGCTTTAAACACCTCATCCTCGCTAGGGAAGCCAATGAGGAAGGAATTCGTTTCCTCGTCAATAATCTTGGAAAAAAGATTTAAGTCCTCCTCCTGAGGAGGGAGAGAAGAACCTGAAAACAGTGCCGAAAAAACATCAACTGCTGCCTCTCCAATCACCTTATTATCCGAAGAAAAGGAGCCATCAGCCTGCAGTAAAGACATGTTACAAGGTTTACGTCTCATTTTCATCGCAGCATGGAAGAAAGCGGTGTTTCTGTCCCCTTCTTTAGACCACAAAGTACGAGCTTTCAGCCTAGCCAGTTCCGCTTGGTGACATAAAACATCTTCTAGCTCAGCCTTTTTACACTTTAGCTCTCTAGCAATTTGCCCAGACCAATCAACCTGAAGCTGAGCCTCCATAGATTCAATAGTACCCAATAAACACCTCTCTTTTTGATGAAGAACTCCAAACACCTCCCAGTTCCACTTGTGCAAAGTACCTCTCAGCTTCTTGAGTTTCAAAGAGAAATTAATCAAAGGGTTAGGGGACAGGGACCCAGCCCAAGACTCAGCCACTACTCTGTCAAAGGAAGGATGAGATTCCCACATTTTGAGGTAATGGAATCTACTCTTTCGCCTATTCTCTTCAGCTTTCTTCACCAATAAAGGGCAGTGATCCGAATTACAGCGAGAGAGATGACTGACTGACAGGATGCCAATCTCAGAAATGAATCTCCCATTAACAAGAAATCTGTCCAATCTTTTCCATATACAACTATCCCCATTTCTGTTATTAGACCAAGTAAAGGGATTCCCTTTAAACCCAACATCAGTAAGCCCCGCCCTCATAAGGAAATTGTTGAAATCCATAATAGAACCATCGTCTACCTGATTTCCTCCCTTCTTTTCAGACCACTGAGATATAACATTAAAATCGCCCCCAACCAACCAGGGCTCAGAGATCGAATCAGCCGTAAGGACCAGGTCTCTCCATAGGGAAGATCTCTCTGAACGGCTACACAAGGCATAAATAAAAGAACAAACCATCTTTGAATTAGGAATATTCTCCTTAGAAACAGTGCAGGAAACAAACTGCTCATTCCACACTACCTCTTGAACCATAATATGAGACTTCCAAAAAAGCCAGATTTTCTTATTCACTGTCCCACCCATTAGAGAGTAATCAAAGTGAATGCATTTAGCTACCTCTTCACACTGTTCACCATCAACCATAGGTTCAAGAAGGACTAGCATCTCTACATCATGCATGATTAATAATTGGGTGAGATAAGGAATAGTACCTCTGCTCTTGACTCCGCGAACATTCCAGCAAATCATATTCAGCATGACTTGGTATTAGCATCAGAAAAATTACCCAAAGGGCTCATAACACATTTTGACGACCCCCCTCGTGGATCTCCATCACCTATCGTAGAAGGCTCTCCTCCCCCCAGGCCCGGCTGAGGAATGCTGACAACATCACCATAGATTCCTTTTTTAAGACGTGCCATTCGGCTAGCCAGTTCATCCACTATTATTGGTCTTTTCATTATGCTGATCTGGGGATTTAGCTGATTAGTTTGAGCAGCGTCAGCAGTATCCTGCAAATCTCCAGCAGAAGCTAAGTTAGACAGATCCGCCCCCTTTTCTTTGATTTGTATACATTCCGTTTGTGAATGAGGATTCTCAATTAACTCTTTTGCAATGTCAGGCCCCTGATTTGAGATCTCCCTACTAAGATGAGAGCTGTGAACCACAGAGACTCGCTGATTCTCCAGCGCTTTTTTACCATGTTTTCTATTCCGCACCTCCTGCCACTCAAGATTCTCCATTGGGGGATCTGGAACTATCTCACTAGAGAGATTCGCCTTCTCCACTCTAGATCCACCTACCGAGACCTCAACTGCTTTCGAAACCTTCCTCTTACGACAATGCGCCAACTCATGCCCATGAATCTTACAATGAGAGCAGTAAGCTAAATTACCTTCATACTCAATCCGCTGCCAAAAACCTCTATTATCCGGCAAGGCAATCCAGACCTTCTCTGGCAAAGTACCCGACACATCTACCTCAATACACGCTCGGGCATATCTCATGGTTGAACAAGCTTTGGTCCTATCATCCACATCCAGGAAGTGGGCAAAAGAATTCAAGATGGCCCCTACAAAGGAACTATGACAGAGAGGAGGAGGCAATCCAGGCAGTCTCACCCATTTGGTGGTAATGGTAGATTCCTTCTTGGGGTTATAGTCGTCTGAATACCGAAAGAGCCTGAAGGCAGCATGTTGGACTTTCCGGATATGGCTGGTGAGGGCCACAATAACATCCTCTTCAGAGTCAAGGATAACCAGTAGATGTCTGCCATCCCAGATTTCGCAAATGGAAGCCCTCCCCTTAATCAACCAGCTGGATTGAAAGGCCTTACGGATAACATCAATGGAGGGTCGCCCAACGGCGAACTTCACGATCAATGAGTGCTGGAAACACCGAACACCCGCCCCATACTCTGCGCCCGAGAAAGGGACGGACGGAAACCCCTCCATCGACCCATACTGCCGTGCCGGGAGAGGGATGGGTTTAAACCTAGGTATGGGTCTAGCCCTAGAAGCGACCGAGGCGAAGGAAGCTTTACTCGAGGGGAGATTTGGATCTGGAGGTTTGGGGTCAAGGGGATTGACCAGCAGATTCACACCGTTAGCTGACATGGGGACCCACCTTCACGCCGTCACTCTGCTTTAGATAATTCATCGTTCCCCTGCTAGAGATCCCTCTGATATTCCAACAAAGGATATTAATCATTGCTTAATGGCGGAAGAAAGGTTAATCTCCCTCTTCTTCTGTATGATAGCGCTTTCATTGAGGCGATAGTGTCTACATTTGGGAATTTTGTTGCAGTGGATGATAGGACGAAGGCCTGTGTTTCGGTAAAATTTGCCCGTGCCTGCGTGGAGTTAGATGTCACTCAGGCTTTACCGGAATCTGTTTGGATTTCTTTGCCGAATAGTCAGGGCTTCTGGCAATCGGTTGTTGCTGAGACAAAAATCTCATACTGTAGCAAATGCAAAGTTCATGGGCATCAGTTAGCTATGTGTCGGAAGATCAAACATACCAATCCTATGGCTAAGGTTAAAGACGGTGTTTCTACCCTGGTCACTTCGATAACAGGAGACAAGTCTAGTTCCCTCAATCCCTCTGGGAATCCCCCTAATGTTAAAGAGCCTGCTGATTGGGTGAAAGCTGGAAAAAAAAAATATTCTAGGAAAGGAAAGGACCCTATCCTGGCCGATCTCCCCGATAATGCTAATGCAGCTAATGATAAGAATTTGGATTATGTTGAGAATCCTTCTTTGGCAGCGATTAGAGCCGGGGAGGGAGCTGGCTCTAGCAAGATCGATGGGAAACAAGCGGAGGTCAGTATTGGGGGAAAGTTTAAAAATACCCCGAATGATTTTTCTGAGGCTGAGCTTAGACTTAAGAAGCAAAGCCCCAACAAGATTTTCTTCAACGAGGAGTTAGGGGTTCTCGTTCACCCTGGCTCCCTTCAGCACTATAAAAATATTCTGGATAAGGTTGGATGTACAAGAAGCCCCGGAAGAGGAAGAGTGGATAGAAGGTTTTCGGATGCTCTCTCTGATTGCATCATTCCTGGCAGCAAGCACTGCCTCTCCAACGTGTGTCAATGATTAAAGGTCTCTGCTGGAACGTTAGGGGCATTGCTAATCGAGGTGCTATCTGTCTTCTAAAAAGCTTTATTTCCAAGCATGATATCTCTTTTTGTGCTATTCTAGAGCCCAAAATGCAAGGTAAAAATATTATTTCTATTGCTAGAAAACTAGGCTACAATAGGTTTCTGCAGGGGAATCCTTCCAATAGGCATATCTGGATTTTTTGGAAGGACTCCATTTCAGTGTCCGTGTTAAATATTAGCTCTCAGCATATTTCTTGTGAAGTGATTATCTCTGCTTCAGGTTATAAGTCTATTTGTACGGTGGTTTATGCTTCCTACAAAGTTACTGACAGAGTGCTCCTTTGGGACATCTAGCCAAAGAATCCACTCTTATCTCAGATCCTTGGATTATTATGGGAGATTTCAATGCCGTTACCCATGCTGGGGAGAAAAAAGGAGGACAGAAATTTGGAAACAAGGCTTCTTCAGATTTCAATAGCTTTATTGTTGATAGTGGGCTAGTGGATGTTGGTTTCTCTAGCAATGCCTTCACCTGGTGCAATAATCAAGCGGGGCTGAGGTGTATTTGGATGAGGCTGGATAGGCTGCTTATTAATGGGTTGGCTATGGCTCGTTTCCCGGAATTAAAAGTGATACATGCTAATCTTTTGTTCGGAACTCTTGGTCTGATCGTGCGCATGCTAATCCGTTAGTTAATTGTTATGCCAAACTCAAAAGACTAAGATCAGGCCTGCGCATATGGAATTGGAATGTCTTTGGGGAGATCAATCAGAAAATTAGAGACCTTAGTAAACAAGTAGAGGACATTGAATATGTTCTTCAGAATTGCTGGGACCCGGAAAGTGAGGAAGATCTTGTCCTCTGTCAAAGGAGGCTTCAAACAGCGTTAGATGATCGACATCTTTTTCTCAGTGCTAAATCTCAGCTGGGCTGGTTGCAGGAGGGAGATAGGAACACTGGTTTCTTTCATGCAGCCATTAAGGCTCGAAGGGCTGCAAATCATTTTAAAGTTACCCTCCCCTCGGGTTTAGTTTCTGATGATCGTGACGAAATTGGTGCTTTAGCTACGGATTTCTTTCAGGATTTACTTGGAGGTTTCTCTGCTATTCCTGAGAGGAACTTTTTTGATAATTTTCGCCCCAGGATTTTCCCTTCAGATAATTCTAAACTGAGAACTATCCCTGATGATCACGAGATATGGACCGCTGTGACCAACCTGCCGGAGAATAGTGCCCCTGGTCCAGATGGTTTCACAGGTTCCTTCTATCGCTCTTGCTGGAATATTATTAAAGAAGACATCGTAGAAGCACTCAAGCTGTTTTTTAAGGGTGTCAGTCTCCCTGAGTGCTTCTCAGCCACAGTCCTCACTCTTATCCCGAAAGTAAAGAATGCCACTTCCCTGATCAATTAAGACCAGTCAGCCTCTGTAATTTCTTCCACAAGATTATTTCCAAGATCTTAAATGATCGGCTTCGTCCGCTTCTGGACAGAATTGTTAGCCAGGAACAATCAGGATTCATTCCTGGGAGGTCTATTCATCACAGCATCGCGCTGGCTCATGACCTTGTGTCAGATATTCACAAAAAGGTTCATGGGGGTAATGTTATGCTTAAAATCGATATGGCGAAAGCTTATGACCGGGTTTCTTGGGTTTTCCTTATTCGAGGGATGAGGGCTCTTGGGTTTGATGAGCTTTGGTGTGATCTCGTTTATCGAAATATTAGCAACTGTTGGTACTCGATTCGGATTAGAGGGAAAGCTTTCGGCCATTTTAAATCGAATAGGGGGCTGAGACAGGGGGACCCTCTGTCTGCGAGCCTGTTTGTAGTAGCTATGGGATTTCTTTCCAGAGGTTTGAATGAGGCTGGAAGGGTAGGAGGTGGCATTATGCCCTATTGGTCTTCTCTTCAAGCTACAGATATTAATCATATCCTCTATGCAGACGATGTCCTTGTTTTCACTAATGGAGGGAAAACCTCCTTTGCTAAAGTTTTGGAGGTTCTCAATTGTTTCTGTATTAACTCCGGACAACAGCTGAATGAAAGGAAATGCAAGGTTTTCTTCTCCAAAAATATTAACAATGCTAGGAAAGCTAGTCTTTTAAATCTTTCTGGTTTTCACTCAAGTAATTTCCCAGTTCGGTATTTAGGAGCCCCTTTGTTCTCAGGGAGGCCCAGAAGGTCCTTTTTTCAGGGGATAGTGGATGGTATCAAAGGGAGGATTTTAGGATGGATGAAATCCTTTCTCTCTATGGCTGGGAGGATTACCTTAATCAAGGCAGTGCTGCAATCCATTCCCATTCATTGCTTGTCGGTCATACCCGTCCCTAAAGGCTTGTTGAAGGATGTGGATAAGGTACTTAGGAATTTTTTGTGGGACTCTGGCGGGGATTCTAGGCATCACTGGGTTAATTGGGGAGCTGTTTGTTCGCCTTCTAGTGCTGGGGGATTGGGGATCAATGTTCTTCAGAAGACTATGTCAGCGCTGCAAGGGAAACTGGCTTGGAATTTCCTGCTCAATTCTTCCTTGTGGGCTAATCATGCTAGGAGCAGATTTTTCATTAGAGGCAGAGGCTCCTGGCTATGGAAAACCATCTCTCCCTTCATTTCTAGCATCTCTTTGAACTGTCGCTGGATTATTGGGAATGGCAAAACCTCTACCCTTAATTTCTGTGAAGGCATTGCCATATTTTGTCCTAAGAGGCTAAGGGATTTGCAAATTAAGGAGGTTCTCTAGAATCCAGAGTGTAGAAGGGAATTTTTGCTCAATAGGAACCCTCGGATATTTCTTTCCATTAGTGATAACTTCTCTGAAGATTTCTCAGATAGATTAGTTTGGGAAGGGGATTCTAGTGGAATGGTTACTACAGCTAACTTCCTGAGGAGTTTCAGTCAGCCCCTTCCTAGCATTAAAAAATTTGAAGTTATCTGGAGTAATTTCATTCCTTCAAAGGTCTCCTGTTTTTTTATGGAAGGCTCTTCACTCAGCCCTACCCACCTATGAAAACATCATCAAAACTGGCTGCCAGGTTGTTAGTAAGTGTGTCTGTTGTAATGACCCCAGGGTTGAAACGACGGAACATCTTTTTTTTCACAGCGACAAAGCCCACTTGGTCTGGAATTTTCTCTGCCCTATTTTCTGCAAAAGCAGGCTTTTGTCTTTTCATCAGCTCTGCTATGATTGGGGTATCATGGCTGATTTTAATAATCTTAAGGATTGCTTAGGGTTTGCCCTTATTAGCTGCTGCTTGTGGGATATTTGGAAATTCCGCAACAAAATGGTTTTTGACGAGCAGCCGGGAGTTTTCAGTAGGTGTAATATTTTCAGATGGACTACGGTCCTTGTTAACATTATTAAAGCTCCCTGTCATCAAGATTATTTGTCTGCTAATGTTTGCAAAGCTCTCCGAGTTAGCCCTGAGATGCTTAAGTCGGATAGACTGCTTTGGTCTTCTTGGCAGCCTTCTAGCAAAGGTACACTTGTAACATTGCTATAGTTATTGGTGATGATATCTCCCATCTGGCTGCGGTGGTTCGAGATAGATACGGGTGTTTTGTTGCTGCTCTCAAGATTGATGCGGCTCGAAAGCATTTTTTGCAGGGTCTGCTGGAGCTTGTTTGTGAATTAAGATCAAGGAGCTTGGATTTTCAGTGCTTACGGATCTCTCATCCTGAAGTGCTTCAGCTGGGACACAGCTGTGTGGTGGATTGGAAAATTTTTCAGGTTAAAATGATGCTAGTTAAAAGGCTCAAGCTCATTGATGTCTTCAAAATCAGCCCCTCTCTTAACCGGCCAGCAGATGCCCTGTGCTTCTCCGAGCCTAATCTCCTCTTCTTTGCCAGTTTTGGAGATATCCCGAGGGCAGTCAAATATGCGATCGCCAGCGATTTGAGGGTCCAACCTTGCTTTGTTTTGGAGCAGCGCATTGTTCTCTGAATTGAGGTTCCTTGCTGCTGCTTTGGCTTTGTCTCAGCCGGGTTCTTCGCTGAGCTCTATCTTGTTTTCTAGCTTTTTGCCCAGTTTAGTGGGCTGCGCAGGTCTGTCCAGGTTATTTTTATGCCCTTGTTTGGTGTTTTTTGGGTTGGTTAGTTCCCAACATGTGGGTTCATCCTCCCTTTCCTTGTTAGGTGGGTTTTCCATCTCCTTTGTTTTGCCTCGATCCAGGCTATTTGGATCTCAATCTATATAGCCCCTTTATTTAAAATATATATATATATAATTGAGCACTAGGTTCTTTGAAATGCAGCGCGCTAAGACCTTATCAAGATGAGTTAAGCAGGCGTCAAAGGTACCTCCGTATACAGTAAAATCATCCATGAACACTTCTATGCATATACCAATCATATCAGTAAAAATGCTCATGACTAGACGTTGGAACGTACCTGGCGCGTTACACAGCCCAAATGACATGCGCCGAAACACAAACGTACCGAATGGGCAGGTAAACGTGGTCTTCTCTTGATCTTCCGCAGCTATGGGTATCTGATTGTACCCTGAATATCCGTCCAAGAAACAAAAGTAGGGCTTCCCCGCTAATCGATCTAGCATTTGATCCATAAAGGGTAGCGGGAAATGGTCCTTGCGCGTGACGTCAAGCTTCCTGTAGTCGATGCACATGCGCCATCCAGTTTGTATGCGCTTTGAAACTAGCTCGCCCTGCGCATTCTCCTCTACTGTGATTCCTCCTTTCTTCGGCACAACGTGCACTGGACTTACCCATTTGCTGTCCGAAATAGGGTAAATGACTCCTGCGTCAAGCAACTTCAGGATCTCCTTCTGCACCACCTCCATCATATTCGGGTTCAATCTGCGCTAAGCCTCCCTGGATGGTTCGGCACCATCTTCCAACAGAATCCTGTGCATGCATACGTCGGGGCTCACTCTGCGGAGATCAGCAAGTGTTCATCCTATAGCGCGCTGGTTCTTGCGCAGCACCTGCTGTAATCGCGCCTCCTGCTCCTCTTCTAATCCTTTCTTTATGATCACTGGCAGGGTGTCTTCATTTCCCAAGAATATGTACATGAGGTGTTCTGGGAGTTGCTTTAGCTCGACCTTGGGTGCCTGTTCAATAGAGGGCAAGATTTTATTAGCAGTGCAAACATTAACTATGTCTTGTACCTGTCTGGGTTCTGGTTTAGCACTGCTCAGCTCCTCCTCTTGCGCCTCCAACTCTGCCTGTGCCAGTGTTATAGGTTCTTCTGCTGCGCTTGCACATTGCGCATCTGCAACCAAGTCGTCTATGCTGTCCATTGCGTGCACTGTGGCGTCTTCATGAGGGTGCTGCATCCCTTTGAATATGTTGAAATGAATTTCCTCGCCATCAACCTCCATAGAGAGCGTACCCCTCCATACATCTATCTTTGTGCGCGCGGTCATCAGAAATGGTCTGCCCAGTAGGATCTGCGCACTGCCGTTGCTCGACTCAACCTCCATTTCTAAGACATAGAAATCTGCTGGGAACACCAGCTCTCCTACTCGAACCAGAACGTCCTCGATCATGCCCGTAGGTTGCTTGCACGACCGATCTGCTAGCTGAATGGTGAGACCTGCAGGCTTTAGTGGTCCAAGGCGCAATGACGCATATAAGGAATAAGGTAGCACATTTATAGACGCGCCTAAGTCAATCATGCAATTGCTCACTGTGGTCTTACCTAAAGTGCATGGAATGGTAAACGTACCTGGGTCTTGGCATTTAGGTGGTACCTTATGTTGCACGATCGCTGAGGCCTGCGCATTTAGCATTACTTGTGCGCACTCGCCTTTCCTTCTCTTGTTTGTGCACAGCTCCTTTAAAAATTTGGCGTACCTAGGGATTTGCCGAACTGCTTCAATAAGGGGAATGTTTATTTCCACCTTACTGAATAACTCGTAGAGTTCCTTATCGAGCGCTTCCTTCCTAGCCGATGGTGCCTGTACAGGGAAAGGTGCAGGTATGTTAGTACGATTCGTGCCCTTGTCTTTTAATTGTGTCATACCTGGCGCTTCGCCCTGCTGGCTTGTGGCTGGCGCTTCTGGTTGCGCGTCTTGCTCCGGTTGCGCATTCTGCTCTGTCGGATCTGGGACTTGCGCAACTGGTGGCGCGGGCTCCACGGCAACGGCGCCAAAATTTGATGCGCGCGTCGTTGTGCGCGTTCAAATTAATTCCTTCATCTTCCACTTAGTACAGCGGTTAAGTCGGGGTCGAATCCACAGGGAGCAAGTAGATTAGCTTTAACTAGAATCCTGCACTTACGAAAACTGGGTTGCGCAATGCGCGAGTAAACAGTAGTAAACGCAGGAATTGCACTAGACGTGCGCAGGCAGTAGAGATTAAGTACTATGACTATGAGAAGTATCGGCGCAGACAATCCTCTAAACGTTAGTTTGATTTACTGAAGTTAGTGTCCGATCAAGGCTTCCTAACTTGTGCGCATATTCCGATCAAAGTTCATGAGCTCATGAGGCTCATCCTTGGCAACTTCCAAATCTGGTGGTGTCAGGATTTGGAAACACCACTATCTGCGCATGGCGCACAGCACCTCGGTAGCGCAATAGGTTAGCGCACCGTAGCTGATTCTGCCAACTCCTCTGTTTGCGCTGCTAGCTCCGCAGGCTGTGTGATGCGCTCCTTAAAAGCTGCCTGTTAGCGCGTATCGGACTTAGGCCCTCGTTTTGCCCTGAAATACAAAAACACTGGAAACCAGTAATCTTGTACACAAAATAATGCAAACAAGCATAGAGTTAGTATCTAAATAATGTGTATAAATAGGCTCTATCAGTGATCATTCCTCCGCAAGTCAGCGGCCCTTTTGTGCTGACCCTACTCCAATGCACCACCATGTTTGATACAAACCTCACCTTCTTCCCGTAGTAGAACCCCTTCAGTACATCCATGTCTAGCAGGCTGATCTTTGGCGCCCCATTATAGCGCCCGATGATTGCATAGGCGACCATGCGCCAGAGGTAGAACATCCACGGGTCGCGCAGCTCGCGTCTTTTGCTGCGCCCCACGGCAAAACCTTGGCCTATCGCCATCTCACTCCATGCCTCCTGATTTGGGGGCGTGTCCACATCCTCCTCACGCATCTTGGCGCACCTCAGCGTGCACTTTAGCTTCTTGGCCGAGGCTATATACCACACTCCTCGGTGCCGGTATCTGATTTCCAAGTCGGCAGTCTCCATCCTCCTTATCAGCTGCGCTGTTGACCTCCAACAGCGCTTCTCAGCCCGCCAGCATGAGCTTCTCCACAATCAGCTCCTCCAACCCGACTTTGCGCAGGAAGTCCCTGCTGATGTACGGGGTCCCGTACATCTCCAGTCTCATGAAGGCGTCGTATTTGCTGGCGAACGACGCTGGGGTCTCCTGATCCTCTGCGGGCCTCATGGTGCGCTGCTTACCTCGGGTCAACTACGGTCAATGCTCAACAAATGTCCAAGAATCCAAACTCCGAATTACGCCCTCAAACTGTTACCTAAAGGTCGCCTATCCTCCGCCAACACAACCCAGTACCCAGAACTCCAAATGGTGCGCACGAACTAGGTGCGACTTCAAACCTAGGGCAACTCCTCTATCGCACAAAACCCTAATTGAATCGGTTCAAACTGAAGGCAAGGGTTACCTGGCGTATGTGCGACGGTAAGCTCCTCAAATCTTGCTAGACGGAGGCCTGATCGATTGTCGGACGGCGACCGGAGGCTGAGGGCAGGGGCTTTCTTTCAACGGTCGAAATGTGTAAATGCTGAAATTTTTCTAAGTCCTTGCCTTTTATACCCCCTGTCTGGCGCATCTGTTCTGCGCACTGAATTTGCGCACTGACCTGCGTAATGCTGCGTGACTAAAAACAGCAAGTCCTAAACTAGCTAAAAACACTAAAAATAGTATAAAAAAAACGTGTAAAAGTAAAACGTGTCGGGTTACCTCCCGACAAGTGCCTTTGTTTAACGTCGTTGGCTCGACCGTACCTCGTTACTTGCTTAAAAGTGCGCCAGTGACCCCCCCCTCCCCACTCTTGCTCCTGAGTGTCCCCGCGCTCGTGTGCGCGTTGCGTTCTTCTTAGTCCTGCGCAAAGGATCGGAAGGGTGGTCAGCGTGGTTAATATCATGTGAGAAATCATAAGTAACGAGGTTAGTTAATGAGGGGGAAGAAATATGAGCAATAGTTCCCAGTTCTCCCTCAGGTGCATCTGGTTGCGACTCTGGCGCAGCAACTTGCGCATCTTCTATTTCTGGCTCTGCCAAGTCAACTTCGCGCGCTGTGTCATCCCAAGGTTCTCCTAAATACTTTTTGACTCTCTGCCCATTGAAACGATGTTGTTGCTCGTTTTCTAAATCGATTGTTCCGTAAGGGAAAACCTTGGTAACCGTGTATGGTCCCGTCCATTTGCTGCGCATCTACCCAGACATTAGCCTTAGGCGCGAGGAGAACAATAGTACCTGGTCTCCTGGCTCAAAGGTGCGTCTGAGGATGTTTTTGTCGTGAAATGCTTTTGTGCGCGCCTTGTAGTCGCGCAGCCCCTCATATGCATCTAGGCGCAGCTCCTCTAACTCGCTTAGCTCAAATGCGCGCTCCTTACCAGCCTCGTCTAGGTTCAGATTGCAAACGCGCAATGCCCAGTATGCCTTGTGTTCCAACTCCACTGGTGGCATGCATTTCCATAAACCAACCGAAACGGTGAAGTCCCAATCGGTGTCTTATGTGCAGTTCTGTATGCCCATAGCGCATCGTCAAGGCGCTGGCTCCAGTCTTTGCGCGATGGTCTCACAGTTTTCTCCAGGATGTGCTTGATCTCTCGGTTGGAAACCTCGGCCTGGCCATTCGTCTGAGGATGGTAGGCGGTGGACGTCTTGTGGCGCACTCCATAATACTTGAATACCTGCGCCACTATCCTATTACAAAAATGCGTCCCCTGGTCGCTTATGATTGCCTTAGGCACCCCGTACCTGCAAAAGATGTTAGTTCTCAAAAAGTCAGCGACCGTCTTACCATCATCCTTTCGGGTGGCCTTAGCCTCAACCCATTTTGAGACATAGTCCACTGCGACCAATATATATACTCATATCCGGAAGATGGAGGAAATGGCCCCATGAAGTCAATCCCCCAAATATCGAATACTTCATCCACTAGTATTGGCGTCTGTGACATCTCATTGCGCACTGATATTCCCCCTGTACGCTGACACCTGTCACAATTCCTGCAGTGATTTTTTTTTTTTTTTTTGGAAACGATCTATTTATTAAAAGGATCCAAAAAGCCTGGATCATGGCGAAAACAAAAGAGGTTGAGCTTGATCCTCAAGTGCCAGTTGGATAGCATTCCCAACTTAAAAACACCGAACAGATTATAAAGCCAGCTCAACCTAAAAGAAAATAAAAGGCGCCTTTGGCACCTGGAAAGTACACTGAGAAAATGAGAAGTAAGACAAATGGCTGAACTCACATAATGGGTTTTAAGCAAAAGTCTACATAAATGAAAGGACCATACCCTTATAAGCCAAGAGGTAGTACTACTATGGAATTGATTTTTTTTTTTTTTTAAAAAAAAAAACCCACCCCGTTAGAGCCCCAGCCCTAATACCCACCAGGAATCGAACCTGTGACATGGAGTTTATAATACACCACCACGACCACTAGGCTAGCCCTTGGTGGGCACTATGGAATTGATTCATACCCAAATTACCAAGGCAATCAACCTGAAGGCCAAAGCGCACTAAAAGCAGAGCAATAAACATTGAGCCAAAATTGCAGAGATGGCAAGGAGGCAGCAACACTAAAGAGAGGAGCCTAATGATTTGGGGAAGCCCAAGACCACCATATATTCCGAAGGAAGTAGAGAGGGCCATCAAACGCCGGTTGACATCAGCCAACTCAGGAACGTGAATCAAAATAATAGGCAAAAACAGCAACAATGAAAAAGGATGGTATAGGAAGAGCATGACCTTCACCAAGGAGCAAGCAGTGTTACATTGCCAAGTCATCTCTGAAGATGTGATGAAGCTCGTTAGTTCTTCTGGATAAATGACTATCATCCTGAGTTCTTGTAGCCCTCAAATTAATCACAGGAGCTGAATTGTCTTCAGAGATTGGGCAGAACGCAGGGAGCTGAAGCATATCTTGTTGGATGCTTCTTTGAGCTGCCTTGGGAAGACGGGAAAAGTCAGATTCTTCCATGGGATGTGGACAGGTATAGGCAAGGCAGATGGCTGTCTGGCAAATGTAGGTTGGAATGCGCCGTAGCTGCTGAATTCCTAGCTGATCAAACAGGAATCTAGTCTTGTGAACAAGGTTCCAAGGCACAGCTTTCAGATTAGATTTGGTGGCAAAGACCATATTGAAGTGTGAACTTTGAACCATTGATGTGGAGATGAGATGGCGTTCAGCAATAAGAAGAGCTTGTTGAATAAAATTCAGTAAAGCTTCTCCTGAGCAACAGGTCTCAATCTGCAATTTAATAGCAAGGAGGAATTTCCCTTGCTGATTTCTGAAGGGAGCAGTCCCTGATTCATCCAATATATGAATATCTAGACAAGTACCTTTAGCTTCAAAATTCCAAAGTTTCCAGCGCCCTGAAATGAGAGATTTATGTATGGTCTGGATATTGAAGAAAAATAAAGCATGCCTAGTATGCTTGTCATCCCATTGAAAACCAGGGATTATAGAAGCTAAGACACGAGCCCAATGAAAGAGCTTATCAGCCATGTTGGCGCATTTGCTGCCCTCATGTAAAAAATTATTTCGAGCCCTCCAAATTTCCCATAGACCATAGCACGCCATTCCAAATTTAAAACATGAGAAGGCATTTCGTTTCTGGACAGGATTAACCCAGTAACGAAGAAAGGATGCCAGCGACAATGGTCTAGAACAAATAAAAGCATCTGCCAGTGTACGCCACATAGTCTTGGCCCAGTTTCCATTAAAGAAAATATGAGATTCAGATTCTTCATTACGAAAACAGCAGATACATCGCGATGTAATGGGAATACCAATTCTGCGAATATTTGCATCAGTTGGAAGCCCACGCAGAAATAAGCGCCACATAAACAGAGTGAGTTTTGGTGGAAGCCACTGCTGCCAGATTGCTTTTGCCCAGCCAAGGGATAAATGTTTCGTACTATAGGTTTCAATAAAATTCTTAATAGAGAACAAACCTGATGTATGATCTGTCCAAATAAGCTTTGCTGGGCTATCCTTCAAATTAAAATCATTGTAGTAGTTGTAGGCATTCCTCGGGAGGGCGGACAGGAACAAAAACTTGCGAGAAGGGCTCTCAAGAATCTGCTTTATGGACTGACCCTGCATATCACTTAGACAACGAATACCAAAATGCCAGTAAAGCCTCTCAATCTTCATAGATCCATTTCCAACGTCCCAAATCGATTTATTTCTTATATAAAGGATCAGATGATTTATAGCATTCCATAGAGGAGATCCATTTTTTCCAATAAGAAAACGCGATTTAGCATGACGAGCCCAAAGACTGCCTTGTTGCAGATAGTCCCAGGCCAGTTTGCCTTGAAAGGCAAGCATGTTATCAGCCAAGCTTCTGATCCCTAAGCCCCCCATATGTTTAGGCCTACAAACCAATTCATAACGAATCCAGTGGAATTTCTTTGTTGAGCCCTGATCCCATAGGAAATTGGCAAGAAGGCTTTCTACCTTTTTGAGAACACCTTTCGGAATAGGAAGAGCAGCCAAGACATGTAAACTCATAGAACTCAGCACTGATTGAATTAAAGTCACCCGACCTCCCATTGAAAGCAGATTTTTTTGTCCAGCCACCAATTGTCTTACGCAATTTATCAAGAATGTTCTCAAAATATATCTTCTTAATTCTGCCTTGCATTAGAGGGGCTCCAAGATATCTTGTGGGCAGATTTGTCTCCACAAATTGGGTTATGGCTATGATTTGAGCCTTCTTGTCCTCACTGGTATTTTTACCGAAAATTATCTGACTCTTAGATGGGTTGAGGATCTGTCCAGATATTTTGCAGAAATTATTGAGAATCGAGATGAGAGTTTCAATAGACTGGGGGCAGTCCCTTGTGAAGATCAGAATATCATCTGCAAATAGGAGGTGGTTAACCCGAAGAGCCCCCCTCTTCGTGTTATACGGTTTCATTGCTCCTGTATGAACAGCATTGTTAATGGCTTTAGACAGCCATTCCATAGCAATAACAAAAAGAGTCGGCGACAGAGGGTCTCCTTGTCGAACCCCACAACTGGATTTAAAGAAATCATATTGTCTACCTTCCCAGCAGACCGAATACCAGTTGTAAGAAATACATCTGAAAATCAGGTCACAAACAGGTTCCTGAAAGCCTAGCCTTCGCAGGACATTCATAATGAAGGACCAAGATAGTCGATCATATGCCTTGGACATATCCAGCTTAATTAACACATTCCCACTTGTTCCAGGTTTGTGTATACTATGAACAAGGTCATGGGCCAGAGCAAGATTTGCATGGATATTTCTGCCTTTAATAAATCCAGCTTGTTCCTCACTGATAATAGAAGGAAGGATTCCACTAAGACGCTTGTTCAGAATGCTAGAAATGACCTTATGGCTCACATTGCACAAACTGATAGGTCTTAAATGGTCAATACAGGTTGCATTTGCAGTTTTCGGAATGAGGGACAGAGCTGTCGACGACCAAGAAGCTGGCAGCTGTAGGCCTTTGAAGAAACCTTGCACCGCTTTGCTGAAATCCTCTTCAATCAAATACCAGAATTTTAAATAAAAGGGAACGCTGAAACCGTCCGGACCTGGGGCCCCGTTAATATTCATTTCACGAATTGTGTCAAGGATTTCTGCGTTTTGCGGGATAGCAATGAATTTATTGTTAAAATCTTCAGATATAACTGCGTTAAGTAATTCCATATCCGACAGATTAGGAGGAGTCGTGTACCCACTGAAGAGATGTTTGAAATATTGGACGGCAGCATCTCCTATTTCCTTTCCATTGCAAGTCATTGTTCCATCTGCACGATGTAAATTCATACGAGCATAATTCCCTCTAACTTTGATGGCGGCATGGAAAAAGGCAGTGTTTCTGTCCCCATCTTTTATCCAAGAGATTCTAGCTTTATCCTTAGTCATAGCCTCTTTTTGGCTAAGAACATCGTCTACCTGTGTTTTGAGTTTTCTAAGCCTTTGGCTGGACTCCTCACTCCACAATTCCTGTAGAGATATTTCTCGATGTCAAGCTGACATTATTGTGTTGCTTGAACCCATGACTGAAGGTCAATATCTAGATAAGCTTTGCCGTGCTCTTAACTTTGGCAAGGCAGTACATGGTGGGGATAGGAATAAAAAGATTTGGATTTTGTGGAAAGATCACATCGGCGTTGATAATTTTCAGTGGCACACACAACATGTTTCGTGCAGAATCTCGGTGACTGGGGCCAGTAACAGTATAATATGTTCCTTTGTCTATGCTCTTTGTAGTCGGGTGGATAGGCTGCAACTCTGGGAAGAGCTGGTTCATCTTTCTGATACCAATAATAGTCCCTGGCTGGTAGGAGGGGACTTCAATGTGATTGCTCATTTAAAGGAAAAGAAAGGGGGTAATCAACCGGATAGAAATGCTCTCCTGGATTTCAATGAGTTCATGCTGAGAGCGGGGCTTAGTGATATAGGTTTCAGTGGCAATCCTTTTACCTGGAGCAATAATCGGCAAGGAGACGAGGTTATATGGGAAAGGCTTGATCGGTTTTTGGTGAATGGCCGCTTCCTGGCTGATTTCCCTTGTCCCAGAGTGTCTCACCTTCCAAGAGCTTTCTCGGATCACTGTCCTTTATGGGTTGTTATTGATGGGGAGAGTCGTAGAAGAAGCAGGTTCCATTATTTTCGCATGTGGGAGTCCCATCCTGGCTTCCGTTCGGTGGTTGAGGCTAACTGGATAGGAAATCTGCATATTAATCCAATGCATAATTTCTCCTTGAAGCTTAAGCGCCTGCGAAAGGCTCTTAAGAAATGGAACTGGGAGATTTTTGGAGATATTCGTCTTAAGGAAGAACAGCTGTTATCTGATATTGCCAGTGCTGAATCCAGACTTCAGACTCAGTGGGATGAGGATCTTCATCTTGCCATAAAGGCTATGAGGACGAGGCTGGAAGAGAATATGCTTTATAAAGAGTCGATGGCCAAGGATAAGGCGAGGATGTCTTGGTTTAAGGATGGCGATAGAAATACTTCATTCTACCACGCGGCTATTAAAGTGAAGCGAGCTAAGATGAGAATGTCCCTTCAGCAGGAGAACGGCAGTTTTACCTCAGATAAAACTGTTATAGGGAATGCTGCTGTTTGCTTCTATACTAATCTGCTTAATCAGGTACCTCCTCCTCCGAATCTGCATGATATGGATTTAATTCATCCTATGATTTCTAACGAAATGAATAATAAGCTCACAGCGATTCCAGATAGCGCTGAAATTCTGGAGGCCCTTCGTGGGATGAACGCAGACGGGGCACCAGGCCCGGATGGCTTTAGTATCCCCTTTTACATTACTTTTTGGAATCTGATTGAGAAGGACTTTGTTTTAAGTGTGCAGAATTTCTTTAAAGGGCAGCAAATTCCAGTGGCTTGGTCCTCTACTACTATCACCCTCATCCCTAAAAAAGCCAATGCTAGCAGTATTGACCATCTAAGACCTATCAGCCTGTGCAACATTAATCACAAGGTAATTTCTAGAATTTTGAGTAATCGCCTTCGTGATATATTGCCCGTTATTATTAGCCCAGAACAGGCAGGTTTTATTAAAGGAAGGGGGATTCATGATAACTTAGCCTTGGCCCATGACCTAATACATGATCTTCATAAGGAGGGAGTTGATGGTAACATTATGTATAAGCTGGATATGGCAAAAGCTTATGACAGGATATCCTGGAACTTCATTTTATATGTTATGCGCGGTTTTGGCTTCAACGAAGCTTGGTGTGACCTGATTTTTAGATGCATTTCTAATATATGGTATTCAGTGGCTTGGGATGGGCAATTATTTGGTTTCTTTAAATCTGGCTGTGGTGTTCGTCAAGGGGATCCGCTTTCGCCTAGCCTCTTTGTGCTTGCCATGGAATGGTTCTCTAGGGCTATTAATCTAAGTGCAGAACAAGGAGAGTTAAAACCTTACAAAACAAAGCAAGGAGCTATTAAAGTTAACCATCTCTTGTTTGCAGACGACATACTATTATTCTCCAGGGACTGCCCTGAAACGGTGACTCGGCTAATAGGAATTATTCAGAAGTTCTGCTCCATTTCTGGACAAGTCCTCAACCATAATAAAAGTCAGGTTTTCTTCTCTAAGCGAACCAGCAGTGAAAAGAAAGCGATTATTCTTGGTGCGACTCAGTTTGTGGAGGCGTCTCTGCCGACAACTTATCTTGGTGCTCCTCTTTTACAAGGGAGGGTGAAAAGAATCTACTTTGACAGCCTTCTTGATAAGCTGCGCAACAAAATTGGGGGCTGGATGCGCAATATTCTCACTATGGGTGGTCGTGTTACATTAATTCAGGCAGTTTTAAATTCCAGTAGCATGCATATCCTAGCTGTTTTACCAGTTCCTAAGAGTGTGCTTAAAAAGATGGAAGGATTAATTGCTAATTTCCTGTGGGATCAAGGTAATGGGAAAAAGCGTCATTGGATTCGGTATGAGCGAATGTGCAGAAGTAAAGATAGGGGTGGATTGGGTTTCCGAAGCCTGGAAAATACAATGCTCGCGTTCCATGGCAAGCTGGCTTGGAATTTTCTGAAACAGGAGAGTCTATGGGCCAGATATGCTAATTCTCGGTTTGATATTGGAAAAGCTGGTTCCCCTCTTTGGAATGCCATGAATCATCTTATAGTGTACCTTCGAAGTCAGGCTGTTTTGGAGGTTGGGGAGGGCAACGTGCCCATTGAAAGGATCTGTAAATTATATGATATACCGTGTGGAAGTGATGTAAGCGGACTGACAGTTAGAGAAGTTTTTGACAGACCGGCTCAACGTTTCTCTTTACTGGCTGCGATTCCCAGGGCTGCTGCAGATTATTATGGGAGCATTATCTGGGCACAATCGGCTATCTGCTTAAGGTGGACTGAGCACGAATCAGGTAATTTCTCTGCCAAAAAGTTTCTTGATTCCTATGCCACTCTTCACCCAACTCCCATTTGGGCTAAAGTTATTTGGCGGAACTGGTTTCCCCCGAAGGTCTCTGTTTTTCTATGGCGCCTGTTTTTAAATGGCCTTCCCATTGATACCAATATTAAGAAGCTAGGCATCCCTATTACATCTCGCTGTATTTGCTGCTGTAAAAGCGAGGAAAACACCAACCATTTATTTTTTAGAGGCAACTGGGCCGCGGAGGTGTGGGGTGCTATTGCTGCTGCCTTTTCTTGTGACAAGCCTCTGTCTTTGTCGAACTTTACCCATGGCTGGTTGTCGCAATTCTCCCAGAACTGCTATCTGCACTGTTTCAAGCTCGGTTTAG
The DNA here is from genome assembly GCA_963678935.1 of Umbilicus rupestris. Classification (NCBI taxonomy): domain Eukaryota; kingdom Viridiplantae; phylum Streptophyta; class Magnoliopsida; order Saxifragales; family Crassulaceae; genus Umbilicus; species Umbilicus rupestris. The sequence continues at coordinate 9,364,151 of OY787612.1, forward strand.
CCTGTTTTGGCCTGTGGGAGATTTGGAAAACAAGGAACAACATGTTTCACGATACTAAATGCCCTCCTTTGAAGTCCAGAATCTCTCATTGGGCTAAAACCCTTGTGACCTCTCTGCCAGATTTACAGCCAGACGACAGGAAGGTGAAGTTTGCATTCTTTTATTTTGATATTACAACCATTCATCGACCTTTATGTTACGGAAAATGGCTATGCTGGGATCCGGGAGAAGATGGAAATTGCCTAGACGTAAGCATTATTGACATTGCAGACAAGACTATTGGAGCTGCCATTGCCAGGAATTCACAGGGCAGATTTATGCTTGCATTGTCCACAATTCTTCAAAAAGGGAAATCAGTTACTGAATTGCTGAATTTTATTGAAACTGCCCTTGAGGAAGCTGAGAAGCTGGAAGTTAAAATTAAAATGATTCAAAGTGCTCACTCCGAGATGGTGTTTATGGATCACAAGAGGATTGATGCTTGCCAGTGGAAGATCAGACCTAGGCTGAAGGCCTTGATGGAGAGATTTGATGTCCAGCAGATGCGACGCATTCATTTTATGCTCCCTCACGCTACTAACTGCCTTGCCTTCAAGAGTATGAAGTATGCGATTTATCAGCAGGTTGAAGACCTACCCGGTGCGGTTATTCACTGTTTGAAGACTGATTATACGGGTCTTCGGAGCTTCTGTCCGCGGCGTATAAACCGGACTCCGGATGAGAACAGTTACCTCCAAACTTTCCACCATGCTGCAACCTCCAGCTCACGGGATGATAGCTGTATTTAGGGCTGTGTTTTTCTTTCCATGGCTCCTTATGTGTTTGTTTGGGCTGGTTGATATAGTATGCTTAGAGTGCTGTAGATTGGGCAGCAGCAGGCATATATACCAGTCAGTGTATGATAATAGATTGGTGCTCAATGGCTGCTGCTCAAGGGCTGCTGTGCTTACTTGTAAATATATGCTCCAGCAGATGTGCCTTGTTGGTCTAAGCAGAGGTTTATTTATGCTTCATAGTCTAAAGCCCTTCCCCTTGCGGTTAGACATGCCCTTGAACATGATAACAGACCTCAGCCTTGCTCCTTCCCTGAAGTTCGCTTTTACACTTAATTGTGAGTTGGTTTTGGCGCCTCTACTGGTTCTCCTCTGCCTTCAGTTGGGTTGCGGGAGTATTGAGTTTGTTAATTTCTTTGATGTCATGCTGGATTTTCAGTTATACCAGGGTGTTCTTAGCTTGCTGCGCTTTTTCAGCCTGCACTGCTCTATGGAAGTGGCTGCTGCCATATGGTTTTCCTTTTCTCCCATCTATTTCTTTTTGCAATCTTGCTGTAGAAGTCGTTGCTGTCTTTTTGGCTATGGGGCTGGTTTAGCTTTTGGGTCGCTGCTTGTTCCTTTCTCAAAGTCTGCAGGTTTGGTTCAAAGACACTTGATAGTTGGTTTATGGGTATCTCCAGTCATCCATGTGAAGATATGGCCCCTCTGTGTTGCCTTCCATCTCCCTTGCTTTTCATTTCTTTTGTTCTATTCTAGGTGTCAACAGCGCCTCCTTTATTCCTTCAGGTTGAGCTGGGTTTATAATCTGTTCGGTGTTTTTAAGTTGGGAATGTTTTCCAACTGGCACTTGAGGATCAAGCTCAATCTCTTTTGTTTTCGCCATGATCCAGGCTTTTTGGATCCTGATTAATAAAGATAACATTATAAAAAAAAAAAAAAAAAAAAAAAAAAGATCCTTCAGTAGAAGAGATAACATCAAGGAGGGCTTTTTCTTTCTTCCGCAGGTCACCAAAAACCTCCCAGTTCCAGATTTTAAGTTTCTTCCTTAGTCTATGTAGTTTTGCAGCAAAGTTTCGAACAGGGTTGTCATGCATATTCCCTTTCCAATTAGCTTCTACAAATTTTTTGAAACTGGGATGAGATTCCCAAACACGAAAGTAGTGAAATCTCGCTTTAGGGGATAACTCGGCATTGGCTTCAAATAAAAGGGGGCAATGGTCTGAGTATGTCCTCGTCAGATGGAACACTTTGGGGGCAGGGGAACTGGTCAAAATACTTGCCATTAACAAGAAATCTGTCTAACCTTTCCCAAATATTTTCCACACCCTGCCTGTTATTACTCCAAGTGTACGGTTGGCCAATAAAACCAATATCGCTAAGCCCCGCACGTAAACAAAAATTATTGAAGTCCAATAAAGCCCCATCATCAGGAGGATTACCACCTTTCTTTTCACACGGATGCGCAATAACATTAAAATCCCCTCCAACCAGCCATGGGAAATCATATTGGTCTGCAATATTAATTAATTCCTGCCAGTGTGGCCAATAAAATCCGCAATCCAGGAATTAATTAATTAATTCCTGCCAGTGGTTATATGAGTCACTAAACAAGTGTGGCCAATAAAATCCGCAATCCAGGATCTTTTTGTCGTGCACCTTGGACCAAAGTGTCCTCCACATGCGTGCGCATGACAAAACATTAAAACCGAGTTTATTTCATGGTCAGGCACGCATCGCCTCAAAATCTGATCAGGTCCTATTCTGAGCATATACGGATCATCCCAAATATAATACCTGGACTCATGCTTTAATCTCATGCATTGGGTTTTAGTGAAATGAGGGGGAAACGTACCCGTGACCAGGTAATTCGCAATGTGCGCATACCATGGTACCTTACCTGTCAGCGCCATCAGGTGCTCGTCAGGGAATGTCTCCTTGATCTGCCCTGGCTCCTCTTCTTTCACTATCCTGCTCAGGTGGTCAGCGACTGTGTTCTCTGTTCCCTTCTTATCCTTGATTTCCAAGTCGAACTCCTGAAGTAGGAGCACCCAGCGTATCAGGCGCAGCTTAGTCTCTTTCTTGAACATCAGGTAACGGATTGCTGAGTGGTCTGTGTAGATGAGGACTCTGGCGCCTAGAACATATGCGCGGAACTTCTCCAGTGCAAACACGATTGCCAGGAGTTCCTTTTCCGTGGTGGTGTAGTTCCTCTGCGCAGCGTCCAGTGTGCGCGATGCATAATAGATGACATGTGGCTTCTTGTCCACGCGCTGTCCCAGGACTGCACCTACTGCATAGTCACTTGCGTCGCGCATCACGGACGCACTCGTCAGCGCCTCCTTCAGCTTATCAAAAGCAGCCCTGCACTCATCAGTGAATTCGAAACACACATCCTTTTGCAAGAGGTTAGACAGGGGTATACAAATTTTAGAAAAATCTTTTATGAAACGCCTGTAAAACCTTGCATGCCCAAGAAATGATTTCACATCGCGCACGTTAGTGGAATAAGGCAGATTTGAAATAAGATCTATTTTGGCTTTATCGACCTTGATTCCCTCCTGCGAGATAATGTGTCCTAGTACTACTCCATGTGATTCGATAAAATGACATTTTTCATAATGGAACACTAGGTTTTTTGAAATGCAGCGCGCTAAGACCTTATAAAGATTAATTAAGCATGCGTCAAAGGTACCTCCGTACAAAGTAAAATCATCCATGAACACCTCTATGCATGTACCAATCATAGCAGAAAAGGTGCTCATGACTAGACGTTGGAACGTACCTGGCGCGTTACACAGCCCAAACGACATGCGCCGAAACGCAAACGTACCGAATGGGCAGGTAAACGTAGTTTTTTCTTGATCCTCCGCAGCTATGGGTATCTGATTATACCCTGAGTACCCGTCCAGGAAGCAAAAGTATGGCTTCCCCGCTAATCGATCTAGCATCTAGTCCATGAAGGGCAGCGGAAAATGATCCTTGCGCATGACTGCGTTAAGCTTTCTGTAGTCGATGCACATGCGCCATCCAGTTTGCATGCGCTTGGGAACTAGCTCGCCCTGCGCATTCTCCTCTACTGTGATTCCTCCTTTCTTGGGTACAACGTGCACTGGACTCACCCACTTGCTGTCCGAGATTGGGTAGATGACTCCTGCGTCAAGCAGCTTCAGGATCTCCTTCTGTACCACCTCCATCATATTCGGATTCAATCTGCGCTGAGGCTCCCTGGATGGTTTGGCACCATCTTCCAATAGAATCCTGTGCATGCATACGTCCGGGCTCACTCCGCGTAGGTCAGCAAGTGTCCATCCTATAGCGCGCTGGTTGTTGCGCAACACCTCTTGTAATCGTGCCTCCTGCTCCTCTTCTAATCCTTTCGTTATGATTACTGGAAGGGTGTCCTCATTTCCGAAGAATATGTACTTGAGGTGCTCGGGGAGTTGCTTCAGCTCGACCTTGGGTGCCTGTTCAATAGAGGGCAAGATTTTATTAGCAGTGCAGACATTAACTATATCGTGTACTTGTTTGGATACTGGTTCCGCACTGCTCAGCCCATCCTCGTGCGCCTCCATCTCTGCCTGTATCAGCGGCCCAGGTCATTCTGTTGCGCTCGCAAACTGCGCATCCGCAACCAAGTCGTCTATGTTGTCCAACGCTTGTACTGTGGCGTCCTCATGAGGGTGCTGCATCCCTTTAAATATGTTAAGTGAATTTCCTCGCCGTCAACTTCCATTGAGAGCGTACCCCTCCACACGTCTATCTTTGTGCGCGCTGTCATCATAAATGGTCTGCCCAATAGGATCTGCGCACTTCCCTTGCTCGACTCACCCTCCATCTCTAAGACGTAGAAATCTGCTGGGAACACCAGCTCTCCTACTTGGACGAGGACGTCCTCTATCATGCCCGTTGGTTGTTTGCACGACCGATCTGCTAGTTGAATGGTGAGACCTGCAGGCTTTAGTGGATCAAGGCGCAATGACGCATTCAAGGAATAGGGAAGCACATTTATAGATGCGCCTAGGTCAATCATGCAGTTACTTACTGTGGTCTTACCTAAAGTGCATGGAATGGTGAACGTACCTAGATCCCGGCATTTAGGTGGTACCTTATGTTGCACGATTGCTGAGGCATGCGCGTGTACCATTACTTGCGCGCACTCGCCTTTCCTCCTCTTGTTTGTGCACAGCTGCTTTAAGAACTTGGCGTACCTAGGGATCTGCCGAACTGCTTCAAATAAGGGGAATGTTTATTTCCACCTTACTGAATAACTCGTAGAGCTCCTTATCAAGCGCCTCTTTCCTAGCCAACGGTGCCTGTACAGGAAAAGGTGTAGGTATGTTAGTACGATTTATGCTTTTTGTCTTTCGATTGCGCCATACCTGGCGCCTTGCCCTGCTGGTTCGTGGCTTGCGCTGGTTTTGCTGGCTCTGGAGCTTGCGCAACTGGTTGTGCGGGCGCCTTTGCGGTCTGCTTTGTTCCTACCGTGCGCCCAGTCCTCAGTGTCACTGCGTTGAATCCTCCCTTGGGATTCTGAATCACTTGCGAAGGCAGGTTGCCATCGCTCTTTTTCAGCTCATACACCGTGGTAGCTATCTGTGACAGCTGCTTTTCAATGGACTCGAACCTCTTGTCATACTTCTCATCATTCTTGCGCACGGTGTCTGCTAGCTGGCCCACGATATCTACTAAGGATCGCCACGGCTGCTGGTTATTTTGCGCTGGCGCGTCAGTGCGGCGATGCGGTGGATTGTGGGGCGCAGATTGTTGCGTCTGCTGTGGTGCGCGCTGCGCCGCGGACTGCCTCTGGAAATTGTTGTCCTCCTTCCATCTGAACCCATTTGCGGCTAGTACAAAACGCGGCTGATTCTGCCTCTGCGGCCCTCTATTATCCCATCCTCCTAGAGCATTGACATCTCCTGCTTCCTCGAAAAGTGTGGGACATGCATCAGTTTTAGCTCGGTGGACGTGCAGAATTCGCATGCCTTGGGCGCAGCTGGTTGCGCCCCTTGCGCATTCATCAACTTCTCAGCATGGCCTTCATTTCCTTTATCTCAGCGCTTGTTTCTACCTGATGCACAGAACGAGCACGACTATTCTCAAGTGTTAGCTGATGTCTTACCTGTCCAGCAGAGTCTTCTATCAGCTGCCACGCGTCCTCCGGATACATGTTGCAAATGTCGCCGCCTGCGCATGCATTCAATAATCTCAGCTCTATTGGTAGCAATCCGTTCAGGAAATTCTCTATTTACATTTTGGCGCAGGCCGGGATTGTAGCAGTTAGCCTCCAGCTCCCTGAAACGCTCATAATACTCCGATAGTGATTCTCCTGCGCCCTGCCTAGGTGCGGCCAACTCCCTCCTGAGTAGCGCGATCTTGGCTGCGGGATAGAATTTGTCCAAGAACTTCTTCTGGAGCTGCTCCCATGTGTGAATAGATCCTGCTGGTAAGCTCATCAGCCAATGCATTGCCGCATCACACAATGAAAAAGGGAACGCCTTCATCTTCAGCGCTTCGTCGCTCTCCCCTTCGGCCTTCATGTTCTCGCAGATAACTAGGAATTCTCACACATGCTTGACTGGGTTCTCGTTGTTCATCCCGTGAAACTTGGGCATGTGATGAATGAGCGAGCTCCTTAGCTCAAAATGACCGTCTGGTGGAAGCACTATGCACCATGGCTGGTTAATCGTGATTGGAGCTGACATCTCGCGCACTATTCTGCGTCGCGCGACCTGTCGCGCGGGTGGCGCATTATACACTTCAGCGGCCATCCTTGCTTCAACTTCGCGCTGCACTTCCTCTCTGAACCGAACTGCGCGGTTATCTACTCCTGCATTGTTAGGTCCCTCCGGGGTTCTCTCCCCTAAGATCTCCAATGACACTGTTATCCTCCATGACCTGTTCTAAAAAAATGAAATTAAAAGACAACTAAGCTGTCGCGTCTGTCGGTGCGCAACTATAATCTGCACAGCGCAATTGTTTCAAGGTTGCGCAGGCTGATGTTGATTGCGCGCTGACACAAACAACAACGTGGAAAATAAAGCAAACAGAAATAACTAACTACTGTGACTTAAACTAGTTAAAACTTATCTGTGTTGCTCCCCGGCAACGGCGCCAAAATTTGATCGCGCGTCGTTGTACGCGTCAAATTAATCCTTTCTTCTCCACTTAGTATAGCGGCTAAGTCAGGGTCGATCCCACAAGGAGCAAGCAGACTCGTTCAGCTAGTAACCTACAACTTACGAGAATTGGGTTGTGAGTGATTGGGTTGCGCAGGTGCGCGAATGAATAATAGTGAAAGCAGATTTTGCACTAGACGTGCGCAGACAGTAGAGATTAAGTACTATGACTATGAAAAGTATCGGTAAAGACAATCCTCTATGAATGTATTCCTTATCATCGACTATAAACGTCTATAGTTCGATTTTACTGAAGTTAGTGTCCGATCAAGGCTTCCTAACATGTGCGCATGTTCCGATCAAAGTCCATGAACTATTAATTCTTGAAACCAGTCTAAGCAGCTACGAATCCTGTCACAGTAGCAGCTGATTATCCTAGCGCGTTACTCCTAATTGTCACCGTCAAGCTACCAACTAGTTTAACATATAACAACAAGTAGTAAGAGTACGATTGCGGTTCAAGGCTTCCCCTACTCATACAACTAGCTGTCAACCGTGTGCACAGAATTAATACAAGCAAACAAACTATGCATTAAGCACAAGTCTCAAAGGAAATACTTCATAGAATCATGCCCAACGATACAAAGTGTTTAGCTAGACATGCTAGTAGTAAACATCATAGAAATAGTAAATAAAAGCTAAAGTGTCCAAGGAAGCAGTAACAAGCAGGTGCGTGCAGGTTCCTGTGTCTTGGTTCGCGCAGTCGGTTGGCGCAGGTCCTCGGCGGCAGCTCGTGTGTTTTTCAGTTCTGCCTCTCTCTTGTGTCTTTTTTTCTCTCAAATCCTAGCCTTCCTCTCTTTATATACTGCTTGTGAGGCCCGAGGACAATCTTTGGCAACTTCCAAATCCTAGGAGATTTTGTAGGGATATGGTGTTCAAGATTTGGTAATACCGCTACCCTGCGCATGGCTCACTGCGCACATTGGTTCGCGCAGTTGGTTTGCGCACCGCAGTCTGAATCTGCCACTTCCTATCCTGTCTGCGCTGCTAGCTCCGCAGGCTGTGTGTTGCGCTCCTTAAACGCGCCTATTAGCGTGTATCCGACTTAGGCCCTTGTTTTGTCCTGGAATACAAAAACACCGGAAACCAGTAATCTTTTTTTTTAAAAACTTGAGAATGAGTTTTTTTAAAAAACTTTTTTTAATTTATTTTTCATATTCTACCCCAATACCCCCACAAGAGCCCCTGCTCTGGCCCCATCAAGAATCGAACCCTAGTCGCTGAGATGTTTGACGTCCCTATTGCCACTAGACCACGCCCTGATGGGTGAAACCAGTAATCTTGTACACAAAATAATGCAAACAAGCACAGTGTTAAGATCTAAATAGTGCGTATAAATAGGCTCTATTAGCCGCGCTTGATGCGCTGGTTGCTTCTGCTCTAAGAGTTCGATTTAGAGATCAAGGATAAGAAGGGAACGGAAAACACTGTTGCTGATCACCTAAGCAGGATAGTGAAAGAAGAGGAGCCAGGGCAGATCACGGAGACATTCCCTGACGAGCACCTGATGGCGCTGAACGGTAAGGTACCATGGTATGCGCATATTGCAAATTACATAGTCACAGGTGCGTTTCCCCCTCAGTTTACTAAAGCTCAATGCATGAGGTTAAAACATGAGTCTAAATATTACGTTTGGGATGATCCGTACATGCTTAGAATAGGCCCTGATCAGATCTTGAGGCGATGTGTGCCTGATCATGAGATGTGCTCTGTTTTGAGGTTTTGTCATGCGCACGCGTGCGGAGGACACTTTGGTCCAAAGCGCACGAGCAGGAAAATCCTAGATTGAGGTTTTTATTGGCCGCACTTATTTCGTGATTCATATAACCACTGCAGAGCTTGTGACAGTTGTCAGCGCACAGGAAATATATCAGCGCGCAACGAGATGCCACAAACGCCAATACTGGTAGACGAAGTGTTTGACTTGTGGGGGATTGACTTCATGGGGCCGTTTCCTCCATCTTGTGGATTCGAGTACATACTAGTTGCGGTGGATTATGTCTCGAAGTGGGTCGAAGCTAAGGCCACGCTCAAGGATGATGGTAAAACGGTTGTTGAGTTTCTAAGGACTAACATTTTCTGCAGGTACGGAGTGCCTAAGGCAATAATCAGCGACCAGGGGACGCACTTCTGCAACAGAATAGTGGCGCATTTGAATTGAGCGAGCTAGAGGAGCTGCGCCTAGATGCATATGAGGGGCTGCGCGACTACAAAGCGCGCACGAAAGCATTTCACGATAAGTACATCCTCAGACGCACCTTCGAGCCAGGAGACCGGGTGCTTTTGTTCTCCTCGCGCTTAAAGCTGATGCCCAGAAAGCTGCGCAGCAAGTGGACGGGACCATACACAGTCACAAAGGTTTTCCCATATGGAACAATCGAGTTAGAGAACGAGCGCAAGCATCGTTTTCAGGTTAATGGGCAAAGAGTAAAGAAATACTTGGGAGAACCTTGGGATGAGACCACGCGCGAAGTTGATTTGGCGGAACCAGAAATAGAGGATGCGCAGGCTGCTGCGCCAGAGATACAACCTGATGCACCGGAGGGAGAACTGGGAGCTACTGCTTATATATCTTCTCCTTCACTGATTAACCTCGTTACTTATGATGTGTCACATTATTTTGGCCACGCTGACCACCTATCTGTTTCTTTGCGCAGGAATAAGGAAGACATAGCACGCGCGAATGCGTAGGGACGCGAAGGAGCAAGTGTGGGGTGGTCACGAGCGCAAACTTGAGCAAGTAACGAGGTACTGTCGAGCCAACAACGTTAAACAAAGGCACTTGTCGGGAGGTAACCCGACACGTTTTCCACGTTTTATTTTTTTACACGTTTTTTTTTTAGGATTTGAATTTTTAGCTAGTTCAGGACTTGCAAATTTTTGAGTCACATAGCAATGCGCGGGTCAGTGCGCAGGACAGATGCGCAGGTCAAAGAGTATATAAGGACAAAAACTTAGAAAATTCCAGAAATTCTGCAATTTCGACCGTTAGAGCCAATCTTTGCCGTCCGACCACCGATTCCGGCGTTTTTTAGTGAGATTTGAAAAGCACGACATCACCTGCGCACTAGGTAACCTCTCATTTTCATTTCGGTCGATTTAGTGAGGGTTGGTGAGAGAAGCCGACTGAGGAACGTAACCCTATATTCAAAATCACACCTAGTTAGCGCGCTCCGTTTGGTGTTTTCATTGCTGGGTTTTGTTGACAAGAGTGAGGCGCCCATTTGGTGAAGATTTGAGGGTATAATTCGGAGTTGTGATTTTGGGGTACTTAGTGGAGCGTTGACTAAAGTTGACCGCATATTCTTGAGTCGATCGTCGCAAAGATGAGGCCAGCAGAAAACCAGGACACTCCGGCGTCTTTCACAAGGAAATATGACGCCTTCTGGAGATTGGACATGTACGGCACCCCGTGCATCAGCAGGGACTTCCTGCGCGAGGTAGGCTTAGAAGACTTGGTCGCGGAGAAGCTCGCGCAGGCCGGCTGGGAGGCGCTGATGGAAGTGGATAGCGCAGCCGACAAGGAGGACACTTGTGAGTTCCTGGCGTCACTGAAGATCGCCGACTTAGAGATACGTTACCGACACCGAGGGGTGTGGTACGTAGCATCGGCCAAGAAGCTGAAGCACACCCTACAATGTGGTAAGGTGCGCGAGCAGGACGTGGATGCACACCAACCAGGAAGCATGGCGCGAGATGGCTTCGGGCAAACCATTTGCCACTGGGCGCAGCAGAGGACGTGAGCTGCGCGACCCTTGGATGTACTATCTGTGGCGCATGGTCGCGTACGCAGTCATCGGGCACTACAACGGTGCACCAAAGGTCAGCCTACTTGACATGGACGTGCTCAAGGGGTTGTTACGGGAAGAAGGTGAGGTTTGTGTCAGATATGGTGGTGCAGTGGGAGCGGCTCAGCACCAAGGGCCCGCTCACGTGCAGGGGGATGATCACGCATTTGCTGCGTGGGCTGCACGGAGAGCCAGAGATGCCCGAGCACACGATTGTTCCAGCCGTCCCTCTAGACCGCGCACAGATGCTGCAGTACCGAGCGGTAACTGCTAAGGAAGATGGGTCACTGGAGTGGTGTTACCGGCTGCAAGCTGCTAGGGCACCGAGGCACGCAGCAATCAGAAGAGCGCCAGCAGAGAGTAGTGCGCAGCAAGAGGAAGCTGTTGATGATGAGGAGATGGAGAATGTGTAGGCACCAGTCGCGCAGCCAGCTAGGCGCATGAGGACACGCGCACAGACTGGAGTGCGTGCACGGGCGAGTGGGCCGACAGGGGAAGTTGTGACCATTGACATCAAAGATTCTCCCCCGCGCGCACAGGCGAAGCGGCGCAGACAAGATGCTGAGGAGGCGCCAGCAGAGCAGCGCATTATGTTTAACGTCATGCGCGTGCTGGAGTACTTGGCGCCCGAGGGGGCCGATTTAAGCTTCAGTCCACCATCTGGGTGGAAATTTGGAGATCCCATTCCCCCTCTTCTCAGTCTGCGCAGGCCACCTCCAGGGTCACCCATAGAGCAGCACCGGCCAACCAGTTCTCCCGCGCAGTCACCGGTACAATCCTCGGTGCGCACCCCAGTCATAGACCCGCTGCAAATGCCATCAGAGCCCCCTCCGCAACCCTCTGCATAGATGATCAGATCGCCCTCTGAGGTCACCCCCATCAAAGAGTTAAATTCAGATTCGATATGGGAAACTGACTCGGAGGAGGAACTTGCAAACCAGCCCGCAGCAGTTTCAGTTGCGCAACCATCCTCCAGCTCTGAGTATGAGACAGAGTTCGTGGACGAGGAGGCACAAGGGTCTGCGAAGGACTCCATCTCAGAGGATTTCTAGGGATGCACAGATGGCTAGGCGCACATAATTTCGGGTTGTCCTTTCCTTTTGACGACTATCACTGGATGTTCTTTTCCTATTTTGTGTTGGATAATTTGTGAACTCCTAACCTTAAAGGAAATAGTAGCGGTTGTGCGCTTGTGTGCGGATTGCGCACACCTTTCGACTTGTTTTGTCTTATTCATCCTACATACGCTGCTATTAACCGTTTTAGTATAATTTTTTCGATTTTTGTCTTTTTAGTTGGGATATACAGGGGATGGGGAGTTGACAGAAAAAGCTCTAGAGAGGCGGTTAGTCGTTTTTACTTCGAGATTAAGGTACATGGCTAAAAGCGCTAGTGGAGGCCGGTGCTTCGCAACCTTAGGAACAATAGAGCGCGCTCAGCCACGCAGATGCCAAAGGCGAATACCCAAAGTGTGGCGAGGTGGGAAAACAGACCACCTTTCCTCTGGAAGTCGAGTGTAGGAAAGTGGGCGCGGGTGTAAACGCGTGCGCTGACCTGCGCAAGTAGACCAAGGAGGGAGAGCGGGGCGTTGTTCCATAGCTGCTATCCGAAGGCCGAGAGTAGAACCGTTCTGGGACTATAAGAAAAGTGGACAAAGCTGTATAAAAGGAAAGAAACCAGCGTGCACACACAACTCCATATTAGCGCATGCGCAAGTCCAAAAGTAAAAAATCGTCAAGGACGAAAGGCTTGAGTTCCCAAGAAGCTTGCGCGATTAACCATGTACCAGAAATCGGAGTAGAGACCGACAACCAGGAGCATATGGAGAGCTACCTCCCAATCATCCAAATTAAATTGCATCCTAGCTGAGAGGTAACAAATTTCGAAGTTATTATATTAAAATTGTTAAGGGTATGTGCGCGAAGGTGAGAGAGCAATGTAGGGTGAACCGATGTGCAGATCGCGCATGAGGCTGTGCGCTAGACTTCAGAGAGGTAATTGTATCTATGCTTCAGTACTTGTTCGGGACGAACAAGGGCAAGTGTGGGGGATTTGATAGAGCCTAGTTATATGCGCTATTTAGATCTGAACACTGTGCTTGTTTGCATTATTTTGTGTACAAGATTACTGGTTTTTGGTATTTTTGTATTTCAGGATGAAACAGGAGCATAAGTCAGATGTGCGATAACGGGCGCTTTTAAAGGGCGCAATGCACTCCCTTCTAGACAGGTTGGGTCGAAGGATGGCCGCCCGGCTATTGGTTTTACTGGCCCAGAGGTTGGGGCTGGTGCGAAGAGATTTCAGTTCTCCCTGGTTGCTAAATTCACAGTTGGCCGCCCTAGTATTGGGGATATCCAGAAGGCCTTTCAAACCAGTTGGGAATTGAAGAGCCAAGCGACCTTAAGCGAGATTTGGGATTCTCGTCATGTGCTTATTATTCTGGACTCGGAGGAGGATGTCGGGACTGCTCTTTCATCTCCGCTGAACAAGGTTGGTCATGCCTTCTTCCGTCTGTTCCGCTGGTCTCCTGAATATAATCCCAAGAAGGAATCTACCCTCACTACTGTATGGGTCAGACTTCCAAATCTCCCTTTGCCTCTTTATGATAGTGCTTATGTTGAAGCTATTGTTTCAACATTTGGATATTTTGTCGCAGTAGATGATAGAACTAAAGCCTGTGTGTCTCTTAAATATGCCCGGGCGTGTGTGGAGTTAGATGTTACCAAACCTATTCCTGATTCGGTTTGGATTTCGATGCCAGAGAATCAAGGCTTTTGGCAGCCTATTGTTGTTGAGGCAAATTTGGCGTATTGCAGTAAATGTAAAGTCCATGGACACTCCTTGTCTGATTGTAGAAGGAACCAGCTCTGCCCCAATCCCCCCCCTTCCCAGGGAACCACCTTACGGCGAAAATCAGCCAGTCCTAATAATACTTCCAAGAATGAGGAAGAAGTTGTTTTAAGTGGGAAGTCTACTGTTTCTCGTAAATTAAATAATGGTAAGAAGGCGTCCCAATCCTTTGCTGTCTCTCCTGCTACAGCTATCCGGCTGGCGCCTGATGCGACCAAGGCTGCCTTATTGGGTGATGGTGGTTCCTCGGTGGCTGTCACGGATAAAGTTGTTGAATTCTCTTCCAAGCCGGTTCTTGATGGCAATCTTCCCTCCTTGGCTGAGGCCTGTGCTTCTGGAAACTGTCAGAGTGACTCTCTTATGGTGGAAACCTTACCTGAGGAAAATGATAATTTGTCCAGTGCTCCTGTTCCCAATGACCTCTCTGGTGTTGAGCTGCGGCGCCGGAAAAACAGATCTAGTGAGGTGATCTTCAGTGAAGAATTGGGTGTGATGGTGCAACCTGCTGCACTATCTCATTATAATTCCATTCAGGCAAAAGCCGGTTCTTCTAGTCGGGGTGAGAGGAAGCTCTCTGATGCGCTTCAGGACTGTATTATCCCAGGCAGCAAGCACTGCCTTTCAAAAGAGGCCCAATGATCAGTGGTCTTTGTTGGAATGCCAGGGGTATCTCCAATCGAGGTACCATTTGTTTTCTTAAATCTATACTTATTAAGCATAATATCTCCCTTTGTGCTATTTTGGAACATAAATCGCAGGGTAACCGTATTTTTGCGATTGCCCGAAAGCTTGGTTATTCTAACTTCTTCCAGGGCAACCCTTTTAATTCGCACATTTGGATTATGTGGAAGGATAACATCTCGGTCTCAGTTACGAATATTAGTGATCAACATATCTCTTGTGCTGTTACCCATGTGGCCTCCAACATTATAGTTATGTGTTCGGTCGTCTATGCTTCTTACAAATCATCTGCCCGAGTGAATCTATGGCGAAATCTTTCTGAGGAGCTCTCTTCTAAAGCCGATCCCTGGATGATCATGGGGGACTTTAATGCAATTTCCCAAGCTGATGAGAAGAAAGGAGGTTGCAAATTTGGTAATAAATCCTCTGAAGATTTTAACAACTTTATTGTCGGATCTGGTTTATCTGATGCTGGTTATTCTGGAAGCAAGTTCACTTGGAGCAACAACCAATCGGGCAGGCGGTGTATTTGGATGAGGCTGGATAGAGTCTTAATCAATGGGACTGTTTTCTATGGAAGGTTTTTCATAAGGTGGTCCCTACGGATGATAATATTCAGCGCCTTCAAATTCACATTGCTTGGGCGATTGATAGAGAGGCTAACGTGACAGTGGCCTGGGACCTGCGTTGACTTGCGTCTTCGGCGATTTGGGCGATTCTGGTAGTCCCTCTCCTTCTCCGGCCTGATGGCCTCCCTCTCCCCCCCGAATCCAACTTCTGCTAAACCTCCAGACCCAGCTAGCTCCAGACCTGTCCCGAGCGAGTTTAGCGGAAACCCTATCCCGGTGGACAAGCGGTCCTTTGCAGCTGTGGCAGCTGTTTCGGCCCCTAAGCTAAAACCCCGTTTCCCTTCATTGGCGCTTCCGTCTAGACAAGTCGGCCAAAAGGATGGCAAACCAGCTATCTCCTTCACTGCGGCGGAGGTTTCGGCCTTGTCCAAAAGGTTCAGCTTTTCTTTAATTGCCAAATTCACCATTGGGCGTCCTTCTCTGGGTGAGATTCAGAAGGTCTTCCAATCCAACTGGGAGATTTCCGGTCGGGCAACCATTAGTGAAACTTTTGATGGGCGCCATATCCTAGTTATCCTCGACTCTGAAAAGGATGTTCGCTCCGCTCTCGCCTCGCCTATTCACAAGATTGGCCATGCCTTCTTCCGGCTATTTCGCTGGGATGCGGCGTATAATCCAAAGCGGGAACCTACTTCAACCACTGCCTGGATAAGACTCCCTAACCTTCTTCTACATCTTTATGACTCTTCTGTTATTGAGGCTATTGTTTCCACCTTTGCTTATTTTGTGGACACGGATGCGCGCACTAAGGCCTGTACTTCTGTCAAATTTGCCAGGGTCTGTGTCGAGCTAAATGTGAGGCAGCAGGTTCCAGACGCTGTTTGGATTCATCTTCCTAATGACCAGGGATTCTGGCAGCCTATTGTTGTGGAGACTAAGCTTTTGTACTGCAGCAAATGTAGGGTACATGGGCACAATTTTGCTAGTTGCCGGAAAGCCAAAGTTCCTGATGCTTCTCATATCCAGCAAGGAGCTGCTGTTTCAGGGGAAGTCTTGAAGCCCGGAGATATGTCCAACCCAATTAGTCTTAATGAGGTACCCTCCAAAGACAATGTAGCCTCTGAATGGGTGAGGGTTGGAAATAAAAAGTCCAGAAAAGGGAAGCTTGTTGATGGCGTGCCTCCTGGATCTAATATTGTAGCTCCTCAAGCAGCACACAATCCTGACAACAATCTTGCTTTGGTGATCTCTGAGAGGGATCCTAGTAGTGGCTTTTTGGATGGCCAACACTCTAAAGATGTCTCTGAGACAAGTTTAGCCCCTGCTGCTCCCCCTTCCTCATCTGCCATTAATTTAAATTCTGGAATAGTACAGCCTAGCCAGATTGAAAGTCATCGAGAGGCTGACAGCACCGAGAGTGATATTAGTGCTGCCCCTAATGATTTCTCAGGCGCGGAGCTTCGACTTAAAAAACTAAGCTCCAACCAGATTATTTTCAGTGAGGAGTTAAATGCTTTAGTTCATCCTGAATCCCTCCAACATTACAAAAACATCCAGGACAAGGCGGGCAGTTCAAGCCGACTGAATTCCTCAAAATCGGAGAGAGTCTTATCGGATGCTCTTAAAGAGTGTCTTATCCCTGGCAGCAAGCACTGTCCTCCCAATCCCTCTCAATGATTAGCAGTTTCTGTTGGAATGCAAGGGGTATTTCTAATCGAGGTACCATTCTCTATTTAAAATCTTTACTGTCTAAGCATAACATCTCCTTCTGTGCTATTCTGGAGCCTAAATCTCAGGGTAAGAAGATTATATCGATAGCTAGGAAGCTTGGTTTCTCTGGTTATCTTCAGGGCTCTCCTGCGAATAATCATATCTGGCTTTTTTGGAAGGACTCGGTTAGTGTCTCCCTCCAAAATATCAGCTCACAACACATTACCTGTGAAATCTCTCATTTGGCCGGTGGTTCAAAAGCTATCTGCTCAGTGGTTTATGCTTCTTATAAAGCTGCCAACAGAGTTTTTCTATGGAGGGATCTATTAGCTGAATCTATTTCTCTCACCGCCCCTTGGATCATTATGGGCGATTTTAATGCGGTTACATCGGCGGAGGAGAAAAAAGGTGGCAGAACTTTTGCTAATAAATCTTCAGCGGATTTCAATGAGTTTATTACTGGTGCTGGCCTAGCTGATATCGGCTATTCTGGGAATAAGTATACTTGGTGTAATAACCAAGCTGGCCTTAGATGTATCTGGATGAGGCTTGATAGGGTACTCGTTAACGGTCTAGCGGCTGTGCAATTCTCAGAGTTGAAGGTGACCCATCTGCCTCGCGTTCACTCGGACCATTGTCCTCTCCTCATTACAAGCGGAACTAGGGAGCGTGCCTTCAGTTTTTTTAGCTTCAATCCCGCCTGGGTGAAGCATGACAATTTTGAATGTGTGGTCCAAGAATCTTGGCGTGAAAGGGCCCATGTCAATCCTATGCTCAATTGTCACCTCAAATTAAAAAGGCTGAGATGCGTTCTTCGTAGCTGGAACTGGAATGTCTATGGAGACATCAATCAAAAAAATTTTGATCTGAGCTCTCCTATAGAAGCTACTGAGCAGCTTTTGCAGCAGCAGTGGTCTCTGGAGACCGAAATGGACCTAGTGGCTCTTCAAAAACGTCTACACTCTGTCCTGGATGACAGACAAATTTTTCTCGAAGCTAAATCCCACATTGGATGGCTTCGTGATGGAGATCGTAATACCAGTTTTTTTCACGCAGCCTCCAAAGTTAGGAGATCTTTCAATTGCTTCAAGGTAACCCTGCCTTCAGGAAGTGTTACTGACGATCGTGAGGTTATAGGAACAATGGCGACTAATTATTTCGAGAATCTGCTTGGGGAATTTTCTGCCAATCCCGACTCTGGTTTTTTTGATGACATTCATCCGGTTATTTCAGCAGCAGACAATGATAAACTGCATTGTTCCCCCAGCGCTGAGGAAATTTGGTGTGCAGTTTCCAACCTCCCTAAAGCTAGTGCTCCGGGCCCTGATGGTTTCACAGGAGTTTTCTTCCATTCTTGCTGGAGAATCATTGGGGAAGATATTATAGAAGCAGTTCAGTATTTTTTCAAAGGTTTCCACATCCCTTCGTGTATATCTGCCACAATTCTGACTCTCATCCCAAAGGTAAAAAATGCTACATCTCTTGATCAGCTGAGACCCATCAGCCTGTGTAACTTTCTGCATAAGATTATTTCCAAGATTCTTAATGACAGATGTCGCTTGCTGCTGGACAAAGTCATTAGCCTGGAGCAGACTGGATTTATTCCGGGCAGATCAATTCACCAATGCATCGCATTAGCGCATGATCTTGTGTCTGATATTCATAAAAAGGTACATGGTGGAAATGTTGTTATTAAGCTTGATATGGCTAAGGCTTATGATAGACTCTCTTGGGTATTTCTTATAAGGGCTATGAAAGCCATGGGTTTCGATGATAAATGGTGTGACCTGGTTTTTCGCAATATCAGCAATTGCTGGTACACTATCAGAATTAGAGGACAACTTTTTGGGCATTTCAAGTCCAATCGAGGTCTTCGTCAGGGGGATCCCCTCTCCCCGACTTTGTTCATTATAGCTATGGAAATCCTCTCCAGGAAACTAAAAATGGCAGGTAGTGTGGGTGGAGGACTGCTGCCATATTGGTCTTCACTGCGTGCCTTAGAAATCAATCATATCCTTTATGCTGATGATATCTTGGTTTTCACTAATGGTGGGAAAGCTTCTTTTTCCAGATTTTTGAATATTATGAGAACTTTCTGCACAAATTCTGGCCAACATCTTCATTCAGCAAAATGTAAGGTGTATTTTTCTAAGCATGTTATGAGTGCCAGGAGAAACTCCATTTTACAAATGTCTGGCTTTTCTATGGGATCTTTTCCGGTTCGCTATCTTGGGGCCCCGCTTTTCCTGGTTTTGCTAGAGTCTCCTATTTTAACGGATTGATCGATCAAATTAAATTCAAAATGGAAGGTTGGATGAAGAACTTTCTCTCTCTGGCGGGCAGATTGACCATGATTAATTCGGTCCTTCAATCTATTCCAATTCACTGTATCTCAGTTCTTCCAGTTCCGAAAACTACTCTCAACTATATCAGTCGGCTTATTCGCAAGTTCCTCTGGGACATTGGCGGTGAATCTAGACGCCATTGGGTCAATTGGAATGAAGTCTGTAAACCTACCCATGCTGGCGGTTTAGGGGTTAAACCTCTTCATCAGGTCATGACTGCTTTGCATGGAAAATTGGCCTGGAATTTTCTTTTGAATTCTTCCCTATGGGCCAAGCATGCTAGAAGTAGATTTCAAATTGGAGGAAGGGGTTCGCACCTTTGGAAACGGATTGGTCCCCTTATTACGAGCATTGCTTTGGGTTGCCGCTGGAAATTGGGCAATGGTAAGACCAGCACCCTTATTTTCTGTCAAAATATTGCTTTGCCTTGTCCAAAAAGATTCAGGAATCTTCCTATTAAGGAAGTAGTTCAGCAGCCGTTTCTTCGGCGAACCTTCTTACACAATATGAACCCAAGGGTCCTCCAATCTATAGAAGGCAGTTTCATTGAAGATATACCGGACAAACTTGTTTGGGAGGGGCATTCTACAGGCCAGGTTACAACTTCAACCTTTCTTAGTAGTTTTGCTCCTTTATTGCCCTCTATTAAAAAGTTTGCTATTATTTGGGAACCTTGGATTCCTTTTAATATCTCTTGTTTTCTTTGGAAACTTCTTCATGCTGGTCTGCCTACACATGACAATATCAGCAAAATTGGTATCCCTTTTGCCAGTAAATGTTTGTGCTGCAAGTTGCCGAGTGTTGAATCAATGGAACATCTGTTTTTGCATAGTGATTATGCTAATTTGGCTCTGGATTTCCTCTGTCCCCTGTTCAGCAAAAGCAAGCCCCCTAATCTGCACTCCTTATTTTATGATTGGGGTGTGTCGGCAGATTTCAGAGTTTATAAGGATTGCCTGGGTTTTGGGATCATCTGTGGCTGCCTTTGGGATATTTGGAAAGTTAGAAATCAAAGTATTTATGGGGATCATGCTGTCAGCTTCAGTAAAAGTAACATTCTCAAGTGGGCTTTGTATATTTCTCTCAATCTTCCTTCGTCCCTCAAGCAGAATCCTTCCTTTTGTCATATTTTCAAGGCTCTGCACCTCAGCCCTCCTATCAAGGACCATCCTAAGATTTTGTGGTTTCCTTGGCAACCTTCTACTAAAGGTAACACTTGCAACTTGGCTATTTTCATTGATGATTATTTATCTCGCATGGCTGCAGTTTTTCGTGATAGAAATGGCTCTTTTGTTGCTGCTCTCAAGATTGTCTCTTTGAGTAAACAGTTTTTGCCATCCTTTTTCCATATACTGAATGAGATTGTTAGCCTTAAGTTGGGCTTTCAATGCTTTCGGATATCTCACCCGGATGTTTCTCTTCTTGGCTGGAACAATGCGGTTGATTGGAAGTTTTTCTCGATCAAGAGGCTTCTTCTTAAGAGGTTGCTTAACGTTGAGGTTTTTAAAGTCAGCCACTCTTTAAATAGGCCAGCCGATGCTTTATGTTGGTCCTCCCCGAGGTTCTTATATACTAGACAAATGGAGAAACTCCCTCAAGCTGTTGTGATCGCTCTCAATAAAGATAGTGACCTCCATCCTTGCTCCTTCCAAGAGCAACGCATTTTTCTCTCTTCGCCTAGAAGTTGTGCAGATTCCTAATTGTTCTTCGAGGGATTGGCAATTGTTTTTCTTGGATCATGTGTTGGCTATTGCGGAGCTGTTCGCCTTTGTTTCTTTTTGCTACGGTTGCGGAGAGGTTTATGGCAGTTTTGGTGAAGTTTTTGCTTCCAGAAATTTTGTGGCGGTATTTATTTACAGCGAAGCCTCTGCTTTCTCCTTTGCCATGGTTTTTTGGCCAGATTTGTTTGGTTATAAGGGGCTGGGCATTCTCAAGGGTGAAGACCTTCCAGGCCCCCTCTCTAGCTCTTTTTGGAGTTCCCACTGTTTGTGGCATACATGTTGGTCCATGCAGCCAGCCTCTTTGCTTGATTCAAATGTGTGCCTCTTTGCTATCTGCATAGTCCTTAGCATAGTCTTTTATGCTTGTCATTTGATCCTGGATATGCATATTGTTGCTCTTGTAGCTTTGTCTTGCTTTTGGGCAGGGGTATGCCCTTGTCCACATCTCTTTTGCAGGTTTTTTAGTTTGGCTTTTTGCTTGTTTTTTAGATGGCCTTGGATTTATCCAGGCCGCCCTCCAGATTTGTATACACCATGATCCAGGTTTTTTGGATCGTTTATTTTCAATAAAGGTGCTGCCCATTTAAAAAAAAAAAAAAAAAAAAATGGGATTGCTGCTGCTTCCTTTCCTGAATTTAAAGTTACTCACCTTCCTAGAGTTAAGTCTGATCACTGCCCTTTGCTCATCACTTTCAGCAATGAAGCGCGTGCTCGTAGCCTGTTCAGTTTTCAGCCGGCTTGGATAAATCACCCGGGCTTCCTAAAGCTTGTGGAGAATTCGTGGGAAGGGCGAGCCCATATTAATCCTATGATTAACTGTCATCTCAAACTCAAGCGTCTGAGAAGCTGTCTTCGTAGATGGAATTGGGATGTCTTTGGTGATATTAATCAGAAGATTTTCAATTTGAGCAGCAGAATTGAAACTACTGAAAAACTGATTCAGAATAGTTGGTCCTTAGAGAGTGAGCTGGATCTGGTTAACCTCCATTCCCGTCTTAACTCTGCCCTTGATGATCGCCAGCTTTTTCTCGATGCCAAATCCCGTGTTGGCTGGCTTCAGCAGGATGAAAGAAACACTAAGCTTTTCCATGCTGCTATTAAAGTTCGAAGAGCTTCTAATCATTTCAAAGTGACTCTTGCCTCTGGTTTTGTCTCAGATGACTGCGAAGAGATTGGAGCCTTGGCTGTTAGTTTTTTTCAGGATCTGCTTGGTGGTCTCTCGCCTGTACCAGACAGCTCCTATTTTTCTGACATTGTGCCAATAATTTCTCATGAGGAAAATGATCTTTTGATTGGTATTCCAAGCATAGATGAAGTGCGGCTTGCGGTCTCAAGCCTTCCATCGTCTAGTGCTCCTGTCCTGATGGCTTTACCGGTATTTTCTTTTCTTCCCTGCTGGGACATTATTGGTACTGATATCACAGAAGCAATTCAGTTTTTCTTTAAGGGGTTCAGCCTGCCAAAATCTTGGTCCTCATCTATTTTAACCCTAATCCCTAAGGTGAAGAATGCAATTTCCCTAGACCAGCTCAGACCCATCAGCCTTTGTAACTTTATTCATAAAATCATCTCCAAAATTTTAAATGATCGGCTGAATCCTCTTCTTGGGAAAATTGTCAGCTTGGAACAGTCAGGCTTTGTTCCGGGAAGGTCCATTCACCATTGTATTGCCTTGGGTCATGATCTTGTCTCAGATATCCATAAGAAGGTTCATGGTGGTAATGTTATGATAAAGCTTGACATGGTCAAGGCTTATGATCGGTTATCTTGGATTTTTATTCTCAGAGGGATGAAGGCCCTTGGCCTTTCCAATCAGTGGTGTGATCTCGTATACCGAAATATCTGTAACTGCTGGTACACTATCCGCATTAGAGGGAAATCATTTGGCAACTTCAAATCTTTCAGGGGATTGAGGCAAGGAGATCCTTTGTCTCCTAGTCTCTTCATTATTGCTATGGAAATCCTTTCTCGCAAACTCAATGCTGCTGCTCAGCCTGGTGGTGGCCTTATGCCCTACTGGTCTGCTCACCGGGCATTGGAAATTAATCACATCCTCTTTGCCGATGATATTCTTATATTCACTAATGGAGGGAAGGCTTTCTTTATGAAGTTATTGACCATTTTAAGATCCTTTTGCGAAAATTCAGGTCAGCTGCTGAATTGGGCTAAATGCAAGGTCTTTTTTTCTAAGCATATCAAAGGCGCTAGGAGAGACAGGTTACTGAATATGTCTGGCTTCTCTCAAGGAGCCTTTCCTGTTAGGTATCTCGGCGCCCCCTTGTTTCCAGGCCAGCCCCGATTATCCTACTTCCAAGGCCAGCCCCGTCTTGAGGGTTGGATGAAGTCTTTCCTCTCTATGGCAGGTAGAGTTACTCTGATTCGTTCAGTTTTACAATTAATTCCTATTCATTGCTTGTCTGTGCTGCCAGTTCCTAAAGGTATTATTATTACTATTGATCGTCTCTTGCGCAACTTCTTGTGGGATAATGGTCCTGATTCTCGTCGTCACTGGGTCAAGTGGGAGTTGGTCTGTAGTCCTACTGATTCTGGCGGCTTGGGAATCAAGCGTCTTGACCAGACTATGCTGGCGCTTCATGGGAAGCTTGCATGGAAATTTTTGTCTAATTCATCCTTGTGGGCAAGGCATGCGAGAAGTAGATTTTCTATTGGAGGGAGAGGTTCTTGTTTGTGGAAGAAAATTTCTCCATTAATTTCGAGCATTTCTCTTAATTGTAGATGGATCATTGGAAATGGGCAAACAAATATGAAGACTTTCTGCCAGAATCTCTCCTTACCTTTTCCTAGAAGGCTCCAAGCTTTGACTGTAAAGGAGGTTCTTCAGAATTCTGGTATGCGAAGAGCTTTTCTTCAGAATATAAATCGTAGAGTTTTTCGCTCTATTGAAGGGAATATGGTGGCTGAGCTCCCTGATCAGCTTGTTTGGGAGGGTGATCCTGCTGGCCATGTTACTACGGCAAATTTCTTGGCTCATTTTGCTCCTCCTGCTCCTTCTAATAAAAGGTTTGCTATTTTATGGCACTCTTGGCTTCTGTTGAATATATCTTGTTTCCTTTGGAAGATAACTTACTCAGCTATTCCCACCCATGAAAATATCATGAGAACTGGCATTAATCTGGTGAGTAGATGTCTCTGTAGCTTGCTGTTTCCTTTTGATCCGTCCGATTCTTCATTGGTTGCTGTCAGCCTGGTTTCTTATGGCTCTCACACTTTGAAGCTTTGTTGGGTTTGGGGCTGGCATAACAATTATAGGTGTGATACAGTGGATAATTCCTTGGCTTTTTATAGCCTTTGCCTTGAGGTTAGTTCTCCTGGTAGTTCATGCGGACACCAAGCTTTAGAGATTGCCATATTTTGGTTTTTAAAGGTATGTTTCCTCCTTTTAATTAGTCATGTGGTCTATCCGGCCTGCAAGCATGTGTATTCTATTATCATTGTTTGTCCTAGGTGTCATCAACACCCTTTATTTGCCTCTCGGTTGAGCTGGGTTTATAATCTGTTCGGTGTTTTTAAGTTGGAAATGTTTTCCAATTGGCACTTGAGGATCAAGCTCAACTTCCTTTGTATGCGCCATGATCCAGGCTTTTTGGATCCTTTTAATAAAGTTCAACTTCCTTAAAAAAAAAAAAAAAAAAATCTGGTGAGTAGATGTGTGTGCTGCTTGCATCCCAGCAATGAATCTATGGAACATCTCTTTATTCATAGTGACCATGCTGCCATGACCTTTAATTTTCTCTGCCCCATTTTCGGAAGCGTAGACCTCTTAGTATACATCAATTCTTTTATTATTGTGGTTATGAGGCTGATTTTAGCAAGTTTTCTGACTGTTTGGGTTTTGGTTTATTGTGTTGCTGCCTTTGGGATATCTGGAAATTTCGAAATCAGATTCTACATGATGATCCTTCTGGCAACTACAGTATTTGCAATATTTTCAAATGGGCATCTAGGCTCTCTAGTCTCATTAAATTTCCCTTAGCAGAGGATGAGTTCTCCAGGGGCATCTGCTATGCTTTACACATCAATCCTCCAAGAACTATGGGTTATAAACTTTTCTGGATTCCTTGGCAGCCCTCCCATAAAGGTAATATTTGTAATATTGCAATTTCAATTGATGATTCTTGCTCTCGAATGGCAGCTGTTGTGCGGGACAGTTGCAGCCTTTTTGTTTGTGGCCTGAAAGTCAGTTCCAGCAGCAGGTGTTTCTTTAGAAGTCTTTTGCAGATTCTTCAGGAATTGTCCCTTAAGCAGGTCAGTTATTTCTGCCTGAAGTTGGCTCATTCGGATTCAACCTTCCTTGGACGAGGAGCTTCTGTGGATTGACCTTCCTTTCAGCTTAAAAGGAAGATCGTTCAAATGATTCGAGGTGTAGAGGTCAGCAAGGTATGCTATGCCTTGAATCGCCCGGCTGAGACGCTCCTCTACGCAAAGCAAAGACACCTCTTCTCCTCTCAGCTTCTAGGTCTCCCCAGCTCAGTTATCAAAGCCCTCGCTAATGACTCTTGCCCTCAGCCTTGCTTCTCCATTGATCAACGCATTTTTACTTAACTTTACGGCCTCTCTTAACTTTACGGCCTCAGTCTCAGCGCCTCACTTTGCTCTTATTTGCTCTTTGATCTCTTTGTCTAGGAACTTTGGTTCTCAGCCTTGTATTTACCATGATCCAGGTTTTTTGGATCTTTTGATTAATAAAGGTGCTGGCATAGCCCAGTTTTAAAAAAAAAAAAAAAAATGCACGACCTGCGGAGCTAGCAGCGCAAAAGGAGATAAGAGATAGCTGATTCGGACTGCAGTGCGCAAACCGACTGCGCGAAGCGAGTTGCGCAATCAACGTGCGCAGCCAGCCATGCGCAGGATAGCAGAGTTTCTAAATTTTGATCATCATTATCCCTACAAAATCTCCTAGATTTGGGAAGTAGCTAAGATTCTCACGGGCCAAATCTAAGCATTCCTTGGGCTTCAAGACCAGTATATAAAGAGGAAGGAAGCTAGGGTTTGGGAGGACATATAGAGAGAGAGACACATAGCAGCAAAAACACACGAGCTCCAGGAATTCTGCCGCCAAGATTCTGCGCGAACCACCTGCACCAGCCGAAAATAACAACCTGCAATTGCGCCGACCTGCTACTTTTCCTTGGCTGCTTTAGTTTTATTTATTATTTCTATGATGTTTGTTTCTAGCATGTCTAGCTAAACACCTTGTATCGGCTGGGCATGATTCTATGAAGTATTTCCTTTGAGACTTGTGTTTAATGCTTAGTTCGTCTACTTATATTAATTATATGCACATGGGTGATAATTAGTTGTGCGAATAAGAGAAGCCTTGAAACGCAATCTTATTCTAACTGCTCGTTATTGTATGTTAAACTGGTTCATAACTTGACGGTGACAACTAGGAGTAACACACTAGGATAATCAGCTACTACTGTGATAGGATTCGTAGTTTCTTAGACTAGTTTCAGGAATTAATAGCTCATGGACTTTCATCGGAACCTGCGCGCACGTTAGGAAGCCTTGATCGGACACTAACTTAAGTAGAACTGCACTATAGATGTTTAGAGTCGATGATAAGGGATACATTCAAAGAGGATTGTCTTTACCAATACTTTTCATAGTCATAGCACTTAATAGCTACTGCACGCGCACGTATCGTGCAATTCTGCTTTCACTATTGTTCATTCGCGCACCTACGCAACCCAATCACTCACAACCCCCAATTTCGTAAGTTGTAGGTTGCTAGCTAAGACGAGTCTGCACGCTCCTTGTGGGATCGACCCTGACTTAGCTGCTGTACTAAGTGGAGAAGGAAGGATTAATTTGACGCGTACAACGACGCACGATCAGCGATCATGAGAACTTACTCGGCCTTAGGCTCTTTTTTTTTTTTGACTGTATCTGAAGGCCTTAGGCTCTAAATCAGCAAAATGAAAGAGGCTAGATGATATGTGAAACCATATCCCAAGCTTTAAAGAGGTAAAATACTCTTATAACAATATGCATAGTATGGAATCAATGAATATTTTGGCACCAACCACTCAATGCATATTCAAGCAAGTTAATCAATGAAACACTCAATTAATGTGCACCAGCCACTCCACACTTAAAATAAAGCTTAGTCCCTAAGCGTAAAAATTAAAAATAAGAAAAGAGTGCATAGGAACTCCCCTAGTAAACACCATGATCCAGGTTCTTTGGGTCGTTTTATCAATAATATATGGTGTTTAAAAAAAAAAAAAAAAAAAATCCCCTAGTAAGCGTGGCCCTTTCGTGCTAGAGTCAACATATTCCTGCCACCGTGATGACCTGAAAATGGGAAGAGAGGTGGACAAATACAGTACAATCAAGTTCATCAAATTCATCGCCAAAATGAGATAGAAAACATATATATCTATGACAATGAAAAAACCTTTATGATGAGATTTAAGCAGTTCAGAATTCCATAAGGACACACAACAGCAACAAGTAAATGTCCAAGTGCAATCAACATAGCCAAAAAAAATAACTACCAAGAGCAGTCAAGTCAATATAGCAAGGATATCCACTAATATATCAAAAAAAATAGCATCCCAAAGGTAGTCATTCAGCGCCGCGCTGGGAAGGTCCGACATCATCATCACCCGGGCCGATCCATGGCATAGGATCCTTAGGCTCAAAAGTCTCGGATCCGGGAGCAGCAGGAAGGTGGTGGAAAATCATATATTCCTCCGGCTTGAAGCAAAGCGGTGATAGCCCTGGTCGTCCACTTCTGAGAGCGCATAAGATAATCTAGCTGGGGACTGTAGTCCGGAGCTTGATGTGTGGGCTGGGCATCCTCTTGCACCGCTGATGGTGGATGCGTAGTCTCGTATCGGCGCTTCGAAGCACGACCATCTGTCCTATGATACCATGTACCATTAGGTAACACCATCCGCGTTTGCCTAGCGGCAAGGTCCAAAATTGGGAACATGCCAGGGGCGGCCGGTGGAAGGTCATAGCGAAAAGCTTCGGCGAGCGCAGTAATGAAGCCGCCACCACCAAGAACGTATCTCTGGTCATTGTTTTGGAACTCATCAAAGCGGAAGGTCAAGTATGATATAACGTCAAACTCCACACCCTTATCAAGAGCGATGAGGAGGTCCAAATCCTGTTGAGACACTTTCGTCCCACCTTCAACATGCGGATTGAGTCATGTCGAAATGATACGATGCAGATATTTCCATTCGGCGTCTCTAATGCATGTGGGGAGGGTGGGGGCTAGGGGTGAAGACCACGTCTTGCCCGGATAACTTTCGCCAGAATTCTGTCCGCTCAATGTCACTAACAACAGGAATAGTGCCCTCCAAAGGAAATTCCAGGATGTCATGGAGGTCCTCTCTGGATAGGTGGCGCTCTTCATTCCCCAATTGAAATTTCCAGGCAGTCACCCACTGCCCTTTGACCACAGCTTCAAAGGAAATAATAAACTCATGGACCATGTTTTTATGAGTCGGCCATTTAGCCCCCACAAGCAACCCAAGACCGAACTGCTGCAGCCGGCTATTAACTGAGTCAAAGATGGAGAACCTGTGCATTGTTGTTATGTCGGGCATGGAGGTGGGCACAATTTCCTTCTTCCCGTCAAGGATGCGCTGAAGCCGCTTCACGGACCTTGGATTGATGAACTTGTATGTCTTAGGGAATGGAGGGGGCAGACAGGGGCGGCGGACAATGTTCTTCTTCCTGCCAGCTGTGGGTTGTTTTGTGGGCGGCATTGTAATGTTCGTGGAACTGAGAAATGAGCTGGGAGTGAGGGTCCGAGGTTGAGTGGTTGGACGAGCGGTCAATTGAGCATCTGCTGGAACCAGGTCAGGGCCGCGGAGCTTGTGTTGGAGTGATTGAGTGTGGAGTTGTTGCGGCGCTAGGGTTGCTTTTTGGAGCCTCGGCTGAGTGCTAGGGTTAGAGTAGTGCGGTCGGCTGGTGTCGCAGAGCTCTGGCCTGCTGCTCTGCATGGGGAAGGTCACTTGGGTTGTGGTCGGAGTGAAAGTAGCGCGAGGCGACTGGTGTGGAGCTAGGGTTGCCTGTGGCTGGTGAGCGACGGCTGAGGAGCGAAGGGGTGTGGGAGGGTCGCGCGAGGGCTGAGAAGTCGCTGGGTGGAGTTTGGGGATTTTGGTGAAATCACGATTTCAAAATCTGAAATGGCGATTCAGGTCAACAAGCGACTCTCGTCCATTTCATTCAATTGTAACAACCGCTTCTCTCCTGCAACACGTAAATCAAAGTTCAATCGTGTAATCGCCCAAAAAGTCTTATGCTGCAACTCAACAGGAAGATGACATGCTTTCCCATTAATCAGTCGATATGGAGACATTCCAATGGGAGTTTTAAATACAGTACGGTATGCCCAAAGTGCATCATCTAGCTTAGAAGCCCAATCTTTTGTAGACCGACTGACTGTCTTCTCGAGAATGATCTTAATTTCCCTATTCGAAACCTCCACTTGCCGGCTTGTCTGTGGGTGATAAGAGTGGCAATCTTATGGTAAACACCATACTTCTTTAGCAAAGCCTCAAAATTCTTCTCCTTAAAATGAGACCCTCCATCACTAATAACCGTACGTGGTACGCCAAATCTAGGGAAAATAATCCTCCTAAATAGCTTCGTAACAACTTTAGCATCACAAGTAGGAGAGGCTACCGCTTCTACTCACTTAAACACGTAGTCTACAGCTACTAGGATATAAGAGTTTCCAAAGGAGGTGGGAAAGGGACCCATAAAATCTATCCCCCAAACATCAAAAATCTCTACCTCTTGAATAGGGTGTTGGGGAATCTCACTGCGCTTAGATATATTACCACTCCTTTGGCAGCTATCACATCTCTTGGCGTACTCGTAGGAATCCTTGAAAAGTGAGGGCCAATAGAATCCACATTGGAGAACTCGTGATGCAGTCTTGTCATGCCCACCATAGGGAGAATCATGACATTGAGCAAGAATGCTCATCATGTCCTCCTCAGCCACACAAGTCCGACAAATTCCATCTGCACAAAGCTTATAAAGGTAAGGCTCATCCTAGTAATATTTTTTCACATCATGCAGAACCTTTTCTTCCTGTGATGACTAAGATCAGCAGGAAGTAGACCACAAACCAAATAATTCACATAATCTGCATACCAAGGCGTTCTCAAAAAGGCCTAAACATATGGGGGGCTTAGGAATCAGAAGCTTGGCTGATAACATGCTTGCCTTTCAAGGCAAACTTGCCTGGGACTATCTGCAACAAGGCAGTCTTTGGGCTCGTCATGCTAAATCGCGATTTCTTATTGGAAAAAATGGATCTCCTCTATGGAATGCTATTAATCATCTGATTCTTTATCTGAGAAATAAATCGATTTGGGACTTTGGAAATGGATCTATGAAGATTGAGAGGCTTTACTGGCATTTTGGTATTCGCTGCCTAAGTGATATGCAGGGTCAATCCATAAAACAGATTCTTGAGAATCCTTCTCGCAAGTTTTTGTTTCTGTCCGCCCTTCCGGGCATGCTTACAATTACTACAATGATCTTAATCTGAAGGATAACTCAGCAAGGCTTATTTGGACAGATCATACATCAGGTTTGTTCTCTATTAAGAATTTTATTAAAACCTATAGTACGAAACATTTATCCCTTGGCTGGGCAAAAGCAATCTGGCAGTAATGGCTTCCACCAAAAATTACTCTGTTTATGTGGCGCTTATTTCTGCGTGGGCATCCAACTGATGCAAATATTCGCAGAATTGGCATTCCCATTACCTCGCGATGTATTTGCTGCTTTCGTAATGAAGAATCTGAATCCCATATTTTCTTTAATGGAAACTGGGCTAAGACTATGTGGCGTACGCTGGCAGATGCTTTTATTTGTGCTAGACCGTTGTCGCTGGCATCCTTTTTTCGATACTGGGTTAATCCTGTCCAGAAACGGAATGCCTTCTCCTGTTTTAAATTTGGTATGGCGTGCTATGGTCCATGGGAAATTTGGAGGGCTCGAAATAATTATTTACATGAGGGCAGCAAATGCGCCAACATGGTTGATAAGCTATATCACTGGGCTCGTGTATTAGTCTCTATAATTCCTAGGTTTCAATGGGATGACAAGCATACTAGGCATGCTCTATTCTTCTTCGATATTCAGACCATACACAAATCTCTCATCTCAGGGCGCTGGAAAATTTGGAATTCTGGAGCTATAGGTTCTTGTCTAGATATTCATATTTTGGATGACTCAGGGACTGCTCTCTTTAGAAATCAGCAAGGGAAATTCCTTCTTGCTGTTAAAATGCAGATTGAGAACTGTTGCTCAGGAGAAGTGTTGCTGAATTTTACTCAACAAGCTCTTCTTGTTGCTAAGCACCATCTCATATCCACAGCAATGATTCAAAGTTCTCACTTCAATATGTTCTATGCCACCAAATCTAATCTAAAAGCTGTGCCTTGGAACCTTGTACACAAGGCTAGATACATGTTTGATCATCTAGGAATTCAGCAGCTACGGCGCACTCCAACCTACATATCCTAGACAGTCATCTGCCTTGCCTATACCTGTCCAAGCCCCATGGAGGAATCTGACTTTTCCCGGCTTCCCAAGGCAGCTCAAAGAAGCATTCAGCAAGACATGTTACAGCTCCCTGCGTTCTGCCCAATTTCTGAAGAAAACTCAGTTGATGAAGATCCTGTGATTAATTTGAGGGCTACAAGAACTCAGAATGATATTCATTTATCTAGAAGAATTAATGAGCTTCAACACAACTTCAGAGATGATTTGGCAATATAACTCTGCTTGCTTCTTGGTGAAGGTCATGCCCATCCTCTGCCATCCTCTTTCCTTGTTGCTGTTTTTACATGTTATTTTGATTCACGTTTCTGAGTTGGCTGATGTCAACCGGCGTTTGATGGACCTCTTTCTTTTAGCTCTTTCTTTCCTTCGGAATCTATGGTGGTCTTGGGCTTCCCCAAATCATTTGGCTCTTCCTTTCCATCTCTGCAATTTTGGCGCAATGTTTAATGCTCTGGTTTTAGTGAGCTTTGGCCTCCAGGTTGACCACCTTGGTAATGTGGGCATGAATCATGCCCATAGTATTATTCCTTTTTGGCTTTTAAGGGTATTGTCCTTCTTATTATGTAGACTTTTGCTTAAAACCCATTCTGTGGGTTCAGCCATTCGTCTTAATTCTCCTTGCCTCAGTGTTTTGTCCAGGTGCCAAAGGCGCCTTTTATTATCATTTAGGTTGAGCTGGGTTTATAATCTGTTCGGTGTTTTTAAGTTGGGAATGCTCTCCAACTGGCACATGAGGATCAAGCTCAACCTCTTTTGTTTTCGCCATGATCCAGGCTCTTTGGATCCTTTTAATAAAATGAACGTTCGATAAAAAAAAAAAAAAAGGAGCTGCTTGCAACTCCACCCCCATTAAGCTCTCTCTTATGAACGAATCATCTATGGGAGTTGCAGACAATCTAGCTTGAGGATCTTCTTCTAACCTAGAGAGATGATCAGCTACTAGGTTCTCTACCCCTTTCTTATCCTTAATGAGAATGTCAAATTCTTGGAGTAGGAGTACCCACCTAATCAATCTAGGCTTAGAATCTTTCTTAGGCCCTGTTCTTTAGCCATTAAATTTTCAGCACTTAAGTTAAGTTAAGGTAAGTTAAGTTAAGTTAAGTTAAGTTAAGCATAAGTTTAAGGTCTAAAGAACAGACCCTTAGTTATGAGGTACTTAATGGCAGCATGATCGGTATAGACTATGGTATGCGATCCTACAAAGTATTGTCTGAATTTTTCAAAGGCAAACAACGATGGCAAGCATCTCTTTTTCCGTGGTGGTGTAGTTGGCCTGGGTTTGGTCAAGGACTTTACTAGCATATAAATAGCATGTAGCTTCTTATCAACTCGTTGACCTAACATGGCACCTACTGCAAATTCTTTTTTTTTTTTTTTTACTGCATATTCACTTGCATCACACATAAGTTCAAATGGGAGTTCCCAATTGGAAGGCTGAATAATAGGGGCAGAGGTCAAGGCATCTTTAAGCCTAGTGTAGGCTTCAAAACAAGCATCATCAAAATGGAAATCAACATCATGGCATAGGAGATTAGTGAGGGGTCTAGCTATCTTTGAAAAGTCCTTAATGAAACGCCTATAAAACCCAGCATGACCCAGAAAACTCCTAATCCCCTTAACATCCGTAGGAGGCGGAAGTTTGGCTATGACCTCTATCTTAGCTGGATCTACTTCTATCCCTCGGTTGGAAACTAGATGTCCCAAGACTTATACCCTCTTGCACCATAAAATGACATTTTTCCCAGTTAAGCACTAAATCAGTCTCAATACATCTCTCAAGAACATGGGAAAGGTTAAGAAGGCAATGATCAAAAGAAGACCCGTATACCGAGAAGTCATCCATAAAGACTTCCATCTCCGTTTCTATAAGATCAGAAAAGATTGCCATCATGCATCTTTGAAAAGTTGCAGGGGCGTTACAAAGTCCAAATGGCATTCGCCTATAAGCGAAAGTTCCATAAGGACAAGTAAATGTCGTCTTCTCCTGATCTTGTGGGTGAATGGGTATTTGGAAAAACCCATTGTATCCATCAAGATAACAGAAGAAGCTATGATTGGCTAATCTCTCTAGCATTTGATCAATAAACGGAAGAGGGAAGTGATCTTTCTTTGTGGCCTTATTCAACTTACGATAATCGATACACATACGCCAACCAGTAACGGTTCGTGTAGGTATCAATTCATTCCGTTCATTAGCCATAATAGTAAATCCTCCCTTCTTCGGGACAACATAGATTGGGCTAACCCAGTTTGAGTTAGGAATAGAAAAGATAATCCCAGCATCCAACAATTTCATAATCTCCTTTTTCACTACCTCACTCATGTTGGGATTGAACCTACGTTGATGTTCCTTGAATGAACTAGCCTCATCTTCTAACTGAATCCTATGCATGCAAATACTAGGACTAATACCGGTAAGATCATCAATTGAGTAGCCCAAAGCCTTCTTATACTTCCTAAGAACATGCAACAACCAATAAGTCTCATCCCCATTCAAAGCAGAATTGACAATCACCGGATACGCTGAATTTTCATCAAAGAATTCATACCTTAGGCTTGCCGGTAGAGCTTTGAGCTCTACCTTGCAAGACTCCTGATAGAGCCTAGTTATATGCGCTATTTAGATCTTAACACTGTGCTTATTTGCATTATCTTGTGTACAAGATTACTGGTTTTCGGTATTTTTGTATTTCAGGATAAAACAGGAGCATAAGTCAGATGTGCACTAACGGACGTTTTTAGAGCGCAATGCACGACCTGCGGAGCTAGCAGCGCAAAAGGAGATAGCTGATTCGGGCTACAGTGCGCAAACCGATTTGGGAATAAGTAGCGCAATCCGCGTGCGCAGGATGGCAGAGTTTCTAAATATTGATCTCCTAGATTTGGGAAGTTGCTAAAAGTCTCTCGGGCCAAATCTAAGCATTCCATGCGCTTCAAGACCGCTATATAAGAGGAGGGAAGCTAGGGTTTGAAAGAGAGAGAGCAGATAGAGAGAAGGACACACAGCAGCAAACCCACGAGCTACTTCAGCCAGAATCTGCGCGAACCGCCTGAGCCAGCCGAGAACAGCAACGCGCAATTGCACCAACCTGCTACGTTTTCTCTTGCTGCTTTAGTTTTATTTATTATTGCTATGATGTTTGTTTCTAGCATGTCTAGCTAAACACTTTGTATCGGTTGGGCATGATTCTATGAAGTATTTCCTTTCAGACTTGTGCTTAATGCTTAGTTCGTCTACTTATATTAATTCTATGCATATGGGTGATAATTAGTTGTGCGAATAGGAGAAGCCTTGAACCGCAATCTTATTCTAACTCCTCGTTATTGTATGCTAAACTAGTTGATAGCTTGACGGTGACTACTAGGAGTAACGCATTAGGATAATCAGTTGCTACTGTGATAGGATTCGTAGCTGCTTAGACTAGTTTCAGGAATTAATAGCTCATGGACTTTGATCGGAACATGCGCGCACATTAGGAAGCCTTGATCGGACACTAACTTAAGTAGAACTGCACTATAGATGTTTAGAGTCGATGATAAGGGATATATTCATAGAGGATTGTCTATACCGATACTCTTCATAGTCATAGTACTTAAAATATATTACCTGCGCACGTATCGTGCAATTTTGCTTTCACTATTGTTCATTCGCGCACCTGCGCAACCCAATCACTCACAACCCCAATTTCGTAAGTTGTAGGTTGCTAGCTTAGACGAGTCTGCACGCTCCTTGTGGGATCGACCCTGACTTAGCCGCTATTACTAAGTGGAGAAGGAAGGATTAATTTGACGCGTACAACGACGCGCGATCAAATTTTGGCGCCGTTGCCGAGGAGCAACACAGATAAGTTTAACTAGCTCAAGTTTTCTTTTACAGTAGTTAGTTATTTCTTTTTATTTTTCGTTGGTGTTTCTGCCAGTACGCAATGAACATCAGCCTGCGCAACCTTGAAACAGTTGCGCTGCGCAGATCATAGTTGCGCACCAACAGGGGCAAGAACCTAGTTGTCTTTTAATTCCGTTTACTTGAAGTTTAGAACAGGACATGGAGAATAATAGTGTCATCGGCGATAACTTAGGGGACAGAACCCCAGAGGGACCTAACAATGCAAGGGCAGATAACCGCGCAGCTTGGTTCAGAGAGGAAGTGCAGCGTGAAGTTGAGGCTCGGATGGCCGCTGAGGCAGTATATAATGCGCAACCAGCGCAACAGATCGTGCGACGCAGAACAGTGCGCGCGATGTCGGCCCCAATCGCAGTCAACCAACCGTGGTGCATAGTGCTTCCACCTGATGGGCATTTTGAACTACGGAGCTCATTCATTCATCATATGCCTAAGTTTCATGGAATGAACAACGAGAACCCAGTCAAGCATGTGCCCGAATTCCTAGTTATCTGCGAGAACATGAAGACCGACGGGGAGAGTGAAGAAGCGCTGAAGCTGAAGGCGTTCCCTTTTTCATTGTGTGATACAGCCAGGCATTGGCTGATGAGCTTACCAGCAGGATCTATTCGCACATGGGAGCAGCTCCAGAAGAAGTTCTTAGATAAGTTCTACCCTGCAGCAAAGATTGCGCTACTCAGGAGGGAATTGGCCGCACCTAGACAAGGAGTAGGAGAGTCGCTATCAGAGTACTATGAGCGTTTCAGGGAGCTGGAAGCAAACTGCTATAATTATGGCCTGCCCCAAAATGTGCTGATAGAGAATTTCCTGAACGGGCTACAACCGATGGAACTTAGATTGTTGAATGCATGCGCAGGTGGTGACATATGCAACATGTACCCGGAGGATGTATGGCAGATGATCGAGGACTTCGCTGGACAGGTAAGGCATCAATTGACGCTCTAGAACAGCCGTGCGCGCGCTGTGCATCAGGTGGATTCCAGTGCTGAAATAAAGGAAATGAAAGCCATGCTGCAGAAGCTGATGAGTGCGCAAGGCACGCAACCAGTTGTGCCGAAGGCATGCAAGTTCTGTACGTCCACTGAGCACAAAACTCGCATTGCTCAGTGGACGTACAAAACTCGCATGCCTTCGGCGCAACGCCGAGGCGCGATTACAGGAGGTGTTGTGCAAGAACCAGCGCGCGGAGTAAGCCCTGATGTGTGCATGCACAGAATTCTGCTGGAAAATGATGCCAAACCATC
Source organism: Umbilicus rupestris (assembly GCA_963678935.1). Lineage (NCBI taxonomy): Eukaryota > Viridiplantae > Streptophyta > Magnoliopsida > Saxifragales > Crassulaceae > Umbilicus > Umbilicus rupestris. The sequence goes on from OY787612.1 coordinate 9,400,478, forward strand.
CAGGGAACCTCAGTGCAGACTGAATCCGATTATGATGGAGGTAGTGCAGAAGGAGATCCTGAAGCTGCTTGACGCAGGTGTAATATACTCAATTTCAGACAGTAAGTGGGTTAGTCCAGTGCACGTTGTGCCAAAGAAAGGAGGCATCACAGTAGAGGAGAATGCGCAGAGCGAGCTAGTTCCCAAGCGCATACAGACTGGATGGCGCATGTGCATTGACTACAGGAAGCTAAACGCAGTCACGCGCAAGGATCATTTCCCGCTACCATTTTTTTATTTTATTCATGGACCAGATGCTCGACCGATTGGCGGGGAAGCCACACTTTTGCTTCTTGGACGGTTACTCAGGGTACAATCAGATCCCTATTGCTGCGGAGGATCATTCGGTACCTTTGCGTTCCGGCGCATGTCGTTTGGGCTGTGTAATGCGCCAGGTACGTTCCAACGCTTAGTCATGAGCATTTTCTCTGATGCTTGGATAGTCATGGGTTGAAAAACTGTCCCCTTCATGAAAAACATCTCCGAAGAGAATCTAGGAGAGAGAATCTAGGGTTCCCGTAATGGGCTCTGCCCCCCCGGCCTTGCCTCCCGAGCCTTCTACTCCCGGTGGTTCCGACTCCGCGCTGGGCGCTACCCCCAGCCTCCCTCGGTCGTATGCTACCTCGGTCGTCTCTGTGAGGCCTTCGCTGAAGCCGAGATTCAGTCCCATTTCTCTCCCTTCCAGGCAGGTTAGTGTAAAGGACGGCCGCCCGTCCATCAGCTTCTCTGGTCCTGAAATTGGGGCTGGTGCCAAGAGGTTTGCTTTTTCCCTCATTGCCAAATTTACTGTTGGCCGTCCTAGCCTGGGGGAGATCCAAAAAGCTTTTTAGGCCAACTGGTCCGTTGCTGGTAGGGCTACTATTAGCGAGATCTGGGACGCGAGGCATGTCCTAATAATCCTGGATTCCGAAGCTGACATTAGGAGTGCGCTGTCTTCCTCCCTAACAAAGGTTGGTCATGCCTATTTTCGTTTATTCCGTTGGACGGCAGATTACAATTCTAAGAAAGAGTCAACGACCACCACAGTGTGGGTTAGATTACCCAACCTCCCTCTTCCTCTGTATGATAGCGCTTTCATTGAGGCGATAGTTTCTACATTTGGGAATTTTGTTGCAGTGGATGACAGGACAAAGGCTTGTGTTTCGGTAAAATTTGCTCGTGCCTGCGTGGAGCTAGATGTCACTCAGGTTTTACCGGAATCTGTATGGATTTCTTTGCTGGATAATCAAGGATTCTGGCAATCGGTTGTTGCTGAGACAAAAATCTCATATTGTAGCAAATACAAATTCTATGGTAAAGGTTAAAGTTGGTGCTTCTTTTTTTTTTTTTTTTTTTAAAAAAAACCTCAAGCACCGGTTGAGCTTTGCCAACACGAGAGTAAACTGAATAATATAGCTATACAAGCCAGAAGGGTCACAGGGCTTGGAAGTACCCATCACCTTCGACCCACAATAAATCATCAAACAAATCAACTTAACAAGTAAAATGGCTGGAAAACACCAGTCGCTGGGAGCTGGGATACACCACCTACTCCAAGGCACCTCCCTGCACAAAATAACCACCAAACCCTCACAATAATAAGTCCCAATCATCTCTAGAGGTTCTGTCAAGCAGCAAGAGAGCTGCCAAAGGATTGTCTTCATTAGGTTGTCGCTCCTCACCATCTCCTCCAACACCGCCAGCCGAGCTAGGGCAGAAGAACCTCAACCGCAACCTATCTGCACATAGACTCCTTTGGACCGCCTTATGCAGGAAATTAATCCTAGTTTCCACAAGCTGGTTTGGAGAAGTAAAAGCAAGAGCCAGGGCCACATGATTCATGGAAGTGCTGATTCTCTTCATGCTACTAATGTTAAATTCAGCAACCAGCCGCCTAAAATCATTAGAAAACTGCCAGGGGGAACGCATTCCATAACTCTCATCCATGAAGACCATGTCCGGGTGGGAACTTTGAATGGCCTGGACCTGAATCTGCTGCTCCTTAGCTGCCAATAGGGACTTCCGCATAAAAAGAAGCAGCTCCTCCACGGGAGAGGATTTCGCAAAGTGGTACACAAAGGCAAGTTGCAAAGCACCCACACTAGTGCGACAGATGGCTGCCCCTTTAATAACCTGCCCTTTATCAATGAGGGCAAAATTCAGGCAAGAACCAGGAACACCCGCACTCCAACAGTTCCAAGACCCAAAAACTTTGCTTCTCTTAATGCCATTAATACCAAAGAACTCAGCCACAAAAAAATCATTTCTTGAGTGCCCACCGCCTGGAATTTGATCAACAAGAATATGCGCCCATCTCGCCAATCTAGCAAATAAATCAGCGACTACATTGTTGTGAATGACCCTGTTCCTCAGTTTCCACACCTCCCATAACCCACACATAGAGATGGCAGCAGTAAACTTACTCACAAAGTCTTTACTCAAACCCTTAACAAGCCAATTCACCATGAAATCAGCCTTGCTACAGGGGCAGGCTCTTTTAAAAATAGAGGCTAGACATTTCCACAAATTATTGGCCCAAACTCCTTGGAAGAAAAGATGCTCCAGGGTTTCCTCCCTATTGCCGCAACAGTGACAGCGAGAAACAAGCGGTATACCAATGCGTTTAATATTGGAGTCTAGAGGTAAGCCATCAAGGAAGAACCGCCACATGAATAAACAAACATTGGGGGGAACCCACCTTTTCCAGATAATTTTACACCAATTCAGCGAAGGATATTTAGACCGGAATGAATCCCAAAAGGCTTTTATGGTGAACTGACCTGAGGTATTCCTTTTCCACAGAAGCTTCCTATCCCCATACCCCCAGCAGATATCTCTATAATACTCCCGAGCAAAGGAAGGAAAGGTTAATAAAAGGTTATTATTAATAGTACCATTCTCGAGGGCCTCTTTGACCGACAAGTTTTGAGCGTCCCAGGGGCAACGAACCCCATAGTGCCAGCAAAGGTCTGCCATAGCCATGTTCCCATCTCCCACATCCCACAAAGAATCATTTCTCAAGCTGGAAACAAGCGGTCTAATAGAATTCCAAATATGGCTCCCCGGCTTACCATCCTTAAATCTAGCCTTAGCATATTTGGCCCACATAGAATTCTGTTGGAGGAACTCCCAGGCTAATTTCCCATGAAAAGCTAACATGTTATCTGCAAGCGACCGGAGACATCACTTCGACAACAGGAGACATAACTAGTAACCCCGTTCCCTCTGGGAACCTCCCTAATGCTAAAGAGCCTGCTGATTGGGTGAAGTTTTGAAGAAAAAAAAAATATTCTAAGAAAGGGAAGGACCCTATTCTGGTCGAACTCCCCGATAAGGCTATTGTTGCAGATGCTAAGAATTTGGATTATGTTGAGGATTCTTCCTTGGTAGTAGTTAGTGCCGGGGATGGAGCAGGTTCTAGCAAGACCGACGGAAATCTAGCGGAGGTCAGTATTGGGGGAAGTTTAAAAATACTCCGAATGATTTCTCTGAAGCCGAGCTTAGACTGAAGAAGCAAAGTCCCAACAAGATTTTCTTCAACGAGGAGTTAGGAGTACTCGTGCATCCCGGTTCCCTTTAGCACTATAAAAATATACTGGATAAGGTTGGATGTACAAGAAGTCCTGGAAGAGGCAGAGTGGATAGAAGGTTCTTGGATGCTCTCTCTGATTGCATCATCCCTAGCAGCAAGCACTGCCTCTCCAACGTGTCTCAATGATTAAAGGTCTCTACTGGAATGTTAGGGGCATTGCCAATCGAGGTACTATCTGTTTACTAAAAAGTTTAATATCCAAGCATGATATCTCTTTTTGTGCTATTCTAGAGCCTAAAATGCAAGGGATTAAAATTATTTCTATTGCTAGAAAACTAGGTTACAATAGGTTTCTGCAGGGGAATCCTTCCAATAGACATATCTGGATTTTTTGGAAGGGCTCTATATCAGTGTCCGTGCTAAATATTAGCTCACAGCATATTTCTTGTGAAGTGCTTATCTCTGCGTCAGATTATAAGTCTATATGCACAGTGGTTTATGCTTCCTATAAAGTTATTGACAGAGTGCATCTATGGGAAAATCTAGCCAAAGAGTCCACTCATATTTCAGATCCTTGGATTCTCATGGGAGATTTCAATGCCGTTACTCATGCTGGGGAGAAAAAAGTAGGGCAGAAATTTGGAAACAAGGGTTCTTCAGATTTCAATAGCTTTATTGATGGCAGTGGGCTAGTGGATGTTGGCTTTTCTGGAAACTCCTTCACCTGGTGCAATAATCAAGCGGGGTTGAGGTGTATTTGGATGAGGCTGGAATAGGGTGCTTATTAATGGGTTGGCTATGGCTCGTTTTCCGGAATTAAAAGTGATACATCTTCCTCGTATCCAATCTGATCACTGCCCTTTATTGATTTCTTTCAGTAAAAAAGAACATGTGCAAAGCTTTTTTAGCTTCAATCCTGCATGGATCAAGCACGCTGATTTGCAATCCTTTGTTCAGAACTCTTGGTCTGATCGTGCTCATGTCAATCCGATAGTAAATTGCTATGTCGAACTCAAAAGACTAAGATCAGGCCTGCGCAGCTGGAATTGGAATGTTTATGGGGATATCAATCAGAAGATCAGCGGCCTTAGTAAACAAGTGGAGGATATTGAATTTGTTCTTCAGAATTGCTGGAACTCAGAAAGTGAGGAAGATCTTGTCCATTGTCAAAAGAGGCTCCAAACAGCTCTAGATGATCGTCATCTTTTTCTCAGTGCTAAATCTCAGTTGGGCTGGTTGCAGGAGGGGGATAGGAACACTGGTCTTTTTCATGCAGCGATTAAGGCTCGAAGGGCTGCAAATAACTTTAAAGTTACCCTCCCTTCGGGATTAGTTTCTGATGACCGTGATGAAATTGGTTCTTTAGCTACGGTCTTCTTTCAAGATTTACTTGGAGGGTTCTCTGCCATTCCTGAGAGGAATTTTTTTGATAATATTCGACCCAGGATTTTCCCTTCTGATAATTGCAAACTGCGAGCTATTCCTGACGACAAAGAAATCTGGTCCGCTGTGACCAACCTGCCGGAGAATAGTGCCCCTGGTCCAGATGGTTTTACAGGTTCCTTCTATCAGGCTTGCTGGAATATTATTAAAGAAGACATCATAGAAGCTGTTCAGTTGGTTTTTAAGGGTGTCAGTCTCCCTAAGTGCTTCTCAGCCACAGTTCTCACTCTTATCCCGAAAGTAAAGAATGCCACTTCCCTTGATCAATTAAGACCAGTCAGCCTTTGTAACTTCTTCCACAAGATTATTTCTAAAATCTTAAATGATCGGCTTCGTCCGCTCCTGGGCAGAATTATCAGCCAGGAACAATCAGGTTTCATTCCTAGGAGGTCCATTCATCACTGCATCGCTTTGGCTCATGACCTTGTTTCAGATATTCACAAAAAGGTTCATGGGGGTAATGTTATGCTTAAAATCGATATGGCGAAAGCCTATGATCGGGTTTCTTGGGTTTTCCTTATTCGAGGGATGAGGGCTCTTGGGCTTGATGAGCTATGGTGTGATCTCGTTTATCGGAATATAAGCAATTGTTGGTATTCGATCCGGATTAGAGGGAAATCTTTCGGGCACTTTAAATCGAATAGGGGGCTAAGACAGGGGGATCCTCTGTCTGCGAGCCTGTTTGTAGTAGCTATGGAATTTCTGTCCAGGGGGTTGAATGAGGCTGGCAGGGCAGGAGGTGGGATTATGCCCTATTGGTCATCTCTTCAAGCTACTGATATCAATCATATCCTTTATGCAGACGATGTTCTTGTGTTCACTAATGGAGGGAAAACCTCTTTTGCTAAATTTTGGAGGTCCTGAATTGTTTATGTATTAATTCCGGACAGCAGCTGAATGAAAGGAAATGCAAGGTTTTTTTCTCCAAAAATATAAACAATGCTAGGAAAGCCAGCCTTATTAACCTTTCTGGTTTTCTCTCCAGTAATTTCCCTGTTCGGTACTTAGGAGCTCCTTTGTTTCCGGGGAGACCCAGAAGATCCTTTTTTCAGGGGATGGTGGACAGTATCAAAGGGAGGATTCTAGGATGGATGAAATCCTTTCTCTCTATGGCTGGGAGGATTACCTTAATCAAGGCAGTGCTGCAATCCATTCCCATTCATTGCTTATCGGTCATACCCGTCCCTAAAGGTTTGTTGAAGGATGTAGATAAGGTTCTTAGGAATTTCTTGTGGGACTCGGGTGGGGAATCTATGCATCACTGGGTTAATTGGGGAGCTGTTTGTATGCCTTCTAGTGCTGGGGGATTGGGGATCAATGTTCTTCAGAAGATTATGACAGCGTTGCAAGGGAAACTGGCTTGGAATTTCCTGCTCAACTCTTCTTTATGGGCTAACCATGCTAGGAGCAGACTTTCCATTGGTGGCAGAGGCTCTTGGCTATGCAAAACCATCTCCCCCTTCATTTCTAGTATCTCCTTGAACTGTCGTTGGATTCTAGGGAATGGCAAAACCTCTACCCTTAATTTCTGTGAGGGCATTGCCATGGATTGTCCTAAGAGGCTAAGGAATCTGCAAATTAAGGAGGTTTTTCAGAATCCGGATTGTAGAAGAGAATTTATGCTCAATAGGAATCCTCGGATATATCTTTCCATTAGTGACAACTTCTCTGAAGATTTCTCAGATAGATTAGTGTGGGAAGGGGATTCTAGTGGAATGGTTACTACAGCTAACTTCCTGAGAAGTTTCGGCCAGCCTTATCCTAACATTAAAAAATTTGAAGTTATTTGGAGTAATTTCATTCCTCCAAAAGTCTCCTGCTTTTTGTGGAAGGTTCTTCACTCAGCCCTGCCCACATATGAAAACATCATCAAAACTGGTTGTCAGGTTGTTAGTAAGTGTGTCTGCTATAATGATCCCAGGGTTGAAACGATGGAACATCTGTTTTTTCACAGCGACAAAGCCCTGCTGGTCTGGAATTTTCTCTGTCCTATTTTCTGCAAAAGCAGGCCTGCGACATTTCATCAGTTCTGCTATGATTAGGGTATTATGGCTGACTTTAATAATTTTAAGGATTGCTTAGGGTTTGCCCTTATAAGCTGCTGTTTGTGGGAATATATGGAAATTCCGTAATAAGATGGTTTTTGATGAGCAGACGGGAGTTTTCAGTAAGTGCAATATTTTCAGATGGACTACGGTCCTAGTTAACATTATTAAAGCTCCCTGCCATCAAGATTTATTGTCTACAAATGTTTGCAAAGCTCTCCGAGTTAGTCTTAAGCTGCTTAAGTCGGATAGATTGATTTCGTCTTCTTGGCAGCCTTCTAGTAAAGGTAACACTTGTAATATTGCTATAGCTATTGGTGATGATATTTCCCGTCTGGCTGCGGTGGTTCGAGATAGATATGGGATGTTTTTTTTTTTTTTTTAAAAAAATCTTTTATTTAAAGGGCTCAAACAGCCTGAGCCATGGCCTGAACAACCACAGTAAACAGACAGAAGCTGAAATAATAGAGGGCCTAACTCTAGCTTCAGAGGAAGAAGTCAAGCCTAGGAAAACAATAGTAACGCCTAGCCCAGGCCAATGAGGCCTGTGAAATTCAGACCTCAAGCACAGGATGAGCGTTGCCATCACGAGAGCAAAGGCAAGATTAAAGCTGTACCAGTCAAAAGGATCACAGAGCTTGATACTACTCATCACCTTCGACACATAGAAGAAAAAATTAAGAACAAACTCAGCAAGCAATATGGCTGGAAAGCACCAGCGTCTGGACAGAGAGAAGCGCCACCTGCTCCTCAAAAACTCCCTGCACAGAAAGACAGCCACCACCTCACAATTGTAGGTGCCAATCATCTCTAGTGTATCTATCTAAAATCATGGGAGCTGGCAAAGCACTGTCTTCATTGGATTGAAGCTCCACTCCATCAACTCCTACACCTCCAGCCGAGCTAGGGCAGAAGAACCTGAGCTGCAACCTATCTGCACATAAACTCCTTTGGACCGCCTGATGAATACAATTAATTCTTGTTTCCAAAAGCTGATTAGGAGAAGTAAAACCCAGAGCAAGAGCCACATGATTCATGGAAGTGCTGATTCTCTTCATTCTGCTGATGCTAAATTCAGAAGCCAGCCTCTTCAACTCATTAGAAGTCTGCCAGGGAAAACGCATTCCATATCTATCATCCATGAAGACCATATCAGGGTGGGAGCTTTGAATGGCCTGGACCAGAATCTGCTTCTCCTTAGCCACCGAGAGGGACTTCCGCATAAACAGAACAAGCTCCTCCAAAGGAGAGGATTTAACAAATTGATAAACAAAGGCAAGCTGCATCTCACCCACGCTAGTTCGACAGATGGCTGCTCCTTTAATAGTCTGACCTTTATCAATCAAGGCCAGATTCATGCAGGAACCAGTGCCACCCGCACTCCAGAAATTCCAAGTCCCATAAACTCTACTTCTCGTAGTGAAGTTAATACCAAAGGGAGCAGCCACAAACAAATCATTTCCGGTATCTCCTCCGCCTGGAATTTGCTCAACAAGAATTTGCGCCCATCTCTTCAAACTAGGAAATAAATCAGTGGCTTTATTATTGTGAATGACCCCATTCCGAATTTTCCACACTTCCCATAAACCACACATTGAAATAGCAACAGTAAATTTACTCACAAAATCTTTTTTCAAACCTTTACCAAGCCAATTCTCGCTGAAATCAGACCTGTTACGGGGGCAGGCTCTTTTGAAAATAGAAGCCAGGCAGGTCCACAGATTAGTGGCCCAGACCCCTTCGAAGAAAAGGTGCTCCAGATTTTCCTCCCTGTTGCCGCAGCAGTGACATCGCGAGGTAATCGGAATACCAATACGCTTAATGTTGGAATCAAGAGGTAAACCATCTAGGAAAAACAACCACATAAATAAACAAACAGTGGGAGGAACCCATTTTTTCCAGATCGCTCGACACCACTTCAAAGAGGGAAATTTACTCCGGAAGGATTCCCAAAAGGCTTTGATGTTGAAATGACCCGAGGTATTCCTTTTCCACTGAAGGATCCTATCCCCACTCCCCCAGCAGATATCTCTATAATACTCCCTAGCAAAAGGAGGAAATAAAATTAAGAGATTACTCTTGATAGTTTCATTCTCTAGCGCCTCTTTGACTGACAAGTTTCTAGCATCCCAGGGGCACCTAACACCAAAGTGCCAGCAAAGATCCGCCATAGCCATGCTACCGTCTCCCACATCCCACAAAGAATCCTGTCTCAAGCTGGCAATCAGAGGTCTAATAGAATTCCAAATGTGGCTCCCTGGCTTATCCTCCTTAAATCTGGCCTTAGCATATTTAGCCCACATAGAATTTTGCTGGAGGAAATCCCAAGCTAATTTACGATGAAAAGCTACCATGTTATCTGCAAGCGACCGGAATCCCAAACCTCCTTCCACTGTAGGTCTACATAACAGCTCGTACCGTATCCAATGATGCTTTTTGTTCGGTCCTTGGTTCCAAAGGAAATTGCTAATCAAACTCTCCATTCTCCGTATAATTCTCAGGGGGACTGGCAAGACAGCAAACACATGAAAGGACTGCGAACACAGGACTGATTTAATGAGAGTTACACGCCCTGCCATGGAGAGTAAATTCCTCATCCACCCTGAAATGCGATTTCGAAGCTTGTTAACCAAATCTTCAAAATAATGAATCCGAGTTCGTCCACGATAGAGAGGAACTCCCAAATACTTGACAGGTAATTGGCCTTCCTCAAAATTAGTAAGCACACGCACCAACTGTTTATGGGCAACTGAAGCTGAAGTACCAAAGAACATCTGGCTCTTAGCTGGATTAAGGACCTGTCCCGACAGCAAACAAAATTTCTGAAGGATGTCCAACAAGGCTAGAATAGTGTTCTCGTCGTCCCTTGTGAAGATTAAAACATCGTCAGCAAAGAGAAGATGATTAACCTTTAATGCACTTCTTTTGGTTTTAAAAGGTTCCAAAGAACCCTCCTCCACTCTCTTATTAATCTCTTTTGACAACCACTCCATCACTAGAACAAAAAGAGTGGGGGAAAGGGGGTCTCCCTGGCGAACACCTCTCGCAGATTTGAAATACCCATAGGTATCCCCATTCCAAGCCACAGAATAAAAATTGTTGGAGATGCCTCTGTAAATTAAATCACACCACTGCTCGCAAAAACCCAAGGATCTCAGCACTTTCAATAAGAATGGCCATGAAACTCTATCATAAGCCTTAGACATATCTAGTTTTATAATAAGATTCCCTGGCGCTCCTTTTTTATCTAGGTCGTGAATCAGATCATGGGCAAGAGCAATATTAGCATGAATATTCCTCCCTTTTATGAATCCTGCTTGTTCCTCACTCACTAACCTTGGAAGGTGAGAACTCAATCTATCATTAAGGACTCTCATAATAATTTTGTGACAAACATTGCAAAGACTGATAGGCCGCATGTCAGAAATCTTCTTCGCATTAGAGGATTTAGGAATTAAGATGAGGGTCGTAGCCGTCCAAGATTGCGGCAGCTGGAGACCTAGGAAAAAACCTTTAATACTAGCTAAGAAGTCCTCTTTGATCAGGTTCCAAAACTTAATAAAAAACCTGCTTGGGAACCCATCCGGACCAGGCGCACTATCCTGGGACATGGCTGAAATAGCATTGAACACCTCTTTCTCTAAAGGGCAGCCAATAAGGAAGGAATTCGTCTCATCATCAATAACTTTGGTAAAGAGATTTAGATCCTCCTCCTGAGGGTGGGCAGAAGTCCCTGAGAACAGGTCTGAAAAATACTCTACTATTGCCAAACCAATCACCTTTTTATCCGAAGAGTAGGAGCCATCAGCCTGCAGCAAAGACATATTAAAAGGTTTACGTCGCATCTTCATCGCAGCGTGAAAGAAAGCGGTGTTTCTGTCCCCTTCTTTGGTCCATAATGCACGGGCCTTTTGTCTAGCCAACTCAGCTTGGTGACATAAAACATCTTCTAGCTCAGCCTTTTTAGTCTTTAACTCTCTAGCAATTTGACCAGACCAAGCAAGCTGAAGCTGAGCCTCCATAGATTCAATAGTACCCAATAATCGCCTCTCTCTATGGCGTAGGTCTCCAAAAACCTCCCAGTTCCATTTGTGTAAGATACCTCTCAGCTTCTTAAGTTTCAATGAAAAATTAACCAAAGGGTTAGGGGATAAGGACCCAGTCCATGCCTCAGTCACTACTCTGTCAAAAACCGGATGAGATTCCCACATTTTGAGGTAGTGGAATCTACTCTTTCGCCTATCCTCTACAGCTTTCTTCACAAGTAACGGGCAATGATCCGAGTTACACCGAGGAAGGTGGTTAACTGTCAGATTGCCTGGAGTAACACCGAGGAAGGTGGTTAACTGTCAAGGAAGGTGGTTAATTACATTACGAGAAGTAAAGTTTATGGGACTTGGAATTCCTGGAGTGCGGGGGTCAATGGGTCCTGTATGAATCTGGCTTTGATTGATAAAGGTCAGAATATTAAAGGAGCAGCCATCTGTCGAACTAGCGTGGGTGATATGCAGCTTGCCTTCGTTTATCAATTTGTTAAATCCTCTCCTTTGGAGGAGCTTGTTCTGTTTATGCGGAAATCCCTCTTGGTGGCTAAGGAGCAGCAGATTCAGGTCCAGGCCATTCAAAGCTCCCACCCTGATATGGTCTTCATGGATGATAGATATGGAATGCGTTTTCCCTGGCAGAAATCTAATGAGTTGAAGAGGCTGGTTTCTGAATTTTGCATCAGCAGAATGAAAAGAATCAGCACTTCCATGAATCATGTGGCTCTTGCTCTGGGTTTTACTTCTCCTAACCAGCTTTTGGAAACAAGATTTAATTGTATTCATCAGGCGGTCCAAAGGAGTTTATGTGCAGATAGGTTACAGCTCAAGTTCTTCTGCCCTAGCTCGGCTGGAGGCGTAGGAGTTGAAGGAGTGGAGCTCCAATCCAATGAAGACAATGATTTGCCAACTGCCTTGATTTTTGACAGATATACTAGAGATGATTGGCACCTATTATTGTGAGGTGTTGGCTGCCTTTCTTTGCAGGGAGTTTATGAGGAGCAGGTGGTGCTACTCCCTGCCCAGACGCTGGTCATCCCATCCAGCCATTTTGCTTGCTGTGCTTGTTCTTATTCTTTTCTTCCATGTGTCAAAGGTGATGAGTAGTACCAAGCTCTATGACCCTTTTGACTTGTACAGATTTATTCCTGGTTTTGCTTTTTTGATGGCAGCTCTCATCCTGTGGTTGAGGGCTGATTTTCACAGGTTATTATTGTTTTCCAAGGCTTGTCTTCATCCTTTGATGCTAGAGTTAGGCCTCTATGTAACTCAGCTTCTGCCTGCTCTCTGTGGTTGTTCAGGCCATGGCTCAGGCTGTTTGAGCCCATTCAATAAATAGTTTTTTGATGAAGGCTTGAGAGAGCTCCAGGGACTGTCGCACGTGCTACTGACAGATGTCGGTCTCCCCCGTCTCTAATGAAGTCTCGATTCCACCGAGACCACCGGATCCAATTGCTAGCAATCCGTCTGTGCAACACTCCGTTAGGACTACAGGTCAGGGAGCGACCGGGCGTGCCAGATCCTTTGCCTCGGTGGCGTCACGGCCGCGGCCACAACCTCGCTTTGGCCCGATTTCTCTTCCCTCTCAGCAGATTGGGTCGCGTGACGGTAAGCCGACTGTTGCCTTCACTGCGGGGGAAGTCCAGGCTGGGGCGCGGAGGTTTAATTTCTCCCTAGTTGCCAAGTTCACAGTGGGTCGCCCCTCACTAGCCGAGATCCAGAAAGCTTTCCAGTCTGCTTGGCAAATCAAGGGGAGGGCTACTATCAGTGAAATCTGGGACAGTAGACACATATTGGTCATGTTGGATTCTGAGGAGGATGTAGTCACAGCGTTGACCTGCCCGTTGCGTAAGATTCACCATGCTCTTTTCCGGCTCTTTCGTTGGACGGAGGAGTACAATCCTAAGAAGGAATCAGCTTTTACCACGGTATGGCTTCGGCTACCTGACTTACCATTACAGTTGTATGATAAGTCCTTTATTGGGGCTATTGTCTCGTCTTTCTCATCTTTCCTTGATGTTGATGATCGAACTAAGGCCTGCCTATCACTGCGGTTTGCCAGAGCCTGTGTGGAATTAGATGTCACCCTTCCCATACCTTCGGAGGTTTGGGTTTCTATGGGGAATGCAGGGGGCTATTGGCAACAAATAGTGGTAGAGAGTAAACTGGCTTACTGCTCAAAGTGCAGGGTTCATGGACATAATCTTAGCAGCTGCAGAAAAGCTAAACCGAGTAAGCTAGTTGAGGTTGCTCCAATCATGGACAGACGTGTAGATTCAGAGGGATCGCACCAAATAGAAGTTAGTCGGTATGCGAAGGCCAACGACGCAGATCAGGGTAAGAGCAGGGGCACTAAATCACAGGAATGGATTCAGGTGAAGAGCAGAAATAAAAAGCCTAGAAGTGTTGCTCAAGAACCAACGGTTCAACAAATGGGAAGGGACATAACAGCGCCTTTTACGGTCGTGCCTGATGATCCAAAAGCGAAAGATCCGCCATTGAAAGTGTCACCGACGACTGTATCTACTGGGTCAATAGAGAAAGATCAGTCAATTGTCTTAGCAGCCGGGAATGACATACCGGGTAAAGGTGATCTGAATAGTGAGCAAGGTTTGTCAAGGGTGAAATCCATTCTTCGAAGACCTAAGACTGCTCAGAGCACGGATAATTCTGCCCATGTTTTAGACGGTCCGCAGGAGGACCTAGCCAAGGATTTTATTGAGGTGGAAAATAGACTTGCGAGACTTAAAGGGGATAACACCTTCTCAGAGGTAGGTGTACCACACATTGAGGCCTTTGTACAACATCAATCATGATTAATATCCTTTGCTGGAATATCAGAGGAGTTCAGAGTAGGGGTAGCTTCACTTACCTCAAACACATTATTTCTCGATGTCAAGCTGACATTATTGTGTTGCTTGAACCCATGACTGAAGGTCAATATCTAGATAAGCTTTGCCGTGCTCTTAACTTTGGCAAGGCAGTACATGGTGGGGATAGGAATAAAAAGATTTGGATTTTGTGGAAAGATCACATCGGCGTTGATAATTTTCAGTGGCACACACAACATGTTTCGTGCAGAATCTCGGTGACTGGGGCCAGTAACAGTATAATATGTTCCTTTGTCTATGCTCTTTGTAGTCGGGTGGATAGGCTGCAACTCTGGGAAGAGCTGGTTCATCTTTCTGATACCAATAATAGTCCCTGGCTGGTAGGAGGGGACTTCAATGTGATTGCTCATTTAAAGGAAAAGAAAGGGGGTAATCAACCGGATAGAAATGCTCTCCTGGATTTCAATGAGTTCATGCTGAGAGCGGGGCTTAGTGATATAGATTTCAGTGGCAATCCTTTTACCTGGAGCAATAATCGGCAAGGAGACGAGGTTATATGGGAAAGGCTTGATCGGTTTTTGGTGAATGGCCGCTTCCTGGCTGATTTCCCTTGTCCCAGAGTGTCTCACCTTCCAAGAGCTTTCTCGGATCACTGTCCTTTATGGGTTGTTATTGATGGGGAGAGTCGTAGAAGAAGCAGGTTCCATTATTTTCGCATGTGGGAGTCCCATCCTGGCTTCCGTTCGGTGGTTGAGGCTAACTGGATAGGAAATCTGCATATTAATCCAATGCATAATTTCTCCTTGAAGCTTAAGCGCCTGCGAAAGGCTCTTAAGAAATGGAACTGGGAGATTTTTGGAGATATTCGTCTTAAGGAAGAACAGCTGTTATCTGATATTGCCAGTGCTGAATCCAGACTTCAGACTCAGTGGGATGAGGATCTTCATCTTGCCATAAAGGCTATGAGGACGAGGCTGGAAGAGAATATGCTTTATAAAGAGTCGATGGCCAAGGATAAGGCGAGGATGTCTTGGTTTAAGGATGGCGATAGAAATACTTCATTCTACCACGCGGCTATTAAAGTGAAGCGAGCTAAGATGAGAATGTCCCTTCAGCAGGAGAACGGCAGTTTTACCTCAGATAAAACTGTTATAGGGAATGCTGCTGTTTGCTTCTATACTAATCTGCTTAATCAGGTACCTCCTCCTCCGAATCTGCATGATATGGATTTAATTCATCCTATGATTTCTAACGAAATGAATAATAAGCTCACAGCGATTCCAGATAGCGCTGAAATTCTGGAGGCCCTTCGTGGGATGAACGCAGACGGGGCACCAGGCCCGGATGGCTTTAGTATCCCCTTTTACATTACTTTTTGGAATCTGATTGAGAAGGACTTTGTTTTAAGTGTGCAGAATTTCTTTAAAGGGCAGCAAATTCCAGTGGCTTGGTCCTCTACTACTATCACCCTCATCCCTAAAAAAGCCAATGCTAGCAGTATTGACCATCTAAGACCTATCAGCCTGTGCAACATTAATCACAAGGTAATTTCTAGAATTTTGAGTAATCGCCTTCGTGATATATTGCCCGTTATTATTAGCCCAGAACAGGCAGGTTTTATTAAAGGAAGGGGGATTCATGATAACTTAGCCTTGGCCCATGACCTAATACATGATCTTCATAAGGAGGGAGTTGATGGTAACATTATGTATAAGCTGGATATGGCAAAAGCTTATGACAGGATATCCTGGAACTTCATTTTATATGTTATGCGCGGTTTTGGCTTCAACGAAGCTTGGTGTGACCTGATTTTTAGATGCATTTCTAATATATGGTATTCAGTGGCTTGGGATGGGCAATTATTTGGTTTCTTTAAATCTGGCTGTGGTGTTCGTCAAGGGGATCCACTTTCGCCTAGCCTCTTTGTGCTTGCCATGGAATGGTTCTCTAGGGCTATTAATCTAAGTGCAGAACAAGGAGAGTTAAAACCTTACAAAACAAAGCAAGGAGCTATTAAAGTTAACCATCTCTTGTTTGCAGACGACATACTATTATTCTCCAGGGACTGCCCTGAAACGGTGACTCGGCTAATAGGAATTATTCAGAAGTTCTGCTCCATTTCTGGACAAGTCCTCAACCATAATAAAAGTCAGGTTTTCTTCTCTAAGCGAACCAGCAGTGAAAAGAAAGCGATTATTCTTGGTGCGACTCAGTTTGTGGAGGCGTCTCTGCCGACAACTTATCTTGGTGCTCCTCTTTTACAAGGGAGGGTGAAAAGAATCTACTTTGACAGCCTTCTTGATAAGCTGCGCAACAAAATTGGGGGCTGGATGCGCAATATTCTCACTATGGGTGGTCGTGTTACATTAATTCAGGCAGTTTTAAATTCCATGAGCATGCATATCCTAGCTGTTTTACCAGTTCCTAAGAGTGTGCTTAAAAAGATGGAAGGATTAATTGCTAATTTCCTGTGGGATCAAGGTAATGGGAAAAAGCGTCATTGGATTCGGTATGAGCGAATGTGCAGAAGTAAAGATAGGGGTGGATTGGGTTTCCGAAGCCTGGAAAATACAATGCTCGCGTTCCATGGCAAGCTGGCTTGGAATTTTCTGAAACAGGAGAGTCTATGGGCCAGATATGCTAATTCTCGGTTTGATATTGGAAAAGCTGGTTCCCCTCTTTGGAATGCCATGAATCATCTTATAGTGTACCTTCGAAGTCAGGCTGTTTTGGAGGTTGGGGAGGGCAGCGTGCCCATTGAAAGGATCTGTAAATTATATGATATACCGTGTGGAAGTGATGTAAGCGGACTGACAGTTAGAGAAGTTTTTGACAGACCGGCTCAACGTTTCTCTTTACTGGCTGCGATTCCCAGGGCTGCTGCAGATTATTATGGGAGCATTATCTGGGCTCAATCGGCTATCTGCTTAAGGTGGACTGAGCACGAATCAGGTAATTTCTCTGCCAAAAAGTTTCTTGATTCCTATGCCACTCTTCACCCAACTCCCATTTGGGCTAAAGTTATTTGGCAGAACTGGTTTCCCCCGAAGGTCTCTGTTTTTCTATGGCGCCTGTTTTTAAATGGCCTTCCCATTGATACCAATATTAAGAAGCTAGGCATCCCTATTACATCTCGCTGTATTTGCTGCTGTAAAAGCGAGGAAAACACCAACCATTTATTTTTTAGAGGCAACTGGGCCGCGGAGGTGTGGGGTGCTATTGCTGCTGCCTTTTCTTGTGACAAGCCTCTGTCTTTGTCGAACTTTACCCATGGCTGGTTGTCGCAATTCTCCCAGAACTGCTATCTGCACTGTTTCAAGCTCGGTTTAGCCTGTTTTGGCCTGTGGGAGATTTGGAAAACAAGGAACAACATGTTTCACGATACTAAATGCCCTCCTTTGAAGTCCAGAATCTCTCATTGGGCTAAAACCCTTGTGACCTCTCTGCCAGATTTACAGCCAGACGACAGGAAGGTGAAGTTTGCATTCTTTTATTTTGATATTACAACCATTCATCGACCTTTATGTTACGGAAAATGGCTATGCTGGGATCCGGGAGAAGATGGAAATTGCCTAGACGTAAGCATTATTGACATTGCAGACAAGACTATTGGAGCTGCCATTGCCAGGAATTCACAGGGCAGATTTATGCTTGCATTGTCCACAATTCTTCAAAAAGGGAAATCAGTTACTGAATTGCTGAATTTTATTGAAACTGCCCTTGAGGAAGCTGAGAAGCTGGAAGTTAAAATTAAAATGATTCAAAGTGCTCACTCCGAGATGGTGTTTATGGATCACAAGAGGATTGATGCTTGCCAGTGGAAGATCAGACCTAGGCTGAAGGCCTTGATGGAGAGATTTGATGTCCAGCAGATGCGACGCATTCATTTTATGCTCCCTCACGCTACTAACTGCCTTGCCTTCAAGAGTATGAAGTATGCGATTTATCAGCAGGTTGAAGACCTACCCGGTGCGGTTATTCACTGTTTGAAGACTGATTATACGGGTCTTCGGAGCTTCTGTCCGCGGCGTATAAACCGGACTCCGGATGAGAACAGTTACCTCCAAACTTTCCACCATGCTGCAACCTCCAGCTCACGGGATGATAGCTGTATTTAGGGCTGTGTTTTTCTTTCCATGGCTCCTTTTGTGTTTGTTTGGGCTGGTTGATATAGTATGCTTAGAGTGCTGTAGATTGGGCAGCAGCAGGCATATATACCAGTCAGTGTATGATAATAGATTGGTGCTCAATGGCTGCTGCTCAAGGGCTGCTGTGCTTACTTGTAAATATATGCTCCAGCAGATGTGCCTTGTTGGTCTAAGCAGAGGTTTATTTATGCTTCATAGTCTAAAGCCCTTCCCCTTGCGGTTAGACATGCCCTTGAACATGATAACAGACCTCAGCCTTGCTCCTTCCCTGAAGTTCGCTTTTACACTTAATTGTGAGTTGGTTTTGGCGCCTCTACTGGTTCTCCTCTGCCTTCAGTTGGGTTGCGGGAGTATTGAGTTTGTTAATTTCTTTGATGTCATGCTGGATTTTCAGTTATACCAGGGTGTTCTTAGCTTGCTGCGCTTTTTCAGCCTGCACTGCTCTATGGAAGTGGCTGCTGCCATATGGTTTTCCTTTTCTCCCATCTATTTCTTTTTGCAATCTTGCTGTAGAAGTCGTTGCTGTCTTTTTGGCTATGGGGCTGGTTTAGCTTTTGGGTCGCTGCTTGTTCCTTTCTCAAAGTCTGCAGGTTTGGTTCAAAGACACTTGATAGTTGGTTTATGGGTATCTCCAGTCATCCATGTGAAGATATGGCCCCTCTGTGTTGCCTTCCATCTCCCTTGCTTTTCATTTCTTTTGTTCTATTCTAGGTGTCAACAGCGCCTCCTTTATTCCTTCAGGTTGAGCTGGGTTTATAATCTGTTCGGTGTTTTTAAGTTGGGAATGTTTTCCAACTGGCACTTGAGGATCAAGCTCAATCTCTTTTGTTTTCGCCATGATCCAGGCTTTTTGGATCCTGATTAATAAAGATAACATTATAAAAAAAAAAAAAAAAAAAAAAAAAAGATCCTTCAGTAGAAGAGATAACATCAAGGAGGGCTTTTTCTTTCTTCCGCAGGTCACCAAAAACCTCCCAGTTCCAGATTTTAAGTTTCTTCCTTAGTCTATGTAGTTTTGCAGCAAAGTTTCGAACAGGGTTGTCATGCATATTCCCTTTCCAATTAGCTTCTACAAATTTTTTGAAACTGGGATGAGATTCCCAAACACGAAAGTAGTGAAATCTCGCTTTAGGGGATAACTCGGCATTGGCTTCAAATAAAAGGGGGCAATGGTCTGAGTATGTCCTCGTCAGATGGAACACTTTGGGGGCAGGGGAACTGGTCAAAATACTTGCCATTAACAAGAAATCTGTCTAACCTTTCCCAAATATTTTCCACACCCTGCCTGTTATTACTCCAAGTGTACGGTTGGCCAATAAAACCAATATCGCTAAGCCCCGCACGTAAACAAAAATTATTGAAGTCCAATAAAGCCCCATCATCAGGAGGATTACCACCTTTCTTTTCACACGGATGCGCAATAACATTAAAATCCCCTCCAACCAGCCATGGGAAATCATATTGGTCTGCAATATTAATTAATTCCTGCCAGTGTGGCCAATAAAATCCGCAATCCAGGAATTAATTAATTAATTCCTGCCAGTGGTTATATGAGTCACTAAACAAGTGTGGCCAATAAAATCCGCAATCCAGGATCTTTTTGTCGTGCACCTTGGACCAAAGTGTCCTCCACATGCGTGCGCATGACAAAACATTAAAACCGAGTTTATTTCATGGTCAGGCACGCATCGCCTCAAAATCTGATCAGGTCCTATTCTGAGCATATACGGATCATCCCAAATATAATACCTGGACTCATGCTTTAATCTCATGCATTGGGTTTTAGTGAAATGAGGGGGAAACGTACCCGTGACCAGGTAATTCGCAATGTGCGCATACCATGGTACCTTACCTGTCAGCGCCATCAGGTGCTCGTCAGGGAATGTCTCCTTGATCTGCCCTGGCTCCTCTTCTTTCACTATCCTGCTCAGGTGGTCAGCGACTGTGTTCTCTGTTCCCTTCTTATCCTTGATTTCCAAGTCGAACTCCTGAAGTAGGAGCACCCAGCGTATCAGGCGCAGCTTAGTCTCTTTCTTGAACATCAGGTAACGGATTGCTGAGTGGTCTGTGTAGATGAGGACTCTGGCGCCTAGAACATATGCGCGGAACTTCTCCAGTGCAAACACGATTGCCAGGAGTTCCTTTTCCGTGGTGGTGTAGTTCCTCTGCGCAGCGTCCAGTGTGCGCGATGCATAATAGATGACATGCGGCTTCTTGTCCACGCGCTGTCCCAGGACTGCACCTACTGCATAGTCACTTGCGTCGCGCATCACGGACGCACTCGTCAGCGCCTCCTTCAGCTTATCAAAAGCAGCCCTGCACTCATCAGTGAATTCGAAACACACATCCTTTTGCAAGAGGTTAGACAGGGGTATACAAATTTTAGAAAAATCTTTTATGAAACGCCTGTAAAACCTTGCATGCCCAAGAAATGATTTCCAAAAGAGCCAGATTTTCTTGTTAACTGTCCCACCCATAAGAAAGAAATCAAAATGAATAGATTTGGCTACCTCTTCACACTGATCACCATTAACCATGGGTTCAAGGAGGACTAGCATTTCAGCATCATGAACATTAATTAACTGGGTGAGGAAAGGGATAGTACCTCTACTCTTGATTCCACGCACATTCCAGCAAATCAGATTCATCAGGACTTTGCCGTGAGATCAGGATGGGGACCCAAAGGGTTTATATCTCGCTTCGCCGACCTGCCTCTTATATCTCCAGTACTCAGACCTCCATGGAGATTGGTGACTACATCGTCATAGGATCCTTTTTTTAATCTTGCCATTCTGCTAGCTAGTTCGTCCACCATCAGAGGTCTCTTCAATATACTAACCTGGGGGTTAAGCTGAGCTGTTGGATCAGGGTCAACAGGGTCTGTCGACTCTCTGGGAGTAAGAGAGGCATTCAGTCCCGGCTCCTTTTCTTTGAATTATATACTCTCCTCCTGCACCAAAGGCGTCTCACTTATTGATTTCGCCTTGTCAGAGCCCAGCTTACTGATCTCCATACCAGGGTTATTTTTGGATAGCACAGAACTCAGGTGGATACCCAAGGTTTTTTTACCCCGTTTTCTATTCTGCACCTCTTTCCACTCTTGCATAGGTAAGTTCTCCAAGGGGAAATTTGTTGCTATCTCACTGGAGAGATTCTCATTCACCACTCTAGGCTCATCTACCGAGATCTCAACTGGTTTCAAAACCTTCCTCTTTCGGCATTGAGCCAGCTCATGCCCGTGAATCTTGCAGTGGGAGCAATAGGCTAAATTACCTTCATATTCAATCTTCTGCCAAAAACCTCTATTATCCGGCAATGCAATCCAGACCTTCAATGGGATGTTACACGACACATCTACCTCAATACACGCTCTAGCGTATCTCATGGTTGAACAAGCTTTGGTCCTATCATCCACATCCAGAAAATGTGCAAAGGAATTCAAGATGGCTCCTACAAAGGAGCTATGACACAAGGGTTGGGGCAAACCTGGCAGTCTCACCCATTTGGTGGTGATGGTAGACTCTCTCCTGGGGTTATAGTCATCTGAATAGAGAAAGAGCCTGAAGGCAGCATGTTGGACTTTCCGGATCTGGCTGGTGAGGGCTACAGTTACATCTTCTTCGGAGTCAAGGATTACAAGCAGGTGCCTGCCATCCCAGATCTCGCAAATAGAAGCCCTTCCCTTTATCATCCAATTGGCTTTGAAGGTCTGCCGTATAACATCAATGGAGGGGCGCCCCACAGCAAACTTCACTATCAAAGAGTGTTGGAAACAGCGAACACCTGCCCCATACTCGGCGCCCGAGAAAGGAACGGAAGGAAACCCATCCATCGAACCATATTGTCTAGCCGGGAGAGGGATGGGTTTGAAACGGGGGTTGATTCTAGCCCTAGCTGCGACCGAGGCAAAGGAAGACTTAACCGTGGGAAGATTTGGATCTGGGGGTTTGGGATCCTGAGAATTGACCGGCAGATTCACGGCGTTAGTTGACATGGGGACCCACCGATCACGCCACCGATTCAGCGCGTCTTTTCGGGGGCAAGAGATGAAATCCTTTCTCTCTATGGCTGGGAGGATTACCTTAATCAAGGCAGTGCTGCAATCCATTCCCATTCATTGCTTATCGGTCATACCCGTCCCTAAAGGTTTGTTGAAGGATGTAGATAAGGTTCTTAGGAATTTCTTGTGGGACTCGGGTGGGGAATCTAGGCATCACTGGGTTAATTGGGGAGCTGTTTGTATGCCTTCTAGTGCTGGGGGATTGGGGATCAATGTTCTTCAGAAGATTATGACAGCGTTGCAAGGGAAACTGGCTTGGAATTTCCTGCTCAACTCTTCTTTATGGGCTAACCATGCTAGGAGCAGATTTTCCATTGGTGGCAGAGGCTCTTGGCCATGGAAAACCATCTCCCCCTTCATTTCTAGTATCTCCTTGAACTGTCGCTGGATTCTAGGGAATGGCAAAACCTCTACCCTTAATTTCTGTGAGGGCATTGCCATGGATTGTCCTAAGAGGCTAAGGAATCTGCAAATTAAGGAGGTTTTTCAGAATCCGGATTGTAGAAGAGAATTTATGCTCAATAGGAATCCTCGGATATATCTTTCCATTAGTGACAACTTCTCTGAAGATTTCTCAGATAGATTAGTGTGGGAAGGGGATTCTAGTGGAATGGTTACTACAGCTAACTTCCTGAGAAGTTTCAACCAGCCTTATCCTAACATTAAAAAATTTGAAGTTATTTGGAGTAATTTCATTCCTCCAAAAGTCTCCTGTTTTTTGTGGAAGGTTCTTCACTTAGCCCTGCCCACCTTTGAAAACATCATCAAAACTGGTTGTCAGGTTGTTAGTAAGTGTGTCTGCTGTAATGATCCCAGGGTTGAAACGATGGAACATCTATTTTTTCACAGCGACAAAGCCCTGCTGGTCTGGAATTTTCTCTGTCCTATTTTCTGCAAAAGCAGGCCTGCGACATTTCATCAGTTCTGCTATGATTGGGGTATTATGGTTGACTTTAATAATTTTAATAATTGCTTAGGGTTTGCCCTTATAAGCTGCTGTTTGTGGGATATATGGAAATTCCCTAATAAGATGGTTTTTGATGAGCAGACGGGGAGTTTTCAGTAAGTGCAATATTTTCAGATGGACTACGGTCCTAGTTAACAGTATTAAAGCTCCCTGCCATCAAGATTTATTGTCTACAAATGTTTGCAAAGCTCTCCGAGTTAGTCCTAAGCTGCTTAAGTCAGATAGATTGATTTGGTCTTCTTGGCAGCCTTCTAGTAAAGGTAACACTTGTAATATTGCTATAGCTATTGGTGATGATATTTCCCGTCTGGCTGCGGTGGTTCGAGATAGATATGGGATGTTTATTGCTGCTCTCAAGATTGTTGCGGCTCGTAAGCAATTTATGCAGGGTCTGATGCAGCTTTTATGTGAATTGCGGTCCAGGAACTTGGCCTTTCAGTGCTTACGGATTTCTCATCTTGAAGTGCATCTGCTGGGACACAGCTGCTTGGTGGATTGGAATATATTTCAGGTTAAAATGATGTTGGTTAAAAGGCTCAACCTCATTGATGTATTCAAAATCAGCCCCTCCCTTAACCGGCCAGCAGATGCCTTATGCTTCTCTGAGCCTAATCTCCTCTACACTGCCAGATTTGGAGAAATCCCGAGGGCAGTTTTTTTTTTTTTTTTTTTTTTTTTTTTATTTTTTTTAACGAACGATCTATTTATTAAAAGGATCCAAAAAGCCTGGATCATGGCGAAAACAAAAAAGGATGAGCTTGATCCTCAAGTGCCAGTTGGATAGCATTCCCAACTTAAAAACACCGAACAGATTATAAACCCAGCTCAACCTGAATGAAAATAAAAGGCGCCTTTGGCACCTAGAAAATACAATGAGAGCAGGAGAAGTAGTACGAATGGCTGAACCCACACAAGGGAGTTTAATCACAGGACTACAAAATTGAAAGGACCATACCCTTATAAGCCAAAAGGTAATACTACCATGGATTTGATTCATGCCCAAATAACCAGAGTGATCAACCTGAAGGCCAAAGCTCACTAAAAGCAGAGCAATAAACATTGAGCCAAAGTTGCAGAGATGGCAAGGAGGCAGCCACACTAAAAAGAAGAGCTTAGTGATTTGGGGGAGACCACAACCAGCATATAATCCGAAGGAAATAGAGAGAATCATCAAACGCCGGTTGACATCAGCCAACTCAGAAACGCGAAACAAAATAGCAGGCAAAAACAGCAACAATGAGAAAGGATGGTAGGGGAAGGGCAGGACCTTCACCCAGAAGCAGGCAGGGTTACATTGCCAAATCATCTCTAAGGGTGTGTTGAAGCTCATTAATTCTTCTGGATAAATGAACATCATCCTGAGTTCTTGTAGCCCTCAAATTAATCACAGCAACTGAGTTTTCTTCAGGGATTGGACAGAATGCAGGAAGCTGGAGCATATCTTGTTGAATGCTTCTTTGAGCTGCCTTGGGAAGCCGGGAAAAATCAGATTCCTCCATGGGAATTGGACAGGTATAGGCAAGGCAGATGGCAGTCTGACAAATATAGGTTGGAATGCGCCTTAGCTGTTGAATGCCTAGCTGATCAAACAGGAAACTAGCCTTGTGAACAAGGTTCCAAGGCACAGCTTTCAGATTAGATTTGGTGGCAGAGAACATATTGAAGTGTGAACTTTGAATCATTGTTGTGGAAATGAGATGGCGTTCAGCAATAAGAAGAGCCTGTTGAATAAAGTTCAGCAACACTTCTCCTGAGCAGCAGGTTTCAATCTGCAATTTAACAGCAAGGAGGAATTTCCCTTGCTGATTTCTGAAGAGTGCAGTCCCTGATTCATCCAGAATATGAATATCTAGACAAATACCTGTAGCTCCAGAATTCCAAATTTTCCAGCGCCCTGAAATGAGAGATCTGCGTATGGTCTGAATATCGAAGAAAAATAAAGCATGTCTAGTATGCTTGTCATCCCAATGAAAACCAGGAATAATAGAAGCTAAGACTCGAGCCCAATGAAAGAGCTTTTCAACCAAGTTGGCGCATTTACTGTCCTCATGTAAATAGTTATTTCGAGCCCTCCAAATTTCCCATAGACCATAGCACGCCATACCAAACTTAAAACAGGAGAAAGCATTCCGTTTCTGGACAGGATTAACCCAGTAACGAAGAAAAGAAACCAGCGACAAAGGTCTAGCACAATTAAAAGCATCTGCCAGCGTACGCCACATAGTCTTGGCCCAGTTTCCATTAAAGAAAATATGGGATTCAGATTCTTCATTACTAAAGCAGCAGATACAGCGCGAAGTAATGGGGATACCAATTCTGCGAATATTTGCATCAGTTGGAAGTCCACGCAGAAATAAGCGCCACATAAACAGGGTGAGTTTTGGTGGGAGCCATTGCTGCCAGATTGCTTTTGCCCAGCCCAGAGATAAATGTTTCGTGCTATAGGTTTCAATAAAATTCTTCATAGAAAACAAACCTGATGGATGATCTGTCCAGATAAGTTTTGCTGAGCTAGCCTTCAAATTAAAGACATTGTAGTAATTGTAAGCATTCCTCGGAAGGGCGGACAGGAACAACAATCTGCGAGAAGGATTCTCAAGAATCTGCTTTATGGATTGTCCCTGCATATCACTTAGGCAACGAATACCAAAATGCCAGTAAAGCCTCTCAATCTTCATAGAACCATTTCCAACATCCCAAATCGATGTATTTCTCAGATAAATAATCAGATGATTAATAGCATTCCATAGAGGAGATCCAATTTTTCCAATACGAAAGCGGGATTTAGCATGACGAGCCCAGAGACTGCCTTGTTGTAGATAGTCCCAGGCAAGTTTGCCTTGAAAGGCAAGCATGTTATCAGCTAAACTTCTGATCCCCAGGCCCCCCATATGTTTAGGCCTACACACCAATTCATATCGAATCCAGTGGAATTTTTTTGTTGAGCCCTGATCCCATAGGAAGTTGGCAAGAAGGCTTTCAACCTTTTTGAGTACACCTTTCGGAATAGGAAGAGCAGCCAAGACATGTAAACTCATAGAACTCAGCACCGATTGAATTAAAGTCACCCTTCCTCCCATCGAAAGGAGATTTTTTGTCCAGCCACCAATTGTCCTACGCAATTTATCAAGAATGTTCTCAAAGTAAACCTTCTTAATTCTGCCTTGCATTAGAGGGGCTCCAAGATACCTTGTGGGCAGATTTGTTTCCACAAATTGGGTCATGGCTATGATTTGTGCTTTCTTGTCCGCACTGGTATTTTTACCGAAGACAATCTGACTCTTAGATGGGTTGAGGATCTGTCCAGATATTTTGCAGAAAATATTGAGAATCGAAATGAGAGTTTCAATAGACTGGGGGCAGTCCCTTGTGAAGATCAGAATATCATCTGCAAATAGGAGATGGTTAACCCGCAGAGCCCCCCTCTTCGTGTTATACGGTTGCATTGCTCCTGTATGAACAGCATTGTTAATGGCTTTAGACAGCCATTCCATAGCAATAACAAAAAGAGTCGGCGACAGAGGGTCTCCTTGTCGAACCCCACAACTGGATTTAAAGAAATCATATTGTTTACCTTCCCAGCAAACCGAATACCAGTTGTAAGAAATGCATCTGAAAATCAGATCACAAACAGGTTCCTGAAAACCTAGCCTTCGAAGGACATTCATAATGAAGGACCAAGATAGTCGATCATATGCCTTAGACATATCCAGTTTAATTAACAAGTTCCCACTTGATCCAGGTTTGTGAATACTATGAACAAGGTCATGGGCTAGAGCGAGATTTGCATGGATATTTCTGCCTTTAATAAATCCAGCTTGTTCCTCACTGATAATAGAAGGAATAATTTCACTAAGACGCTTGTTCAGAATGCTAGAAATGACCTTATGGCTCACATTGCACAAGCTGATAGGACGTAATTGATCAATACAGGTTGCATTGGCAGTTTTCGGAATGAGGGATAGAGCTGTCGAAGTTAAATATGCGATCGCCAGCGACTTGAAGGCCCAACCCTGCTTTTTTATGGAGCAGCGCATAGTTCTCTGATTTGAGGACCTTTGTTGTATCACTTTGGGTCTTTCTCTATTTTGGCTTGAGCTTTTTTAGGCCTTGGCTTGTTGAGCTTTTTTTGTTGTTTTCTCTAGCTGCTTGTTTTGATTGTTAGGATTGTGCGTTTAGCTGCGATTGCAGTCTTCAGTGTTAGCGCTATGGCCCTGGCTGTTTGGACCCTTTAAGTATACCAGGTTTTTTTTTTTTAAAAAAAAAAGGATAGTCATGGGTGATTTTAATGCAGTTGTCAGTGCTGACGTGAAAAAAGGTGGCCAACAATTTGGTAATAAATCCTCCTCTGATTTCAATAATTTTATTGTTGGTTGCGGCTTATCGGATGCTGGGTTTTCTGGTAATAAATAAACTTGGTGTAATAATCAAGCCGGTAATAGGTGTATTTGGATGAGGCTGGACAGGGTGCTTCTTAATGGGTTGGCTGTTGCTAATTATCCAGAGATGAGAGTACTTCACCTTCCTCGTATCCAATCTGATCATTGTCCTCTTTTGATCAATTTCAGCAACAAAGAGCATGCCCACCAAGGGCTAGCCTAGTGGTTGTGGTGGTGTATTATAAACCCCATGTCACAGGTTCGATTCTTGGTGGGTGTTAGAGTTGGGGCTCTAACGGGGTGGGTTAATAATAAAAAAAAAATTTTAAAAAAAAGCAACAAAGAGCATATTCAAAGTTTTTTCAGTTTTAATCCAGCTTGGGTCAAGCACGATGGTCTTCAATCTATTGTCCAGAAGTGTTGGACTCAATGTGCTCATGCCAATCCTATGGTTTTTTTTTTTTTTTAAAACCCACCCCATTAAAGCCCCAGCCCTAACACCCACCAGGAATCGAACCTGTGACATGGAGTTTATAATACACCACCACGACCACTAGGCTAGCCCTTGGTGGGCATGCCAATCCTATGGTTAATTGCCATCTCAAGCATAAAAGATTAAGGAGTGAGCTGCGGAATTGGAATTGGAACTCTTTTGGAGATATTAATCAGAAGATCATCGATCTCAGCCAGAAGATAGAGGCTACTGAGCTTTTGCTTCAGACTCAATGATCCTCTGACAGTGAGAAAGACCTTGTTTATTTACAGAACCATCTCCACACAGCCCTTGACGACCGTAAGCTTTTTCTGGATTCTAAATCTCAGATTGGTTAGCTGCAAGAAGGAGAAAGGAGCACTGCTCTTTTTCATGCAGCTATTAAGGCTCAAAGGTCCTCTAATAATTTCAAAGTCACTCAACCGTCCGGGATAGTTTCAGATGACCGTGAAGAAATTGGTTCTTTGGCCACTGATTTCTTTCAGAATTTGCTAGGAAAATTTTCTTCTTCTCCTGAGAGTACATATTTTGATGACATACAACCTGTTATTTCACCAGCTGAGACTGGAGGTCTGAGCTGCATTCCTGATGCCGAAGAAATCTGGCGTGCTGTTTCCAATCTTCCTGCGAACAATGCCCCTGGCCCCGATGGTTTCACAGGAGTTTTTTATCAATCCTGCTGGAACATTATTGGCAAGGACATTATTGAAGCTGTCCAGCATTTCTTTAAGGGTTTCAGTCTGCCAAAATTGTTTTCTTCAACAGTTTTCACTCTAATCCCTAAAGTGAAGAATGCTACGTCTCTTGATCAACTCAGGCCCATCAGCTTATGCAACTTCCTTCATAAGATCATCTCGAAGATTTTAAATGATCGGATTTTTTTTTTTTTTTTAAAAAAAACCCACCCCGTTAGAGCCCCAGCCACACCCACCAGGAATCGAACCTGTGACATGGAGTTTATAATACACCACCACGACCACTAGGCTAGCCCTTGGTGGGCTAAATGATTGGATTTGCCCGCTGCTTGACAAAATCATTAGCCTGGAACAATCAGGCTTCATCCCGGGAAGGTCTATTCATCATTGCATTGCTCTGGCTCATGACCTTGTTTCTGACATCCATAAAAAAGTTCACGGTGGTAATGTAGTGATTAAAATTGACATGGCAAAGGCCTATGATAGGCTTTCTTGGATTTTCCTTCTTCGTGGGATGAAGGCTTTGGGTTTTGATGAACACTGGTGTGATCTTGTTTCTCGGAGCATTAATAACTGCTGGTACTCCATCCGGATTAGAGGGAAATCCTTTGGTCACCAAATCCAACAGGGGGCTGAGGCAGGGGATCCCTTGTCCCCTAGTCTTTTTATTCTAGCCATGGAAATTCTGTCCAGGAAGCTCAACTCGGCTGGCAAACCTGGCGGTGGAATTTCTCCCTATTGGTCTTCTCTTCGGGCCCTGGATATCAATCATAATCTTTATGCGGATGATGTGCTTATTTTCACTAATGGAGGGAAGACTTCTTTTATGAAAGTGCTGAAAATCCTTAATTTATTGTGTGAAAGTTTTGGGCAACAGATTCATGCGACAAAGTGTAAGCTTTTCTTATCCAAGCATTTTTTTTTAAACCGTCTAGTTTATTAATAACAGGACCCAAAAAGCCTGGGCCGCGACGCAAACAAATTAAGGGGGTCACCCAGGGTATATCCGATAGGCGACTAATCAAGGAGCTAGCTGAGGCTCGGGTATACCCATGGCCTGACATCAAAAGAAAGGACATAATAGGGACTCGCATGAAGAGGAAAGGATAAATCACCAAAACCCCCTCCGGCTTCCCTTTACAATGACTCAATAAATAGAAAAAATAGTTATAGAGCACTATCATCGCTGGGTCTAACAAACCTGAATCGAGCAGCCGCACCGATACAAAGGTCATCCTGAGTGTGACTGGTAAAACACGAGGGATTGTTATTCTGCAAAGCAAGGATGTCACCAGAAATAGCTCTCCGAGTCACCTGGGGAAGGCTAGCCAAATCCCAATAAGTTCCGATAGGAAGAGTACACACGATAGCAATAGCCGCATTATTCTGTGCAGGACTAATCCTCTGAAAATTTCCAGGTCCCAAAAGGTTCAGGATGCGGCGACGTTGATAAACCTCGTCGTTAGGAACCTCATCTTCCCTGGAAGACAACCACCCAAAAAAAAAGGATGGGAGGATTGAATGCAGCTAATATTCCAACTGTTCAGCACAGAAAGATCGTGAATAACTTTGGCAGTTGATTATTTTCAAAAACTTTTGGGTGGTTTTTCAGATATTCCAGATTCAAATTATTTTGCTAATATTCTACCGGTTATTTCGGAAGATGAAAATGAGGCTCTGGTTTGTATTCCGAATGCCGAGGAGGTATGGCTTGCCGTTTCTTCCTTGCCTGAAAAGAGTGCCCCTGGACCGTGTGGTTTTACAGGAATTTTCTATCAAAAATGTTGGAATATTATCAGTGATAACATTATTGCTGCAATCCAGCTATTTTTTAAAAGTTTTAATCTGCCAAAATCTTTGTCCTCCACCATCCTTACCTTAATTCCAAAAGTTAAGAATGCAGCATCTTTGGACCAATTCAGACCTATTAGCCTTTGCAATTTCCTCCAAAAAATAATATTCAAAATTCTAAATGAGCGCCTCCGTCCGTTGATTACCAGAATTATTGACTTAGAACAATCAGGCTTTGTTCCTAGCCGTTCTATTCAGCAGTGTATAGCCCTGGCTCATGATCTAACTTCTGATATTCACAAGAAGGTGCATGGTGGTAATATTATGCTTAAACTTGACATGGCAAAGGCCTATGATAGGCTGTCTTGGATTTTTCTTATTCGGGGAATGAAAGCTCTGGGTTTCAATGACAAATGGTGTGATTTAATCTACCGTAACATCAGTAACTGCTGGTATTCCATTCGTATCAGTGGGAAATCTTTTGGTCATTTTAAATCGAACAGGGATTTAAGGCAGGGAGACCGCTCTCTCCCAGCTTATTCATTATTGCCATGGATATTTTGTCTCAAAACCTTAATGAGGCAGGTAAGCCCGGTGGTGGCTTTATGCCTTACTGGTCTGCTCAAAAAGCCTTAACGATCAATCACATTTTCTATGTTGATGATATCTTAATTTTCACAAATGGACGGAAGTCTTCCTTTGCTAAGCTCCTTAATATTATGAACTACTACTGTGCTAATTCTGGCCAACAACTGCAAGCCTCTAAATGTAAGATTTTTTTTTTTCCAAACACATCCCTTGCGCAAGGAAAAGAAATCTTCTTCGCCTTTCTGGTTATATTCCCAAGGGATGTTCCCAGCAAGCTAAAATTCTTTATTTTTCAGGGTTTGGTTGAGCGAATTAAAGATCGTTTGCAAGGCTGGATGAAGACTTTTCTGTCCATGGCAGGTAGAACCACTCTAATTAAATCTATTTTGCAATCTATTCCCATACACTGTATGTCAGTTCTCCCTTTTCCGAAAGGTATTCTGAGTTCCGTTAATCATCTCCTGCGGAATTTTTTGTGGGATAATGGAAATGATCATCGTCGCCACTGGGTTAATTTGAAAACTGTCTGTCAGCCCTTATCTGCAGGTGGTCTTGGGATTAAATCCTTTCAAGAAGTTATGACGGCACTGCATGGCAAAATGGCCTGGAATTACCTGGAGAATTCCTCTCTGTGGGCTAAACATGCAATGAGCAGATTTTCTATTGCTGGTAAGGGTTCCTGTTTATGGAAAACAATTTCTCCTCTGATCTCGAGTATTGCTCTTAACTGCAGATGGCAGTTAGGGAATGGGCAGACTGAAACTCACATTTTTTGCCAGAATCTTCCCTTGCCGTATCCAAAAAGGTTTAAACATAAGCCCATCAAGGAGGTGATTCTTAATTCTACTTTGCAAAGGATTTTTGATCATAACATGAATCCTAGGATTTTTGGATCCATTAACGGTAATTTTACGGACAATCAACAGAATAAGCTTGTTTGGGAAGGCAGTCCGGATGGTTTAGTTACCACATTCAATTTTTTAAAGAGTTTTGCCCCGTCATTGGCCAATCTTGAAAATTTTAAAATCATATGGCAATCTTGGATTCCGGCAAAAATTTCTGTTTTCATGTGGCGGCTGTTACACTCAGCGCTGGCAACACAAGATAACATCATGAAAGTTGGTATTCATCTTGCTAGCAAATGTGCTTGCTGCAAACGGCCAGAAATTGAGACTTTGAATCATTTGTTTTTATATAGTGATCTTTCTAATCTGGTGTTCAATCTTACCTGTCCCATTTTCAGGAAGAGTAAACCTCAATCCTTTCAGCAGTTTTTCTTTGAATGGGGTTTTAAGGCTGACTTCTCCAAATTTTCTGATTGCCTTGGCTTTGGCCTTATGATTTGCTGTTTCTGATATATTTGGGAACATAGAAATCAGTTGTTTTATGGTGATCAGGCTGGCAGCTTCAATAAAAACAATATTCTTCGTTGGGCGTCTTTTTTATCTAAGGCAATTAAGGAGCCTTTTACACTAGATTCTTCTTCAAATCTAATTTGCAAGTCTCTTCTCATATCCCCTGCTGTTTGCAACTTCTGATCCTTGTAGAGTCCCTGGAAACCACACCAGATAGGTAATACATGTAATTTTGCAGTTCACATGAACAACACCAATTCCCTGCTGGCTGCTGTGGTTCGAAATGGTTCCGGTCTTTTTATAGCAGGTTTTA
This sequence comes from Umbilicus rupestris, assembly GCA_963678935.1. Lineage (NCBI taxonomy): Eukaryota > Viridiplantae > Streptophyta > Magnoliopsida > Saxifragales > Crassulaceae > Umbilicus > Umbilicus rupestris. Next base: position 9,433,179 of record OY787612.1, read on the forward strand.
AGATCGTTACAGTGAGAAAGAACTTTCTCAGTTGTCTGTTCCTTTTGATTCAAGAGCTGCAGAGACATGATGTTAAATTTCATTGTCTTAAAGTCTCTCATCCAGATATATCTCTGTTGAGTCGAGACTCGGAAGTGGATTGGTCTTTTTTTCGCATCAAAAGGCAGCTTGTGCGGCGTTTACAGGGGCATAATGTTTCAAGCCTGCAGCTCTCTCAATCGCCCAGCAGAGGCGTTGTGTTGGGCTAGATACAATTACCTATTTTCCAAGAATCCTGAAGATCTTCCGACATCGGTTAGATATGCTATTGGCATCGACCATATTCCTCATTATGTTTCCTTCCATGAGCAACGCATATACCTTTAGGGAATGTCTTTGTATGTCTTGCTTCATGAGTTTGTCGCCTGGTGGATGACAGGATTTTTCAGGTTTGGGTGGGCTGGCTGGTTTTATGTTTGGCAGGGGATGTTCAGCAATTCCTTTCATTTTATGAAAGGTATTATCATGCTCTGCAGTTATATTTCTTGTAGCAACTACAGTGGCTGTCTCTTTGGTTATGGTGTTTTATTTTGCTTTGCTCTTTGTGCTTGTTTTTGGTTAGTTCCCAGGCTGTGGGTTCAACTTTTTTTTTTTTTTTTTTTTTAAACCCAGATTTTATTACAAAGGATCCAAAAAGCCCGGATCATGGCTAATACAGATAAAGTTGAGCTTGACCCTCAAGTGCCTGTAGGAATACATTCCCAACTTAAAAACACCGAACAGGTTATAGACCCAGCTCAACATAAAAGACAATAAAAAGCGCTGAAAACGCTTATACATACCATCATACAAAACACAAACATTACAAAAAGACAGATTCATATCCTGAGAGGAGGCCCAAAAGCAATAAACTTCCAATCCTACTAAACCAACAAAGAGCAAGATAATAGGAAGAAGAGAAATAGCTAAGCCCCCTGAGATTGCTCCAAAGCTCAAACTATAAGAAGATTTGCTGCTCATTGATAGTACACGGATGAGGCTTATAATCATTGGCAAGAGCATACCTAACCGACATAGGAAGTTCTTCCATTTTCCTGACAAATAAGAAGCTGAATTTTGACCAACACAAAGCTTCTGCTGGCAGATTAAGATTGGGGCAGATTCTGAAAATATCAACCTCCTGGAATTGACGCACAAGCTGCCTTTTAATACGGAAAACTGACCAATCCACTTCAGAATCTCGACTCAAGAGGGAAATGTCCGGGTGAGCTATCTTAATGCACTGAATATTCAAGCCATATCTGCAGATTTCTTGATAAACATTCTTTCTCATAGAAACAAGCTTCAAACCCGCAACAAAGGAACCGGAACAATTCCTAATCACAACAGCCATGAGGGAGCAAGCATCATTAACATTAATAGAGATGTTACACATATTACCTTTATTAATAGGCTGCCAAGGAATCAACCAGGGGCACCCAATGATACCAGCTGGGGGAGAGATGTGCAGTGCACTGCAAACATGCAAGGAAGAGGGGCTAGAAGTGTAAGGAACATTAATGCTCCTAGATAAGAAAGCAGCCCAGCGAAGAACATTATTCTTGGTAAAACTACCAACATTTTCCCCATAAAAAACCTGATTTCTTTTAAGCCAAATGTCCCAAAAGCCGCAGCTCACCAGCCCAAAACCTAAACAGTCCGAGAAATTGTTAAAAACCACATTGCTGCCCCATTCATAGAAAAACTGATGCAAGCTAAGGGGTCTGCTCTTCTTGAAGAGGGGACAAAGATAGTGGAAGAGCAAATCAGCTAGGTCACTGTGCAAAAACAAATGCTCCATAGACTCTGTCTTAGGAATTTTACAGCAGGCACATTTGCTGGCCAAATAAATACCAGCTCTCACAATATTATCATGAGTAGACAGAGCTGAGTGTAAAATCTTCCAGAGAAAGCCAGATATCTTCGCAGGTAGCCAAGATTGCCATATAATTTTAAATTTGGGCAAACTAATAATAGGTTGGGCAAAGCTCTTCCCAAATTTGGAAGTGGTAATAAAGCCATCCTGATGACCTTCCCATACCAGCCTGTCTTGCTGCTGATTATCAGCAAAATTGCCTTCAATAGAGGCAAAAATCCTTGGGTTCATATTATGCACAAACAGCCTTCTTAACGTAGAATCTTGAAGGACTTCTTTGATGGGCTTCCTTCGAAACCTCTTTGGGAAAGGAACGGCAATATTCTGGCAGAATATAGAAGTCACAGTCTGGCCATTTCCTAAAACCCATCTGCAGTTGAGAGCAATACTATTCACCAGGGGAGCAATCGTTTTCCACAACCAAGAACCCTTCCGAGTAATCGAGAATCTACTCCTAGCATGTAAAGCCCAAAGAGACTGATTCTCCAGATAATTCCAGGCCATTTTACCATCCAGCGCAAACATCACCTGCTGTAAAGATTTAATTCCGAGGCCGCCAGAAGTACAAGGCTGGCAAACAATATTCCAGTTAACCCAATGATGACGTGAGGCACTGCCATGATCCCATAAAAAATTCCGCAACAGCTTATTAATGGAGTTCAAAATACCTTTCAGAACCGGGAGGATAGACATACAATGGATGGGGATAGATTGCAAAACTGACTTAATTAAAGTGACTCTTCCAGCCAAGGAGAGAAAGGACTTCATCCAGCCTTGAATCCTGTCTTTGATTCTATCTACCAGACCCTGAAAATAGGATATTTTAGCTGCGCCAGGAAAGAGAGGAGCTCCAAGATACCGAACTGGAAACACCCCTTGAGAGTACCCAGACATACTAAGAATATTACCTTTCCTCACTATATTGATATGTTTTGAAAAATAAATCTTACATTGCCAGTTTGCAACTGTTGACCTGAATTTCCACAAAAAGAATTCAAAATATCTAAAAGCTTAGCAAAGGAAGACTTCCTTCCGTTTGTGAAGATAAGAATATCATCAGCATAGAAGATATGGTTAATCGGCAAAGCTTTAAGAGAGGACCAGTATGGCATAATGCCACCACCAGGTTTACCTGCCTCCTTTAATTTTCTGGATAAAACTTCCATAGCAATGATAAAAAGGCTGGGGGATAAAGGGTCACCCTGCCTCAATCCTCTATTGGATTTAAAATGACCAAAAGACTTCCCTCTTATCCGAATCGAATACCAACAATTGCTGATGTTGCGATAAATCAGATCACACCATATATCATTGAAGCCCAAAGCCTTCATTCCCCGGATTAGAAAAATCCAAGAGAGCCTGTCATATGCCTTTGACATGTCCAGCTTTACCATAACATTCCCACCATGAACTTTATTATGAATGTCAGAAATCAAGTCGTGAGCCAGGGCTATACACTGCTGGATGGATCGGCCAGGAACAAAACCAGACTGTTCTAAGCCAATAATTCTATTCATCAACGGCCGAATACGCTCATTAAGAATCTTGGATATGATTTTTTGAAGAAAATTGCATAGGCTAATGGGTCTCATCTGGTCTAGGGAGGTAGCATTCTGCACTTTCGGAACTAAAGTAAGAACTGTGGAGGACATAGATTTAGGCAGACTAAAACCCTTAAAGAAGAATTTTTATTTTTATTTTTTAAAAAATAATTAACTTTTATTGCATGGGCTCAAACAGCCTGAGCCATGGCCTGAACAACCACAGAAAACAGACAAGAGCTGAAACAATAGAGGGCCTAACTCTAGCTACAAAGGAAGAAGTCAAGCCTAGGAAAACACAAGTAACGCCTAGCCCAGGCCAATAAGGCCTGTGAAAAACAGACCTCCAGCACAGTATTGGCGCTGCCATCACGAGAGCAAAGCCAAGGTTAAAGCTGTACAAGTCAAAAGGGTCACAGAGCTTGATACTACTCATCACCTTTGACACATTGAAGGAAAAAATTAAGAGCAAAATCAGCAGGCAATGTGGCTGGAAAGCACCAGCGATTTGACAGAGAGAAGCACCACCTGCTCCCCATAAACTCCCTGCAAAGAAAGACAGCCAACACCCCACAATTATAGTTGCCAATCATCTCTAGTGTACCTGTCTAAAATCAGGGGAACTGGCCAATCATTGTCTTCATTTGATTGGAGCTCCACTCCATTAACTCCTACACCTCCAGCCGAGCTAGGGCAGAAGAACCTGAGTTGCATCCTATCTGCACATAAACTCCTTTGGACCGCTTGATGAATACAATTAAATCTTGTTTCCACAAGCTGGTTAGGAGAAGTAAAACCCAGAGCAAGAGCCACATGATTCATGGAAGTGCTGATTCTTTTCATTCTGCTGATGCTAAAATCAGAAACCAGCCTCTTCAACTCATTAGAAATGCCCACCAAGGGCTAGCCTAGTGGTCGTGGTGGTGTATTATAAACTCCATGTCACAGGTTCGATTCCTGGTGGGTGTTAGGGCTGGGGCTCTAACGGGGTGGGTTTTAAAAAAAAAAAAAAAAAAAAAAAAAAACTCATTAGAAATCTGCCAGGGAAAACGCATTCCATATCTATCATTCATGAAGACCATATCAGGGTGGGAGCTTTGAATGGCCTGGACCATAATCTGCTGCTCCTTAGCCACCGAGAGGGACTTCCGCATAAACAAAACAAGCTCCTCCAAAGGAGAAGATTTAACAAATTGATAAACAAAGGCAAGCTGCATATCACCCACGCTAGTTCGACAGATGGCTGCTCCTTTAATATTCTGACCTTTATCAATCAAGGCCAGATTCATGCAGGAACCAGTGACACCCGCACTCCAGAAATTCCAAGTCCCATAAACTCTACTTCTCGTTATGTAATTAATACCAAAGGGAGTAGCCACAAACAAATCATTTCTGGTATCTCCTCCGCCTGGAATTTGCTCAACAAGAATTTGCGCCCATCTCTTCAAACTAGGAAATAAATCAGTGGTTTTAGTATTGTGAATGACCCCATTCCGCATTTTCCACACTTCCCATAAACCACACATTGAAATAGCAGCAGTAAATTTACTCACAAAATCTTTTTTCAACCCTTTGCCAAGCCAATTCTTGCTGAAATCAGCCCTGTTACGGGGGCAGGCTCTGTTGAAAATAGAAGCCAGGCAAGTCCACAGGTTAGTGGCCCAGACCCCTTCGAAGAAAAGGTGCTCCAGATTTTCCTCCCTGTTGCCGCAGCAGTGACATCGCGAGGTAATCGGAATACCAATACGCTTAATATTGGAATCAAGAGGTAAACCATCTAGGAAAAACCGCCACATAAATAAACAAACCGTGGGGGGAACCCATTTTTTCCAGATCGCTCTACACCACTTCAAAGACGGATATTTACTCCGGAAGGATTCCCAAAAGGCTTTGATGCTGAACTGACCCGAGGTATTCCTTTTCCACTGAAGTATCCTATCCCCACTCCCCCAGCAGATATCTCTATAATATTCCCTAGCGAAAGGAGGAAATAAAATTAAGAGGTTACTCTTGATAGTTTCATTCTCTAGCGCCTCTTTGACTGACAAGTTTCTAGCATCCCAGGGGCATCTAACACCAAAGTGCCAGCAAAGATCCTCCATAGCCATGCTACCAGCTCCCACATCCCACAAAGATTCCTGTCTCAAGCTGACAATCAGAGGTCTAATAGAATTCCAAATGTGGCTCCCTGGCTTATCCTCCGAAAATCTGACCTTAGCATATTTAGCCCACATAGAATTTTGCTGGAGGAATTCCCAGGCTAATTTACCATGATAAGCTATCATGTTATCTGCAAGCGACCGGAAACCCAAACCTCCTTCAACTGTAGGTCTACATATCAGCTCGTACCGTATCCAGTGATGCTTTTTGGTCGGCCCTTGGTTCCAAAGGAAATTGCTAATCAAACTCTCCATTCTCCGGAAGAATTGGACAGCAGCTACTATATCCTCACTAATAACCCTCCAGCAGCTGAGATAAAAAACGCCTGTAAAACCACAAGGCCCAGGAGCACTAGCTTTTGGCAGCGAAGAAACAGCAAGCCACACCTCCTCTGCGGATGGAATACCAATCAGCTCCCCATTCTCAGCTTCCGAGATAACCGGCCAAATATCATCAAAATAACCAATATCTGGAACAGCAGAAAAACCACCTAAAAGATCATTAAAATACTCCACTGCCATAGACCCAACAACCTCACGATCATCTGAGACAGAACCATCAGACAGCGTCACTTTGAAATTGTTCCTAGATCTTCGAACCTTAATAGCAGTGTGGAAAAGCTCCGTATTCCTCTCACCCTTCTGCAACCAACCAACATGAGATTTTGAATCAAGGAAAAGCTGACGATCATCCAAGGCAGAATTTAGGCGACCTTGAAGAAAGACAAATTCTCTCTCACTTTCGGCTGACCACTGAAACTGGAGGATGTGCTCAACAGCTTCTACCCTTTTAGATAAATCATTGATTCTTTGATTGATATCACCAAAAACATTCCAATTCCAACTGCGGAGGATGCTTCTCAGTCTTTTGAGTTTAATATGACAATTAAACATGGGATTGGAGTGACCTTGATCTCCCCAAGAATCCCGCACAACTGAAATAAAATCCTCATGATTGACCCAAGCGGGGTTGAAGCTGAAAAAACTATGACAGCGCTCAAAATTTCTAAAGGTGACTAAAAGGGGGCAATGATCTGATTTAACACGAGGAAGATGTACTACTTTCAGCTCAGGAAAAGCTGCTGCCGCCAAACCACTAATTAAAATCCTATCTAGTCTCATCCATATACACCGCCTACCAGCTTGATTATTACACCAAGTGAACTTGTTCCCAGAAAAACCAGCGTCCAAAAGACCAGCTCCAAAAATAAAATTGTTGAAATCAGAAGAGGATTTATTCCCAAAATCCCGACCACCCATTTTTTCTTCAGCACTAGAGACTGCATTAAAATCACCCATAAGGATCCAAGGTTCTGAAAAGGATTCGCTCTCCGCAGAAAGATCACACCAAAGCTTAACCCGATCTAAGACTTTGTAAGAGGCATAGACTACTGAACAAATAGTTTTAACATCCATCGCAACATGATTGATAGCACAAGAAATATGCTGATTGCTAATATTCAAAATGGAGACCGATATGGAGTCCTTCCAAAAAAACCAGATATGATTATTAGCTGGTTCTCCCTTAAAGAAACCTGAAAAACCAAGCTTCCGAGCAACAGACATAATTTTGTTCCCCTGCGATTTAGGTTCCAGAATTGCACAAAAAGAAATATCATGCTTGGAAAGGATAGACTTTAAATAACAAATGGTACCTCGATTGGAGATACCCCTGGCATTCCAGCATAAACCACTAGTCATTTAAGCTTTTTGGTAGGGCAGTGCTTGCTGCCAGGGGAAACACTCTTTTTCATAGCTTCGGATTGCATAGAGAGACGCCTAGCAGATCCAGCCTTGTCCTGTATATCTAAATAATGCTGAACATGGTCAGGATGAACAAGAACGCCCAACTCTTCACTGATAACAAGCGCAGAAGAGTTGTGTTTCCTTAAACGAATTTCAGCACCAGACAGGTCATTCGGAACAGAAGCTGGAACTATACTCTGGCTCCCCTCCAAGCTAGCTAGAAGAAGGATATTGTCATCTTGAGAAGGAAAATTTGTGTCAGAAACCTCTTGGGATAAACTGATGACAGGAGCATCACCAACATGTGCATTATCCTTGAGAGGAGAGACCTCTCTCTTGTCATTATTTATCACAACAATAGAATTACCATCCTTCCCAGGAGCAGGAATAAAATCTGAAGATTTATCTCTTATGGATTTGGGTTTAGCTACTCGTTTCCACTGAGCTTCAGCCTTCCCAGTTTCATCTGCTTTGTCTAATTCTATTCGACTAACTTGCTTTTTGTTCACCTTAGCTGTTCCTTCAGAACTAACCAAATCAACAGCAGTATCAGCTTGTTTGCTTGCCTTAGCTTTACGACAGATGCTAAGTTCATGCCCATGAACCTTGCACTTTGAGCAATAAGCCAATTTGCTTTCCACCACAATACGTTGCCAGTATCCCCCTGCATTCCCCATAGAAACCCAAACCTCAGAGGGGATTGGTTGGGTGACATCTAATTCCACACAGGCTCACGCAAATCGCATAGCTAGACAGGCCTTGGTACGGTCATCAACATCCAGAAAGGTGGAAAAGGACGAGACAATCGCTCCAATAAAAGCTTTATTGTACAACTGAAGAGGTAACTCAGGCAATCTAAGCCATATCGTTGTAACTGTAGATTCCTTCTTCGGATTGTAGTCCTCCGACCAACGGGAAAGCCGGAACATAGCATGATTGACTTTCCGCAGCGGACAGGACAATGCTGTCACTGCATCCACCTCCGAATCTAAGATGACCAGAACATGTCTATTGTCCCACAGCTCACTAATAGTAGCCCGTCCCTTAATACGCCAAGCTGCCTGGAAGGCCTTCTGAATCTCAGCCAGAGAGGGACGGCCTACAGTAAATTTGGCGACCAAAGAACAGCCAAATCGACGCGCCCCAGCTTGGACCTCTCCGGCAGTGAACGCGACAGCCGGCTTGCCATCACGAGACCCGAACTGTCTGGAAGGGAGGACAATAGGAGCGAAACGAGGCTGAGAGACCGGGCGAGCCGCAACAGCCGCGAAAGACCTTGCAAGCCCTAACGGCGGAAGACCCCCATTTGCTAAAACTGGGGGGGAAGGACCCGAGGAGAGATTGGGAGCAATGGGGTCTGGAGGTCTAGGAGGATGGGCAATATCATTGTTTATTGGGGGGACCGACATCTCCAGCGGCCAAGCTTGGCCTGACGGTAAGCTGACCGCTCAGTAAAACGGTAAAAACTTAGAGAGAGAAACCAGGTGGCTGTGGGTTCAACCTTTTTGCTTCTGTTTGTCTCTCGAAGCAGGTCCTTTTTGATAGAGCTAGCTGCCCCTTCAGCGTTTTTTTTTAGCTGTTTTAGCCTTTTTGTGCTTCAGCTGGCGTTTGAGGGTGGCGCTTCTCCCCTTTTCTGTATTTGCCATAATCCAGGCTTTTTGGATTTTAATTAATAATATATCATATTTAAAAAATATATATATTCAAGTTCGACCAATGGCCGGGACTGCCTGACCCCATATTTCAGGGCGGCAATATACCGGGCATTGGAGTCTCTGATCAGCCCACTCATCTTGAGGCTGCCATCACGAATAAGGAAAGCAACATTAAGAGCGAGCCCCTGTTCCGGGGGCTTCTAAGCCATCCATCTGGGAATCCTACCAATATTATGCGGCTGTCTAACATGCAACGCCCGCAGGATAAGAAGCGATTGCTCAGTGCTCCTAAACGAAGCCGTAATCAGAGGAGAAAGCTTGATAGACCAGCGCACGCATGCCCTCCAAATATCTCTAGCCTTGTTATCAAAAATCATAGAATTCCTTTTTTTTTTTTTTTTTTTTTTTTTTTTTTTTTTTTTTTCAACGAACGATCTATTTATTAAAAGGATCCAAAAAGCCTGGATCATGGCGAAAACAAAAAAGGATGAGCTTGATCCTCAAGTGCCAGTTGGATAGCATTCCCAACTTAAAAACACCGAACAGATTATAAACCCAGCTCAACCTGAATGAAAATAAAAGGCGCCTTTGGCACCTAGAAAATACAATGAGAGCAGGAGAAGTAGTACGAATGGCTGAACCCACACAAGGGAGTTTAATCACAGGACTACAAAATTGAAAGGACCATACCCTTATAAGCCAAAAGGTAATATTACCATGGATTTGATTCATGCCCAAATAACCAGAGTGATCAACCTGAAGGCCAAAGCTCACTAAAAGCAGAGCAAAGTTGCAGAGATGGCAAGGAGGCAGCCACACTAAAAAGAAGAGCTTAGTGATTTGGGGGAGACCACAACCAGCATAAAATCCGAAGGAAATAGAGAGAACCATCAAACGCCGGTTGACTTCAGCCAACTCAGAAACGCGAAACAAAATAGCAGGCAAAAACAGCAACAATGAGAAAGGATGGTAGGGGAAGGGCAGGACCTTCACCCAGAAGCAGGCAGGGTTACATTGCCAAATCATCTCTAATGGTGTGTTGAAGCTCATTAATTCTTCTGGATAAATGAACATCATCCTGAGTTCTTGTAGCCCTCAAATTAATCACAGCAACTGAGTTTTCTTCAGGGATTGGACAGAATGCAGGAAGCTGGAGCATATCTTGTTGAATGCTTCTTTGAGCTGCCTTGGGAAGCCGGGAAAAATCAGATTCCTCCATGGGAATTGGACAGGTATAGGCAAGGCAGATGGCAGTCTGACAAATATAGGTTGGAATGCGCCTTAGCTGTTGAATGCCTAGCTGATCAAACAGGAAACTAGCCTTGTGAACAAGGTTCCAAGGCACAGCTTTCAGATTAGATTTGGTGGCAGAGAACATATTGAAGTGTGAACTTTGAATCATTGTTGTGGAAATGAGATGGCGTTCAGCAATAAGAAGAGCCTGTTGAATAAAGTTCAGCAACACTTCTCCTGAGCAGCAGGTTTCAATCTGCAATTTAACAGCAAGGAGGAATTTCCCTTGCTGATTTCTGAAGAGTGCAGTCCCTGATTCATCCAGAAAATGAATATCTAGACAAATACCTGTAGCTCCAGAATTCCAAATTTTCCAGCGCCCTGAAATGAGAGATCTGCGTATGGTCTGAATATCGAAGAAAAATAAAGCATGTCTAGTATGCTTGTCATCCCAATGAAAACCAGGAATAATAGAAGCTAAGACTCGAGCCCAATGAAAGAGCTTATCAACCAAGTTGGCGCATTTACTGTCCTCATGTAAATAGTTATTTCGAGCCCTCCAAATTTCCCATAGACCATAGCACGCCATACCAAACTTAAAACAGGAGAAAGCATTCCGTTTCTGGACAGGATTAACCCAGTAACGAAGAAAAGAAACCAGCGACAAAGGTCTAGCACAATTAAAAAGCATCTGCCAGCGTACGCCACATAGAATTCCTAGCTTTCCAGATTTCCCAAATAGCGCAGCAAGCAGTTGTAGTGGCCAGACAATCAATGAAGACTTTTCTATTGCCTTGTAGCCACGCCTGAGAGAACCCCCAAAGACCTGCTATTCTTGGGCGATCGAAAATATTTCCGAGAACCCTCCAAATATTAGTTGCCAACTCACTTCGAAACAATAGGTGGTTTGTTGATTCGGTGCTCGGGTTTGAGCAGCAGACACATCGGGAAGCAATGTGAATTTGAAGGCGCTGAATATTATCATCCGTAGGGACCACCTTATGAAAAACCTTCCGTAGAAAACAGGATTCTTTCGTAGGAATCCACGGTCGCCAGATCTTATCACCCCAACCATGCACACCATACCTCGTTTGGAACGACATGAAGAACGTCTTTGTTGAAAAAATGCCGTCTGAGGCAAGCTTCCATTGGAAAACATCATCTTTGTCCGAAAAGACAACGTGCTCGAAAGCCGATCGTTCCCCTATCGGAATAGCATTAAGGAAAGATAAACGCTGACCTGGATTCTGCAGAACCTGACGAATAGAGTCGTACCTGATTGATGCAGAAACAGCAACTTCATACTGAGCACAAATCTCTTTAGCAATAGTATTGCCCCGGCCTATCCTCCAAGTCCCCATAAGGCGGACCGAAGGGATAAGATGAGAGATGGCATTCCACAGCGGAGATCCAGATTGTCCCAGTCTAAATCGGGAACGAGTATACCTAGCCAGAGCGAAGTACCAGTGATATATTTCCATGCCAGTTTTCCGTGGAGAGCTAGCATGACATCTTTCGGATTACGAATGCCAAGCCCTCCGAACTTCCTTTCACAACATAGTCTCTCCCATCCAATCCAGTGTCTCCACTTCGATTCGCCGCTATCCCAAACGAAGGCAGCCATAAGAGAAACCAGCCGATCGAGGACAGTACTTGGCACCGGGAGAGTCATCATGGCATGAATTGCCATACTATTGAGAACCAAATTAATCAATGTCACACGACCACCCATAGAGAGGAACTTTTGCGCCCAACTATGAATCCGATTCTTAACTTTCTTCTCCAGAAACTGAAAATCAGCGATCAAGGTTCAACCTCGATACAAAGGAGTACCGAGATAAGTCAAAGGGAGGTTTGCTTCACTAAAACCCGTAAAACTGAGAGCTGCAGTCCGCTGTTCTTCGTCAAAGTAAGAAGGAAAGACTATCTTACTCTTAGTCGGATTGAGTTGCTCTCCCGATAAAGAGCAAAACTTATTAATAAGCCTTAACAACGACGCCAGAGAAGATGATGCCCCATTGGTGAAGATTAAAATATCATCCGCGAATAGGAGATGATTAACTTGCAGAGCACGCCTTAGAGTGTTATACTGCTGAATAGATTTGTTTGCAACCTCCTTATTGAGGGACTTACTCAACCACTCCATTGCAAGAATAAATAGACTTGGAGATAGGGGATCTCCTTGTCGAACACCTCTCGATGATCGGAAAAAACCAAATAAGTCGCCAATAAGTCGCCGTCCCATTTAATGGAATAGAAGCAGTTAGAAATGCACCTATAAACGAGGTCACACCATTGATTAGAGAAGCCAAACTGGCGCATAATTCTCAGCAGAAAACTCCAGGAGAATCTGTCATAAGCTTTAGCCATATCCAATTTAATAAGGACATTACCACCTGCAACCTTTTTATCCAAATCAAAAACCAGATCGTGGGCTAAAGCAATATTATCATGCATTGAACGACCCGGGACAAAACCAGTCTGCTCTTCACTTATAATCACGGGAAGAAACCCCGCCAACCGCTTCATGAGGATATGCGAAATAATCTTGTGATTGAAGTTACAAATACTGATTGGTCGAAGTTGACCAATAGTAGTGGGATTGGTGACTTTGGGAAGCAACACTAAATGAGTCGAAGAGAAAGACGCCGGAAGTTGCTGCCCTTTAAAGAAAGCCTGGACCGCAGCAACAAGATCAGCCTGGATAATGTCCCAACAGAAATTATAAAAATGGCCAGAGAAGCCATCCGGGCCCGGGGCGCTATCCTAATTCATGTTTCGGATAGCATCAAGAATCTCGTCTACAGTCGGAACAGCACAGAGTAAATTATTATTATTATCATCCGTAATAATACACTCCACAATATATTTAGCAATATCAGGAGGAGGGGTCCAGCCGTTGAAAATATCAGAAAAGAACTCCACAGCTTTCAAACCAATAAACGTGCGGTCGTCAGTATATGAGCCATCTTCCTGCTCCAAACGAACTCTACTAGAGCTGGAACGAGCTTCAATAGCCGCGTGGTAAAATTTTGTGTTTCGGCCCCCTCAGCCGTCCAGCTAATCCGAGCCTTTGCGCGCAGCATATCCGTAAGATGGCCGCGAACATCATTATAATCAGAGGTAGGACTGAAACGTAGTGGATCGGAATCGATTGAAGAACAGACTTGATCAGAGTAATTTTGCCAGCCATGGAGAGGAAAGATTTCATCCAGCCTGCAAGCCGACATTTAATATTGTCAACCAGACCCTGGAAATAAGAGATTCTGGGATGACCAGGGAAGAGGGGAGCTCCAAGATAGCGGACAGGAAAAGTACCCTGGGAATATCTTGAAGAAGATCCACTGCCTTTCAGTCCTACCTGTTCCTAAAAGTGTTCTGCGGTCTATTGATCAGCTCCTCCGTAACTTTTTGTGGAATTCTGGTAGTGAGTCCAGTCATCACTGGGTAAATTGGAAAGCTGTTTGCACGCCCACAAATGTCGGTGGATTGGGGATTAATCTTTACATCAGGTTATGTCAGCCCTGCACGGCAAAATGGCCTGAAACTATCTTCTTAATTCCTCGCTCTGGGCTAGGCACGCTAGGAGCAGATTTCACACTGGTGGCAGGGGCTCTTGTCTTTGGAAGACTATCTCTCCCTTTATTTCTAGTATATCTCTTAATTGCCAATGGATCCTTGGCAGCGGTAAAATGAACACCCAGGTTTTTTGTCAAAACATTGGTATGCATTGTCCGAGGAGACTCAAGGTTATGCAAATTAAAGAGGTTCTCCTAAATCCTATTTATAAAAGACTCTTTCTTTGTAACATGAATCCTCGGATGTTCCAATCCATTGAAGGTAATTTATTTGATGACTCTCCGAACAGACTAGTGTGGGAAGGGGACCCTGCTGGCCAGGTAACTATAGCCAATTTTCTGAGGAGCTTTGTCCATCCCCTGCCTTGTATTAAGAAATTTGAAGTTATATGGCGTCCTTTTATTCCTCTCAAAGTCTCTTGCTTTCTTTGGAAGATCCTCCCCATTCTGATTTGGTTTAATTTGTTATCATGGTGTTTCGGTAAAGTATGCTCGGAGCATCTATTTGTCTCTCACAGCAGGTTTGCTTTGCTAGAGCTTGCCGCCCCCTTCGCGTCCTTCTAGCTGCTTTGCTGGCGCGTGAGGGTGGCGCTTCTCCCCCCTTTTTTTTGTATCTGCCATAATCCAGGCTTTTTGAGGGTCCCTTTTAAGCTCTAATTGTTGCTGGGTAGAGTAGTCCTAGTTGATTGTAGTTTTGATCTTAGATTTTTCTATCTTCCTTGTGTTGTTAGGTTAGTGGTTAGTAGCAGGTCGTTTCTTCTGCTGTTGTTCTCTGGTTGTAGGTCCCTTGGTTGTATCTCATCAGGTCTTTCTCTAGTTTGGTTGAGTCCTATTAGGTCTTGGTTGGTTGCTTCCTTTTGCTGGTTTCTTTAGTTGATTGTTTGCTGGTTAGGTCTGTTTGGTTAGCTGCGTTTGCAGCCTTCAGTGTAAGCGCCATGGCCCTGGCTGTTTGGGCCTTTTAATATTTTTTTTCTGTAAAAAAATAATAATAATAATAATAATCCAGACTTTTTGGATTTCAATTAATAATATTTCGTTTAAAAAACAAAAAAAAGCTCCTCTCCGGGTCAGTCTTCGAGCGAGACAATGGGGGCGATAAATTGCCCTCGTACGAGATGCTTGTATTCCATTGCTGCCACCACCGGTTAGGTCTCGATTTCGTAGATGTGCTGAGCAAGTTTTGGAGGGGAAGGTCCTCTAGAGGAGGAATTTTTTGTGGGGGTCTGATCACCTACATGTTGTGATGCTTGCACCATCAGCTGGTCTTGGAGTCTCATCAGCGTGTCCCGCCGCAGTTCCTCACCCAAGAGGCTTTCATAGGGATGCGTGCACTCACTGCTCGTACATGGAGGCCAGATCAATTTGCGTGGACATCTCATTTGGAACGGTGACTTCATGAGCAACTTCCGACGGACAGACGCCGCAGGCACCCAGCAGCGACAGAGCAGACTGAGTCTTCAGCTGCCGGTTCCAGGAGCCGCGCATAGGACAGCTCCCAGAGATAGTGAGCAGCCACCACCGTGTTGGAAAGCAAGTTGGAAACAAGAGGAAATCTGGGAGTCTTGGAAAGCAAGTTGGAAACAAGAGGAAATCTGCCCACTTTTTTTTTTTTTTTTTTTTTTTTAAATTAGGTGATTTAAACAAGAGGAAATCTTGGAGAATATTTAGGAGAATATTATTTAGGATTCCAAAAGGGTGTTGGGATCATTATCTACTTGCCTAAAGTTAGATTTACTCAGACATATGGAGAGGACTACCTTGATACATTTGCACCAGTAGCCAAGCTCCATTCGGTTAGGATTATTCTCTCAGTTGCTACCAACCTCGAATGGGATCTTTGGCAGATGGATGTCAAGAATGCATTCCTTCAAGGAGAGTTGGAAGAAGAGGTTTACATGCACCCTCCACCAGGCCTAGAAGACACGGTCCAACTAGGGAAAGTCCTTAGACTAAAGAAGGCTATATATGGGCTGAAGCAATCACCTAGGGCGTGATACCACAAGCTGAGCTTTTTTTTTTTTTTTTTTTGGAAATTATTACTTTATTAATATGGGGCTCAAAAAGCCTGAGCCGTGGCCATAACAATAGAGCCGGGCCAACAAATGGCCAAAAAATAAAGGGATGAAGAGGCTTTAGGAAATCTGAGGCAGATCATACTCTCTTCACCCTACACGGATCATCCAGTATAGTTGTTATCCTTGTGTATGTTGATGATATAATCATCACTGGGAGCGGCAAGGCAGGGATCCTTGAAACTAAATCCTTTCTAAATTCTGTTTTTGATATTAAAGATTTGGGTGAACTAAAGTACTTCCTTGGAATTGAAATATGCCAATCGAAAGAGGGGTTTTTTTTTTTTTTTTTTTAACTGATACTATTAAAATCAGCCCAAACAGCCTGGGCCAAGGCAATAACAAGAGGCTGCACTAGCAGCAACAACTACTAACCCCTACCCCTCACCTGGACAGCAAAACCAGTAAAAACAGGGAATCCACAAAACAAGGAGCTAGACAGCAAGGATCTGCCCAAAAAAGCTAACAAACCATAACCCAAAAACACTCAAAAGCAATCCTACAGACCTCATAAACCTGCAACACCCTACACAACCGCATCTAGCCAAGATAAACCACAAGAGGCCAGCACATCAAATAGCAATGAGCTGCTCCTTAAAAGAGCAAGGTTGAGGCTTCAAGTCGCTGGCGATAGCAAGTTGAACAGCTCTAGGAATGTCTTCAAACCTGGAGAAGAAGCAGTCCTTCAACTTAGAGAAACACAGGGCATCTGCTGGCCTATTGAGGGAGTGACAAATACTATATATGTCAAGATTCTTGATCCTTTTAACCAGCATTCTTTTAATCTGAAAAAGCTTCCAATCAACCGAGGAGCTGTGACCAAGAAGATGCACATCAGGATGGGAGATCCGCAAGCACTGGAAAGTCAAATTTCTAGCTCGCACCTCACAAATAATCTGCATCAAACCCTGCAGGAAATGTTTACGAGCCGCAACAAATTTAATAGCAGCAACAAACATACCATATCGATCCCGGATCACTGCAGCCAATCTAGAGTTATTCTCTCCAATATAAATAGCAAAATTGCATGTGTTTCCTTTAACAGTTGGCTTCCAAGGCATCCAAGACAATCTGTCCGACTTAACAAACCTGGGGGTGACATGGAGCACTTTACAAACATTGATAGCCAAAGAGTCTTGATTGCAAGGGGCCTTAATAGAGTTAACGAGGATCGCAGCCCATCTGAAAATGTTGCATTTACTAAATACCCCTGGCTTATCATTATAGACCATCCTATTTCTGAAGTTCCATATGTCCCACAAGCAGCAGCTAATGAGGCCAAACCCTAAGCAGTCTTTAAAAATATTGAGATTCACTGAAGTTCCCCAATCATAACAAAGCTGGTGAATCGTCGCCGGCTTTCTTTTACAGAATATAGGGCAAATAAAATCCCACATCAGGTTAGCTTTATTGCTATGCAGGAGTAAATGATCCATAGTTTCAATGCTTGACTCAATGCAGCAGACACATTTGCTAGCAATCTGGCAGCCAGTTTTGATGACATTATCATGAGTGGGGAGGGCTGAGTGCAGGACCTTCCACAGGAAGCAGGAGACTTTTGCAGGGATAAAATAGCTCCAGATGACTTCGAAATTTTTAATACAAGGCTGAGGGAGGCTGAAGCTCTTCAGGAAGTTGGCTGTGGTAACCATACCACTAGTGTCCCCTTCCCAAACTAATCTGTCTGAGATGTTTTCAGACAAATCCTCTCCAATGGACAGATAAATACGGGGGTTCATATTATGCAAAAATTGTCTTCTGCAAACCGGATTCTGAACTACCTCTTTAATTTGGTAATTCCTTAAACTCTTAGGACATTCTATGGCAATACCCCTGCAGAAATCAGTAATAGAGGTTTTGCCATTCCCTAGGATCCACCGGCAGTTCAGGGAGATACTACTGGTATTCAGTTTGTTGGGATGGGCGAAGGTATGGTTTCTTTAAATCTTGCTGCGGAGTGAGACAAGGAGACCCCCTTTCTCCGGCGCTTTTTGTGCTGGCTATGGAATGGCTATCAAAGGCAATTAACCACTCTGTCAGCGAAGGTGATCTGAAAGCTTTTAAATCTAAAAGAGGCACCATACAAATCAACCATCTTCTTTTTGCAGATGATATATTGATCTTCACTAAGGATTGTCCGCAGTCAGTTAACAATCTCATGTCCCTCCTCAATAAATTCTGCAATTTATCAGGGCAAGTCCTCAACCCTTCCAAAAGCCAGGCCATTTTTTCTAGAGGTACGAGCGCAGAAAGGAAAGCAGAAATTCTGAATATTACCCAGTTTGCTGAGGCCACTCTTCCTACGAGATATCTGGGTGCTCCTCTCCTTCAAGGCAGGATTAAGATGATTTATTTTGAGGACATTCTGGAAAAACTGCGTCACACTATTGGGGGATGGACAAGAAATCTTCTCTCGATGGCGGGGAGGGTCACACTTATTCAGTCCGTCCTCAATTCTATGAGCCTTCATGTCATGGCTGTTCTCCCAATCCCGAAAGGTGTTCTCAAGATGATTGAAAGACTTTTTGCAAACTTCCTTTGGAACCAAGGCACGGCTAAGAAATATCACTGGATCCGTTTTGAATTGGTTTGCAGACCCAAATCCATGGGGGGTTTGGGCCTCAGAAGCCTTTCTGACAATATGCTAGCCTTTCATGGCAAGCTTGCCTGGGATTTTTTGCAACAGAAATGTCTTTGGGCTCGATACGCTAAGTCGAGGTTTATTATTGGAAAAAAGGGATCACCTATTTGGAATGCTATTGATCATCTGATTTCCTATCTGAAATCTCAGTCGATTTGGGATCCTGGGGATGGTACAATGAAGATTGACAAATTATGCTGGCACTTTGATATTCGTTGCTTAAGTGATCTACAAGGGAAATCTGTTAAACAGGTTTTTGATAACCCTTCAACCAGATTTGCGTTCATTTCTAGACTTCCTAACTTTGCTGTCAGCTACTATAATAATCTCAGATTGTGGAATAATGCGGCAAATCTGAGATGGACAGGGAATTCTTCTGGTTTGTTTACCGTCAAAGCCTTTTTGAAGACTTTTTGTACAAAACATAATATTCTAGATTGGGCTATTGCGATTTGGCGAAAGTGGCTTCCTCCTAAGATCACCTTGTTTATGTGGCGACTGCTCTTGCGAGGTCTGCCAACTGATGATAATATCCGTCGAATTGGTATTCTCATTACCTCGAGATGTTGCTGCTGCTTTAACTCTGAGGAATCTCTGGCTCACTTATTCTTTAGAGGGAATTGGGCTAAGGATATGTGGAGTATTCTGGCTGCTGCATTTTCTTGTGCTAGACCGCTTTCTTTTAATTCCCTGATTCGTTTTTGGGCCTCTCCTGCCAAAAAAAATGATTATTGTAGCTGTCTTAAATTTGGCTTAGCTTGTTTTGGTCTTTGGGAGATTTGGAATGCCAGGAATAACTTTCTACATGATAAGGTTGAGGGCTGCAACCTTATTTCTAAACTTTCCTACTGGGCTCGTGTGTTGGTCTTTCTTATACCAGGAATTCATTGGGATGATAAGTATATTAGGAGAGCCTTGTTCTTCTTTGATATACAGCAGAACTGCAATACTCTAATTACGGGGAGCTGGAAGATGTGGAAACCTGGTCTGCATGGTATTTGTGTTGATGTCCATATCACCGATATATGTGGAGCTGCATTATTTAGATCCCACCAAGGTAAATTTATTTTTGCTTGTACAATGTATGCTCAAAGTGGCCTTGCTGGAGAACATTTTTTGGATTTTCTACAACACATTATTTCTGCTGCCAAGCAGCGCAATATCTCTCCAACATTGATTCAGAGCTCTCACTTTGATATGCCTGCGGTTAATAAACACAACTACATAACTGGTCCATGGCATCTTGCTCACGGTATAAGATCTCTATTTGAGCAGTTTGGTATACAGAAAATGAGGCGCATTCCCCTTTATATTAATCAAGCGGCAGTTTGTTTGGCCCTTTCTTGTCCACAACCCATGGAGGTTAGTGAAATTCTGCTCCTTCCAAAAGCTGTTCAAATTTGTATTCGGAATGACTTGAGGTTTTTGCCGATTTTCTGCCCAAGATCTCCTGGCAGCAGCACTGGTGAGCCTTACTCAGCCCCTTCTAGCATTACAATTACGCAAGATGACACATATCTTGATAGAAACACCAATGCCCATAGATCGAGGTTGCGAGATGACATGTGTATTTAGCTCCAGCAGTGTGTTCATGGAGTTAAAAACTTATCTTGGTCTCTGTAGCTTGCTGTTTCCTTTTGATCCGTCCGGTTCTTCATTGGTTGCTGTCAGCCTGGTTTCTTATGGCTCTCACACTTTGAAGCTTTGTTGGGTTTGGGGCTGGCATAACAATTATAGGTGTGATACAGTGGATAATTCCTTGGCTTTTTATAGCCTTTGCCTTGAGGTTAGTTCTCCTGGTAGTTCTTGCGGACACCAAGCTTTAGAGATTGCCATATTTTGGTTTTTAAAGGTATGTTTCCTCCTTTTAATTAGTCATGTGGTCTATCCGGCCTGCAAGCATGTGTATTCTATTATCATTGTTTGTCCTAGGTGTCATCAACACCCTTTATTTGCCTCTCGGTTGAGCTGGGTTTATAATCTGTTCGGTGTTTTTAAGTTGGAAATGTTTTCCAATTGGCACTTGAGGATCAAGCTCAACTTCCTTTGTATGCGCCATGATCCAGGCTTTTTGGATCCTTTTAATAAAGTTCAACTTCCTTAAAAAAAAAAAAAAAAAAAAAAGAAATAAAAGGGGTAATAGTTTTCCAAATCCAAGAGCCTCTGCCTCCAATGGAAAATCTGCTCCTAGCATGTTTAGCCCACAAGGAAGAATTGAGTAGGTAATTCCAGGCTAGTTTCCCTTGCAACGCTGACATAACCTGCTGCAAAATTCTGATCCCTAGACCTCCAGCATTAGAGGGCAAGCAGACTGTCTCCCACTTAACCCAATGATGTCGAGAAACCCCTCCAGAGTCCCACAAAAAATTCCTTATGACCTTATCTATCTCCCTTATCGTACCTTTAGGAACAGGTAGAACCGACATGCAGTGAATGGGAATGGATTGAAGTACTGCCTTGATTAAAGTGATCCTCCCGGCCATAGAAAGGAAAGATTTCATCCATCCAAGAAGCCTCCCTTTAATACCATCAACAATCCCCTGAAAATAGGAAATTCTAGGCCTCCCTGGAAATAAAGGGGCTCCTAAATACCGGACAGGGAAAGCACTAGGGATAAATCCCGACATTTGAATAATCATAGCTTTCCTATCATTATTAATATGCTTGGAAAAGAAAACCTTGCATTTTCTTTCACTGAGTTGCTGCCCAGAATTAACGCAGAAGTATTTTAGAATCTGTAGAATTTTAGCAAAGGAGGTCCTCCCTCCGTTAGTGAAAACCAAAACATCGTCCGCGTAGAGAATATGATTGATGTTGGCAGCTTGAAGAGAAGACCAGTAGGGTTTTACACCTCCTCCCCTCCTACCCGCCCTCTTCAGCATTCTGGAGAGGAATTCCATAGCCACAACGAAGAGGCTGGCAGACAAAGGATCCCCCTGCCTCAGCCCCCTATTAGATTTAAAATGCCCAAAGGTTTTCCCTCTGATCCGGATAGAATACCAACAATTGCTAATATTCCGGTAGACAAGATCGCACCACTTCTCGTCAAAACCTAAAGCCCTCATACCTCGGATAATAAAGACCCAAGAAATTCTATCATAGGCTTTTGCCATATCTATTTTAATCATCACATTACCCCCATGGACTTTTTTGTTGATATCTGAAACTAGATCATGAGCCAGCGCAATGCTATGCTGGATGGACCTCCCAGGGATGAAACCTGATTGTTCCGGGCTGATAATTCTGTCAAGGAGGGGACGAAGCCTATCATTTAATATCTTAGAAATGATCTTGTGGAAAAAATTGCAGAGGCTGACCGGTCTTAATTGATCGAGAGAGGTAGCGTTCTTAACTTTCGGAATGAGAGTAAGCACCGAAGCTGAGATGCATTTGGGAAGGCTGACACCCTTAAAGAAAATCTGGACTGCTTCTATAATGTCTTCTTTAATGATATTCCAACACGACTGGTAAAAAACACCTGTGAACCCATCTGAACCCGGGGAGCTGTTCTCTGGCAGATTAGAAACAGCGCGCCAGATCTCGTCTTCATCAGGAATACCACTCATCTTGCAATTATCTGAGGCAGAAATCATGGGCCGAATATTATTAAAGAAGCTCCTATCAGGAATGGCAGAGAACCCTCCAAGTAATCCCTGAAAGAAGCCTGTGGCCAGAGATCCAATATCCTCCCGGTCATCTGAAACCAAACCCGAGGGGAGAGTAACTTTAAAATTATTGGCAGCCCTTCGAGCCTTAATAGCTGCGTGAAAAAGCCCAGTGTTCCTATCCCCCTCCTGCATCCAGCCTATCTGGGATTTAGCGTTTAGAAATAACTGTCTATCATCTAGAGCTGTTAGGAGCCTCTTTTGACAATGAACTAGATCTTCCTCATTTTCCGTACTCCAACAATTCTGAAGGGCAAATTCATTATCCTCCACTTGTTTACTGAGAACACTGATCTTTTGATTAATATCCCCATAGACATTCCAATTCCAACTCCGCAGCCCACTTCTCAATCTTTTGAGTTTAGCATAGCAATTAATTAAGGGGTTGACATGAGCCCGAGCATCCCAAGAACTCTGAACAAAGGAGTGCAAATCAGCATGCTTAATCCAGGCTGGATTGAAACTGAAAAAGCTTTGCACATGTTCTTTTCTACTAAAGGAGATCAACAAGGGGCAATGGTCAGATTGTATACGAGGAAGATGTGCAGCTAGCCCATTAATAAGCACTCTATCAAGCCTCATCCATATACACCTCAGACCCGCTTGATTATTACACCAGGTGAATTTATTACCAGAAAATCCGACATCCGTAAGACCATTGTCAGCAATAAAACTATTGAAATCTGAGGAAGCCTTGTTTCCGAATTTTTGACCACCTTTTTTCTCACCAGCATGAGAAACTGCATTGAAATCTCCCATAACAATCCAGGGATCTGTGATACAAATGGCCTCTTTGGCAAGATTCTCCCATAACACCAATCTGTCAATTACTTTGTAGGACGCGTAAACAATAGAGCAAATAGACTTAATACCAGACGCAGTAATGGAAACTTCACAGGAGATATGTTGCGAACTGATATTTAATACAGAAACATCCAATGAATCCTTCCAAAATATCCAAATATGATTATTGGTAGGGTTCCCCTGCATAAATCTAGAGAAGCCTAACTTCCTAGCGATAGAAAAAAATTTATCCCCTTGCATTTTAGGCTCTAGCACAGCACAAAACGAAATATCATGCTTGATTAATAAACTTTTTAGGAAGCAGATTGTACCTCGGTTTGCAATCCCTCTCACATTCCAGCAAAGTCCTTTAATCATTGATCCACCTTGGAAAGACAGTGCTTGCTGCCAGGTATAATGCAATCTGAAAGAGCATCCGCAAATCTTCTATCCGCTCTACTTCTACCAGGGCTCCTTGAGCTTCCAGCTTTATCCAAAATGTTTTTATAGTGTTGAAGGGATCCAGGATGAACTAGCACTCCTAGCTCCTCATTGAAGAAAATTTTATTGGGGCTTTGCTTCCTTAGCCGAAGCTCAGCTTCTGAAAAATCGTTTGGAGGAGCTTTAACCCTTTCCCCGGAGCTATCTTCCTCTAGACCAACATCGGACTAATTTGAAGCATCCACCTTAGAGGGTTCCCCCTCACAGAAACTGACCGTAGAGACCCCTTTCCGGGGAACCTTCCTAGACCTTGCGCCAACCCCTTCTTTTATCACCACTGTAGGAGGGGCCTCTGTAGCACCCAAGTCCATCCGAGCAGCCTCAAAAGGCTTAACACTGAGATCACAGGGGGTGAATTCCTCCAGAGTCCTAGATTTATTTTTCCCAACCTTGACCCAACCGGTATCCCCCGTCTGATTGGGAACTTTAGCCAAAGCTCCTTCTTTCGAGATTACCACCAAGGATCCACCTTTTTTTGCCTTAATGGTATCAAAAGACTGTTTGACCTTCCGACACATAGCTAAAAGATGCCCATGAACCTTGCATTTGCTACAATATGCTAGTTTTGTCTCAACGACAATAGATTGCCACAAACCCTGATTATCTGGTAGAGAAATCCACACGGCCTCCGGTAAACTCTGGGTAACATCTAGCTCAACACAAGCGCGAGCATACTTAACTGAAGTACAAGCTTTAGTTCTATCATCCACTGCAATAAAATACCCAAAGGTAGAGACTATCGCCTCAATGAAGGCGCTGTCATAAAGAGGGAGAGGGAGATTTGGTAGTCTTACCCACACCGAGGTGCTCGTAGATTCACTCTTAGGATTGTAGTCGGCTGACCATCTAAAAAGTCGGAAAAAGGCGTGTCCAACCTTTGAGAGGGATGACGACAAGACATTCCGGATGTCAGCTTCTGAATCCAGTATAATTAAGATATGCCTCGCATCCCAAATCTCACTGAGGGTAGCTCTTCCGGAGACGGACAAGCTCGCCTGGAAAGCTTTTTGGATCTCACCCAAACTAGGCCTGCCAACAGTGAATTTGGCAATGAGAGAGAAGGCGAACCTCTTGGCACCAGCTCCAAGCTCAGGTCCCGAGAAGCTGATAGACGGCCGGCCGTCTTTTAACCCGACTTGCCTGGACGGAAGAATAATGGGGCTGAATCTCGGCTTCAGAGGAGGCCTCACTGAGGCGACTGTGTTGGCGAAGGACCGAGATAAGGGCGGAGAGCTTAACGAGGGAGTAGAAGCAGTGGGAGCAAGCGGCTCTGGCGGCAGAGCCGGCGGGGCGGAGCCCATGCCGGGAACCCTAGATTCGGTCGACTATAGGAACGGAGCTTTTAATTCGGAGCTAGTCCTCTCCAATGATGATAAAAGTGAGAGCTCTGAATCAATGAGAGCTCTGAATCAATCGAAAGAGGGGTTGTTTCTCTCTCAAAGGAAGTACACGCTTGATCTTTTGTGTTTAGCAGGAAAACTTGGAGCAAAACCAGCTAAGACTTCACTTGAGGAAGGTTACAAGGTCATTCGAGAGGGGGATATTGATGAAAAGCCGTTGGAAGACGAAAAGCAATATAGAAGGATGGTTGGTAAGTTATTTTATTTGACTATCACGAGACCTGACATTTGTTTTGCTGTGAATCAGGTGAGCCAGCACATGCAAGGGCCAAAGATGCATCATTGGCGCATGGAGAGGATCCTTAGATACCTCAAAGCCACGGCTGGACAAGGCATTTGGATGGGACGCAATAGGAGCACGGAGATTGTCGGCTATTGTGATGCTGATTGGGCAGGAGATAGGACGGATAGGAGATCGACCACAGGCTATTGTACCTTTATTGGAGATAACTTGGTTACTTGGAGTGAGGAGTCCAACCAAAGGCTCGGAAAATTAAAGACACAGTTAGATGATGTTCTTAGTCAAAAAGAGGCTATGACTAAGGATAAAGCTAGAATATCTTGGATCAAAGATGGGGATAGAAATACTGCCTTTTTCCATGCAGCCATCAAAGCTAGACGGAATTATGCACGTATGAATTTACATCGTGAAGATGGAACAATGACTTGCAATGGAAAGGAAATAGGAGATGCTGCCGTCCAATATTTCAAACATCTTTTCAGTGGGTACACGCCTCCTCCTAATCTGTCGGATATGGAATTAATTAACGCAGTTATATCTGAAGATTTTAACAATAATTTCATAGCTATCCCGCAAAACGAAGAAATCCTTGACACAATTCGTGAAATGAATATCAACGGGGCCCCAGGTCCGGACGGTTTCAGTGTTCCCTTTTATTTAAAATTCTGGTATTTGATTGAAGAGGATTTCAGTAAAGCGGTGCAAGGCTTCTTCAAAGGTTTTCATCTCCCAGCTTCTTGGTCGTCGACAGCTCTGTCCCTCATTTCGAAAACTGCCAATGCTACCTGTATTGATCACTTAAGACCTATCAGCTTGTGCAATGTGAGTCATAAGGTCATTTCTAGCATTCTGAACAAGCGCCTTAGTGGAATCCTTCCTTCTATTATCAGTGAGGAACAAGCTGGATTTATTAAAGGCAGAAATATCCATGCAAATCTTGCTCTAGCCCATGACCTTGTTCATAGTATTCACAAACCTGGAACAAGTGGGAACTTGTTAATTAAACTGGATATGTCCAAGGCATATGATCGTCTATCTTGGTCTTTCATTATGAATGTCCTTCGAAGGCTAGGCTTCTAGGAACCTGTATGTGATCTGATTTTCAGATGTATCTCTTACAACTGGTATTCGGTCTGCTGGGAAGGTAGACAATATGATTTCTTTAAATCCAGTTGTGGGGTTCGACAAGGAGACCCTCTGTCGCCGACTCTTTTTGTTATTGCTATGGAATGGCTGTCTAAAGCCATTAACAATGCTGTTCATACAGGAGCAATGAAACCGTATAACACGAAGAGGGGGGCTCTACGGGTTAACCATCTTCTATTTGCAGATGATATTCTGATCTTCACAAGGGACTGTCCCCAGTCTATTGAAACTCTCATTTCGATTCTCAATAATTTCTGCAAAATATCTGGACAGATCCTCAACCCATCTAAGAGTCAGATAATTTTCGGTAAAAATACCAGTGAGGACAAGAAGGCACAAATCATTGCCTTAACCCATTTTGTGGAGACAAACCTGCCCACAAGGTATCTTGGAGCCCCACTAATGCAAGGCAGAATTAAGAAGATATACTTTGAGAACATTCTTGATAAATTGCGTAAGACGATTAGGGGTATTCATGGATTGAACGCAGCGAGAGTGAGTGAGTGAGTGAGTGAGAGTTGAGTGAGCTCGAGAGTGAGGAAATCTAGGGCTCCCGTCATGGGCCCAGCTCTGCCTCCCGAGCCCCCTGCTCCGGGGGGAGATGCTTCCGCGCTGGGCGCCTCTCCCGTCTCCTCCAGTTTGCCTCGGTCTTTTGCTGCCTCGGTCGCCTCTGCGAGGCCTCCTTTGAAGCCGAGATTCAACCCCATTTCTCTTCCCTCCAGGCAGGTTGGCGTTAAGGACGGACGCCCGTCCATCAGCTTCTCTGGATCTGAAATTGGAGCCGGAGCTAAGAGGTTTGCTTTCTCCCTCATTTCCAAATTCACTGTTGGTCGGCCAAGGCTGGGGGAGATCCAAAAAGCCTTTCAGGCCAACTGGTCTATTGCTGGTAGAGCTACTATCAGCGAGATTTGGGATGCGAGGCATGTCCTTATCATTCTGGATTCCGAAACTGACATTAGGAGTGCACTGTCCTCCCCCCTAACTAAGGTTGGCCATGCCTATTTTCGATTATTTCGTTGGACAGCAGATTTCAACTCTAGGAAAGAGTCAACGACCACCACAGTGTGGGTTAGATTACCCAACCTACCTCTTCCTTTGTATGACAGCGCTTTCATTGAGGCGATAGTGTCCACATTTGGGAGTTTTGTTGCAGTGGATGATAGAACGAAGGCTTGTGTGTCGGTGAAATTTGCCCGTGCCTGCGTGGAGCTAGATGTCACTCAGGATTTACCGGATTCTATCTGGATTTCTTTACCGGATAGTCAAGGCTTCTGGCAATCGATCGTTGCGGAGACCAAAATCTCTTATTGTGGCAAATGCAAAGTACATGGGCATCTCTTAGATATGTGTCGGAAGATCAAACACATCAATCCTTTGGCTAAGGCTAAAGACGGAGGTTCTACCTTAATCACCCCGACTACAGGGGGCACGACTACCTCCCTCATTCCCTCCGGGAATCCCCCTTTTGATAAAGAGCCTGCTGATTGGGTGAAAGTTGGGAAAAAAAATATTCTTCGAAAGGGAAGGACCCCATCCTGGCCAGACCCCCCGGAAATGCTATTGATGATTTTGAAAAGAATCTGCATTCTGTTGAGGATACCAACTTAGCAGTAGTCAGTGCTGGGGAGGGAGCAGGATCTAGCAAGATTGATAGGAATCTTGCGAAGGGTATTAACGGGGGAATGCTTAAAACCATCCCGAATGATTTTTCTGAAGCTGAGCTCAGGCTGAAGAAGCAAAGTCCCAACAGGATTTTTTTCAACGAGGAGTTAGGGGTTCTCGTTCACCCTGGCTCCATCCAGCATTATAAAAATATTCTGGATAAGGTAGGAAGGTCTAGAAGTCCTGGAAGAGTCAGAGTGGATAGAAGATTTGCGGATGCTCTTTCTGATTGTATCATCCCTGGCAGCAAGCACTGCCTGCCCAACGTGTCTCAATGATTAAAGGTCTCTGCTGGAACGTGAGGGGAATTGCAAATCGAGGTACCATCTGTCTTTTAAAAAGTTTAATTTCCAAGCATGATATATCCTTGTGTGCTATTCTAGAGCCCAAATTGCAAGGTAAAAAAATTATTTCTATCGCTAGGAAACTAGGTTACAATAAGTTTCTGCAGGGGAACCCCTCCAATAGGCATATCTGGATCTTTTGGAAGGACTCCATCTCAGTGTCCGTGTTAAATATTAGCTCTCAACACATTTCTTGTGAAGTGCTTATTCCTGCTTCAGATTATAAGTCCATTTGCACAGTGGTCTATGCTTCCTACAAAGTTATCGACAGAGTGCTTCTATGGGATAATCTGGCCAAAGAGTCCTCGACTATCTCTGATCCTTGGGTCATTATGGGAGATTTCAATGCTGTTTCCCATGCTGGGGAGAAAAAAGGAGGGCAGAAATTTGGTAACAAGGCCTCCTCAGATTTCAATAGTTTTATTGCTGGTAGTGGGCTTTTGGATGTCGGCTTCTCTGGCAACCCCTTCACTTGGTGCAATAATCAAGCGGGGTCGAGGTGCATTTGGATGAGGCTGGATAGGGTTCTCATCAATGGGTTGGCTTTGGCCCGTTTCCCGGAATTAAAAGTGGTACACCTCCCTCGCATTCAATCTGATCACTGCCCGCTATTGATATCTTTCAGTAAAAAAGATCATGTGCAAAGCTTTTTCAGTTTCAACCCTGCCTGGATCAAGCATGAGGATCTGCAATCCTTTGTCCGGAACTCTTGGACTGTTCGTGCGCATGCCAATCCTTTAATTAATTGCTATGCCAAACTTAAAAGGCTAAGATCAGGCCTGAGAACCTGGAATTGGAATGTGTTTGGGGACTTCAATCAGAAAATTAGAGACCTCAGCAAACAAGTGGAGGATATTGAATTTAACCTTCAGGTCAGTTGGGATCCGGATAGCGAGGAAGACCTTGTTCTTTGTCAAAGGAGGCTGCATACAGCTTTAAATGATCGCCATCTTTTTCTCAGTGCTAAATCTCAGCTGGGATGGATGCAGGAAGGAGACAGGAATACTGGTCTCTTTCATGCAGCCATTAAGGCTCGAAGGGTTGCAAATAATTTTAAGGTTACCCTCCCCTCGGGCTCAGTTTCTGATGATCGTGACGAGATTGGTTATTTAGCCACAAGTTTTTTTCAGGACCTTCTTGGAGGCTTCTCTGCTATTCCCGAGCGGAACTTTTTCGACAATTTCCGACCCAGAATTTTCCCTTCAGATAATGCTAAGCTGAGTGCTATCCCTGATGTCCATGAAATCTGGTCTGCTGTGACCAATCTTCCGGAGAATAGTGCCCCTGGTCCAGATGGCTTCACAGGCTCCTTCTATCAGTCCTGCTGGAATATTATTAAAGAAGACATTGTAGAAGCTGTCCAACTGGTGTTTAAAGGCGTCAGCCTTCCAGAGTGCTTCTCAGCCACTGTTCTCACTCTTATTCCGAAAGTTAAGAATGCCACTTCCCTAGACCAATTAAGACCAGTCAGTCTTTGTAATTTCTTTCACAAGATTATATCAAAGATTTTAAATGATCGGCTTCGCCCGCTTCTGGACAGATTTATTAGCCAGGAACAATCAGGATTCATTCCTGGGAGGTCCATCCATCATAGCATAGCGCTGGCTCATGATCTGGTGGCAGATATCCATAAAAAGGTTCATGGGGGTAATGTTTTGCTCAAAATAGATATGGCGAAAGCTTATGATCGGGTCTCTTGGGTTTTCCTTATTCGAGGGATGAGAGCTCTTGGGTTTGATGAGCCTTGGTGTGATCTCGTTTATCGGAATATCAGCAACTGCTGGTACTCGATCCGGATTAGAGGGAAAGCCTTCGGTCACTTTAAATCGAATAGGGGGCTGAGACAGGGGGATCCCCTGTCTGCGAGTCTGTTTGTCATAGCTATGGAATTTCTTTCCAGGGGTTTGAACGAGGCTGGAAGGGTAGGAGGAGGCATTATGCCTTATTGGTCTTCTCTTCAAGCTTCGAATATTAATCATATCTTATATGCAGATGATGTCCTGATTTTTACCAATGGTGGGAAAGGCTCCTTCGCTAAAGTATTGGAGACTCTCAATTAGTTCTGTATTAATTCCGGACAGCAGCTGAATGAAAGGAAATGCAAGGTTTTCTTCTCCAAAAATATTAACATTGCTAGGAAAGCTAGTCTGTTAAATATTTCAGGGTTTCTTCCCAGCAGTTTCCCAGTTCGTTATTTAGGGGCTCCTTTGTTCCCAGGGAGGCCCAGAAGGTCTTATTTTCAGGGGATAGTGGATTCTATCAAAGGGAGGATTTTAGGATGGATGAAATCTTTTCTATCTATGGCTGGGAGAATTATTTTAATCAAGGCTGTGTTGCAATCCATTCCCTTACATTGCCTGTCAGTCATTCCCGTTCCCAAAGGATTGTTGAAGGAAGTAGATAAAGTTATTAGGAACTTCTTGTGGGACTCCGGCGGGGAGTCCAGGCATCATTGGGTTAATTGGGGACACGTTTGTACGCCTTTGAGTGCTGGGGGATTGGGGATTAACGTTCTCCAGAAAACTATGTCAGCGTTGCAAGGGAAGCTGGCTTGGAATTTCCTGCTCAACTCTTCCTTGTGGGCTAATCATGCTAGGAGCAGATTTTCCATTGGAGGAAGAGGCTCCTGGCTATGGAAAACCATCTCCCCCTTTATTTCTAGCATCTCTTTGAACTGTCGCTGGATTCTTGGGAACGGCAGAACCTCTGCCCTTAATTTCTGCGAAGGCATTGCCTTGGATTGTCCTAAGAGGTTAAGGCATCTGCAAATCAAGGAAGTTCTCCATAATCCAGAGTGCAGAAGAGATTTCTTGCTCAATAGAAATCCGCGGATTTTTCTGTCCATTAGGGACAACTTCTCTGAAGATTTTTCAGATAGATTAGTCTGGGAAGGGGACTCTAGTGGCATGGTTACTACAGCTAACTTTCTGAGGAGTCTCGGTCAGCCCTCTACCAGTGTAAAAAAATTTGAAGTCATATGGAGCAATTTCATTCCCTCAAAGGTTTCTTGCTTTTTATGGAAGGCTCTTCACTCAGCCCTTCCCACCTATGAAAACATCATCAAAATTGGTTTTCAGGCTGTTAGCAAGTGTGTCTGCTGCATTGCTCCTAAGCTTGAAACGATGGAGCACCTGTTTTTTCACAGCGACAAAGCCCAGGTGGTCTGGAATTTCCTTTGCCCTATTTTTTGCAAAAGCAGGCCCCTGTCTTTTCATCAGTTCTGCTACGATTGGGGTATTTCGGCTGACTTTAATTCTTTTAAAGATTGCTTAGGCTTTGGCCTTATTAGCTGTTGCTTGTGGGATATTTGGAAATTTCGTAATAAAATGATTTTTGATGATCAACCGAGAGTTTTCAGTAAGTGTAACATTTTTAGATGGACTACTGCCCTTGTTAACATTATTAAAGCTCCCTGCCATCAAGACTACCTGTCTGCTAATGTTTGCAAAGCCCTGCGAGTTAGCCCCGAAGTGATTAAGTCGGATAGAGTGAGTTGGGCTTTTTGGCAGCCGTCTAGTAAGGGCAATACTTGTAACATTGCTATAGTTATTGGTGTGGATTCCTCCCGTCTGGCTGCGGTGATTCGAGATAGCTACGGGTGCTTTGTTGCTGCCCTCAAATTTAGTGCGGCTCGTAAGAACTTTTTGCAGGGCCTGCTGCAGCTCCTTTGTGAAATGAGATCCAGGAACTTGGCCTTTCAGTGCGTTCGGATCTCCCATCCTGAGGTGATCCAGCTGGGACACAATAGTTTGGTGGATTGGAAATTTTTTCAGGTTAAAATGTTGTTGGTTAAAAGGCTAAAGCTCATTGATGTCTTCAAAATCAGCCCCTCTCTTAACCGGCCAGCGGATGCGTTGTGCTTCTCCGAGGCTAATCTTTTTTTCTCTGCCAGCTTTGGAGACATTCCGAAGGCAGTTCAACGTGCGATCGCCAGCGATTTAAAGGCCCAACCCTGCTTTGTTATGGAGCAGCGCATAGACCTCTAAATTGAAGTTCCCTGCGTTTTCTTTATGGCTCCATCTTTTATCTGGCTGAGCCTTTTTTCTTTTTGCTTCTATTGGTCGGGTTCTCTTATTGCTCCCTCTTGTCCATTTGTTTTTGCTGTTGGCTTAGGCCTCATTGGGCTGTCTCAGCCAGATTTTTGGAGTGATCTGCCTTGCTTTCCAAGTTCTCTGACCAGGCTGGTGGATTGCGCAGGCTTGCTCAGGCCCCTCTAGTGTCCTTGGCTGCTGGTTTTTTGGGTTGGATAGTTCCCAACATGTGGGTTCATCCTTCCTTCCCTTGCTAGTGGGGATTCCTTCCCCTTTTGTACTGCCCGATCCAGGCTGTTTGGATCTCATGTCATATAGATATTCTGCTTGTTAAAAAAAAAAAAAAAAAAAATTGCGTAAGACAATTGGTGGCTGGACAAAAAATCTTCTATCGATGGGAGGACGGGTGACTCTAATTCAATCGGT
Source organism: Umbilicus rupestris (assembly GCA_963678935.1). Taxonomy (NCBI): domain Eukaryota; kingdom Viridiplantae; phylum Streptophyta; class Magnoliopsida; order Saxifragales; family Crassulaceae; genus Umbilicus; species Umbilicus rupestris. Next base: position 9,465,897 of record OY787612.1, read on the forward strand.
GCTGAGTTCTATGAGTTTACATGTCTTGGCTGCTCTTCCTATTCCGAAAGGCGTTCTCAAAAAGGTAGAAAGCCTTCTTGCCAATTTCTTATGGGATCAGGGCTCAACTAAGAAATTCCACTGGATTCGTTATGAATTGGTTTGCAGGCCTAAACATATGGGGGGCTTAGGAATCAGAAGCTTGGCTGATAACATGCTTGCCTTTCAAGGCAAACTTGCCTGGGACTATCTGCAACAAGGCAGTCTTTGGGCTCGTCATGCTAAATCGCGATTTCTTATTGGAAAAAATGGATCTCCTCTATGGAATGCTATTAATCATCTGATTCTTTATCTGAGAAATAAATCGATTTGGGACGTTGGAAATGGATCTATGAAGATTGAGAGGCTTTACTGGCATGTTGGTATTCGCTGCCTAAGTGATATGCAGGGGTCAATCCATAAAACAGATTCTTGAGAATCCTTCTCGCAAGTTTTTGTTTCTGTCCGCCCTTCTGAGGCATGCTTACAATTACTACAATGATCTTAATTTGAAGGATAACTCAGCAAGGCTTATTTGGACAGATCATACATCAGGTTTGTTCTATGTTAAGAATTTTATTGAAACCTATAGTACGAAACATTTATCCCTTGGCTGGGCAAAAGCAATCTGGCAGCAATGGCTTCCACCAAAAATTACTCTGTTTATGTGGCGCTTATTTCTGCGTGGGCTTCCAACTGATGCAAATATTCGCAGAATTTTGCTGCTTTCGTAATGAAGAATCTGAATCCCATATTTTCTTTAATGGAAACTGGGCTAAGACTATGTGGCGTACGCTGGCAGATGCTTTTATTTGTGCTAGACCGTTGTCGCTGGAATCCTTTTTTCGATACTGGGTTAATCCTGTCCAGAAACGGAATGCCTTCTCCTGTTTTAAATTTGGTATGGCGTGCTATGGTCTATGGGAAATTTGGAGGGCTCGAAATAATTATTTACATGAGGGCAGCAAATGCGCCAACATGGTTGATAAGCTATATCACTGGGCTCGTGTATTAGTCTCTATAATTCCTGGGTTTCAATGGGATGACAAGCATACTAGGCATGCTCTATTCTTCTTCGATATTCAGACCATACACAAATCTCTCATCTCAGGGCGCTGAAAAATTTGGAATTCTGGAGCTATAGGTTCTTGTCTAGATATTCATATTTTGGATGACTCAGGGACTGCTCTCTTCAGAAATCAGCAAGGGAAATTCCTTCTTGCTGTTAAAATGCAGATTGAGAACTGTTGCTCAGGAGAAGTGTTGCTGAATTTTACTCAACAAGCTCTTCTTGTTGCTAAGCGCCATCGCATATCCACAGCAATGATTCAAAGTTCTCACTTCAATATGTTCTATGCCACCAAATCTAATCTAAAAGCTGTGCGTTGGAACCTTGTACACAAGGCTAGATACATGTTTGATCATCTAGGAATTCAGCAGCTACGGCGCACTCCAACCTACATATCTCAGATAGTCATCTGCCTTGCCTATACCTGTCCAAGCTCCATGGAGGAATCTGACTTTTCCCGGCTTCCCAAGGCAGCTCAAAGAAGCATTCAGCAAGACATGTTACAGCTCCCTGCGTTCTGCCCAATTTCTGAAGAAAACTCAGTTGATGAAGATCCTGTGATTAATTTGAGGGCTACAAGAACTCAGGATGATATTCATTTTTCCAGAAGAATTAATGAGCTTCAACACAACTTCAGAGATGATTTGGCAATATAACTCTGCTTGCTTCTTGGTGAAGGTCATGCCCATCCTTTGCCATCCTCTTTCCTTGTTGCAGTTTTTACCTGTTATTTTGATTCACGTTTCTGAGTTGGCTGATGTCAACCGGCGTTTGATGGACCTCCTTCTTTCCTTCGGAATCTATGGTGGTCTTGGGCTTCCCCAAATCATTTGGCTCTTCCTTTTAGTGCTGCTGCCTACTTTCCATCTCTGCAATTTTGGCGCAATGTTTAATGCTCTGGTTTTAGTGAGCTTTGGCCCCCAGGTTGACCACCTTGGTAATGTGGGCATGAATCATGCCCATAGTGTTATTCCTTTTTGGCTTTTAAGGGTATTGTCCTTCTTATTATGTAGACTTTTGCTTAAAACCCATTCTGTGGGTTCAGCCATTCGTCTTACTTCTCCTTGCCTCAGTGTTTTGTCCAGGTGCCAAAGGCGCCTTTTATTATCATTTAGGTTGAGCTGGGTTTATAATCTGTTCGGTGTTTTTAAGTTGGGAATGCTCTCCAACTGGCACTTGAGGATCAAGCTCAACCTCTTTTGTTTTCGCCATGATCCAGGCTCTTTGGATCCTTTTAATAAAATGAACATTCGATAAAAAAAAAAAAACTTGGTTACTTGGAGAAGCAAGAAGCAGAAGGTGATCTTATGTTCGAGCGCAGAGGCCGGGTATAGGGCGATGAGAAAGTTCACAAATGAATTGATCTGGATCAAAGCTCTCCTCAAAGACCTCGACATAGAGACTAGCACGCCTATCACCATCCATTGTGACAATCAAGCAGCCATCCACATTGCATCAAACTCAGTGTTCCATGAGAGGACAAAGCACATAGAAGTGGACTATCACAAGGTAAGGCAAATGGTAGAGAAAGGAGTGATCCAACTGTGCTATACAAAGAGCGAGGATCAACTAGCAGACATCTTCACCAAAGCTGCCAGCAACAAAGTGTGTGAGTCCATCCATTCGAAGCTTGGACTCACAAGTATTCCTTAAACATGACCCTTTCCGTGAGGGCTTGTACTCTTTTTTGTCCAAGGTATGGTTTTGTCCCAAGTGGTTTTCCTTTTTTCTTTTTTAAAAAAAAAAAAAAACCCATCCCGTTAGAGCCCCAACCCTAACACCCACCAGGAATCGAACCTGTGACATGGGGTTTATAATACACCACCACAACCACTAGGCTGACCCTTGGTGGGCACCAAGTGGTTTTCCATATTTGGGTTTTTTAATGAGGCAAGTCTTCATGGTTCCAAGCTTGGCTAGTTCCTAGAGTCATGATTGAGGGGGAGTATTGAGAATGAAGACATAAGCTGCATATACACGATTTAAGAGAGTCTTGGAAAGCTTGCCTGTTCGGTGTTTTTTGGTCGAGTTTTATGTTCGATCAACACTTGAGGGCTTTTTTTCTGTTTTTCTGTGGATATTGGGCGGGTCTGGGTCGTCCTCCAGATTTTGTATTCACCTCGATCCAGGTTTTTTGGATCTCATATCAATAAAGGCCGTTTTTGGGTAAAAAAAGGGAACAAGAGAAAATCTGGGAGTCTTGGAAAGCAAGTTGGAAACAAGAGGAAATCTTGAAGAATATTTAGGAGAATATTATTTAGGAGAATATATCTCCTTAGTAGCTGGCGTGTGGATTCCTAAAGGGTGTTGGGATCATTATCTACTTGCCTAAAGTTAGATTTCCTAAACGTAGTCATGTAATCCTATATAAACAATGTATTCGTGTAACCCTAATATCAAGAAAGAAAACTTCTATTCTCAAATCTGATTTTGGCATTACCATACTCGCAGTCTCTTCATACTTTGAACCACATACTCTCAAATTCTTACACAGTGTCCTTCGCCCAAGCACAGTTGGACGCTACGTTTTTTTTTTTCAAACCCACCCCGTTAGCGCCCCAGCCCTAACACCCACCAGGAAACGAACCTGTGACATGGAGTTTATAATACACCACCACGACCACTAGGCTAGCCCTTAGTGGGCAGTTGGACGCTACGTTCAACGCCTATAGGGTATTGGATTATTTTATGCCGCCTAGGATGCAGCCAGTACCAGCACCACCAGGGTGGTTTCCAGGACAGCCGATTCCTCAAGAATATGTCATTGCGTAGGAGTCTTCATCATCCAGCGGATCTACAAACGACTCTATCGAGTTCTAGGGCAGTTTTTGTTTTCTTTCTTATTTATCTCTTTCCTTATCGTTTCTGTTATTTGGTAGCGTATTGCATGACCCGCCCTTGAGCATAAGTCGATCAGTGAGGACACGGCTATGTTCAATAGTGTGGGGTAGGGTAGCAGAGTCTGTTGTATCAGCACGTTTACCTTTATTAGCATGCATTAGTGGTAGCTAGGGCACGTCTTTTTTCAAATTTGTTTATGCTATGATGAAGACACTGATTGTATTAAATGTTGTTCGACTCTATGAGGTTTTGATGTGTACGATTTGCATGATTTCTGCAGTATTGTGATGTGAGTTACATGTTAATATATGTTCCTTTGAATTGAGATATTACAGGATGTAGAGTTGACAGAAAATGTCCTAGAGGGACTTGACAAACATTCAAAGGTTCAAGGCATTAGTCGCGTAGCGCGCTGAGTTTGTGGAGGTTGGCGCTTCAAATAAAGAGGGGTGAGACTTTCACTCCATCATGCAATGGTGGGATGAGAAAACAAACCGTCCTATCTCTAGTCCTAGTAACCGGGAATGGGTGGGTAACCCCTATTCTGCCTAGCGCTGAAAGGATGATGATAAAAAAGAGCGAGACGCACTCCATAGCTGTTATTCGAAGGCGATGATTGGAACGGTTCAAAAAGCAAATGCAAAAGGACAAGCAATTCACATTGGAGAGCAAAGCTCAAAAAGAAAATTCAGTGAAATGTGAAAGAGAAAAATCAGAAAAGCAATCGAGATGAGTGAAGTCTTCGGACCAGACAAAACAAGAAAGTTTCAAGAGTTGTCCTACCAAAGAGAAAAAGAAAAGTTGAGTTCCTCGTAGCTTGGATTTCTCACGTGCCAGAGAAAGAGAACTTAGCGTATGCGAGTGACTATGACCTCGAGCTGAAGAATGGAGTCAGGAGTCTAAAGAGGACTATCACCCAGTCATCCATTGAATTCCATCTTGACCTCTTAGGTAACATGTATCATTACGGTTTCTTGCTGATCATTATTGAAGAATGAATGTGAGTAAATTTTGATGAGCTGATTAGTGAGGACATCTCAAGTAAATTCAGTGTTTAGTCGTAGGCATATTAGAAGTGCTTCGAGTGTTGCGAGTCTTGTTTTGTTCTTGTTAGGGAGGAACAAGTCTAAGTGTGAGCTGGTTTGATGGGGTATATTTATACGACTCGTTAAACCGTTTAAACCCAACTATTTCAACATATTTTTATGTGAACAGTTACTTTTTAGTGTTGTTTGCATTTCAGGTGTTTGGGATACATGAAAAGACACTTGCGACTTAAAATGGTGTTTTTTTATAGAGCCGAATGCGAGAATCGACGTTGGAAGGAATTGAGTGTACAACTCAGTATGTTCCGCGCCAGCTGACAACATTAGCGTCGCGCGCCGGACCTTAATGTTTTCTTCGGGCGTACGAGTTAATGTCTTCATGGGGCGCGACCAAGGTATGATGACGTCAGCATCGGGCCCGCGGCCCGAAATCAAATTTTAGAGCCCGATCTCAATTAGGGTTTCGCAATCAGAGGAGAGAGCAGCTGGACGACGGAAGCTTGGAACGGAAGAACGGACGGAATTTTTCGAGGGACACGAAGTATTGCGTGAACAGTATTTTTCGGCGTGAACAGTAATCATGAACGGTGTTTTTTCATTCCTTTCAATTTAATGTGTTTTTTAGTCATGACTATGAGTAGCTAAATTTCTGTTTTAGTTTAGGGTTTTCAGTTAGTGACATGCATGTTTTAGACTTGGATTTAATGCTTATTTCTATTCAATCGTAAGTTCTGGATCTTAAATTGAATGAATTGTATTGCACGGTTAGCATACACTTTGTCGTGAAACTACCCGCTCATCAATTCTAATTATTGACTCTTCCCGAAGCTTTGTCGTGGAAGCAAGTAGTAGAATCTAGGCTTAGTATCACCTTCTTTTTTTTTTAAAGCTGGGCTGGGCTTAGTATCACCTTTGTCGGGATACTCTAGATTATTACCTTTGTAGGAATGACCACGTGTTTGATTAGAATCGTAACCTTTAGAAGTCGATGATAATAGTCACTATTGAATTCCCTGAGCTGAATATCTCTCGTAATTGATATTCACGTTTTCTTACTTTCCATCTTGCATCAACCTACTAAAACCTCCTTTAGTTTAATATTCACAGGAAACCGCTTCACAGTCAGTTCTCTTGGGTTCGACCCTTGCTTGCCGCTACACTAGCTAAAGCTTGGAATTATAAATACAAATTTGGCGCACAGAACGACGCGCGTCATGGATGCCTGATTATAATCCTAAGAGAGAATCAACTATTGCTACCGTGTGGGTCAGACTCCCTAGTCTTCCTTTGCCTCTTTATGATAGTTCTTTTATTAAAGCAATTGTGTCCACTTTTGGTTACTTTGTTGGGGTTGATGATAGAACGAATGCTTGTGTTTCGGTTAAATATGCTCGTGCTTGTGTTGAGTTAGACGTTACTCAGCCAGTTCCGGATTCCGTTTGGATTTCAATGCAAGGCTTCTAGCAATCAGTTGTTGTTGAGACTAGGCTGTCATATTGTAGCAAATGCAGGGTCCATGATCATCATTTAGCTATTTGCCGGAAAGTTAAACAAGCCAATGTTATCCACAAGCAACAAGGAACCGATGATACAAAGGAAGTCTTGAAGTCAGGAGTTAAATCTATCTCAGTTAACATTACTGGGAACTCTTCCAGTAATGTTACTGAATGGGTGCAGGTGGGAAGTAAAAAATCCAGAAATGGGAAGGACCCGATCATAGAGTCTTCCCCTATTCAGGATAAGGCTGATGCTCCTGCTCCTCTTGTTCCTTGCCAGGTAGTTGATGGGGATTCTCCTTGCTCTTGCAAGGAAGCTAGCCAAGTTGTTAACAATCCTGACAACAGCCGTGTGCTGGTGATCTTCGAGGGGGATCCCGGAAGTGGTGATATGGATGGTCATCAACTTAAAGATGATTCATTGATGGGTGAAGCCCCTACAACTCGTCCTATTCTATCTGCTACTTACCTGACTCTTGAAACTGGTCAGCTCATCCAAAGTGATGGGCAACAAGTGGTTGACAGAACTGAGAATGATATTAGAGCTGCTCCTAATGATCTCTCAGGCGCGAAGCTTCGTCTTAAAAAGCAAAATTCCAATCAGGTTTTTTTCAATGAGGGGTTAGGAGTGTTAGCTCACCCTGATACTCTCCAACACTACAAAAACATCAAGGATAAGGCAGGTAGTACAAGTCATCCGGATATCTCAAGTGGGGAGAGAAAGTTATGGATGCTCTCAAAGATTGTATCATCCCAGGCAGCAAGCACCGTCTTTCCAAAGAATCTCAATGATTAGTGGCCTTTGCTGGAATGTCAGGGGTGTTTCTAATCGAGGTACCATCTTTTTCTTAAAAGCTTTGGTATCTAAACATGATATTTCTTTTTGTGCTATTTTGGAGCCTAAGTTGCAGGGGAAAAAATTATTTCAATTGCTAGGAAGCTTGGTTTTTCTGGTTTCTAGCAGGGGAATCCTACTAACAAACATATCTGGATTTTATGGAAGGATTCGATACCAGTCTCCATTCAAAATATCGGTACTCAGATATTTCTTATTTTTTAAAATAAAATTTATTAATGAAAGATCAAAAAGGCTGAGTCGTGGCATATACAAGGTTGCCGAAAAGGCACCAAGTCATAAACAAATGTTCAAAAATTCGATAAGCAAAGGCAGCGCAAACTACCAAACCGAAGGCAAAAGTCGGATAAGGCGTAGGCCAATTAAGCCTATAAAAGCAACGAAAGACAGCCCTCAAACCCCAGTTTTTTTTTTAAAATTTGAACCTTTTATTAGATATGATCCAAACAGCCTGGATCGAGGCATCTACAGATAAAAACTAGATTGACCCTCAAGCGCCAGTTAAAGGAATTGCTTCCCAACTTAATTGCGCCGAACAGGTTATACACCCAACTCATTCTGAAGGAAAGAGAACAAATTTTTTCTCTCTAGAGAAGCCTCTGCTTTGTTTTCTGCCATGGTGTTTTGGCTAGATTTGTTTGGTCTTATGGGGTTGGACATTATTAAGGATGAAGATCTTCCAGGTTTCCTATCTAGTTCTTTTTGGGGGCCTCATGTGTTCTTTCAGAGTTGTGTGCTTTACTTGTGGATTTTAAGTTGGATCATGCAGCCAGCCTCTTTGCTAGCTACAAATGTGTGCCTCTTTGCCATCTTCATAGTTCTTTTCATAGGCATGTATGCTTGTCATATGATCTTGGACATGTATCTTGTTGTTCTTTCTGCCATGGCTTGTATTAGGGCTGGGGTATGCCCCTGTCCCTATTTTTGCAGGTTTTTTATCTTTGGTTTTTGTTTGTGTTGCTAGATGGACTTGGTTTTATCCAAGCCATCCTCCAGAATTGTATTCACCATGATCCAGGTTTTTTGGATCGTTTATTTTCAATAAAGATGCGGTTTTAAAAAATAAAAATTAAAATAAAATAAAAATAAAAAAGAGAACAAATAATGAGCTGCTTGGGCATACCCATCACAGCTAGAGAGAAGCCTCTATAAATTGTGTCATATTCAGAATTTGGTTCTTCCTTTCACTGCTGGTTCTGTTCGAGAAGAAAACCTGACTTTTATTGTGGTTTAGTACTTGGCCGGATAGAGAACAAAATTTGGAAAAAATCAGAATATCATCCGCAAATAGCAGATGATTAACCAAGATCGCTCCCTGTTTTGTTTTATAAGACTTCAACTCTCCTAGCTCCACACTTTTGTTAATTGTCTTGGATAACCAATCCATGGCAAGCACAAACAGGCTCGGAGATAGAGGATCGCCTTGACGGACACCACAACTAGACTTGAAAAAACCACACAATTGACCTTCCCAAGCCACTGAGTACCAGATGTTTGAGATGCATCTAAAGACCATGTCACACCAAGCTTCGCTAAACCCGTAACCTCGCAAGACATATAGGATGAAATTCCAAGAGATCCTGTCATAAGCTTTTGCCATATCCAGCTTGTATAAAATGTTACCGTCAAGTCCCGCCTTATGAAGATCATGAGTAAGGTCATGTGCTAGCACTAAATTGTCGTGAATGCCTCTTCCTTTAATAAAACCTGCCTGTTCCGAGCTGATAACATCTGGAGCACATCTCGAAGCCGATTACTCAAAATTCTGGAGATTACTTTGTGGTTTATGTTGCAAAGGCTAATTGGTCTGAGCTGGTCAATGCAGCTGGCATTAGCTCTCTTCGGGATTAAGGTAAGCGTCGTAGAAGACCAAGCCACAGGAAGCTGATGACCTTTAAAAAAGCTCTACACACTCAGCACAAAATCTTCTTCAATCAGATTCCAAAAATTAATATAGAACGGAATGCTAAAACCGTCAGGTCCAGGAGCTCCTTCACTATTCATGCCACGAAGAGCCTCCAAAATTTCATCACGGCCTGGGATAGCTACGATCTTGGAGTTAACATCATTAGAAATAGCATGATGAAAAATATTCATGTCACTAGGATTCGGAGGAAGGGTTACCGCATTTAACAACTTACTATAGTATTGGACCGCAGCATTACCAATCACATTCTTATCTGAGGTGCACGATCCATCCTCCTGTCGAAAGGACATTCGCATCTTGGACCGCCTCGCTTTAATAGCCGCATGGAAGAAAGCAGTGTTTCTATCTCCATCCGTGAACCAATTCATTCTCGCCTTTTCTTTAGCCATAGATTCTTTACAAAAAAGAACATCTTCAAGGCGAACCTTCATAGCTTTAATTTCAGAGATATATCTTCATCCCACAGATTTTGTAATCTGGCCTCTGCTTCAGCAATATCATTTTTAAGCTGCTCTTCCCAATTCCATTTTTTAAGGCTGCCCTCACTCGTTTAAGCTTAATAGATAAGTTGACCATAGGATTACTATGAAAATTTCCTTTTCAGTTTTCCTCGACTATAGACCGAAACCCTGGATGAGACTCCCACATTCGGAAATAATGGAACCTGCCTTTTCTTCTACTTTCCCCAGCAACTTCAACCACTAAGGGAGAGTGATCCGAAAAACCATCCAACTCGAAAGTGAAGAGCAACCTATAACTTTGTGCTTTAAAAGGATCATGGGGATAGAGGTAAAACTTCAAGAAAAGAACCAATTGTTTTCTAAATTCTGCCAGCAAAACTTCAAGAACCTGATCGCAAGAGCCAACTTGAAGAAAGTTGCTCCTATAAACCACTTGGGAGCCGAGGAACTAAAGCCTCTAAGAGACAAATCCAGCAGGACAATGACAATTACAGCCATAAAAACTATAAGGTCAAATCATCACTAGAAGCTCTTCCATAGAAGATAGGAGCTGCAAAAGAGGTGTCTTCAATGGGCTGGCAGGAACCCCCTACTCCTTCTCTGCCATCAGCACCCGAGCAAAAAAACCTTAGCCGTAAAATATCTGCACATAAACTTCGTTGAACCGCTTTATGAAGATGATATTTACTTGTCTCTACCAGCTGGTTTGGAGAAGTATAAGCCAGAGCTACAGCCACATGATTAATGGCAGTAGCTCTGGCTTATAATGATGTTAAACTCACAGACCAAACGCCTTAACTCATTAGAATGATGCCAAGGGAACCTCGGACCAGAATTGTCATCCATAAAGACCATCTCAGGGTGAGAACTTTGAATACAATGAACCTGAATCTGATGCTCCCTCGCTACCCTGAGAGATTGCTGCATAAGTAAAATAAGCTCCTCCCAAGGGAGCGACGTCTCAATATGAAACGCAACAGCAAGTTGCATTTCACCCAGGCTGTTTCTAATAATGGCTGCACCTTTAATGACCTGACCTTCATCAATGAGGGCAAGGTTCATACAGGACCCTGAAACCCTAGAAATCCATTGTTTCCAGCACCCTTGCACACAGCTTCTCTTAATACTATCAATACCAAAAGTCTCAGCCACAAAAAAAAAATCATTTCTAACTTCACCACCCCCTGGAATTTGTTCAAAAAGAATTTGAGCCCATCTAACCAGGTTTGATTGTGAATGGCACAATTTCTCAATGTCCACACTTCCCACAGACCACACATACTAATAGTAGCACAAAAATTACTCTCAAAATCTTTTTTGTACCTTTTGATAGCCAATATTTCTCAAAGTCCAATCTGTCACGCGGGCATTGTTCAGAATCCTTGGTCTGATCGAGTTCATGCCAATCCTATGGTTTTTTTTTTTAACCCTGTTAGAGCCCCAACCCTAACACCCACCAAGAATCGAACCTGTGACATGGGGTTTATAATACACCACCACAACCACTAGGCTAGCCCTTGGTGGGCTGCCAAGCCTATGGTTAATTGCGATGTCAAGCTTAAAAGACTAAGGAGTGAGCTGCGCAATTGGAATTGGAATGTTTATGGAGATATAAATCAGAAGATCAGTGACCTCAGCAAAAAGGTAGAGGCAACTAAATATTTGCTTCAGAACCAATGGTCCTCGGACAGTGAGGAAGATCTGTTTATTCACAGAATCGTCTCCAAACAGCTCTAGATGACCGTCAGCTTTTTCTGGAAGTTAAATCTCAGATTAGTTGGCTGCAAGATGGTGAGAAGAACACTGGTCTTTTTCATGCAGCATCAAGGCTCGAAGGTCCTCTAACAATTGGTTCTTTGGCTACTGAATTTTTTTAGGAATTGCTAGGTGAATTTTCTTCTACTCCTCAGAGCACTTATTTTGATGACATACAACCTGTTATCCCTCCAGCAGAAAATGAAGGCCTGAGTAGTATCCCTAATGCTGATGAGATTCGGCGTTCTGTTTCCAACCTTCCCATGAATAGTGCCCCTGGTCCTGATGGTTTCACAGGAGTTTTCTATCAATCTTCCTGGAACACTATTGGAGAGGACATTATCAAAGCTGTCTAGCATTTCTTTAAGGGATTCAACCTGTCTGTCGATTCATCAATGCATTGCTCTGGCCCATGATCTTGTTTCAGACATTCATAAGAAAGTACACGGTGGTAATGTTGTGATTAAGATTGACATGGTGAAGGCTTATGATAGGCTTTCTTGGATTTTCCTTCTTCGAGGAATGAAGGCATTGGGCTTTGATGATCACTGGTGTGATCTTGTTTATCGGAATATTAGTAACTGCTGGCGTTAGTCCCATGATTATGTATGACATATTTTTTGAGCAAAGAGTTGTTCAAGTAAAGTAGAGATATGCGTAGAATAGTAAGATGTTAAAACTGAAAAACTGAAGTCAGGAGATGCAACACAAGATGTTGTAGCAAATGCTGAAGTCGAGCTGGCTGTCATACAGAGGAGGATATCGGCAGATTCCAAGAATCTTCTGCAGATCTCGAAGATCAAGGAATCTGAGATCTCCGGACTATCGGCTATACAGAATATCTTCGCCGACATTCCTGATACGCTATCGCCTGGTATGGCAACAAGATAAGATCAACAAATATTCTAATTGAATATCTGGTTGAGATCTTCAAGGAATTGACGAGGGCTTTAAAAGGTGTGAAGCATATCCACAAGATTGTTGAATTCTCGACTACACAGAATATCCTCAACGATATCTTTGATACAAATGACAATATTGTCCTAAAAGATTTAGGGCTATGCAAATTAAAGAGGTTCTTCAAAATCCAGCTTTCAGAAGGACATTTCTTCTTAATATCAACCCTCGCATTTTTCAGTCCATTGATGGGGATTTTTCTGATGATTCTCCGGACAGATTAGTCTGGGAAGGTGATCCCACTGGCCAAGTCACCACAGCCACCTTTTTAAGGAGCTTTGTATACTCACTGCCCTGTATTGCAAAATTTGAAGCTGTATGGCAGTCCTTCATTCCATTGAAAGTCTCCTGTTTTTTATGGAAGATTCTCCACTCAGCCCTTCCAACAAATGACAATATCATCAAGACTGGTATACAAATTGCCAGTAAATGTGTTTGCTGCCGCGCTCCCAGATTTGAATCAATGGAGCATTTGTTTCTTCATAGTGACAAAGCTGTCTTGGTGCTGGACTTCCTTTGCCCTCTCTTCCGTAAAAGCAGACCTACGTCTTTACATCAACTCTTCTATGATTGGGGCATTGTGGCTGACTTTACTAAATTTCTGGATTGTTTGGGCTTCGGCCTCATTTCTTGTTGTATGTGGGACATTTGGAAATTCAGGAATCAGGCTCTATATGATGATCATGCCGGCAGCTTCAGCAAGTCTAATATTTTTCGATGGGCCTCTCTTCTTGCTTATAATATTAAGGCTCCTTGCGTCCATGACATTTCCTCCAGTAACATTTGCAGAGCTCTCCTTATTAACCCCCTGGTGATCAAGTCGGCTAGAATTTTTTGGATCCCTTGGCAGCCCTCTCCAAAAGGTAACACTTGCAACATCTCTATTTCTTTTGACAATGATAAATCTTGTATGGCTGCTGTGGTTCGTGATAGATATGGTCTTTTCCGTGCTGCTTTCAAGACTGTTGCGTTGCGCAAGCATTTTCTGCAGTGTTTGATGCACATTCTTAGTGAGCTTAATTATCTTGCTTTGGATATACACTGCCTTCGCATATCCCATCCTGAGGTCTGTCTCCTTAGTCGGAACTCCTTGGTGGATTGGGCGTTTTTTCAGCTTAAAAGGCGGCTGGTTAGAAGGCTTAAAAAGATTGAGATCTACTACATCAGCCACTCACTCAATCGCCCGGTAGATGCTCTTTGTTGCTCCAAACTTAGGCACTTTTATTCTACCAGCTTTGAAGAGCTTCCCTGTTCAGTTCAGCATGCCATTGTCAATGATGTCAAGCCCCAGCCTTGCTCCTTCAGTGAACAGCGCATCGAGACATGCTCCTAGGGTCTGCTGGCTTTGCTTCTTGGTGTTTTTGCTTATGTTTTGGTGTGTCCAGGTTGTTTTCATGCTATTGTTTGCTGGTTTTGTCTTGGTTAGTTTCCAACATGTGGGATCAACCTTATTTCTTTTAGATGGGCTTTTCCATCTCCCTTGTACTAGCCATGATCCAGGCTTTTTGGATCTCTATCAATAAAGCTTTTTTTTGTAAAAAAAAGAAAAAAAAAAAAAAAGAAAAAAAGATATCTTTGATACGCAATCGCTTGGGATGGCAACAAGATAAGATCAACAAATATTCCAATTGAATATTTGGTTGAGATCTTTAAGGAGATTGGCGAGGGCTTTAAAAGAAAGAGAACAAACTTGAAGTGAACATCCAGAAAATTATTCAAGAAGCTCTCTTATTTTATAGCAATATACAAGAGAGGGAGAGGTCAAGTGATTGAGTGCACCCATTGAAGATTGGAGCGTTTAACAAACCCTATTGCCAAACCTATCTGTCCAGACATCCGGGAGGCTGTTGAGTGGACAAGCAGCTGTTCGGGAGAACGAAGCTGCTGTGACAAGCCATAGAGAGGGATCTCTACCCTGAGGGGAGCTCAGTGCGCATCCAGACGAGTCGGTGGTAGAAGGACTTGAAGAGGGTGTCTTGCAAGTTTGTACTTCGTTGTCCGATCGTCAAATAGTGGATTGTTGCTTGTTGGGGTGGGAGAACCCCCCCCCCCCCCCCCCCCCCCCCATAGTAGGGACACATTGTCTTGAAAAGGGTTACCAAATCCCTGCGTCTCGTATTTACTTTCACTAGAAACAGTACAAACATTCCTAACGAGTTTCCTCATGAGTTGTCATGACAACAACTGGGACAAGTTCTACCATCCGCACTAGAACTACAAGTGGTATCAGAGCAGACATCCGACACACAGGGTGAGATCGGAGGAAACTCAGAATGAATGGAAGAGACATGGGGAGACCTCCTAGCTTGGAGAAAGATGAGTTTGCCTACTGGAAGTAGAAGATGAAAGCCTACATCAGGTCAATAAATGAGTATGCATGGAAGGCGGTTATTGAAGGTTGGGCTGCACCAACAGGTGCTGCAGATGCTATTGGAGTAAAAGCACTAAAAGTAGAAAAAAGACCGGACTAAGGAGGAGAAGAAATTGTTCCACGGGAATAGTCAAGCTTTGTATGCTATTATTGCAGCTGTGGATAAGGAAACCTATAAGTTGATAGCTGGTGTCGAGATAGCAAAGGTCGCGTGGACTATTCTGAAAACAAATTTTGAAGGAGATGCTATAGTCAAAAAGACCAGAATGCAGATGCTGAAACTTCGCTATGAGCAGCTGATGATGAAGGATGATGAGACCATTGCTGACTTCAACAACCGTCGGATGAATATAGTGAATGAAATGAGCATACTTGGGAAGCATGTGTCAGAGGCTCAGCAGGTTGAAAAGATTCTCAGGTCACTTCCATAGAAGTTTGATGTCAAGGTGACATCTATTGAGGAAACTGCTGCTTGTGGGATATTTGGAAATTCCGCAATAAAATGGTTTTTGACGAGCAGCCGGGAGTTTTCAGTAGGTGTAATATTTTCAGATGGACTACGGTCCTTGTTAACATTATTAAAGCTCCCTGTCATCAAGATTATTTGTCTGCTAATGTTTGCAAAGCTCTCCGAGATAGCCCTGAGATGCTTAAGTCGGATAGACTGCTTTGGTCTTCTTGGCAGCCTTCTAGCAAAGGTAACACTTGTAACATTGCTATAGTTATTGGTGATGATATCTCCCGTCTGGCTGCGGTGGTTCGAGATAGATACGGGTGTTTTGTTGCTGCTCTCAAGATTGATGCGGCTCGAAAGCATTTTTTGCAGGGTCTGCTGCAGCTTGTTTGTGAATTAAGATCAAGGAGCTTGGATTTTCAGTGCTTACGGATCTCTCATCCTGAAGGGCTTCAGCTGGGACACAGCTGTGTGGTGGATTGGAAAATTTTTCAGGTTAAAATGATGCTAGTTAAAAGGCTCAAGCTCATTGATGTCTTCAAAATCAGCCCCTCCCTTAACCGGCCAGCAGATGCCCTGTGCTTCTCCGAGCCTAATCTTCTCTTCTCTGCCAGTTTTGGAGATATCCCGAGGGCAGTCAAATATGCGATCGCCAGCGATTTGAGGGTCCAACCTTGCTTTGTTTTGGAGCAGCGCATTGTTCTCTGAATTGAGGTTCCTTGCTGCTGCTTTGGCTTTGTCTCAGCCGGGTTCTTCGCTGAGCTCTGTCTTGTTTTCTAGCTTTTTGCCCAGTTTAGTGGGCTGCGCAGGTCTGTCCAGGTTCTTTTTATGCCCTTGTTTGGTGCTTTTTGGGTTGGTTAGTTCCCAACATGTGGGTTCATCCTCCCTTTCCTTGTTAGGTGGGTTTTCCATCTCCTTTGTTTTGCCTCGATCCAGGCTGTTTGGATCTCAATCTATATAGCCCCTTTATTTAAAAAAAAAAAAAAAGATGGACTTGCCCATAGGATCTCTCAGAGTCTATGAAATGAAGATGAAAAGCAGAAAAGGCAGCAGAGAAGAAGACTAGAGGAATTGCACCACAGTCTGCTGCAACAAACGCTGACTCAGAGTTGGATTATGAGATGAAGGATGGTCAAGTAGCTATGATGGTCAAACAGTTTAGGAGGTTCATGAAAAAAATGAATAAGTGAAGATCAAATTACGAAGCTCGCTGTGATCGTGGTGGATACAAAGGGAAGAAGGAGGAGCGTAGTGACCAAAGACATCCTATGAGGAAAGATGATGTATTTTAAAAAAACCAAGCGAAAAGAGATTCAACGCAGAGCTTGTCATGGATCGGTCACATACAAAGGCATTGTGCTAACACATTGATGAAGAAGAAAGCCATGGTAGACACATGCAGTGATGATGAGTCTGAGAGTAGTGATTCTAGAGAAGATCAGAGTAACTTTGTTGCACTAACAACTGTAGCAAAAGCTTATCCTGATGTGAGGATGTCAGAGATCTTGTCATACTAACTGCTAAGGAAAGAGCCGAGGAAACAGACCTTGACAGTGACATTGACTCTAGTGATGGTGAGGAGATCAATGAGGAGAGAGAAACCTGACAAATATGTATGCCAAATGGAAGCTGGTGGCAAAGACAAATGAAAAACTCAGTATCAACATCACACAGTTGAAGGAGTAGAAGAAAGGTCTGGATGAAGCACTTATTGCAACAAAGACCAAACTCAAGTAAGGAAATTTGTGATCATGGTAAGACAAAGCAGGAACTGGATGATCTGAAAAAGAAAGTAAGGATGATGAACTCTGGAACGAAAAACTTGAATGAGATCCTTGGTGCTCAGAGATATCATACAGGACGGTCGGGTCTTGAGAACACATCCGAAAGCAGCAAGGGCAAGACACAGTTTGTCAGAGGAAAGATGTTAAAGGAAAGACCCAACTTCACGTACAACAACGGCTATAACACTCCCTGTACCAAAAGATACTAGGATCTGTCATTTCTGCCATACTCGAGGACACATACAAAGAAAGTGCAGAAAGTTCCTAGCTAAGTATGGACTTATTGGGAAGAGCGTGCGACTCTCATCAGCGTGCGGGGTTATACCAAAGGAGGTTGGTAGAGCGTGGTATCGGCAGATGTCGGTCTCCCACTTCACTAATGAAATCTCGATTCCACCGAGACCACCGGATCCAATTGGTGCCAACCCATCTGTGAACCCCCCCCCCCCCCCCCCATTAGGGCTACAGGCCAGGGAGAGACCGGGCGTGCCAGATCCTTTGCCTCGGTGGCGTCACGGCCGCGTCCACAACCTCGTTTTGGCCCGATTTCTGTTCCCTCTCGGCAGATTGGGTCGCGTGATGGTAAGCCGGCTGTCGCCTTCACTGCGGGAGAAGTCCAGGCTGGGGCGCGGAGGTTTAATTTCTCATTAGTAGCCAAATTTACAGTGGGTCGCCCTTCACTAGCCGAGATCCAAAAAGCTTTCCAGACTGCTTGGCACATCAAGGGGAGGGCTACTATTAGTGAAATCTGGGACAGTAGACACATATTGGTCATGTTGGACTCTGAGGAGGATGTAGTGACAGCGTTGACATGTCCATTGCGCAAGATAAACCATGCTCTATTTCGGCTCTTTCGCTGGACGGAGGAGTACAATCCTAAGAAGGAATCAGCCTTTACCACGGTATGGGTTAGACTACCTGATCCATTACAGTTGTATGATAAATCCTTTATCGGGGCTATTGTCTCGTCTTTCTCATCTTTTCTTGATGTTGATGACCGAACTAAGGCTTGCCTGTCACTGCGGTTTGCGAGAGCCTGTGTGGAATTAGATGTCACCCTTCCCGTACCTTCTGAGGTTTGGGTTTCTATGGGGAATGCAGGGGGCTATTGGCAACAAATAGTGGTAGAGAGTAAGCTGGCTTACTGCTCAAAGTGCAAGGTTCATGGGCATGATCTTAGCAGCTGTAGAAAAGCTAAACCTAGTAAGCTAGTTGAGGTAGCTCCAGTCATGGGCAGGCATGTAGGTCCAGAGGGACCGATCCAAATAGAAGTTAGTCGGAATGCGAAGGCCAAAGACGCCGATCAGGGTAAGATTGGGGTCATTAAATCACAGGAACTTTATCTGTATTAGCCATGATCCGGGCTTTTTGGATCTTTTTTAATAAAATCAGGGTTTGTGAAAAAAAAAAAAAAAAAAAAAAAAAAATCACAGGAATGGATTCAGGTGAAGAGCAGAAATAAGAAACCTAGAAAAGTTGATCACGAGACAGCAGATCAGCAAATTGGAAGGGAAATGACAGTGTCTTCTACGGTCGTGTCTGCTGTTCCAATAGAGAAAGATCAGCCAATGACAGTGTCTTCTACGGTCGTGTTTGCTGTTCCAATAGAAGATCAACCAAGTGTCTCAGCAGCCGGGAAAGACATACCGGGAAAATGTGATCTGATTAGTGAGCAAGGTTTGTCAAGGGTGAAATCCATTCTTCGAAGACCCAAGCCTGTTCCGAGCACGGATAATCCTGCCCAAATTTTAGACGGTCAGAAGGAGGAACTAGCCAAGGAATTTATTGAGGTGGAAAATAGACTTGCGAGACTTAAAGGGGATAACACCTTCTCAGAGGAAGGTGTACCACATATTGAGACCACTATGCAACATCAATCATGATTAATATCCTTTGTTGGAATATCAGGGGAGTCCAGAGTAGGGGTAGTTTCACTTACCTCAAACACATTCTTTCTCGATATCAAGCTGACATTATAGTGCTGCTCGAACCGATGACTGAAGGTCAGTATCTAGATAAGCTTTGCCGTGCTCTTAACTTTGGCAAGGCAGTTCATGGTGGGGATAGTAATAAAAAGATTTGGATTCTGTGGAAAGATCACATCTGCGTTAATAATCTTCAGTGGCACACTCAACATGTTTCGTGCAGAGTCTCGGTGAATGGGTCCAGTAATAATATGTTGTGTTCCTTTATTTATGCTTTATGTAGTCGGGTGGATAGACTTCAACTCTGGAAAGAACTGATTCACCTTTCTGATACCTACAATATCCCTTGGCTGGTGGGTGGGGACTTCAATGTGATTGCTCAATTAAAGGAAAAGAAAGGGGGTAATCAACCGGATAGAAATGCTCTTCTTGATTTCAATGAGTTCATGCTGAGAGCGGGGCTTAGTGATATAGGATTCAGCGGAAATCCTTTTACTTGGTGCAATAATCGTCAAGGAGAAGAGGTTATTTGGGAAAGGCTGGATCGTTTTATGGTGAATGGCCGCTTCCTGGCTGATTTCCCTTGTCCCAGAGTGTCTCATCTTTCAAGAGCTTTCTCGGATCACTGCCCTTTATGGGTTGTTATTGATGGGGAAAGTTGTAGAAGAGGAAGGTTCCATTATTTTCGCATGTGGGAATCCCACCCTGGCTTCCGATCGGTGGTTGAGGCTAATTGGATAGGAAATCTGCATGTTAATCCAATGCATAATTTCTCTTTGAAACTTCAGCGTCTGCGAAAGGCTCTTAAGAAGTGGAACTGGGAGATTTTGGGGATATTCGAATTAAGGAAGAACAGCTTTTATCTGATATTGCCAGTGCTGAATCCAGACTTCAGTCTCAGTGGGATGAGGATCTTCATCTTGCCATCAAGGCTATGAGGACGAGGCTGGAAGAAACTATGATATATAAAGAGTCTATGGCCAAGGATAAGGCGAGGATGTCTTGGTTTAAGGATGGCGATAGAAATACTGCATTCTATCACGCGGCTATTAAAGTGAAGCGAGCTAAGGTGAGAATGTCTCTTCAGCAGGAGGACGGCTGTTTTACCTCAGATAAAAATGTTATAGGGAATGCTGCTGTTTGCTTCTATACTAATCTGCTTAATCAGGTACCTCCTCCTCCGAATCTGAATGATATGGAATTAATTCACCCTATGATTTCTAACGAAATGAACACTAAGCTTACAGCGGTTCCAGATAGCGCTGAAATTCTGGAGGCCCTTCGTGGGATGAATGCAGACGGGGCACCAGGACCGGATGGCTTTAGTATCCCTTTTTACATTACTTTCTGGAATCTGATTGAGAATGACTTTGTTTTAAGTGTGCAGAATTTTTTTAAAGGGCAACAAATTCCTGTGGCTTGGTCCTCTACTACGATCACCCTCATCCCTAAAAGAGCCAATGCTAGTAGTATTGACCATCTAAGACCCATCAGTCTGTGCAACATTAATCACAAGGTAATTTCTAGAATTTTGAGTAGTCGCCTTCGTGATATATTGCCTGTTATTATTAGCCCAGAACAGTCAGGTTTTATTAAAGGAAGGGGGATTCATGATAATTTAGCCTTGGCCCATGACCTTATACATGATCTTCATAAGGAGGGAGTTGGTGGTAACATTATGTACAAATTGGATATGGCAAAAGCTTATGACAGGATATCCTGGAATTTCATTTTATATGTTATGCGTGGATTTGGCTTCAACGAATCTTGGTGTGACCTGGTTTTTAGATGCATTTCTCATATATGGTATTCAGTGGCCTGGGATGGTCAATTATTTGGTTTCTTTAAATCTGGCTGTGGTGTTCGTCAAGGAGATCCGCTTTCGCCGAGCCTCTTTGTGCTTGCCATGGAGTGGTTCTCTAGGGCTATTAATAAAAGTGTAGAACAAGGGGAGCTGAAGTCTTACAAAACAAAGCAGGGAGCTATTAAAGTTAACCATCTCTTGTTTGCAGACGACATTCTAGTATTTTCCAGGGACTGCCCTGAAACGGTGACTCGTCTAATAGGAATTATTCAGAAGTTTTGCTCCATTTCTGGCCAAGTCCTCAACCATAATAAAAGTCAGGTTTTTTTCTCTAAAAGAACCAGCAGTGAAAAGAAAGAGCATATTCTTGGTCTGACTCAGTTTGTGGAGGCTTCCCTGCCGACAACTTATCTTGGTGCCCCTCTTTTACAAGGGAGGGTGAAAAGAATCTACTTTGACAGCCTTCTTGATAAGCTGCGTGGCAAAAATTGGGGGCTGGATGCGCAATATTCTCACTATGGGTGGTCGAGTTACGTTAATTCAGGCAGTTTTGAATTCCATGACCATGCATATCCTGGCTGTTTTACCAGTTCCTAAGAGTGTGCTTAAAAAAATGGAAGGCTTAATAGCTAACTTCCTGTGGGATCAAGGTAATGGGAAAAAGCGCCACTGGATTCGGTATGAGCGAATGTGCAGAAATAAAGATGTGGGTGGATTGGGCTTTCGAAGCCTGGAAAATACAATGCTCGCGTTCCATGGCAAGCTGGCTTGGAATTTCCTGAAACAGGAAAGTCTTTGGGCCAGATACGCTAATTCTCGTTTTGATATTGGAAAATCTGGCTCCCCTCTTTGGAATGCTATGAATCACCTTATAGTGCATCTTCGAAGTCAGGCCATTTTGGAGGTTGGGGAGGGCAGCGTGCTCATCGATAGGATCTGTAACTTGTATGAAATACCTTGCGGAAGTGATGTAAGAGGCCTGACAGTTAGAGAAGTGTTTGACAGACCGGCTCAACGTTTTTCTACTGGCTGCGCTTCCCAGAGTTGCTGCAGATTATTATGGGAGAATTATCTGGACTCATTCGGCTATCTGTTTAAGGTGGACTGGGCACGAATCGGGTAATTTCTCTGTCAAAAAGTTCCTTGATTCTTATGCCACAACTCACTCAGCTCCCGTCTGGGCTAAAGTTATTTGGCAGAATTGGTTTCCCCCTAAGGTCTCTGTTTTCCTGTGGCGCCTGTTTTTAAATGGCCTTCCCACTGATACTAATATTAAGAAGCTCGGCATCCCTATTACGTCTCGTTGTATTTGCTGCTTTAAAAGTGAGGAAAACATCAATCATTTATTTTTTAGAGGCAACTGGGCTGCTGAGGTGTGGGGTGCTATTGCTGCTGCCTTTTCTTGCAACAAGCCCCTGTCTTTGTCGAATTTTACCCATGGCTGGATGTCGCAGTTCTCTCAGAAATGTTCTCTGCACTGTTTCAAGATTGGTATAGCTTGTTTTGGCTTGTGGGAGATTTGGAAAATAAGGAACAACATGATTCATGATACCAAAGGCCCTGCTTTGACGACCAAACTTTCTCACTGGGCTAAAGTCCTTGTGTCCTCTCTGCCAGAATTTCAGCCAGACGACAGGAAGGTGAAGTTTGCTCTCTTTTATTTTGATATTACAAGCATTCCGCCTTTATGTTACGGAAAGTGGCTATGCTGGGACCCGGGAGAAGATGGAAATTGCCTAGACGTAAGCATTATTGACATAGCCAACACGACTATTGGAGCTGCCATCGTCAGGAACTCCCAGGGTAGATTTAGGCTGGCTTTGTCCAAAATTCTTCAAGAAGGGAAATCAGTGAATGACTTGCTGAATTTTATTGAAGCTGCCCTTGAGGATGCTGAGAAGCTGGAAGTTAGAATTAAAACGATCCAAAGTGCCCACTCCGAGATGTTTTTTATGGACCACAGGAGGATTTACGCTTGCCAGTGGAAGATCAGGCCTAGGCTGAAGTCCTTGATGGAGAAATTTGATGTTCAGCAGATGAGACGCATTCATTTTATGCTTCCTCATGCTACTAACTGCCTTGCTTTCAAAAGTAGGAAAGATGCGATTTATCAATAGGTAGAAGACCTTCCCGTTGCGGTTATTCACTATTTGAAGGCTGATTACACAGGTCTTAGAAGCTTCTGTCCGCGGCGTATGAACCGTACTCAGGATGAGAACAGCTACATCCATACTTTCCACCATGCTACAACTTCTGGCTCAAGGGATGATAGCTGTCTTTAGGTCTATTATTAACATGCCATGTCTCCTAGTGTGCTTGTTTGGGCTTGGTGATATTGTGTGCTTAGAGTGCAATAGATTGGGCAGCAGCAGTCATATATATCAGTCAATGTATGGTGGTAGAACCTTACCTGTTACTCTTTTGCTCAATGGCTGCTGGTCTAGGTCTTGTATTGTCCATCACTTGAGGGTGGCAAATCTTTTGTGTTTAGGTGGGTCTTGGGTATGTCCAGGCCGACCTCCTGATTGTAATCGTACCATGGTCCAGGTTTTTTGGATCACTATTTCAATAAAATTGCTGGCTATAGCCAGTTTATAAAAATAAAAAAAAATAAAAAAAACATGGAAAGGAGGTATGCTTTGTTGCTTATAGTTCAACTGTCAACTTGAACAAAGATATGTAGTACTTTGATAGCGGTTGTTCAGCACATGTGATAGGTAATTCAGCCTTTCTTAAGCATCTAACGCCACTGGAAGGAAGATCAATAACGTTTGGAGATGGTGGAAAAGGAAAAGTTATTGGAGCAGGTGTTCTAGAACTACCTGGATTACCCAGTCTGATAAATATTCTTTACGTTGAGGGTTCGCATGCAAATCTCATCGGTATTAGCTAGATCTGTGATGATTTTTGTGACGTGAAGTTCACCAAAAATTCGTGCTGAGTTCTCAATTCTGATTGGGATTGCGTGATGCGTGGCAGTCGTTCTACTAACAACTGTTATTTGTTAGATGTTGCAGGAGCAGTTTCTGATGCAAACTGTCTACTTACTAAGACATATGAGATGAATATGTGGCACAGGAGATTGGGGCACTTGAATCTGAAAGCTTCGAAGAAGTTGTCAAGCAAGAAGCTGGTGAGAGGGCTTCCTATTATCAAAAGAGAGGAGAACAGAGATGTAGCACTGGTCTTCTAGCCAGAGGCTATTAGCACTGCTTGTCACACACTTAAGCGTGTAACACTGCAGGGGAGTACTGACAAAGCGTGCTACAAGATCTGGAACAACATTTTCCTAGTATACTCCCGCAACAATCGTGCCTACAGAGTTTACAATCGGAGAACGACGACTACTATGGAGTCATCAAATGTTGTAGTAGATAATGGAGAATTGAATACCACTGATGATAAGGTTGGATTACACAGGTCACAACAGTGGATGCTATAGCAGATCCTGATTCACAATCACCCATTTTTGAGGAACATGCTGAGGATAGTGCTGATGTAGAAGAAGAGATCGAGATGATTCCTTCACGTCTTGTTCAGAAACACCATCCTTTGATCAATGTCATTGGCAGGCCAAGGGGA
The DNA here is from genome assembly GCA_963678935.1 of Umbilicus rupestris. Lineage (NCBI taxonomy): Eukaryota > Viridiplantae > Streptophyta > Magnoliopsida > Saxifragales > Crassulaceae > Umbilicus > Umbilicus rupestris. The sequence continues at coordinate 9,490,243 of OY787612.1, forward strand.
AGTATGGTCACTCTAGGGGTTAAAAACAATTACAGAGAGATTGTTCGCTTTGCTTGCTTTGCATCCAGAGAGCTTGTGGAGAAGGAGTTGATCCTGACTCATGTCCGCACAGATTGCCAGAAAGCTGATATCTTTACACAGGCGTTAAGCACACAACAATTCGAGACCTTGAGGTCTGAGTTGGGACTGTGCGTGGTCGAAAACTAATCAAGGCATGACCTCTGATAGTCCTTGAATAAAGAAGAGGGCTAAAGTTTGGGCTACCAGAAAACTAGAAGGAAGTGTAACACTTACACTTCAGCTAATGTTACAATATTTCCAATTTGCGTGCTGTGACAAAATGTTGAAGGGATTGTTGAACCCACTGCTAAGGAACCTTTGTAGAGGTCGTTGGACCTTCTGTTGAGAACAAAGAAATCACGGAGGGTGGTGCTAAGGAGACTGCAGAGGCAGTTGTTGAAGAAAAAGCTGAAGATACCCCTGGCACAGATGCAGGGGGAGCAGACCAGGTTGGTCCACAAAGGAGAGTGTTAAGAGTCCAACTAGTGCAGTTGAAAGTAAAGAGGCCGTTGCACAGGCCATTGATGAAATGTTTGGTGATGAGATGAGCTCTGAGTATGGACATGTATGGGTCAGGAGGAGCCTGATCAAGATTACTCCAGAGGGTAACTGTTTGGACAATAAACAGGATAAGCTTGTTTGGGAAGGCAGTCCGGAGGGTTTAGTTACCACATCCAACTTTTTAAAGAGCTTTGCTCCGTCTTTGGCCAATCTTGAACAATTCAAAATCATATGGCAATCTTGGATTCCAGCAAAAATTTCTGTTTTCATGTGGCGGCTGTTACACTCAGCGCTGGCTACACCAGAGAACATCATGAAAGTTGGTATTCCTCTTGCTAGCAAATGTGCTTGCTGCATACGGCCAGGAATTGAGACTTTGAACCATTTGTTCTTATATAGTGACCTTTCTAATCTGGTATTCAATTTTATCTGTCCTATTTTCAGGAAGAGCAAACCTCATTCCTTTCAGCAGTTCTTCTTTGAGTGGGGTTTTAAGGCTGATTTCTCCAAATTCTCTGATTGCCTTGGCTTTGGCCTCGTGATTTGCTGTTTCTGGGATATTTGGGAACATAGAAATCAGTTGTTTTATGGTGATCAGGCCGGCAGCTTCAATGAAAACAATATTCTTCGTTGGGCGTCTTTTCTATCTAAGGCAATTTTATCTGCAAATCTCTTCTCATCTCCCCTGCTATTTGCAAATTCAGATCTTTGGGGAGTCCCTGGAAACCATACCAAAGTGGTAATACTTGTAATTTTGCAGTTCTCATGAACAACACCAATTCCCTGCTGGCTGCTGTGATTCGAAATGGCTCCGGTCTTTTTATTGCTGGCTTTAAGATTGCTATAGCGAGAAAGAATTTTCTCAGTTGTCTGCTACTTTTGACTCAAGAGATGCAAAGACATGATGTCAAGTTTCATTGTCTTAAAGTATCTCATCCAGACATATCTCTGTTAAGTCGAGACTCGGAAGTGGATTGGTCTTCTTTTCGCATCAAAAGGCAGCTTGTGCGGTGCTTACAGGGGCATGTTGTTTTCAAGGTCTGCAGCTCTCTCAATCGCCCAGCAGAAGCGCTGTGTTGGGCTAGATACAATTTCTTTTTTTCCAAGAACCTTGAAGATCTTCCGACAGCAGTTAGATATGCTATTGGTATCGACCATATTCCTCATGATGTTTCCTTCTATGAGCAACTCATATATCTGTAGGGACTGTCTTTGTTTGGTCTTGCTTCATGATTATCACCTGGTGGATGACAGGTTTGTTCAGCTATTGTGGGCTGGCTGGTTTTTCTCTTTGGCAGGGGATATACAAGTCCTTTCCTATTTGAGAGGTATGAGCATGTTCTGCAGCTTACTTGTAGCATCAAACAATGTTGCTCTTCCTGCTTGTGTCTGGTTAGTTCCCAGGCTGTGGATTCAACCCTTTTGTTTCTATTTGTCTCTCACAGCAGGTTTGCTTTGCTAGAGCTTGCCGCCCCCTTCGCGTCCTTCTAGCTGCTTTGCTGGCGCGTGAGGATGGCGCTTCTCCCCCCTTTTTTTTTTTGTATCTGCCATAATCCAGGCTTTTTGATTTCAATTAATAATATTTCGTTTTAAAAAAAAAAAGATTACTCCAGAGGCCATTAATGAGTTCTATGGCATACATGTTGAGGAGGTTATTGAAATGAATGCTGAGGAGAAGGCTAACCGGGAAGCAGTAGCAAGAAAGTTAACAGGGGGATCTCTTTCTATATGGTCGATTTGACATTTGTAGTCTTATTTGCGAAGCACGCTGTGATCCATGTTGCGAGTCAGCATAGCAGGTGGACCTCTATCAATGCATCTAATATCAGCAAGGGCTATGCCCTACTTCTAGAGGCGATCGGGGATGAGAAGAAGGTCAGCCTGGTTGAGAATGAAGACATAGGCTGCATATACACGATCTAAGGGACTCTTGAAAAGCAAGTTGGAAACAAGAGGAAATCTGAGAGTCTTGGAAAGCAAGTTGGAAAACAAGAGGAAATCTTAAAGAATATTTAGGAGAATATATCTCCTTAATGGCGGGCGTGTGGATTCCTAAAGGGTGTTGGGATCATTATCTACTTGCCTAAAGTTAGATTTCCTAAACGTAGTCATGTACTCCTATATAAACAATGTATTCGTGTAACCCTAATATCGAGAAAGAAAACTTCTATTCTCAAAACTGATTTTGGCATTACCATACTCGCAGTCTCTTCATACTTCGAACCACATACTCTCACATTCTTTCATGGTATCAGAGCTTCCGATTCTACATTCAGCAACACTCTTCAATAACATACTACAACACTAAACTTCCCCTGCTTCTACCATACTCTCTTGTGAGATGGACACCAAAAGCGTTTCAATTCCGGTTGTCCTTAAGGGGGCAAATTATTTACTATGGTCTAGAATCTTGAAAACCACTTTGGGCAGCAAAGGTCTAATGAGCCATGTTGAATTAGATGAGGCTCCAAAAACTGTAACCAAGGATGGTGACAAGGAGGTGGTCCTTTTTTTTTTTTTTTTTAAAAAAAAAAAAACCTGATACTATTAAAAACCAGCCCAAAAAGCCTGGGACAAGGCACTTACACGGAAGGCTGCACAAGCAGCTAAACCTACTAACCCCAAGCCCTCACAAACGGGCAAAAAACCCAAAAAAACAGGCAAAACACCTAACTAGGAACTATACAACAATCTGCTCCCCAACAAAGCTAACAAACCACAAAACATGATCCACAAACCCATCAAAAAACAACCCACAAGCAATCCTACAGACCACATAAAACTACAGTGCCCTTCTCATCCATAGCTAGACCAAAAGAAAGCGCCAGAGGGCAACAAATCAAATAGCAATGAGTTGCTCCCTAAAAGAGCAAGGTTGAGTCTTCAAGAAGATAAATGGTCCTTGTGAATGAAGATAAATGGTTGCAAGAAGATATGATGACCCTCACTATCATTAAGGGGTCACTTGAGGCATCAATCTTAGAAGCCTATTCATATTGTGAAACGGCCAAGAGCCTATGGGAGACATTACTTAAGGTGTATGAGAATAAATCAAACTTGATCAGGGTGTTTGAAGTTAAGAGAGCTATCAACAACCTTAGCCAAGAAGACATGGAATTCAAGCAACACTTTGGGAAGGTTAGATCTCTATGGGCAGAATTAGAGATGCTCAGGCCAAGCACAGCTGATCCTAGTGTTCTCAACTAAAGAAGGGAGCAAGATAAAGTTTTCGGACTTCTTCTAACACTGAGTCCAACTATAACGATCTGATCAAGCATATCTTGAGGGCAGATAAGCTACCAACACTTGACGACGTGTGCGCTAAAATCCAAAGGGAGAAAGGCTCTATGGGACTCTTTGAGGGAAAGGGAGAGCTATCCGTGGCTACCAAGGTTGGAGAGGCACAAGCCAATAATGTGATGTCTAAAAATCAGAGGAGAGAAAGGGGTGGACTTGTGAACATTGCAAGAAGAAAGGTCACTTAAAAGATAAATGCTGGATCCTTCATCCCCACCTCAAGCCAGCAAAGTTCAAAGAAGCAAGCTCAGCTGGCCAACGAAGGAGAAGGGGGAGCCACGGTTGAAGGTGGTGTGATTAAGAAAACCGATCTTGACGCAATCATCAAAGCTCTTAAGGAGCATTCAGGGTAACACTATCGGTACATCTCTCTTTGCATTAAATTTTCCTACGTCTTTAATTGTTGATTCAGGGGCTTTTCATCATATGATTAGTAACCCTAAGTTGATCAATAATGTTAAACCAATGTTAGGTAATGTTGTGATTGCAAACGGTGATAAAGTGCCTATTAAGAGTGTAAGAAATCTGAAGTTATTTGATAAAGAGTCTAAGGCTTACTATATGCCTAGCTTTACATCTAACTTGTTATCTGTTAAAAAGATTGCAACTGATCTTAATTGCTATGTTATTTTTGGACCTAACGATGTGAAGTTTCAGGATATTAAGACAAATAAGGTACTCGGTGATGGAGTTACCAAAGAAGGCGTGTACTTGCTTGAAAAATCATCTCCTAAATCTAATGTTTCCAATTTAGATAAATCTTGGGTTTTCAATTTTTTTTTTTAAGGAAAGCATGATTTTATTAAAAGGAGACTCAAAAAGCTTGAGTCATGGCGAGTACAAGGTTGCCGATGATACAAAGTAGGCTCGGGCATTTCCCATGTCCTATACCTAAAATTCGAAAAAACTAGATTCAAAACCAAGCAAAATCCAACACAAAAATGGCAGTTGATACGAAAAAAAAACCTAGGAGAAGCAGGCCAAAAAGAGAGCTTCAAGAGGGTCATAGGGGATGGTTCCAATTAAATATGGATACGCTGCTCAAGGAAGGAGCAAGGGTGAGTCTTGGCATCATTAACAAGAGCATAAAAGACTGAACGGGGAAGAGCTTCCACCTGTGTGGTGAAGAAAAACCTCAGTTTGGAGAAACAAAGCGCTTCTGCCGGTCTGTTTAAAGAGTTGCTGACTTTAAAAATATCCACCTCCTTTAGCCTTCTAACTAGAAGCCTTTTGATCTGAAATAAAGGCCAGTCCCCCATAGAATCTCGACGGAGAAGACAAACATCCGGATGGGAAGTCCGGATACATTGGATATTTAAATCATGGCACTTCAACTCACAAAGGATATGCAGCATGCACCGGAAGAAATGCTTCTTCTCTGAAACAAGCTTGATGGCAGCAAGGAATATCCCATATCTATTTCGGACTACCGCAGCTATACAACACTTATTATCAACAATATGGATAGAGATATTACAAGTATTACCTTTAGGAGCGGGCTGCCAGGGAGTCCACAGAATTCTGGCAGACTTGTTAGCATGAGAAATAATATGGAAAGCTTTACAAATGGTAGATGAGAAGGAGTTTAGAACGCAGGGAGACCAAATATCCCAAAGACAGCAGGTTATAAGCCCAAAACCCAAGCAATCAGAAAGTGCACGGGGGTAATGTTGTGGTTAAGATTGATAAGGCAAAGGCTTACGATAGGCTGTCTTGGGTTTTTCTCATTCGCGGGATGAAGGCTTTGGGTTTTGATGATCTCTGGTGTGATCTTGTTTATCGGAATATTAGTAATTGCTGGTATTCCATCCGAATCATAGGGAAATCATTTGGCCACTTCAAATCTAATAGGGAGTTGCGACAGGGGGATCCTTTATCTCCTAGTCTTTTTGTTTTAGCTATGGAAATTATGTCTAGAAAGCTGAACATTGCTGGCAAACCAGGGGGCGGGATTATGCCTTATTGGTCCTCTATCCGAGCTATAGATGTTAATCACATTCTCTATGCGGACTATATTCTGATTTTCACAAATGGAGGGAAGACATCTTTTACAAAAGTTCTGGACATCTTAAAGACTTTTTGTAATAATTCTGGTCAGCAGCTTCATGCCGGAAAATGCAAGATTTTTTTCTCCAAGCATATTAAAGGTACTCGGAAAGCAAACCTTCTCCATCTTTCTGGGTTTTCTCAGTCTGTATTCCCTGTTCGTTATTTAGGAGCCCCTCTCTTCCCTGGGCGCCCCAGGACTTCTTTTTTCCAAGGTCTGGTTGACAGTATCAAATGTCGGCTTGTCGGGTGGCTGAAATCTTTTCTCTCGATGGCTGGCAGAATCACTTTAATCAAGTCAGTCCTCCAATCCATCCCCATTCACTGCTAGTCAGTTCTGCCTGCTCCCAAAAGCGTTTTGAGGTCTATTGATCAGCTCTTTCGTAATTTTTTACGGGACTCTAGTAGTGAAACTCGTCATCATTGGGTTAATTGGAAAGCTGTCTGTACGCCTACAAATGCTGGTGGTCTGGGTATCAAACGTCTTCACCAAGTTATGACAGCTTTGCATGGCAAAATGGCATGGAATTATCTTCTCAACTCCTCTCTGTGGGCTAGACATGCTAGGAGCCGATTCCTCATTAAAGGTAGAGGTTCTTGCCTCTGGAAAACTATCTCTCCCCTCATTTCTAGTATTTCTCTTAATTGTCGCTGGTTACTTGGCAACGGTAGGACTACCACTTTAAATTTCTGCGAAGGTATTGCTATGCATTGTCCTAAGAGATTCAGGGATTTGCAAATTAAAGAGGTTCTGCATAACCCAGTTTTCAGAAGATCTTTTCTCCTCAATATGAATCCTCGGATCTTTCAATCCATTGATGGGGATTTATCTGATGATACTCCGGACAGGCTAGTGTGGGAGGGGGACCCTATTGGCCATGTCACTACTTCAAATTTCTTAAAGAGTTTTCTTTCTCCCCTGCCTTGTAATAAAAAATTTGATGTTATATGGCGCCCTTTCATCCCAATGAAAGTTTCATGCTTTTTATGGAAGGTTCTTCACTCAGCCCTCCCAACAAATGACAATATTATCAAGATTGGTATCCAGCTTGCCAGTAAATGTGTTTGCTGCAGTGCTCCAAGATTTGAATCTATGGAACACTTGCTTCTTCAAAGTGACAAAGCTTCTTTGGTTTTGAATATTCTTTGTCCTCTTTTCCGTAAAAGCAGGCCTAGTTCTTTGCATCATTTATTTTATGATTGGGGTATGGTGGCTGATTTCAATAAATTTCTGGATTGCTTGGGTTTTGGCCTTATGATGTGTTGTTTATGGGACATTTGGAAGTTTAGAAATCAGGTTTTATATGATGGTCATGCCGGCAGCTTCAGCAAGGTGAATATTCTAAGATGGGCTTCTTTTCTCTCTAAAAACATCAAGGCTCCTTGTGGTCAAGACTCTTTTTCCAGCACTGTTTGTAAAGCTCTCCATATAAATCCTCAAGTCTTCAAGATGACCAAAATTTTGTGGATTCCTTGGCAGCCCTCAATTAAAGGTAACACTTGCAATATTTCTATTTTTGTTGATGATGATAAATCGCGTATGGCTGCTATTGTTCGCGATCGATATGGTATTTTTCTCCCTGCCATCAAGCTTGTCGCGCTGCGCAAGCATTTTTTGCAGTGTTTACTGCACATTCTATGTGAGCTAAAGTGTCAGAAATTGACTTTTCATTGTATCCGGATTTCCCATCCTGAGGTATGTCTTCTTGGTCGAAATTCTATGGGGGATTGGTCTCGTTTTCAGCTTAAAAGGATGCTGGTTAGAAGGCTTAAGGATCTTGAGATTTACCAAGTCAGCCACTCTCTCAACCGTCCTACAGATGCCCTTTGCTGTTCCAATATTAGGTATCTTTTTACTACAAGTTTTGAAGATCTTCCCTGTTCAGTTAAGAAGGCTATTGACAATGATGTCATGCTTCATCCCTGCTCTTTTATTGAGCAGCGCATATACATGTGATTAGTCTTGGTTGATCTCTTGTCTTTGTTATGGTAATGTGTTTTGGTTTTTTTGGGTTAGTTCCCAACATGTGGGTTCACCTCCTTTCCTTCTCTTTCCTTTTTAGATGGTACTCCATCCCCTCTGTAAGTGCCCGATCCAGGCTTTTTGGGTCTATTTCAATAAAGTTTTAATTTTAAAAAAAATCAGAAAAATTATTAAAGTCTGCCACTATGCCCCAGTCATAGATGAATTGATGAAAGGAGCTAGGCCTGTTCTTGCGGAAAAGAGGACATAGAAAATTCATGACCACAATAGCATTATCACTATGTTGAAACAGATGCTCCATGGACTCAAAACTAGGCACACTGCAACATACACACCTGCTGGCCAATTGGATCCCAGTTTTGATGATTTTTTTTTTAAAATCTCTTTTATTGATAGGGGTTCAAAAAGCCAGAGCCGCGGCGCTTACAAATGGGGCTGCAGTTGCAGCTAAAATAGCAAAACAAAAAAGCTAGGATGGGCATACCCATCACTAGGATACACAGCAAGCAATAAACCAGGCAAAAACCTGAAACAAAAACAAAAGGAAAGGCAAAAGAGCCATAGAGTAAGTGAAGATCAATTGATCTTCAAAGGAGCACGGCTAGAGATATGCATCATTGGCAAGGGCGCAAACAACTGAATTCGGCAGGTCCTCAATATGGGTAGTGAAAAGAAATCTGCTGCTATAAAACAAAGCGCATCTGCAGGCCTATTAAGAGAAAAACTAGTACGAAAAACTGACACATTCTTTTTTTTTTTTTAATTTTTTATTTATTTTTCCTATTCTACCCCTAAACCCCCCACCAGAGCCCCTGCTCTGACCCCATCAGGAATCGAACCCTAGTCGCTGAGAGGTTTGACGTCCCTTTTGCCACTAGACCACGCCCTGATGGGCATAAAAAACTGACACATTCATAAGGCTGCGGATAAGCCTTCTTTTAATAATAAAGACAGCCCAGTCAGCAATTTGATCTCTGCCAAGAAAACTGGCACAAGGGTGAGCAATCTTAAGGCAATGAAAGTCAACTTTAAGCCGATGAAGCTCTTCCAGAATATGAAGCAAGCAGCGAGCAAAGTGCTTACTAACTGAGGTACATTTCAGGCCAGCAATGAAACGACGATCATGATAACGAACCACAGCAGACATATAAGAGGTGACCCCATCATCAGCAATAGCAACATTGCACGTGTTACCTCTAAAAAACAGTTGCCATCGTAGCCAAAGAATCCGGAAGCTGTTAAGCTTGGGGAAATTAATTTTAAGGGCAGCAAAAACTGATTTCCTGGGGGAGAGGACATCTGCTGGAGCAGAGATGCTCCTGGATAGGAAGGAGGCCCATTTAAGAATAACCACACGACTGAAGCTGCAAGCATGGTCTTCAAAGATGACGAGGTTTCTATACCTCCAAATCTCCCAAAAACAGCACACTAATAGACCAAACGCCAAGCAATCGTAATAATTCTTAAAGTTGGCATTACTCCCCCAGTCATCAAAAAATTGATGCAAGGAAGTTGGCCTGGACTTATGAAATATAGGGCATAAAAAATCAAGGACAATATTAGCAAGGTCACTATGTAGAAGAAGATGATCCATACTCTCACCTTTGGGCTGTAAACAACAGATGCATTTACTGGCCATAAGGACACCTTTTTTGCACACATTATCATTCGAAGGAATAGCCCCATGCAACAGCCTCCTTAAAAAGACGAAATTTTTAAAGGTAGCCAAGGCTGCCAAATAGCTGAAAACTTACCAGCAACAGGGGGAGCAGTGGAGAGCTTCTTGAAGAAATTGGAGCAGGTAACAGTCCCTGAGTCATCACCTTCCCAAATTAATTTGTCAGGAAATTCCTCCATAAAGTTACCTTCAATAGAACGCAGAATTCTCGGATTAGCATTGAGAAGAAGAAGGCGGCGAGAATCATTATTTTGAAGCACATCCTTGATAGGCTTGGACTTAAGCCTCTTAGGACACGGAAGAGAAAGGCTGTGACAAAAATCACCAGTGGAAACCATACCCCTACCAATAATCCATCTGCTTTCAAGAGAGAGACCGGTAATAAAAGGGGAAATCCTATCCCACAGGCAGGATCCTTTCCTTCCAATGGAAAATCTAGACCGAGCGTGCTTTGCCCAAAGGGAGGAGTTATCAAGATAATTCCAAGCAAGTTATTATTGCTTTCCAAGGCTTGTTCTTCTTCCATTGTTGCTAGAGTTAGGTCTCTATGTAATGCAGCTTCTGCCTGCTCTTTGTGGTTGCTGGCTTTGTCTTGGTTAGTTCCCAAAATGTGGGATCAACCTTATTTTTTCTTTTAGGTGGGCTTTTCCATCTCCCTTGTTTTTAGCCAAGATCCAGGCTCTTTGGATCTCTATCAATAAAGCCTCATTAAAAGAAAAAAAAAAAAAAAAAAATTCCAAGCAAGTTTACCGTGCAAAGCTGTCATGACTCGATGAAGAGGTCTGATACCCAATCCACCAGATTGCAAAGGTTGGCAGATGACCTTCCAGTTAACCCAGTGATGCCTAACTTGCATCCCCTCATTCCAAAGGAAGTTCCGCAAAAGTCTCTCAATAGAAAAAATTACCCCTTTTGGAATCGGAAATACCGATAAACTGTGGAGAGGAACAGACTGAAGAACAGATTTAATCAATGTAAGTCTGCCTGCCATAGAGAGGAAAGGTTTCAACCAACCTTCAAGCCGATTTCTGATCATGTCAATCAGACCATTGAAATAGGAAATCCTGGGCTTCCCAATAAATAAGGGGATACCTAGATAACGTATGGGAAAGGCTCCCTGCACATAGCCTGACAAATGCAGCAGCCTGGACTTCCGAGCTCCTTTGATGTGTTTAGAGAAAAATATCTTGCACTTGGAAGGATTCAGCATCTGGCCAGAGTTGGAGCAAAATAACTTAATAATCTCCAGGAGCTTAGAAAAAGAAGCCTACCCTCCATTGGAAAAAATCAAGATATCATCTGCATACATAACGTGATTGATCACCAAAGCTTTAAGGGAGGACCAGTAGGGCATCAGCCCACCACCAGGACTAGCAGCAGCTTTAAGTTTGCGGGAGAGAACTTCCACAGCTATCACAAAAAGGCTCGGTGACAATGGGTCACCTTGTCTCAAGCCTCTATTGGACTTGAAATAACCAAATGAACGGCCCTTTAATCTGATAGAGTACCAACAATTATTGATATTCCTATAGATCAGATCGCACCACACATTGCTGAAGCCAAGAGATTTCAAACATTGGAGGATGAACAGCTAAGAAATCCTGTCATAAGCTTTCACCATATCAAGCTTAGCCATAATGTTACCTCCATGAACATTCTTATTAATGTCAGCAACCAGATCAAGACTAAGGGCGATGCATTGGTGAATAGACCTCCCCGGAATGAAACCGAACTGTTCAGAGCTCACCAATTTGTCAAGTAAGGGCCGAAGACGATCATTGAGAACCTTTGAAATAATCTTGTGGAAGAAATTGCATAGGCTGATCGGCCTGGTCTGATCCAAGCTAGTGGCATTCTTAACCTTAGGTATGAGAGTTAAGATAGTCGAAGAAGCTGACTTTGGGAGACTATGGCCTTTAAAGAAAAATTGCACGCCTTCACAAATATCAGCCCCGATGATATCCCAACAATGCTTGTAGAACCCTCCTGTGAAGCCATCAGGCCCAGGAGCACTAGAGAGAGGAAGACTGACCACAGCTAGAAAAATCTCTTCATTATTAGGGATGGAAGAAAGGGCAGCATTTTCGTTCTCCGAAACAATAGGGGAAATATCCTCAAAATAGCTAGGAACCGGGAGAGCAGAAAATTCACCAAGCAAATTCTGGAAATAGGAGACAGCCATATTACCGACAATATCCCGATCATCACTAACATCCCCTGAAGGGAGGGTAATTCTAATGTTGTTACAAGACCTTCGCACATTTATGGCTGCATGAAATAGTTTTGAGTTCCTCTCCCCCTCCTGAAGCCACCCTATATGAGACTTGGCATTAAGGAATAATTGTCTGTCATCCATGACTGAATTAATGCGGTTATGAAGACCTGCTAATGTGCACTCCAGTTCAGGCGACCAACAATCTTGGAGGCTTTTCTCAGATTCCTCAATCTGCTTGCTTAAATCTGAAATTCTTCTGTTAATGTTACCAAACTCAGCCCAATTCCAAATTCGAAGGCAGCTCCTTAATCCTTTGAGCTTCATGTGGCAATTAATAATCGGATTGGGATGAAGTCTACCATCCCATTCTTTGCTGACTAAAGAAAGAAAATTGGGATGGTTAGCCCATGCAGGATTGAAACTGAAGAAGCCATGCCTATTTTCCTTTTGATTGAAAGAGATCAATAGGGGACAGTGATCTGATTGTACTCGAGGAAGATGGGAAACTTTGAGATTAGGGAACATCAAGGAGGCTTCCCCATTAATAAGGACTCTATCCAACCTCATACGGATACAATTGCTTCCTGCCTGATTATTACTCCAGGTGAACTTACTCCCCAAAAAACCAGCATCAATAAAAGGCCAGTTCTATCAATAAAATCAGTGAACTCCCTTGAAGCTTTGCCCCCGAAAAGACGACCACCTGACTTTTCACTAGCATTGGTGATGGAATTGAAATCTCCCATAATAAGCCAATAATTGAAATCTCCCTTGAATCCCTTGAATGCTGGTTAAAAGGCTCAAGAACTTTGACATTTATAGAATTTGTCACTCCCTTAATAGGCCAGCAGATGCCTTGTGCTTCTCCGAGTCTAAGTCCTGCTTCACCTCCAGATTTGAAGAGATTCCTAGGGCTGTTAAACATGCTATCGCCAGTGATCTAAAGCCTCAACCCTGCACTTTTAGGGAGCAGCTCATTGCTATTTGAATTGATGGCCTACTGCGCAGTCTCTTGTTCTAGTTTTGGATGAGAAGAACTCTGGTTTTTGTGGTCTGTAGTATTGCTTGCTTTTTTTAGCTTTAGCTGAGATTGTGGATTGTGGTTTGCAGGTTTAGTTGGGCAGCTCCTTCTTGTTTGTTCCCTTGCTAGGTGTTTAGCTGGTTTCCCTGGCTTTTTTGTCTGTTTTGTGAGGTTTAGGGTTAGTAGGGTTAGCTGCTTTTGCAGACTGTGTTGTAAGCGCCGTGGCCCAGGCTGTTTGGGCTGTTTTTCATAGCCAGTTTTTTTTATAAAAAAAAAAAAAAAAAAGCCAAGGAACAGAAATAGCCGTGCTCTCCATATTGAGATCCTCCCAGAGGCTGGCTCTAGAAACCGCTTTGCACGAAGCGTAAACCACCGAGCACAAGACAGAGGTACCATCCGCGAGGGAAACTGAACAAGACATGTGTTGTGAGCTCACTTTTAACACGCTAACAGTGATCTCTCCCTTTCAAAATAACCAGATGTGATTATTCGAAGGGCTAGCTTCCAAAAAATCAGAAAACCCCAATCTTCTCGCAATGGAATGAATCCTTTTACCCTGCGCTTTAGGTTCCAAAATAGCACAAAAAGAGACAGTGTGACAGGAAATTAAATTGTTTAAAAAACAGATGGTACCTCTATTGCAGATACCACGCGCATTCCAATATAGGCCTCTGATCATTGAATAGAAGAAGAAAGGCCGTGCTCGCTGCCTGTGATAGTAGAAGAAGGGGTCTGAATGATAGGGTCAGGACTAATGTTCGGGGGATGGTATTGCGCACCAAGGCAAATAGCTTTTTGGTTGGTGTCCACATTTGGAATCTCCCGCTCACCAGCATCAAAGTAATTATGAGTTCTTTCCGTTGCCACCATATCAGTATAAATGGCTAGATTGGAGGGCTCAACGGAGGAAGAAGGATTAGCCTGAGAGGAAGCGAGAGGAGTTCCAGAACCTGCACCCTGGGAATGTTGATTGCTATGCTCCTCAATACAGTTAAGAGGTCCATCAGTGGAGATAAATCTAATTGGTTTGTGACCAGATTTTCTACTGCTACCAGAAACCTTGAGCATACTTTTGGTATTCCTTCTCGATCTCGAAGAGGGATTGATTTTAGATACCTGTCCAGCACCTGGGAGATTTGAAGCCACTAATGGCTGATTTTTATGCCCATCTTTATCACACTTTGTACCCTCATTACCATCTCCCGCATTACCATGACTGGTTTGATTTTGTTCCACCCTAGTCGTGTAGTTTTTTTTTTTTTTTTTTTTTTAAACTGGACTGTGCCAGCACCTTTATTAATTAAAAGATCCAAAAAAACCTGGATCATGGTTCATACAAAGGCTGGGGACCAAAGACCCTAAAAAAAAAAGGAAAGCAAAGAACATTTGAAGGTGCTGAGACGGCTCAAAACCTGTCTTCAAGCGCTGAGAAATACACACCGAAAAGCTAAATAAAAATGCTTTGATCAATGGAGAAGCAAGGCTGAGGGCAAGTGTCATTAGCAAGGGCTTTAATAACAGAGCTGGGGAGATCTAGAAGCTGAGAGGAGAAGAAGTGTCTTTGCTTTGCATAGAGGAGCGTCAGCTATGTCTGCCTAAAGTTGGCTCACTCGGATTCAACCTTACTTGGTCGAGGCGCTTCTGTGGATTGGCCCTCCTTTCAGATTAAAAGGAAGATAATTCAAATGATTCGAGAAGTAGAGGTCAGCAAGGTGTGTTATGCCTTGAATCGCCCGGCTGAGACGCTCCTCTATGCAGCGCAAAGACAGCTCTTCTCCGCTCAGCTTCTAGCTCTCCCCAGCTAGTTATCAAAGTTCTTGCTAATGACTCTTGCCCTCAGCCTTGCTTCTCCATTGATCAACGCATTTTTATTTAACTTTACGGTTTGTCTCTTATCGCTTGTAGACAGGTTTGTGCCGTCTCAGCGCCTCCTCTTGCTCTTATTTTGTTCCTTGTTCTTTGTTCTTTTTAGGGACTTTGGTTCTCAGCCTTGTAATAACCATGATCCAGGTTTTTTGGATCTTTTGATTAATAAAGGTGCTGGCACAGTCCAGTTTAAAAAAAAAAAAACAAGGCATCTGCTGGCCTATTCAGGGAGTGACAAATTCTATAGATGTCGAAGTTCTTGAGCCTTTTAACCAGTAGCCTTTTAATCTGGAAAAACTTCCAATCAACCGAGCAGCTGTGACCAAGGAGATGCACATCAGGGTGGGAGATCCGTAAACACTGAAAAGTCAGATTTCTAGCTCGCACCTCACAAATAATCTGCAACAGTCCCTGCAGAAAATGTTTTCGAGCCGCAACAATTTTAATAGCAGCAACAAACATACCATAGCGATCCCTGATTACTGCAGCCAGTCTAGAGTTATCCTCACCAATAGATATAGAAAAGTTGCAAGTATTTCCTTTAACAGTTGGCTGCCAAGGAGACCAAAACAATCTGTCCGACTTAAACAACTTAGGAGTAACATGGAGCGCTTTGCAAACATTGGTAGACAGTAAATCTTGATTGCAAGGGGCCTTAATAATGTTAACGAGAGCCGCAGCCCATCTGAAAATGTTGCATTTACTAAAAACCCCGGGCTTTTCATTATAAACCATCATATTTCTGTATTTCCAGATGTCCCACAAACAGCAGCTAATAAGGCCAAAACCTAAGCAGTCCTTAAAAATATTGAGATCAGCTGAAGTTCCCCAATCATAACAGAGCTGGTGAACCGTCGCAGGCTTTCTTTTACAGAAAATAGGACAGATAAAGTCCCACAGCAGGTTAGCTTTATCACTATGAAGAAGCAGATGTTCCATAGTTTCAATCCTCGGATCCTTGCAGCAGACACATTTGCTGGCAATCTGACAGCCAGTTTTGATGATATTTTCATGAGTAGGGAGGGCTGAGTGTAGTACCTTCCACAAGAAACAGGAAACTTTTGAAGGGATAAAATTACTCCAAATAGCTTCGAAGTTTTTAATACAAGGAAGGGGGAGGCTGAAGCTCTTCAGAAAATTAGCTGTAGTGACCATACTACTAGTGTCCCCTTCCCAGACTAATCTGTCTGAGATGTTTTCAGTCAAAGTCTCTCCAAAGGAAAGATAGATCCGGGGGTTCATATTATACAAAAAGTCCCTTCTGCAATCCGGATTCTGAATTACCTCTTTAATTTGATAATTCCTTAATCTCTTTGGACAAACTATGGCAATACCCCTACAGAAATCAAGAGTAGAAGTTTTGCCATTCCCTAGGATCCAACGACAATTCATGGAAATACTAGAAATGAAAGGGGTAATAGTTTTCCATAGCCAAGATCCTCTGCCTCCAATGGAAAATCTGCTCCTAGCATGTTTAGCCCACAATGAAGAATTGAGCAGAAAATTCCAGGCTAGTTTCCCTTGCAGCGCTGTCATAACTTGCTGAAGAATTCTGATCCCCAGACCCCCAGCATTAGTTGGCATACAGACAGCCTCCCAATTAACCCAATGATGCCGAGAATCCCCTCTAGAGTCCCACAAAAAATTCCTTAGGACCTTATCTACCTCCCTTAACGTACCTTTAGGAACAGGTAAGACCGACATGCAGTGAATGGGAATGGATTGAAGGACTGCCTTGATTAAGGTGATCCTCCCGGCCATAGAAAGAAAGGATTTCATCCAGCCAAGAAGCCTCCCTTTGATTCCATCAACTATCCCCTGAAAGTAAGAACTTCTAGGCCTCCCCGGGAATAAAGGAGCTCCTAAGTACCTGACTGGGAAATCACTAGGAATAAAACCCGAAAGCTGGATAAGCAAAGCCTTCCTAGCATTATTTATATGCTTGGAGAAGAAAACCTTGCATTTCCTTTCATTGAGTTGCTGTCCAGAATTAACGCAGTAGCATTTTAGAATCTGAAGAACTTTAGCAAAGGAGGTCCTCCCTCCATTAGTGAAAACCAGCACATCGTCTGCATAGAGAATATGGTTGATATTAGCAGCTTGAAGAGAAGACCAGTAGGGCTTTACTCCTCCTCCCCCCCTACCAGCCGCTCTCAACAATCTGGAGAGGAATTCCATAGCTACTACAAAGAGGCTGGCAGACAAGGGACCCCCCTGCCTCAGACCCCTATTAGATTTAAAGTGCCCAAAGGATTTCCCTCTAATCCGGATAGAATACCAACAATTGCTAATATTCCGATAGACAAGATCGCACCACTGCTCATTGAAACCTAAAGCTCTCATACCTCGGATAAGAAGAAGCCTCTTGATCGAGAAAAACTTCCAATCAACCATATTGTTCCAGCCAAGAAGAGATACATCCGGGTGAGATATCCGAAGGCAGTGAAAGCCCAACTTAAGGCTAAAAATTTCATTCAGCATATGGAAAACGGATGGCAAAAAATGTTTACTCAAAGAGACAATCTTGAGAGCAGCAACAAAAGAGCCATTTCTATCTCGAATCACTGCAGCCATGCGAGATAAATAATCATCAATGAAAATAGCCAAGTTGCAAGTGTTACCTTTAATAGAAGGTTGCCAAGGAAGCCACAAAATTTTAAGATGGTCCTTGATAGGAGGGCTGAGGTGCAGAGCCTTGTAAATATGACAAAAGGATGGATTCTGCTTGAGGGTAGAAGGAAGATTGAGAGAAATATACAAAGCCCACTTGAGAATGTTACTTTTGCTGAAGCTGCCAGCATGATCCCCATAAATACTTTGATTTCTAACTTTCCAAATATCCCAAAGGCAGCCACATATGATCCCAAAACCCAGGCAGTCCTTGTAAACACTGAAATCTGCCGAAACACCCCAATCATAAAACAAGGAGTGCAGATTTGGAGGTTTGCTTTTACTGAACAGGGGGCAGAGGAAATCCAGAGCCAAGTTAGCATAATCACTATGCAGAAACAGATGCTCCATTGATTCAATACTCGGCATCTTGCAGCACAAACATTTACTGGCAATAGGGATACCAATTTTGCTGATATTGTCATGTGTAGGAAGACCAGCATGAAGTAATTTCCAAAGAAAACAAGAGATATTAAAAGGAATCCAAGATTCCCAAATAATAGCAAACTTTTTTATAGAAGGCAGTAAAGGAACAAAACTACTTAGAAAAGTTGAGGTTGTAACCTGGCCTGTTAGAATGCCCCTCCCATACAAGTTTGTCTGGTTTATCTTCAATGAAACTGCCTTATACAGATTGGAGGACCCTTTTTTTTTTTTTATAAAAGGGGTGCAACACGAGGACTTCCCAGGAGGTCACCCATCCTAGTACTACTCTCGCCCAAGCACGCTTAACTGCGGAGTTCTGATGGGATCCGGTGCACTAGTGTTGGTATGATCGCACCCAATTGGAGGACCCTTGGATTCATATTATGTAGAAAAATTCGCCGGAGAAGCGGCTGCTGAACTACTTCCTTAATAGGAAGATTCCTAAATCTTCTTGGACAAGTCAAAGCAAGATTTTGACAGAAAATAAGGGTGCTGGTGTTACCATTTCCCAAGTTCCAGCGGCAACCCAAAGCAATGCTCGTAATAAGGGGACCAATACGTTTCCATAGGTGCGAACCCCTTCCTCCAATTTGAAATCTACTTCTAGCATGCTTGGCCCACAGAGAAGAATTCAAGAGAAAATTCCAGGCCAATTTCCAATGCAAGGCTGTCATGACCTGATGAAGAGGTTTAACCCCTTTTTTTATTTTTTATTTTTAAACCCACCCTGTTAGAGCCCCAGCCCTAACACCCACCAGGAATCGAACCTGTGACATGGAGTTTATAATACACCACCACGAAATAGATTCCTTCTTGGGATTATAGTCAGGGGACCAACGAAAGAAGGCATGACCAACCTTATTCAGCGGAGATGAAAGAGCGGTCCTAACATCCTCCTCAGAGTCCAGAATAATAAGCACATGGCGAGAATCCCAAATGTCGCTTAAGGTCGCTCGGCCCTTTAATTCCCAACTAGTCTGAAAGGCCTTCTGAATATCCCCAATACTAGGACGGCCAACTGTGAATTTAGCAACCAGGGAGAACTGAAATCTCTTCGCGCCAGCCCCAACCTCAGGGCCAGTAAAACCAATAGCCGGGCGGCCATCCTACGACCCAACCTGTCGAGAGGGGAGGGAAATAGGGGCAAACCGCGGCCTCAATTTTGGCGAGCAGTGGCGGCTATCGCTGCGAAGGAGGGTCCCAAGGCAGGGGAAGGGTTGCCAGGAACTAAAGGCGAGCCTACCGGAGAGCTGAGGTCAGGCGGCTTCGAGTTGGACAAGATCGGACGACCCATGACAGGGGAGCCCATGATGGGCGAAAGTCGCCGGGCGGCAGTCGCCGAGAAGAACCCTAGGAATCGCCAAAATCGCCAGGAGAGAGAAAGTCAACGAAAGTTAACCAAAATAAATTGGACAGTTCTACTTAAAATATCAGGGCCATATCCCATGTCCTGATTAGGGGGAAGAAGGTGGAGGTGATTATTAATAGAAGCCTTCCCTTTGGACACCTTCCTCCATTCAGAATCGCGATCCCCATCTTGGACAGTAACTTGCAAATTAAGGGGGTGACTCTTCTCTTTGAGCCTATTCTGATTGGAAGCTTTCTTTTTCCTGCAATCCGCCAGAATGTGACCATGTAACTTACAGTGAGCACAGTACGACAAATTACCTTCCACCTCAACAGTTTGCCAAAAACCTTTTTTATCAGAAAGAGAAATCCAAACTTTCTCAGGAAGAGAAAGGGTAACATCGAATTCAATACAGGCTCTTGCAAATTTCATGCTGGCACACGCTTTAGTCCTATCGTCGACATCCAGAAATCGAGCAAAGGAATTGACTATGGCAGCAATGTAAGAACGATGAAATAAGGGAGGGGGCAAACCAGGTAATCGAATCCACTTGGTGGTCACACTAGATTCACGTATGGGATCATAGTCCACCGAGTATCTGAACAGCCTGAACATGGAGGTCTGGACCTTTCTGAGGGGGCTTGTAAGGGCAGCCGTCATGTCCTCCTCAGAGTCCAGAATCACCAGGAAGTGGCGGCCGTCCCATATCTCACTCAAAGTGGCTCGGCCCTTAATCGCCCAATTCTCCTGGAAAGCCTTGCGGATAACATCGATTGGAGGTCTTCCAATCGTGAATTTAGCGATAAGCGAGAACTTAAAGCAACCTGCACCAGCGTCAACCTCTGAGCTGGAGAAAGGGATCGACGGGAAACCATCCACGCTGCCATACTGCCGATTTGGAAGGGGGATGGGAGAAAACCTAGGTTTCAAAATAGGTCGGCTAAGCGCAGCGGCGAAGGAGACTTTCTCTGCAAAGGAGGGTCTAGTGTTACCATCTGGGGGCTTAAGGTTAACCGGAGTAGCCGGTAAGAGGCCGGAATTCGAAAAAAGAGCTGACGTCATCTCGACAAAAGAGCACGAGCATACTTTACCGAAACACCATGATAACAAATTAAACCAAATCAGAATGGGGAGGATCTTCCAAAGAAAGCAAGAGACTTTGAGAGGAATAAAAGGACGCCATATAACTTCAAATTTCTTAATACAAGGCAGGGGATGGACAAAGCTCCTCAGAAAATTGGCTATAGTTACCTGGCCAGCAGGGTCCCCTTCCCACACTAGTCTGTTCGGAGAGTCATCAAATAAATTACCTTCAATGGATTGGAACATCCGAGGATTCATGTTACAAAGAAAGAGTCTTTTATAAATAGGATTTAGGAGAACCTCTTTAATTTGCATAACCTTGAGTCTCCTGGGACAATGCATACCAATGTTTTGACAAAAAAACCAGGGTGTTCATTTTACCGCTGCCAAGGATCCATTGGCAATTAAGAGATATACTAGAAATAAAGGGAGAGAGATAGTCTTCCAAAGACAAGAGCCCCTGCCACCAGTGTGAAATCTGCTCCTAGCGTGCCTAGCCCAGAGCGAGGAATTAAGAAGATAGTTTCAGGCCATTTTGCCGTGCAGGGCTGACATAACCTGATGTAAAAGATTAATCCCCAATCCACCGACATTTGTGGGCGTGCAAACAGCTTTCCAATTTACCCAGTGATGACGGGACTCACTACCAGAATTCCACAAAAAGTTACGGAGGAGCTGATCAATAGACCGCAGAACACTTTTAGGAACAGGTAGGACTGAAAGGCAGTGGATCTTCTTCAAGATATTCCCAGGGTACTTTTCCTGTCCGCTATCTTGGAGCTCCCCTCTTCCCTGGTCATCCCAGAATCTCTTATTTCCAGGGTCTGGTTGACAATATTAAATGTCGGCTTGCAGGCTGGATGAAATCTTTCCTCTCCATGGCTGGCAAAATTACTCTGATCAAGTCTGTTCTTCAATCGATTCCGATCCACTACGTTTCAGTCCTACCTCTGATTATAATGATGTTCGCGGCCATCTTACGGATATGCTGCGCGCAAAGGCTCGGATTAGCTGGACGGCTGAGGGGGCCGAAACACAAAATTTTACCACGCGGCTATTAAAGCTCGTTCCAGCTCTAGTAGAGTTCGTTTGGAGCAGGAAGATGGCTCATATACTGACGACCGCACGACTATTGGTTTGAAAGCTGTGGAGTTCTTTTCTGATATTTTCAACGGCTGGACCCCTCCTCCTGATATTGCTAAATATATTGTGGAGTGTATTATTACGGATGATAATAATAATAATTTACTCTGTGCTGTTCCGACTGTAGACGAGATTCTTGATGCTATCCGAAACATGAATTAGGATAGCGCCCCGGGCCCGGATGGCTTCTCTGGCCATTTTTATAATTTCTGTTGGGACATTATCCAGGCTGATCTTGTTGCTGCGGTCCAGGCTTTCTTTAAAGGGCAGCAACTTCCGGCGTCTTTCTCTTCGACTCATTTAGTGTTGCTTCCCAAAGTCACCAATCCCACTACTATTGGTCAACTTCGACCAATCAGTCTTTGTAACTTCAATCACAAGATTATTTCGCATATCCTCATGAAGCGGTTGGCGGGGTTTCTTCCCGTGATTATAAGTGAAGAGCAGACTGGTTTTGTCCCGGGTCGTTCAATGCATGATAATATTGCTTTAGCCCACGATCTGGTTTTTGATTTGGATAAAAAGGTTGCAGGTGGTAATGTCCTTATTAAATTGGATATGGCTAAAGCTTATGACAGATTCTGCTGGAGTTTTCTGCTGAGAATTATGCGCCAGTTTGGCTTCTCTAATCAATGGTGTGACCTCGTTTATAGGTGCATTTCTAACTGCTTCTATTCCATTAAATGGGACGGCGACTTATTGGCGACTTATTTGGTTTTTTCCGATCATCGAGAGGTGTTCGACAAGGAGATCCCCTATCTCCAAGTCTATTTATTCTTGCAATGGAGTGGTTGAGCAAGTCCCTCAATAAGGAGGTTGCAAGCAAATCTATTCAGCAGTATAACACTCTAAGGCGTGCTCTGCAAGTTAATCATCTCCTATTCGCGGATGATATTTTAATCTTCACCAATGGGCATCATCTTCTCTGGCGTCGTTGTTAAGGCTTATTAATAAGTTTTGCTCTTTATCCGGAGAGCAACTCAATCCGACTAAGAGTAAGATAGTCTTTCCTTCTTACTTTGACGAAGAACAACAGACTGCAGCTCTCAGTTTTACGGGTTTTAGTGAAGCAAACCTCCCTTTGACTTATCTCGGTACTCCTTTGTATCGAGGTTGAACCTTGATCGCTGATTTTCAGTTTCTGGAGAAGAAAGTTAAGAATCGGATTCATAGTTGGGCGCAAAAGTTCCTCTCTATGGGTGGTCGTGTGACATTGATTAATTTGGTTCTCAATAGTATGGCAATTCATGCCATGATGACTCTCCCGGTGCCAAGTACTGTCCTCGATCGGCTGGTTTCTCTTATGGCTGCCTTCGTTTGGGATAGCGGCGAATCGAAGTGGAGACACTGGATTGGATGGGAGAGACTATGTTGTGAAAGGAAGTTCGGAGGGCTTGGCATTCGTAATCCGAAAGATGTCATGCTAGCTCTCCACGGAAAACTGGCATGGAAATATATCACTGGTACTTCGCTCTGGCTAGGTATACTCGTTCCCGATTTAGACTGGGACAATCTGGATCTCCGCTGTGGAATGCCATCTCTCATCTTATCCCTTCGGTCCACCTTATGGGGACTTGGAGGATAGGCCGGGGCAATACTATTGCTAAAGAGATTTGTGCTCAGTATGAAGTTGCTGTTTCTGCATCAATCAGGTACGACTCTATTCGTCAGGTTCTGCAGAATCCAGGTCAGCGTTTATCTTTCCTTAATGCTATTCCGATAGGGGAACGATCGGCTTTCGAGCACGTTGTCTTTTCGGACAAAGATGATGTTTTCCAATGGAAGCTTGCCTCAGACGACATTTTTTCAACAAAGACGTTCTTCATGTCGTTCCAAATGAGGTATGGTGTGCATGGCCCACCAAGGGCTAGCCTAGTGGTCGTGGTGGTGTATTATAAACTCCATGTGACAGGTTCGATTCCTGGTGGGTGTTAGGGCTGGGGCTCTAACGGGGTGGGTTTTTTTATAAAAAAAAAAAAAAAAAAAAAAAAAAAAAGGTATGGTGTGCATGGTTGGGGTGATAAGATCTGGCGACCGTGGATTCCTACGAAAGAATCCTGTTTTCTATGGAAGGTTTTTCATAAGGTGGTCCCTACGGATGATAATATTCAGCGCCTTCAAATTCACATTGCTTGGGCGATTGATAGAGAGGCTAACGTGACAGTGGCCTGGGACCTGCGTTGACTTGCGTCTTCGGCGATTTGGGCGATTCTGGTAGTCCCTCTCCTTCTCCGGCCTGATGGCCTCCCTCTCCCCCCCGAATCCAACTTCTGCTAAACCTCCAGACCCAGCTAGCTCCAGACCTGTCCCGAGCGAGTTTAGCGGAAACCCTATCCCGGTGGACAAGCGGTCCTTTGCAGCTGTGGCAGCTGTTTCGGCCCCTAAGCTAAAACCCCGTTTCCCTTCATTGGCGCTTCCGTCTAGACAAGTCGGCCAAAAGGATGGCAAACCAGCTATCTCCTTCACTGCGGCGGAGGTTTCGGCCTTGTCCAAAAGGTTCAGCTTTTCTTTAATTGCCAAATTCACCATTGGGCGTCCTTCTCTGGGTGAGATTCAGAAGGTCTTCCAATCCAACTGGGAGATTTCCGGTCGGGCAACCATTAGTGAAATTTTTGATGGGCGCCATATCCTAGTTATCCTCGACTCTGAAAAGGATGTTCGCTCCGCTCTCGCCTCGCCTATTCACAAGATTGGCCATGCCTTCTTCCGGCTATTTCGCTGGGATGCGGCGTATAATCCAAAGCGGGAACCTACTTCAACCACTGCCTGGATAAGACTCCCTAACCTTCCTCTACATCTTTATGACTCTTCTGTTATTGAGGCTATTGTTTCCACCTTTGCTTATTTTGTGGACACGGATGCGCGCACTAAGGCCTGTACTTCTGTCAAATTTGCCAGGGTCTGTGTCGAGCTAAATGTGAGGCAGCAGGTTCCAGACGCTGTTTGGATTCATCTTCCTAATGACCAGGGATTCTGGCAGCCTATTGTTGTGGAGACTAAGCTTTTGTACTGCAGCAAATGTAGGGTACATGGGCACAATTTTGCTAGTTGCCGGAAAGCCAAAGTTCCTGATGCTTCTCATATCCAGCAAGGAGCTGCTGTTTCAGGGGAAGTCTTGAAGCCCGGAGATATGTCCAACCCAATTAGTATTAATGAGGTACCCTCCAAAGACAATGTAGCCTCTGAATGGGTGAGGGTTGGAAATAAAAAGTCCAGAAAAGGGAAGCTTGTTGATGGCGTGCCTCCTGGATCTAATATTGTAGCTCCTCAAGCAGCACACAATCCTGACAACAATCTTGCTTTGGTGATCTCTGAGAGGGATCCTAGTAGTGGCTTTTTGGATGGCCAACACTCTAAAGATGTCTCTGAGACAAGTTTAGCCCCTGCTGCTCCCCCTTCCTCATCTGCCATTAATTTAAATTCTGGAATAGTACAGCCTAGCCAGATTGAAGGTCATCGAGAGGCTGACAGCACCGAGAGTGATATTAGTGCTGCCCCTAATGATTTCTCAGGCGCGGAGCTTCGACTTAAAAAACTAAGCTCCAACCAGATTATTTTCAGTGAGGAGTTAAATGCTTTAGTTCATCCTGAATCCCTCCAACATTACAAAAACATCCAGGACAAGGCGGGCAGTTCAAGCCGACTGAATTCCTCAAAATCGGAGAGAGTCTTATCGGATGCTCTTAAAGAGTGTCTTATCCCTGGCAGCAAGCACTGTCCTCCCAATCCCTCTCAATGATTAGCAGTTTCTGTTGGAATGCAAGGGGTATTTCTAATCGAGGTACCATTCTCTATTTAAAATCTTTACTGTCTAAGCATAACATCTCCTTCTGTGCTATTCTGGAGCCTAAATCTCAGGGTAAGAAGATTATATCGATAGCTAGGAAGCTTGGTTTCTCTGGTTATCTTCAGGGCTCTCCTGCGAATAATCATATCTGGCTTTTTTGGAAGGACTCGGTTAGTGTCTCCCTCCAAAATATCAGCTCACAACACATTACTTGTGAAATCTCTCATTTGGCCGGTGGTTCAAAAGCTATCTGCTCAGTGGTTTATGCTTCTTATAAAGCTGCCAACAGAGTTTTTCTATGGAGGGATCTATTAGCTGAATCTATTTCTCTCACCGCCCCTTGGATCATTATGGGCGATTTTAATGCGGTTACATCGGCGGAGGAGAAAAAAGGTGGCAGAACTTTTGCTAATAAATCTTCAGCGGATTTCAATGAGTTTATTACTGGTGCTGGCCTAGCTGATATCGGCTATTCTGGGAATAAGTATACTTGGTGTAATAACCAAGCTGGCCTTAGATGTATCTGGATGAGGCTTGATAGGGTACTCGTTAACGGTCTAGCGGCTGTGCAATTCTCAGAGTTGAAGGTGACCCATCTGCCTCGCGTTCACTCGGACCATTGTCCTCTCCTCATTACAAGCGGAACTAGGGAGCGTGCCTTCAGTTTTTTTAGCTTCAATCCCGCCTGGGTGAAGCATGACAATTTTGAATGTGTGGTCCAAGAATCTTGGCGTGAAAGGGCCCATGTCAATCCTATGCTCAATTGTCACCTCAAATTAAAAAGCCTGAGATGCGTTCTTCGTAGCTGGAACTGGAATGTCTATGGAGACATCAATCAAAAAAATTTTGATCTGAGCTCTCGTATAGAAGCTACTGAGCAGCTTTTGCAGCAGCAGTGGTCTCTGGAGACCGAAATGGACCTAGTGGCTCTTCAAAAACGTCTACACTCTGTCCTGGATGACAGACAAATTTTTCTCGAAGCTAAATCCCACATTGGATGGCTTCGTGATGGAGATCGTAATACCAGTTTTTTTCACGCAGCCTCCAAAGTTAGGAGATCTTTCAATTGCTTCAAGGTAACCCTGCCTTCAGGAAGTGTTACTGACGATCGTGAGGTTATAGGAACAATGGCGACTAATTATTTCGAGAATCTGCTTGGGGAATTTTCTGCCAATCCCGACTCTGGTTTTTTTGATGACATTCATCCGGTTATTTCAGCAGCAGACAATGATAAACTGCATTGTTCCCCCAGCGCTGAGGAAATTTGGTGTGCAGTTTCCAACCTCCCTAAAGCTAGTGCTCCGGGCCCTGATGGTTTCACAGGAGTTTTCTTCCATTCTTGCTGGAGAATCATTGGGGAAGATATTATAGAAGCAGTTCAGTATTTTTTCAAAGGTTTCCACATCCCTTCGTGTATATCTGCCACAATTCTGACTCTCATCCCAAAGGTAAAAAATGCTACATCTCTTGATCAGCTGAGACCCATTAGCCTGTGTAACTTTCTGCATAAGATTATTTCCAAGATTCTTAATGACAGATGTCGCTTGCTGCTGGACAAAGTCATTAGCCTGGAGCAGACTGGATTTATTCCGGGCAGATCAATTCACCAATGCATCGCATTAGCGCATGATCTTGTGTCTGATATTCATAAAAAGGTACATGGTGGAAATGTTGTTATTAAGCTTGATATGGCTAAGGCTTATGATAGACTCTCTTGGGTATTTCTTATAAGGGCTATGAAAGCCATGGGTTTCGATGATAAATGGTGTGACCTGGTTTTTCGCAATATCAGCAATTGCTGGTACACTATCAGAATTAGAGGACAACTTTTTGGGCATTTCAAGTCCAATCGAGGTCTTAGTCAGGGGGATCCCCTCTCCCCGACTTTGTTCATTATAGCTATGGAAATCCTCTCCAGGAAACTAAAAATGGCAGGTAGTGTGGGTGGAGGACTGCTGCCATATTGGTCTTCACTGCGTGCCTTAGAAATCAATCATATCCTTTATGCTGATGATATCTTGGTTTTCACTAATGGTGGGAAAGCTTCTTTTTCCAGATTTTTGAATATTATGAGAACTTTCTGCACAAATTCTGGCCAACATCTTCATTCAGCAAAATGTAAGGTGTATTTTTCTAAGCATGTTATGAGTGCCAGGAGAAACTCCATTTACAAATGTCTGGCTTTTCTATGGGATCTTTTCCGGTTCGCTATCTTGGGGCCCCGCTTTTTCCTGGTTTTGCTAGAGTCTCCTATTTTAACGGATTGATCGATCAAATTAAATTCAAAATGGAAGGTTGGATGAAGAACTTTCTCTCTCTGGCGGGAAAATTGACCATGATTAATTCGGTCCTTCAATCTATTCCAATTCACTGTATCTCAGTTCTTCCAGTTCCGAAAACTACTCTCAACTATATCAGTCGGCTTATTCGCAAGTTCCTCTGGGACATTGGCGGTGAATCTAGACGCCATTGGGTCAATTGGAATGAAGTCTGTAAACCTACCCATGCTGGCGGTTTAGGGGTTAAACCTCTTCATCAGGTCATGACTGCTTTGCATGGAAAATTGGCCTGGAATTTTCTTTTGAATTCTTCCCTATGGGCCAAGCATGCTAGAAGTAGATTTCAAATTGGAGGAAGGGGTTCGCACCTTTGGAAACGGATTGGTCCCCTTATTACGAGCATTGCTTTGGGTTGCCGCTGGAAATTGGGCAATGGTAAGACCAGCACCCTTATTTTCTGTCAAAATATTGCTTTGCCTTGTCCAAAAAGATTCAGGAATCTTCCTATTAAGGAAGTAGTTCAGCAGCCGTTTCTTCGGCGAACCTTCTTACACAATATGAACCCAAGGGTCCTCCAATCTACAGAAGGCAGTTTCATTGAAGATATACCGGACAAACTTGTTTGGGAGGGGCATTCTACAGGCCAGGTTACAACTTCAACCTTTCTTAGTAGTTTTGCTCCTTTATTGCCCTCTATTAAAAAGTTTGCTATTATTTGGGAACCTTGGATTCCTTTTAATATCTCTTGTTTTCTTTGGAAACTTCTTCATGCTGGTCTGCCTACACATGACAATATCAGCAAAATTGGTATCCCTTTTGCCAGTAAATGTTTGTGCTGCAAGTTGCCGAGTGTTGAATCAATGGAACATCTGTTTTTGCATAGTGATTATGCTAATTTGGCTCTGGATTTCCTCTGTCCCCTGTTCAGCAAAAGCAAGCCCCCTAATCTGCACTCCTTATTTTATGATTGGGGTGTGTCGGCAGATTTCAGAGTTTATAAGGATTGCCTGGGTTTTGGGATCATCTGTGGCTGCCTTTGGGATATTTGGAAAGTTAGAAATCAAAGTATTTATGGGGATCATGCTGTCAGCTTCAGTAAAAGTAACATTCTCAAGTGGGCTTTGTATATTTCTCTCAATCTTCCTTCGTCCCTCAAGCAGAATCCTTCCTTTTGTCATATTTTCAAGGCTCTGCACCTCAGCCCTCCTATCAAGGACCATCCTAAGATTTTGTGGTTTCCTTGGCAACCTTCTACTAAAGGTAACACTTGCAACTTGGCTATTTTCATTGATGATTATTTATCTCGCATGGCTGCAGTTTTTCGTGATAGAAATGGCTCTTTTGTTGCTGCTCTCAAGATTGTCTCTTTGAGTAAACAGTTTTTGCCATCCTTTTTCCATATACTGAATGAGATTGTTAGCCTTAAGTTGGGCTTTCAATGCTTTCGGATATCTCACCCGGATGTTTCTCTTCTTGGCTGGAACAATGCGGTTGATTGGAAGTTTTTCTCGATCAAGAGGCTTCTTCTTAAGAGGTTGGTTAACGTTGAGGTTTTTAAAGTCAGCCACTCTTTAAATAGGCCAGCCGATGCTTTATGTTGGTCCTCCCCGAGGTTCTTATATACTAGACAAATGGAGAAACTCCCTCAAGCTGTTGTGATCGCTCTCAATAAAGATAGTGACCTCCATCCTTGCTCCTTCCAAGAGCAACGCATTTTTCTCTCTTCGCCTAGAAGTTGTGCAGATTCCTAATTGTTCTTCGAGGGATTGGCAATTGTTTTTCTTGGATCATGTGTTGGCTATTGCGGAGCTGTTCGCCTTTGTTTCTTTTTGCTACGGTTGCGGAGAGGTTTATGGCAGTTTTGGTGAAGTTTTTGCTTCCAGAAATTTTGTGGCGGTATTTATTTACAGGGAAGCCTCTGCTTTCTCCTTTGCCATGGTTTTTTGGCCAGATTTGTTTGGTTATAAGGGGCTGGGCATTCTCAAGGGTGAAGACCTTCCAGGCCCCCTCTCTAGCTCTTTTTGGAGTTCCCACTGTTTGTGGCATACATGTTGGTCCATGCAGCCAGCCTCTTTGCTTGATTCAAATGTGTGCCTCTTTGCTATCTGCATAGTCCTTAGCATAGTCTTTTATGCTTGTCATTTGATCCTGGATATGCATATTGTTGCTCTTGTAGCTTTGTCTTGCTTTTGGGCAGGGGTATGCCCTTGTCCACATCTCTTTTGCAGGTTTTTTAGTTTGGCTTTTTGCTTGTTTTTTAGATGGCCTTGGATTTATCCAGGCCGCCCTCCAGATTTGTATACACCATGATCCAGGTTTTTTGGATCGTTTATTTTCAATAAAGGTGCTGCCCATTTAAAAAAAAAAAAAAAAAATTCACATTGCTTCCCGATGTGTCTGCTGCTCAAACCCGAGCACCGAATCAACAAACCACCTATTGTTTCGAAGTGAGTTGGCAACTAATATTTGGAGGGTTCTCGGAAATATTTTCGATCGCCCAAGAATAGCAGGTCTTTGGGGGTTCTCTCAGGCCTGGCTACAAGGCAATAGAAAAGACTTCATTGATTGTCTGGCCACTACAACTTTTTTTTTTTTTTTTTTTAATGGGCAGCACCTTTATTGAAAATAAAAGATCCAAAAAACCTGGATCATGGTGTATACAAATCTGGAGGGCGGCCTGGATAAATCCAAGGCCATCTAAAAAACAAGCAAAAAGCCAAAATAAAAAACCTGCAAAAGAGATATGGACAGGGGCATACCCCTGCCCTAAAGCAAGACAAAGCAACAAGAGCAACAAGATGCATATCCAGGATCATATGACAAGCATAAAAAACTATGAGAAGGACTATGAAGATAGCAAAGAGGCACACATTTGAATCTAGCAAAGAGGCTGGCTGCATGGACCAACTTGTAAGCCACAAATAGTGGGAACTCCAAAAAGAGCTAAAAAGGAGGCCTGGAAGGTCTTCACCTTGAAGAATGCCTAGCCCCTTATAACCAAACAAATCTAGCCAAAAAACCATGGCACAGGAGAAGGCAGAGGCTTCGCTGGAAATAAAAAACGCCACAAAAATGCTGGGAGCAAAGACTTCACCAAAACTGCCATAAACCTTCCCGCAACCGTAGCAAAAGGAAACAATGGAGAACAGCTCCACAATAGCCAACACATGATCCAAGAAAATCATTTGCCAATCCCTCGAAGAACAATTAGGAATCTGCACAACTTCTAGGCGAAGAGAGAAAAATGCATTGCTCTTGGAAGGAGCAAGGATGGAGGTCACTATCTTTATTAAGAGCGATCACAACAGCTTGAGGGAGTTTCTCCATTCGTCTAGTATATAAGAACCTCGGGGAGGACCAACACAAAGCATCGGCTGGCCTATTTAAAGAATGGCTGACTTTAAAAACCTCAACGTTAAGCAATCTCTTAAGAAGAAGCCTCTTGATCGAGAAAAACTTCCAATCAACCGCATTGTTCCAGCCAAGAAGAGAAACATCCGGATGAGATATCCGAAGGCATTGAAAGCCCAACTTAAGGCTAACAATCTCATTCAGTATATGGAAAACGGATGGCAAAAACTGTTTACTCAAAGAGACAATCTTGAGAGCAGCAACAAAAGAGCCATTTCTATCACGAATCACTGCAGCCATGCGAGATAAATAATCATCAATGAAAATAGCCAAGTTGCAAGTGTTACCTTTAGTAGAAGGTTGCCAAGGAAACCACAAAATCTTAGGATGGTCCTTGATAGGAGGGCTGAGGTGCAGAGCCCTGAAAATATGACAAAAGGATGGATTCTGCTTGAGGGAAGAAGGAAGATTGAGAGAAATATACAAAGCCCACTTGAGAATGTTACTTTTACTGAAGCTGACAGCATGATCCCCATAAATACTTTGATTTCTAATTTTCCAAATATCCCAAAGGCAGCCACAAATGATCCCAAAACCCAGGCAGTCCTTATAAACACTGAAATCTGCCGACACACCCCAATCATAAAATAGGGAGTGCAGATTAGGGGGTTTGCTTTTACTGAACAGGGGACAGAGGAAATCCAGAGCCAATTTAGCATAATCACTATACAAAAACAGATGTTCCATTGTTTCAATACTCGGCATCTTGCAGCACAAACATTTACTGGCAATAGGGATACCAATTTTGCTGATGTTGTCATGTGTAGGCAGACCGGCATGAAGTAGTTTCCAAAGAAAGCAGGAGATATTAAAAGGAATCCAAGGTTCCCAAATAATAGCAAACTTTTTAATAGAAGGCAGTAAAGGAGCAAAACTTCTTAGAAAAGTTGAAGATGTAACCTGGCCTGTAGAATGCCCCTCCCAAACAAGTTTGTCCGGTTTATCTTCAATGAAACTGCCTTCTATAGATTGGAGGACCCTTGGGTTCATATTGTGTAAGAAGATTCGCCGAAGAAGCGGCTGCTGAACTACTTCCTTAATAGGAAGATTCCTGAATCTTTTTGGACAAGGCAAAGCAATATTTTGACAGAAAATAAGGGTGCTGGTCTTACCATTGCCCAATTTCCAGCGGCAACCCAAAGCAATGCTCGTAATGAGGGGACCAATACGTTTCCATAGGTGCGAACCCCTTCCTCCAATTTGAAATCTACTTCTAGCATGCTTGGCCCATAGGGAAGAGTTCAAAAGAAAATTCCAGGCCAATTTCCCATGCAAAGCAGTCATGACCTGATGAAGAGGTTTAACCCCTAAACCGCCAGCATGGATAGGTTTACAGACCTCATTCCAATTGACCCAATGGCGTCTAGAATCACCGCCAATGTCCCAGAGGAACTTGCGAATAAGACGACTAATATAGTTGAGAGTAGTTTTAGGAACTGGAAGGACTGAGATACAATGTATTGGAATAGATTGAAGGACCGAATTAATCATTGTCAGTCTGCCCGCCAGAGAGAGAAAGTTCTTCATCCAACCTTCCATTTTGAATTTAATTTGGTCGATCAATCCGTTGAAATAGGAGACTCTAGCAAAACCTGGAAAAAGCGGGGCCCCAAGATAGCGAACCGGAAAAGATCCCATAGAAAAGCCAGACATTTGTAAATTGGAGTTTCTCCTGGCACTCATAACATCCTTAGAAAAATACACCTTACATTTTGCTGAATGGAGGTGTTGGCCAGAATTTGTGCAGAAAGTTCTCATAATATTCAAAAACCTGGAAAAGGAAGCTTTCCCACCATTAGTGAAAACCAAGATATCATCAGCATAAAGGATATGATTGATTTCTAAGGCACGCAGTGATGACCAATATGGCAGCAGTCCTCCACCCACACTACCTGCCATTTTTAGTTTCCTGGAGAGGACTTCCATTGCTATAATGAACAAAGTCGGGGAGAGGGGATCCCCCTGACGAAGACCTCGATTGGACTTGAAATGCCCAAAAAGTTGTCCTCTAATTCTGATAGTGTACCAGCAATTGCTGATATTGCGAAAAACCAGATCACACCATTTATCATCGAAACCCATGGCTTTCATAGCCCTTAAAAGAAATACCCAAGAGAGTCTATCATAAGCCTTAGCCATATCAAGCTTAATAACAACATTTCCACCATGTACCTTTTTATGAATATCAGACACAAGATCATGCGCTAATGCGATGCATTGATGAATTGATCTGCCCGGAATAAATCCAGTCTGCTCCAGGCTAATGATTTTGTCCAGCAGCAAGCGGCATCTGTCATTAAGTATCTTGGAAATAATCTTATGCAGAAAGTTACACAGGCTGATGGGTCTCAGCTGATCAAGAGATGTAGCATTTTTTACCTTTGGGATGAGAGTCAAAATTGTGGTAGATATACACGAAGGGATGTGGAAACCTTTGAAAAAATACTGAACTGCTTCTATAATATCATCCCCAATGATTCTCCAGCAAGATTGAAAGAATACTCCTGTGAAACCATCAGGGCCCGGAGCACTAGCTTTAGGGAGGTTGGAAACTGCACACCAAATTTCCTCAGCGCTGGGGGAACAATGCAATTTATCATTGTCTGCTGCTGAAATAACCGGATGAATGTCATCAAAAAAATCAGAGTCGGGATTGGCAGAAAATTCCCCAAGCAGATTCTCGAAATAATTAGTCGCCATTGTTCCTATCACCTCACGATCGCTGCGCTATTTGGGCCACTACAACTGCTTGCTGCGCTATTTGGGAAATCTGGAAAGCTAGGAATTCTATGATTTTTGATAACAAGGCTAGAGATATTTGGAGGGCATGCGTGCGCTAGTCTATCAAGCTTTCTCCTCTGATTACGACTTCGTTTAGGAGCACTGAGCAATCGCTTCTTATCCTGCGGGCGTTGCATGTTAGACAGCCGCATAATATTGGTAGTATTCCCAGATGGATGGCTTAGAAGCCCCCGGAACAGGGGCTCGCTCTTAATGTTGCTTTCCTTATTCGTGATGGCAGCCTCAAGATGAGTGGGCTGATCAGAGACTCCAATGCCCGGTATATTGCCGCCCTGAAATATGGGGTCAGGCAGTCCCGGCCATTGGTCGAACTTGAATATATATATTTTTTAAATATGATATATTATTAATTAAAATCCAAAAAGCCTGGATTATGGCAAATACAGAAAAGGGGAGAAGCGCCACCCTCAAACGCCAGCTGAAGCACAAAAAGGCTAAAACAGCTTAAAAAAAACGCTGAAGGGGCAGCTAGCTCTATCAAAAAGGACCTGCTTCGAGAGACAAACAGAAGCAAAAAGGTTGAACCCACAGCCACCTGGTTTCTCTCTCTAAGTTTTTACCGTTTTACTGAGCGGTCAGCTTACCGTCAGGCCAAGCTTGGCCGCTGGAGATGTCGGTCCCCCCAATAAACAATGATATTGCCCATCCTCCTAGACCTCCAGACCCCATTGCTCCCAATCTCTCCTCGGGTCCTTCCCCCCCAGTTTTAGCAAATGGGGGTCTTCCGCCGTTAGGGCTTGCAAGGTCTTTCGCGGCTGTTGCGGCTCGCCCGGTCTCTCAGCCTCGTTTCGCTCCTATTGTCCTCCCTTCCAGACAGTTCGGGTCTCGTGATGGCAAGCCGGCTGTCGCGTTCACTGCCGGAGAGGTCCAAGCTGCGGCGCGTCGATTTGGCTGTTCTTTGGTCGCCAAATTTACTGTAGGCCGTCCCTCTCTGGCTGAGATTCAGAAGGCCTTCCAGGCGGCTTGGCGTATTAAGGGACGGGCTACTATTAGTGAGATGTGGGACAATAGACATGTTCTGGTCATCTTAGATTCGGAGGTGGATGCAGTGACAGCGTTGTCCTGTCCGCTGCGGAAAGTCAATCATGCTATGTTCCGGCTTTCCCGTTGGTCGGAGGACTACAATCCGAAGAAGGAATCTACAGTTACAACGGTATGGCTTAGATTGCCTGAGTTACCTCTTCAGTTGTACGATAAAGCTTTTATTGGAGCGATTGTCTCGTCCTTTTCCACCTTTCTGGATGTTGATGACCGTACCAAGGCCTGTCTAGCTATGCGATTTGCGCGAGCCTGTGTGGAATTAGATGTCACCCAACCAATCCTCTCTGAGGTTTGGGTTTCTATGGGGAATGCAGGGGGATACTGGCAACGTATTGTGGTGGAAAGCAAATTGGCTTATTGCTCAAAGTGCAAGGTTCATGGGCATGAATTTAGCATCTGTCGTAAAGCTAAGGCAAGCAAACAAGCTGATACTGTTGTTGATTTGGTTAGTTCTGAAGGAACAGCTAAGGTGAACAAAAAGGAAGTTAGTCGAATAGAATTAGACAAAGCAGATGAAACTGGGAAGGCTGAAGCTCAGTGGAAACGAGTAGCTAAACGCAAATCCATAAGAGATAAATCTTCAGATTTTATTCCTGCTCCTGGGAAGGATGGTAATTCTATTGTTGTGATAAATAATGACAAGAGAGAGGTCTCTCCTCTCAAGGATAATGCACATGTTGGTGATGCTCCTGTCATCAGTTTCTCCCAAGAGGTTTCTGACACAAATTTTCCTTCTCAAGATGACAATATCCTTCTTCTAGCTAGCTTGGAGGGGAGCCAGAGTATAGTTCCAGCTTCTGTTCCGAATGACCTGTCTGGTGCTGAAATTCGTTTAAGGAAACACAACTCTTCTGCGCTTGTTATCAGTGAAGAGTTGGGCGTTCTTGTTCATCCTGACCATGTTCAGCATTATTTAGTTATCAGGGAATTGGTGTTGTTCATGTGAACTGCAAAATTACATGTATTACCTATCTGGTGTGGTTTCCAGGGACTCTACAAGGATCAGAAGTTGCAAACAGCAGGGGAGATGAGAAGAGACTTGCAAATTAGATTTGAAGAAGAATCTAGAGTAAAAGGCTCCTTAATTGCCTTAGATAAAAAAAAACGCCCAACGAAGAATATTGTTTTTATTGAAGCTGCCAGCCTGATCACCATAAAATAACTGATTTCTATGTTCCCAAATATCTCAGAAACAGCAAATCATAAGGCCAAAGCCAAGGCAATCAGAAAATTTGGAGAAGTCAGCCTTAAAACCCCATTCAAAGAAAAACTGCTGAAAGGATTGAGGTTTACTCTTCCTGAAAATGGGACAGGTAAGATTGAACACCAGATTAGAAAGATCACTATATAAAAACAAATGATTCAAAGTCTCAATTTCTGGCCGTTTGCAGCAAGCACATTTGCTAGCAAGATGAATACCAACTTTCATGATGTTATCTTGTGTTGCCAGCGCTGAGTGTAACAGCCGCCACATGAAAACAGAAATTTTTGCCGGAATCCAAGATTGCCATATGATTTTAAAATTTTCAAGATTGGCCAATGACGGGGCAAAACTCTTTAAAAAATTGAATGTGGTAACTAAACCATCCGGACTGCCTTCCCAAACAAGCTTATTCTGTTGATTGTCCGTAAAATTACCGTTAATGGATCCAAAAATCCTAGGATTCATGTTATGATCAAAAATCCTTTGCAAAGTAGAATTAAGAATCACCTCCTTGATGGGCTTATGTTTAAACCTTTTTGGATACGGCAAGGGAAGATTCTGGCAAAAAATGTGAGTTTCAGTCTGCCCATTCCCTAACTGCCATCTGCAGTTAAGAGCAATACTAGAGATCAGAGGAGAAATTGTTTTCCATAAACAGGAA
This sequence comes from Umbilicus rupestris, assembly GCA_963678935.1. Classification (NCBI taxonomy): domain Eukaryota; kingdom Viridiplantae; phylum Streptophyta; class Magnoliopsida; order Saxifragales; family Crassulaceae; genus Umbilicus; species Umbilicus rupestris. Next base: position 9,526,766 of record OY787612.1, read on the forward strand.
CCCTTACCAGCAATAGAAAATCTGCTCATTGCATGTTTAGCCCACAGAGAGGAATTCTCTAGGTAATTCTAGGCCATTTTGCCATTCAGTGCCGTCATAACTTCTTGAAGGGATTTAATCCCAAGACCACCTGCAGATAAGGGCTGACAGACAGTTTTCCAATTAACCCAGTGGCGACGATGATCATTTCCATTATCCCACAAAAAATTCCGCAGGAGATGATTAACGGAACTCAGAATACCTTTCGGAAAAGGGAGAGCTGACATACAGTGTATGAGAATAGATTGCAAAATAGATTTAATTAGAGTGGTTCTACCTGCCATGGACAGAAAAGTCTTCATCCAGCCTTGCAAACGATCTTTAATTCGCTCAACCAAACCCTGAAAAATAAAGAATTTTAGCTTGCCCAGGGAACAGGGGAGCCCCAAGATAACGGACTGGGAACATCCCTTGGGAATAACCAGAAAGGCGAAGAAGATTTCTTTTCCTTTCGCAAGGGATGTGTTTGGAAAAAAAAAATCTTACATTTAGAGGCTTGCAGTTGTTGGCCAGAATTAGCACAGTAGTAGTTCATAATATTAAGGAGCTTAGCAAAGGAAGACTTCCGTCCATTTGTGAAAATTAAGATATCATCAGCATAGAAAATGTGATTGATCGTTAAGGCTTTTTGAGCAGACCAGTAAGGCATAATTCCACCACCGGGCTTACCTGCCTCATTAAGGTTTTGAGACAAAATATCCATGGCAATAATGAATAAGCTGGGAGAGAGCGGTCTCCCTGCCTTAAACCCCTGTTCGATTTAAAATGACCAAAAGATTTCCCACTGATACGAATGGAATACCAGCAGTTACTGATGTTGCGGTAGATTAAATCACACCATTTGTCATTGAAACCCAGAGCTTTCATTCCCCGAATAAGAAAAATCCAAGACAGCCTATCATAGGCCTTTGCCATGTCAAGTTTAAGCATAATATTACCACCATGCACCTTCTTGTGAATATCAGAAGTTAGATCATGAGCCAGGGCTATACACTGCTGAATAGAACGGCTAGGAACAAAGCCTGATTGTTCTAAGTCAATAATTCTGGTAATCAACGGACGGAACTTTGCATTTGCTACAAAATCAAAATATACATGGCTAACATTAATTCCATTGAAGGATAGGGTATTAGAAGCATTTATAAACTTCCAAAACTATGCTAGTTACCATCTCAATGGCAAGATTAAAACTTTGAGAACAGATAATGGTGGTGAATACGCAAGCAATGCATTCAAACAACACTTAGCCAAACATGGGATTGAGCACCAAACAAGCTGCCCCTACATGCCCCAACAAAATGGAGTGGCGGAGAGGAAGAATAGACACTTAATGGAGGTGGCACGCTCTATGATGTTCCACACCAATGTACCTAAAAGGTTCTGGGGGGATGCTGTGATGACGGCTTGCTACCTAATCAACAGAATCCCAACGAGAGTCCTTGAGGACACATCTCCATATGAGGTACTCAACAAAACTTTTTAAAAAAAAAAAACCAAAAAAAAAAACAAAACAAAACAAGAACAGCCTCAACAAGCACAAACACAAGTTGAAACCGTGCATGAGCAGCCTCAACAAGAGCAGGTCGTGCAGTCTAGAAGGAGCACAAGGTTGAAGAAACCAGCCTCAAATTGAAAGAACACAAGGGTGTTTTACAATGGAACGGCAGTAGCCCATCCCATTCAAGTTGTATGTCCATTGAATCAGCTCCCACAAGAGCATCAAAAAGCTTCACTGGTAAGTGGGACGAAGGACATGTACCTAGTTCCTACGAAGAGGCCAAAGAGCATAAGGTATGGGGGGATGCAATCCATGAAGAAACGAAGGCTATGGAAGTGAATGGTACTTGGTATGAATCTGACCTTCCCAAGGAAAAGAAGGCAGTATCTAGCCGTTGGGTCTTCACAATCAAGTATAAGAGTGATGGTTCGATCGAAAGGTACAAAGCCAGATTGGTAGTACGAGGGTTTACTCAGATATATGGAGAGGACTACCTTGATACATTTGCACTAGTAGCCAAGCTCCATTCGGTTAGGATTATTCTCTCAGTTGCTATCAACCTCGGATGGAATCTTTGGCAAATGGATGTCAAGAATGTATTCCTTCAAGAAGAGTTGGAAGAAGAGGTTTACATGCACCCTCCGCTAGGTCTAGAAGACACGGTCCAACCAGGGAAAGTCCTTAGACTAAAGAAGGCTACATATGGGCTGAAGCAATCACCTAGGGCGTGGTACCACAAGCTGAGCTCAACCCTTCTCAAAAGAGGATTTAGGAAATCTGAGGCAGATCATACTCCCTTTACCCTACACGGATCATCCGGTATAGTTGTTATCCTTGTGTATGTTGATGATTTCATCATCACTGGGAGCGACAAGGCAGGGCTACTTGAAACTAAATCCTTTCTAAATTCTTTTTGATATTGAAGATTTGGGTGAACTAAAGTACTTCCTTGGTATTGAGATATATATGCCAATCGAAAGAGGGGTTGTTTCTCTCTCAAAGGAAGTACACGCTTAATCTTTTGTGTGAAGTAGGAAAACTTGGAGCAAAACCAGCTAAGACTTCACTTGAGGAAGGTTACAAGGTCATTTGAGAGGGGGAGATTGATGACAAGCCGTTTGAAGACGAAAAGCAATATAGAAGGATGGTTTTTTTTTTTAAAAACCTCATTTATTAATCAGGGCTCAAAAAGCCTGAGCCGCGGCACATACAATGGAGGCTGCAAAAGCAGCTAAAAGCACAAAAAGCATAGAAAGCAAAACCTAGTTTGGGCATACCCATCACTAGGAAACACAGCAAACTATTAACCAAACACAATCCTATTACAAAACCCAAACAGAAAATCATATGAGCCATTGATTAAACGATTGGAATACAAAGGAGCACGACAGATCAAAGGACTATAAGCTGCTCCCTAAAGGAGCAAGGTTGAGGCTTCAAATCGCTAGCAATAGCATATTTAACTGCCCGTGGAGTCTCTCCAAAGCTGGTGGTATAAAAGTACCTAAGCTCGGAGTAACAAAGAACATCTGCTGGCCGATTAAATATATCAATCTCCTTGAGCCTTTTAACCAGCAGCCTTTTAATCTGGAAAACCTTCCAATCCACCAAATAGCTGTGTCCAAGAAGATGCACCTCAGGATGGGATATCCGTATGCAATGAAAGGTTAGTTTCCTTTTTTTTTTTTTTTTTTTTTTTTTTTTTTTAAAAACCCACCCCGTTAGAGCCCCAGCCCTAACACCCACCAGGAATCGAACCTGTGACATGGAGTTTATAATACACCACCACGACCACTAGGCTAGCCCTTGGTGGGCGAAAGGTTAGTTTCCTAGCTTGCATCTCACAGATAATCTGCAACAACCCCTGCAGAAAATGCTTGCGAGCCGCAACAATCTTGAGAGCAGCAACAAAAATACCATATCTATCACGAACCACAGCAGCCAACCGAGAACTATCATCACCAATAAATATAGCAATGTTACAAGTATTACCTTTACTTGTTGGCTGCCAAGGAATCCATAACATTCTTTCCGCCTTGAGCATCTGAGGGTTAACACGAAGAGCTTTGCAGACATTTGAAGACAGTGAATCTTGACTGCAAGGAGTTTTAATGATATTAGCTAGAGCAGCAGCCCATCTGAATATATTGCACTTACTGAAAACTCCTGGCTGATCATCATACACCATCTTATTTCTGAATTTCCCACAAACAGCAGCTTATAAGAGCAAATCCCAAGCAGTCCTTAAAATTTTTGAAATCAGCCATAGTGCCCCACTCATAACAAAATTGATGAAACATCGTAGGCCAGCTTTTACAGAAAATAGCACAAAGAAAATTCCAAACCAGAAGAGCTTTGTCACTATGAAGAAACAAATGATCCATAGTTTCAACCCTGGGATCATTGCAGCAGACGCATTTACTGGCAATCTGGCAGCCAGTTTTGATGATGTTTTCATTAGTAGGAAGGGCTGAATGTAACACCTTCAACAGAAAGCAGGAGACTTTTCATGGGATAAAATTACTCCAAATAACTTCAAATTTTTTTATACAAGATTGAGGGTAGCTAAAACTCCTAAGAAAATTTGCTGTAGTAACCTTACCACTAGTGTCCCCTTCCCACACTAGCCTGCCTGAAATGTCTTCAGAGAAAGTATCTCCAATGGAATGATAAATCCGAGGATTCATATTAAAAATAAACTCCATGTCACAGGTTCGATTCCTGGTGGGTGTTAGGGTTGGGGCTCTAACGGGGTGGATTTTTAAAAAAATATAAAAAAAATAAATAAATCCGAGGATTCATATTAAAAATAAAAGCCCTTCTGCAAGCTGGATTTTGAATAACCTCTTTAATTTGCATATTCCTTAATCTCTTAGGGCAATCCATGGCAATACCCTCACAAAAATTTAAGGTTGAAGTTTTGCCATTCCCAAGGATCCACCGACAATTCAGGGAAATACTAGAAATGAATGGGGTTATGGTTTTCCATAGCCAAGAGCCTCTGCCTCCAATGGAAAGCCTGCTCCTTGCATGATTAGCCCACAAGGAAGAATTGAGCAAATAATTCCAAGCCAATTTCCCATGCAGCGCTGTCATAACCTGATGAAGAATTCTGATCCCCAAACCCCCGGCATGAGTAGGTACACAGACAGCTCCCCAATTAACCCAATGATGACGAGATTCCCCACCAGAACCCCACAAGAAATTTCTAAGAACCTTATCTACATCCCTCAAAATACCTTTAGGAACAGGTATGACCGACAAGTATGACCGACAAGCAATGAATGGGAATGGATTGCAGGACTGCCTTGATTAAGGTAATCCGCGCAGCCATAGATAGGAAGGATTTCATCCAACCTAAAAGCCGCCCTTTGATACTATCAACCAGCCCCTGGAAAAAGAAACTTCTAGGCCGCCCCGGAACAAGGGGGCTCCTAAATAACGAACAGGGAAAGCACTTGGAAGAAAGTCAGAGAGTTGAAGCAGATTAGCTTTCCTAGCATTATTCATATGCTTGGAGAAAAAAATCTTGCATTTCCCTTCATTCAGTTGCTGTCCAGAATTAATGCAGAAAGATTTTAATACCTCCAAGACTTTAGCAAAGGAGGTCTTCCTCCATTTGTGAACACCAAAACATCATTTGCATAGAGAATGTGATTAATGTCTACAGCTTGAAGAGAAGACCAATAGGGCATAATACCACCCCCTGCCCTGCCAGCCACGTTCAACTTTCTGGATAAAAATTCCATAGCTACTACAAAGAGGCTAGCAGACAAAGGATCCCCCCCCCCCTGCCTCAGCCCCCTATTAGATTTGAAATGCCCAAAAGATTTCCCTCTAATCCGAATCGAATATCAATAATTGCTAATATTCCGATAAACAAGATCGTACCATTGCTCATCGAACCCAAAAGCCCTCATACCGCGAAGAAGAAAAACCCAAGATAGCCGATCATAAGCTTTCGCCATATCAATTTTAACCATCACATTACCCCCATGAACTTTTTTATGAATATCTAAAACTAGGTCATGAGCCAGAGCAATGCTATGATGTATCGACCTCCCAGGGATGAATCCTGATTGTTTCGGGCTAATAATTATGTCAAGAAATGGTCGAATATCTAAGATCTTAGATATGATCTTGTGAAAGAAATTGCATAGGCTGACTGGTCTTAATTGATCAAGAGAAGTGGCATTCTTTACTTTAGGAATCAGAGTAAGCACTGTAGCAGAAAGGCAATTAGGGAGGCTGACACCCTTAAAAAAAAACAGCTGGTCAGCTTTTGTAATGTCCTCTCTAATAATATTCCAACAGGACTGATAGAAAACTTCAGTGAAACCATCTGGACCAGAGACACTTTTCTCATGAAGATTGGACACAGCGAGCCAAATCTCAGCATCTTCAGGAATAGCTCGCAGAATGCAATTATCAGTTGGAGAAATCATAGGGCGAATATTATCAAAATAACTCCTCTCAGGAATGACAGAAAAACCTCCAAGTAAAGCCTCGAAGAAATCTGTTGCCAAGGAGCCAATTTCATCGCGATCATCTGTAACTAAACCCGAGGGAAGGGTTAAAATTATTAGCAGCCCTCCGAGCCTTGAGGGCAGCATGGAAAAGCCCAATGTTCCTATCCCCCTCCTGAAGCCTGCCCATCTGAGATTTAGCACTGAGAAAAAGTTGACGATCATCTAAAGCTGTTTGAAGACGCTTTTGACATTGTACAAGATCTTCCTCACTGTCTGAGCTCCAGCAATTCTGAAGAACAAACTCAGTATCCTCCACTTGTTTAGTAAGATCGCTGATCTTCTGAATAATATCCCCAAAGACATTCCAATTCCAAATGCGCAGCTCACTTCTCAGTCTTTTGAGCTTAGCATAACAATTAACTAAGGGATTGACATGAGCACGATCAGTCCAAGATTTATGTACTATAGATTGCAGATCAGCATGCTTGATCCAAGCCGGATTAAAACTAAAATAACTTTGCACATATTCTTTTTTGCTGAAAGAAATCAACAAAGGACAATGATCAGATTGAATACGAGGAAGATGTATCACTTTCAATTCCAGAAAACGAGCAGTAGCCAGTCCATTAATAAGCACCCTGTCCAACCTCATCCATATACACCTCATACCCGCTTGGTTATTACACCAGGTGAAATTATTGCCAGAGTATCCAATATCCGATAAACCACTGCCAATAATAAAACTATTGAAATCTGAGGAAGCCTTGTTGCCGAATTTATGTCCACCTTTTTTCTCACCAGCATGGGTCACAGCATTAAAGTCCCCCATAAGAATCCAAGGATCTTTTTTTTTTTTTTTTTTTTTTAAAACCCACCCCGTTAGAGCCCCAGCCCTAACACCCACCAGGAATCGAACCTGTGACATGGAGTTTATAATACACCACCACGACCACTAGGCTAGCCCTTGGTGGGTAGAATCCAAGGATCTGAGTAGACTCCTTGACAAGATTCTCCCATAACAGCACTCTGTCATTAACTTTATAGGAAGCATAGACCACACTGCATAAGGACTTAATACCAGACGCAGAGAGGGAGACTTCACAAGAAATATGTTGTGAGCTGATATTTAAAACAGTTCAGATATAGAGTCCTTCCAAAAAAATCCATATATGTTTATTAGTAGGGTTCCCCTACAAAAACCTAGTGAAGCCAAGCTTCCGAGCAATAGAAATATTTTTTTTCCTTGAAATTTAGGTTCTAGAATAGCACAAAAGGAAATATCATGCTTGGAGATTAAACTTTTTAGAAAACAGATGGTACCTCGATTCGCAATTCCTCTAACATTCCAGCAAAGTCCTTTTATCATTGAGACACATTGGAAAGACAGTGCTTGCTGCTAGGAATGATGCAATCTGTAAGAGCATCCGAAAATCTTCTTTCCCCTCTTCCTCTACCAGGGCTTCTTGTACTGTCGACCTTATCCAGGATATTTTTATAGTGTTGGAGGGATCCAGGATGAACAAGCACACTTAACTCCTCATTAAAAAAGATCTTGTTGGGACTTTGCTTCTTTAGGCGAAGCTCAGCTTTCTGATAAATCATTCGAAGGTTTTTTATCTTTTCCCCAGACCTGGCAGCCACTTGGTTCCCATCAATCTGGCATAGAGAAACCATCTCAGATATCTCCCCCACACTGATGATATCAGAAATTACCCCTTGCTCGTCATTCTTGCTAAAAACTGAAACATCCCTACCTCTTACATCTATCAAGGGAGGATCCACATCATTAACTATGTCCTTAGGATCAACTACATTAGACTTATCAGTGATATCATAAAGGATAGGGTCCTTCCCTTTCCTAGAATTTTTTTTCCCAACCTTCACCCGGTCTATAGCCTCTTTTACTTTAGAGGAGTTCCCAGTATGATTGGCCGCATTAGACGTTGCTGCTGTTTTCAGGATAACCATAGTAGATCCAACATCTTTAGTCTTGAGAATAACGTTAGCTTGTTTGACCTTTCGACACATAGCTAATTGGTGCCCATGGACCTTGCATGATACGAACCCCACCCTCTAGTGTGATGGAAACCGTTATCTTGAGTTGGATCGTAAACAAAAATCTGCCACAACAAGTTTGTCGAGCTCGATGACCCCTCACCTTATTGTGATGAGAAACCATGACTTCATACGATGAGTCTTAACCCCTCACCGTAACGCAAATGGCGTAATGAGAAACTAAGAACTTCAGATTCAAACGCCACACCAAGAATGGTGATAAGTTTGGATTTGAACGCCATAAGATTAACCTTGAGAAGTTCAGAAAGTTCAATCAAGAAGAGATTCCAATTCTCTCTGATAGCCAAATTCACAGTTGGCCGTCCTAGTATTGGGGATATTTAGAAGGCTTTTCAGACTAATTGGGTATTGAAGGGCAGGGCTACCTTGAGCGAGATTTGGGACGCTCGCCACGTCCTTATTATCCTTGATTCAGAGGCTGATGTTAGGACTGCCTTAGCATCTCCGTTAAATAAGGTTGGCCATGCTCTTTTTCGTTTATTCCGTTGGACCCTAGATTACAACCCCAAGAAAGAATCTACTGTCACTACAGTGTGGATCCGATTACCGAATCTCCCCTTGCCTCTATATGACAGCGCTTTCGTTGAAGCTATTGTTTCTACCTTTGGATATTTTGTTTCAGTTGATGAGCGAACCAAGGCCTGTGTGTCTTTAAAATATGCTCGGGCGTGCGTTGAGCTTGACGTCACAAAACCTATTCCTGATGCGGTTTGGATATCAATGCCAGAGAATCAAGGTTTTTGGCAATCTATTGTTGTTGAAACTAGCCTGGCTTACTGCAGCAAATGTGAAGTACATGGTCATTCCTTGTCAGGCTGCAGGCGGATCAAGCAGAGCTCCAGTTTACCTTCACAGCAAGGTTTAAACGCTAAACAAAAATCTTCCAGCTTCAATAATTCTTCCAAGAATGGGCAGAATATTATCTCAAGAGATAAACCTGTTGTGGTACAGAATTCTAACAAAGGGAAGGAGGTGGTTATTTTACCTTCTGGTGAAGCTCCTTCCACTGGAGATAACCGGGGTGTCGGTACTTCCGGTATTGATGGCGATCCCTCCAATTCGGGTAGTATCGGTGTAGCTGATCCTACTGCTGCCCAGGGTATCTCTGATGGCAGGGAAGATTCCTCTGCTCAAAATCCTCTCCTAGTGGAATCTTTTGATAAGGATAGTGAGAATATTTCTGTTGCTCATACCCTAATGATTTTTCTGGTGCCGAACTACGTCGCAGGAAACAAAATCAGAATGAGGTGGTTTTCAGTGAAGAGCTGGGTGTTCTAGTGCAACCAGGTGCTTTGGCTCATTTTAATAAAATCCAGAAAAGAGCGGGCTCTTCTATCCGGGGTGAGAAGAAGCTATCTGAAGCTCTTCAGGACTGCATTATCCCAGGCAGCAAGCACTGCCCTTCAAATGATTCCCAATGATCAGAGGTCTTTGTTGGAATGCCAGGGGTATCTCCAATCGAGGTACCATTTTCTATTTAAAATCTATTTTATCAAAGCATGACATCTCTTTTTGTGCTATTTTGGAGCCTAAATCAAATGGAAAGAAAATTATATGGGCTGCGAAAAAGCTGGGTTTTTCTGGTTTCTTTCAAGGGGATCCTAATAACAAACATATTTGGATTTTTTGGAAGGATTCTATTTCGGTAACTATTTTCAGTATTAGTCTTTTTTTTTTTTTTTTTTTATTTTTATTTTTTATTTTTATTTTTTTTTTAAACTGGACTATGCCAGCACCTTTATTGATATATTGATCCTAAAAACCAGGATCATGGTGAATACATATGCTGATGGGCAGTGCCCGAGAGAAAGCAAAATAAAAAGAAAACAAACTATAAGCTGAGACGGCTTCAAGCCTGTCTTCAAGCGCTGTAAATAAGAACATAAAAAGGTATCGCACGAAGGCTGATTAAAAGTAAATAATCTGATCCAGGAGAAGGCAGGGATGGGGATTGGCATCATTGGCAAGAGCTTTAATGGTTGATCTGGGAAGGTCTTGAAGGAGAGAGGTGAAAAGATGACTTTGCTTTGCACAAAGGAGAGTTTCAGCAGGCCGGTTCATTGCCTGGCACACCCTGCTAAGCTCAGCTCCTTTAATCATTTGAGCAATCTTCCTTTTAAGCTGAAAAGAAGACCAATCCACAAAGGATCCTCGACCAAGGAGAATTGTATCCGAATGAGACAGTTTAAGGCACTTAAGACTGATATGTTTGAGAAGCAATTCCTGAAGAATATGAATAAGACACCTGAAGAAATTCTTGCTTACCGAAACAATTTTAAGGCCAGCAACAAAAATGCCAGAGCTGTCCCGCACAATAGCTGCCATTCTAGAGCGTGACTCCTCAATGGAAATTGCAATATTGCAGGTACTACCTGTCCGAGAAGGCTGCCAAGGAATCCAGTAAAGTTTTGGTCCCATAACTCTTGGTGGATTGATGTGCAAAGCATTACAAATGTTCCTGGTCAATTTTGCATCAACTGAAGGGACTTTAATGATGCCAGATAATAGTGAGGCCCATCTGTAGATATTACATTTGCTATATTTTCCAGTAAAGTCATCATGGGAAATCTGATTTCGGAGTTTCCAAATGTCCCAAAGGCAGCAGCACAGAATACCAAAACCCAAACAGTCAATAAAATTACTAAAGTCAGCCTCATATCCCCAGTAATAAAATAGCTGATGCAGAGTACAAGGTCTGTTTTTTCCAAAAATGGGACAGAGGAAGTTTAATGTCATGGCAGCATGGTCACTAAATAAAAAAAGGTGCTCCATGGATTCAGTATTGGGATTAAGGCAGCATACACATCTACTGACCAAATTCACACCAGTGCTTATAATGTTATCATGAGTGGGAATAGCTGAATGTAAAATCCTCCAAAGAAAGCATGATATATTTACCGGAAGCCAAGAGTGCCAAAGAATTTCAAACCTTTTATTAGGAGGAGCGGGAGGGGCAAAGCTTTCCAAGAAATTTGCCGTTGTAACGTAACCGGCAGGGTCACCTTCCCAAACAAGCCGATCAGGGAGCTCAGCCAGCATGTTCCCTTCAATAGAGCGAAAAATGCGAGGATTGACATTAAGAAGAAAGACTCTCCGCAGCTCGGAATTATGGAGAACTTCTTTAATACTCAAATTCTTAAACCTCTTAGGACAAGGCATGGAGAGATTCTGGCAGAAAACCGACAGCTTGGTTTGCCCATTTCCAATAATCCATCTACAATTAAGGGAGATGCTCGAAATTAGAGGTGAAATAGACTTCCAGAGACAGGAGCCTTTCCTTCCAACAGAAAACCTACTTCTCGCATGTCTTGCCCACAACGAGGAGTTGGATAGGAAATGCCACGCTAGCTTGCCGTGCAGCGCCACCATAATCTGCTCCAGGTGTTTGATCCCCAAGCCACCAGCCTTAGTAGGTTTACAGACCAGACCCCAATTAACCCAGTGCCGCCGAGAGCCATGACCATTGTCCCACAGAAAGTTGCGAAGGAGACGATCAATAGAGCTCAAAATCCCTTTAGGAACAGGCAGGACAGACAAGCAATGGATAGGCATAGACTGCAAAACTGAGCGAATCAAAGTAACTCTGCCTGCCATGGATAGGAAAGTCTTCATCCAGCCTTCAAGACGACCTCTGACTTGATCAATCAAGCCTTGGAAATAGGATAACCGAGGCTGTCCCGGGAATAAAGGAGCGCCGAGATAACGAACAGGGAAAGCTCCTTGAGAGAAACCAGATAGGTGAAGCAGCCTGTCCCTCCTTGCGCCTTTAATATGTTTAGAGAAGAAAACCTTGCATTTTGCCCCGTTCAACATTTGACCAGAATTAACGCAAAAAGAATTTAATATAGCCAAGAACTTAGTGAAAGAAGCCTTCCCTCCATTAGTGAACACCAGAATATCATCGGCAAAGAGAATGTGATTAATCTCTAATGCCCGAAGAGCAGACCAATAAGGAAGAAGGCCTCCACCAGGCTTTCCAGCAGCATTCAGCTTGCGAGAGAGGATTTCCATAGCTAAAATAAACAGGCTGGGTGATAAAGGGTCTCCTTGCCTCAAGCCCCTGTTGGATTTAAAATTGCCATAAGATTTCCCTCTAATACGGATAGAATACCAGCAGTTACAAATATTGCGAAAAATGAGATCACACCACTGATTAGCAAAACCAAAAGCCTTCATCGCTCTAAGAAGGAAAATCCAAGAAAGCCGATCATAGGCCTTGACCATGTCAAGCTTTATCATAACATTACCTCCATGAACCTTCTTATTGATATCCGAGACAAGATCGTGACCCAAGGCAATACAATGATGTACAGACCTACCCGGAATGAAACCGGATTGCTCCAAGCTGATGAGTTTGTCAAGAAGAGGAAGCAGCCGATCATTTAAAATTTTGGAGATGATTTTATGAATATAGTTGCAAAGACTAATGGGTCTAAGCTGGTCAAGGGAAGTAGCATTCTGCACCTTAGGGATTAGCGTTAAAACAGCCGAGGACCAAGACTTGGGCAGGCTGAAGCCTTTGAAAAAAAACTGGACTGCTTCGGTAATATCAGCACCAATAATATCCCAGCAGCAATTAAAAAATATGCCTGTGAATCCATCAGGTCCAGGAGCACTAGTTTGTGGAAGGCTGGAAACCGCAAGTCTCACTTCATCTGTACTAGGAATACTGATCAGGTCAACATTATCGTCATGAGAGATGACTGGCATAATGCCATCAAAATAAGAGTCATCTGGCACAGAAGAAGAACCACCAAGCAGCTCCTGAAAAAAATCAACAGCCATACCTCCAATCTCCTCACAGTCATCCGAGACAATACCAGAAGGAAGGGTAACTTTGAACTTGTTGGAAGACCTTCGAACTTTAATAGCGGCATGGAAAAGGCTAGTATTCCTCTCTCCCTCCTGAAGCCAGCCAACATGGGCTTTAGCATCCAAAAAAAGGTGACGATCATCAAGGGCATTGTTTAAACGATACTGAAGGTTGACAAGATCCCGCTCACTGCCAATGGACTGATCATTCTGAACTTGTCTTTCAGTAGCTTCAATTCTGCTGCTCAAATCGTTAATCCTTTGATTAATGTCACCAAAGACATCCCAGTTCCATTTGCGGAGACAGCTTCTCAGACGTTTGAGTTTGAGATGGCAATTAGTCATGGGATTAGCATGAGCTCGCCCATTCCACGAGCTCGCCACAGTAGCCAGGAAATCCGGGTGATTAATCCAAGGAGGCAAGAAACGGAACACACTACGAGCACGCACTTCATTACTGAAAGTAATGAGCAAGGGACAATGATCAGACTTAACTCGAGGAAGGTGAGAAACTTTAATTTCTGGAAAGAAAACAGCTGCCACCCCATTAATCAGGACTCTATCCAGCCTCATCCAAATACACCGCCTTCCAGCTTGGTTATTGCTCCAGGTGTACTTACTTCCCGCATAACCGGCATCAGAAAGGCCAGAACCAACAATAAAGTTATTAAAATCATCAGAAGATTTATTACCAAATTTGCAACCTCCTTTTTTCTCATCAGCTTTGGTGATTGCATTAAAATCACCCATTAGAATCCATGGGTCCGAGATAGAGGACTGCTCCGCAGTAAGATCAGCCCAAAGATTGACTCTTGTTGAGGCTTTGAAAGAGGCATAGATAACAGAACATATAACTTTGGTGTTGGAAGCCGCATGAGTAACAACACATGAAATATGTTGGAAGCTAATGTTCTGAATAGAGACCGAGATATTATCCTTCCACAAAATCCAAATGTGAGAATTTAAAGGGTTACCCTGCAAGAAATCAGAGAAACCGAGTTTCCGGGCAATAGAAGAGAGCTTCTTGGCTTGCGCTTTAGGCTCCAAAATTGCACAAAAGGAAATATTATGCTTAGATAACAAAGACTTTAAGAAAAGGATTGTACCTCTATTTGAGATACCCCGAGCATTCCAGCAAAGGCCACTAATCATTGGGAAACTTGGGGAGGGCAGTCCACACTGCCAGGAATAATGCAAGTCCGAAGGGCTTCCGATAGCTTTACCCCGTTACTAGTGTTAGATTGTCGCCTAACAGTCCCAGCTTTATCATGGATCTGTTTGTAATGTTGACGAGCCGCTGGATGAACAAAAACGCCCAAGTCTTTATCCAAAACAAGTTTATTGGGGATAGAACCGTTATTTCGGAGAGTAATCTCAGCGCCTGAGAGATCATTAGGAACAGTATCAAGGGGCTCGCTCTCAGGATTTTCCAACAGAGATCGGTTACTGGCTTGGTTAACTTCTGAAAACGGAGTTGTAGATGGTCCGGCTTGATCATGCAGGTTGTTCTCAAAGGATGGAATCACCATTGTATTGCCAGTACCAGAATTCCCATCAAAAGAAACCAGTGCGCATTTATCAGCCTGCTCTGTACCGGAGACTCCCAGGCTAGTTACAGGAAAATCATCAGCTTTTGCTTCCTTGACAGCATCTGGACCGGAAACATCCTTCGCAAGAGCATCCTTCGAAGACCTCTTTCCAACACGGATCCAGAGATTGGTGGGATCCTTAACCTTTGAGGAGTTACCAGAAATGGCAACTGATCCTCCCATCAGAACATTGCCTTGGTTGGGGATCGAGGTAGGGTGCATTACATTGGACACCTTCCTCAATCCAGGATGTTGGTCCCCATCTAGGACAGAAAGCTGCAAATTAGGGGGGGGATTCTTCGCTAAGGTCCTTTTCTGATTGAGAGCTTTCTTTTTCCTGCAATCCGCAAGAATGTGGCCATGAATCTTACAATGAGCACAGTACGACAGATTCCCTTCCACCTCAACAGTTTGCCAAAAACCTTTGTTATCAGAAAGAGAAATCCAAACTTTCTCAGGAAGAGATAGGGTAACATCGAATTCAATACAGGCTCTTGCAAACTTCATGCTGGCACACGCTTTAGTCCTGTCGTCGACATCCAGAAAGCGAGCAAAGGAGTTGACTATGGCAGCAATGTAGGAGCGGTGAAATAAGGGAGGGGGCAGACCAGGTAAACGGATCCACTTGGTGGTCACACTAGATTCACGTCTGGGGTCATAGTCCACTGAGTAACGGAACAGCCTGAACATGGAGGTCTGTACCTTTCTGAGGGGGCTCGTAAGGGCAGCCGTCATGTCCTCCTCAGAGTCCAGAATCACCAGGAAGTGGCGACCGTCCCATATCTCACTCAAAGTGGCTCGCCCCTTAATCGCCCAATACGCCTGGAAAGCCTTCCGAATAACATCGATTGGAGGTCTGCCGATCGTGAATTTAGCGATTAACGAAAACTTAAAGCAGCAGGCACCGGCATCAACCTCTGGGCTGGAGAAAGGAATCGACGGGTAGCCATCCACGCTGCCATACTGCCGATTCGGAAGGGGGATGGGAGAAAACCTAGGTTTCAAAATAGGTCGGCTGAGCTTAGCGGCAAAGGAGACTTTCTCTGCGAAGGAGGTTCGATTGTTACCATCTGGAGGCTTAGGGTTAACCGGAGTAGCCGGTAAGAGGTCGGAAGACGACAAAGGAGGTGACGTCATCAGCTGGTATCCTATTTTCAGTATTAGTCCACAGCATATCTCTTGTAGGGTGGATCACGCTGCCATGAATAGTACAACTATTTGTTCAGTGGTGTATGCTTCTTGTAAGGTGAACAATCGAGTTCAGCTATGGTGTGATCTCTCTGCGGACAGTCAATCTTTTTCTGATCCTTGGGTCATCATGGGTGATTTCAATGCAGTCACTCATCCTGCGGAAAAAATGGGGGGCCGTGATTTTGGTAATAAATCCTCTTCGGACTTTAACAATTTTATTACTGGAGCTGGTTTACTGGATGTTGGCTTCTCCGGAAACAAGTATACATGGTGTAATAATCAAGCTGGTCGAAAATGTATTTGGATGAGACTTGATAGGGTTTTAATTAATGGTTTGGCTGCTGCGGCTTTCCCAGATATTAAAGTAGTTCATCTCCCCCGTGTTCAGTCAGATCATTGTCCGTTATTGATTTCTTTTCGGAACTTCGAGCGCGCCCAAAGCTTTTTCAGTTTCAATCCTGCCTGGGTTAACCATGAATTTTTTTTTAGAGTAGTTCAGGACTCTTGGAAGGGTAAAGCACATGCAAATCCGATGGTAAACTGTCATCTCAAGCTCAAAAATCTTAGAAGTGTTCTTCGGAAATGGAATTGGAATGTTTTTGGCGACATTAATCAACGAACTAATGAGTTAACTAAAAGAGTAGAGGCAGTTGAGGAAAACCTTCAGAATCAGTGGTCGGAAGATAGTGAAAGAGAATTTGTCTTTCTTCATAATCGCCTTCAGTCAGCTTTGGATGATCGACAGCTTTTCCTTAATGCTAAAGCGCGTGTTGGCTGGCTGCTGAATGGGGAAAAAAATACAGGGCTGTTTCATACTGCTATTAAGGTTCGACGAGCTTGTAATAAATTGAAAGTTACTCTTCCCTCTGGCCTTGTCTCTGATGATCGTGAAGTGGTTGGTCCTTTGGCAGTGGATTATTTTCAACAACTCTTGGGTGATTTTTCTAATACTCTAGATTCTAATTATTTTGCTAATATTCTTCCGGTTATTTCGGAAGCTGAAAATGAGGCTCTGGTCTGTATTCCGAATGCCGAGGAGGTATGGCTTGCCGTTTCCTCTTTGCCTGAAAAGAGTGCCCCTGGCCCGTGTGGTTTTACTGGAACTTTCTATCAGAAATGTTGGAATATTATTAGTGATGACATTATTGCTGCAATCCAGTTTTTCTTCAAAGGTTTTAAGCTGCCAAAATCTTTGTCCTCCACCATTCTTACCTTAATTCCAAAGGTTAAGAATGCAGCATCTTTGGACCAATTCAGACCTATTAGCCTTTGCAATTTCCTCCAAAAAATAATTTCCAAAATTCTAAATGAGCGCCTCCGGCCGTTGATTACCAGAATTGTTGGCTTAGAACAATCAAGTTTTGTTCCTGGCCGTTCTATTCAGCAGCGTATTGCACTGGCGCATGATCTTACTTCTGATATTCACAAGAAGGTGCATGGTGGCAATATTATGCTTAAACTTGACATGGCAAAGGCCTATGATAGGCTGTCTTGGATTTTTCTTATTCGGGGAATGAAAGCTCTGGGTTTCAATGACAAATGGTGTGATTTAATCTACCGTAACATTAGTAATTGCTGGTATTCCATTCGTATTTAGTGGGAAATCTTTTGGTCACTTTAAATCGAACAGGGGTTTAAGGCAGGGAGATCCGCTCTCTCCCAGCTTATTCATTATTGCCATGGAGATTTTGTCTCAAAATCTTAATGCAGCAGGCAAGCCCGGTGGTGGAATTATGCCATATTGGTCTGCTCAAAAAGCCTTAACAATCAATCACATTTTCTATGCTGATGATATCTTAATCTTTACAAATGGACGGAAATCTTCCTTTGCCAAGCTCCTTAATATTTTGAACTGTTACTGTGCTAACTCTGGCCAACAGCTGCAAGCCTCTAAATGTAAGATTTTTTCTCCAAACACATTCCTTGCGAAAGAAAAAGAAATCTTCTTCGCCTTTCTGGTTATTCCCAAGGGATGTTCCCAGTCCGCTATCTTGGGGCTCCCCTGTTCCCTGGGCAAGCTAAAATTAATTATTTTCAGGGCTTGGTTGAGCGTATTAAAGATCGTCTGCAAGGCTGGATGAAGACCTTTCTATCCATGGCAGGTAGAACCACTCTAATTAAATCTGTTTTGCATTCCATTCCTATACACTGCATGTCAGTTCTTCCTGTTCCGAAAGGTATTCTGAATTCCATTAATCATCTCATGTGGAATTTTTTATGGGATAATGGAAATGATCATCGTCGCCACTGGGTTAATTGGAAAACTGTCTGTCAGCCCGTTTTTTTTTTTTTTTTTTTTTGAGAAGGGAAGCTTTTATTGATAGAGGCTCAAAAAGCCTGAGCCGCGGCACTAACAAAAGGGGCTGCAGTTGCAGTTAAAAACAAAAACAAAAGCACTAAGAACAAAAACCTAGGATGGACATACCCAACACTAGGATACACAGCAAAAAACACCAAGCAAACACCTGAAACAAAAACAAAGAGAAGGGCAAAGGAGCCATAGATTAGGTGAAGATCAGTTGGTCTTCAAAGGAGCACGGCTGGGGATATGCATCATTGGCAAGGGCGCAAACAACTGAGTTTGGCAGGTCCGCAGTATGGGTAGTGAAGAGAAAACTGCTGCTCGAGAAACAAAGCGCATCTGCAGGCCTATTAAGAGAAAAACTGGTACGAAAAACTGGCACATTTAAAAGCCTGTGGGTAAGCCTTCTTTTAATAATAAAGACAGCCCAGTCAGCAATTTGATCTCTGCCAAGAAAACTGGCACAAGGGTGAGCCATCTTGAGGCAATGAAAGACTACTTTAAGCCGATGAAGCTCTTCCAGAATATGAAGCAAGCAGCGAGAAAAGTGCTTGCTAACTGAGGTACACTTCAGGCCAGCAATGAAGCGATGATCATGAGAACGAATCACAGCAGACATATAAGAGTTGACCCCATCATCAGCAATAGCAACATTGCACGTGTTACCTCTAATAAACGGTTGCCAACGAAGCCAAAGAACCCGGAAACTGCGCAGCTTGGGGAAATTAATTTTAAGAGCAGCAAAGACTGATTTCCTGGGGGAGAGGACATCTGCTGGAGCAGAGATGCTCCTGGATAGGTAGGAGGCCCATTTAAAAATAACCACACGACTAAAGCTGCTAGCATGATCTTCAAAAATGACGAGGTTTCTATACCTCCAAATCTCCCAAAAATAGCACACTAATAGACCAAACGCCAAGCAATCGTAATAAATCTTAAAGTTGGCATTATACCCCCAATCATAAAAAAATTGGTGCAAGGAAGTTGGCCTGGACTTATGAAATATAGGGCATAAGAAATCAAGGACAATATAAGCAAGGTCACTATGAAAAAAGAGATGATCCATACTCTCACCTTTGGGCTGTAAGCAGCAGATACACTTGCTGGCCATAAGGACTCCTTTTTTGCAAACATTATCATTAGAAGGAATAGCCCCATGCAACAGCCTCCATAGGAAACACGAAATTTTTAAATGAAGCCAAGGCTGCCAAATAACTGAGAACTTACCAGCAGCGAGGGGAGCAGTGGAGAGCTTCTTGAAGAAATTGGAGCAGGTAACAGTCTCTGAGTCATCACCTTCCCAAATTAATTTGTCAGGAAATTCCTCCATAAAATTACCTTCAATAGAGCGCAGAATTCTCGGATTGGCATTGAGAAGAAAGAGACGGCGAGAATCATTGTTGTGAAGCACTTCCTTGATAGGCTTGGTCTTTAGTCTCTTAGGGCACGGAAGAGAAAGGCTGTGACAAAAATCACCAGTGGAAACCGTACCCCTACCAATAATCCATCTGCTTTCGAGAGAGAGGCTGGTAATAAAAGGAGAAATCCTATCCCACAGGCAGGATCCTTTCCTTCCAATGGAAAACCTAGACCGAGCGTGTTTTGCCCAAAGGGAGGAGTTGTCAAGATAATTCCAAGCAAGTTTACCATGCAAAGCAGTCATGACTTGATGAAGAGGTCTGATACCCAATCCACCATATTGCAAAGGTTGGCAGATGACCTTCCAGTTAACCCAGTGGTGCCTAACTTGCATCCCCTGATTCCAAAGGAAGTTTCGCAAAAGCCTCTCAATAGAAAAAATAACCCCTTTTGGAACCGGAAGTACCGATAAACAATGAAGAGGAATAGACTGTAGAACTGATTTAATTAATGTAAGTCTACCTGCCATAGAGAGGAAAGGCTTCAGCCAACCTTCAAGCCGATTTCTGATCATGTCAATCAAACCATTGAAATAGGAAATCCTGGGCTTCCCAAAAAATAAAGGGATACCTAAATAACGGATGGGAAAGGCTCCCTGCACATAGCCTGACAAATGCAGCAGCCTGGACTTCCGACCTCCTTTGATGTGTTTAGAGAAGAATATCTTGCACTTGGAAGGATTCAGCATTTGACCAGAGTTGGAGCAAAATAGCTTAATAATATCCAGGAACTTAGAGAAAGAAGCCTGCCCTCCATTGGAGAAAATCAAGATATCATCTGCATACATAACGTGATTGATCTCCAAGGCTCTGAGAGAAGACCAGTAGGGCATCATCCCACCGCCAGGACTAGCAGCAGCTTTAAGTTTGCGGGAGAGAACTTCCATAGCAATCACAAAAAGGCTCGGTGACAAAGGGTCACCTTGTCTCAAGCCTCGATTGGACTTGAAATAACCAAAAGAACGACCCTTTAATCTGATAGAGTACCAGCAATTGTTGATATTCCTATAGACCAGATCGCACCACACATTGCTGAAGCCAAGAGATTTCAAACATTGGAGGATGAACAGCCAAGAAATTCTGTCATAAGCTTTCACCATATCAAGTTTAGCCATAATGTTACCTCCATGAACTTTCTTATTAATGTCAGCAACCAAATCAAGACTAAGGGCGATGCATCGGTGAATAGACCTCCCCGGAATGAAACCGAACTGTTCAGAGCTCACCAGTTTGTCAAGTAAAGGCCGAAGACGATCATTGAGAACCTTTGAAATAATCTTGTGGAAGAAATTGCAAAGGCTGATAGGCCTGGTCTGATCCAAGCTAGTGGCATTCTTAACCTTAGGAATGAGGGTTAAGATAGTCGAAGAAACTGACTTTGGGAGGCTATGACCTTTAAAGAAAAATTGTACACCTTCACAAATATCAGCCCCGATGATATCCCAACAGTGCTTGTAGAACCCTCCTGTGAAGCCATCAGGCCCAGGAGCACTAGAGAGAGAGAGACTGACCACAGCTAGGAAAATCTCTTCATTGTTAGGAATGGCTGAAAGGGCAGCATTTTCGATCTCCGAAACAATAGGGGAAATATCCTCAAAATAGCTAGGGGCCGGGAGAGCAGAAAATTCGCCAAGCAGATCCTGGAAATAGGAGGCAGCCATATTACCTACAATATCCCGATCATCGCAAACATCCCCTGAAGGGAGGGTAATTCTAATATTGTTGCAGGCTCTTCGCACATTAATGGCTGCATGAAAAAGTTTTGAGTTCCTCTCCCCCTCCTGAAGCCACCCAATATGAGACTTGGCATTAAGGAATAATTGTCTGTCATCCATGACTGAGTTAATGCGGTTATGAAGGCTAGCTAGAGAGGACTCCAGTTCAGGCGACCAACATTCTTGGAGGCTTTTCTCAGATTCCTCAATCTGCTTGCTTAAGTCTGAAATTCTTCTGTTAATGTCACCAAACTCAGCCCAATTCCAAATTCGGAGGCGGCTCCTTAATCCTTTGAGCTTCATGTAGCAGTTGATGATCGGATTAGAATGAAGTCTACCATCCCATTCTTTGCTGACTAAAGAGAGAAAATTTGGATGGTTAGCCCATGCAGGGTTGAAACTGAAGAAACCATGCCTATTTTCCTTTTGTTTGAAAGAGATCAATAGGGGACAGTGATCTGACTGAACTCGAGGGAGATGGGAAACTTTGAGATTAGGGAACATCAATGAGGCTTCCCCATTAATAAGGACTCGATCCAACCTCATACGGATACAGTTGCTGCCAGCCTGGTTATTACTCCAGGTGAACTTGCTCCCCAGAAAACCAGCATCAATAAGGCCAGTTCTATCAATAAAATCAGAGAACTCCCTTGAAGATTTGCCCCCGAAAAAGCGGCCACCTGACTTTTCACTAGCATTGGTGATGGAGTTGAAATCTCCCATAATAAGCCAAGGAACAGAAATAGCCGTGCTCTCCATATTGAGATCCTCCCATAGGCTGGTTCTAGAAACCGCTTTGCACGAGGCATAGACCACTGAGCACAGGACAGAGGTACCATCCGCGAGGGAAATAGAGCAAGACATGTGTTGTGAGCTCACTTTGAACACGCAAACAGTGATCTCTCCCTTCCAAAATAACCAGATGTGCTTATTCGACGGGCAAGCTTCAAAATGATCAGAAAATCCCAATCTTTTTGCAATGGAATGGATCCTTTTACCCTGCGCTTTGGGTTCCAAGATAGCACAAAAAGATACATTGTGACAGGAAATTAAATTGTTTAAAAAACAGATGGTACCTCGATTGCAGATACCACGCGCATTCCAACAAAGGCCTCTGATCATTGGACAGGAGAAGAAAGGCCGTGCTCGCTGCCTGTGATAGTAGAAGGGGGGGTCTGACTGGAAAGGTCAGGACTAGTGTCCGGGGGATGGTATTGCGCACCAAGGCAAATAACTTTTTGGATGGTATCCACATTAGGAATATCCCACTCACCAGCATCAATGAAGTTCTGAATTCTTTCAGTTGCTACCAAATCAGTAGAAATAGCTGGATTGGAGGGATCAACGGTGGGAGAAGGATTAGCCAGAGAGGGAGCAAGAGGAGGTCCAGAGCCTGCACCCTGGGAAAGTTGGATGTTGTGTTCCTCAATACAATTAAGAGGTCCATCAGTGGAAAGAAATCTAATTGGTTTGCGACCAGATTTTCTACTGATACCAGAAACCTTGAGCATACTTTTGGTATTCCATCTCGATCTCGAGGAGGGATTGATTTTAGATAACTGTCCAGCACCTGGGAGAGTTGATGCAACTAACGGCTGATTTGTATGCCCATCTTTATCACACTTTGAACCCGCAATATCAGTACCCGCATTACCATGACTACTTTGAATTTGTTCCACCCTAGTGGTGGAGTTGTATAAAATATCAGGGCCATATCCCATGTCCTGATTAAGGGGTAGAGGGGGGGAGTGATATTTAACAGAAGCCTTCCCTTTGGACACCTTCCTCCATTCAGAATCGCGATCCCCATCTTGGACAGTAACTTGCAAATTGAGGGGGTGGCTCGTTTCTTTCACCTCAACAGTTTGCCAAAAACCTTTATTGTCAGACAAAGAAATCCAAACTTTCTCAGGAAGAGAAATGGTAACATCAAGTTCAATACAGGCTCTTGCAAATTTCATGCTGGCACACGCTTTAGTCCTATCGTCGATATCCAGAAACCGAGAAAAGGAGTTGACAATAGCAGCAATGTAAGAACGGTGAAATAAGGGAGGGGGTGGTCTTGGGATTAAATCTCTTCATCAAGTTATGACTGCGTTACATGGCAAAATGGCCTGGAATTACCTGGAGAACACCTCTCTGTGGGCTAATCATGCAAGAAGCAGATTTTCTATTGCTGGTAAAGGTTCCTGTTTATGGAAAACAATTTCTCCTCTGATTACGAGTATCGCTCTTAACTGTAGATGGCAGTTAGGGAATGGGCAGACTGAAACTCACATTTTCTGTTAGAATCTTGCTTTGCCATATCCAAAAAGGTTTAAACATAAGCCCATCAAGGAGGTGATTCTTAATCCTACTTTGCGAAGGATTTTTGTTCATAACATGAATCCTAGGATTTTTGGATCCATTAACGGTAACTGTTTGGACTATAAACAGGATAAGCTTGTTTGGGAAGGCAGTCCGGATGGTTTAGTTACCACATCCAACTTTTTAAAGAGCTTTGCCCCGTCTTTGGCCAATCTTGAACAATTCAAAATCATATGGCAATCTTGGATTCCAGCAAAAATTTCTGTTTTCATGTGGCGGCTGTTACACTCAGCGCTGGCTACACAAGAGAACATCATGAAAGTTGGTATTCCTCTTGCTAGCAAATGTGCTTGCTCCATACGGCCAGGAATTGAGACTTTGAACCATTTGTTCTTATATAGTGACCTTTCTAATCTGGTATTCAATTTTATCTGTCCCATTTTTAGGAAGAGCAAACCTCATTCCTTTGAGCAGTTCTTCTTTGAGTGGGGTTTTAAGGCTGACTTCTCCAAATTCTCTGATTGCCTTGGCTTTGGCCTCATGATTTGCAGTTTCTGGGATATTTGGGAACATAGAAATCAGTTGTTTTACGGTGATCAGGCTGGCAGCTTCAATAAAAACAATATTCTTCGTTGGGCGTCTTTTCTATCTAAGGCAATTAAGGAGCCTTTTATTTTAGATTCTTCTTCAAATCTTATCTGCAAATCTCTTCTCATCTCCCCTGCTATTTGCAAATTCAGATCTTTGTGGAGTCCCTGGAAACCATACCAAAGTGGTAATACTTGTAATTTTGCGGTTCTCATGAACAACAACAATTCCCTGCTGGCTGCTGTGGTTCGAAATGGCTCCGGTCTTTTTATTGTTGGCTTTAAGATTGCTACAGCGAGAAACAATTTTCTCAGTTGTCTGCTACTTTTGACTCAAGAGATGCAAAGACATGATGTCGAGTTTCATTGTCTTAAAGTATCTCATCCAGACATATTTCTGTTAAGTCGAGACTCGGAAGTGGATTGGTCTTCTTTTCGCATCAAAAGGCAGCTTGTGCGGTGCTTACAGGAGCATGTTGTTTTCAAGGTCTGCAGCTCTCTCAATCGCCCAGCAGAAGCGCTGTGTTGGGCTAGATACAATTTCTTTTTTTCCAAGAACCTTGAAGATCTTCTGACAGCAGTTAGATATGCTATTGGTATCGACCATATTCCTCATGATGTTTCCTTCTATGAGCAACGCATATATCTGTAGGGACTGTCTATGTTTGGTCATGCTTCATGATTATCATCTGGTGGATGACAGGTTTGTCCAGCTATTGTGGGCTGGCTGGTTTTTCTCTTTGGCAGGGGATATACAAGTCCTTTCCTATTTGAGAGGTATGAGCATGTTCTGCAGCTTGCTTGTAGCATCAAACAATGTTGCTCTTCCTGCTTGTGTTTGGTTAGTTCCCAGGCTGTGGGTTCAACCCTTTTGTTTCTATTTGTCTCTCACAGCAGGTTTGCTTTGTTAGAGCCTGCCGCCCCCTTCGCGTCCTTCTAGCGGTTTTGCTGGCGCGTGAGGGTGGCGCTTCTCCCCCCTTTTTTTGTATCTGCCATAATCCAGGCTTTTTGGATTTCAATTAATAATATTTCGTTTTTTTAAAAAAAAAAAAATCAAGAACAAAGAAAGCACATGTTTCTCACAAGTTTATTATTCATTGGATTGTGAAAATGATAGTGTAGCATCCCTTATATAGGGAATAGATAAGAAGCTCAAAGGACTAGAAAATGAAGATAAGAACAATTTAATGAGATTGAAGATGAGACCAACTCATGAGTTTTCTTGCGCTCCAAAAGTCTTCTATATTTATCTTCTCACATTGCGTTTATGAGATGATAAGATTGAATATCATTTGCTCTTTCTTGGTAATCAGCCCAACTTTCTTGAATAAGCCCATGTAGAGCTTCATATAACCTCTTTGCTCTTTGTCTTGTAATTGGCCCACTAGGAATTGAAAATGGATCATTATGCTTATAACCTTCAAGTGATTTGGCTCCAATAGTCGCATCATTCTCTCCCTCTTGAAAAGGATTTGTCCTCAAATCTTCGACTGCCTCAAATGGAGACAAATAAGCAACATTAAAGCTTGCGCTAACATTATACTCACCGGGCAAGTCAAGCTTGTAAGCGTTATCATTAATGCGTTCAAGAACTTGAAATGGTCCATCTCCACGAGGTAGAAGCTTTGATCGCTTTTTTTCAGGAAAACGCTCTTTTCTCAAATGCAACCAAACCCATTCACCGGGCTGAAACACAACCTTCTAACGTCCTTTGTTGGCTTGTTGAACATAATGCTCAGTCCTCCGTTCGATGTTCTCTTTAGCTTTTTGGTGAATTTGTTTGACCAGTTCAGCCTTCTTTTTGCCATCTAAGTTTAGACGCTCCTGCAATGGTAAAGGTGTAAGATCTAAAGGAGATAAAGGATTAAAGCCATACACAATCTCAAATGGTGAAAACTTAGTTGCTGAATGTATGCTTCTATTATAAGCAAATTCAACATGTGGCAAACACTCCTCCTAAGTTTTCAAGTTCTTCGTAATGATTACACGTAATAATGTAGACAAGGTTCTATTCACCACCTCCGTTTGCCCATCAGTTTGAGGATGACATGTAGTCAAAAATAACAACTTAGTCCCCAACTTTCCCCTCAAAGTTTTCCAAAAGTAACTTAGGAACTTTGCATCCCGATCCGACAATGGTCTTAGGCATTCCATGCAATCTAACAATTTCTTTGAAGAACAAATTAGAAATATTGGAAGCATCATCAGTTTTATTGCATGCAATGAAATGTGCCATTTTTGAAAATCTGTCCACTACCACAAAAATTGAATCTTTACCCCTTTTAGTCCTTGGCAAACCTAACACAAAATCCATAGAAATATCAGTCCAAGGATGATTTGGTATAGGTAGAGGTGTATACAAACCATGAGGTTTTAATTTAGACTTGGCTTGTTTACATGTTATACACTTTTCACAAATCCGTTCAACATCACGTCTCATATGCGGCCAAAAGAAATGCTCATGCAATACGCCATAAGTCTTAGCAAAACCAAAATGACCCATTAATCCGCCACCATGTGCTTCTCTAACTTGTAATTCACGTAGAGAACAAATTGGAACACATAATTTACTTTCACGAAATAAATAGCCATTATTTATATAGAACTTTCCAAATGATTCTCTATCACATGCTTGAAACACATCGCCAAAATCAGGATCATTTGCATATAAGTCCTTGATGTATTCAAAACCAAGCAATTTTGTTTCTAAGGTAGAAAGTAAAACATACCTTCTTGACAATGCATCAGCCACAATGTTTTCCTTACCTTTCTTGTATTTGATCACATAAGGAAATGTTTCAATGAACTCTCCCCATTTAGCATGTCGTTTGTTCAACCTTTGTTGTCCTTTCAAATGCTTTACGGTTTTATGATCGGTGTGAATAACAAACTCCTTTGGCCATAGATAGTGCTACCAATGCTCTCACCAAAGCATGCATCTCCTTGTCATAAGTGGGATACTTCAACGCTGCCCCGCTCAGTTTCTCGCTAAAATAAGCAACGGGTCGCCCTTCTTGCATTAGAACAGCTCCAATACCTATTCCTGAAGCATCACATTCAATTTCAAATGTCTTAGTAAAGTTAGGTAATGTAAGCAAAGGAGCATTTGTCAACTTCTCCTTAATTAACGTAAAAGACTTCTCTTGTTCGCTGCCCCATTTGAATGGTGCATTCTTCTTGATGTCGGTCAGAGGGGCTGCCAAGCTACTGAAATTTTGAACAAAACGTCTATAGAAGCTTGCCAATCCATGAAAACTCCTCACTTGGCTGATTGTTGAAGGTGTCGGCCACTCTTGGATTGCTTTCACCTTCTCCTCATCCACTTGAATTCCATCCTTTCCAACAACAAAACCAAGAAACACGAGCTTATCCGTGCAAAAGGTGCACTTCTTGAGGTTAGCAAACAACCTTTCTTCCCTTAAAACACTCAAAACCGATTTAAGATGATTAACATGTTCTTTCAAGTTTTTGCTATAAATCAACATATCATCAAAGTACACAACAACAAATTTGCCAATGAATGCACGTAAACATGGTTCATCAACCTCATGAATGTGCTTGGAGCATTAGTTAAACCAAAAGGCATCACTAACCATTCACACTTAGTTTTAAATGTTGTTTTCCATTCATCACCTTCATGCATCCTAATCTGATGATATCCACTTTTCAAATCAATTTTTGAAAACACACAAGCACCATGCAACTCATCAATCATATCATCTAATCTTGGAATAGGGTGACGATACTTTACCGTTATGTTGTTAATGGCACGACAATCAACACATCCTCCAACTGCCATCCTTCTTAGGAACTTGTATGACAAGCACCGCACAAGGACTCAAACTTTCACGCACATACCCCTTTTCTAATAGATCATGTACCTGCCTTTGTAATTCTTTTGCCTCCTCGGGATTAGTCCTATAAGCTGGTCGGTTTGGAATTGGTGAACCAGGTACGAAATCAATCTTGTGTTCGATTCCTCTAATTGGTGGTAATCCATTCGGCATTTCCTCCGGAAAGACATCATCAAATTCCTGCAAAAGGTAAACAACATTGCTCTGTAATGAACTGGCAAAATCATTAGTACATAAAAAGGCCTCCTTGTACATAAGTACTATAAGGGGCTGATGTGAACACAACACTCTTTTTATCTCACTTTTGCTCGCCATGTAACTACATTTTTCCTCTCTGGCTCTCATAATGGCAGAAACTCTCTCTTTTTCTTTTCCCTCATCACTTTTTTTCTCACTTCTCTCATTTTGTTTTTCTCTTTTTCTCTCATTTCTTTTTCTCTCATTCTCTCATGGGATTTTTGTAACTGAAATTGGTCCTCCATGACCTGTTTTGGAGTTAACGGAACAAGGGTAATAGGTTGCTTTCTAATAGTGCCAGTTGGGAATGCTATCCAACTGGCACTTGAGGATCAAGCTCAACCTTTTTTGTTTTCGCCATGATCCAGGCTTTTTGGATCCTTTTAATAAAAAGATCGTTCCTTAAAAAAAAAAAAAATAGTGAAAGAATACTTATTTGTGAACCCATCAAGTGTGGCCTTTCGATCGTACTGCCAAGGCCTCCCTAATAAGATGTGACAAGCTTGCATAGGAACCACGTCACAAAGCACTTCATCCTCATATTTACCAATAGAAAATGGTACCTTTACTTGGCTGACAACTCTAACATCACCGCAATCATTAATCCATCGCAGCCGGTATGGTTGGTTGTGCTTCATTGTCTTTAATCCCAACTTTTCCACCAAATAATTGCTTGCTACATTTGTGCAACTTCCTCCATCAATAATGACGCTACACACCTTACCATTCACCATGCACCTCGTATGAAACAAGTTTTCTCTTTGGCACGTATCCTCCTCCTTAACTTGGACATTGAAAATGCGTCTTGCCACTAGCAAATCACCAACAACAGCGTTCTCCTCGTCATCATCACCATCATGTCTAATGGTGACAATTCAGTATCTCCACATTCCTCATCTTCGGACTCCAACTCTCCAAAGGCATTTATCACCATTACTCTTTTGTTTACACATTGACTAGCAATATGCCCTCTTCCCTGACATTTGAAACACTTGATGTTACTAGATTTTGAAGAGGATGGGTTATGACTGCCTGAAGAAGATGTGGCCATGGGCTTAACATTGGCTTTGATGTTTTTTTTTTTTTTTTGCTTTTATTATTGCGATAAGGAATAACAAAAGAAGGAAATGAAAAGTGAAAGGTTTAGTTATGAAAGGGACAGAAAAAAAAAAAAAAAAAAAAAAAGATAACTCAAACCTGCGTTGAAACAAGGCTCTGATACCAAACTGATACGAACCCCACCCTCTAGTGTGATGGAAACCGTTATCTTGAGTTGGATCGTAAACAAAAATCTGCCATAACAAGTTTGTCAAGCTCGATGACCCCTCACCTTATTGTGATGAGAAACCATGACTTCATAGGATGAGTCTTAACCCTTCACCGAAACGCAAATGGATAGCATGATGAGAAACTAAGAACTTCAGATTCAAATGCCACACCAAGAATGGTGATAAGTTTGGATTTGAACGCCACAAGATTAACCTTGAGAAGTTCAGAAAGTTCAATCAAGAACAAAGAAAACACATGTTTCTCACAAGTTTATTATTCATTGGATGGTGAAAATGATAGTGTAGCATCCCTTATATAGGGAATAGATAAGAAGCTCAAAGGACTAGAAAATGAAGTTAAGAACAACTTAATGAGATTGAAGATGAGACCAACTCATGAGTTTTCTTGCGCTCCAAAAGTCTTCTATATTTATCTTCTCACATTGCGTTTATGAGATGATAAGATTGAATATCATTTGCTCTTTCTTGGTAATCAGCCCAACTTTCTTGAATAAGCCCATGTAAAGCTTCATATAACTTCTTTGCTCTTTGTCTTGTAATTGGCCCACTAGGAATTGAAAATGGATCATTATGCTTATAACCTTCAAGTGATTTGGCTCCAATAGTCGCATCAGAATATGTGGCGATGGGCCTAACACCCTTTGAAGCATCAAATTTCGGTTTGTATGGTGGCTGCTTCTCTCTTTTCGGATATGACTTCCATGAGTTAGTCACCCCCGATGATTGTCCTCTTCGAGACAAACTTCTCCTTTTCTATTGTTCCTCTACCTTAATGGCTTGATGTACCATATCTGACAACTCCACATAGTGCTGCAACTCCACAACATCAGCGATCTCACGATTCAGCCCGTGCAAGAACCTAGCCATGGTAGCTTCACGATCCTCCTCAACATTAGCACGAATCATTGCGACCTCCATCTCTTTGTAGTACTCATCTACACTCTTTTGCCCTTGAGTTAATCGCTGCAACTTTTGATACAAATTCCAATAGTAGTGGCTTGGCACAAAACGCTTTCGCATAAGCCCTTTCATCTCATCCCACGTCTCTATAGGTGGCTCTCTATTACGCCTCCTATTGACCAGCAGCTGATCCCACCAAATAATAGCATAATCAGTAAATTCAATTGCTGCCAACTTAACCCTTTTTACCTCGGAATAGTTGTGACACTCAAAGACCATCTCAATCTTTGTCTCCCATTCCAAGTACGCTTCAGGATCATTCGTTCCTTGAAAAGAGGGTATTTTGATCTTTATGCTTCCCAAATCATTGTCCACTCTAGGCCTTCTCTCTCGCACATCTCCATCAGCCTCAAACTCATCATCAACTTGCTAGCACGCTGCCTATTGTGATTGTTGTTTTGCTACCTATTTGGACCTCTCGCCTCCACTTGATCCAACCTTTCATGAATTGGCTCAATTTCAGCCCTCAACATGCGCCTCATCTCACCCAACAATGCTTGCATTTGAAGGTTGGGAAGTTGATGTGGCCCCTCTTCATCTCTGTGATCGTTTTCCATTTGGAAGAGAAAAAAAAAACTTCAGATACAATTTAAGGACCTCACAAAACACTCGCTCACGTGTTTCACTCAATATTGATGCACTCCACTCGTGTATGCACTCAAAATGAACTCAAGCTCTCCTGTCTTTTTTCACTCAATGTGTTTGTCTCATGTTCTGAATCAAACTCAATGAAATCAAAAGAAGAATCAGGTGGATATCAAAATGAGTAGATAACCAAACCTATCAAAATTTTGAAAGGAAAGACAAAAAGGAAAGAAGGTAAAGATACAAGAAAGTGAAGGGATATCCAACAGATTTTTTTTTGTTTTTGTGGATAAGAGAATCAAACGACAAGAATGGAATGTAAAGGATATTCAAAAGATTTTTTTTTTTTTTTTGTATTCCTCGCAACTAGAATACTTTTTTTTTATGCTTTTTTTTTTGCTGCTTTTTTGTATGCTGCCTTTTTTTTTTTTGTATGCTGCCTTTTTTTGGCTTTGCTGTTTTTTTTTTTTTTGCTTTTACTATTGCGATAAGGAATAACAGAAGAAGGAAATGAAAAGTGAAAGGTTTAGTTATGAAAGGGACAGAAAAAAAAAAGATAACTCAAACCTGCGTTGAAACAAGGCTCTGATTACCAAACTGATACGAACCACACCCTCTAGTGTGATGGAAACCGTTATCTTGAGTTGGATCGTAAACATAAATCTGCCACAACAAGTTTGCCGAGCTCGATGACCCCTCACCTTATTGTGATGAGAAACCACGACTTCATAGGATGAGTCTTAACCCCTCACTGTAACGCAAATGGATAGCGTGATGAGAAACTAAGAACTTCAGATTCAAACGCCACACCAAGAATGGTGATAAGTTTGGATTTGAACGCCACAAGATTAACCT
Organism: Umbilicus rupestris; assembly: GCA_963678935.1. Lineage (NCBI taxonomy): Eukaryota > Viridiplantae > Streptophyta > Magnoliopsida > Saxifragales > Crassulaceae > Umbilicus > Umbilicus rupestris. The sequence continues at coordinate 9,558,549 of OY787612.1, forward strand.
TGAGAAGTTCAGAAAGTTCAATCAAGAACAAAGAAAACACATGTTTCTCACAAGTTTATTATTCATTGGATGGTGAAAATGATAGTGTAGCATCCCTTATATAGGGAATAGATAAGAAGCTCAAAGGATTAGAAAATGAAGATAAGAACAATTTAATGAGATTGAAGATGAGACCAACTCATGAGTTTTCTTGCGCTCCAAAAGTCTTCTATATTTATCTTCTCACATTGCGTTTATGAGATGATAAGATTGAATATCATTTGCTCTTTCTCGGTAATCAGCCCAACTTTCTTGAATAAGCCCATGTAGAGCTTCATATAACTTCTTTGCTCTTTGTCTTGTAATTGGCCCACTAGTAATTGAAAATGGATCATTATGCTTATAACCTTCAAGTGATTTGGCTCCAATAGTCGCATCATTGCATGTACAATATGAGATTTTTGTCTCAGCGACAACAGATTGCCAGAAACCCTGATTTTCAGGCATAGAAATCAAAACGGAATCCGGTAAGGCCTGAGTGACATCTAACTCCACATGCACGAGCATACTTTACCGAAACGCAAGCCTTCGTTCTATCATCAACTGCAACAAAATATACAAAGGTGGAAACTATCGCCTCAATGAAAGCACTATCATACAGAGGTAATGGAAGATTGGGAAGTCTAACCCACACTGTGGTGGTCATAGATTCTCTCTTAGGATTATAATCAGCTGTCCAACGGAATAAACGGAAAAAGGCATGACCAACCTTAGTCAGGGAGAATGACAAAGCATTCCTAATATCAGCTTCAGAATCAAGGATGATTAGGACGTGTCTCGCATCCCAGATCTCGCTAAGAGTAGCCCTTCCAGAAACAGACCAGTTGGCCTGAAAAGCTTTTTGGATCTCACCCAGGCTAGGACGGCCAACTTTTTTTTTTTTTTTTTTGCTCTGGCCCCATCAGGAATCGAACCCTAGTCGCTGAGAGGTTTGACGTCCCTTTTGCCACTAGACCACGCCCTGATGGGCAGGACGGCCAACTGTGAATTTGGCAGTGAGGGAAAAAACCTCTTGGCGCCAGCCCTAATTTCAGGACCAGTGAAGCCGATGGACAGACGACCATACTTCAACCCAACCTGCCTGGTAGGAAGGGAGATGGGGCTGAACCGCGGCTTCAAGAAAGGGCGCACGGAGGCAACCGAGGCAGCGAACGACCGAGACAAGGCAGGGGGAGAGCCCAACGAGAAGGCAGTTCCACCGGGAGCAGAAGGCTCAGGAGGCAAGGCCGGGGGGCAGAGTCCATGTCGGGTAGAGTCCCGAAAACCAAACCCTAGAAACTATCCGGCGACCAAGCAGACATCTTCACCAAAGCTGCCAACAGCAAAGTGTGTGAATTTATTTGACTATCACCAGAACTGACATTTGTTTTGCTGTGAATTTGGTGAGCCAGCACATGCAAGGGCCAAAGATGCATCATTGGCGCATGGTGGAGAGGATCCTCAGATACCTCAAAGGCACGGCTGGACAAGGCATTTGGATGGGACGCAATGAGAGCACGGAGATTGTCGGCTATTGTGATGCTGATTGGGCAGGAGATAGGACGGATAGAAGATCGACCACAGGCTATTGTACCTTTATTGGAGGTAACTTGGTTACTTGGAGAAGCAAGAAGCAGAAGGTGATCTCATGTTCGAGCGCAGAGGCCGAGTATAGGGCCATGAGAAAACTCACAAATGAATTGATCTGGATCAAAGACCTCGACATAGAGACTAGCACGCCTATCACCATGCATTGTGACAATCAAGCAGCCATCCACATTGCGTCAAACTCAGTGCTCCATGAGAGGACAAAGCACATAGAAGTGGACTGTCACAAGGTAAGGCAAATGGTAGAGAAAGGAGTGATCCAACTGTGTTATACAAAGAGAGAGGATCAACTAGCAGACATCTTCACCAAAGCTGCCAGCAGCAAAGTGTGTGAATCCATCCATTCGAAGCTTGGACTCACAAGTATTCCTTAAACATGACCCTTTCCGTGAGGGCTTGTACTCTTTTTGTCCAAGGTATGGTTTTGTCCCAAGTGGTTTTCCATACTTAGGTTTTTAATGAGGCAAGTCTTCATGGTTCCAAGCTTGGCTAGTTCCTAGAGTCAAGCTTGAGGGGAAGTGTTGAGAATGAAGACATAGGCTTCATATGCACGATTTAAGGGAGTCTTGGAAAGCAAGTTGGAAACAAGAGGAAATCTGGAAGTCTTGGAAAGCAAGTTGGAAACAAGAGGAAATCTTAGAGAATATTTAGGAGAATATATCTCCTTAATGGCTGGCGTGTGGATTCCTAAAGAGTGTTGGGATCATTATCTACTTGCCTAAAGAGCTACTCTCTTCAGGAATGATTCGGGTATCAGGTATATCTGATTTCCCATTGTCTTCGGTTCCTTTTGTTTAATTGTTATCGTTTTGCTTTGTCCATTTGTATCCTGCGATTTTGCTAGGCTATGGGAAATGCCCTTGCCATCTGTGTCTTCTTGCTGCTTTGTCAGCTTTTCTGTATTTGCCATGGCTCAGGCTCTTTGAGTCCTTTTTTAATAAAATATATTTCCATTAAAAAAAAAAGATTTCCTAAACGTAGTCATATACTCCTATATAAATAATGTATTCGTATAACCCTAATATCAAGAAAGAAAACTTCTATTCTCAAAATTGATTTAGCATTACCATACTCGCAGTCTCTTCATACTTCGAACCACATACTCTCAAATTCTTTCAAGCCTTAGGAAAGTGATATATGACCAGATAGCAGAGCACGGTGTCTTCAAAGGGGTAAAATTAAACATTGGGGTTTCCTTCATTAATATATGAATTAGCTATCTGTCAGGTGGAATTCAGTGGGAGGGAAGGGATACCAGGATTGCTTTCTATGTTTTTGATATAAAAGCTACGGGCAAAGAGATGATTTCTGGCAGGTGGAAATGCTGGAATGCTGGTGTAAGTGGAATATGTATGGATGCTTTTATCTCTGAAAATTCAGGTGCTGCCCTGTTCAGAAATTAGCAAGGTGCATTTCTTCTGGCCTGTTCTAAGCCAGTGAATACCGGGTGCACTTTGATCGGCTTATTTGAATTTTTACTCGACGCCCTTTCTATTGCTCAGCGTCACAATATTACAGTTTCAGTTCTGCAGAGTTCTCATGCTAAAATGTGTAATGCTACCCATAATAATTCCGGATCTGTCCATTGGAAGATCTCTCATATCATTCAGCAAATGATTGAGCAGTTCGGTGTGCAGAAGTTGCAGCGCATCTCGACTTTTCTCAACCAAGCAGCAATCTGCTTGGCTTCCACCTGCCCTTGCCCAACTAAAGATACGAATATTTATCTCTTCTCTAAGGCATTTCAACGTCGTATCAAATTAGACACTATGCAGCTGGCAGTTTTTTGTCCATCTGTTGACTCTAATTACTCTAAGGGTAATGCCTTCACTGGGACTAGCTTTGCTCAGGATGACAACTCAGTTTCCAGGAGATTTTTTTTTTAATATTAGGTTATTTATTAATTTAAATTCAAAAAGCCTGGATCATGGCTATTACACAAAGGGGAGAAACGCCACCCTCAAGCGCCAGTTGAAGCACAAAATGGCTAAACAGCTTAAAAACACTGAAGGGGCAGCTAGCCCTATCAAAGAGGAGCCTGCTTCGAGAGAAAAACAGAAGCAAAAAGGTTGAACCCACAGCCTGGGAACTAACCAAAAACAAACACAAGGAGCAAAGCCATATAAAAAACCCATAACCTGCAAAGAGCAAGAGAAACAATTACACATATATAGTAAATCGAGAAAGGAGCAAGGATGAGCCTTTGTGTCATTGTCCAGTGCATGAATAACGGATCCTGGAAGGTTGCCTTTGTGTCTCGTAAATAGGTATCTTCCTTTAGAGAAACAGAGGGCATCTGCCGGATGATTCAGAGAGTGGCTGGTCATGTATATTTCAATTCCTTTTAGTCTTTGGCCAAGCTATCTCTTAGCAGGGAAAAAAGCCCAGTCAACCACTGAATTTTTACCCAAAAGAAACACATCCGGATGAGAGAGTTTAATACATTGACAACACATATTGTGAGAGTCAATCACATGAAGAATTTGTAACAAACTTAGGAGGAAATGCTTGCTCAAAGAGGTAAGCTTAACTGCTGCAACAAACCTGCTGTAACCATCCCGGATCACTGCAGCCATGCGGGAGCTATCCTAGTCAATAAAAATAGTGATATTACAGGTATTGCCGTTACAGTTAGGCTGCCAGGGGGACCAGAAAATCTTACAAGTACTTGCAGCTGGCGCCTGAATATGAAGAGCTCTACATAAGGTCCTAAACTGCAAATTATAAACAAAAGGACTCTTCAAATTGACTGAAAGAGCAGCCACCCATCTTAGAATGATTAATCTACTGAAGCTGCCAGCATGGTCCCCAAAAATAGCCTGGTTTCTATGCTTCCAAATTTCCCAGAGGCAACAAATCACCAGTCCAAAACCCAAACAATCTGAAAATTTAGCAAAATCAGCAGTTATACCCCAATCATATACAAGCTGAGGAAAAGAACTCGGCCTGACTTTCCGGAAAAGAGGACAAAGGAAGTCAAAAACTAGGATAGCATGATCACTAAACAAGAACATATGTTCCATGGTCTCAATCTTGGGCACCCTACAACACACGCACATGCTAGCCATCTGAATCCCAGTTCTAATGACATTATCATTTGTAGGGTGATTTGTAGGTTTTCGAGATGATATGTCTTTATTATTATTTTTTAAAAAAAAAACTGGCTATATAAAACAGCCCAAACAGCCTGAGCCAAGGCTCTTACACCACAGGCTGCAAAAGCAGCTAACCCTTCTAAACCCTAGACCTCACAAAACGGGCAAAAAAACCAGGGAAACCAGCTAACCACCTAGCAAGGAACTTTACAACAAGGAGCTGCCCAACTAAACCTGCAATCCACAATCCCAGCTAAAGCTAAAAACACAAACAAGCCTACAGACCACATAAAAAACAGAGCCCTTCTCATCCAAAGCTAGACCAAGAAACTACGCAGATGGCCATCAATTCAAATAGCAATGAGCTGCTCCCTAAAAGTGCAGGGTTGAGGCTTCAAATCACTGGCGATAGCATGTTTAACAGCCCTAGGAATCTCTTCAAATCTGGAGGTGAAGCAGGACTTAAACTCGGAGAAGCACAAGGCATCTGCTGGCCTATTAAGGGAGTGACAAATTCTATAAATGTCAAAGTTCTTGAGCCTTTTAACCAGCATTCTTTTAATCTGGAAAAGCTTCCAATCAACCGAGTAGCTGTGACCAAGAAGATGCACATCAGGATGGGAGATCCATAAGCACTGGAAAGTCAGATTTCTAGCTCGCACCTCGCAAATAATCTGCAACAATCCCTGCAAGAAATGTTTTCGAGCCGCAACAATTTTAATAGCAGCAACAAACATACCATAGCGATCCCGGATCACTGCAGCCAGTCTAGAGTCATCCTCACCAATAGATATAGCAAAATTGCATGTGTTTCCTTTAACAGTTGGCTGCCAAGGAGACCAAACCAATCTGTCCGACTTAAACAACCTAGGATTAACATGGAGCGCTTTACAAACATTGTTAGACATTAAATCTTGATTGCAAGGGGCCTTAATAATGTTAACGAGAGCCGCAGCCCATCTGAAAATGTTGCATTTACTAAAGACCCCTGGCTTATCATTATAAACCATCATATTTCTGAATTTCCAGATGTCCCACAAGCAGCAGCTAATAAGGCCAAAACCTAAGCAGTCTTTAAAAATATTGAGATCAGCTGAAGTTCCCCAATCATAACAGAGCTGGTGAACCGTCGCAGGCTTTCTTTTACAGAAAATAGGACAGATAAAGTCCCACAGCAGGTTAGCTTTATCACTATGAAGAAGCAGATGTTCCATAGTTTCAATCCTCGGATCCTTGCAGCAAACACATTTGCTGGCAATCTGACAGCCAGTTTTGATGATATTTTCATGAGTAGGGAGGGCTGAGTGTAGAACCTTCCACAAGAAACAGGAGACTTTAGCAGGGATAAAGCTGCTCCAAATGACTTCGAAAATTTTAATACAAGGAAGGGGGAGGCTGAAGCTCTTCAGGAAGTTGGCTGTAGTGACCATACCACTAGTGTCCCCTTCCCAAACTAATCTGTCTGAGATGTTTTCAGTCAAAGACTCTCCAATGGACAGATAGATACGGGGGTTCATATTGTGCAAAAAGTCTCTTCTGCAATCCGGATTCTGAATAACCTCTTTAATATGGTAATTCCTTAATCTCTTAGGGCAAACTATGGCAATACCCCTACAGAAATCAGGGATAGAAGTTTTGCCATTCCCTAGGATCCACCGGCAGTTCGGGGAGATACTAGAAATGTAAGGGGTAATAGTTTTCCAAAGCCAAGAACCTCTGCCTCCAATGGAAAATCTGCTCCTAGCATGTTTAGCCCACAATGAAGAATTGAGCAGGAAATTCCAGGCTAGTTTCCCTTGCAGCGCTGTCATAACCTGCTGCAGAATTCTGATCCCCAGTCCCCCAGCATTGGTTGGCAAACAGACTCGCCCAATTAACCCAATGATGCCGAGAAACCCCTCCAGAGTCCCACAAAAAATTCCTTATGACCTTATCTATCTCCCTTAACGTACCTTTAGGAACAGGTAAGACCGACATGCAGTGGATGGGAATGGATTGAAGGACTGCCTTGATTAAGGTGATCCTCCCGGCCATAGAAAGAAAGGATTTCATCCAGCCAAGAAGCCTCCCTTTGATTCCATCAACAATCCCCTGAAAATAAGAACTTCTAGGCCTCCCCGGGAATAAGGGGGCTCCTAAATACCGAACAGGGAAAGCACTAGGAATAAAACCAGACAGTTGAATAATCGAAGCTTTCCTGGCATTATTTATATGCTTGGAGAAAAAAACCTTGCATTTCCTTTCACTGAGTTGCTGTCCGGAATTAACGCAGAAACATTTTAGAATCTGAAGGACTTTAGCAAAGGTGGTCCTCCCTCCATTAGTGAAAACCAGCACATCATCTGCGTAGAGAATATGGTTGATATTAGCAGCTTGAAGGGAAGACCAATAGGGCTTAACACCTCCTCTCCTCCTACCAGCCCCCTTCAACATTCTGGAGAGGAATTCCATAGCCACTACAAAGAGGCTGGCAGACAAGGGATCCCCCTGCCTCAGACCCCTATTGGATTTAAAGTGCCCAAAGGATTTCCCTCTAATCCGGATAGAATACCAACAATTGCTAATATTCCGATAGACAAGATCGCACCACTGCTCATCAAACCCTAAGGCCCTCATACCTCGGATGAGAAAGACCCAAGAAATCCGATCATAAGCTTTCGCCATGTCAATTTTAACCATCACATTACCCCCATGAACTTTTTTGTTGATATCTGAAACTAGATCGTGAGCCAGCGCAATGCTATGATGAATGGACCTCCCAGGAATGAATCCTGATTGTTCTGGGCTGATAATTCTGTCAAGAAGGGGACGAATCCGATCATTTAAGATCTTAGAAATGATCTTGTGAAAAAAATTGCAGAGGCTGACCGGTCTTAAATGATCAAGAGAGGTAGCGTTCTTAACTTTCGGAATAAGAGTAAGCACCGTAGCTGAGATGCAGTTGGGGAGGCTGACACCCTTAAAGAAAATTTGGACTACTTCTATAATGTCTTCTCTAATGATATTCCAACACGACTGATAAAAAACACCTGTGAACCCATCTGGTCCTGGGGAGCTGTTCTCTGGCAGATTGGATACAGCGATCCAGATCTTGTCTTCATCAGGAATAACACTCAGCTTGCAATTATCTGAGGCAGTAATCATGGGCCGTATATTATCAAAGAAACTCCTTTCAGGAATGGCAGAAAACCCTCCAAGTAAGCCCTGAAAAAAACCTGTAGCCAAAGATCCAATTTCCTCTCGGTCATCTGAAACTAAACCCGAGGGGAGAGTAGCTTTAAAATTATTAGCAGCCCTCCGAGCCTTAATAGCTGCGTGAAAAAGCCCAGTGTTCCTATCCCCCTCCTGCAGCCAGCCAATCTGAGATTTAGCGTTTAGAAATAATTGGCGATCATCTAAAGCTGTTTGGAGCCTCTTTTGACAATGAACTAGATCTTCCTCACTTTCCGAACTCCAGCAGTTCTGAAGAACAAACTCATTATCCTCCACTTGTTTACTGAGATCACTGATCTTTTGATTAATATCCCCAAAGACATCTCAATTCCAACTACGCAGCTCACTTCTCAGTCTTTTGAGCTTAGCATAGCAATTAATTAAGGGGTTGACATGAGCCCGAGCAGCCCAAGAAGTCCGAACAAAGGAGTGCAGATCAGCGTGCTTGATCCAGGCCGGATTGAAGCTGAAATAACTTTGCACATATTCTTTTTTGCTGAAGGAAATCAACAAGGGACAATGATCAGATTGTATACGAGGAAGATGTATCACTTTAAGCTCCGGAAACCAAGCTGCAGCCAGTCCATTAATTAAAACCCTATCAAGCCTCATCCAAATACACCTCAAACCCGCTTGATTATTACACCAAGTGAATTTATTACCAGAAAACCCAACATCCGTAAGCCCGCTGTCAGCAATAAATCTATTGAAATCTGAGGAAGCCTTGTTGCCGAGTAATGGGAGCATTCAATCCCTATGACCCTTGTGTTTTTCTTCTTTTTTCTTCTTTTGTTTAGGCTGTTCAGCACTTTTGTGTTTGCTGTGTTCGACCGGTGCTAGAGTAATGCTTTTGTAGTTTTCATATGCTTTTTTGGTCTAGGGGTTTTCCGAGCAAATATCGTCTGGTTTTTTTGCTTCCCCATAGGTTATGCCCGAGGGCTATTTTGTTCTCAGGAGATCAAATGGGTTACTTGTAGGTTTCGAGATGATATGTCTTTATTCACATCTTGGTTCGAAGGAGATGGGAGCATTCAATCCCTATGACCCTTGCGTTTTTCTTTTTTTTTCTCTTTTGTTTAGGCTGTTCAGCACTTTTGTGTTTGCTGTGTTCGACCGGTGCTTGAGTAATGCTTTTGTAGTTTTTATATGCTTTTTTGGTCTAGGGGTTGTCCGAGCAAATATCGTCTGGTTTTTTTGCTTCCCCATAGGTTATGCCCGAGGGCTATTTTGTTCTCTAGGCTATTCTGTATTTGCCATGACTCGGCTTTTTGAGTCTCATTAATAAAATAAGCTTTAAAAAAAAACTATCTATCAGGTGGAGTAAGGCTTTCCAGCAACCAAGAGGTCCTTGTGAGCATTCACAAGCTATTCAAAGGGAAAGCATGTTCTGGACATTTCTCTACCCACAGGTGAACGTCAGACTCTAGTGTTTGTTGGAGCAGTTGCTGAGGAGACCAGCTCAACATTTGCCATTATTGGAAGCTGGTAATTCCTGAACCCCTCCTTCTATAAAGAACTTTATGTATTTCAGTTGTTGAATGAAGTTGTTTCGTTCTGCGGAAACATTTAAACTTGTATCCCGTTGCCGAGTTTGTGGCAAATAGGGGGAGAAAATTTGGAGGCGTAGTTCTAACTTGAACAACTAACTTTGTAATTTCTCAAAAACTGCCAAGGGGCAGATTGTTAGTCCCATGATTATGTATGGCATGTTTTTGAGCAAAGAGTTGTTCAAGTAAGGTAGAGATATGCGTAAAATAGTAAGATGTTAAAACTGAAAAACTGAAGTCAGGAGATGCAACACAAGATGTTGTAGCAAATGTTGAAGTCGAGCTGGCTGTCATCCAGATGAGGATATCGGCAGATTCCAAGAATCTTCTGCAGATCTCGAAAATCAAGGAATCTGAGATCTTCGGAGTATCGCCTATACAGAATATCTTTGCCGACATCCCTGATACGCTATCGCCTGGAATGGCAACAAGATAAGATCAACAAATATTCTAATTGAATATTTAAGGAAATTGACAATCTCAGCAAGATTGTGAAGCATATCCGCAAGATTGTTGAATTCTCGGCTACACAGAATATCAGCCGCTACCGCCCTCGGAGTCATAGACAAGAGAATCCAGGCTATTCAATAAGAATCGCACCAACTCCCTAATCATAGGATGTAGTTCCTCCGGAATCCAATGAACAACAACGATTACTTAGGATCATCTTGCAAATGTTTGGCAGCGTTGTAGAATCATTATAATGGCACGCTGCTCAGAGCGGAGAAGAAGAAAGAAAAAAAAGAAAATATTTGTGTTCTTATCTGCGTAGAAATGCGGTGGATCTCACCTTCTTACCGGTGCCGTCGTGTGAGAATCCGTCGAGGCAGGTCTCTTGGTTCGTCAAGGCGGCGTTGAGCAGTGTTTTCAGATCCTCCGCATGTTCAGAATTGAATTTCTTGGTTGGGTACATATCGAGATCTACATAGGCTTCGCGATGCTCATCCAGTGTCTCGTCGATCATTTCCAGGCAATCATGCAACGCCGTTTTCTCTCTGGGAGTCAAATGCTTCCGGGTTGTAAGCTTCTCGATAGTGAGCTAGTTGAGGCAGGGGGTGTCGATTGTGATGTTCACATTGACGGCGTCGACCTCATGGTTATGCGACGAACAATGTATCCTCGCATAAGTATTGTATAATTATCGTACTACATTTCATCATCAGAATCCGCTTCTTCTTCCGTTTGTGGGTCAGATATTGAGAATGTGTCAGCATCATTTTCAATTGCATCTATATCGTAGTCATTGTGCTCGTTCCGATCATCATCGGCTATAGTGTTAAATGTCACTATCTCATTCACTAAAGAAAGTTGTACCGAGTCTGAAGAGCGGATGTACATGAAAGGGGTGGGGCCCGGGGCCCAAATGAATTTTTTATTTAAGGAGGTTTAGTGTGTAATTTTCAAAAAAATTCTATATTAATATGAATTGATACAATGGTGTTCTAGATAAACCTTGTTGTTGCCACTGGCGTCCTTTCTAGATACAAGAAGGTAAGAGAAATTTTAAAATTGAATATGCGTTTCGTAATTTATTTTGCATAGTTTGTAACTAAATTTTTCCTATTAAATTGACGAGTTAAGTTATGATTTTTTTCATTTGTGATGTTTTATATTTTTTGAATTCAATTAGGGTTTCCGAGCTTTTCGACTCCTATATTATTGGGGTTTGAAATCTAGTCTCAATTTATCGTCGCACACTAACGCGTATCTGGAAATAAGATGTCACATAAGTTATATACACTTGTGGTTTTTTATTCATAGCTTTTGAGTTGTGACAAATTTTTATGGATTTTTTTAAGCAATTGTCATTACATAACGAAGGCTGGACTATTTTTTTGAAAAGAAAAAATCCATCTTTGTATAGTGACACTGGTGGATCATGTACAAACACATCGAACTCTACTCGAATATACTTTCTCTATCCCCAACATGTTGATTTGAATGATCTTCCTTTCGATCCTGCAGAGAGAAAAAGAATTACTGAGTATCATCTCAATCAACAAGATAAAATTCAAAGAAAATATTTGATGAGGGGACCTTTACAACCTCGTGGTCATATTTTTTCGAAAAAAATGATAGGAAAAAAGTACATACAGTTTCAGCCAAACTGGTTTGATCAATATACAAACTGGTTAGAGTACAACATAAAAGAGGATAAAGCATTTTGTTTGTGTTGCTACTTATTTTAGAGATAATATTGAAAATCAAGCTGGGAATGATGCTTTTGTGATACAAGGATTTTCTAGTTGGAACAAGACGAAAAGACTAGCTTCACATGTGGGAGACATTATAGTTTCACAGTAAAGCACTCAAAAGATGTGATGATCTGATGAATTAGGCTCAGTCAATTGTTCTTGCTCTTCATAAACAAAGTGAAATCGCAAAGAATGAACATCGTATCTGCTTGAATGCTTCTATTGATGTGTCAAGATTTTTAATGAATCAAGGATTACCTTTTCGTGGTCACGATGAATCAGAAGAGTCAACCAATCAAGGAAATTTAATGGAACTGATCAAGTATACAACTAGTCAAAATGATAGTGATAACAATGTTGTGTTACAAAATGCTACCGGAAATAACCAAATGAGTCGCATCGAGTCAATCAATGCCTAAATCCTTGATGCTATCTTACCATTATCAACGATATGGACAATATGCTCGGTGCCTAAGAATTCGGAACGTAATTTGTACCCATGAATTATGTGATCTTTTGAAGACTAGTGAGTTAAAAGGTTTAATACTGCGGAGGATCAGAGCTAATAAGGAGGTTGTTGCTCTGTGTGAACTCCTCAAGCATAATATCAAATCATTAAGATCTCTTCATTTCATTGATTCCACATTATCGTCAAGTGATGTAGAGCGCATTTGTCATTCCCTGTGCTCAAAGGAGCTCAGAATGCACTTGCTCGAGCACTTACTTATTATATGAACTCTCGTCTCCCTAACCTCATTGGATTTGAGCCTTTTGTCCTTCTAGGAAGAGAGGGTCTTCAGCATCCTCCTTCATACTTCTTCTTCTGTTGAAGCTCTTGACCTCTCGGAAAACAATATGTCAGGTTGGTTTTCAAAGTTAAAGCAGACAGTGCCACAGAATTCATTGAAGTCACTGCGCAAGCTCAGTCTGAGAGGAAATAACATGCTGAAGACGGACATTGATGATCTGAAGTTTGCTCTCAGTTTTCTTCCGAATTTGGATTCACTTGATTTAAAAGACAATCCCATCGGGGATGAAGGGATTGGGAATTTGATTACTTGCATTTCTGAGATGCCTGAACGAAACTCTTTCCTGAAACATTTAAAGTTAGATAACTGCCTTCTTTCCTGTGACGGAGCTGCTCATCTTTTGCAAATCCTTTCAAGTATGAAGAACCAATTGTTATTGTTATCAATTGCAGATAATAATCTTGGCAGCCAGATTGCTGCGCCGTTGGGTAGATTTCTTAGCACGTCAATTTTGGACCTGAACATTGAGCTTACTGGATTGGGTGCATCTGGGTTCGAGATATTGGAACAAGAAATCAAAGAGGAGTTGCAACTGAAAAAAAAATCAACATCAGCCGAAACCGTGGTAAATCTGCTACTGCTAAAATAATACTGAAGCTGATTTCTAAAGCTCCACAACTGCAAACTATTGAAGCTGCCCAGAATCGATGCTGGAGGTCTGCTCTACCCTAAGAGCATCTGCACCAGCAGATGCTCTGGCAGGTGCTAAAAGAGCAGCTGCCCCAGGTGCTAAGCCAATTCAAGGCTAAAAATCCATAAATGGTTTAGCACCTGCTGGCAGCTGCTGAACCAGCAGCTGCCAGAGCATCTGCTGGTGCAGATGCTCTAATGGCGAAATCAGGTAATATTGAGATGGTGGACTTGACCGGTAACATCTACCATCCATCTCTTAATTTTCTCGGCACACATTTGAAGCTCAAGGGAAAACCTCTAGTCCTGCTGCCTAGCTTCAATTTTGGCCCTTTCATTCATGATGATGATCCTTGAGATTCTCTTGCTGATGAGCAGTTGTACTCTGTGCAAAATGCACTAAGCGGAATTAGATTCAGTACACCGCAGCTAAATAGAGTCGATTAATTGTTCATTACCCGGGTATGAATATATATATATATATATATATATATATATATATATATAAAAATTAAAATTAAAATTAAAATTAAAATTAAAATAACCAAATGCTATCTCTAGTGATTCAAAAGGATATTGTTCGTTGTTTCGCTCAAAAGGTGATTCGTTGTATTATTGAAGAAGTTGGCGATGATGTATTTGCTTTGCTTGTAGATGAATCCGGCGATGTTTCTTACAAAGAGCAAATGGTTGTGATCCTACAATTTGTTGACAAATTTGGAATTGTTAAAGAGAGGTTCATTGGTATTATTCATGTGAAAGATACTTCGTCAGTGTGTCTCAAAAATGCTATCGATTCATTATTTAGTGAATGTGGATTGAGCTTGAAAAGTATCAGAGGACAGGGTTATGATGGAGCGAGTAATATGAAAGGTGAATTCAACGGACTTAGATCTTTAATTTTAATATGAAAGGTGAAAGGTGTATATTGTTTTGCTCATCAACTTCAATAAGTTGTTGTGGCGATTTCAAAGAAACACTTTGAAGTCAGCGCTTTTTTTGAAAAAATATCTATTTTATTGAATGTAGTGGGGGCATCTTGTAAAAGAAGAGATATGGTTCGTGAAAGTAACAACAACATGTGGTGGTGTATTATAAACCTCATGTCACAGGTTCGATTCCTGGTGGGTGTTAGGGTTACGGCCCTAACGGGGTGGGTAAAAAAAAATTAAAAAATTAAAAAAAAAAAAGTAACAGCAACAACTGAAAGAGGCCATTGAAAATTGTGAGATTAAAACCGAAAGTGGATTGAATCAAGAAGTGTCTTTACAAAGATCTGGAAATACACAGTGGGTTCTCATTTAAGGACACTTTTGTGTTTAGTCAAGTTGTTTCCAAATGTCTTAGAAGTGCTCGAATATATTGAGATTGAAGGTTCAGATACCGTTAAAAGGCAACAAGCAAATGGACTTCTCAAATACTTGCATTCTGTTGATTTTTTGTTTTATTTGCAGTTGATGTTGCTCATCCTTGGTCTTACTGAATCTTTATCAATGGCTCTCCAGAGAAAAGATCAAGATATTTTAAATGCTACGTCAAAAGTAACATTAACTAAGCGACAGTTGCAGGCAGTTAGAGATTATGAGTGAAATTTTCATATGTCAAAAGTGTCAGCGTTTTGTGACAAGTATGATGTTCAAGTGTTAAATATGGAGGGTGAGTTTGTTGATGCGCGAAGGCCAAGGAGAAAGACTAATCTAACCAATTGACAACATCTTCAAATAGATTATTTTCTCATAGTGGTGGATTTGATGCTTCAGGAGTTCAATAACCATTTTAATTAGATAAATTCTGAATTGCTTATTTGTATGGCTTCTTTGAGTCCAACTGATTCATTTCGTGATTTTGATCCTTTGAAGTTGATGAGAGTGGTCGAGCTTTATCCAAATGATTTTGATTTCGAGACTCGAATGACTCTTGAGTATCAACTTCGTCTATATATTGATAATTTTAGAGATGATGTAAGATTTTTAAATTTGAAGGATCTTGGGGCTCTAGCTAGAGTAATGGTGGATACGAGAAAACATCTTACATATCCTTTGATATTTCGACTCTTGAAGCTAGTTTTGACATAGCTTGTCGCCACTGCAAATGTTGAGAGATGCTTTTCTTCGATGAACATTGTGAAGTCTAATTTGCGTAATCAGATGGCAGATTCTTTTTTATGTGATTGTCTTACTTGCTGTATTGGAAAGGGTGTATTTCAATCAATAACCAATGAAGATGTAATAAAAAGTTTTATGAAAATAAAGACTCGTAGAGAGAAATTATAGTAACATTTTTTTTCTTAAATATTTTTATACTGCCCGCAATAAAGAAATATCCTGGATCCGCCACTGCCGAGTCTTCACCAGTGTTTTGAAAGGGGACATCAGATATGATCATCAATAGCATTGGTAGGTTTGGCATCACACACTGTAACCCATCCTTATCTAGTTTCACCGGGTAGCCTTGAAAAATCAATGAAATACATTGGTTCGGTTTGTTGCGCCATTATGAAAGGATCTTCTGTTGCATATAGCCTACGTGTATTAATTTCAGTTATACCCAGAGCAGGGAATGACTACAAAACATGGATCAAACCAACGATATTTTAAGAGGACAAGCTTTGTAGTTTGATGATGTGTGAGTTGTGAATTGTATAACCTCCTCTATGACACCCTAGTAATGTATTCCCTCTGTTCCCTTGACATGGACATGACATTTTTCGTCATTCTCCCTTCATAATCCAGCTCTGTGTGAAACTTGTAATTATTTATCTTATACGCACCCATGCATTGCACAGCTCAATCAAAACTCATCGCCACCTCATAAATTCATGTAGGATTGTATGAAAACTCTGATTAATTCAAATATTTTAAAACATGACATCACCAATATCTTACAATTTAAATGTGTGTATAATGCAACATAGTAAACTTACATAGTTTTGGAGCCATATTGGGAAACGGTGAATAGTCATGTAGTCTATTGATTTGTTACTTAGTCTGGTTGATGTAGACATGTTCCATTTTGGAAGCAACTGTAGCCGACATTAGAGATTATAACATAGGGAAAATTATATAATCAACATATTTCATTTACCGGATGTAATCTTCAAATTCCGGTGTGTCATAAAACATAGTTTGTCATCATCCAAAACACTTCTAATGACAACATTCTTCTTTGAGTAATTTGACTTCTGTGGCCTGGATAGTTGAATATAGATATTTGTCTCTAATTACGCAACAACTCATTATGCTTAAGTCTACGAGCTTTTATTTTGAATTTAGGGCCCATGTAATAAGATCTGAAAACGCAGTCTGTTATTGAATGTACACATTTAACTATAGCAACCTCAACTGCCGATCTGTTTTAGCCATCTTTTTTAGCCTATATATAAATTGGTCAAATGGGTACATCGTCCACTGAGTAAATGCTCCATAGAATCAAAGAATGAAGGCGGGAAATCCATCTCTAATTTGTATTGAGTTTCAAAGATATTTGCCTTATAGATCATCATGTGGTCGATATCTAATCATGAAGCACAAATGTCTTGAAAAAGTGCACATAACTTCAATATGGGTTCCCATATGGTGGAGGGAAGCATCCCACGAAACTCAATCAACATTAACCTTTCTAAGAATATATATTTTTTTTAATAACAGATTCTTATTAAATAGGATCCAAAAAGCCTGGATCGAGGCAAACACAGAAATACATTTATGTCGTGTCGTGGCTTTTATACCTAAGAATACATGTGTGTCGTGCCTTTTATACCCCACCAGCTTACGTTGTTGTAGTCGACATGGTTACCCAATCTGCTCGAAAAACCATCTGGAAACTGGAGTCATTTAATCCAATGGCATATTCTGGTTTGCTGGTTAAGAGTAAGTTCGTATTTAGCTTTTGTTGCAATTAACTTACCTCAAAGAGAGTGTATTCCAACTTTGGACAATTGCAGTAAAGACCAATGTCTTGTCGACACTTAACTCCATTGTCCTTCGTTTTCCCTTTGACGTTCATCATGATGTTAAAGAGATTTTTGAACTTTTTCAATGAGCATGACACAAGATTGTGCCTTAGTTTCATATCCGCTTACTAAGGTAACTCCCACAATATGCTTTTCTTTGTCCAGCTGTGTTAGTTATAAAACCTCGACAATTTCTCATTTGTTCTATTCAAATACCATCTTCATACGGCGTACTATGACGTAAACTATGTGACCATTTCCCATAGTTGCTGGAGGATCATGTTCTAACCATCCGCGAAGGAAACTTTGACGGTTTTGCCAATACGAATAGTTCTTAGGCAAAATCCTCGTATGACAATCAAAATAAAAAACTTTTCTTCCATTATTAAGTATAAACATCTTGGTATGTTCCTTACAATGCGGACACCCTAAGTGTGCCTGAGTTGACTAACCAGATAACATACGGTATGCTAGGAAATCAGACATTATCTCCATTAGAACGGCCCTCATTTTGAAGTTTTGCTCATTGAACGCATCGAATGTACCCACTCCAACATTCCACAAAGTCAGCAAGTCATCGATCAAATGATGCAATATATATATATATATATATATATATATATATATATATATATATATATATATATATATATATAGCCTGGATCGGGCAATTACGAAAGGGATGGAGTACCATCTAAAAAGGAAAGAAAGGGAAAAGAGCTGAACCCACATGTTGGGAACTAACCCAAAAAAAAAAAAAACCAAAACACATTACCAAAACAAAGACAAGAGATCAACCAAGACAAAGGATAATCACATGTCTATACGCTGCTCAATTAAGGAGCAGGGATGAAGCATGGCATCATTTTCAATAGCCTTCTTAACTGAACAGGGAAGATCTTCAAATCTTGTAGTATAAAGATACCTAATATTGGAGCAGCAAAGGGCATCTGCAGGACGTTTGAGAGAGTGGCTGACTTGGTAAATCTCAAGCTCCTTGAGCCTTCTAACCAGCATCCTTTTAAGCTGAAAACGAGTCCAATCCCCCATAGAATTTCGACCAAGAAGACATATCTCAAGATAGGAAATCCGGATACATTGAAAAGTCAATTTCTGACACTTTAGCTCACATAGAATGTGCAGTAAACACTGCAGAAAATGCTTGCGCAGCGCGACAAGCTTGATGGCAGCGAGAAAAATACCGTTTATATAGCGAACAACAGCAGCCATACGCGATTTATCATCATCAATTAAAATAGAAATATTGCAAGTGTTACCTTTAGTTGAGGGCTGCCAAGGAATCCACAAAATTTTGGTCATCTTGAAGACTTGAGGATTTATATGGAGAGCTTTTACAAACAGTGCTTGAGAAGGGTTCTTGACCACAAGGAGCCTTGATGTTTTTAGAGAGAAAAGAAGCCCATCTTAAAATATTCAACTTGCTGAAGCTGCCGGCATGACCATCATATAAAATCTGATTTCTAAACTTCCAAATGTCCCATAGACAACACATCATAAGGCCAAAACCCAAACAATCCAGAAAATTATTGAAATCAGCCACCATGCCCCAATCAAAAAATAAATGATGCAAAGAACTAGGCCTGCTTTTACGGACAAGAGGACAAAGAATATTCAACACCAAAGAAGCTTTGTCACTTTGAAGAAGCAAATGTTCCATAGATTCAAATCTTGGAGCACTGCAGCAAACACATTTACTGGCAAGCTGGATACCAATCTTAATAATATTGTCATTTGTTGGAAGGGCTGAGTGAAGAACCTTCCATAAAAAGCATGAAACTTTCATTGGGATGAAAGGGCGCCATATAACATCAAATTGTTTATTACAAGGCAGGGGAGAAAGAAGACTCCTAAAGAAATTTGTTGTAGTGACATGGCCAATAGGGTCCCCCTCCCACACTAGCCTGTCCGGAGTATCATCAGATAAATCCCCATCAACGGATTGAAAGATCCGAGGATTCATATTGAGGAGAAAAGATCTTCTGAAAACTGGGTTATGCAGAACCTCTTTAATTTGCATATCCCTGAATCTCTTAGGACAATGCATAGCAATACCTTCGCAGAAATTTAAAGTGGTAGTCCTACCGTTGCCAAGTAACCAGCGAGAATTAATAGAAATACTAGAAATGAAGGGAGAGATAGTTTTCCAGAGGCAAGAACCTCTACCTTTAATGTGGAATCTGCTCCTAGCATGTCTAGCCCACAGAGAGGAATTGAGAAGATAATTCCATGCCATTTTGCCATGCAAAGCTGTCATAACCGGGTGAAGATGTTTGATTCCCAGTCCACCAGCATTAGTAGGCGTACAGACAGCTTTCCAATTAACCCAATGATGACGAGTTTCACTACTAGAGTCC
Organism: Umbilicus rupestris; assembly: GCA_963678935.1. Lineage (NCBI taxonomy): Eukaryota > Viridiplantae > Streptophyta > Magnoliopsida > Saxifragales > Crassulaceae > Umbilicus > Umbilicus rupestris. The sequence continues at coordinate 9,577,991 of OY787612.1, forward strand.
CACAAAAAATTACGTAAGAGCTGATCAATAGACCTCAAAACGCTTTTGGGAACAAGAAGAACTGACAAGCAGTGAATGGGGATGGATTGGAGGACTACTTGATTAAAGTGATTCTGCCAGCCATTGAGAGAAAAGATTTCAACCACCCGACAAGCCGACATTTGATACTGTCAACCAGACCTTGGAAAAAAGAAATCCTGGGGCGCCCAGGGAAGAGAGGGGCTCCTAAATATCGAACAGGGAATACGCACTGAGAAAACCCAGAAAGATGGAGAAGGTTTGCCTTCCTAGCACCTTTAATATGCTTGGAGAAAAAAAATCTTGCATTTTCTGGCATGAAGCTGCTGACCAGAATTATTACAAAAAGTCTTTAAGATGTCCAGAACTTTTGTAAAAGATGTCTTCCCTCCATTTGTGAAAATCAGAATATAGTCCGCATAGAGAATGTGATTAACATCTATAGCTCGAATAGAGGACCAATAAGGCATAATCCCGCCCCCTGGCTTGCCAACCATGTTCAGCTTTCTGGACATAATTTCCATTGCTAAAACAAAAAGACTAGGAGATATAAAGGATCCCCCTGTCGCAACCCCCTATTAGATTTGAAGTGGCCAAATGATTTTCCTCTGATTCGGATGGAATACCAGCAATTACTAATATTCCGATAAACAGGATCACACCAGAGATCATCAAAACCCAAGGCCTTCATCCCGCGAAGGAGAAAAACTCAAGACAGCCTATCATAAGCCTTTGCCATATCAATCTTAACCACAACATTACCCCCGTGCACTTTCTTATGTATGTCTGAAACAAGGTCATGGGCTAGAGCAATGCTTTGATGAATAAATCTACCAGGGATGAAACCTGATTGTTCCGGGCTAATTATTTTATCTAGCAGCAGGCGAAGCCGATCATTAAGAATCTTAGAAATAATCTTATGAAGGAAATTGCATAGGCTGATGGGTCTTAAATGATCTAGAGACGTTGCATTCTTCACTTTAGGGATTAAAATAAGAGCTGTAGAGGACACTGATTTGGGAAGGCTGGATCCCTTAAAGAATTGCTGGACAGCCTCAATAATGTCCTCTCTAATAATATTCCAACATGAGCGATAGAAAAATCTTGTGTAACCATCTGGACTAGGGGCACTATTCTCAGGAAGGTTAGAAACAGCTTGCCAAATCTCATCAGCTTCAAGGATAACCCGCAAGACTTCATTCTCTGTTGGAGAGATCAAGGGATGAATATCATCAAAGTAACTGCTTTCAAGAATTGCAGAAAAGTCACCTAATAATGCCTGGAAAAAATCTGTTTCACGATCTTCTATAACTGAACCGGAGGGGAGGGTAGCTTTGAAATTGTTAGAAGACCGTCGAGCCTTAATAGCTGCATGGAAGAGACCTGTATTCCTATCACCATCCTGCAGCCAACCCAGCTGGGATTTAGCATTGAGAAAAAGCTGACGATCATCAAGAGCTATTTGGAGACGATTCTGTAAATGAGCAGGAGCTTCCTCACTGTCTGAAGACCATTGATTCTGAAGCAAAAGCTCAGTAGCTTCTACTTTTTTGCTGAGGTCACTGATCTTTTGATTTATATCTCCATAAACATTCCAATTACGCAGCTCACTCCTTAGTCTCTTAAGCTTAGCATGACAATTAACAAATTGATTGGCATGAGCTCGACCAGACCAAGATTTCTGAACAAAAGATTGCAAATCTTCATGCTTAGTCCAAGCCGGATTAAAACTAAAAAAGCTGTGAACATACTCATTTTTGCTGAATGAAATCAACAAAGGACAATGATCAGATTGGATACGAGGGAGATGAATCACTTTCAAATCCGAAAAACGAACAGTAGCCAGACCATTAACAAGTACCCTGTCCAGCCTCATCCAAATACCCCGCATACCAGCTTGGTTATAACACCAGGTGAACTTATTACCCGAAAAGCCAGCATCAGATAATCCGCTACCAATAATAAAATTATTGAAGTCTGAGGAAGATATATCAATCTATTTTTTAGGATCTTTGGGTCCTGGAATTTGTTGGGCTATGAAGACCAATAGAGGTCCAGGCCTAGTGGTTAGCTAGGATTTCTCATGTTTTCTTATAAATATAAACAATAGCTTGTAACTCAGAGACACAAAAAAACCCTAAATTCATCATAGTGAATCTCTCGTCCTTTGGTAGTGCCCCCAGAGTAGTCACATTCTGTGACGAACTGGGTAAATAAATCATTGTGTCGTTTGTCTTTCGTTTCTCTTATTCGATTTGGGTGTTTATCCATATTGTTGTTTCGATCCTAACAACTGGTATCAGAGCTTGGTTGATTATGGACGGAAAGCATCATGTTGAGAAGTTTGAGGGATCAAATTTCGGATTCTAGAAGATTACATTTACGGTAAAGATCTATTTTTACCAACGATAGGAGAAAAGCCGACAGACATGAAGAATGAAGAGTGGATCTTGATGGACAGGAAGGCGATGAGTGTAATTCGTCTGTCGTTATCAAGGAAGGTAGCACACCACATAGTAAAGTCAAAATCAACAAAGGAGTTAGACGCTATCTGGACTGTATGAGAAGCCGTCTGCAGTGAACAAGGTTCATCTGATTCGGCGATTGTTCAATCTGAGGATGACAGAGAGCACAATGGTGACGAAGCATCTCAGTGAGTTCAACATGATTTTTGCTCAGTTAAGTTCTGTTAACATTGACTTTGCTGATGAGATTCAAGCGTTAATTCTATTGTCATCGTTGCCTGAAAGTTGGAATGGAATAGTCAATGCAGTGAGTGCTTCAGCTGGGAAGACAAAGCTGAGACTAGATGAGGTCAGAGATTTGATGGTCAGTGAAGAGACTCGCGGGAAGGAATCAATTCCTACTTCTAGTTCTGAGGTGGCTTTGAATGTTGGAAGCAGAGGTAGGTTAGAATTAAAGTCCAAGTCCAAAGGGCAGCGTAGCAGGTCAAAATCCAGAGGAGGATCAGACAGGGATAAGAAGGATAAAAGTAAGATTAAGTGTTGGCAGTGCAACGAATTCAGACATTTTAAGAGCGAGTGCAATGCGATGACCGCGAATATGGCTTATAAAGATGCTGAACAAGCACTGATTTTGAGTGTGAGCAGTTCGCTGGAGTCATGGGTTTAGATTCAAGAGCATCGTTGCATTCATGTAGTAGTGCCGAACTGATGCAGCATTATGAGTCAGGAAATTTCGAAAAGGTCTACCTTGCAGATGATGAGCCGTTGGATGTAGTGGGCAAGGGTGATACTGTGATACAAGCGCCTACTGGTTCGCAACTGAAGTTGCATAGAGCCAGACACATTCCAGGATTGAAGAGAAATCTTCTATCAGTTGGCCAACTTGATGATGAGGGTTACGTTGTGACATTTGGTTGCAACTGCTGGAAGATAACCAAGGGAGCTATGGTCATAGCTCGAGGAAGCAAAGAGGGTACCTGGTACGTGACGAGCAGTGTTCAGGAGAGCATTGATGTTGCTAGAGACGAGTGTACTACATGACCTTCATTGATGACTCCACAAGGAATATGGGTTTACTTTCTGAAACGTAAATCTGATGCGTTTGATGCTTTCAGGAAGTGGAAAGCTCTGGTAGAGACTGAGACAGGTTTGAAGGTGAAATGCCCTGAGGTCTGATAATGGTGGAGAGCATGAACTGAGAGAGTTTAAAGAATATTGTGCTGAGAATAGAATTCGGATGGAGAAAACTGTGAGAGGGTCTCCTCAACAAAATGGTGTGGCTGAGCATATGAATAGGACGTTGAATTAGTGGACAAGGAGCATGAGGTTGAAGTGCGGTTTACCAAAAATGTTTTGGGTAGAAGCAGTTAACACTGCAGCTTTTCTGATTAACCGAGGCCCATCAAGCGCACTGGAAAATGGAATTCCACATGAAGCTTGGAGTGGCAAGGAGGTAAATCTGTCATTTCTGCGTATTTTTGGTTGCGTAGCCTATGCTCATATTGCTAATGTTGAAAGAAGTAAGCTTGATGCAAAGTCTATTAAGTGCACGTTTGTTGGCTATGGCGTTGATGACTTTGTATATCGTCTTTGGGATGATAAGAGTAGAAAGGTGTTTCGCAGCCGGGATGTTGTGTTCAATGAACAGGTGTTACACAAGGATTTTGCAAGTGCGTCAGAACCGGAAAGCTCAGAAGTTGAGGTAGTGGAGTTAGACATTCTAACTCCGGTGGGAGCATGGTAGTTCCTGATGAGACTGAAGAAGAGGAACAAGCAAGAACACTGAAACAAGTGTTGCGGAGATCCAGTAGACTCAATGGTCCGCCTATCAGGTATTCGACATCTAATAATTACTTGTTATTGACTGATTGTGGTGAACCAGAGTGTTACAGCGAGTAAGTGGAAACTTGCAATGGATGATGAGATTGAATCACTTATGACTAATTAAACCTGGGAGTTGGATAAACTTCCTGATGGTAAGAAAGCTCTGCACAACAAGTAGGTTTACAGAATCAAAGAGGAAGCAGATGGTAGCAAACGCTACAAGGCTAGGCTCGTGGTGAAAGGATTTCAGCAGAAATACAGTATTGATTGCACTGATGTTTTCACTCGTGTTGTCAAGATGACTACGATACGTCTTGTGTTGAGTAAGGTTGCAGTTGAGAATCTTGATCTGGAGTAGTTGGATGTGAAAACGGCGTTCCTTCATGATGATTTGGAGGAGGATATTTACATGAGACAACCGGAAGGCTATGAGCTGAAAGGTAGTGAGTCTCTTGTATGTAAGCTGAAGAAGAACTTGTATGGATTAAAATAGGCTCCGAGGCAGTGGTACAAGAAGTTTGATGGATTCATGCATGAGATTGAGTTCATCAGAAGTGAAGTTGGTCATTGATTTTACTTCAAGAGAAAAGACAATGGCTACTTAATTCTACTACTATATGTTGATGATATGTTGATTGCAAGATCGAGTGCTCAGGAGGTGAGCATGTTGAAGAAGCAATTGTCGAAGAGGTTTTCTATGAAAGACCTTGGAGAAGCAAAGCGCATGAGAATTTGGCGCGACAGAAAGGCAAGGAAGTTGTGTCTCTCATAGGCTGATATGTCAGAAAAGTGCTAGAAAGGTTCAACATGCAAGATGCAAAGCCGACCAGTGTTCCATTGGGTAGTCAGTTTACACTATCCAGGAGAATTCGCCAAAGGATCAGGCAAAAAGAGACTATCTGAAAAAGATTCCACACGCTTCAGCAATTGGCAGTTTGATGTATGCTATGGGTTTAGGGTTTAGGGTTTACACTAGGCCTGATATTGTACATGCAGTGGGACTTGTCAGTCGTTTTATGGCAGAACCTGGTAGAAAACATTGGGAAGCTGTGAAGTGAGTTCTGAGGTACTTGAAGGGAACCACTGATTGCGTCTTGTGCTTTCAGGGCAAGGAAGATGTGTTAGCAGAATATGTTGATGCGGATTTGGGTTCGAGTGACCTTGAGAAGAGAAGAAGTACGACTGGCTATGTCTTTACATTGGGTGGTACTGCTGTCTCTTGGGCGTCAAAATTACAGAAGATTGTTGCATTGTCTACAGCTGACTTAGAGTATGTTACTGTGACTGAGGCAAGTAAAGAGATGGTGTGGTTGCAGAACTTCTTGCGTGAATTGGGGAAGGAGCAGAAGAACAGTGTATTGTACAGTGACAGTCAGTGTGCTATTCATTTGGCAAAGAATCTTGTATTCCATTCGAGGACAAAACACATTGAATTGCAATACCACTACATACGACATCTCTTGGAGAAGAAGGTCTTACGTCTGTTGAAGATAGATGGAGACAAGAATCCTGCTGACATGTTGACTAAGGTCGTCACCTTAGTGAAGTTGAAGCTGTGCATGGCTTCAGCTGGCCTCTCTGTATAGAAGAGGAAGATTGGCACTACTAGCGTTGGAGAAGATGGATGAGCTGAGGAGCGTATGTATTAGTCTTCAGGTGGGAGAATTGTTGGTCTATGAAGACCAATAGAGGCCCAGGCCCAGTGGTTAGCTAGGGTTTCTCATGTTTTCTTATATATAGAAACAATAGCTTGTAACCCAGAGACACAAAAAAAATCATAAACTCATCATAGTGAATCTCTCATGGCTTGGTAGTGCCCTCAGACGTAGTCACATTCTGTGACAAACTAGGTAAACAAATCATTGTGTCGTTTGTCTTTCGTTTCTCTTATTCGATTTGGGTGTTTATCCATATTGTTGTTTCGATCCTAACAGAATTAGGACAGATAGTCACATTTAACTCGTTTTCATGCACAACCATGGGGGCAAATTATATGTCGTCGATATAACATGCCGGCATTAGTAAGATTTTGCCGATATATCAAATGAGCTAAAGTCATCTGAACACAAACATAGTCTTACATAGCGAGACCTGAATCTAAAGTTGGGATATGTTAGATTAAAATATTTACATGACTCAACGTCTAAAGGGTGCACCATTACAGTGTCATCTCTATCCCTATGTGAAAGCTAGCTCATGTGTGTAGTTATTGTTTCGTTCATATACAACCTTTGAAGACGGTGATGAACATTTGCTATTCCTTTGGGATATCGCATTCCTCTTGTAATTGCTCAAACTTTACGATTTGCATGACTCTTTGGATCTTTGCTATTAACAAAAATGAAAAGTTTAACAAATTCCCGTCCTCTCCATAGTAGATCATACAACCGGCTATAGAAACATCAATTCGAATTTACCCCATGCTCAGTCCACTCATCAATTTTTTTTATTTGAGGTAGGCATCTAGTTGTTACAGTCAAGCAAAATTCCTATTATCCCGCAAATTGAATCAAATGCTGCTTCCAATAATTCATGGTATGCCTTTTGGAGTAATTTCATAATAATATATAATTTTGTCATAGTATTGCAACTTCATATACAAGTTGCAGCTCACTTTAAACATATGATAAAGCTCGGATGCCGCTTCATTAGGTTCTTCGGGTTCTTCTTGGCACAATTGATGGGAACCACTTCTCGATCCAGCTATATCACTTATCATATTCTGAAACCTACTATCAATTTGGGTGGTCGTACATGCAGTTCATAAGAATCATTAAAACTATGCTCCTTCATGTATCTAGTATATGTCAATTCTGCATTTGCCTTTCAATGAAGAGTCCAATTATAGTAATCCTTAACGAATCCATAGTTAAACAATTGATTATCAGCAACCCTAATTTCACGAAATAATTTATTCTTACACTGGACAACACATTTTGTTTCCATCAAATACTTGCCCATTCGCAGAGATCGCGTCAAGAAACTGCCCGACACCGTCCATAAACATATCATTATTATGCGATTCACCGGGATTACATTGTTTGTACATCCCAAAATATTCTTGAACCAACTCTTTCATGAAAAACATGCTAGACATATATATAATACATATTGCTCGTCAAATAAGGTACAAACGTAACATTTAAACCTACCTAGTCTATATATATGGGTCAACAACTAAATGATAAGTTGTGAAGTAGATTACCGTCTAAAGAATTAAATCGTTGCATAACCGTCTAGTCTATATATACCGTCTAAAGAATTAAATCGTTGCATAACCGTGGTAAAATGGGTACTATCACAACGTCGTCGTAAACTTATCATATAAACTGCCGAATGTATCAAACCGTCGCATAATTCCGTGGTAAAAAGAATAAATTTGGTAGTGCTCGGCTGATAATTCGTTCACTTTAAAATAACCATGTCCTCAAAATCAGTAAATTATGTGACCTTCACAATGAGAACATGATTCATGCAGCGCATTAATAAGGCAAACCCTGCCGCTTCACGCCGCATAATTATTTTGGCTGCACAACCGCAATTGACATTTTATTTTATCCGATTAAGAAAATTGATATTATTGTAATCATATTTTAACCGCTCCTATACAACCAATGAAGAATAAAGTGTAATGTTAATAATAATGAGAGATGGAGGGAATAGTATATTTTGAAAGGGTTAGATAAATAAATTCCGGGCTCCAGATAAAACATACTGTAATTAAATGGTTCCATTACAACAAACGATTTAACTCCCAAATAAATAAAATTCTTTTCTCAACATTTTGCGGTACATTACGTCTAGGAAGATGAAGGACCTAGAGATCCAATAGCTGTGCGCCTCTTCTTGCCAACCACAGCCTCCCTGAGTTCATGATACTCACTCCTGTAGTGTTCCAATGATATGCATAGTTGTCGGATTGCTTCCTTTTTAAGCTCAGCACCTTCTGCGACCTCTTCCTCTAGCTCAATGACTCTGACTCTCAGCTGATCCATGCATTTACCTAACTCATCTGACTCCGAGATTGCCTGACAGAGTGCCATCTGCAACTCGGTTGCACGATCCTCAAGCTGCCGGACAGCATTCTGATCTTCCCTGAGGTTACTGATGTTGACATTGAGGTCAGCCTTCTCTGAAGTTAGATGACTGATGCGTTCATTGAGTTGCTGAATTAAATTGGCCTTGTGGCTCCCCTCTGCAGCAAGTGTTTCCAACCTTGCATTGGCCATGTCATATTTTAGCTTGAGAGCATCAGAACATTTGTTTAATGTTTCCACAGTTTCACCTTTAGCCATGTTATCAGCCTCCAAGGACTTCATTTCAGTCTTCCACACAGTTTCTTTTGTGTCATATGCACTTTTCACTTGTGCTATCTCAAGTTTAAGGGCACTGATCTCATTCTCTAAAGACCTGCTTTGCATTTCTTGCTCCTTGAACAATTTCTCAACCAACTTATTTTGTTCCAGCAAACTAGACATCTCAGATTGATGATGCGCCTCTTTTTGGACAAACACGTTGTGGACATCAGTTAATGCCTCTTTTAATCTTAGAACTTCTTCACTATATTTAGTTTGTTTGTCAGCATTGGATGAAATCCTCCCCTCAAGTTCAGAAACTTTACTCTTCTCCAAACTAATAGCTGCATCTTTTCTCCCAGCTAAAGCATGGGCAATTTCAAGGTCGTCCTGCAACTGTTTGACCAGAATCTCACTTTCCTCAAGTTTAGACTTGAACTTAGCAGCATCCTCTTTGGAAGACTGAAGATTGGCATTAACAATCTGAAGCTCTAGCTCAGATTCTTCAATTCGCTTGACCAAACTGTTTTCCTTCCCATTTTGTGCAACCAGCTTTTCCCCATCCAAGCCACCACCATTAGTGAATGATCCTAGATTAGGATTGTCTAAATCGGAATCGCATAAAGAAGTTGACGTGGAACCAGAGCCATTCTTATAAGAAAGATCACTTAGAAAGACATCCGACCCAACAGCTTGAAGTTCAGGCTTGTGCTCTATAAATTTTGATACAGGGGTATAAAAAGGCGATGCCAAGTATTCATCCAGCTCATGAACATTTTTACCTTGTTCCTTAGCCAACTGACTGTATCGCTCTGCCAATAAATGGTAATGGCTTTGCAACTCTTCCACATAAGTAGCTATCATCTGCCTCTCATGCTCGCTCTCAGGATCTATATTGCTAGTTTTGATATTCTTCCCTTCAACCAGCTTCAACAACTGCTTTATATTGTCATCAGCAGCTGTAAGAGAAAACATTTCAACCACATTAACCTTTCATTGTCGTCATATCATGCTGCTAAACTGCATTGTTTGGTTCTACAGAAGATGTAAAATAAGGTTACAAAATCAAGCAGCTCACCATGCAGACTATCTGCAAGCCAACCAGTGCCATTCGACTCCATTTCTTTGAGTGACTGGAGATCCTATACCGAGTAAGAAAACTGTATCAATTCCAAGCATGTCCCACAGAACCATTTTACTCAATATTAAGCATAATCGCTGACATGGGGACATAAATTAGGTCATAAAAACCAAAATGACGCATCACATCACCAACATAGGAAAGAATTAGGGCAATGGAACAACTGCAAACACTAGTAAAAAAGAATTCTACACGTGAAGAAATGGTACTAATCGGAACAAATTATCACTCAAAGTGGAAATAGTTCAAAGAGCTGTAGGATCACTTTGCCAGAACTTGCAAAATCACAAACCATAGCCCCAAGTGTCATTGTACTAGCTTAAAAACATAGAAAAGGATATAACTTTTCAAATCGATTCCAAATAGAAATGTGTTTAGGAAGTTAAATTTAGTAACAACAACAATAGCAGGCATCTATAATTAATAGTGGGAGATCAGATCAAGCCCTGCGTTAGACATCTGTTACTCTTAAACTAAATCTTGAAGCTTTAGAACATATCAGTCACAAAAATAGCAAACCGATTACTCTTAAACTAAATCTTGAAGGTTTAGAACACTTCAGTCACCAAAATAGCAAACCCACTCGCAAAAAAACGGATCATGGTCATGCCACGGAAAACATGCATCTGCAACCAGACCGGCAAGTCAACACACTTGCAGGAACTCTGCTTTGACAGAAAGATGGAAGGGTTGAAAGAAACTCAAGCGCATATGACAGTACTAACCAATTGACTCGAATTCGAAGAAATGTGCACCTCTTAGCAGGGTGTCGATCTTATCTAGATGAACGAATTAAGAGAGGATGGGTGGAGAGATAGAGGGAGGCGAACTGATAGATTTAGGGTTTGTCGAATTGGAATAGATCACAGGCAGAAAGTTTTAAAGCGAAGGAGGCTGAAGAGAGATTTTAGGGCTTGAAATCCGAACCGAGTGGAGAGAAGAAAGCGGATGGAATTCGAGGTATGTTTTCATTTTGTTGGCGCCTTGCGAGGAAAAAATTTTAGATTTGGTTTGTATGGAAAAATGAATTTCACAAATACGTCGTTCGTAAAATAGTTTTCATAAATGTTTCGTTTTTTATCTTTTCGGCAATATCGTTGTCGGTTTGTTGAATTTCGGAAGAGACCGGCAATATTATTGTCAGTCTCTTTGAAAAACAGCCGAGGCGTTGACAGTTTGTTGAATTTCGGAAGAGACCGGCAACAATGTTGCTGGTTTCCTTGGAAAACAGTCGTGGCAACTTTCCAAGGAGACCATCTCAGCACTACGTGGCAGTTTTTCAAGGAGACCGGCAATAGTGTTACCGGTCTCTTACGAAATTCAAGGAATGTTACCGGTCTCTTTCGAAATTTAACAAACCGGCAATAGTATTGCCGGGAAGAATAAGAAACGGGGCATTCATGAAAGGTATTTTGCGGACGACGTATTTGTGAAATTCGTTTTCCTATACAACGCAAATCTAAATTTTTTTTCCTTCCGAGGAACCATTAAACAAACAACCCATCTAATTGGTTGGGTTTTCGAAGTGTAATTTGGTCAGATAAAACTAGTTGGGCTTCCCGTTTCATAATCATTTAGTTTTTTGAAAGTTCAACGTCATTATTTTCTCGAAGCTCAAGGAAAATGATGTTGTTAAAATGGTAACAAGTTATTTATGAAGGGAAAAAAAAGTTATTTATGGAGAATACAGGATTTTAGATGTAGGACTAATTTGTAAGATAAATTCAGTCTAAGCGTGTAACCTAAACAAAACAAGTGAAAGAGCACATAATTTTACAAGGTTCGAAAGCATGAATTCTTCCTACTTCCTTAGAGCCTCCAGCAAAATGCTCAGCCCAGACGATTTCACTACGTAGCCAAATTAGGGTTCCAATTACACCCTGCTCTATGCTCAACTCAATCAGTCAAGCACCAAAAATCAAAGAGCAACAACAATCACACACAATAGTACAATGCACAAAGCAAACAAGAGAAATCATAGGAACTCCATATCGAATTGCGCCTGAGAACAATCAAACTCGAACTGATCTGGCTGCGATTGTGCAGCCAACGCCAGCGCTCACCACCCTTCAACCTGATAATGCAAATGACATTCAATTGACAAAACCTATCAGAGTGTACAAGCTCAGTGAACAAGCAGTTGCTACAGCTCCTGCTGTAGTAGCTGTTGAGATGCCAAGAGAAATCTGTCCAGATATGAAGTAGCTGTGCAACGGGAGGCTTCCAAATATTCTCAGAATATCCCAGTGAAGATTTCGTGCCAGAGTTTGAAGATTTGATTAGGAAATCAAATCTCCTAAAAAGAAAGAGATATGATCTTGTTGAGATCTTTGAGGAACTTCTTAAAGTTGATATGGATGGAGCATGGAGTTTCTATTTAGACAACGACTGGGCAGAGCAGCAAGGATCAAGGAAAGAGAGAATCCAAGCACCTGAGATTGCAGAGACAGATCAGAGAATCGTGCGGAGAATTGGATCACCACCGTGAGCAGAGCGTGAGCGCGGAGCAGAGTGGTTGGAGCAAAGGCTGATCGAAGACTTGTAGAGTCTGGTTAGTGCTTGATCGGAGAAAGCCAATTCAGAGCAGGACTTGCTTGTTGGCTGATCAAGGTAGGCGGCAGGAGAGTTATCAAGTGGAGGAACTCGGACAATCTGCAGAAGGCATGTTCTCGCTAATGACAGGCGGTCACTAAGTGGAGCATCCCGGATTGGGGATCACCTACAGAGTTCGAAACCGCTCAGCGGAAAGCTTTGGAGCGACGCGGACAGAACCTGCACAAGGGGGTGCTAAAGCAAACCTACTGAGACATTGTGTTAATTAGAATAGGCTGAGTCTGTAAGATCATAGGGGTAGCTATTCTGAATTAATTCAAATGTGTAGATATGTGAACAAATCAGAGGGTGTTCTACGGAGCACCTTGGAGACTAGAGGATTGAGGACTGGAGTATAGTCCTCCTCAGACGTAAGCAGTTGGCCGAACTCGGTGAACAAATCGGAAGTCTAATTTTTTTGATGAATAGTAATAGAAAGTTTTCGTCGAGAATGTCCTCGAGGGATAGAAAGCTCTCAAATGGCATGTATGCTCTTAAATAAAAGAAACATTCCAGAAACAAAATTTAATTTGTGCATCACTCTAGTTCATGCATTAAAAGATAAAATTAAACATATCATACAATGAATAAGAATATACCATGAGTGCTACAAGTAATCTACACAATCACACGTCATTACTTTTCGCGACACGTTTGAGCTAGGCATACACTTGATTATTTTCGATATTAATATCCAACCAGCTTGGTACCATTAGTTACATTACAAATAGTCAATATTTTTTGAATGTTTTTGAAGTTTCACAGTGTCTTAGTTTGACAGATTTGTGAACAAGCAGTTGCTGCAGCACACTCTTGTTCACTAGGAAATCGTCTCAGCAAGCAATGAACAAGACAAAGTTTGTTCACTTAGTTCGGCCAACTGCCTACGTCTGGGGAGGACTATTCTCCAGTCCTCAATCCACTAAATCGAAGGTTCTCACGTACACACGGTTACAACTCACGCAACCTATGCTACTCAACCTTGTGTGGATCACTCGGCACAATCAGAACAAGCTCTGATTTGTGTCTGCACACCCTCTAAAATATGTCAATCTAGAATAGCTACAGCCTTCTCAAGGAACTCAGCCTATTCTAAACTACAACTGCTCAGCAGGGTTGTTGTAGCAACTGCTGTAACACACAGCTGAAGCACAAATGTCCGCGTCGCTCCAAAGCCTTCTGCCGAGCCGATCGAACGATTCCACGAGTGCTGCACACTCTGGAATACTCCCCCTCACTCAGTGACCACCTGCCACTAGTGAGTACTGCCGCACGATACTCGACCGAGCCAACAACTCGTCAGTTCTTCCGCGGCTGCCCTTGATCAACCAACAAGCTCCGCAACTCTGAATTGGCTTCCAGATCAAGCTCGAATCAGACTCTGCAAGTCCTGATTCCCTTTTGCTATAATCACCACAGCTCGGCGCTCACGCTCTTCTCTCGGGTGATGATCGAAGAATTTGACCGCCGCACACCAAAGATTGCTCTCTCTGAAATCTGTGTATGCACTCGTGTATCCCTCAGCTTCGATCAACCTCTCTGCTCTAAACCCTTTCTGCTTAAATAGCATCACCAGCTTTTAGCAATGTCCAGGTTTAGGCAATGTCCCAATAAGAATAATTATCTCCTAAAATCTAGGAGATTAGATTTGATCTTTAACTTCAATGTCAATCTCCTTCTCTGATTAGTAAACCTCACTGGAATATACTCTTTAGCAGTTTAGAAATTCTTCAGATGCTCTCCATAGAGTTTCCAGCCCTTCTGGACAAGCCCAGGTTGCTGCTGCTTCTTGGACGGTTGAAACAGCCAGTTGAACAAGCTCCTGCTGCAGCATCCCCTGCTGCAGCTGCTGCTAGTTCACTTCTGCTGGCCAGCTTAAATACTTGAGCTGCAGCAACTTCTTGTTCACTTGTGCTGGTTTTGTCAAACACTGCCAAACTTGCATCATCAGTTTTTTTTGAATCCCAAGATTTTGCAAATTTGTTCCCCATCTGCCATCTTTCTAAAACTTATTTCCGAAATGCCACAATTTTAACAAACCGCTACTCTCAGTATGTAATACCTAGTAATTTAGTTAAAACCAAATTTCCAATTTAAATTTATTAGACTACATTTTGTTTGGAAGAATTTATTTGGTAAGTAAATAGGAAATATTAAATACGAATAATTACATTTAAATGGGGGGATATGGGGAATATATTTAATGGAAGATAATTGAATTAAATAATATAATATAATATTAATTAAGAATGTATATAAATATAACCCATTACATTAGGGTTAGGAAGAAAAAGAAAAGAGGGTTAGAGAATGGCAGTGGAGTCGGCGAGTAGCTGCTGAGAAGTCCGAACAAATCGTGAGAAAATGATGGTGTGCTGGAGAGGGATAATCGCTATAATCGTGTATTAAGAGCGGCTACATCGTAGTATGTTTTGTTGTTTAGAAAAGATGATGAGATGATTTGATATGTATATTACGTTATGGGAAATCACGTTAGTGGAGGCAATAATGTAAAACAGTCATTGTAGCTACAGGAATAAGAGCGACCGGCAACCCATTTCATCTTAATTTAATGCATGGTGTAGGACCTAGAAGATAGAACTGCTCTCGGGAGTATGAATCTATGTAAAAGCAATGTTGTAAAAGGCCAAATTAGATGTGTTGATGATGCGACGGAGAGATGAGTTCGGTTTTGCAGAATAAATTGAAAGACTTGGGCAGAGAGCTTGGGCACAGAGTTGCAGGAGGGTTAACATGGTTCTTGATAAGTGTGCGGATATAAGTCATATAATAATAATATGAGATGAGTTTCTTTAGTGTTAGTTATCTATGATAAACAAAATATAGATACAGATTCATGCTTGAATAAATGCCGATTTATTCCCTTAAAATTAGATAGTTATCTTTCGAAATTATATAATCAGGCAACTGAGTGGATATTTGGAATCCAATTATCTTGCTATTTCATGGGTTAATTGGGATTAGGATTAAAGAGAATTTTCATTTTGTGGAAATTATATGTAATGGATTAGTAATTATATGATTTATGATAGGTACTCAAGGTGGTAGGTGAAAACCATACGAATTAAGTATGGGTGACGGATTTACTTGGTTTGAGGCAAAAAAAAAAAAGATGAATAAATAATATACTCGTTCTAAGTTATATCTTATCGTATTATATGGCTTGCTTATACTATTAAATTATAAATTGGATAATAACGGAATTCGTTTAATAATTGGATACCCTCATTCAAAGACGTTAAGTTTTGGACCATATATCGACATAAGGATAATATCAATACGTATTATAATTCTTGTGAAATATAATATGATACATTATACGCATCATCGCATACACGACATGCATGACCACCTATATGTGTGTGATATAGCGAGGCATGACCAGCTCTTTGATATGATATGGCGAGGCTCAGCCCGCCCATTGATATGGATTCGGACCGGCAGTGATGACTGCCCATCATTATTATGATCGATCGACATGGATACTATCGTGCATTCACACACGCATCGACTGAGTATATGATAATTTGAGTTATATCTAGTTAACAAAGCTATTAACGCTGATACGGTATGTTATTTATTCACTGAGTCATTGTGACTCACCCCGTTATTATCCAATATTTTTTCCAGATAAGTGAGCCGTAAGTTGGAAGTGACCACTCAGCATTGCAAGGAAATTTTGCATTTCAAGTACGGTGCCATCCAACCTATCATTTTACCAGAACACTTTTTTTTGATGTGTCATTTTCTTCAGTTAAAGTATTTGCTCCATTGTACTTGGGCAGGATTCTGAACAGTTTATTTTTATCTAGTTTCATAACTTAATATATTAATTTGCACCGCATTTTGGAGGCTGGCTTGATTAGTGATCAGGCACCGGTATCGGCCAAGAATTTGGGTCGTGACACAGTAGCAGTTTGTTTCTCATTTTAAATTTTGAAGTCGACATCAAAGTTGACATGGCACTGATGTATCATGTTCCCTTGATTTGCAGAACTCAATGATCCTGAGCTGGATTGATCAAATTTAGAGTCAAGCCACTACTCCCAATTGCAGATTGACCAAATTTAGAGTCAAACCGCTACTCCCAGTAGCATTTGTCTCGGAATTAAAATCGCGCAGTAGTTTACATACCGTAGCACGTTCACATTTCATGAAATAAGTTTCGCAACACTTCTTAGTGTTGTACAAACCTCAGCACATTCACATTTCATGAAATAAGATTAGTGTTGTTCAACAAGGAAAAATTATCATAATTGTCAAGGTGAGTAGCTTGTGAAGGACCTTGCTCACCTAAATTTGTGTCTTCGCGTAGAGGTTCTTGAGAAGGTTGAACAGTATTTGTGAATATGTGGAAACCAAATTAGATCAAATATTGAAAATGTAATGATAGAACGAGTGCTGCGACTACCATCTTGAAATTGGACAATGTCTGGCGTTATTTCCATAGCAGCCTCCTCTCCAAGATCTACCAAATCAACATAACTAGCGTGAAAAAACTCGTACGCTAGCTTCTTAGATGTTTCAGGTGCATCATCTGAAAAAGTTTGAGCTGCTATCCAGCCAGATCGGACAAAAGAAAGAACTTGGAAAAGTGAAAAGGAAAAGTTTACGATGATATAATCAAAAATCATAGGTTCGTTGAGCAGGCGCTTCATTACGAGACTTAGACCTTTTTTCAGTTCTGCCTTGTCGTGCTGCTGCCAGGCTCTTCTTCAGTTCGCGAGTCTTAGTAGTTTGCAAAAGGAGTTTGAGCAGGGGAGGATTTGATCTGCGTGCGATTTGGGAAATACTTCAACCGAATGAGCCCTAGAAATTTGATTTACCTGTTGATTTTCTTTCTTTTCCAGAGGCACGTGCTCAGCATGTGACCTCTTCTGTCTTTAGCAACCAAATATTTTGAACAAGCTTCTTCAGGCTCTGGTTGCTATAGCATCACGAGACTGGATCACTTACTTGCTGATGCTACCTCCATTGTCTGGTGATTCCTTGTCAGAGTCAGCTGGTTGTTTCTTCATCCATACTTGAGTCAGTCTCTGTTTCCACAACTTCTGACAGTCAACTCCCTCGTTTTTCAGTTTATCACATTTAGGTCTCCACACCTGCATTTCCCGTGACACTCTTTTGCTTGCTCCATTCCAGTGCGCTGGTTTCTCCATTATTCTGACTCTCCATTGCAGTTCTGATCGTTGACAAAGATTTACAGGATAAGCTGAGCTGAGGGACATCTGACAGTGATTGTTGAACTTCGATTTCCTTTTCCTGAAATCATCTCTGATAACCCTTCTGCGTATCTGAGGGTTCTTCAGGCTAAAATGTTTGTTTTGAGTACATTTTCCTTTTCCACAGGTCTGTGGATTACTTCTTCTTCTGTGAAGACTTGCATTTGATACAGATGGTAGATACAGCGGTTGCTGAAGCACTTCCTGGTTAAGGTTGACAATCAATTCTTCCTTTATCAGCTTCTGACTAAGCTTTGGCTCGTAAACACAAAAGTACTGTACGAGCTTTTTTGAAAAAATTGGGTTCGGCCTTATCGGAAGAAATTATGGAAGAAGAACAATTTTTGTCTTTGATTGTACCAAGAGTTATGGATACTTCGCTTAGCTTAGATAGAGGTCGGGTTTGGTATTTGGATATTATTTTTATAAAAAATATGACCAATCATAAATGATTGGTTCTGAACTAATAAATAAATTATCTTTCTCTTCACAAACCTCGATATTCTCTTTTTCAGTAGGCTTGACAAAGACTGTTCTACCAGTGGCTTCCTCACCTGTATATCCCAGGCCCATTCTTCCTCCTCCAAATCTTTGCAAGAAAGGATTTCATCCAGTATATTTTTCTGAGGATCAGTTGTGAGAGGAGTGCTAACAGCAGTGTCTTTGGTAGCATATCTTCTTTCTTTGGTAGGTTGACAGGTCTACTGAGTGATGACAGTTTTTCAAGCAGCTCCTCCCGCTCTTCTTCCAGTTGATTACTCTGTCTGTTAATTCTTGATTTAACTTCAGGGCATCCTCATATTGTTGAAGGATGTCTCGCAGACTTTCTTACATGTTGTGTGTAGAGTCATCCTCATTTCGCTGTTTGACACATTAATCCCATAATTGAACGCATTCTTTGTTGCTTCTTCAGAATCATAAGAGGATACACTAGCTAACACAATAAAATTTTCTTCATCATTTTCCTCGGAGTCACTCCATTTTGCAGTTAGTGACTTGTTGTCTTTCTTGTCAGAACCCTTGATCTGCTTGCTGGGACACTCTGCTTCTCTGTGTCCATTGCCTTTCCTTCTTTCTGTCTTTTCTTCTTCCTCTTCGGCTGGTTCTTTGGCTTTTCTCTGATTTCCACCTCTTCTGGATTGTTTTCGAGAGTTTGAGGTCTGACCAAACCTTGTTTCCATATTTTTCAAGAAATTGCGCAGATTTTTTACCAATAAACTTAGTTGATCATCAGCTGAGGGCATCTTCTCTTCTGTTTCAGCTTTCAATCCAACACTTTTGCTTTTGAGGGGAGCATCTTTTTTGACTAGCTTCATCTCAAACTGCTTGAGAGACCCAATTAATTCTTCTAGCCTCATGTGCCTAACATTCTGAGCTTCTTCAATGGCTGTCACCTTCATGTCAAATCTGGATGGCAATGATCTGAGGACCTTCCTAATTAGCTTTTCTTCAGGAATAGGTTCTCTAAGAGCATGAGCTTCATTTGATTGGTCACACAGCCTGACATTGAATTCTGTGAAGGTTTTCTCCTCCTGCATTTTCAGACCTTCAAACTGTGAAGTAATCATCTGCATTCTGGATATCTTTACTTTGTCAGTCCCCTCATGAGCAACTTCCAAGATCTCCCAAGCTTGCTTTGCTATGTCACAATTGAAGATAAATCTGAAGTTGTTGGCATCCACAGCAGCAAAGATTGCATCCAAGGCTTTTGAATTGTCAGTTGCTGCAGCATCCTCTTCTTCAGTCCACTGCTCTTCAGGTTTCTTCCGAGCGACTCCTTTATCATCAGTGGTTCTGGGAGGAGCCCACTCTATCACCACAGCTTTCCACACTTTCTCATCAATAGCCTTGAGAAACGCCTTCATCCTAGCCTTCCAGTAGCCATAGTTGCTTTCTTCTAGCAGTGGAGGGCGGCTTGTGCTTTGACCTTCCTTCATTGTCTTGCTCTTCTCAGCTAGGTGCACAGGATCTTGACTATGTATGTTGAGCTCTGGGTCTGATACCAATTGAAATTCGCAGCACCTCTGAGTTGCATATAGTGAACAAGCAGTTGCTACAGCACATTCTTGAACACCTCAATCTGATGCAGCAAGATAGAACAAGGAACAAAGGTTTGTTCACCCAGTTCGGCCAATCTGCCTACGTCTGGGAAGGGCTGAATTCCAACCCTTAATCCACTAGTTTCTCAGGTCCACAGTACAACACGGTTAGACGCACGATGCCTATGCTACCTGACCTAAACTAGTCACACAATCAGAACAAGCTCTGACTTGTGTATTGCACACCTACAAACTTGAAATAATTCAGAATAGCTACAACTCTGATCCCACAGACTCAGCCTATTCTAATTAATTCAATGCTATCTGTAGGTTGCTATAGCACCTGTTGTAGCACACAGCTGGTACCAAAACAGTCCGCGTCCCTCCAAGCCTTCTGCTGAGCCGATTGAACCTCTCCACGAGCGCTGCACACTCTGGAGCACTCTCCCTCACTCAGTGACCACCTGTCACTAGTGAGTTTAGCCGATCAGTCACTTGACCGAGTTCATCCACTCGTCAATACCTCTGTGGCCTCCCTTGATCAACCAACAAGCAACCGCTGCTCTAAATTGGCTTCCTGATCAAGCTGTGATCAGACTTTGCAAGCTCTGATCACACTCTGCTTCAATCACCTCAGCTCTGGGATCACGCTCTGCTCTCGGTGATGATCGAAGATCCTTTCGTACTTGAATTCTATCATCACCGTATTCTGTGTACGCTCTCGTGTTTGCTCTCTTCACTTCAATACCCTTGACGCTCTGAGCAGCCTTCTTTAAATAGGAACACCCAGTCCCACCATTCACAGTTTTAGCAATTTCCTCCAAACAACAATATCTCCTAATTTGTAGGAGATTAGATTTGATTTGCAAATCTAATCTTCTACAAACAAATCTTCTCCGCCATCTGGGAATCTCCACTGGAATATTCTCTCTGAGAATTTTTAGGAACTCCCTTGATGCTAATGGATGCACTGCCAAGCTCCTTCCGCGAAGATCCGAGCTGTTGTTGACGAACAGATGTTATAGCTTCCTGAACCAGCTCCTGCTATAGCAGCAGCTTGTTCACTCGTGCTGGTTTTGTCGTCATACTGCATCATCACTTCACAATCATCATCTCAGAGGCGCTGCAAATTTCAATTGGTATCAGAGCGGGAAATCGACACACAAAGTAAAGATCCTGAGCGCCTAGCTGAGACGAGCAAGAAACCATGAAGGAAAATCAGAGTACAAACCGACCACCTCTGTTGGAGAAAAGCAACTACGGAGCCAGAATGAAAGTATTTCTGATGGCTATTGATGTGAAAACCTGGAAAGCTGTTGCGGCTGAATGGACTCCTCCTTTGAAGATAGATGAGAAGGGTGAAATTTCAAGTGTCTCTACTTATGCAGATTTGTGAACTAGCAGTTGTTGCAGCACACTCTTGTTCACTTAAATGTAGGCACAGCAGACAATGAATAGGACACAGATTTGTTCACCCAGTTCGGCCAATCTGCCTACGTCTGGGGAGGACTATTCTCCAGTCCTCAATCCACTCAACCAAAGGTTCAGATCACACTAGGTTACAACGCACGCAACCTATGCTACTTTAACCCCGTGTGGACTACTCAACACAATCAGAACAAGCTCTGATTTGTGCCAGCACACCCTCTACAATATGTCAGTCTAGAATAGCTACAATCCTCTTCAAGAACTCAGCCTATTCTAGCCTACACTACTCAGCAGGGTTGCTGCAGCAACAGCTGTAACACCAGCTGAAGCACTCTGTCCGCGTCGCTCCAAGGCCTCCTGCCGAGCCGATCGAACCACTCAAAGAGCGCTGCACACTCTGAGTAACTCCCCCTCACTCAGTGACCACCTGCCACTAGTGAGTTCTTCCGCACGAACCTCGACCGAGCCTTCCACCCGTCAGCTCTCCTGCGGCTGCTTTTGATCAACCAACAAGCTCCACAGCTCTAAATTGGCTTCCAGATCAAAGCACGAATCAGTCTCTGCAAGACCTGACTCTCTTCTGCAATACGCACCACAGCTCTGCGCTCAACGCTCTGCCCGTGTATGTTGATCGAAGAACAACTTCCGTAGCACACCCAGGAAAAAATCCTCTCTCTGAATTTCGTGTCTACTCTCGTGTATCACTCAGCTTCGATCAGCCTCTTCAGCCCTCGAACCTTCTGCTTAAATACCCTCACCACTTTAAGCAATTTCCAGGTTTAGGCCATAATCCCACAAGATCAATTATCTCCTAAAATCTAGGAGATTAGATTTGATTAATATCTTCAATGCCAATCTGCTTTTCGGACAAGTGAACCGTGCTGGAAAAAAGCTTAGCAGCATTTTAGAAAACCTCCTAAGAGCAAGAACACAAACTGCCATACCTTCAAGACGCACCCAGCACAAACTGTTACTCGGACAGATGAACCAGCATTTGAACCAGCACCTGCTGCAGCACCCCTGCTGTATCTGTTGCTAGCTGTTCTGCTTGATTGCTTGAGCTGCAGCAGCTCCTTGTTCACAAATGACATATGTTGGTTTTGGCAAAACTGCCACACTTGCATTATCAAAGGGAGTCACCAGGAAGAAACCAGAGGAGGAATGGACTGATGAAGAGGAAGCTACAGCAACTGGTAACTCAAAAGCTCTAAATGCTATTTTTGCTGCTGTAGATGCTAACAACTTCAGGTTAATTTCCAACTTCGACACTGCAAAACGAGCCTGGGATGTTCTTCAAACAGCTCATGAAGGAACTGATAAAGTAAAGACATCAAGGATGCAGATTATTACTTCTCATTTTGAGAGCCTAAAGATGCAAGAAGAGGAGTCCATCACTGAGTTCAATGCCAAGATGTGTGGTCTATCGAATGAAGCTCATGCCCTTGAAGAACCAATTCCAGAAGAGAAGCTGATAAGAAAAGTTCTCAGATCCATTACCCACCAGATTTGACATGAAGGTGACAGCCATGGAAGAAGGCCAGAATGTCAAACATATGAGACTAGAGGAACTGATAGGATCTCTCAAGAAATTTGAAATGAAACTAAGCAAGAATGACTCTCCAACTAAAAAATATAGGTCTGAATGCTGAGACTGAAGAAGATAAAATCTTGAGGGAAGATTAGTTGGCTTGATGGTCAAGAATCTTGACAGATTTCTAAAAAAAATTGAACTTTGGACCTGGTTCATCAAATCAAGTCAGAAGAGGCAGAGGCAGTCAAAGGAAAGAAAAGGAACCTGTTCCAGAAGATGATGAAAAGAAGATAAGGAAGAAGGGGCCACAGTGCTGGAGCATGGAGAATATGGGCTTCGAAAGGTGAACTGTCCAGATAAACAAAAAGGGAAGACAAAATCCTTCTCGGTCAATTGGAGTGACGATGATACTGACAACAGCGAAGATGAATGCAACATTATCAGATCCAGAACCATCAGAAAATTGGTTAATCATATTTAAAAAGGAGTACACGGAAAGTTAATCAAGAAGTTGCTACAACAACACTTGTACCACCATCAGAATTCTAGAAAAAATCCAGATGCTATGCATGTGATCTACAAGGGACACATTAAAAGAATCTGCCCGTCTATCATTGGATTCCTGAAAACAGCTACAGTCCCCGGATCGCGAGAAAGAAAGAGTGTTGTGCGATTTTAATCCCGCAACAAATCGCTATTGGGAGTAGCGGTTTGTTGCTGAATTTTAACTCAGGGGCACTGAGTTGTGCAAAGCAACAAACTGCTACTGGGAGTAGCGGTTTGACTCTAAATATGGTCAAAACGCTGCTCCCATTAGCGGTTTGTGGGAAACATGACACATCAGCGCTGATGTCGGCCACGCAATTTAAAATGAGGAACAAACCGCTACAGGGAGTAGCGGTTTGCCAAAATTGTAGCATTTCGGAAATAAACTTTAGAAAGATGACAGATGAGAAACAAATTTGCAAAATCATGGCATTAAAAAAAAATCGTATTTTTCAAACAATTAATGTTAACATTCCTACTAAACTATATACTACCAATGTAGTTAATATATTTAGTATGAATTGTCTTAATTATTGTGATATTGATTTTTAACATAAGCATTAGTACGTATTTTCGCATAGAACATAGCCTTGAACATGTAGAATTGAATAAATCTTATGATTAAAATACAAACTATTTTACAGCATAAAAAGAATTGTGTAAAATAAGAAATATATAAAACGACTACTCACACTTCATGAAAACAAAAGCAAAATACATTATATAAATTAAGCAATAAGAGGAAAACATAGAAGATACGAGGCACGAAGGTTTTCCTGGTTGCGAGGCGCAAGCCTGGTGTTGGTGAATAGCAATTGTTCCTATTAGATGAGGGTGTTAATTATTGGAAGAGGTATTAGGCTAGACAAAAGGAATTTGGTAGCTCAGAGCAGTATGTAAAAAAGAAGAGCTAGCATGATGGAGTGGTGTTGGTTGGAGGAACAAGAACAGTGAATTGCTCTCAATAGCAGGTACAAAAGCATAAAATCAGCTAGGAGAACAATGCCAGACAGATTCAGAAGACATTGAATGAAAGTTGATCATTTCAAAAAAGTAAAATCAATTTCTGTTCTTTCTTTAAGATTTTGCTGTATCAAATGCAATAAAGATTTAAGAAGAGTTATGGACTTCCATAGCTCACAATAAATAACAGATCTGGCTGCCTCGTATTTTTGGCTTATGTAATCAAACTTCAGAGGTATGATTTCTCTATCTATGGTTCAGTGAAGGCTTGTTAAGAAAGCAGCACATGCACTGTTATGGAATTAAGTCAGAGTGGAAAAACTACAGTAAACTAGTGGAACTGAAAATCTATTAGCAGCGCATCACGATGGATCGTACAAGCTTTACAAGTTTAAATAGGATGCACCTTCTTGTAGGTGCAAGTAAGACATGCTATTTTTATCATAAAAATTTAGGAGTGAGGTGCCTTCAAAGAAGCCATGTTAGCAACTTTCCTTTCAAGTTCTGACCTATCAGCCCAAAATGTTTCTCAACTTGTCGCCCATCTTTAAGGAAGATAAATGTCGGAGTGGCTTTAATATCCCATGAACTACTGAATTCCTGCACATTTTGGATGGCAGTCAAGGTTAGAAATACATTCGGCACATGTGAATAGTATGAATACACTTCTAGTGAAGAAATATCCATCCAGCAGAACAAAACGCTTACAGCTAGCGCATCGACATCTATAGTAAGAAATGATAGATTCTCGTATTTGCCAGCAAGTTCTTGATAGCAGGGTACGATGTCTTTACAAGGAGCACACCAAGATGCAGTGAACGCTGCCACCACCTGCCATGAGCCAAAGCAGCATGAGTCAAGAACTTGCTTTACTACAGTTACACAACTGCATCAAATCAGATATTAATAGTTACGTGAGCAACAATCTTGAGAAGTTCCTGAGGTGCTGGACTGGATGCAGAAATACGTACAACTTATGAAGAGATATATTACCCTTATCCAGCACTGTCCCATCTGAAGACTCGATCACAGTAATTAAATGCAGCATACATCTGCAAGGCTGAAGATCAAATAAATGTCATATAAAGTTGATCAAGGTACACATTCAGGCACACAATTAGCATCAGAATCTCTGGATTTTGTAGCCATCAAAACTGTTTCAGTGGACATAATACAAGAAAGAAACCTCATGATCCAGGAGATTGTCAGGGTACATGGGGATCCTTGAACCTACATCACAGCATCAGGATCTCCATGACGTCACCTGACATGAATGAGGATTAACACCCTCACGACAAATTGTCAGGAACAAAATTGAAAAGTTCTCCCAGCTAGGACGATGATTCTTCTGACAATGCAAGTTGATTTCCTGCAGAACCCAACCAAATTGCACAACATTTGGGAATAACAGAAATGGACCTGATACAGGACTCTCCAAATAAACAGACTCTAACAATAGGCAATGCAAATATAGTAAATTTGAACCTAGATTATATAGCATTCACTATCAGTATACACAATGGTATAGACATAGATTGACTTCAACAGCCCAGAGGATAAATTATAGAAGGGTGGTCTTTGATTAAAAAAATGTCATTAAGGAGGTAACACAGCCCCCATTGCTATGAGTAAAACTTCAGCAAACAGAAACCAACTATTACAAACTCAGAAACCCATGTCTTTAAAAATACTAGTCATAAGATGTTTAGGCAACTGCATCCAAGAAAGCTCTTCCAGGCTGACGGTTGGCAAGAGGTCCATGGCACCCAAGAAGCTGTAAAGATGAACCAACTCATTAGCTGGAAAACAATACTTGTTCAAGTACGAATAGTCGAGTACAAGTACAACCACGTGGAAGAGAATAACAATATACAATTGTACTGTTCAACAGACAAACTAATTACATACCTTGGCATTGACACCATCTAGCATGATTCTGTTCTCTGACTTCCACTTCAAATAGTCAGTTCGGTTGTGCTTGGTGAAACCCCTGAAAACATTATACATAATATAGTTAACAACTTGATGAAGACCAATAGTGTAGTAGTTGATTCACAAAAAAAAATATATTTTACAAGGGGAGATGAGTGATCTACCACTTCCTGCTGACAATAATCTTTTGGCGACCAGGGAACTTGAACTTAGCACGGCGAAGAGCCTCTTGAGCATGTTGACTGTTGCTGTCCTTGCAACGAACAGATAGGAGAACCTGCCCAATGCTAACACGTGCACATACACCTTGTGGTTTTCCAAAAGCACCCCTCATACCAGTCTGGAGTCTATCAGCTCCAGCACATGAAAGCATCTTGTTGATACGTAGAACATGGAAAGGGTGGACTCTAACTCTCAGGTGGAAGGTATCCTTTCCTCCAAACTTGGTCATGTATTTATTACATGCAATACGAGCAGCTTCCAGCGCCTCACTCGAGACATTTTCTTTCTCCCAGCTCACCAAGTGCACACAAAAAGGAAACTCATCAACACCCTTCTTCTTGGCGCCAACATCATAGATCCTAATCTTAGGATCTGGCACACCTCGGCAAAACCTGGACTTGGGGTATGGCTTGTTCTTAATCTGCCTGTAGCACCTAGCAGGTCCTACAGCCACACCAACGGATTCCCAAAAAATTAAGCCTAAAGAAGATTGAAACTACAGACTCCAGTTTCTCAGTCCTTAGAATTAAACATTTAACAAAACATGATTGGGTCCGGGTATATAATATCTAAAATACACCAATCAAGAGTAAACCAAGGCTTAACAGCATTCACAAAGCAATAACTCGATCTGACTATGTTACGATACCAGAAAGCATGCACCCAAAGCCCCAGATACATTCATCATACAAATACACGCAGCGTAGTTCGAATTTCTAACTCAACAAATCGTCTGACTATGCAATCACATGCACGGTTTAGCAGACAAAATAGTAGATACAACATAGAGATAGGGGACGAGGACTCACTCCTTCCCATGGCGTCACAGTTGGAGAAGATGCCGCACTGCAGAAACCCTAAGAGGAATGAGACTTGTACGCATTGCTTTCCGTATATATAGCAGAAGAAAAAGGTCTTCAATCCTAACACGCATACGGCCCGACCGTTACTGAGGCCCAATGTCGGCCCAACAGTCAAACACGTCTCCCAGCGTAATCAATGACGCACACCTGATCGATGGAGTGTTGTGAAAGCTGGCGAAGAGCACCGTGGCTCTCACGTCTTACCACACACCATCAATGGTATGCTTCACTTAGGCGTGTCCATCCAGTCCTTCGGGCTCAAAAGTCCTGGGCCGGTCTTTCAGTCCGTCAGGCCCTAGTCCGGTCTTGCCCTAAAAGTCGGCCCGACAGATTTCAGCTCGATATGCAAAAAGCCGAGCTAGGGTCCATCAAATTAAGCCGAGCCCGGCCCTTCGGCCCGGCCCGAATAAAGCCTATCGGGCTTGGCCCGGCCCGGCCCACTAATAAAAACAAAATAAATTTAAAGTTAACACCTAATTTTGTGTTATTTGCTTATTTGTAATTTTAATATGCTACTTACTTATTTCCTTATGAGTTATTTTCATTGTTTAGGTACATTAATGAAACTGAGCCTTCTGATTATCGGTATGATGTTGTCGCAGCATAGAATCTGACCTTTATTTAATGCTTTTTGTCATTGATGTATAGCGCTTTTTATGATTCTATTTACAAAATTAAATTTAATGCACTATTTTGAGATAATGCAACTAAAAATTAAAATTTGGTATTATATTTGAGAGTCTTCAAGTCCGACGAATTCCGGGCCGGGCTTGCAAAGCCCGGCCCGATAAATTTAGGGCCTCAGGCGGGCCTAGGGCAATCTAATTTCAGTTAGGGCCGGCCCGGCCCTTTGAAATTGATAGGGCCTGAAAATATAAGGGCTTATTAGGGATAGGGCTTCATATTTTTGGGCCGGGCTGGCCCGGCCCGACCCATTGGACAGGCCTAGCTTCACTACACAATTCTTATTAATGTTATGTTATTTTGTATTTATAAATACATATAAATATACATAAAGTAAATACTATTCATCATTTCTTTCATCACCATCATTTCAACACCACCACCACCATTATTCATCATTTTTTCATCAACAAACCACCACTACTATTCATCACCACCACTATTTGCCACCACTACCACAAAACCATCACCAAAATTTATCATATCTTTCATCAACAATACCACCAGAGACGGATACAAGGAATCCCGGAACACCCCAAAAATTTTACAAAAATATTTAAATGTTTATTAAATGCCAATTAAATATTTATAAATCCCCATCAATCTTCAAAGCTCCGCCTAAATCGCAGTCTCAATCCGCATCCCCAAATCACAACTCCACCGGCCACCTCCCCTTCATCCCACCGCCACCGGCCACCTGCCCTAATCCTCTTCTGGCTTCATCCCTTCCATTCATCTCAGAAGTCATCATATTAATTAGTCGACAGATCCCCAAATCGTGTTTTTATTTTGCGCAGCAGAGCAGCCCCCTTCTATCCGATTCGCAGATTCAATTTTATCCTCCCTCTCCTTGTTATATATAGCTTGTATGTGTGTCCTCATCTTGTGGACACCAATGTTTTTGGAGTTCTGGTTCTGCGTTCGTGGGCTTTTATTTCCTGCTTCATATGTGGATTATCATGGACTAATAATAAGTTGAATTCAGTTTGACAAATGGCTATTGGAGATGATTTTCTCACTAATTGTTTGGTTTGCTATATTGAGATGGACGTGTTTAAGAGTATTCATAATGAAGTTATTATGCAGTATTTTCAGAGCATGAAGACTCGCAAACAAAGCTTACCTCCTATACTACGACCAAAGATAAAGTGACCCAATGGTTTTTAGTTATAGTATTGACTTCTTTTGTGGTTAAACAGATTGTTTCATTTTGTAGCCATACATAATGAGTTGGTGACCTCTTTTTGTATAAAACGAAATGAATTATCAACATCATTTTATATATGATAGATGTTTAAATTATGTCATGACTTTTTTTTTGTGACCCCCCTGTGTCGAAACTCTGGATCCGCCACTAAATACCACCACTATTCATCACCACCACCACCACCATTACCACAACACCACCACCACTATTCATCATCTCTTTCATCAATACACCACCACCACTATTCATCATCATCACCACCACCACCACCATAACAATACCACCACCACTATTCATCATCTCTTTCATCAACACACAACCATCACTATTCATCATTTCATTCATCCACACACCACCATGTTGGATTTCGAAGTTTTGATGATTACAAACACTTAGCTAATGAGTTATTTAATGCGCAGGAGGCTACATTAATACACTAAAAGATCTTCTTACTCCAGCAGGATCAAAATCATTGAGAAGATCCAGAAAATATTGAGAACATATTTATGCGAATATGTTATCAATCTAGAAGATAGCATGGCAGGATCAAAATCATTGAGAAGATCCAGAAAATATTGAGAACATATTTATGGGAATATGTTATCAATCCAGAAGATAGCATGGGTATTTTTAGGATAACAATTGATGTGTTTCTCTCTAAATTAGGAAGCAAATCTATCCTTAATTGATTTGCTTCCCAATCTTAAGAGAGAACATAATCAATGTCAAGATCAATTAGAGATCCCAAAAAGATCTCTACACCGAAGCTTGCGAGATTGCTGGAAGCGCAAAGGTTTTAAAGATTGAAGAAAAGAGAAGCGAAGGGCGTGTGATTTTTGAGAGAAGAGATCGAGCGAACAAGTGAAGTGATTCAAGAACGCAGAGCATTGAGATTTGAAGATCTCGAAGGTGAGAAGGAGTGTGCTTAAGGGTTGGGTTGAGTTGGCAGATTCAAAGGTTAAGCAAGACTGAGTACGGAGAGTACTAGTTAGGTGCTTAGAAGCTTTGTAACCAACAAGCATATCTTCAATGCAAAGCATCTCCTTTCATAAATCCTTCCAGTAGAAACTGGAAGGTAGTGGTTTTACTTAGCTACCAATTGGTGCTAAGGTTTCCACTATATACAAACGTGTAAGCCATTTGATCTTTATCTGTTTATTTCATTCCGCTGCTGCCTTACCTCTCGGGGAAGATACCACTTTCTTACCTGAGAGGGAAAGCTAACCTAACGAAGAATGGCAAAAGTCTGCAAAGTTGATTCGCCCAAGAGGAATTCAGGCCAGGGTGAATCAAAAGTGATTCACCCAAGAAGAAGTGATTCGCCCAGCCATGAAACACATTGAGACTTTGATTCGGACACTCTGCACGAATCAACTCAATAAGGCTACCCCGAATCACTTTTGTTTGGGCACGGCGGATAAATATAAATAGAAAAAGATGGGAAAAATAAGGATGTGCCTTGGGGTGCCTCCGACGCGTAGGGTTCCTCTCTTGGAAACCCTAAATCGCCAACTTGGAGAATTATCGAGGATTCGAAGAAGACACCAACAATTGAAGATTCTACAAGATCTTCCTACTCAATTTCTACTCTAAATCCTACTACTCTACTACTTTACTTTATTTTTCCTTGTTGAACTATTTCATTATGTCTTGTATTGAACTCACCATGAGTGAGTACTTGTGTAGTAATATGGATCCCTTAGGTTAGATTGTAATGCAAGACATGCAATTTTATTATGAATGAGGTTTTTGATTGAAAATTCTCATGCTTTATCTTTATATTAATTTTATGCACACCAAGTATTTGACGAAACACATGAATGAGTATTGGAATTCGCAGCGTCTCAGTTAGACAGATTTTGTGAACAAGCGGTTGCTGCAGCACACTCTTGTTCACTCAGAAATTGTCTCAGCACACAATGAACAAGACAGAAGTTTGTTCACCCAGTTCGGCCAACTGCCTACGTCTGGGGAGGACTATTCTCCAGTCCTCAATCCACTAAACACAACGGTCTCCAAGTACACTCGGTTACAACTCACGCAACCTATGCTACTCAACCTTGTGTGGATCTCCTCGAAACTCAGCCTATTCTAAACTACACTCAACTCTGCAGGGTTGCTGTAGCAACTGCTGTAACACACAGCTGATGCACAATTTTCCCGCGTCGCTCCAAAGCCTTCCGCTGAGCCGATCGAACGATTCCACGAGTGCTGCACACTCTGGAATACTCCCCCTTGCTCAGTGACCTCCTGCCACTAGTGAGAACTGCCGCTTAGACACTCGACCGAGCCACACACCCGTCAGTTCTTCCGCGGCTGCCCTTGATCAACCAACAAACACCACTGCTCTGAATTGGCTTCCAGATCAAGCTCGAATCAGACTATGCAAGTCCTGATTACCTTCTGCTTCTGTCACCACAGCTCTGCGCTCACGCTCTGCTCTCGGGTGATGATCGAAGAATTCGTCCGTCACACACCAAAATTGCTCTCTCTGAATTCTGTGTATGCACTCGTATATCTTTCTGCTTCGATCACGCTCTCTGCTCTGAACTCCTTTCTCTTAAATAGCAGCACCAGCTTTAAGCAAGACCAGGTTTAAGCAATATCCCAAAAAGAACAATTATCTCCTAAAATTTAGGAGATTAGATTTGATTTGATCCCCAAAATAAATCTCCTTCTCTAGCTAGGAAATCCCCACTGGAATATTCTTGGCAGCAACTTAGAAATTCTCCTGAGGCTCTCAACAGGGCTGCCAGGCCTTCTTGCCAAAGGCCCAGGTTGCCGCTGCTACTCGAACAGATGCTGCAACAACTTGAACAAGCTCCTGCTATAGCATCCCCTGCTGTACCTGCTCCTTGTTCACTTATGCCGGAGTTGTTTGCTGCTGCTGGAATTTCCTAAATGCATTAGGAAACAATCCCATCAATTTTAAAGAAGATCTCCAAGATCTCTACAAGATCATATCTCCTAATTTGTAGGAGTTTTGATTTTCCAATCAAATCTTCACTCAACAAGTCTGCCCTTATTCTTGAGAGACACTCCAGAAAATATTCTCCTGAATATTCAGCTCTTTCCGGAAGCCCTTCGGTCCACTGATTTGTTGTTTGAACGCAATCTCCGAGAAAGCTTTGAATTTCTGCTACAGCATTTTAGCTCCAGCATCTGCTGTAGCACATGCTGTCTGAAAGTGTGCGATACTTCTGTTGCAGCTCCAGGCACCAGCGTCTGCTGTAGCACTTGCAGCTTTTCTGCCTTGTATACATGCACTGGATTTCTAAAGGAGAGCTGATCTGCTGCTACTGAACTTCTGCTCCAGAGATTGCTATAGCACTTGCTTACTATAACACTTGCTTACTCCACTGCTTGAGCACTGAGATAGTCACTCTGCCCAGATTGCACAAGCTGATGTCTTCATGATCTCTTCCAGTTTTCTGAGCGCCCCAAGGCAACATTAGGTGGCGCGCCAGGTGAAGACATTAATCTCAGGCGCCACTTAATGTCTTCATCTGGAGCGCCACTTACTGAGTTTGCTCACTCTGGAATGCTCTTCATCAGCTGTTTTCTTTACATACTTGCTGTAGCAGGCTCTAGTGCACTTTGTAGGAGTTTGTCAATGATGCCACATACCTTAACAATCTCTCCCTTGGCATTTTGACAAAATCCGAGAACCCTTCTAATCTTAGGCAATCCTCCTTTCATCTTTGAACTCCTTCTTTTGCAGCTTCCTCAGCTTCAATCTTCAGGGGATGTTGTAGCAACTTCTTGTGCTTGTTTTGTCAAGGATGCCATTACCTTAACACTCTCCCCCTTGGCATTTTTGACAAAACCTGAGCATCATTTATAAGAGCACCTCTTCTCTTCTTCTCCCCTTCTCCTCTTCTCCTCTTCTCCCCCTTTTTGTCACAAATGATAGAGGGGGATACCAGCTAAACTCAGCGAGTATGCCAACGCCTCTTCTCCATCCACAGGAGAGGCCATTCCAATGTGTCAACATGTGCTTCTTTGGTTGGCTTTGGGGGAAAATCCGGTGGCTGCTTCTCCACCCATACTTGTACTGGTTTTCGAACATGCTCCTTCCTAGATTTGTTGTGACCAGCAACTCTTCCTTTCCTTCCGGCATTGTTTCGGTGTCTCATCCTCTCTGTGCCAGCATCCTTCTCGATCCTCATTCTCCAGCTCGTTGTCCCTCCAACGTATCTGTTGTTTTCTTGCACAACTGGACAGTGACAGTCCATCGGCTTTGATGAGCTGGAGGTCACCTGCGTGCCACGCCTGATCCTTGGCTTCATCTGGCGTTGTCCGTCTGTAGGCGATTTCTGAGGTCTCCAATACTTGTTCAGGATCGGGCATCTTCTCTGAATGTGTCCCTCTCGATCACAGAAATAACATCTGCGACTTTTGCACCTGGGTTTCTTTTCTGCTACAGGTTGTTGATACAACGGTTGCTGTAGCAGCTTCTTGTTCACCCTTCTATGCACCTTCTTCTGAACTGGTTTCTGGAACAGGACCGGTTTCTCCACTGCAATCTCAGCATCTTCTAGCTCCGTAGCTTTGATGAATACAGTACTTTCAGCACCTTCTTCTCCAGTGTATCCAAGACCAGAGTAGCCTCCTCCATATCTTTGGCGTGCTAGAATATCTTCAAGAGTGCTTGTTCCACTGTTAAGCATCTTTGTAGTCTTCCGGTAGAGGTTGAGCTCTTCCTTCTCTGCAGCAAACTTCTCTTCTTGCTGGGCAACCTGATCCGTAAGAGAAGTGATCATCTTCAGCAGCTCCTCTTGTTTTTCTTGCAGGTCTGAAACTTTGGCAGTCAATCCTTTGTTGATCTCTATGACTCGCAGACACTCTTCGTGCAACAGGGTAAAGTTTTTGGCAATGGACTCCTCAATGATTTCCTCATCATCACCACTGTCTGACTCCTCGACACCATGAATAATTTCGGGATTTGTTGAAACGGTATTCTCCAAATCAGTTACAGATGTCAGAGCAACATTGCTTATCAGTTCAGAATCTGCTTCACCGTCTTCGTCTCTCCAGTTTGCAGCAGGAGTCTTGATCCTTTCATGCGCCGTCTGGAGGATCTCCCATGCTTGCTTGGCAACTTCACAGTCAGAGATCAGCCTGAAATTATTTGCGTCAACAGCGGCAAATATCGCGTTCAAGGCTCTTGAGTTACTGGTTGCTACAGCTTCCTCTTCAGCTGTCCATGTCTCCTCTGGTTTCTCCAGTGCAACTCCTTTGTCGTCGATGATCAGAGGGTGTGACCATCCAGACACTACTGCTCTCCAAGTCTTCTCATCCATCATCTTTAGGAAGACCTTCATTCCCGCCTTCCAACATCCATAGTTGCTTTCTTCTAACAATGGAGGTCTGCTTGTGCTCTGTCCTTCCTTCATTGTTTTGGCTTCTTCAGAGACACTGTAGGATCTTTTACTCTGTGTGTTGAGCTCCCGCTCAGATACCAATTGAAATTCGCAGCGTCTCAGTTAGACAGATTTTGTGAATAAGCAGTTACTGCAGCACACTCTTGTTCACTCAGAAATTGTCTCAGCACACAATGAACAAGACAGAAGTTTGTTCACCCAGTTCGGCCAACTGCCTACGTCTGGGGAGGACCTATTCTCCAGTCCTCAATCCACTAAACACAACGGTCTCAAAGTACACTCGGTTACAACTCACGCAACCTATGCTACTCAACCTTGTGTGGATCACTGGACACAATCAGAACAGGCTCTGACTTGTGTCTGCACACCCTCTACAAATGTCAATCTAGAATAGCTACTGTCTCCTCGAAACTCAGCCTATTCTAAACTACACTCAACTCTGCAGGGTTGCTGTAGCAACTGCTGTAACACACAGCTGATGCACAATTTGCCCGCGTCGCTCCAAAGCCTTCCGCTGAGCCGATCGAACGATTCCACGAGTGCTGCACACTCTGGAATACTCCCCCTTGCTCAGTGACCTCCTGCCACTAGCGAGAACTGCCGCTTAGACACTCGACCGAGCCACACACCCGTCAGTTCTTTCGCGGCTGCCCTTGATCAACCAACAAGCACCACTGCTCTGAATTGGCTTCCAGTTCAAGCTCGAATCAGACTATGCAAGTCCTGATTACCTTCTGCTTCTGTCACCACAGCTCTACGCTCACGCTCTGCTCTCGGGTGATGATCGACGAATTCGTCCGTCACACACCAAAATTGCTCTCTCTAAATTCTGTGTATGCACTCATATATCTCTCTGCTTCGATCACGCTCTCTGCTCTGAACTCCTTTCTCTTAAATAGCAGCACCAGCTTTAAGCAAGACCAGGTTTAAGCAATATCCCAAAAAGAACAATTATCTCCTAAAATTTAGGAGATTAGATTTGATTTGATCCCCAAAACAAATCTCCTTCTCTAGCTAGGAAATCCCCACTGGAATATTCTTGGCAGCAACTTAGAAATTCTTCTGAGGCTCTCAACAGGGCTGCCATGTCTTCTTACCAAAGGCCCAGGTTGCTGGTGCTACTCGAACAGATGCTGCAGCAACTTGAACAAGCTCCTGCTATAGCATCCCCTGCTGTAGCTGCTCCTTGTTCACTTATGCCGGAGTTGTTTGCTGCTGCTGGAATTTCCTAAATGCATTAGGAAACAATCCCATCAATTTTAAAGAAGATCTCCAAGATCTCTACAAGATCATATCTCCTAATTTGTAGGAGTTTTGATTTTCCAATCAAATCTTCACTCAACAAGTCTGCCCTTGTTCTTGAGAGACACTCCAGAAAATATTCTCCTGAATATTCAGCTCTTTCCGGAAGCCCTTCGGTCCACTGATTTGTTATTTGAACGCAATCTCCAAGAAAGCTTTGAATTTCTCCTACAGCATTTTAGCTCCAGCATCTGCTGTAGCACATGCTGTCTGAAGGTGTGCGATACTTCTGTTGCAGCTCCAGGCACCAGCGTCTGCTGTAGCAATTGCAGCTTTTCTGCCTTGTATACATGCACTGGATTTCTAAAGGAGAGCTGATCTGCTGCTACTGAACTTCTGCTCCAGAGATTGCTATAGCACTTGCTTACTATAACACTTGCTTACTCCACTGCTTGAGCACTGAGATAGTCACTCTGCCCAGATTGCACAAGCTGATGTCTTCATGATCTCTTCCAGTTTTCTGAGCGCCCCAAGGCAACATTAGGTGGCGCGCCAGGTGAAGACATTAATCTCAGGCGCCACTTAATGTCTTCATCTGGAGCGCCACTTAATGTCTTCATCTGGAGCGCCACTTACTTAGTTTGCTCACTCTGGAATGCTCTTCATCAGCTGTTTTCTTTACATACTTGCTGTAGCAGGCTCTAGTGCACTTTGTAGGAGTTTGTCAATGATGCCACATACCTTAACAAGTATGAATTAATAAAACACCTAAGGATGGAATGAGAATTGAACTTAGGTTGTTTAGAAGATCAAGCATGTTTATTTTATATAGCGTTTGTGCGCGAGAGTGACATTTGTATTCTATTAGGCTAAGCATAGAGCGGACTTTAGTTAATTATCAATAGACCGAGAGGTTGAGATTAGGAGACTTTTGTTCTACACGGTTCAGTAGAGCGAGAGTTTGAGAACTGTGTCCCTTAAGTATCATTCCCATTCTAGAGAAGGAGCCAGAGTTGAGTCTAGAGTGCATGATACTTTAGCCTAGAATTATCAATCAAATTACCTCATGCATGTATTGCTATTTTGTGTTGCTATTCGCATGACCTAGGGGAGAAATAGGATTCCAACTACGTTTTCTTAATTGCTTCCTTTCAAAACCAAATCCAATCTTATCTTTAGTATTTACTAGAGATATCTCGTCTAGAAGAAAAAACCCCAGCTTTTATTTAGTAGACTTACCTTAAGCATTACTAGCTAGCTTTAGACTAATCTAGGCTTTTCTTTTGGGTTCGCCTTGAGGTCACTCGGATTATAAATATGTTTGCGTACTGTGATTGAACTAGTATTTTTACTACCATAGTTTCGGCAACGTTCTAAATGCGAGAGACAAAATTACAGAACTGGTAAGATATAGCGATGC
This sequence comes from Umbilicus rupestris, assembly GCA_963678935.1. Lineage (NCBI taxonomy): Eukaryota > Viridiplantae > Streptophyta > Magnoliopsida > Saxifragales > Crassulaceae > Umbilicus > Umbilicus rupestris. Next base: position 9,615,030 of record OY787612.1, read on the forward strand.
TGACTGCTGGCTAGTCTAGGGGGTTAGACTGAGTGAAAGTCTTTAAACCGTGATAGTGGAATCTTGAGGATCGGAGAGTGATCCTCCCCACAAGTTGCCGAACTGGGTGAAAAAATTCTTGTGCCTTTCTTATTCGTCAGAAGAATATTTTCTGTAGAAAGATACAGAGAGTGCTACAGTAGAAGCTGTAACTCTTGAAGTTTTACTCGAGATCAGCAGTGCAGACAAATTTCAGCGAATATTCGACATATTCACTATATATATTTTAGATTCACTATCTAAAATATATTTGGTGAATATAGGATAATATCCTAGTTTGGAAGATTGATATGGGTCAATCTTCTAAACCGGATCTTTTGACTTTCATTTAGAAATCATCAAAATCATGCAGATTAGAAAATCTGTATGTGTATCTCCAACATTATAAAAGGGTGAGCTGACACCAAGAAGAAGGCAAGCTTAATAGAGAGAAAACTTGGATATCACGAGGTATTAAGCTCACTACGTGTGCAAGCAATAATCTGTCAGCCAGCGAACGGAGGTGCACCTGCGCAGTTGAGGAGTTCAACATAGAGCGTCGGGAAAGTCGCCAGGTGTGGGTTCACACAAGTTAGGAACACATCCTTGAGTGTGGTAGGAAGGCATCTACTTCGAGGGTTGGGTTGAATAGAGTGACAAGAGAAAGAAGGGACAGATTACTGAGTGTAACTGCAAGGCATTAATCTATTGTACTCTGTAAGCATACCCAAAATAAAGAGGTAAACAAGTTCCCAAATCTTTCTTGTGGCTGGATGCTAGAGGTATCTGCCCCTTAACAAGTGTAACTGCTTTGTCTAGAAGGGGCAGATTACTGAGTGTAAGTGTGACAGCGCGTCGTTGTGCGCCTCAAATTTGTATTTATAGTTCTTGTAAACACTTAGAAAGCGATAAGCAGGGTCGAGCCCAAAGAGAGCAATTAATATAGAATTCTAATGGCAATCACAGTCAATGTTTAATACTGAGTTTAACAATTCAAAGAGTATCAGTTAGGGGAAATACACTGCAATTAGTTATCATCGGTCGAGCAACATGTGTCAGCTAATGAATATTGTCCTAGCCCAATACTCCTGCTAAGGATATATCGACTCTGAAGTTCTACCTATTCTTAACCGCTAAGTTCTCGAATAAGTTCAACAGTTACTAGACCAACACAAAAATCAGTTCTACCGCTAGGTTCTCCCCAACAATGCAGTTCTGTCTAATATAATGCTATAGATAAACCTAGCTACACTGCTAAGCTGCGCTAAATCGATGATCAAGCATTCAGTTCATACATACAAGGGCAGTGAATCACCAGATCAAACAATTATTCCTTGACCTAAAGCTAAATGTTGCAACGCAAACCCCAAACTGAAATAAAGGTTTAGTTACTCATAACATCCATCGAATACTACAAACTGAGTTAAGAAACAAAACTGAACAAATACAGAAGCAGTGTGAATAGTAATACCCAAAATAAAGTGGTAAACAAGTTCACAAATCCTTCTTGTGGCAACTAGAAGGTAGTGGTTTCTCTCAAGGTCTAAGTTTAGACTTGGGTTTCCACCTTAACTAATCTGCGTACTTTATTTACTTTCCTACTATGTTTCACTTCCGCTGTTTATAACCCCCTTAGGGATCACTAACTCCGATCCAGCACTGTTGTTTTCCTCTAGACATGGATTACCAAAAACCAGAGCATATTGATGACAATGTTCCAGAGGCTCATGGGCTGCAACCAACATTTAGTGTTGTGTCAAGGTTTACCCCTACCTTGGCTCTGGCGAGGACGGAGTTTACCCCGATTGTGGCTACGACTAGGAATGAACCTGCGAATTCAGTTCCAAGCAAGAGTGTGATGCGCGTGTCCCCCACTGTGATGTCGGCCGAAAGGTGGGAAAAGCAACACCTTAGGGTTGGTCCAAATTCTCCTACTCCTTTGGAGGAAGAGGCCGACACTTAGGTTTGCATGGCGTTCAACGCATGGGCAATTCCAATTATCTCTGTCGTAACTATGTGATGAACAACCTTGCAGACTCACTGTAAAATTGAAGTTGCTAGCGTCTGGATCAATTAGGCTGCTATAGCAACTGATTGTGATTGAAATTAGCACTGTGTTACTATTGACGAGAAACCACAGGTTGCTTCAACAATTTCTTCCGCTAAATTGCTGACGCTTTGGTTAAATCTGAAAAAATACAATCAGATTTGTTCACCCAGTTCGGCAACAGCCAACGTCCGGGGAGGACAACTCTCTCTCCTTAAGATTCCACTATTCCTAGTTAAAGTACAAAGGATCCTGTTCTCAACCTACGCTAGAACGACCTCTACTTCTAACCTAGCTGGAATGTGCGCTCAATTTGATCTCACATATTAGCTATACAAGTACTCTACTGTCAATAATAGATAGCTAGCAGTTCTACAACTCTCAGCCTATCCTATTACAAAGTGTACCCAGATGTTGCTGGAGCAACTTCTTCCGCTAAGTTGCTGACGATTCTGTCGACTTCTTTAAGCATTCCCTGCTGACTCAGTCGGACACTTTGTGTTGCTCCCTCTTGATCAATGACCTCCCGTCACTATCCAGAAGCACGCTCAGTTAGCCTGCACAAAACACATTCCGCAACTGTCAACTCTTCGGTCTGTCAACGAGGCTCCACTCCGGCCAACTCCCTCAAATCAGTGTAGGTTCAAACTTCTTCAGTCCTGCTCACTCTTCAGCTCTCACACAACCAACGCTCTAGCACTCTCTGCTTCCATGAACTCAGATCTCTACTCTGTGTGTGTTTGTTTGATTTGATGCCTTGATGCTTCGGTCTCTGCCTGCATTTATAACTTCAACACCTCAACAACTTAATGCTGCCATTCTAATCCTCCCCTGGATTCATGGAATTTTGTTCAGATTCGAATCCTCCCCTGGATTCCTGGAAGATTGTTGAGATTTTGTTTCCTAAATTGGAAATTAGAAACAAATCTTGTTTGCCTTCAACCGAGCCTCTTTCCGAAGATCTCTGATCAACTGGGTCTCTCTCTGACCGCTGCTATGCGGGCAGCAATCACCCAGACATCTTCCGAGCTCCTCCAGATTGATCGGCTATAAGGATACTCTTTTGATGCTTTAGCCTTGAATCTTCAGGGTCTGCTATAGTCTCTTCTGGCTCTTGTCTTAATCCCTTCTGATCTTATGTACCAGCTTCAATCGTCACCGGATGCTGTAGCTTCTTCTGGCTCTTTTTTTATCGGTCTTCATTTGCATGTACCAGCTCCTGGTACCACATGATTTTGTAGTATCTTCTTCCGCTTTGTCATTGATGTCATATCCGTAATAGTGACGATTGCGGATTAATGTAGCTAAGACAGAAACTCCAAGCACACACAAAATTTTATCTCCCAGTTCGGCCAATGTCTAATTCTGGGGGGGACTTCTCTTCAGCCCCAAAGATTCCACTAATACTGGTTAAAGTACATAGGTACCAATTCTCAGCGTCTACTAGAACAACCTTTACTTCTGAAATTCTACTACGCTTGATGCCGAGTTACAGCCTCTGGAGTTACAGCTTCTGCAGAAGTACTCTCTATATCTTTATGCGGAATTTACTCTACTAACAGAATAAGAAGGACACAAAAGTTTGTTCACCTAGTTCGGAAACTTGCCTAAGTTTGGGGAGGATACACCGATCCTCATGATTCCACTATCTCAATTCGAAGTACAAAGGACTCACACCTCTACTTCTCACCTAGCCAAAATCTCAGTCTAACCACCTAGACTAGCTAGCAGTCCGATCACACAGACTCTCTGCGCTACCTACACACTTCTAGTAACAAATAGCTACGACCTGATTCACAGACCTAGCCTATTCTTTTACAATATGTGGTACACAGACTGCTTCAGCACTCTTCTCCGGAGTTGCTGTATCTCTAGTCTACAACTATTCTAGCTCCCCTACCAATTAGTCGGACACTCTGAGTTCTTCAAACTCAATCTCTGCTCCCCCTCAATCGATGACACACTCTGTCACTCTTGGGTAGCCTCGATCATTGCTCCGCAGCCCGCGATAATGCCTGTCCGCGGCTGATTACCGAGCTCAGATTGTTCCTTCAACGAGCAACACTCAAGTTGAACTTCGGATCAATCCTGAATCAAACTCCACAAGTTCTGATTCCTTCTGCACACAACACCAGTATTCAACTCAATGTATAAGCCCTTCTACTGTGGTTGATCTTTGTGTATTCGATCTATGTTGTTCTGTGTTGCTCTCTGATCTTGTGTTCTACATGCTGCGTTCAGCCTTCCTTTTCAAGCATGCCAGCACACCAAAAATGCCAAGGATCATTATCAAAATCTTCTCATACATTCTAGCAAGTTTGTTGGAGATTCCATTGCCAAATTTGGACTCTTGGATCTTTATCTTTTTTGACCATGTGCTGGCATTTACTGAGCTTTTGATGACGTCTACAATACTCTCTGAGTTCCCCGATACCAGACGGATCACTTTGGAGTCTCATCGTGCAACTCCAGGTTGATCGGGCATTCTGCTCTAGCTCTGGATCATTACGGAGTGCTGAAGCAGACTGTCTCTTCATAGCTGCCTCTCGCCCATTCTTTAGATAGTGTCTCAGCTTCAAATTTTCAGGAATTGCTCAAGCAGACTCTGGTTCTTTGTTGTTGTTTTGTTAGTCTTCAGATTGTGCTCCAGCCACCAATCTTCAAGGAGTGCTTCAGCACTCTCATGAGCAGTTTTGTCAAGGAATGCCATCCTCAACAACTTCTAACTTAGCTAGAATCTCTGCTCAGTCTGATGACACAGACTAGCCTACTCTGTCAATAACTCAACACAGTGTATGATAGGATGATATATCAACTCACTCAGAAAAGTTGCTCTTCCTTAGCATCGGTCTCAAACTCTCGAAGCACTTCAAGACGCTTAGTTGGACCTCCGAGAGTTCTCTCAACTCCGGTGATGCTCCCCCTTGATCAACGACCTTCCTCAGTGTACGGGAACGTTGCTCTGCACTTTGATCGTCCGTGATTAGCTCAATCATGACGATTCTCCAAAAGGCTTGTACTTGATCTTCAACAAGACTCCTCTCCAGTTGGACACAATGATCAAGCGTCGATCACACTCATCCAGTAGTGGTCTCTCTTAGGCTTCTTAGTGATCACACTTTCGCTTTTTGCTTATTTCCCTTTCTTTGTGCTTATTTATATCTATGTGTCGGTTGTGTGGTCTCTGTATCTCATAGAGACGTTTCTTTCATATACTGGCAGCCTCTGGTAGAACATAGAAGTCTTTCAAATCTTCGCCAAGCTCTTCGCAGGTTGTTATGCAATAATGTTGCAACAACTCTTTCCTAAAACCTTTTAGGAAATATTGTAGATCCTTTTCCGAGTCTTCTCCAAGATCTTCTCAGGATGATTGGCAATTCTGTTGCCGCAACTATTTCCTAAAGCCACTTAAGAAACTTCCTTCGATTAGAAACCCTTTCCCATCTACTGTCTATCTTTAGATTGATTGACTTTAGGTTGTATCAGCTACTTACTTAACTGCTTGCTATAGCAACTTCCAGATGAAATCACACATTTTTTTATTAAGGAAGCCACAATCCGTAACAATCTCCCCCTTGGCATTTTTGATAAAACCCAATGACTCTTCTCTCTTCTGATCTCAAGCTATCCCAAGCTTGTCTTCAGACTCATTCTCTGGCAGCTTCCTCAGCTTCTTTAGAATCCATCTCTAGGGGCGCTTGCTGCAATGGCTTCCATCAGCAATTGCCTAGTTTCTCAGTTAGTGTTCACACTTGAGACAACCCTTCAATAGAGCAGAAAGCTATGGCAAACATACACAACAAAATTCATAACTACGAACAGCTACAAGAGTTTCTTGGCCTAACAAAAAACACACAATGTCAAATGTTTCTACTCCCCCCTTTTTGTCAACAAATGATAAGGGTTCTCAATCCAACTTCAGCAACTAGGCCTACGCCTTATCATCATGGATCTGAGGGTGGGATCACATCGATGGGGTACTCCTCATCCCTTAGAAGACTTATAATCTGGGTTCGTCGGGCAGCATTCCTCTTGGCTTCAGCGGTCAAGCGGGCAAGCTTGGTCTTCAAGTGCCCGATAATAATCTTGCGCAATGCTTCCTGAATTGCCGAAGAACGTGTCTCAGCAATCACCGCAGCATCTTCCATGACTGGGTCTACTCCCTGCATCATTGAGTTTTCTTCCGCCACATCTATGCCTCCCTTTGAATAGCTTGTGATCCACCAGAAACACTTGAGGTGCTTTAGATAATCCATTTGGCAACACCTTGAGCTCAGGATGTTGCTTGGTGCCTAGCTTGTATATGAGCGAGGGGAAGGCGATGCCTTAGTTAGACTTGGCTGAACCGGCGTGAGCTGCTATTTGAGAAAAAATAACCTGTCCCAGGTTCACCTTCATTCTCTCTCCAATGCCAAACAACAGTTGGCCTAGAGTCTTGCTGACTTTGCTTCTGTGGGCGTTGGGAATCCAGTTCCTCATGACAAAGTTATATAGGAGGGAGTACTAAGTTGTGAGGTCAGTTGCCGCTAAGTTGTGTGTGACCCAAGCTGTACACAGCCCTCCAGTCATGGTGGCAGCCAATACATTAGAATTCACCTCAGTAGGTGGTCTAGCCTCTCCCTCTTATTTCTAACAATTCGTTGATCACTGTTGGTGTGATCACCACCTTCATCCGTCTCGCAAAACATGTTCATACTCTACCTTGCCTTAAACTCCAAAACTCTTGGGCAAGGTAGCTATAACCTCCCTAACTAGCTGAGCACTCCTCTTAGAAACAGTAAGTGACTTTAAAAGAGTTACCTCCTCAAGTAGGCGGATTATCTCTGGTACCTTGAACTTGCCAACTTCCAGCATCTTCTCATGAATTATGGCACACCTCAAGACAACCTCCCATGATCTGGTCACTTCTAGTTTTCTGAACCAAATGCCCTGCAAGATAATCCCAGGTACTTTAGGTGGGCTAGGCTTGGAGCGCTTGGTCCGTGCCTTCAAGGACTCAGCTGATCATTTCTTGGATGCTGCAGGTCCATGCATAGAGACTACTCTGTAGTCATCATCACCAGATTCCTTGCTTGAGCTCTTCATAGAAATTGGTTCCATTCTTTTTTATACTGCCTCTTTGGCAGCTAGAGCTCTTTCTTTTTCTGTTTTTTGCTGCTTCCCGTCCTATGATATCTGGTTTCAATGTTGAGCTGATAGTCGGGGCTTTTGTTTCTCTCTTTCCACCCGCATTGATGACGGTATTTGTATCGCCCTTTCGTTGAGTGTTCACCATTGTTGATGAATATCAGCTTTTGAGGAAGAAGATTAGGGTTTTTAGAGAGCTTCCGTTGAGAGAGAGATAACATTTTGCAAACCCTAACCAACCCTTTTTGTAGAGAGAATTAGAAATTTAAATATTTAGCCCCTTGTCACAGGTTTCTATAGCAACCTTGTTAGAAATCACACAGAGTCCCAAGGAAGTTCTCAGAGCTTTGAAGCGCGTTCCATCCAAAGGCTTCATGAAGATGTCTGCCAACTGCCTCTCAGTTTCCACATGCTTCAGTATAATGATCTTCTTCTCTACTAGGTCTGGGATGAAGTGGTGCCTTATGTCAATACGCTTAATCCTTGAATGCTGAACTGGACTCTTGGAGATATTGATGGCAATAATGTTGTCGCAGTAGAGATTTCACTCCATACTTAGTCAACATTTGCTTCATCCAGATCATTTGAGCTCAGCAGCTCCTACCTGCGATATATTCTGCCTGTTGTTGACAATGAGATGTTGTCCTACTTTTTACTAAATCAAGAGATCTGATTGTTGTTAAGGAAGAAGCATCCTCCAGATGTGCTCTTCCTATTTTCTGTGCATCCTGCCCAGCCAGTATCATAGTGTTAAGGATAGTGGCATCCTTGACAAAACAATTACAAGTTAATTTGGCAAGTTGCTACAACAACCTGTGAAGCAAGTAGTGGAGCAACCCGAAGATTGTCAACGGAGCAATATGAAGACGTTCATCAGAGTCCTTGGATTTCAAAGATGCAAAGGGGGAGATTGTTAAGGATTATCGCATCCTTGACAAAAATCCATGCAATGTGTAGTTGCTACAACAAGCGGTAAAGCAAACAACTGAAGCAATCAGAAGACAACCAGCGGATGATCAAAGGTTGCTACAATAGATTTACCAATTATCTTGGAGAAGATTTGGGAAAGGATCCAGAGAGTTTCCTAAAGGTTATAGGAAACAGTTGCTGCAACAGAATTGCTAACAATCTACAAAGATCGTGGAGAACATATGGTTCCTAAATTGCTTTTAGGAAAGCAGATGTTACAACCAAGTTCTAAATCTGGATTTCTATAATCCACCACGGGTTGCCAATATATATAGGCATCTATGAGTAACACACACGCACAATGATACATACAGAAGCTAGAGCGATAAGCAAAGAGCTAAAGTGCTGTCATTGTCTAAGCTGAGAGAGATCACTACAGAGAGAGTGTGATTGAATCTTGATCAGTAAGTTCAACTGAAGCAGAGCCTCATTGAAGATCAAGTACAAGTCTTTGAAGCATCGTCAGGGGTGAGCTGGCAACAGACGATGAAAGAACAGAGCAACGTCCTTGAAAGCTGACAGGAGGTCGCTGATCAAGGGGGAGCGCCACCCGAGTTGTGAGAACTCGCAGAAGTCAGATTTTGTAGTTGGGAGAGCCCGGAGAATCTGAGGTAGATGCTAAGGAAGAGCAGCTTGTTTCAGTAAGTTGCTATAACTCCTGTCATAACACTTTGTTGTAGAATAGGCTAAGTCTGTGTTATCAGAGTTGTAGCATTCTGTTACTACATTGTGTTGAATAGTTGACAGTGTACGCTAGTCTTGTGATCAGACTGAGCAATGATTCTAGCTAGGTTAGAAGTAGAGATTGTTCTACAAAAGGCTGAGAACTGGAGCCTTTGTACTTTAACCGGTAATAGTGGAATCTTGGGACTGGAGAGTAGTCCCCCAGAGGTAGGCACTGGTAGAACTAGGTAACCAATTGCTTGTGTGATTTTAGTTTTTGTCTTAGCTATTGATTTCGCAGTTGTCGTAGTACGTTGCTGTAGCAACCTGACTGATCCAGATACCATCAACACGTCAATTTCACACAATATCATGCTAGGCTTGCATTTGTGTTTTTAGTGTACCACAACCCATATTCAGTGGTTTAACTTACATGATAACCCTCTTCACAAGTTGAAGGTGGCTCTTCTTTGGACATGCCTGATATCTAGCACAAAATCCAACTGAGTATGATATGTCGGGCCGGCTAGCAGTAAGCTACACCAAGCTTAGTATCATGCATCTTTTGTGACTTGACCTATCCATCTCGAACTTTTTCACAAGGTTCTTCCCACACTTGCTTTTAGAAATAAAGATACCATCTTTCTTCTGAGTAGTTCAAGGAAGTAAGATAATTCGGCAAACATGCTCATCTTGAACTCCTTTTGCATCTGAGAAACAAATTGCTCTACTAGTCTCTGTGAGCTGGAGCCAAACATGTAATCCACATATATCTGATCAATAACTTTTTTAGAGAGAATTACATTCAAGAAAGCACTCTTGACATCCATCTGATACAATTTGAACTTTAGATGACATGCCAATGCTAGAAGCATTATGATGGCCTCTAGTCTAGCTACTGGAGCAAATTGAAATTTACTGCGCGCTGCTGGTGAAGAGTTACAGCGGTTGTTGTAGCACTCTCCATATCACTTTGAGGAATTTGTTTCTCTGGCCAAATTGTTCAACCAATTCGGCAACTGCATACGTCCGAGGAGGATAACTCTTGGTCCTCAAGGTTTCACAATATCAGTTAGAGTATAATGGATTTCAAAACTCAGCCAACGCTAGTTTAACCACTACTTCAAACCTAGTCAAACCTTAGCTCAATCTGATCACACAGATTAGCTCGCAGTATGATCCCACAGACTCGCTTCGTACTACCTACACACTTCCAGTAACAAATAGGTAAAGACTTGACTCACAGACTTAGCCTATTCTATTACAATGTGCAGTAGACGGAATGCTATAGCAACTTCTATACCAGAATTGGTGTAACTTTTGTCGATGACTCTTCTAGCACGCTCTGCCAAACAGTCAGACTCCCATTGAGTTTTTAAAACCCAGACCTTGCTTTCCCTCGATCAATGACCACCTATGACTATCAGGTAGAAGCGTTCAGCTCTCTAACAGCCTGGAACAACACTTGTCCACAGCTATTCTCCGAAGCAACTTATTGATCCTTCAACGAGCCACGCTTTAGTTGAGTTCTGTGGATCAATACTAGTTCAAACTCAACGAGTTCTGATCTCCTCTGCGCTCACAACTTAGCAAAACTATTTCGTAGTCTTTACTCTTCGCCTGTGGGGTTATCTCTCGTTGTATATTCTCTTTTCTTTGATACACACTTGATCTGCCTCTGTACTCCTCTTATAGTTTCATCAATGATTAGATTTTGGAAATCCTCGTTGCCTTCGGATTCCTAGGACAGCTCAGTATCTCTTGAATCTTCTCCTAGATTCTTGCGGAGATGTTGAAATTTAGTTTCCTAAATCGGAATTTAGAAACTTTATCTTTGTTGATTGCTTCCAACCGCGTGATGACGTTTGCTGATCACTTGAGGATGTTTGCAGTGTTCCATGAACCTTTCCGACGCCGGCATCAACTCTTCGGACGCTTTCCATACAGCTCCAAGATGATCGCCCATTCTGCTTTAGCTTCAAATCATCACGGATTGCTATAGCAGTTTCTGTCATTTTGTCTTTTCCCCAGCTTGCCTCAGCTTTTGTGGTCCACAAAATGCTATAGCACTTCGTTATGCTTGTAGCTGTACTTTGTTGCTGTTTTTTCAATCTTCAGATTGTGCTCCACCTACGATCTTTAGAGAGTGCTGTAGCATCTTCTTGTGCTATTTTGTCAAGGATGCCATACCTAAACACAAACTTCTCATCAAAGTCGACACCTTCAATTTGATTGTAGCCTTGAGCGACTAGACGAGCTTTGTTTCTGGTTAAGTTTCCTCTTTCATCGGACTCGTTCTTAAAGATCCATTTAGTTCCAATGATGTTGACTCCAACTAATAGAGGTACGAAATCCAAAACATCATTTCTCTCAAACTCACCAAGCTCCTCTTGCATAGCATCTATCCAGTACTCATCTTCGAGAGCCTCTTTGATATTCTTAGCCTCGATGCTTGATAGAAAATAGGAGTTGCTTATCATATCTCAAAGGTTATTCTAAGAGGTACCTCGAGTCCGTCTTCCATTTGTGGGATCTTCTATTACATTTGTCAGAGGATGATTTATTTGTACTCTTCATGAGGGCAGCCGTGTAGGGATAGTTGTAGATCCAGTTCTCCTACCGACTGATCATGAGGTTATTTTGTAGCAATCTGAAGCATCTTCTTGATAAACTATATCTGCTCGTGCGGTTTATATTGCTCAAATTCTCCAGCTCAACATCTTCTTCTTCTTCTTCATCATCAAGTGGACTTTCCTCCACATCCTTTACTATCACATTTGATGGACTCAATGAATGTTCCTGTGCGTTTAATGTAAACTCTATAGGCGCGACTGTTTGTTGAGTAGCCAAGGAATATTAAAAAATAACTCTTTGGATCAAGTTTCTTCATATACTCGCCCATCCCTCGATCCGATGTAGCATTCACTTCCAAAATATGGAAATACTTCACGGTTGGATTCTTTTCTCTACAGATCTCATAGCTGGTCTTGTTAGTACCTGTTTTGATAGACACTCGGTTGATGATATAGCAAGATGTATTCATGGCCTCAGCCAAAAATCTCAAAGGGACCTTCTTTGCATGAGTCATCACTCGAGCCATCTCCTGAATTGTCATGTTCTTATGCTCAACCACTCCATTTTGTTGTGGTGTAATAGGGGATAAAATTTGAAAATTGATACCATAGTTGCTGCAAAACTCATCTAGATCATCATTCTCAAACTCCTTTCCATGATCACTCCTTATGGCTGCCACTCGGATACCCTTCTCTTGTTCTAGCCAGGTTACTAGAGCAACTATTATCTTTATAGTCTCTGATGTCTCCCTAAAAAAGTTGATCCAAGAGAAACGAGTGTAGTCATCAGCACAAACGAATGCATACCTCTTTCTTCCATAGCTTTCCACTTCCATTGGTCCCAATATGTTCATGTGCAGTAGCTGAAGTGGTATGTGGATGTGTTGATTTGTGTAACTTTTGGGTGAATGACCTTCTTCTGTTTCCCTATTTGACATTCTCCACAAACCACTTTCAGATCTTCTTTGATTTCTAGTATTCCTCAAACCAAGTGCCCAACAACAATCTTTTTCACGGTTCTAAGGTTCAAGTGGCCCATCCTCTTGTGCCACATATTCATCTCTTTGGTTTTGGTCATCAAACAAGTTGATGTAGCGGTTGGTATATCATACTCCAGTAGGTAGCAATTGTTTGCTGATCTCGTTCCATTCATTATACATCTGCCTATTTTGTTAAATACTTGGAAGAACTCTCGAGTAACATTGACAAAGTGAGTACCGTCACAGAGTTGACTTATGCTGATGAGATTTGCCTTTAATCCATCCATAAGCATAACTTTCTTCAACTTAGGCAGACTTTGAACGCATAGAGTTCCCATGCCAAGGACTTTCCCTTTCAACCCATTCCAAAATCTCACATGTTGTTCTTTGCATGGTTGAATGTCAATCACGTTAGTTCAAACTACGGTCATGTGTTTTGAGCATCCACTGCCTAAGTATCAACTTCCTTTCTTCATGAGTTTGTTAAGCTATAGGATACATATGCAAAGTGAAATTGGCACTGCGTTGATATTGTCGAGATACCGCAGTTTGCTTCAGTAACTTCTGCCGCTCGGTTGCTGACACTTTGGTTCGGCCAAACCTGAAGAACACAAACAACTTTGTTCACCAAGTTCGGAAACAACCTACATCTGGAGAGGACAACTCTCGGTCATGAAGATTTCACTATCTCACTTAGAGTACGCCACTACTCCTAATTTAGTTGACATCCCTGCTCAATCTGTCAACACAGATTAGCTACACCGATACTCTACTTTTAATAATAAATAGCTAGCACTTCTATAACTCTCAGCCTATCCTATTACAAAGTCTACCCAGATGTTACTGCAACAACTTCTTCCTCCAAGTTGCTGTTGCTTCTATCCGCGACTTCTCCAAGCACTCTCTGCTGAGTAGTCGGACACTCTACACTGCTCCCCCTCGATCAAAAACCTCCCGCCACTATCAAGGAGCACGCTGGGACGGTCCGCGCAAGCTGCACTCCACGACTGTCAACCGAGTGACCTCGGATCCAACCCAAGAGAAAAGCCTAGATTAGTCTAAAGCTAGCTAGTAATGCTTAATGCGAGTCTACTAAAAAAAACTAGGATTTTTCCTTTAGGCGAGGTATCTCTAGTGAATACTAAAGATAAGATTGAATTTGGTTTTGAAAGGAAGCAATTAAAAAAGGCGTAGTCGGAATCCTACATCACCCTTAGGTCATGCGATTAGTAACACAAAATAGCAATGCATGTATAAGATAATTTGATTGATAATTCTAGGCTAAAGTATCGTGCACTCTAGATTCAACTCTTGGTCCTCTAGAATGGGAATGATGCCTAAGGGACAAAAAATTCTCAAATTCTCACTCTATTGAACCGTGTAGAACAAAAGTCTCCTGATCTCAACCTCTCGGTCTATTGATAGTTAACTCAAATCCGCTCTATACTTAGCCTATTAGATTGCGAATGTCACTCTCACACACAAAAGCTATCTAAAATAAACATGCTTGATCTTTTAAACATCTAAGTTCAACTCTCATTCCATCCTTAGGTGTTTTATTAATTCATACTCATTCATGCGTTTCATCAAACACTTGGTGTGCATAAAATTAACTTGAAGATAAAGCATGGGAATTTTCAATTAAAAACCTCATTCGTAATAATAAATTGCAACTCTTGTGTTACAATCTAACCTAAGGGATCCATAAGAGAATCCTTACTACTAAACAACAACTCACTCATGGTGAGTTTGAAACAAAACATAATGAAAATGAATAATAAGGAAAAGTAAAGTAGTAGGGTAGTAGGGTTTAGAGTAGAAATTGAGTAGAAAGATGCTGTATAATCTTCAATTGTTGGTGTCTTCTCCGAATCCTTGACAGTTCTTCAAGTTCTCCAATTAGAGTTTTTTTTTTCCGGGAGAGGCACAAGAAGCGCGGAGGCGCCGGAGGCACAATCTGATTTTTTTTTTCCGATCTTTTTCTATTTATATTTACCCGTCGTGCCGGAATCAAAATTTGATTCGAGGTAGCCTTAGTGAGCTGATTCGACCAGAGTGGTCGAATCAAAGTCTCAGTGTGTTTCGGGGCTTGGCGAATCACTTTTGACTCGCCCAGGCCTGAATTCCTCTTGGGCGAATCTCGCCCGTTTGACCCTTTACACCTTCGAATTATGTCTTGATATAAACTAAGAGGTTGTATCCCTTTTAGTTAGCTTTCCAACAAGATATGGCACGCCTCAATCGGATAAGAATCACGTGCTCGGCAAGCCTTCGACGATGAACAGGTCAATCTGCCAAGATTTGGTCTATGGCGATTCTCCTCGAGTCATTTCTGATCCGGGTAACAGGGAGGTTGATTCGATCAAGGTTGGTCGAATCAAATGTGATTCATGCACCCCCTGGTCGAATTAAATCTGCCTTGGGAGAATCAAGTCTTCCTTTTGCTTAATTTTGCTCGTTTTTGCTCTCGATCGACAGGAATTCATCCGGATTTTCTTCGGGCCATTTCATATCATGTTATACATCTTTTCAACCTGAAATGGACAAAGAAAACATCAAACGACTTTATAAAATAATGGAACCAACAAGAAGTAAAGGGAAAATACGGACAAATATAAGGTTATTTGTCCGTACATCAAACACCCCACACTTAAATCTTGTTCGTCCGGAACAAGTATGCACAAGCCTAGCGGAGAGTAAGATGCTAAATCATATATGGCAGTATTAAAGCACGTAGCGAATCTTACGCACACAAAACACATTGATCTCCTACTCATGTAACATAACATAAAAGTAACTAAACAAAGAAAATTAATCTACTCCTAACTCACTTTCGTAGGAATCACGGATGCATTTATCACGTCGATCAAGCCTTTAAACCCCTAGGCTACCACAGTGGACGAGTTATAGTCTCGTGAGAGTTTTGAGCATAGGAATACTCACATATCCTACTCGTAATCATCCATAAGAGTTCAAAGTTCAAATATAGTTTGCTAAGCAAGTAGTTCTTTATCAACCAACATAATAATAGAGTTGTGCAAATCATTCACTTCACGCAAACTCTAAGAATTATTCAATTCATTGCGACAACAAATATTCATAGAATCTATTTCAAAACTATCATTCGTTAAATTCAAATTATCGCTCATTTTCCTATTCAAGTAGTATGAAGAAAAATGTCGCTTGCACAAAAATTTTGTCGAGTCAATCACATATGCTTGCTAAGGGCAAGTCCATAAGCTCATGACAACAAACTCATTCTCAAGTTTTAGACTATATGTCATAATCCATAAGAGAAGAGGAGTTTTGACATTTAAAATTTTAAAATTCACTCATACAAATCTTGATGCTTAAGTAATAAATTATGAGGATCATACCTTAGACATTTTCTAAAAGCGGAATGCAAATTCTCTACGGATACGAAAGAACTTGCGGAAAAGGCATAAAGTCAAGAATTAAGTGGGTTTATTTTTTATTTGTTTGCCTTTATGCAAATGCTTTCGAGGGGGAACTTACCTTCCTAACCCTCGGCATTTATAAAACTTTTCCTTGCCCAAAAAAACAGTTAATATTTTTGTGTTTATATAAATGCTTTCAAGGGGGAACTTGCCTTACTAAGTGATATATAATGGAGCATGAAGTGCGAGCTAAACAAATGCAAAAACCTTAAAAATATAATTTTTCTCTTTTCGCAAACACTTTATTTGACCCCACACTTAATACTTGATAATGTACTTAAGTGAGATATAATAAAGCATGAAGTGAGCTAAACAAATGCAAAGCCTAAATAGGAATGTTAAAGTCACCTAAATGCAAACAAGACCAAGTACCAGGTTTTTTATATGAAAAATATTTTTTCCTGTGCTCGCTAAACTTAACTTCATTTTTCATGCACAGAAGAAGGCTTAAAAATAAATCGAACTAAGCTGGTCAAAACACCGAATCATGTGAATAAAATCTTCACAAAGAATGTCAATCAACTTAAAGATACGATTCATGAATTCAAAGCACAACTTATTCCAAAAATATTTTTAAATGATATTACTTAATTGCTTAGCAAGCATTACTTTGTGTGATCAATACTTAAAGCTAGGATGAAAACAATTATGCGAGTATAATGCGCACAAAGTATATGTAACATAAAATCATGTTGTTAAGCAAATAAAAGTGCAAGCGCAACCAAACACCCCACACTTAAAAAATTGCTTAGTACCTAAGCAATATCAAGTAAAAAAATTAAAATGAGAGTTTCGAAGGAACTTGTGGATGGATGCGCATCCACCCATGTCTGTGAATGATGCTCTAGTCAGATGCGGAAAATCTGAAACTCAAAAAAAAATGTTAGCCCAACACCTGAATTCATAGATTTAAAAGGATAGCTATGACAGATAAAGCAATGCGAAACATATAGCTAGGCAAAAGATTTGAAAATGCGCGAAGATTCAAATGATGAGTTTACTTAGATATGCTCGTGTAAATCAAAAGTCATGAACTAGTGTATTATAGTGCTTGAAAAAGGTTTCGAACAAATGTCCAAAAGTTACAAAATTCCCAAAGGCAATGGAAAACAGTTCTGCTCAAAACTGCCCAAATCAGAGCTGATTCGAAGTGCATATAAAGTGATCCGACCATAGGCTAGTCAAATCAAACTAGCTCGGATAGCATGAGGTTCCCCGAATCAAAAGTGATTCGGGCAAGACAAAAAAAGTGATTCGGCCTACCAGTAGTGGTGAAATAGCCTTGGCCGAATTAGCCATGATTCGTGGAGAGTAGAATTCGACTCGACCAAGGTTCGGCAAATCAATTTTCTAAGGGAAAAATGCCAGATCAATAAAAAAAAACAATACAAGTTCGAAAACCCTGGCATGCAAAAAATAATCACGGCGAAGCGCGTCAATATACAAATGGACTAGTCAAGCAAATTACGTAACAAGAATACCAACACAAGTCATGACAAACATAGAAGCAACCTAAACATCAACGGATTACCCCACACTTAAAACTTCTACATATCGATAATCAAACCAAAGGGGTAATTCGAGGGCACACAAACACAAAATCCCTTAAACCACCAATAAAACATTTGGCACACGGTGCAACACAAATTTTAAAATGATTCTATACTACAATCAAGTAAAAACAAAAGCATAAATACTCACAAGCCTAGTTTAATGTCTTGGCTAAGACGTAGCTGATCCCCTTCTTTATACCATGTGGAGAAGCGCCGACTTTATCTCGAATTCTTTATCATCACCCTTGAAATTTGCAGCGCCTCTGAATTACTGATTGTGTACAAGCAATTGCTATAGCAAACTCTTGTATAGTCAGATCTTGTGCAGCAAGGCGAAAACAGAGATTTTTTCACCCAGTTCGGCCAACTGCCTATGCCTGGGGAGGACTATACTCCAGTCCTCAATCCACTAGTCTCCAAGGTGCTTCGTACATCACAGATTCAACACTCGGCCAACCTATGCTACCTAACCTCAACTAGTAGTTCACATACAATCAGAACACCTTCTGATTTGTGTCTCACACACCTACACACTCGAATTAATTCAGAATAGCTACTCCTCTGATCCCACAGACTCGACCTATTCTAATTAAAACAATGTCTCCGTAGGTTGCTATAGCACACCCTTGTGCAACTAGCTTGTGTATGTTCTCTGTGTCGCTCCAAAGCCTTCTGCTGAGCTGTTCGAACTCTGTGAGTGATCCTCATTCGGGGATGCTCCCCACCACTCAGTGACCGCCTGTCACTAGCGAGAATAGGCCTTCTGCATATTGTCCGAGTTCCTCCACTTGATAACTCTCCTGCCGCCTACCTTGATCAGCCAACAAGCAAGTCCTGCTCTAAATTGGCCTTCTCCGATCAAGCTCTGATTAGACTCTACAACTCTTCGATTAGCCTCTGCTATAGCCACTCAGCTCTGCGCTCACACTCTGTTCTTGGTGATGATCCAATTCTCCGCTCGGCGCTATGAATCTCTCTAAGTGTTTTCTCGATATCTTGATGCTTGGATTCTCTATTAGATGGATGTTTGCTGCTCTGCTCTCCTCTTTTTTTTTTTTTTTTAAAAGACACTCCGTGCTCCATCAATACCATCTTTTTGGAAGTTCCTAAAAGATCTCAACAAGATCCTCATCTCCTACTTTTTAGGAGATTTGATTTCCCAAACTTCTCTGGGATATTCTGAGAATATTTGGAAGCCTCCCGGTGCACTGCTACTTCATATCTCGATAGATTTCTCTTTGCGCCAAAATTGCTGCTCTGTTGCTACAGCTCCATGCTGTAGCAACTACTGGTTCACTGAGCTTGTATACTCTGGCAGATTTCGTCAATTGAATGTCATTTGCATTATCAATCTCCCCCTTGGCTTTTTTTAAAAATCTTGATGTCCACTAATGCCTTGAGCTGGATATCCCGTGGTCATAGACTCTCCCTTGTCTTCACCTTCTCTCTCTCTTTTTGTTATAAATGGCTGAGGGGGAGTGCTTGATCTGGCTAGGTAGATAAAACACAGAGACCCAGAGAGGATCTCAAAGCTTCGAATCTTGCTGCATCAAGAGGTTTGGTGAAGATGTCGGCTAGCTGCTTGTCAGTTACAATATGCTCAAGGATGATGATCTTCTTCTCTACCAGTTTCCTGATGAATTGGTGCCTTATGTCAATGTGTTTGGTTCTTGAGTGTTGCACTGGATTCTTGGAAATGCTGATAGCACTCATTTTGTCATAGTAGAGAACCATTTCACTTTGATTCATCCCATATTCAGTCAACATCTGCTTCATCCATACCATCTGAGCACAACAACTCCCGGCTGTAATATACTCTGCCTCGGCTGTGAAAAGGGAGATGTTGTTCTGCTTTTTACTAAACCATGATACCAGGTTATTCCCTAGGAAGAAATAACCTCCAGATGTGCTTTTTTGGTTTTCTATGCATCCTGCCCAGCCTGCATCACTGAATCCCACCAGGTTTGCATTTGTGTCCTTGGTATACCATAGACCATAGTTTAGGATCCCTCCAACACATTTGATGATTCTCTTGACTAGCTGCATGTGACTCTCCTTCGGGCAAGCTTGGAACCTTGCACAAACTCCTACTAAATAGGAGATATCAGGGTGACTTGTTGTAAGGTACAATAGGCTTCCCATCATGCTTCGGTATGTAGCTTGATTCTCTTCAACTCCAGCTTCATCTTTGACAACTTTGATATGGGTGGCAGCTGGCTTGTGACTTCCTTTGTCTAGTTGGAACTTCTTTACCAGATTCTGGCTATATTTGCTTTGTGATATAAAGATTCCATCATTCTTTTGGCATACTTCCAGTTGAACGTTGTCGAAATTGTAGTAATACAATCATGGTGTTCAAACAATATTTATAATCCAAGTGACCTCGAGTCGAACCCAAGAGAAAAGCCTAGATTAGTCTAAATCTAGCTAGTAATACCTAATGCGAGTCTACAAAATAAAAGGGGGGGGGGGGGGGTTTCCTCTAAGCGAGGTATCTCTAGAAAATACTAAAGATAATGTGGAATTTGTTTCGAAGAAAAGTAATAGAGAAAACGTAGTCGGAATCCTATTTCACCCCTAGGTCATGCGACTAGCAATGCAAAACAGAAATATAATCATGAGTTAATTTGGTGGACTATTCTAAGCTAAAGTATCACACATTCTAAATTCAACTCTCGCTCCTTCTCTGGAATGGGAATGATACCTAAGTGACACAATTCTCAAACTCTCGCTCTATTGAATCGTGTAGAACAAAAGTCTCCTACTCTCAACCTCTAGGTCTATTGATAGTTAACTAAAGTCCCTCTATACTTAGCCTAATAGAAGGCAAATGTCACTCTCGCGCACAAACGCTATCTAAAATAATCATGCTTGATCTTCTAAACAACCTAAGTTCAATTCTCATTCCATCCTTAGGTGTTTATCAATTTATACTCATTCATGCATTTCGTCAAACACTTGGTGTGCATAAAATTAACATGAAGAACAAGCATAAGAATTTCCAATCCAAAAACCTCGTTCATAATAAAATTGCATGTTTTGCATTATAATCTAACCAACTACTCACTCATGGTGAGTTTGAAACAAAACATAATGAAATTGTATAACAAGGGAAAGTAAAGAAGGTAAAGTAGTAGGGAAGTAGGGAATGAGTAAAGGGTTGATGTCGAATCTCCAATTGCGTGTGTCTTTTCCAAATCTTTGACAATTCTTCAAGTTTTTGATTTAGGGTTTTGTCCCAAGGAGGAACCCTAGGCGCCGGAGGCACCCCAAGGCTCTTTCTAATGTTTCCCATCTTTTTCTATTTATATCCCTTCGAAAATTACCGATTTTATCCTGCTGTGCCCCAATCAAAGTTGATTCGGGCAAGGCTTAATGAGTTGATTAGAACAGAGTGTCCGAATCAAACACTCAGTGCTATTTCAGAGCTGAGCGAGTCACTTTTCTTGGGCGGATCACTTGTGCAGCTTTAGAATCTCTCCCGGTTGACCCTTTAAAATTTCGAATCACATCTTAATGTAAAAAATATAAAGTTGTAGCCCTTTGAATTAGCCTTCCAACAAGCTATGGCACTCCTCAATCGGATAATAATTGCGCGCTCGGCAAGCCTTCGATGATGAACAGGTCAATCTGCTCAGATTTGATCTACAGGCGAATTCTCCACGAATCCAGTGATTCGTGCAGCCCCATAATTTGATTCGACCGAATCCTAATGTGATTCGGCCTAGCCTGAATTCCTCTTTGGGCGAATCAACTTTGCAGTGCTAGAATCTCGCCTGTTTTGACCCTTTAAACCTTCAAATTACGTCTTGATGTAAACTATGAAGTTGTAGCCCTTTGAGTAGCTTTCCAACAAAATATGGCACGCCTCAATCGGATGAGAATCGTGTGCTCGGCAAGCCTTCTAAGATGAATAGGTCAATTAACCTGGTCGAATCAAACTAGTCTGGGCGAATCAAATCTGCCTTTTGCTTGATTTTGTTCTCTTTTGCTCTGGATCGACTAGAATTCACCCAAAACTTCTTCGGACCACTTCATATCACTTCATACCGTGATCGACTAGGTCAATCACGGTACCAAAGAATATTTATAATCCGAGTGACCTCGGGTTGAACCCAAGAGAAAGGCCTACATTAGTCTAAAGCTAGCTAGTAATGCTTAATGCAAGTCTACTAAAAAACTGGGGTTTTTCCTCTAGGCGAGGTATCTCTAACGAATACTAAGGACAAGATTGAATTTGGTATTGAAAGGAAGCAATTAAAAAAGGCGTAGTCGGAATCCTACTTCACCCTTAGGTCATACATTAGCAACACAAAACAGAAATACATGCATAAGGTAATTTGATTGATAATTCTAGGCTAAAGTATTACGCACTCTAGATTCAACTCTCGGTCCTTCTCTAGAATGGGAAGGATGCCTAAGGGACAAAAAATTCTCAAATTCTCACTCTATTGAACCGTGTAGAACAAAAGTCTCCTGATCTCAACCTCTCGGTCTATTGATAGTTAATTCAAATCCGCTCTATACTTAGCCTATTAGATTGCGAATGTCACTCTCACACACAAAAGCTATCTAAAATAAACATGCTTGATCTTTTAAACATCTAAGTTCAACTCTCATTCCATCCTTAGGTGTTTTATTAATTCATACTCATTCATGCGTTTCGTCAAACACTTGGTATGCATAAAATTACTTAAAGATAAAGCATGAGAATTTTCAATTAAAAACCTCATTCGTAATAATAAATTGCATCTCTTATGTTACAATCTAACCTAAGGGATCCATAAGAGAATCCCTACTACTAAACAACAACTCACTCATGGTGAGTTTGAAACAAAACATAATGAAAATGAATAATAAGGAAAAGTAAAGTAGTAGAGTAGTAGGGTTTAGAGTAGAAATTGAGTAGAAAGATGCTGTATAATCTTCAATTGTTGGTGTCTTCTCCGAATCCTCGACAATTCTTCAAGTTCTCCTATTACGGTTTTTCTTCCGGGTGAGGCACAAGAGGAGCGGAGGTGCCGGAGGCACAATCTGATTTTCCCATCTTTTCTATTTATATTTACCCGTCGTGCCCGAATCAAATTTGATTCGGGGTAGGCTTAGTGAGTTGATTCGACCAGAGTGGTCGAATCAAAGTCTTAGTGTGTTTCGGGGCTGGGCGAATCACTTTTGATTCGCCCAGGCCTGAATTCCTCTTGGGCGAATTAACTTTGTAGTGCTCGAATCTCGCCTTTTTGACCCTTTAAACCTTCGAAATACGTCTTGATTTAAACTAAGAAGTTGTAGCCCTTTGGGCTAGCTTTCCAACAAGATATGGCACGCCTCAATCAGTTAAGAATCACGCGCTCGGCAAGCCTTCAACTATGAACAGGTCAATCTGCCCAGATTTTGTCTATGGGCGATTCTCCTCGAGTAATTTCTGATCTGTGCAGCAGGGAGGTTGATTCGTGCACCCCCGTGGTCGAATCAAATCTGCATTGGGGAATCAATTATTCCTTTTGCTTAATTTTGCTCTTTTTTGCTCTCGATCGACCGTAATTCATCCGGATTTTCTTCGGGCCATTATATCATGTTATACATCTTTTCAACCTAAAATGGACAAAGAAAACATCAAACGACTTTATAAAATAATGGAACAAAAAATAAGTAAAGGGAAAATACGGACAAATATAAAGTTATTTGTCCGTACATCAATCGGTTACAAAGAAAATCTCATTATGCTTTAGCCTTGAATCTTCTTGGGATGCTATAGTCTCTTCTGGTTCTTGTCTTGATTCCTTTTAATCATCTGTACTAGCTCGAATCATCACAGGATGCTATAGCTTTTTCCGCCTCTTTTGTTTTGTCAGTCTGCATTTGTAAATACCATCTCCAAGTACCAGAGGTTGTTGTAGCCTCTTCTTCAGCTCGACTTCTTCCGCTTTGTTACAGATGCCATATCCGTAACACAAAAAGTGTCTACGTTTGAACATTGCTCTCCAGGACTTGGCAGTAGGTCATCTTTTTTTTTTTTTTTTTTTTTTTTTTTTTTTTTTCACAAACCCTGATTTTATTAAAAAAGATCCAAAAAGCCCGGATCATGGCTAATACAGATAAAGTTGAGCTTGACCCTCAAGTGCCAGTCGGAATACATTCCCAACTTAAAAACACCGAACAGGTTATAGACCCAGCTCAACATAAAAGACAATGAAAAGCGCTGAAAACGCTTATACATACCATCATACACAATACCATTATACATACCATCATACACAATACAAACATTATACAAAGACAGATTCATAACCTGAAAAGAGGCCCAAGAGCAATAAAGCTCCAAACCAACTAAAACACCAAAAAGCAAGATAATAGGAGGAAGAGAACAAGCTAGACCCCCTGAGACTACTCCAAAGCTCCAGCTATCAAGAGAGTTGCTGCTCCAAGAGAGTACATGGATGAGGCTAATAGAAAAGGCAAGAAACAAACCTAACCGGAAAGGGGGGATCTTCCAATTTCCGGACAAAGAGGGAGCTGAAAATTGATCACCACAAAGCTTCTGATGGCAGAAAAAGGTTGGGGCAGATTTCTTTTGTGCAGGAAAATGCCTTGGAGAAGGAGGAATAACCCAGAGTTGACGCACAGATTCAAGACCCCCTGATATTGTTCCAAGGCTCCAACTATAAGAAGATTTGCTGCTCATTGATAGTACATGGATGAGGCTTAAAATCATTGGCAAGAGCATACCTAACCGACAAAGGAAGATCTTCCAATTTCCGGACAAAAAGGGAGCTGAATTTTGACCAACACAAAGCTTCTGCTGGCAGATTAAGATTGGGGCAGATTCTGAAAATAACAACCTCCTGTAATTGACGCACAAGCTGTCTTTTAATGCGGAAAATTGACCAATCCACTTCAGAATCTCGACTCAAAAGGGAAATGTCCGGGTGAGCTATCTTAATGCACTGAACATTTAAACCATATCTGCAGATTTCTTGATAAACATGTAACAGACACTTCAAAAAATTCTTTCTCATAGAAGCAAGCTTCAAACCCGCAACAAAGGAACCGGAACAATTCCTAATCACAACAGCCATGAGGGAGCCAGCATCATTAATATTAATAGAGATGTTACACATGTTACCTTTATTAATAGGCTGCCAAGGAATCAGCCAGGGGAACCCAATGATACCAGCTGGGGGGGAGATATGCAATGCACTGCAAACATGCCTGGAAAAGGGACTGGAAGAGCAAGGAACATTAATGCTCCTAGATAAGAAAGCAGCCCAGCGAAGAACATTATTCTTGGTAAAACTACCAGCATTTTCCCCATAAAAAACCTGATTCCTTTTAAGCCAAAAGTCCCAAAAGCAGCAACTCACCAGCCCAAAACCTAAACAGTCCGAGAAATTATTAAAATCCATATTGCTGCCCCATTCATAGAAAAACTGATGCAAACTGAGGGGTCTTCTCTTCTTGAAG
Source organism: Umbilicus rupestris (assembly GCA_963678935.1). Lineage (NCBI taxonomy): Eukaryota > Viridiplantae > Streptophyta > Magnoliopsida > Saxifragales > Crassulaceae > Umbilicus > Umbilicus rupestris. The sequence continues at coordinate 9,639,879 of OY787612.1, forward strand.
AGGGGACAAAGACAAAGGAAGAGCACATCAGCTAGGTCACTGTGCAAAAACAAATGCTCCATAGACTCTGTCTTAGGAACTTTACAGCAGGCACATTTGCTGGCCAAATAGATACCAGCTCTCATAATGTTATCATGAGTAGACAAAGCTGAGTGTAAAATCTTCCAGAGAAAGCCCGATATCTTCGCAGGGAGCCAAGGTTGCCATATAATTTTAAACTTGGGCAAAATAATAATAGGATGGGCGAAGCTCTTCCAAAAATTGGAAGTGGTTACAAAACCATCCTGATGACCTTCCCAGACCAGCCTGTCTTGCTGCTGATTATCCGCAAAATTCCCTTCAATAGATGCAAAAATTCTCGGATTCATATTGTGCACAAACAGCCTTCTAAACGAAGAATCTAGAAGAACCTCTTTGATGGGCTTCCTTTGAAACCTCTTTGGGAAAGGCACGGCAATATTCTGGCAGAATATAGAAGTCGCAGTCTGCCCATTTCCTAAAACCCATTTGCAGTTAAGTGCAATGCTATTCACCAGGGGAGCAATCGTTTTCCACAACCAAGAACCCTTCCGAGTAATCGAGAATCTACTCCTAGCATGTAGAGCCCAAAGGGACTGATTCTCCAGATAATTCCAGGCCATTTTACCATGCAGCGCAAACATCACCTGCTGTAAAGAATTAATACCCAGGCCGCCAGCAGAAAAAGGCTGGCAAACCGTATTCCAGTTAACCCAATGATGGCGCGAGGCACTGCCATGATCCCATAAAAAATTCCGCAGCAGCTTATTAATGGAGTTGAGAATACCTTTCGGAACCGGGAGGGCAGACAAACAATGGATGGGAATAGATTGCAAAACAGACTTAATTAAGGTGACTCTTCCAGCCAAAGAAAGAAAGGACTTCATCCAGCCTTGAATCCTGTCTTTGATTCTATCTACCAAACCCTGAAAATAGGAGATTTTAGCTGCACCAGGGAAAAGAGGAGCTCCAAGATACCGAACTGGAAACACCCCTTGAGAGTACCCAGACATACGAAGAATATTGCCTTTCCTCACTATATTGATATGTTTAGAAAAGAAAATCTTAGATTTGCCAGCTTGCAACAGTTGACCTGAATTCTTACAAAAAGAGCTCATAATATCTAAAAGCTTAGCAAAGGAGGACTTCTTTCCGTTTGTGAAGATTAGAATATCATCAGCATAGAAGATATGGTTAATCGGCAAAGCTTTAAGAGAAGACCAGTAAGGCATAATGCCACCACCAGGTTTGCCTGCCTCCTTTAATTTCCTGGATAAAATTTCCATAGCAATGATGAAAAGGCTAGGAGATAAAGGATCACCCTGCCTCAATCCTCTATTGGACTTAAAATGACCAAAAGACTTCCCTCTTATCCTAATCGAATACCAACAATTGCTGATGTTGCGATAAATCAGATCACACCATATATCATTGAAGCCCAAAGCCTTCATTCCCCGAATCAGAAAAATCCAAGAGAGCCTGTCATATGCCTTAGACATGTCCAGCTTTACCATAACATTCCCACCATGAACTTTATTATGAATGTCTGAAATCAAGTCATGAGCCAGGGCTATACACTGCTGGATGGAACGGCCAGGAACAAAACCAGACTGTTCTAAGCCAATAATTCTATTCAACAACGGCCGAATACGCTCATTCAGAATCTTGGAAATGATTTTTTGAAGAAAATTGCATAGGCTAATGGGTCTCAGCTGGTCTAGGGAGGTAGCATTTTTTACTTTCGGAACTAAAGTAAGAACAGTGGAAGACATGGATTTAGGCAGACTAAAACCCCTAAAGAAGAGTTGGACAGCAGCAACTATATCCTCACTAATAACCCTCCAGCAGCTGCGGTAAAAAACGCCTGTAAAACCACAAGGCCCAGGAGCACTAGCTTTTGGCAGCGAAGAAACAGCAAGCCACACCTCCTCTGCGGAAGGAATACCAATCAGCTCCCCATTCTCAGTTTCCGAAATAACCGGCAAAATATCATCAAAATAACCAATATCTGGAACAGCAGAAAAACCACCTAAAAGATCATTAAAATAATCCACTGCCATAGACCCAACAACCTCACGATCATCTGAGACAGAACCATCAGACAGCGTCACTTTGAAATTGTTTCTAGATCTTCGAACCTTAATAGCAGTGTGGAAAAGTTCCGTATTCCTCTCACCCTTCTGCAACCAACCAACATGAGATTTTGAATCAAGGAAAAGCTGGCGATCATCCAAGGCAGAATTAAGGCGACCTTGAAGAAAGACAAATTCTCTCTCACTATCGGCAGACCACTGAAACTGGAGGGTGTGTTCAACAGCTTCAACCCTTTTAGATAAATCATTGATTCTTTGATTGATATCACCAAAAACATCCCAATTCCATCTACGGAGGATGCTTCTCAGTCTTTTAAGTTTAATATGACAATTAAACATGGGATTGGAGTGACCGTGAACTCCCCAAGAATCCCGCACAACTGAAATAAAATCCTCATGATTGACCCAAGCGGGATTGAAGCTGAAAAAACTATGACAGCGCTCAAAATTCCTAAAAGTGACTAAAAGGGGACAGTGATCTGATTTAACACGGGGAAGATGTACTACTTTAAGCTCAGGAAAAGCAGCTGCCGCCAAACCACTAATTAAAATCCTATCCAGTCTCATCCATATACACCGACTACCAGCTTGGTTATTACACCAAGTGAACTTGTTCCCAGAAAAACCAGCGTCCAAAAGACCAGCTCCAAAAATAAAATTGTTGAAATCAGAAGAGGATTTATTCCCAAAAACCCGACCACCCATTTTTTCTTCAGCACTAGAGACTGCATTAAAATCACCCATAAGGAACCAAGGTTCTGAAAAGGATAGGCTCTCCGCAGAAAGATCACACCAAAGCTTAGCCCGATCGATGACTTTGTAAGAGGCATAAACTACTGAACAAATAGTTTTAACATCCATCGCAACATGATTGATAGCACAAGAAATATGCTGATTGCTGATATTCAAAATGGAGACCGATATGGAGTCCCTCCAAAAAAGCCAGATATGAATATTAGAAGGTTCTCCCTGAAAGAAACCTGAAAAACCCAGCTTCCGAGCAACAGACATAATTTTGTTCCCCTGCGATTTAGGTTCCAGAATAGCACAAAAAGAAATATCATGCTTGGAAAGGATAGACTTTAGAAAACAAATGGTACCTCGATTGGAGATACCCCTGGCATTCCAGCATAAACCACTAGTCATTTAAGCTTTTTGGAAGGGCAGTGCTTGCTGCCAGGGGAAACACTCTTTAACAAAGCTTCGGATTGCATAGAATGACGCCTAGCAGATCCAGCCTTGTCTTGTATATCTAAATAATGCTGAACATGGTCTGGATGAACAAGAACACCCAATTCTTCACTGATAACAAGCGCAGAGGAGCTGTGTTTCCTTAAACGAATTTCAGCACCAGACAGATCATTTGGAACAGTGGCTGGGACTATACTCTGGCTCCCCTCCAAGCTAGCTAGAAGAAGGATATTGTCATCTTGAGAGAGAAAATTAGTATCAGAAACCCCTTGGGATAAACTGATGACAGGAGCTTCACCAACATGTGCAATATCCTTGAGAGGAGAGACCTCTCTCTTGTCATTATTTATCACAACAAAAGAACTACCATCCTTCCCAGGAGCAGGAATAAAATTCGAAGATTTATCTCTTTTGGATTTGCGTTTAGCTACTCGTTTCCACTGAGCTTCATCCTTCCCAGTTTCATCTGCTTTGTCTACATCTATAGGACTAACTTCCTTATTGTTCACCTTAGCTGTTCCTTCAGGACTACCCAAAACAACAGCAATATCAGCTTGTTTGCTAGCCTTAGCTTTGCGACAGATGCTAAGTTCATGCCCATGAACCTTGCACTTTGAGCAATAAGCCAATTTGCTTTCCACCACAATACGTTGCCAGTATCCCCCTGCATTCCCCATAGACACCCAAACCTCAGAGGGGATTGGTTGGGTGACATCTAATTCCACACAGGCTCGCGCAAAACGCATAGCTAGACAGGCCTTGGTACGGTCATCCACATCCAGAAAAGTGGAGAAGGACGAAACAATCGCTCCAATAAAAGCTTTATCGTACAACTGAAGAGGTAACTCAGGCAATCTAAGCCATACCGTTGTAACTGTAGATTCCTTCTTCGGATTGTAGTCCTCCGACCAACGGGAGAGCCGGAACATAGCATGATTGACTTTCCGCAGCGGACAGGACAACGCTGTCACTGCATCCACCTCCGAATCTAAGATGACCAGAACATGTCTATTGTCCCACAGCTCACTAATAGTAGCCCGTCCCTTAATACGCCAAGCCGCCTGAAAGGCCTTCTGAATCTCAGCCAAAGAGGGACGGCCAACAGTAAATTTTGCGACCAAAGAACAGCCAAATCGACGCGCCCCAGCTTGAACCTCACCAGCAGTGAACGCGACAGCCGGCTTGCCATCTCGAGATCCGAACTGCCTGGAAGGGAGGACAATAGGAGCGAAGCGAGGCTGGGAGACAGGGCGAGCTGCAACAGCCGCGAAGGACCTAGAAATCCCTAACTGCGTAGGACCCCCATTTGCTAAAATTGGGGGAGGAGGACCCGAGGAGAGATTGGTAGCAATGGGGTCTGGAGGTCTAGGAGGATGGGCAATATCATTGTTTATTGGGGGGACCGACATCTCCCAGCGGCCAAGCTTGGCCTGACGGTAAGCTGACCGCTCAGTAAAACGGTAAAAACTTTAGAGAGAGAAAGTTCTGAGATGAAGAAAGAGGAACAGTCATCTTCGTGGTTTCCAGTACTTGGTCAGGATGGGGCAGGATCGTTGAATATGACCACTTTGGTTGTGGAAGTAGCAGGTGCATTTATCTCTCCCGATCACTTCATGATGTTGTTTTAGCGTTTGTTGTGGCATCTTTTGTCTGTTTCTTTTCTGTATTTTCCTTTAAAGCTGCTTTTGAAGTTTGGCTGGTCTAACCACTTGTTGTTATTAGGGTTCAGGTTGTTCTGGCTCTCTCTAGTATATTTAAGACCAGTGTTCCCTCCTCCATACCTTTGACATGCCAGTAAGCATCGAGGTTGCTGGATCTATTGTTTAGGATCTTCACCATCCTCTTGTGTTGACTGAACATGATCATCCTCATGTTGTTTGGCTTGAATCGTTAGGGCCGTGATGGGTTGGATTAGGTAATTCTTCTCAAACTTTAGAGGATCCACAGTTTCCTGCAAATCTTCATTTTCTTCTTCTAGGCTAGATACCTTGATATTCAAGTCCTTGTTGCCTTCAATCACTTCCAGCCACTTATGGTGCATTAGGGCAAAGTTTTCACCGAGGCATTCCTCTGAATCAGAAAGATTGTGCACTGTGTCTCTCTTGACTTTGGTATCACAGTTGTGGTCTGCTATATAGATGCTAGAGTTAGAATGTTCCTAGGTTAGCTTCATGCTCACTGTCTTCTGAGTCTTCGTCGCTCCATTTGGCGGCATAGAACTTATTGATCTTCTTCTTTTGGTTGCTAGGACATTATGATTGCTGTGCCCGAGACCTTCATATCCCCAACAACGAATTCCCTTCTACATGTCCTTTCATTCTTCAATATTCTTCCTTGGAAGGTTTCCTCCTTTCGTAAACTGATTTCTAGGACCAGACCGTTGACAATCATATGAGGGTTTCTAATCAAGTTTCTTCATAATATTTCCAAAGTTTTTGGCTAGAAGTGTAAGTTGCTCATCATCTCATCTGGAGTTCCTTTCCTCGCATCAATTTCAGCTTTTAGTCCAATGTTCTTCCAAGGGATGGTGGAGTTTCCTCTAGCAGCTTCATCTCAAATTGTTTCAGTGAGCCAATCAGTGCTTTCAATCTCATGTTCTTGATATCTTGAGCTTCCTCTATTGCAGTAACTTTCATGACAAACCTTGGAGGCAGTGATCTGAGTACCTTGTGAACTAGTTTTTCTTCTTTCATAGGTTCTCCGAGTGCATGGACTTCACTTTGACACGTCACATAACCTTGCATTGAAGTTTGTCATGGTTGCCCCTTCACGCATCTTCAGGTTTTCAAACTTTGTGATGATTCTAAATTCTTGACGATCTAACTTTGTTTGTGCCCTCAAGAGCTATCTTCAGAAAATCCCAGGCATGTTTGGCAACATCGCAATTTGAGATCAGCCTGAAATTGTTGGCATCTATTGCAGCAAATATGGCATTGAGAGCCTTGGAGCTTCCGGATGCTACAACTTCTTCTTCTGTAGTCCATCGATCCTCAGATTTGACATGATGCAAGAACAAGATTATGCAAAATAAAATAAATATTATAGAATCAAACTTAAGCACAAGCAAAAGGAAACGAACCTTGAAGACTTGGTGGTTCATCTTTGGATTGAGGAGACAATCGAGGCTTTGACAAAAGGTTTACGACCCATGCAAAGAGAGCTAACGTGGTGGAACACAGTGGAAAGCTCAAAGTAAAGTCACTTCCAAGAAGATTTGGCCAAAGGGGAAAGCCTTCAAAAAGAAATAACAACTCAACTTATTGGGTAAATGCTTCAACTGTGACAAGGATGGTCACAGTGAGACAGACTGCAAAAAGCGAGAGAAGGAAGAGGGAAGCCCCTGTACCCGATGGGGATGCAAACTTCCTCATGGCAGTTGTTATGAATATGACATTTGTGACAAAGCAGAAGCTCCCGAGCGGAAGAAGAGGCTACAACAAACTCTGGTACCAGAAGCTAGTACTTACAAAAGAAGACTGACAAAACAGAAGAGGCAGAAGAAGCTTTAGCAACCTGTGTTGCTTCCAGCTGGTACATATGATCAGAAGGACCAAAAACGGCTATAGCCACTGAAGTTTCAAGGCTAAAGCTATAAAGAGGAGCTTTGTAACAAATCATTTCGGAGGTCTCAGAGGGTGTCCAGGAGATTTCCACCGTCCTAGAAATAGGCAGTGGACATCCTAGATGATCAGAGAATCACTTAATGGAGCATTTCCTGGTTGACTTGCGTTGACTTGCGTTTTTGGCGATCTTGGAGCCCTCTTCCGGCGACTGCCGTTCAGGCTGTATCCAGCCCGCCATGGGCTCTCCTGCACAATCCCTTTTGAAGCCGCCTGACCGCTGTGGTGCTGATGGCTCACCTGTCAAGCGAGGCAACCCTAGTTCTGATCTGCGTCCGACTTTTGCGTCGATGGCCGCGACCGCTCGCCCTAAACTGAAGCCACGTTTTGCCCCTATTTCCCTCCCTTCTAGGCAGGTGGGTTCCAAGGATGGCCCCACGGCTATTGGATTCTCTGGCCCTGAAATTGGGGCAGGAGCCAAAAGGTTCCAGTTTTCTCTTATTGCTAAATTCACGGTTGGTCGACCTAGTATTGGAGATATCCAGAAAGCTTTTCAGACCAACTGGGACTTAACTGGCAGGGCTACTCTGAGTGAAATTTGGGACTCTCGCCATGTTCTTATTATTCTAGATTCTGAGATGGATGTTAGGACTGCCTTGTCTTCTTCGATTAATAAGATTGGACGTGCTTTCTTTCGTTTATTCCGCTGGTCCTCAGACTACAACCCTAAGAAGGAATCTACCATCACAACAGTCAGGGTCAGGCTACCAAGTCTTCCATTGCCTCTATATGATAGCGCATTTGTTGAAGCTATTGTCTCTACGTTTGGCTATTTTGTCGTTGTTGATGATAGAACGAAAGCCTGTGTCTCATTAAAGTATGCTCGTGCGTGTGTAGAACTGGATGTTACGCATCCTGTTCCCGATTTGGTTTGGATCTCGATGCCAGATAACCAAGGATTTTGGTAATCTATTGTGGTTGAGTCCAAATTGTCCTATTGCAGCAGATGTAAAATCCATGGGCACCATTTAGCTATCTGCCGAAAGGTGAAGCAATCTACCTCGATCCCCAAACAACATGAGTCCCAGGACCAAGGAAAAGTTTCGATGGGAGGATCAGTTGCCATTTCTGGTAACTCCTCAAAGGATAAGGATTCCACCGACCAATGGAGACGTGTTGGAAGTAGGAATTCTAAAGTAGGAAAGGACTCAATGGTTGATACTCCCCCTGCTTTAGTGTAAGATGCTTCCGGTCTAGATGCTGTCAAGGAAGCAAAAGCTGATGATATTCTTGGAACTAGCCTGGGAGATGTTGTTATAGCTCAGGCTGACAAATGCGCACTGGTTGCTTTTGATGGGAATTCTGGTAATGGCAATACAATGGTAATTCAGTCTTTTGAGGACAACATTCGAGATCAAGCCAGACCATCTACAACTCCGGTTTCAGAAGCTAACCAAGCTCAATACACTGGTCAGCTCCACCCTAAAGTCAGTGATCGATCTCTGATGGAAAGTCCTGAGAGCGAGCCCCCTGATACTGTTCCTAATGATCTCTCAGGCGCTGAGATTAATCTTCGAAAGAACGGTTCTATCTCCAATCAACTTGTTTTGGATAAGGATTTGGGCGTTTTTGTTCATCCAGCGTCTCGTCAACATTACAAAAAGATTCAAGATAAAGCTGGAAGTGTAAGGTGACAATCTAACACTAGTAATGAGGTGAAGCTGTCGGAAGCCCTTCGGGCTTGCATTATTCCTGGCAGTGTGGACTGCCCTCCCCAAGTTTCTCAATGATTAGCGGTCTTTGTTGGAATGCTCGAGGTATCTCCAGTAGAGGTACAATCTGTTTCTTAAAGTCCTTGTTATCTAAGCATAATATTTCATTTTGTGCGATTTTGGAGCCTAAAGCGCAAGTCAAGAAGATTTCTTCTATTGCTCGGAAACTAGGTTTTTCTGACTTCTTGCAGGGCAACCCTTTTAATTCTCACATTTGGATTTTGTGGAAGGATAACATCTCGGTCTCTATTCAGAATATTAGTTTCCAACATATATCATGTATTGTTACTCATGCGGCTTCCAACACCAAAGTAATATGTTCTGTTATCTATGCCTCATACAAAGCCTGAACAAGAGTTAATCTTTGGGCTGATCTTACTGCGGAGCATTCATCTATTTCTGACCCATGGATACTCATGGGAGACTTTAATGCAATCATCAAAGCTGACAAGAAGAAAGGAGGTTGCAAATTTGGTAATAAATCCTCTGATGATTTTAACAACTTTATTGTTGGTTCTGGCCTTTCTGATCCTGGTTATGCGGGAAGTAAGTACACATGGAGCAATAATCAAGCTGCCAGGCGGTGTATTTGGATGAGGCTGGACAGAGTCCTGATTAATGGGATGGCAGCTGTTTTCTTTCCAGAAATTAAAGTTACTCACCTTCCTCGAGTTAAGTCTGATCATTGTCCTTTGCTCATTACTTTTAGTAATGAAGTACGTGCACATAGTGTGTTCAGTTTCTTGCCTGCTTGGATAAATCACCCGGATTTCCTGATTACTGTGGAGAGCTCGTGGAATGGGCGAGCTCATGTTAATCCCATGACTAATTGCCATCTCAAACTCAAACGTCTGAGAAGCTGTCTTCGCAAATGGAACTGGGATGTCTTTGGTGACATTAATCAAAGGGTTAACGATTTGAGCAGCAGAATTGAAGCAACTGAAAGACAGATTCAGAATGATTGGTCCATTGACAGTGAGCGGGATCTTGTCAATCTTCAGTATCGTCTAAATAATGCCCTTGATGATCGTCAGCTTTTTCTTGATGCTAAATCCCATGTTGGCTGGCTTCAGGAGGGTGAGAGAAATACTAGACTTTTCCATGCTGCTATTAAAGTTCGAAGGTCTTCTAATAAGTTCAAAGTTACCCTTCCTTCTGGTATTGTTTCGGATGACTGTGATGAGATTGGAGGTATGGCTGTTGAATTTTTTCATGAGTTGCTTTGTGGTTCTTCTTCTATGCCAGACAACTCTTATTTTGATGACATTATGCCAGTCATTTCTCAAGATGAAAATGCAGACTTGATCAGTATTCCAAGTACAGATGAAGTGCGACTTGCGGTTTCAAGTCTTCCAAAAACTAGTGCTCCTGGACCTGATGGATACACAGGTATCTTTTTTAATTCTTGTTGGGATATTATTGGTGCTGATATCACTGAAGCAGTCCAGCTATTCTTTAAAGGCTTCAGCCTGCCAAACTCTTGGTCCTCTACTGTTTTAACGCTAATCCCTAAGGTGCAGAATGCTACTTCCCTTGACCAGCTTAGACCCATTAGTCTTTGCAATTTTATTCATAAAATCATCTCCAAAATTTTAAATGATCGGCTGCTTCCTCTTCTTGACAAACTTATCAGCTTGGAGCAATCAGGGTTCATTCTGGGAAGGTCTGTACATCATTGTATTGCCTTGGGTCACGATCTTGTTTTGGATATCAATAAGAAGGTTCATGGAGGTAATGTTATGATAAAGCTTGACATGGTCAAAGGCTTATGATCGGCTCTCTTGGATATTCCTTCTTAGAGCGATGAAGGCCTTTGGTTTTGCTAATCAGTGGTGTGATCTCATATTTCGTAATATTTGTTATTGCTGGAAATTCTCTCTCGCAAGCTTAATGCTGCTGGAAAGCCTGGTGGAGGCCTTATGCCTTATTGGTCTGCTCATCGGGCATTAGAGATTAATCACATTCTCTTTGTCGATGATATTTTGGTGTTCACTAATGGAGGGAAGGCTTCTTTCACTAAGTTCTTGACAATTTTAAACTCTTTTTGCGATAATTCTGGTCAACTGCTGAACGGGGCTAAATGCAAGGTTTTCTTCTCTAAGCATATTAAAGGCGTGAGGAGAGACAGGCTGTTGCACCTGTCTGGCTTCTCTCAAGGAGTTTTTCCTGTTCGTTATCTCGGCGCTCCTTTATTTCCAGGACAGCCTCGGTTATCCTATTTCCAAGGCTTGATTGATCAAGTCAGAGGTCGTCTTGAAGGCTGGATGAAGACTTTTCTTTCTATGGCAGGCAGAGTTACTTTGATTCGTTCAGTGTTGCAGTCTATGCCTATCCATTGCTTGTCTGTACTGCCTGTTCCTAAGGGTATTTTGAGTTCTATTGATCGTCTCCTTTGCAATTTTTTGTGGGACAATGGTCATGATTCTCGGCGACATTGGGTGAATTGGGGTCTGGTCTGTAAACCTACTAATGCTGGTGGCTTGGGGATCAAACACCTTGATCAGATTATGGTGGCGCTGCATGGCAAGCTAGCATGGCAATTTCTGTCTAACTCCTCCTTGTGGGCAAGACATGCGAGAAGTAGGTTCTCTGTTGGAGGGAGAGGCTCCTGTCTTTGGAAGTCTATTTCCCCCTTAATTTCGAGCATTTCTCTTAATTGCAAATGGATCATTGGAAATGGGCAAACCAATTTGTCGGTTTTCTGCCAGAATCTTTCCATGCCTTTTTCTAAGAGGTTCAAGAGTTTAAGTATTAAGGAGGTAATTCAAAATTCTGATCTGCGGAGAGTCTTTCTTCACAATGTCAATCCTCGAATATTTCGCTCTATTGAAGGGAATATGCTGGCTGAGTTCCCTGGTCGGCTTGTTTGGGAAGGTGACCCTGCAGGTTACGTTACAACGGCGAATTTCTTGGGAAGTTTTGCCCCTCCCGCTCCTCCTAATAAAAGGTTTGAAATTCTTTGGCACTCTTGGCTTCCGGTGAATATATCATGTTTTCTTTGGAAGATGTTCTTTTCAGCTATTCCCACTCATGAAAACATAATGAGGACTGGTGTTAATTTGGTCAGTAGATGTGTATGCTGCCTTAATTCCAAAACTGAATCCATGGAGCACTTATTTTTACATAGTGACCATGCTGTCATGACATTAAATTTTCTCTGTCCCATTTTTGGAAAAAACATACCTATTACTCTGCACCAACTATTTTATTACTGGGGATATGAGGCTGATTTTAGTAAATTTACTGACTATTTGGGTTTTGGTATTCTGTGTTGCTGCCTTTGGGATATTTGGAAACTCCGAAATCAGATTTTTCATGATGACTTTACTGGAAAATATAGCAAATGTAATATTTTCAGATGGGCTTCACTGTTATCTGGTAACATTAAAGCTTCTCTAGTTGATGATAAATTGACCAGAGACATTTGTAATGCTTTGCACATTAATCCAGCAAGAGTCATGGGATTTAAGCTTTACTGGATTCCTTGGCAGCCTTCTCAGAAAGGTAGTACCTGCAATATTGCAATTTCTATTGAGGAGTCATGCTCTAGAATGGCAGCTATTGTGTGGGACAGTTTTGGTGTTTTTGTTGCTGGCCTAAAAATTGTTTCGGTAAGCAAGAATTTTTTCAGGTGTCTTATACATATTCTTCAGGAATTGTCTCTCAAGCACATTAGTTTTAAGTGCCTTAAAATGTCTCATTCGGATACAATTCTCCTTGGTCGAGGATCCTTTGTGGATTGGTCTTCTTTTCAGATTAAAAGGAAGATTGCTCAAATGATTAAAGGAGTCGAGCTTAGCAAGGTGTGTCAGGCATTGAACCGTCCTGCTGAGGCGCTCCTTTGTGCAAAGCAAAGACATATTTTCACCTCTCATCTTCAAGACCTTCCCCGATCAGCCATTAAAGCTCTTGCCAATTATGCTAGTCCTCATCCCTGCTTTTTCCTTGATCAGAACATTTATTTTTAATCTGCCTTCGTGCGATACTTGTTTATGTCTTTTTCAGCGATTGCAGACAGGCTTGAAGCCGTCTCAGCGTATATTCCTTTCTTTACTTTTCTTATTTTTTTGGGCGTTGCCCAACAGCTTTTATATAAACCATGATCCAGGTTTTTTGGATCAATTTATCAATAAAGGTGCTGGCATAGTCCAGCTTTAAAAAAAAAAAAAAGATGATCAGAGAATCTTCAGCAGTAGCGCGGATGAAGGCCGACAAGATAAGGTTTCTAAATTCCAATTTAGGAAACTGAATCTCAACAACCTTCCAGGAATCCAAGGGAGAATTCAGAAGTTAGTATTATCTGCTGGAAGAAGTTGCTGCAGTGCAAAAGCTATATGTAGCAGGTAGAGACCGAAGCAATAGATATCTCGAAGAAAAAAAAAGATAACACACACTGAGCAGAGAAATGCTGAAGCGATAGTTGTGTTCTGAGCGAAGAAGTAATCTAGACAGGAGTAGTCTGATTACCATATTTGATTCAAGGAGTCGACTGGAGCAGAGCCTCGTTTACAGGCCGATTGATTGACAGTTGCGGAGTGCAGCTTGCACGGACTGTCCCAGCGTGTTCCTTGATAAGTAACTAGAGGTCCTTGTTTCAGAGGGAGCAGTGCCGAACGTCCGTTACTCAGCAGGGATTGCTTAGGGAAGTCATCTACTGAAGCGACAGCAACTTGGTGGAAGAAGTTGTTGTAGCATCTGCTATAATACATTGTAATAGGATAGACTAAGTCTGTGAGTTCAGGTCGTTAGCTATCTATTACTGGAAGTGTGTTGATAGTGTAGGCTAGTCCGTGTTGACAGATTGAGCAGAGACTTTGATTGGGTTAGGAGTAGTGGTTAGACTAGCATGTAAGAGTTGTTGAAAACCATTGTACTCTAACTGTGATAGTGTGAAGTCTTGAGGACCGAGAGTTGTCCTCTCCAAACGCAGGCTGTTTCCGAAATGGGTAAATAATTCTGTTTGTTCTTCTCAGGATTGACCGAAGCAAAGCGTCAGCAACTTAGCGGAAGAAGTTGCTGAAGCAAACCGTGGGTTGCAGTACCAAATTTAATTGGTTTATGAGCTAATTGCTCTACACACTGAGTGAGGTCCGGGAAGGCACTGAAGATCACCACGGCTAAAATGAAAGAAGGACAGAGCACCAGCAGACCACCACTGCTCGAGGGAGGTGACTATGGCTATTGGAAAGCAAGGATGAAAACCTTTCTAAAAGTATTTGATGAGAAGGCTTGGAGAGCAGTGATTGTTGAATGGTCGCCTCCATTTAACCATTGACATCCAGGGAGTTACTTACAATAAGTCAGAGGACAAGTGGACAATGGAAGAGGAAGCTACAACATTTGGTAACTCCAAAGCCTTGAATGCTATATTTGCTGCTGTCGATGCAAACAATTTCAGGTTGATATCCAACTGCGACAGAGCAAAACAGGCGTGGGATATTCTTGAGACAGCTCACGAGGGAGCTGACAAGTAAAAAGTTCAAGAATTCAGATGACCACCTCAAGGTTTGAGAACCTGAAGATGCTGGAGGAGGAGTCCATCACTGAATTCAATGCCCGCCTGTGTGACCTGTCCAATGAAGCCTATGCCCTTGGAGAACCCATACCAGAAGAGAAGCTGGCTGGGAAAGTCCTCAGATCACTAACCTCAACATTTGATATAAAGGTCACAACCATTGAGGAAGCACATCAACAACATGAGGCTGGAGGCTCTGATAGGGTCGTTAAAGCAGTTTGAGATGAAGAGGCACAAGATGCTACATCAACCTCTAGGAAGAATGTTGGGGTGAAGGCTGAGACCAAAGAAAAATTAGATTCAACAGAAGAATTGGGACAACAGCTGGGTCTTCTGGCAAAGACCTTCAACAAGCTCTTCCAGAAGATAGAGCAAACCTCCTCATCAGCGAGACATAGATCTGGTGGAAGAAATCAGTCCAGAAGGGGTGGAAATTTTCAGAGGAGAAACCAAAATATAGAACATAGTGAAGACGAGAAGAATGACAGGGCAAAAGGAATTCAATGCTAGGAATGTGAAGGATACGGTCACAGGCAGGCAGAATGCCCCAACTATCAAAAGAAGAACAACAAGTCTCTAGCTATCAACTGGAGTGATGAGGACAGCGGAGAAGAATCTAAGAAGAAAAGCAACGTTGCCTTCACTACTGTATCTGCCATTAAACATTTTGATTTAATGAATTCTGAGATTGTTGAGGATATGACATCATTGACAAAACTGCTCGAGAGACTGTTGAAGCACTCCTTGAAGATTGGTGGCTGGAGCACAATCTGAAGACTAACAAAACAACAACAACAAAGAACCAGAGTCTTCTTCAGCAATCCCTGAAGATTTGAAGTTGAGGCACTTTTTGACGAATGGACGAGAGACAACTATGAAGAGTCAGCACTTCGTGATGATCCAGAGCTAGAGCAGAATGCACGATCAACCTGGCGTTGCACGTGAGGCTCCGACATGATCCAGCTGGCATCGGGGAAGCTCAGAAAGTTGTGCAGACTTCATCAAGAGCTCAGCAAATGCCAGCACGTGGTCAAAGAAGATAAAGATCCAAGAATCCAAATTTGACAACGGAATCTTCAACAAACTTGCTAGAATCTAGGAGAAGATTCAGATAATAATCCTTGGCATTTTTCAGTGTGCTGGTGCTTTTGAAAAGGAAGGCGGGGACGCAACATAGAATACAAGATCAGAGAGAAAACACTGAGAGCACAGAGCAAAAACACAAAGATCAACCACGGTAGCAGGGTTTATACATTAAGTTGAAGACTGGTGTCGTTTGTCGAAGGAATCAGAACTCGTGGAGTTTGATTCAGGATTGGTCCAGAGTTCTACTAGAGCGTTGCAAGTTGAAGGGACAATTGGAGCTCGGTGATCAGCAGCGAACAGGCAGTGTCGCAAGCTGTGACGTTGTCGAAATTGTGGTAGTAAAAATACTAGTCCAATCACAGTACGCAAACAATATTTATAATCCGAGTGACCTCGGATCAAACCAAAGAGAAAAGGCTAGATTAGTCTAAAGCTAGCTAGTAATGTATAATGTGAGTCTATTAAAGAAAAGCGGGGGTTTTGTCCTCTATGCGAGGTATCACTAGTAAGTACTAAAGACAAGTTCGAATTTGGTTTGAAAGAAAGCAATAGAGAAAACGTAGTCGAAAACCTACTTCACCCCTAGGTCATGCGCTTAGCAATACAAAACAGCAATACATGCATAAGGTAATTTGATTGATAGTTCTAGGCTAAAGTATCATGCACTCTAGATTCAACTCTCGCTCCTTCTCTAGAATGAGGATGATACTTAAAGGATACGGTTCTCAAACCCTCGCTCTATTGAACCGTGTAGATCATCAATCCATTAATCTCAACCACTCGATCTATTGATCGGTAACTAAAGTCCGTTGTATGCTTAGCCTAATAGAACGCAGGTGTCACTCTCGCGCACAAACCGTATCTATGAGAAACATGCTTGATCTTCTAAACATCCTAAGTTCAATTCTCATTCCAGCCTTAGATGTTTTATTAATTCATACTCACTAATGTGTTTCGTCAAACACTTGGTGTGCATAAAATTAACATGACGATAAAGCATGAGAATTTTCAATCAAAAACCTCATTCATAATGATAAATTGCATGTTTTGCGTAACAATCATTCATAATGATGATTCAAATCTCGCCCGTTTGACTCTTTAAACCTTCAAATTACGTCTTGTTGTAAACTAAGAAGTTGTAGCCCTTTGTGTTAACTTAACAAGATATGGCACACCTCAGTCAGATAAGAATCATGTGCTAGGAAAGCCTTCGGAGACGAACATGTCAATCTGCCCATATTTGGTCTATGGATGAATCCTTCTCGTGTCAAATTTGATTCGGGGTAGCTGGGAGGTTGATTCGAACAAGGTTGGTTGAGTCATCTTTGATTCGTGCACCCCCCCCCCCTCCCCCACCTGAACGAATCAAATCTTCCTAAATCGAATCAAGTCTGCCTTTTGCATGTTTTTGCTCTCGATTGACCGGAATTCATCCGGATTTTCTTCGGACCATTTCATATCATATAATACACATTTTTAACGTAAAATGGATAAAGAAAGCATCAAACGAATTTATAAAATAACGGAACAAACAAGGAGTAAAGGGAAAATACGGACAAATATAAGATTATTTGTCCGTACATCAAAACATCCCACACTTAAGTCTTGTTCGTCCCGAACAAGTATATGCACATGTCAAGCGAAGACTAAGATGCTAAATCATATATGACACTATCAAAGCATGTAGAAAATCTTACGCACACAAAACACATCGATTTCCTACTCATGTAACATAACATAAAAATAACTAAACAAAGAGAACTAAGCTACTCCTAAATCATTGTCGTAGGAATCACAGATGCATTTAGCGCATGCATCAAGCCTTTAAACCCCTAGGATACCCTAGTGGACGAGTTATAGTCTCGTGAGAGTTTTCAGAATATGAATACTCACAAATCTCACTCGCAATCATCCATAAGAGTTCAAAATCCAAATATAGTTTGCTAAGCGAATAGTTTTTTATCAACTCACATAATAATAGAGTTGTGCAAATTATTCACTTCATTCAAACTCTAAGAATCATTCAATTTATCGCGACAATAAATATTAATAGAATCGATATCAAACTAGCATTCGTCAAATTCAAATTACCGCTCAATTTCCTATGCAAGTAGTATGAAGAAAAGCTTTGCTTACATAAAACTTTTGTCGAGTCCATCACATATGCTTCCAAAAGCTCATGACGACAAACTCATTCTCAAGTTTTAGACTATATGTCATAATCCGTAAGAGAAGAGGAGTTTTGACATTGAAAATTTTAAAATTCACTCATATAAATCTTGATGCGTAAGTTATAAATTACGAGGATCGTACCTTAGACATTTCCTAAAAGCGAAATGCAAATGCCCTACTCACACACATACGAAAGAACTTGCGGAAAAGGCATAAAGTTGAATTAAGTGGGTTTAATTTTTTTTTTTTTTTTTTTGCATTTATACAAATGCTTTCAAAGGGGAACTTACCTTCCTAACCCTTGGCATTTATAAACCTTTTCCTTGACCCAAAAAAAATATTTTTTTTGTTTATACAAATGCTTTCAAGGGGGAACTTATCTTCATAACCCTCGGCATTTGTAAAACCTTAAAAATAATTTTTTTTCTTGCCCCCCTTTTTTCTCTTTTCGCAAACACTTTATTTGACCCCACACTTAATACTTGACAATGTGTCTAAGTGATATATAATGGAGCATGAAGTGTGAGCTAAACAAATGCAAAGGCTAAATATGAATGCTAAAGTCACCTAAAAGCAAACAAGAACAAGTACGAGGTTTTTATATGAAAATATTTTTTTTCTGTTCTCGCTAAACTTAACTTCATTTTTCATCCACGGAAAATAACTTAAAAATGAATCGAACTAAGCTTGTCAAAACACCAAAATCATGTGAATAAAATCACATGTAGCATAGAATCATGTTATTAAGCAAATAAAAGCACAAGCGCAAAACACTCCACACTTAAAAATTTGCTTAGTCCCTAAGCAATAGAAAGTAAAAGAATTAAAGAGAATGTTTTAAAGGAATTTCTCTCATGTGAAGGTAGCCAAATGTGGATCCGCTAATGTCCGTGAATGATGCTCTAACCAGTTCCGGTAAGTCTGAACTCAAGAAAAAGGTTAGCACAACACCTGAATTCACAAATTGAAAAGGCTAGCTATTACAGATATATCAATGCAAAACATATAGCTAGGTGAAAGATTGGAAAACAAATGCGCGACAATTCAAACGATGAGTTCACTTAGATATGCGCGTGTAAATCAAAAGCTACTGTGATTGATCAAAGTGCAAGTGTTCAAAAGGGTTCAATCACAATTGTTCCAAGAGAGTGCCAGAAAAGAAGTACAAGAGAGTGCTGAAGCATGCTTGGTAACACAGATCAAAGCAGAAGAGATGCTATGCTTATGATCAAACTGGACATCTTCAGAGAAAGTGTCCAACACTGACCGTGCACATGGAGAATTGAAGAAGATCAACGACCGACTAGTCAGAACAAGAAATCCTCCGAGCACGTATGAATACTATAGTTCACGGGTGCAGGCAAACCAAGGTTATCGTGTTATTGTGCAGGAAACTTGTAGGAGTGCTAAAGAGGCATTCACTCAGAGAAGGGGGCATAGAAAGAAACGAGGCAAATGTCACTCTTCAACAGCCACAAAAATCAAAAGTACATCTTAGAAGAACAAGTTTCAAATGCGTTGGGTGGAGGTGAAAAGGAACAAGTGTCAAAAGCGCTGGATTGAGAAACAGCCAGCAAATATCCCCACTAAAGTAGGAACTAAGGAACGAAATCTTACAGCAAAAGTTATTTTGTTACCAGAAAAGACAGCTGAACAGAGTGCTGAAGCCCTCTATGGTGACTCGGAGCTATAACTTTTTGAACATTGTCTGCTAGAAAAGAATGGCCACTCAGGAAACGACACGTGTCTGGTTGTTGAAAAACAAAAAAACCGAGAAAAAAAGAACCTAGAAGTATCTGTTCGCAAACTAGGGCTTGCTTTTTCTCCGGCGATTTCGATCATCTGACAACCTTGCTCTCAAATAATCAACAACAATGGTGAAGACGAGAGGAGCTAAAGTATACAAACACATGGAAGGTGTTGCCAAGCGGAAAGGTAGTGACGTTTTCCTGAGTGACTCCTCAGCAGCGAAAAGAAGCTCGTCGCTACAGATCAATGAACCAACAGATGTTCCTCGGTTGTCTTGGATCCCGTCCATCGACCAAGCAGAAGCTGGCCCGTCCACCACAGCAGACCTTGTGCCCACAGACGAGGGTGAAGCCCTGAGTTTTGCAAGCAAAAGCCACAGCCAGAGTGGCAAAGTGATTGCTTCAACATCTTCTGGGTCCAACACTGACTCACATGTCTCCTCCCATGACATAAGAATGAAGAAAGCTCAAGACAGACAGGTGGCTGCTGTTCCTACTCCTCCATCTGAACGTAAACAAGTTTCCGCCAGCAGTAAAGAGGCTGTGGCTGAGGAAGTGGAGCAGCATCTCCCCAAGGAACCCTTGATCAAGGGGAAAGTGACATTGGTGGTGAGCTCATCTAGTGATGAAGAGTCTGCTGAAGCAGAATCTACAGATTCAGATGATTTCAGAATAGCTACTAGACCCCGACCAGAGCCATCCACCCGAAAAGCTACGCCCATTCCAACAATGCCAGCTGTGACGGGACGTGATCAACAAGGAGTGTGGTTCGTATTTAAAAAGTCTGACGGGGCCTAGGAGGTGATCAACCGCAGCACAATTATGTCTGAAAAAGAGAGGTAAAATTGTTGAGCTCCTTGACTTTTACCAAACAAACTCCAGGCTTTTCCCTCCAACCCAGAATGGAGAATCATCCAGGGGACCTCATGTGCCCCAGAAGAAAACAACTGGGTTTATTCAAAAGGGGATATGGTTCATAAGCAAAACTGTGTCCGAGATGTGGGGGTGGTGGTAAAGCGTGAAAGTTATACGTCTGTCTCACAAGGACTGTTCCACTTCTGTATTAGCTGTATAACAATGCTTAGACAGGGAGTTTCGATAGTTGTTAGTCACAACATAAATGGTACGATAAACTGTAAATGACACAGGATATGTTTACCCTGTTCAGCTCCACGAGCCTACTCAGGGGGGTTTCTCTGAACCCCAAGTGGAAAGCACTTCACTATTCGAATGATCAAATACAATAGATCTTAAGTAACACAACTCCCTTAGTTACCGCTATGTAATTGAATCACGGTGAGTGCGTCTGACTCCCTTAGACTGAGATCCCTTTCGTGTCCTCCTCGATTTGCCTCCCGCAGATAAGTAATTCTCTTCCCAAGAAAATCAGCTTTGAAACAGAGTCTGTTCAACGTTTATCTTGCACACCTTGCAATCAACCTCTCTCAAGCACAACTTCTATCAACTCTGAAATTCGCAGTGTCTCAGTTCGACAGATTTGTGAAGAAGCAGTTGCTGCAGCACACTCTTGTTCACTCGGAAATTGTCTCAGCAAACAATGAACAAGACAGAAGTTTGTTCACCCAGTTCGGCCAATTGCCTACGTCCGGGGAGGACTATTCTCCAGTCCTCAATCCACTAACTCGAAGGTCTCCAAGTACACTCGGTTACAACTCACGCAACCTATGCTACTCAACCTTGTGTGGATCACTCAACACAATCAGAAGAAGCTCTGACTTGTGTCTGCACACCCTCTACAAATGTCAATCTAGAATAGCTACTGTCTCCTCGAAACTCAGCCTATTCTAAACTACACTCAACTCTGCAGGGTTGCTGTAGCAGCTGCTGTAACACACAGCTGAAGCACAATTTGTCCGCGTCGCTCCAAAGCCTTCTGCCGAGCCGTTCGAACGATTCCACGAGCGCTGCACACTCTGGAAACTCCCCCTCACTCAGTGACCACCTGCCACAAGCGAGAACCACCGCTTAGACACTCGACCGAGCCACACACCCGTCAGTTCTTCCGCGGCTGCCCTTGATCAACCAACAAGCACCACAGCTCTGAATTGGCTTCCAGATCAAGCTCGAATCAGACTCTGCAAGTCCTGATTCCCTTCTGCTTCTGTCACCACAGCTCTGCGCTCACGCTCTGCTCTCGGGTGATGATCGAAGAATTCGTCCGTCAAACACCAAAATTGCTCTCTCTGAATTCTGTGTATGCACTCATGTATCCCTCAGCTTCGATCAACCTCTCAGCTCTGAACACCTCTCGCTTAAATAGCAGCACCAGCTTTAAGCAATGTCCAGGATTAGGCAATGTCCCAAAAGGAACAATTATCTCCTAAAATCTAGGAGATTAGATTTGATATTTATCTACAATGCAAATCTCCTTCTCTGACTAGGAAACCTCACTGGAATATACTCCACAGCATTTTAGAAATTCTTCAGATGCTCTCCGTAGAGTTACCAGCCCTTCTAGACAAGCCCAGGTTGCTGCTGCTTCTCGGTCAGATGATGCAGCCACTTGAACAAGCTCCTGCTATAGCATCCCCTGCTGTAACTGCTCCTTGTTCACTTGTGCTGGAGTTGTTTGCTGCTGCTGGAATTTCCTAAATGCATTAGGAAACAATCCCATCAATTTTAAAGAAGATCCTCCAAGATCTCTACAAGATCATATCTCCTAATTCGTAGGAGTTTTGATTTTCCAATCAAATCTTTACTCAACAAGTCTGCCCTTGTTCTTGAGAGACACTCCAGAAAATATTCTCCTGAATATTCAGCTCTTTCCGGAAGCCCTTCGGTTCACGGATTTGTTGTTTGAACGCAATCTCCGAGAAAGCTTTGAATTTCTGCTACAGCATTTTAGCTCCAGCATCTGCTGTAGCACTTACAGCTTTTCTACCTTGTATACATGCACTGGATTTCTGAAGGAGAGCTGATCTTCTGCTATTGAACTTCTGCTCCAGAGATTGCTATAGCACTTGCTTACTCCATTGCTTGAGTACTGATGATAGAGCCTATTTATACGCATTATTTGGATCATATCCCCGTGCTTGTTTGCATTATTTTATGTACAAGATTACTGGTTTCCAGTGTTTTTGTATTTCAGGGCAGAACAAGGGCCTAAGTCGGATACGCGCTAACAGGCAGCGTTTAGGACGCGCAGCACACAGCCTGCGGAGCTAGCGGCGCAAACAGAAGAAATGGCGAGAGACAGCAGAGTTGCGCCGACCAATGCGCTAAGCAGTATGCCGTGCGCCAGGCGCAGAGTCCAGTATTTCCTAATCCTGACATGACCAGATTTGGAAGTTTCCAAGGATGGACCTCTCGAGCAGTATATAAAGGCGAGGAGGTCTAGGGTTTAAGAGAGACACACAGAGAAGCAACACCCCACATCAGAGGGCCACGAGAGAGCGAGAGAGCGGCAATCTGGAAAACACACGGACTTGTTGAGAGGACTTGCGCCCGCCGACTGCGCCAGCCGAGAGACATACTGCACGCACTGTTTGCTACTTGTTTCTCAGATACATTAGACCTTATTTTACTATTCTATGATGTTTATCACTAGCATGTCTAGCTAAACGCTTAGTATCGATTGGACATGAATCTATGAGTATTTGCTTTGAGACTTGCATAACTTGCTTGCTTATATTAATTCTGTGCACATTACTGGCAGCTTGTTGCATGAGTAGGGGAAGCCTTGAACCGCAATCTTACTCTTGTTGCTTGTTGTTTTTTGTTAAACTAGTTGAATAGCCTGACGGTGCAAACTAGGAGTAACGCGCTAGGATAGGCAATTACTACCTTGATCGGATTCGTAGTTGTTTAAGTCTAGTGTAAGAATTAATAGCACATGAACTTTGATCGGAACATGCGCACATGTTAGGAAGCCTTGATCGGACACTAACATTAGCAACTCGAGCTATAGACATTTAGAGTCAATGATAAGGAATACACTCATAGAGGATTGTCTGCGCCGATACTTCTCATAGTCATAGTACTTAATCTCTACTGCCTGCGCACACCTAGTGCAAGTTCCTGCGTTACGATACCACTGTTTACTCGCGCACTGCGCAACCCACTCACTCACCCCCCAATCTTCGTAAGTGTAGGTCACTGGCTAGAACTGAACTACTTGCTCCCTGTGGAGATCGACCCTTACTTAACCGCTGTACTAGTGGAAGAGGAAGGAATTAATTTGACGCGCACAACGACGCGCGATCAAATTTTGGCGCCGTTGCCGGGGAGCAACACAGCTAAGTTCTAGTTAGTTTACGTTTTTCCCTTTTAGTAACTAGTTATTTCAGTTTGTTTTGTTTTCTCGTTGTTGTTTCTGACAGCACGCAATCACCATCAGCCTGCGCAACCTTGAAACAGTTGCGCTGCGCAGATTCTAGTTGCGCACTGACAGACGCAGCAGCATTAGTTATCTTTTAATTTCGTTTCCTTTGAGATTTAGAACAGGTCATGGAGGATAACAGTGTCGTTGGGTTGAAGCAAGGAGGGCCGCTGAAGTGTATGATGCGCCACCCGTGCAACAGGCCGCGCGACGCAGAACAGTGCGCGAGATGTCAGCCCCACTCACAGTTAACCAGCCATGGTGCATCGTGCTTCCGCCAGGCAGTCATTTTGAACTAAGAAGCTCGCTCATTCATCACATGCCCAAGTTCCACGGGATGAACAATGAAAATCCAGTCAAGCATGTGCGAGAGTTCCTAGTCATATGCGAGAACATGAAGACCGAAGGGGAGAGCGATGAGGCGCTGAAGATGAAGGCATTCCCATTTTCGTTGTGTGACACAGCCAGACATTGGTTGATGAACTTACCAGCCGGATCAATTCACACATGGGAGCAGCTGCAGAAGAAGTTCCTGGATAAATTCTATCCCGCAGCAAAGATCGCGCTACTCAGGAGGGAACTGGCCGTGCCAAGGCAGAGCGCAGGGGAGTCTCTGTCAGAGTATTACGAGCGTTTCAGGGAGCTAGAGGCCAACTGCTACAATCATGGCCTACCCCAGAATGTGCTGATAGAGAACTTCCTAAATGGATTGCTGCCCATGGAGCTGAGATTATTGAACGCATGCGCAGGAGGCGACATTTGCAACATGTACCCAGAAGACGCGTGGCAGCTGATAGAAGACTCTGCTGGTCAGGTACGACATCAGCTAACACTTGAAAATAGTCGTGCTCGTTCTGTGCATCAGGTAGAAACAAGCGCTGAGATCAAGGAAATGAAGGCCATGCTGCAGAAGTTGATGAGTGCGCAGAGCGCACAACCAGTTGCGCCAAAGGTATGTGAATTCTGCAGGTCCACCGAACACAAGACTGATGAATGTCCCACACTATTTGAGGAATCTGGAGATGTCAATGCTCTCGGAGGATGGGACAACAGAGGACCACCAAGGCAGAATCAGCCGCGTTTTGGACTGGCAGCAAATGGATTCAGATGGAAGGAGGAGAACAATTTCCAGAGGTAGTCCATAGATCAGCGCGAGCCACAGCAGACGCAACAAGCTGCGCCCTACAATCCACCGCATCGCCGCACTGACGCACCAACGCATAACAACCAGCAACCACGGCGATCTTTGGAAGATATCGTGGGGCAGCTAGCAGACACAGTACGCAAGAATGACGAGAAGTATGACAAGAGGTTCGAGTCCATTGAAAAGCAGCTATCACAGATCGCAACAACGGTATATGAGCTGAAAAAGAGCGATGGCAACCTGCCTTCGCAAGTGATTCAGAACCCCAAAGGAGGAGTCAATGCAGTGACACTGAGGACTGGGCGCACAATAGGAGCAGAACAAACCACAAAGGCGCCCGCGCAACCAGTTGCGCAAGTCCCGGATCCAGCAGAACAGAATGCGCAACCAGAAGTGCCAGCCACAAGCCAGCAGGGCGAAGCGCCAGGTATAACACAAATAAATAACAAGGGCACGAATCGTACTAATATACCTGCACCTTTCCCTGTGCAGGCACCCTCGGCTAGAAAGGAAGCGCTGGAAAAAGAGCTATACGAGTTATTCAGCAAGGTGGAAATCAATATTCCCCTTATCGAAGCAGTTCGGCAGATTCCCAGGTACGCCAAGTTTTTAAAGGAGCTGTGCACAAACAAGAGAAGGAAAGGCGAATGCGCACAGGTAATGCTAAATGCGCAGGTCTCAGCGATCGTGCAACATAAGGTACCACCTAAGTGCCGAGACCCAGGTACGTTCACTATCCCTTGCACTTTAGGTAAGACCACAGTGAGCAACTGCATGATTGATTTAGGCGCGTCCATCAATTTGTTACCTTATTCCCTATATACGACATTGCGCCTTGGACCACTAAAGCCTGCAGGTCTCACTATTCAGCTAGCAGATCGGTCGTGCAAACAACCTGCAGGCATGATAGAGGATGTCCTTGTACGAGTAGGAGAGCTGGTGTTTCCAGCAGATTTTTATGTGCTGGAAATGGAGGGTGAATCAAGCACCAGCAGTGCGCAGATCCTATTGGGCAGACCTTTCCTTATGACCGCGCGCACGAAGATAGACGTGTGGAGGGGCACGCTCTCCATGGAGGTAGATGGCGAAGAGATCCATTTCAATATATTCAAGGGGATGCAGCACCCACATGAGGACGCCACAGTGCACGCGATGGACAGCATTGACGATTTAGTCTCAGATGCGCAATGTGCAAGCGCAACAATAGAACCAGAGCCACTGGCACAGACAGAGTTGGAGGAGCAGGAAGACGAGGAGCTTAGCAGTGCTGAACCAGAACTCAAACAGGTACATGATATAGTTCATATTTGCACTGCCAATAAAATCTTGCCCTCTATTGAACAAGCACCCAAGGTCGAGCTGAAGCAACTCCCAGAACACCTCAAATACATTTTCCTGGGAAATGAGGACACCCTGCCAGTAATCATAAAGAAAGGATTAGAAGAGGAGCAGGAAGTGCGTTTACAGCAGGTGCCGTGCAGGAATCAGCGCGCTATAGGATGGACACTGGCAGATCTGCGTGGAGTGAGCCCAGACGTGTGCATGCACAGAATACTATTGGAAGATGGTGCCAAACCATCCAGGGAGGCTCAGCGCAGATTGAACCCAAATATGATGGAGGTAGTGCAGAAGGAGATCTTAAAGTTGCTTGACGCAGGAGTCATTTACCCCATCTCGGACAGCAAATGAGTCAGTCCAGTGCACGTTGTGCCTAAGAAGGGAGGAATCACAGTGGAAGAAAATGCGCAGGGCGAGCTTGTTCCCAAGCGCATACAGACTGGATGGCGCATGTGCATCGACTACAGGAAGCTTAACGCAGTCACGCGCAAGGACCATTTCCCGCTATCGTTCATAGATCAGATGCTGGATCAATTAGCAGGTAAGCCTTATTTTTGTTTCTTGGACGGATATTCAGGGTACAACCAGATACCCATAGCTGCGGAGGATCAGGAGAAGACCACGTTCACCTGCCCGTTCGGTACATTTGCGTTTCGGCGCATGTCATTTGGGCTGTGCAACGCGCCAGGTACGTTCCAACGCCTTGTCATGAGCATTTTCTCTGATATGATTGGTATATGCATAGAAGTGTTCATGGATGACTTTACTGTATATGGAGGTACCTTTGATGCGTGTTTAACTCATCTAGATAAGGTCTTGGCGCGCTGCATTTCTAAGAACCTAGTGCTTAATTATGAAAAATGTCATTTCATGGTAACGCATGATGTAGTGTTAGGACACATCATCTCAGAGGAGGGGATCAAGGTAGACAAGGCTAAGATAGACCTTATTTCTAATCTACCTTATGCCACTAGCGTGCGCGACGTGAAGTCATTCTTAGGACACGCTGGGTTTTACAGGCGTTTTATCAAAGACTTCTCTAAAATTTGTATTCCCCTGTCTAACCTCTTGCAAAAAGATGTGTGCTTCGATTTTACTAATGATTGCAGGGCCGCATTTGATAAGCTTAAGGAGGCGCTGACCAGTGCGCCAGTGATGCGCGCACCAGACTGGAACTTGCCATTTGAACTGATGTGCGACGCAAGCGATTATGCAGTAGGTGCAGTCTTGGGGCAGCGAGTGGACAAGAAACCGCACGCCATCTATTATGCATCGCGCACACTGGACGCTGCGCAGAGGAACTACACCACCACGGAGAAGGAGCTTCTGGCAATTGTGTTTGCGCTAGAGAAGTTCCGTGCATACGTTCTAGGCGCCAGGGTCATCATATACACAGACCACGCAACCATCTGTTACCTGATGTCCAAGAAGGAAACTAAGCCGCGCCTGATGCGCTGGGTGCTCCTACTGCAGGAATTCGACCTGGAGATCAAAGACAAGAAGGGCACGGAGAACACGGTTGCAGACCACCTGAGCAGGATCGTGAAGAAGGAGGAGCCAGGGCAGATCACTGAGACATTTCCCGACGAGCATCTGATGGCGCTGACAGGTAAAGTACCAGGGTATGCGCACATTGCGAATTACCTGGTCACAGGTACGTTCCCTCCGCATTTTAATAAAACGCAGTGCATGAGATTGAAACATGAGTCCAAGCATTATCTTTGGGATGATCCTTATATGCTCAGAATAGGACCTGTTCAGATGTTAAGGCGCTGCGTGCTTGACCATGAATTTAACTCTGTTTTGATGTTTTGTCATGCGCACGCATGTGGAGGACACTTTGGTCCCAAGCGCACCAGCAGGAAGGTCCTGGACTGCGGATTTTATTGGCCGCACCTGTTTAGAGACGCATATGACTATTGCAGGAATTGTGACAGATGCCAGCGCACAGGAGGCATATCAGCGCGCAACGAGATGCCGCAGACGCCAATTCTCGTAGATGAAGTGTTTGATATATGGGGAATCGACTTCATGGGGCCATTTCCCCCGTCTGCCGGCTATGAATACATATTGGTCGCGGTGGATTACGTCTCCAAATGGGTCGAAGCTAAGGCCACACGGAAGGATGATGGTAAGACGGTCGCTGAGTTTCTGAAAACTAACATCTTTTGCAGGTACGGGGTGCCTAAGGCAATCATCAGCGACCAGGGGACGCACTTTTGCAACAGGATCGTGGCGCAAGTTTTCAAGCATTACGGAGTGCGCCACAAGACGTCCACCGCTTATCATCCTCAGACAAATGGACAGGCCGAGGTCTCCAACAGAGAGATCAAGCGCATCCTGGAGAAGACTGTGAGACCATCTCGCAAGGATTGGAGCCAGCGCCTGGACGATGCGCTGTGGGCATACCGCACTGCGCATAAGACACCAATCGGGGCTTCACCGTTTCGATTGGTCTACGGAAAAGCATGCCACCTGCCAGTAGAGCTAGAGCACAAAGCATATTGGGCCTTACGCATTTGCAACCTGAACCTGGATGAGGCTGGCAAGGAGCGCGCGTTTGAGCTCAGCGAGTTAGAAGAGCTGCGCCTGGATGCCTATGAGGGACTACGCGATTACAAGGAGCGGACAAAGGCGTTTCATGACAAGCATATCCTCATACGTACTTTTGAGCCAGGAGACCAGGTATTATTATTCTCCTCACGCCTGAAGCTCATGCCTGGAAAGCTGCGCAGCAAATGGACTGGACCGTACACAGTCACCAAGGTCTTCCCCTATGGAACAATCGAATTAGAAAACGAGCACCGGCATCGTTTTCAGGTGAATGGGCAGAGAGTCAAACGGTATCTCGGAGAACCTTGGGATGGTACAACGCGCGACATTGAGTTGGCATAACCAGTAATAACAGATGCGCCAACTGCCGCGCCAGAGGCACCACCAGATGCACCAGAGGGAGAACTGGAGACTATTGCTCACATTTCTTCTTCCTCTTCATCTACCCTCGTTACTGCAGACTTCTCACATATTATCCATGCTTACTATCCTTCTCACCCTTTGCGCAGGACCAAGAAGAACATAACACATGCACAAGCGCAGGGTCACTCAGGAGCAAGAGTGGGGGAGGTCGCTGGCACGCATTTTGGCACGTAACGAGGTACAGTCGAGCCAACGACGTTAAACAAAGGCACTTGTCGGGAGGTAACCCGACACGCTTTCCTTTTACACGTTTTTCTTTATATTGTTCTTTATTTTGCTTGCATGCGTGTGCGCATCCTCCGTGCGCTTGAGCTTGAGTCGTGGGGACACGTCTCGGTTTAAGTGTGGGGGGGGGGGGAGCGCTACACTTACATTTCGCGTTCTTTGAGCTTTATAGTGTAGCTTAGTTTTATTGAAGGAAACAGTAGCAGTAGTGCGCTTGTGTGTGGGTTGCGCGCACTGTTCAGCTTGTTTGCTCTATCCATATTGCGCCGTGCGCTATCAACTGTTTTTAGTATATTTTTTTCGTTTTTTTTTGCTCCTGTTAGTTGGGACATACAGGGGATGTGGAGTTGACAGAAACGCTCTAGAGAGGCGGTTAGTCATTCGCGCTTCAGTGGAGAGGTATATGGTCAAGAGCGCGAGTGGAGGCCTGTGCTTCGCGACCTTCGGAACAAGAGAGCGCGCTCAGTCACACAGATGCCAAAGGCGAAATACCCAAAGCGTGGCGAGATGGGAAAACAGACCACCTTCCCTCTGGAAGATGAGCTAAGGAAGGCGGGCGCGGGTGTAAACGCGTGCGCCGACTTGCGCAGACAGACCATGAAGGGAGAGCGGGGCGTTGTTCCATAGCTGTTATCCGGAGGCCGAGACTGGAACCGTTCTGGGAAAGATAGGAACCATAGACGAAGCTGTACAAAAGAAAAAATGCCAGCAGATGATATGCGCTACAAAAGAATCAGCATGCGCACAATAAGTACCAGCGAGCGCAAAAACCACAGAAAATCATCAAAAGGCTCAAGTTCCCAGGAAGTGCGCGGAAGAATCACGCTCGGGAAGAAGCTTGCGCTGTTAACCATATACCCGTCCTCGGAGTGAGAGCTGACATCCTGGAGCCTATGAAGAGCTATCTCCCAGCCATCCAAAATAATTTTCATCCCAGCTGAGAGGTAATGAATTGCGAAATCACTATACTTAAACTGTTGACAGCTGATGTGCGCAGGAGGAAGTGCAGCGCAAGGTGATCAGTAGTGCAGAACACGCCAGAGTGCAGGACTGTGCGTAGACTCCAGAGAGGTAATGGTATCCGTGCTTGAGTGCTTGTTCGAGGACGAACAAGGGGCAAGTGTGGGGGGTTTGATAGAGCCTATTTATACGCATTATTTGGATCATATCCCCGTGCTTGTTTGCATTATTTTATGTACAAGATTACTGGTTTCCAGTGTTTTTGTATTTCAGGGCAGAACAAGGGCCTAAGTCGGATACGCGCTAACAGGCAGCGTTTAGGACGCGCATCACACAGCCTGCGGAGCTAGCGGCGCAAACAGAAGAAATGGCGAGAGACAGCAGAGTTGCGCCGACCAATGCGCTAAGCAGTATGCCGTGCGCCAGGCGCAGAGTCCAGTATTTCCTAATCCTGACATGACCAGATTTGGAAGTTGCCAAGGATGGACCTCTCGAGCAGTATATAAAGGCGAGGAGGTCTAGGGTTTAAGAGAGACACACAGAGAAGCAACACCCCACATCAGAGGGCCGCGAGAGAGCGAGAGAGCGGCAATCTGGAAAACACACGGACTTGTTGAGAGGACTTGCGCCCGCCGACTGCGCCAGCCGAGAGACATACTGCACGCACTGTTTGCTACTTGTTTCTCAGATACATTAGACCTTATTTTACTATTCTATGATGTTTATCACTAGCATGTCTAGCTAAACGCTTAGTATCGGTTGGACATGAATCTATGAGTATTTCCTTTGAGACTTGCATAACTTGCTTGCTTATATTAATTCTGTGCACATTACTGGCAGCTTGTTGCATGAGTAGGGGAAGCCTTGAACCGCAATCTTACTCTTGTTGCTTGTTGTTGTTTGTTAAACTAGTTGAATAGCCTGACGGTGCCAACTAGGAGTAACGCGCTAGGATAGGCAATTACTACCTTGATCGGATTCGTAGTTGTTTAAGTCTAGTGTAAGAATTAATAGCACATGAACTTTGATCGGAACATGCGCACATGTTAGGGAGCCTTGATCGGACACTAACATTAGCAACTCGAGCTATAGACATTTAGAGTCAATGATAAGGAATACACTCATAGAGGATTGTCTGCGCCGATACTTCTCATAGTCATAGTACTTAATCTCTACTGCCTGCGCACGCCTAGTGCAAGTTCCTGCGTTACGATACCACTGTTTACTCGCGCACTGCGCAACCCACTCACTCACCCCCCAATCTTCGTAAGTGTAGGTCACTGGCTAGAACTGAACTACTTGCTCCCTGTGGAGATCGACCCTTACTTAACCGATGTACTAGTGGAAGAGGAAGGAATTAATTTGACGCGCACAAGGACGCGCGATCAACTGAGATAGTCACTCTGACCAGATTGCACAAGTTGATGTCTTCATGATCTCTTCCAGATTTCTGAGTGCCCCAAGGCAACATTAGGTGGCGCGCCCGGTGAAGACATTAAGCTCAGGCGCCACTTAATGTCTTCATCTGGAGCGCCACTTACTGAGTTTGCTCACTCTGGAATGCTTTTCATCAGCTGTTTTCTTTTCATACTTGCTGTAGCAGGCTCTAGTGCACTTTGTAGGAGTTTGTCAATGATGCCACATACCTTAACAATCTCCCCCTTGGCATTTTGACAAAATCCAAGAACCCTTCTAATCTTAGGCAATCCTCCTCTCATCTTTGAACTCCTTCTTTTGCAGCTTCCTCAGCTTCAATCTTCAGAGGATGTTGTAGCAACTTCTTGCGCTTGTTTTGTCAAGGATGCCATTACCTTAACAAACTCTGATGTCCATCGCAGCTCTGATAGCTCCTCCTTTATGAGTATTGAAAATCATTATTTTGTGCACCGCTTTCTATTTCCCGATCTCCTCTATTTATATAGATTGGATCCTTATGTCTTTTAGGAAACTAGGATCTCGTAGCCATGAGATCTTGCGAATATCTTCAGCATATATCTTCAGTATATTCTTCCCTTAACTTCAGCAACTCAATATGTGAATATCTTCATCATATATCTTTAACATATATCTTCATGATATTCTTCCCTTAACTTCAGCAATGCCATATGTGAATATCTACAGCATATTGGTCAAGGTACATTATCTGTTCCAGGGATGCCCACATTTGACAAAGTGCTTCTTGTAGAAGGCCTTCAACCCAACTTACTAAGTATAAGTCAGCTGTGTGATGGAAAACTAAATGTGCAATTCACCAAAGATTCGTGCCAGGTTGTCAATAGAGAAGGAAAGTGTGTTCTGAGAGGAACCCGTTCATCGAATAATTGCTACCTGTTAAATTCTGACACAGAGCCTATCATAGCTCACTGTTTTTTATCTAAACAAGATGAACTGATTCTGTGGCATAAGCGGCTAGAACACCTGAATCTCGAAGCATTGAGGCAGATATCCAAACTTAGGTTGGTGCGAGGAATACCTGAACTAAAAGGGAAGACCGATGCCATGTGTGGAGAATGCAAAATAGGAAAACAGACAAGGTCTGCTCACCCTGGAATGAACCAGATCCGAACAACCATAATTCTTGAACTATTACATATGGACTTGATGGGTCCCATGCAGACCGAAAGCATTGGTACCAAACTTATCTCTCTAAAGGGTGTCAAGAACAGGGCACCCCAACATGAGCCAAGTGCGGAGTAACTCCTGAAAGCATCTAAGTAGTAAGCCCACTCCAAGATGAGTGCTCTCCTATTCCAACTTCCCCAGAGCCTCCGGTAGCACAGAGATATTTCCCGTTTTACCTGAACTGTGTTTCTCAGATAGAAGTCAGACATTGTTCAAGCTGTGATTCACCTGATTCTGAGACTTCAACGTGAAAAAGGCACAACTTTGATTGCAATCAGGAGTGACCATGGTAAGGAATTTGAAAACAAAGATATGGAAGACGTTTGTTTTGAACAGGGCATATTTCATCAATTCTCAGTGCCCATAACGCCACAACAAAATGGAGTGGCAGAGAGAAGAATAGCACCCTTCAAGAGATGATGCGGGTTATGCTTCATGGAAAAGGGTTGGCTCTAACTTTCTGGGCAGAAGCCATAAACACTGCTTGTTACACTCTGAACAGAGTTCTCATGCGGCCTGGAACACAGAAAACCTGCTATGAAATTTGGAAGGGGAAGACGCCTTCAGTCAAACACTTTCATAACTTCGGGAGTACTTGTTATGTTTTGAGGACAAAGAATACAAAAGGAAACTTGATCCCCGCAGCAGTGAAGGAATTTTTTCGGAATATTCCACAAATAGTCGAGCATACCGTGCTTACATCATCAAATCTAAAACTGTTATGGAATCAGTCAATGTGGCTATTGAAGACTCAGATTATTCATTCAGCAAAGATGAAGACAATGTTGCCAGTTCTGATATAGAAACGAGCAAGACTCGAGAAGACCAGATGCGTGTGACAGATTGTGTACAAGAATCTATCGATGATGAACAAGTGTCTGATACAGCTCCAGAACAAGTCTCGGCTAGTTACCCTCCACGACATATTCAAAAAAATCATCCGATGTCAGACATTGTTTGTGATCCTCTAGCACCTAGAAGAACCCGAGGCAAAGTTATTGATTTTGTAGAGATGCTAAGTGGATCTTGCTTTTTGTCGTGCGTAGAACCTAAGAACATCAAGGAAGCAATTCTGGATGACCGTTGGGTCAGTGCAATGCAAGACAAACTCTCAGAATTTGCTCGAAATGATGTTTGGACTCTTGTACCGAGACCAGCTGAAGCCAAAAATATTGGTACAAAATGGATCTTCAAAAATAAAACAGATGACAAAGGCAACATCACCCGAAACAATGCACAGCTGGTGGCACACGGGTATGCACAAATTGAAGGCATAAATTTCGATGAGACATTTGCTCCGGTTGCCCGACTTGAGGCCATAAGACTCTTTCTGGCTCTTGCATGCCACCTCAACTTCAAACTGTTTCGGATGGACGTAAAAAGTGCGTTTCTCAACGGCTGGCTCAATGAGGAAGTACACGTTGCTCAACCTAAAGGATTTGAAGACCCGTTCCATCCTGAACATGTTTATGCTTGAACAAGGCTCTATATGAACTGAAACAAGCGCCCAGAGCATGGTATGAACAACTCATAATATTTCTAGTTCAACATGGCTATGTGCAACGGGGAGTGGACAGGACCTTGTTTGTGAAGCACATCCAGCATGAATTGGTCATGGCCCAAATATATGTACACGACATCGTATTCGGGTCTCAATCACAGCGTTTAGTAGATCAGTTTGTTGATGGCACGTCGTTGTGTGCGGCAAATATACACTCCACTCAAGAAAAGGTCTATTGACCACCGATCGGTCTCCGGCAGCACTATTCACCCCTGCGCCCGACGACACTGTTCACTGATACACAAAAAACTACCTTCTTCGAACTCTACCTCAGTTGCTACTGCCCCTGGCGAAGGCGCCAAAATTTGACGGCACGTCCTTATGTGCAACAAATTTACACTCGACTCATGGCGAAGCTATGACTTGGGGCCGCTTTCCCGTTCCGCTCAGAAAAAGGTCTCTTGATCACCGATCAGACTCCGGCAGCACAGTTCACCTCTGCGCCAGCGACACTGTTCACTAAAACACAAGCACACAAAAAACTATCATCTTCGAACTCTACCTCAGTTGTTGGTCTCCCCAGCGACGGCACTAAAATTTGACGGCACGCCGTTGTGGGCGCCAAATTTACACTCGACTCATGGCGAAGCGATGATTTGGGGCCGCTGGCCCGTTCTGCTCAGGAAAATATCTCTTGATCACCGATCGGACTCCGTCAGCACTGTTCACCCCTGCGCCAGCGACACTGCTCACTGAAACACAAAAGACTACCTTCTTCGAACTCTACCTCAGTTGTTGCTCTCTCCAGCGACGGCCCCAAAATTTGACGGCACGTCGTTGTGTGTGGCAAATTTACACTCGACTCATGGCGAAGTGATGACTTGGGGCAGCTGGCCCATTCCACTCAGGAAAAGGTCTCTTGATCATTGATCGGACTCCGACAACACTGTTCCCCCTGCGCCGGCGGCACTAATCACTGAAACACAAAAAACTACCTTCATCGAGCTATACCTCAGTTGTTGCTCTCCCCGGCGACGGAGCTAAAATTTGACGGCACTTCGTTGTTTGAGCCAAATTTACATTCAACTCATTGTGAAGCGATGACCTGGGGCCGCTGGCCAGTTCCGCTCAGAAAAAGGTCTCTTGATAACTGATTAGACTCCCGCAGCACTGTTCACACCTGCGCCGGCGACACTTTTCACTGAAACACAAAAACACAGAAAACTACCTTCTTCGAACTCTACCTCAATTGTTGCACTCTCCGGCGACGTCGCCAAATTTGACGGCACGTCGCTGTGTGCGCCAAATTTACAGTCGACTCTTGGCGAAGCCATGACTTGGGGCCGCAGACCCGTTACGCTCAGGAAAAGGTCTCTTGATCACTTATCAGACTTCGGCAGCACTGTTCACCCTTGCGCCAGCGACACTATTCACTAAAACAGAAAACTAGCCTCTTCGAACTCTACCTCAGTTGTTGCTCTGCCCGGCGACGGCGCCTGCGCCAAATTTACACTCGACTCATGGCGAAGCGATGACTTGGGGCCGCTGGCCCGTTCCGCTCGGAAAAAGGTCTCTTAATCACCGATCAGACTCTGGCAACAGTGTTCCCCTGCGCCGGTGACACTGTTCACAGAAACATAAGAACACACAAAAACTACCTTCTTCGAACTCTACATCAGTTGTTGCTCTCCCTGGCGACGGCGCCAAAATTTGATGGCACGTCGTTGTGTGCCCCAAATTTACACTCGACTCATGTCTAATCTATGACTTGGGGCCATTGGCCCGTTCAGCTTCGGAAAAGGTATTGATCACCGTTCGGACTCTGGCAACACTGTTCACCGAAATATAAAAACACAGAAAACTACCTTCTTCGAACTCTACCTCAGTTGTTTCTCTCCGACGACGGTGCCAAAATTTGACGACACGTCATTGTGTGTGCCAAACTTACACTCGACTCATGGCGAAGCCATGACTTGCGGCCGCAAGACCGTTCCGTTCAGGAAAAGGTCTCTTGATCACTTATCGGACTTCGGCAACACTGTTCACCCTTGCGCCGGTGACACTATTCACTGAAACACAAAAACACAGAATACTACCTTCTTCGAACACTATCTCCATTATTATGTGGGGCTGATAAAGAACTACTTGCTTAGCAAACTATATTTGCATTTTGAACTCTTATGGATAATTGCGAGTAGGATTTGTGAGTATTCCTATTTTGAAAACTCTCACGAGACTGTAACTTGTCCACTAGGCTAGTCTAGGGGTTTAAAGGCTTGATGCATATGCTAAATGCATCCGTGATTCCTACGACAGTGAGTTAGGAGTAGATTTAAATTTATTTGTTTAGTTATTCTTAGGTTATGTTACATGAGTAGGGGATGGATGTGTTATATGTGTGTAAGTTTTGCTACATGATTTGATATTGTCGTGATTTAGCATCTTACTATCCGCTTGACTTGTGCATATACTTGTTCGGGACGAACAAGACTTAAGTGTGGGGTGTTTTGATAAGCGGATAAATGACCTTACATTTGTCCGTATTTTCCCTTAACTTCTTGTTTGTTCCGTTATTTTATAAAGTCGTTTGATGCTTTCTTTGTCTATTTCAGGTTTAAAATGTGTATTACATGATATGAAGTGGTCCGAAGAAAATCTGGTTGAATTCCGATCGATCGAGAGCAAAAACGAGCAAAATTGAGCAAAAGTGAGTCGGCCACCCTTGGCAGAATGACCTATTCCTCTTCAAATGCTTTCCTAGCACGTGATGCTTATTATATTGAGGCGTTCTATAGCTTGTTGGAAAGCTAATTCATGGGGCTACAACTTTGTAGTTTACGTCAAGATGTAATTCTAATGTTTAGAGGGTCAAAAAAGCGAGATTCTAGCACTGCAAAAGCGATTCGCCCGGATCAGTTTGGCTCTACAAGGGTTTGACCGAATTAAAAGTGATTCGGCCAGCCATGAAACAGCACTGAGGTATTGATTCGGCTGAATCAACTCAAGGCCTGCCCGAATCACTTGATTCGGAGAGAGTTCGCCTAAAGATCAAATCTGGGCAGATTGACCTGTTCATCATCGAAGGCTTGCCGAGCACACGATTCTTATTCGATTGAGGCATGTTATAGCTTGTTGGAAAGCTAATTCAAAGATCTACAACTTACTAGTTTACGTCAAGACGTGATTGGAAGGTTTAAAGGGTCAAACTAGCGAGTTTCTAACGCTGCAAAAGTGATTCGCCCAAGCAGTGGGCGAATCAAAAGTGATTCGGCTAAGGAGAAGGATTTCATCTCATGGACCAAGGTTTGACTGAATCAAATAGAGGGTTGACCGAATCAAAAAGTGATTCTGCCAGGAAAAGTGATTCGGGTTAGATCCGAAACAGCACTGAGTGTTTGATTCGGACACTCTGTCCGAATTAACTCATTAAGCCTTGCCTGAATCACTTTTGATTCGGGCACGGCGGGTCAATATAAATAGAAAAGGATGGGAAAAATCAGATTGGGTGCCTTGGGGTGACTAGGGTTTCTCTCATGGGATGAAACCCTAATTGGAGAACATGAAGAATTGTCAAGAATTCAGAGAAGACATCATCAATTGAAGACTTTACATCAACCCTTTACTCATTCTCTAAACCCTGCTTCTCTACTTCTTTACTTTTCTTTGTTGAACTATTTCATTATGTCTTGTTTCAAACTCACCATGAGTGACACATGAGTGAGTAGTCTTTTAGTAGTTGGGGTTCTTATGGATCCCTTAGGTTTGATTGTAATGCAATAATTGTCTTTTTATCTATATGAATGAAGTTTGGTTGAAAATTCTCTTGCTTGTTCTTCATATCAATTTTGTGCACACTAAGTATTTGACGAAATACCTAAGTGAGTATGAATTGATAAAACACCTAGGGATGGAATGAGAGTTGAACCTAAGTTGTTTAGAAGATCAAGCATGATTATTTTAGGTCGCGTGTGTGCGCGAGAGTGACATACGCATTCCACTAGGCTAAGTATTGAGCAACTTTAGTTGACTATCAATAGACCGAGAGGTTGAGATTAGGAGACTTTAGTTCTACGCGGTTCAATAGAGCGAGAGTTTGAGAACCGTACTATTTAGGTATTATTCCCATTCTAGAGAAGGAGCGAGAGTTGAATTTAGAATGTGTGATACCTTAGCCTAGAACCATCACTCGAATTTACTCGTGATTTAGACAAGTTTTGTGTTGCTAATCGTATGATCACTGATCGGACTCCGACAGCATTGTTCACCATGTGCAAGCGACACTGTTCACTGAAACACAAAAACACAGAAACTACCTTCTTCGAACTCTACCTCAGTTTTTGCTCTCCCCAGCGACGGCATCAAAATTTGACGGCTTCGTTGTTTGAGCGAAATTTACATCCGACTCATGGCGAAGCGATGACTTGGGGCCGCTGGCCCGTTCCGCTCTAGAGGAGGTCATTTGATCACCCATCGGACTTCGGTCGCACTGTTCATACCTGTGACGGTGACAGTTTTCACTGAAACATAAAAACATAGAAAACTACCTTCTTCGAACTCTACCACAATTGTTGCTCTCCCCGGCGACGTTGCCAAAATTTGACGGCACGTCGTTGTGTGCGCCAAGTTTACACTCGACTCATGGCGAAGCCATGACTTGAGGCCGCAGGCCCGTTCCGCTCAGGAAAAGGTTTCCTGATCACTTATCGGACTACAGCAACACTGTTCACCCTTCCGCCGGTGACGCGCGTCGTTGTGCGCGCCAAACTTGAATTTATATCTCCAAGCTTAAGCTAGTGTAGCGGCAAGCAAGGGTCGAACCCAAGAGAACTGACTGTGAAGCGATTCCCTATAAGTAAGGAACTAAAGGGGGGTTTTAAGTAAATGGTCGCAAGAACGAATGTAATAAAAGTGTGAATGTCAATCGAGAGAAGTACTCTGCTCAGGGGATTCAATAATGACTGTTATCATCGACTTCTAAAGATACGATCCTACTCAACGTTTGGTCACTCCGACAAAGGTAATAACCTAAAGTATCCCGACAAAGGTGATATTAAGCCTAGATTCTACTACTTGTCTCCACGACAAAGCTTCGACAAGAGTTAATAATCAGAATTGATGAGCGGATAGTTTCACGACAAAGTATACGCTAACCGTGCAATACAATTCATGCAATTTAAGATCCAGAACTTACGATTGAATAGAAACATGCATTAAATCCAAGTCTCAAACATATATGTCACCAATTGAAAATCCCTAAATTGAAATGGAAATTTAGCTACTTATAGTCATAACTGAAAAATACATTAATCCGAAAAGAATAACAAAAACCGTTCGAAATCACTGTTCAAGTCGGAAATACTGTTCACGCCGGAAATACAGTTCACGCCCAACTCTAAAATTCCGTCCGGTCGTCTCTTCCTAGCTGCTGTCGTGTCCGAGCCTTCGTCGTTTCGAAACTCTGCCGTCAAAACTACTCGAAACCCTAATTGAAATCGGGTTCTAAAAATTGTTTTCTGGCCGCTAGCCCAATTGCTGACGTCATCATAAGATGACCGCGCTCCAAAAAGACATTAGCTTGCGCGTTCGGAGAAGACATTAAGTTACGGCGCGCGGTGATAATGTTGACTGCTGGCGCGGTACACTCTGAGTTGCGCACACTTTCCTTTGAAGTCATCATAAGCTGACCGCGCCCCAAGAAGACATTATCGAGCGCGCCATCAAGAGACATTAGTCTCTGGCGCACGAGCCTAAAGTTGTCTCCAAGCGCGGTATACGCTGAGTTGCACCTCCTACGTCGAGTTTCGCATTCGGTTCTCTAAAAACACCGTTTTGAGTCGCAAGTCTCCTTCCATGTATTCCGAACACCTAAAATGCAACAACACTAAGAAGTAACTGTTCACATAAAAACATGTCGAAATAGTTAGGTTTAAACGGTTTAAATGAGTCGTATAAATACGACCATCAGCCAGCGACACTATTCACTGAAACACAAAAACACAAAAAACTACCTTCTTCGAACTCTACCTCAGTTGTTGGTCTCACCAGCGACGGCGCCAAAATTTGACGACATGTCGTTGTGTGCGCCAAATTTACACTTGATTCATGGCGTAGCTATGAATTGAGGCCGCAGGCCAGTTCCGCTCATGAAAAGGTCTCTTGATCACCGATCGTACTTTGGCAACACTGTTACCCCTGCGATGGCGACATTGTTCACTGAAAGACAAAAACACAGAAAACTACCTTCTTCGAACACTATCTCAGTTGTTGCTCTCCCTGGTGACGGCGCCAAACTTTGACGGCACGTCGTTGTGTGAGCCAAATTTGCACTTCACACATGGCAAAGCCATGAATTGGGGCCACTGTCCCGTTCCGCTCGGGAAAAGGTCTCTTGATCACTAATGGGTTTGCGGCAGCACTGTACCCCCTGCACCAGCGACACAATTCCCTGAAACATTAAAACACAGAAAACTACCTACTTCGAACTCTACCTCAGTTGTTGCTCTCCCCGGTGACGGTGCCAAAATTTGATGGCACGTCGTTGTGTGCGCCAAATTTATACTCGACTCATGGCGAAGCCATGAATTGGGGCCGCAGGCCCGTTCCGCTCAGGAAAAGGTCTCTTGATCACCGATCGGACTCCGGCTGCACTGTTCCCTCTGCGTCGGCGACACAGTTCCCTAAAACACAAAAACACATAAAACTACCTTCTTCGAACTCTACCTCAATTCATGCTCTCCCCGGTGACGGTGCCAATATTTGACAGCATGTCATTGTGTGCGCCAAATTTACACTCCACTCATGGCGGAGCCATGAATTGGGGCCGCAAGCCCTTTCCGCTGAGGAAAAGGTCTCTTGATCACTTATCGGACTTCGACAACACTGTTCACCATTGCGCCAGCGACACTATTCACTGAAACATAAAAAACACAGAAAACTACCTTCTTCGAACTCTACCTCAGATGTTGCTCTCACAGGCAACGGTGCCAAAATTTGACGGCACGTCATTGTGTGCGCCCAATTTCCGCTTGACCCATGGCGAAGCCATGACTTGGGGCCACTGGCCCGTTCCGCTCTGGAAAAGGTCTCTTGATCACCGATCGGACTCCGGCTGTATTTTCCCTCTGCGTCGGCGACATAGTTTCCTGAAACACAAAAATACAGAAAACTACCTTCTTCGAACTCTACCTCAGTTGTTGCTCTTTCTGGCGACGGCACCAAAATTTGATGGCACGTTGTTGTGTGCCCCAAATTTACACTCGACTCATGGCGAATCTATGATTTGTGGCCGCTGGCCCGTTCCGCTCCAGAAAAGGTCTCTTAATCACCAATCGGACTCTGGCAGCAGTGTTCACCCCTGCGCCGGCGACACAGTTCCCCGAAACACAAAAACACAGAAAACTACCTTCTTCGAACTCTACCTCACTTGTTGCTCTCCCAGACTACGGTTCCAAAATTTGACGGCACGTCGTTGTTTGCGCCAAATTTCCACTCGACTCATGGCGAAGCCATGACTTGTGGCCGCAGGCCCGTTCTGCTCAGGAAAAGGTCTCGTGATCACTTATCGATTTTCGGCAGCACTGTTCACCTTGACCCGGAGACATTATTCACTGAAACATAGAAAACTACCTTCTTCGAACTCTACCTCAGTT
Source organism: Umbilicus rupestris (assembly GCA_963678935.1). Taxonomy (NCBI): domain Eukaryota; kingdom Viridiplantae; phylum Streptophyta; class Magnoliopsida; order Saxifragales; family Crassulaceae; genus Umbilicus; species Umbilicus rupestris. Next base: position 9,681,788 of record OY787612.1, read on the forward strand.
GTTGCTCTCACCGGCGACGGTGCCAAAATTTTGACGGCACGTCATTGTTTGCGCCAAATTTACACTCGACTCATGGCGAATGCATGACTTGGGGAAACAGGCCCGTTCCACTCGGGAAAAAATCTCTTGATCACCGATAGGACTCCGGCGGCACTGTTCCCCTGCGCCGACGACACAGTTCCCTGAAACACAAAAACACAGAAAACTACCTTCTTCGAACTCTACCTCAGTTTTTGCTCTCCCCGGCGACGGCGCCAAAATTTGACGACACGTCGTTGTGTGCGCCAAAGTTAGACTCGACTCATGGCGAAGCAATGACTTGGGGCGGCTGGCCCGTTCCGTTCGGGAAAAGGTCTCTTGAAGACATATCGCACTTCGGCAGCATTGTTCACCCTTGTGCCGGCGACACTGTTTAAAAGTACACAAAAACACAGAAACTACCTTCTTCGAACTCTAATTCAGTTTTTCCTCTCCCTAGCGACGGCGCCAAAATTTCACGGTACTTCGTTGTTTGAGCCAAATTTACATTCGATTCACGGCAAAGCGATGACTTGGGGCCGCTGGCTCGTTCTACTCAGGAAAAGGTCATTTGATCACCGATCGAACTCTGGCCGCATTGTTCACACCTGCGCCGACGACACTTTTCACTAAAACACAGAACACTACCTTCTTCGAACTCTACCTCAATTTTTGCTCTCACCGGCGACGGTGCCAAAATTTGACGACACGTCATTGTGTGCGCCAAATTTACACTGGACTCATGGCGAAGTGATTACTTGGGGCCGCCGGCCCGTTTCCCTCTGCAAAAGGTCTCTTCATCACCCATCGGACTCCGACAGCACTGTACACCCCTGCGTCGGCGACATTGTTCACTGAAACAAAAAACACAGAGAATTACCTTCTTCGAACTCTACCTCATATGTTGCTCTCCCCGGCAACGGCGCCAAAATTTGACTGCACATAGTTGTGTGCGCCAAATTTACACTCGACTCATGGCGAAGCGATGACTTGGGGCCGCTGGCCCGTTCCCCTCTGGAAAACGTCTCTTTATCACCCATCTGACTCCGGCAGCACTATACACCCCTGCGCCGGCGACACTGTTCACTGAAAAACAAAAACATAGAGAACTACCTTCTTCGACCTCTACTTCAGTTGTTGCTCTCCCGGCGACGGCGCCAAAAATTGACGGCACGTCGTTGTTTGCGCCTAATTTACACTCGACTCATGGCGAAGCGATGACTTGGGGCCGCTGGCCCGTTCCGCTAAGTAAAAGGTCTCTTCATCAACGATCGGACTCCGGCAGTAATGTACACCCCTGCGCCGGCGACACTGTTTACTGAAACACAAAAACACAAAGAACTACCTTCTTCGACCTCTACTTAAGTTGTTGCTCTCCCGGCGACGGCGCCAAAAATTGACGGCAGGTCGTTGTGTGCGCTAACTTTAAACTCTACTCTTGGAGAAGTGATGAATTGAGGCCGCTGGCCCGTTCCCCTCAGGAAAAGGTCTCTTGATCACCGATCGAACTCTGGCAGCACTATTCACCCCTGCGCCAGTGACACTGTTCACTGAAACACAAAAATACAAAAAATTAGCTTCTTCGAACTCTACCTCAGTTGTTGCTCTTCCAAGCGATGGTGCCAAAATTTGACGGCATGACGTTGTGTGCGCCAAATTTACACTCGACTCATGGCGAAGTGATTACTTGGGGTTGCCTGCCCGTTTCGCTCAGCAAAAAGTCTCTTCATCACCGATCGGACTCCGGCATCACTGTACACCCCTGTGCCGGGGACACTGTTCACTGAAACACAAAAACACAGAGAACTACCTTCTTCGAACTCTACCTCATATGCTGCTCTCCCCGGCGACGACGCCAAAATTTGACTGCACGTAGTTGTGTGCGCCAAATTTACACTCGACTCATGGCGAAGAGATGACTTAGGGCCGCCGACCCGTTCTGCTCTGGAAAAAGTCTCTTGATCACCGATCTGACTCCGGCAGCACTGTTCACCCCTGCACCGGCGATACTATTCACTGAAATACAAAAACACAAACTACCTTCCTCGAACTCTACCTCAGTTGTTGCTCTCCCCGGCGACAGAGCTAAAATTTGACTGCACGTCGTTGTGTGCCCCAAATTTACACTCGACTCATTCTGAAGCGATGATTTGGGGCCGCTGGCCCTTTCCGCTCGGGAAAAGGTCATTTGATCACCGATCAGACTCTGGCAGCATTGTACACCCCATGCGTCGGCCACGCTGTTCACTGATAGAGCGTATTTATACGCTCCATTGAGATCTTTATTCCCATAGTTTATTACATTTTGCCTTAGAACGATTACTCTTTTGTAGTCTTTTCGTGTTGCAGATATGTTCAGGATCGTATTGGATTTTATTGCATATTTGGAGCATTCATTCAAGATCAAGAAGTCAATAGCAGTCCAAGTCAACAGAAGTCAACAGAATTGGTCAAACCCTTAATGCAGAACACTTTGGACAAACATTTTATACAAGGGACTTTAGGGAGGCAGCAGCTTCGAGAGAGAAGCAACCAGTAGCTGCTCACGGAGGTTGCCGGAATCTACTGTTCATCCGATTTACTGTTCATCGTAGTTACTGTTCACTGTTCACTGTTACTATTCACGGCCGGAAAACACTATCACGCGGTTTTTCATTCTAGTTCAATTTCGTGTACTTTAACTCATTGTAGTGTACTGAACTGAGTTATGTTGCATTCAATGGATGTTATGAGTAGCTAAGCTCAAACTCAGTTTGGGGATTTATATTGCAACACTTGGTTTCAGGTTAATGAACACATGATTTGAGCTATTGATTTACTGCCTCTCGACTTCTATGAACTGAATGCTTGATTATCAATTTAGTATAGCTTAGCAGTGAAGCTAGGTTGGTACCCATTGCATTATAGTCGACTGAATTGCATTGTAGCTAAGCCTAGCGGTGGAACTAATTTGTGGTGTTATCGAGTAAATATTGAACATGTTTGAAAACCTAACGGTTAAGAAAAGGTAGAACACTGATTGTGAGGTACCCATTGCATTATACTCGACTGAATTGCATTTTAGCTAAGCCTAGCGGTGGAACTAATTTGTGGTGTTATCGAGTAAATATTGAACCTGTTTGAGAACCTAGCGGTTAAGAAAAGGTAGAACACTGATTGTGACAGTATACATTAGTTGATGCATGTTGTTTGATCGATGATAACTAGTTTGCAGTGTATATCCCCAGACTGATATTCTCTGAATTGATATCCTCAGTGTTTTCATTTCTCTATGACTAGCATTAGAACTCTTTCTCACTTGCCCTCTTTCGGTTCGACCCTACTTAACGTTATCTAGTGTTAACAGAAGTTATAAATACAAATTTGAGGCGCACAACGACGCGCTGTCATTCACTGAAACACAAAAACACAGAGAACTACCTTCTTCGACCTCTACTTTAGTTGTTGCTCTCCCGGCGACGGTGCCAAAAATTGACGGCAGGTCGTTGTGTGCGCTAAGTTTACACTCGACTCATGGTGAAGCGATGACTTGGGGCTGTTGGCCCGTTCCCTTCAGGAAAAGGTCTCTTGATCACCGATCGGACTCCAGCAGCACTGTTCACTCTGCGCCAGCGACACTGTTCACTGAAACACAAAAACACAAAAAACTACCTTCTTCGAACTCTACCCCAGTTGTTGCTCTTCCAGGCGACGGCGCCAAAATTTGACGGCACGTCGTTGTGTGTGGCAAATTTACACTCGACTCATGGCGAAGTGATTACTTGGGGCCGCCGGCCCGTTTTGCTCACCAAAAGGTCTCTTCATACGGCAGCACTGTCCACCGCTGCGCCGGCGACACTGTTCACTGAAAAACAAAAACATAGAAAAACTACCTTCTTCGAACTTTACCTCAATTGTTTGTCTCCCCTGCGATGGTGCCAAAATTTGACGGCACGTCGTTGTGTGCGCCAAATTTACACTCGACTCATGGCGAAGCGATGACTTGGGGCCGCTGGCCCGTTCCGCTTAAGAAAAGATCTCTTCATCATCGATCGGACACCGGCAGCACTGTCCACCCCTGCGCCGGCGACATTGTTCACTAAAACACAGAAAACTACCTTCTTCGAACTCTACCTCAGTGGTTGCTCTCCCTGGCGATGGTGCCAAAATTTGACGGCACGTCGTTGTGTGCGCCAAATTTACACTCGACTTATGGCGAAGTGATGACTTGCGGCCGCTGGCCCGTTCCACTAAGGACAAGATCTCTTTATCACCGATCGGACTCCGGCGGCACTGTACACTCCTGCGCCGGCGACACTGTTCACTGAAACACAAAAACACAAAGAACTACCGTCTTCGAACTCTACCTCATATGTTGCTGTCCCCTGGCGACGGCGCCAAAATTTGACTGCACGTAGTTGTGTGTGCCAAATTTCCACTCGACTCATGGCGTAGCGATGACTTGGGGCCGCTGGGCCGTTCAACTCTGTAAAAGGTCTCCTGATCACAGATCTGACTTCGGCAGCACTGTTCATCCCTGCGAGGGCGACACTGTTCACTGAAATACAAAAACACACTAAACTACCTTCTTCGAACTCTACCTCAGTTGTTGCTCTCCCTGGCGACGGAGCAAAAATTTGACGACACGTCGTTGTGTGCGCCAAATTTACACTCGACTCATGGCGAGCTATGACTTGGGGCTGCTGGACCGTTCCGCTTGGGAAAAAGTCTCTTCATCACCCATCGGACTCCGGCAGCATCGTTCACCACTGCGCCGGCGACACTGTTCACTGAAACACAAAAATACAGAATACTACCTTCTTTGAACTCTACCTCAATTGTTGACCTCCCCAACAACGGAGCCAAAATTTGACTGCACGTCGTTGTGTGCGCCAAATTTACATTCGCCTCGTGGCGAAGCTATGACTTGTGGCTGCTGGCCCGTCGCTCAGGAAATGGCCATTTGATCACCGTTCGGACTCCGGCAGCACTGTACACCCCTGCGCCTGCGACACTGTTCACAATAACACAAAAACACCGGTAACTATCTTCTCCGAACTCTACCTCAGTTGTTGCTCTCCCCGGCGAACGTGCCAAAATTTAGCGGCACGTTGTTGTGTGCGCCAAATTTACACACGACTCATGGCGAAGGTATGACTTGGGGCCGCTGGAATGTTCTGCTCAGGAAAAGGTCTCTTCATCACCGATTGGACTTCAGCAGCACTGTTCACCCCTGCGCCGGCGACACTGTTCACAAAAACACAAAAAACTACCTTCTTCAAACTCTACCTGAGTTGTTAATCTCCTCGACTATGAAGCCAAAATTTGAATGCACGTCGTTGTGTGCGTTTAATTTACACTCGACTCATGGCGAAGCGATGACTTGGGGCCGCTAACCCGTTCTGCTCAGGAAAAGGTCTCTTGATCACCGATCGGACTCCGGCAGCACTGTCTACCCCTGCGCCGGCGACACTGTTCCTTGAAACACAAAAACATAAAGAACTACCTTCTTCAAACTCTACCTCATATGTTGCTCTCCCCGGCGACGGCGCCAAAATTTGACTGCACGTTGTTGTGTGCGCCAAATTTACACTCGACTCATGGCGAAACGATGACTTGGGGCCGCTGGCCCGTTCCGCTCTGGAAAATGTCTCTTGATCACCAATTTGACTCTGGTAGCATTGTTCACCCTTGCGTCGGCGACATTTTTCACTAAAACACAAAAAAGAAAACTACCTTCTTCGAACTCTACCTCTGTTGTTGCTCTTCCCAATGACAGTGCCAAAACTTGACGGCACGTCGTTGTCTGCGCCAAATTTACACTCGACTCATGGCGAAGCGATGACTTGGGATCGCTGGCTTATTAAAAGGTCTCTTGGTCACCGATCGGACTCCGGCAGCACTGTTCACCCTTGCACCAGCGACACTGTTCACTGAAACACAAAAAACATAAAAAAAATACCTTCTTCGAACTCTACCTTAGTCGTGGCTCTTCCCGGCGACGGTGCCATAATTTGACGGCACGTCCTTGTGTGTGCCAAATTTACACTCGACTTATGGCAAAGCGATGACTTGGGGTCGCTGGCCCGTTCCGCTCAGGAAAGGGTCTCTTAATCACCGATCGGACTCCGACAGCATTTTGCACCCCGCGCTGCGCGACACAAATCCCTGAAACACAAAAATTTAAAAAAATTACCTTTTTCGAACTCTACCTCAATTGTTGCTCGACGGTGCCAAAATTTGACGGCACGTCATTGTGTGCCTGAAACGCTATGGTTATAGTTGTAGTATAAATACTAGTCCAATCACGGTGTTCAAACAATATTTATTATCCGAGCGACCTCGAGTCGAACCCAAGAGAAAAGCCTAGATTAGTCTAAAGCTAGCTAGTAATGCCTAATGCAAGTCTACTAAATAAAATGGGGGGTTTTTCCTCTAAGTGAGGTATCTCTAGTGAATACTAAAGACAAGATGAAATATGGTCTAAGAAGTAAATAATAGAGAAAACGTAGTCGACATCGTATTTCACTCCTAGGTCATGCGATTAGCAACACAAAACTTGTCTAAATCATGAGTAAATTCGAGTGATGGTTCTAGGCTAAGGTATCACACATTCTAATTTCAACTCTCGCTCCTTCTCTAGAATGGGAATAATACCTAAATAGTACGGTTCTCACACTCTCGCTCTATTGAACCGCGTAGAACAAAAGTCTCCTAATCTCAACCTCTCGGTCTATTGATAGTTAATTAAAGTCGCTCAATACTTAGCCTAGTGGAATGCGTATGTCACTCTCGCGCACACACGCAACCTAAAGTAATCATGCTTGATCTCATAAACAACCTAAGGTAAACTCTCATTCCATCCCTAGGTGTTTTATCAATTCATACTCACTTAGGTATTTCGTCAAACACTTGGTGTGCACAAAATTGATATGAAGAACAAGCATAAGAATCTTCAACCAAACTTCACTCATATAGATAAAAAGACAAGTCTTGCATTACAATCAAACCTAAGAGATCCATAAGGATCCCAACTACTGAACAACTACTCACTCATGGTGAGTTTGAAACAAACGTGACATTTAATTGAAATTGTTCACCAGTTGGATGCAAGGAAGTAGTGGTTGAGTAGAGGGTTGATGTAGATTCTTTAATTGCGTAAGTCTTCCTCCAATCCTTGACAATTCTTCAAGTTCTCCCGGAGAATTCGTCTAGGGTTTCCGTTTTGGGAAGAAGCCCTTCTAATTTTACATCTCATTCTATTTATACCCTTTGAAGATTTCCAAAATTTACCCGCAGTGCCCGAATCACTTGGTTTGGTCAAGCCTTAATGAACTGATTCGGACAGAGGGTCCGAATCAAATACTCAGAGCTGTGTCGGGCTGGCCAAATCACTTTTCCCTGGCGGAATCATTTTCTGATTCGGTCAACCCTAATTTGATTCGGTCAAACATCCTTATGGAGCTAAGATGATTGGGGCACATCCTGGGCGAATCACTTTCTGATTCGGCCGAATCATATACCCAGTGGGTTTTCTACTTGGGCGAATCGATTTCTTCTGGCCGAATTCTTTTCTGATTCGGTCAAACTCTATTTGATTCGGTCAAGATCCTTGTAGAGCTAAACTGATTCGGTCAGCTCGCTTCTTCCGTGGCCGTATCACTTTTTGATTCGGTCAACCTCATATGTGATTCGGTCAAACCAGTCAAGTTCTCCCCTAGTCAAGTTGATTCGTGTAGCTGAGGGTGATACGGCCAAGCTGGTGGGCGAATCACTTTTTGATTCGGCCAAATCACTTTTGTAGCTTCCCCAATCTTGCTGTTTTTGATCTTGTTCGACTGAAAATCATCCAGATTTTCTTCGGGCCACTTCATATCGTGTAATACATATTTTATACATATTTTAAACCTGAAATGGACAAAGAAAGCATCAAATGACTTTATAAAAGAGCAGAACAAACAATAAGTAAGGAGAAAAATATGGACAAATATAAGGTTATTTGTCCGCTTATCAAAACACCCCACACTTAAGTCTTGTTCGTCCCGAACAAGTATATGCATAAGTCAAGCGGAGAGCAAGATGCTAGATCATATATGACAGTATCAAAGCACGTAGCAAATCTTACGCACATAAAACACATCCAACCCCTAGACACGTAACATAACATGAAAATAACTAAACAAAGAAAACTAATCTACTCCTAACTCATTGTCGTAGGAATCACGGATGCATTCCGCGTATGCATGATCGCGCGTCGTTGTACGCGTCAAATTAATCCTTCCTTCTCCACTTAGTATAGCGGCTAAGTCAGGGTCGATCCCACAAGGAGCAAGCAGACTCGTTCAACTAGTAACCTACAACTTACGAGAATTGGGTTGTGAGTGATTGGGTTGCGCAGGTGCACGAATGAACAATAGTGAAAGCAGAATTTGCACTAGACGTGCGCAGGCAGTAGAGATTAAGTACTATGACTATGAAAAGTATCGGTAAAGACAATCCTCTATGAATGTATTCCTTATCATCGACTCTAAACGTCTATAGTTCGATTCACTGAAGTTAGTATCCGGTCAAGGCTTCCTAACATGTGCGCATGTTCCGATCAAAGTCCATGAGCTATTAATTCTTCAAACTAGTCTAAGCAGCTACGAATCCTGTCACAGTAGCAGCTGATTATCCTAGCGCGTTACTCCTAGTTGTCACCGTCAAGCTACCAACTAGTTTAACATATAACAACAAGTAGTAAGAGTAAGATTGCGGTTCAAGGCTTCCCCTACTCATGCAACTAGCTGTCAACCGTGTGCACAGAATTAATACAAGCAAACAAACTATGCATTAAGCACAAGTCTCAAAGGAAATACTTCATAGAATCATGCCCAACCGATACAAAGTGTTTAGCTAGACATGTTAGTTGTAAACATCATAGAAATAGTAAATAAAAGCTAAAGTGTCCAAGGAAACAGTAACAAGCAGGTGCGTGCAGGTTGCTGTGTCTCGGTTCGCGCAGTCGGTTGGCGCAGGTCCTCGCAGCAGCTCGTGTGTTTTTCAGTTCTGGCTCTCTCTCGTGTATTGTTGTTCAAACCCTAGCCTTCCTCTCTTTATACACTGCTTGTGAGGCCCGTGACACTCTTGGCAACTTCCAAATCCTAGGAGATTTTGTAGGAATATGGTGTTCAAGATTTGGAAATACCGCTACCCTGCGCATGGCTCACTGCGCATGTTGGTTAGCGTACCGCAGTCTGAATCTGCCACTTCCTATCCTGTTTGTGCTGCTAGCTCCGCAGGCTGTGTGTTGCGCTCCTTAAACGCGCCTATTAGCGTGTATCCTACTTAGGCCCTTGTTTTGTCCTGGAATATAAAAACACCGGAAACCAGTAATCTTGTACACAAAATAATGCAAACAAGCACAACGTTAGGATCTAAATAGTGCGTATAAATAGGCTCTATCAAACCCCCCCCCCCCCACACTTGCCCTTGTTCGTCCCGAACAAGCACTCAAGCACGGATACAATTACCTCTCTGGTGTCTAGCGCACAGTCTTACACTCAGGCGCGATCTGCACAACCGCTCACCTTGCGTTGCTCTGTCACCTGCGCGCACCTGCCTTCAACAGTTTTAATATAACAATTTCGAAAATCGTTACCTCTCAGCTGGGATGGAAGTTATTTCGGATGGCTGGGAGATAGCTCTTCATAGGCTCCGGGTTGTCAGTCTTTACTTCGAGTACGGGTATATGGTTAATTGCGCAAGTTTCTTCCGGTGCGTGATTCTTTCGCGCACTCCCTGGGAACTCGAGCCTTCTTGATGATTTTCTTGTGAACTTGCGCATGCTGGTTTCTTTAGCGCATATCATCTGCTGGTGTTTTTCTTTTTGTACAGCTTTATCTACGGTTCCTATGTTCCCAGAACGGTTCCAGTCTCGGCCTTCGGATAGCAGCTATAGAACAACGCTCCGCTCTCCCTCCTTGATCTATTTGCGCAGGTCAGCGCACGCGTTTACACCCGCGCCCGCCTTCCCTTGCTCGACTTCCAGAGGAAAGGTGGTCTGTTTTCCCACCTCGCCACGCTTTGGGTATTCGCCTTCGGCATCTGCGTGGCTGAGCGCGCTCTATTGTTCCGAAAGTCGCGAAGCACCGGCCTCCACTAGCGCTCTCAACCATATACCTTACCTTCGAAGCAAAAACGACTAACCGCCTCTCTAGAGCTTTTCTGTCAACTCCACATCCCCTGTATATCCCAACTAATAGGGGCAGAAAAATCGAAAAAAATATACTAAACAGTTGATAGCAGCGCATGCAAACCCAGTACCCAGAACTCCAAATGGTGCGGACGAACTCGGTGCGATTTCAAACCTAGGGCAACTCCTCTATCGCACAAAACCCTAACTGAATCGGCTCAAACTGAAGGGAAGGGTTACCTGGCGTATGTGCGACGGTAAGCTCCTCAAATCTTTCTGGACGTAGGCCTGATTGATTGTCGGTCGATGAGCGGAGGCTGAGGGCAGGGGTTTTCTTGCAACGGTCGACTGTGAAAATGCTAAAATTTTTCTAAGTCCTTGCCTTTTATACCCCCTGTCTGGCGCATCTGTTCTGCGCACTGAATTTGCGCACTGACCTGCGTACTGCTGCGTGACTAAAAACTGCAAGTCCTAAACTAGCTAAAAACACTACAAAACTATATAAAAAAACGTGTAAAAATAAAACGTGTCGGGTTACCTCCCGACAAGTGCCTTTGTTTAACGTCGTTGGCTCGACCATACCTCGTTACTTGCTTAAAAGTGCGCCAGTGACCGCCCCACTCTTGCTCCTGAGTGACCCCGCGCTCGTGTGTGCGTTGCGTTCTTCTTAGTCCTGCGCAAAGGATCGGAAGGGTGGTTAGCGTGGTTAATATCATGTGACAAATCATAAGTAACGAGGTTAGTTAATGAGGGAGAAGAAATATGAGCAATACTTCCCAGTTCTCCCTCAGGTGCATCTGGTGGCGACTCTGGCGCAGCAACCTGCGCATCTTCTATTTCTGGCTCTGCCAAGTCAACTTCACGCGCTGTGTCATCCCAAGGTTCTCCTAAATACTTTTTGACTCTCTGCCCATTAACCTGAAAACGATGCTGGTGCTCATTTTCTAACTCGATTGTTCCGTAAGGGAAAACCTTGGTAACCGTGTATGGTCCCGTCCATTTGCTGCGCAGCTTCCCAGGCATTAGCTTGAGGCGTGAGGAGAATAATAGTACCTGGTCTCCTAGCTCAAAGGTGCGTCTGAGGATGTTTTTGTCGTGAAATGCCTTCGTGCGCGCCTTGTAGTCGCGCAGCCCCTCATATGCATCTAGGCGCAGCTCCTCTAATTCGCTTAGCTCAAATGCGCGCTCCTTACCAGCATCGTCTAGGTTCAGATTGCAAACGCGCAATGCCCAGTATGCCTTGTGTTCCAACTCCACTGGCAGGTGGCACGCTTTTCCATAAACCAATCGAAACGGTGAAGTCCCAATCTGTATGCCCACAGCGCATCGTCAAGGCGCTGGCTCCAGTCTTTGCGTGACGGTCTCATAGTTTTCTCCAGGATGCGCTTGATCTCTCGATTGGAAACCTCGGCCTTCAATGCTTCAGCTGATTCATAGCCTTCCTTAGCCAGTGTTGCTTCGCTTTTTTCAGAGCTTCTTGCATTGGTCCCTTTCTTTCTTTCAGGGCAATTCCTCCTGAAGTGGCCCTCTTTATGACAGAAAAAGCATTTGAATACCTTGGAGTTGCTGTTTTGTGACCCAGTGTTTCCCGGCTTCTGTTGCTGCTTAGACTTCATAGACTTCTTCTGAAATGGCTTCTTTTGAGACCTGCCTTCAGCAACAAGTCCATCAGCTATTTCTGCAGTTGACTTTGCTTCAAGCTGCTTTTGTTTAAGTGCTGCCAAGACCTCTTCGAAGCTCAAGGTTTCCCTTGAATACTTCATAGTTTCCACGAAAGTTGCAAACGCAGTCGGCAAGGAATTCAAGATCATTATAGCTTGATTTTCATCCTCAATCTTGACACCAATATTCTCCAAGTCAATGACAATTTTTGCAAAATCCTCAAGATGATCCTCTACTGACTTGTCAGCATCCATCTTGAACCCAAACAGCTTTCCTTTCAGGTAGACTCTATTTGTCAGAGTCTTCGTCATATACAGCTGCTCCAGTTTGAGCCACACCCCAGCTGCTGTTTCCTCCTTGGCCACTTCCCTCAGTACTTTGTCGCCAAGATGAAAGATTACGGTGCTATACGCAAGCTCCATTAAATCTTCCTTTTCTTGAGCCGTCAGAGTTGCTAGCAGTTCATTTGGACCCTTCAGAGCTTTCGCAATCTTCATCTGAACAAGTATAGCTTTCATGCGTTGTCTCCAAAGTGCGAAATCCCCTTTGCCATCAAATCGGTCGAGCTCCACCTTGGCTGACACCATCCTTGCAATTGATTGGCTCTGATACCAATTGTAGAGCTTGACAACGGATCTTGCAAGAATAGAATTGATGGACGAAGCAATTGACACAAATTTTTACCCTCGTTCGGTCACCAGTGAGGCGACCTACATCCAGCACAAGGACAGCTTTATTATGAACGGATTACAAACATACAACTTTGCTCCTCTCCGAAATCGCCTATGCTACCTTCACTAGCCTTGAAAACCTATCCAGCGAACTCAATTACAGCAAAGCTTCTCTTTGAACCTAAAGCCCCAAATCTGGAAAACTCACTCAAGCAAAGCAACTGACTCTGTAATGCGCCTCTTTTGTTTTTATATCTGTTGGTGCAAAAAATGCTGTCGTTCTATTAACTCGAATTCCTTTCCTTTACTTCAAGCCCAAACGACGCCGCATCAATAAAAACAGAATTCCCGCATTAGCCCTCGCAGCTTTCTTCCTCCAGCTTCTGCTCTCAACTCCCATAAAACAAAAGAAGCAGCTTATACATCTCAGTAACATTTTCCAGAAAATTCTAGAACCAACCTACATCTTATTTGGCTCCACCGTGTTTTTCCTTGTAGCTCTTGAGAATATTTCCCAAGTTAATGTCAAAATAAAGCAAAATGCTACATGAATGTTGTCATTTGTACTGGACTGGGTATAAAGGCCACTGTATTACAGTTTTGAGGAGCAAACAATTTTGACATGCTCACAGATGCTGCTACGATGCAATTTTGTTCTGCTTTACTATCTCTGAACACGACCAACCACAACTGTGATATCGTCAAGTTTTCCACCTGTTTTGTAAAACATTCAGACAGATATCAGCAAAATAAAACACATGTCGCAAATAAAGGCAAAACAATCTCTGTACCTGTTAACTTCACTCCTAAGACTTTCTTCCAAGATGGAACATCAAAACCCTGTGCAGGCAACAAAGCAATACTTTGTTTTACGCAATACACTAATTGATGTTATGCATTCAGTCTTGAGACTGTCTAGTAGTGACATACCCTGCCCCTCGCCTCAATTATGTATGGGGAATCGAATTTAGAGTCAGTTGAGTGAGCATTGGCTAGGATCGCCAGCGCCTTTGCTGAGACAATGTGCGCACATCTTAGTCAGAAAAGTAAAGAACAGTGTTATATTTTGTCCTCGAGGGAAAGTTGAGACTAAAAATACTGTTAGTAAACCATACCAGACTCAGCAACGTCACTTTGCTGGGAAACTACTGTAACTATCTCCTGGTCAAACACATTATCAAAAAGACCATCTGAACCCACAACCACCGTATCTCCCTCCAACAGATTCACACTGCAAACCTGATTTAATAACCATATAATATTGTGTTAACCCACAGAGACATCAAACACAAGGCATTACTATGGACTTGTCCAGTCCCCCATTAAGAATATCCATAATACCCTTCGAATATTGAAAATAATCCTCATACTTACACCAACAAACAGTATTATAAGACGGTGCACATTTTTCTCTGACTGAAATAATAGACATACTACATCTCTTTGTAATTTATTTTGATATTGCAACTTAGAAAAGGAGAATTCTAATATATGTTAACTTCAGCAGTTCAAATACATAGAGGCTCATATAAATGTCGTACCATGGCATCCAGGTATGTTTGGCCAACAATTTCTGAGCTTAACTGATACGGACAGTCAAAATAATGTTCCTGCGGCGAGGTAGTGAAAACCATTTGACCTGCAAGTGTCATGAGACCAGATGATAATTTTAATCCAACTGAAAACGATTCCAGGTTATAGATATGGTTGTTTAACATTAGTACTGCTAGCAACCTTTACGAATGATACGTAGTCCGCAATCTCCCACATTGGCAATTTTCAAAGTTCCATTCCTCTCCAGCATTGCAACAATTCTACTCACCAAATAATAATCTTGGTCAACTGGAACGTGAGAGCGGTCAATAAGGACGATAGCTTGGTTGAGGGACACTAAAGAGGGAGAGATACGTACACGGTGGCTGAACCCTTGGAAGATGTCCCCGCATGTGCCTTCTTTATGAGAATCTGAGGATCATCGCTAGCCTGAGTATACATGTAAGTGAATTTTCAGCACTGACAAGCAATAAAAAGCGCAACGCAGATTGAAGACATACTCAGTACCATAATTACCTCGCCATCACCTACAAATTTTGAAGCACTTGCTAGCAGTTCCTTGGGGAACAATGAAGGGTCAACATTCTGTTCGGCCCACCTGCAACGGTTCAGGGTCTTAGAAATGAAAGGTGGTTCGTATCATGTACACATCAAAATAAGTAAATGGATATCCTTACCCTGAGACTCCATCTGCGACAGCAATAACGCCCCCATTATAGCTGCTCACAAGGAACGCATCTTCCCCACCTCTATCCACCTTCAGATACGCAGCTCAGAAAAATTACCAATAAAATGAAATGCATAGTCCTCACTCCTCAGCGAAGTATTAGTCAATGAACGAGGTTATTCATAGATAAAAAAAGATTTGATAAGCAACCTTCTTTGGATGTGGAATGATGTGGGTCCCAACATTGAAAAACAGCTCCTGCCTACATAAGCAGAATTATGAACTCCTGCCATCTCCAGCCGCATGTAAGCAAACCATAGTCAATAATATCATCCAAGCATACCTGATTGGTTTCATGTCGGTATCAGACAGGGCGCAAGAAATGAAGCCCTTCTTCCTCGGGATTGAACACGCCAAACTGGGAAGGAGCTGAGGAGCGTGGGAGGAGGCCCTGAGGCTGAGTGTGGGGAACGCCATTCAGAATCAAACTTGTTTAGTTCTCTGACGTCGTACAGATGGTTGCAGAGAGGAGGAGATTCTTCCAGTGGCTCTTGTTTGAAGAGAACATGGTACCACTACCACCAGAAGTTACTTGTTCAGGAAAATGGATCACTACAAGTGGAGAGGGCCGTAGTGTAATTATATGAAGATTGTGGGGTCGGATTACAATTTATAATAATATTGTAATCAGCTCTCTTCGGCTTCACTTTCTTATGAGGAAGTGGAACAGAAGAACCAGAAGACTCGTCCGTCTCGCTCCGAATTCGAGACAATGAACTTCAGACCAGCTTCTGTTGCGATTCCTCAGGAAGGTATATTATGACATCCCAATTTCTTTCGTCGTGTTTGTTACTCAACGATTCAATGTTGGATCTGATTGCAGAGAACAGCGACACCGATTCGAATCCTGATGAAGAATACTACCAGCCGATCTCTGCCTTCGAGGAAGACGGCGAGTCCGAAATAGGTTTCAGCGCCGACGGAGAGCAGGCGGAGAACGGAATCTCGTCGATCGATATCAACGGCGGCGACAGCTCGGAAGAGGAAGAGGTTTCTGACTCGGAGATACTGAGAGCGTTCAGCGAAGATGAAAGTAGGAGAAGCGCTCCGCTGCCGGCTGATACAGCGATGAGAGTGATGGAGGCGATGCGCGGAGTGTCGTTCGCTGGAACGGCCCCCGATTGGGCTGGTCAGGTTCCCGAGGATCAGTGGATTCATCAGCTCAGGAGGATGAGAGACTCTTGATGATTTTTCATTCAACCCAAGCCTTTTATATTACCCGTCTTTGATGTACGAGTAACAAACAATGAAGCAATTTTCCATGTTTTGCAATCGAAGCCTATTTTGAATGGAATCAACAAGCAGTGAGTTCTGCTTTAAGCTCCCCCATTCTCAGTACGTGCAGCCCTGTTTTACTCTCTTCACAATTCCAGCTATAAGGGCATATGGGTGGCCTTCTCCTTCAGCAATCGATTGATCCGTGAGAAGAATTGTTTGGCGAGGAAGAACGTGCTTCGAGGATTGCTCATCAAGGAAGCCAGGAAGAAATTGTTGGGCGCGTCGATCTGGGCAGGGAAAGGAGAGATGCGACTGGAATGTACAGCCCAATGAAGAAATTGGAAACTTCAGCGCTCGCTCGTGATCGACTGGTCTTCGATCTGGAGAAGACAAAAGGAGAAGCTGTCGATCTGGAGAAGACGAAGCTTCTCCTTAATTTTGTTTTTTGTTTTTTAAAATGTTAATATTTAATTTATAATGTTATTTATAATATTTAATATATAATAATTTAATTAGCATATAATTATTAAAATTATTGATGACGGATTGAATTATATCAGTAATAAAAACATCTTACGATTACATTATGCTTCATCAGTTTCCATATACCAATTATGTTTCATCAAATCATTTTGATGTTCAGTGTGAAGATAAGCAGAATGAAGATTTGCAAGGCGTTTACCAAATACTGCAGATTGGTGAGTTCTTTCAACTGGATCATGACGAATTCGACTACCAATTTGATCGGTTAGCCCATCATATACGATAAAGGCATTGAGTGGATTATGTGGATCTTCTTCTTCAACTTCAACAAACTCCTCCTCGACAAATTCGTCCTCGACAATCATGTTATGTATTATAATGCAAGCTAACATAATTGTTTTCAACACACTTTTCTTGTGACACATACCTGCATGTCGTAGTATTGCCCACCGAAATTGTAAAATTCCGAAACACCTCTCTACATCCTTCCATTATGATTTTTGTTTTTTTGCAAATAATTTTTCAGTTTCACTTTGAGGATTACGAATTATTTTCACAAACGAGGAGTACATTGGATAAATTTCGTCAGCTAAATAATAAGTGTTGCGATACGTGCTTCCATTTACTTTGTATGTCACCTGAGGGGTGAGTTCTCCAAGATATGGATCGAATATATCTTATTAGTGCAGGGCATTTGATATCATTTTGTGATCCCGGCATACCAATGAAACTGTGCCATATCCAAGTATTATACGATGCTACAACTTCCAAAATAATTGTTGGACGACCCTTACGACCTGAATAGGATCCTTGTCATGACGTCGGACAATTCTTCCATTCCCAGTGCATACAATCTATACTTCCTATCATACCTGGAAATCCCCGTTGTTCAGCCCTTCATAACAGTCGAGTTAAGCCGGCCTCATTTGGAGAGCGCAGATAGCGACCTTTATAATGTTCAACTACCTGACGACACCACATCTTGAAACATTGGAGAGTTGTTGATTCCCCATTCGTGAGATCTCGGCACACTGATCTGCACATGAACCGTATGCTAACATTCTTATAGCAGCGGTCATCTTCTGTTCGGGAAGAAGGCCAAGAACTCCAGCGGCATCGCTTCTTTGATGCCAGTGCGCATCATGATTACAAAGTTTAGTCTTTATACGATTAAAGAGAGTACTTCTCATACGATACCTTCGACGAAAATCTTCTTCTGGAAAAATTGGCCGCTCAATGAAGTAATCCTCTAGCAGATTCTGCCCCCTTGGCCCCTGTTGTATGGGTCAATTTGGGTGTCGACGAGGTCTCGCCTCTTCTTCTTGTACACCAAGTGCCGCTACGGCTACCGCATCCATAACAAAGGAATTACTCATCTCATTCATTTCTGTCATTCTTTGTTAGAATGCTTGAAAACTCTCATCAAAATTGAATGGATGCATTATGTAGCTATGAGAATGAAGAAAGCAAGAACACTGAAATAGACAAGAAGATTGATGGTGTGATTTTATAAAATTTGTGAACCTAATTTTGTAGAGATTTGGAATTTATCCTCAATTACACGTGTTTTGTTATAATTAATCAAAAATCTTATCGCAGTCTTAGAGCAATAATTCCCTAAAATTTAAAAAAATTAAATATTTTCGAAAAATTTATTTTATTCTGTGAATAGTAAGAGAAATTTCTCATGGAGAATGTCATAAGTGCATAAATTGTATAAAATGGTGTTACTGTTTGATGAATAGTAACAGAAATTGCTCCGAGAGAACTTTCTCCTCGAGAAAACGGATGCGGATGCTCTAACCTGTTTCATTGACTTGTGACAATCAGTTTTGAGTTTCTTCTACTTTTATGGGAGCATATAAACAAGCATGTGCCCAATCGCATGCCCAGTGACAACACAACCGCTGCTACTCCAATTTATCTTTACCTCCAACTCTTTTGAACAAACAAGTTTTCACTGTTGATTCTCGTTGAACAGGGGACGCCAACTTCAGTTATGACATGTTAAGCATATTGAATAAATGCTTCTAAGAACACTTTGTCAGTTGGCTCATACCTGACATGCCAATATCTTCTCCATTGTTTCAAAGGTCTGAATGTGGCTGCACATCAACATTGGTTATCACAAGTATTCTTGGACTCCTGATGTATTTTGCTGCAAGTGCCGCTTCCAATCTTGATTCTTGACACAGCTGCTTCCATGAATCTGGTATGGAAAGCACTAGCAACAGCTAGCCAAACCTTAAGATTGTTTAAGAAAGTATTTGAGTGTTATGCCAGAGAAAGTGGCACTGAAGATATAATTATCAGGAAAAGAAACGATACTCACTGTCATACGACCCTTGAATGATTTTGCCTGCGCTTCAAAAGCTTCACATCTCCTGAGACTGCATAATTTCCCTGCATAGATTCGACCATTTATATTATAACATATAAATTGAAGACAAAGGATCAATGCGTACAGTGCACGAGTAATTTGCAATTCGAACTCTATTAGCCTCATCAACTTCTTCATTGGCTGCATCACATAATAGTTGTACCTTTTCTGAATCTAGCCCAGTGACGCTAATAATGGCACTTTGGGAAGCATCTGAAGCATCCTAAAAATTAGAAGAAAATTAGCATGCAGTCCATTAGTATTAACAATGGAATGGCAATGTGCCTAGCGTGGAATGTTACCTGCACGGCTTTTCGTCTCAACTTCACGAGCTTGAGTCCATCTTCGAAGCGGACATATGAAAACAATATATGAGTTCAATGGATAGGCCCCATGAATTATTTTTGAAAAAGAAAAAAAAGAATAAAGCACGAGCACAAACAATCCATACTGTGCTATGGTGTACCATAGTTTCTCCATCCAAACAAGTCAAGAAACAAGAACAATGTCATCAAGGCATGGACTTTACCTAAATGTGACAGACAAAATGCAAGTGCAGTGTATTCTCCCAAGCTCAAACCACAGGTTACATCTACAGAATCAAAAATACTTTGACCACCTTCACGAACTCTGAGTAAACTCCACCACAGCAAGGCTAGTTTAGTGAGCTGGCTGCAGAATGCGTACACGGTGAATTATACCATGTTAATTACTGTAACAGATTAGGTGCATTATAAGGCAATGTACGTCTGGAACTCCTGGAATCTTTACCTGGCTGATTACAGTTGAATTAACTGTTCTTTGGGCCCATTTACACACATCCAAAAGATCAAACCTACATGCAATAAAAAGCTTATCCACCTAGTTCTATAAACTTATAATCTGTCATTCATAAAGCTTGTAATCCCTCACTCGTACACAATCAAAGCTTCACTCCAATCAGTGCTGCAGGTCAACATCAGATTGCACAGCAGTTAAATTCCGGAAGACAAACCCAAATTTGCGATTCCCAACTTAGTGTGAATATGAAATGCAAACCTATCCGGGGAACGAAAAAGCCGAAGACGAGGAAGCACGAGATCCAGCGGAGACGCTCATAGAAACCATATATCGGTCGGGGAAAGAAGCGCCGGAGCCGAACTTAGCAGGCAGGATTAAGGAAGAGGAAGCGGGCATAGGGACGGAGGAGCAGCGGAGATGATCGCAAGGATGGTGAGAGCGAAATGGGATTCAAGGGTTTGCCAGAGAAGCATAAATAGACGAGGAAGGCGAAGGCAAGCATCCAGCTTTGTTGCTTTGCGGTTATTTGAATGAGAGGAGAGGTGTCGAGCGATCAGTGACTTATATTTCTGGGCCTAATAGTTAAACACCCTATCAGATGAAGAAAAGCCCAAAATTTAATCGGCACAAGGTTGCATAAGCATAACAAACCTGAAGAAGAATATGTCGTAATTTACTATGAAGCAAGTTTCACATCAGTATACTCATACTACTGCATAAATGATGATATGTGTGTGTATATACATACATACAGCCCGCGTTTCAGGTTTGTATTATTCAGGCTTCTGTCTGGACTCTCAAGGAGCTACTGCGATGAAGAAGCACACAAATACATGTGTATAAGACAAGACGCATTGAAAGTAGACTAATATACACATACATAAAAACCAACTAATATACAAAATCATTCATCATACCTTTGCCCAATTCATATATACTCTAAAGCTTGGAGCTCTGCATGCACATCATGCTCCCCCTTTAGTATTCTTGCTTTGCCATCTTGGATTTCAAGAACCTAAAACCCCAAGATTATTATGAAGGAAGTCGTAGAGAATATGAAAATACTCGGATTAAAGACATCTGTTGCCCAATTCGAATTTACCTCGGGTCTTGAGTTTAGCACTCCACTTGACATTCCTACATCAATTCGCCATATGCTGCAATTGTATTTGCTGCTAAGAAAGGGTTCTACATAAGATATCAACTTTCAACTGCATTGCAAAAACTAACATATGAAGAAGCTTAGATATACCAATTCACTCCAGATATTTGGGGTGTATGACCCACTACCATTCCCTTAGCACCTACTGCTTGCAATGTCTGTTCCAGAATAGTATGTATCTAATATTAACCACAAAATGTATCAGGCTCGTATCATGTGGAAAGACTTCCTCTCCTAATGTGAAATCACTAGACCTGGTAATAGTTATGAGCATAGAAAAAAGATACCAACATGGCATGACCAACGCCACGCAGAATGATATTGTACAGCGAATTTCGGAATAATAAAAGGGCCTTGCCTGCTCAATCTGATGATCCTCTAAATCAGAAGTATCTCTAGAGTATAAACGGCTCCAGACGACACTGTCATAGCCCCTGGTAGCAATGAAGGGGAAGGAAGGACTACTTTCACTCTCAGAGAGGCCTCTCATCCATTGAGATACTTCATTATTCATCCTCTCGATGCCATATGCAACTGCAGCATTACACTCTTATCATGCAATTTGAACAAAATGGATCAAAAAGTGATAGCCACCTACAAATGAGCCATTCCACTGAAAAGACTTCTTACCATGATGGGGAAGCAGACCACCGTGACAAAAAATCCAGTCATTGACTTTAAGGACGACAGGATTGTGTGCTAACTCACAAGATAATGGACCCCCTGGTCTAAGAAGAATTGACCTCGCTATGGCCCCCTTTTGCCTCTGTCCTAATGAACAGTAAAACCTCCCGTGAGTAATAAGAAAATAAAAGAAACCGCCATTTATTGTAGAGACCTATACAATTAGGTTTTAATTACAATAGAGAGTGAAAAGATTTCACTTTGAATTAGTCTACTGAATTACTGATGACAGCATCTAGAATGGTGCCATAAAGTACCTTCACTAAGTTCCAAGAGCCCCAGTTATGTTGCGAAATGTTCTCTTCTTTCCTGTGTGCACCCCGTATAGAATGCCAACTAATAAAAGCCTCCTCCCAATTATTATTACAGTCTACTAAATATTCTAAAAAAGCTGCACACTCATCAAAAGCTCCAGAATCGACATATCTGAAATCCCCTTCTACGTTCATGGTCTCATGGTTTCCATTAACCTACAACAGTAAAATATAACTTCCATGTTATTGGGGGGCAAAACATATTCTAGAGTCCAAAACTCACAACAAGAGCAAGATGCACATATAACAAATCCCAAAGAATTCTGCAGTGAACTTGGAGATAACAAGTCTGACCTATACACACCAAGTCATTAACCCTTCATGAAAGAAGTAGTAGTTTATGACAGTCAACAGTAAGATAATGTCACTGATTAAGAGACACAAATATTGCAAAGCTAGCCAGACACCTGAAAAACTGCACCACCAGAAGCCTTCGCTTGTACCTCCAACGAGTGCAATAAGGATAGAATTGCCAATTCATCCTCTCCCCGATCTAGGATATCCCCAAGCTGAATCAGCACCTAGTTAACAAAAAGATATGTTTAACACCATCGGATTCTATCCAACAATAAGAAGAGTTTCGTATTGGAAACCTTATCGATGGATACTGAATCAAGATGCATACCGTTTCTCCACCAGTCCATAAGTCTCTGCCATCTGAGCTCAAGACACCAGCAATTTCCAGGGCACACCTAGCTTGGTCGAGATCTCCATGAATATCTCCAACTACATCATATTAACGTTGACTATTTCAAATGTCTGAAAGGAAATGGTATTCAATCAACCCTCTCACTTCTTTCTCAACTTAAGACTAGAGCCCCATCATCATCCTTCGGTGAATTGAATTGAGTCCACCAATACCACAAATTATTTTGTTAGATGTTCATTCGTCACCAAGTTAACCCTTGAAAGTAAGGTCTGCCTAGACATCTCTCTTCTTAATCAAAGTGTATCAGGTTGAGTATAAGCACTTGAGAATTTATCCCGCATCCACTGATAAATGGAAGAGATGGTAGTATATCTAGACAATTTCAACATATCAAAATCACAAATCATAAAACGAACTTCGATGAACATGGTTCAAAAAGTAATAATCATGTTTACTACTGCTAGAAACGATTGCAATTAGTTCCTGCCCGCAATCGAGTTATATGAATAATAATAAATGCAGCGACTGAAAAAACCTGCGACGATCCGGCGACCAGGAGCAGAAACGAGAGTGGGCGGATTGCCGGATACGAGAATCGGCAAAGGTAAGGAAGCGGGTGGCGTAGTGTCAAGGGCCGCAGAAGTCGGAGCGTGGTGGGACAAAGGCAGGGAATTAAAAGCAATGGAAGCCATTCTGATTACACTCTTCTTCGACGGCAGCAGAGCATCCCAGTATAAGTGGATTTGTCTATCGATCGCAGGATTCCGCTCAGCCACAAAAACCAAAATTATAAATTCCGATTTTCAGTTTTATATATCCAAGTGCTGGGCTCGGGTAAAGTACCGGCCCATATACTATTTTGCCTTCTTCTTTTTTGTTATCTTAATAATCCAAACCCTAAAACAAAAGTGTCTATAAGAAAAATGGGTCTTAAAAGAAAATAAGACGCTGCTCGATACCAACTCTGCAAACAGAAAAGTAAGTCTCGTTCTCAGATTGAGTGGAGTATATATATGTTTAGGGCTGTCTTCAAACCCTTACTGATACATTTATAAACTCACTCACACCAGAAAATTAATTTGCGTCTCGGCTGACTTTGGAAAGTTGATTGTTGGATGGAGTTTGAGGTTTTATCTGTATGTTTTTATCTAATGCTATTTGTGCAGCAATGGAGGAGGATGGCTCGAGAAGAATGTCTAGCAGGACGCGAAAGGTTGCTTCCAAGATGACTGCTGCCCTTCAAAGCAGTGATAATAGAGCTCAGGTGTACATTCATTTTACTTGATATCTTGTAGCATAGCTGTTAGTAGGGATGTCAATTTACATGATAAAATAAATAAAACGATCTGATGTACTTCTTACAGGCCGCCCTTGCACGGCTAGACGCTCTGGAGAACGACAATGCTGGGTTGGAGACCGTTGAGGTCAATGATGATGATGAAGCTTCTCTTGATGATGATGACGATCTAGGTCCTATCTGCTTCACCATTTTATTTTATAGCTTGTGCCATGATGTAACTAGTTGGATCTGAGATTTATGATTGTTGTAAATTCTGATTGCAGGCTATGCACAAAAGAAGCAATTAAAGGGTACTAAACGCAAAACTCGGCAGGCAAAGGCACTTGAAAATGCCAGAAAGGCTCCACGGACTTTCCTGGAACTTCTACATGAAGTGATTTCATATGGTTTTGTGTTTGTATTATAAGATCTCAGTCAAGCTAGTCCTGCAATTCTTATAAGTTTCTTCGTCTCGTAGGAAAATCTTGAATCATCACCTCCTCATGTTCCCTCTTATCTGAGGGCTGCCGTTGGACCTCCTAGCTCTACCTCCCGTCGCCATTTCTGCACAGTGTGTGGATTTACAGCCAGTTACACTTGTGTGAGGTGTGGGGTGCGCTTTTGTTCAAGCCGTTGCCAAAACATTCATAACGATACTCGTTGCCTGAAGTTCGTTGCCTGATAAGTAAGGTACAAGGTACTGCTTTATACAAGTGTAATGCCTTATTAACTTTTTTAGTCCGAATGATGTGAATATGGTTTCATTTCTGATTCCCTGGTATTTTTTGCTCAAAGACCCATTACCACGTTTCTAAACGCAAAATAAGTAATACTTCAGATGTGTGCGTACTCCGCTATTTGTAGATTAAAAGGTAACATCATTTTTCTCGAATGTAAAGTGGTTTGCCCTTTAAAAATTTAGCACTTTATTGGTTAAGGGAGCCCAAAAAAAAAAATTGTTTAGGTTGAGTATGTTAAAAGTGTAAACTGCTTTGTCTTTGATTGCCCGAGGATCATTTTCATTACCCCCAATTCTCATACTAAGAGTAATAGCAAAACAATCATATTATATTATTTGAAGAATTGAAAATTCAAATGGGATTGTAGCCCCTGAATTACAAAGCACTCCAGTATAGGATATGCTAGATCTTGCTTTGCATAGATCTTTAAAGATCTAGACTCCAGCTAGTGAATCAAACAAAACCAAGATATAGCAAATTCAAAAACAAAAAAGTGAACCTCGAGTAAAACAAGCAGATGCATAGTGGAAGATGTATTTGTTCAGTAGCACTGATCACAATTTGTGATTTGATGTGATCCTTTTCTGCCTTATGGTCTTCTCTAGCACTGAGGCAGATCTGGTGGTGGAGGCAGCATGGACTCTAATTCTCCAACACCATTTTCCACTAGGAATGTCATTGCTAAACCCCAAGTTAAGTGAATGTCCAGATGACAGTGCATCAGCCAAGCTCCTGTTGTGATTATTTAAAGATTGGGTAAGCATACTTGTTATGAAAGGTTAGTCAGAAAAGCTTAATTTCAGATCATTTGTGTATTTTACCTGGGTTATCTGCCTTGAACCGAATAACTACCCAACCACCTGGAGGCACTCCAACAGTGTTTCTGTAGGGAGGGTCTACAAGGTTGAATTTGCCAGTATCCTGTGCTGCATTAAAGTTACCAATTCCTTGAGCTAGCACGTAAAAATGGTAACCGTGCAGATGCATGGGATGGTCTTCAGTGGTGACAATAGCTGTGTCCTGTAACACTATCTGTACATTTGAGCCATATTTCAATGTGTAGACCTCTGTCCCTTGCTTGGGCTGCCACAGTTGTCTTGGCACGTTGCCAGTGTAATTGAACTGCACAGGTGGGACTGGAGGAAAGTTGGTTGTGAAGATTCCGAGGTTCCCTTGATACCAGGCTTGCAGGATGGAGTTTCTTGATGGAAGCACGCCTGAAACATTGTTCATACTGGCAGCAAATCGAGTTCCATTGGGCCCTTGACACCTCTGAGGATTACCTGTGCAGTTAAATAACCCTAATCCCACTGTGAAAAACAGGTTGTGATCTATTGTCAAGGGGACATTGCCTCTGGTTAAACTTCTATGGCGACTGTTCAACGCAAAGACAGTGTTTGAATCATTAAATGCAGGTAGTCTCGGGAGAACTGGCCTTGATCTAGCTGATTTTTGGCGGGGTATGTTTCTGTATTCTAGAATGGCAGTGGTTGTGGTGTTGTCAAAAGCAACATTCTGCCCAGTTGCATATGCTCGTGCAGCCATGTAATAGCGACCAGGACGTTGATCAGGTGTCATCAGGACATCAGTAGTCTGCCCTGGCCCGACCTCCAAGATATTGGTGGTGAAAGGTTTGGTGTACTCAGCATCGGCACCTACAACTGTTAGTCTGTGGTTTGCGACGGAAAAGAAGAGTTCTTGATTGAGTGCAGCATTCACAATTCGTAAGAGAACTGTCTGCCCTGTTTGCACTGGAATTCGTATAGTATCTGCAGTTGCAATAGAAATGTTATTCAGATTCTAATTCCAAGGTAAATATTACTGTTGGTTCTGGTCATTCAGGGTGGTTCAAGGTCAAACCTCTGCGGGAACATCTGTAGAGATCTCCTGGCTGACCGTTGATAGTGTAAGCATCGGATACATTTGGAGCTCCTCCTGTAAACTGTGCTAGCCTCAGGACATTGTTGGGATCTCTGTCAAACCATTCACCTGTAATGAGGAAACTCATTTTAGTAGGCATATAAATTCATTGGAGACTGGCAGTGGAGGAAAGAAATTGTATGGGCATAGTGTTACCAAGAAGAATGGGGAATTCTGCCTTAGGGGCCGGAAAAGGGTATGTGGTTCCCAGTCTAGGATAGATGACGAGAGCTCCATAGACAGTTGCTCTGAGCCATCTGCTGTGAGCATGCCACCACAGTGTTCCTTCCTGGTTTTCTATAGTGAACCTGTAAGTGTAGGCACCTCCTGGTCGGATCGGGCACTGGGTGATGAATGCTGGCCCATCTGCCCAGGGAGTACGCATCTGTCGGATTCCATGCCTGTTTACAACGGAAAACATGAGAAACGCAGTGATCTTTTCTAAGTCGCACAAATATAAGCATGGTCACTTGAGTGGAGTAAATACCAGTGGATGGTGGCATTGTAACGAGCATTGTTTACAACCCTGACCACCAGTGTGTCACCATTGCGTACTGCAATTGTGGGTCCTGGAAACTGTCCGTTGACTGTGATAGTGCCATGAGTTCTGCACAGCCTCTTCACTGGTGTTTGCTGAATCTGTATCATTGAAGCAGACAGAATCCAACCATGAAATACGCAATCAAAACTCGAGTTGAGTAGGCAGAGTTGCACAAAAAAGACATGGTCTTACATTAAAGGTGTGGTAGTGGACTTCAGCATTGGCCAAAGACGCTGCCAAAGCAATGAAGAGCAGACAGCCAAGTAAGCATAAGAAATGCCAGTGCTTGGCAGCAATGTTGTGCACCTTCATTGTCTTCTGATACTGGAATCCCTGGTTGTATTAAGAGAAATGGAAGGTGGAGGCTGTTTGTGCTGAGCTTCAAAGCTGGAACAAGTATTTATACTGATGCATGGAGGAGGACCAGGTGGCAAAATTAGTTATTCATTCCCAAACCCTTTGAAAAACACCAAGGGAATAGCCCGAGAGTAGTAGGATTAGGTTGATGAAGAGTTAATAGATTAATACCAGAACTGAGGGGCAGAACTTAGCCCAACCACAAAAGGGATTTGGTGCACCCACTTGACTCCTTGATCTGTACATTATGCTTGTTTACATATTTTAAGACTAGGCTTTCAATCAGCTGACTGCACTTGTAGAGTATCTAACTTATGTTTATATTTACAGTGCTTCTGTTCAACAAACATATATATTCTTATTGCGTCATATTTTGCAATCGGCCAGATTATGCAGTAGATCAGAAGCCTATGTATGCTGTTCAGTATATTATTCTGATGGCCATTTTATATGCACTGCAGGAACTTGTGTATGGAGCTCGGTTGAGTACGCAGTCGCTGTTTCTCAATTACCAACATGGACTGGTATAGATCACAGTATGTGCTGAAGAGTGAAGCTAAACTCTTTGGAGGCTACCACTCAGTTGACTTGTTTGATAGCTGGCTTCAACACCTGCTACTCAAAAGTAGATTGAACATCATCAGATATAATGATGGAGGATTGAAAAGGCTGTGAATCACATATATTCTGCTACAGAAGCAGATGGATTTTCATTGACTTGGGTACAATAGTTCAGTAGCCTCTACCGGCTTCCTAACGAATTTAGATACACGCCTAAAGGCATGGAGTGGAAAGTTGAATCCTGGAACCAAAGTGGGTCGCCTACTTAACTGCAGAGAGACAGAGTATGAATGCATTGTTGGAACAATTGAACTATTTGCTGCTTACCCAGTTAGTTATCATACCTTGGATCAACTAATACAGTGTCACTGAATAGCTAGTGAATTACTTCAAAATAGTAACAGGCTAACCAGTATCTCATCTGCTTTACAAAATGAATATGAACAGTATGATGCATGAACTCTTAAGTAGTACAGTCATTGACTTAATTCTGAAAGGAAAGCTGTGAATGCTGAATGATTTCCAGCCAGATATGTATCAGGCAGGCAGGCTCACAGCTCCAGTTCTGAACAGAGCTTTGTTGAAAATAGCTTAGTCTCCTCCTATTTCACTTCACAACAAATGAGAAATCAGTAATCACTGCATCGGCTGATTCAAGGCTTGAACTGCCATAGACTTGGATTTCAGTTGCATATGATGAGAAACATTGCTCTCTCCATTCACAATTTTCCTCGGAACGTCTAGAGCACTCTCCACCATTGCAACTGAATGATGAATAGCTCAAGGCTTCAAGAAACTCCAACCCCTCCCTTCATGTCGTAATCACATGTTCACTTTATGACCAAATCTAATGTATTTTTCGCAGTCCTTCAATCAGTTGAGCATTTAACAGATCCGCCAGCCAGTTTTTTCTTCTTTTCGTTGGATGGAACACATGATTGGCATGCCAATGGCTCTGAAACTAGCTGAACCAGAAAGGCAAGCAAGATCATAGGCAAGAGAGATTGAAGGGCATGAATTGACAATATCCAAAGTAGACAGGACTGAAAATGCATTCAACAATATAATTAATAACTGCATTACGTGAAAGTGCCATTGACTGATTTACTAAAGGTATCTCCTAGAGCTGTTGCATTGTGCTCTAGCAGGGATCTAAGCTCCAAGGAAGTCTCTGATTGGGAAAAAAAAAAATCCATCTGCTACCGAATAGCGATCATGTAGACTGAACTGCCAAGAAGATCATTACATCTTCATATAATAGACCCTTTTATGCAATCTTTCCTTTCTCTAATCTGATAGGATAGAAAACAACAGAACATAAAATACAAGAAGACTCCAGTTACAGACATAAACTGCCATAACATCACACAGGTGGTAATTTGAGGAAACAGAGTGGGATCATAGAATCCTTCCTTTGGTTAGTCAGAATCATTCTTAGCATATTACAACAACTGAACTTGGCAGCTTATCATACAATGCAAGACCAAGATTATTGATTATGTAAAGAACATATTACACGAACTTCCTCTGTGTGTCTTCAAGAACAACGATTTATTTTCAAACTTTGAACTTGTAAAAATGAACATGCACGCACTTCTCAAAACCATCGTAATATTGGATTTGTAAGAAAGTAAATCGCTAGCAACACTAACCAGGAAGGTAATCTTTGCTTGCCATTTGCCAATGGAGTCCACCGAGGTTGTAGCTGCAACCTCCATTGAAAGTGTAAGATGAACCTTCAGTCTCATGGGAGAGATCTCCAACAAATCATCCAACTTGCATTTTGAACGACCAAAAAGGGGCTGCATGATAAGATGTTATGACTACAATGATACAACCAAAATCTTCCAAATAAGAGAACGTTAGTATTTTTTTGGCACCTCAACTGGTTCAATACTAACTGCATTCTGCTTCAGCTGTAATACAATCAGTATGATGCATATTCATATGAAATTTTCCAGCATATCAACTGAAGTAGCCCTCCTTCAGGGACTCATTCTAGTTGATGATATTAAATTATGAATCAGAGCAATAAACTGAAAGCATTTCTTCAGACCCTTGGCATGCAAAAATGGAACTTAGACTTCTGGAAGACCATAGATGGAAACCGTTACTACTGAGTTCAGATCCACAATCGGGTTTTCATACCCTTAATATCATGAAAAATATATTCAATGAGATAACAAATAGGAGAAACCAAAAAATAAAATCCAGCCTTTTAGACTACAATTTCAAGATGCAGTCAGCCCTAATCCACAACCACCAATCAGTTTTTTCTGCAGCTAAGATGAATCACACGACACCCGCGGCGGCAGCGGACGTAGCGGCACCGCCGAGGAAATTGAGGAGGCCAGGACCCGAGTACTCCTGATCGTCCAGAAACAGATCTTCAGGAACCCTAAAAGCGCCGTGGACGCACACGATCGACATCCCAATGAGTATCGCCGAGATGAGCAGAGATCCGACGCTGGTAAGAAAGACGACCACGATGGTGAGGACCACCAGGATCCCAAGCGTCTCGCGGCTGGAGAACGTACGGCCGAAGATCACCAGCGGTTGGTCGGCAGGGCGAAAGAGGTAGAGGAAAAGCCAGGCCGCGAGAAGGCCGAGGAGGGTGAGGAGGGAGAAGGGGTGGGAGACGAGGGAGAGGGCTAGGACGGCTGCCAGCAAGGTCAGGTAGTTGATCCGGAAATACGAGTAGTTCTTGCGGACGCGGGAGGTCGCTTCCGATAGCGAATCTGGCCTGGAGAAGGAGTTACGGTCGATGAGCTCCAGCCAGGGGCGCCGCTGCGAGAAGGCGTGCCGGATTGATTCCGACAGGCGACCAACGAAGGCACGGAGCGCCGGCGTGGCCGTAGAGACTGCCTGAGATGCGGCGATGTTCCCGGCGGCCGAATTTGAGATCGGGAGGCTCGATTGAGATGGCATTTTTCTTTCAAGCAAGTTTCTCTCCTTCCGTTCTTTCATCTCGATCTAGTAGAAATAAATTAACAGAAGATTGGGCCGTATATTCATAATGGGCTCACTGCGCCCGACTCCATTTAATGGGCTGGGCCTAGGCCAGTCATTGTAGACTGGGTCTGGATACCCACACGTCAAAAGTCTTGAAAGTTGACTAACTATGACTGCCGTGTGCATCAAGTTATCTCTTTCATCGCTCTATTTCCTTGAAATGTCTCAGATAAGAAGACGACGAATCTAAAATGAATCCATACATCCGGAAACAAAGTCAACGCTTCTAGTCTTGAGGAGAACATGGAACTAGCGTCATCACTCAGGTTCTCGGGCCTCGTACCATCTCCAAAGTGAACGGTGCTTGCTGCTGTCTTGATGTTGGTTGAGTTGAAGTAGTTATGGAGGAGTTGTTGCTGTTGCTGTTGTTGATCATTGCTGTGGCTGAGGAAGGCCTCGTCGCCGCCATGCTACTGCTACCACGAGCAGCGGGGACGTCGTGGTTGTGCTTTCCCTCGTAGCTTGTGATCACTGCTCTCAAATCATGTGATGCACGTTCCACATGTTTCCTCACTGGGCATCCTGGGTTGGTGCATTTGTAGTAGTTCCTGAAAACCCTAAACCCATTAAACCAAATCACCAAATGTTTGCAGAGTGAGCTCGAAGCAAGATGTTAACCTGGGGTTTGGATTTCCCTTGACAACTTTCTGACCATATTTCCTCCATTTGTAGCCATCGTCGAGAATGTCAATGTCACTAGTTGTCTGAACCACAACTCTGGGTTCTCGGACCGCCCTGCAACCCTGTGCACCCGACATGATCTCACCTTCATTTTCCCTCTTCCTGAAACACAACCATTTTTCAGACATGTCCCGTTATCAAGTCCAAATGAACATGAGGAGGGGGGCTTCTTCTTACAATCTTTTGGCAACCGGTGCATCTTCAATTGCGCTCTTCTGCGAGCTGCGATCTTCGTCTCCAACAGAGAAGGACGAGTTCTCGGACACCTGAGACCCAAACGAATGCTCTCGGACATGATGCGTCGTTTGAGTTACGAGAGTTGGTGGTTGGGATGAATTCGAAGACGATCTTCTCGTAGATTGTGGCTTGGGGTGGTTATGGCTGCCTCTGTAAACAATCTCACTTATCGCACCTTCAAGCGACCTCTCCACCTTCTTTTTGGTCGGACAACTGATGAACGTGCACTTGTAGTAGCTTCGCAGATTCTCGCTGCCCTTCGCTTGCTTCTGCCCGTATTTTCTCCAGTTGTATCCGTCATCGGATCTCCTTTCTTCCCTTAAAGTCTGACTCGGTTGATGGAAGTTTCCGTAATCATTGTTGCTGCCTATGTTGTCGTTGATCTGCGGCTCGGAGATGTCAGATGAAAATGATGGGTAGTTGTTGAAATTCCAAGGCTGCTGTTGATCCTGCTGGAAAATATTCTCTGTTCAGAAAAGCTTCGTAGCACAAAAAACAAAAACAGAGCAGTTCTAAACTGTATGAATTGGATCCAAATGGCAGTCCACTTACAGTCCTCGATTCGGGTTGGAAAGTAAATTCAGAATAATTGTTGTTGTAATCTTCTTGTTTGACAGTTTGCGGATTCCTCCAGTCGTATGAATGAGCAGCAGGAAACGACCCAGTTGTCGGAGATGGCAGAAGCTGCCGAAAAAAACAACAATAAAACTCAACCAACCAATAAATGAAGAGATGAAAGACGGCGAGACGTCCACGCTACGTACGTTAGCCGATGACAGCAGAACCGGCGAATCAAGAAGGTCGGACAGGCTCAACCCAGGTGGGAAAGCCAAGTAGGAAGAAGGAGAGATAGGCAGAGAAGGCGGGTGTAGAGACTTGAATTTGGGCGTTCCGCGATTCATGGAGCCACTTATCAGCAGCAGGCCACTCTCATCCCCGGCGGGGGAGTTGAGGAGATCGGAGAAGTAGTTGTTCATGAAAGCGGGTGAGATTGCGGAGGTTTCAGATGAGGACGCCATGGAAATGGATCAGAGGTTGAAGAAGAAGTGAATATGGTCACGTTTAGATAATAAACAAATGAACAAAAATGGTTGTGGCAGCTTCTCGGAAGAATCACCATACGCACACTTGTGTATACAAGAGAGTCAAAAGTCAAACTCAAACCTCGTTTGGCAGCTGACATGGCGGCTCTTTAACTAAACTCTTGCGCGAGCCTCGTAGCTCTTTGCTTCCGCAAAACGCACCGTTCCATGAAAATTATCGCATTTAAGCTTTATTGCTTCTAGAAGACCATATATTATATTATCTTGAGGCGAGATGGCTGAGATTAATGATATGGAATCATGATATCATTTTTTATCTTGATGAAAAAAAATTGTTGTTACGCAAAAAATTATAATGATCAATTCTTGTTACGGTTAATTTGTCAATTTATTTTTTTAATTCTTCAGCTGATAAGCCTTTACTGCCACGTAGGAGGCGGTTCCGGGCTTCTTAGGACCCTCCAACAATTTTAAAAAATATTTTCTTAATAATTTTTTATTAGATAATAATTTTTTATTAATATATAATATGCATATCAGCAGCATAAGCTTCATCACCTTCATCCCGCGACTGGCGAAACCACGAAAGATCTGCCGATGGCTGTCTTGCTTCATCAACTTCATCTCTTGCTGTCTCGGACTGGATTGTTGTATCGCTTCATCTTCGGCTTCATCCCTTGCTGTCTCGCTTCATCTTCAGCTTCATCCCTTGCTTTCTCCGCCACTAAACGCCCAGTTGATTCCAAGTTGAAATCCCCAGTTACGATCATCAAAGCTGAGGTGAGACAAAACGACGGCCATACCCCAGTCTGATTGTTTTGGATTCTGATCTGCATTTCTAGGGTTGGAAATTTGTTGATTTTCGGTTGAATTTGAGGGTTTTTCGGAATGTTGTTTGCGTGCTTAAATCGATTTATTAGATTGCATTGAACTTAGGATTTTGATGCCCTGTTGTGTCTATATCAACCTGATTATAGCTGATGTTTAAATTTGCAGTGCCCTGTTTGTGCTTAAATGTTTGTTTTTGACGTTTTTCTTTCCTTTTTTCTGGTTTTTATTCTCAAATCTTAGTGTAGTGTCATTACTTTCTTAGCTTCTTATATTACTATATTATGAAGACTGAGATGGAAAATAATATAAAATGATCAGTATGTTGATTGTTGGTGAAGTTACATTTTGCAGTCTTAAATTAAGAAATGCGTTGTTGTTATATGATCATGATGATCTTGGAGTCATATTTTTGCTCATCTCAGCTTTCGGTGGTGTTTAATTTTTAAGCGCACAGTATGTTTTAGTATCGCTGTGAAGCTAAATGATGTGAATATGTGATTGCAGTTGAGTTTAGGGAGGTGCTTGGTGAAGGGTCTTTTGGAGTTGTGATGGCATCTAAAAAAGCTCGAACCTAAAGAATGTGATGGAAATTTTGAAATTGTCACTAATCCATCATTGAGGAAACCGATCAATGATTATGAATCTGTGATCAGAGATAACCTTAGGAGGGCATATTTGGTTCAACCACATTCACATGATTTTCCAAAAACTAATATGGGAACTAAATTGAGGTGCTTTCAAGTTGAGTGGTTCAAGAAATGGGAATGGTTGGAATAGTGTGTCTAAAGATGGAGCTTTTTGTTATTGCTGTTATCTTTTAAAAAGAGATATTGAAAATGATGTGTTTGTGAAAAAAGAATTTTGAAATTGGAAGAAAGCTAGCGAGAAGTTTAGAGATCATGTTGGCACAGCTGGTAGTACGCACAATAATGCTAAGGCATCATTTTTTGCTTTCAAAGATCAAAGACAAAGTTTGCAAAGAATAGTAGTTTCTAGAAATTGAGCTTTAGGAGCTGCATATCACACTCGGTTGACTGCAGTTGTTGATGTTGTTAGATTGCTACTTCAACAAGGGTTAGCTTTTCGGGGTCATGATGAAATGAATGATT
This sequence comes from Umbilicus rupestris, assembly GCA_963678935.1. NCBI lineage: Eukaryota > Viridiplantae > Streptophyta > Magnoliopsida > Saxifragales > Crassulaceae > Umbilicus > Umbilicus rupestris. Next base: position 9,716,554 of record OY787612.1, read on the forward strand.
CACTTAATAGAGGAAACGTTTTGGAAATTCTTGATTGGTATAGTTCAAGAAACCTTATTGTTGGAGATGTGATGAATGAATATGCACCCGGAAATAACAAAATTATTTGTCATTCGATTCAAAAAGATATTGTAACGGCATGTGGATTCGAGACAACAAAAGTCATCATTAGTGATATTGGAGATAAATTATTTTCTTTATTGGTTGATGAGGTTCGGGATTGTTCGGTGAATGAGCAAATGACTATTGTTTTAAGATATGTAAACAATCATAGAATGGTGATTGAACGTTTCGTTGGAGTTGTCCATTTTATTGATACCACATCACTAGCTTTAAAAAAGAAGATTGATGAATTCTTTGGTAAGTATGGGTTGTGTCTCTCTAAGCTAAGATACCAATGATATGATGAAGCTTCTAATATGCAAGGTAAACAAAATGGTTTGAAGACTCTTATCTTGAATGTAAATCCATGTGCAATGTATGTTCCTTGTTTTGCTCACCAACTCCAATTAGTTATTGTGGCCGTTGCACAAAGTAATCAATTTGTGTGTGATTTTTTTGAATATTTATCTATGATTACAAACATGGTTGGTGCTTCTTGCAAAAGAAATGATGAATTCCGGCAAATTCAACATGAGTGATTGGTGGTGATGTTAGCAAATGGTGAAGTTTTGACCGGGAAAGAATTAAATCAAGAAGCAAATTTGGTTCGTCCGGGTGCTACGCGTTGGGGTTCACACTTTACGACCATTGTTCGACTTCTATCTTTGTAGCCCTCAACCATCAAAGTCCTTGGAAAATATTTAAAGATGGAATCGACTTGAAAACTAGAGGAGTTGCTTGTAGCTTGGCCGAGAAGATGGAGAGTTATCAATTTTTTTCATTGCTCACTCGATGAAGCTAGTATTGTGGTTGACAAATGTTTTGTCACAATTCTTGCAAAAGAAAGATCAAAAAAATTTTGAGGCCGTAAGTTTGATTCATAACACCAAGACAAGATTGCTAACATTGAGGGACAATGGATGGGATGAGCTTTTGGAAAATATAAATAATTTTTGTGCAAAAACTGGTATTATCATTCTTAAAAAATGGAAGATACAGTTCAAAGCCGCTTTCATTTGAGTCATGCTACAACAAATGACTCTCACTTTAGATTTGATATATGTTATCAGGTACTTCAAAATTTTCCTATTGTCTATTGAATTAATTTTTTGTCAATAAATATGCTAATAATAAGCTACTTTTCCAGGTGATTGACCGAATTTGTCAAGAGATGGAGAATCGCTTTAGTGAGTCAAACATAGAATTGCTCAGTTGTATTGGGTGTCTTAATCCTAAGAACTCATTTTCCAAATTCAATTATTCAAGATAGACTTGCAGGGTTGTATCCGCAAGAGTTCTCTAAGTGTGCTTTAATGAAGGTTGAAGAAGAACTTAAGGGTTGGATTTATGAGATCAGAGAAAATGATGATTTTTATTTGCTACAAGATATTGGCGATGTTGTTAAAAAGATGGTTGAAGTGAGATACCACACTGCGTTTCCCTTAGTATATTGTGTTATTGATGCGGACCAAATGGCGTCGCCCGAATAAGGTGCAAGCTGACAGTGCAGGCAAGCAGGTTTTTGGCTGTCGGAGTTAGATGAACACTTATAATATATTTTTTTAAGCAAAACGGGCCCACTGATGAATCTCACGCGAGCTTTTGGACCATCTGACTTCGTTTCCTAATTGTTTTCGAATTATTATGTTTTAGGGTTTCGGTTTCTTTATTTTTCTAGAATTCTAGTTTCTTTTATGTATGCCTTTTGAAGGCAATTCAGTTGATTAATAAAATATCAAAGGTTTTTTTCCTTTTCGTCTTTTCTCGGCATTCCTCTGGAATCAACGAGTACTGACCCTTCTCCCGATATTCCTCGGAATCAACGGATCTTAATCCACCTATCAACTCGCCCACGCACGCAAGCTGCATCAATTATTGAGTTGGTTTTGGTGTTACAAGTTGCGACCGATATCGTGGAAAAAGCCTTCTTTGCAATGAAGATTGTCAAGACAGATTTGCGTAACAAAAGTGGAGATGATTTTCTCACTAATTATTTGGTGTGCTATATTGGGAGGGATGTGTTTAAGAGCATTGATAATGAAGTTATGCAATATTTTTAGAGCATGAAGACTTGCAAACAGGGCTTACCTCCTATACTACAACCAGAGATAGAGCGACCTAATGATTTTTAGTTCTAATAATAATTTCTTTTGTGGTTAAACAAATTGTTTCATTTTGTAGCCAACCATAATGAGTTGGTGATCTCTTTTTGTATAAAATGAAATCGCATTAATGTGACGAATCTCAGAATCCATCACTGCTGCCACGAGTAAGGTCGAAGTGACGCAAGGCTAGCTTATTACGTAATGACATTGTGTTGGGCTGATAAACATTCAAAAGCATACTCAATACTAAGGGGCGGATGAAGTTGTAGGTAGCTAAATAGCTAGGAGGAGACATGGGAGGTCCGTTTGAGAGTGGTGACTTTCCCAAACGTTCTGGCAAGAAGAAGATGAGGAGGAGGAGGAGGAGGAAGGTGATGAAGTGGCGTCGAGTTGAGTAACCGTGACGGAAGTGTTGAGATACTCTCTGACATTTGTGATGATCCCATCATCATCCACACTCCAAGCATGCACCCACGTGATGGATCTCTCTTCGTCATGCCCTTCTACCACAACCATCGACCCAAAGGCGTTGATGGAGAGAGGAATGAAGTTAAAAGGATCTCCCAGGTGCGATGAGCCTGTCAGTAGCCTCATCAGATACTGATGGTCAGGCGGACCATGGTACCACCAATCAATATCCGCCGCCAGCAGTTTGTGCACTTTTACGACGTCTCTGCTGGACAAAGCCTCGTACAAGGCTTCAACTTTTGATGCTGACTCATCTGTATTGACAAGCTTCATGCTACTCTACCAGAGAGGTTGATGGTCTGTTATTAGGTTAGGCCTCTATCTTCATACATATATACCCATGTTTGTCCTTATTTGTAAAGTTGTCGCCCCATTAAGCCACTATCGGAACGATTAGTGGGCAATGTGAATGGCCCCTAACTTATTATGCTGGGGACAACCTTGTCAAAGAGTACCCCCGTCCCGTCCGCAGCAAAATCAACTTTTATTCCGACCCTCCCAGAAGTCATTTCCTCCTACCAACTTCAATGTTTAGTATATTATTGTCAGCTTATTAAGCAGACCCATTTCCAATCGTATTCGGCCTCAAGGCAACACATTATCTATTCATATCTTTTTTCGGCTTCTAGGTCGATTCGAGATCGGAAATGTTGCGAGCGCTTGTCAGAAAATCGGCAACGGATCTACGGCCGCTAACGACGACGACGAGAAACACGACTCCATCATGGTCGAGGAACTACGCGAAATCGAATACCGTAAAGAACGCATTGAACAAGGACAAGAGACACACCAAAGCCCAAGGAAAATTTTTTCTGAGTGCCACCTTTTGCAAAGTTATTATCCAAAATGCCATTTTTTCGAATTTTGTTTCCAAAATGCCACAACTTTGCCAAATCACTACTGCCAGTAGCGGTTTGTTCCTCATTGTACATATCATGTGACACATCAACGCGGACATGGCATCGACGTGGTAAGTTTTACACAAACCGCTACTAGCAGTAGCAGTTTGACCTTTAATATAGTCAAATTGCTACTGTAAGTGGCGGTTTGTACCCGAATTAAATATGATTCGCCCGAATCAAAGTGTCAGTGAGCATCGAGTTATAATTCAATCACAAACCGCTACTACGAGTGGCAATTTGACCTTAAATTCAGTCAAACCGTTACTACGAGTGGCCGTTTGTTCCGAATCAAATGTGATTTGAGCGAATCATAATGTCAGAGTGCTCATAGTTCTATTTCAATTACTCCCGGTAGCGGTTTAACTATTTGAATTCTGAAGCCCCAAATTAGATACCGTAGCTCATTGACATTTCATGTAATAAGTTTCGAGTGATTTTTTTGGTGTTGTACAAATCAGTACATTAACATTCCATAAAATGAGAGCAGTGTTCAATAATGAAATATTATCATAATTATCAAGTACATTAACATTCCATGAAATGAGAGCAGTGTTCAATAATTAGTGTTTAGGAAAATACGACAATCTAAAATCTAACGAATCACTGGACCAATTGATCTTCTAACTGCTTTTTTTGGCCTAGTGCTCCTACGAAGTTGAGTAACTTGAGTCACTTTCGAAGGACCTTGGTCACCTAAATGTTCCTCTTCCTGTACAGGTTCTTGAGAAGGTTCAAAATTATATGCAAAAATGCGGAAAATAAATTAGATCAAATTTAGAAAATGTAATGATAGAATGAGAGCTGCATGTACCATCATGAAATTGGACCATGTCCGGCGTTATTCCCATAGCACCCTCCTCTCCAAGTTGTACCAGATCAGTGTAACTGTCGTGAAATAAATCGTACGCTACCTTCTTAGATGTTTCAGAAGCATCATCTAAAAAGATTCAGAAGCATTGGTAGTCATGGAACCCCAGCTTCTCCCTTTTTCATCATACGCTAAGGCCCATTTTTCAGCTGGTAGTTCATCAAGCCATTTTAGTGCTGCAACATTATCTGATAATTTTTTCTGCAACTCCATGAAAAGTTTTGCAAATTTCTTCTTTTGATTCTGGTGGGCAATACGTGCAAGAATTCTTTCAACTGATTGTTTTTCACCCGCATGTTAAAATTGCTAACAAGATGCCGTGTGTTACCAATGATATGTCTTTGGTGGTGCCCAATCCCCATATTTCATTGCATTTGTAATTCCAATGTGTCTATCTGAAATAAAGCAAAGCTATTGTCGTTGTGTTACCACGGCCCTTAACATGTCATAAACCATCTCCAGCTATCGTTATTTTCACTTTCAACCAAGCCATACGCCAATGGAATGATATGATTATTTGCATCCGCACCCACAGCAACTAATAACACTGCCTTTGTATTTACCGTACAGATGAATCTCATCAATACAAATTACGGGGCGACAATGTACAAACGCTTCAATGGCCAGTGCAAATGCCCAGAAGACCCGATCCACGCTCATCTTACCGCAATTCAACGGTGTTGTTTGCCAGAATACAGCAGTTCCAAGATTTGTGCACTGCAAAATGTTCATAAATTTGGACAACTTGGCAAATGATGTCTTCCAATCCCCAAAGAGATATTTCAGAGCTTTTTGTCTCGCTTTCCACGCCTTCAGGTATGGAATGTCATATCCAAATTTTTTAACATCACTTGTTTGATAGCTCTTGGAGTGAGCCTCAATTTCTCCCTAATAATGCCGCTTATTTCCATTGCAATGAATGACTTATTGAAGTGAACATTATCCTTCGGAATAATATCTCTCTCGCAGGAATGTGCCTCTCCATACCTGGTAATCTCCCACATAGCGGCCTTGAGTTTTTTAACCGCTCGGACATGCCACGCTCACTTACTAGCCCCATCCCTGCAATTTAGGATCATTCGACACCGTCTGACTTGTACGTTTGATATTCAATCTGATTTACGATTGAATATCTTTGACACGCATGTATCACATCTTCCTTTGATCCAAATAACATCCCTTTGTGAAGGGAGTTCATTGAAAATCCATTATTACCCAGCAGATGTTCATCTACATCCATATTATCCATCCAATGCGACGCATCATTAAACCCGGGATAATCCCACAAAGTATTGTTAAATACTCTAACCCCGTCATCCTCTACATGAGCCGAGGTCCACGATTGACAGTTATCCTCATCACCAATTGCATCTAAACTTTCAAGATTGTCTCGATCATATTCGTCCGAATTAGGTACATTAAATGTGTCCAATGTGGACATAACCATTCCAGCAAGTTCTTCGTTATCCATTTAACAAACAGTTTCACCAAATTGACCTTCCGAATAAAATACATAAATATCATCAACTATAAATATGCATATCAATCCTAATTGCATAAGTTTACTACACAAAATTCCAACAACATAGTCAATTAACAACAATCAAATCAACACTTAAATTTCCAATAACATAGTTACCAAAAACTCTACATACACAAAATACAAGCCCTAAATCAACACACAATATTCATTCAACAATTTATTATCACCCCAAAACATTACTTCCACACAAAATCAAACTCATATATCACAAATTCCATACCATCATAAACCCTTACTTCGCGAATCCGGCCACCATAACCCTAACTTCAATCTTCAATCTCATTTGTAACATTACAAAAGGAATCAAACATTGGGGGTTACCTCCAAATTGATTAGGACAACGGCTAGCGACCTACGGCGGGCGACGCACGGCGGACGGGGGCTCTCGGAATCGCGCACAGAGGGGAGGGAGTGGCGGCGAGCAAAAATGGGGAGAAAGAAAGCGCTGCCCGATTTTTGATTTCGCATAAAACTGCTACTGACAGTAGCGGTTTGTTTAAAAAGTGACACGTCGATGTCATGTCGGCGCTGATGTGTCACTTGGTGTATACAACGAGGAACAAATCGCTACTAGCAATAGCAGTTTGTTTGTTTTATGGCGGAAACACACTTCAAAAAGATGGCATTTGGGAAAGAAAGATTTAATTTAATGGCATTCAAAAAAAATTTCAAGCCCAAGCGAAAGCTGAGCTGAAAACTCCTTTAAACCCTTCAGTCGTTGCCGCCGAAGAAGACGAGATCAAAGAGAATTCGGGAGGTAAGCATTACGGTCATAATGGTCGCCCTTTGTTCATTTCATCTGCCACGCTCGCCGACCTTACCCGCCGCGACGTCAACAAGTACTGCAAGTACAGGTGATGTATTTTTCTGTTTCTGCCTTGTTCGTTGATTTTGGTTGGGTTCTTTATTGGTTGGTGTTGGAAATTTTTTTTAGACCTGCCTTGTTTAACTTACAAGTTTTTTGATATGGGTACTTTCTGAAAACATTTTTGATTTGTCGTGTTTTGTAATTAGCCGGTTTTGTTAATTTTCCAACCGGCCGGTTTCTAAACTAAACGATCTAACTTCAATTATATTTGTAATCGGCGGCAAAAGAAAATCGAACCGGCCGATCTTAATAAAATCGACTGATTATAAAAAGGACAAATCAAAAATATTTTCTGGAAGTGCCGTATATCAAAAACATTCAAATCAATTCTAAAAAAAAAATTCGTTGGTTTTGGCGGATTATAGTAAGGAGAAATTGGAAGCTTTGTTGCGTGAGGGATTGCCCGAAGGAATAGTGAAGGAGTTCGAGGACTGAATGCGGTCTGCATTGCTTGTTCGGCAGAGTTTCTTGGATCTCCGAGACCATTTCAGGCGCATAGTTGATCCAGCAATATCCCAAATTTATGGAAAACGTAATGTCATTTAGTAATTTGATGTATTTGGAAAAGTAGTGACTCGGTTGACTATTGCAGCTCCAAAAGCTCAGAAGCAGATTGTATTGGATGGTCCGAGAAGCTCCGGTAAAAGTATTGCCCTTGCCATGCTAGTTCCGGAAGGAAAGTTATGGAGGCATGGTGGATTTTTCTACAAGAACCCGAATACTGGACTCCTGTTCAGGCTGCAAGAATTCTTCAGGCAATACTTATGTAGTTCAATTCAAGTTTGTAATTACATATTTCATCATGAATATTTTCTGAGCTACTAGACTGTATGTATAGCGTATACACTATAGAGCAATATGCTCCATAGTCTTGTCCGGTGATGGGGTAAGTTTGTTGCCAAATGCCTGTCTCCCATGATGCATTCTTATGACAAGAACTAATTGTTTAGCTGGGAGTTTCTGGCTTCTAACATTGAATGTGTGTATCGTTTTTTGTTCTTCTAACTAGAGGATTTTCAATGAAGCTCACTTACAAAAGTTGCCATGCCAAATATATGATCATGTTCCGTTGGGAGAGGGTGCTGGTGTGGGATGGATGAAAGGTTCAACTCTATATGACTTGATTCAAATTGGAATTCTCATGCTGCTGTTGGGACAGTGGAGTTATCTATTGTGAAGGACATTCCCGTCCTCATTGCTATTGACCAAGTGAGACTTGAATTTCATCACTGCTCCTAGTGCCAATTTTTGCTTCTTGGAGGCCAATCCATGCGAAAGAACTGGCAACGGTTAGTGATACAAGTTGATGAATTTAGTCGCCATCAAACTGTGTAAGATTATGTGTTGACCATTTTGAGTCTTTATTCGTGTTTATTTGTTTTGATGTTGAGGATGACAATAACCTGAAGTAAGCTTGTTTCATTCATGTAGGTAAATGCTTTCAGGTCACAATGATATGATGGTTGGTTCATTTTCCCATTCGACAGCCGTGGGGAAACTGCGACAAGACTTACCTAAAGATGCCCCAATTAATTTAGCCCGGTATAGTTTAGATGAGGCTGCCACCGTGTCTCACTAGTATCTCAGGTAGAGTAATTTATTTTGTGAGAACACAAGTACAGCCTTATAGGTACATTCTTTCTCATTGGCAGGCAGAGAATGGTGCGTTTTCAGAAGAGGGATGGAAGAAGGTATTCTATTTAGCAAATGGAAATGGAAGTGAAATGAGGTGGCCATTCCCATTGATGCAGGCAGGTACAGTAGTGAACTGAAGCTAGAAAAACCTTGGGTAGGCAAGTAGCTGGTAGTTTTTGTACACTGCATGTCATACAGTTATGACATTTAAAAGAGTGTTGTTTCACCCCAATTCATAATCTGGATTAGAATTGAATAGGCACATTATGTGATTAAAACTACATCATACAGTGTATAGAACCAAGTGCAAGGACTAATTCTAGACTGAACCACGACAACTGGATCCCTACCAAAATACCAAAGCATATAAGAATGTGACATATACATGGTGAACTCCAAGTCTTGTACTACTAGTTAGCACGGCATCATCTCATCTCCAATTGATCATCCATATCATCTTCATCAGACTCGTATACATCACCATCCTCAATTGCATCGTCATAGTCCAGTATATTGTAATCATCTTTCATGTCCACTGTTCGTCCATTACCAAAGAAAAGCAGATCTTCAGGTCTTAGAGAACTGGTACTTGACTTGTCACTATCATCTTCATCAGATTCGTTGTCCGACTTTTCACTCTCAGACTCATCATCTTCTTCTTCAGATGGTTCCTCATCAGGGTAGTCGTTCAATGGATTATCTTCAGCTGAACAATCAAAATATGGGGGGAAACTGACTTTAATTAAAAGACAAAATAAGACCGAATAATAGAGAAACAGCGCTGATGAATGATGCTAACCGTTAGAGTCTTCAGAATCGTATTCAGTTTCATCTGGACCGTCATAAAATGCATCATCCTCATCAACCTGTACCCTGGGATGGTAAGACTGCACAGTTTAGTTTATCAAGAAATGGAAAAACCAGCCAAGGTAGAGTACATTATGAACGTATAAACTCACAGTGGAAATGGCTGTATAACTTCTTTATCATTCACGTCAACATCAGCATTCATGGTGTAGAAATCATACACATACTCATCTTTTGACCCTACACAATAACGTATCAGGGAGTGGTCAGAAATAGAAGTGCATGTTGCCCTTGCCATTTATAGTAGCCATAATATGGAGCAGGCTAACACCCTTGAAGGTAATAGACCAACATGCACTTGCTGCGGAGAAATTTCTCTCAGAACTAAAAATAAGCAACCAAATTACTTTGAAATGAAATATTTTAAAAGAAATATCCTTGAGTTCACCTTTACTTGAAGCATACGATTGCATATCAGATCGAAGCTCTTCTGCAGCACTTGGAAGAAATTCATCCATAAGAGGCAAGTAGTTCTGCAATATCATGTATTCCTCCAAAGATGCATCTCTGAATCAACATCAACTGAATCAGATACTGGAGTATAATCCACCAAATAAGGGTAAATGTATAATGTAGGAACAGAACATACGGTGATTTGTGAACATCCTTAGATGTCTCCTGAACATCAACACGCTCAATATCATAAAGATGGCATGTTTCACGTAGAGGCTCCTCTTGCATGAGCTCTTTCCTACTCTTTCTGCTCCTCCATATTTGTTCAAAGCGAGCATTTTTCGCAACCAGCTACATATACTAACACAAAATCAACATGGTATAAAAATCAAATGCATTTACGCCAATGCTGGACGAAACACCGCAGACCTCTAGCTCATGTTTGGCCTTCGAGAGACGCCGGTTTTGTTTCTACAATACCACAAAGTTTGCTTATAAGTACCAAAGAAAACTAAATTTCATGTACGAAAACATAGAAACAACTCTATTGTTCACATATGAGGGATTACACAGACTTTTAAGCCACCATAAATATGTCACAAAAACCATCCGAATTGGTGCCTGTCTTGTGATACTATGACAGATATATGAATTTATCTCCAGCTTGAGGAGGCAATATGCTCTAAATTATGATATTTAAACTGACACAGTAAGAAAGGAAGGAATCACTCACTGTTTCTCCCTTGAGTATGCTTCTATCTCTTCCGATCTTTATTCTCTGCTCAGAGGTGCCGCCAGAATAAGATTGCTGTGTAAAAATCCATTTCATAACAACACATCAAGACCCGGAGCATAAGGCAAACACACACATGAAACTGCGTTGTAATAAGTGAGAACTCATATACTGCTGCAGATTGAAAATAAAAAACAGAATCCGGCACTAACCACCAATGACTTCAAAATATCACATGTAGCTTCTGAACTAGTAACAGTCTTGACATGCTGAACGAAAATAGTTTTCTTCTCTGCTTTTCCTGAAGCAAACCAGTTAAACAGATGCATTAGAAGGGTAAAGATAACAGTACATCACCATTTTTTAGATGTATTTTACTTTTTGCAGAAATGTCTGCTTAATTATGTGAAGAGACGGTTCGATACGAAATACTTCATTCTTAAGCTACCGATTGAATCAAAATGAAGTAAAAAAAAAGAAGCAACAGAACGTGCCAGAAATGATATCAGAATGCCCAGAAGTTTCATTGCATGTGGTATTCCGAAACTACATCACAATGTTAACGTATATCTAGCCTAATAGTACTTACAGCCGGGGAAAAGCCTAAATAGAAAGGCAAAAAAACCTAGGCGAAGAGTTACAAACTTATAATAAAATGATTACCATTTGCAGATGAATAAGAAAAAGACAGCTTCCCGAAATCCAGCAACGGCAGCTTCTCATTGATCTCTACCCCTGAAACAACAAATGAACCCAAATTTCCAATAAAGTCAAAAAAAGAAACAATCCATATGCACTGATAAAACCTCACTGCGTGTCTGACCCTCAAATTTTTGCAACAAGAACCGACATTAAAGCACGTAATAGAAAACTTGGAAAAGGCGCACTATAAAACTACAAGTATTACCTTCAGCAGGCGGCTGAGAAAGAGATAGCTTCTCAAAATCCACCAACGGACGTTTCACAGGCCTCTCATTAATTTCCAGCCCTAAAACGCCAAAGAACCCCAAAATCAACACCGCATCCACAAAACAAAGCTATACACATACACACAGGATGAGTAGGAAATACTTACACAAAGCTTCGAGTCTGGAGTGAGTTGCCTTCCGCTTTACCCTAACAATTACCGGCTTCTGGTCCGCAGCGTTCGCATGGATTATCGAACTCTGACCTAATTCCGCCATCAAACTCTCTCCAACTTCGATCCGCCCTACTGCACACTGAAATTTGTCGCGGATGAGCGAAGCGACGCCGTTTAATCACAATCTCAAAAGATACGATTTCAAACGACGTCGTGTCTTTAAGCAAATGGCCCAAAGTCCGTCCAGAAAAAATTTACTGGGCTCAGGCCCATTTAAACAAGCCGGTTCAGTTGTGAGCATCTGGTGGTTCGAAAGTGAACCGGAAACGAACCCTATCTTCCCTATCTTCAATTTTCGTTAAATCCTTTGGAGAGGTAAGTGAAGCTTCATTTGAATGAGCTCTAACTGAGTTCGTCTTCCAAATTCGAATTCGTCACTTTGAGAAGTCGATCGGAGGATTGGGGATATTGAGAAGGCTATGAGTTCATCGTGGTTGTCCGTTAGTCCATTTCCGGCTGCTCGTCGTGCAGATATCGCTACTCAGTTCGTGAACCCTAACTCAATCCGGTTAGGTGGTGGCTTCTGCAAATTTATAGACCGTAATGTTTTGCGAAGTCGCAGAATAGGATGCCATAAAGTTAGGAAAGCGAGTGTCCTTGTTGTGCGGAGTTCGTCGGCGGAATCAGAGCAGCAGCCTGCTGTCAAGACATCGGGCGCCTATGTCGACGTATTTGGCGGCTTGAAGGAACTGTCAGGCGTTCAGTCATTTGTTGACACTTTATCTCCTCCGGTTAGATTGGCGACGTCTGTTATTGTTGTTGCTGGAGCTCTGGTAGCTGGATATGGATTGGGGTTGAAAATAGGAGGGACGCAGAATTCGGCATTGGGTGGGGCGGTTGCTGTTGGAGTGGCGGGTAGTACGGTAGCTTATGCGCTGAATTCATGTGTTCCGGAAGTTGCTGCGATTAATTTGCATAACTACGTGGCTGGTTCTGACGATCCATTGGCAATCAACAGGAAAGATGTTGAAGGGATCGCTAACAGGTTTATAATTCTCTTCTGCATCTATAGTTGGTGCAATATATGTGTAAAAACGTTGATCATTGAATGTCATAGACAAGTTCAGAGGTTTTGCGGTGGAAGCAAAGGGATATGGGTTATTAACTTATTTTCTATGCCCATTTTTGAGAAATGCTGTATTCATACTGTTACTTTACTGAGAAATGACTAGGTTCAGCTGATTATAGACAGTTTGATAATAAATGTTTTAGCTTTAGGACAACCCATTGCGCATTTAACAGTTTCATGTGTGTTTTGTTTCTAAAATCACACAATTTATCAGGTATGGAGTGAGCAAACAAAATGAGGCATTCAATTCTGAGCTCTGTGACTTGTATTGTCGGTAAGTTGACGCCAACGTGATACCCTCTTTCAGAGGCGTTGTTCCCAAGTTACTTTGTTAGTTGCTATGAGTAAAAAAGAATAGCATACCTGTATGAAATGTGATTGAGCTGTTTCTACTTGATTTAAGTTGATATGCACTCTCAAATTATGTTCTCGAATTACACCTTCTAGTATCTATTTTGTTTTATGGATATGTTATCTTTTTTGTGTTTGTTTTCCATGTTGTCAGTCAGTCACTGTAGTATAGTCGGTGTTCTCTCAAAATTTTCTTTAACCATTATCATGGCTTTCTACTTGACAATTCTCCATGATTGTAATGACTTCAATGACCTCTACTCATATTGCCAATTCAGATTTGTATCATCTGTCCTCCCTGCTGAAAATGAAGATCTGAACGGAGATGAGGTTGAAACTATAATAAAATTCAAGAATGCTTTGGGTATTGATGACCCAGATGCTGCTGCGATGCATATGGAGGTACTTTCAGTTTTATTTGGAAACAATAGTCTATGTAAGGTGATACACTTTATATAATGATTCTGTTTTTTGGTCCGCAGATTGGTAGGCGAATTTTCAGGCAAAGGCTTGAAGCTGGTGATCGTGATGCTGATGTACAACAGCGGCTGGTAAGTGTATAGATTTGTTTAAATAATATTGAGGCTATAGGCTACAACGGGTTAGGTTATCATTAGTTATTGCCCCTTGCAGGCATTTCAAAAATTGATCTACGTATCAACTCTCGTTTTTGGTGAAGCATCAACTTTTCTTCTACCTTGGAAGCGCGTCTTTAAAATCACAGACTCTCAAGTAAGTTTCTGCATTTTTATTTATACCAGTCTCTCTTACTTTTTTTGTTTGTTTTGCTCCGTTAATTAGTATTTTTCCCACTGAAATTCAAAAAAAAATTCTGAAAGGTGGAGGTTGCAATTCGTGATAATGCGCAAAGGTTGTATGCTCGTAAGCTGAAAACTGTTGGAAGAGGTACATTCATAAGCAGTTGTTTGATAGCTGGTTTTGTAGCTCTTCTGATTTGTTGAAATTATTTGGTGGTATTATAAATGTGCCCGACTTCTGATGACATTTATTCATACTTGGATATCGACCAATTCCTTGACTCGGTGATCAGTGACAAAAGTTTCTGTTTAAGGTCCTTAATGCTGCCGTTATTGAGATCATCAAATGTTTCATTGCATGGTACTATGGTAGTGTTTAATAACTGGTTTTGTAGCTCTTCTGATTTGTTGATGAATTGAAAATTTTGGTGGTATTACGAATGCGCCTGACTTCTGATGACAATGATTCAGACTTGGATATTGACCAACTCCTTGACTTGAGAAAAGAGCAGCTTATGTTTTCTCTATCAGACGAGGTATTTTTATTGAACATAGTTTAAGAAGCAGCTATGATTGTTAAATAACTCGTGCACATAATGGTGATATTAATCAGTTTAATTAATGCAGCTTGCTGAGGACATGTTCAAAGCACATACAAGGAAACTAGTTGAAGAGAACATTACATCGGCCCTTACTATATTGAAATCTAGAGCCAGAGCAGCGTATGATCTCCACTCATTTAGATTCTCAAAAATAGAATTTTCCTCTATGATTAGGAGTTTAGGACTACTACGACATGCTGTGTGCCTTTTTTAGATTACATTGATTTAAATGTATGCAGATGTGTCATACAATGTTTGTCACGTCTTTATCTCTATGCCTCTGACTAATTTGGGTGTGAAATAGGGGACCTGCAAAAGCCATTGAAGAGCTCAACAAGGTCCTAAGCTTCAACAACTCTCTTGTCTCCCTTAAAAACCACGCAGAATCAGAAAGTCTTCCTCGTGGCATTGGACCTGTATCCCTAATTGGTAGCTTTTTTACTTTCCTTTTCCACACCATATTTCATTTGGTAAATTCTTATCCTCGCAACACTTGTACATGTAACTAGGTGGAGAGTACGATACTGATCGGAAAATTGATGAGTTAAAACTTCTATTCAGAACGTACGTTACAGATTCTCTATCTGGAGGCATCATGAAAGTGGATAAGGTACACTATAGCCATGTTTATTATGTATTCCATACCTTACCTATGATCTGCAATTCTCTCTAGTGCGCAGGGTTTTGGTGGCGGCATCGATTCTGCTTTATCATTCCTCGTTATAGAACTGCAAGCTCTCTATTCTCTGTCATGTTTTTTAAAGCTTCCACTATTTTGTAGCTTGCAGCATTGAACCAGTTAAGGAATATATTTGGACTGGGTAAAAGAGAAGCAGAAGCCATCACAATGGATGTTACTTCAAAGGTCTATCGTAAACGACTTGGACTAGCAGTTTCTGGAGGTCAGTTAGAGGCTGCTGATAGCAAGGCGGCTTATCTTCAAAATCTTTGTAAAGAGTTAAACTTTGACCCTCAGAAGGCCAGTGAGATTCATGAAGGTATGGATGTTTGTACTCCTTTTTACTATTTAGTGTATCAGTGCACTACTACATCCCTGAATGTGATGTTGTATTTACCAGTATGTTTATTTCTGTAATGATGTATTACTATGTTGAATTTGACATTATCCGTCCTTTTTAAAAAAAAATGATGATCCACCTGCTCTATTTGGTTGGAATCTATGACACATGCACCCTTACCAAATATTCATGCTCGTATATTTAGAAATTTATCGCACAAAACTCCAGCAACTCGTGGCTGATGGAGAGCTTAGCGAGGAGGATGTAAAAACCCTGCTGCGGCTAAGAGTAATGCTTTGTATTCCTCAAAGTGTTGTTGAAGCAGCTCATGCAGATATATGTGGCAGCTTGTTTGAAAAGGTATGCAGTTAAAGTAGTTTCTTCATTGCATCTTTTCATTTCACGAGCTTAACTGGTTTTTAATTGTAACTACTGTACTAGGTCGTGAGGGATGCTATTGCTTCAGGTGTTGATGGATATGACGTAGATGTCAAAAAATCAGTTCGGAAAGCTGCACATGGGTTGCGCTTGACTAGAGAGGCTGCTATATCTATTGCCAGTAAAGCGGTGAGTATTATTCCCTCATGTGCTATAAAGGGCAAGTGAACTCTATTTTTCCATTTATGCTTGACTTCTTCTGTTTAAAAAGTTGCAATAAATACAAATTCCAGGTTAGGAGGATTTTCGTGAACTATGTGAAACGTGCGAGGTCCCTTGGAAACCGTACAGAGGCAGCCAAAGAGCTGAAGAAAATGTTAGCATTCAACACACTTGTTGTGACTGAATTAGTTACTGACATAAAAGGCGAGTCGCCTGATACTTTACCGGAGGAACCTGTAAAGGAAGAAGTGAAGCAAAGTGAGGACATGGATGAAGAATGGGAGTCACTACAAAGTCTTCGCAAAGTGAAACCAAACAGCGAGCTTCTTGCAAAGTTAAGAAGACCCTGCCAGACGGAAATAACTCTCAAGGACGATCTCCCTGAAAGAGATAGGATAGATCTTTACAAAACATACTTGCTTTTCTGCTTAACAGGGGAAGTCACAAAGATTCCATTTGGTACACAAATTACCACGAAAAAGGATGATTCAGAATATGTCCTGCTGAATCAACTTGGTGAACTGTTAGGTTTGACACCTAAAGAGATCATAGAGGTTCATCGGAGCTTAGCAGAGCAAGCTTTCAGGAAACAAGCAGAAGTGATATTAGCTGACGGACAACTGACTAAGGCCAGGATAGAACAGCTCGATGAAGCACAAAAGCAAGTTGGCTTACCACCAGAGTTTGCTCAGAAAATTATTAAGAGCATCACCACAACGAAAATGGCTGCTGCGATTGAGACTGCAATTGGCCAAGGGAAGTTGAATATAAAGGAGATAAGAGAACTTAAGAAAGCAAATGTGAATGTGGACAACATGATATCCGAGAGCCTGAGAGAAAACCTTTTCAAGAAGACGGTTGATGAAATTTTCTCATCGGGGACAGGAGAATTCGATGAGGAAGAAGTATATCAGAAGATTCCGGCTGATCTGAACATCAACACTGATAAGGCTAAAGGTGCTGTTCATGAGCTTGCAAAGACCAGATTATCAAACTCTCTGATTCAAGCTGTGTCAAATTTAAGGCAGAGAAGGCATCCTGCGGTGGTATGACAAATTCCGTTCTTAAATTTTGTTCGTCATTGTACATGTGCCTAAATTAATTCTAACTAATCATATCTGCCTTACTGCTCTGGATCAGGTATCGTCTCTGAATGACTTACTGGCATGTGACAAAGCTGTACCATCGGAGCAGCTAACATGGGAAGTGGCAGAAGAAGTGGCCGATCTTTTTGCAGTGTATATGAAGAACAATCCAGCCCCAGAGAAGGCTTCTCGCTTGCAATATCTTCTAGGCATAAGTGATGCAACAGCAGATGCTCTGAGAGAGATGGGTGATCTACCATTGCCTTTGGGATCAGATGAAGAGTTTGTATTTTAGTAAAATTTTGATGGTGTATTTTTTGGCAGATAGAAAAATGGTTTAGGGAGACCTTACCTTGTGCTTTTTTTCCATTGAAAAAATCTAGCAGTTTTATTTGATTAGTAGAGTTTGCTCATTTTTACAAAAGTTACTGGAGGGTTTGATTAATAGAGTTTGCATCTATCTGTACACGACAGAATGAAGTCCACAAAACCACTGAAATTAACCTCGTACGACCCACCAGCAGCCACAGCTCCCACACATCTCCTCCTCAGCTCCTCAGCTCTCAACCTCATCTCCTTGACCTGACTCGACTCACTGTCCATAAACCTCCTCACCATCCCACCAATCGCATCCCTCTTCACCAACTCATCAACCCCAGTTGGCCCCTTCACTCGCCGCCCAACCTTGAAATCCTCCACGATCATCTTGCTGTCAGCTTCTTGGTCCATCAGTATAGGGAATGTCAAGAATGTCACCCCAGTAAAGAACCCTTCTTGCGTCGAGCTCCATCCGCAATGCGTCCAGAACCCGCCCACCGCCTCGTGCGACAAGACGCGCAGCTGATCGCACCAGGCCACGACTAGCCCGTCTTCCTCGGTGCATACCTTGCGCAAACGCGGCGCATCGCCTCGTGCAACCCACATGAACCTCACCCCGCTCTGCACCAGGCCTGCTGCTATCTCGTCCATCTGCGCACTGGAAATGGAACAGAAGCTGCCGAATGAGACGTAGAGGACTGAGTTGGGTTCCTGCTTGTCTAGCCACTCTATGTAGGCATGGACCACTCGATCCATTTCGTCGAGCCTGCGATGAGGGAAAGATGGCCCGATGGAGTAGATGGGGATGTTCAACTCTGACTTGAGAGCCTCTACAACCTGCGGCTCCAGATCGTACACAGAAGAAAGTAGGAGACACTGCGACTTTGACAAGACTGAGAAAGGTGCGAGGGCGTGGTCCAGTAATTCAACCCCCTCGCCGTGCATCACTGTTGGAAAAGCCGAGAGGGGGCTCGGAGGGAGGCCGGGAATGTAGTCCACTCGCACATCCGCCATAGCTGCACATCGTACAAGCCAAGTCAAATCAATCCACATAGAGAGGAGGGAGGGATTGGAGTAGTAAGTACCTTGCAAATCGATTGGAAAATGGGCATTTTGCTTGAGAAGATCAAAGTGGCTGAACATGGAGAATACAGTGGCTGACATAGCCCAGAATAACGCAACAGGGGTGTTGCTCCGCCTCCCAAGCTCCACTGCCCAAGGCAAGAAGAAATCAGCCAGAATTATGTCCCGCTGCTGCTCCATCTGGTTCAGTAACTTCTCGCAGGGAGCAGCCATGTGGGTCATCACGGCCGACAGAAAAGAGCGCATGTCTTGGCTGCGGACGAGCTCGGATGGGATGACGTTGGGTATGGTGACGTAGCGTATGGCTTGGTGAGGTTCGGAGCAGAGGAAGCCGAGCCACTCCTCGGTTAAAACGAAGGTGATGGAGAGGTTGTGGATTCTTTGGACGAGTGATTTGCAGAGGTTGAGCATGGGGTTGATGTGGCCTCTGCCAGGGTATGGCAAAGCCACCAAATGGCATCCTTGTTCTGCTGCTACCTTGAGATTATTATTATTAGAACAACAAGAAGAAGAAGGAGACGAAGAAGCCATGCCAGTCTGACCTCTCTTGAGTGAGGAGTGAGGTGTGAGGGTGGGTGGTTTTCATGAGAGCTCTACTTTTACTGCCATTAAAAGCTGTGCCGTGCTCCTTCCTGCCATTAAAAAGTCCCAAATATGAGGTCACTCCTTACGTAAGACTATCTATCAAAATGGTCCTCATCTTTAACTTCACACAAGCTCATCATCAGCACTAGGATGTACTCAACCACACCCTGCATCTCTAACCATCCCCAAACCTAGCTACCTCTAATTTGATGAAAAAAATTGACTAATTTCAAGTTTGTGTTTTAGTAATAGAGTGTTTTGAAATTTAATTTCAAAATTATCGAGATTTTTAAGATAATGGCTTTATCTTTAATTTGATGAAAAAAATTGAGAGCTGCCCTAGTTTCGAGCTTGTGTTTTAGAAATACGGTGTTTTGAAATTTGGTTTTTAAGATTTTGGTTCTAATAGAACCGTTATCTTTATAAAATGCTTGACAACAACCGTTATTGAGCATTTTAAAATCAACGGTTTTTGGAAGACCGTTGTCTTCGTAATTTTCAGAAGAACGACCTTAAAAAGGCCGTCGACACGGTCAACCGGCTCATGTCATCGTACTGAGGAAGACGTTCACAAAAGCATCGTCTAGTTCATATCAACGCTCAGCCTCTCATATTTGTGTACTTGGCCGACGAACCCGACCATCGCCCGACGCCCGACCTGTCCTTTTCGTGCTTGACGAGCAGCAGACCCCGACGCACCTCGCCCTACTCCCATCCCTTCCTCTCCGTGCCCGACGAGCAGGAGACCATCCTCACTCCCGTTGAAGGTAAGATTTGTTTTAAGGTAGGGTGTGTAATGGGAGTGATGTGTTTTGGTTGGGAATTGTTGGCTGACTTTCAAGGTTGAGACTGGGTTGATTTAGGATTGATATGTGTTGATTTAGGATTTGATTTTTTGCTGTTCTTGTTGGTTGAGGGTTCAATTCGATTAGGATTTTGGGTTTGAAAGTTGGATGTTCTTGCTGGTTGAGGAGCCGTGTTCAATTTGCGGCGGGCATATGTAACCAGTATTCATGTGACGAAAGCTGGTGAGAATGGGACGACGGCTTTGCTGAAACCTCATCCCATTACAACGGCAATGTTTAGGCCGTCTTTATCAATTCCACCTGTTCGTTGCCTTCAATTTCACAACTTAACGCCCTTCCAAAAACCGTTGATTTCAAAAAATGTATGACAAAACGGTTTCCTTAGAACCGTTATCTTAAAAACCACGATAGTTTTGAAACCAAATTTCAAAACACCGTATTTCTAAAATACAAACTTGAAACCAGGGCAACTCTCAATTTTTTTCTAATTTGATCACACTGTTTATCATGAGCTACATCTCTGGGTATTTTCTGTTCTCTGTATCTCCCGCATCTTTATCCAAAAGAGAGAAAAAAAAAAAATAGATACACAGATTGGAGAGCCTCTAACACAAAACTGGACATCATCAAAATGCTCTCTAAAGTCATCATCATAATAGGTATGTCGCACAAACAAAAGAGTGAGCTTCTGCAAAATCCAGGGAAAGAATGGAAGACTACCCCTCACATTTCTTCTATCAAGAAGCCCATCAACGCATTTCAAACATTAATAAAAAGATCCGCAAGAATGATTATCAGTATGGAGTTGATCGGTTGCCACCACGATAACCTCTATCCGGGCCTCCGCTGTCTCTTCGTCTATCTCCCCCACCTCTTCCACCTCCACTGTTACAAAACAAACATGTTATAGTCACCATACCATTGACACAAATTAATTATCTGTCTGAAATACATGCCTGTACTGAGAGGAATCACAGACTTAACATCACTTTTAAGGTAATAAAGCCAATTTCTCATACCCCACATCTTAAGATTACTAGTAGCCAATTTCATCAACTAAAACTAGTCAAATACGCATGTAACAAAATTGGAGTTGTAAGACAAACACACAGCACGTAACGATGTATTTGAAAATATACGAGCTTGGCACACCGTCTACAGTCAAACAGAAGGCCAGAGTATAGGACAAAATACCCGCGGCCAAATTCAGCAGGTGCCTTCGGAGCAGACTTTGCAGCCATCGTCACACTAATCTTGTGACCCCTCAACTCATAATCTGCGACACCAGAAAGACGAATAAACACTATGATATACTCATTGACAGCATTATGATACCAAGACTAGCAGTGAGTGAAACAGGGTTTACTGTTATAGAATCCTCCAGCAGAATGTGCAGCAGATGGATCTTCATAAGACAAAACCCCATCACCTTTGTTGTTTCCTTGGTCATCAGCGTACAGCTTAATATTGTAAGGCCACTGATCCTTGTATCCTCGCTTCTGCTTAATTCTAGCAATCTGCATATAATCATTCAAAATGATATAAAAAACATTCTGTGGGACAGCACCACGTCACCAAACAGTCTCAGACAGTCATATACATTTAAACAAAAATCTGTCCCCTAAACCAGTCAAACTACAGTAGACAAATCATTTTGTTTAATTACTAAGTACTAACTGAAACCATTTGTGATTGGGTTATTTCAAAGATACCATAAAAGAGCAACATTAGCTCAGCCCCAAAATAACCATGCGGCTTATAGCTTTGACAAGAGTTATTCATAAACTGGCCAATAATTATAAGTATGATGATTGAAATATAAGAACCAGAAAACAAGTCATTAAGGAAGAAGAATGAAATTACTTGTCCAATGCCTCCAAATAATTCTCTTAGTTCATCAACGGTCACATCAGGTGGTAAGTTTGATATATAAATTCTAGAGTTGTCGCAGAGTTCTCCGCAATTCTCATCACATTGCTTCACCTCCTCCGTACCTTCAGCTGCTGATCCACGAGGGCCCCCACCACCAAAACCAGAATCACGTCCTGCAGGCCCACCACCACGACCACCACTGTACCCAGATTCACGTCCTGAAGGTGGTCCACCACGACCACCACTGTAACCAGAATCACGTCCCCTAGGAGCACCTCCATATCCGCCTCTACGGCTATCATCATTACCATCACCACCATAACCAACAGTAGGAGCACCATAAGATGGAGGGTACCCGGTAGGACCACCTGTATAACTAGTTGGGGGAGCATTCCCTGAAGCATAGTTGCCATTGCCACCAGCAGTTGGGGGGTAGTTCCCAGATTCACCATAAGACCTAGGGGCAGGAGGAGGAACCTGCCCATAATTGTCATCTAGACCCCGATTACCTCCATGTGAGCCTCCAACTCCGCTGCTATCATAACCACCTTTTCTTCCTCCATCATAATTTCCACTTCTTCCCCCACGACTGCTCCTGTAACCCCCACCACTTTCTCCCCTACTTCCTCCCCCACCCGCACTGGCAATACCTCCTGGAGAGGGTGCACCACATTTGTTGCACTCTGTCCTTCGTGCAAAGTTCACATTCCCACAGCTATAGATAAAAATAAAAATAAAAAAAAATTGAGCAATGACTAACTAAATTTAGCAGCATCTTTAAACTTAAATCCAGTGCAAATATGAGTACAGAGACTAGCAAAGAGAGAGCAAATCCTAAAAATGCATACAAGAAGGTAGGAAATTGCACATAGATAAAAATAAAAATCAAACCTTGGATTAGGGCAAGGCCAATCACCATCCCTGCCGCTACCTCCACGGCCCCCACCACCACCACGTCCTCCACGCTCTCCACCTTGATAATCCCCTCCACCACCTGCGAGTACAACTCATTTCAGTGAACAATCAATCCTAAGAAGATTCAAATTTCAATAAATATTCAAGAAAAACATGGAAAATGATGAAGTCCAATACCTCGACTCTGATAATTTCCACCACCACCGCGACCCCCATCACCACCAATCCTGTACCCTCCACCGCCGCCCCTTCCATAACCGCTTCCTCCGCCACTCTGCGGCGGAGCAGATCCGTTGCCTCCTTGGCCGTACATACCCGACATTGATTACGGTTTCCTCTGCTTCAGCGAAGAGATTGAAAAGCTAGGGTTTCAAGCCGACTCGCTCCTCTTTAGTTTACACACCAACTTTAATGGCCCACCTAGTAAACTTTATTGAAACGTTGGGATCCAATCCGTATTTACCGATACTAAAGGGGCAAAATAACCTATAGTTTAACTCTGACCCCCAATTTGTACATTTACATTTTGAGGGGTAAATTTGTAATTATTCTGTCGTTTTCAACTTCGCCGATTCACGGCTTCAATAGTCTTGAAAGTTGAACCTGGACGAGTTTCGGGGTTTCTGCATCTCGTCATCTCTCATCCATCGCGATGGACTCCGATCGACGAGCTTCGTTGCTCTGTATGCTCTTTTTGGCCACGTTTTCCACTGCTTCTTCGATCAGGTTTATGCTGCCGGAGTCGAGCAGCGGGAAGGTGTCGCTTGTCCTGTACTACGAGACTCTTTGTCCATACTGCTCCAATTTCATCGTCAATTACCTAGATAAGCTCTTCGAAGGCGATAAACTAATCGACATCGTCGACCTGAGGCTCGTTCCTTACGGAAATGCCAAAATTAGCTCTAATGGCACCATCATTTGCCAGGTCTTTCTTTTTCTTAATTTGTATTTTGTTGATATTTAATTTTATTGATTGTGTTCATACATGCTCAGTTGTGATTTGGTTGTATGTATACTGGCAGCTTTATGTATATTCTTAGTTGCTGTCGTTCATAGATATGTATGCAGTAGTGATCTGTGCTGATGAATTGGGATTTATGGTTGCAGCATGGTAATTGGGAATGTGTGCTAAACACTGTTGAAACTTGTGTTATCGATGCGTTGCCAAGCTTGGTAAGTTTTAATTGTGTTTGCTATTTGTTTTGAGAGATATTTTTCCACTCTCCTTTTGTGATGTAGATGGCTCCAATCTAAATTCATATGAATTGCTGCCTGAAATGATTATGGCTTTTGATGCAGAACGAACACTTTCCTTTCATTCACTGCGTGGAGACTTTAGTGTATCAGCACCAATACACTGAGTGGACGCAATGTTTTGATAAACTAGGGGTGGACCCTAAGCCCATCATGGAGTGCTACAACAATGGACGTGGGACTGAGGTAAAATTATCTGGTTTCTTTTCAGCATAGGTGACTTTGTTGTTGCAAATGTTTAGCTGTATGTAGGTCTAATATTGAGTCCCCTTTCCATAGAATTTGTTATTGACTGGCTGTAGTAAGCCAAAGCGTGAAAGTCTTAAAACTTAAACTCAATGAAGGATGTTAGACTGCAAAGGGTCTGCAAAAATGTTTAGCTGCATTAATCTAAACTAATGTGCTTATTTCATCTTTTTCTACCTATGATAGAGAAAGATCAGATTTTTACCACACCTTTTATCTTAGAAGTTTTCCACATCAGTAGCAATGCAATCTTTTGGCCATAATGATGTAGTATTAAATTGTAATGTATGTATAGACCTAGACATACAGGAACTAAAATCCGAAGACCAAAAATTATAGAGGCTGTGAAACTGACATCCAAATGAAAAGGAATTGAATAGACTAAACTTAAGTAGAAGAGAAGGTATTGGATATAATGTATATCCTGGTATATCAAGCTAGACATGTTTTTCCTCTTACTGCTTTCAGTTTACCATGGGACCAATGTATTGAATGTTGTATCAAAATAATTGTGTTGAAGGGCTGTGCTATTGGATATGACTTTGTAGCCTGTTTATTTTTCTTATTATTTGTTCAGATATAATTTTTCGTTCAATTCATTAATAAAAGGGGGAAATGTATGAGCCCTCATTTTATGAATGTATGAACCATGAACTGATGGGCATTGGCCTATACCATTGAAGATAATTTAGTGACTTGATGACTTCGATTACTTGGTAATGAAGATGCATTAAGTCACTTTGATAGGGTAATGAATTGGAGGAAACGTAACGAGTTAGGTAGTTTAGTTTACTTACACAAAAACTAGGTCTGTGATGATCTGTGAAGTTTTTATTTTTGCAGCTCGAATTGCAATACGCTGCTGAAACAGGATCCCTTCAACCTCCTCATAAGTATGTGCCTTGGGTGACTGTCAATGGGGAGCCGCTATATGATGTAAGTTTTTTGCGCACATATATTCTCAGTCCCATCTGTGTCTGCGTGTTTTTTCATTAACCTATATGAACATGAAGAAAGCTAATCTTATCATATATGTGGATCGTTTGCATCCCAAGCATGTACACCTAGAATGAATAGAGCCAGATGGTAATGAAATGTTGTGTTATGCTGTAGGACTATGAAAACTTCATAGCATATATCTGCAAAGCTTACAAGGGCTCTAGTGCTCCCAACACTTGCTCAGGTCTATCCCTGAAAAGTGTTCCGAGGACTGGAGGGAACTCTGAGCTTAAAGCTTGTGCCCAAGAGGCAGAAACCATCCCAATAAAAACAAAACTGGCCATAGCATCAATATGAAGCAGCTTCTTCCACTCTATGCAGTAGTTGCACCTTCGAAGCATATATGTGTTCCTACTTTTAAATGTGTTGTTGGTGGGGGTCTTATGGCGTTGGTTTGTTTGTAATTTATCATAATTTGGTACGTTTGTGTTATGCGCTCCTAAACAGATGTAATAATGGCCCTGATGTTTTGCGTTTGTATAGTATAAAATTTTATACAGCGGCCTCATTCTACCAATCGATAATAGACAGACGGATTCAGCAACTTGATTGGGCTGCGCATGATCTTTGATGCTTTGTATATTCTTGCTTTTGGGCCTGGAGCAGTGAATTCGTTTGCTTCCTTTATTTCTTTCTTTCAGATGATGAATCACTTAATTTAGCTCATCTCTCTTCTGCAACTTTTTCTGGTCAGTGAGGAAATTGAAACTTTGTTGACGAGGGCTCGGAATTGCAGAAAACCGATCAGTAGAAAGTTTAAACGAAAAAGCCCTCACCTTTACTCACACACTGTCACTAGTTCTGCAATCCATTTCGGAGCCAGCGTTTGTGCTTCAGCATCAGCTCAGGGGGAGCCATGGCGGCGGCGCTGGAATGCTGGTCAAGAAAGTCCAGCATGGATGAGGACATGGTGGAGCAGGTTCTGATGGGAGGAAATGACAGATCGGAGGGAGTGTTGGAGTCATCGAGCGAAATGAGGGATTCCTCCTCGTCGGTTATGCAGAAGAAGTTGCAGAGATTTGGGCGTCATATGTCGGAGGCAATTGCTTCGTTGAAGAATTCGCTGAGTCTTGATTCGGCTCGTGATGCGCCGCAGTTTCAGGTCAAGATCGAGGGCTGCCGGAAGGTAATCTGGGATAATGTCGTACGGAATTTGTCCCATCCATTTCCTGGGAATCGCCAGCTGCCCGAGAAGCTTGCCTCGAGCATCCGAAAGCACTGTGACTCATTTCCCATCAGGTAAATTTTGTACAAACCTTCTCAAATTGATGACATTGGAGAAATTTAGGTCATTGTTGATGCATCTTTGAAATATCTCAAGTTTAGTTTTGCTGTAGTTACTCGCAGGCAAGATTCGAAGTGAAGGATGTGCTTATGCATATGGAATTGGTAAAGCAGGCATCTGAGAATGCTCATCCCTCTATTTACATACGGGACCTGTCAGCTGATGAAGTTAATGGTTCGGTTTTTAAGCTCGCATTTGCTTGTAACTCATCCATTTCGTGGTCTGCTGTGACGGGTGATTTAGATAGTTCTGTCATATTCTGTAAGAAGATACAGAAATATGAGAAGAAAGGGTGTACTTTAGGAGTTGTGCATTTTGTAGTCCAACCTGGACATGAAAAAATGTTCAAGGCTCGAGTTGAAAGTGCTTTGAAGACTGCTGTAATGAAGCCCAAATCTACATCTGTTAAGATGCCTTTCGGTTTATGTGGGTGTCAACAAGAGGATGCTACTGGTAGAGAACAAGGTGATGTTGAAGAAGATTCGATTGAGCAAATGAATAGGAATGGAGCTGAAAAGCGTCCACTTCCACTGCAGATGCCTTTGCCAGATTCATCTTATAGAGTCCTGGTTGATGAGTGGCAGACTGTGTGTTTTGGACGGGAGGACATAATAAAATGGCTGTTAAGCCCTGATGGTCTAGAATTTGGTGATCAGATTGGCCCAAATTCCTTTAGAGGTGTTTTTAGGGGTAAGCGTGTAGGGATTGAGAAGCTCAAAGGCTGCGACAAGGGTAATTCTTACGAGTTTGAACTTCGTAGAGACTTTTTGGAGTTGATGACATGCGGGCATAAGAATATCTTACAGTTTTATGGTGTCTGCATTGATGAGTACCATGGTTTATGTGTTTTGACAAAGTTAATGGAATGTGGTTCACTTATGGATCATATGTTTAAAAAGAAAAAGTTTCAGACCGAGGAAGTGATTAGGATATTGACTGATGTGGCCGAGGGTCTAAAGTTTATGAATGATCATGGCATTGCATATAGAGATCTCAACACACAGAGGATAATGCTGGATAGGCATGGTAATGCTTGCTTAGGGGATATGGGTATTGTTTCTTCTTGCAAAGGTGTTGAAGCTTTGGATTATGAAACTGATGGCTATCGGTGGCTAGCTCCTGAGGTCAGTTAGCTTTCACTCTTTGCATAATAAGAATCACAAATCATGCAGCCTGCTTTGAGGCTGGCAGGCACCCTTTTGAAACCAATGTGCACCTTAAGATCCTACAACACACTACATGTTTGGTACAGTTATTTTTGGTAAGTTTATGCTGTGAAAAGGTCATCATGTGCACGCCATATGAAGGCTACATGATTGTTCTAGCATATCATGGTTTTGGTAAAAGTAATCACTTAATCATGACACATGAGAAGTGATCCATCTTCTCATAGAATATGGTGGGCAATTAACTTTTTCCATATTTCATGTGTCTTTAGTTATGATTGGATCCATTGCATCTGGTTATGTAGTTTAAATTGTGTTTTTATCTTGCCGGTAATTTATCACCCATCATGACATCATCGGTCGAGCATGCTCAAACATGTTTTCATGATCAAGTATGTTTACCTTTGATATATGGAACTCTTAATGATTCAGTTAGCATATGTAAATTCCCTTGTAACATTTAAATAATGCTACTTTTCAGTAATGCATGTTTCATCATTTGAGCTTACTAGGAACTCGTTGCAACACTAACTTACCTTTTGTCTGAGGAGAAAAAACAGCTCTTACAATACTTTTTGTGGTCATTACTGGTAACAGAAAACAAAAGTGAAATGGAAGGCCTTCGGTTAGTAACTTTAACAGAGTAATGGTATAAAACATGAGGCAGCATTATTGTGAACATGTCAATGGATTCTGTTGGCACAGTCGGGCAGCACTTAATTGTTTTCCTTTTGTGGTAACAGATCATTGCTGGAGACCCAGAGGCTGTCACAGAGACATGGATGAGCAATGTTTACAGTTTCGGGATGGTCATGTGGGAGACGGTTACAGGGGAGGCAGCATACAATGCTTATTCACCTGTGCAAGCTGCAGTTGGAATTGCTGCTTGTGGCCTCAGACCTGAAATCCCAAAAGACTGCCCTCCAGACCTTAAATCCCTGATGACAAAATGCTGGAATAGCACTCCCACCAAGCGACCCCAGTTCGCAGAGATCATATCAGTCCTGCTTCGACACTAGGTGAAGAGTGCATCAGATAAGAGCTCCGCCTCCTCCTCTTCACATATTCTTATGTATTACCATATACGAGAGAAAAGATCAATGTAATGTAAAAAAAATATGCAGTGTTAAAATAGGTGGGAATGGACCAAACCACCATTGTGAAATGAAAATCTCCCATTGTAACACAATTTTGACATGAGAGGGACAAGGAAAGTTCCAAAGTCATGTCTTGTTCCATAACTTAAATAAGGTTGATCGAACAGTGGATTTGTCCGTGAAGTGGGGGCCATTGTGGGTTCACATGTCCCTCCAGACAACAGCCCCACTTGGCTGAAGCACCTCCGACACTCATGTGCCTCATCCAATCCTGTGTCGCGAAGTACGTCAATAATGTCCGTGTAAGGTTAAAAGGTTTATAACAAGGGCAGCAAGATGCTCTCTCACATGGTAACCTACATCATTACAGAGGACCTCACATTTCAATATGAGCTCGATCATAAGTTTCATAAAATATTGCCCAAGTCAAGAGTCCCAATGTATTGTCTTTTTTTTGGGGGGACCTTTGAACCAAATGTGTCTGTATCCATGTTTGAAATGAGGACAACACAACTAGAAGACCATTCTGAAAAGCCAGGTATTGATTAGATTATTCAACTAATATGCATACACTTCATCCACAGTATGTGTACTAAAATATCATAGGCACTCACTCAGTTCACATCACCCACCCTCTGTTTGACTCTCAACATATATCAGCACCTTCATCAAAATCAGTCGAGTTAAGAGATCGATAATCCAGTAGGTTTTGCGTCTTTGTTCTACGTCGCTCGTCGAATTCAGTCCATCCTTCCATCTGTTGGTATGTTTCACAGCAGACCAATATTTTTAACGAAAGATGTCTGAATCAACAGGTTAAGGAAATACACTAATAAAGCACCTCACGAAGCAGATTCATTGTGATTTCTGTGTGATGAAGATCAAGCTTTCTTAGAGAACTGCAATTTTTGAATAACGTATTGGGCATAACTTTGAGCCCGTTGTTACTGAGGTATAGTTCCTGCGACAGTAAGAAAAAGGGTGATTGAGACACCCATCAATGTGCATTTTGGACTACTCATGCAAATGCATGCAGATTCAATGGAATAGGCAGACTCCTTAAAAGTGGATTCAAGGAAAACAATCCTAGGATCAGGGATGCTGACCTTCAAGTTCTGCAAGTTGCCCACTGTTTCTGGTATTTCTGAAAGAAGATTTGAAGACAAATCAAGCTGCACATATAAACCAGATGAAGTTAATAGCTAAGGTAATCAGAAAAACTTTTAGATTAGCTGAAGAATTTTTAGAACTGCCCTATCCCCCAATATGAGTTTCAGATTTGCCCTACCTAGGAAAAACGTTTCAGGACCTATCTGTTATGTTTTCCAATCAGACCGGTCTTGTTATAACCGGTCTGCTATGTTTTCCAATCAAACCGGTCTGATTGGAAAACAACCGATGTGCATCGATTCAGCCAAATCACCGCCGCAATCAGATCGGTCTGATTGGAAAACATAGCAGACCGGTTATAACTTATAACAAGACTGGTCTGATTGAAAAACATGACAGACCGGTCTGATTGAAAAACATAACAGGCCGGTCTGATTGAAAAACATAACAGACCGGTCTAATTGAAAAACATAACAGACCGGTCTGATTGAAAAACATAACAGACCGGTCTGATTGAAAAACATAACAGACCGGTCTGATTGAAAAACATAACAGACCGGTCTGATTGAAAAACATAACAGACCGGTGTTGTAAAAAATAGGGCAAAACTGAAACGTTTCCTAAATAGGGAATATCTGAAACTCATATTGGGGGATAGGGCAGTTCTAAAAATTCTTCAGCTAATCAGGACTATAGAAGATTTCGACATTTGGCTACCTCTGTGTATATCAGCTGCAAATGTCATTAAACTCTATAAATAAAATCATCCATGTATTCTAATGAAAAAACAGAAATATGTTTATACCTCCAATAGATATTTACAGTTCCCTATACTCGGATCAATTGAAGTTATCCTGCATCAAGAAAAACAGGTGATGCTAATCAAATATATTTTTCCTCATACAATCCATATGTCAATGTCCGTTTAGAAAACAAAGAACACTCCATGAACTGGCCTGTTGTTGCTGGCATTCAAAACTTTAAGCTCTGTCAAAAGTCCTATCTCAGCTGGGAGACTTGTTAGCTTATTGTCTGCCACAACGAGGTGCACCATAGAAGTCAAAGAACTCAATGCAGGGGGCAATGTTGTCAAGCTGTATGAATAGTAGGCAAATATATAAAAGGGAAAAAATGAGCACAAGTGCTACAACATAATGGATGACATGAAGAAGGTTCATTATCAATGTAAACTAAATGCTTATTAAAGCAGCAAATCCACTTTGACTGCTTATGCAGATTTGAGGACTGAAATGCGTGGTATCGTGGTGCCTGGATTTGGATCAGTGGTTCTTATTCTTATTAGGCAACTGTATTGAATACTCACAAACACAGTTTTCAAGCAGTCTTCATAATATTTCTATAAATATTACCCTGCCTATTTACTTATGGGCATAATCAGCACTGATAAGGCCATGTGCATACTGCAAGAAAAATATGTTGTAACAGTAGCTTACTGGTTTTGTCTCAAAAAGAGGCTAGACAGTTTAAGCTGCACTAGATGATCCCAGCTTATTGAATCATCTGCAATATCATTTATAGAGAGATCCAATCTCTACAAAATGTTAGAGAACTGTTAGTGATCATTTGAGTTTGTAGGTGATAACATCGGCTTCAAGTATATGTGAACAGAAATCGGATAGAGGAAAAATGACTCACATCTAAGGAAGTCAAACTAGCAATCTGAGAAGGCAAGTCTTTAATAGAGTTGCTGCTGACATCCAGCAGTCTTATGGAGCTTCCACAAGCCCATACTTCCTCAGGAATGGCCTTCAAGACATTTTGACAACAAAAATCAGACCTATGGATAACTACTTTTCCAGAAACCTAATAAATATCAAAATGGAGTAACATACAGATAAATTGATGCAAAAACAATCCCAAAAAAAAAGTACAACAAGTATTCCAATTCCAATGCCGATAAGCCCACTTACACAAGCTAGTTTTAGTTCTTAATCAACAACACATGATTATCTAATCTTGCAAGAGCGCAAAAACAGATGTCCTTACCTTCAAGTGACTC
Source organism: Umbilicus rupestris (assembly GCA_963678935.1). Classification (NCBI taxonomy): domain Eukaryota; kingdom Viridiplantae; phylum Streptophyta; class Magnoliopsida; order Saxifragales; family Crassulaceae; genus Umbilicus; species Umbilicus rupestris. Next base: position 9,748,419 of record OY787612.1, read on the forward strand.
GAAGATAATGAAATCACTCCCATACGCTTCCAATGATCCACTCTGCTCTTACCAACTGAAACCTCTAAAGGTTTGGCATTCCCATAACTCCTAGTGATCGTTCTAGTTGAAGCATTCTTGAGGATTGGTCCATCCTGCAAATACAAACTTCCAACTCATTCCGATTAAAAATCAAGTAAATCAATCATAATTAAATCCATGCGTCATCCATATAGACAGTAGGAGCCGAGAATCTATCGAAGATCGATAGAACAGCTCACCCCTTGATGCAAGCCCTGAGAAGCGACAAGCATCATCTTAGCACCATCCTGGACATTCAAATCCCTCAAGGACGCATTATCCGTCAGAATCTTTCCTTTCGATATCAACTTCTGACCTCGAACAAGAACATTCGTGAGAGGCTGAAGCAGCGATTTCACCTCCTTAACCGAACAATCGGGCGATACAGTGACAGGCAACGTCCTCCCACCGAACTTGACATTCACAGTGATCTCCTCACTCTCCCCTCCGCCGGTCGAAGTCGTCGTCGATACCTCAAATCCGGACGCACCACCGCCTTCTCTCTTCTCCATCTTCTCTCCTCGCTTCGAATCGAGCTCAGCAGCTCTTCACCATTCGCAGAAGAAACAACTTATGGAAAAGCCCATTAAACCAGTCCAAATGGGCCGTTTGTTGTCGGCCCATTCTAAGAGGAAAGATTGTCGAGTATGTTGAGAAACAGAGAATAAAAGTCATGTGAATTGCAACAAAAGGACGATATAAGATGGAGTTGTGTTTATGGAAATGGGGTTTGAAATGTTGAACTGAATCATTTGTCGCTTTTTAATTAATCGACCGACCATCATCATAAAGAACACTATCCTCTTGATTGTGGTTCAACTCTTGTAGAAACGATTGAAGCCAAATCATTTCTTTTGTAGCTTCTGTCAAGGCAACATACTTGGCCTCGCAACTAGACAGTGCAACAATTTTCTGCAACTTTGAAACCCAACAAATTACCGTACCTCATAATGTGTAGACATAACAGGACGTGCTCTTCCTACTGTCAACATCTCCCCCGTTGTCTGCATCCACAAACCCATCAAGACCCTGATCTGATTTCCGAAAGCATAAGGCAAGACTCGAACTGCCTTTGAGATATCTGAATATCCACTTCACTGCATCCCAATGTTGTTTACCGGAATTACTCATAAACCGGCTAACAACTCCCTCTGCATGTGCAATGTAAGGTCTTGTACATACCATCGCGTACATCAGACTTCCAATAGCTGAAGTGTAAGGTATCTTGTCCATCTCTGCCATCTCTTCCTTGGTCACCGGTGAGTCATTCTTGGACAACTAAAAATGACTACCCAAAGGAGTTCCAACCGACTTCGCATCTTCCATGTTAAACCTTTTGATGACCTTTTTCACATATTCTTCTTGTGAAAATTTCAGCCCCTCTTTACTTCTTATAATCCTCATTTCGAGAATTTGCTTTGCGGCACTGAGATCTTTCATTGCGAACTCCTTCGACAATCTCTTCTTAAGCTTTTCAATCTCACGAAAATCTCCTCCAACAATCAGCATGTCATCAACATATAGAAGTAGAATAATAAACGAATTCTTTAACCTCTTGAAGTAGCAACAGTGATCAGCCTCGCATCTCACGAACTCGGTCCTCTTCATGAAACTATCGAACTTCTTGTACCACTGTCTCAGAGCTTGCTTCAAACCGTACAAACTCTTCTTAAGTTTGCACACCAACTTCTCTTTACCTTTGACCTCAAAGCCTTCCGACTGCTGTATGTAAATCTCTTCCTCCAACTCACCATGAAGAAAGGCTGTCTTCACATCCATTTGTTAAAGGTGCAGATTTTCCTTTGCCACCAAGCCAAGGACTGTACGAATGGTCACCAACTTGACTACCGGCAGCGTTTGCTTCCATCATGCTCTTATTTTATCTGATACACCCATTTGTTGTGCAACGCTTTCTTATCCCCCGGAAGCTCAGCTAGCTCCCATGTCTCATTTGACATCAACGAGTCCATCTCATCCTTCATGGCTAACTCCCACTTGCTCGATTCATCAGCTTTCTTTGCTTCGAAATAACATTCGAGCTCTTCTCTGTCTGTGAGCAAAATGTGGTTGAGCGACTGCAATAACCTCTAAGTCGGCCTTCTAACCCGAGAAGATCGCCGTAACTGTGTTTGTTGACCTTAGCTAGAATCAACGTCTTCATCTTCTCTATCTCCCGGATGCTCTTCTTGAGCTGCTTGTTCTTTTTCTTTCAAAGCAACTCGTTGTGACTAGTGTACCGAGATTTCTCTCAAATCAACCATTGCTGATTTTCATTCTCGGATACTTTGTTTTCCAGGATATCTTTCAGCCTGTCTTTATAAAACACATATTCATTGAAGAGGACATCCTTGCCGCGGATGATCTTTCTATTCTCCTCATCCCAAAACCGATAGCCAAACTCGGAATTTCAGTATCCAATAAAGTAATACTTCTTGGATTTCGTATCAAGTTTGCTTCTAGACCTGTCATCCACATGAACGTAAGACAAACAGCCAAATACTTTCAGGAAAGAAAAATTTACCCTTTTCCCTCTCCAAGCCTCATATGGAATTCTGAAATTCAATGTAATAGATGGTCCTCGGTTGATCAAATACGCTGCGGTGTTAACCGCATCAGCCCAAAACGTCTTTGGCAGCCCAGAATGCAATCTCATGCTTCTTGCTCGCTCATTCAACGTTCGGTTCATTCTCTCCGCTACTCCGTTTTGCTGAGGTGTTCCCGGAATAGTCTTTACCATCTTTGTCCCATTCTCACCACAATACCGTCTGAAATTACTGTCAATATATTCTCCACCATTGTTTGACCTCAGACTCTTCAATTTCAGGTTCGTCTCGTTCTTAACGAGAGCTTTTCACTTCTTAAAAACAGCAAACACGTCAGTTTTTTGTTTCAAGAAGTACACCCAAAGCTTTTTAGTTGCATTGTAATATGATCCACCAAGTGAAACTATCAGAGATGGTCCCTACACATTAGTATGTACCAGCTCTAACTTCTCGGTCTTCAGCTTGATGTAGTGTATTTATATGACTCGGTAATTAAACAGTTTAAACCCAACTATTTCGACATGTTTTTATGTGAACAATTCCTTTTTTAGTGTTGTTTGCATTTTAGGTGTTTGGGATACATGAAAAGACACTTGCGACTTAAAATGGTGTTTTTAGAGAGTCGAATGCGAAAATCGACGTAGAAGGAATTGAATGTTCATCTCAGTGAGTTCGGCACCCGAAGAAGACTTTAGAGTCGCGTGCCAGACCTTAATATCTTCTCTGGGCGCGCGAGTTAATGTCTTCATGGGGCGCGGCCAACTTATGATGACGTCATCATCAGGCCCGTGGCCCGAAATCAAATTTTAAAGCCCGATTTCAATTAGGGTTTCACAATGAGAAAAGACGGCAGCTGGGACAACAGAAGTTTTGAACGATTTGACGGACGAAATTTTGGAGGGAGACGAAGTCTTTGCGTGAACAATGTTTTCGGGCAATGAATAATGATTGCGGCGATGAACAGTGCTCGTGAACAATTTTTTTTATTCCTTTCAATTTAATGTGTTTTTCAGTCATGACTATGAGTAGCTAAATTTCTATTTCAGTTTGGGTTTTCAGATAGTGACATACATGTTTGAGACTTGGATTTAATGCCTGTTTCTATTCAATCGTAAGTTCTGAATCTTAAATTGCATGAATTGTATTGCACGGTTAGCGTATACTTTGTCGTGAAACTACCCGCTCATCAATTCTAATTATTAACTCTTGTCGAAGCTTTGTCGTGGAAGCAAGTAGTAGAATCTAGGCTTAGTATCACCTTTGTCGGGATACTCTAGGTAATAACCTTTGTCGGAATGACCACATGTTTGATTAGAATCGCAATCTTTAGAAGTCGATGATAACAGTCACTATTGAATTCCCTTAGCTGAATACCTCTTGTAATTGATATTCACATTTTCTTACTTTCCATCTTGCATCAACCTATTAAAACCCCCTTGTTTAATATTTACAAGAAATCGCTTCATAGTCAGTTCTCTTGAGTTCGACCCTTGCTTACCGCTACAGTAGCTAAAGCATGGAATTACAAATACAAATTTGGCGCACACAACGACGCGCGTCAAATTTTGGCGCCGTTGCCGGGGAACTGCTATAGTGAAGAGTTTCTTTTCCTTTTCTTTTTATATTTGATTTTCGATTAATGTGTTATTCTTTTGTGTCGCGGTAAATTGATCTTTCCAGCATGTCGCACGCAGGTAGTGTTAATGGTGATGGCCGCCAAAATAACGAACAAAATCAGGTCAACAACAACCGTCTTTTACCTCCACCAGGAAATCAGGATGTGTAAATTCCACCATTCTACGAAGAGCCTGAACGAGTGTTTAGAGCACGCCAAAGGGAACTTCGTGAAAGAGAATTTATGGCTAGGGATCCAGGGGCACGAGCAGAGGGTTTAAATGAGCCTAACCCACCGCCTCCGCCTCAGCAATATGAGCAGCAGCAGCCTTACGGGCATCAACCATACAGGCATGCCCACAGATCGGAACCAACAATTTGAGAGCTGTTTGTACCAAACTTCAATGACCAGCCATGGTGCATCAATATTGACCCAGAAGAGGACGATTTTGAGATAAAGACTGCTGTGGTGCATCACTTACCTAAATTTAAAGGATTATCGGGAGAGGTCGCGACGAGGCATTTAGAAGAGTTCACCGGAATCTGCCAAACATTGAGACCATACGCAGCTTCGGAGGACAGGTTTAAGCTAAGAGTATTTCCTTTGAGTTTAACTGACCTAGCAAAATCGTGATTTTTATCTCTTCCCTCAGGTAGTATCCGAATGTGGGATCAAATGCAGAGAAAGTTTCTAGACAAATACTACCCGCCAACAAAGGCCACACAAGTGCGCAGAGAGCTCTCTCCGATCAAACAAGGACCCGATGAGTCAATGCACGACTAATTGGAGCGCTTTAATTCACTGGAACAGAGTTGCTGCAATCTTGGGGTGCCTAGAGGGATGATAGTGGAGTATTTTCTGGATGGACTCGGACCCTTAGAGAGGATGATGTTGGATGCTGCAGCTTGCTGCACAATTATGAATTTGACTCCCGGAGAGGTACGAGAATTGATTAGAGAAACTGCTGAGAGTGCCAGGTTCAGAGAGGAAACTAGTATGCGAGAGGATACAAGCAAAATAAGAAATGTATCACAGGGCAACTCGTCCGACAATCAGATGGCTGCAGAAATTAAAGAGCTGAATGACATGATACAGAAAATGATGGTGGGACAAGCTAATGTAGTGAAGCCTTGTGAATTTTCTGGTGCTGTTAGCCACAAGACTGATTCCTATCCATCCTTGTACGAAGAAAATTCAGGAGATGTAAACGCTCTAAGAGGATACCAGAATTTCAACAACAAACCACCTCAGAGGAAATTTGGATTAGCTGCGAATGGGTATAGTTGGAAGAATGACGGTGGATTTCCTAGGGAGCAAGCCGCGCCTCAACAGCAGACCCAGTATTATCGACCACCATTTCGTCAGCAACAAGAGGGTTACAACAGTGCTGATCAATATCAACAAAGGAAGAACTATAATCAGCAAGGTCAGAGCAACCCGCTCATCGTTAATGATTTAGCAGTGAATCTTCAACAATTCCAAGCGAATACGGACGATGCTATTGCTGAATTATCAAAGAAAATGTCACAGTTGATCACGGTCATTAATGAGTTGAAGAATGGCCAGGGCAAATTACCATCTCAAACAGTCCCCAACCCGAAGGGAAATGTTAGTGCTATGACTTTTAGGCGAGGGAAGGTGCTCAAGGATGCAAACGAGGTAAGTAAAGCAAACAGAGTCAGGGGATACGGCGCCAGATGAGGACATTACTCTAGCGCGTGAGGGTTTAAAGTCTTCTCCAGGCGCGCCATCAAAGTTTGAAGAGGACGCGGTCATTATTGCTTTGCCGTACTGGCCATTACTCTAGCGCGTTGTATTGACCGCGTCCTCTTCAAACTTTGATGGCGCGCCTGGAGAAGACTTTAAACCCTCACGCGCTAGAGTAATGTCCTCATCTGGTGCCGTATCCCCTGACTCTGTTTGCTTTACTTACCTCGTTTGCATCCTTGAGCACCTTCCCTCGCCTCAAAGTCATAGCACTAACATTTCCCTTCGGGTTGGGGATTGTTTGAGATGGTAATTTGCCCTGGCCATTCTTCAACTCATTAATGACCGTGATCAACTGTGACATTTTCTACCTTTGCCGTACTGGCCCCCCTTTGCCCTTTCCATTGCAGGTTAAGGCTCCTAGGAAGCAATTGATCGACAAGGAAGTGTGGGATATCTTCAAAAGGGTTGAAATCAATGAGGCAATTAAGCAGATTTGACGCTACGCTAAATTTCTCACGGAGCTGTGTACCAACCGCCGACGTTCAACTCAACCTGAGCAGGTAATGTTTAACGCTAATATCTTTGCAGTTATTCAGCGAAAAATACGTCCTAAATGTGAAGACCCATGTATTTTTACCATCCCTTGTGTTATTGGCAACATTACAATCGAAAACTGCATGCTTGATCTCGGTGAATCTATAAATGTTTTGCCTTACTCTTTGTACTCGAGAGTATGTATTGGACCTTTGAAGCCGCCTGGACTAACAATTCAATTGGCAGATAGATCTTGTAAGCAACCTGAAGGTATCATAGAAGATATTTTAGTGCAAGTTGGTGACTTGATCTTTCTAGCTGACTTCTACGTGCTCAGAATGGATGGTAGTGACCCGGCCGATCATCCACTTATTTACTTGATTGCGACTCTGGGGTGCTGACCATGGAGGTGGAAGACGAGACAATAAAATTTGATCTATTTAAGACCACACAACACCCACCTGAGCACGCAACAGTAAATGCACTAGATGCATTGGACGATGTCGTGCAAGAGGCACAAAGCGCCGGCGGCGAAGACCTATTAAGGATAGCACTGAAGAGCGCCATTTTCACACAGGAGGATTCTTATGCTCTCTATGAGGATATACGTGCCATACTCGCACAACTCGATATTTCTCGCCCTCTGACGCCCAAGTATGAGGTTAATCAAATTCAGTTGTTTAAAACTAATTCTTCGTTGCCTTCTTTTGTGCAGGCACCGGTTGTAGAATTGAAACCTCTTCATGAACATTTGAAATACACATTTTTGGGCGAAAATGACACTCTTCCAGTGACCATTAAGAGTGGACTTGAGAATGAGCAAGAATAGAAGCTCATAGAGGTACTTAAGACTAACAAATTGGCTATAAGTTGGACGCTTGAGGAAATACGAGGGATAAACCCGGTGTTGTCCATGCATAGAATTTTGCTAGAAGATGGGGCTAAGCCTTCGAGAGAGCCGCAGCGTCGATTGAACCCCTTAATGATGGAGGTAGTGCGCAAAGAGGTACAAAAACTTTTAGATGCTGATGTAATCTACCCTATTTCAGATAGCCAATGAGTGAGCCTCGTACATGTGGTACCAAAAGAAGACATGCATCACAGTTGAGAAAAATGAAGGCGACGAGATGGTGACTACACGTGTCAAGAATGGATGGCGTATGCTCATAGACTACAGGAAACTGAATGCAGTAACGCGTAAGGATCACTTTCCTCTTCGATTTATTGACCAGATGTTGGACAAATTGGCAGGTAAGCCCTATTTTTGATTTCTTAATGGGTTTTCGGGCTATAACCAACTCCCTATCACACCTGAGGATCAAGAAAAAACTACCTTCACATGTCCATTTGGCACATTTGCATTTAGACGTATGTCTTTTGGTTTGTGTAATGCGCCTGGAACCTTTCAAAGGTTGGTTACTAGTATATTCTCTGACATGATTAGTAGTGTCATTGATGTCTTTATGGATGATTTTACAGTGCATGGTGATACTTTTGATGCATGCTTAGATAACCTGAGTAGAGTACTTTAACGGTGCGTGTCTATGAATTTATTGTTGAATTATGAAAAGTGTCATTTCATGGTTACACATGGTGTGGTCTTAGGGCATATAGTCTCGCATGAGGGGATTCAGGTTGATAAAGCAAAAATAGATTTGATTTCTAGTCTTCCTTACCCTTCTACGGTGCGTGACATTAAATCGTTTCTTGGGCATGCTGGTTTTACCATCGTTTTATTAAGGATTTTTCCAAGAAAGCCCTGCCTTTATCTAACCTGTTGCAGAAAGATATGTCGTTTACAGGTAAGTGTAGGGAGGCATTCGACGAGCTGAAAATTACGCTAACCAGTGTGCTTATTATTCGAGCACCTGATTGGAGCCAACCATTTGAGATTATGTGTGATGCCAGCGATTATGTTGTGGGAGCAGTGCTCGGACAAAGAGTAGATAGAAAACCAGTTTTCATTTACTACGCTTAGCGTACCTTGGACGTCGCTCAACGATATTATTCCACCACTGAGAAAGAATTACTAGCTGTTGTTTTTGCTTTAGAAAAATGCAGCCCTTATTTATTGGGTACTAAAGTAATTGTGCTCTCTGATCATGCTGCTATTAGGTACTTAATGACGAAGAAGGAGGCTAAACTGTGGCTGATTCTTTGGATTTTATTGCTGCAAGAATTTGACCTAGAAATCAAGGACAAGAAGAGAGTCGAGAATACAGTTGCAGACTACCTGAGTCGATTAGTGAGGGAGGAAGAAGCTGGGCAGATTACTGAGACATTTCCAGATGAGCACCTCTATGCCATCACAGGTAAAATACCATGGTACATTCATATAGTGAACTACCTGGTCGGAGGTAAATGACCACCTCTTTTCTCTAAAGCTCAATGTTTGAAACTTAAGCATGATGCTAGATACTATATATGGGACCAAATACTTAGGAGATGATCCCTGATGATGAGATTTCTTCCGTGCTTAGTTTTTGTCATGAACATGCATGTGGTGGTCATTTTGGCCCTAAAAGAACAGCTAGAAAAATATTAGACAGTGGATTTTAGTGGCCACATATCTTTAAAGATTCATATGAGCATTGCAAACGGTGTGATAGATATCAAAGAGTATGAAACATATCCGCTAAAAATGAGATGCATCAGATGCCTATTGTCGTTGATGAAGTGTTTGATATATGGGGCATTGATTTTATGGGTCCATTTCCTGCATCACATGGTTCTTTATACATTTTAGTGGCTGTAGATTATGTGTCTAATTGGGTAGAAGCTAAGGTTACTCGGTGTGATGATGCTAAAACTGTAGTGGACTTTCTCCGCACTAACATATTTTGCAGACACGGAGCGCCGAAGGCTATAATCAATGATCAGGGGACGCATTTCTACAATAGGATGATGGCTGCCACACTCAAACAATATCATGTCCATCACCGTACATCCACAGCTTATCATCCGCAGACAAATGGCCAAGCTGGAATTTCTAATCGGGAGATCAATGGAATCCTAGAGAAGATGGTCAAGCCTACACGGAAGGACTGGAGTTTACACTTAAATGATGCATTATGGGCATATAAGACCGCCTACAAGACACCCATCAGAACCTCTCCTTATCGTTTAGTGTATGGCAAGGCCCGTCATTTACCAGTAGAATTGGAGCACAGGGCTTACTAGGCACTTAAGCAGTGCAACATGGATTTGGCAAAGGCTGGGATGGAATGAAAGCTACAATTGAGTGAGCTAGAGGAGTTGCGCCTAGAGGCTTATGAGAGCCACTCAGACTACAAGGCGCGGACTAAGCTGTATCATGTCAAGTTCATCCTACCACGAACATTTGAGATTGGCCAGCAGGTACTTTTATTTTTATCATGATTACGACTAATGCCTGGCAAGTTGCGTTCTAGATGGACAGGTCCATACACGGTGGTGCGGATTTTCAATCACGGGCAGTGGAATTGGAGAATCAAAGGAATGGCGACCGATTCAAAGTAAATAGACAGCGAGTGAAGCATTGCTACGGTGGACCGCAGCTAGATGCTCAAGAATGCGAGCTAGCCGAGCCCCACGGCGGTAACTGAGTTGAGGTATCGTCGAGCCAATAACGTAAAACAAAGGCAATTTGCGGGAGGCAACCCGATGTTTTTTTATTTTAATTCTTAGTGTGCGTCTACTTAGTGTTTCATAGAGTCTCCCCTGTTAGAATGTCGTAGGGATCAAATTGTTTGGAGGCAAGTTTAGAGCGTATCTCAGTTTGTACCGCGGTCTGAAGCAACATTACGTACCATGCCCGACACATACATTATCGCTCGTAATGTTTGCTTTCGGCGCGCAATTAATGTTTGCATCGGGCGCACGTTATGTTCAGCATGCCGCGTTTCACACCTATAAAGCTTGGAGCTCGTCTCATATTCACCCAACTCTCTTCCGGCGCTCCTCGAACACCCAGGTTCAAATTTTCGATTTCACTACACTCTCAAGGAGTTTTCCAACTGCTTAAACATCCCAGGTACTCCTTAATCCTATCCCTTACTCAATTCATGCGATATTCAACCGAATCTCAAGTTTGGGAGTTTTAGGATTTATGCTTGATCTCTAATTTTGGGAGAAATTGGATGTTTCTATTGGTTGCAGGTTAATTATATATGTTCTGGGATGCTAGGGTTCTTATTTGGGGTGTTAATTTTGAGTTTCGGGGTTGTTCTAGATTAGGGTTCACAGCTGCCGCCGCACCTCAATCTGCAGAAATCCCGCGCCCGATGAGTACATTAGTTGAGCGCCGGGTTCGGACATTAAGGCGTTGACCGTGCTTCATAATGTCATCATCCGGCGCGCCCCTTCCTGAATTACGTTGACTGACATTTTTTCGCTTGTTTCATTTTTTCAGGATGGCACCAAAGAGAGCCTACATTCGAGGAACTTTACGAGCAGTTCTCTCGGAAGCAGTGCGGTGCCAGTACTTTTGTCGACGAAGAGTTCCTACGGGCTAGCAGTCTATACGGTGGCGTATTACAGTTGCTCACAGGAGCTAGCTGACCTGGACTCTTGACCATCCATTCAGAGACAGATGTAGAAGATGTGCGGGAGTTTCTGGCATCATTTAATTATGTGGGCCGCGCAGACCATCTCGGTATCCGGTACAGGCACCGCGACCAATATTATATCACTCACCCACCGCAGTTGTGTGAATTATTTGGATGGCAGGTGGATACCTACAACTGGTTGTTGGGAAAGAGAGCGTTTTCTGAGACCTGGTCTGACCTCACCTCGGTTGGGACGGTGTACCACCCTAGCGCCAGCAAGGCGCGTAGTATTTGTGACCCGGCCTATTTCTCTCTCCAGAAGCTCCTTTGTGGGTCAGTCTTCGGACATGACAATGGGGGCGACAAAGTTCCCCTGTTCGAGATGCACGTGTTTCATTCCTGCCACACCCAGTCGCCTCTCGATTTTGTAAATGTGCTAAGCAAGTTTTGGAGGAGGAGGTTGTCCTGTGGAGGTATATACTGCGGAGGCCTTATCACCTATATGTTGCGCCGCCTGCATGGTCAGACGTTTCTCACGCATGAGGCTTTCATAGGGATGCGCGCTATCACGACTTGTCCGAGGCAGCCTGATCAGTTTGCATGGACATATCATTTGGATCAGAGGTATCATGAGCCGCTTCCAACAGACAGGCTCCGCAGACAGCAGCGACAGAGGAGGCTGAATCTTCAGCTGCCGGTTCTAGGAGAGCCGCATAGGGCAGTTCCCAGAGATAATGAGCAGCCACCACCGACCTTCGCCCATGCACAGTTGGATGCTGCGTTCAACGCCTATAGGGTGTTGGATTATTTCATGCCGCTTGGGACACAGTCAGTACCAGCACCGCCAGGGTGGTTTCCAGGACAACTGATTCCTTCAGAGTATGTCATTGCGCAGGAGTCTTCATCATCCCCCAGCGGATCCATAGTTGACTCTATTGAGTTCTAGGGGAGTTTCTGTTTTCTTTCTTTCTTATTTTTTTATTTCTTTATCATTTATGTTATTTGGTAGTGTGTTGCATGACCCACCCTTGAGCATAACTCAATCCGTGAGGACACGGCTATGTTCAACAGTGTGGGGTGGGGTAGTAGAGTCTGTTGTGTCAGCACGTTTACCTTTATTAGCATGCATTAGTGGTAGCTAGGGCACGTTTTTTTTTCTTCAAATTTGTTTATGCTATGATGAAGACACTGATTTTATGAGATGATGTTCGATGCTATGAGGTTTCGATGTGTATGCTTTGCACGATTTCTGCAGTATTGTGATGCGAGTTACGTGATGTTATATGTTCTTTTGAGTTGAGATATTACATGATGTAAAGTTGATAGAAAATGTTCTAGAGGGACTTGACAAACATTCGAAGGTTCAGGGGATTAGTCACGTAGCGCGCTGAATTTGTGGAGGTTGGCATTCCAAGTTATGAGGGGTGAGACTTTCACTCCATCATTGCAGCGTTTATGCAATGGTGGGATGGGAAAACGAACCGTCTTATCTCTAGTCATAGTAATCGGGAATGGGTGGGTAACCCCTATCCTCCTCGCGCTGAAAGGATGATGATGAGAAAGAGCGGGACGCGCTCCATAGCTGTTATTCGAAGGCAATGATTGGAACGGTTCAAAGATCAAAAAGAAAAGGACAAGCAATTCACATTGGAGAGAAAAGCTCAAAAAAAGAAGAAGAAAATTCAGTCAAATGTGTAAGAGAAAAATCAGAAAAAAGCAATCGAGTTGAGTGAAGTCTTCGGACCAAACAAAATAAGAAAGTTTCAAGAGCTGTCCTACCAAAGAGGAAAAGAAAAGTTGAGTTTCTCGTAGCTTGGATTTCTCACGTGCCAGAGAAAGCGAACTCAGCTTATGCGCATGACTATGACCTCAAGCTGAAGAATGGAGTCGGGAGTCTAAAGAGAACTATCTCCCAATCATCCATTGAATTCCATCTTGACCTCTCAAGTAACATGTATCATTACGGTTCCTTGCTGATCATTACTGAAGAATGAATGTTAGTATATGTTGATGAATCGGTTAGTGAGGACATCTCAAGTAAATTTAGTGTTTAGTCGTAGGCATATTAGAAGTGCTTTGAGTGTTGCGAGTCTTGCTTTTGTTCTTGTCCGGGACAAACAAGTCTAAGTGTGGGGTGATTTGATGTGGTGTATTTATACGACTCGTGAAATCGTTTAAACCCAACTATTTTGACATATTTTTATGTGAACAGTTACTTTTTAGTGTTGTTTGCATTTCAGGTGTTTGGGATACATGAAAAGACACTTGCGACTTAAAATGGTGTTTTTATAGAGTCGAATGCGAAAATCGACGTAGAAGGAATTGAGTGTGCATCTCAATGAGTTCGGCGCCCGAAGAAGAGTTTAGAGTCGCGCGCCGGACCTTAATGTCTTCTCTGGGCGCGCGAGTTAATGTCTTCATGGGGGGCGGCCAACTTATGATGACATCAGCATTGGGCCTGAGGCCCGAAATCAAATTTTAGAGATCGATTTCAATTAGTGTTTCAAAATGAGTGAAGACGGCAGCTGGGACAACGGAAGTTTTGAACAATGATTGCGGCGGTGAACAGTTTTTTTTATTCCTTTCAATTTAATGTGTTTTTCAGTCATGACTATGAATAGCTAAATTTCTGTTTCAGTTTAGGATTTTCAGTTAGTGACATACATGTTTGAGACTTGGGATTTAATGGCTGTTTCTATTCAATCGTAAGTTCTGGATCTTAAATTGAATGAACTGTATTGCACGGTGAGCGTATACTTTGTTCTGAAACTACCCGCTCATCAATTCTAATTATTAACTCTTGTCGAAGCTTTTTCGTGGAAGCAAGTAGTAGAATCTAGGTTTAGTATCACCTTTGTCGGGATACTCTAGGTTATTACCTTTGTCGGAATGACCACATGTTTGATTAGAATCGCAATCTTTAGAAGTCGATGATAACAGTCACTATTGAATTCCCTAAGCTGAATACCTCTCGTAATTGATATTCACGTTTTCTTACTTTCCATCTCGCATCAACCTACTAAAACTCCCTTTAGTTTAATATTCACAGGAAATCGCTTCACAGTCAGTTCTCTTGGGTTCGACCCTTGCTTACCGCTACACTAGCTAAAGCTTGGAATTATAAATACAAATTTGGCGCACACAACGACGTGCGTCACAGCTCCCTTCCTCCGGTTGAGAAACTAACTCGCTTCTATTTCCCAATAATGCAGCTTTCACACATGTGATGATCCACCGATTTCAACTCTGAAATCTCCCCTTCTTTGGCGAGAATCTTCATATCTTTCTCGCTCATATGCCCGAGCCGTTGATGCCACAACTCCATCTTCTTGGTGTTGTCAACAACAGCTACAGTGTCGGGATAGCTTGTTGTCATGTATCTGTTTTCAGACCACGAGCAACAACGAAAGCACCTTTAGCCACTTTCCATGCTCCACAACCAAAGCTAACCGTGTGCCCTTCCCCGTCAAGTTGACCAACTGAAATCAAATTCCGTTTCAACTTTGGCACATGTCTAACCTTTGTAATCTTCCAAGTATACCCATTTGGCATCTTCAGATTTATATTCCCCATTCCGACAACGTCTAATGGCTCACCATCAGCTAAGAAGACTCGTCTGAAATTACCTGAAACATAATTCTACATCACCTCGGAATCTGGAGCCGTGTGGAAAGATGCTCCCTAATCTAGCACCCAATTGTCGATTGGACTATCGACGGATAACAATAATGCATCGGCAATCTCATCAGTCGCAGCATTAACTGCAGCAGCTCTGTTATCCTCCTTCTTCTTGGGAGCTCTACATTTTTTCTTCATATGTCCCGATTTCCTACAGTTCCAACACTCAAGTGTTCGCCCAAATCTGGACTGACCTCTGCCATTTCTATACTTTGATCTGCCTTTGTTCCGGTTGTTATGCCTTTCTGTACCTCTGCCTCTGTGTTCAACATTCAACACAGAACTTGGCGATGCTTCTCCTGCATCAGTCCTTCGCACTTCCTCTGCAAGAATGCGATCTCTGACATCGTTGAACTTCAACTTTGCAGTACCAACAGAATTACTAACCGCAGCCCTCATTGGCTCCCAACTCGAAGGTAGAGCACCAACAAAATCAAAGCACAAATTTCATCATCAAAATCAATTTCAACAGCTGACAATTGATTAACAATAGTGTTGAACTCGTTCAAGTTCGTAGCCACTGATCCACTTTCCTCCATTTTCAAATAGAAAAGTTTCTTCATCAGAAATACCTTATTGTTCGCTGAGGGTTTCTCGTACATGTTGACAATACTTTCATCATGCCAGCAGTAGTCTTCTCCTTCGCCACGTTGTGCGCTACATTCTTTGACAACGTCAGCCGCACAACTCCCAAAACTTGTCTGTCAAGGAGCGCCCACTCAACATTATCCATCTTCTCCGGCTTATCCATCAGAGGAAGATACAGCTTTCTGCCATACAGATAATCCTCAATCTGCATTCTCCAGAATGCAAAATTTGTCCCGTCGAACTTTTCGATTCCGTGTACACATCCATCTTCACCAGCCATCGTTTTCTGAATCGTAACACAACCTTGCGGCTCTGATACCAATTGTTAGTATTGCACTAACAATTACGAAACAAGAACACGATATATGAACGATGAAAAAAAACGAAGGTACGACACACGAGATTTATAGTGGTTCCCTCCCAACGTAGAAGGTACGTCCACTCACCGCTTGCAGGCTCAATCCACTATAATCACCAGTCAGAAGATCGTTACACCCTCACAGAATCGTCTCACGACACACTCTCTAATTTTCTGATTACATCAATTTGACGGCTTACACACCGTATAAAAGAAAACTAGGGTTTCGGGCCGACGCAATATGACCCACACGGTCATTCCCAATCGATATGACCTCCGAGAGTTCGAGAAATCCTGTACTGGTCATATTGTCCGTATCAATACGAGTCATACGATCCGTACGACCGTCGCTACCGCGACTTACAGCTCTGCGTAGGTTCTCAATAGCGCTTCTGTGCAGATTAGGCTTCACACTCAACAAATACTTCAAGTGATGAAATAATGTCTGCAGACTGACCCAAAAAGGAGACCTTCCATCTCAGACGTAGCTCGACGGTTGAGAGAAATCACGGCGATAAGACCTGAAGAAGCAATACCAAGACTGTTGCCTCTGTGGGGAGCAGAGCTTGAGATCACATCTACAGAAGAATAGAGATGCAGCAAGGCATCAAACCCACCCATCAATCCGCGCGATTCAACGCCACAAAACATGTCTAGATGGCAGTTCAACGCCACAAACCCACTCATCAATCCGCACGATTCGGCTCAACAAAAGAGATCTTCTCACAGTCATCAGCTCCGCCATCATACCTCTCCTGGCCTTGATCTTCAAGTGGGTCGGAAAATGATGGCAGACCCATCATCATCCACCCTCCAACAACAGCTCACTGCCACCATAAACAACCTTGATGACCCAACGGTCTCTTGGCCTCGACAAAGACGCATTCGACATAGGTAGCACTGCATGTCTCGGCGTGATTGAAGAAGAGGGTCAAGTCAAAGTGCTGCCTGTCCGCCAACATACTTATCATTCCGATTGAGTGGATTCGTGGAGCTCCTCCTTTCATAACCTCTTTAACAACATTGCTGTTAACTGCTCAGACATCCACAAAAAACATGAATTCAAAATTCAATTGAAACAAGCAAAAGTAGAGACAATTGCAATTTCAACAATGGCGTCATATGCTCGTCTTTTATTGGGTGTCTTCAAATACCAACATTATACGACGCGAGTCCTAGGTGTTATGACAAACTTAAACACTGGGAGTTCAGTGTCCTGAACGGTTTACCTCAATGTGTGGGACTTCTTTCAATGGTCGGTTGGTCCGCAAAGTAAGCATACAGTGCTCTCTCTCTCAACACAGCCTTCATGCGCAGAGGACAATTGAAATTCAGAAACGGGCTTTTGACAATTCGTAGAAATAGCTGGTGTGGAAAAGATGCATCACCTGATGTCATATGACCACCACACGACCACACTGCCTTTCAACTTCAATAATCACTGCCTCCAGGCTCCAATCTGTGATGATAAAAGACGTAACCGTTGCGTTCATGGGAGAACAGCATAACCATATATATTGGAATTAACACAACCGTCTCGTGCGCAAAATAAATCTACCGTCCTCCTCTCCCGCTCTCTTCTTCTTCTCTTCGCATTTGGAACGTCAAGGGAATCGATTTTAGTGGTAAGGATGTATTTTATAAGCTAGGTATCAACTTTTGTTTGTGATGGTTAATTTTGGTTGAAAACTTTATGTAATTGGGGTATGATTCTTAGTTGATTTATATGTAATTTGATTTTGTGTGAGCCGATATAATTGAAAAAATATACGATTTTATGTTATGAATAATGTGGTTGATTAGAATTGATGATTTTCAATTGATTAATTTAGGTTGATGAATTTAAAAATTGAGCCAGCAAGAAAGGGGAAAAAAGCCTTGGAGGCTAGAATATAAATAGGCCTCAATGAGTTCCTCAAATTTGTTGCTGAGCTCAACCAAAAAAAGAAAAAGAAAAAGGAAAGTAATAATAGCTATAGTATACTTTTTTTTATTGATGCGTTGGCAGAACTAGAGGAATTATAGGGTTGTTGAATTAAATGTAAACTTGGTTCATTAGAGTGAATTGTTCAATTACAAAGGATGCATTTTGAATCATTGATATGTTAATATTTAAATTTTTGATGATTTGGTTTAATGGAAGTGTTTATAATGTAAAATTTGGTTGATTCTGAGTGAATGTTTGATGGTTTTTATGCAGGAAATTTAAACAGATTTGGAAAACATCGAATCAGACCCGATGGTTATGTTGACGTTGGACACACTAGATATGCCCATAATGGACGAGTTCGACCGGGATGAGATGTAATTCCGAGGCCAACTTGATAACAAGGATATTTTCATGGTTCCTGAACCGGAACATATATGGTATATTCCAACTTTTTGTGATGTCTTGGCATGGGATGCTAATGAATAAATCGATGAGTATTTGGGTAGAAACTTCGGACAGTTTGAGTCAGTTGAAGTTGAATCTACAATAAGTCGAAAAGTTGATGCAATATATGCAGACTAAAAATATTCATTATTGCATAGTGTTTAATATCTCACAAAGGAGTCTGACACTCTGTTGTTGGTTCTCCATTGTCGGGAAGGAGAGACTACATGTCCATGGCGTATTCGCATAACCAGGAAAAACTCTTCATACTGGGAGGTAACAAAGTACCGAGGCGATTGTAACAATCTCATCGAGATCCATCTGTAAAAAAAATTATTGTTAAATCAAACACAAGATAATATGTAGTAAAATTTACCAATATCACACCAATTCGTCTAAATTCAATCATATCTGATTCTATATTCCTACCCCAACATTCATAATTTATTTAATTAACCTAAATTTCAATTTCATACCAATTTCTAATCAAAGTTTTTCATATTTTTTCCTAAATAAATTTCATAATCATACATTTTAACACCTATTTCTCCTATCCCTGGTATAGCTAATCCTACCTAAATTAAGCTATGATTCTCAACAAATCTAACCAAATTCAAGTACCTGCCTACTAAATCTCATGTTAACATATATTCATACACCCTAATTTTCAAAATAACATATCAACTTATACACTAATTCATCCTTCTAAACCCTAAACCCTAAACACACAGCGACAACTTCAATTCTAACGATTCTTTCGGCCACTTACCTCAAAATCAGCTTCAAATCTTCATCCCATCACGTATCAGCCTCAATGTAGCAAGTTGGGGATGAATTGGAGAAGGGGATTTCGGGTTCATAATTCGGGCAGAGAGAGAAGAAAGGATTCAGTAAAATTTTATTCCGCACGAGACCGGTCTCTTTAACATTTTGATGATGCCAGTTTAGTCTCATCAAAATTTGTTGACTGTGCTGGAAATTCAATTTAATTGTTGACAAATGGGCTGATTCGATCCACCTCAGCACTTTTTTAAAAGATTGGTCTTCACAAGATCTGTCTCATTATATTTCCTAAGAGACCGATATGTTAAAAAAAATAAGGCATTTGAGAAGAAATGGTTTTGTGAGATGGGGCATTTGAGTAATACAAGTTTGAGAATGAGGCATTTCTATAAAAAAAAAAAATGCAGCCTTCTTGCATCCAAGAGATCATGTCCTCCATCGCCAATGGTGCTACCTAGTAGCATGGGATAGATTAAAATTATAAAAAGTTATCAAATTTGGAACTAATGCTGCCACCAATAATTAATGGATATATTTTGTTGAGGAATGACATTTTTGACAAAACAAAGCACAAGAAACTGCTACAGTACTTCCTGAAGATTTGCAGCTTGAGTACAATCTGAAGACTGACAAAACAGAAACAAAGCACAAGAAACTGCTACAACACTCCCTGAAAAAACAAAGCACAAGAAACTGCTACAACTCTCCTTGAAGATTTGCGGCTGGAGCACAATCTGAAGACTGACAAAACAGCAACAAAGCACAAGAATCTATTATAGCACTCTGTGGACCACTGAGGCAAACTGGGCAAAGAACAAATCCTACCTAACAGACATTCAACCATGCAAAGAACAAGACGTGACATTTGAAAATGGATTGAAAGGGAAAGTCATCGGAAAAGGAACACTGCAAGTTCGCGAAATGCCCAAGTTAAAGAATGCGATGCTGGTGGAAGGCCTAACTGCAAATCTCATCAGCATCAGCCAGTTATGTGACGATACGCACTTAGTGATTTTTGCTCAAAAGATATGTCAAGTGTTTGATGCAGAAGGAAAATGCATAATGATGGGTACGAAGTCTGCCAACAACTGCTACTTACTAGAGAATGCTGCAGCAACTCATGTATCAATCTGTTTATTGACCAAGATAGAAGAAATGAACATGTGTCATAAAAGGTAGGGACATCTCAACCTGAGGACATTAAGAAAACTTGCATCTGGCCAATTAGTCCGTGGTATTCCCGAGATCAAGGGAGAGATGAACACAATATGTGGGGAATGCCAAATTGGAAAGTAGACAAGGGTCCCTCACCCAAAGGTCACTGAGATGAGCACCACTAGACCTCTCCAACTACTTTCATATGGATCCGATGGGACCAATGGAGCTAGGGCAGAAAAAGGTACGCTTTTGTATGTGTGGATGATTACACTCGCTACTCATGGATAGATTTTCTGCGTGAAAAATCAGACACAATGAAGGTGGTGGTGGCCTTAGTCACTCGGCTAAAGCAAGAGAAAGGAGTGAGAGTAGCCGCTATAAAAAGTGATCATGGGAAACAGTGCGAGAACTGATGAGCGGACAAATAACCTTTTGTTTGTCCGTATTTTCACTTTACTTCTTGTTTGTTCCGTTATTTTATAAAGTCATTTGATGTTTTCTTTTTCCATTTCAGGTTGAAAATGCGTACTACATGATATGAAGTGGTCCGAAGAAGTTTCGGGTGAATTCTAGTCGATCAAGAGCAAAAGAGAGCAAAATCAAGCAAAAGGCATATTTGATTCGCCCAGGCTAGTTTGATTCGTCTAGGCTGATTGACCTATTCATCTTCAAAGGCTTGCCGAGCACACGATTCTTATCCGATTGAGGCGTGTCATATCTTGTTGGAAAGCTAACTCAAAGGGCTACAACTTTATCGTAATCAAGACGTAATTCGAAGGTTTAAAGGGCAACAACAGGCGATATTCTAGCACTGCAAAGTTGATTCGCCCAAAGAGGAATTCAGGCTAGGCCGAATCACTTTTGATTCCGCCAAAGAAAAGTGATTCGCCCAAGAAGAAATTGATTTGCCCAGCTTCATTACAGCACTGACATTATGATTCGGCCGAATCAAATTATGGGGCTGCACGAATCACTTGATTCGGGGAGAATTCGCTTGTAGATCAAATTTGGGCACACTGATTCTTATCCGATTGCGGCATGCAATAGCTTGTTGGAAAGCTAATTCAAAGATCTACAACTTTGTAGTTTATGTCAAGACGTGATTCGAAGGTTTAAATGGTCAAACAGGCTAGTTTCTAACGCTGCAGAAGTGATGCGCCCAAGGAGAAGGATTTCATCTCATGGACCAAGGTTTGACCGAATCAAATAAGGGTTGACCGAATCAAAAAGTGATTCGGCCAAGAGAAAGTGATTTGCTCAGCTCAAAATAGCACTGAGATAGTGATTCGCCCGAATCACTTGTAGAGTGACCTGTTCACCTTCGAAGGCTTGCCGAACGCATGATTTTTATCCGATTGGGGCGTGCTATAGCCTGTTGGAAAGCTAATTCAAAGGAATACAACTTTGTAGTTTACATCAAGATTAAAGGGTAAAAAGGAAAGAATCTAGCAATGCAAAGTTGATTCGGGCACTGCGGGTGATTTGGTAATTTCTAGAAACAGTATAAATAGAAGAAGAGGAGAAAATCAAGGTGTGCCTTGGGGTTCCTAGGGTTACTCTCTTGGGGCAAAACCCTAAATCGAAGACTTGAAGAATTGACGAGAATTAGGAGAAGATTCCACAACATCCCTTTACTCATTCCCTACTTCCCTACTTTACTTTCTTTACTTTTCCTTGTTGAATAATTTTATTATGTCTTGTTTCAAACTCACCATGAGTGACACATGAGTGAGTAATCCCATTGTAGTTGGGATCCTTATGGATCCCTTAGGTTTGATTGTAATGCAAGACTTGTCTTTTTATTTATATGAATGAAGTTTGGTTGAAAATTCTCATGCTTTCTCTTCATATCAATTTTGTGCACACCAAGTGTTTGACGAAACGCATGAATGAATATGAATTGGTAGAACACTTAGGGATGGAATGAGAGTTGAACCTAGGTTGATAGAAGATTGAGCATGTTAATTTTAGGTTGCGTTTGTGTGCGAGAGAGACATATGCATTCCACTAGGCTAAGTATTGAGCGACTTTAGTTAACTATCAATAGACTGAGAGGTTGAGATTATGAGACTTTTGTTCTATGCGGTTCAATAGAGCTAGAGTTTGAGAACCGTACTATTTAGGTATTATTCCTATTCTAGAGAAGGAGCGAGAGTTGAATTTAGAATGTGTGATACCTTAGCCTAGAACCATCACTCGAATTTACTCATGATTTAGACAAGTTTTGTGTTGCTAATCGCATGACCTAGGGGTGAAGTAAGATTCCGACTACGTTTTCTCTATTACTTTACTTCTTCACATATTTCATATTGTCTTTAGTACTCACTAGAGATACCTCACTTAGAGGAAAAACCCCTTTTTACTCCACAGCAAAATGGGATAGTCGAGAGAAAAAATAGAACAATACAGAAAATGGCTCGAGTCATGCTCCATGCAAGAAAAATCCCACGGAAGTTCTGAGCCGAAGCTATGAATACCTCATGCTACATTATTAATCATGTGTCAATCAGAAGAGGAACAAATAAGACATGATGTGAACTCTGGAAGGAGAAGAAACCCACCGTTAAATACTTTCACATTTCGGAAGTGAATGCTACATTATAAGAGACCTAGAGTACAGAACAAAGCTTGACCCGAAGAGTGATCCAGGAATATTTCTGGGATATTCAACAAATAGCAGAGCATAAAGTGTGTTCAACAACTGAACAGGGACTGTGATCGAGTCCATCAACGTAATCGTGAATGACCCAGAAGAGAAGTGTCAACACTTGAAAAACGAAGAGGACTTTGATATAGAAGACCACAATCAGCCTTTACCTCAAACCAGTAATGAAGTTGACCTAGAGGAATTACCAGAGAATGCTTAAGCAGAACCTAATGATCACCAAAAGTTGACGCTGTAACTCATCACCAGCAATGCACAGTGAATTTCATTCAGGATTATCAGCTTGAAAGAAATCTACAGACTGCCACCATAAATTTAAAAATTAAAACTGGCTACAAAAAATGATAGAACAAGATTACTCAGTAAATATATTTGATTTTGACCCCAAGAGAGAGAAAAGTAGCTCCATCTAATTTCAACAACTTGAATCTTTACATTAAATAGATTGAACGTGTAAATGAAATTAGAATCCAAATCGAGCTTCATTTTGATTTCAATCTCAGTTTTATGTCAAAACTTCAAATACACTCAGTTCTAAACATAAAACTGAACACCAGAATTTTTACAAAGCCTCTCTCCAGGGAGACTCACCCCAATATCCACTAATTAACCAATTCAAGTTCAGGTACAATGTTCAATATGAGCAATCAAGCTGTGAACACATGAATGTGATATCACAAACACTACTGAATGAACTAAACAGGAGCATGAAGAACTCCCTGATTTCAATCACGAAGGAAACTCTCAATTAGCCCACTGGAACCCTCTCTAGCAACATGCCGATGACAACTTCACCGGCCAGCTTTTGATCAAACCTCAAGCACACTAGCTCTGAGAATTGATATCAAGATCGTCAAGTCTTATTTCATGCCGTAAGCCACAAATCTGGAAATCAATTGTCTTTGTTGAAACAACTTCGTTTCCTTTTATATTAGAGCTTCACGCCTCAATGAAACGGCCTCGTTTCATCTGATGCAAGCTTCCTTAAACTTAGCCTATTCTAAGCTATACTTACCTACCCAAAAAGATCTAAACCACAATAAAACAAACCTAAACATATCTCTATAACTACATATATCTCTAAAAGGTACAAATTTGGATTACAGAATTTAACACAACAGTTGTTATGCTTCTTACATGGTTATCTCCGTGTTTGAGACGGCGATACTAAAAAAGCCAGAAACAAAAAGGGAGTTAATTTCTCAACTTCTAACCAACCTAGGACAAGAATCATCCTTCTACATTAGATATCTTGAATAATACAACACCTTGCAGTTGAACTTATCGGATGTATACAATTTCAGTGACGAGATTTACTAACATAATCTATGCAGTTGAAGTTATAATCAATATATAGCCATTGTACAATCTGAAGGTTATCACTTCTAGTGAGAGAGTTTCTACCTTTGATACTCTAATTAATGAAAAGTACTGCATACATTTCTGCTTCTGGGTAGAGATGCAAAATAAAGGTGAGGACCAAAGCAAGAAACTTAATAACCAATTCTAGGATACAATTCAGTGATGAGTGAACTGAAACACAACAGCTCTGGAAAGGATCCACTTGCTCACATGCAATTCAGTAGGAACATATATACCTTAAAGTCTTGACGTTGTACCTATGAATACGGAGAGCCACAAGGCCCATTCATATTGGAGAACATTCCATGGCTGAACATCCTTCGGGTTTCAGTCAAATTAGCAGCATAAACCAACTCAGTGTTCGCTGAAGCCGGAGCTGGGACAACATAATGTTCAATATCAAGCTCTAAACTTCCAGAAGACCCGTTCTGTGTCACACAGATAACCATATTAACAAATTTTGAATGGACAAAAGAAAAAAAATGCATCAAAGTTAAGTTTTTTGAAAGCTTGGCTTTGATCATTACCTCGACATTGATTGGGTCTGGAACTGCATTTATACTAACATCAGGAATTCCACGGACTGTAGAAGGTTGAACATTTTCCTGATAAGCTCTCCAGCTAGCTGCAAGGAGAAAGCTTTCATGACCGCTTTATACTCAAGAACCTCCTTAGTACTACCCTCCTAGTTACTTTTAGATCATTCACACCCACATACAGAATTGTTATATGCTATTAGAGAAAGTTTTCACGAAATACGTACTATTACTATTCATCAAACAGTAACAGCATTTTATACATTATGCGAAGTGAGAAGTTCTCTATAAGAATTTTCTATTACTATTCACAATAAAAAAATTACTTTTTTTGATATTTTTTTCACTCTTTTGATTGTATATGAGTTATTGATCAATGATTGAGCAAGATTTCAATAAGATTTTGTTCCAATTAGTACAAGACACGTGTATAGAAAGATAACGTTTTAAATTCTATAAAACAAGATTTGAGCTTCAATTGCAATCACACCTTCTTCACCCTCTCGAGTTTCATTTGTGCAATGGATCCCTCCGATTTTAGTGAGAGTTTTCTATTGTACCAACAGAGAAGGAGAGCAGCAAATGAGAGGGCTAACTTCTTCGTTATGAGTGTCGTAGTTGTAGCAACTGCAGGTGGTGCGAACGAAGTGCCGCCTCCTCAACGACCAAACCTACCAAGGCAGAGAGGTCATAGGGGACAAAACCTATTAGAAGATTACTTTGTGGAGCATGAATTTTTTGTTGATCATAATTTCGTTGTGGCGCCGCCTCCTCAATGATCGTAATTTGATGCTCATCTCTAACCCAATTTCGTTGATAGTCTATATGAATTTCGTTGATAGTCTATATGAATTTTTTCCCATAAATTGGATCAACAGATTGGCGGCAATATGATATGCACGATTGTACATCTTCAGAAGTACACAAATTGATATTGGAGTCATTTGGGTGTGGAAGAGACAAATGTTTGAAATTATATGCTATAGTGAAATTGGAGTGAATTGGGAGTACCTAAAATTTTGTATTTATAGACAAAAATATTATAACAACTGAAATTAAATTTTCTCCTTATTTATTTATTTTTTAAAATTATTTAATTAATTGTAACGGTTCACTAATCTAAACCATTAGATTTAAATCTAATGGTTCAGATCAAATAATCATTAAAATATATCCGTTGGGCTTAAAGAGGCTTGTTGGGCCAATTGACGTCACACACTACTTTATTTTATTTTTGTCTGTTAGTGTGTTACACACATGCAGCAACTAAATCCTAAATCTGACGCGCCTCTCACACTTTCTTTCTACCTTGTTGCTGTTTCATCTCTATCCTACATTAGTTTTGATGATAACAATGATTAACAATATTGAAACGATATTAAGTAATCTTGTTGAAACTGGAATCTCATTAGCAATGTAGACTACATAAAGTTACATTGTTAACTGTTTGTGCTAATGGAGACTTCATATGGAAATCTGTATGTAGACTACATCACAGTGATAGTTCATATACTTGGTATTGCATGTGGACTACATGTAACTATCATATGTAGGCTACATGTCAGTTAAACAGTTTCCACACTTAGCAGTTTCTTGACAGTTCAGGACAGTTTTGTTATTTGAATTAAAGCTTATCCTTTAGAAGTTAAAAGGTGCAAGCGGCTGTTGAATTCAAATTACAAACCGACACAACCGTTCATCTCTTTTCCTATATCTATACCTTACAATCTTGACAAGAAACCACTTTTTCTCTTTACTTTTGAAAAACATACAAGCGCACAAAAAGCAAACTCAACTCTCGCAGATTCACCACTTTTTTCAATCTTTCCCGAGAGTTCCCTTCTCCTTCAAAGCAAAGTTTCCCGCTGCCATATACTCTGAAGCTTTGAAGTACTCTGCACAGATTCATCAGTTGAATCCAACTCTTGTGCAGAAAGAGACGTGCTCCCACAACAAAGAATCTACACCGTCAAGGTTGTTGCTTAGCCTGCAAAAGCAAAGTTGTGAGTTTTCTTTGTTGATCTGAAAACAAAGGGGTTTCTGGTTTAGCCCACTGAAAACCATTGTACAGGTTCTTTGGCAGATCCTATTGAAAAGCCATCATTAATAAGAAAAGCCTCAAGTGGTTACTTGGGGAGTGGAGTAGGTTATTTTTAGTAATAACCGAACCACTTTAAAAGACTTGTGTTCTTTATTTTTCTGCTATTCTTTTGATTGTCCATTCAATTCAAATATTGGACAAACGCGAAGTTTAGAAAGCCACGATTCCAACAATTGGTATCAGAGCAGGTTGATTCACTTTGGTTTTGCTTCAAAACGGTGAATCACTCGCTATGGCAAACTTCGCTAATCCAGTAGAAGGACTTTCAATATCCAGACCTCCATTCTTTAATGGAGACAATTACTCCTTATGGAAAACACGTATGGAAGTGTATTTCCAGAGTATAGACGTAGATCTATGGAAAGTAATAAAACAAGGTCCTTTTGTTCCCGTCAAAGATGCTGGTACAAAGGAGGAACCAAATTGGAAACCTAAGAAAGATTCCGAACTCACTGAGGATGACAAAAGAAAACTTACCTTGAATGCCAAGGCTAAGACAATACTCTTTTGTGCACTCTGTGATGTTGAACTCCAGCGTATTCTAACTTGTGAAAACGCAAAGGAGATATGGGAAAACTTAGAAGTCATCCATGAAGGAACCTCTCAAGTTAAGCAGCAGAAAATTGATAGACTTGTAAGAGCATATGAACTCTTCAAGATGGAAAAGGATGAGAACATAACAAGCATGTTCACAAGATTTACATCCATTACCAACTCTCTTCAATCTCTCGGGAAGACCTACGCAAACCATGAAAAAGTCAGAAAGGTTTTGCGAAGTCTCCCTAGAACATGGCAACCAAAAGTTACTGCCATCGTTGAGAGTAAAGATCTGAATGTGTTAAGTCTACAGGATCTACTTGGATCACTTTTGACTCATGAGATTGATTTGGAAGGTTTTGAACCAGAACCTATCAAACCAAAGACAATAGCATTCAAATCCGAAAAGATAGAATTTGACAGTGATGATGATGATGATGATATCGCATTAATCACTAGACAATTCAAGCAATTCCTGAGAAAGAGATCAGGAAAGAAAACTGATCCATCACAAGTTGTATGTCACAACTGTGGTAAAAAGGGTCATTATAAAAGTACATGCACTTTAAAGAAGAAGAACTTTGAAAAAGGAGAAAAATCTTTCAAAGTCACCACTTGGGATGAATCAAGTGAAGATGAAGAAGCAACTTCAACGGATGAAGTGAACCTATGTCTTATGGCAAATAAAGACGATCAAGTAAGTAATGATCCCTCAAATTTCTCATTTGATGAAGTATCCAATGCATATTTTAATTTATATTATAGATACAAGGAATTGTATAAGGAAGTAAAATCCCTCCGTAGTGAGAAAAGTATCCTTGTTAAAGAAAATACGAAATTGAAAGATACAATTTCAAATCTTAACAAAGGTACTTGTGATTTAAATGATCTCTTGGATGTCCAACGATCTGTCGATAACAAACATGGGATTGGTTATGATCACTCCATCAAAAAGGGTAGAAATATCACTCCCATTAAGTTTGTAAGATCTACTGACACAAGAGAACAACTTCCTGAACAAACCTCTGTTCACCATACTATTCCTAAAATAGCTAAGGAATCAGGTCATCAAGTTGAGAAAACCCGTGTATCAACAACTATTGATACTAGACAAAGGATCAGTAAGACTTATACAAATGATCGATCCAAGTACAATCAGATTAGCCCACGTAGACGTAGGCAATCAGGTTATACCTGTCATGAGATTCACAATACATGTAAGAAACAAAATAATCACGCATGTAACCTCCATGTGACAGATAGGCCAAGTCAAACTTTGCATAAACGTCATAACAATGCTGCATGTAGGCAACATGCCACTCGTTCATGTAGGCTACATGTCAGGAATGGACGAAAGCAAAGTCTGCACAAATCACGCATCACTGATACATGTAGGCAACATGAGAATAACTTATGTAGGCCACATGTTAGGAAAAGGCAGAAGCCTGTCAATAAAATAAGAAACTCCTCTAGGGTGTCACACTCTAGACATGTTTCTAAGATCATACCTAGGATACATAGGGTATGGATTCCTAAAGAGTACCTACCAGACATTCTTATAAAGTCAAGAGAACCCATGTTAGTTAGGGTTCCTTAAATGCATCTCCTCACCTATTGCAGGATGTCAATACCAAGAGTTGGTATTTGGACAGTGGATGTTCACGCCATATGACATGGGATAAAACCATGTTTTCATCTTTCAAGTCCTACAATGGTGGGACCGTATCTTTTGGTAATGATAAGAAAGGAAAGATCATTGGGATTGGTAACATAACTGGTGAAAATTCATTACTAATTGAGGATGTGCTGTTAGTCTCTTATCTAAAGCATAATCTCATTAGCGTTAGCCAGCTATGTGACAAAGGATACAAAGTAACCTTCACTCCTAACAACTGTATCATTCATGATTCAGTTAAAGGACAAACCATTGAAGGGTTACGGATAGGAAATGTTTATAAATTAGATATGAACATATCCTCATCCAATGTATGCCTATCAGCCACTACCGAAAGCACATGTCAATTGTGGCATAAGCGTCTTGGTCATGTCAACTATGATCTCCTGAAGTTCCTCCAAAAGAATAAGTTAGTGAGAGGACTTCCTGAGACAAGTTTCAAAAAGGAAGGATTGTGTGGTCCATGCCAGAAGGGTAAACAACACAAAACCTCCTTTAAAAGCAAGAAAGACATAACCACGTCTAAGCCACTTGACTTAATCCACATGGACCTGTTTGGACCAGTGGATGTCAAAAGTATAAGTGGAAAATCCTATGCTTTCGTTCTTGTTGATGATTATTCTAGATATACTTGGGTATATTTTCTTGCACATAAGAATGAAGCCTTGGAATGTTTCAAGGAGTTCTATAATCTTGTATGCAATGAAAAGAATGATAAAATCATCAAAATAAGAAGTGACCAAGGTGGAGAGTTCAATAGTGAAGTGTTTGAAGAATTCTGTAAAGAAAAAGGAATTCAACATCACTTTTCTAATCCTAGAACACCACAACAAAATGGAGTGGTGGAAAGGAAAAATCGAACTCTTCAAGAGATGACAAGATGTATGATTCTCGGAAATAACTTGCCTAAATATTTGTGGGCTGAGGCTGTGAACACCTCATGTTATATTATCAACCGAGTACATCTTAGAAATCATCTACAAAAGACTCCATATGAACTATATCATGGGAAGAAACCTAGAATTTCCTATTTTAAAGTTTTTGGAGCAAGATGCTTCATCTTAAATGAAAAGGATCATCTTGGAAAATTTGATTCTAAAAGTGATGAAGGTATCTTCATAGGTTATTCCACAAATTCTAAGGCTTATAGAGTTTATAACCTGAGAACATTTAAAGTGGAACAATCTATGCATGTCGCTTTTGATGAATCCATCATTGGTCTTCCAAAAGACGGAAATGATGAAGGTTTGACACCCTGCACTACACCTTCGACACTTGATGACAATCATGTTGTTGATGATGGTATAAATCTCCCAAAAGTTTGGAAGGAACACCGTGATCACCCTATGGAGCAGATCATTGGTCCAGCAGACCTTCCTGTAAGGACAAGAAGGAATGTCCTTGATGAAACATGTCAATGGACAGCCTTCATCTCAAACATTGAACCAAAGAACTTCAAAGAAGCAGAACCACATCCTGATTGGATATTGGCCATGCAAGAAGAATTGGATCAATTTGTCCGAAATAATGTATGGGAACTTGTTCCTCCTCCCATTAATTATCCTATTGTGGGTACAAAGTGGGTATTTAGGAACAAGTTAAATGAAGATGGAGATGTTATAAGAAATAAGGCTAGATTAGTAGCACAAGGCTACAATCAACAAGAAGGCATAGACTATGATGAAAC
This sequence comes from Umbilicus rupestris, assembly GCA_963678935.1. Lineage (NCBI taxonomy): Eukaryota > Viridiplantae > Streptophyta > Magnoliopsida > Saxifragales > Crassulaceae > Umbilicus > Umbilicus rupestris. The sequence continues at coordinate 9,778,909 of OY787612.1, forward strand.
TTATGCTCCTGTTGCTAGACTTGAATCTATTCGTATGATATGTGCCTTAGCAAGTCATATGAATATGAAACTCTATCAAATGGATGTCAAAAGTGCCTTCCTAAATGGAGTCATTAAGGAAGAAGTCTATGTTAAACAGCCTCCTGGATTTGAGGATCCTAGTAATCCTGAATATGTTTATAGACTAAAGAAAGCTCTTTATGGTCTAAAACAAGCTCCTAGAGCATGGTATGAAAGATTGACAACTTTTCTTCTTAAGAAAGGTTACAAAAGAGGAGCAATTGATCATACTCTATTTACCAAACATGATGGTAAAGAAATGATCATAGTCCAAATTTATGTGGACGACATCATTTTTGGTGCTACAATCTTGAAATTCTGCGCTGAATTTGAGAAACTCATGCAAGAGGAATTTGAGATGTCTTCTATGGGAGAATTGAATTTCTTCCTAGGACTTCAAGTTAAACAAACTGAAGAAGGCATTCTATTGAGTCAAACTAAGTATACTAAAGAGTTACTTAGAAAATTTGACAAGGATAGTCAAAAGACATATCCTACTCCTATGAGCACTAGCATAAGTCTTTGTAAAGATGAAGAAGGTGCATCAGTAGACATCAAACTTTATCGAAGTATTATCGGGAGTCTACTATACCTTACCTCATCTAGACCAGACATTATGTTTAGCGTATGCTTGTGTGCTAGATATCAATCTGATCCTAAGCAATCACACATGCGTGCTCTAAAGAGAATTCTTGGATATCTAAGATATACCCCATCTCTTGGTATATGGTATCCAAAAGGATCAACTATTGATCTAATAGCATATTCAGATGCTGATTTTGCTAGATACAAGGTTGATAGAAAAAGTACAAGTGGGAACTGCTTTTTCTTAGGATCATCCTTAGTATCATGGAACAGCAAGAAACAAAATTCAGTTGCTTTGTCAACTGCTGAAGCTGAGTATGTTTCAGCAGCTAGTGCGTGCGCCCAAGTCCTTTGGATGAAACAAACATTAAAAGATGTTGGGCTATGTTATTCACAAATTCCTATATTTTGTGATAATACAAGTGCAATAAGTATTTCAGAAAATCCTGTTCTTCATTCAAGAACTAAGCACATTGATCTAAGGCATCATTTCCTTAGAGATCATGTTGCGAAAGGAGATATATGTGTCAAGTTTGTTTGTACTGAAAAACAACTTGCTGACATCTTTACTAAGCCCCTTGATAAAGACAGATTTTCATTCTTACGGAGAGAACTTGGAATGATTGATCTTGAAGAAGTTTAAAGGTAGCTTATGATCAAATCTCCTACACTCTATAGTTACAATGTAGACTTCATTCGGAATATTTGATGAAGCCCACAACCTGTCCAACGATTGGAAATGTCACTGGCATTCACCAGTCACTCTAACAGTTTCCAACGGTTAAAAATGGGGTGGTCAAACGGTTAGAAATTAGTGGGATAAAATCAGATCAAGTTACATCTTAACCTCCCACTACTTTCTTGCTCAAACCTCTTTGGACCACTCTCTGCTAAACCGCCTTTAAACTCCCCATAACCTCCGTTTAACTCCCCGTAACCTCCTTTTTACTTCCTTTTTAAAAAGGACTTTCATTCCTCACCCTTACTCCCTTCATCACAAAATGACTCAAAAGGGATCTAGGTCAGGAAAGACCCGCGGCGCCAGTCGTCAGACTAAGGCGACGCATGTGTCTCAGGAGGATCATACCGGCAGAGTTGAAGAACCTGTGGAGTTTGAGTCCCCTCGTCATGCTCAGAAGCGCCCTGGAAAGGAAATCTTTTCTAGTGGGTCCAAGAAAGCGAGAGTTGATGGGGAAGAATCTTCAATTCATCCTGACAACTTCGTCAGCACTACTCACCTTCAGCTCTTCAACCACAAGTTCAAAGATCGTCAAGTCCAACATGGATACGCCTACGACCTGGACTCGTTCCCAACACTCAATTTGAAAGGGAAGTTTCGCTCTTGGAACTCTATTGTTGCTAATCCTCGCAACTGTTACCAAGATTTGGTTCGAATCTTCTTTGCAAACTTGAGGGTTAATGATCAGGGGATGATCCAGTCAATGGTAAAGGGGGTCTCCATCAAATTGAATCCCCAGATTATTGCTGATATTTTGGACTTGGACAGATCTGACTGTCGTGACTTCTGCTTCCCAGAATGGGACCCTGAAACCTCCATGTCTCCATCTGAGGCACTAAAGGTTGTCATGGACGGCTTGGATCTTGGCGGCGAACGGATTACTCTATCCAGGCCCCCTATGCTAGGAAGGTTAGTACTTCACATATTAATGTACAATTTCCTTCCTCGAGGTGGTCGGTTGCAGTTTGAACCATACTATAATCTGTTGGTTGCGGCTAAGATCATTCAAGGGGATGAACAGTTAATCGATCTTCCGTATGTCATGTATCGGTTGATTATTAAAATTTGGGCGGAACCCAAGGTCATGGGTCAGAAACAAAGAAACACTGATCTACCATTCGGTAATGTGTTCACTATCTTCTTTGAAAAGTTTGGAGTTCCCTTGTCTGGAGAACGGCCTATGGTGCCTACATCTGCGTATGGCTATGACAACTTCATCAACACTGGATGGCAATTCTGTGATGAAGTGGACTGTTACTTCAATGACAAGTCTGCCAAAACATCCAAGTATCTGGAAGGTGTCCCCATACCAGCCCCTGTGATTGATCTGGTCCCATGCTCAGCTATCTTCAAGAGCAAGGCTGCCTCTGGACAGTTGCCTAAGTCCTCAGATTATGGGACTTTAGGGTTACAACACTCGTCTAATGCAGTTGATCTTGCTCCTGTTATGGATATGCTCCGGGACATGGAGAGATCTTATACTGATCTGGTAATCCAAGTCAGCAATGATTCCAGGCCTCCTCCGATTCCTCAGACTGCTAGCTCATCTTCACAAGTAGATCTTCAACCTTTGTTGGAAAGGCTTGCTAGGATCGAAGCTGAGAACAAGGAACTCAAGACCCTCCTCTTGGAATCTCAGAAGAATTCTCCTGCTGATGGCTCTACCTCATCATCTCCCTTCACAGCCTCTATACTGGCCTTGGTAAAGGCAGAACTGGATAAGTTCTATACTATCCTGTTCAAGCAGTATGATGACTTCGCTGAGCTCCATCAAATTCTAAGGAATGAGATGGATTTGGAGAAGCGAAGGGTCAAGGGCTTTGAGGAGGACTTGATGCAGAAGCTGGACACATATCAAAGGACTCTTAGGACGTTGGACAGAGCTGTTAATAACAACTTTGTATCCATCTATGCACTTTTGGACCACAGTAAGGATCTTATCACTGAAATCCTTAAGCCCCAAGGCAAAGAAAAGATTCCTCCTGTGTCTGTTGGTGGTATACCTATGGATAGACCTTCCAATCCACAAACCCACCGAGCCTCTGCAAGTAGATTCACAGAAGAGCCCATGTCTTCGAGAAAGCCTTCTAGTAAGCATTCCAGTCAGCGTTCCACGAAGCGTGCCCCCAGTTATACCTCTTCTTCCAATGTGGAAATCAGTGATTCGGACTAAGGTCACTCTTTTTTTTCACTCTACTAAAATTCTGTCATTTTGTTCTTTCGTTTTTACAAGAAAAGCGTCTGTCCCTTGGTCGTGATGTTCCATTCCACGCCCTCATGAACTTTTGTTCTTCCTTTAATCAAGTCATTTAGAATATATCCCCGCTTTAATTTAGGGGGAGTTTGATTCTTTTTGATTTTGACAAAGGGGGAGATTATTTCAATACTGATTAATCATGCTATATGGTTGTCATCATCAAAAAGGGGGAGATTGTTTCATCTCTATCCTACATTAGTTTTGATGATAACAATGATTAACAATATTGAAACGATATTAAGTAATCTTGTTGAAACTGGAATCTCATTAGCAATGTAGACTACATAAAGTTACATTGTTAACTGTTTGTGCTAATGGAGACTTCATATGGAAATCTGTATGTAGACTACATCACAGTGATAGTTCATATACTTGGTATTGCATGTGGACTACATGTAACTATCATATGTAGGCTACATGTCAGTTAAACAGTTTCCACACTTAGCAGTTTCTTGACAGTTCAGGACAGTTTTGTTATTTGAATCAAAGCTTATCCTTTAGAAGTTAAAAGGTGCAAGCGGCTGTTGAATTCAAATTACAAACCGACACAACCGTTCATCTCTTTTCCTATATCTATACCTTACAATCTTGACAAGAAACCACTTTTTCTCTTTACTTTTGAAAAACATACAAGCGCACAAAAAGCAAACTCAACTCTCGCAGATTCACCACTTTTTTCAATCTTTCCCGAGAGTTCCCTTCTCCTTCAAAGCAAAGTTTCCCGCTGCCATATACTCTGAAGCTTTGAAGTACTCTGCACAGATTCATCAGTTGAATCCAACTCTTGTGCAGAAAGAGACGTGCTCCCACAACAAAGAATCTACACCGTCAAGGTTGTTGCTTAGCCTGCAAAAGCAAAGTTGTGAGTTTTCTTTGTTGATCTGAAAACAAAGGGGTTTCTGGTTTAGCCCACTGAAAACCATTGTACAGGTTCTTTGGCAGATCCTATTGAAAAGCCATCATTAATAAGAAAAGCCTCAAGTGGTTACTTGGGGAGTGGAGTAGGTTATTTTTAGTAATAACCGAACCACTTTAAAAGACTTGTGTTCTTTATTTTTCTGCTATTCTTTTGATTGTCCATTCAATTCAAATATTGGACAAACGCGAAGTTTAGAAAGCCACGATTCCAACAGTTGCCATCCAACGTCAAACAATAAATCCTCTGCATATCCTGCTCTTCCACTACCAAACATCCAAAACACGATAGTGCTCTTAAGCTTAAAAATAGTCATCTCATCCCCTTCCAATGTCCCCCGCTTTAGTATCCTATTCGACCCCTCCTCAATTCACCATTTTAAGTACTTACCTTAACCACACACAAAAAAATCAAACAAAGAGTAAAGACCAAACAATGATTAGAAGGAACAACAAAGCTCAGCTCCCAAATCGAGGCTGATTCTCTCTCCATTGGCAGCTACAAAAAAATAAATAAATAAATAAAACCTTTTACAACGCACAACAACAGTTCAAACCCTCAAATAAAATCCCAACGTTAGAAAGCATCAACCGATAACTAGGGACGGAACAAGAATCTAAATCTATTTAGGGCTAAATTTCTTGAAGTTTAGAAATCAATGAAAAGTTCATCCTCACACCGTCTAAGACATATACAATGATAATTTCCATATAAATATCTTATGTTATTATTATAAGAAAATCGTGTTTATACAGAATCATCCTAAATGTTGTTTTTAGATAATGTTTAAAAAACATATTTTACTGTTTAAAGAAGAGATGTTGTTTACTTACGAAAAAGCCATCTATGATGAATAAATAACCACGTTTTATACAAAGCAATGTTGATATTTTTGAACATAAGACAGTATTTTAAGAAAAAAAATCGTTTTATATTCGATGATTTTTCAAAAGAGGTTTTATCTTATTGTTCGAAAATATAGTCGCAGTTTTCATTAAAAACGCATTGGTTTATGTGGATACGACTATTCTTATAGAAAGTACCATCTAAAGTCTCGACATAAGATAATAGATACGATAACACTATTGTAAGCGTCGTCCTTTATTATATTTAATATTATCTAATACATTTTATGTATTACTGCAATTGTCATTTTTGCTAAACCAACAATCTTTTCGTATAACAATTTATTTTCTTGCCAAAACTACTTGGGCTATAGCCCAAGTAGCCTCTTAAAGTGGCTTCGTCCCTGCTGGTAACACAGCTTACAACTCTAGAAGCATCACAGGAGCCAACTAGAGGCACGGAGCCGTAAATATGAGGAATAATCTCTCTTTCCGCTTGTCCTTCTCCATCTTTAGCGACACATGAAGCTGTCCGCCATCATGGTCGAGCACCTCATCCTTCTCCTCACCTCCATGCCCATCACTATCCGCCTATCGTACTCAAACATGTAGTTATAGAGAAACAGCTAGCTGACATTTTCACAAAGCCTTTGGATGGAGCTCGGTTTGAGGAGCTCAGAGCAGCCTTGATTTTATGTGTAGTTCCTGAATGAGCTGACAACAGCCCTTGTCATTTGTGACAAAAAGAAAGAGAGGAATGTAATAAGTAGAGCAGTTAACTAGTATATGTAGATTAATGTGAGTCATGATTAATTCTGTAGTTGTGTTTTAGTTTTGTCAAAATGCCAAGGGGGAGATTGTTGAGGATATGACATCCTTGACAAAACTGCTCAAGAGACTATTGAAGCACTCCCTGAAGATTGATAGCTGGAGCACAATCTGAATACCGACAAAACAACAACAATAAAAAATCAGAGTCTACTTCAGCAATCCCTGAAGATTTGAAGCTGAGACATTATCTAAAGAATGGGCGAGATACAGCTATGAAGAGACAGAGTCTGCTTCACAACTCCCTGATGATCCAGAGCTAGAGCAGAATGCCCGATCAATCTGGTGTTGCACGGTGAGGCTCCGGCATGATCCGGCTGGCATCAGGGAAGCTCAGAGAGATATGCAGACGTCATCAAGAGCTCATCAAAGGCCAACACGTGGTCAAAGAAGACAGAGATCCAAGAATCCAAATTTGGCAATGGAATCTTTAACAAACTTGTTAGAATCTAGGAGAATATTACGATAATGATCCTTGACGTTTTTGGTGTGCTGGTGCGCTTAAAAAAGGAAGGTGAGGACGCAGCACAGAATACACGATCAGAGAGCAAACATTGAAAGCACAAAGCAAAATACATAGACCAACCACGGTAGCAGGGTTTAATTGAGCTGAAGATTGGTGTTGTGTGCAGAAGGAATCAGAACTCGTGGAGTTTGATTCGGGATTGTTCCGGAGTTCAACTGGAGCGCTGTTCTTTGAAGGGACAATCGGAGCTCGGTGACCAGTCGCGGGCTGCGGAGCATTGAGCGAAGCTACCCAATAGTGACAGAGTGAGTCATTGATTGAGGGGGAGCTGAGGCTGAGTTTGAAGAACTTAGAGTGTCCGACTACTTGGCGGGAGAGCTTGGAATGTCGTCGACTGAAGATACAACAACTCTGGTGAAGAGTGTGCTGAAGCATTTCGTGAGCTACATATTGTAATAGAATAGGCTAAGTCTGAGAGTCAGTTCTCTAACTATTCATTACTAAGAGTGTGTAGATTGCACGAAGAGGGTTTGTGGGATTAGGCTGCTAGCTAGTCTAGGAGATTAGACTGACCATTAGATTTCAGCTAGGTGAGAAGTAGAGGTGTGAGTCGTTGTACTCCGAACTGAGATAGTGAAATCTTGAGGATTGGAGTATCCTCCCCAGACGTAGGCAAGTTTCCGAAATAGGTGAATAAACACTGTGTCTTTCTTATTCTGGTAGTAGAGTAATTCCGTAGAAAGATACAAAGAGTGCTTAAGCAGAAGCTATAACTCCGCATCAGCAACGCGGCAGAAGTTCAAGTTAAGTTAAATTAAGTTAACTGAAGCAATCGCGCGAGCGGCGATGGAAAAAGCGAGAATGTGGGCTCGAGTAACGCAAACATTGGTGAGAATCCAATGCCCCGAAACCCTAAGGGTTCCTCCGCAAGGTTCATCTAGGGAGGGTGAGTCAGGGCCTAAGATCAGGTCGAAAGCCGTAGTCGATGGACAACAGGTGAATATTCTTGTACTACCCCTTATTTAACTTAAGTTGATATAAGTTAAATTGAGTACATTTCTGAATGTTTACATAATGTATGAGTTAACAACTTTTACATAACAAAGTTTGATAATTTATGAGTTGACAACTTTTCCATTCCTGAATGATAAATTAAGTACAAATTATCATAATATATGAGTTGATAACTTTTACATAACAACGGTTTGATAAATACTGTTGAGTTAAGTACAAATTATTATTTTTTATTGGTAATGTGTTGTTTTTGTGGTGGTGGTGATATTGTGGTTGTAATGTTAATGTAGTGGGGTGGTGGTGGTGAAGGTAGTGGTCGTGAAGTGGTGGTGGTGGTGTGAATGTGGTTGTGTGGTGATTGTGATGTTTAGGTAGTGGGTGGTGGTGGTAGTGGAGTAGTGTTGTGGTGGTGGGTGTTGTTGTGTTGTGTTAATAGTATTTTTGTGGTAGTGGTTGTTGTGGTGGTGGTGATATTGTGATTCTTATGTTAAGATAGTGTGGTGGTGGAATGATGGTGTGGATGTGTTGTAGTGGTGGTGGTGCGGTGATGAATAATAATTTAAGTACTTAAATTAAATTAAATAAATTTATGTTAAATTAAATAAACAAGTTAAATATTTAAATAAATAATTTTTATTAATATTGGATCATAAGTTATAAATACTAAATGGGCCGCTTGTACAAGCCCGGCCCAAATTCAGTTCTGCGCTGCGCTTGCCTATAAACAACAAGACGCGAATCTCGTGAAACCCTAATTGTTGTCCCCAGCAGCCGTTCGTTCGCCATTAGTGAGAGCTTAGAAGCACCGAAGGCTAACCGCTGAATCAGGATGAGAGCCAAGGTGAAACCTTTTGCGCTTTATTCGTGTAGTTCATACACAATTCGATTACTGGCTGCGTCATTTTATGTTTAGAACATTTTTCTGATGTATTTTGTGAATTTTATATGCAGTGGAAGAAGAAGCGTATGAGGAGGTTGAAAAGGAAGCGACGAAAGATGAGACAGAGATCCAAGTAGAGTGTTTAGCTTGCAGTCGACGTTCCGATGCAATTTCGCATCTGGACGTCTTCTGAATTTAATCTTCTGTATTTTCTTTATCAGGCGCGCGTTAAGATCTTATCTGACTTTGTTTCCCATTTAGTGTCTGTTCTCAAAATGGCATTTCTTGTTGCAATTATCCGTAATTTGAAAGTTGATGAAACAGCTCACGCTAACATGTTTGGAACATTTTTAACTTGGTCAAAGCTGCTAACTTTTGCTGAGAAGTCAGTTTTGTCAAATGCTCATCTGGACAAAGTTTGGAGCTTTATATTGTCAAGAACACAATTGAGTTTATTTGACCTAGTAGCAGCAATTCGATTTAATAGAAGACAAGGACTGTTGACTATTCCCAGGGTTAATGGGTTAGGCTTTTAGCAGAGTAAACTCTGGAGACCCTTCTCATTAGCTTTTTGTTGTTGTCATCCCCGTGGATGGCTTTCTACTCTTCTGTTGATATTTTCATGACTTTGCTGTGCTCAGCTTCTGTTTGGACCTCAAGACTGTTGTGTATTGAGTTGTCAAAGAAGATGTTTGTATAGGTTCCTCGGTCGGTGGTCGTCACTGGCCTTTATCTTCCGGTTGTTTCCTTGATTGTTGTGAGCGGATGCAAGCTAAATCTCTTAGCAGAGTAGCATATTTGTGTCTTTCTACAGCATTATTGCAAGTGCCGGAATAGCCAGAGGCTCATTTGGATCAATTGCCAGCAACACAACTCGCTATATGATGGATGGCCTTCTCCTTTTTTAGAGCCAGCATGGCTAAAGAAATGGGGATGGAGACGTTTGGCATTTCCCAACCATAATGACGAAATGTTTCCCTGTTTTATTTATCCTCAGCTTTTGTGGCCTCTTCCTCGGTCTTCTTATCTTCCTTTGAGGCTGGCTTCCTCATTTTGCCTCTCCTTGGAGACTCGTTCCGTTTTCTCTGCGACACTTAGCTTCTCAAGAAGCCCAGCTGCAGATGATGCATCTTTATCCTCCTGACTCTCTTCTTTTCCATAAAGGTCTTGCAATCTAGCACACAAAATACATTTCCTTAAAGTCTTGCAACTGTAATCATATGCAGGCACATTCCAAACACAAACAAGCATTGTAAGACTAAGGTAGAATAATTGCAGTGTAGACGAGAATATTGAATAATAAAAGGTTGGGTTGGCCATACATATTCATCGAAAATATTACTACTCTAAAAACAGAAACTAAGGTAGAACAGGGCACTTTCACTGCTTCTAAATCTAGCAGCAGTGACTACAATAATACGAAGCCTAAGAAAGTCACAAATTAATGTTGTTGACTTTACAAAAGTGAAAAATAGCCTACCCCATTTTGTGAAAAAAATTTAAGTAGGAAGGACATCTCGCATTGAGTTGATATATAATAATCAAAAATTCTTTGTTGAAATTGATCCTTGAAATGCCAAAATCGAATGAGAAATCGATGTTCAAAGTAGGACTAAATTATTCAAAATTTTAGTTATTCGAGTTTGGATGGAATAAAATGACTGTCATTCTTCCGCATTTGTGAGAATAGAGACAAATTTTGAGTTTATATATAATTTCATTTCTAAGAGCATCTTCAACGCTCTAATGTAAAGAGGCCCAACAGTTAAAATAGCCCAGTTGTCATTAAAAAATACAGATTCATTTAGATATCCTCTTCTCCAAAGCACTCTTGAAACTAAGTATAATTTTATAGAATGAAGCTATCAATCGGCAAATCTGCTATCAGTATTATCATTGCTATCCCACAATCGTTTTTCTCATCGCTACCCCTTTTCTGATCTCTGATTCCTTTTCGATCCCCAATTGGTATTCGCCTTCGCGTTCTTTCCACAAACCCCTCGTCTCGATACGTCTGTGCTTGTGTCCGCCACCCTCCGCCTTGTGTCAAAGGTGAGATCTTTGGGTATTGCGAAGTATCTGTCAGATTAGCTTTTATAAGAATCCGGTTAGATGATGGGTTTGTGTAGATTTGGAATGGTGGTGAAGTCGGATTGAATTTTTTAAAAATCTGATTTGATGATGGTGATGGGGCGTGTTTATTGGGAGTGAGTGCTGAAGTTTTTGTGGGGATTGTGATTTGGAGCGCGTTGTTGTTTTGTTATTGATTCTGTGAATTGTGCGTTGACTCTGTTAAATGTTGTCATAACCTTGATGATGCATGTTGTTGTATGTGTTTGAGTTTAGGTTAGAAATGAATTTTTGGTTTGTTGATGCACTGAAAGTGTGGATGGAACTGGGTGTTCTAAGGTCTTATTGTTTGAAGGAGAACAATAAGTGGTTGACCTATTCAGATAACCAATGGAGGCTATTGAGATAATCACTCGAGATGAACTCATATTATTATCTGTATTTGAAGACTTTTCAGAGATAGCAGTAATAAAATCAAGAGTAATAAATTGAGACGGACCAATAGGTACCGATATGAAATACAAAATAAAGGAAGATTGAAAGATGGCATGCTTAATGTTTGGCTAAAATTGCAGTTGGTGGTTAGGTATTTTATGGCCATATGAGTTGCAAGGGCAGCTCTAAGAACTGATATTAGCACATTGCATGTTGTTGCATTTTGGTAACTTGATACTTGAGAAAACAAAAAGGGTTTGTGGAGTGTGGTCATCAAATTGATTATAGTATAATGTGTGTTTCATTGGCTTAACTTACTCTTGGTGGAGCTAGGGAACTCAGGTGTGTGAGGTTCACTGTTTTTTAAACATAACTCGGGGTTTGTTTGTTATTTGAAGGTTCTAGTCGGAACTTGTGTGTGACCTTTGGAGAGCATCTTACAATCAGATTTTTTTATAGCATTGTTAGATCATTCAGAATATATTCATCTCTTTCGGCTAAACACTGATGATGTTCTTTAATCGGTTTCATATATCTTGAACTACTAGATTCTAAGTTATCAGCATAGTACTTTCTCTTTTTTTCCTTTTGGAGAGATAGAATGTCTGTAATGCTATTCCTTATTAATAACATCTCATTCTAATTGTAACAATAGTAACTCACAATTTGCTCTTAGATTTCTTTTCACAAAACGTTTACTCGATGAATAAGTAAAAATTGGCTGGAGAAGATATGAGAGGTATGGGAACATCAAAGTTCCATACAAGTAAGGCCGTGGTCCTATATATTTTTGTGGTCCTACATGAATAGATGTTGAGAAAAGTCAAAGAGTTGGTCCTCAATTAAAATGAGGTGATATTCCTTACAGGCTACCGATGCTTTACCTGGACAATCCTTGGCTTTGCACGTTCAAGTAAGTACTCTTTTTAAAGTTTAATTTACTGGAATGATTAGGCAAGTTATATGGCTGGTTTAAAACTTTTGTCATTTATTACCATGCATACAGAGCTGAGTGAGCATACCCGTGATATTCTGTTAGGTCAACATGATTTTACTGCGTGAACAATATGTCTCCTTTGACGTCATTTTCATTTCTTTTCATCATCACTAGAATTCTGTTCGGGTAGCTCAGGGGTCTTCATCTAGGTGTTCTTTTTCATCAGGATGGCTGTTTGCCTCGGTATTTGCGTAAACAATTCAAATGATCAGGGTCGGCCCAACAGTGAGGCCCATGAGGCAGCCGCCTCAGGCCTCACGGCTGAGAAGGCCACACAAAAAATTGATTCTCTAGTCTTTTTCTCCTGTCTTCTCCTCCTCCTCCGCTCCTCTCTCTCTCTCTCTCTCAAATTCTCTTCGCTCAACCTCGATCGCGCTCTTCGTCCTTGGACTGCCGGCATTGTGGCGGCCCGTTGGCGGAAGATAAAGGCACTGATCCACATCGGTCCGCATCACCATCGCTCCAACGGTCGACATTTTCCGCCACGAATTTTGAATTTTTTGAATTGTTGGTTTCATTTGAGGAGCGCGATTGCTGGTAGGTATGGATCGGTAATCGGTTCAACGCATTGCTGGTGTTGGTTTTCATTTCTGAAGCGTTTGATTCTGTGAATATTTGCAGTCCGCGCATGCTTTGCTGCATTTGGCAATGCACGTGTTGCGTGACCTTATTGTTGTTTGGAAGGATTGTTAGGAGTTTGAAATCGATGTTGTTGTTTCTTGCATTTTTTTTTATGGTTTTGGTTTATTGTTGTGCATGTGTGCTTGAGTTATTTAGGTGTGAGCGGTTTGAAGAGCTGTTGTTCTTGTTTTTGAATTTGATGGCCTTCCGTTTTCCTGATCTGGTTAGGATTTCTAGGTACTGTGAAATGTACACTCCCTACGCTTGAAAATAATAGTATGTACACTATGCTTGAAAACTTTATTTACAAACCACTTTGAATGTCGGGCGTACACAACAAATAACGATGTCTCTGATTATGATTTATCTGTTGAAACTTCAGAACTGGACATCACCTATATTTTGTAGTAAATTCGCAGGCTGTCAAAATGATTGGATCATTTCTGACTAGAGGACTTGTGTAAGTTGTCTTCTATATACTCACGGTTCCTCTTATTGTTCAAATGTTTTTTGATATGAACCTTTATGGTTGTTTTTTTGCAGGATGGTGCTAGGCTATGCATATCCAGCATTTGAATGCTATAAAACTGTAGAAAATAACAAGCCACAAATTGAGGAACTTAGATTTTGGCGCCAGTATTGGTAAAGGATATTGTTTCACATGATAAATTGAATAACAAGCAGTTATGTATTGTAATTCTTTCTTTCAAATGTGCAGGATTTTGGTGGCGATATTGACAGTAACTGAAAGTGTGGATGCATATTGGCATGGTGCACAAAACTGTACAAGAAGTTGTCCAGGCGACCGAAGCTGTACAACTTCGTATGAAGAGTGACTCAAATCTGGGAGCGCGAAATCCGTGATGTGGGCTTAAAGATAATGACGTCTCTTAAAGATAACATTGAGAAGAGTCTTAAAAATAACATTATCAAGTAATATCGGGATCGCAACAAACTATCAAAACAACAATAGGGAAAAGATCATTCCAACAATCTACTTGGAGATCACAACAAACTGGCTGGATTCGTGCGATGCAACTCAATATAAATAAGAGCAACACGCACCCGATGAAGGCATGCTTTTGAGAGAGAAAAAAATAGTGAGCTGATCTTGAGAGACTACACAAGCATCGAAGATATATATGGAAAATATCCAAGCTTGATCAATCAATAACATTGAGGGAGAGCCTGAGTGTACAGTGGGTAGAGACGGGATGTCTCACATTCAGGGAGAGCCTGAATGTCAATTACTATTAGATGAGTAGAGGTTAGAATAGAGAGGGAGTCTGTTGTCCAACGTCCTTGTACTCGACCGTGATATAGTGAATTGGTTCCCACATGCTTGGGATAAGCCTCCCAGACGTAGGCTAGTTACAACCAAACTGGGTAATCACTCTTGTGTCCTTAGCAGTAGCTTACTTTCTGTCGTTTTATTCTGCTGCATTACTTGTTCAAGGAAGAATTCCTACCAAAAAGTTGGACAAGATCATGTCATCCAGCATTCAGCATTTTCAATTGGTATCAGAGCGGCGTGCTCAATAAACAGATTGAAAGATCTTAGTATAAAGGCTGAAGAACGATGAGTATGAGAGAAGGGCATAGTATAGCGCGACCCCCTTTGTTGGACGAAGACAACTACAGCTACTGGAGAGCCAGAATGAAAGCATACATTCAAATCATCGACGACCGAGCATGGAGAGCCATTCTAAAACCATGGAGTGCTCCAAAGGCAAAGGACAAAGAAGGAAACGAGATTGACAAACCTGAAGAAAAATAGACAAAGGATGAAGAATGGGCCCGAACCAGCAATGCAAAAGCTTTGAATGTCATCTTCTCCGGAGTAGATGAGAAGATCTTCAAACTCATCTCAAAATGCGAAGTAGCCAAAGAAGCTTGGGACATATTGGCAACTCATCATGAAGGAACCGACAAGGTAAAGCTGTCCTGTATGCAAATGATCAACACACAATTTGAGGAGTTGAAGATGGACGAAACCGAAACTTTAAGAGAATTCTTCGCAAAACTGGGAGATCTCTCCAATCAGGTATTCAACCTAGGAGAATTCATGCCTGAAGAGAAGCTGGTGAGAAAAGCGTTGTGATCACTACTTACCAGATTCGAAATGAAAGTGACCGCGATCGAGGAAGCTCAAGATATAAAAAACATGCGACTCGATGACCTCCTAGGATCACTCACCACCTATGAAATGAGAATAGATAACAACCAATCTGCATTCAAAGACAAGACTATTGGATTAAAAGCTAAGGCAGCAGATTATGATAGTAGAGAAGAAATCTCAGAAGCAATGAATCTCTTGAGTAGAAAGTTTGAAAAGTTCAGGAATTGAACAAGAAAGTGGTGGGACAGTCCGCTCAGCATAACAGGCAGTACAGATCCAGAAGAAATTCTCAGACCAGAGGAAGGCAGCTCGACTCAAAGGAACAAAACCATCCCAAGGGGATTCAATGCAAAGAATGCGAAGGATACGGACACATTCAGGCAGAGTGTGCAAATACTCGCAAAAGGAACAACAAGTCCTTAACAACTACATGGAGTGATGAAGATTCTGAAGAGGAAGTGCCTGAGGAGAACAACAATAATATTGTGGCTCTGACTTCTACAATTTCAAAAATATGTACCAAAAGTTGTTCCAGTGAAGAGTCGGACATTGAAAACAGTGAAGATGATGAACCCAGCAAAGAATGCATCATCGAAAAATTCTCCCTCTTGTATACAAAGTGGATTGAAGTAGTAAGCATCAACACCAAGCTCAACACCACCATCAACGATTTAAAAGAAAAGAACACTCAGGTACAAATGCAGAACAGTATCCTAGACAAAAAAGAAGTTGAGCACTACGGAATCATCAATCGGTTGCAACAAGAACTTGCTGAAGTCACAAAAGAACTGAGGTCTGTCAAGAAGTTTTAGAGAATGCTCAACACCAGAACCAGCAAACTAGACTCCATTCTATCCATGCAGAGACCAATCAAGGACACGTGAGGCATTGGATTCACTAGACCCAACACAACTAACAAGATGGTTTGTCAGGGAAGCTGAGAAGATCTCTCCAATCACATCCAGACTTACAGAAAAACCCAGCAGCATGGAAGGAGAAAAGGTGTTATTACTGCAACAGATCTCGACATATTAAAAGAAACTGTCATATCAAAAGGATAGACTCAAGCACGAGGCGTGACAATAAGTGGATCCGTAGAGCGAAGGAGAGAAGAGAATCATGCATCATTGCCTACAGCATGCAGAAAAGGAGAAGGAGGAGTCTCAAGAGCCAGCAGAGGAAGAGACTCAGAATGTACAAGAAACTGTTCGAACTGACGATCCAGTACAGATGGGAGAAATGACAGAAGATCAGCCAGAAAAAGGCAACCCTGAACCTATTCACGTTCCAACACTGATGAAAAGCTTGCTTTAAAGGACCTGCCCTCGCTATTCAGAAAACACACTCTCGGCGGGAAATTCAGATTACAGGTTGTTTATTGGGCGCCACATCAATGATCTCCAAGGGGTTAATTACTGAAGATGTTCCAGGTGATGTTCCAGTAGCTGCAATACCAGGTCAAGAGGGCATCTTGGCTAGGGCAACTTTCTCACGTTGCAGCGGGCACAGATTCCCAATCTCATCATGGACATGAAGTACCCAGCGCAGCCTCCTTCAGATGCTTAAAGGTCATTTACAACAAAAAGGGAGAGAAAGGTATGGACAATTGCACGAATGACATTATGTGTTTTGACTATGATGCTATGTTGTTGCATTGATAATGGTGTGTCCAAGACGGAGCAAGTACTCGCATGGAAGCAGGTCAGTTTTGCTGCAAATGTCAAGGGGGAGATTGTGGCTGCATATTGGCATGGTGCACAAAACTGTACAAGAAGTTATCCAGGCGACCGAA
Source organism: Umbilicus rupestris (assembly GCA_963678935.1). Taxonomy (NCBI): domain Eukaryota; kingdom Viridiplantae; phylum Streptophyta; class Magnoliopsida; order Saxifragales; family Crassulaceae; genus Umbilicus; species Umbilicus rupestris. The sequence continues at coordinate 9,795,533 of OY787612.1, forward strand.
GCTGTACAACTTCGTATGAAGACTGACTCAAATCTGGGAGTGCGAAATCCTTGATATGGGCTTAAAGATAATGACGTCTCCTAAAGATAATATTGAGAAGAGTCTTAAAGATAACATTATCAAGTAACGTCGGGATCGCAACAAACTATCAAAACAACAATAGCGAAAAGATCATTCCCTACAAACTATTTGGAGATCACAACAAACTGGATGGATTCGTGCGATGCAACTCAGTATAAATAAGAGCAACATGCACCCTATGAAGGCATGCTTTTGAGAGAAAAAAACAATGAGCTGATCTTGAGAGACTACACAAGCATCGAAGACAAATCTGGAAAATATCCGAGCTTGAGCGATCAATAACAGGGGGAGCCTGAGTGCACAGTGGGTAGAGACGGGAGGTCTCACATTCAGGAGGAGCCTGAATGCCAATTACTATTAGATGAGTAGAGGTTAGAATAGAGAGGGAGTCTGCTGTTCTGTAACGTCCTTGTACTCGATCAGTGAATTGGTTCCCGCGGGCTTGGGATAATCCACCCAGACGTAGGCTAGTTACAGCCGAACTGGGTAATCACTCTTGTGTCCTTAGCAGTAGCTTACTTTCTGTCGTTTTATTCTGCTGCATTACTTGTTCAAGGAAGAATTCCTACCAAAAAGTTGGACAAGATCATGCCATCCAGCATTCAGCATTTTCAGAGAGGATTGGGGATGTGCTCATTTCATGGTAAGGATGCTTCATATGCTTCGAATATGTCCTACTTATGCTATACATGCTGTTTTCACTTAATCTTCTTGTTATGATTTCTGAAGGGTTCCTATGTACGGTGAAGCCAAGTTGGCATTGTACATATATTTGTGGTATCCCAAGACCAGGGTATGTCTGTCCAATTTTCTATTAACTTATATTTTGTTTGTTTGCCATAACTAAGTCTCATGCTATATATGTTGTCTATCAGGGATGGTATGGTATGGTATATAATATGTTGGGTTTTTTATTTTGAATTATAAAGTTCTGATGTACTTTTTGTTTTTAAATTATAGGTATTATCATCTCTCGAATGATTGAAGTCGTCATCCAAAAGGCTTCTTTTTGTGTTTCGCCTCAGGCCACCAAAAGTGTTGAGCCGCCCCTGCAAATGATATATGTGTGCTTTTGCGCGATACTTCTTTAGTAGGAGGGATCTAGTCAATGAATCTAGTAAGTCAGGTACAGCCTCATTCTATTTTCCACTTCTCTTGATTGATAGTAGTTTTTGTTTTTATGACTCTCTATCACGTTGCCCAACAAAATTTGAAGCCTACACTGTACTTGTCTTTCCTTTGTCGTGATGAATTTTGCCATGCTGCATTAGTGATTAGTCTTTGTTGGAGGTTCCTAGTCTAACTTTAGTCCAGAGTATCACATTTCCTTGAGTCATGATGCACCTCTATCCTAGTCTCATCACTAACTGATGGCCTTAACTCTTGTTAGTGTTGAAGACGTGCAACTGTTTTTGAAAATCAAGGATACATTGTTTTAACCTATTTCAGATACATTTGTACGGAATGGACACATTATTCACACAATTTCTTAATGAAGGTCGATGCGAAGACAGTGAAGATATGGGCTCTAAACCGTATTTATTACAGAAAAAAGGGCATTCAAAGAATTTATCTATACAAGAAGACACGTTACTCATATCTGCATGGGAAAATGTTAGTTTGGACTTCATAAAGAACAACAAGCAAACGTAAACTAGCTATTGGAGTAGAATCGCAAACTATTTTGACGAGCACAATTCATTCCAAAGTGAAAGAACTCCGACAGCTTTGACTAATCGATGGTCCACTATACAAAAATGTGCAAGCAAATTTCAAGAATTCTATAATCAAATAGAAGGAAGAAATTATTCCCCCTTTGTTTTTTGTCTTGTGACTCCCCTCTAGTCAATGGTCAACGGAGGAGCCATTCTGTCACAACTGGTCTCCAAGTCTTCTCATCAATGGCTTTGAGAAAAGCATTCATTCTAGCCTTCCCATACCCATAATTGTTTTCTTCCAACAGAGGTGACCGACTTGTACTCTGTCCTTCCTTCATGTTTCTTGCTCGTCTCAGCTAGGCGCTCAGGATCTTTACTCTGTATGTCGAGTTCCCGCTCTGATGCCAATTGAAATTTGCAGCGTCCCTGAGATACTGATAGTGTACAAGCAGTTGCTACAACAACTCCTTGTTCAGCCGAATCTGGTGCAACAAGCAACAAAGCAATAAACAACGATTTCTTCACCCAGTTCGGCCAATCTGCCTACGTTTGGGGAGGACTATACTCTAGTCCTCAATCCACTAGTCTCCAAAGGTACTCCGTACAACACAGACTCGGCTCCTCGACAATCTATGCTACCCGACCTCAACTAGCACTTCGCACACAATCAGAACACCCTTTGATTTGTGTCTCACTCACCTACACACTCGAATTAATTCAGAATAGCTACTCCTCTAATCACTAGACTCAGCCTATTTCTAATTAACACAATGTCTCAGTAGGTTTTCTAAGCACACGCTTGTACAACTAGCTTGTACAGATTCTGAAGCTTCGCTCCAAAGCCTTTCGCTGAGCTGCTCGAACTATGTCGTGAGTGCTCCTCACACTGGAATGCTTCCCCTTACTCAGTGACCGCCTGTCACTAGCGAGAACCGGCCTTCTGCAGATTGTCCGAGTTCCTCCACTCGACAACTCTCCTGCAGCCTCCCTTGATCTACCAACAAGCACGCCCTGCTCTGAATTGGTCCTCCTGATCAAGCACTGACCAGACCCTTCTAGCCTGCAATCAGTCGATACAGAAACCACACTGATCTGCACTCACGTTCTGCTTACGGTGGTGATCCGACTCTTCTAATCTCCGCTTTTCAATCTTCGACGATAGAATACTCCCTCTGTGTTTTTCTCTCTGTTCGGATGCCCGTTATGCTCTGCCCAGCCTCCTTCTATAGGAACTCTTCCGCTATCAAAATTAGGAAGCCCTCGAAGATCTCAACAAGATCCTATCTCATAATTTTTAGGAGATTTGATTTCCTAATCAATTTCAAATTTGAGGCATGGAAATCTTTACTGGGATATTCTGAGAATATTTGGAAGCCTCCCGTTGCACTGCTACTTCATATCTGGGCAGTTTTCTCATCGGGCCAAAACCGTTGCTCTACTGCTACAGCTCCTGCTGTAGCAACTGCTTGTTCACTGGGCTTGTACACTCTGGCAGATTTTGTCAATTTGAATGTCATTTGCATTAACACAGTATACATACCTTGCCACGCAGTTGGACAATATTTCCACTTCCAATGCATACAATCAAAACTGACCAACATTCCTGAAAAGCCTCGGTGTTCGGCTACCGCCAACAGTCTAGCCACATCTTCATCATTTGGTCTTCTCATATATTCAACACCAAATATTTCCACAACTCCTCTTACAAATCTTCTGAGACTTTCTATGGTCGTGCTTTTGCCAATTCTTATATAATCATCAAGTGCATCTGAGGCAGTTCCATATGCAAGCATCCGAAGTGCTGCTGTTACTTTTTGGAGAGGCGATAATCCACGAACTCCGACCGCATATGTTCTTTGAGTGAAGTAGTTATCATGAGCCGATATTTCTTCTTGAATTCTTAAAAATAAAGGTCGGCGCATCTGAAATCTCCTACGATATATATATTCTGGATATGTAAGAGTGCTAAAAAAATAGTCACGATAAAGTCTAGCATGACCTTCTTCTCTATCGCGATTAATAATACGGTAATTCATTATAGATCCACCACAGCGTGGTGACAACTTCTCATTTTGACTTTCACAATGATGTTCAGCAACAATACACATTGTTTGTAGTTCTTCATCTTCTTCATCCTCATTTTCCACTATTGTCGTAGATTGTATTACTTGATTTTGGTAAAATCGAAGGGAGGAGAGTGTCGGGATCAGGATATGAGAGTGTATGGATGAGAGATAAGTTTTTGAATTATAGCCATTGAAATTTGATTTCTAAATATACATAATCATTATGCATAATCTCATTAGATGGATGGATGGCAGATTTAGCGGTCCACAGATCGATTTTCTAAAATTATAGAGAATGTCAGATTTGCGTTGGAAAAGAAGAAATGTATATTTTCGATATAAGTTGGGCTATTATACCTAATGGGCCTGTTTAGATAAGGGCGTTGGAGATGCTCTAAGTTTAGCAAATCATTTATCATGATTGCATTGGAATTGCTCTAACATTGTTAAGTAATTAACCAAAATCTTTCCATGAGATCTACGCCTCGACGTAAGGGGTGCAAATTCTTCGTGGATTTGGTTTGGTTTGTGTGGGCCCGCACATTCGGAAATAAATGAATCATCGAATCAGCTCAACGAACATAGTACATTTTGCACTTTTATATTACGATTACAACCTAAATCTATCCGACTTGGTCAAATCTGTTCATCCCACTTCCTGTTATCATGGGCGGCTTAGCGAGTCTTCTCCAACAAAAAAAAAATTTCCCTATAAAACATCATGAGCAGAGAATCACAAAGGAATCACCGTGAAGAAGCGTAGTCTTTTTGTTTTCTGTTTTTGTTGCGTTTGTGTGCGATAACCGAAGATCAACCGAGATTCATACAGCAAAGCCTCATTTCTGCTAAGGCTGAAGGATTGTTTCATCCTGTGAAGCAAACTGCCAGTAGAAGTCCGACGCATTAAGGCAGCAATAAAGCTTCAAGGACAACGTCCAACGCGACTCAATCCGATCAAACCCTACCTACGGTTTGAAGTTCAATTTGTTATTACTCAAATAATATTACAGCAGGTTAATCCTCTACTGACCTTGGCTAACAATCCTGAAGCAAAGTTTGTTTGCAATACACAATTCTAATTTTTTTCGTATTGTTGATTAAACTGCCTTGATTGTCGAACATGAATCCTGGAATGAAAGAACCATCTGTTATGGAAGTGGAGGTCCACCCAACTACTAAAGTGGAGAGTTCCACTTCAGCTCCTCTTCATGGTGTGTCATTCACAGTGATTCAACCAGCAGTTATGGCTCTTGCAAGGAATATACCGGCAGATCTACATCCAAACACTTTAATGGGAACATTGTCCACAGGAACAGTGCTTGGTGAAAGGGAGAGAAGTTTTCTGGAACAAACTTCAAATAATGGTAACAGACGAAATAATTAACAGAGACATCTTTGCTAAAATAAAGTTTTCTAAAGACAGTTTTGATAAATTAACAGAGACATCTTTGCTAAAATATAGTTTTCTAAAGACAGTTTTGATAATTTATCAACATGTAACTATTTTCAATAACAAATGTAAAAAAGTTTTGGTTTAATGTAAGGATTTTTAAATAAGAAAAGGTAACAACTTATACGGCCAGGGCTGACCTGAGATAGGCCACATGCCACTTGGGCCTCACGACCCGAATTAGTCTAGACCTCCGAACTAGTTGGTCTTTGGTAACTGATTTTCAGGCCTTTCTTACCATAGGTCTGTTGTTTAGAATTAAATTTATTTTTAATTTATTTTAAATATATATTTTTATTATTAAATATCTGTAAAGTAAATAAATATTTATTAGTTGGGATGGTGTTGGTAATTTGGTTGAGGCAGTGATGAATTGGCATGGTCTTTGGGTTGAATGTGGTGATGGATTTGCTTTATAAAAATATGATCGTTTACGGTACTCAACTGAACTCTTAACCTAATAAATTAAATTAAATTTATACAGAAAATTGTTGAAAGAGATTGTGGTGACATCATTGTTAAGTCAAGGATCTTAATCACCTGAGAATGCTACAAAGACATAAAAGACGTAAGAAATATGGAGCTTCCAGTCATTCGGTAAAAATTCGACTCGCTATTTTATAGAGAAGGGTTGAAAGACCAACGCGGATCTGAGACTAATTCAACGGTATCATCAACACACAAGAAGAAATACATACTGCTATGACTTTCTGGTGGCAGCACTGAAAATTCCCGGCAGTTATCCATGCTCCAATTTTAACCAGAAAATAAAAAAAAGAATCGAACCAAACAGGGATTTGAATGCTCAGAAGCCAAGCGTAACAATGGTATTGCATTGAAGAACCCATTTTGATCATTTAGGGTTCCCCTTACATGTTAACAACCTCATCACCACATTGCACAAATCAAAAGCATCAACTACACAACTCAAAATCAGTAAAACCACTCAATTAAACATATTTTGTTCCCCAACGTCCAAATGAAGCACTGGTTGCTACACCGGATAGCGAGGGGAACCTTTCATTCTAGCTCCACCCATCAGAAAGCAACCAACTTGGAGAACCACGGGTCACTTCGATTTCTAGTGAAAACAGGGCAAAGCTGTGTAAAAATGCATACTCGTGTTGGGAAGCGAACTCAGTCCCTTAGATGTTCATAATAATTGCGATCATGTCCGCATGTCATTACAGGTCTGTAAAGACTCATCACAGCTCGCTTCTTCGACAATAAAAAACCTCTAAAAACCATAGGCCCTAATTTCCTGACAAGGTGATGTAAAGAATACTACGGATTTAAGAGCACCGTGGATTGCAGATTGGATCAAACAACAGCTACAAAAATAAACACGACAGCTCTCAGATTCATATAGCTTCAAGGGAACGAGTCGGGTAGAAACGGCGGGTTCTGCCGACCAGATAAAGAAGCAGTGTTTTCGACAACCACAGCAAATCGGAACAGATTCAGAAATCACAAAAGAGCAGAAGAAAAGTCGTCCGCAAAGGAGGCAACCCTAGTTTGGATGAAGGTGTTACGAGGATGAGCAAGGCTTGTTATAGATGCGAACTATCTTCATCGTACGGTCTAGATATGATTGTAGAAATGGACGGTCTGAAATCCTTTGAGCCCTTGGCCGATTGATCAAGAAAACATTAGCCCGTTACAGGCCCAACAAGAAAACAAAATGTTATTTTTCGAAGACAGAATTGTTGGACTGTTAAAGAGCTTTCTTTACAATAAATTGGGTGTGAAAGTCCTTGTAAGCTATGAAATTGCTGCCATCTGCTGCTGCTGATTCTTGCATGTTGCTCTTCATGACTTTCTCGATAGGCTCTGAAACATTTTGCACCTGGTGACTCACTTGACCAGTCATACATTGAAAAATATGTCAAACCAGGTGGTATTAAAGAAATTTCTGGCCCTGGAAATCTAAAAAAGAGTAACTCAAAACCTGCAGTCTCTCTGATTCTGTCATCTCACAGAATCCGAATGAGGTTGTTCATGTTTTCATCAGACTAGGAACTGCAGGCAGAACCAGCCTTTCGATTCCAAGTCCCATAAGCTTCTGTAAAAGTTCAAAACACAATTGCTGAAAGGTAACACCAAAAGAGCACCAGAAATAGAGTAAAATACGAGCCGTCCAATCTGATGGAGGTGGCGAATACTCTCGTCTTCGTCATTTCTTTCGCCGTATAGGAATTGCTCATCGTGTTTCGTGTCCATATACCTCCCAAGAAAATGGAATCGCCGAACGTAAGCATCGTCACATTGTAGAAACCGGTATGGCTCTTCTCGCTCACTCCTCCTTGCCCCTTCGTTTTGGGACGAGGCATTCCTAACAGCTTGTTATCTTATTAATCGCATGCCAACCCCTGTCCTTAATAACATTCCACCAATCACTCACCTTTTTCGACACACGCCCGACTACTCTTTCCTCCGTACGTTCGGATGTGCATGTTGGCCTAGCTTACGAAAGTACAACTCTCGGAAGCTCGAATTTCGGTCTATCATGTGTGTATTTTTAGGTTACATCCTTTCACAAACGCTACAAATGTCTCGATCGAAGCTCCGGACGAATCTATATATCTCGTGATGTAGTATTTGATGAGGATGTTTTTCCGTTTAATTCTCCTAGTCTTCGACCTAATATTTCTGCTCTCACTTCTCCTATCTCATATCCTGTTAATGAACCAGCTACTCCGGATGGCCCGATGAGAAATTACAATTTGTCCTTACTGCAGTCTGATGTTTTGGAACTTCTAATATTCCCTTGCAGGTTCAAACTCCTCTCACAACTACAAACAACGACGCTCCCACATCAAATTTGGACCAAGCCCAACATCCAACAATTGCTGGCCCAAACCCTCCACCACTTAACAATGCAGCGTCTCGGACCCAAAGCTTGGAGTTAGATGGGCATCCACCATCGTCACCTACAGAAACCGAAGCATTGGAGGCACCTGAGTCGGCCCAATTAGCTACTACTCAACAGGCCCATCAGGCAGCTGAAAACCCTAGCCCAGTGACCGACACTTCTCCACCGACAGTTACCCAGCGGCACCAGCAACCTTGCGTGCACATACTCGCTCTCGGGTAGGCATTGTCAAACCAAAACAGTACACAGATGGAACGATTCGCTACAACCCCAACAGACGCGCCTTCCTGACCGCACCGACTTCGTACAAATTCGCCTTATCTCAATCCGAATGGCGCTCCGCCATGGAAGAAGAATATGACGCCCTTTGCAAAAATCGAACTGGGTCCTGGTTCCTCGGCCCTCTCATACGAATGTCGTCGGCAGCAAGTGGATCTTTAAGACGAAGCTTCGTCCGGATGGTTCTATTGACAAACACAAAGCCCGTCTTGTCGCTCGCGGATTCACTCAACAGTTTGGAATCGACTACCTGGATACTTTCAGTCCGATAGTGAAGCCTGCCACGATCCGTATCGTCCTGTCAATCGCTGTGTGTCGCGGATGGTGCCTCCGTCAGGTTGATGTCAGCAACGCTTTTCTTCACGGTCACCTTCAGCAAGTAGTCTATATGCAACAGCCGCTCGGATTTGAACATCCTCAATTTCCAAATCATGTATGCAAACTCCAACGTTCTCTATGGCCTTCGACAGTCGCCCCGTGCTTGGTACGCCCACCTCAGCCACAAGCTCAAAATTATGGGTTTTACAGCCTCCCGTGCTGATGCTTCACTCTTTGTGCTCCACAAAGCTGAGGTAACAATCTATATGCTCGTTTATGTCGACGATATTATTATCACAGGCTCTCATGCTTCTGCTGTCGATAAATTGGTTTTTCCTTGGCTGAAACTTTTCCAATTAAAGACCTTGGCAATCTTAGCTATTTTCTTGGAATAGAAGTGACTTGCAACTCAGGGGGACTAATCATGTCTCAACAGAAATATGCACTGGACTTCTTGCATCGATCGAATATGAAGAATTGCAAGCCTACTTCTACTCCTCTATCACTTGTGGAAAAGCTAGCCAAAGACACTGGCCACTTGCTCAGTGAGGATGATGCTTTCAAATATCGAAGCATTGTTGGTGGTTTGCAATACCTCACGCTCACACGTCCGGACATCTCTTTTGCTGTAAATAAAGTGTGTCAGTATTTATCCAAAGTAACTGATCTACACTGGGAGGCAGTTAAGAGGATTCTATGCTATATCAAGAACACCATTGACACTGGTTTGAGGTTCCATCATTCTTCTCGTTCACGACTCAGTGTTTTCACAGATGTGGACTGGGCAGGTTGCACTGACGATCGGCGGTCAACTGGCAATTATGCTGTGTTTCTTGGGCCTAATCTAATCTCATGGAGTGCCAAGAAACAGGCAACCGTTTCCAGGTCCAGTACAGAAGCAGAGTATAAAGCCTTAGCGGACGGTACAACAGAAGTCGTATGGGTGCAATCAGTCCGCAAAGAGCTTGGAGTAAAACCAAAGCAGCCCCCAATATTATGGTGTGATAATTTGGGAGCAACCTACTTGACTGCAAATCCAGTTCTCCATGCACGCACCAAACACATTGAGATTGACTTTCACTTTGTGCGGGAGAAGGTCGCTCGGGGAGATCTAGACGTCCGATTCATCTCCATAGGTGATCAACTAGTTTACATTTTTACAAAACCGGCAACACAGCAAATGCTCCACCGGTTCAGTGACAATCTGAACCTCACCAGCCTTGATTCAGATTGAGGGGGCGTGTCAGAAGATGAATTGAGACAACACTAAAGATAGGCACATGTCCTGATTTAGTTAACCCAATTATATGATCATACCTTATTATAGTACATGCATTAATATTGAGGGCATGTGTAACGTCATATACTGTAGCATATATACATGTGTAAACAGGTGATATTAATCAAGCAATAAAATACTATTCAATATCTGTTTTCTTAACTGGGGCACCTGTTGGATCACCATCCGGAAGAAGCCTAAGTCGGTCACCTCGGGCTACACCTGCACTATGGTTAGGGAGTAATAACGGAGCATACGCATGATCTTCAAATTGGTCAAGTGAAACAGGGAGATTATGAAAGGATGGGGAAGAATCGGACGAAGGTAAATTGGCAAAGGGAAACACATTCTCGTCAAAGATAACATTGCGGTTGATATAAACGCAATTGGTGGGAATATGAAGACATTTGTAGCCTTTGTGTAAGGAGCTATAACCTAAAAAGACACACTTTTTCGATCAAAATTGAAGCTTACGGGAATTATAGGGTCGAAGATGTGGCCGCAAGCACAACCGAAAACCTTGAGAAACGTATAATTTGGTACCTCATGTAACAGACGCTCAAGGGGAGTTTGCATAGCAATAACACGAGAAGGCAAGCGATTGATGAGAAAGCAAGTTGTGGAAAAAGCATCATTCCAGTAAGGAAAGGGAACCGAAGCATGTGTTAGCGAAATGAGGCCTGTCTCAACTATATGGTGATGTTTACGCTCAACAATGCCATTTTTTTGGTGTGTGTGAGGACACGAGACACGATGAAGAATACCAAGTTGTTGAAAGAATGCGTCCAGCTTAACATACTCACCTTCCCAATCAGATTGGACACACAAGATTTTGTGTTGGAGGAGGCGTTCAACATGAGTTTGAAACTGTAGAAAAACATCAAATACATCACACTTGTGTTTAAGCAAATAGAGCCATGTAAAGCGACTATAAGCATCAATGAAGCTGACGGAATAATTATGACCACCGGTAGGAATTTGAGCAGGATCCCAGACATCTGAAAAAACGAGCTTACTCGATTGGAAATAGGAAAAGGCAGTTGATGACTTTTGCCTCGTTGGCAAGCATCACAAACGACATCTAATTTATTGGAGACGAAGAACATGTTGGATTACTGATGATGCGTGGTGACCTATACGAGCATGCCACTGGGTAGAGGATGCCTTAGGAGTGCGGAAGACTTTTTTGATAAGCAGCACATCAAGAGAGTTAAGACCACCACGACATTGACCTCTAAGAAGTGTGGCCCGCGAATCCAGATCCTTTACAACAAGAATGTTAGGATGAATCTCAACAAGAACATTATTATCTTTTGTGAGCTTATGAACGGATAATAGATTTTTGGTGACTTCAGGAAAATGAAGAACATTAGTAAGGCGAAGTGGTTTAGAGGAAGGTGGATAAAAGAGCTTGACAAACATGAAGGATGCGCATACCTGAACCGTTGGCAGCGTGAACTTGCTCATGTCCCTTGTATTGCTCCTTCATATGCATCTTTTCAAGTTTGAGGTGATCGGAAGCGCCAGTACCCATATACCAGCTGGCATCAACGGGATAGGAAGAAGATTGGCCCTGCGGTGCTTGATATACCACGTTAGCCATGAACAAAAGACTCGGTCAAAGAACAAAAGAAAGTGATGATGAGTTTGTCGATCAAACAGACAAGCAAAATGAAGAAAAGCGGTGACCATGGAGGGGAAGGAGTGAGAGTCGATGGTTTAAAAGAAGAAGATACCTTCAAACCGAGGCAGGTCATGTGAAATGAAGATGGGCATCGATCACATAACATCAACTCCCCTCCATAATGAGTTTGACAGAACATGTCGTCGAGTCCATTGCATCATTCAGAAATATATTGGCCGAAGGCCGGAGAGCTGAGCCACCAGCATGAGTTTCAGAGAATAAGTTTTGGAACTGCATTGTTGTCGATTAGCCAGGATAATCCAACACCCCTGTAATCTGTATCTTGTAACTGTCCATGCCCGGAATCAAATTCAGCTTTGCGACCATCAATGACAGACATTGTAAAGTAACCATCCATGATCAGCTCCCTCATCACAACACTTGCACTCCCAACCTCACTGAATTGCTGCAAATCATACCCACAATTTCGTAGCCCAAATCTGGAACCCGATCAAACACCACACCACACCTTCCAACCAAGCATTATTGTGAAAGGCATCAATCAACACACAAGCCATAGTAAAGATCAAACTTATGTCTTGACGCAAATGCCTGATGTTGTTGGCACACCGCGTATTATTTCTTTCCCCGAACTCAATCTCGCCCTCTCACACCTTAATTTATCGTATCCACTAAATAACCTTCTCCATTGTTCTAACCTTGCAAAATCCAACCCCACTTGCAATATATGAAACAAGGTTGTTGGACCCTCAGGGTCATGTACCCATGTGGTTTTGGTGATGACAACACTCGACTAACACTTTGAGTTAAGTGTGTAGGAATCTGTACCAGGGTGGTCAGAGAGACTCTAAGTCAGAGAGTCACGAGAGGAACAAGAACCTCAGAGAGTCACGCGAGGGACATGAACCTGCGTTGGTAGCAGGATGAGAACTTCGGAGGAAGTTGAAGGTCCATGGACTCGACGGTTATTGCGCAGAGTAATTGACAGTAATTGCACGCATTAATTGACCGGAGTAAAAGCATGGATTAAGTGCTTGACACGCAATAATTGCATGGTTTAAGTGCTAGTCTTTAAGTTTGGAAAGAGACACAAGTGCACACAACGGTTGGACACACACATGAACTAACGGAGATAGTTTAGAGAAGGAAGGCGGAGCTGAAGCTTGAGTAAGACATCCGTGCATCAAGAGCTGGCCTTTGGCGTGTCAGAGACGAGTGGACGATTCGGGGAATCGTCGGAGGTACTTGTTCTCAGGAAGTCACGATTGGTGATCTTGGATCATTAAGCTTAGGTGACTTTGTTTTTGCGATAGTTAGCTTTACTATTGCTGGTGTACAAATAGTGTAAGTATTTGTACAGTCTATAGATTAATAAAATAATCTTTAGACGAATTCCGCTGTGCATTGATACTCTGAGGTACACGTACCTGCCAATTGAGTTTAGGTCCCTAACAGTTCCTATAACTAGTTTTTGAACTAATCACGATCCTATCAAAGGTCAAGTAATTAAGAGGCGCTCGGAAGGACAGGCGAGCAGATCTGAATTATAACAAAAAATCGAATCTTGAGTCGCGCTTCCTTCATTTCTAGAATGATTTCAATTTAATTGATATTATTAATTACTTGGCAGCCAAGTTTCATGACCAAGGTCAGAATCAAACGTTGACTTGTATCCACATTTTCCATAGCTGCAATTTTTAATAAAGAATAATTATAATTATTATTTAATGTAAAGTTGGGATGTATTTTATAATTTTATTTTTGATGATCCTCCGTTTATTATTATATTATAAGAATTAACATACATTTTCGAGAACGTATCCAATTAAAACACGGCAGGTGGATTTAGGTCAACAGATTTACTGCATATCAAAACGACCCCGGATTTTATATATAATATCAATTAGGTCCGTGAAGTAAAAAGGTGCTTCATAATATTACTGGGAAAGTAGGACTCGGTGCCTGCTCTCCTTCAATCCTCTGTGAACAGTGTCCAATCTGGACGCAGATCCGGTACGCTGTGTTTCTTCTTTTCTCTTTGTGTTCGCATTAAGGGTAGTGTTCTTCATGGCATCTGTCGTCGTGGGTTTTATGGTTTATTGATGGATGCTATCTTTTCATGAGGTCGAATTTTTCTGCGCTGTTGAACAATTTAATGTCAATAGAAGTAATGTTTGGATGTTACCCGTGCTGGCGTTTTGTTGTTTATTTTGGCTTCTTTGTGCGGGCAGCGTTTTTTTGATGCTGGGAAAGTGTTCGAGTAAATGCGTCTATTAAGGTTTTTTCATGTAGTAGCATTGATACTACACCTTGTTGTCTGTTGAGAATTTGTCAGTCAATATTATCTTAGCTATAGAATTACAAAGTTTGTGGATTATTGAATTTGATCGTTGCTTTTGTATTCCATCTAATATAGCAATTAGCAACTAAATGAGTCATTTGAGAAGCGTTTTTCTTTCGCTTTTTTTGAGTGAAAGCTGAACTCTTTATGACAGAACTTGTTCAAGATGGATAGGTGGCTGATCAACCTCAAACCTCGCAGTGTCAATCAACTAGCATAGCACAGTGGACTGTATTGCGTTTAATAAATGGTTGTCACCCTTCGTGGTTTACTGTCCGATTACCACCTGTGCGACATAGCTGTACCTGAGCATATGACCATATCTCTGTGCTTTCAGAAGAACAGTGTGCATGTGTTTTTGGATAACATGTTTTCAGCTAGCCGTACTTTGTGTAGTTTTTTAGTGTTTGGGTTAAGATAATTTGTTTTTCCAAATCAGTCGGTTTGTCCCATTATATGTGAGAAAAGTCTACTCTTTCTCAGTTTTCTCGTATTCACTTACAGTATGAGAGAATCAGTTCTTCAAGGCATTTACGAAGCCTTGAGGCAATTGTTATATAATCTTTGCAAGTTGAAGATTGGATGAACTTAGCTAATGATAGATTTGATTTTTATTATGATATAAGCTTATGTTAAATTGATTCCTACAGGTTTGGTTCTTTAATTACACTTGAACATATTAATTGATTGCGTAGTCATTTGCTTATAATCCGAATAAATCTTTGCAGGCACAAGGCTGATTTGGTTACCATAAGAAAGCATGGCCAAACATCATCCTGATTTGATTATGTGCCGCAAGCAGCCAGGAATTGCCATTGGACGCCTCTGCGAGAAATGTGATGGAAAATGCGTCATCTGTGACTCCTATGTACGCCCGTGCACTCTTGTACGCGTCTGTGATGAATGTAATTATGGATCCTTCCAAGGTCGATGTGTCATTTGTGGAGGAGTTGGAATATCTGATGCTTACTACTGCAAAGAATGCACACAGCAGGAAAAAGACAGAGATGGGTGCCCTAAGATTGTCAATTTGGGCAGTGCCAAGACTGATCTTTTCTACGAGCGGAAAAAATATGGGTTCAAGAAAAGATGATTACCGTCCAGTGGAGCATCTGATGATCTCCAGATATGCTTTTCTGCCTGTATTTCTATCGGGAATGTAATTCATAATGCTTTTGACAACAGTCTGGTACAATTTTAGTTGCCGTTTCCATGGTGGCTCTGTTTAACTTGGTGCAGCTTCTTTTATATCTGATTTTCCAGATCCTGGAACAGGTTCAAATCCTGATGATAAGAGACAGGTATCTGTATTGCAAATCGAATTTAACATCACTTTAATTTGTTCCAAAATCTCAATTCTTGACATAACTCGAAATCTCTGCCATTGATGTTTCTTTTCAACATTCAAGCATGGCAGGGCAACCAAGGGAATTGTTTTGGGAATGTCGTTATCTACAAAGTTTTGTGAAGTTTCTTTCGGATTAATCGGCGTTAATCTAACAGAAAACCCACAAAATGAAGAGGGAAAAAAAAAGTATCCTTCAAACAAAGTCAAATTATTTTTTTTAGAGAATTTCGCATCTACCGTGTTTTCAAAATGAATTTCAGCTTTGTTGTGTTTTTTAAGAGGACGATTGTTGGATCCTGAGGATCATGTACCTCATGTGATTTTGATGATGACAACACCTGGTTAACACTTTGACTGAGTGTGCAGGATCACGTTCCTATCAGAGTCTGAGCGAGGAACATGAACCTGAGTTGGCAGCTGAACGGGCAACCTTGAAGGAAGCCAAAGCTCCATGGTTCTAACAGTTACTACACGGAGTAATTAGGCTAGCTGAAGCACAAGGAGTCTCAAACGCAATTACTGAAACTGAGTTAATGGAAAACATCAAGTGATTGTCTTTATAGCTTGGGAAGAGACACAAGTGTGGGGGTCGTTCTTGATCCATCTCTCACAAACGGTTGAGCTGAGTTTTGTGTTGAGAAGAAGGAGCAGAAGGAGCCTGGGAATCACGTCAGTGAGTCAAGAGCTGCTGTTCCGAGAGTGGAGGCGAGTGAACGATTTGGAGGATCGTTGGAGGATCGTTGGAGGAACTTGTCCCTGAGAGTCACGATTGATGATTTGGAATCATCAGGTGTAAGTGACTAAGTTTTGTAGTAGTAGGTGATACTATTGCTTGTATACAAATAGTGTAAGTATTTGTATAGTCTATTGATTAATAAAACTAATCATTAGACGAATTCCGCTGTGCATTGAAACTCTGAGGTACAAGTACCTGCAAACTGTGTTTAGGTCCCTAATAGTTCCTTTACTAAGTTTCGAGCTAATCACGATTCTGTCAATTGGTATCAGAGCCTCTGGTTCTAGATTTGATTAGTATTGCAGGAATGTCTGGAGATTCATTCGCTACCCCGCCAAAATTGAAGGTAGGAGAATATGATTCGTGGGTGATCAGATTTGAGGAACATGTACTCTCGCTGGATGGTGAAGTCTGGCAGATCATTGAGCAGGGCAAACAACTCATCATGGATGATACAGACAAAACCAAGGAAAAAGCACGAACGCTTTACACTACCGCGGACTTCAAAAAGCTCCAAAAGAACGCTCAGGCCATGAAGGTTCTTCACTCGGCACTGGAACCTGGCGATCTCGCCAAGGTGTTGATCTACACGGACCCGTCAGAGGTCTGGAAGGCTCTCAGGAGGATATATGATGGTTCGGCAGATGTCAGGAGGAACAGGATCCTCACTGCTCAGATGAAGTACAACAGTCTTCGTCAAACTAAGGGCGAATCCATCCATGGCTACCACTCAAGATTTCAGGGGTGTTTATCGATCCTTTCAAGACTGGGAAAGGAGTACGAGCAATGGGAAGTTACCCATCATTTTCTGCAGGGACTTGATCCGGAGTGGGATGACATTTCCAGGACTCTAGCTGCTCTTGCTGAAACGAAGAGAATCACGTTGGAAGAACTGGTCTCAAAACTGGAGAGCAGTATGCTCATTGAAAAGTGCAAGCTCGAGGGACGTGAACCTCAGAAAGCAGCCAAGCAGATCGCACTGGTCTCTGAGAAAGAAAAGTCCCGGAAGTCCAAAGGAAAGGAACCTGAATCGGATGGAAAGACAGGAGATGAGTCTGAGTTGGTTCTTCTGACCAAGGCGCTGAAGGTCGCGAACCTGAGATTCAATCCAAAGGGTTCACCCTCTAAACGCACTGCAAAGAAGACGGATGAGTGTTTCTACTGTGGCAAAAAAGGTCATTTTGCCAAGGATTGTTGGAAGAAGCAAAAGGACAAATCCAACAAAGAGAAACCTGCTGATGAAAAACCTAAAGAGAAGAGGGCAATGATCGCCGCTTGGGGTGACTCAGATGAAGACAGTGACTCAGAGAGTCAGTGTAGGAACAAGTCCTCACGAAGGAACTTGTGCCTCATGGCGAAGGGAGGTTCATCTACCTCAGAGGTAAAACGCTCCTCTAAATCTTCAGATTTTAAGTCTCGTGCTGATTTATTAGTTATCATTCAAGGTCTTTGTGACAAGTATGATGAGTTAACTAATGTTATTGCTGAAAAAGATGCTCTAATTGATGAGAAATCTGCAAAGATCCGGCAACTTCAGGGTGAACTTGCAGGGAAACAAAAGAGCGTTTCCAGAGTGCAGGTACTTGAACCCAGTATCAAGGTTAAGGCAAAGAAGTCCAAACCAGGTCTGGGCTATGGTGATATAACCATCATGAGGAGAGCTCAGAATGCTGGAGAGCCCAGGAGCACTCCACGGGTAAAAGTGGACCTCGGAGATGAGGCGAGGACATATGGTAAAGGTTACCATATTTGGACGAAGTTTGCTCAGGGACAAAGACCAGCAAGCATAAACTTCAGCAAACAGAAGAAGAAGGTTTCTGAAAAGGAGAATTTCAGGAAGAAGAAGATTTGCTTCCAATGTGGGAAGGAGGGACATCTTCGGGCGAAGTGTGCTGTGAGGCAAACCCCGAAAGTCAAGGATCAGGGACCTGGCGGTTTCATGCGAGGAACGCGTACCCGGCAGGATCCTACTGTCAAATCGAACACTAATCCTTCAAAGCTCATTACCTGTGTTGACTCCAAATCAGAGATGAAACCCAAAAAGGCTAAGCCAATTTGGGTTCCTAAGGTTTGATTGTTTATGTGCAGGTGGAGAGAGGAACAGGTCCCTGGTATGTGGATAGCGGATGCTCAAGCCACATGACCGGAAGGATGGACCACTTCTCCTCTCTGCAGCAGCATTCCGGAGGTTCCATTACCTTTGGAAACAGAAGTAAAGGAGAGATCTTCGGAATAGGTATGGTGAATTTGAGTAAGAAGGTTAGTATTGACGGAGTGAACTTTGTTCAAAATTTGAAGTTTGATTTACTAAGTGTTTTTCAACTCTGTCAAGGGGGAAACAACAAGGTTGTTTTCACAGCTAATGGTTGTTTTGTGAAGTGTTTGAGTTCAGGTAAAATACTTCTCAAGGGAACTGTTGAGAATGGGGTATATAAGACCGATCCAGACTGGGATCCGGAAGAATACCTCTGTTTATCATCAAGGAAGGATGATTCAAGTCTCTGGCATAGGCGGCTGGGCCATGTGAATGTGAAGCTGATGAAGAAACTTTACAGTTTGGGTCTTGTCCGTGGGTTACCTGATGTGGGAAGTGTACCTGACGAGGTATGTGTTCCGTGTACAAGGGGCAAACAGACAAGAACCTCTTTCAAGCCAAAGAAGGAAGTAAGCACCAGTAGACCGCTGGAACTGGTTCATATGGACCTGTGTGGACCTATGAGGACTCAGTCTATCGGAGGTAACAAGTATGTGTATGTCCTGGTGGATGACTATTCTAGGTATACATGGACTATCTACATTTCCTCAAAGACGGAGGTATTTGAAGAGTTCAGTACCTGGGTCAGGGCAGTGGAGACCTCGTTTGGTCAGAAGCTCAGAAGCATAAGGTCAGATCATGGAACAGAGTTCGATAATGGTCAGTTCGTTGGATGGTGCGCAAGCCGGGGAGTGCATCATAATTTCTCAGCACCAAGGACCCCGCAGCAGAATGGAGTCGTTGAACGGAAGAACAGAACCCTGGAGGACATGACCAGGACACTGTTGCTGGAAAGCGGGTTACCCAAGAGGTTTTGGGCGGAAGCCATGAGCACGGCATGCTACGTGGTGAACAGGGCCTATCTGAGGCCGCTTATCAACAAGACCCCGTATGAGTTGTTGAGAGGACGAAAACCCAGCTTATCCCACTTGAGGACCTTTGGATGCAGATGCTTCGTACATGACAATGGGAAGCATCAACTAGGAAAGTTTGATGCTAGAAGTGATGAAGGTATTTTTGTAGGTTACTCTGCTCACAGTAAAGCCTACAAGGTGTATGTCCGACGGACTAGGACAGTCGAGGAAAGCATACATGTGGTGTTTGACGAGGGAGTCATGCCAGGGAACCTGGCAGAGGTTCAAGAACCTGTGGAGATTCAGGTCAGACAGGAACCTGCTGAGGAATTATTTGTGTTAGCACGGTCGGATCCGGACAACACAGAAGGCGTTTCAACACAAGGAGGTGTTGTTGTTCCAGCACAAGAGGGTGCTGATGGGGATCAGGAGGAAGCTGATCAGGTTCCAGTTGTCACTGATGAAGGTTCAGTTGAGGTACAAGTTCCGGAGGAACAGCATGGGGATCACAGTCAGGTACCTGAAGCAGGTCAAGTATCTGAGGGTAATAGCAGTGGTATGGAAGCCATAGGAGATGTGGTTCCACTGAGAAGGAGTACTCGGGTTAGTCAACCTAACACTAGACTTCAGAATTTTCAGTGTTATTCTGCTTTTCAGGGGGAACAAGTTCAGAATGCGTTCGTGTCCCTGATGGAGCCCAAGACTATCCAGGATGCACTTAAGGATCCTGACTGGGTTCAGGCGATGCACGAGGAGCTGCATCAGTTCGAAAGGAACAAGGTATGGAGACTTGTACCTAGACCAGATAACCGTAAAGTGATAGGTACTCGATGGGTCTTCAGGAACAAGCGCGATGAGAAGGGAGTTGTTGTGCGGAACAAAGCTCGGCTGGTAGTACAAGGGTACAAACAGCAAGAGGGCATCGACTATGATGAGACCTTCGCGCCGGTAGCCAGGTTGGAGGCTATCAGATTGCTCATCGCCTATTCTGTTCAGCACGGGTTCAAGCTCCACCAGATGGACGTGAAGACGGCCTTTCTGAATGGAAACCTCAAGGAGGAGGTTTATGTGAAGCAGACTCCGGGGTTCGAAGACCCAGAGCATCCGGACCAGGTATATGTTCTGGACAAGGCGCTGTATGGTTTGAAGCAGGCACCGAGAGCTTGGTATGAGAGGTTATCAGACTTTCTCATAGCTCATGGATATGAGCGGGGAGCTGTGGACAAGACATTGTTTCTTCTAAGGACGAAGGAACATCTACTAGTGGTGCAAGTCTATGTAGATGACATAGTCTTCGGCTCAACAAGCGAGGTTTTGGTGAAGGGGTTTACTCGGCTCATGGAGAGTGAGTTTGAGATGAGCATGGTCGGGGAACTCACCTTTTTCCTGGGGCTGCAGATTCAGCAAGAGTCCGATGGGACTAGAATACATCAGGAGAAGTACCTGACGGAGGTAGTCAAGAAATACGGATTGGATCAATCAAAGCCCTCAGCTACTCCGGGTTCTACTGACGTCTCCTTAACCAGGGATGAGAACTCTCCAAAGGCAGATCAGACACTCTACAGAGGGATGATAGGTTCTCTCTTGTACTTAACCGCTAGTCGTCCTGACATTATGTTTAGTGTCTGTGTGTGTGCCAGGTACCAGGCAGATCCCAGAGAATCTCACGTGAAGGCCGTGAAAAGGATTCTGAGGTACCTGAAGGGAACCAAGAAGCTGGTTCTTTGGTATCCGAGGTACAAGTCCCTAACATTGGAGGGGTACTCGGATGCGGACTACGCTGGAGACAGAGCTGATAGGAAGTCAACCTCGGGTATGGCTCAGTACCTTGGGTCCTGTTTAGTGTCCTGGGGATCCAAGAAGCAAAACTCCGTTGCCTTGTCTACAACAGAAGCTGAATACGTTGCGGCTGGTTCTTGTTGTGCTCAACTACTTTGGTTGAGGAACCAGCTAAGTGATTTTAACTTGTTCTTTGATAAAATCCCTATCTACTGTGATAATACAAGTGCTATTTGTGTAGCTAAAAATCCAGTGCATCACAGTAGAATGAAACACATAGAGATTAGACATCATTTCATTAGGGATTGCGTGGAGAAGGGACTTGTCACTATGGAGACCTGCCGAACTGAAGAACAAGTGGCGGATATCTTCACTAAGCCTCTGAGCAGGGAGCCTTTTGAGAAGTTCAGGATGGCACTCGGCATGATTTCTACTCAGTGAGGTACCTCTAACTTGAACTTCAATGATTGGTTAGAATAGGGGTTGAGTAGTTATGCACATTAGCCTGAAGTATGTGTACCTGCTAACATGTGATAAATTGACTGCATAACTTACTTCTTGAATAAAAGTGAAAATGTCATGTTGGTGTTCAAAAATAAATTGTTTTCAGCCCATGTACCTTCCGGATCTTGAACCTCACAACCCGCATGAAGGAAGAGTACTAAGCCACCTTAGCCATATGAGACTTGAAAAACACTCGAGGTACATTTTGTGTGATTTAAATTGAGTGATTTCAGTTGTGGTGATAGTATATCTTATAACCCTTACGGTTGAGCCGAACCACCACAACGTCCATTGTGGAGTCTTTGAAAGGCAAGAGGTACAGCATTCAATGGTTCAGGTTCGAGAACGGCTCAGGTACTTAAGCAGACACTGAGGTTGATGTACCAGGGAAGTTAAGGGGCGTGTCCGTTGGCGGTTCAAATTCAGAGAAAACTTAAAAATCTGGGCGAAAATCAGGGGTTGCAAATTTAAGGAGGTGAGGGAGCCTTCTCCCGAGTCCAGCGAGGAAGTTCAAATCATTAAGTCCTCAGCTCTCTCAAAGAGATCAGCCATAAGAAAGAGCCAGAGACACATTAAAGCCCCGCTGCCTCCTGCTAAGATCCCACTGGAGAAAAAGAGGCGAAGTACCGCTGAGGAGGTTCACGAACCTGTCTCAACTCCTGCCAAAAGGGCGAAATTTGCTAAACAAGAAACTTTGGAGGAGTTAGAATGTTCAACAGAGTGGTTGAAGGCTCAGCGCCTTGAGGGAATTTACGAGATGATCAAAGCACAAGGGTGGCAGAACCTATTTGAGGTGGAGGAGGAGGTGAGCCAGGAGAAGGTAGTTGAGTTCTACAAGAACCTGACAAAGGAAATAAAAGGAAACATAGTTTACTTGGACTTCAGTTGTGAAGGAGAAGACCTGAGGATTTCAAGCCTGGACCTCTCACACATTCTGGGCATTCCTCATGCCGGCTATGACCATTTCACGAAAGGAGTATGGCCAGCCGAGGCAGAAGAGAGATATGTCATTCAAGAAAGGATCTGTGGGACATCAGAACCTGGGAAGGTGCCAACCAGATTTATGTCCGCGGAGGTCAAGATCCTCCATAAGCTATTTGTGACCAATTTTATGCAAAGAGGAACGAAGACCAGCTTTGTCCAGCTTGAGGACATCCTGTTGTTAGACAAGTTGCTCAAAAAGGAGCATATCAATCTGCCCAAGCTCATTCTTCATCAGATGGAATATCTGAGTTCCTTCAGAATGGTCGGTTTTGCCCGGTTCATAAAGAAGATTCTTCAGTTTCATGGGGTCTATGGGAATCCAGTGGATGAGGTCCCGGTTGTGAAGAAATTTGAGCCTGTGATCTTTAGAAAGATGGGGCTGAATTTTGATGAAGAGAGAGGGTGGGTTCGGGATGTTGGCAAGCAGCCAAGTGAACCAGCTGGGGAGGATATGCAGGAGGAACAAGTTCCTCACAATGGATTACAAGATGCTGTTGAGAAGAGATTACACCAGATAGAGAGCGGTGTTGGGGAGTTAAAGAAAGAGATGGCTACAGTACGCTCGGAGGTTGGAGCGATAAAGGAGATGGTTGGCATAATCATGCGCCTAGTGTCCGGGTCAGGTTCACGAACCTGAAAAAATGAATGCCAGTACCTCAAGCCTTTAAAGACTTGCCCCTTTCTTTTATCCAAGCCATATTACTTCCTGTTTTTCTTATCCGTATGTGTGCTGAACATCTTTGACATTTAGCTTTTAAAATTGAAGTTTGAATTGCTTTCAATTTTTAATTGCATTTGGTGGATATCTCTGCTTATGGCTAATCTGCGTTTACTGCCTAACCCTTGTTTGATGATGCCAAAAGGGGGAAGAGGTAGTGGAGTACCTATCCAGGATGAATCATGCCAGGTATCTGTTCTTGATACTTCTGTTAAGTCCCTGCTTGGGCTTAGGGGGAATTGTTCCCATTTTGATTCAGTGGATAGTTGAGTCTAGTTAGATAACTAGGACTGAGGTTTGCCATGATTGATTATTCTCTTGTAGGTTTGTCATCATCAAAAAGGGGGAAAATGTTGGATCCTGAGGATCATGTACCTCATGTGATTTTGATGATGACAACACCTGGTTAACACTTTGACTGAGTGTGCAGGATCACGTTCCTATCAGAGTCTGAGCGAGGAACATGAACCTGAGTTGGCAGCTGAACGGGCAACCTTGAAGGAAGCCAAAGCTCCATGGTTCTAACAGTTACTACACGGAGTAATTAGGCTAGCTGAAGCACAAGGAGTCTCAAACGCAATTACTGAAACTGAGTTAATGGAAAACATCAAGTGATTGTCTTTATAGCTTGGGAAGAGACACAAGTGTGGGGGTCGTTCTTGATCCATCTCTCACAAACGGTTGAGCTGAGTTTTGTGTTGAGAAGAAGGAGCAGAAGGAGCCTGGGAATCACGTCAGTGAGTCAAGAGCTGCTGTTCCGAGAGTGGAGGCGAGTGAACGATTTGGAGGATCGTTGGAGGAACTTGTCCCTGAGAGTCACGATTGATGATTTGGAATCATCAGGTGTAAGTGACTAAGTTTTGTAGTAGTAGGTGATACTATTGCTTGTATACAAATAGTGTAAGTATTTGTATAGTCTATTGATTAATAAAACTAATCATTAGACGAATTCCGCTGTGCATTGAAACTCTGAGGTACAAGTACCTGCAAACTGTGTTTAGGTCCCTAATAGTTCCTTTACTAAGTTTCGAGCTAATCACGATTCTGTCAACGATCTTACCACGATCATTCTCTTTGAAATTTTATAAAAAACGGTCTTGATATAACTGTTCTGTTGCATTTTTCATGAGAATGGCCACGGTAAGGCCGCTCTCATTCAATTTTTCATGAGAATGGCCTTACCAGGGCCGTTCTCACGTTCCACCTGCTTTTAATGACGCCGGCCTCTAATTAATAAGAACTCAGAGCCGCGCGGACGCGACGCATCTGCTCTATCCGTCACCCGACGAAGCCCCGACTCCTCTGCATCAATGCGTCCCTCCGCGCGACGACAGCAACAGCACACTCGTCCGGTGACTACTCCCTATTTCGGCTGTTCCCGTTGGACATGTTTAAGGTATGATTTGTTAAGGATAAGGTGTGTAATGTGGGGGATGTTTTAGGGTTTGGTTTAAGGATGTGTTTGAGATTTGTTGGATAATTGGCGTGGTCGAGACGGGTTAGATTGAGGATTATTTTTTTTGCTGATTTAGGATTTTGAGGGTCCAATTAGATTTGCTGGTTGAGGGTTCTTATCTTTTGTTAAGTAATACATAAAAATGGCTGGACTCTACTCCTACCGGCAACTGGGTATGCTTGGAAGAAAGAGAACAAGGGTGGACATGTTGATTGTTGAAGAAATATGGCTTGTTGTTCTAGCTAAGAACTAAGAATGTCATTGACAAAGGTTTTCAGGGTGTATATTCCCCAATTCCTAATGTTTTGTAACTTCAAACATTATTCTGATGAAAAAAAGAGCTTGGCTTTGGTGTGAAATGGAGGTTCACTCTTAACTCATTTATCCATCATGCAAGGATCTACAAGTACTTGAACACATTCACACAGGCAACAGGCATATGTACGACATAGGATTTCACTGTCGCAGAGAACATGACTCAGATAGGAAGCTTACTCATGTTTGCAGCCCTGGTATAAAGACCTCATATTGCCCTTTGGCTGGACTTTGACTTGGATATGTTTTCGGTCTAACTGAGTTTTGAAGAACAGTGAGAGAGAGGTCGAGTCTCAGACATGTTTGTTTTCTGCACTGAGAGATTTGAAGAACAGAGTGACAGGGAAAGCAGCACTTGAGGATTTCTCAGACGTGTGTCTGTTGGCTGGTGGTGGGGGGCAATTCATTATGAAAGTAAAAGGAACAAAATTTAGAGTTGTCCCCATTTCAATTTAAAATTTCTCATCTATCTTGTTTTCAAAATGAATTTCAGACTCACCGATCTCTTTAAAATTTAACAAAGAACGGTCTTAATATAACCATTTTGTTGCATTTTTCATGAGAACAGCATTTTTCAAATGCTGAGAGCATCCAACCTCTGAATGGTGAATGGTGAATGGTGATGTGTGAAAATATGTGAATTGGTAATTTGGAAAAATTTGGAATATGTCTGTAATGTTATTTATTTTGCATTTGAAAAAATAATAATGATTCACGAAGTTTGTGACAGATAATGCCCTTTATACATGAATATCGATCGGATTGATCCGCCTGACCCTATTGACAATTCCATATTGAGCCAACAGCACACCCATCGTTCGGAGGAAGTTTGGAACGAATCGGTTAATAAAAAATTAGCATGTGCGTATGACGGTAAATGTAGGCTTTATTTTTTTTTTCATAATTTGACGTGCCCATATGTTGGATTGTTTCAGGCTGGGACAACTTTGAAGGTGGTTCATAGGCGGATGTGAGGCATGGACCCTCGTATTGTTCCATATATTGACTGAGCAGAATTCTATCCATGGACGCAAATTCAAAACATTGAAGCTAATTGGGCACTGATGACTGCTTTAGTAGAGCGATGAAGGCAGGAGAGCCATACTTTCCATTTTAGGACGGGCGAGGCCACCATCACATTGCAAGACTTAGGCCTTCTTACCGGTTTGTCTACAGAGGGAATGTGGTGACCGGTAAGGAGGAAGATGAGTGGAAACGACATGCATCCAACTTTTGGGCGAGTACCCCGAGGGCCCGAGATCGCCCACACATGCGAAAAGGAGATGGTTTCTGGACAATATGAAGATTGTGCCCATGGACGCAACAGAAGATGTCCTTCAGAAATATGCGCGAGCTTACATTATGTGTATGATAGGATCGTCTCTCATGCCCGATTTGTCAGACAATAGGATATCGCTGCATTAGAGGACCTCGACAAAGCGCATTCATTTAGTTGGGGTAGCACAGTTATCGCATACATGTACAGACAATTGTGCAGCTCCGCACGTGAAGGGCCAAAGCAGATGGGCGGATGCATAGTTTTGTTACAACTTTGGAGTTGGGAAAGAATACACATTGGACGTCCAAAAGGATTTAGCAGGACTCTCCAACCGATGGATGAGGCCATGAACCCGTATTTGAGAGGAGCATGATCGTACACGTAAGTACACACTTTTTTAGAATTTAAATTATGTTTAGGGTATAGAACATTGTAATATGTTTTAAATCTCGCAGGAAATGGTATGATCCGAAGTCATACATGGAGACACCTCACGGGTCGCTGATGTTTTATCGTGACCAATTAAATCGCATGATCCATGATAATTTCGTTTGGATGCCTTACGATGAGTAGGTATTCCATTTACTGAACCCAACCTGTACAGAAGGGGTCAGTAGTTGGTGCTCGGAGGTCCTGTTAATATGCTTCAACATTGTTGAATGGCATCACCCGTCGACAGTGTGCAACAACTTCTCATGAGACAAAACATTCATCCGGCACCGCGTGCGGCAAGTGACCCGAGACATAAGATGATAAGAAAAAAAAAACGTAAGGATTAGTCAATCGAGCTAAAGGAATACATAGAGCTCTGGACAAACCGAAGTGATTTGATTGTGGTTGGCTAGCCTGAAGAATTTGTACCCGAGCCTAATCCTGATTACAGGAACTGGTACGCAGCCACCAATCGTCGATTCATTCAACCCAGATCTGATCATTCACAGCCATATCGCCCTAACGCGCCCGAGCGTCATAGAATTGTAAGTAATTATTCCATGCATAATAATGTGGTCATTTAGCTAATCTATTTTCGGTCATATTGTAAGATGTTACCTATTGTTGTGTTCCAGGTATGGGCATTGGTGATGCATGCACGAGACGCAACTGAGTTGTTTCAAAACTCCGCTCTGCACTATGGGCTGAAGGATGTACCTTATCGTATTTTCCATTGGGCATATGAGGAATTGCAAGCACTGGGAGTGGCAAATGCAGTAGGTGCGGACCCTCATGTCATTCAGTTAAATACAGGCATATTGTATGTCAATTCAATTTAAATATGTTCATTAAATTAGTTATATTAAACTACAATTGTTCCTTGAATTGGTTACAGAAATGAACGCCGAAGATGGGGACGACCATGTGGATTATGAAGTCACAAACCTCGATACGCAGTATGAAGCAAGTCCAAGTGAACTAGTCTCATCTGACATACAAGAGTCGAGGTCTACTAGGTATAAGAGGTCTCCACGCTGTCTGTCATACAGCAATGTACGACGCTAAAATGTTAACTATCGAGCATAGTTCATAAATAGTATAATGCTTAGTTCATAAACATTAATGAACACCTAACGAGCATTTCTACTCGAAGAAGATCTGCTATTGTGCCCAGGATTGTGACACAACCCGCAATTGCGCACACGAGGATGTACCGTAGAACTTGATTCACCCCGGTCCATTTCCTTAAGCCTCCGCACAGACGGTTTTCGTCCCAATTTTAATCTCTTAAACCCAGGTGAGGCCACGTGAATAATTTCGTCATACGGTGTCCAATGTTGTTCGTCTATGATCAGATAGAATGTGTAGCTCCAGGTCTCGCGAAAAGATTCTAGAGTATAGTAATTGCTGACCAATTGGGTGTACGAAATACCGTCACTTTTGCAGACAGCCATAACATGAGAACATGGATAATGGAACACCTCCCATTTACCACACGTGCACTTACCCTCTTCGAGTCTCACCTCATGTATGTGATGCTTCCGATAGGTCATCACTTGATATACACCTCTTGCAGCGTCAAATAACGTAACCCGGTGAAATTGTGCTTTGTCCCTTATATTCCTCAAAATCAGGTCTATCCGAGGTGCGTACATGGAAGATGAGTTCTGGTATATGTCTCGACGCTTGCAAACATATGCGTTGCACTGACAAAATGTGAACAGTATGAGAGCACATAAAGGTAGGTCTCGGCCACCGCGTAAAATGTTGTTAAAACATTCACTAGCATTCGTCGTCGTTGATCCCCATCGGCAACCACCTTCATCATATGACAAAGACCATTTGAACCACGAAATACCGGCCAGCCATTCGAGGACACTCGGCTTATCGTGCAGTAATGCACGTAGCTCTTGGTATTCTTTGTCAAACTTTATCTGCTGCCACTGGTGTGCAATGTGCCCAAGTTTCTTATTCAAAGTCGAATCTTTTACCTTTACATAAAAATTACTCTGCAAGTGTCCGATACACACATAGTGATAAGCTCGAGGGGGAGACCATTCCGCCCCCCCCCCCCCCCCCCCCCATTGTGGCTATGTCTATCCAAAGTAACACATAGTTCATCTCGATCTGTGACGCCTTCTCGGATACAATGCATGAATCATTTCCAACTAGAGTTGTTCTCACTCTCAAATAAAGAAAACGCCACAGGCAGGATGTGGTTGTTTGCATCCAGACTAACCGTCACAAGTAACTTCCCATTGTACTTACCGTACATATATGTATCATCGATGCACAGTATAGGACGACAATGTGTAAAAGCTTGGATTGTTGGTCCAAATGACCAGAACACCCTGTGTATGATCATAAAATCATTCTCTTCATCTCTAATTCGGATCCATTTTACAACGGTCCCATCATTTGAATCCTGGAGTGCTTGTATAAATATGAGAAGTTTGGTAAATGATTCATCCCAATCCCCTAACAAATTCTTCAATGCCTATTGCCTCGCCTGCCATGTCTTCAAATACTTTATTTCACAACCATAGTCTTTAAATATTCTAGCTCTGATTTCACCAGGGGATAGTTGCAACCTTTCACTAGTAACATCCCCAATCTCCTGTGCTATAAAATGGTGAGTGAGGTGCACATTTTCTTTTATAATGTGGTCAGTGTTGCATGTGTGATCCCCTCTATACTTTCTAACCTCCCAGTACGATGTATTTTTTCATGGCAATTCTTATGCGCCATGGACAATTCTCCTCCCCTTCTCGACATTGTAGAACCAACAAACGAAGTTCAGATTCCTTCTTCAGATATTCAATCCGGTTCAGTATTGAATACTTTTGTACAACGTAAATAACTTCCGCCTTGCTGCTAAATGTAGATCCCACGCGAATGTTCGAACCCAGTCTGTTATTACGTTCAAAATACTCTTTCACAGAGTTATTCACGTCCCACGCCGACACATCATGGAATGCTGTGATATCCCATACGCGTTGTGGTTCGGGAACTGGGAATACAGCTTCGTTATCAAGCTCCTCAAGAAATTCCATTTCATCTCTGTCGTACTCGTCCATCAAAGGCATCTCAGGTGTGTCCAATGTGGACATAACCATGTGGTCCGATTCACTGTAATCCATCGTCTACAATATATTCCCTGACAAAAAATACCCACCAATATGTTAAATTTCCCATAAAAACTACATATCAACAAATAATCCAGTTTCACTAATCTTACTAGACGTAATTTTCAGTCAACTCTATTTTACCCATAGTAGCATTTTCAAACAATGTCACTATGAAATAAACACATGTTTAAACACAATTCATACAAACAACTACATAACATTTCTAAATCATGCATAATATGTTTCGGATTACACATTTCATAACAAAAAATAGCTAAATCTAACAAATATAACTGTAAATTTACCTATTCAATCTTCTTCGACCTACAGAAATTCGACTTCAACGGGGGATGGGGGTTTCCGAATGACAAGAGGTGGAGGAAAGGAGGGGAGAGGGGATGGGGTTTCCAAATGACGAGAGGTGGAGGAAAGCTCCTGAGTTCTTATCAATGGGACGCCGGCCTTGTTAAAACCGTCATTTCATAGCCGTCCGGCCTTGTTAAGTCCGGCGCCATTAAAATGCGCAGTGGATCCACCTACCCGGCCGGTGGAAATTTAACATCATCATGAGAACGGCCCTGTTGAATGGTTCTGTTGATGCGGTATGGCATTTAATTGACAAAACCAGCACACGTGAACAAGCTACTGCTATAGCAGATCCTGAAGCATGGAGTTGTAGGAGAATATCAGCGCCCTTTCGGAGTTTGCTTTCAACGGATCTTCTTGAAAAGTAATGCTTACGGGGAACTTCTAAATATTCAACAGAGAATATTCCAGCGAAGATTCCCCTGCCCAGATGAAAGATTTGTTTGTGGAAGATTTGATTTTCGTAATCAAATCTAATCTCCTACAAATTATGAGATAATGTTTGTTTAGGGAACTTCCAAAAAGTGGAAATCTATTCGAGGCGTTGGAGAGTATTTAAAGGAGGCTGAGCAGAAGGTCTGAGTATCGAAGCTAAGAGCATACAGAGAGAGTATACGCAGAATACTAGCAGAGTGGAATTCAAGTGCGAGAAGAGCTTTGACCATCACCGAGATTACCGCAGGCGCGTAGAGCTGTGTGATTGAAACTGAGGGCGATCGAGACTTGCAGAGTCTGATCGGTACTTGATCTGGGAAGCCAATTCAGAGCAGTGAGTGCTTGTTGGTTGATCAAGGCTAGCCGAGGAGCAATTGTCGAGTGGAGGTACTCGGGCAATTGGCAGAAGGCTAGGACTCGCTAGTGACAGGAGGTCACTGAGTGAGGGGGAGCGTTCCAGAGTGTGCAGCGCTCGGGGAAGAGTTCGATCAGCTCAGCGGAAGGCTTTGGAGCGACACTGACAGAACGTGCACCAGCTGTGTGCTACAGCGGGTGTTATAGCAAACCTGCAGAGATTGTGTGTTAAATAGAATAGGCTGAGATTCGTCGAGTCAGTAGCTATTCTGAATTGATATTAGTGTAGGCAGTTGAGACACAAGTCAGAGCTTGTTCTGATTGTGGTCGAGGTACTAGCTAAGGTTAAGTAGCATAGGTTGCGTGGAGTCGAACATGTGTGTATATCGAACTTTGAGCTTAGTGGATTAAAAGACTGAGTTCAGTCTTTCCGAGACGTAGGCAGTTGGCCGAACTAGGTGAACAAATTATTTGTTCATTGTTCTTGCTGCACAAGTTCCGTCGGTACAAGAGTGTGCTGTAGCAACTGCTTGTTCACAATCGACATCTCAGCAGCGCTGCGAAATTTCAGGTTCTGTTAAAGCCGTTCTCTTGAAAAATTGAATGAGAACGTCCTTAACGTGGCCGTTCTCATGAAAAATGCAAAAATTTTAAAGAAAACGATCATAGTAAGACCGTCTTTTTAGAAAATATGAAATTCATTTTCAAAATGCGATATGTATAAAATTCGATTATGTAAATAGGACAACTCTGTTTTTTTTTTCCACATCCATGGCGGCTTATATAATAATAAGATACACCAACCCCTTGCGGTGATAAGACCCGAAAGCAGGCAGCTTTCATGGAAACATATCTGGCAAATTGAATCGAGTGGTCCGCGGTCGTTGGAGAATGATCTTACGAATGCCACGTGGACAATTCACCTTCTTGCTTAGTCACCTGATTGATCACCCTGATCGATCATGATCTGATTCATCTTCTTTCAGTCCAAAAGATCCAGACTTTTCGACTCCACACACCAGAACACCAACATGGTCTGGTTCAGACCCCTCCTCCGATCCTCCATCCTTCACCAATCCATCAAACCCAGAAACCTCGTACTCCACGAACCGCGCTACACCTCTCTGACCCATTTCAGCACTGAACCGACGAGTGATGGCGAAGGTCAACAATCGGGGCTGCCACCGACTAGGGCGGAAGAGAAGCCGAGAGTGGTGGTGCTGGGCACCGGATGGGCAGGTTGCAGATTCATGAAAGGGGTAGACACAAGCATATACGATGTCGTATGCGTGTCGCCCAGGAACCACATGGTCTTCACTCCTCTGCTGGCCTCGACTTGTGTCGGCACGCTCGAGTTCAGATCTGTTACAGAGCCAGTCGGTCGAATCCAGCCTGCTATCTCCAGAGAGCCCGGCTCGTATTTCTTCCTCGCCAATTGCACTTCTGTTGATGTTGATAAGCATGTGGTAGGTGACATTGCTTATGAATTTGTTGTTTGAAAAACATTGTAAGATTTTAGGTTGTAATTTGTGTTTCATGCTATGATTTTTAAAGCTGGAAATTTTGGGGATTAGGGATTGAAATTGTGCTGATTGTGGATGTGGGTATTGAAGGTGAGCTGCAAGACAGTTGTAGATGATGTGAAGACACTTGAGCCGTGGAGCTTTGATGTGGCATATGACAAGCTGGTGATTGCGTTGGGAGCGGAGGCCTCCACATTTGGCATCCACGGTGTGAAAGAAAATGCTATTTTTCTTCGAGAAGTTTATCATGCTCAGGAGATTCGTCGAAAGTTGCTGTTGAACCTAATGCTGTCTGATGTGCCTGGTATGGCTACATGACAGTGATTATCTTCCTTTTGGTTGACTTGTGAAACTTGGATTAATTGCAACTTGTCATTTTCGGTGTGTTTTAGGTATCTCACCTGATGAGAAGAACAGGCTCTTGCACTGTGTTGTCGTAGGTGGTGGACCGACTGGCGTTGAGTTTAGCGGAGAGCTTAGTGATTTTATCAAAAGTGACGTTCACGACAGATACGGTCATGTGAAAGATAATATCCGCGTTACACTAATTGAGGTTTGTGTTTTCTCTGAAGCCACCAAGTTTTTCACCAATGCATATGCCCCAAAATATTTAGTACCCGTTGGAACAACTTGTGCTGTTTACTTGACAGTGTTGTATGGTCGTTCCAAGAATATGCCTATCAGGAACACGCGTATGCATTGTTAACACTTATATTATTTGCAGGCGAATGAAATTTTATCTTCGTTTGATGACCGTCTTAGGATGTATGCTACCAAACAGTTGATTAAGGTGAGCAGCAAGGTTACTTGTGCGGCCTTATTCTTGAATTATTAGAACGCGAACCTGACCATGAGAGACACCAAGTCTGCCTTTTTCTGTCCTCACTACTTCCAACTCTGATGTTGAATTTCAAGTTATGGGAGTTATTTTCCATGTTTATTTGGCTTCTACTTCTCACTGACCATTTATTTTATCTCAGTCCGGGGTTTGTCTTGTCCGTGGAACTGTGAAGGATGTTAAATCTCAGAAGATAATTCTCAATGACGGCACAGAAGTTCCATATGGGCTATTAGTGTGGTCTACTGGAGTGGGTCCTTCACCGTTTGTAAGATCCTTGGATCTTCCTAAATCGGCAGGTGGAAGGTGAAAACAATCTCTATCGTGGTTTTAGCTTATATTAGATTGTTGGCCATAAGGAAGCTCTAAAATGATGTATGTTCCTGTTACTTTTCCTTACAGGATTGGTATAGATGAGTGGCTGCGTGTTCCATCCGTGCAAGACATTTATGCAATTGGCGACTGTGGTGGATTCCTCGATAGCACCGGAAGGCCAGTTCTTCCAGCCTTGGCTCAGGTGAGGTTTCAAATGATCTGCTGCATAACGGTTCTTGAATTTTTTTTCTCCATTCAAGCATCCCGATTTACACGTGTAACTTGATTTCGGATCCATGTATTTATTGCTAGTCTGGGCTATGGTGACTTGAAATCCATTATTTGATATGTTGATCGGTAACATATTTTTATATCAAGTAATGGAGTCGAGTAGACGTCCTATTTGCCTTATACTTAGGCTGAATGAATAATTGAAACAGGTGGCCGAGCGACAGGGCAAATACGTGGCTGAACAACTGAACAAGGTTGGAAAAGCTGGCGGAGCGCGTGCCAACTGTGCAAAGGACATAGATATAGGCAGCCCTTTCGTGTACAGACATCTAGGAAGCATGGCAACAGTTGGGCGTTACAAGGCTCTCGTCGATCTCAGGCAAAGCAAGGTAAACAAAGACCACAAACATTTCAAACCAATCCACCCAAATTCAGCCATTTACTGATTTCAATCTTGGCAGGCAGCAAAAGGATTATCCATGGCAGGTTTCGCTAGCTGGTTCATTTGGCGCTCAGCCTACCTCACTCGCGTAGTCAGCTGGAGGAACAGGTTCTATGTAGCTATCAACTGGGCCACCACCTTCGTTTTCGGCCGTGATATCAGTCGCATATAAGTCAGCTAGTTTTTACAATTTCCGCCTTGTCTGTCCCATGTTTTCAGTATGTATACTACAGGCCAGTTTTACAATTCACTCAGCTGGCCAGAGATGTGAACTCAATTATATTCATCCCACGGTTCAAATGCATATACATGCTCTTTTTATTATAGCGACGACAGCGGAATTGTTGTCGCTAAAAATATTCTATTTCTAACCGACCCGTTTTGTTAATATCGGTCCGTTAGAAAATCAAATCAACTGAATGCATACAAAATTAAACTGATCGGTCTTACCAAGATCGGTCGGTTAGAAAATTAAACCGGTCGGTTTTATTAAGGCTAGCCGGTTAGAAAATTAAACCAACTGATTGCATATAAAATTAAATCGATCGGTCTTAACAAAATTCCGGTTTAAAAATTAAACTGACCGGTTTTATCCGGTTTAATTTTCTAACCGACCGATCTTGTGAAGACCGGTCGATTACAAAATCGTACCGATTATATATAAAATCAAATCGACTGCTTTTAATAAGACTAGTGGATTGGAAAATTAAACCGATCGATTTTACCGGTTAAAAAACACGATAAATAAAAAATGTTTTCGTACTCGAGGGCAAAACAAAAATGTTGTTTAAAAAAATGCGAAGCTGACGCTTTTACTGCCTCTCTGCGAACCTTCATCGTCCTCCGATCGCAGCTTCTCTGTCTCTCTCCCTCGTCTCATCGTCGGAGTCCGGCATCGTCTGCTTCATTCTGTCGGGAAAGATTCGATTTTTCCATCCGTGCGATTCTGCAGGAAGATCGTCGCTGTGAGCCAATCTAGGGTACGAACTGCGTCTCGCCCTCTTTCAATCTTGTGTAAAATTAGGTCATCTTAATGGTATGTGTGACTGTGTGAAACAGGAGTAAATTCTGAAACTTGATCCGATGAAGCATATTTTGAAGATCATGACGTTGTTAGTGGCGATTGGCGCCTTGTGGATTGGCTTGTTGCAGACGTCTGTGATTGCTTCAGATTACACATTGATGGTGTCGGCTCTCTCCTCCTCTTGTTGGGGTCGTTTATTTAATTTCGGTGTCTATTTTAGCCCTAGTCATTAAGCTTCGTTTTTCTTCTTCTTGGTAACTCATTTTTTGCAGCTGCCGGTATATCTAGTCGTGTCGCTTGGATGTTATGGTTTGTTGATGGTTGGAGTAGGCCTGATGCAGTTCCCAACTTGTCCGCAAGAGAGTGTGCTGTTGACGCAGGTATATACTTTTTACACTGATGCGTATGAAGTGCCATTCGTATGTAAGACATATGGATGATTCACCCTTGCTGGCATATCATTTATTTTTCTTTACGGAGATTTTCGAAGTTCATATGTCTCTTATCTTTTTTCCTTCTTAATTATATGTAATATCTGTTGTGATATTGGGAGCTGAAGATCTTTATCTGTCTAATTATTTTGTCTTTTGTTGTTATTTTTCTTCTCCTTCTATAATCTCTACGACTTGTAGATGAACCCTAAGGGACTGGGGTAGTAGTTAGGAACTCATTTTGTAATCCCTTTCGGTTTTCTCGTCTTGATTCACATTGCGGCACCTGAAACTGGTTTGTGCTTCACAGTTTTGGTTACGAATGACCTGGTAGTCGTTACAGTATGGATAATGTTTGTTATTTTGTTAATGTTTGGGTTGGGAAACACAACTCTTGATTGTTGTTAATAACAAAAATGATGTTAAGGTTGGCTTTTGGAAATTTACCTAGAAACAAAGTTGTGAATGAAACATGCAGTCCTAACTGTTAAGGTTACATTGCACCTTGACGGTGCGTCTTGGCTTTGTTTTGTTGTCTTGTTTTCCATTTAAGGCAACTACAATCTGAAACATACTGTTAAACATAAGGTGAGCTCTTAAATTCTTGTACAAGCTTACATCATGTTTGTAGTTTGTTTTGCCTATCCTTGTGTTTTTGTGCCCTTTTCCCGTGGTAATAAAGCAGCTCAAGCTTGCTATATTAATATCCAATTACAGTGTGAAGTCGCATAAGAGATAGTAAGTATTAAGCTGTGGTATAACATTTTCAGTTTTGCGCTTCTCCTATACTAGCACGTCCTCTTATAGGATATCTTTGTTCTTTTGCTTCTCTACCTTGACCTGTCTGGAATTAACAGTAGAACTGTTGTCTGCAG
This sequence comes from Umbilicus rupestris, assembly GCA_963678935.1. Taxonomy (NCBI): domain Eukaryota; kingdom Viridiplantae; phylum Streptophyta; class Magnoliopsida; order Saxifragales; family Crassulaceae; genus Umbilicus; species Umbilicus rupestris. The sequence goes on from OY787612.1 coordinate 9,832,143, forward strand.
GACATCATCGAGGCGAAGACCTTCTTGATGCAAAAAGGAGTAGATGTAGGCTCCAGTTAGATTCAACCTTCCTTGAACTTTGCAGGGCGATAATAATCTCTTTTAACCCATTGCCAAAAGCTGGTTGCTAATTTATATTTGCTGAACTTCTCTTTGCAAGACCGCATACTTTCCAAGGCACAATTATGGACGAGGTTTGCGCATTTCTGGCGTTGTTGATTAAGGAATACATAAAGTTTAAAGCAGTAATATGAGAAGTGCTGACTAGGTTTTGCTACATCCGCTGTTTATTTTAGATATTCTCAGGCTTGCTAGTTAGTAATGTATGCCCAGCCCTTGAGCTAGGGTTGTGTCCTCTACTTGTCCGATTGTTGCTGGGTCGTGTCTCTGGCTCCGCCTAGTTGACTAGGTTCTGCTGGTCCGAGGTAAATACCTTAAAAACCAAACCAGCCGTATTAACTTGCGTTGTCTTGTCATAATGCAATTGGCCCATGCCCTCCTCTGCTCCAAGAGTCCAACCTTTTGACTTTTTCACGTCTTCTAGAAAATCCTCCTCTCCCACGCTATCTCGTTGACGATGGAATTGGTCCCTATCCCAACTCTGCCCCGACAACGACCACTTCCGCCTCGACGACAGCCTCAACGGTCTGATAGGACTCGCGGCCAATCTGCTCAAGGGCGTGGAGTTAGTTGCAGCTTATCGGTTCAGGTAGGATTCTTGTGTTGTTAAAATGTCATCTTTTGTGCTCGAAGATGCCGGAGGTGGCCACTGGGATATGAGGTTAGCTTGTCAGAAAACCATGCTCCGAATGTGAGGAATAAGATTGTCGACTCGTGTGCCGACTTGAAGCAAGCTCGATTCACTCTGTTATTCTTCTTTACTTCGAGTTTTGATGTTTTATCTGGATTTGGATTGCACGTGGCGGAGCTGGGTTATGAAGACATTGATGAAGAAAGTGTTAGTGCAAAATTATGCAGCGAAAGAATTAATAGGATCAAAATAATTAAGCATATATGTTATTATAATAAATTATACCTGAATCCATTCCTAAAAGTAAGCTGAAGCTAAGCCTGCAAAAGAAAATGTATGGGTAAGTGCTTCCGATCTAGGTGTAAGTCTCAGTGTTTAGATCCTTTAAGTAAGAAAATTGGAGAATGATAAAGTATATTGGGAACCATATCCATATTTATATTTTATACACGATAAAAAATAATCGAGATAAATATCATAATTATCTATAAATATCTACACAATATATTTTATGACTAAAGTTATACTCGATAAGCTTTCAAAAAAATTAGATCACATTGTTTAAGCTTCATAATGGTAGCACATACAGTACTTATATTACATGTTCGGTCTCAGTTAGATTAATCAAAATAATGTAACAATCTCCCACTGGACTGCATGTGTAATCAAATAAATGTATAAACAAAAGTATGTGCAAAATTGCTATCATGAAACCATCCGGTCCATTAACTATGTAGAAATAGGATCACGATGGTCTTCATAATCATCATCGTTACTCGACCGTGCTTGTCACCTATGCATACACCGCTAAAGGACATGAATTTATCATGGTGTGTAGCATGTAAATTACATGAAACGTGATCTTTACGCGCCTATTTCCAACTGGTCTCTTCAAAAGTGAGATCAACAAAATCATATAGAGTGTACCGTTTAAACATAAATTCTGTAGAACATAATCCAAAATGTATAGATAGTAAAATCTGTACATCTCATAGAACGTCAATACAAAATACAAACTCTCACTAATCAGGGATATTTTCAAACAAGATTACACTCGTGTGAGCTGCACATGAAAGACCTTGGGTGTTAATGCTTTCGTAAGCGAATCCGCTACCATGAAGTTTGTCTCAATATGCTCTATGAATATATGTCCACTCTATATCTTCTCTTTCGCTACCAGGAACTTAATATCAACATGCTTTGATTTCGTAGGGCTCCTGTTGTATTGGCGTACAACACTGCTGATATATTATCCCAGTATAACTTCAGTGATCTTTCAATATTTGCGCAACCTAGTGACAAAGTTTCGCAGCCGTACACCATGATTTGATGCCTCAAAACAAGCTATAAATTTTTTCGCCATAGTAGATGCAACAACGAGCGTCTATTTGGCATACCTCGAGGAAATGGCTCCTCCAGCCAACAGATAGGTATAGCTTGACGTAGATCATCTACTATCTTGGCATCCAGCAAAATTAGAATCGGAGTACCCAATGATTTCAACATGATCTGATCTCTTATACGTGAGCTTGTATTCTTTTGTTCTTTGCAAATACTTCATAATCCGTTTTGTCTGCTCTCCAATGATCCACTCACGGGTTACGTAGATATCTTCCCAACTTGCAAATAATATACGCGATATCAGAACGCGTACAAACCTGAGCATACATAAGACTTCCTACAGTGGAAGAGTATGAAAATTGCTGCATTTCCTGAATATTGAAAGTACTCTTTGGGCATTGATCTAGACTAAATTTGTCTCTTTTAGCGACAGGGGTGTCCAATGATTTTCAGTTCTGCATGCCAAATCTTATGAAAACTTTCTCAATATAATTTCTTTGTGATAATCCTAAAATACCCTTCGAACGGTCTCTGAGTATCTAGATTTCCAAAACAAAAGAAGCATCACCAAGGTCTTTCATCTCAAAATGCTTTGATAGAAATTCTTTAGTGTCGCACAAATTCCTCATATCATTAGTGGCCAGCATTATGTCATCGACATATAAAACCAAGAAAATATGCATGCTCCCATTAAACTTGTGGTACACACACTCATCCATCGGATTTTCCTCAAAGCCATACGAGACAACAGTCTGATGAAACTTAAAGTACCACTGACGAGAAGCTTGCTTGACCCATATATAGATTTCCTCAACTTATAAATCATATTCTTTGCATTCTCAGACACAAAATGTTCTGACTGTACCATGTAAATCGTTTCGTCAATGTCACTATTGAGAAACGCTGTCTTAACATCCTCTGATGCATCTCAAGATCAAAGTGTTCAACTAGTGCTAGGAGTGTCTTAAAATAGTCATTCGAAGAAACAGGGGAGGTCTCTTTAAAGTCTATCCATTTCTTATGAGTAAAATATTTAGCTACAAGACGAGCTTTGAATCTCTCCACGTTACCATTAGAGTCCCTCTTGGTTTTTAAATATCCATTTACAACAAATGGGTCTTGCATGATCTGGTAATGGAATTGAAATTGACTTGTTACTAGTGTCTGGATCAGTAAGTTTGCTATAGCAACTTAATACGACACTTGCGGAATAAAGTAGCTAAGATAATAGCGTACGGAACACACGCAATTGGTCACCCAATTCAGCCAGTGCCTACGTCTGGAGGACTACTCTCCAGTCCCCAAGATTCCACTATTATCAGTTAAAGTACAAAGGTACCAATTCTTAAGCTCTGCTAGAATAACCTCTACTTCTAACTTAGCTAGAATCTTCGCTCAATTTGATCACACAGACTAGCCTGCACTCTCAACTACATAACACAAAGTATGACAAGTTGTTACAACTAGCAAAGGTCTCCGACTCGCCAAACTCTTCCGGCTGCTTGGTACGACCTCCACGAGTTCTGTCAACTCCGGTAACTGTCACCCTTGATTAGGGACTTCCTATCTGCTTACGGGAACGTAGCTCAACACTTGATCCTCCACGTTCAGCTCAACAATGATGCTTCTTCAAAGGGCTTATGTACTTGATCTTCAACGAGACTCCTCTCCAGTTGAACTCAATGATCAAGCTTCGATCACACTCATCCAGTAGTGATCTCTCTCAGCCTTTCGCAAGTAATAGCACTCTCGTTGTTCGCTTTTTGCTTATCGCTCTTTCTTCGTGCTTACGCATACTTGTGCGTGTCCTTTACTCATATAGAAACACTGCCTATATATATTGGTAGCTGATGCAAACCAAATGGCGTTGCCCGAATAAGGTGCAGGCTAGCAGTGCAGGCAAGCAGGTTTTGGGCTGCCAGAGTCAGATGAACCATTATAATATATATATTTTAAGCAGAACGGGACCATTGATGAATCTCTCGCGAGCTTTTGGGCCATCTGACTTTGTTTCCTAATAGTTTTCGAATTATTATGTTTTAAGGTTTCAGTTTCTTTATTTTTTTTCTAGGGTTTTAGTTTCCATTTTTTGTCTGTTTCTTTTCCTATTTAAACATGCTCTGTACGCCTTTTGAAGGAGTTGAGTTGATTAATAAAATATCAAAGTTTTCTTCCTTTTCGTCTTTCCTCGACATTCCTTTGGAATCAACGAGTACTGACCCTTCATCTCCCGATATTCCTCGGAATCAACGGGTCTTGATCCACCTATCAACCCGCCCACGCACGCACGCTACATTAGATTTGTATCAGTATCCAACCGGTCCTGTGTGATGCCGACAGCTGATTCCCATGGACTCTTTCTGAGTGATGTACTTGAGGCGGATTTTATTCTCATCATTAGTCCTCTTATTTTTGACAATTATGGTGTTGAGGCGATTCTAGAGGCTGATTTTGTCCTGGGTGATGGTCCTCCTAATTTTGACAATTATGGTGATGAGGCGGGAGTTGCGATTATGACATTGGAGCTCCCTACTGAGACATACCCCAAACCTCGGGGGGCCTCATCGGTTACTGCTGCCCAGCAGTCTGCACTGTTGTCTCGCGATTCTTTTTAGCCAGCTATGAAAAAATCTGATGTACCGCATCTCCGTAATATTTCGCATTTTATTGATTTGGTGCCGAACACTGATGATATTGCTGCATCATTCCTTTTGCTGGTGTCTCTTCTCCCGATGCTGATACGCCACCGGATTCGAGGACGAATCTTCTCAGTCCTGGAAAGAATGATTTGGACCAAATGGCGTCGCCCGAATAAAGTGCAGGCTGGCAGTGCAGGCAAGCAGGTTTTGGGCTGCCGGAGTTAGATGGACCATTATTATATATATTTTTTAAGCAGAACAGACCCACTGATGAATTTCACGTGAGCTTTTGGGCCATCTGAGTTCGTTTCTTAATAGTTTTTGAATTATTATGTTTTAGGGTTTCAGTTTCTTTATTTTTTCTAAGGTTTTAGTTTCCGGTTTTTGTCCGTTTCTTTTCCTATTTAAACATGTTCTGTACGCCTTTTGAAGGAGTTGAGTTGATTAATAAAATATCAAAGGTTTCCTTCCTTTTCGTCTTTCCTCGGCATTCCTCTGGAATCAAAGAGTACTGACCCTTCATCTCCTGATATTTCTCGAAATCAACGGGTCTTGATCCACCTATCCACCCGCCCACGCACGCACGCTGCATCAGTAGCCCATGATGGATTATAGAAATCTAGATTTGGGACTCCTCCTAAATTCCTTTTAGCAATCCCAATCTATTCTAAGATCTTTGCAAGTTATTGAGATTTAGTTGCAGTAACTTCTTTATTTACGAACCATATCTTCACCACAATGTTTGTAAGTTGTTAGCAATTCTGTTACAGCAATGTTTCCTAAAACCCTTTAGGAAACTCGCTAGATCTTCTTTAAGATATTTGTAAATCTGTTGCAGCAACTATTTCCTGAATACATTTAGGAAACTTCCTCCAATCAGTAACCGTTGATCATCCGTTGGTTGTCTTCAAGTTGCTTCAGCTGTTTGCTTTGCCGCTTGCTATAGCAACTGTACGTTGTATTGATGTTGTTAAGGATGCCATAATCCTTAACAATCTCCCCTTGACATTTTTGACAAAATCCAAATACTCTGATGAATGTCTTCAGATTGCTCCGCTGGGTGTCTTCAGGTTGCATTAGCTACTTGGTTCACCATTTGCTGTAGCATCTCCTAGATCAAGTTGAACGGGTTTTGTTAAGGATGCCAAAATCTTTAACAATCTTTTTCTTGACATTTTTGACAAAATCCAATGACTCTTCGGATCTCAAGCTGTCCCAAGCTAAAGCCAAAGGACTCATATGATCTCAAGATTGTCTTCAGGCTCCCTCTCTGAAAGCCTCCTCAGCTTCTTCATGATCCAACTTCCATCACTTTTGGTGACTTTAGTATTCCACTTGCAGCAGTAACTTTCCTCTCTATCAGCTTCCTCAGTTACTTACTTCGACAGCAGTCAGCAGTTCTCTATCAGCATGTCGCTTGCAGTGATAACCATTACTCCCTACAAATGTGAAATTCGCAGCGCCTCTAATAAACAGATTTGTGAACAAGCAGTTGCTACAACACACTCTTGTTCACCTGGAAACTGTTTCAGCAAGAATGAACAAGGACAAAGGTTTGTTCACCCAGTTCGGCCAACTGCCTACGTCTGGGGAGGACTAAACTCCAGTCAATCCACTAATCACTTAGGTCTCCAAGTACACACGGTTACAACTCACGCAACCTATGCTACTCAACCACAAGTGGATCCACGTACACAATTAGAACAGGCTCTGACTTGTGTCTGCACACCCTCTACTAATATCTATCTAGAATAGCTACCGTCTCCTCAAAACTCAGCCTATTCTAAACAATACTCAGATTCTGCAGGGTTGCTATAGCATCTGTTGTAGCACACAGCTGATGCACAAACTATCTGCGTCGCTCCGAAGCCTTCAGCTGAGCCGATCGAACGATTCCAGGAGCACTGCACACTCTGGAATACTCCCCCTCACTTAGTGACCTCCTGTCACTAGCAAGAGCTGGCCTTCGATTGATTGCCCGACTCCCTCCACTCGACAATCCCTTCGCGGCCTTCCTTGATCCACCAACAAGCACTGCTGCTCTGAATTAGTCTCCCGATCAAGCTGTGATCAGACTCTGCAAGTCCTGATCACCCACTGTCTCAATCAGCTCAGCTCAGCGCTAACGCTCTGCTCTCGGTGATGATCGAAAATTCGCCCGCACAGATTCACTCTCTGTTGAACTTCTGTGTAAACTCTCGTGTTTCCTCTCTTGGCTTCGATCAACCTTCAATGCTCTGAAGGATCTCCATTATATAGGCGCGCCCACTGCCATCATTACCAGGATTTAGCAATTCTCCTAGCAATATCAATATCTCCTTGTTTTTAGAAGATTAGATTTGATTTGAGATTCAAATCTCCCACAATCAAATCTCTTACTTCAGCTAGGAATCTCCACTGGAATATTCTCTGCAGCAACTTAGAAACTCTCCTGATGCTCTTAGATGGACTGCCACACCTTCTTTCCAAATCTCAGATTGCTGCTGCACGGACAGATGCTATAGCTCTTCTGAACAAGCTCCTGCTATAGCTGCTCCTTGTTCACTGACCTTGTTCACGAAAGCTGGACTCCTGCTATAGCAGCATCTTGTTCAGCTGCTTGTTCACTTGTGCTGGTTTTGTCAAACACTGCCATACCGTATCATCTATCTCCCCCTTGGCATTTTGACAAAACACTAGGCCATTGATGCACACCTCCATGAACAGGCAAATAACTTACTAAAAAAACGCTTTAAAGTAAGAGTAAGTAATGGTCACATCCGGCCTTAGCTAAGCCACGCAGGGCCAAAAAAAATGTTCATCAATCCACAATGCAAGTTCATCAGTGGTGTGCTTCTTGCTCTCCCTCTTTTTGACACAGATGCTCAAGGGGCCTGTCCTCCATCCTCCGGAAATTCCAAGTCGTTAAGCAGACTTCTGATTTGACCGCGTCTAGCATCCCTTCTCTTTGCTTCTGCTTCCAAAGCGAGCAACTCAGATCTTAGGTGGCTTACAATTCTGGCACGGAGGCTGCTTCGATAGAAGCGGTAGGGGGAAGCGGATCCTCCAGAGTGAATGGGGCTGAAGAACCAACCCGGAGAGGATCCTCATGGGCTATGTCCACTACATGCTTTCCTTTGAAGAGTTTGTGATCCACTGTAAATACCTGCAGCTCCTCGGACAACCCCTCATTAATCTCACCTAGTTCTGGATGCTGAGAGACCATCATTCCATAAATGAGGGAGGGTAACACAATGGGTTTGCTGGAAGAAGCACTGCCAGCATGAGCAGCCACCAGGGGAAACATCATACTACCTAGGCTAATTCTTCTTCTTTTCCCAATCGAGTGTAGAAGGTTAGCAAAGGGCCTACTAACCTTTCCCCTGTGAGAGCTTGGAATCCAGTTCCTAATGCCCAGGTTGTACAACAGTGCATTTTTGGAGGTGAGTTCAGCAGCACTGAGATTTGGTCCACCCCAAGACAAGCACACTCCTCCCGTGAGGACTCTAGCCAACACCTCTTGTTTGACATTTGTGGGCTCTCTAGCATCACTGTCTGTCTCAAGAAATTCATCTATTTTCTCAAGGGTGATTACTACTTTCTTACCCCGCACCCAGCTCTGTCCAAAAACATCCCCTTCTTCCTCACCATATTTTTCTTCCATGTTGACTATAAATTCCCTAACTAATGACGTATTGAATCTGTACGGGTAAGTGAGGGACTTGAGTAAATTTACCTCAGTAAGAAGCTGGAAAATGGATGCAGATTTGTATTTGTCCAGTCCAGTCTCGTCTTTGTCACAATATGCTTCCTCTCTACTGAGCTCCAGGATTGAGAGGCGTTCTTGTTTCTGAACCATATTCCCCTGACAGTGACTGCAGCAGTGTCATCTTCTTCACTGGGCTTCAGAACCACAGGTCTTCTCTCGGAAGGTTCTCCTGTAACATCCTCACTGGACTCCTCTTCTTTACTACTGGTATCAGGAATGATGATTGGAGCTTTTTCTTTGTCCGAGGGAGGAGGAGGAGGATGTGCTGCAGCAGATTCTTGTTCAAGCACTTCAGCTTCCATCTCCTCCCCATCTCCTTCTATGCCTGGGGATTTGACAAGTGATCTGCAGCTCTCTTCAGTATGACCTGCCACAGCATTTTCTGCAGCTTGTACTTCTCTTGAGGCTTCTTCAAGTACTTCCTCTTCATCCACTGTTGCTGCACTAGAGGTAGGCTCCCCGTCACGGACTAGACGCCTCCTTTTCAGCGAGGCTCCTTCTTGAGGAGAAGGAGCGTTGTGTGACACAGGCAGAGGTGCGGGCTCCCAGACCACCAAGTCTAACCGCTGAGTAGGTGCTTCATTGCGGAACTTGGTCCTCCTTTCAGTTCTGCCTTGCTGTGACGCTGCCAGGTTTTTCTTCAGGCCTCGAGTTTTCTCCATGGTTGCTAGTTTGCGGAGGGTGAGCGGAGCACACGGGAATGTTGATCAGCAACGATTTGGGGGAAGCGCCTTCGACTGAGTTTTGCCCTAGAATTTGATTTACCCCTGATTTTTCTCTTTTGATTTGAGATTTGGACTCACGTGCCATGCATGTGACCTCTTTCCTTCTTTAGCGACAAAAACCTATGAACAAGCTTTTACCGGTCAGGTTGCTATAGCAAACAGGAGCTGGTTCTCCTGTTCATTCCGAATGACTGCTTTGTAAGGAGAATTCTCGTGAGGCTCTGTTGATTGTTTCTTCACCCATACTTGGGTTTGTCTCGATTTCCTCCTCTTCTGACCCTCAAGGCTCCTGTCTTTTCTTTTCTCAGCTTTGGGTCTCCACACCTGTATCTTCTGTGGCTTTCTCCTGTTTCTTCCATTCCAGTGGGTTGGTTCAGCAATATGTGCAGTACTCCTTCGTGATCCTTTCCAGTAATAAGCATTTCTCGGATCTACTGGACAAGAAGATTCTATACAGCATGTGTTGGCCCTGGGTTTTGTTCCCCTTTTTCCAGCTATGAGAGTTATTTGGGTTCTCTGCTGCCGCTTCAGGTTTGAGGGTATCTTCTGATTCCCTTTCTTCTGACCATAATTATGTGCATGATCTCCTTTTATTCTGAGGCTCTGGCTTAGCTACAGATGGATGATGGATCAGGTGTTGTAGCATCCTCTTGTTCAAGTGTCTGGTTCCATCTTCCTCTGCAGGTTTTGGGCAAACATCCGGTGCTTTTATGAAAACTATTCCTCTTGAACTTTCTTCACCAGTGTATCCGAGCCCTGTTCTTCCTCTTTCAAGTATTTGATATGATAGAATTTCATCTAGGATATTTTTCTAAGGTTCGCCTGCCTTTGCTATAGCTAGAGAGGCCCCAATGTCAGTGGCTTGGCTTCCTGTGTCTTCCCTTTTTAGTATGGTGACTTGTCTGTTAGCTGAGGAGAGAAATTGTCCTCGTTCTTCTTCCAGTAGCTTGACTCTGTCAGCCAAGGCTTGATTCGTTTGCAGAGCTTCCTCACACTGTTTAAGTATCTCTCCCAGATAGTCAATTAGGCTGATAGTTGAGTCTTCCTCATCTTCACTTTCGGACACAACAACCCCATAGTATAATTCATTCTTTAGTAACTCTTTGTGGTTGAAGTCTGACACACTGGTTAGCACACCACAATTTTCTTCTTCACTTTCTTCAGAGTCACTCCACTTAGCTGTCAGCGACTTGTTATCCTTCTTCTCCGAGTTTTTGAGGGGTTTGCTCGGACAGTCAGCCTCAATATGTCCATACCCTTCACAATTCCAGCATTGAACACCCTTTCTCATTTCTTTCTTCTTATCTTCATTCTGAGCAGGTTCCTTCCCTCTCCTTTTATTTTCTACACCTCTTCTGAATTGTTTTCGTGTGGATGAGCTTTGCCCAGTTCTTGAGTCCATGTTCTTCAGGAGTTTCCCAAGGTTCTTTACTAGCATACTCAGCTGATCATCTGAAGCTGGCTTCTTTACTTCCGTTTCTGCCTTCAGTCCTATATTCTCCTTAGGAGTAGGTTCTTCTTTAACCAGCTTCATCTCAAACTGTTTGAGGGATCCAACCAATTCTTCCAACCTCAAGTGTCTGACATTTTGAGCTTCTTCAATGGCCGTCACTTTCATGTCAAATCTTGTGGGCAACGATCTGAGGACCTTCCTAGTCAGCTTCTCTTCAGGAATAGGTTCTCCAAGAGCATGGGCTTCATTTGCCAGGTCACACAGTTTCGCATTGAACTCAGTGATCGTCTCCTCTTCTAGCATTCTCAGGTTCTCAAACTGCGTAGCAATAATCTGTAATCTTGACAGCTTTACTTTATCAGTTCCTTCATGGGCAGTTTGCAGGATTTTCCAAGCTTGCTTGGCCATATCACAGTTTGATATCAACCTGAAATTGTTAGCATCAATCGCAACAAAGATAGCATTCAGAGCCTTTGAATTACCAGTTGCTGCAGCTCCCTCTTCAGCAGTCCATTGTTCTTCAAGTTTTATCCGTGTAATTCCCTGTTCATCCATGGTGATCGGAGGAGACCACTGGACCACGATAGCTCGCCGGGTCTTCTCATCAATGGCTTTGAGAAAGGTCTTCATCCTAGCCTTCCAATGGAGGTCTGCTCCTGCTCTGTCCTTCCTTCATTGTTCCTTGACTTCTTCAGAGAAGATGTAGGATCTTTTACTCTGTATGTTGAGCTCCGGCTCTGATACCAATTGAAATTTGCAGCGCCTCTGATAAACAGATTTGTGAACAAGTAGTTGCTACAACAAACTCTTGTTCACCCGGAAACTGTTCCAGCAAGAATGAACAAGGACAAAGATTTGTTCACCCAGTTCGGCCAACTGCCCACGTCTGGGGAGGACTAAACTCCAGTCCTCAATCCACTAATCACTTAGGTCTCCAAGTATACACGATTACAACTCACACAATCTATGCTACTCAACCACAAGTGGATCCACGTACACAATCAGAACAGGCTCTAACTTGTGTCTGCGCACCCTCTACTTATATCTATCTAGAATAGCTACCGTCTCCTCAAAACACAGCCTATTCTAAACAATACACAGATTCTGAAGGGTTGCTATAGCATCTGCTGTAGCACACAGTTGATGCACAAACTGTCCGCGTTCCGAGGCCTTCAGCTGAGCCGATCGAACGATTCCACGAGCGCTGCACACTCTGGAATACTCCCCCTCACTCAGTGACCTCCTGTCACTAGCAAGAGCTGGCCTTCAATTGATTGCCCGACTCCCTCCACTCGACAATCCCTTCGCGGCCTTCCTTGATCCACCAACAAGCACTGCTGCTCTGAATTGGTCTCCCGATCAAGCTGTGATCAGACTCTGCAAGTCCTGATCACCCACTGTCTCAATCACCTCAGCTTTGCGCTCACGCTCTGCTCTCGGTGATGATCGAAGATTCGCCCGCACAGATTCACTCTCTGTTGAACTTCTGTGTAAACTCTCGTGTTTTCTCTCTTGGCTTCGATCAACCTTCAATGCTCTGAAAGATCTCCATTATATAGGCACGCCCACTGCCATCATTACCAGGATTTAGCAATTCCCCTAGCAATATCAATATCTCCTAATTTTTAGCAGATTAGATTTGATTTGAGATTCAAATCTCCCACAATCAAATCTCCTACTTCAGCTAGGAATCTCCAGTGGAATATTCTCTGCAGTAACTTAGAAACTCTCCTGATGCTCTTAGATGGACTGCCACACCTTCTTTCCAAAACCCAGATTGCTGCTGCACGGACAGACGCTACAGCTCTTCTGAACAAGCTCCTGCTATAGCTGCTTCATGTTCACTGACCTTGTTCACGAAAGCTGGACTCCTGCTATAGCAGCATCTTTTCAGCTGCTTGTTCACTGGTGCTGGTTTTGTCAAACACTACCATACCGCATCATCGAAATGAAAAGGGTCCTCAAACTAAACGCAGCGAATAGGCCTATGCTTCTTCTCCATCCATAGGAGCTGGGATCACAAAGGTAGGGTACTCCACATCCCTCATAAGGTTAACAATCTGGGCTCTCCGTGTAGCATTCCTCTTGGCTTCAGCTGTTAAGTGAGCAAGATCAGTCTTCAAGTATATGACAATCCTTGCGCGTAATGTTGTTTGAATTTCTGATGAACGGGTCTCAACAGTTGCTGCAGAACTCATCTAGAGCCTCATTCTCAAACTCCTTTCCATATTCGGACATGTTGCTACCACTCTTAATCACGTCTCTTGTTCCACATATGTTGCTTGACCCATCCACGAGCATAACGTTCTTCCGTTTAAGCAAACCTTGAATGCATAGAGTTCCCTTACCAAGCACTTTTCCTTTCAGCTCATTCCCAAAAGTCACGTGTTGTTCTTTGCATGGTTGAATGTTAGTTCGGCAAATCTGATTCCCGGTCATGTGTCCTGAGCATCCATTGTCAAAGTGCCAGCTTCCTACATTGAATTTGACGAGCTATAAGACACATGGGCATAGTGTATGCTTCTTGACCTATTTCTTCGATGTCTGGCTATAGACGGTCTTCATGGTTAAGATGGACGGGACCAACTTTGTTGTAGAAGTAGCAAATGCATTTTTCATTCCAGGTTTTCCTTGCATGATGTTGATGTAGAGGTTGTTGTGTTATTGTTTTATGTCTCTTCTGGGTATTTTTCTCTAAACTTGTTTTTAAAGTTAGGCTGGCCTATCCACCTTTTTCACTTGGATTTCAGCTCTTGGGCTAAACAAGCTGCGCCTCTCCAGAACCAACCTCTCTGATGGAGCGTATTTATACGCTCCATTGAGTTATTTATTCCCATAGTTTTATTACATTTTGCGTGAATCCATTACTCTTTTGTAGTGTTTTCGTATCGCAGGTGTGTTCAAGATCGCATTAGATTTCATCGCATATTTGAAGCATTCATCCAAGGCCAAGTAGTCAACAGCAGTCAAAGTCAACAGCAGCAGTCAACTCTGCCGGTTCAATCAGAAATCAGATGTGGTTCAATGCGGTTCATCCTGGTTCAACCCAAAAACCCTAAACCTAAAAGATGGACAAAAGAGGAAAAGAATCCTCTCACTTCAACTTGACTTCACTTTGGACGGCACTATTCACGGCGGAGCTACAGTAGAACGGCAGAGGGAGAAGATTGAAGTTCGCCGGAATTCACTATTCACGCGCTGCAGTAACTTACTATTCATTACTGTTCCAGCACTGTTCATTACTGTTCCTATCGGAAAACGCTATTCACGGCCGGAAAACACTATTCAGTCAGATTTTGTTTTAGTTCAGTTTTTGTTCTCTAACTTATTGTAGTGTAATGAACGCATCTCTATTGTATTCCATGGATAATATGAGTAGCTAATTCCTATTTTCAGTTTGGGGTTTATAATGCAACATTTGGTTTGAGGTCAATGAATACATGATTCGAGCTATTGATTTGCTGCCCTTGTATGAGTGAATGAATGCTTTGATTGTCAGTTTAGTGCAGCTTAGCGGTGAGCTATATTGATGTCAATTGTGTTATACTTGATTGGATTGCATTGTTGGGGAGAACCTAGCGGTAGAACCGATTTTGTGGTGTTAGTTGAGTAACTATTGCACTTGTTCGAAAACCTAGCGGTTAAGAATAGGTAGAATTTGATTGTCGACATATCTTTAGCGGGAATGTTGGACTGAGGCAGAATTCATTAGCTTATGCATGTATTCGATCGATGATAACTAGTTGCATTGTATTCCCCGAACTGATTTTCTCTGAATTGATATCCTCAGTTTGTTCCTTTTTCTGTGACTTTCATTAGAACTCTATCTTACTTGCTCTCTTTGGGTTCGACCCTGCTTACTGCTTGCTAGTGTGTTAACAGGAGTTACAAATACAAATTTGAGGCGCACGACGACGCGCTATCAAATTTTGGCGCCCTTGCCGGGGAGAGCAACATTCAGTTAGAGTTCTGAACTTTGTCTTTTCTGTTTTTATTTGTTTTTCTTGGTTTGCTAGCTGTGGTGCAGATTAAAAAAAAAGAGAAAAAAGTTTCTAAACCCTGATGAATAATGTTGCCAGCCAAGGGTGTGAATAGTGTCACCGGAGTCCGATTGAAGATCAGGACACCTTTCTTTGAGCGGAACGGGCACCCGATCAGGACTCACCCTCTCTAGCGTGAGCTGTGTGCTTTTTTAGCAATCCGAGTTCGTTTACATTTTATTTTTGAATTGTTTAGTTGTTTTTCCTATTTTGCATTTTGCATTTTGTCATTTTCATAGTTGTTCACATTTGCACTTCACCTGCCTCTCAGTATGTCTAATGCAGGAGGTTCTCATGGTAGTGTTCAAGGCGACAATGAACCAGACCCCATCAACAATCCAATTATCCCCCCTTTCTATGATGAGCCAGAGAGAGTTTTCAACCAAAGGCAAAGGCAAGCTCGATATCATAGAGTTGAAAGAATGGATGAGCAAGATGAATATGAGTATAGACAGCCACCTCAACCTCGACAATATGCACGTGGAAGGATGAGACCACCTACACTTAGAGAGCTTTCAACCCCAACATTCAACAATGAACCATGGTGTATTAACACTGATCAAGATGAGGATGACTTTGAAGTGAAGACAGCAGTGGTCCATCATCTCCCAAAATTTGGAGGGCTGCCAGGAGAAGTAGCATCTAGGCATCTACAAGAATTCAACGGGATATGTCGGACTCTGAGACCATATGCTGCCCCTGAAGAGAGGTTTAAGTTAAAAGTATTTCCCTTTAGTTTAACTGACCTTGCAAAAACTTGGTTTTTATCTTTGCCTTCAGGAAGTATTAGAACTTGGGAGCAAATGCAAAGGAAGTTTCTCGATAAATACTATCCCCCTGCTAAAGCTGCCCAGGTAAGGAGAGAGCTTTCCAACATGAGACAAGGGCCAACTGAGTCTTTGTATGAGTATATGGAAAGATTCAGTGCTTTGGAGCAAAATTGTTGCAATTTGAATATGAGAGAGGAAATGCTTGTAGAATATCTACTGGATGGATTGAGACCTTTGGAGAGGAGGTTGTTAGACGCAGCAGCAGGTGGCACGGTTATGAATTTGACACCGGCTGAGGTGCGAGACTTGATGAATGAGCATGCCGAGAGTGCTAGATTCAGGGAAGACACCGGTAGAAGAGATGAGACCGGTAGGACAAGGAATGTCTCACAGTGGAGTCCAACACAAATCAAATGGCCAATGAAATTAAGGAGCTTAAGCAAATGGTGCAGAAACTTATGGTTGGCCAAGTCAGTGAAGTTAAAGCTTGTGGACTTTGTGGCGCTGCGAGCCACAAGAAAGATGAATGTCCTAGCCTACATGAGGAAGAGGCCGCTGATGTCAATGCTATGGGAGGATTCCAGCAGTTCAACAATAGGCAAGCGCCAAGGCAATTCGGACTTGCAGCTAACGGTTTCAGTTGGAGGAATGAAGGAGGATTTAATCAAGGACAAAATCAGAATTAGAACCAAGGACAAGGTCAAGCCTACCGCCCACCATTTCACCAACAAGAGAGATACAACGGAAATGGTAATATCAATGGTCAATTTCAGCAAAGGCGCAACTTCAATCCCAACCAAGCTGGCCCGAGCAATGTCAATCAAGGGAAGTCATTAGAGGAAGTTGTTAAAGAGATGGCGATGACTATGCAAAATAATCAAGCCAAGACCGATAGCACCATAGCTGAGTTATCTAAGCAAATGTCCCAACTGGCGGCCACCGTGTCCGAGCTAAAGAATGACAAAGAGAAAAGAAAGCTGCCATTACAAACAATTCCCAATCCAAGAGGAAATGTTTGTTCGGTGACTTCGATAAGTGGGAAGCAACTTGCAGAAGACGCGAGATAAGAAATCGAAATAGAGTATACGGTGCCCCAAGAGAACATTAGCACGGCGCGCGGACCCTTAATGTCTTCAGTTGGCGCGCCAGTAATGTCTTCATACGGCGCGGTATCTCCTGCCTCAAATTCTGAATTTCGCCAAACTAACTCTCCCCTTCCATTTCCTATGCAGATATCCAAGGCAAAGAAGAGCCCAACAATGGATCAAGAGCTGCTAGAGCTATTCAGCAAGATGAAAGTCGCAGTCCCACTCCTCGATGCAATCAAGCACATTCCCAAGTATGCCAAGTTCGTTAAGGATTTGTGCACTACTCGACGAGGAGGACCTGAGCAAGTGAATCTGAGGCCCAACATCTCGGCCATTCTTCCATCCAAGGTAGCACCAAAATGTAAAGATCCAGGTATCTTTACAATCCCATGCATAATTAATGATGTTCAAGTGGATAATTGCATGTTGGATTTGGGTGCCTCAATTAATATCTTGCCTTATTCCTTATATGAAACATTGCGTACCGGTCCTCTTAGACCCACTGATTTTACCATTCAAATGGCTGATAGATCATTCACAAAGCCAGAGGGTCTTGTTGTTGATGTGCTAGTGCAGGTAGGACAACTTTCCTTGCTTGCAGATTTTTATGTCATCAAAATGGAGGATGAGAAAGGCTCTTCACCAATTCTGCTAGGGAGACCATTTATGGCAACCACGAAGATGAAAATTGATATACATACGGGTGATCTCTCCATGGAGGTAGAAGGGGAAGTGATCAACTTTAATATTCATAAGCCTATGCAATTCCTACCTAACCTTCCAGGAATACAAGCCTTGGACACCATCGAAGATGCTACACTCGCACGATGTGGGGAGGACATATCGGAGCTAGACACCAAAGAGGGGCTGAACACCAAGGAGATTGCTGCTGGGCAATTAATCCATGACATCCCTAGGTATGATATCAATGCCATCAAATTGTGCAATAAAACTATCCTCGCCCCATCTGTTGTGCAGCCCCCGGATATTCAACTAAAGCCCTT
Source organism: Umbilicus rupestris (assembly GCA_963678935.1). NCBI lineage: Eukaryota > Viridiplantae > Streptophyta > Magnoliopsida > Saxifragales > Crassulaceae > Umbilicus > Umbilicus rupestris. The sequence continues at coordinate 9,849,702 of OY787612.1, forward strand.
GACGGAGCACCTGAAGCCTACCATTCCACCTGATATTCCACCCGATATCCTAGATGATGAGGAGTTCCATTTGGCCGAACCGGCATGAGCTTGAAATGGGAGGTATCGTCGAGCCAAAGATGTTAAACAAAGGCGCTTGCGGGAGGCAACCCGGTGTTTTATTTTAGAGTCTTAGTGTGAGCCTATTTAGTGTATAAGAGAGTCATTAGAGTCTTAGTTGTTTGAATATCAATCTTTTGAGTTTTCCATCTCAGTGAGTTTGGCGCCTCCAGGCAACATTACGCTCCGCTCCAGCTTCACACTTTAGTAACTTAATGTCTTCTTGGGGAGCGCAATTTAATGTCTTCTTGAGGCGCAATTCTTTCTGACCTTTTTTTTACCTTTGACATGCTAGAATGACATCAAGGTTGCTAGATCCACTATTTAGCATCTTCACCATTCTTTTGTGTTGACTCAACTCTTCCATAGCATTTTCTTCCTCATGCTTTTTGGCTTGATTCGTCAGGGAGGTGATGGTCTGGCTTAGGCATTTCTTCTCAGTCGTCAGAGCATCCACAGTTTCCTGCAAGTCTTCTTTTTCTTCTAGCCGAGATACCTTTGTATACAAATCCATATTGACTTCAATTACTTCAAGCCACTTCTGGTGCATTAGGGCAAAGTTTTCGGCTAAACATTCCTTCATAAGTTCTTCATCATCGCTGCTCTTTGAGGCTGAAGAGTTGTACACTGTGTCTTGGCTATCGCGGTTGTGATTTGTTCTAGTAGCTAGAGCCAGGTTTTTTCTAGGTTTAGCTTCATGATCATTGTCTTCTGAGTCTTCATCACTCCATTTGGCAACATATGACTTGTTGTTCTTCTTCTTTTGGATGCTAGGACATTCTGATTGCATGTGGTCAAGACCTTCACATTCCCAGCAACGAATTCCCTTCTTTTTGTCCTTCTACTTTGAGCAGCATTCCTATTTCTTCTTTAGAAGTATCCTCCTCTTCTGGGCTGATTTCTAGTACCCGATTGCTGACTGCATATGAGGATTTTTGGTCTACCTTCTTCATAATCTTTCTAAAGTTTTTGGCCAGCAGTGCAAGTTGCTACGACATCTCCTCAGGTGATCCTTGCTTGACATTTGTTTTAGCTTTCACCTAATGTTCTTCCTGTAGGATGGTGGAGCTTCCTCTAGCAGCTTCATCTCAATTAATTAAGAGAACCGATAAACGCTTCCAATCTCATGTTCTTGATGTCTTGGGCCTCCTCTAATACGGTAATTTTCATGTCAAACCTTGGAGGCAGTGACCTGGGCACCTTACAGACAAGTTTTTCTTCTTTCATAGGCTCTCTGAGTGCACGAGCTTCGTTTAACAAGTCGCATATCCTTGCATTGAAATCTGTCATGGTTTTTTCTTCATGCATCCTCAGGTTCTCAAACTTTGTGATGAACATCTTGATCCTCGACGTCTTAACGTTGTCTATGCTCTCATGGGCTGTCTCCAGAATGTCCCATGCCTATTCACAACATCGCAATTTGATATCAGCCTGAAGTTGTTGGTATCTACTATAAAAAATACGGCGGTGAGAGCCTTGGAGTAGATGCTATAACTTCTTCTTTTGTAGTCCATCAATCCTCAGGTTTCTTCTGTGCTACTCCAGCATTGTCTATCACCAGAGGATGCGTCTACTTTGAGACCACAGCTCTCAAAGCCTTCTCATCTACAGCTTTCAAGAATGCTTTCATGCGTGCTTTTATAATTTCCTCCTTCAAGTAATGGGGGTCTGATTGTGCTTTGTCTTTCATTTATATTTGTCTTAGCTGTTAGCAACACGTCCAGATTTAACTTCGGGTGTCTAGTAACTCGCTTTGATACCAACTGAAATTGACGCGTTCCTATAGCAACATAATACGACACTTGCGGAACAAAGTAGCTAAGTTAATAGAGTATACACAATTAATCACCCTGTTTGGCCAGTGCCTACATCGGGAGGGACTACTCTCCAGTCCCCCAAGATTCTATTATTACCTCTACTTTTAACTTTGCTAGAATCTCCGCTCAGTCTGATCTCACAGACTAGCTACTCAGTGTGATCACACAGACTATCCTACACTGTCAGCTACACAGGCAAGTTGCTCTTCTGGAACACAGGTCTTTGACTCTCCAAGCTCTTCCAGTTGTTTAGTCTAACCTTCACGAGTTCTGTCAACTTCGGTAACACTCCTCCTTTATCAGCGACTTCATGTGTGCTTAGGGGAACGTAGCTCAACATTTTGATCCTCCGCGTTCAGCTCAACGACGATGCTTCTTCAAAGGACCTCTGTACTTGATCTTCAGCGAGACTCCTCTCCAGTTGAACTCAATGATCAAGCTTCGATCACACTCATCCAATAGTGATCTCTCTCAGCCTTTCGCAATAATAGCACTCTCGCTCTTCGCTCTTTGCTTATCGTCCTTTCTTCGTGCTTATGCGTACTTGTGCTTGTTTGTGCGCGTCCTCTACTTATATAGATGCTGTTATATATATTGGCAGCCCGCTGTGGATTATAGAAATCCAGATTTAGGACTTTTCCTAAATTCCTTTTAGCAGTTTCAATCTATTCCAAGATCTTTACAAGTTGTTGAGATTCAGTTGCAACAACTTCTTTTCTAAAAACCAATTTACGAACCATATCTTCACCGCAATCTTTGTAGGTTATTAGCAATTCTGTTCCAGCAATTATTTCCTAAAACTTTTTAGGAAACTCTCTAGATCTTCTCCAAGATAATTGGTAAAATCTGTTGCAGCGGCTATTTTCTAAATACAATTACGAAACTTCCTCTGATTAGCAACCTTTGATCATCTGCTGGTTGTCTTCAGGTTGCTTCAGCTGTTTGCTTTATCGCTTGCTGTAGCAGCTGCACGTTGCACAGATTTTGTCAAGGATGCTAAACTCCTTAATAGGGACAACGTCTCAAACTCTATTGTCTTGCATAGACTTATACTCCTCATTCATAACATCAAGGAGTGGGATTGTGATCTCGACCTTGCTAAACAACTCCAATAAATTTTGATCCACTGTTGGATTCTTCTTAGGTCTTGATACCTGCATAGGAAATGGAAGTGGGGAGTCATAACTAATTTTTTTATTAGATTCCACAGAAGGCTCAGATTTATCTCATTTGTCTTCAGCTTCCACGGTGCTTGCTGGACTTATGTTCAGATTTCTGCTCGTCTGCTCTCCTTCAAGCTTCTTGCCACTTATCAAAGTCAATGCACTAACATTTCATTTTGGGTTAGGAATTGTCTGCGAGGACAGCTTTCCTTTATCATTCTTGAGCTCGTACATGATGGGTGCCAATTGAGACATATGATTTGACAACTCGGCTAATGCACCATCGGTCTTCGCTTGATTATTCTGCACACTCGTCGCTAACTCCTTAACCACTTCTGCTAATGATTTGCTTGAGTTTCCATTACTCGGGCTAGCTTTATTGTAATTCCGCCTCTGCTGATGCTGAGCATTAGCATTACCATTATACCTCTCCTGTTGCTGAAATGGAGGGTGGTACGGCTGCCCTTGTTGCTGCTGGTTCTGCCCTTGGTTATTCTGGGATCCTCCCTCGTTTCTCCAACTGAAACTATTCGCAGCAAGTCTAAATTTTCTGTGCGCCTGCCTAGTGTTGAAGTTCTGGAATCTACCCATGGCATTTACGTCGCCTGTCTCATTCTCGTGAAGGGTGGGGCACTCATTTGTTTTGTGGCTTGCAGCACCACAAAATTTACAAGGCATGATTCCACCCACCTGCCCAAACATCATCCTCTGCATCATTTCCTTGAGCTCCTTGATTTCGTTAGCCATTTAATTGCTGTTGGAATCCACCTATAAAACATTCTTTGTTCTGCTAATGTCATCCCTTCGACTATTCTTTTCCTTGAACCGAGCACTCTCAGCGATCTCGTTGATTAACTCTCGCACCTCAGTCGGTATCAAGTTCAACACTGTGCCGCCAGCTGTGCCATCCAATAACATACGCTCGAGGGGTCTCAATCCATCTAATAAATACTCTACCAACATCTTTCCATAACATCCAAGTTACAGCAACTTTTTCTAATGCATTGAATGTTTCCATGTAATCATACATGGACTCGCTGGGTCCTTGTCTCACGGTAGACAAATCTCTCCTCACTTGGGTAGCCTTCGGGGGGGGGGGGGGGGGGGGGGGGCTAATTTTTATCAAGGAACTTCCTCTGCATCTGATCCCAACTCTGAATGCTACCTGAAGGTAAAGACAAAAACCAAATTTTTGGAAGGTCAGTTAAACTCAATGGGAAAACTTTATGTTTGAACCTTTCTTCTGGGGCGGCATATGGCCTTAATGTATGACAAATGTCATTGAACTCCTGCATATTTCTGGCTACTACTCTCTTGGCAGCCCTCCAAATTTCGGAAGATGGTGAACCACTGTAGTCTTCACTTCAAAATCATCTTCCTCTGGGTCAGTGTTTAAGCACCACGGTTGATTCCGAAAAGTTGAAGCTGAGAGCTCCCTCATCATGGGCTGCGTATTCCATTGGCGTGCATATAATTGAGGTTGTGGTTGAGGTAGACCATAATCATCAAACTCATCCATCCTTTCACCTCTACCGTTGTGTCCTCCCTGGAATTCCATCATTTGACGAGCTGCTCTTTGTCTTTGGTTGAACACTCGTTCTTGCTCGTCACAGAATGGTGGTATAAATTGTGGTGGTATTTCATTGTTCATTTGATCATGCTCATGGTTCTGGCGGCCATTGCCATTGATGCTCCCTGCATTAGACATATTGAAAAGAGTAGTAAAACAAAAAAAATGAAAATAAAATAGTAAACGACCTCTGATAGGCAAAAAAGCTTCTATGTCACGAGCAAAGCTCGAGGTTTTTGACCGTAGGTACGTCCCTGAACCTTCCAGTCTCTAGCAACTTCTCCGGGACCACAGTTTTGCGGTTGAAAACTTCCCATGTTTCGACGAAATTTTTGTTTCTGAACCTAATTACCCTGATGGTCAATCCCGGACATGGCTGATCTAGTGGGCGGAGGAGGTGCAGATTGGCCAAGGAAGGCTCTGGCCGGGGGTTCTGAGGGGTTGGGGCAACCCTGAAGTCATCAGACTCGGTGTCTTCTATTTCACCTCCTTCTGCAGTACTGAAGGAGTCAATATTTATTGGCTCCTTGCCTTTGTTCACTGGTTTCACGGAGGATGCTTGTTCCTCCTCTTCTGCCACTTCATCTTCACTACTGAAGATTGCTGAGGGATCATCTTCTGATGGAGAAGTGGGTACCACAGCAATCTGCCTATCCAAGGCCCTTTTTGATTTGGTCTCATGAGAGGTCTCTTCTATGGAGGAGTGGGTACCACAGCAATCTGCCAGCAACACCGGATGTTGTAGCATTCTCTTGAGCAGATGGGTTGTTGCTTTTGCTGGTGGTCATGAGCTCCTCATCAACCTCTGCAAACAAGTACTCATTGATGTTGAACGCTCCCTTTGTTGTTGAAGGTCTTGCCTCGGACTATCCGGCTGGAGGGTTCCAGGTCAGGCACAGGACCTCCTCTGGTTCTTTGATTTGAAGGCGGAGCTCTTTTTTGGGTTTTCTATTGCAGGAGGTTGGCTCAGGAGTACCTCACTACCCTTCCGCTTTCTAGACCCTTCCTTGCGACTGTACGCCTTGGCTCCCCTTGTTCGGACCGTTGTTGTCGATTAGCCGTAGATGAGATCTTCTGGAGGTTGAAGACGCCGGAGAGGTTACAAAGCCTAGGTCAGTGGGATAATGGTATTCCAAAGCTTGTCTCTTTCACCTTCCAATCCAGATATCTTTGATAGCAGTTTTTTGTTAACTTCGATGACTCTGAGGCATTTATCTTGTATTAGTTTGCATTGTCTGGCAATCGACTCTTCTAGATGTCTTCATCATCACTGCTTTTAGATTCAACAATCCCATAAACAATATCTGAATGTATTGGATTTGAGTTTTCATAATGAAGTACAGTAGTCAAAGCTAAATTCCCCTTGTGATCAGTATCACCATCACGGTCTTTATCACTCAAGTTTGCAGTTAGGGACTTGTTGTTTTTCTTCTGGTAGCTTGAGCATTCAGTCTGTCTATGACCATATCCTTCGCACTCCCAGCATTGGATCCCTTTCTGTTTGTCTTTACTTTCTTCATTGCTTTTGTCAGCATCCTTTTTTCTTCTCTGAGAATTTTCTCCTCTTATGTTTCTCCCCTAGATGTCTGACCTGCATATGAAGGTTTCCGGTCCATTCTCTTCATGAACTTGCCAAAGTTTTTGACCAGCAGGGCCAATTGTCCGCCTACATTATCTGGGACAGTCTTCTTCTCCTTTGACTCAGCTTTCAGCTCAAGGCTTTTCTCAGAGAGTGGTGTAGCATCTTCTGTAACTTTCATCTCAAAACTGTTTCAGCGAACTAATCAGTGCCTTCAGCCTCATATTCTTGACATCTTGGGCTTCTTCTATGGCTGTGACCTTCATATCAAACTTCGAGGTGAGAGATTTGATAACTTTTCTTACCAGCTTCTTCTCCTGAATTGGTTCTCCGCGAGCATAGGCCTCGTTTGATGTATCGCATAATCTTGCATTAAACTTTGAGATGGTCAAGCAAGGATCGAGTGAGTCGATGTATGACAATATGGAGAGGTTCAATGCATTGGAACAAAGCTGTTGCAATTTGGGTGTTCCGGAGAAGATGCTTGTGGAATATCTGCTATATGGATTGAGACCTCTTGAGAGGATGCTCTTGGATGCCGCAGCTGGTGGCACTGTGCTCAACCTGACACCCAGACAAGTACTTGATTTGCTCACCGAGACCGTTGAGAGCGCAAGGTTCCGAGAGGAGACGAGTCGAAGGGATGAGAAAACAAGGAATGTGTCTCAAGTAGAGCCAAATAACAGCCAGCTGGGGAGGGAAATCAAGGAGCTGAAGAAGCTGAAGGAGACTATCCAGAGGATGTCAATGAGCCAAGCCAGCGTAGTGAAGGTTTGTGAGTTTTGTCGCGCTGCCAACCACAGAACAGATGAGTGCCCTACACTCCAAGAGGATGAAGTAATGGATGTCAACGCGGTAGGTAATTGTCAGAACTTCAACAACAGGCCTGATCGCGCGTCGTCGTGCGCGTCAAATATAATCCTTCCTCTCCCACTAGTACAGCGGTTAAGTAAGGGTCGATCTCCACAGGGAGCAAGCAGTGAGTCTTAGCCAGTAACCTACACTTAAGAAAACGGGGGTTGCGTGAGTGATTGGGGGTTTTGCGCGATGCGCGAGTAGCAGTGAATATCGTAACGCAGGAAATTGCACTAGACGTGCGCAAGCAGTAGAGATGAAGTACTATCTTTATGAGAAGTTCTGGGCAAACAATCCTCTATGAATGCATTCCTTATCATCGACTCTAAACATCTATAGCTTGGGTCCTACTTGGGTTAGTGTCCGGTAAAGGCTTCCTAACACGCGCGCATGTTCCGTTCAAAGTTCATGTGCTATTAATCCTAGAACTAGACTAAACAGCTGCGAATCCTGTCACAGTAGCAACTGCTTACCCTAACTCGTTACTCCTAGTTGTCACGGTAAGTTTGCGGTTCAAGGCTTCCCCTACGCATGCAACTAGTTTAACAGGTGACAAGCAAGCAACACAAATAGGATTGCGGTTCAAGGCTTCCCCTACTTATGCAACTAACTGTCTCAGTACGCACATAATTAATACAAATAAGTAAACTACGCATTAAGCTCAAGTCTCAAAGGTAATACATCATAGATTCATGCCCGACCAACACTAAGTGTTTAGCTAGACATGCTAGTGGTAAACATCATAAAATAGTAAATAACAACTACTGAATCCAAGAAAACGGTAGCAAACAGTGCGTGCAGTGTCTTCTCTCGGCTGGCGCAGTCGGCTGGCGCAAATCTCCTCAATAAGTCCGTGTGTTTTCCAGTTCTGCCGCGCAGTGCCTCCTTGCGTCCTCTGGTGCCTCTGGAACAACAGTCTTCTCGAACTCCCTGAAACCCTAGACTTACTTCCTTTATATAGGAGGTTCATCTTTCGGCAACTTCCAAATCTGGTCACTGGGACCTTGCGCCTGGCGCACGGCATTGGTTGGCGCAATCGGGTAGCGCACCTCTGCTGTCTTTCGCCATTTCTTCTTCTGTTTGCGCCGCTAGCTCCGCAGGCTGATCTTTTACTCCTAGAATGCTGCCTGTTAGCGCGTATCCGACTCAAGGACTCGTTCTGACCTGATATACAAAAACATTGGAAACGAGTAATCTTGCTCATGAAATATTGCAAACAAGCACAGGGTTATGACCTAAATAATGTGTATAACTAGGCTCTATCAAACCCCCCACACTTGCCCCTTGTTCGTCCCGAACAAGTACTGAAACGCGGATACAATTACCTTTTCTAGAGACTAGCGCACAGCCTTGCATTCTAGCGCAAAATGCACAGTTGCTCAACTTGTGCTGCTCTATCACCTGCGCACAACTGCACTCAACAGTTCTAGTATAATAATCCCGAAATTTCATTACCTCTCAGCCGGGATGAAGATCTTTGGATGACTGGGAGATAGCTCTTCTTAGGCTCCTGGTTGTCAGCTCCCGCTCCGAAGATAGGTATATGGTTTCTTGCGCGAGCTTCTTCCAGTGCGTGATTCGTTCGCACACTTCCTGGGAACCTGAGCCTTTGATGATATCCTTTTGGTTTTGCGCACGCAGGTACTAAGTAGTGCGCATGCTGATTCTTTGTAACGCAAATCATCTGCTTCTGCTGGTATTTTTCTTTTGTACAGCTTCCTTTCCAATTTTTTTATTCCCAGAACAGTTCCAATCTCAGCCTTCGGATAGCAGCTATGGAACTCGTTCCGCTCTCCCTCCTTGGTTTGTCTGCGCCGGTCAGCGCACGCGTTTACATCCGCGCCCGCCTTCCTTAGCTGGATTTCCAGAGAGAAGGTGGTCTGTTTTCCCACCTCGCCACGCTTTGGGTATTTCGCCTTTGGCATCTGCGTGACTGAGCGCGCTCTTTTGTTCCGAAGGTTGCGAAGCACCGGCCTCCACTAGCGCACTCGACCATATACCTCGCCTTCGAAGCACAAGCGACTAACCGCCTCTCTGGAGCATTTCTATCAACTCCACATCCCCTGTATATCCCAACTGACAGGAGCAGAAACATCCTGCACTTTAGCGCACTACTGCTACTAATTCTCTTCAACTTAAACTAAGCTATACTAAAAATGCTCAAAACATGAAATGTAAGAGTAACGCCCCCCCCCCCCCCCCCACACACTTGAACAGAGACGTGTCCCCACGACTCAAGCTCAAGCGCACGGAGGCTGCGCACATGCATGCAATGCAACGAAAATAAAGAACAGAAAAGGGAACACAAATAGTCACACAAAATATAGCAAGGGAGTCACAGAATGTATGGCACAAATATTCAGCACACATAATAGTCAACTGGACGCAGCAAAAATAAAAGACACCACCCTAAAGAAAATCACTGCGCCTGCCCAAGGCCTTAGAAGTCCGCCGAGCTAGATGCTGCTGCTGACCCATGCGCCTCATCCTCTGAAGAATCAGTCATGGAGTCGGTGCTGGAGGATGGTGGCACAATGGTGAGGGGGTCAGGCTGCTCGTCCTCGGAAAGTGACTCCCATATGGAATCGGAGTCTACGCTGGGAAAGTTAATGGGGGACTCCGGAACAGAAGGCCGGGCAGGGGAAGCTACTGGTGATGGTACTGGTTCGGGTGCAGGGGTGGGCTCTGCTGCTGGGGCTGCTGCGGGTGTTGACTCTGCTGGGGCTGGGGCTGGGGCTGGGGTTGGTGCTGGAGAGGGTGCTGCTGGGGTTTCTAGGGTTCGGGTAGGAGGTGGATGGTGCAGGCTGAGGAGAGGGGGAATCGCATCTCCAAATTTCCACCCGGATGGTGGACTCATACTTAAATCCGCCCCCGCTGGCGCTAAGTATTCGAGCACGCGCATGACGTTGAACAACATGCGCTGCTCGGCAGTGGCTTCCTCAGGCGCCTCCTCAGTCTCAGTTCTTGGGCGCTTGGCACGTGCACGAGGGGGAGAATCCTCGATGGAAATGGTCACTGGCTCCCCCTGTGGTGCACGGGCCCTCTGGTGCGCTCCTGTCTGCGCCCGGGTCCTTGGGCGCCTGACTAGAGGCACCTCTGGTTCTAGGGCCTCCTCCATCTCTTCATCTGCTGCGGCGGCGGCTGCGGCTGCTGCTGCGGCGGCTGCTGCGCCCTGTGCACTGCTCTCTGCTCTGGCCCGCGCACTGCTCTCTGCTCTGGCCCGCGGTGGTCTGGCTGGCTGCAGACGGTAGCACCACTCTAGTGTGCCATCGTCCCGAACAGCTACCGCCCTGATTTGCAGCATGTAGGTGCGGTCCAGAGGTACAGGCTGCACCAAGGTGTGCTCTGGCACCTCGGGCTCTCCATGTAAGGCCCGCAGCAGGTGCGTGATAAGGCCTCCACACGTCAGCGGCCCCCTCATGCTGACGCGGCTCCAATGGTGCACCATGTTCAGGATGAACAGCACCTTCCGCTCATAATAAAGCCCTGTCAAAATCTCCATATCCAGGAGGCTGATCTTTGGCGCGCCGTTGAAACGGCCAATGACTGTGTAGGCCACGATGCGCCATAAGTAGAACAGCCACGGGTCGCGCAGCTCTCGGCCCCTGCTGCGCCCCGCGGCGAATGCTGGCCCTGTTGCCATGTCCCGCCAAGCCTCCTGGTTATTGTGCGTGTCTAACTCCTCCTCACGCACCTTGGCGCATCCGAATGCGCGCCTCAGCCTCCTTTCCGAGGCTATGAACCAGACACCCCTGTGTCTATATCTGATCTCCCTGTCCCCTGCCTCCAGAGACGCCAGGAACTCACACGTATCTTCCTGGTCTGATGCGCTGCGGAGGTCCATAAGCGCCTCCCAGCCGGCAATCGCTAGCCTCTGCGCCACGAGGTCCTCTAATCCTACCTCGCGCAGGAAATCTCGGCATATGTACGGTGTCCCGTACATGTCCAGGCTGATGAATGCTGCATACTTGTTAGCGAAAGCCGCTGGGGTCTCCTGGTCTGTGGCGGGTTTCATCTTGCGCTGGGCTCCGGTCAATCGCGGTCAATGCTCCCCAAAACCCTAAAATTCGAAACTGCCCAGAATCCTCTGAAACTTGCACCGAACGAGCGCCTAATGGTCGCCTACTCAACGCACAAAACAGTACTCCAAACCGCGCACTCTAGCCTGGTGCGATTTCAAAACCCTAAAAACTGTCTTCTCCGCGCAAACCCTAACAGAAGCGGCTCAAAGCGGAATCGGGGGGGGGGTTACCTGGGTGCTGTGCGGTCGTGTTGTCCTTGAATCCCTCTAGACGGACGGTGGGTTGGGCACTGATCGACGGCAGAGGTCTGAAGGCGGGAGCTTGTGTGTAACGGTCGAGTGAAAAAGTGCTGGGAATTTTCTAAGTCTGGCCTTATATACCCCCCGCTGGCTAGCGCAACGGACCTGCGCATTGATAGGCGCACGGTCCTGCGCACTTGTGTGACTAAAAATTACCAAACCCTAATCTAACTAAAAACACTCAAAAAACAAAACAAGCAGAATAAAATGTGCCAAATTAAAGCGTGTCGGGTTACCTCCCGACAAGTGCCTTTGTTTAATGTCGTTGGCTCGACGGTACCTCGTTACGTGCCAAGAAGTGCGTCTGCAGCCCCCCCCCCCCCCCCCACTCTTGCTCCTGAGTGTCCTTGCGCCAGTGCTTGTGTTACGATCTCATTGGTCCTGCGCAAAGGATACAAGGGAGGGTCAGCATGTGATAAATTATTCGTAATGAGGGTAGATGCAGAGGAAGAGGAGATATAGGCGATGGGTGCTAGTTCTCCCTCTGAAACATCTGGTGGTGCGTCTGGCGCAGCAGCTTGCGCGTCCACTATCTCTGGCTCGGCCAAGTCAATGTTGCGTGTTGCGCCATCCCAAGGTTCGACCAAGTACCGTTTGACTCTCTGCCCGTTAACCTGAAAACGATGCTGGTGCCCGTCTTCTAATTCAATTGTGCCGTAGGGGAAAACCTTGGTGACGGTGTATGGTCCCGTCCACTTGCTGCGCAACTTCCCAGGCATGAGCTTCAGGCGCGATGAAAATAACAGAACCTGGTCTCCTGGTTCAAATGTGCGCCGGAGGATATGCCTGTCATGAAACGCCTTGGTGCGCGCTTTGTAATCGCGCAGTCCCTCATAGGCGTCTAGGCGCAGCTCTTCGAGTTCGCTCAGCTCAAACGCGCGTTCCTTTCCTGCCTCATCCAAGTTCAAGTTACAAATACGCAAGGCCCAATATGCCTTGTGCTCGAGCTCTACTGGCAGGTGGCATGCCTTCCCATAGACCAGCCGGAATGGTGAGGTTCCAATGGGCGTCTTGTGTGCAGTGCGGTATGCCCATAGCGCATCATCCAGGCGCTGGCTCCAATCCTTGCGCGACGGCCTCACAGTCTTTTCCAAGATGCGCTTGATCTCTCTGTTAGAAACTTCGGCCTGTCCATTTGTCTGCGGATGGTAAGCGGTGGACGTCTTGTGGCGCACCCCATAGTGCTTGAAAACTTGCGCCACAACCCTGTTGCAGAAGTGCGTCCCCTGGTCGCTGATAACTGCCTTAGGCACTCCGTACCTGCAAAATATGTTAGTTCTGAGAAAATCAGCGACAGTCTTACCATCATCCTTGCGCGTGGCCTTAGCTTCGACCCATTTGGATACGTAATCCACGGCCACCAGTATGTACTCGTAGCCGGCAGATGGGGGAAATGGACCCATGAAGTCGATTCCCCAAACATCGAACACTTCGTCCACCAGAATCGGGGTCTGCGGCATCTCGTTGCGCGCGGAGATTCCTCCAGTGCGCTGGCACCTGTCACACTTCCTGCAGTGGTCATAGGCATCTCTGAATAGGTGCGGCCAGTAGAATCCGCAGTCCAAGATCTTCCTGCTCGTGCGCTTGGGACCGAAATGTCCTCCACAGGCGTGCGCATGACAAAACATCAACACAGAATTAATCTCATGGTCAGGCACGCAACGTCTTAATATCCGATCTGGACCTATTCTAAGCATGTAAGGATCATCCCAAAGGTAATGCTTGGACTCATGTTTCAATCGCATGCACTGAGTTTTATTGAAATGAGGAGGGAACGTACCTGTGACCAGGTAATTTGCGATATGCGCATACCATGGTACCTTACCTGTTAGCGCCATCAGATGCTCGTCAGGGAATGTCTCCTTGATCTGCCCTGGCTCCTCATCCTTTAAGATCCTGCTCAGGTGATCAGCGACGGTATTTTCTGTGCCCTTCTTATCTTTGATCTCTAGGTCGAATTCCTGAAGCAGAAGTACCCAGCGCATCAGGCGCGGCTTGGTCTCTTTCTTGGACATGAGGTAGCGGATAGCTGCGTGGTCCGTGTAGATGATGACTCTGGCGCCTAGAACATATGCTCGGAACTTCTCCAACGCAAATACAATTGCCAGAAGCTCCTTCTCCGTGGTGGTGTGGTTCTTCTGCGCGGAGTCCAGTGTGCGCGATGCATAGTAGATGGCATGCGGCTTCTTGTCCTCGCGCTGCCCCAAGACTGCTCCTACTGCGTAGTCACTTGCGTCACACATCAGCTCGAATGGCAGGTTCCAGTCTGGTGCGCGCATCACTGGCGCACTGGTCAGCGCTTCTTTCAGCTTATCGAACGCCGCCCTGCACTCATCAGTAAAATCGAAGCACACGTCTTTTTGCAACAGGTTAGACAGGGGTATACAAATTTTAGAGAAATCCTTAATAAAACGCCTGTAAAACCCAGCATGCCCTAAGAACGATTTCACGTCGCGCACGTTGGTGGCATAAGGCAGATTAGAAATAATATCTATCTTAGCTTTGTCTACCTTAATACCCTCCTCTGAAATGATATGACCTAGTACTACTCCGTGCGTTACCATGAAATGACATTTTTCGTAATTTAGCACTAAGTTCTTAGAGATGCAGCGCGCTAAGACTTTATCTAGATGTGTTAAGCATGCATCAAAGGTACTCCCATATACAGTGAAATCATCCATGAACACTTCTATGCATATACCAATCATATCAGAGAAAATGCTCATGACAAGGCGTTGGAACGTACCTGGCGCGTTGCACAGCCCAAAAGACATACGCCGAAACGCAAATGTTCCGAAGGGGCATGTGAACGTGGTCTTCTCTTGATCCTCCGCAGCTATGGGTATCTGATTGTAACCTGAATATCCGTCCAAAAAACAAAAGTAAGGCTTACCTGCCAAGCGATCCAGCATCTGGTCCATGAAGGGTAGCGGGAAGTGGTCCTTGCGCGTTACAGCGTTCAGCTTCCTGTAGTCGATGCACATGCGCCAGCCAGTTTGTATGCGCTTGGGAACTAGCTCGCCCTGCGCAATCTCCTCCACTGTGATTCCTCCTTTCTTTGGCACAACGTGCACCGGGCTGACCCATTTGCTGTCTGAGATTGGGTAAATGACCCCTGCGTCAAGCAACTTCAGGACTTCCTTTTGCACTACCTCCATCATATTTGGGTTTAACCTGCGCTGAGCCTCCCTGGATGGTTTGGCACCATCTTCCAACAGAATTCGGTGCATGCACACGTCTGGGCTCACACCGCGCAGATCAGCAAGAGTCCATCCAATAGCGCGCTGGTTCCTGCGCAGCACCTGTTGTAAACGCGCCTCCTGCTCTTTTTCCAATCCCTTCTTGATGATCACTGGCAGGGTGTCCTCATCTCCCAAGAAAATGTACTTGAGGTGCTCCGGGAGTTGCTTCAGTTCGATCTTGGGTGCCTGTTCAATAGAGGGCAAGATTTTGTTAGCGGTGCAAATATGAACTATATCAAGTACCTGTGTGGGTGCTGGTTCAGCACTGCTTAGTTCCTCCTCTTGCTCCTCCAGCTCTGCCTGTGTCAGTAGCTCTGGTCCTATGGTTGCGCTCGCACACTGCGCTTCTGTGACTAAATCGTCAAAGTTGTCCATTGCGTGCACAGTAGCGTCCTCATGTGGGCGCTGCATCCCTTCGAAGATGTTGAAATGGATTTCTTCGCCATCTACCTCCATGGAGAGCGTGCCCCTCCACACGTCTATCTTCGTGCGCGCAGTCATCAGAAACGGTCTGCCTAGGAGGATCTGTGCACCGCTGGCGCTTGATTCACCCTCCATTTCGAGCACATAAAAGTCTGCTGGGAACACCAGCTCTCCTACTCGAACTAGGACATCTTCTATCATGCCTGCAGGTTGTTTGCACGATTTATCTGCTAGCTGAATTGTGAGACCTGCAGGTTTTAGTGGTCCAAGGCGCAAGGTCGCATAGAGAGAATATGGTAATAAATTGATTGATGCGCCTAAATCGATCATGCAGTTGCTTACCGTGGTTTTACCTAAGGTGCAAGGGATAGTGAATGTACCTGGATCTCGGCACTTAGGTGGTACCTTTTGTTGCACGATTGCTGAGGCCTGCGCATTTAGCATTACCTGTGCGCATTCGCCTGTCCTTCTTTTATTTGTGCACAGCTCTTTTAAAAACTTCGCATACCTGGGAATCTGTCGAATAGCTTCTATGAGAGGTATGTTGATTTCCACCTTGCTGAACAGCTCATATAGTTCCTTGTCCAGTGCTTCTTTTCTCGCCAGTGGTGCCTGCACAGGGAAAGGAGCAGGTATGTTAGTACAATTTTTGTCCTTGTTTGTCGAGTGAGACATACCTGGCGCTTTGCCCTGCTGGTTCGTGGTTGGCGCTTCTGATTGCGCCTCTGGCTCTGGTTGCGCACTCTGAGCTGCTGGATCTGGGACTTGCGCAACTGGCTGCGCGGGCGCCTGCGCGGTCTGCTCTGTTCCCACTGTGCGCCCCGTCCTCAGTGTTACTGCATTAACTCCTCCTTTAGGGTTCTGAATCACTTGCGAAGGCAGGTTGCCATCGCTCTTTTTCAGCTCATACACCGTGGTTGCAATTTGTGATAGATGCTTCTCTATGGATTCGAACCTCTTGTCATACTTTTCGTCATTCTTGCGCACTGTGTCTGCTAGCTGCCCCATGATATCTTCCAAGGATCGCTTTGGTTGCTGATTGTTCTGCGCTGGTTCGTCTGTGCGGCGATGCGGTGGATTGTAGGGTGCAGCTTGTTGCGTCTGCTGTGGCGCGCGCTGATCAGTGGGCTGCCTCTGGAAATTGTTCTCTTCTCTCCATCTGAATCCATTTGCAGCAAGCCCAAAGCGTGGCTGATTCTGCCTCTGCGGTCCTCTGTTGTCCCATCCTCCAAGGGCATTTACATCTCCAGTTTCTTCAAAAAGTGTTGGGCATTCGTCTGTCTTGTGCTCAGTGGACCTGCAGAATTCACATACCTTTGGCGCAACTGGTTGTGCGCTCTGCGCACTCATCAGCTTCTGTAGCATGGCCTTCATTTCTTTGATCTCAGCGCTTGCCTCTACCTGATGCACAGAACGATTACGACTACTTTCAAGTGTTAATTGATGTCTTACCTGCCCAGCAGAATCTTCTATCAGCTGCCATGCATCCTCCGGGTACATGTTGCAAATGTCCCCTCCTGCGCATGCATTCAGTAGTCAAAGCTCCATGGGCAGCAGTCCATTCAGAAAGTTCTCTATCAGCACATTCTGGGGAAGCCCGTGATTGTAGCAGTTGGCTTCCAGCTCCCTGAAACGCTCGTAGTATTCTGACAGAGACTCCCCTGCGCTCTGCCTTGGCACGGCCAATTCCCTTCTGAGCAGCGCAATCTTCGCTGCTGGATAAAATTTGTCTAAGAATTTCTTCTGCAGCTGCTCCCATGTGTGGATTGATCCTGCGGGTAGGCTCATCAGCCAGTGTTTGGCTGCATCGCTCAATGAAAATGGGAATGCCTTCATCTTCAGCGCTTCTTCGTTCTCCCCTTCGGTCTTCATGTTTTCGCAAATGACCAGGAACTCTCGCACATGCTTGACTGGATTTTCATTGTTCATCCCGTGGAACTTGGGCATGTGATGGATGAGTGAGCTCCTTAGCTCGAAGTGACCGCCTGGTGGAAGCACGATGCACCATGGCTGGTTAACAATGAGTGGGGCTGACATTTCGCGCACTGTTCTGCGTCGCGCGGCTTGTGGCACGGGCGGCGCATGATACACCTCAGCGGCCCTCCTTGCTTCAACCTCGCGCTGCACTTCCTCTCTGAATAGGGCTGCGCGGTTATGTGCCCTTGCTTCCTCTGGGGTTCTGTCTCCCAGGTTATCTCCAACCACACTGTTATCCTCCATGTCCTGATCCAAACTCAAGAAACAAAATTAAATGGCAACGAAGTTGTTGCGTCTGTCAGTGCGCAACTAGAATCTGCGCAGCGCAACTGTTTCAAGGTTGCGCAGGCTGATGTGATTGTGCGCTGTCAGAAACAACAACGAGAAAACAAAACAAAATGAAATAACTAGTTACTAAAATGAGAAATGTAAGCTAGCTAAAACTTAGCTGTGTTGCTCCCCGGCAACGGCGCCAAAATTTGATCGCGCGTCGTCGTGCGCGTCAAATATAATCCTTCCTCTCCCACTAGTACAGCGGTTAAGTAAGGGTCGATCTCCACAGGGAGCAAGCAGTGAGTCTTAGCCAGTAACCTACACTTAAGAAAACGGGGGTTGCGTGAGTGATTGGGGGTTTTGCGCGATGCGCGAGTAGCAGTGAATATCGTAACGCAGGAAATTGCACTAGACGTGCGCAAGCAGTAGAGATGAAGTACTATCTTTATGAGAAGTGCTGGGCAGACAATCCTCTATGAATGCATTCCTTATCATCGACTCTAAACATCTATAGCTTGGGTCCTACTTGGGTTAGTGTCCGGTAAAGGCTTCCTAACACGCGCGCATGTTCCGTTCAAAGTTCATGTGCTATTAATCCTAGAACTAGACTAAACAGCTGCGAATCCTATCACAGTAGCAACTGCTTACCCTAACTCGTTACTCCTAGTTGTCACGGTAAGTTTGCGGTTCAAGGCTTCCCCTACGCATGCAACTAGTTTAACAGGTGACAAGCAAGCAACACAAATAGGATTGTGGTTCAAGGCTTCCCCTACTTATGCAACTAACTGTCTCAGTACGCACAGAATTAATACAAATAAGTAAACTACGCATTAAGCTCAAGTCTCAAAGGTAATACATCATAGATTCATGCCCGACCAACACTAAGTGTTTAGCTAGACATGCTAGTGGTAAACATCATAAAATAGTAAATAACAACTACTGAATCCAAGAAAATGGTAGTAAACAGTGCGTGCAGTGTCTTCTCTCGGCTGGCGCAGTCGGCTGGCGCAAATCTCCTCAATAAGTCCGTGTGTTTTCCAGTTCTGCCGCGCAGTGCCTCCTTGCGTCCTCTGGTGCCTCTGGAACAACAGTCTTCTCGAACTCCCTGAAACCCTAGACTTACTTCCTTTATATAGGAGGTTCATCTTTCGGCAACTTCCAAATCTGGTCACTGGGACCTTGCGCCTGGCGCACGGCATTGGTTGGCGCAATCGGGTAGCGCACCTCTGCTGTCTTTCGCCATTTCTTCTTCTGTTTGCGCCGCTAGCTCCGCAGGCTGATCTTTTACTCCTAGAATGCTGCCTGTTAGCGCGTATCCGACTCAAGGACTCGTTCTGACCTGATATACAAAAACATTGGAAACGAGTAATCTTGCTCATGAAATATTACAAACAAGCACAGGGTTATGACCTAAATAATGTGTATAACTAGGATCTATCAAGGCCACTGCAGCAGAGGCAGTTTGGGCTGGCAGCAAATGGCTTCAGCTGGAGAAACGAGGGAGGATTTCAGCAGCCCCCAGTGTAGAACCAAGGGCAACCTCAAAATCAGAATCAAGGCCAGCCCTACCAGCCCCCATTCCAACAACAGGAGAGGTACAATAACCAGAATAAGCAGCCTCGAGCACTGGTAAGTCATGGGAAGAGGCGCTCTGGAGAATACCATGCAACGGAACCAGGCCAAGACTGATGGAGCAATAGCGGAGCTAACCAAGCAGATGTCGCAGCTAGCTTCCACAATGTATGAGATGAAGGGCGACACGGGCAAGCTGCCTTCCCAAACAATTCAGAAGGTGAGCGCAATGACCCTGAGGCATGGGAAGGTGATCCAGGTTGTAGAAGAGGCACCGAAGAAAACAGAATCAGAGGATCAAGCGCCCCAGGAGAACATTAGCCAGGCGCGCCAGAGCGTAATGTCTTCACCAAGCGCGCCCTTAATGTCTTCACCTGGCGCGGGTAAGTCTGTCTCAGATTTTGAATTTCGCCCTTCTGACCCTCCTTTGCCTTTTCCTATACAGGTCAAGACCCCTAAGAGGCAAGAGATAGATCAAAAAGTGTGGGACTTGTTCAGCAAGGTGGAAATCAACATCCCTTTATTGGAGGCCATCAAACAAATACCTCGCTATGCTAAGTTTCTCAAGGAATTGTGCACAAACCGTCGTCGATCATCACAGCTGGAAAAGGTAACCCTTAATGCTCATGTAGCCGCTGTTATTCAGAGATCATTGTCTAGGAAATGCGGAGACCTAGATAGATCGTGTAAGCAACCTGAGGGTATTATCGAAGATGTACTAGTACAGGTAGGGGAGCTTGTGTTTCCGGCAGACTTTTATGTCTTAAAAATGGATGGTGGAGACCTAGCCGACAGCGCACCAATACTGCTAGGACGCCCCTTTTTGAAGACCTCAAGAATGAAGATTGATTGCGATACCAGCATGCTAATCATGCGAGTCGAGGATGAGGTAGTAGAGTTTGACATCTTCAAAGCAATGAGGCATCCACCGGAGCACAACACGGTAAAATGCTATTGATGTCGTGGATGACATTGTGAGTGAAGTGAACCCATCCTGTGGAGATGATGGACTCGAGATTGCGCTGGAAAAATCTATCTTCGAACCGGATGAATCATACGAGCTGAGGGAGTTAGTGCAGGCAGCCCTCGGGCAATTAGAAGTATCACGCCCGCTGACACCGAGGTATGAAGCTAATCAGATCAGTTTATAGAAAACTAATCCCTTGCTGTCTTCTTTTGTGCAGGCCCCAATCATCGAGCTAAAACCATTACCGGAGCACTTGAAGTACGCCTTCTTGGGAAAGGATGACACATTACCGGTGATTATCAAAAAGGGGCTGGAGCTGGAGCAAGAGCACAGGCTTGTCAAGGTTTTGAAAAACAACCAGCAAGCAATTGGATGGACACTCGGCGACATTAGAGGAATCAGCCCCACAGTTTGCATGCATAGGATCTTGCTGGAAGAGGGAGCTAAACCGTCAAGAGAACCACAACGCCGACTCAACCCGATAATGATGGAAGTGGTAAGAAAAGAAATTCACAAATTATTAGACGCTAACATCATTTATCCTATTTCAGATAGCCCATGGGTGAGTCCAGTACATGTGGTCCCGAAGAAGACCGGCATAACAGTGTAAGAAAATGCTGCCGGCGAGATGGTGACCAAGCGAATTCAGAATGGGTGGAGGATGTGCATCGACTATAGGAAGCTGAATGCAGTCACTCGTAAGGATCACTTCCCCCTCCCTTTCATTGATCAAATGTTGGATAGGCTGGCAGGTAAGCCATTCTTCTGCATTCTTGATGGTTTTTCGGGATATAATCTGATCCCCATAGCTCCTGAGGATCAAGAGAAAACTACCTTTGCATGTCCTTTTGGTACATTTGCATTTAGGCGTATGTCATTTGGTTTATGCAATGCACCGGGAACCTTTTAAAGGTTGGTCACTAGTATTTTTTTCTGACATGTTAGGTAGTTTCATTGATGTGTTCATGGATGATTTCACTGTACATGTTGCACATTTGATGCGTGTTTAGAGAATTTGAACAAGGTGCTGGAGAGATGTGTGTCGATGAACCATGTTTTGAATTATGAGAAGTGTCATTTCATGGTCACACATGGTGTGGTACTAGGACATATAGTGTCGCAAGAGGGAATTCAGGTAGACAAAGCAAAGATAGACTTGATTTTTAGTCTTCCTTACCCTCTGAATGTGCGTGATGTTAAGTCTTTTCTTGGGCATGCGGGCTTCTATCGTCGTTTTATTGAAGATTTTTCTAAGAAGGCGCTGCCATTGACTAATCTCTTGCAAAAAGATGTTCCTTTTGAATTTTCAGAAAAATGCAAGGAGGCGTTTGATGAGCTTACACACGCATTGACTATCATCCAAGCACCCGATTGGACGCAACCCTTCGAAATCATGTGTGACGCGAGCGACTACGCCGTAGGGGTTGTCCTTGGACAAAGGAAGGAGCAAAAACCAATGGAGATCCACTACGCCTCAAGGACCTTAGACGTGGCGCAAAAGAATTACTCCACTACGGAGAAAGAGCTCCTGGCCGTAGTGTTTGCATTAGAAAAGTTTCGTCCCTATTTACTTGATGCTAAAGTCATTGTATTTTCAGATCATGCAGCGATTAGGTACCTAATGTCGAAGAAGGAGTCCAAACCTCGGTTGATAAGATGGATCTTACTACTCTAGGAGTTCGACGTGGAAATAAAAGACAAAAAGGGATGGAGAACACGGTGGCCGACCACTTGAGTAGGATTGTCACAAAGAAGGAGCCGATAGCCATCACGGAGACATTCCCCGACGAGCATCTCTACGCCGTGTAGGACAAAGCGCCATGGTACGCTCACATAGTGAATTACCTAGTAGGAGGTAAATTTCCCCCCTTCCTTCTCTAGACCTCAAAGATTGAAACTCAAGCATGATTCTCGATTTTATATATGAGATGATCCTTTTTTGTGGAAGATTGGGGCTGATCAAATACTTAGGAGACGTGTCCCGGATGATGATATACATTCTGTGCTTAGTTTCTGCCATGAGCATGCTTGTGGAGGCCATTTCAGACCTCGTAGGACCGCTAGGAAAATTCTGGATTGTGGTTTTTATTGGCCTCATGTGTTTAAGGATGCATATAACCATTGTAAACATTGCGATAGATGCCAGCGTGTAGGAAATATATCTGCTAGGAATGAGATGCCACAAATGCCGATAATTGCTGATGAAGTGTTTGATATTTGGGACATCGACTTTATGGGACCTTTCCCTTCATCTAATGGGTACCAATACATCTTGCTTGTTGTTGATTATGCATCTAAATGGGTAGAAGCGCGGGCCACGCGAAAGGATGATGGCAAAACAGTTGTGGATTTCTTGCGTACTAACATCTTTTGTAGGTACGGGGTTCCGAAGGCCGTAATAAGCGATCAAGGGTCTCACTTCTGTAACAAGTCTGTGGCTGCCGTTTTCAAACACTTTTGAGTGCATCACCGAGTTTCTACAGCGTACCATTCACAAACTAATGGGCAAGCAGAGATTTCTAACCGAGAGATAAAGCTGATTTTGGAGAAGATGGTTAAGCCATCTAGGAAAGAATGGTCCACACGACTAGATGAGGCATTGTGGGCGTATCGCACGGCCTACAAAACGCCTATCGGGACCTCTCCATTCAGACTTGTCTATGGAAAGGCGTGCCACCTGCCGGTCGAGGTAGAACATAAAGCATTTTGGGCTATTAAATAATGTAATTTCGAACTAACTTCTGTAGGCAAGGAGAGGATGCTTCAACTGAACGAACTTGAGGAGCTGCGCCTAGAGGCTTACGAGAGCCAAACAGACTACAAGGCGCGGACAAAGATGTATCACGACAAATTCATCCTGCGTCGTTCATTTGAAGAGGGACAAAAGGTACTACTTTATTCCTCAAGATTAAAACTAATGCCTGGGAAGTTGCGTTCGCGTTGGACAGGCCCATACACGGTGATACGAGTGCTCACTCATGGTGCACTTGAGCTGGAAAAAACGAGCACGGGGGAGAAGTTCATGGTGAATGGCCAAAGGGTGAAACACTACCACGGAGAGGTCATACCACCCGACGAGGAGCTCGAATTGGCTGAGCCGGTAAATGCTTAAGGATGAGAGGTACCGTCGAGCCAACGACGTTAAACAAGTGCGCTTTGCGGGAGGCAACCCGATTTTTATTTATTTTAATTTTTAGCGTACCTTAGTGAATACGGTGCCCCAAGGCAACATTATTTCCGCTCCGGGTTCATACATTAGCGTTGTTAATGTATGCTTGGGGCGCGCAACTTAATGTGTGCATGGGGAACTTAACTTGCTGAGTTAGGATAGTTTTCTTGTGCATTTCTTATTTGTTTCGTTTCTTTTGTTTTGAGTCTTGCATGACTACCCTTCCCGACGATCTTATTGTACCGTGAGGACACGGTTTGTTTCAAAAGTGTGGGGTGGGGGAGTTAGTATGTGTCAGCACGTTTACTTTTGTTAGCTTGCATTAGTAGTGGCTAGAGCACGTTTTTTTAAATTTTTTTGGTGTTGCGATGCTGCTGATTTCGTGCGACTATATGCTGCCAGTTTTATGCCATTATGTGCTATGATGAAGATGCTGATTTTATGAGATGATGTTTGATGGTATGAGGTTTTGATGTGTATGCTTTACATGATTTCTACAATTTTGTGATGCTAGTGACTTGATGTTATATGTTCCTTTGAGTTGAGATATTACAGGATGTGGAGTTGAAAGAAAATGTCCTAGAGGGACTTGGCAAACATTCGAAGGTTCAAGGGATTAGTCGCGTAGCGCGTTGAGTTTGCGGAGGTTGGCATTCCGAGTTATGAGGGGCGAGGCTTTCACTCTATCATTGCAGCGTTTATGCAATGGTGGGACAGGAAAACAACCCGTCCTATCTCTAGTCCTAGTAACCGGGAATGGGTGGGTAACCCCTATCTTGACTCGCGCTGAAAGGATAATTATGAGAAAGAGCGGGAAGCGCTTCATATGCTGTTATTCGAAGGCGATGATTGGAACGGTTCAAAAGAAAAAAAAAGGGGACAAGGAATTCACATTGGAGAGCAAAGCTCAAAATAAAAATTCAAACAGAATTAAAAAATAAAATCAGAAAAGCAATCACGTCGAGTGAAGTCTTCGGACCAAACAGAACAAGAAAGTTCAAAAGCTGTCTTCCAAAAGAAGAAGAATGAAAAAGTTGAGTTCCTCATCACTTGGATTTCTCACGTGCCAGAGAAAGCAAACTCAGCGTGTGCGCGTGACTATGACCTCGAGCTGAAGAATGGAGTCAGGAGTCTAAAGAGGGCTATCTCCCAGTCATCCATTGGCATTGCATCTCGACATCTCAGGTAACATGTATCATTGTAGTTTCTCGCTGATCTTTATTGAAGAACGAATGTGAGCATATGTTGATGAACTGATTAGTGAGGACATCGCAACTAAATTCAGTATTTAGTCATTGGCATATTAGAAGTGCTTTGAGTATTGCGAGTCTTGTCTTTATTCTTATTCGAGACGAACAAGTTTAAGTGTGGGGTAGTTTGATGGAGCGTATTTATACGATCCATTGAGTTATTTATTCCCATTATTTAGTTACATTTTGTGTGTGAAAGATTACTTCTTGGTAGTGTTTCACATCGCATGTGTATCAAGACCGCTTAGAACCTTATTGCGCATTTGGATGGATATACAGCAAATCTGGGCAGATTGACCTATCCGTAGTCGAGGGCTCACCGAGTGCATGATTCTGATCCGATTGAGGCGTGTTATACCTTGTTGGAAAGCTAACTCAAGGAGCTACAATTCTCTACTTTACGTCCAGACGAGATTCAAAGGTCTAAAGGGTCAAAAAAGTGAGTCTCTGACACCGCAGTGACTACCGCGCCGGAAGCACACTTTAGCAGAGTTAATGTCTTCTTAGAGCGTGTATTTAATGTCTTCATGGGGAGCGCTACTAATGTCTTCATCCGGAGGGGAATGCAATTGATGACGTCAGCATTGGCCCACAGCCCAAAATCAGATTTAGAAGTCTCTTCATCCTATAAATACAGACCTGTCACAACACAATTGAGCATCAATTTTTAAAGAGAATCTTCAGCACGAGAATCCAGAAGACGAATTCAGAGAAGCGGCCACTATTCACGGCCGGAATTACTATTCACTGCCGGAGTTACTGTTCACGCATATTACTATTCACCGCTACAGTATTATTCCTAAATTCAGTTTATTTCCATTTTTTTAGATGACTCGTAGTAGCTAAACCCTTAATTTCAGTTTGGGGATTTTGTGTTGCAACGTGCGGTTTGAGATATTTATGTTTCGTAATTCAACTCAGTAAATTCCTGTTCTTCGTTTGAATTGCATGCTCTGATTATCAAGTTAGCGTATCCTAGCGGTGAAACTGAGTTGATGTCTACTGCATGATATTGTATTGACTTCCCTATTAGCTAAGCCTAGCGGTGTAACATAATCGGTGTTGTTAATCGAGTAATCGTTAACCCTATTCGAGAACCTAGCGGTTGAGATTAAGTAGAACAGTAGAGTCGACAGTTGATAACAACAAACGTTATTCCTGCAACCCCCTTTTCATCGTGACAATTAATTAGTAGAACTTTATAGCTGATTGCTCTCTCGTGGGTTCGACCCTTCTTACCGCTTGCTGAGTGTTAACAGGAGATTATAAATATAAGTTTGGCGCACACAACGACGTGCCGTCATTTGGCCACGTCAAAATGTGGCCAAACTTTGATATCAGCCTGAAATTGTTAGCATCAACAGCAGCAAATATATCATTTAGAGTTTTGAAGTTCCCTGGCTACAACTTCCTCTTCAGTAGTCCACTTGTCTTCAGATTTCTTCCGGGCAACTCCTTTGTTGTCGACGGTCAGTGGGTGAGACCACTTTATATAACTTCCCTCCATGCCTTTTCGTCAATAGCCTTGAGAAAAGCCTTCACCCGAACTTTTCAGTAACCATAATTTCGTCCCTCGAGCAGTGGTGGTCGGCTGGTACTCTATCCTTCTTTCATGGCGGCCGTAGATGTAAGCAACGCACTCCCGGATCACACTCTGTATGTCGAGTGATAGGCTCTGATACCAATTGAAATTTACTGCGTTCTGCCGGTGAAGAGTTAAAGTGTATGTTGTAGCACTCTCTGTATCACTTTGCGGAATTTATTTCTCTGGCCGAACTTGAAAGACACCAATCAATTTGTTCACCCAGTTCGGCAATTGCCTTCGACTGGGGAGGAAAACTCCTGGTCCTCAAGGTTTCACTACTCACGGTTATAATACAAAGGATTTCAAAAACACAACCAACGCTTGTTTCAACCACTACATCTAACAAAGTCAAACCTTAGCTTAATCTGCTCGCAGCCTGATCCCACAGACTCGCTTTGTACCACCTACACATTTCCAAATAACATCTACAGATCTGACACACAGGCTTATCTAGCCCCCTGTAAACAGCCCAGTCGGCCCGAGGGCCCAATTTTCAGCCCGACGGCCCGTGGGCTCAAGGACCGACCCGCCCCACGCGTAGGCTCGAAAAATCCCAGCCCGATAAGGGCCGGACCGGACCGGGTTCTGGTCTAATATCGGAAGCCCGAATTAGCTCACGGCCCGGCCCGAACGAAGTCTAATAAATTGGTCCGACCAGAGAAAATAACCCTAAGTCTAAAAATTAATTTTTTAATCATCTAATCGTGAAACCCTAAAAGCTAAAGCTCAATCTCCTTAAAAAAATAGCAGTCGCCTCACTTCTCCCTCTTCTAGTCTTCCATCCGTCCACCACTCCACCTCCACTATGCACTGGCACAGTCCGTGCAACTGAATCCTCTTCCGTTCGTCCACCTCCAGCCGACACCGACTGCAAATGTGAAAGTCTCAAAAAGCTCGACACCATCTGGAAAAATATGATTATCCTTTTTAAGTTAATTTTAATATTTTTATTTTTTCGGACTGGCCCGGCTTGGCCTCATAAATGTGGGGCCCAAGGACGTATTTTATACTGGCCCGGCCCGAAAAATAATAACAGGCCAGTCTATTTTTGTTCGGGCCGGGCCAGGGTTAAATAATGTCAGGCCTACGGGCTGGCCCGGCCTGGCCCATTGCCGAGGCCTAGACTTATCCTATTCTATTACAATGTGTAGTAGATGAAATGATATAACAATCTCTGTAGCAAAATTATTTTAACTTCAGTCGACGACTCTTCCAGCACGCTCTGCCAAACAAACAGACTTCTACCGAGTTCTTCAGTCCAAAATTTATTAATCTGAACGAAATATTAATGGTGCAATGTTTAGTTTTAACATAAGAAGTCTGCCCAAAGTTCACATAATAGCCCATCTCCTAGAGCAAATAAAAACTTTCCCATCTCTTTGTTTACTGATCCGCGGTGCTGTGTCGGGAACCAGTTGTGATGACCGATGTGGTAAAGAAGAGAGTGCTTCGTTGAAAGTTCCGCAGAGGGGATTGTGAAATCAGTCCACTTCAACCGGGTTCCACCAGTTATTGTGCGGGCAATAAGATCATAATCTTCCTCCGATAGTTCACCTTCCTCAATCTCAATATTAAAATAATCATTAATGTGCGCAACAGAAATCTAAAGGGACTTACCTCAAGCCCTTAATACTCCCAGTGGGCACTGGACGGATCTCCAAACTATTAAGTTGGCAATAATTTCTCGAACCAGGCCTTTGTCGTACCTCCTGGCCAATGTCACTGTCCCATACATCTTTGTCTGATGTAGAATGGCAACCACAACTGGAGATGCGTACTTGGTGGGATTCATAAGTTTTTCAGGAGTTACCTTCCTCTTAGTTACCGCCTGCCACCGTTGAGCACACTTGGAGTCGGCAAACCAGAGACTAGCCACGCAGATACCAGGAGCAGCTGCTTTGGACTTCTTCTTGGCTATCACTAAGCTAGCCTGTGTCATCAGTATTTTTCTCTTCCTAGCAACTGGCTTCTTGGGGGCAGAAACAACTGGGACAGCTTCAGGCAATGGGTCGGACCCTGGGGATGTGCCTTCTAGAAGGAGGACACCTCCCTTTCTGCCCATTGTCTTCTTACTGGGAGGCTTAGTCGTTGGTTCCACGGTACTGAAAAGATCTTGAAGCGTGGGGGTAGGCTCTCTGGAGACAGGTTCAAAGAGGGGGCAGCGACAATAGTAGGCACTAGAGGAGACACTGATTGTGGAGCAACTTCATCAACAGAGGCTGGTACTGGATCTGATGGTGGAACAGCTTCAGCAGAGGGTGCTGGGATAGGTACATCCATGGGAGCCGGCACCGGGACTGAGTCAGGGACTGGAGATGCAGTCACCTCCGTGGTTGCAACAAGCTCAAAGGATGATACACCCGAGTCACTCTTGGCTGCCGTCTCGTGGGTCGGGCTAATGCGTTTGATGATAAACACATCATCGTCTGAGGATGAGTCAAATGTGTTAGTAGGTTTCGGACTCGATGGAGCTTGAGACCTAAGAATCTTGTGGGACATCCTGGTCCTTGGTCGTCGGGCGGCTAACTGGGACAGTGTCACATCATCGCCCATCGAGGTTGACGACACTGCGGGTCTTGAGGAGGCGGACTTGGTAGCTCATTGGGTTTTTCCTCCTCCTGTACGCACCATCTTGAAGATAACAGGGAACAATTTGGAGGTTTTCGATTTCTTGATTTCTAGGGTTAGGGAAGCACCGTGTGTAGACTGGCAGAGAGAATGAATATTATCCTTTTTGAGTGCAAATACAGGTATATCTGTTGCGGCCCAGTCTTGAGAGCTTGTTATTCATTGTATTCTTCCACGTGTCACCTCTCTGTTTAATGAGATTCTCGCTTAGAAAAATAATATTTGAATACCAGGGGTACCTCTTTGGTCACAGGCTTCTTCAATGTTGGGGGGCACATAGGTTCGGAGTGGACCGGTGAGTTTTGAAGAGGGAGCAATCCAACGCTTTGGTGAAGATATCAGCAACTTGTTATTCCGTTAAAATCTGGGCTAGGCTGATCACCTTCTTTTCGACCAGTTCTCGGATGAAATGACGACGAATGTCGATGGGTTTGGTCCGGAAGTGTTGTACTGGGTTCTTTGAGATGCTGATGGCACTCATGTTGTCGCAGAACACAGTCATAACCTCTTATTGGACACCTAGCTCGGACAACATCTGCTTCATCCATAGTAGTTGAGCACAGCAACTTCCTGCGCCGATATATTCTGCTTCAGCGGTAGATAGTGAGATGTTGTTCTGCTTCTTGTTGAACCAGGACACAAGATTGTTTCCTAGATAGAAACCACCCGAGGTACTCTTGCAGTCTTTAGCGCTCCCTGCCCAGTCTGCGTCGCTATATCCAATTAGGCAAGCACCTGTATCACGTGTGTACCATAGTCCAAATTTTGCAGTGCCGCTGATGTATCGGATGATCCTCTTCACATGGGCCATGTGCGACTCCTTGGAATTGGCCTGATATCTGGCACACACGCCTACAGAGTATGCGATATCTGGTCTGCTTGCAGTGAGGTAGAGCAAATTGCTGATCATGCTGCGGTATTGAGACTGGTCCACCGATTTCCCTACTTCATCTTTGGTGACCTTTACGTGAGTGGCTGCTGGAGTCCTCTTGTGGCTGGAATTCTCGAGACCGAACTTCTTGATTAAATTCTTGGCATACTTGCTTTGTGATATGAAGGTTCCAGCTGGCTTCTGCACCACTTGCAGTCCTAGAAAGTAGGACATCTCCCCGACCATGCTCATCTGAAACTCACTCTTTATCTGTCCAACAAATTGTTCCACTGTGAGGTTGATCCAAAGACTATATCATCTACGTAGATTTGGGCGATGATGATGGCCTTCGTGGTGCTTCGGACAAATAACGTTTTGTCTACTCCTCCCCTGGAATAGCCATGCTGGATCAAAAATTTTGTTTGCCTCTCGTACCACGCCCGTGGAGCTTGCTTGAGATCGTAGAGAGCCTTTTTGAGACGGTAGACATGATCTGGATGTGCTGAGTCTTCGAATCCCTTTGGCTGAGCTATGTACACTTCTTCAGCTAGGACTCCATTCAGGAAGGCACTTTTCACGTCCATTTGGTGGAGCTTGAACTGCATGTGATATGACAAAGCTACCAGTAATCGGATTACCTCCAGTCGAGCCACGAGAGCAAAGGTTTCGTCAAAGTCTATTCCTTTCGATTTGAGTGTATCCTTGAGCCACCAGCCTAGCCTTGTTCCGAGTGATATTCCCCCTCTCATCAGTCTTATTCTTGTGTACCCATTTGGTGCCGATGATGTTGACTTCATTTGGTCGAGGAACAAGATCCCAAACATTGTTTCTCTCAAATTCTCCGAGCTCTTCTTGCATGGCCAGAATCCAGTGTTCATCCTTCATTTCTTCTTTTATGTTCTTCGGCTCTACTGTGGATAAAAAGCAAGAGTGATTGATCATGTCGCGATAGTTAACTCTGGCAATCTTCCTAGTTTGCCGAACTTCCGCGGGATCCCAAATGACATTGTCGATCGGATGATTTGTCTGAATGCTGCTAGTCGACCGAGGACAAGCCTCCGGTTCGCCTTCCTCGAGTTGCTCCTCTTCTACTGATGCTTCTTCAATGTGTACAAGATCATCTGTTCGAACAGTTTCTGGGACACTGAGAGTTTCTGCCTCTGTTTGTCTTCGCAATATCTCCTCATCTTTGTCTTGATGTCTTGACAGGTTCATTCTATCATCTTCCACCACGACGTTTGTAGACTCCATCACTGTTCCAGTCCTTCTGTGGAACACCCTGTACGCCCTGCTGTTTGTGGAGTACCAAGGAACATACCTTCGTCACTTCTTGAGTCTAGTGTCTGTCTGTACTCGCGATCTGCCAGTATGTAGCATGTGCTCCCG
Organism: Umbilicus rupestris; assembly: GCA_963678935.1. Classification (NCBI taxonomy): domain Eukaryota; kingdom Viridiplantae; phylum Streptophyta; class Magnoliopsida; order Saxifragales; family Crassulaceae; genus Umbilicus; species Umbilicus rupestris. The sequence continues at coordinate 9,880,449 of OY787612.1, forward strand.
AACACATGGAAATGTCTGACTGAGAGTTTGTTTCTAGTCCACAGTTCATAGCTAGTCTTCTCCGGTCCTTCCTTAATAAACACTTGATTCAGGGTGTAGCACGCTGTACTCATGGCTTCCGTCCAGAACTTCAGTGGAGCATCACCCTGGTCATCTCTTGGAGGGTCCTGTTCTTTCTTTCCACGACTCCGTTCTGTTGAGGAATAATTAGAGAGGAGAACTGATGCTGGATTCCATGATTGAGACAGTAGTCCATCAGTTGCTCGTTGTCAAATTCTCAATGACCAAGAGCTTGGACTTGATGTCTCAATGATGCGGTACAAAATCCCTTCCTCCATCTTCGCATACAGTAAAATTTCGTACCTTTGCAGAGTCCAACAACCATGTAAAGAGTGGATCTCACTTCAATCCTTGTTTGCTCCCTACGACAGGTTCCATGTGATCACCTCGACCACTTGTTGGCTGGGCGATCATGGTTGCTCTGCTCGGTTGTTCAATCGGACCATAGAACTCGTCCCTTATGCCTTTATCTTGGTGGCCATTGTTTTGATCAGATTTTCATAATGTGGCTGGACAATGTAACTTTCTTGCACCACCACGGCCACAAGAAGAGGCTGCCCTGGTAAGGTTACCTCAAAATACTTCAATACAAACCATCCAATCGAGGTTAGTCCAAGGCATGGGATTTCTGTTTCAGGAATGGAGTTACTTGCGTGACAGCATTCGACCATGACTATGGCATGTTCACCACCTCTTCCCTCTGCTCGAAGCGGCAAACCCTGTCCATATTGCCATGCCCGGTTGTTTCATTTGATAGCTTGCAGACCAAGTCAGCCAAGACGGACAACCCCTCGTTCAATGCTTCCATTCATCTCATGCTGTTTCACTTCTTCCTTTGTTGGATTTCATTCACACTGCTCTTGATGAGGTACATCTGCTCTACCCAAGCTGGGATTGTCCCAGAACCTCCACTGTTGAGATGACGAAAGGTTTGTCAGGTAGCCGGCAAGAAGCTGATGGTTAACGTTTTGGTGCATCTGGGACTGGTTCACATTCAGTGACAAGCCTTGTAACTGAGACAGTATTGAATGATCAACTGATGCAAACATGTCGCCAACTCCCCGACTCTGGCAGCAAAAGGTTTACTTTGGAAAGGCTTCAAAGTCCATCTTTCTCGCGCTTAGTGTAACATTTCAATCGGCTGTTGGAAGCAGAAGAGCTGGACGGGTTATGCCACATTGATCCGCTCCTCGGAGAAGATAATCCTGTCGGAGTCACAGGAGGGGTTGAACTCATATCCAGTTGACCAGAAGCTGAATATGAACCGGATTGCAGAACCTGTAGGTAGATGCATGCAAAGGGCGAAGCTCTTCAGGTTTGTGAGCAAAGAAACAGACCCCATCCTTGCACAGCCAGGTGCGATATTGGGCTGGATGAAGCCAGCACTCAAAGATGCCATGAGCATACTCAAAGGTATCTCCCTGACAGCGAAACTCTGGGCAAGGAACACAGCTATAGTGATGCTTCCGTGGATCACGGCGCCTGGACAAAAGGGCACTCTGTCCAGTCATGAGAATATGCTCTAGAGCATGGCTTGATCTTAAATGTGCACATCCTGAATTCATCTGTACCAAAAATCCCGTTCTTAATATCAGGGAGGGAAATATCAACTCCATAATGTTAGAATATTCTGATTAATCTAATTGAGACCGAACGTGTAATCAGATAATTGTATGTGCTATCATTATGATAAGCTTAAATAAAGTGATCAAATCCTTTGGGAAGCTTATCAGGTATAATTTTAGTCGTGGAATATACTGTGTAGATACCGGGAGATAATTATGAAAATCTTTGAGAGACGGAATCCATGATTATCTCAATTATATCTTCTCGTGTAGAAGATATAAATATGGGTTATGGTCCCCGGTCTATCATATCGTTCTCCAGTTTCTTACTCTCAAAGGACTGATCCCAGAAACATACGATTAGACTGGAAGCACCAACCCAGGCTTTTGTGCTGCAGGTATTTTCAGTCAATGGATTCAGGTACGTTTTATTTTGTAGTAATCATATATGCTTAATTATTCTGTTATGGACGTGATCCTGTTAAATTCGTTTCCGCTGTATGATTATGATCCAGCAATTGGTATCAGTCGCCTCCCATATACAGTTAATTGAGCATAACAAGAATCTGTTTTTTGATTGTTAAAAGCTGAACAGAGTATGATTAGTTTTTTGTTCAGAAAGTTAAACAATTCGATCAGATACTGTAAAATCGAAATACAGATTAATGCATGAACATTGTTTATGAGTTCACTAGGTTCTGGGTTCCGAGTCAACTCAGTGAACCCTATGTCGCCTTCTTCTCCGTTCTCGGCTGAACCCTACGCGGCCGTCGTTCCGGTGGTTCCGTTTGCCACCCGTACGGTCTCCACCCCGATGTGTGCCCAGCTCTTCGATCCACCGCGAACTGAAAACCCCAATCGCGTGGATCCGACACCGCCTCACCTCGGTTCTACAGCACCCGCTTGCGTCGCGTGGTACAGCCTCGGTCGCTCGCCTCTGCTTCGCTTTCTCGATCTTGGTTGCTCGGAAATCCTCGTCGCTGCTGGAGAAGACTTTGCTGCAGCCACTTTCGGTTGAGGGAGCAATGGCGACGGGGGTAAAGAAGAGAGATGGAAGTGGAGTTCGTCTTCTTCGGGAGAGTCGGCGCATGGAAAGAAGAAAGTGCAAACTTAGGGTTTGCTTTTGGGCTGGCCCATGTTGGTCGGTCCAATTGTCTGGTCCGGCCAATTTTCTGATTCGGTTCGGTCCAATTTTTGCTGCGGTTCAATTTTCGGTTCAGTCCCATTCGATTTAAAGTTCAGTTCGGTTCAATTTTCAGTTTGGTTCAATTCTGATTTTGGATCAAAATTTGAATGTTGGTTCAATCAGTTTTCTGATTTGGTCTATGGTTTAATTTTAATCATAATTTTGGGAACCAACATCATTAAATATTTAATTGCAAGATTGACATTCAATTTTAAACTAACAATCTAAAATATTTCAATTGAAACGGAAATATACGTACACCTAAGTGGCATATCCGCGTAGATTGACTTATTTGATTTGTTAGGATGGATGTATATAGTTCATATAGATATCTAATTAGCCCTAAGGTAAATTAATATTCAATATGTCTGCACACATATCTGTGGTGATAAACATGTGACGTTTCTTATGCATCTTGGTGTGAATAATAAATACATCCTAAGATGATTTATTATTTGACACATACTCTCGTCAATGTTTTGATCACTACAACAAGATATTCACTCACAGTTAATACCACTATCCTAAGACTTGCTATTAATGTTGTGGCCGGTATCTTGGAATGTCAAAATCTTCTTTTAAATATTTGTGATATATACATTTTTATGTATACTTTGAGCCTAAACTTATTCAAATTCTTTTGTTCTCTAATTCAGCTTACATGTCAATGTCTTTCGCTATTACCAACATAAACAATACTCCTGAGAATAAGAAGGGCAAGTTTCTCAATTTGGTATGTTCTGAAGTTAATTTAGCTTCGGTACCTAGAAACACATGGTGGATAGACTCTGGTGCTACCACTCATATATGTATTTCTATGCAGGGTTGCCTGAACCACTGAAAGCCAAATGATGCTGAAAGACGCATCTATGTTGAAAATGGCGAGTCGGTGCAAGTAGAGGCAATTGGTCAATTTAGATTATTATTGACATCTGGTCAATTCTTAGATTTAGTGAATACATTTGTAGTTCGTCGGAACTTAATTTCGATTTCCGTATTGGACAAATTCGGTTATTCTTGTTCATTCGGAAACAATCAGTTTCAGCTATCCATTAACTCTAGAATTGTGGGAACCGGTGCATTAAATGTCTTTGATATTCTATACTCGTTGGATGTTGTTCCATCGTATTCTGAGACCCTGCACGTGGAAACACGCGGTACGAAGCGTAAATTGACTAATTCGGCTTCATTGTGGCACAAGCGTTTGGGTCATATCTCGAGATCTCGGATTCAGCGTCTTGTGTCTGATGGCATTTTGGAGTCACTCGACTTTTCTGATATGGATACTTGCATTGAGTGCATAAAGGGAAAACAGACCAAAGTTAAGAAAATAGGTGCCAACAGAACTTCTGGCGTCTTGGAACTGATTCATACGGATATATGTGGGCCGTTCCCTACTGCTTCCTAGAATGGTCAACGGTACTTTATCAGTTTCATAGATGATTACTCACGTTATGGATACCTATTTCTTATACATGAGAATCACAGTCTTTGGATGTGTTCAAAGCCTTTAAGGCTGAGGTTGAGTTGCAACTCAACAAGAAAATTAAGAGCGTCAGATCAGACCGTGGTGGTGAGTACTATGGTAGATATGATGGCTCAGGAGCACAGCGTCCAGGACCGTTCGCTTTGTACCTAGAGGAATGCGGGATCGTACCTCAGTACACCATGCCAGGTTCACCTAGCATGAACGGTGTAGTTGAAAGACGAAACCGGACACTTAAGGATATGGTAAGAAGCATGATTAGTCATTCTTCGTTACCAGAGAGCCTTTGGGGTGAAGCAATTAAGACAGCAGCATATCTCCTTAACCGTGTGCCAACTAAAGCGGCTGCTAAAACACCTATTGAGCTTTGGTGTAGGCGTAAGCCCACCCTAAAGCATTTGCATGTTTGGGGTTATCCAGCTGAGGCGAGGCCTTATAGGCCTCATGAAGGAAAATTGGACTCCAAGACGGTTAGCAGCTACTTTATTGGCTATGTGGAGCGATCGAGGGGTTTTAAATTTTTTATGATCCTACTTCCAGAAATATTTTTGAGAGAGGAAATGCAAAAATTTTTGAGGATGTTGAGCTTGGGGGGAGAATTTTGGTCAGGAACATTGTCTTTGAGGAAGAGAGATCAACTACTGCTTTTGATAATGATCAGGTTTCTTTACCCATCATTGATCAAGAAGTGGACTTCGATCATCAACCTACTCGCAATGTTGTTCAAACCCCAGTTATGGATCAGGACAATGTTTCTGATGTTCAAACTCAACAACCTCAAGAGACAGTGCCACTTCGTAGATCCATTAGAGAGAGGAGAAAATGGATTCCGGATGATTATATCGTATATCTCTTGGAACATGGGGAAAATGGATTGTTGGAAGATGATCCAATCAACTTCCAGCAAGCCATGGATAGTTCAAACTCTCAGAAATGGATTGATGCGATGAATGAGGAGTATAAGTTTATGCAAGACAATGGAGTTTGGGAACTTGTCCTATTACCGGACCATGCGAGACCCATTGGTTGTAAATGGATATTTAAAACCAAGAGGGACTCTAATGGTAATGTGGAAAGATTCAAAGCTCGTCTTGTGGCTAAAGGCTTTACTCATAAGGAAAAGATTGACTTTAAAGAGACCTTCTCCCCTGTTTCTTCGAATGACTCTTTTAGGACAATCCTGGCACTGGTTGCACACTTTGATCTTGAGCTGCATCAGATGGATGTTAAGACAGCGTTTCTCAATGGTGACATTGACGAAACGATTTATATGGTACAGCCAGAACACTTTGTGTTTGAGGATGCAAAGAATATGGTTTGTAAGTTGAGGAAATTCATCTATGGGCTCAAGCAAGCTTCTCGTCAGTGGTACTTTAAGTTTCATCAGATTGTTGTCTCATATGGCTTTGAGGCAAATCCGATGGATGAGTGTGTGTACCACAAGTTCAGTGGGAGTAGGCATATTTTCTTGGTTCTATGTGTCGATGACATACTGCTGGCTACTAATGATATGAGGACTTTGCGCGACACTAAGGAATTTCTATCAAAGCATTTTGAGATGAAAGACCTTGGTGATGCATCCTTTGTTTTGGGAATCCAGATACTTCGAGACCGTTCGAAGGGTATCTTGGGATTATCACAAAGGAATTACATTGAGAAAGTCCTCGTAAGATTCGGCATGCAGAACTGTAGACCATTGGACACCCTTGTCGCTAAGGGAGACAAGTTTAGTCTCGATCAGTGCCCTAAGACTACTCTAGAAATTCAGGAGATGCAGCAGCTTCCGTACGCTTCGGCTGTAGGAAGTTTGATGTATGCTCAGGTGTGTACGCGTCCAGATATCGCGTACATTGTTGGTATGTTGGGAAGATATCTGACTAACCCGGGAGTGGATCATTGGAGAGCAGTCAAGCGGGTTATGAGGTATTTACAGGGAACAAAAGAATATAGGCTCACGTATAAGAGATCGGATCATGTTGAGATCATTGGGTACTCCGACTCTGATTTTGCTGGATGCCAAGATAGTAGACGATCCACGTCAGGCTATATCTATCTGTTAGCTGGGGGAGCCATTTCCTGGAGGTCTGTCAAACAGACGCTCGTTGCTCCATCGACTACGGCAGCAGAATTTGTAGCTTGTTTTGAGGCATCAAATCATGGCGTATGGCTACGAAACTTTGTCACTGGACTGCGCATTTTATGTGATATTGAAAGACCACTAAATTTATACTGTGACAATAAATCAGCAGTGATGTACGCCAATAACAACAGGAGCACTACGAAATCAAAGCATGTTGATATCAAGTTCCTGGTTGTGAAGGAAAAGCTACAGAGTGGACAGATATCCATAGAGCATAGTGGAACAAACTTCATGATAGCGGATCCGCTTACGAAAGCATTGACACCAAAGGTCTTTCATGAGCATGTTGCTCACATGGGTGTAATGTTGTTTGAGGATATTCATGATTAGTGGGAGTTTATAATTTTGTGATGCTCTATGAAATGGATAGATTTTTTTATCTATACATTTTGAATTATGTTCTACAGAAATTATGTTTACATGGTACACTCTGTATGATTATGTTGCTCTCACTTTTGAGGAGACCTGTTGGAAATAGACATGTGCATATCACATTTCATGTTATTTCCATGCTACGCACCACGATGAATCCATGTCATTTAGCTATGTTGGCATACGTGACAAGCACGGTCGAGTAACGATGATGATTACGAAGGCCGCCTTGATCCTATGTTTGCATTGTTAATGGACCGGATAGTTTATGATATACCTGTTCTGGAATGATAGCAATTTTGTGCACACTTATGTTTATACATTTATTTGGTTACACATGCGGTCCAGTGGGAGATTGTTAGAATATTCTGATTAATCTAATTGAGACCGAACGTGTAATCAGATAATTGTATGTGCTATCATTATGATAAGCTTAAATAAAGTGATCAAATCTTTTGGGAAGCTTATCAGGTATAATTTTAGTCATGGAATATACTGTGTAGATACCGGGAGATAATTATGAAAATCTTTGAGAGACGGAATCCATGATTATCTCAATTATATCTTTTCGTGTAGAAGATATAAATATGGTATCGTTCTCCAGTTTTTTACTCTCAAAGGACTGATCCCAGAGACATACGATTAGACTGGAACCACCAACCCAGGCTTTTGTGCTGCAGGTATTTTCAGTCAATGAATTCAGGTACGTTTTATTTTATAGTAATCATATAAGCTTATTATTCTGTTATGGACGTGATCCTGTTAAATTCGTTTCCGCTGTATGATTATGATCCAGCATATAATCTCTCTTCAGCTCAGTTATTGAAAGACCCATCTGCTGCTGCTCATCAATCAATTCTTGATCAAATGGATCAGACGCAAGATCAGCCCCACCGTATTCAGGCTGCACAGGCCAAATTACAATCAGCTAAAGCATCAATCAAGCGTTTAATAACCAGAGAAGCAGAAGTTGCACCACCAGCAATAGCACAATGGAGGGCAGTGGCTCCATCCGAACCACATATCCTATTCACATCTGGGCAGTGTTTCTCAAGAATATAACTCAACACATCTACACTTCCAAACATGGCGGCAACACATCTCCTCAAGTCCCATTTTCTTCTTTCCTATTCTCATGCCATACCAGCAACCAACCTCAACCCTCCTCCACGACTCTTCTGAATCCCACAAGCAGCCAATTCAAGCAACATATCGCAAAGTCTTCTGAAATCCCTCCGTCACAATAAAAACCCAAACATAATACGATCAAGTTTATTCCAGAAAAGCTCAAATATCAAATCTTTCCAACAATACACAAAACATCATCAACTCAGATATTTTTTATCAAATCACACTCAAAAGCCATAAAGTAGCAAATTCCCAACATACCTAACCTAACTCTAAATTGTTTGTTTTCCACCAAAATGTAAAAGAAAAGGTCTCATATCCCACCCAAAACAAATACAACAACAGTATCAAACTCAACAACAGTAAACGAAGGAGACATCTATCAATTGACCGAGATAGCGCAAGACTTTTCATGGAGTCAACAACCTACCCTTTCAAATGTGGGCGGAGGTCAAAGATGGGCTTGGTATAAAGAGGTTGGGGTCGTGGAAAGATAAGATGAGAAAGCCCATTTGAACAAAAGAGCCAATACCATTTGATGGAGTGGAGGCTTGGTTGAAGAAGATAAATATATGTGACCAGGAAGGATTGAGACGATTATCAATGGTTCCACATGACCAGCTAATTGGAGGAAATAAGAAGACTTGTATAACAATGTTGTAAAGGGCCTGTAACCACCAAAGAGTCATAACATAACCACATCATTCAGATTAATCCCAACCATAGCCTCGCCCAGGCCACATTAGGATCACTGTAATGAGTCACAGCCTGAACAATGGCCCTAGCCCTCCTGGCAGGCTCACCGCTCTTGAACACGCCACTCCCCACAAACACACCATCACACCCCAGCTGCATCATCAGCAGGTGTAGCCACACCACCAGCCGCAAACTGCACCACAGGAAGCCTCCCCAGCTGCTTCGACTGCATCACTAGATCATAAGGCGCAGCTATGTTCTTAGCAAAACTGAAAACCTCGTCATCATCCAAGTTCCTCAAACCCTAATCTCACCCATCACAGACCTCACATGCCTCACAGCCTCGATGATGTTCCCAGTCCCAGCCTCGCCCTTGGTCCTTATCATCGACGCACCTTCACGAATCCTCCTCAGCGCCTCCCCCAAATTACGACACCCGCACACAAACGGGACGCGGAAATTGTGCTTGTTGATCATCAGCCAAACTCAACACCTGGCTCTCATCAACATAGTCGATCCCAATCGCTTCAAGAATCTGAGCTTCCACGAAATGCCCAATCCTCGCTTGCGCCATCACCGGAATAGTCACAGCTTGCTTTATCTCCTTAATCAACTGCGGATCGCTCATCCTAGCAACCCCGCCCTGCGCGCGGATGTCAGCCGGCACACGTTCCAGAGCCATGACAGCGGATGCGCCGGCCTCCTCAGCGATGCGGGCTTGCTCCGCATTGACCACGTCCATAATAACCCCACCGCGGAGCATCTGGGCTAGACCGACTTTGACGGAGAAATGGGATTGCTTGGTGGCGGTGACTTCGGTGAGAGCACCGTTTTCCGTAGACGGTTACAACGCCGGTGCCTGACATGGTTGGTTGAGACGGAAACCCTAATGGGGTTGGGATCGGTGGAAGAGATGAGGAATGAAGGGGAAAGGGGGGAGGGGTTTTTATAGTGTAAATCCGTGGCTTGGATTTTCCACATCTCCATTCTCTTTTTTTATTGAAATGGAAAAACATCCACAAGAATTGAAGATCTGGATTGTACGAATTCAGATTCTAAAGACTAAAATGTTTTAGTACAAGGCACTTTGAATCAAAAATGATTCTGAACAACTGGGACACGCAGCTAGGAAGGAATTACAGCACACTGCTCAAACTGTGAATATCATCCTCACTTTCTTCATCTTTCTGCGGCATATCGGGCACTGCCCGTCTTCTTCCGCGATCCTGCAAATCATCATCAGGTTTTAGTGTTTCTGTACAAGGAAGATGAAGAAGTTTCAGATTACAAAGTTGCGACTAGCTACCTTGATCCGCAAGCAAAACAGGCCGCACAGTGACCGCAGGGAAGGAAAAAGCAGTCTCTTGGTGCATCGCAACAAATGACACACAGGCGGCGGGGAGGATGGCTTTCTCCACCGTTCCCTTGGTTCGCGTCCAGTGAATTTCCCACTACAAGCCATTCTTCTGGGTCTTCTTCACCTTGCGAGACAGAATCGTAAGATGAACCCCAACTCGAGAGGTCGTCATCTTTGTGCAGAAGAGGATCACGCTCAGAACCCTCCGCTGCTGCCTGCCCTCCGGCCACATTGTTGTTGTTGTTTCCTTGGAACATGTTACAAACTCTGAAGGTGAATAGCAGGAAAACTGTCAACATACCTACGAACGATGGTGAGATAAGCCGTGTCAAGTCATTTTGACATCTGATGTTATACATAGCTGGGATGTTCGATAGACATGAAGAAAAAAGAGTAACCAGATCCGGATAAATAGACAAGCCATCGAGGTCCATATGACTGTTTGAAGTACCAGTTTCCATCAGGTATACCCTGAAAAATCAAATGAAGATTCCAATCAGTCAAGCTTGCAAATCCCAATCTTCATGTCTGGAAAATGACTTAGTACTGAAATCCATACCTCTTCTGGACCTGGACAAGTTAGAACAGCTGCATTTGTCCCAAAAAGAGAAAGTGCGACGCTACAGGCACTATTACTCAGGTAGCATTTGTGGTATGCTGTGGATGTATTATAGACGAGGGTTTTCAATTCAAACTTCAGGTGAACCTGGATAGGAGGAAAGCATTCACTGAGGCTCAAAGATCAACAATGCAAGTCTTGTTTGTGCACTTTGAAAAACTGGAAAATACCTCCACGGCGTCAGAATTAAGATTCCCAACAGCGATGTAATAGTTGGAGGAGTGTGGAATTTCATGAGTGATCTTTCCATTTCCTGGAAGGAAAAAAGATGGAGTTATGAGAGCAGCATAAAAAGAAAAAGGATAAAAAGATTTACGATTGCAGTGCTACCATGAATAATATTCCAAGACAATGTTGTATTCGGATATGATGGGTCTTCGATCCACTCAACAAGGCTTTCAACACCTGCAAGCCAAGGTGGTACGATGAGGAGGGAGGGAGGGAACGAGTAATGTAAAGATTATTCACATGAAAAATTACCTCGAGCAATTACAAGGGACAAAGGAGAGGAAGGTGGATTTTTCACATTGTAGTAGATTTCTACCTTAGACCCTTTGTTCAGGAAGTATAACCATTCCTGCATCAAACAATGCACTTCATTTACTATTCCATTGTATCAATGCAAATGACACAAATAACCCACCTTGTGATAATCAGCTTCTATGCTGACATTATGCTCCTCTGACCACTTCTTTTCAACATCCAAGGAAGGCGTATCCTCAAAACTGTACAGCAGTGGTCCCGACGCTGAAGAATCTAATTCCTGAACCTGGTAATGGTAATGGTAATGGTAATGGTAACCAAAGACGAACACACATATAAAACTCTGATGAAAACTTGGATCTCATCACCTACCTTAATCGACTGCACCAAGAAAGGGCTAACTTGAATGATGCGTGAGCCGTTGGGGCCTAGAGTTATTGTTGTGGCTCCATAGAAACCTAGTATCAGTGTCATTGATGCTGCCATTAAAATCACACCGAACCAGTCAATCATCAAATTGGATACCTCAAACCCAACCTAGCAAATGAATAAAACTCCTTTCAACAGATAAAATCATTGACTAACCGAAGAACCAGAAGGTGAGCAGAATGACGAGGCACGACCACAAATCCTCGCGAGCATCAGAAGGCGAAGACACATCTCCGATCAGACGATAAGACAGCACAGACCGGTTCCTCCTCGTGCGGCGAGGCTCCTCCTCATTCCGACCTCGCTCTTCCTCCGCGTTAACTTCAGCAGAAGTCGATGACGAAGCAGCACCGTCTGTCGTCACATCGATTGGATTCCAAGTATTCTGGACCTGTTCCCGAGCAGATTCCGAATCCATTCTGCCAAATTGAAATCACAATCTAAGACAGAACTGAGGCGATCGAAGCAATGGTAAGCTGAAATCGAATACCTTGGTGATGGATGCAGCAGCTTGAAGTTGACATTGTTGGAACGAAGAGCAGGCTGTGGTAGTGAAAGCAGCAACGAAGAGCCACCAAGCAGTCCACGGCTTCAAGTCCCATTCAGCCATGACTGGTAGCTGAGAGTTCGGATGACGTCATCATTGGTAAGCGGGAGGAGGGAAGCCCGTTTCGTGTTTGTCGGCGTGGCGTGTTCTGATTGGCTGAAATAACGAGGCTATGGATTGACTTTTGTCGTTTGGTGCGAAAATGTTGGGACTTATAGAACTGAGAGCTTACTTGCTTTCCTGATCGGGACATCAATGGCGAGAATGAGAAGGGTTTTAGAGTCACTTGCGGTGCTGGCTGTGATTGGATCTTTGGGTCTCTCCGAGGTATGATTCTCAGTTTTACATCTTGAGTTTTATGGTCTACTGTTGCGTCTCTGTATGAGTAATAAAAGTAGTGCAGCTTGTATTTGATCTGTGGATTAGTTTTATGAAGTAAGTTTGTTGATATATTAGGAACTGAAGTGTTGTGGAAATTATAGTTTTGAGATTCTGTATGAACTGAAAATCTGAGATCTGGTGAATTTGATTTCAGGCTAAAGGTTTGAAGAATGTGACTCGCAAGGTTTTCTTTGATGTAGAGATTGATGGAAACCCAGCCGGTATGTTTGTAAAGGCTGGCTTGGCCAATTTTATTTACTTTTACCTAGTTTCTTTAGTAATAGCTTAGAAGCATATCCAAGACTTGGCATTGAAGTGTAATGTGTTTTGCAGGCCGTATTGTGATGGGTCTTTTCGGAAAGACGGTGCCCAAAACAGCAGAGAATTTCAGAGCTCTGTGCACTGGTAGAATCATCCTTTTGTTTAGTTGATTTGCTGTCAGCTATATTATCAATTACACCACAAGATAATGAATATATTTACAGGGGAAAAGGGCATTGGCAAAAGTGGGAAGCCTCTCCATTATAAGGGTAGTAATTTCCACAGAATAATCCCTAGATTTATGGTTCAAGGTGGAGACTTCACCCTTGGCGATGGAAATGGTGGAGAATCAATTTATGGTTATGAGTTTGAAGATGAGAATTTTAAGATCAAACATACTGGACCAGGTAAATTGGTTTCTTATAGTTATTGATATACCAGTGCAAGAGTTTTAACGTTTTATCCTGTGGTCAGGACTCCTCTCAATGGCAAATGCTGGCCCTGACACCAACGGGTCGCAGTTCTTTATCACACTCGTCAAAACTAGCTGGTAAGTGTTCACTATCTATTACTAGCATATTTATTGAATTGCTAAGAATGCATCAGTCAGTCCTACCTATGCCCAAATTTTCTGCTGGGCAGTGTTTTCTTCTCAAGTAGATGAATCTTTCTAAATGCTGGCTATACCTGACTGAAATTATGACAGGCTGGATGGGAAGTATGTCGTGTTTGGAAAGGTGCTTTCAGGAATGGATGCTGTGTACAAGATCGAGGCTCAAGGCAGCAAGGACGGCATCCCCAAGCGCAAGGTTGTGATTGCGGACAGCGGGGAACTTCCTCTGTGATTACAGTGAAGACTAATATTTCCTCCCGCAGTTTTTAAGGTTTGGAAACAACTTCCAATGATTAGAAGTTTCTTTTTTTTTTTAGTTCCAGGAGGTTTTTTCATCACATCTTCACCTTCTAGACCAGAATGCTCATGTTAGATTTTTTGTGCATAATACTCTGTAACCAGCACATGTTAGTGTGTTGAGTTCCGAAGGAAGAAACCCAGCAAGAGAAACCTTAATCATCATTCTGCGAAAACCTGCAAGATCTGATTGCCTGGTAAATTTTATTCCTTAAAAAGCATAACTTTTGAGCAAGTGAATCTTGTCACTAGCCTTGCCTGTTTCATAATATACACAAGCTGATGATGCAAGGTCAAATAATCTTACGATCTAATGGAGGCAACTGTCCCTAATTTTACAACTCAATCCTACTAAATTAGCAAGAAGAATTTAATAAAATTATTGCGCCAAGTGCTTATTGCTGGCTGCCGATAATGACAATGTGAAGTTGAAAGAATTGACCCATTTTCTATCCTAGAATGTGTCTTGTGTGGTTACTCAGATTCACTATCAGAGTCAACAAAGCTGAAGTTCCTTTGTCCATCGAGTCTTATAAGGACAGTTCCAGAATTCTCTTCGGTCCAGTGAATGTTTTCCCGCTCCAAAAGTTTGATGACCTGTGTGTCTTAAAATTATATAATACCACGCACAAGAAATCTATACGATAATAATGAATCTAACACTATAGACATACCGACTGTTTGATTTTAGACTTTCCTAAACCATGTGACCCACTTCCTGTGATAACTCTGATACTCTGAATAGCTAATAGTAAAGACAAACGCAAAATGGGTCAGAAATCAGAATAAGATGACTGTTAAATGAATTAAGAGCGAGCAATCAAAGCATCAGATGCTTACAGCATGCATATGATCCGAAAAGGAGGTGAAGTTTCAAAAGCTTCATTGCCTGTTTGACATGTTGCCCATGCAAATCAATCGTTATGATATTCCCAGCATTCTTATTCCTGTAACAATGGAAGAGTAAATATTATTTATCAACATTTTACTGGCCTGGAAAGACAGAATTACAAATCTTTCAAATTTTATGCTGAATACAAACCTAGCTTTGAATATTTGCTGGCTTGCTTTTTCATCTTCTGTTCGAGCTATTTTTGTCTGCAACTTCCCCTGCCATAATAAAAAAAGATCCCAAGAAACTCTCATAAGATTATCCAAAAAAGGCATTACGAAAATTATCTCCAGCTGATGTGTAGTTGGTCAATTGAAGCACACACTAAAAGCATCATTAAAAGGAGAGCCAAGAATTAAATACGTCATTTCCATGGTATTAACTTGTGGAGCAGTAGTTACATGTAGAAAAAACATTTAGAGGAGGAATTTAAGCATATCGTTTATAAAGCCAATCTGTTGAGATAGTTCAACTGTGCAACAGATAAATAATATAATAAATCAGACCTGATCAGAGAGATATGCTGCATAAGATCTCTCTCCAGTTGAGTATGCTGAAGCAGCCTGCAGTACAAAGGCTAGTAGCTTAAAAAGTAAATTAAAATAAAAACAGAAACACACATACAGTATTTCATATAAGGTTCTAAGGCTACGATGATGATGACGACACTGAATGCGAGTAAATACAAATCTGTTTATGGGTCTTTATTGGGGTCAAACATAACACCAAATTGGTACCTTTTGGTAGTAGGATCTGGTTGACTCCCAATGTTGTGAGGCAGATTTACGGAAAAACTGATATTCATCTCCCTTGGCTGCAAGAGAAGATAAGTTAAAAACAATGCTAGGAACCTTTATGATCTAAAGACTAACAATTCAGTAAAACATACCAGGTTCTTTCGACTGAACTTCAGAAGGCTCAGATAGTTTCCCAATAGACTCTAACTTTTTCACAACATTACGCCAATTCATAGTATGTGGATCACGGTCAGGGCTCTTAGGCACTTTAAACAAGGACTCCAATACTGCTTGTGGTAACTCCAGCTCTGTGCTTCTTTCTCTAGAAGGGAAATTTGAATAAGGCGAAGCAAGAACACCAAAATAACTCCTATAAGAAAATGCAAAATGAGAGAACAGAGTTTAGAGTGCAGAGATGATTAACTAAAACAACAAAAGGATAATTCAGGTACCAAAAACATGAGAGAAACAGTGAAACGGAGATATATAACTCGTGTCTTGAACTGTACAAGTAGGGATATCTGGAGAAACGAAACTATACGCAGATAACAAGTCAAATCCACAAAAGAATTAACGTGTTATGATACTCATCAATTATTCGCAAGATACAAACACATTATTGGAGGGTTTGTCACGGATTCTTCTCAGTTAGAACACAATGCAAAAAGTCCAACAACCACAACTTTAATTTACAGCTTCACAAAAGAAGAACAACGACAATCACAGTGATATACCTATTGGTGTAATTATCTTCCTTTTCTGATGATTGGGATGTAGAGTCTGATGCTATACCTGTAAACTGCAAGATATAACTAGCACTTCAAAACACATTTCTAATCTATGTTCCAGTTGTTAAAATGACATATTGAAAAGACTAAGCTCACCCCATTGACGACAAGATGGGTATATATTTTATCAGGAACTAACAACGCAATGTGGTCTAATGGATATGAAGATAAACTTACAAATTCATCATTAACCACTGAGTGATTTGAAATACTAGGGTAAGGTTGTTCGCATAAGGAACCACACATGCGAAGCAGCGCATCCAATGCCTAAAAATCAAAGACATTTAGGTAACAAGTGTATGTAGTCTAAATACAACATAGCTCAAGACCATCTATCTTAGCCATATATTCTTGATAATAGCTAATTGCAGATAAAATGAGCTCAAAAGACAATATCATTTCTAAAAAGCTTCGCCTGCCCACTTTCACGACCATAATGTACCTTTTCAACATCATACGCACAGCAACCTGAAAAAGAACGCACTATATCAAACAGTAGACCTTCAAAACATATGAAATGCTTACAATATCAACTGAGTAGTTTTCTTAACACAGTTGAACTAACAGATTAGATATCGCCATTTAATGGAAACTAGCCAACTCGACAACAATGAGTGAACCACTTACACAGCACATCCCTGACCACGGCCAAGCTCAACTCAGGCTCATCTCCCAGCATAGAACACAAAAACTGCTCTGCTTCCTCCCTATCCACAACCGCATCCCCACTCAACCCCTTCCCCTTACCACCACACTTCTTCATATTCGACGTCACGTAATCCTTCCCCAAAACGGTCGAAACCGTCCCGGTCGCCGCCACAATCTTCTTACCCTTCCCTCTAAACTCCCTCGCCTGCTCCGCCATCAACTCCTTAAACCCCTCCGACGACGTGGAGCTCGAATCCATCCCATAACTGCTACTGACACTACTCCCAGACGACATCGAAGACGAATCATCCGCCGCATTCGAGCTCGACGACGAAGCGTTCTCCAGCCCTGCCGCTAAAGTCTCCGCTGCCTTGTTCGCATCCCCGTCCGCCTTCCTATACGCTGCCATCGCTTCCTCGATCGACGCCAACGAGAAAGCCTCAACCAACGCATTCACTGCCTTCTTCTCCGCTTCCCTTTTCACCATCTCCGCCGGCTTCGATCTCTTCTTCTTGCCCTTCCCCATCCCCGACACCAAACCAGCGCCTCCCGCAGAGCTCAAAAATCGACAAAACCCTAATCCGGAGATCGAATCGGATGCGGACTAGGCAGGCACGATTGATTGACTGGCGATGCTGATGACCGCGACCCTGTAGAATTGTGGAAGAGAGAAATCAGAATGAATCTGAGAATCAAAATCGATAAAATCTATTTCTGAAACAGAAGAAGAAAAACCGGTGGCTCAGCTTAATTTCAAAGTGCTTATGCGCCGCTTTAATCGAAAGCGACGCCGTTTCTCAGAAATTATTTATTTTGAATGGTATGATCGTTGCTAAAGTTAAGCATAGCGAAGGAGAAAAGAGGGAATTAGTCAGTTGGAATTGGGTGCAGCAATGGTGCTCTGGGAATGGTCTGCAGATTGTTTGGCTGCAGAAAGCGATAAGTGGAACTGCTCGTGTCCCTCCCCTTTCTCAAACTTGGACGCGCCGTTGCATTCTGCTTTTCTTTTCTGCACCTCCTCTCTGATCCTCTGTCCATCAACAACCAGTTAAAGAAAGATGAAACAGTTTGTATCATTTCATTTATTTGGTTGAATGCAAACCTGCAGAAGCAACGAATCTATATTAGGGAGCCCCATGTACTGAACAGCCAACGAACCAAACAAGTTCCCCAATAATGCGGCATCAGGAACAGAAAGACCCTCAACAAGCCCAGCAGCAAAGCCACCAAGATAGCTATCACCAGCCCCCGTCGGATCAACCTCAACAGCAGAGAAAGGCGCCACACACAACTCTAAATCTTTGTCATAAATTGTGCATCCTTCCTTTCCATTTGTCACCACAACGCAACATAACTTCCTAACCTCCTCCACATTCATCATCACAGCTTCTTCCGACGAAGCTTTCAAGAATCCCAATCTCGGCAACAGATGATAAAACCCACTCTCTTCTAATCCTATCAATCTCACACTCCCATCAACTGAATCAAAACTCCTTATCAAAGCCTGAATATCTGCTAACACCACATCACAACTATCCAACATTTTCCCTAAAGTTTCTGGCAAAATCTCTCCTCCAACGCCCACCGCCAGCCCGAAATCAAACCTCTCCTCCTCCGGAAGATCTGAGCCTCTGATGGGCTCGCATGCGCGAACCCTTCTCAAAACCCTATCTCTATGTCCATCATCAGCAACAAACTGAGCGTGGAACAACGTTGTACAGCTTGAAGAAGCCACAACAGGCGAGTGGTGGAGCGAGTCAAAGTAAGCAAAATCAGACCCCACTTTGGACACATACTCGCAGTGAATTGAGAATCCAGCGTGCACCACTGAGATAAACGACACCGCACCGCCAAGCGTCTCGGCCACGACTTGGCCCTCGCGGATCAGCACATCGTGGCAGTAATTCCCGACCACCAAACCTCGGATTCCTTTGACACCCTTTTTGCTCCTCCCCATCGATCGAATCTTGGTTAGCACCGAGTAGGGTTTACAGAGAGATCAAATTGGAGAGGGGTCAAAGCAGAGATGAAATTGTTTGCAGAAAGGCATGTGTTTTTGGTATTGTTTTAGAAAGGGGAATCAGGAAGTGA
This sequence comes from Umbilicus rupestris, assembly GCA_963678935.1. NCBI lineage: Eukaryota > Viridiplantae > Streptophyta > Magnoliopsida > Saxifragales > Crassulaceae > Umbilicus > Umbilicus rupestris. Next base: position 9,899,225 of record OY787612.1, read on the forward strand.
AAAGGATCGAATCGAATCGAATCCATGCACTGGGCATTGCCTTTCCTTAATTATTAAGATTGTTATCCAAAGTAATATCGACAAGGAAGGAAGCGAAAACTGTTTTGAGAAAGAGTTCATTATTTCACAGCTTCTATACCTGATGATTGATGCATATGTAGCTGAAACTCAGCGTGTTCAAAGTACCTGAGTAGGCCTGGATGGACTCCATACATACATACATACATACACGAGTATAATTATATATACACATTCATTACCTTCTTCTTTTTTTTCCTTAAACATGTAGCCAGCCAGTGATGAAGTTGAACCATTGTATGTATATTCTATAATTGTAAGCCTTCCTTCCCTGCTATTCTGGAGGCTGTTGGTGAAGAGTTTCAAGTGTCTTTGACGTATCTGTTGGTGTATCTACCCATAGTTCGGCTGGTCAGGGAGGGTCGCATAGTCACAATGACAGACTCGTTGGCCCCGGCTTTAACTGCAGCTTTTCCAGCCTCTAAGAATCTCTTCACTGCATCCTCCGCATATGCATTGGCTTCGCCCACAGTCATGGTATGACCAAGACGGGGATAAGTATTGAGAACATAATCCCCGTTCAGTTGGGAAGCAAGTTGGATCATCTCTACTTGAAATTCTGACAGTTTTATATCTTCCTTTGGCCCCCTTGGCCTCAAGCTTGTCTTCACCTCCGGCAGGGTTACTGTGAAATTATTCAGAATTCACAAAAGACGAAAATTACTACAAGTGACAGCGACAAAGTGGTATTCGTAGCAGACTACACAAAAATCCAGAGAAAGATTCAACCACCGCATCAACCTATCGTGTGGTATTTATCAACATGAAGTAGGCGATTCTCTTAAATTCATTTCATATATGGTTATCCTTAGTTAGCACCACGATATCAAGGTTCAAACTTTATTTGCAGAGATAACAAAGAAGGAACCTGGACAGTTAGTGCGAGGATTGTCACGTAGGTGAAAGTAACTTTCGAAGGAACCAGCCCACGCGTCTCTTTTGGTTAAGAAGTTAGAGTTTAGGTTGAAAAGTCGTTTTACTGTTGCTGGTATGGAAGAATGCTCAAACTGCGAGCTTGGGGTTGGTCCAGCTGGTTTGTGGATCACTGCACCAAAATAATCAGTCAGTAAACATAACAGGTAAACAAAGGGTACAGGTTTAATTAATATTGTATTCCGTATGCAAAAGCTGACACTCGAGCTACCATTTTTTGTACAGGTGAATTGATACAACAATCACGTGCTAAATGCTAATGTAGGAACAAGCTAAATTCTTGCACTTGGCGCAAGAGCTGAGGAAGGAAACAGATCTAAGACACTACACTAGCATTTATAACATCTGAAAATACATTAATTATGAGATAAATTGGAGAGAAAGCCAGATGAGAAGAGAGCAATGTCAACTCACGACTGAGCAGAAAAACAGATTTCTTACTTGCTAGACAATTTCACCAATAGGCAAAAGATCATCATAAACTAAATCAAAGGGTAAAAAAGCTAGTACATTTTACCTAAGTCTATACTATGCAAACAGATTACGAAAGGAGATTCACATTCCACGTCGCTTGTTAGTTTTACTCCCTTCAAAAACAAATCAACATACAGAGTAGACGATCATCACAAAACTCACAACAGTGACACGAATACTTATCACAAGAGTTACAAACTTGTTCCTGCCAGTCTTAAACATATCAACATAACCCCACAAAAATTTAATGTTGTCAATGAGCATAACACATGTTTATACTCCAATTAGTACAAGTAGCTCAAACTAAAAGACGAAGACCCACATAATGTGCAGAAAAATTTTCATATAGCCATGAAAAATAGCTTCAGCTGTACACTATTCAGAAGCTATGAACTTAAAACAACAAAAGAACCAATACCTATTAAAATATTTCTGTCCTCTAGCCAGTCAACGAGATTACTCTACCCCAATCAATCAAACGACCAGCAAATTGTTTACGAGCAAGCGTACAAAATCTAACACAGTAACTTCACAATCTTAACACCAATGACAAAAACATAAATAACTCAAGCCAAAGAGCAAACCTGTTCCCTTCTCAATCCACGGGGAGATCAACAAAGTGGGGACCCTCACACCCAATCGATCAAACCGGAAATAAAACGGATCAGGTCCAATAATCCCATCAGGATTAGGCACCCCAGAAACTGGGGTAGGCACATGGTCATAAAATCCGCCATGCTCGTCATAAGTAATCAAAATCGCCATCTCATTCCACTGCGGACTAGCCCTCAAAGTTTCATACACCTCCTTCACAAACCTCTGGCCGTGCGCCATGTCGTGGGATGGATGATCATCATTGGCAGGAAACAGCTCCACATCAAAGTAACGCTGCTCGATTACTGCATAATTCGGCAGCTTACCCAGCTTAGCATGTAGCTTGAACTTCAACGAATAGTCATGAAACTTAGTTACATGCTTCAGCTTTCTCAAGCTCTTGAAAAACAAGGTGGCTGGAATGTTCTGGTAATAAATCCCAAAACTCAAATCATTCTCATCCAACGAGTCGAAAATCGTCTTCTGGGGAAATCCGTGGATCAGATCCTTCCGGACGTTGCTCGTTGCGCCGTGCGACGTCGCTGAATGGATGTAAAACCGATTCGGCTGAGTCGAAGCCGGCACCGACGCGAACCACCGATCGAACACTGCAAATTCGCTAGCCAGCTCAGTGTAAACCGGCAGCAACTCCGGCTTGAACCCAGCCATCACCGTCTTTGAAAACCCCTCGCTCATATTCTCCGCCTGCTGCGCGAATCCGTTCATCGGTGCCCGGTCAGCAGAGCAGTCCTCCGAGCCAAAAATCTGCTCGCGGATGGCTTGAAACGAATGGCCGGGATCTGCGTCGACGAACACAGCCTCATCCGAGACGAACACTTTAGCCGAGTTAGGGTCGGACACTGAGACGCGATTCGATTCTTTCCCGGTAAGCCCATTGATTCCTGGTCGAGTCGATTTGAGCCAGCCGAGGACGTGGTCAAAGGATCGATTCTCCATGACTACGACCACTAGGGTTTTGATAGGCCCTTTGACTTTGTGGCGCTTGTTAAAGTCGAAATCCAGCGATCGAGATGGCGTGACTAGCAAGTAGAAGATGATGAACATGGTCATTGTGGTGGAGGTGAGCTTGGAGCTCCGGCGTAGCGTCATCGTCGACGGTTGATGAACGGCCAGTTTGCCGTCGGTTCTGAAGGTTGGTGAAGGAGACAACTAAACCATGTAGAAAACGAATGAAGAAAAACTGTTTTTATTAAATAAATAACTAATTAATCCATTTATTAATCTCATTATTTAAATAAAACCAAGCTGCACATCATAGTATTTTCCATCGTAAAACGCAGCGCTTCGAGAGAAAAAAGGCTGAAGCACCGCTTCCAAGTACGTGGCAAAGTAAAGCACGCATGTGTAAACAAAATTATCTTCTTTACTCGAACGCCATATTTATTAATTCGATGTGATGTCTTAAGAAAAGAACCGACCAGAGTGTAGTTTGACTCTGACAGTAGCTAAGAAAGATATCTTCGTTTCAAAAATTAGGGTCCATGAACGTATTGGGCCGATCTGCTTTGGGTTTCCTATTGGGCTTCGGCCCATATGGATAACTTCAATTAATAAAAGATGAAATCGACACTAGGACTAAATTATCGATCGCCGGTTGATGCAAGACGTTCTGGTTGTTAGAAAATATTGACAGGAAGTTTGTAGATCATGTTTGTGTGAATTATGCAGTAAATTACAATCAAAATAAAATACTGCACATGATAACAGATGCATCAACTATGCCCAATAAATGTTACTAAACCCCATTAATCAAAGGAGGACGAGAGTAATAATAAAATTAAGGAAACAAAGAAAAGAGACACGAAACCGAATTTAGGGTTGAGGCTTGCTCGACAATTTCTTCAAAGTCAAATTGCCTCCGTCTGGTGCTGGTGTGGAATGACAATCGACCTCACAGGATACAACAATCGGACCTTCTTTCACTTGCACTGATATGAGGAAGGCAAAAGGCAGGCTGACTTCGCTATCACCAAATACGCACACAAATCGAACTCACAGGAAAACAGAGAAGGAGAGAGTTGTAGTCGTTGTTGTCTGATTGATTGATATAAAAGAAGAAATCAACCTTCTTTTATAGAAATTATCTTCAAAACTATCGTCCCATGAATCAGGAAACCACTCACTTTCATTGTGGTTGGAACTGCCTTCAACGACATGAAACTGATTCCCAATACTCGGTTAAATAAGAACGACGATATGAAGATAGGCTTCTAGAAGCCCAACTTCTTTTCCCACAAAACTACGTCGCTTTTTGTAACTTCATTTGTCACAAAACTACGTCGTTTTGGACCATTGATTTCTTCACACCAATCAATACAATTTTTCCACATGAAGAAAATTGAGTGGTGAAAACTAAAATAAAATCCGACTCAATGTGGTGATAGTTTCTACAGTGTATATCTGCAAAGGATAGGTAGGCAACTCCTTTGAACCTTCCCTTTGAAAGATATAGATTGTTGACTGACTCTTTAGTAGACGCGATGTTTTTGAACTGTTCGTCACTTTATGTCAACAAATACATATCTTCTACAGATATATTCCTGACAGCCTTCCATTTCTCACTGGTGGGCTCATTTCGGCCATGAAACCTCTGCCTGGTTCAGCGACAGCCCTTAATTAATTATCCTTGAAGCGGTCACACTTCTCTCTCACATAGGTGATTCTTTACAAAGTAATCTCGTATTATCAGTTTCTGATTTCCAAACCACATAATCATTAAAAGCTAATAGCTTAACCTCGTACGGGAATCATTGTTTGATAAGGAATGGGTTGAGGTTAACCCCCACAGTGAGTTCACTTCGTCTTAGCAATTAAGTTATCCCATTGAACTAAGTTTTTGGGATCTCCAGTCATCTTGGTTGGTTTTCCTTCGCCTCGACATATATTACTCTAGGGCTTTAACCTAATTCCTAATGTCATTTTCTCTACTTGGTCCCTATTTAACCCTTTGGTTAGCGAATCCGCAATATTATCTTTGGACCTTACATAGTCAATACTTATGGCTCATGTAGAGAGAAGTTTATGTCTTCGACGTATATGACTTACCATTATAAAGTATACTCTGTGCTCTACCAATAGCCGATTGATTATCACAATGTATGCATATTGGTAGCACAGGTTTTGTCCATTTAGGAATATCCTCAACAAAATTTCTCAACCATTTAGCTTCTTCGCCACACTTATCTAATGCAACGAATTCTACTTCCATCGTGGATCTTGTTATCACAATTTGCTTTGAGGATTTCCAGAACACAGCAGCTTCTGTAAGGTAAACACGTAACCACTAGTGGCTTTTGAATCTTGTATGTTAGATATCCAACTGACATCATTGAATCCCTCAATGACTTCTGGATATCTTGTTTAATTCAAACCATATTCACGTACGTGTATATCGTAAATACTTCAACAGTTTAACAACTGCCTTCCAGTGTTCTAATCCTGGATTACTCGTGTACCTTGCAAGTCTACTCACTGAGTAGGCTAAGTTTAGTCTTGTACATTTCATTAAGTACATCAGACTGCCTATTAGTCTCGCATACTCTAACTGATTGACACAGTCATTTTTGTTCTTAGACAAGATTTGTCCAACTTCGATTGGAGTTCTAGAAGTATCAGAACTGTCTTTCCCAAACTTGTCCAAGATTTTATCAACATAATGTAACTGAGTCAACTTTAGTCCACTTGCCGTACGTGTAATTTTTATTCCCAAAACCACATCGGCTAGTCCTAAATCTTTCATATCAAACCTAGAGTTCAATATTGATTTTGTGAACTTAATCATGTTATCATTGCTTCCCACAATGAGCATGTCATCAATGTATAAACATAAGATCACATATCCTTATCTGTGTTCTTAATGTATACACATCTGTCACATTCGTTGATTGTGACCATTTGACAACATTACATTGTCAAATTTTTCATGCCACTATTTTGGTGATTGTTTCAAGACGTAAAGATATTTGACAAGTTTACAAACTTTTCTCTCTTGACCTGGCACAATACAACCTTCAGGTTGTTCCATATAGATTTCTTCTTCTAGTTCTCCATTGAAAATGCAGTATTCACACCCATTTGATGAATTTCCAAATTGCGCAGAGCTACAGTTGCTATTATCATCCTGATGGAAGTGATTCTCGTCACTGGAAAATAAGTATCAAAGTAGTCTAGACCTTCTTTTTACCTATATCCTTTGATTACAAGTCTCGCCATATATTTTATCTATTGTACCATCCACTTTCATCTTCCTTGTAAATACCCATCTTGAATTAAGGGGTTATTTCCTGGAGGAAGATATACTAACTCACAGGTATGATTTAGCATAATGGAGTCAATTTCACTTTATATGACCTCTTTCCACAAGGGACCCTCTACCGAGCTCACCGCTTCCCTATAAGTTCGGGGCTCAGTGTAGTCAGTTTCAATTACAAGCTCATCTTCTTGATTTTTAGATGACTCCTCAACCTCTTGGATTAATTCCTGGTGTTGATAATCTATTTCTTTGTAAGGAAACACGTTCAAAGAATGATGCATTCTTAGATTCTATAATGATATTTTCCTCTACATTTGGATTTTTTGATCCATACACAAAGAATCTATAATATTTCTCGAATAGCCAATGAAAACACAGTCAACCGTTTTTGGTCCTATTTTCCTTTGTTTAGGGCCTTGTGCCACTACTTTAGTTAGGCATCTCCACACTCGCAAGTGTTTATAGGATGGTTTATTTCCCTTAAACAATTCATAAGGAGAATTATCATTCCGCTTGTAAGGTACCCTATTTAATAGGTAATTTGTTGATAAAATGGCTTCCGAGAACTTAACAACATTGTGTTCATCATCTGTTTTAGTGTTCGATTTTTCCTTTCAACAACACCATTAGATTGAGGCGAGTATAGTGGAGTAACTTCATGAATAATACCATGTTGTGCCCAAAAGGCCCCAAATGGTTCTACATATTCTCCACCATGGTCACTTCTCACTCTTTTAATTTTCAACTTCTAGTTTATAGATGACAAACTTATTAATAGCTTCACCTTAGCTCTTAAGCAAATACACATGACAATACTTTGCACTATCATCAATGAAAGTAACAAAATATTTATTGTCAGCTATTGTTGGCATGAACTTTTAAATCACATAGATCACTATGTATTAATTAAAGGGGTTCTGTTTTCCTTTCTACGGTATGAAAGGATGTCCTCGTTATTTTTTCTTCGAAACATGTTTCACATTTGTGTTTAGAGTCAAATTGAAATTTGGGTATACACTCCAAATTCATTAACTTTCTTATTGACTCATTATTCACATGTCCTAGTCTTTCATGCCATAAAGTAGAAGACTCAAGCAAATAAACAGAAGAATCATTCTTATTAATCTTTTTCAGGGCTATTACATTCATTTTCCATAACCCCTCATGAACATAACCCCTGCCCACATACATGACATTCTTAGTGAGAACAACTTTCTGGGACTCAAGTACCATTCTAAAACCATGGCTAACCAGCAACGTCTCAGAGAAAGATTCTTCTTTATGTCTGGCACATAGAGGACATTGGTGAGCTTCAGCTCCTTCTCAGTGGTGAACTTTAAAACCACAGTGCATTTTCCTTTGACTTTAGAAATCGACTAGTTGCCCATATAAACGTTCTCTCCAGCCTCAGAACTCTCCAAGGTGGAGAAAGCACTCTCATTTGAGCAGATGTCGCGGGTAGCTCCAATATCTATGAACCATGCCTTCCTGGTAGTGCCCACTAGGTTTAACTCATAAATCATAGTCACCAAGTCTTCATCGACATCGACTATTTTGACTTCCCTCCTCTTCTTTAGGCAGTCAATAGCTTTGTGAGCCTCTTTGTTATAGTTCAAGCATTTCCCTTGAAACTTTGGCTGCTGCTTCTTCTTAAAGGGTTTACCCTTTGGAGCCATCTTCTGAAAGATGTCTTCTTCTTTGAGCTATCACCATGCTCCACCACATTCACCCTCTCGGTTTTCAGCTTCAACCTTTTGTCAGAGTCGAGGTTTAAAATCTTCAATCCGGAGCTTAACATATATCTCTTCAAGGTTCATCTCCTTGCTTTTATACTTGAGATAATGTTTTAATTCTCTTCAACCTGGAGGTAGCTTCTCAATCACAGAGGCAACTTGAAATGATTCACTTAGCATCATTACTACTGCAGCAATCTCATGAAAGATGAGTTATAGCTCTTGCATCTGACTCACCACAGTCTTAGAATCGACCATCTTGAAATTCAAGAAATCGTTCGACTATGTACTTCTTGGAGCCAGCATTCTCCCTTCGGTATTTGTAGTCTAACGACTGCCACAACTCTTTAGCCGTCTTCACTGATGTGTACACATTGTATAAATGATCAGCTAGTCCATTCATGAGATAGTTCCGACCCATATAGTCAGACTCCATCCACATGGCACAGGCTATGCGCTTCTGGGTATCTGAATCATTTTCACTGATTACATGAGGATCCTTAGTAAAAAACAAGCCAATCCCAAAGTGGTCAGATAGAAAAGCATCTTCTGCTGCCATCTCTTGAAATTCAAGCCATTGAACTTCTCAGGCTTCTCAGTCGGCATAATTGTAGGGGAGACTCGTGCCACAATCCCGCTCGGAATATGAACCGCAAATCCATTCATGGCTGCAGCCGTAAGTGGGTTACAACCCTGCATAACAGCTGCTGGTGTGGCTGGAACATGACCCACAGGTGCATTCCCAACAATCACAGCAGGTGCTTGTTGCACTCTAGTAAAACTAGCAACAACAGGTGTTTGCTGAATTCCCACAGCCTGCACTTCGGAAGCCACATCAACATGTGTTTGGTGCAACCCGACTGTCACATCAGCAACAGTTGGAACCATTTCAATAGTCACATCAGCCAGTTGCGCTGCGTCACTGGCAGTAGCAGTCCCATCAACATTCAGATTTGAATTCCAGAAGTCATGTCTACACAAAACCAGATCACAATAATTTAATAATGCCTAACACTATTAACTTTTAAGCTTGAAAAGAAGCAATCAAACTGTGATATAAATTATACTAGACAGCAGTGGTGTGTCGAATTAAGAAATATATTAAACTAAGTGCATTATTTTATAATTCAAATGTTGTCATGTGTATAAATCAAATACATTAAAGAACACCAACTAGAATTTGAAACATGCCATGAAAACTAGGCGTGGGTTTCAAAAAATGATATTACTTACTCATCAGATTTAACAAGCACCAGAGAGATGAAAGGCTAACACAAAAATAAATGTTTGCTACTGAACTATATGATGGGCCCTATCGTTGAATCCTACTCATTGGAATGGAGGTACTTATGGCAGAACGGACCAATCTGGTCTTTCACAATAAAGTGATTGATGGAACTGCCATGAAACGACTTATTAGCATATTAATAGGTCACTTCGGAATGACATATACATCACACATCTTGGATCTAGTAAAGACTCGGGGTTTCTGACGGCACGTAGTTTTTTGCGCTAAACTTATATTTATAATCTTCTGTTAACACTTAGCAAGCGGTAAACAGGATCGAACCTACGAGAGAGCGATTAGTGATAAAGTTCTACGAATGATTGTCACACTAAAAGGGGATTGTAGGAAGAATGTTTTGTTGTTGTCAAATTCAGAGAAAAGTCAGTTCAGGGATATGCATTGCAACTGGTAACCATCGATTGTAACATGCATCAACTAGTAACCTGTTGTTCCTAGTCTAACAATCCTGCTAGGGTAATGTCGACTCTAGTGTTCTACCTACTCTCAACCGCTAAGTTCTCGAATAAGTTTAACGATTACTCGATTAACGACACTGATTAGGTTATACCGCTAGGCTTAGCTAATAAGGAAGTCAATCCAATATCATCCATAAATATCAACTCAGTTTCACCGCTAGGCTGTGCTAACTTGATAATCAGAGCATCCAATTTAAACGAAGTACAGGAATTTACTAAATTGAATTACGAAACATAAATATCTCAAACCATACGTTGCAACACAAAATCCCTAAACTGAACGAAAGCTTTAGCTGCTACGAGTCATCTAAAACAATGAGAATAAACTGAGTTTAGAAATAATACTGAAATTGTGAATAGTAATCTGCGATGAACAATAACTCCGCCCGTGAATAGTAATTCTGACGCTGAATAGTAATCCGCTCGAATTCTGCGCGTCGCTGCCTCGGCCTTCCTCAAATTTTGCTCTCAAAATTGTCCTTCTCTTTGGTGTAGCAAGTCTGTATTTATAGGTAATCAGGCTTCCAAATTATGCAACTTCCAAATCTGATTTTTGGGCTGTGGGCCCAATGCTGCTGTCATCATATGTTATCCGCTCCAGTAGAAGACATTAGGAATTGCGCCCGATGAAGACATTAGCCGCGCGCCGGAAGAAGACATTAAGCGCTGCTAAAGTGTGCTGCTAGCACCATATTCACTGAGATGCACATCGATTCTCCAAAAATACCATAAATCTCGAAAGCGGTCTTTATACACCTGCGATGTGAACACTACAAAGAAGTAATCTTTCATACACAAAATGTGATTAAACACTGGAAATAAACAACTCGATGGATCGTATAAATACGCTCCATTAGTTTCCTACAAGCCACGGCTATATCTATTTTGAAATTTCTGATGCGTTGCTGATGCGGAGATATATCGTCTACTTAAGCACTCTCTGTATCTTTTTGTGAAATTAAATAAGAAAGACACAATAAGTTTGTTCACCCAGTTCGGCAACGTGTCTACGTCTGGGAAGGATGCTCCGATCCTCAAGATTTCACTATCACAGTTCGAAGTACAAGGACTCACACCTCTACTCCTCACCTAGCCAAAATCTAAAGCTCAGTCTAATCTCCTAGACTAGTAATCACTCTGATCACACAGACTCTCTTCGTGTACTCTACACACTCTCAGTAATAAATAGCTACAATTCTACCTCTCAAACTCAGCCTATTCTCTTACAGTGTATAGCTCACGGAATGCTTAAGCACACTCTTTACCAGAGTTGCTATATCTTCAGTCCACGACACTACAAGCTCTCCTACCAAGTAGTCGGACCCTGTGAGTTTTTCAAACTCAGCCTCGGCTCCCCCTCAATTAAAGCACACTCTGCCAATATTGAGTAGCCTCAATCATTGCTCCTCATCCCGCGTCTCTGCCTGTCTGCGGCTGATCACCGAGCTCCTAACTATTCCACCAACGAGCAGTGCTCCAGTTGAACTCCGAACTAGTCCAGAATCAAAATCCACGAGTTCTGATTCCTCTGCGCAACACATGCCTTTAACTCAGTGTATAAAACCCAGCTACCGTGAGTTAAATCTCTCCGTGTGTTCTTCTCTTGCGCTCTGTGTTTTCTCTTTGTGATTGTCTCTCGTACTGCTGCCCTTTGCACTACTTTTAAAGCACCCGCACCCCCCAAAAGCGCCAAGCATCAATATCATAATCTTACTTCTAGATTTTAGCAAGTTTGTTGAAGATTCCGTTGCCAAATTTGAACCCCTTGGATCTTTATCTTTTTGAGCACGTGTTGGCGACTGCTGAGCTCTTGATGACATCTGCATACCTCGCTGATTTTTCCTGATAACAACTGGATCACTCCGAAGCAACACCGTGCAACGCCGAAATTCTGTTCTAGCTCTGAATCATCACAGAGTGCTGAAGCAGACTCTGTCTCTTCATACCTGTCTTTTGCCCATTCTTCAAATAGTGTCTCAGCTTCAAATCTTCAGGGATTGCATACTTTGGATCTTTGTTATTGTTGTTTGTCAGTCTTCAGATTGTGCTCCAGCCACTGATCTTCAGGGAGTGCTTCAGCAATCTCTTGAGCAGTTTTGTCAAGGATGTCATATCCTCATCATATTTTATTTCAATTTGATTTTTAGATTGTTAGAAAATATTGACATGAAGTTTACAGATCATGTTTTGTGAATTATGCAGTAATTACAACCAAAACAAAATACTGCACATACAAATTTACGACTGACAGATGCATCAACTATGCCCAATAAATGTTAGTAAATCCCATTAATCAAAGAAGGACGAGAGTAATAATAAAATTAAGGAAACAGAGAGAAGAGACACAAAATCGAATTTATGGTTGAGGCTTGCTCGACAATTTCCTTAAAGTCAAATTTCCCTCTTCTGGTGCTGGGTGTGGAATGACAATCGACTTCCCAGGATACAACAACCGGACATTCTTTCACTTGCACCTATATGAGGAAGGCGAAAGAGCTGACTTCGCTATCATTACAAATCGAACTCACAGGAAAACAGAGAAGGAGAGAGTTGTAGCCGTTGTCTGATTGATTGATATTAAAGAAGTAGTCAACCTTCTCTCATATAAATTATCTTCAAAACCGTCGGCCCATGAATCAGAAAACTACCCACTTTCTTTATGATTGGAACTACCTTCAACGGCATGAAACTGATACCCAACACTCGGTCAAATAAGAACGACGATATGTAGAGCTTCTAGAAGCCCAACTACGTTTCCCACAAAATTAAGTCGTTTTATGTTCAACTTTCTTTATCAAAACTAGATCGTTTTTCTTCACACCCATCCATACAATTTGTCCAACACCTATATCTATAGAAAATTTTGCGCTGGGTAACTTATAACGTGTAGTTGATTATTAGGTGTAAGTTGATTCGTGTCAGAACAAGTGTGCATGGGTACAAATCTTGATAGAAAACACTAGAAAGGGACGAAAGGTATACAATGGACGTTTACCTAAAACTCATGCAAATACCAAATACTATCCGGATGACTAGATAGCCGAGATGCTCACAACCTTAATGAGTGGTGCTCCTCGTTTTCAAATCTCTGAGCCACATCATAAGTCGACCCCTCCGTATTCGACCGGCTGAAAATCCACCAAAATTGTCAAGAGGAAGCCATTCCCATCGAGATATTTTCAACACATGATTTGATCATTTATACGCTAATCGACATTTCATTTCAATTTGATAACTGAAGGTCCAACTTGCCATGTATTTTGTCGAATAAGTCGGTCCGTTTTGTCGGTTTTGGCGGTCGGACCAACGTTTATTCGGTCGGTACGACTCAGGCTAAGCGTGGATGTGGACAATGTGTATGCGTGCTATTTTCGGAAGGGAAATATGAGGCGAAAATGATGGATAAATTAGGAGATAAGAAGCTTGGCGTCTCAGTGCTGTTCGCTTGTCGTTGTCCTCGCCTCTGGCCCGGCCCGGCCCGGCCCATTTGATCGGCCCAATTTTCACTTTATACCAAAACAAACAAACACATTTTAATTTCATTTAACTTGACTGTGCCATTTTTTAGGCCTGTCAATTTAATTTCTAATTATGAAAAATCACATTATTATTCTTGGCTTTTATTAAACTCATCTCCTCAGATAGATTTTAAATTTTGTCCAATCAAATCAATTTAATATTTTTTCCATAGAAAACAGGTTGAAAAGTTGTTTTTAATTTATTTAAATGAAAAATTATTTTTATTCGAAATTTTTAAGAACCAAAGGGATCTTACCAATTTAATTAAAAGAATCTCGGAATCAATAAAAATATTCCAAAATAAAAACACCTCAAATTACCAAGTTTGCAACGAAAATATCTTGAACTAACCACCACGTGGCGGAGTTTCAACACTCCGATTGAGTTGAACACCTCGTGAAAGAAGCCGCCTGTTGACCCGGCACATGAACCAACATACCGGTTGGTTTTTCTAGTTGAACCGGTTTGAATCGTCTGGTCAGGTGTAAGCGCGTGGGAGATTCAGTTGGTCATTATAAGGTTTATTTACTACATGAAGAATGGCTTTAAATGAGAGTCAAATGTATTTCAGTTTCTATTTATTTCACTAAACTTGCAATAACATAAACAGAGAGAGTCGCATGCGGCATGCATATAGAGACAGAAGCTACCTCGTCCTGATGGACAATTGAGGCATACTCGGCGAGCGCTAGGGTTTTGAAGGTCTGGAAAACAGGTGAGGTTTTGGCGTCGAATGTCTCGAGTTGAATGTGGTGAGGAATTGAGTGGTGTTTGTTTGAGTTTTTTGCTTCTTCTGATCCGATTTTTGAGGGAGAAATGATGTGGCTGTGGTTAAGTTCAAAGACTATTAAAGCGGCGACCGGCAAGTGATTACAGTGTGGTGAGATTGGGTTGCTTGTATGCGTAATCACGTGTGAAATGGAAAGTTTTGGGATTGTGATGTGCGATCTCGAGTTTCATGATTTCGTCGGATGCACACTGGCGGTGAATGCTTTTGGAGTAATTGTTTGATGACGGCCGGTGGCTGATGTATAGACTTTTTGGTGGCTGATTTGTTTAATTGTGTTTTAGGTTTTTGATGAGTTGAGTTGAAGAAAGTGAACCACTTTATTCACAGGGATCTTCAAAAGGGGTGGAAGAAGAGAGTTTCCAGAATTTTCTGTTTGGAGAGGTATACAATTGAGTCCTTTCATCATCAGATTTAAGCGTGGATTCTCAATTGGAGAAATGGGAGTAAAGGTTGCTGGTGCAGCTTTCAACTGGGTCCAGCCAATTGTTCATCACTCTCTTTCGTCTTCCCAAGCTTTAGCTTCGGCTGTTTCGTCTCCTTCAACTTCTACAAGGCGGAGTATTGGAGCGCTTAGATGTGTTAGGAAATCGTCCTTATTTGGCGCTTCTTCATCTAATGTCTTCCCGTTTAGATCTTTTGAGATTCAGAAGTCCAAATCGGAGACGATAAAGCGAACGTGCAGTGCCAGTTCAGACGCTTTCTCAGATGAGGAATTCTCGCGGAAGATTCAGGAGTTGGCTCTCAGATTCCAGCACTCAGGTGAAGATGATAATGAGAGTACCTTGAGGGATGCTGAATCAGGTATAATATTTGATTCTATGGATATGACAAGTGCCAATATGAATGTTGCAAGTAATAGTTTCCCAGAAGACCGAATGCAGCCACCGTGGGTGGGGACTCAGCAGGATTGGTTAGGGGGTGAGGAAATTATTCCATCGAGTATCGAATGGAAGGCGAGGTGTGTTGATCTTCCGCTGTCTCTGCGGATTATTAAAAGGAAAAAACAATGGGGAGAAGGTGTAAAGGAGGTTGGAGAGGCTGCTTATTCTTCAGTGAAAAAGGCCTTTTCCTCGATGGTTTTTATAATTCGCGAGCTTCACAGCTATTCTCTACAGATGAGAGAGCTTGTACTGTATGAGGATTTGCAAGGGATTTTGTCTCGGGTACAGACGGAAATGCATGCTTCTTTTGTGTGGCTGTTTCAACAAGTCTTCTCACCCACTCCCACGCTCATGGTGTATGTCATGATGTTGCTTGCGAACTACACTGTGTATTCGATCGGAAATAGTGCAGCACTTGCAGCTCTCCCCCCTTCTTCTTACATGTCAGACGCAACTGAGTCTCTTTCCTTCCTAGACGCCGAGAATAAAAAGGGCTCAAAATTTGATTCATCCATACTCAAAAGCTTTTCCGTCTCAGCATCTAGTGACAAAACTGCTTCAATTGGTGGAGGTAGCGGCGGTGGTGGAAATTTTAAGCAGATCGCTAGCGGAACTGAAGGGGGCGATAGGTTTAAGAACTCAGAACATCATAGATCAATTATTCCAGATGGGATTTCTCATTTGTTAGGAAATTCTGCTAGCGAGACAGAATCTGCCTCTACTGAAGAGATGCATGTAGCATCAAGTGAAGAAGAACTGAGGTTATGGACTTCAATCGTGGAAGAAGCTGCAAAGATGCAAGAGGAGTTCAGAGACGTGTCGCTTGACCATGATACTACTAAAAGATTTGTTTCTCCTGTTACTGCCAATGTTGTTGAGGACAACTACATGGACTACCTTAGAACTGAGCTTCTTTACCAGACAAACATATCCCATGATCCCAGCAATCCACTACTTCTAGCTAACTATGCGCAGTTTCTCTACCTGGTGACTCATGAATTCGAGAGGTATGCATCGATTCTTATTAACTGTCGTAGCTCGTTTATTGTGTTTCTCATTATAAGTTTTAAATGCTCATAAGAGTTTTTAAGAGGAGATGCCTGTAGCTTGCTTCTTTTGTTTATGGGTCTTGGTAGTCAACTGAGCGCTAAGGTCAATATGTTTAGTTAGTTTTTTAGGGAAGCAATACATGATCAATGCAGTTTGTCCTAGAGTATGAATTTGGCCATATTGTTGTATACAAATCTTGATAAGAGCATGTGGTGCAGTTTCCATTCTCAAATAGATGACGTCATCAAACTCTTAAAATTATATTGGGGAGTCGGATTTTCTTACATTATCTGGTTGGTGTTTATGTAGAGCTGAATATTACTTCAAGAAGGCGACGTCTGTGGAGCCTCCTGATGCTGAGGCTTACAACAAGTATGCAACGTTTCTTTGGACGGTGAAAAAGGACTTGTGGGCTGCAGAAGAAACCTATCTAGAAGCCATCTCAGCTGATCCAAGCAATAGTTACTACACAGCTAATTATGCTTATTTTCTCTGGAACACGGGTGCGGAAGACACCTGCTATCCCCTCGACTCTGCCACGGACGAGTCCATCACCAGGGATGCCTGAAAACCCAAAACCAAAGTTCCAACAAGAAAATCAGTCTTGCAGTTGCTATGTCAATACCAGGCCCTCTCCCCATTTATTACAGCAAAAGTTAAAACCACAACAACCAGTAAAAAGCTAGACACTCTTTTTTTTTTGGAGTTCAATACTTTGAGGGTTTGCGCGGCCAAGGGACACGAGTTTAGATAGCGCAACAGCGGGTGGAAGCAACATCTTTTGCTACCAAACATTCCGTTGTGTGTGTGATCAATGTGGGTATCTGAGAAACAGAGGGATGATGATGATGATAGAGTTAAGTTACTTGCACTCTATTTCTTATCTCTTTTATCACAGAGAATATCATGTAACAAGGTTCCTTGTCCCAACTGTAATGATCCTCATATTTTTTCCCTCTTGTTTATAAACTTACATTTTTGACTCTGCATCTCTCCTTCCTGTTTACTGTCACCAAGCCAGTGTTTCTTCTATGATTACTGCAGCAAGAAAGACGTGGGAACACACGCGTATTGTTACAGGGCTAGGATGAGGACAGAAGTCATCAATGAGCTTCAGGAGAAAGGTTACCAGATTGAGTGATCCAATCCCTTCTGCTTCATTTTATGCAGAAACTGTTGCTTATTATTCATAATAATTTGTAAGCTGATCTTTTGAACCTTCATCTTCAGTGTTTAGTAAAAGAACATGTGTTTTATCTGTTCAATAAATTTATATTAGTTTTTGAATGGCATGTGAATCCTGTAAATTACTTAGTTTTACGATTTAGGGTTTTAGTCGGCAATCAGTGCGAGCTGGAGTTCGTTAAAAAACGGTTAGGGCAATACTAAATGCCAACAAATTTATGTAACGGCCAAATTCAATAACCTGTTTTTTGCATAAGGAAAAACAAATTAAAATTACAGAATATAAAGTTGAATTGCAAGAAGAATAAGACTACCGCCATTTTCATAAACGTCGAATCTCGAAGCTACGCAAATCTGAAGAGTCCAACAGCGACCAACCGAAGCCCGAGAAAAAGACTGCGAACGACAGCAACTTCGTCACTGACGAGAGTTTTAAGGTACGCTTTTCCGATTCTCGAACCTCGCTTCTCCAACTCCAAATGCTTGCTCCTTGGTTAACTCGCTCTCTTGAAATCGGCATCCTCTGAACTAAGTGAACCCGCAACACTGAATTATCTTGATTTACGATGTGAATTGGCTGTTATTGCTTGTCGGATCACTTAAGAATCCGCAGGGCTTGATGTGATTGTGATGTTGTTGATTCTGGTTAGGGTTTACTTTTCTGGCGTTTGGGGATTGAGTTTTGATTGGTTTTTAGGTTTCAAATCCAACCCTCATTCTGGTCTTTCAGAACTTGTTTGAATTATGGTTTGTCTGTTTGGATTTAGGATGTGGAAACTCCTGCCTTTTTCTTGAGATGCTTTTCGCTGCTGAGAACTATGATCTTGCTTTTCTAATAGATTTTGGGATTCTGAGAAGTTTATATTTGAGGAATCGGTAAGCATGGGTCCAAAGAAACGAAAGTCAATGGATTCGGAAGAGCCTGTTTCGACCAGACAGCAACAGCCTATTTCGACTGAGGTTACTGGACAACAAAAGCCTGTTTCGACCGAGTCTACTGGACACGAAGAGCCTGAAGATTTGACTTTGCCGGAATATTTGCCCTATGGTCCGAAGTTTCCCATTCCTGCTTCCACTGTGTTTCAGGCTCATGTCCCAGATGTTACCGAGGTATTAGATTTGCAGTCTTACCGGGATCAGACTGAGGGGTCAAAATTGCTCGGGACAAGAGTTTGGCCATTAGATGTTCTTGAGCCTATTCCTAACCCTGCTAATGAACCAGGACTCGGTCTTGCAGAGCCTGATCCTGAGGCTGTTATCGGCAGAGGAAGACCTAGCAATTGTGGCTGCAGGCCTCCTGGATCAGAAGACTGCGTGAGGCTTCATATAAGTGATCGAAGAGCTCAGCTCAGACTCGAACTGGGTCCTGCTTTTGAAGCTTGGAAATTCAATGAGATGGGTGAAGCGGTTGCCGATTCATGGGATCCGGGCAATGCAAGACTTTTCAAATTCATTGTTTCAGCTGGGGATGGTTTTCTAAAGCCCGGCAAACCTAGAGTACCAGAGTTTGTGTACATGACCAATAAGGAACTCATTAGCTACTACTTCAATGTACTCGTTCTTCGACGCATTAGCTCGCAGACTAGACGCGGGGATCCTGTGGACAGTGACGATGATCGTTATGTAGATAGACGACGCAAGACTAGAACTGCAGAACGCGCATCAACAACTTCAAAGTACCTGAGGCTACCCAGAATTTAGAGCCCTGCACGAGAAGATCAGAGAGTTGAATAAGAGGATTCTTCTCAGTGCTTGACAACAGGAGTGATTGGTACACAGCACAGTTTTGCGAAAAGGCGCCTTCTGCTGATCCGTGGCTAGTAAGCAATACATATGCATCAATAGCTAAGCAACACTTGCATTCTTTACTCCTATAGATTCTCATCCATTGTTGAGCCAAAGACTCGAATTTTGCTATTGGAATTGTTCTGAGCTATAAGAGCAGGCTGTTTCAGGTTCCAACATTTCTAAGTACCAAAGCAATTAAGTATATCTTAGCTGCCTATGATTTTGTCTTTAGAACAGTGAAAATTACAGCCTCAAGATTTTCTAGCTACAACATTTGAGATATGGGCCTTTTGGAGAAGGGTCTGTCTATGAGGTAGCGTCTCTATGAACAAATTTCAGCCCATTAAGATACACTTACATGCCAGTTTTAGGTCCATTTGTGACTGATGTAGGGAGCAATCTGGGCGGAGTTGGCAATGTCCTTTCTCATTTTGTCTAAGGTTTGACGTGGATATGAGAAATACTATAGTGCTTTAGGGGACATGTGTGTTGTCACTTGAGGAGGTCGCAGAACGAATGCCTTTCAGGGATGGGGCTAGGGAAGTTAGTTCGGCACCTGTGTGAGCATGAGAGATGATTGTGCGGTCGGTGCAGTAAAACGTACAGGGTTGGATCTCGATGTCGAGGTCCAAATTGCGGAGCCACCTTCGTAGGCTCTGATGAGTTATCAATTTGGTTGCCGCCTGGGTGTGCGATGCCAGTTTTGAGGAAGGTGGTGGCTGTGCAACAGGACCAAGCGAGCCTAGAGGATTTTTCTGATATTTTTAGGTCTGTTGACGAAGATCCTAAGATATTGGGGAAGTTGAGAACCGCGGTGATCCCTACCATGAACTTCATTCTTAAATCTTGTAGGAGGGGTGTGCCTAAGTGCTATGCTGCGGCAGTGGGAGCTGTGAACGAGGATCCTGATGACCTTAATCGTTGGGGGATCATGTTGATCTTTATCATATCAGCTCTTAGATCGATTAAAAAGGAGGAGAAGATGATGTTTCCTTGACTGAGGTGGTGGCTCATAGATTGGAGGTGTGGGAAAGGGTAGGTGTCGGTCAGCGTAAGCCTGACACTGAGCATGAGCCAAAGGGGCACCGATCCATGGTTCATGCTAGGGAGGGGCTCAGAAATCTATTTTTTAATATTTTTTAAAACTCAATTACTTAAAATTTAATACTAAGAGGTTAAAATTTTTGGATTTGTACTTTTTTTAATTTTTTACTTTATGGACCAGCTCAAGTTCAATTTATTAAGAGCAAAATTTTTTTTATTTATCCTAGTAATAAATTAATTAGTAAATTATTATTAATAAGAATTAGTATTAAACTTTAAAAATTATTTATATAATTATATAAAAAAGGGCCCAATTAATATTTTTGCACAGGGCCTATAAATGTGTAGGACCGGGGCTGAGTCAGCGTCGTCTTTGGCAAGAGGTAGTGAGCAGGGGCGGTTGGGAGGCAGGCACCAGTTTTTTCTGAAGATGATCAGAGGAAGATCAACGTGAAGCGGTGCAAGAAGTTTGCGGCGGTCGGTCGGCTAGGAGATGCGGCCGGCGCTTTGATTAGTGGAGGGGTTTTGTTGCTGTCTCAGGAGGTAATGCCGCTGTCGTGCCATTGCTCAGTGGGGGAGCTCCTCTTTATTTGATTCTGCTTCTTATGAGTGCTCCTATTATTCCTCTTACTAAACCTAGAGGAGGAATTTGACCGTAGCAGTGAAAGAGGTTTGGCACGTCTTACGTAGTGGTTCTGAGCTCAGTTAGAGCGTTAACATTAGCTCATTTATTGCCTTTTTGGTTGGATGTGGGAGTGCGAGGGGAGCAGAGGCTGTTACACATTCGTTGAACCACTTGCTGGTGAAACACTCTGACAATGAGGGGTTAGAGATTTTGAAGGTGGATCTTACGAATGCTTTTAATCTGGTTAGCAAAGAGGTTTTCATGGAGGGAGTGCGCACATTCCCCATCTCTTAGTGCTCTGCTCTTCGCAGGAGAGTCAACCATTCGCAGTTGTTGCAGGGTGCACCAAGGGGATCCTTGGGGCTCTTAATATTTGACATTAATTTGCAATCTTTGTTATGTCTGAACGGGGAGTTATGTCCTCATTTTCTGCTCAACGAGCGGTATCTTAATGATGGCATTTTGATGGGCCAAAGAGATGATTTACTGACAGCTTTTGGAGTCATTCAGAATTCGGGCCCGCGGCTAGAGTTAGTAGTGAACCATAGGAAGTTCTTGTGGTGGTGGCAGAGATGCCAGAGGATTTGTTTTCTGATTCTTTGGCATTATTTATCTTGGATAAATTTATTTCGACGAATGGGAGAGGGTTCGATGAGGTTGTGGAACAGAGAATTCTTGGGATTCAAACCATCCTAGTTGAGGTGGCTAAGTTGGATAACCCACAGTTGGAGTTGTTAATTTTGCAGGCATGCGTTGACATGATGAAGATGATGTATAATTTGAGGAGTTCACCACCTGGCTAGATTGAGGGGTTAACTTGTTCTTTTGATGCAGCGTTACATCAATATCTTTTGCATATCTGGAATGTGGGTTTCAGGGTAGCGCAAATGAGGTTGGTGGGGTTGCCTCTTACGTTCGGTGGGCTAGATATTTCGTTGAGAAATAAAGACCCTGGAGAATGCGATTTCTATGTCCGACATTGGTATTTGAACCAAAGGGATACCTACGCCTTCCTCTGGACTTCTTATGAACCTGACGACGTATTATTTCACCCTCAAGTACTGTACCGGTCACAATGTGTTCATTGTTTCTCAGCGTATCACCTGGCGGCGTATCATTTGACCCTCAAGTACTGGAGTTAGGAGGGCAGATGAAAGGAAGATCTCTAAGTAAGTTTATGGTTGTTCAACCAATGGGGTTATGTTCGTGCCTTTTATCATGGAATCATTATGAAGTTTTGGAGTGAGAACAGATCAACTGATCAGGATCGTAGCGGAAAAATGGGCTGAAGCCAAGGGTATAGAGCCACCGGCAGCTCTCTCTATCTTAAGGCAGAAGTTGTGAACTGTTACGCAGAAGGCTTTGATGAACGGATTCTTATTAAAAAATGATTATAGTTAGCTTCTGCGGTAGAGTTGAGATACATCAACTATGTCGTAACCTTCCAATTAATTTTTTCATATTAAATTATAAGAATTAATCCGTTTGTCCTTCTATTTATGTCATTTTGTGGGCCCCTAACCTACCTGTCCCTAGTTCAACAAGGTGCTCACCAACGCCAGTGGCCTGTCCATAAGAGTCCAAAGAACTTTAATTAAGTGTTATAACTAATTATATCGAAAATGAGCATCAAAGGTTTCGTGGTGTAGTTGGTTATCACGTCAGTCTAACACACTGAAGGTCTCCGGTTCGAGCCCGGGCGAAGCCAATAATTTTTAGTTCTCAAATGAGGTTCTCTCACCACATGTTGATCGTCTCCATCTCTGCTTGAGATTCTGACGCTCTCGCTTTCTCTTCACCGGTTCAGTGTTCTCTCCATTTCTTTTTATGCCGGCTGACCTTCACTGAAGTGTGGTTGCTCGCTTGCGTGCCGTTTCTGCTATTTTTTTCTCTGGAAACGAGGATCGTGTGCTTCGTCTGAGTCTACGACTTTTCACCGATGAGAAACGCTTTGATATCGAGTGGATTTTGCTTTGATTTTCTGTGCTTCCTGTTTGCGATTGTAATTTATTTTGTTGCTACAATCTCGTTCACGGTTGAGATTTTGATTTTGTTAGCGGAATAAACTCAATGTACTATCAGTTTTCGATCTTTTAAGTTTTCCCTTAGCTCAATTCTTTTCAATTAAACTTCGCAAGATAGCAAAAGAAATTGACAGAGAGCACGCAAGATTATTTACGCAGTTCCGGTTGTAAAACAACCGTACATCTGCGGAACCTCAAGCAAGGGAGGCTCGACCTAATCCACTATGCAATTTCCATCCACAGTACAATCAAGACTAGCGCACAGAACAATCAACCAAGAACTTGACCTAATCAAACTAATCAGACAAGAAGGAAGAGCAAACTGCAGAAAGATCCAGCAACAACAAGAAGTAGAAGTGGAGGTTTCAAAGCCCCCTCCGATAGCCCCTGGGCGCTATGTGCCAGAGAATCTCCACGTCCGCTGCTGCCAATGACTCGCGCGCCGCTGCCTGGACGCTGTCCGTTGCTCCCGCAGCACTCGCACTCGTCTTCTCTTCGAGTTCTCGTGGCTACGCGAGAGCGGTCCTCGCTCTTGTGAACAGACCTCCTTCGCGACGCTCCAGCTAGACAACTCCGCAGCTTTGATCCTTCAACGCCACCTCGCCTTCGCTCGCTCCGACGGTCCCACTCACTTGGCTCTCTCCCGTCGCTCGTCGCTCTCTCTCTTGGGTGCACACCGTGTATCGCTCGATTTTCTTCTTGTCTTCTATTCTGTGCCCTAATCCCGAATGTGCTTCTCTTATTTCCCTTGTCAAAAAGCAGCGTTTTGACTTGTCGCATTTAGCCCAAAGTTAGCCGTTTAAGCCCAATTCATGCGTATGTTAAAACTCAAAGGAACCAAAAATAAAACACAAACGCAGCCAAGTCCCAAACACATTGCTAAGCCTAAATGAACTGAAAACTCAGAACACAGACTAAACAAAACCTGTCCTAGTTTTGTTCTAATCACAGCTCAGATCAGGGCACAACACAAGCAAACCTAGATTAAAAACCTATCAATTTGCCCCCAATCTAGGTTGCATAGAGATCAAACTAAGCACATAATTATTCAGTACTACCAAAGACACAAAAGAACCTGTTAACCTAAGAACTGGAATTGCATAGCAGAATTGAGGCCAATCTCCCAAGCGCCTTCTCAGGTTCACCTGGCAGCTCAGTCTGACTCCTTTATATGCAGGAAGTCCCTGCAAAACACAAACTTAGAGACTGTTTGTGCCAAAGTCAGCAGGATTTTTATCACCCAGAATTTTCCTAGCAACACCTAAATCTTTCATGTCAAAATGTGTGTTTAGTTCCCTTTTAACCTTAGCAATCTCAGCAGTAGAGTTACTAATAATCAAGATATCATCAACAAATAACAGTAAAAACACACAAGTGGCAGATTTAGATCTTTTCATATATAAGCAAGTGTCAAACTTACTTCTATGAAAAACAAGTGAAAGCATGCTAGCATTAGAGACAACCAATGCAAACTCAGAAGCATTAACATTTAGCAACATTTGCATATCTCATATTAGACAATTTTACTTTAGGAGACAGATCCTAGTTAACTGGTAACTTTCCAAATCACAGTTTATAGATAGTTCATAAACATTTTCAGTATCATTCCTAACATCTATACTCGGGGAAACATCAATCCCCGGTGCAACATTATCATTATGAGAAATAATATCAGTAGAATGATTACTGTTTAATGGAGAACTTATCTGATCATCATCAAGCTGATGAAGGCCCTTGTTACCAGTGTGTCCCAGTCTGGAATGCCATAGCTTGCTGAGATCATGGCTGCCAGCTTCCTGATTATCCACCTTAGGTTGTGCCAGCACATGGTAGAGGCCTCTTATATTCTCGCTTCTGATTAGCACTCTCCCTCCTCTGGTCACTTCTCTTCTGTCATTGCTGGAGGTGATCTTGCAGCCCAAGTCCTGTAGGGCTGATTCAGACAGCAGGTTTCTTCTGAGATTGGGGACCCATCTCATTTGCTGAATTGTTCTGATTTTTCCATCAAACATTCGAAGAGCTACTGATCCTATCCCTCTAATCTGCAGGGAGGTGTGATCTCCCAGTTTGACTTCTCCTCCATTGCAGCCTTGGAGTGTTCTGAAAAGTTCCTTATCTAGTGTGGCGTGCATTGTGCACCCTGAGTCCAGTATCCAAGCATCATTTCCATCTGATGCAGCTGCCATGAGCAGCTCGTGATAACTATCCTCACACACATTCGAATAATGTGCCTTCTCCTTGGCATTTTTCCCTTTCAGCTTTTCATCCCGCTTTTTCTTATTGCACTCATTTGCGAAATACCCCATTTTATCGCAGTAAAAACACTTGATGTCGCTCCTGGATTTTCTCGACTGCCTTGCTGGACTTTGTGGATCTTCTGGATCGCCAGGGGGTCTTGCTGGTTTTCTTCCACGATAGGAACCTCTTTTTCTATCCTTGGCGAACATCACCTCATCTCTAGGCTCTGACCTGAAAGCATTCTTGTCCTTGAATACTTTCAGAGCCACATTCTTCTAAATGATTGCCCCAGCATCTTCTCCAAAGTCAGTTCCTCTGTCCCAAATTGGATCACGTCCTTCAGTGTATCGAACTGGCTTGTTAGAGAATTCAGAAGGATGATTGCCAAGTGATCTGTCTTGATCTCATCCCCGCATCGACTCAGGTCCTGAGTGAGCCGTAAAAAGCCATCAAGATTCTCTGGAGGGTCTGGGAGGTCTCCATCTTAAATGTGAATAATCTGGATAATAGGAAAATTCTGTTCGGCAAGGATTTAGCTTGATAAATCCCTTCCAGTGCTTCCCAGAGTTCCTTAGGGGTCTTGGTGTTGATAACTTGTCTGGCGACATCATCCGAGAGCCTGATAAGTATTTCTGAATGTGCGATATCTCTTAATTCTTTCTTGGTTGATTCTGAGGTAGGAGCTACCCAATCTTCCTCCACTGCCCTCCAGCATTTTTCTTTCATCAAAACGGCTCTCATCTTTATTTTTAACTTGGCATCACCCATATTTCACAAGTCAGTGAGTATGGGGAAAAACTTTCTACAGAGCCAATTTAATTCAAACACAAGAACCTGAAAAAATAAAATGCACTCAATAATGTGACCCGCAGCCTGCAACGGTTCAAGACTCCTATAGAGGAGGATCCGCAAGGCTACTGGTGATATTACAATAAAGAAAGAGTCCCGTACGATCCTAAACGGGCTTTGATACCAATTTGACAGCGGAATAAACTCAATGTACTATCAGTTTTTGATCTTTTAAACTCTTGTTTCCCCTTAGTTCAATTCTTTTCAATTAAACTTCGCAAGATAGCAAAAGAAATGGACAGAGCACACAAGATTGTTTACGCAGTTCCGGTTGTAAAACAACCGTACATTTGCGGAACCTCAGGCAGGAGAGACTCAACCCAAA
Organism: Umbilicus rupestris; assembly: GCA_963678935.1. Taxonomy (NCBI): domain Eukaryota; kingdom Viridiplantae; phylum Streptophyta; class Magnoliopsida; order Saxifragales; family Crassulaceae; genus Umbilicus; species Umbilicus rupestris. Next base: position 9,925,392 of record OY787612.1, read on the forward strand.
TCCATTATGCAATTTCCGTCCACAGTACAATCAAGACCAGCACACAAAACAATCAACCAAGAACTTGACCTAATCAAACTAATCAGACAAGAAGGAAGAGCAAACTGCAGCAAGACCCAGCAACAACAAAAAGTAAAAGTGGAGGGTTCAAAGCCCCCTTTGATAGCCCCTGGGCGCTATGTACCGGAGAATCTCCATGTCCCCTACAGCCAATGACTCGCGCGCCGCTGCTTGAACGCTGTCCTTTGCTCCCGCAGCACTCGCACTCGTCTTCTCTTCGAGTTCCCGTGGCTAAGCGAGAGCGGTCCTCGCTCTTGCGAACACACCTCCTTCGCGACGCTCCAGCTAGACAACTCCGTAGCTTTGGTCCTTCAACGCCACCTCGCCTTCGCTCGCTCCAACGATCGAACTCACTTGGCTCTCTCCCATCGCTCGTCGCGTATCGCTCGATTTTCTTCTTGTCTTCTATTCTGTGCCCTAATCCCAAATGTGCTTCTCTTATTTCCTTGCCAAAACGCAGCGTTTTGACTTGTAGAATTTAGGCCAATTTCCTGCGTATGTTAAAACTCGAAGGAAACAAAAATAAAACACAAATGCAGCCAAGTCCCAAACACATTGCTAAGCCTAAATAAACTGAAAACTCAGAACACAGACTAAACAAAACTTGTCCTAGTTTTATTCTAATCACAGCTCAAATCAGGGCACAACACAAGCAAACCTAGATTAAAACCTAACAGATCCTTTTGCTGTCAGGTCAAAATCTCATTTTGCTCAATTCTCTATGACTTTTTTTGTATTGATTTTGATCGTTGTGTTTGATTTCGGAGCCAGTTTTTTGTAATTATCTGATTGATCCAACGTATATGCGTGTTTGATCTTGATTGCCATTGTTGGATCCTAAGGATCACTTACCCCTGTAGGGTTTTGATGATGACACCACCCTACTAAGACTTTAAGTTAAGTGTGCAGGGTCACTTACCTTTATGTAGGTACAAGGGAATTGAAGAAGTCAATTACCCGGATGACCATCAGAGGGACTTGATGACATGAGTCTCAGGAGGAGGACACTTACTTGTGTGCAACACAGAGGGAACTGAACGAGTCAGTTATTCAACCAAGCAGTTAGCCAACTCAGGAGTTGAAGGACGCGTAGATAATGGCGTCATGGAGGGCAGCCACGACCAGGAGCTTCGTGGGAAGCACGGCGAGAGATTCGAGCGTCATGGCGAGAATCTCGGAGGACGGTTGAGCAAAGTGGAGAACGTGCGTGCGTGGCAGTTCCATTCCCAGCAACCGTCAGTGAGGCTTGCGTATAAAAGGCAAGACCCAGAACCTTGCAAAGGTTCGCTTTCCTAGACATTCGAGTGAAACATTGTGCGTACCATCGGCAAATCACTCATTCCAGAGTTCGTGCGTTCTTGTGGCGTCAAGGAGAAAACTTGGAAGCATTGCAAACAGTTCAGGGGAAACTGTTGGAGAGCGAGTCAGTGAATTGCAATATCAGGTTCATTACCCTCAAGAGGTCATTACCCTCGTTGTAAGCAATTCATTTGTAATAGTCAGAACACTATTACTAGGTACATTTGTACAGTCTAATTGATCAATAAAAGAATCATTAGACGAAATATTCCGCTGTGCTAAACTTTGTTTAATCATTACCCTGCGAACTAGTATCAGTTCCCTAATAGTTACTGTACTTAGTTTTGTTCTAATCACGATCCGTTCATTTGGTATCAGAGCAGCGTCTCTAGATTTTTGATTAGATTGCAGGTTAAGGATGTCAGGAGATTCATTTGCAACTCCACCGAAGTTGAAGTCAGGAGAGTATCACTCCTGGGCAGTGAGGTTCGAGGAACACTTTCTTGCCTTGGATGGGGAAGTGTGGCAGATAATCGAACAGGGTCGCCAACTCATCATGGACGATGAGGATAAGACCAAAGAGAAAGCCAGAGCTTTCTACACAATGGAGGATTTCAAGAAACTCCAGAAAAACGCCCAGGCGATGAAGGTTCTACACTCTGCGTTAGAACCGGGTGACCTCGAGAAGGTAATGATCTACAAAGACCCCATGGAGGTCTGGATGCATTAAGGAGGACTTATGATGGCACTGGAGATGTGAGGAAGAACCGAATCCTCTCGGCACAGATGAAGTATAATGGACTTCGTAGGCTAAAGGAGAATCGATACATGAGTATCATTCTAAATTTCAAGGATGTCTTGCAACATTGTGAAGACTTGGGAAGGAATACAAGTCATGGGAAGTCACTCATCACTTCCTTCAGGGATTGTCACCAGAGTGGGATGACATTTCAAGGACTTTGGCTGCCCTACTAGACACTAAGAGGATGACTCTTGAAGACTTGGTGTCAAAACTCGAAAGCGACATGCTTATCGAGAAGATGAAAATGGAGAACCTCAGAGGTCAGGGAAGCAAGTGGCTTTGATCTCTGATAAAGGAAAGTTCAACAGGAACTTCAGAGGGAAACGATTCAGCCCTGCTGAGAACACAGAGGAGAAGTCAGATGTGAAGATTCTGACAAAAGCTTTCAGGGTAGCGAACCTGAAAGAGAACTCAAGGAATTCAGCGCAGAAGAAACCGATGGAGAGAACTGATGAATGCTACTACTGAGGCAGAAAAGGCCATTGGTCGAAGGATTGTAGGAGAAAGAAATTTGATCAGTCCTACAAAAAGAAGCAGAAGCCTAGAGAGAAGAAGGCGATGATTGCTGCATGGGGAGAATCTGAGGAAGACAGTGACCTGGACAGCAAATGTGAGATCAAGTCCCAGAAGAGGGACATGTGTCTGATGGCTAGGGGAGAGTCCTCATCTTCGGAGGTAAATCACTCTTCTCACTCTTCTGTTTTTACACGTTCTGAATTGATATTTATCATTCGTGGATTATATGATAAATATGATGAATTGACTAACATTGTTGCTGAGCAAGATGCTCAACTTGCTAAAAAGAATGTTAGGATAAGACAGCTTCAGGGGGAGCTTGCTGAGAGACAGAAATCAGTTTCTATCATGCGGGTTCATGAACCAGTTGTAAGGGTGCAGAAGGAAGTTCTGGGAACTAAGACTTCAAGACCCGGGTTGGGATATGACAAGGTGGTCATACCAAAAAGAGTTCATATGACCGACAAGCCGAGGAGCTATGACAAGGTGAACATACCGAAGAGAGTCCACATGACAGGAAAGCCGAGGAGTACTCCACGGGTAAAGGTGGAACTCAATGACGAGGCGAAGACATATGGTAAAGGGTACCATATGTGGGCAAAGAATGCTCAGGTCCCTAAGTCAGCAGGGATAAACTTCAGCAAGCAGAAGAAGAAAGTTGAAGGAGAAGAAGATTTGCTTCAAACGGAAGAAGATTTGCTTCCACTGTGGGAAGGAAGGACACTTGAAGGAGAAGTGTCGGAAGTTTTCAAAGGAGAAGAAGGTTCAAGTCCTTTCTAAGGAAAAGAAGGATCAGTACCCTGGTAGTCCCAAGCGAGGGAAATGTACCCAGAAGGAACCTACTGTTAAATCTGCTACTAAACCTTTGAAACCTACTACTTATGTTGGTTCTGCGTCTAACAAGAAATCCAAAAAGGCTAAGCTAATTAGGGTTCGTAAGAACTGATTTTGTTTGTGCAGGTGAGGAGAGGGACAGGTCCCTGGTATATGGACAGCGGGTGTTCAAGTCATATGACCGGGAGGAAGGACTACTTCTCTTCACTGCAGCAGGATTCCGAAGGGTCGATCACCTTTGGAAACAAGAGTAAAGGTGAAATCTTTGGAAAAGGTATGGTTTATTTGAATAAAAAGGTTAGTGTGAATTTAGTTCGCAATTTAAAGTTTGATTTACTCAGCGTTTATCAACTTTGTCAAGGAGGAAACAACAAGGTTGTTTTCACAGCTAATGGTTGTTTTGTGAAGTGTTTGAGTTCAGGTAGAATACTTCTCAAGGGAACTGTTGAGAACGGGGTATATAAGACCGATCCAGACTGGGATCCGGATGAATACCACTACAAGAAAAACTGCTAAAATCAACGGCACGTTCTGTCAGTTTTAGCCTATATCCGTTGGTTATGGGATTAAAAATGACGGATATTTCCGTTGGTACGCCGTGGATTATAGGGGCGTAGATTTTATTGTATCTGTTGGTTTTGAAGATTTTATCTACAGAATTTCTGTTGCTTAAATCCATTGAAAATAATGGAAAAAATCATCAAAAGTAACAAGTAATCCGTCGTTTCTAATATTCGTGGGTAAATTGTTAATCAAATACATTTACTATTATACCCTTTTTATTAGCTACGAATTTATGACATTAATTTCAACAATAAATCGGTTGTTTTTATAAGTTGCGCGCAGTTACAATCAAGATAAAATCAACGAGTAATTTGTGGGTTTTACCATTTGTTGATTATAAAATAAGTTTACTATTTTGCCCTTTTCTAATTCCTACGAATTTATGATTTTATTTTCAACAAATATCTGTCGGTTATAAAATATTGAGTTTCCAACAAACAAAGTTGTGGGTTTTAATGTTTGTAGTTTATATTTATAAGAAATTAAAATTAAAATTAATTTATAAAAAACAAAATTAATACATTTAATTAATACGAAAGAAGCATTAATATTAAACTTGAATAAAAGTATAAATTGTTCTGAACAGAAGAGAGAAAACGTAAAAAGTGCCAAGTATCAAAGTTTACTAGCTAATCTGTTAATCTACTCCAAGTGCATCATCATCGCTACAACTTGCAACACTTCTCTGGCCATCATTTTGTTTTTCCATTCCGTCAACCTGATTTTCAATATCAGTGGTACTAGTACGATTGCTGCGACCTCTTCCACGTCGGGGTGCATCAACAACAACAGCTATCACGGTAAGGAGAGCAAAAAATACCAATAACCCACCAGTTGATTCCTTCACATATAAAACAGATCTTTACTTTCGAACGTCACATATCAATATTTCGCATATAAATTGACTGAATTACTTAGTGACTTACTATAAAGGGCGGGTGCAGGTCGACGTTGGCAGCAGGACTCCTTCGGAACATGTCTTCACGAGCCAAACCCCTAAGGCGCACCATGGTTATGAAGTTGTATTATAGGCGGGCTGAGAAAAATTAAAGCGGGAATCAGAGTTCTCTTATCGATAATTAAGGCATGATGCCTCACAGTTAGAGAATTTCAAGGAAGTTGATTTATCATTCACAACTCTTTCCTTAAGAAGAGTTATTTTGATATTCTTATCTTTAATAATTTGATTTTTTATACTAGCAATTTATATTTTTGATAAACCACATTTATGTAATATCTTCATGCACATTATAGTACACATGATATTTGCAGAATATCATATTTTCGCAATATGTGCAGAATATGTATCATACTATCATATATTTTAATTATCTCGTGTAAATCATATTTTTTATACTAGCAATTTCAAGTACACATGACAGTATGATACATATTCTGCGAAAATATGATTTATACGAGATAATTAGAATATATGGTGATCTTGCATAAAAGATGAGAAAAAACAGGACAAGGGGATGAAAATGGATCTTTTGTCAACTAACAACGTAAGAAGGGCTGTGAGAAAATAATGAATCAGTGGCATGCCTGGAATGGAACCCATCCTCCTTGCACAAACTGGGGTGAAAAAGAAAAAGCCAGCTGCTTTTTAAATAGAAACACACAAAGCACGTGTTCTGTTTGCAACAATGAAAACATTCCAAAAATTAAATTTACAAATTTTATTTCTTACGGAAATTCTTTTAGGTATATGATAGGCAAAATCCACGAATCTTAGTAACGACAAATATTTGTTGGAATTAAACATAAAGTAGCAACAGAATTATTTCCAACCATATTTTTTGTTGCAAATAGCAAAGTAAAAACTACTCATTATCTAGTTTAGAAAATTAATTATTTACGACCTTTATTTCCTACGAAAGTCTGTGGTATATATGAACAAATACCAACGGTATTTTTATTGACAAATATCTGTTGCTTTTACAATTAATATAATTGACAGAATTAATTCCCACCATTTTTTGTGGCCTTTACATAAAACAAAATACAATCCGTTGGTTTTGCTTTGTGGATTTTAGTAGTTTTTCTTGTAGTGTACCTCTGCTTATCATCAAGGAAGGATGATTCAAGTCTTTGGCATAGGCGTTTGGGCCATGTGAATGTGAAGCTGATGAAGAAACTTCACAGTTTGGGTCTTGTTCGTGGGTTACCTGATGTGGGAAATGTACCTGACGAGGTATGGGTTCCCTGTACGAGGGGTAAACAGACAAGGACCTCCTTCAAGCCAAAGAAGGAAGTGAGCACCAGTAGACCGCTGGAGTTGGTTCATATGGATCTGTGTGGACCTATGAGGACTCAGTCTATTGGAGGGAACAAGTATGTGTATGTCCTGGTGGATGACTACTCAAGGTATACGTGGACCATCTACCTCTCCTAAAAAACGGAGGTATTTGATGAGTTCAGTGCCTGGGTCAGGGCAGTGGAGACTTCGTTTGTTCAGAAGCTCAGAAGCATAAGATCAGATCACGGAACAGAGTTTGATAATGCTCAGTTCATCGAATGGTGTGCTAGTCGGGGAGTACATCATAATTTTCAGCACCGAGGACTCCACAGCAGAACGGAGTCGTTGAACGGAAGAACAGAACCCTGGAAGACATGACCAGGACACTGTTGCTGGAAAGCAGGTTACCCAAGAGATTTTGGGCAGAAGCCATGAACACGGCGTGTTACGTGGTGAACAGGGCCTATCTGAGGCCGCTTATCAACAAGACCCCGTATGAGTTGTTGAGAGGACGAAGACCCAACATATCCCACCTAAGGATATTTGGATGCAGATGCTTAGTTCATGACAACGGGAAGCATCAACTAGGGAAGTTTGATGCTAGAAGTGATGAAGGTATCTTTGTAGGGTACTCTACACACAGCAAAGCCTACAAAGTGTACATCCGACGGACTAGAATAGTCGAAGAAAGTATACATGTGGTGTTTGACGAGAGTGTCATGCCAAGGAAGTCTGCTGAGAGTCAAGAACCCGGTGAGGTTCATGTTGATCAAGAACCAGCAGAGGGCATCTTTGTGTTAGCAAGATCAGTTGCAGGGAACACAGAAGGTGTTGATGGGAATCCAGCACAAGAGAGTGTTGATGAGGTGCAAGAGGGTGCCGACAGTGAGCCAGTACCAGAGGGTATTGATGGGGATCCGGTCTCTGATGAACCAGAGGTGCAAGAACAGATGCATTCGGATCAGCAGGAGGTACTTGACCTAGATCAAGTATTCTAGGGAAGTGATATTGAAGGTGTAACCATGGGGGAAGTGATTCCGTTGAGAAGAAGTGCTCGGGCTAGTAGACCTAACACCAGACTTCAAGACTTCCACTGTTACGCAGCGTTTGAGGGGGAACGAACACAAAATGCATTCGTGTCTCTGATGGAGCCGAAGACGGTCCAAGACGCACTCAAGGACCCAGATTGGGTTCAGGCGATGCACGAAGAGCTGCATCAATTCCAGAGAAACAAGGTATGGAGACTTGTACCCAGACCAGTCAATCGGAAAGTGATAGGGACTCGTTGGGTTTTCAGAAACAAGAGGGATGAGAAGGGAGCTGTTGTGAGAAACAAAGCTCGGTTGGTTGTACAGGGATATAATCAACAGGAGGGCATCGACTACGATGAAACCTTCGCACCGGTAGCAAGGTTAGAAGCTATCAGGTTACTCATTGCCTATTCAGTTCAGTACGGGTTTAAGCTTCACCAGATGGATGTGAAGACGACGTTTCTGAATGGTTACCTGAAGGAGGAAGTGTATGTCAAACAGACACCGGGGTTCGAAGACCCTCAATTCCCTGATCAGGTATATGTGCTCAACAAAGTATTGTACGGGCTAAAGCAGGCACCGGGAGCTTGGTATGAGAGGTTGTCAGACTTTCTCATAGCTCATGGGTATGAGCGAGGAGCTGTAGACAAGACCCTGTTTCTTCTAAGGACGAAGAAGCACTTGTTGGTGGTGCAAGTCTATGTCGACGACATAGTATTCGGATCGACTTGTGAGGATCTAGTAAAGGATTTCACGAAGTTGATGGAAAGTGAGTTTGAGATGAGCATGGTCGGGGAACTCACTTACTTTCTGGGTCTTCAGATTACTCAAGGAGAGAAGGGAACCCAGATACATCAGGAGAAGTACCTGAGTGAGGTAGTCAAGAAGTATGGCCTTGAGAGCTCAAAGCCTTCGACTACACCGAGTTCCATCAGTACCTCATTGACCAGGGATGAGAACTCACCGAGAACAGACACTACCCTCTACAGGGGAATGATAGGTTCTTTGCTTTATCTCACAGCAAGTAGACCTGATATTATGTTTAGTGTTTGTGTCTGTGCCAGGTACCAGTCAGATCCCAGAGAATCACATGTGAAGGCAGTGAAGCGGATCATATGGTATTTGAAGGGAACCAAGAACTTGGTTCTCTGGTATCCAAGGTTCAAGACACTGACCTTGGAAGGGTACACTGACGCTGACTATGCTGGTGATAGAGCAGACAGGAAGTCTACGTCAGGTATGGCGCAATTCTTTGGATCGTGTCTAGTGTCATGGGGATCCAAGAAGCAGAATTCGGTGGCTCTTTCCACAACAGAGGCAGAATACGTAGCTGCAGGGTCGTGTTGCGCTCAACTCCTTTGGCTGAGAAATCAGCTAAGTGATTTTAACTTGTCTTTTGATCATATCCCTATTTATTGTGATAACACTAGCGCTATTATTGTTGCTAAAAATCCTGTTCATCATAGTAGAATGAAACATATTGAAATTCGTCATCACTTTATTCGTGATTGTGTTGAAAAGGGGTTAGTGACCATGGAGACATGTAGGACCGAGGACCAGGTGGCGGACATATTCACCAAAGCCCTAGGCAGGGAACCTTTCGAGAAGTTTAGGATGGCGCTTGATATGATCTCTCCCTAGTGAGGTACTTCTAATCCTTCCTTCGATGATTGGTTAGAATAGGGTAGTGATTATACATGGTAGCCTGAGGTATGTGATGCTGTCATTGTGTGATAAAATGATTGCATGTTTTACTTCTCTGTTAAAAGTGAATATGCCATGTTCGTGCTTGTTTTTGTTTAAGCCCAGTACCTTCCGGATTTTTGTTACCCATTAACCCCATGAAGGAAGTGTACATAGCTACCTAAGCCACTTACCATCTGAGAGACATGAACTCATATTGAGGTAAATGATGAGTGTTTTCAGTTGTGATGCTTTTTACATATTATAACCCTTTTGGTTAAGCCGATCCATCACAACGCCATTTGGTAAGTCTCTGGTACGGGACGGGTATGATATTCTCTCAGTCAGGGAAGTGATCAGATCAGTTACCAGTGATCAGTAATGATGTTCGAGAACCAGCTGAGAAAGTGGAGTGTCAGAACCCAGTCTAAAGATAGTAAACACGTGTCCCGAAATTAATGCTGTTGGGGAAGCAAACCTCGAGGGGACAGTGAAACTGTTGTGGTTGATGTGGCCCCAGGAAAGGGCAAAATTGATGATGTTGTGGCTGCTGAAGTTGTGACCCCAGGTGGGGGTATACCGGCCGTGGAGGAAGCATTGATCTCGGAGGTAGATAAGAGTGCGGAAACCGTTGCTGAGGTGATGGCCAAACTGGCCAAGGAGAATGTCCCGACTGGGACAGTGACTGGAGAGGGAAGCAAAGGCAAAGATATGCCTGTTGCTGACCCTGAGGCAATGGAGACCACTGAGGTCGCTGGGGAAGGAGACACTGAGAGTCTCTTCGAGGCCTCAGATGAGAACAACGTGGACCAGGAGGGTTCACAAGCTATGCCTACCCCACTGACAGATGCCATGATCACTGATGCCTTGGGTCTGGAGAAATCATCTACTCCAGCCAAGAAGAGCCAGTCGAGGGGAAGTGACTGCCAAGTGGTGGAGAAAACTTCATCAAAAACTCCAGCCACCAGACCGACTTCAAGGAGGAAGTCAGTCTCCAAGAGAGTGCAGCCTTCTCGATCCTGCCTTACCAAAAGGCAGAGGGCAGCGATGCAGGAGAGTGATGATGAGCCACTTCATGCTTCAGTACCCTCAGCAAGTAAGAGGCAGAAAACATCAAAGAAGGAGATGTTGGAAGAAATTGAGTGCTCACCCCAGTGGTTGGCTGAGCAGAAGTTGGATGAAATCCTGGAGATGTTAAAATTCCAGAGGTGGGACAAACTGTTTGAGTTTGAAGAAGTGGTAAGCAGCAGCGCAGTATCTGAGTTCTACACTGACCTCAAGACGGAGGTTAAGGGCAGCAACGTCTACCTGGACTTCACTTACCGAGGCCAGGAACTGAGGATCTCGAGCTTGGAGCTGAGCGGCATCCTCGAAATCCCTCACAAGGGATATGACCAGTTCTCGAAGGGAACTTGGCCAGCAGAAGCGGAGAACCGATTTGTGGTTTAGCAGCGTGTTTGTGGGACTGCTGACCATGGAAAGATCTCAACAAAACACATCCCAGCCCAAACAAAGATCCTCCACAAGTTTCTTGTGACCAACTTGCTGCAGCGTGGATCAAAGACCACATTCGTTCAGTTGGAGGACGTCTTGCTTATAGACAAGCTCATAAGGAGGGAACCGATAAACCTGCCGAAACTAATTTTACATCAGATGGAATACATCAGTACCCACAAGCAGGTCGGGTTTGCTCGGGTGATCAAGAAGATTTTAGAGCATCATGAGGTCTATAAGAAGCCTGAGGACGAGGTTCCCATAGTGAAGAAGTTTGATGTCGGGGTGTTTAAGAAAATGGGGTTAATGTTCGATGAGGTCCTCGGCTGGGTAAAAGATGAGTCAAAGGCTGCTGCTGCTGAACCAGAGGAAGTGTATGATGATCCCATCCCTTCAAATGATGAAGGAGTTGATGTTGAGCTGAGGCTCAAATTTATGAATGATGATATTAGTTCCCTCAGGAGGGAAGTGAAGGAACTGAAGGCTGATATCAGTCAGCTTGGAGAGTTAATCCGCTCGGAGGTTGGAACGGTGAAGGAAATGATTAGGGTGTCTGCATCAGGTCCTAGTACCTGATTTTGAGAATATCAGTGCCCTACCCCCACCCTTAGACTCTCAATTCCTTGTTCCCTTCCCTTGTTATCTTTTTGTTTTCTCTATCAATAATAAATGCACGGGTGGTATGTTGCTTTTAATTTTGAAGTGTTACTACTTTCAATTTTATTTGCATATTTGACTAACTCTATTTTAGGCTAACTTGTGTTAATTACTTAACCTTGTTTGATGATGCCAAAAGGGGGAAGAGTTAGTATGTTTCTGTCTAGGGGGAATTGATATCAGGTTTCTGTCCCTGAATCATATTGAAAGGCCCTTGCTTGGACTGAGGGGGAACTGTTTGCTATCTGTGATTCGGTATTGGTAGATAACAAGTAAATAAACTGCGTGCATTAGGTTGATTCCTTATTATGTCCTTGTGGGTGTTTGTCATCATCAAAAAGGGGAAAATTGTTGGATCCTAAGGATCACTTACCCCTGTAGGGTTTTGATGATGACACCACCCTACTAACACTTTAAGTTAAGTGTACAGGGTCACTTACCTTTATGTAGGTACAAGGGAATTGAAGAAGTCAATTACCCGGATGACCATCAGAGGGACTTGATGACATGAGTCTCAGGAGGAGGACACTTACCTGTGTGCAACACAGAGGGAACTGAACGAGTCAGTTATTCAACCAAGCAGTTAGCCAACCCAGGAGTTGAAGGACGCGTAGATAATGGCGTCATGGAGTGCAGCCACGACCAGGAGCTTCGTGGGAAGGACGGTTGAGCAAAGTGGAGAACGTGCGTGCGTGGCAGTTCCATTCCCAGCAACCGTCAATGAGGCTTGCGTATAAAAGGCAAGACCCAGAACCTTGCAAAGGTTCGCTTTCCTAGACATTCGAGTGAAACATTGCGCGTACCATCGGCAAATCACTCATTCTAGAGTTCGTGCGTTCTTGTGGCGTCAAGGAGCAAACTTGGAAGCATTGCAAACAGTTCAGGGGAAACTGTTGGAGAGCGAGTCGGTGAATTGCAGTATCGGGTTCATTACCCTCAAGAGGTCATTACGCTCTTTGTAAGCAATTCATTTGTAATAGTCAGAACACTATTACTAGTACATTTGTACAGTCTAATTGATCAATAAAAGAATCATTAGACGAAATATTCCGCTGTGCTAAACTTTGTTTAATCATTACCCTGCGAACTAGTATCAGTTCCCTAAAAGTTACTGTACTTAGTTTTGTTCTAATCACGATCCGTTTAGTCATGTTTGATTTTGGAGCCGGTTTTTGTAATCATCTGATTTGATCTGACGTTTGTGTGAGTTTGATTTTGTTCGCTGCTCTTGGATTTTGAATTTTGGTTTAGATGTGTGTAATAAGAAGATTAAGCTTGTCTTCTCTTACCGAATACCTCAAACCTTTCAAGAACAGCCATAAACAATTTTCGGACTCCGAGAAATGTTTACGCAGTTCAAATCGAAAATCGAGCAAATGCACAGCCCTCAATCATCCACTAAAACCAGCCAAAATTGTCCCGAATACAATCTAAAGCAATTGAGCTCTTAACCGAACTCGACAGCTAAAGTTCAATTAAGCATGAGTCAACAAACAACAACAAATTGCATTAAACAATTCGATCAACAATCATCAGAAGAGAGGAGAAGACTTCCCCAAGAATTGAGCCCTAGGTGTCAATTCTTGCTCAGTTCGGCTAACTTCCAGCGCCGCCGCAGCTCCAGCCTCTGGCGCGAGATGGTTCTTCGCAGATCAGCTCTCCTCGGAATTGGGATCGAAGAACTCCAACCCTCTGATCAATCCGAGATCGCCTGATTCTCCTTCTCGCTCTCGACTCTTTTTGTTAAGTTTCTTTTTTTGTTGTCACTATTCAAAATGCGCACTACTGATTCCTTAAATGAGTAAAGCACAAAAACGCACCGTATGGCCTAAAAAAAAAAAAATTCTATCCAAAAACTCTCCACTATAGTTTCTGTTCTGGTTCCATCAGGAATCGAACTCTAGTTGCTGAGATGTCTGACGTCCCTTTTGCCACTAGACCACGCCCTGACGCCTCTTAACTCAAAGAATAAAGCAAAAATTGATCATTCCCTTATCAAAAATTTTTAGATTTGTCTTGTTTTGGAAATATCATTTTTGTTTTCCCTATTATTTAAAAATATTTTTGATTTGTTTCGTTGTTCGTTTTTTGCATGCGGCCGCTCTTTATAGGACCGGTTGGTTGAAAAAGCTAACCGGCCGGTCTTACCAAGAGCGGCCGATTACAAATTACATATAACTTCGAACTTTAATTTCATTTTTTAGACTGATCGATTTACATTTTAAGCGACCGGTCTTAATAAGACCGGCCGCTTGTTAAATACATATCCGCGGCCCCTTTTAAGCAAGAAAGCGATAGTGTCTTTAGGAAAGTGACTAGTCGTAACGTTAATGACACGCGCTGTCAGTGTATATCACGTGGACATGTTGCGTTACGCACGTGTTGATCACCATCCACATCCGACAAATTTATTTAACTATCAATTTGCATTTACGAATTAAAAACAAAGTTAAGAAAACTACCCTATAAAAACCAGGTCAAATCATTGTTAATATTGAAATTTAATTACATCAAATCTTATTTATTTGCGGAAAAAATAAAATTAATGTGAACGAGTGGCATGTTGGGCATGTGGTCCGAGCATGAAAACACACGTAACATTATCTAAAAAGAATCTAACAAAAGCCTCCAAATCCGACATCAATTATGAGGGAAGTGACACATTTAAAGCACATGATTTTCATGCCGTGATTTGACAAGCGGCTGCGAATTTGTATTTAATAGGCGATCCGTGTTACCGGCCGCTTAAAAATGTAAATCGGTCGGTTTTGAAAAAGACCGGCCGGTCTAAAAAACGAAACTAAAGTTCGAAATTATATGTAATTTGTAACCGGCCGGTCTTATAAAGAGCGGCCACATGCAAAAAACGAACCGACCGGTTAGAAAACATGACAAATAAAAAATGTTTTCAAATAGTAGGGCAAAATAAAAATGATGTTTCCAGATTGATTAAATCTAAAACTTTCTTCCCTTATTCTAAAAATCTAGCGGCTCAAAAAACTTGCCAGATTGATTAAATCATAACTTTCCATCCAAAAACAATAAAACTTCGTGCACTTATCATATATGGTCTAAAGTAACAGTTTCAAGCGTTCGCGCAGCCCCCTGATAAAAAAAGGTTTCAAGCAAAACGGAATAATGTAGCATGGTTTTCAGTTCACAAGTTTCAGACAATACAAATGAAGACGGTAAATCCTACAATCTATAAGAAAGTGGTGACAAAGGCTACTAGTATAGAAAGAGTGGTGAATGTCGCACGTGTGGAAGTCGAAGCTGAATATGTGATGTTACCATATAGTATTTGTTGTACGAGATTACGAGTAACAAAATGGAGTGAGGAGACAGCGTTGTTGTTTTCAGTAGCTACTGTTTCATCTCTGCATTTATGCGTGCCTATATGATTCTGTCTGCTATTTTGCTGAGTTTCATAATCAACCTGGTTAATAAGATGAGATAATGAAAAGAAGAAAGTACGTTGTTGGAATTATGGGGATTAATGTGTGAGGAAAATGGAGTGTGCCCCATTTCGTGATCAAGATTTAAGTATAAAGGACATCTCGGATTGAGTTAATATTGATTAATAAAAAATTCCTTGTAATAAGGAATATGACTTAGTTTGTGTGCGCCCGCAATTGCAGACACAAATGGTGCTCTTATTAGGGGGCTCGATTGACTTAGTTCGTTTTATGATGAGCGGATCAGTTGAGTCTTCTACAGAGGTGGGGAAGAAGTTCAACTAACATGATTTTTTTCTTAGGCCCTGTTCTTTAGATATTAAATTTTCAGCACTTAAGTTAAGTTAAGCTAAGTTCAGTTAAGTTAAGTTAAGTTCAGTTAAGTTAAGGTAAGTTAAGTTAAGGTAAGTTAAGTTCAATTAAGTTAAATTAAGTTAAGTTAAGATAAGTTAAGTTAAGTTAAGTTAAGTTAAGTTAAGTACTACCCATCACCCCAACCCACCATCACACCCACCACCACCACTCCAACCTACCACCACCCCACCACCAACACCCCAACCAAACCACCACCATCACAACCACACCAACACCACCCCCCCACCCCCACCACCAACACCCCAATCCACCACCACCAACCCACCACCCCAACCACACCACCACCATCACCACCACCACCCCAACCACACCACCACCCCCAACCACACCACCCCCACACCACCACCCCAACAACACCACACCACCACCACCACCCCAACAACACCACCACACTACCACCACCCCCACCCACCACCACCACCACCACCACCACCACCACCACCACCACCACCACCACCACCACCACCCCTACCACCACAACCCCAACCCAGCACCACCAACACCCCCAGCACCACAACCCCAACCCACAACCCCCACCACCACCAACACCCCCACCACCACAACCCCAACCCACCACCCCAACCACACCACCACCACCATAAAAATATGTTTGTAAAAGTACTTAAGTTCAGTTAAGTTAAGTTCAGTTAAGTTAAGGTAAGTTCAGTTAAGTTAAGTTAAATTAAGTTAAGTTAAGGTAAGTTAAGTTAAGTTAAGGTAAGTTAAGTTAAGTTAAGGTAAGTTAAGTTAAGTTAAGTTAAGCATAAGTTAAGGTCTAAAGAACAGACCCTTAGTCCTTATATAAGAAAACACGCATAGAACCACAGAGCGCGGAAGGGGGGAAGCAGTTCAACTGACGCGATTTGTTCTTAATCCCTATATAAGAAAACAAGCAGAAAACCACAGAGGAAACTGACAGAGGTTCGATCAGTAACGCTACAGTGCATAGCCAGAGCTGAAGGATTGTTTCATCCTTGGGAGAAAACTGCCATTTTAAGTCTGACGTAGAAGGGCGACATATTTGCTTCAAGGACATCGCCAACACGACTCAATCCACTCAAACCCTACCTATAGTTTGAAGTTCAATTATCTTTTATTGGATTGCTTTCGTACGCATCTTCAAACTGTTACTATTTTAATCGGAATACTATTGCAGTACAATTCTTTATTGCCCGTGGCAAACAATCTTGAAGCAAAATTTTGTTTGCAATACAGTTCTGATTTTTTGTATCACAGACTAATCTGCCTCGGTTGTAGATCATGAATCCTAAACACAACAAACAAGTGAACATGGAGGTTGAACGACTCTATGAAGGTCTAACAAACTACTGTTATGGCCAGTTCTAACTCTGCCCCTCTCCATGGTGTGCCATCCGTAGTGATGCAGCCACTTGTTACGGCTCTGGTCGGGAATAGACCCGCGGGTCGAGTTCCAAACAATACAATGTCATGCGTACCCACTGCTGTAGTCCCTGGTGAAAAGCCAGAGAAGTTTTCTAGACCAAACTTCAAGATGTGGCAGGAGAAGATACACTTCTATCTAACCACCTTAGGCTTGACACAGTTCATCACTAATGATGCACCTAAAGTAATTCAGAATGAGAAAGATACTCAAGTACTGATTGCGTACAATGCTTTGAAGCATTCCGACTATTTGTGTTGGAATTATGTGTTGAATGGCTTCATTGATTCTTTGCACAATGTGTAATACACCAAGAGATTGGCCAAGAAGTTTTGGGGTTCTTTGGATTGGAAGTACCAAACTGAGAACGAGGGCTCAAAGAAGTACATTGTGGGTCGCTTCCTCGAATTCCAAATGGTGGATTCAAAGACAGTAGCAAGCCAAGTGCAAGATGACAAGCGTATTTTTAACCATTTATAGTTGTCAAGTGTATGTTTTAGGGGTCAAGTTGCAGTCAAAAATAATTTATAAACCTTGATAAGCCAATGGTCGATCCAAGGAGCAAATGCGTGTGTATACTATGGAAGATAATGCCTTCGTTTAGCTATCCTAATGAAAAATTTGTAATTACCTAACTAAGTAATTCTGACGTAAGAGCAAGATTGTGCAAATAAAATCAATATTCCAGATTCACCCATGTCTAACACACAAATCAAGCAATAATCCAAATAATTATACTATGGAGTTATGGACATAACCTAATAACATCAGGCAAGCCGTCCAATCACGGATCATTGTCTGAATTAATCTAGACTGCGGAACGCCGCCCAATCAAGGATTATCAACAGTTTGATTTATTAAACCCAGGGTTTTCAGATAAATAATGTCAACTTCCCTATCGTTCATGTACTTACAATATAGCTACCATGCTTTGATATCAATTCTACTTAATCCGGTTAATTACCTGAGACCCAGTCATATTTTTGGTTCTTAACCTAATAAGAAACCATCCCAATCAATGTCAGACGTGCAAGAACGACAAATTAAGAGCAATAGAATTAAACAACTCCATTAACATAATCAAAAGGTTTTATTAAGATGCCATGAATTGTTGAGTACAAGCATGAGATCCGTAAGATCCAAGAACAAGACGACTACTCACTAATCATGATGATACATATATAAAAGAGAATTAAAAAAAGAAAAGAAACCGAAGGTAGAGAAGAAAAATTCTCTACTAAGCCTAGTCTCTGATCGTTAATTTTCTTGGAGTCTTGAGCCGTCTTTCGTCTCTTCAAGAATTAGGTTAAATCCTGCTCAGGTCCATAATTGTTTTTCCTGGGTTTTACATCCTTATTTATACCAAACTCAGTTGGACTGATTTTAGAAATCAATTTCAGATCGGTTCAGTGTCAAGCGGCCGGTTCAATTGGTGAACTGCCGGTTCTCCTTTGAACCGAGCCAGCTCAAAATGCCGGTTGAGTGTTTTTGATCGGTTCCAACCTGAACCACCGGTTCAATGTCCAAACCGGTGGTTCAGTTTATGAACCGGTGGTTTGGTCTTGAATCGGGCACTATTCGCTATGCACGACGATTCTGACTTTGCTCGCTTGTCGACCCTTTAAACCTTCGAATTTGGTCTTGATGTAATCTAGGGAGTTGTAGCCATTTTTTGTGTTAGCTTTCCAACAATATATGACACGTCTCAATAGGACAATGATCATGCGTTCGGCAAGCTTTTGAAGACGAATATGTCAATCTGCTCATATTTGATTTTGCTCCAAATGAGCTACCAATATTCACTTTAGTAAACTTTGACCTAGAACAAGAGTAGTGGTCAAAAACAATAAAAAGTATGGAAAACAAACATAAATCCATTGTAAACGAGTGAATATTTAGTTGATAAATCGATCGATCAAAAGACTCCACACTTATGATTAGTTCGTCCCGAATGAATATTAAGCTCAATGGCAGAATAGGTCAACATTTAAGATTTCCAATCATTTGGCTATAAATACTCACTTAAGTTTCATGCGATTATTCATAACTATTTTAACATGCAATAAAAGTAAATCACTAAACTAATCATAACTTACTTGCGTAGGAATCAAGAATGCATTTAGCATATGCATCAAGCCTTTAAGACCCTGGCTACCCTAGCGGACTAGTTATAGTCTCGTGAAGGTTTTAAGAAGAGGGAATACCTACAAATCCCTAATGCAGGTTTCCTATATGAATGCATGAAATGTGTGCTCAAAAGTTCACAACATTATTGCAACAATCTCAAACTCATGCGCCAAACCAATATCCAAGTCAAACTAACATCAAATGAGTTTTCGAACCTTCATAATTCAAACAAGATGTTGCACTCAAACAATTCGGTATCAAAACCATTAAATGACTAACCACGTGTCCTAACATCTTTTTCAAGCTATACATCCGAAACATGGATCCAAGTTACACAAAATGTGCCCTCCATTCACCTACGCTATCTAGAGATAGTCCATGGGCTCTAGACGCAAAGCTCATTATCATGTCTTAAAGTTAGGACTTTAACTCATAAGAGAAGAGGAGGTTGGCTTGACATTTTATAAAAATTGCATAAGCAAGTCAATGATTCAGCACAAGCATAAGGGTCATTCCTTAACTCATCTTATATGACTTCCAATACATGACGCAATCAAACACAATAAACAAGTGGTATAATACACAATGTCAAGCTTAAGATGGAGTAATGGCCTTCGGCCTTATTATGCTTAAGGATGAACTTTTCTACCATTACTTTGCATTTTATTTCTCCTAATTTTTTTCAGAAATAATTTTTTTGTTGGGGCCTATTTTATGCCCTCTTTTGACTTTCTTTTTGTCCCTCTCTTTTGAGGGACTCCACACTTAAAAGTCTGACAAAGTATAAAAAATGAAGGCGGGTGTGTGTGAATGACAACATACACGAGAATACATGATAAGAGAACTAAAGTCACAGAGAATCACAAACAATGCTTAAGTTTTCAAAAAGATTATTTTAAGACTAGTGCCTACCAGTTAAATATAAAAGATGGCATGCGTAAGTTAAATGTAAATTCCATCAAATCTAAGATTTTCAATAAAGAAAATTCTTCCACTCATTGGCTTGAATCTTCTTCTTTATCGCATGGTAGATTAAGCCATGTAAAATATGAGTCAATAAGGAATCTAATGAACTTGGATTGTATACCTAAGTCTCAAATTAACCAGACACAAGTGTGGATATCTTGTCGAAGGAAAGTTAACAAGAACATCTTTTCATAATATTGAAAGAGATACTGAAGCCCTTGACTTAATACATAGTGATCTATGTTACTTGAAATTCATGACGACTAGAGGTGGGAATAAATATTTTGTAACTTTTGAAATTTCGATGCGCTGCTGATCTCGAGTTACAGCTCCTGGAGATACAGCTTCTGCTGTCGCAGTCTTTGTATCTTTCTGCGAAAAATAATCTAACGACGAATATGAAAGACACAAGACTTTGTTCACCTAGTTCGAAAACTTGCCTACGTCTGGGAGGATCACTCTTTGATCCTCAAGACTTCAACATCCATGGTTCAAAGTACAAAGGACTCACACCTCTACTTCTCCTCTAGTCGAAATCTTCCGCTCAGTCTAACTCCTTAGACTAGCTAGCAGTCTGTTCTCACATACTCTCTTCGTGCTATCTACACACTTCCAGTAACAAATAGCTATGAACCTGACTCATAGACCTAGCTTATGATATTACAATGCGCCGGTACACGGACTACTTCAGCACACTCTATCTCAGAGTTGCTGTGTATTCTATCAATAACTATTCTAGCTCCTCTGCCAAACAATGGGACACACTGAGTTCTGCAAACTCAGTCTCTGCTCCCCCTCAATCAATGACACACTGTCAATATTGGGTAGCGACGATCAACTCTTTCTCAGCCTGCAACAATGACTGTCCGCAGCTATTCTCTGAGCTCTGATTGATCCTTCAACGAGCAGTGCTCTAGCTGAATTCCGAGGATCAATGCTGAATCAAACTCCACGAGTTCTGATTCTTTCTATGCACAACACAAGTCAAAATCTGTTGAATGCTTGTTCGCTCTCTTTCTCGGATGTCTATCGCACTGCATCTGTCGTGCTTTTATATCTTCGTGGGTTGCTGGCGAAGGAAACCTCGTTATCTTAGGATTCGTAGGGCATCCCATCATTATCAGATTCTCCTCTTAGATTCTTGCAAGGTTGCTAAAGATTTCGTTTCCTAATTTGAACTTTAGGATCTTTATTTTTAAGATTTTCTTCAGCCTGAGTGATGACCTCTGCTGGACATTTGCAATGCAACTTGGACCTCTGAGACAATGGAAACACTCCTATGGACTTTCCCGTGCATCTTCAAGCTTTCTCAGTGTTTCTGTTATAGCTTCAAATCTTTAGGGATTGCTGAAGCAGAATCTGTCTCGTGCCTTTTGGCCAGTTTTCCTTAGCTTTTGCGGTCCACAGAGTGCTGTAGCAGATCCCTGCTCTTGGTTGTTGTATCTCGCCCATTCTTCAGATTTTGCTACAGCTTCAAATCTTCAGGGAGTGCTGAAGCAGAATCTCGAGCAGTTTTGTCAAGGCATGTCATACATCAACAATCTCCCCCTTGGCATTTTAACAAAACTTCCAATACTACAGCAACACTACTAAAAACTATTTTGCAAAGCTAGACATAAATGCTCTAATTTTGCTCTACTTATTACATTCTTCTCTCCCTTTTTGTCACAATGACAGGGGCTGTTGTCAGCTCATTCAGGAACTATGCATAATCCTAGGGCCGCTCTGAGTTTCTCGAAACGAGTTCCATCCGAGGGTTTTGTGAATATGTCAGTCAGCTTCTTCTCAATAGCAACTTGTCTCTTCATAATGATTCCCCTCTCCACAGGAACACGACTAAGATGATGTCTGATCTTCACGTCCAACTTATTCGCTACTATTGATGTCTTTTCAAATATCGGGACATGTGTCGATTTCTGTGTGCACGCCCACCTTTGGTGACAACGACCAAAAGTTACAGCTCGAAATTACCAGGGAGTGCTTCAGCACTCTGTTCAGTGACTTTTCTAGAGAAATAATCTTTGGCGCATGATTCTGTTTCTTGGCTCCTGCTTCAGTGGGGGCATCGAGGGGCTGTTTATCCACATTAGTGTTCTTTTTCACATCCAGCCAGAGGTTTTGACACTTGCACTTCTAAGGCGTTTTTGCCCTTTTTGCGACTACAGATGAGTGATTCTTGCTTCGTTTCTTTTTGTGTCTCCTTCTTTGATTGGTTGACCCTTTAGCACTTAAGATTTCCTACTCAGTAACACGATATCCTCGGTTTACCTGCATCTGCGTGCTATATTACTCATACGTGATCGGAGGGTTTATTGTTTTAACTTGTCTAGAATTTGGTGCTCTTCGAGGCTTCCTGTAATTAGCCAATGTTGGACACTGTCCCTAAAGATGTCCTATCTGATTGCACGCGTAGCATCTCCTTTTATTTGATTTGATATTTCGAGCAGGTGATTGATCAAGTGATTGCTTCAGCACTCTCTTGTTCTTCTTCTCTTGCACCTTCCCCTGAATAATTGTGAAGGTACTCTTCTGGATACTTGCAGTTCTTTCACTCTGTTCGGAATTTGTGGCTTTGACAAATGTGGTTACCCCTGTTTCTGCATTGCCAGTGTATCCGAGACCTGTAGTCCCACCTCCATACCTTTGGTAGGTCAGGATTTCATCTAGAATAAATGACTCTAGGTTGCTTGCTTCTATCATAGCTTTCTGTTGATAGTTCTCTCCAACTATCTCAGCATCATCTGATTGTTGTTCTTTGGGCAGCGAGGTAGTGATGCTCTGAAGCTTGTCTCTTTCACCTTCCAATTTGAAAATCTTGACTATAATTCTTTGTTTGCTTCAATAACTTCCAGGTATTTTTCTTGTATCAATTTGAACTGATTAGCAATTGACTCTTCTGATACTCTTCGTCATCACTGCTGTCAGATTCAACGATCACATAAACAATGTCTGAATTTATTTTATTGGAATCCTCACATTGAAATCCAGTGGTTAGTGCAAGGTTCCTTTTGTGATTAGTCACCTCTTCAATGTCTTCATCACTCCAGTTGGCAGTTAGGGACTTGCTGTTTTTCTTCTGGCAGCTAGGGCACTCAGTTTACCTATGTCCATACCCCTCACATTCCTAGCACTGGATTCTTCTCTGCTTGTCCTTTCCTTCATCATTGGCTTTGTCAGCATCCTTGCTTTTTTCTCTGGGAGTTGTCCCCTCTTCTGTTTCTCCTCCTAGATGATTGACCTGAGTATGCAGGTTTCTGATCCATTCTTTTCATGAACTTCCCAAGATTTTTAACCAGCATAGATAGTTGTTGCTTGACATCATCTGTGACTGTCTCTTTTTCTTTAGTCTCAGCTTTCAGCCCGAGGTCTTTCTCATAGAGTGGTGAAGCAGTCTCTATAACTTTCATCTCGAATCAGTGAACCTTTCAGTGCCTCCATCCTCATGTTCTTCACATCTTGGGATTCTTCGATGGCAGTCACCTTTATATCAAACTTCGAGGTGAGGGATCTGAGAACCTTTCTTACCAGCTTCTCCTCCTGAATTGGTTCTCAAAGAGCATGGGCCTCGTTCGATACAATCTACATTACACTCTGCGATGGTTTCCTCTTCTAGCATCTTCAGGTTTTCAAATCTTGAGGGATCATCTGCATTCTAGAGATCTTCACTTTCTGTGTTCCCTCATGAGTTGTTTCAAGAATATCCCATGCTTGTTTGGCCGTGTCATAGTTGGAAATCAACCTGAAATTTTTAGCATACACATCAGAAAATATGGCAGTCAAAGCCTTGGAGTTTCCTGATGCAGAGGCTACCTCATCGACAGTCCACTCATTCTCTGGTTGTTTGCAACTCCTGTGCCGTCAACAAATATTGGGTGAGACCATTCTGATATGACCGCTCTCCAAGCTCCCTCATCAATAGCTTTGATAAAAGCCTTCATCCAAGCCTTCCAGTAACTATAGTTTCCTCCTTCGAGCAATGGCGATCTGTTGGTGCTTTGTCTTTCTTTCGTGGTGGCCATAGGTGACAGCAACACCTTCCCGGATCAAACTCTGTATGTCGAGTGATCGGCTCTGAACCAATTAAAATTCTGCTGGGCTGCTAATCTCGAGTTACAGCTCCTGGAGATACAGCTTCTGCTGTAGCACTCTCTGTATCTTTCTGAGGAAAATATTCTATGGACGATTAAGAACGACACAAGACTTTGTTTACCCAGTTCGGCAACTTGCCTACATCTGGGGAGGATCACTCTTCGATTCTCAAGACTTCACTATCCATGGTTCAAAAGACTCACACCTCTACTTCTCCTCTAGTCGAAATCTTCCGCTCAGTCTAACTCCATAGACTAGCTAGCAGTCTGATCACATAGACTCTCTTTGTGCTACCTACACCCTTCTAGTAACCAATAGCTACGGACCTAACTCACAAACCTAACCTATTCTATTACAATTCGTGGTACACTGATTGCTTCAGCACACTCTATCTCATAGTTGCTGTATCTTTTTTCAATAACTATTCTAGCTCCTCTACCAAACAATGGGACACTCTGAGTTCTGCAAACTCAGTCTCTGCTCTCCCTCAATCAATGACACACTGTCAGTATTGGGTAGCGACGATCAGCTCTTTCTCAGCCTGTAACAATGACTATCTGCAGCTGTCCTCTGAGCTCTGATTGATCCTTCAGCGAGCAGTGCTCTAATTGAATTCCGAGGATCAATGTTGAATCAAACTTCACGAGTTCTGATTCCTTCTGTGCACAACACAAGTCTTCAACTCAGTGTGTGTTCTCTCAAAATCTATTGAATGCTTATTCGCTCTCTTTCTCGGATGTCTATCGCACTGCCTCTGCTGTGCTTTTATATCTTCGTGGGTTGCTGGCGAAGGAAACCTCGTTTTCTTAGGATTCGTAAGGCATCCCATCATTATCAGAATCTCCTCCTAGATTCTTGCAAGGTTGTTGAAGATTCTCTTTCCAAATTTGAACTTTAGGATCTTTATTTTTAAGATTTTCTTCCGCCTGAGTGATGACCTCTGCTGGACGTTTGCAATGCAAATTGGACCTCTGAGACAATGGAAACACTCCTCTGGACTTTCCCGTGCATCTTCAAGTTTTCTCAGTGTTTTTGCTATAACTTCAAATCTTCAGGGATTGGTGAAGCAGAATCTGTCTCGTGCCTTTTGCCCGGTTTGCCTTAGCTTTTATGGTCCGCAGAGTGCTGTAGCAGATTATTACTCTTGGTTATTGTATCTCGCCCATTCTTTAGATTGTGCTCCAGCTTCAAAATCTTCAGGAAGTGCTGAAGCAGAATCTCAAGCAGTTTTGTCAAGACATGCCATACCTCAACAATTTTCATTGATGATAGTACAAGATATTGTTCAGTTTATTTGTTAAAGAGTAGGGATGAGGCAATAGAGAAGTTTGTCATGTACAAGTTGGAAGTTGAAAACCAACTGAATAAAAAGATTAAAAGGCTACGCAATGATTGTGGAGGTGAATATGTTAGACCTTATGGAGCATTTTGTGCACAAAATGGGATCATACATGAAGTTGTAGTTCTCGTGCAGATGGTAGAACTTGTTCTAGCAGTTGTTATGACAACTTCTGAGGAAACACATTAGGAATGTTTCGACTGTTTTGAGTGAAAGTAAATACGAGACACAGAGATTTGGTAACTCACTTCGGGACAATGTGTCTGATCGCGCGTCGTTGTGCGCGTCAAATATAATCCTTCTTCTTCCACTTAGTACAGTGGTTAAGTAAGGGTCGATCTCCACAGGGAGCAAGTAGTTCAGTTCTAGCTAGCAACCTACACTTACGACAATGGGGGGTGTGTGAGTGATTGAAATGCGCGATGCGCAAGTGAACAGTAACTAGTGTAACGCAGGAAATTTGCACTAGACGTGCGCAAGCAGTAGAGATTAAATACTATGATTATGAGAAGCATTGGGCAGACAATCCTCTATGAGTGCATTCCTTATCATCGACTCTAAACGTGTATAGTTTTCGTTTTACTTGGGCTAGTGTCCGGTCAAGGCTTTCTAACACGTGCGCATGTTCTGTTCAAAGTTCATGTGCTATTAATCCTTAGAACATAGACTAAAACAGCTGCGAATCCGTTCAAAGTAGCAACTGATCACCCTAGCTCGTTACTCCTAGTTGTCACCGTAAAGCTATCAACTAGTTTAACATATGACAAGCAAGCAACACAAGTAAGATTGCGGTTCAAGGCTTCCCCTACTCATGCAACTGGCTGTCTTCGTATGCACAGGATTAATACAAGTAAGTAAACTATGCATTAAGCTCAAGTCTCAAAGAAAATACATCATAGATTCATGCCCAACCAACACTAAGAGTTTAGCTAGACATGCTACTGATAAACATCATGGAATAGTAAACAATGACTAATGTGTCTGAGAAAACAGAAGCAAACAGTGCGTGCAGCTTGTCTTCTCGGCTGGCTCAGTCGGTCTGGCGCAAATCCTCTCAACACGTCCGTGTGTTTTCCAGTTCTGCTGCGCAGTGCCTCTTGGTGATCTCTGATGCGTCTCTAGAAAGTCTCTTGTTTTTCTCTCTCTTTTTGCCCTAGCCCTCCTCTTGTTTATTTACTGCTTGGGAAGCTCACTTTTGGCAACTTCCAAATCTGGTCACGTCAAGATTAGGCAGTACTGGACTTTGCGCTTGGCGCACGGCATCGACTAGCGCATGGGCTAGCGCACCTCTGCTGACTCTCGCCAACTTCTCTCCTGTTTGTGCTGCTAGCTTCGCAGGCGGATCTTTCACTCCTAGAACGCTGCCTGTTAGCGCGTATCCGACTCAAAGACTCGTTTTGCCCTGTAATACAAAAACACTAGAAACGAGTAATCTTGCTCATAAAATATTGCAAACAAGCATAGGGTTATGATCTAAATAATGCGTACAAATAGCCTCTATCAGTGTCCGTAATGTGGGGGGGTTCTCCTAACCCCAACACGCAACAATCCACTAGTAACGATCGGACAACGAAGTACAAACTTACAAGACTACCTCTTCAAGTCCTTCTACCACCGACTCGCCTGGATGCGCACTGAGCTCCTCTCAGTGTAGAGATCCCTCTCTATGGCTTGTCACAACAGCTTCGTTCTCCCGAACAGCTGCTCGTCCACTCAACGTCCTCCAAGATCACTGGCCTCCTCTAGGATAACTGGACAGATCTGTTTTGCAACAGGCTTTGTGAAATGTATAGCTTCGATAGATACTCCTGGTTCTCGTGGTTGAGTGATAACTTTGCTCCGATCTTCGATGAGTGCACTCAATCAATTAACCTCGACTTCTCTTGTATATTTCTATGCAGTTTCAATAGATAACTATTCTATGCAAATTTCTAACCTTGAACAACTCTTTCCACAAAAACATGCCATATATAATCATGGGACTAACAATCTTCCCCTTGGCAGTTTTTGGCAAATTATAAAGTTAATTGTTCAGGTTAGAACTACTCCCCCAAATATTCTCCCCCTATCTGCCACAAATTTGGCAAGGGGATACAGGTTCAAATGTTTCCACAAAACGATCGACAAAAAGTTCAATAATTGAAAGACATAAAGTTCTTCAAAGAATGAGGGATTCATGCATTACTAGCTTCCAATAATGGCAAATGTTGAGCTTGTCTCCTCAGCAATTGTTCCAATTGATTCAGACTGTTCCTTTCCTTTGGATGATTCCTCAGCGCTAGGGACATACTCAACTGTCTGCTTCTCTCCTTCTATTTCATTATCAACATCCTCAGCATTGGCCTGTGCAACGACCTCTTCACTTTTCACAGCACAGTTGGACTCTTCACACTCTTCTCCTTAGATTCCTCATCAAATGCCTGATTCCGATTCATTATCAGCAGCTGAGACTCCTTGAGCATGGACCTCACCAACCTGGTCCCCTCCCCCTGCATCTGTGCCAGGGGTATCCTCAGCTTTTTCATCAACAACTGCCTCCGCAGTCTCCTTATCACCATCCTCCATGATTTCTTTATTCATAACAGAAGGTTTTAACTACCGCTACAACAGGTTCCTCGGCAGTGGGTTCAACAACGCCTTCAGCATTTTTCTCACAGATCTGAAATAGCCCGCAAATAGGAAATGTTAAACCGTTAGCTGAATTATAAGTGTTACATTTTCTTTTTCTGGTAGTCAAAACTTTAGCCCTCTTCTTTATTCAAGGACTACCAGAAGTCATGCCATGATTAGTTTTCAATCACACATGATCCCAACTCAGACCTCAAGGTCTCGAATTGTTGTATGCTCAAAGCCTTTGTAAAGATATCAACTTTCTAGCTATCAGTGCGAACATGAGTCAAGATCAGCTTCTTCTTCTCCACAAGCTCACGAATATAGTGGTGTCTGATCTCTATATGTTTTGTCCGTGTGTGCTGAATTGGATTCTCTGATATACTGATGGCGCTCATATTGTCACAGTATAATGTCATGACATCCTGTTCAACACCATATTCCTCCAGCATGTGCTTCATCCACATCATCTGCTGAGCACTGCTCCCAGCTGCTATGTATTATGCTTCTGCAGTTGAAAAGGAGATGTTATTATGTATTTACTAAACCAAGAGACAAGATTATTTCCAATGTAAAAGCATCCTCCAGAGGTGCTTTTCCTATCATCTGTATTGCCTGCCCAATCTACATCACAATATCCTACAATGCTGGATGTTGTGTCTTTAGTGTACCAGAGTCCAAGTTCAGCAGTACCTGCAATATCGTATAATCCTCTTCACCTGAGATACATGGCTCTCCTTGGGATTATCTTGGTAATGGGCACACACTCCCACGGCATAGGCAATGTCTGGTCTGGTAGCTGTCAGGTAGAGAAGACTCCCAATCATACTTCTGTACAGCGTTTGGTCAGCATTTGCTCCAGCATCATCTCTAGTCACCTTCTGATTTGTGGCCGCAGGGGTACGCTTGTGACTTGCCTTCTCCATATTGAATTTTTTCACCAGATTCCTTGTGTACTTGCTCCGTGTGATGAATATGTCGTCTTTCTTTTGGTATACCTGAAAACCCAAAAAATAGGTTAGTTCTCCAACTAGACTCATCTGAAACTCGCTCTGCATCTGCTCCACGAACTGCTTCACCAACTTCGTGGATGTGGATCCAAACACTATATCATCGACATATATTGAGCCACTATAAAATCAGATCTTGTTCGTTTGATGAACAATGTTGTGTCAACTCCCCCTCGCTCATAGCCTTGCTTGAGCAGAAACTGTGTCAACCGCTCATACCAGGCTCTGGGCGCCTACTTGAGTCCATATAATGCTTTCTTTAAACGGTACACGTGATATGGCTGTTGTGTATCAACAAAGCCTTTAGGCTTGGCTACATATACCTCTTCCTGCAACACTCCGTTTAAAAAAGGCACACTTCACATCCATCTGATGCAATGTGAAATCGAAGAATCAAGCTAAGGCCATCAGGATTCTAACAGCTTCTAAGCCAGCCACAGGTGCGAAAGTTTCCTCAAAGTCAACCCCATCAATCTGTGAGTAACCTTGTGCCACCAATCTAGCTTCGTTTCTGGTGATGTTCCCCGTTTCACCAGTCTTATTTTTAAACACCCATTTTGTGCCAATCACGTTCACATCAGCTGGTCGTGGAACCAGTTCCCATACATCATTCCTGACAACCTCTCCAAGTTCCTCTTGCATCGCCACAACCCAGTATTCATCTGCTATGGCGTCATGTACTCGTTTGGGTTTGGGGGTTGATACAAAGCAAGCAAAGCGAATCATCTCTCTTTAATTCTTCTTAATCCCTCGAGTGACTATACTCCCCCTTGGACTGCCAATGACATTGGTCAAAGGATGGTGTTTCTGAACATGGCGTGAAGGAATCATCTCGATCTCCTCTTCTGCATCAACACTTTCCTCAGCATGTTCCTTTACAACAGGTGTTTGGGAATCAACCTCTGTTACAGCTTCCTCTGCTCGGACCTCAGCATCACTTAATGGATCTTCAACAACAACCTGTGGAATCCAGCCTTCTGCATCTATAGTGATATTCAGTTCTCTATCATCTATAACAACATTTGATGACTCTATGATATTCCTTGTTCTCCGATTGTAGACTCTGTAGGCATGACTGTTATGGGAGTATCTTAGGAAAATCCCTTCATCACTTCTAGCATCCACCTTCTGCTTGTACTCTCTGTCATCTAAAATATAGCACGTAGTACCACCAAATACATGAACATATTTCACAGTGCCCTTCTTACTGTTCCAGATTTCGTAGCACGTTTTGTCAATACTCCCCCGCAGTGTTACACGGTTAAGTATGTGACAAGCCATGCTAAGAGCCTCTGGTCAGAAGTGCAGTGCTACATCTTTAGCCTGTAACATCGTCCTCCCCATTTCCACAATTGATCTATTTTTTCGTTCAACAACTCGATTCTGTTGTGGGGTAAGTGGTGAAGAAAACTGATGTGCAATGCCTTCCTTCTTGCAGAACTCCTCAAATGACTGATTCTGAAATTCTCTGCCATGATCGCTTCGGATAAACACAAGAGGTAATCCTTTCTCACGCTGTAATCTTATAATCAGCTCAACAAGCTGCTCAGCAGTCTCTGATTTGTCTCTAAGAAATTCAACCCAAGCATATCTAGAAAAATCATCAACACTTACCAGAGTGTACCTCTTTCCACCAATCCCCTCTACTTGGAATGGTCCAATAAGGTCAACATGGAGTAGCTCCAAAATACGCTTCGTGTTTATCTGAGTGGTTGCCGAGTGACTGCTCTGGTCTGCTTACCAATCTGACATCCTCTACAAATTCTGTTCTCCTCTCCTTGGATAACAAGAAGCCCTCTCACCAGCTTTTTGCTTGACAACTTCTTTAGAGCTTTCATCTCATATTTCTTAGTAAGTAGACAGTTTGCATCAGAAACAGCTCCTGCAATATCTAACAAGTAGCAGTTGTTAGTAGAGCGACTGCCTCGCATCACACAGTCACCATCAGCATTGAGGATTCTGCACGAATTTCTGGTAAACTTTACATCACAAAAGTTATCACATATCTGGCTAATACTGATAAGATTTGCATGTAGACCCTCCACATAGAGTACGTTTGTCAGACTGGGTAATCCAGGTAGTTCCAGGACACCTGCTCTAACAACTTTTCCTTTTCCACCGTCTCCAAAAGTCACTGATTTCCCATCCAATGGTGTAAGATGCTTAAGAAAGGCTGAGTTACCTATCATACGTGCTGAACAACCGCTATCAAAGTACCACATATCTTTGTTCAAGTTGACAGTTTAACTTTAAGCAACAAGGCATACCTCATTTCCGTGTCTCTTTGGTCTCCATTCTTGCATCAAACGTGTCTCAGTACGTCCATACTCGGCTAGGAACTTCTTGCACTTTCTCTGTATGTGTCCTTGAGTATGGTAATAATGACAGATCCTGGTATCTCTAGTCTAGAAAGTGTTATAGCAATTGCTATAGGTGAAGCTGGAATTCCCCCGTAACATCTCTCCTTTGACAAACTGTGTCTTCCCTTTGCTACTTCCAGATGTGTTCCCAATACCAGACCGTCATGCACCATACCTCTGAGCACCAAGGATCTCATTCAAATCTTTCGTTCCAGAATTCATCATCCTTATTCTCTTCCTCAGATTAGCCAGCTCCTTCTTTGTCTCTTCATGATCACTAAATTCCTTACTGAGTATGGTCTTTGTCGCAACAAGTGCCTCATCCAGACCTTTCTTCTGCTCCTTTAACTGCGTGATAGTGACATTGAGTTTTTCATTCGTCTTTACCACTAGCTTCCACTTGACGTACATATCCCTCAGATTTCTCCTAAGAGTCTCCTCATTGATCTCCTCACCATCACTTGAGTCAGTGTCATTATCAAGATCTGTTTCCTCAGCTCCTTCCTTAGCAGTTAGTACGACAAGATATGTGACACCCTCAGTTACAGTTGTCAATGCAACAAAGTTACTCTGATCTTCTCCAATATCACTGCTCTCAGACTCATCATCACTATATGTGGCTACCATGGCTTTCTTCTTCATCAAAGTGTTAGCACAGTGCCTTTGTATGTGACTGTATCCTTGGCAGGCTCTGCACTGAATTTCTTCATTTGAATTTTGATTATTCTCCCTATGCTTGCCCTTTTGAAATCTGTCATCTTTCCTCACATGATATCTTTGGTCACTACTCTCCTTCTTCTTTTCTTGGTATCCACGATCACCACGAGCCTTGTAATTGGATCTTCTCTTGTCCATCTTTCTCATGAACCTTCCGAACTATTTGGCCATCATAACTACTTGACCATACTCCGTCTCGTCATCAGACTTTGTTTCAGCGTTTGTTACTACAGACTTTAGAACAATTCCTCTACTTTTCTTCTCTGCTGCCTTTCTGCTGTTCATCTTCATCTCATAGACTCTGAGAGATTCTATGAGAGAGTCCATCTTCCTGTTCTCCAAATCAACAGTTTCTTCAATGGCTGTCACCTTGACATCAAACTTCTGAGGAAGTGACCTGAGAACCTTTTCAACCTACTTAGCCTCTGATACATGCTTCCCAAGTATGCCCATTTCATTCACTATATCCATCAGACGGTTATTGAAGTCAACTATGGTCTCATCATCCTTCATCATCAGCTGATCATAACTAAGCCTCAGCATGTGCATTCAGGTTTTCTTTACCATGGCATCTCTTTCAAAATTTGTTTCAAGAATGGTCCATGCGGCCTTTGCTATCTTAACACCAGCGATCAACTTATAGTTTTGCTTGTCCACGACAGAAATAATAACATACAAAGCTTGACTATTCCTTTGGAACAGTTTCTTCTCCTCCTCAGTCCAGTCTTTTTCTGGCTTTGGTGCTTTTACTCCAATAACATCTGCAACACCTAATGGTCACCCTGTATGTCGGATGCCCGCTCTGGTACCACTTGTAGTTCTAGTGTGGATGGTAGAACTTATCCTAGCGGTTGTTATGACAACTTCTGAGGACTGTTTTGAGTGAAAGTAAATACAGAAAAGCAAATAAGAGATACATAGATTTGGTAACCCACTTCGGGACAATGTGTTCGTAATGTCGGGGGTTCTCCTAACCCTAACAAGAAACAATCCACTAGTAACGATCGGACAACGAAGTACAAACTTGCAAGACTTCCTCTTCAAGTTCTTCTACCACCGACTCGTCTGGATGCGCACTGAGCTCCCCTTAGTGTAGAGATCCCTCTCTATGGCTTGTCACAATAGCTTCTTTCTCCCAAACAGCTGCTCATCTACTCAACGTCCTCCCGGATCGCTGGCCTCCTCTCGGATAGCTGGACAGATCTGTTTTGCAACAGGCTTTGTGAAATGTATAGCTTCGGTAGATACTCCTGGTTCTCGTGGTTGAGTGATAACTTTGCTCCGATCTTTGATGAGTGCACTCAATCAATTAACCTCGACTTCTCTTGTATATTTCTATAATGCAAGAGAGATGCATGAACGTCCGTTATATTCGTTGATCTTCAACTTCGTTCACACTTCTTTAAAGCACTCGCCTTATCTTGTTGCCAAACCAAGAGATTGCGTATCCAAAATGTGGTTGAAGATATTCCGGATCTTTATTCAGTGATCTCCGGGATATGCTTCACGCCCTTGATTCTCGGAATCTGTTGATTCCAGAGAATATACACCTTTGGTTCACAGCCAGCGCGTATTTCAACACTTGCTATAACATCTTGCGTACCATCTCCTGACTTCGGTTATGCAATTTTAATATCTAACTATTCTATGCATATTTCTAACCTTGAACAACTCTTTGCACAAAAACATGCCATACATAATCATGGGACTAACAGAAGTCACTCCACATTACTCACCTCAATCTAACGGTATAGTTGAACGAAAGAACCGCACCATCAAAGAAATAATGAATGCAATGTTGCTAAGTTTAGGATTACCTTATGAAATGTGAGGGAGAAAACCTGCGAGTGTGGGGATGTTTTGAATAGACAGATTATCTTTTGAATAGGATACCCCGAAAGAAGAAGGATAAATCTCCTTATGAGTTATTTAAGGGGAGGAAAACTTGTTATAAACACCTGCGTGTGTGGGGATGTTTGGAAAAGGTAGTAGCTCTCGGTTCTAAAAGAATGAGAATAGGTTAAAAGACAATTGATTTTGTTTTCATTTGATATGCGCAAAATAGTTTTGCATAAAGATTTCTTGTATAAGAGTGGAAAAATCCTGACATACACAAAAACACTATCTTAAATCCAAGAAATGCTTCGCTATTTGAACAAGAAGTTCCTTATAAGTCCAAAGAAATGAGACATAGTTCACCGCGTGAGTTAGGCGAGGACAATCCTGAAGTGCCTAAACAACAAGAGGAAGTATCCGAGGAGGATACAAACCTAGAAGAATTTAAGAGACGTAAAAGAACTGGGAATGAAAAATCCTCTTATACCAGTTGAAATTACCAACGCTGCTGGTGACTTGTATCAGCAGGTTGCTATAGCAACCTCTGGGTCACTTTGCGGAATTATCTTGCTAAGGCAGAACCTGAAAAACACAAGCACTTTGTTCACCCAGTTCGGCCAGTGCCTACGTCTGGGGAGGACTATTCCTGAGTCTTCAAGATTCCACTATTACCGATTAAAGTATAAAGGCTCCAGTTCTCAGCCTACGCTAGAACAACCTCTACTTCTAACCTAGCTAGAATCTTCGCTCAGTCTGATCACATAGACTAGTGTACGTACACTATCAACTCAATCTAGTAATAGAATTTTATAGCACTGATCGTACAGACTCAGTCTATACTAATACAATGTGTTACGACATGATGCTATAGCAACTTCAGAACTAAGTTGCTCTACCTCAGATTCTACGAGCTCTCCCAGTCACTTCAATCTACCTTCTGCTAGTTCTCACAACTCCAGCGATGCTCCCCCTCGATTAGTGATTTCCACTCAGCGTACGAGGATGTTGCTCTACAATCCGATCGTCCGACTGCCTCACCCGTGACAAATCTTCAACGACTGATGTATTTGATCTTCAACGAGTCTCCGCTCCAGTTGAACTTGTTGATCAAACGTCGATCAGATTCATCCAATCGTGATCTCTCTCCGCCTTAGCCATGACAACACACTCTAGCTTTTCGCTCTTTCTTTGTGTGTGTATGTGCGTGATCCCGAAGCTCTTCTTATATACTGGTAGCCAACCCCAGCCAGCACTTTGCAATTTAGAACTCTTTCTAAACTCTTTTTGGCAGTCTTGATCTTCTCCAAGATCTTAGGGTTGTTGAGATATGGTTGTAACAAACTTCTTTCTAAAAACCTTTTTAGGAACCATATCTTTAACTTGGGCTTGCTCGGTTGTTTGAGCAATTTGTTGCTTCTAGAATTTCCTAGAACAATTAGGAAGCAATCACCAAAAGCTGATCCTTTGAATTTGGAAGGCTCCCAAAAGTCTCCGGATGCTAGCTTTCACGATGCTCTAGCTGCTATCCTCACAGGTTGCTGTAGCATCTTACTATATCAACTTGTAGACATTTTATAGTCTTCGAATGCTCCAGCTGTTGTCTCCACAGGATGCTATAGCATCTCGCTAGATCACCTTTTACAGATTTTGTCAAGGATGCCAAATGCCTTAACAAACATGAATTCCTAACCTTTGTGCTTGGAGCAGAACCCCGCACATATAAGGAAACCATGAGTTCGGTTGAAGGAGCTTATGAAAAGAGGTCATAAAGAGTGAACTAGACTCAATTATGCCAAATCATACTTAGGAGTTAGTTGATCTTCCAGGTGGAAACAAATCACTTAGTTCCAAGTGGATCTTTACTAAGAAAATGAAAGTAGATGGTACTATTGATAAGTACAAGGCAAGACTTGTGGGCAATGGATACAATAGAAGTAGGGTCTAGACTACTTTGACACATACTCACTTATAACCAGAATCACTTCCATTAGAATAATAATTGCGATTGCAGCATTGCACAATTTAGATTCATAAAATGGATGTGAAAACTGTTTTCCTTAATGAAGACCTTGATGAAGAGATATACATGGAACAAGCCGAGGGTTACTCAGTGCAAGGAAAAGAGATGAAAGTGCGTAAACTTGTCAAGTCTCTCTATAGCCTAAAACAAGCGCCAAAACAGTGGCATGAAAAATTTGACAAAGTAATGGTGTCAAATGGATTCAAAATCAACGAGTGTGACAAATATGTATACATCAAAAACACTGAACACGAATTTGTGATTTTGCGTTTATATGTTGATGATATGCTCATTGTATAAAGCAATGAACGGATGATTAAGTCCATTAAGGTCTTATTAAATTCTAAATTTGATATGAAAGATATGAGACTAGCTGATGTAATTTTAGGGATTAAATTACAAGAACGTCTGATGAATATATCCTACGTCAGTCACACTATGTTGATAAAATTCTAGACAAGTACGGAAATGACAGTCCAGGAGTATGCAGAACTCCTATAGAAATGAATCAACACTTATTAAAAAACAAAGGGGAAGATATTTTCCAAGTTGAATATGTAAGAGTAATAGGAAGTCGCATGTAATTAATGAATTGTACTATATCTAATATTGCATATACAATTGAGTAGACTTGCAAGATGTACGAGTAATCCTAGAGCTGAGCATTGGAAAGCAATCGTGAGAATACTAAAATATCTACGATTTACTCGTGACTACAGTCTACATTAAACCAGATATTCTAAAGTCATTGAAGGATACATTGATGCTAGTTGGCTATCTAATAAACAAGACTCTAGGGCCACTAGTGGATATGTATTCACTTTGGGTGGTGGAGCCGTGTCTTGGAAATCCTCTAAGCAAACAGTAATAACCCATTTCACGGTAGAATCTGAATTTGTTGCATTAGATAAATGTGAAAAATAAGCAGAGTGGTTAAGAAACTTTATAGAGAATATTCCTTAATGGACAACACGTGCCAGTAATATGTGTATATTGTAATAACCAATCAACAATTGGTAGAGCACATAATGTCACGTATAATGGTAAGTCTAGACACATACGTCGAATACATAAAACCTGTTAGTCCCATATTATGTAAGGCATATTTTAGTATGTTAGACAAATTGCGTAGAATAGCTGGTAGTTATTGAAGATAGAAGATGCAACACAAGTTGTTGCAGCATGTGTTGTAGTCTGCGCTGGGTATCATCCAAGGGAGGTTTTCTCGAGAATCAGTAGATTCCGAGAATCTGCAGCAGATCTTGAAGATCAAGGGATCTGAGATCCTCAGAATATTGGCTGCTTAGAATATCTTCAACGACATCCCTGATTTGCAATCATTGGGCATGTTAACAAAATAAGATTAACAAATATTCAAACTGAATATTTGGATAAGATCTTTTAGAAGATCGGTGAGGGCTT
Organism: Umbilicus rupestris; assembly: GCA_963678935.1. Taxonomy (NCBI): domain Eukaryota; kingdom Viridiplantae; phylum Streptophyta; class Magnoliopsida; order Saxifragales; family Crassulaceae; genus Umbilicus; species Umbilicus rupestris. The sequence goes on from OY787612.1 coordinate 9,962,299, forward strand.
TAAAAGAAGTGGATTGGAGTTGAAGTCATTATCGAAAAAAAATTATCCAAGCAGCTCTCTTGCATTATAGCAATATACAAGAGAGGTAGAGGTCAAGTGATTGAGAGCACCCTGACGGAGATTGAAGTTGAGTCATCTCTCAAACATGAAGACCAAAAGTATTTGCTACAACAAGACGTTTTACAAAACACTGTTGCAAAATAGATCTGTCTAGATATCCAAGAGGACGTTGAGTGGACAAACAACTGTTCGAGAGAACGAAGCTGCTATGACAAGCCATAAAGAGGGATCTCTACACTAAGGAGAGCTCAGTGTCCATCCAGACGAGTCGGTGGTAGAAGGACTTGAAGAGGGAGTCTTCCAAGTTTGTACTTCGTTGTCCGATCGTAAAATAGTAGATTGTTGCTTGTCGGGGGTTAGGAGAACCCCCCACATTAGGGACACATTGTCTTGAAGTGGGTTACCAAATCCCTGAGTCTCGTTTTTACTTAACCGTATTTACTTTCCACTCGAAATGAATCGAACTATTCCTAACGCGTTTCCTCAGGAGTTGTCATAACAACAGCTGTGACAAGTTCTAAAGTGAGTACCAGAACTACAAGTGGTATCAGAGCCGACATTTGACATAGGGTGAGATCGAAGGAAACTCAGAATGAGTGGAAGAGACATGGAGAGACCTCCCAGTTTGGAGGAAGATGAGTTTGGCTACTGGAAGTCAAAGATGAAAGCATACATCAAATAAATAAATGAGTATGCATGGAAGGTTGTTGTTGAAGGTTGGGTTGCACCATCACGTGCAGCAGATGCTCTTAGAGTTAAAGCACCAAAGCTAGAGAAAGACTGGACCGAAGAGGAGAAGAAACTATTTCAAGGAAATAGTCAGGCTTTGTATGCTATTGTCGCTGCAGTGGACAAATGGAACTATAAGTTGATTGCTGGTGTTGAAATAGCAAAAGTTGCGTGGACCATTCTGGAAACAACCTTTGAAGGAGATGCTAAGGTAAAGAAAACCAGAATGCAGATGCTAATGCTTAGCTACGAACAACTGGTGATGAAAGATGATGAGACCATTGCAGACTTCAACAACCGCCTGATGGACATAGTAAACGAAATGGGGATACTCGGAAAGCATGTATCATAAACTGAGCAAGTTGAAAAAGTTCTCAGATCACTTCCTCATAAGTTTGATGTTAAGGTAACAGCTATTGAAGAAACGACAGATTTGGAAAACATGAAGTTGGACTCCCTCATGGGATCTCTCAGAGTCTATGAGATGAAAATAAACAACAGGAAGTCATCATAGAAGAAAACAAGATGAATTGTTCTAAAGGCTGTTGCACCTGCAACAGACGCTGAAACAGAGTGTGATGGCGAGATGAATGATGATCAAATAGCCCTGATGGCCAAACAGTTTAGAAGGTTCATGAAAAGGATTGACAAAAGGAGATTTAATTACAAAGCTCATGGTGATCAGGGACACCAAACGAAGAAGGAGTAACGTAGTGACTAGAGATATCCAGGAAGGAAAGATGACAGATCTCAAAAGGGAAAACGTAGGGAGACCGATCAAAATCCAAATGAAGAGATTCAGTGCAGAGCCTGTCAAGGATATGGTCACATACAAAGGTATTGTGCCAACACTTTGATGAAAAAGAAAGCCATGGTTGCTACATACAGCGATGATGAGTTTGAGAACAGTGATACTGGAGAAGATCAGAGTAACTTTGTTGCACTGACAACTGTAACTGAGGATGTCACAGATCTCATCACACTAATTGCCAAGGAAGAAGCTGAGGAGACAGATCTTGACAGTGGCTCTGAATCTAGTGATGGTGACGAAATCAATGAGGAGACTCTGAGGAGAAACCTGACAAATATGTACTCCAAATGGAATCTGGTGGCAAAGAAAAATGAAAAACTCAATATCAATATCACACGGTTGAAGGAGGGAAGAAAGGTTTGAATGAAGCACTTGTTGTAACAAAGACCAGGCTAAGTAAGGAAATTTGTGATCTTGGCAAGACAAAGAAGGAGCTGGACGAGTTGAAAAAGAGAGTAAGGATGATGAACTCTGGAACGAAAAATTTGAATGAGATCCTTGGTGCTTAGAGGTATGGAACAGGACGGTCAGGTCTTGGGAACACATCCGACAACAGCAAGGGCAAGACACGGTTTGTCAGAGGAAAGATGCTAAAGAAAAGTTCTAGCTTCATCTACAACAACTGCTATACCACACCCTGGACCAAAGATACCAGGATCTGCCATTACTGCCATATTTGAGGACACATACAAAGAAAGTGCAGAAAGTTCCTAGCTAAGTATGGATGTACTGAGACACGCATAATTCAAGAATGGAGTTCAAAGAAATATGGAAAGGAGGTATGCTTTGTTGCTTATTGTTCAACTGTCAACTTGAACAAATATATTTGGTACTTTGATAGCGGGTGTTCAGCACATATGACGGGTAATTAGCATTTCTTAATCATATAACTCCTCTGGAGGGAAGATCAGTAACTTTTCGAGATGGTGGATAAGGAAAAGTTGTTGGAGCAGGTGTTCTGGAACTACCTGGATTACCTGGTTTGACAAATGTTCTTTACGTTGAAGGTCTGCATGCCAATCTCATCAGTATCAGCCAGATATGCGATGATTTATGCGACGTAAAGTTCACCAGAACTTCATGCAGAGTTCTTAATGCTGATGGGGACTGTGTTATGCATGGTCGTTGTTCTGACTAATAGCTGCTATCTGTTAGATATTACAGGAACTGCTCCTGACGCACACTGTCTGCTTACTAAAATATATGAGATGAACCTGTGGCACAGAAGGTTGGGGCATCCGAATCTGAAAGCTCTGAAAAAATTGTCAAACAAGAAGCTGGTGAAAGGGATCCTTGCTATAAAAGTAGAAGAAAATTGAATCTGCAAAGGATGTCATATTGGTAAGCAGACCAGAGCCGATTACTCAGTAACCACTCAGATAAATACGAAGCGTATCCTTGAGCTACTCCATGTGGATCTTGTTGGACCATTTCAAGTAGAAGGGATTGGTGGAAAAAGGTACCCTCTGATAAGTGTTGATGATTTTTCCAGATATGCTTGGGCTGAATTTCTTAGAGAAAAATCAGAGACTGTTGAGCATCTTGTTGAGCTAACTGTCAGATTATAGCGTGAGAAAGATCTATCTCTTGTGTTCATCCGAAGCGATTATGGCAGAGAATTTCAGAATCAGTCATTTGAGGAGTTCTGCAAGAAGGAAGGTATTGCGCATCAGTTCTCTTCAGCACTGACCCCGCAATAGAATGAAGTTATTGAGCGGAAAAATAGATCAGTTATGGAAATGGGAAGGACTATGTTACGGGCCAAAGATGTAGCACTACACTTCTGGCCAGAGGCTCTGAGCACGGCTTGTCACATACCTAATCGTGTAACACTATGGGGGAGTACTGACAAAACGTGCTACGAGATCTGGAACGGTAAGAAGGCCACTGCGAAATATTTTCATGTATTTGGTTCCACGTGCTATATCTTAGATGATAGAGAGTATAAGCAGAAGCTGGATGCTAGAAGTGACGAAGGAATTTTTCTAGGATACTCTAGTAACAGTCGCGCCTATAGAGTTTACAATAGAAGAACAAAGACTATTATGGAGTCGTCAAATGTTGCAATCAATGATGGAGAGCCAAATACCACTAACGGGGCAGAAGGTTGGATTTCATAGATAGTTAACAAAGATACAATAAGTAATACTGAGGTCCCAGTAGAAGAAGCTGTAACAGAGACGGATTCACATCCACCAGTTTCTGAGGAATTAGCTGAGGACAGTGCTGATGCGAAGAGGAGATCGAGATGATTCCTTCGCGCCATGCTCAGAAACACCATCCATTGACCAATGTAATTGGCAGTCCAAGGGAGCGTATGGTTACTTGAGGAATTAAGAAAAATTACAGAGAAATGGTTCGCTTCGCTTGCTTTGTATCTACCATCGAGCCCAAACGAGCACAAGATGCCATAGCCGATGAATACTGGGTTGTGGCTATGCAGGAGGAACTTGGAGAGTTTGTCAGAAATGATGTCTGGGAACTGGTGCCACGACTAGCTGATGTGAACGTGATTGGCACAAAGTGGGTATTCAAGAATAAGACTGATGAAAAAAAGAACATCACTAGGAACAAAGCTAGATTGGTGGCACAAGGCTACTCACAAATTGATGGGGTTGACTTTGAGGAAACTTTTGCACCAGTGGCTCGACTAGAAGCTGCCCGAATCATGATGGCCTTAGCTTGCTTCTTTGATTTCACACTGCATCAGATGGATGTGAAGTGTGCCTTTCTAAACGGAGTGTTATAGGAAGAAGTATATGTAGCACAACCAAAAGGCTTTGTTGGCACACATCAGCGAAACCACGTATGATATTGCTGTATGACATTCGATTTACAAAACCAGCACAGTGCCAGAAGCAGCTGCTATAGCAAGTGCTGTAGCAGCAGATCAGCATTCTTCTTGGAGAGCTTTCAAAGGATGTACACACAACAGCAGAGGGACGGGGAGCTTCTAATTATTTAGAGAGAATATCAAATTTGGTTGTGGAAGATTCCCGTGGAGATTCCTGTATCAAGGTGAAAATTTGGTTGTGGAAGATTTGTTTCTCCAATCAAATCTAATCTCCTACACATTAGGAGATATTGTTGCTTTAAGGAACTTACAAAAGTGTGTTTCGATTGCTGATCAGTTTGAGTACTTAAGGAGGGCAAGGTCAGTGCAGAAAGTGTGTGCGAAGAATAGAGAAAGCTTGAGAGCACATACACAGAGAGTCTACATACCACAACGAAAGTCGGGGAGTCACGAAGAGCAGAACGTGCACGCATAGTTGAGTGACTGAAGCAGAGGTTGATCGAGACTTGCAGAGTCTGTTAGAGCTTGATCACATAACTAATTCAGTGCAGGACGAGCTTGTTGGTTGATCAACACGGGCGGCAAGGGGATTGTCGAGTGGAGGAACTCGGACAATCTTTAGAAGGCCAGGTCTCGCTAGTGACAGACGGTCACTGAGTGAGGGGGAGTATTCCAAAGTGTGCCGCGCTTGTGGAACAGTTCAATCGACTTAGCGGAAAGCTTTGGAGCGACGTGGACAGAACCTGCACCAGCTAGTTGCTATGGCGGGTGCTATAGCAAACCTACGGTAGCATTATTTTAAATAGAATAGGCTGAGTCTGTGGAATGAGTAGAATAGCTATTCTGAATTAATCCAAGTGTGTAGGTGTGTGACACAAGTCAGAGGGTGTTCTGATTGTGTGTGATCGACTAGCTAAGGTTGAGTAGCATAGGTGGAGTCGAACCGTGTTGTACAACAGACCTTGAGACTAGTGAATTGAAAGACTGAGGTTCAGTCTTTCCCAGAGGTAGGCACTTGGCCGAACTGGGTGAACAAATCGTTGTGCATTATTTTAGCTTGCTGCAAAAGATTCGGTACTAGAGTGTGTTACAGCAACTACTTGTACACAATCTGCAACTCAGAGACGCTGAGAATTTCAATTGGTATCAGAGCAGGAATTCAACACACAGAGTAAAGATCCTGAGCGTCTGCTGAAGAAAGCAAGAAACAATAAAGAAAGGTCAGAGTACAAGCCGTCCACCATTGTTGGAAGAAAGTAACTATGGGTATTGGAAGGCTAGAATGAAAGCATTCCTCTAAGAAATTGATGAAAGAACCTGGAGAGCTATTGTGGCTGAATGGTCTCCTCCCATAACAATGGATGAGAAGGGAATTACTCGAAAGAAGCCTGAAGAACAATGGACTGCTGAAGAGGGTTCTGCAGCAACTGGTAACTCAAAAGCACTGAATACTATTTTTGCTGCAGTAGATGCTAATAATTTCTGGCTGATCTCCAACTGCGACATTGCAAAACAAGCCTGGAAAATCTTGCAAGTAGCTCATGAAGGAGCTTACAAAGTAAAGACATCCAGGATGCAGATCGTTACTTCTCAGTTTGAAAGCCTAAAGATGCAAGAAGAGGACTCCATCACTGAGTTCAATGCCAAGCTGTGTGACTTATCAAATGAAGCTCATGCTCTTGGAGAACTAATTCCCGAAGAAAAGCTGATAAGGAAAGTTTTTAGATCACTGCCCACCAGATTTGACATGAAGGTGACAGCCATTAAAGAAGCTCAGAATGTCAAACACATGATACTAGAGGAGCTGATTGGATCCCTCAAATAGTTTGAGATGAAGCTGGTCAAGGAAGATACATCTCCCAAAAGCAAGAGTGTTGGATTGAAAGCAGAAGAGAAGAAGCCTTCATCTGATGATCAAGTGAGTCTGCTGGTAAAACACCTTGGTAAGCTCTAGAAAAACATGGAAACAAAATATGGCCGGACCTCATCCTCTCGAAGGAAATCTAGAAGGGGTGGAGGAAATCAGAGAAGAGGGAAGGAACCAACCCAGGATGAAAACGAGAGGAAAGAGAAAAGAAAGTGGATTCAGTGCTGGAACTGTGAAGGATATAGACACCAAGAAGCTGACTACACCAGCAAACCAATGAAGAGCACCGAGCAAAGAAGCAACAACTCTCTGTCAGCAAACATGAGTGAAGATGATACCGACCACAGCGGAGATGAATGTCACATCGTTAGATCCAGACCCTTCAGACGACTGGACAGACACTCTGGAAAAAGGAGGTATGTGACCAAGAACTTGCTACAGCAACCCCTGTATCAACTTCAGACTGTGGAGAAATGGCCTACACATAGAAGCTGAAAGTGTTATATCTGTGGTCACAGGGGGCACATTAAGAAGAACTGCTTGTCTGCTTCAACTTGGCTAAATCTTCCTAAAACCGCTGGGCAACAGAGAAGAGACAGAACCATGCATATTTCCCTGGTTAGCACAGCTAGAACCACACATGAAGAAAGCTGGTACTTTGACCATGGATGCTCAGGACAATATGACTGGAGAGAGAACCTTCCTAAAAAATGTTGTACCCTGCTTAGAACACCAGGTTAAATTTGGAAATGGGCTGAAAGGTAGAGTTCTAGGAAAGGGGACCCTGGCTGTAAATGGTCTACCTACACTAAAAAATGTAATGCTTGTGGACGGATTAAAGCAAATCTCATAAGCATCAGCCAGCTCTGTGATGGGACACACCAGGTAAAATTCACTCAAAACTCCTGTCAGGTCTACAACAATGTAGGAGAGTGCATAATGCAGGGAACCATATCAAAGAACAACGGCTATCTTCTGAAAATTGATGCAGCAAACTCTTCACCAGCATGCATGCTATCCAACACAGAAGAAATGAATCTGTGGCACAGGAGGTTGGGTCACATTAACCTAAGGACTCTGAAGAAGACTGCTGCAGAAGGCTTGGTCAGGGGAGTTCCAAAAATTAAAGGAGCAGTAAGCTCGATTTGTGGAGAATGTCAGATAGGCAAGCAGAAAAAGGCCTCTCACCCTAAAACTACCAACATCAACACTGTCAGACCTCTACAACTGTTACACATGGACCTGATGGAACCGATGGAAGTAGAGAGCCTTGGAAAGAAGAGGTACGCATTCGTTTGTGTGGATGATTATTCAAGATTTACTTGGATTGACTCTATCAGGGAAAAATCAGACATTGGAAGAGTTATAGCAACTCTGATATCTCGACTAGAACAAGAGAAGAATCTTAGAATCTCTGCTATCAGAAGTGATCATGGAAGGGAATTTGAGAATGAAATAATGGACAAGTTCTGCAACCATCGGGGGATCACGCATCAATACTCCTCACCAATCACCCCTCAGCAAAATGGTGTTGTGGAGGGAAAGTATCGAACAATCCAGGAAATGGCCCGAGTCATGATTCATGCCAAGAAAGTCCCGTTGAGTTTTTGGGCTGAAGCAATGAATACAGCATGCTACATCTTCAACAGGGTCACCATAAGGAAATATACCAACCAGACTTGCCACGAACTCTGGAATTAGAAAAAGCCTACGGTGAAATACTTCCATATATTTGGAAGTGATTGTTACATCCTGAGAGATCGAGAATACAGAAAGAAGCTCGACCCCAAAAGTGACCATGGAATATTCTTGGGTTATTCTGTCAACAGCTGTGCATATCGCGTCTACAACGAATAGAACCAAAACAATGATGGAATCCTTCAATGTTGTCGTTAATGAGGTTGAAGAAGAAATTCTCATTAGTCTAGAGGATGAAGATTCAGACACAGAAGGTGGTTCCGGTAACCACAACAAGAGTGAACAAGAAGTGGTGCAAGTAGATGCTACAGCAGATTCTGAAGCAGTAAGCCTGGATCAACCAATAGACAGTTCTATCATTGAACAAAATGACGAGCATCCTCCCACAATATCCAGACAACCTCCAAAGAAGATTCAGAGGAATCATCCGTTAACTAACGTAATTGGAAATCCTACGGAAGGGAGACGAATAAGAAGTACATCACATTTCAGCTCCTACGAATCGATCTGCAATTCGTGCTTTCTATCTAGCGCAGAGCCAAGGAACTTCAAGGAGGCAATGAGTGATGAATATTGGCTGCTGGCAATGCAGGAAGAATTAGCAGAATTCGAAAGACATAATGTGTTGGATCTTGTTACCAGACCAGAAGGGATAAACATCATTGAAACCAAGTGGATCTTCAAAAACAAAACTGATGAAAAAGGGAATATCACAAGGAATAAGGCCAGACTTGTTGCACAAGGGTACACTCAGATTGAGGAAGTGGACTTTGAAGAAACATTTGCACCAGTTGCTCGCTTGGAAGCCATCAGATTTCTTATGGCCTTGTCCTGCTACCTCGGGTTCAAACTCTACCAAATGGATGTCAAAAGCGCATTCTTGAATGGGGAACTCTCGGAGGAAGTGTATGTAGCTCAGCCCAAAGGCTTTGAAGACCCTCATTATCCAGAGCATGTGTACAAACTGAAGAAAGCACTCTACGGGCTTAAGCAGGCTCCCAGAGCTTGGTACGAGCGATTAACCGTCTTTCTGGAGAAACATGGATATGAAAGAGGGTGAGCTGACAAAATTCTCTTTGTGAAAAGGACCAGGTCAGATCTTATCATAGCTCAAATTTATGTTGATGACATTATGTTTGGGTCCAGGTCACAGCGGTTGGTAAAGCAATTCGTAGACCACATGAAGAATGAATTCAAAATGAGCATGGTGGGTGAACTCTCGTACTTTCTGGGGCTGGAAGTATCTCAAAAGGATGAAGGGATATTCATATCCCAAAGCAAATATAGCCAGAATCTGATAAAGAGGTTCCAGCTCGATAAAGCTAGTCACAAACGCACACCAGCTGCAACACATGTCAAAGTGGTCAAAGACGAAGCTGGGGTTGAAGTTAATCGGACTACCCACAGAAGCATGATTGGGAGCCTATTATATCTCACTGCTAGCCGCCCCGACATCTCCTTCTCAGTGGGAGTCTGTGCAAGAATCCAAGGTTGTCCAAAGCAGAGCCACATGCAACTAGTAAAGAGAATCATCCGGTATATTGGGGGAACTGTGAATTATGGCCTATGGTATACCAAAGATACCAATGCAAATCTGGTAGGCTATAGCGATGCAGACTGGGCTGGGTGCATTGAAGATCGAAAGAGCACCTCTGGAGGATGCTTCTTTTTGAGGAATAATCTCGTATCTTGCTTTAGTAGAAAGCAGAATATATTGCAGCAGGACGCTGCTGTGCTCAGATGCTAACTGAGTATGGGATGACTCAAAGTGAAATGGTTCTGTACTGTGACAATATGAGTGCCATCAGCATTTCCAAGAATCCAGTGCAACACTCAAGGACCAAACACATTGATATAAGGCATCACTTCATCCGAGATCTGGTTGAAAAGAAAACCATCGCCCTTCAGCATATAGGGACAGACAAACAGCTTGCTGACATCTACACCAAACCTCTGGATGCAGCCAGATTCGAAGCTTTGAGATCCTCTCTGGGTCTCTGCGTCTTGTCCTCCTAGGCGGATATAGTTTCCCCCTTTGTCCATTTGTAACAAAAAGGTGGAGATAATGAAAGGTGGGCCTGTGTCACCTCTCGAACAGGAGAAATAAAGGGTTTTGTCAAAAATGCCAAGGGGGAGATTGATATTGTTGTATGACATTGATAGAGCCTATTTATACGCATTATTTAGATCATAACCCTATGCTTGTTTGCATTATTTTGTGTATAAGATTACTGGTTTCCAGTGTTTTTGTATTTCAGGGCAAAACGAGGGCCTAAGTCGGATACGCGCTAACAGGCAGCGTTTAGGACGCGCATCACACAGCCTGCGGAGCTAGCGGCGCAAACAGAAGAATTGGCAGAGTCGACCACGGTGCGCTAACCGATTGCGCTAAGCAGATGCCGTGCGCCATGCGCCATGCGCAGATGATGGTGTTTCCAAATCCTGACACAACCAGATTTGGAAGTTGCCAAGGATGAGCCTATGAGCAGTATATAAAGAAGAAAAGAAGGCTAGGGTTTGATCATCACATCATAATTCAGAGAGAGAGCGGCAAAACTGCAAAACACACGAGCTTGCTGAGAGGATCTGCGCTAGCCGACTGCGCCAGCCAAGACTGCAATCTGCACGCACTGTTTGCTATTGTTCTCTTGGATACTTTAGTTATTATTTACTGTTTCTATGATGTTTACTACTAGCATGTCTAGCTAAACGCTTAGTATCGGTTGGGCATGAATCTATGAGTATTTCCTTTGAGACTTGTGCTTAATGCATAGCTTGCTTACTTATATTAATTCTGTGCACATTGTTGGCAGCAAGTTGCATGAGTAGGGGAAGCCTTGAACCGCAATCTTACTCGTGTTGCTTGTTGTTGTATGTTAAACTAGTTGAATAGCCTGACGGTGCCAACTAGGAGTAACGCGCTAGGATAAGCAATTACTACTTTGATCGGATTCGTAGTTGTTTAGTCTAGTTCAAGAATTAATAGCACATGAACTTTGATCGGAACATGCGCACATGTTAGGAAGCCTTGACCGGACACTAACTTAAGTAAAATCAAGCTATAGACGTTTAGAGTCGATGATAAGGAATACACTCATAGAGGATTGTCTGCGCCGATACTTCTCATAGTCATAGTACTTAATCTCTACTGCCTGCGCACATCTAGTGCAAATTCCTGCGTTTACGACTGTCTACTCGCGCATAGCGCAACCCCAATCACTCACACCCCCATTTTCGTAAGTGTAGGTCACTGGTTAAAACTGAACTGCTTGCTCCCTGTGGAGATCGACCCTTACTTAACCGCTGTACTAGTGGAAGAGGAAGGATTAATTTGACGCGTACAACGACGCGCGATCAAATTTTGGCGCCGTTGCCGGGGAGCAACACAGCTAAGTTTTAGCTAGTTTACGTTTTTCCTTTTTAGTAACTAGTTATTTTCAGTTTGTTTTGTTTTCTCGTTGTTGTTTCTGACAGCGCGCAATCACCATTAGCCTGCGCAACCTTGAAACAGTTGCGCTGCGCAGATTCTAGTTGCGCACTGACAGACGCAACAGCTTTGTTATCTTTTAATTTCGTTTTCTTTGAGATTTAGAACAGGTTATGGAAGATAACAGTGTCGTTGGGGACAACTTAGGGGACAGAACCCCGGAAGAAGCAAGAGCACATAACCGCGCAGCCCTGTTCAGAGAGGAAGTGCAGCGCGAGGTTGAAGCAAGGATGGCCGCTGAGCTGTATAACGCGCCACCCGCGCGACAAGCTGCGCGACGCAGAACAGTGCGCGAGATGTCAGCCCCAATCACAGTTAACCAGCCATGGTGCATCGTGCTTCCGCCAGACGGTCATTTCGAACTAAGGAGCTCGCTCATTCATCACATGCCCAAGTTCCACGGGATGAACAACGAAAATCCAGTCAAGCATGTGCGAGAGTTCCTAGTCATCTGCGAGAACATGAAGACCGAAGGGGAAAGCGATGAGGCGCTGAAAATGAAGGCATTCCCATTTTCACTGTGTGACACGGCCAGACATTGGTTGATGAACTTACCAGCCGGATCAATTCACACATGGGAGCAGCTGCAGAAGAAGTTCCTGGACAAATTCTATCCCGCAGCAAAGATCGCGCTACTCAGAAGGGAACTGGCCGCACCTAGGCAGAGCGCAGGAGAGTCGCTGTCAGAGTATTACGAGCGTTTCAGGGAGCTAGAGGCCACCTGCTACAATCATGGCCTGCCCCAAAATGTGCTGATAGAGAACTTCCTGAATGGACTGCTACCCATGGAGCTGAGGCTATTGAACGCATGCGCAGGAGGCGACATTTGCAACATGTATCCAGAAGACGCGTGGCAGCTGATAGAAGACTCTGCTGAGCAAGTAAGACATCAGCTAACACTTGAAAATAGTCGTGCTCGTCCTTTGCATCAGGTAGAAACAAGCGCTGAGATCAAGGAAATGAAGGCCATGCTGCAGAAGTTGATGAGTGCGCAAAGCGCACAACCAGTTGCGTCAAAGGTATGTGAATTCTGCAGGTCCACCGAGCACAAGACTGATGAATGTCCCACGCTATTTGAAAAATCTGGAGATGTCAATGCTCTTGGAGGATGGGATAATCGAGGACCACAGAGACATAATCAGCCGCGCTTTGGGCTGGCCGCAAATGGATTCAGATGGAAGGAGGAAAATAATTTCCAGAGGCAGTCCACAGATCAGCGCGCGCCACAGCAGACGCAACAAGCTGCGCCCTACAATCCACCGCATCGCCGCACTGACACACCAGCGCATAACAACCAGCAACCGAGGCGATCTTTGGAAGATATCGTGGGGCAGCTAGCAGACACAGTGCGCAAAAATGACGAGAAGTATGACAAGCGGTTCGAGTCCATTGAAAAACAGCTATCACAGATCGCTACCACGGTGTATGAGCTAAAGAAGAGCGATGGCAACCTGCCTTCGCAAGTGATTCAGAACCCCAAAGGAGGAGTCAATGCAGTGACAATGAGGACTGGGCGCACAATAGGAACAGAGCAGACCGCGAAGGCGCCCGCGCAACCAGCTGCGCAAGTCCCGGATCCAGCGGAATAGAATGCGCAACCAGAGATAGCCGCGCAACCAGAAGTGACAGCCATAAGCCAGCAGGGCAAAGCGCCAGGTATAACACAATTAAACGACAAGGGCACGAATCGTACTAATATACCTGCACCTTTTCCTGTGCAGGCACCATCGGCTAGAAAGGAAGCGCTGGACAAGGAGCTATACGAGTTATTCAGCAAGGTGGAAATAAACATTCCCCTTATTTAAGCAGTTCGGCAGATCCCTAGGTACGCCAAGTTTTTAAAGGAACTGTGCACAAACAAAAGGAGGAAAGGCGAGTGCGCACAGGTAATGCTAAATGCGCAGGCCTCAGCGATCGTGCAACATAAGGTACCACCTAAGTGCCGAGACCCAGGTACGTTCACCATCCCATGCACTTTAGGTAAGACCACAGTAAGCAATTGCATGATTGATTTAGGCGCATCCATCAATTTGTTACCCTATTCCCTATTCCCTATATGCGACATTGCGCCTTGGACCACTAAAGCCTGCAGGTCTCACCATTCAGCTAGCAGATCGGTCTTGCAAATAATCTGTAGGCATGACAGAGGATGTTCTTGTGTGAGTGGGAGAGCTGGTGTTCCCAGCAGATTTCTATGTGCTAGAAATGGAGGGTGAATCAAGCACCAGCAGTGTGCAGATCCTACTGGGCAGACCTTTTCTGATGATCGCGCGCACAAAGATAGACGTGTGGAGGGGCACGCTCTCCATGGAGGTTGACGGCGAAGAAATCCATTTCAATATATTCAAGGGGATGCAGCATCCACATGAGGACGCCACAGTGCACGCGATGGATAGCCTTGATGATTTAGTCACAGATGCGCAATGTGCAAGCGTAACGGTAGGACCAGAGCCACTGGCACAGGCAGAGTTGGAGGAGCAGGAAGACGAGCCGAGCAGTGCCGAACCACAATCCAAGCAGGTACACGATATAGTTCATATTTGCACTGCTACTAAAATCTTGCCCTCTATTGAACAGGCACCCAAGATCGAGCTGAAGCAACTTCCAGAGCACCTCAAATACATTTTCTTAGGAAATGAGGACACCCTGCCAGTAATCATAAAGAAAGGATTAGAAGAGGAGCAGGAAGCGCGCTTACAGCAGGTGTTGCGCAAGAACCAGCGCGCCATAGGATGGACACTTGCTGATCTGCGTGGAGTGAGCCCAGACGTATGCATGCATAGAATTCTGTTGGAAGATGGTGCCAAACTATCCAGGGAGGCTCAGCGCAGATTGAATCCAAATATGATGGAGGTAGTGCAAAAGGAGATCCTGAAGTTGCTTGACGCAGGAGTCATTTACCCTATTTCAGACAGCAAATGGGTAAGTCCAGTGCACGTTGTGCCTAAAAAGGGAGGAATCACAGTGGAAGAGAATGCGCAGGGCGAGCTTGTTCCCAAGCGCATTCAGACTGGATGGCGCATGTGCGTCGACTACAGGAAGCTTAACGCAGTAACGCGCAAGGACCATTTCCCGCTACCCTTCATGGACCAGATGCTGGATCGATTAGCAGAGAAGCCCTACTTTTGCTTCTTGGACGGATATTCAGGGTACAACCAGATACCCATAGCTGCGGAGGATCAGGAGAAGACCACGTTCACCTGTCCGTTCGGTACGTTTGCGTTTCGGCGCATGTCATTTGGGCTGTGTAACGCGCCAGGTACGTTCCAACGCCTTGTCATGAGCATTTTTTCTGATATGATTGGTATATGCATAGAAGTGTTCATGGATGATTTTACTGTATATGGAGGTACCTTCGATGCATGCTTGACTCATCTTGATAAGGACTTAGCGCGCTGCATCTCTAAGAACCTAGTGCTCAATTATGAAAAATGCCATTTCATGGTAACGCATGGTGTAGTACTAGGACATATTATCTCGCAGGAGGGGATCAAGGTAGATAAGGCCAAGATAGATCTTATTTCTAATCTGCCTTATTCCACTAACGTGCGCGATGTGAAGTCATTCTTAGGACATGCCGGATTTTACAGGCGTTTTATAAAAGACTTCTCTAAAATTTGTATACCCCTGTCTAACCTCTTGCAAAAGGATGTGTGCTTCGACTTTACTGATGAGTGCAGGGCCGCATTTGATAAGCTGAAGGAGGCGCTGACCAGTGCGCCAGTGATGCGCGCACCAGACTGGAACCTGCCATTTGAACTGATGTGCGACGCAAGCGATTATGCAGTAGGTGCAGTCCTGGGGCAGTGAGTGGACAAGAAGCCGCACGCCATCTATTATGCATCACGCACACTGGACGCTGCGCAGAGGAACTACACCACTACGGAAAAGGAACTTCTGCCAATTGTGTTTGCGCTAGAGAAGTTCCGTGCATATGTTCTAGGCGCTAGGGTCATCATATACACAGACCACGCAGCCATCCGCTACCTAATGTCCAAGAAAGAAACTAAGCCGCGCCTGATGCGCTGGGTGCTCCTACTGCAGGAATTCGACTTGGAGATCAAAGACAAGAAGGGCACAGAGAACACAGTTGCGGACCACCTGAGCAGGATCGTGAAGGAGGATGAGCCAGGGCAGATCACTGAGACATTTCCCGACGAGCATCTGATGGCGCTGACAGGTAAGGTACCATGGTATGCGCACATTGCGAATTACCTGGTCACAGGTACATTTCCTCCTCATTTCAATAAAACCTAGTGCATGAGATTGAAACATGAGTCCAAGCATTACCTTTGGGATGATCCATATATGCTCAGAATAGGACCAGATCAGATATTGAGACGTTGCGTGCCTGACCATGAAACTAACTCTGTTTTGATGTTTTGTCATGCGCACGCATGTGGAGGACACTTTGGTCCCAAGCGCACAAGCAGGAAGATCCTGGATAGCGGATTTTATTGGCCGCACCTGTTCAGAGACGCATATAACTACTGCAGGAACTGTGACAGGTGCCAGCGCACAGGAGGCATATCAGCACGCAACGAGATGTCGCAGACGCCGATCCTAGTGGACGAAGTGTTTGATATATGGGGAATTGACTTCATGGGGCCATTTCCCCCATCTGCCGGCTACGAGTACATATTGGTCGCAGTGGATTATGTCTCCAAATGGGTCGAAGCTAAGGCCACAAGAAAGGATGACGGTAAGACGGTCGCTGAGTTTCTGAAAACTAACATCTTTTGCAGGTACGGGGTACCTAAGGCGATCATTAGCGACCAGGGGACGCACTTTTGCAACAGGATCGTGGCGCAAGTTTTCAAGCATTATGGAGTGCTCCACAAGACGTCCACTGCTTATCATCCTCAGACAAATGGACAGGCCGAGGTTTCCAACAGAGAGATCAAGCGCATCCTGGAGAAGACTGTGAGACCATCGCGCAAAGATTGGAGCCAGCACCTGGACGACGCGCTGTGGGCATACCGCACTGCGCATAAGATGCCCATCGGGACTTCACCGTTTTGGTTGGTCTATGGAAAAGCCTGCCACCTGCCAGTGGAGTTAGAGCACAAAGCATACTGGGCCTTACGCATTTGCAACCTGAACTTAGATGAGGCCGGAAAGGAGCGCGCATTTGAGCTCAGCGAATTAGAAGAGCTGCGCCTGGATGCCTATGAGGGACTGCAAAATTACAAGGAGCGGACAAAGGCGTTTCATGACAAGCATATCCTCAGACGCTCTTTTGAGCCGGGAGACCAGGTATTATTAATCTCATCACGCCTAAAGCTCATGCCTGGAAAGCTGCGCAGCAAATGGACTGGACCGTACACAGTCACCAGGGTTTTCCCCTATGGAACAATCGAGTTAGAAAACGAGCATCGGCATCGTTTTCAGGTCAATGGGCAGAGAGTCAAACGGTATCTAGGAGAACCTTGGGACGACACAGTGCGCGATATTGAATTAGCAGAACCTGAGATAACAGATGCACAGGTTGCTGCGCCAGAGGCACCACCAGATGCACCGGAGGGAGAACTGGAAACTATTGCTCACATTTCTTCTTCCTCTTCATCTACCCTCGTTACTGCAGACTTCTCGCATATTATTAACCATGCTGACTACCCTTTTGATCCTTTGCGCAGGACCACAGAATGCGCCGCACACGCACACACGCGGGATCACTCAGGAGCAAGAGTCGGGGAGGTCGCCGGCACACATTCGGGCACGTAACGAGGTACAGTCGAGCCAATGACGTTAAACAAAGGCACTTGTATAGAGGTAACCCGACTCGTTTTACTTTTATATGTCTTTCTTTCAGTTTTTCTAGTGTCTTTTAGTTAGTTTAGGACTTGTAGTTTTTTTTAGTCGAGCAGCAGTGCGCAGGTCCATGCGCACTTCAGTGCGCAGGACAGCTGCGCCTGTCAGGGGGTATATAAGGGCAGGACTTAGAAAATTTCAGCACTTTTTCACTCGACCGTTGCAAGCAGCTCCCGCCCTCACAACCTCCGCCCACTGTCCAACGCCCAACCCAGCTTCAATTTAGAGAGATTTGAGGAGCACACGGCCGCACTCCCCCCAGGTAACCTTCCCCCCAGATTTGAGCAGATTTCAGTAGGGTTTGTGCGGTGGAGGAGTGCTCTAGTGTTTTGAAATCGCACCAGGTTAGAGTGCGCCGATTGGAGTGTTGTTTAGAGGGTTTTGTAGGCGGGCAGTAGGCGCCCCTTTGGTGAAAATTTCAGGGCATTCGGAGGAGTTTGGATTTTTTGGAGTGTTTGAGGAGTGTTGACCAGCGTTGACCAGAGCGACCCAGCCACAATGCAGCCTGTCGAGGACCAAGAGACCCCAGCTGTTTTCGCCAGCAAGTATGCCGCATTTCTGAGGCTTGAGATGTACGGGACTCCGTACATGAGCAGGGACTTCCTGCGCGAGGTCGGACTGGAGGACCTCGTTGTGGAGAGGCTGGCGTTAGCAGGCTGGGAGGCGCTGTTGGAACTCAACAGCGCATCAGACAAGGAGGACACGTGCAAATTTTTGGCATCGCTGGAGACGGGCGACCAAGAGATCAGGTACCGACATAGGGGCGTCTGGTACATTGCCTCAGCTAAGAGGCTGAAGCGCGCGCTGAGGTGCGCCAAGGTGCGAGAAGCTGACATGGACACGCACACTAACCAGGAGGCTTGGCGCGAGATGGCGACCGGGCCAGTTTTTGCCGCAAGGCGCAGCAGGGGACGAGAGCTGCGTGACCCATGGATGTTCTACCTGTGGCGCCTGGTCGCTTATGCAGTTATCGGGCGTTTTAATGGTGCGCCCAAGATCAGCCTCCTGGACTTGGACATCTTGAAGGGGCTATACTATGGGAGGAAGGTGATATTTGTCTCAGACATGGTGGTCCATTGGAGCCGGGTCAGCACGAGGGGACCGCTGACCTGCGGAGGGATAATTACGCACCTGCTGCGGGCGTTACACGGAGAGCCTGAGGTGCCAGAGCACACTGTGGTGCCGGCGGTCCCTCTGGACCGCGCCCACATGCTGCAGATTAGGGCGGTAGCCGTACGGGAAGATGGCACATTGGAGTGGTGATACCGCCTGCAGCCGGCCAGAGTGCCGCGGCCAAGAGCAGAGAGCAGTGCGCAAGTAGCAGAGGCCGCGCAGGAGATGGAGGAGGACGAGGCCCAAGAGCCAGTTGTGCCTCCAGTCAGGCGCGCGAGGACCCGCGCGCAGACTGGAGCGCACTGGAGGGCCCGTGCACCATAGGGGGAACCAGTTACCATTTTCATCGAGGATTCTCCCCCGCGTGTACGCGGGAAGCGCCCGAGGACCGAGGCTGAGGAGGCGCCTGAGGAAGCATCAGCAGAGCAGCGCATGATGTTCAATGTCATGCGTGTGCTCGAGTATTTAGCGCCAGAGGGGGCGGACTTAAGCATGAGCCCACCATCAGGGTGGAGATTTGGAGACGTGATTCCCCCTCTCCTCAGCCAACACCGGCCATCTCCAGGTTCCCCCAGCGAGCCGCACCAACCAGCCAGCCCTCTTACTCAGCCCCCGGTGCATCCAGCAGAGCCCTCTCCAGTCCCAGCACCAGCAACCGAGTCAGCCCTTGCACCAGAGCCAGCACCAGCAGCCCCAGAAATAGAACCCACCCCCGACCCAGCACAAGTACCAGCACCTGCCCCTTCCTTTGCCCAGCCGTCCATTCCGCGGTCCCTTGTAGCCGAACCCATTATTAGCACCAGCTCAGACTCGCTATGGGACCCCGTCTCAGAGGACGACTATGTGGCGCAGCCTGTCGCCCTTTCAGTTGTACCGCCTTCCTCCAGCACCTATGTGATGGATTCTTCTGAGGAGGAGGCGCATAGTTCAGTGGCTGCGTCCAGCTCGGAGGACATCTAGAGCTGCGGGGGGGGGGGGAGCGCATTATTCCTTTCGAGTGGTGTCTTTTTTCTTTTATATGCTGAACTTTATTTGATATTCTGTTGCTATATTTGTGTGCTGAACTCCTGTGCTACATATTTTGTGTCCCTATGCTTTATTGCGCTGCTTTGACTATATGTTCTTAGTTTTTATGTTCTTTATTTTGCTTGCATACATGTGCGCGCCCTCCGTGTGCTTGAGCTTGAGTCGTGGGGACACGTCTCTGTTTAAGTGTGGGGGGGGGGGGGGAGCGTTACATTTACATTTCACGTTTTTTTGAGCTTTATAGTGTAGTTTAGTTTAATTGAAGGAAACAGTAGCAGTAGTGCGCTTGTGTGCGGGTTGCGCGCACTGTTCAGCTTGTTTGCGCTACCCATACTGCGTGCGCTGCTATCAACTGTTTTAGTATATTTTTTTCGTTTTTTCTGCTCCTGTTAGTTGGGATATACAGGGGATGTGGAGTTAACAGAAATGCTCTAGAGAGGCGGTTAGTCGTTCGAGCTTCGGAGGAGAGGTATATGGTCGAGAGCGCGAGTGGAGGCCTGTGCTTCGCGACCTTCGGAACACAAGAGAGTGCGCTCAGTCACGCAGATGCCAAAGACGAATACCCCAAAGCGTGGCGAGGTGTGAAAACAGACCACCTTTCCTCTGGAAGTCGAGCTAAGGAAGGCGGGCGCGGGTGTAAACGCGTGCGCCGACCTGCGCAGATAGACCAAGGAGGGAGAGCGGG
Source organism: Umbilicus rupestris (assembly GCA_963678935.1). Taxonomy (NCBI): domain Eukaryota; kingdom Viridiplantae; phylum Streptophyta; class Magnoliopsida; order Saxifragales; family Crassulaceae; genus Umbilicus; species Umbilicus rupestris. The sequence continues at coordinate 9,982,380 of OY787612.1, forward strand.
GCGGTGTTCCATAGCTGTTATCCGGAGGCCGAGACTGGAACCGTTCTGGGAATGTGAGAAATCATAGACAAAGCTGTACAAAAAGAAAAACACCAGCAGATGATATGCGCTATAAAAGAATCAGCATGCGCACTACTCAGTACCAGCGTGCGCAAAGTCCACAGAAAATCATCAAAAGGCTTGAGTTCCCAGGAAGTGCGCGGAAGAATCACGCACCGGAAGAAGCTTGCGCTGTTAACCATATACCCATCCTCGGAGCGAGAGCTGACAACCTGGAGCCTATGAAGAGCTATCTCCCAGCCATCCGAAATGATCTTCATCCCAGCTGAGAGGTAATGAATTTTGAAATCACTATACTTAAAACTGTTGAGAGCAAATGTGCGCAGGTGGTAGAGCAGCACAAGGTGTTCAGTAGTGCAGATCGCGCCAGAGTGCAAGAATGTGCGCTAGACTCCAGAGAGGTAACGGTATCCGTGCTTGAGTGCTTGTTCGAGGACGAACAAGGGGCAAGTGTGGGGGGTTTGATAGAGCCTATTTATACGCATTATTTAGATCATAACCCTATGCTTGTTTGCATTATTTTGTGTACAAGATTACTGGTTTCCAGTGTTTTTGTATTTCAGGGCAAAACGAGGGCCTAAGTCGGATACGCGCTAACAGGCAGCGTTTAGGACGCGCATCACACAGCCTGCGGAGCTAGCGGCGCAAACAGAAGAATTGGCAGAGTGTTTGAATGCAAACTAGAGCAAGGAGCAAGAGAGTACAAGAACAAGCCTCTACCTCAACTACAAGCCAACCTTCTCATCCCTCCGCTTCACACGAGCTTCACACTCCTCATTTGGATACTCTTTCGCCTACACGAGCATAACAACCAGGAAATATGGATCCACAAATTCCTAGAAGGCAAGGAAATGTTCCTCTTCCGCAAGAGGAAGAAGAAAGACCGGTTGGGGCATACATCGCCCCAACCATTGGACATTATGGTTCTCCTATTTGCTTACCGGGGGGAGAAGACCAAGAATTTGAAATCAAACCCGCCCTCCTCCATATGGTGGCCGCACATCAATTTGACGGGTATGGAAACCCAAATGCACATTTGGCCCAATTTACGGAGCTATGCCGCACATACAAAATGCCGGGCATCCAACAAGAGTGGGTATACATGAAGGTTTTTCCATTCTCACTTTTCGGGAAGTCTAAGGATTGGTTGATGAGTCATGAACCTGATACATTCAACACTTGGGAGGGACTAGCACAAGCCTTTTTAATCCAATACTTCCCTCCCGCCAAGACAAAGAAGATTCGGGATAGAATCAATCAATTTACTCAACGTGACGATGAAACCTTCTTCAAAGAAGCTTTTTTGTAAGTGTGAACTTAAATAGAGACAAACAAGAATAGCATGCACGCAAGCAATTACGACAACTAAATAAAAGAAAAAAAAAGTGAAGTAAACTAACTAAAAGTAATACTAATTAGCAATCTAGTCTAATGGCTAACTCCCCGGCAACGGCGCCATTTTGACGTTGGCGTTTTAGGCAAGCAAAATGAAGTGCTATTCTAGTCACGCAAATATCAAACAATATTTATAACCGAGTGACCTCGGGTCGAACCCAAGAGAAAAGCTTAGACTAATTGACAACTAATTAATGCTACTATTTAAGCACTAAAGATAAATGATATTTTTGGGTTTTGCTTAATGAATAAAAAGGGTGACTAGGGATTCAACTTCTCCCCTAAGATATGAGGAAAATGAAATAACTCACTAACACATGCATGAACTACATTTGGTTAATAAAAGCAAGGCTAATGCATCGTCCGCTCTAGGTTCAACTCTCGCTCCTTCCCTAGAATGGAGAGGATACACAAATGACATGGTTCTCAAACTCTCATTCTATTGAACCGTGTAGAACTTGAGTCCCATAACCGCACCCTCTCGGTCTATTGGCCGGTCACTCAAGTCCGCTTAAAACTTAGCCTAATGTCAAGAGTGCATGTCGCTCTCACGCACAAACACTCCATCTATGATCATACAATAGCTATGCAACATCCTAAGTTCAACTCTCCTTCCTTCCATAGGGGTTTTACCCAAGCATACTCACTTACGCATTTCGTCAAACATTTGGTGTGTGACAATCGTATTTTTAACCCTTTATAGTTGTCAGATATAAGTTTTAGGAGTCAAATTGTAGTCAAAAACAATTTATAGACCTTGGTAAGCCAAGGGTCGATCCTAGGAAAAGACGCGTGTATATACTAGTTAGCAAACAATATGTTCAGCTACTCCTAATGGAAATTATGAGTTTAGTTCTAAATATTCCTAATTGTCCTAATTATCCTAAATACTAACGGTTGATTCGATCAGAGAAAGCAATTCCAAGATCGAACTTCACCCATGCTCGCAACACAATTCATGCAATCAGTCACACCATATAGTCATGCAAAATAGATTTGGAAATAACCTAAATTGACATCAGATGAGCCGCCCATTCACGGGTCATCACCTGAATTAATCTACACTATTGAACGCCGCCCAATCACGGATTATCAATAGTTTTGATTTATTAGACACAAAGGTTTCCAGACAAAATATGTCAACTCTCCTATCGATTCATGTACTAACAATATAGCTACCATGTCTCGACATCAATCCTATTTGTTCCAGTTAACTGCCTCAGACCCATTCATCTTTTTGGCATCTAACCTAGTTTCGTTCTAACATGCAGTCATCCCAATCAATGATCAACAATGATAAAACGATAGAATGAAGCATAATAGAATTGAAAACATAAAAATGCATTAGACTAAAATTGGTGTTTGTACAAATCACATGAAATCAGGTTACAGGCATGGGATCCGTAGGATCCCAGAACTAAATAAACTACTCGCTACTCATCGGGATTACTACCAATACAAGAATGAAGAGAATAAAGAACGAAGAACCCCCGACGACGATCTTCACTCCAAGCTATCCTCTTTTCCCTTGCGTTCGTTCTCCAAAATCGTCCAACCTCTTCTGAACGAGCCCTCGATTTCTATTTATATGAAAATCAATTGGGCTGATTTTCAAAATTGATTTGCGGGCCCGATTTGGTTCTAAACCGGCGGTTCAGTGACCAAACCGCAGGTTTAACGTCTAAATCGCCGGTTCTAAGTTGAACCGGCCCTTTTCAGAGAAAAACGAAATTTTGCCTTCGGGGCCGGTTTGAACAGTAAACCGGCGGTTCTTACTTGAACCGGGCTACTGTTCACTCAGCACTGTAAATCTGACTTGTCTTGCGTTTTTGACCATCTAAACCTTTGAATTACGTCTTGCTGTAAACTACAAAGTTGTAGCCCTTCAAGTCAGCTTTCCAACAAGATATAGCACGCCTCAATCATATAAGAATCATGTTCTTGGCAAGCTTTTGATGACGAATAGGTCAATCTGCCCAGATTTGGTCTGTATTCGTTTGAATCTTTGTGTTTTACCTTATTTTGCTCCAAACGAACTACAAACCCTCAATTTAATATAACTTGACCTGAAATGAGAGTAGAGTGGTGAAAACACAATGGAAAGTTCGGGAGAGGAGCAAAATTCGTCATCGAATGAAGCGAATAATCGGTAAGAAATCAACCGATCAGTGTGCATACAATGAATACATAGCTAGGGCACAAGTAACCAAACCAAACTTCATTTAATACAATAACATAGTGTTCTACATCATATCCAATCCTAGGGGATCCATTTAATCCCCAACCACAAGAACAACTACTCACTCATAATGAGTGTGCACAAATACATGACAACTAAGTGAAACATCAATGTAAATACAAAGCTAAAAGGTTTAAGAGAGGTTGATGTAGAATCTTCAATCCAAACTTCAATCTTCAATCAAGCTTGATCTTCTCCGAGTTCCAGTCGCCTAGGGTTGCGAAAAATATGGAAGCTCTCTTTCTTCACTTCCATCTCATTCTATTTATACATTTTGAAGATTTCCAAAAAGTGCCCGAAGTGTCCGAATTAGGTGATTCGGTCACTGTCCATGTGATTCGCTCGAATCATCTGTTCAGTGCTGTTTTGAGTCTGGGCGAATCACTTATCCTGGCTGAATCACTTTTTGATTCGGTCACACCCTTGTGTTGATTCGATCAAACGTCTTATGGAGCTCAACTGATTCGGGCACCTCATGGGCGAATCACTTCTGAATTGAGGGTTTGCTCACTCTTTCTGCTTTTGATCTCCATCGGTCGGAATTCGTCCAGATTTTCTTCGGGCCACTTCGTATCGTGAGATACATATTTTTAACCTGAAATGGACGAAGAAATCATCAAATGGCTTTATAGAATAGCGGAACCAACAAGAAGTAAGGGGGAAAATTTGGACAAATATAAGGTTATTTGTCCGCTCATCAGGTCTGCTAGCCGTCAAGTAGTGCAGACTGCCAATCATGCTCCTGTAGAGAGATTGTTCCTAAGACTTCCCTGTTTTATCTTTGGTGACCTTGGTGTGAGTGGCTGCTAAGGTTCTCTTGTGACTGGCCCTTTTCAAGGCCAAACTTCTTGATCAAGTTCTTGGCGTATTTGTACTGTGATATGAATGTTCCCTCTGGTTTTTGTATCACCTGAAGACCAAGAAAATAAGACATTTCCTCAACCATACTCATCTGAAATTCGCTCTTCATCTGTCCCACAAATTGTTCCACCAACTCCTGTGAGGTTGAACCAAAGACTATGTCATCCACATAGATTTGAGCAATGACAAGGGCCTTCTTGGTGTGTTTAATGAATAATGTTTTATTTGTTCCTCCTCTAGAATACCCGTGTTGGATTAGAAATTTCGTTAGACTTTCGTACCACGCTCTTGGAGCTTGTTTAAGTCCATAAAGGGCCTTTTTGAGCCAGTACACATGGTTGGGGTGTATTGGGTCTTCAAATCCTTTGGGTTGAACGATGTACACTTCTTCGGTTAGAAATCCATTCAGAAAGGCACTTTTTAACGTGTATCTGGTGTAGCTTGAACTTTATATGACTAGTAATCTGATTGCCTCTAGTCTTGCCACCGGAGCGAAAGTCTCGTCAAAGTCTATCCCTTCGACTTGGGTGTATCCTTGAGCCACCAGTCTTGCCTTATTAAGAGTGATGTTTTCCTTTTCATCCATTTTGTTTTTGTACACCCACTTGGTTCCAATGACGTTAACTCCTCTTGGTGTTGGAACAAGATCTCATACGTTGTTTCTTTCAAATTTTTTGAGTTCCTCTTGCATGGCTAGAATCCAGTGTTCATCTTTCATTGCTTCCTTGATGTTCCTTGGCTCTATAGTGGACAAAAATCATGAAGGATTTATCATATCATAATAGTTAATCCTAGGATTTCTACGAGTTCTTCGGGATTCTGTTGGATCACCGATGATATTAGTGATCGGATGATTGGCCTTTATTCTGCTTGTTGATCGGATGCTTGACTCTGGAGCACCTTCCTCTGGTTGATTTTCTTCTTCAGATACTTCATCTGTATGTACAAGGTCATCTGGTTGAACAGTTCCTTGAACATCTTCCTCTGTTGATATCTGAGCATCCTCCTCATTTTTTGAATGATTTGTGAACTCCTCTTGTTCATCATCTTTTATCACTACATTTGCCGACTCCATTACTGTTCTAGTTCTCTTGTTGAACACTCGATAGCCCCTACTGCTTGTGGAGTATCCAAGGAATATTCATTCGTCACTTCTTGAGTCCAATTTCTGTCTATACTCTCGGTCCACCAGTATGCAGCACGTGCTATCAAACACATGGAAGTATCTGACTGAACGCTTGTTGACGTTCCACAGTTCATAGCTGGTTGGTGGGGCGTATTTATACAACTCGCTAAACCGTTTAAACCCAACTATTTCGACATGTTTTTATGTGAATAGTTACTTCTTAGTGTTGTTTGCATTTCAGGTGTTCGGAATACATGAAAAGAGACTTGCGACTCAAAACGGTGTTTTTAGAGAGCCGAATACGAAACTTGACAAAGGAGGTGCATCTCTCAGTGGGTCAGGCGCCAGCAGGCAACATTAGCACCGCGCGCCGCAACTTAATGTCTTCTCCGGGCGCGCGAGCTAATGTCTTCTTGGAGCGCGGTCATCTTATGATGACGTCAGCAATTGGGCCCGCGGCCCGAAATCAATTTTTGTAGCCTAATCTTAATTAGGGTTTCGGAAAAGAGGAGACGGAGTTTTGACGAGATAGCAGCTCGGACGCGACCGAGTTTTGGAACAGAACCGGACGGAATTTTTGGAGTTTTGACGACACAGCAGCTCAGACGCGGCGGAGTTTTGGAACAGAATCGGAGAGAATTTTTGGAGTTTGGCGTGAATCCGGCGTGAACATTGGATTCCGGCGTGAACAGTGATTTCGAACGGTTTTTGTTATTCTTTTCAGATTAATGTATTTTTCAGTTATGACTATGAGTAGCTAAATTTCTGTTTCAGTTGAGGGTTTTCAATTGGTGATATATATGTTCGAGACTTGGATTAAATGCATGTTTCTATTCAATCGTAAGTTCTGGATCTTAAATTGCATGAATTGTATTGCACGGTTAGCGTATACTTTGTCGTGAAACTATCCGCTCATCAATTCTGATTATTAACTCTTGTCGAAGCTTTATCGTGGAGACAAGTAGTAGAATCTAGGCTTCGTATCACCTTTGTCGGGATACTTTAGGTTATTACCTTTGTCGGAGTGACCAAACGTTTGAGTAGGATCGTATCTTTAGAAGTCGATGATAACAGTCATTATTGAATCCCTGAGCTGAATACTTCTCTCGATTGACATTCACACTTTTATTACATTCCTTCTTGCGACCATTTACTCAAAACCCCTTTAGTTCCGTATCTACAGGGAATCACTTCACAGTCAGTTCTCTTGGGTTCGACCCTTACTTGCCGCTACACTAGCTAAAGCTTGGAGATATAAATTACAAGTTTGGGGCGCACAACGACGGGCGTCAAATTTTGGCGCCGTTGCCGGGGAACTGCTACAGTGAAGAGTTTCTTTTCCTTTTCTTTTTATATTTAGTTTTCGATTCTTTTTTTGTGTTATTTTTGTGTTGCGGTAAATTGCTCTTTCCAGCATGTCGCAAGCAGGTAGTGTTAATGGTGATGGCCGCCAAAACAACGAACAAAATCAGGATGAACAAATTCCACAATTCTATGAAGAGCCTGAGCGAATATTTAGAGCACGCCAAAGGGAACTTCGCGAAAGAGAATTTCAGGCTAGGGATGCAGAGGCACGAGCAGAAGGTTTCAATGAGCCCAACCCACCGCCTCAGCAATATGTGCAGCAGCAGCCTTATGGGCATCAGCCATACAAGCGTGCCCACAGACCAAAACCAACGATGAGAGAGCTCACTGCACCAGACTTCAATGAGCAGCCATGGTGCATCAACACTGCAAAAGAGGACGCTTTTGAGATAAAGACTGTTGTGGTGCATCACTTACCCAAATTTAGAGGATTACCGGGAGAGGTAGCGACGAGGCATTTACAAGAATTCACCGGAATCTGCCAAACATTGAGACCCTATGCAGCTTCTGAGGACAAGTTTAAGCTTCGAGTATTTCCTTTGATTTTAACTGACTTAGCAAAATCGTGGTTTTTGTCTTTTCCTTCAGGTAGTATTCGCACCTGGGATCAAATGCAGCGGAAGTTTCTAGACAAATACTACCAGCCAGCAAAGGCAAAAAAAGTGCGCAGAGAACTTTCTAATATCAAACAAGGATCCGGTGAGTCGATGTACGACTACTTGGAGCGCTTTAATTCATTGGAACAGAGTTGCTGCAATCTTGGGGTGCCAGCAAGGATGGTCGTGGAGTATTTGCTAGATGGACTCAGACCTTTAAAGAGGATGATGTTGGATGCTGCAGCTGGTGGCACAATGCTAAACTTGACACCGTCTGAGGTACATAATTTGATTTATGAGACAGCTGAGAGTGCTCGTTTCATGGAGGAGACCAGTCGAAGTGAGGATACGAGCAGAACAAGGAATGTATCACAGGAAGACTCATCCAACAATCACATGGCTACAGAAATCAAAGAGCTGAAGGACATGATGCAGAAGATGATGGTGGGACAAGCTAATGTGGTGAAGCCTTGTGAATTTTGTGGTCCTGTCAGCCACAAGACTGATTCGTGTCCATCCTTGTACGAAGACAATTCAGCAGAGGTGAACGCTTTAGGAGGACATCAGAATTTCAACAACAGACCGCCTCAGAGGAAATTTGGATTAGCTGCGAATGGATATAGTTGGAAGAACGAAGGTGGATTCCCTAGGGAGCAAGCCGCAACTCAACAGCAGACCCAGTTTTATCGACCACCATTTCGTCAGCAGCAAGAGGGTCACAACAGCACTGATCAGTACCAACAAATAAAGATCTATAATCAGCCAGGTCAGAATAACCCGCTAACTGTTAATGATCTTAGTGAATCTTCAACAATACCAAGCGAAGACGGATGGTGCTATTGCGGAGTTATCAAAGCAAATGTCGCAGTTAATCACGGTCGTCAATGAGTTGAAGAGTGATCAGGGAAAATTGCCATCTCAAACGGTCCCCAACCCGAAGGGAAATGTTAGTGCTATGACTTTGAGGAGAGGGAAGGTGCTCAAGGATGCAAACGAGGCGAGAAAGCAACCGAAGTCAGGGGATACGGCGCCCGAAGAGGACATTACGATGGCGGCGAGGACTTAAAGTCTTCTCCAGGCGCGCCGCCAAAGTGTGAAGAGGACGCGGTCAACACAAGGACCGCGCCACAAGAGAACATTATTGCCGCGCCAGAAGAGAACATTAACGATCCCCGCGGCGACATAACGTCTTCTTCCGGCGCAGTAATCCCTGACTTGAATTCCGAATTTAGCCGTACTGACCCTCCTTTGCCGTTTCCATTGCAGGTTAAGGCTCATAGGAAGCAATTGATCGACAAGGAAGTGTGGGTCTCTTCAAAAGGGTTGAAATTAATATTCCCCTACTCGAGGCGATTAAATAGATTCCACGCTACGCTAAATTTCTCAAGGAGTTGTGTACCAACCACCGCCGTTCAACTCAACCTGAGCAGGTAATGTTTAACGCTAACGTTTCTGCAGTTATTCAAAGAAAGATACCTCCAAGTGCGGAGACCCAGGTATGTTCACCATCCCTTGTGTTATTGGCAACATTAGAATTGAAAATTGCGTGCTTGATCTCGGTGCGTCTATAAATGTTTTGCCCTACTCTTTATATGTATTGGACCTTTGAAGCCACCTGGACTAACGATTCAATTGGCTGATAGATCCTGTAAGCGAACTGAAGGTATCATAGAAGATGTTTTAGTGCAGGTTGGTGACTTGATCTTTCCAGCTGACTTCTACGTGCTCAGAATGGATGGTAGTGACCCGGCTGATCATCCACCTATTTTACTTGGTCGCCCCTTCTTGAAAACGTCAAAGATGAAGGTTGATTGCGACTCTGGGGTGCTGACCATGGAGGTGGAAGACGAGACGTGACGATAAAATTTGATTTATTCAAAGCTATGCAATACCCACCTGAGCACTCGACGGTAAATGCATTGGATGCGTTAGACAATGTGGTACAAGAGACACAAAGCACCAGCAGCGAAGACCTATTAAGGATAGCATTGGAGAGTGCCATTTTTACCCAGGAGGATTCCTACGCTCTCTACGAGGATATGCGTGCCATACTTGCACAACTCGATGTTTCTCGTCCTCTGACGCCCAGGTATGAGGTTAATCAAATTCAGTTATTTAAAACTAATTCGTCGTTGCCTTCTTCTGTGCAGGCACCGTTTGTAGAGCTGAAACCTCTTCCTGAGCATTTGAAGTACGCATTTTTGGGCGAGAATGACACTCTCCCAGTGATCATCAAGAGCGGACTTGAGGATGAGCAAGAGCAGAAGCTCATAGAGGTACTTAAAACTAACAAATTGGCTATAGGTTGGACGGTCAGGGACATACGAGGGATAAGCCTGCTGGTGTGCATGCATAGAATTTTGTTAGAAGATGGGGCTAAGCCTTCGAGAGAGCCGCAGCGTCGCTTGAACCCAGTGATGATGGAGGTAGTGCTCAAAGAGGTACAAAAACTTTTAGATGCTAATGTTATTTATCCTATTTCAGATAGCCAGTGGGTAAGTCCCGTACACGTGGTGCCGAAAAAGACGGGCATCACAGTTGAGAAAAATAAAACCGGCGAGATGGTAACTACACGTGTCAAAAATGGATGGCGTATGTGCATAGACTATAGGAAATTGAATGCAGTGACGCGTAAGGATCACTTTCCTCTTCCATTTATTGATCAGATGTTGGACAAGCTGGCAGGTAAGCCCTATTTTTGTTTTCTTGATGGTTTTTCGGGCTATAATCAACTCCCTATCGCACCTGAGGACCAAGATAAAACTACTTTCACATATCCATTTTGTGAAGGTATGTGGCATCATTGACAAACTCCTACAAAGTGAACTAGAGCTTGCTACAGCAAGTATGGAAAGAGAACAGCTGATGAAGAGCATTCCAGAGTGAGCAAACTCAGTAAGTGGCGCTCCAGATGAAGACATTAAGTAGCGCTCCAGATGAAGACATTAAGTGGCTAATGTCTTCATGAGACGCGCGACTTAATGTTGCCTTGGGGCGCTCGAAAATCTGAAAGAGATCATGAAGACATCAGCTTGTGCAATCTGGGTAGAGTGACTATCTCAGTACTCAAGTGGAGTAAGCAAGTGCAATAGCAACCTCTGGAGCAGAAGTTCAGCAGCAGAAGTATTGCACACCTTCAGACAGCTTGTGCTACAACAGATGCTGCAGCACAAATGCTGTAGCAGAAATTTAGCTTTCTCGTAGATTGCATTCAAACAACAAATCAGTGGACCGAAGGGCTTCCGGAAAGAGCTGAATATTCAGGAGAATATTTCTGGAGTGTCTCTCAAGAACAAGGGCAGATTTGTTGAAGTGAAGATATGATCTTGTAGAGATCTTGGAGGATCTTCCTTAGAATTGATGGGATTGGTTCCTAATGCATTTAGGAAATTCCAGCAGCAGCAAACAGCTACAACACAAGTGAACAAGGAGTTGTTGCAGCTCAAACAATCAAGCTGGCAGCAGAGGTGAACTAGCAGCAGATGCAGCAGGGGATGCTGCAGCAGGTGCTGGTTCAAGTGCTGGTTCAACTGTCCAAGTAGCAGTTTTGTGCTGGGTGCGATTTTAAGGTATGGCAGCTTTGTGAAAGCTCTTAGAAGAATTTCTAAAATACTAAAGAGCATTTTCCAGCAAGGTTTGCTAGTCAGAGAAGGAGATTTGCATTGAAGATATTAATCAAATCTAATCTCCTAGATTTTAGGAGATAATTGATCTTGTGGGTCAATTGCCTAAACCTGGAAATTGCTTAAAGTGGTGAGGGTATTTAAGCAGAAGGTTTGAGGGCTGTAGAGGGTGATCGAAGCTGAGGGATACACGAGAGTAGACACAGATTTCAGAGTGAGGATTCTTTGGTGTGCTACTGACGTTGTTCTTCGATCAACACACACGGGCAGAGCGTTGAGCGCAGAGCTGTGGTGTGCATTGCAGAAGAGAATCAGGTCTTGCAGAGACTGATTCGTGCATTGATCTGGAAGCCAATTCAGAGCTGTGAAGCTTGTTGGTTGATCAAAGGCAGCCGCGGAAGAACTGACGGGTGGAAGGCTCGGTCGAGGTTCGTGCGGAAGAACTCACTAGTGGCAGGTGGTCACTGAGTGAGGGGGAGTTACTCAGAGTGTGCAGCGCTCTTGGAGTGGTCCGATCGGCTCGGCAGAAGGCCTTGGAGCGACGCGGACATTGTGCTTCAGCTGTGTGTTACAGCTGTTGCTGCAGCAACCCTGCTGAGTAGAGTAGTATAGAATAGGCTGAGTTCTTTGAGAGAATTGTAGCTATTCTAGACTGACTTATTGTAGAGGGTGTGCTGGCACAAATCAGAGCTTGTTCTGATTGTGTTGTGTAGTCCACACGGGGTTAAAGTAGCATAGGTTGCGTGCGTTGTAACCTAGTGTACTTGGAACCTCTGGTTGAGTGGATTGAGGACTGGAGAATAGTCCTCCCCAGACGTAGGCAGATTGGCCGAACTGGGTGAACAAACTTGTGCATTGTTTGTTGCTTGCTGAGATTAATTCTAGTGAACAAGAGTGTGCTGCAGCAACTGCTTGTTCACAAATCTGCCGAATTGAGACACTGTGAAATTTCACATTTGGCACATTTGCATTTAGACGTATGTCTTTGGATTATGTAATGTGCCTGGAACCTTTCAAAGGTTGGTTACTAGCATATTCTCTGACATGATTGGTAGTTTCATTGAGGTGTTTATGGATGATTTTACTGTGCATGGTGACACTTTTGATGCATGCCTAGATAACTTGAGTAGAGTACTTGAACGGTGTGTGTCTATGAATTTATTGCTGAATTATGAAAAGTGTCATTTCATGGTTACACATGGTGTAGTTTTAGGGCATATAGTCTCACGTGAGGGGATTCAGGTTGATAAAGCGAAAATAGATTTGATTTCTAGTCTTCCTTACCCTTCTACGGTGCGTGCTTGACGTTGGCGTTTTAGGCAAGCAAAATGAAGTGCTATTCTAGTCACGCAAATATCAAACAATATTTATAACCGAGTGACCTCGGGTCGAACCCAAGAGAAAAGCTTAGACTAATTTAATTAATGCTATTATTGAAAGTCTACGGATTTGGGGGGGATTTGTCCTCCTTTAGAGGTACCTCTAATAAGAACTAAAGATAAATGATATTTTTGGTTTTTGGTTGATGAAACAAAAGAGTGACTAGGGATTCAACTTCTCTCCTAAGATATGAGGAAAATGAAATAACTCACTAACACATGCATGAACTACATTTGGTTGATAAAAGCAAGGCTAATGCATCGTCCACTCTAGGTTCAACTCTCGCTCCTTCCCTAGAGTGGAGAGGATACACAAAGGACATGGTTCTCAAACTCTCGCTCTATTGAACCGTGTAGAACTTGAGTCCCATAACCGCACCCTCTCGGTCTATTGGCCGGTTACTCAAATCCGCTTAAAACTTAGCCTAATGCCAAGAATGCATGTCGCTCTCACGCACAAACACTCCATCTATGATCATACAATAGCTATGAAACATCCTAAGTTCAACTCTCGCTCCTTCCTTAGGGGTTCTAACCAAGCATACTCACTTAAGCATTTCGTCAAACACTTGGTGTGCATACAATGAATACATAGCTAGGGCATAATATAATCAAACCAACCTTCATTCAATGCAATAACAATAGTGTTCTACATCATATCCAATCCTAGGGGATCCATTTAATCCCCAACCACAAGTACAACTACTCACTCATAATGAGTGTGCACAAATACATGAAAACTAAATGAGACATGAATGTAAATACAAAGGGTAAAGGGTTTAAGAGAAGTTGATGTAGAATCTTCGACTCAAGCTTGGTTCTTCACCCAGCTTGGTCTTCTCCGAGCTCCAGTCGCCTAGGGTTGAGAAAATGTGGAAGCTCTCTTTCTTCATTTCCATCTCATTCTATTTATACATTTTGAAGATTTGCAAAAAGTGCCCGAAGTGACCGAATTACATGATTCGGTCACTCCCTTGTGTTGATTCGGTCAAACGTCTTATGGAGCTCAACTGATTCGGGCAAACGTCTAATGGAGCTCAACTGATTCGGGCACCTCATGGGCGAATCACTTCTGATTCGGCCGAATCATCAGTTCAGTGCTGATCTCGGACTGGGCGAATCACTTTTCTTGGCCGAATCACTATGTGATTCGGTCAACCCCTCAAGTGATTCGGTCAAACCTTCAAGACTTTCCCTGGATCAGGTCGATTCGTGCAGCTGAGAGTGATTCGGTCAGGCTGGTGGGCGAATCACTAGTGATTCGGCCGAATCACTTCTGCAGTTTGCTCAGCTTTTCTTCTTTTGATCTCCATCGACCGGAATTCGCCTAGATTTTCTTCGGTCCACTTCGTATTGCGAGATACATAATTTTAACCTGAAATGGACGAAGAAATCATCAAATGGCTTTATAGAATTGCGGAACAAACAAGAAGTAAGGGAAAAAGTGGACAAATAAAAGGTTATTTGTCCGCTCATCAGTGCTATTAAATCGTTTCTTGGGCATGCTGGTTTTTATCGTCGTTTTATTAAGGATTTTTCCAAGAAAGTCCTGCCTTTATCTAACCTGTTGCAGAAAGATGTGCCATTTGAGTTTACAAGTAAGTGCAGGGAGGCATTCGACGAGATGAAAATTGCGCAAACTAGTGCGCCTATTATTCGAGCACCCGATTGGAGCCAGCCATTCGACATTATTTGTGATGCCAGCGATTATGCAGTGGGAGCAGTGCTCGGACACAGAGCAGACAGGAAGCCAGTTGTCATTTACTGCGCTTCACGCACCTTGGAAGCGGCTCAGAGAAATTATTCCACCACTGAGAAAGAATTACTAGTTGTTGTCTTTGCTTTAGAAAAATTCAGACCTTACTTATTGGGTACTAAAGTAATTGTGTTCTCCGATCATGCACCTATTAGGTACTTGATGATGAAGAAGGACTCTAAACCGCGGCTGATTTGTTGGATTTTGCTGCTGCAAGAATTTGACCTCGAAATCAACCACAACAAGGGAGTTGAGAACACAGTTGCTGACCACCTGAGGGAGGAAGAAGCTGGGCAGATTACTGAGACATTTCCAGATGAGCACCTCTATGCCATCACAGGCAAAATTCCATGGTATGCTCACATAGTGAACTACCTAGTCTGAGGTAAATGCCCACCTCTTTTTTCTAAAGCCCAATGTTTGAAACTTAAGCATGATGCTAGATATTGTATATGGGATGATCCGTTTTTGTGGAAAATAGGCGTAGACCAAATACTTAGGAGATGCATCCCTGATGATGAGATTTCTTCTTTGCTTAGTTTCTGTCATGAGCATGCATGTGGTGGTCATTTTGGCCCTAAAAGAACAGCTAGGAAAATTTTAGACAGTGGATTTTATTGGCCGCATATTTTTAAGGACTCATTTGAGCATTGCAAACTGTGTGATAGATGTCAAAGAGTAGGAAACATATCCGCTAAAAATGAGATGCCTCAGATGCCTATTGTCGTGATGAAGTGTTTGACATATGGGGCATTGATTTTATGGGTCCATTTCTTGCGTCACATGGTTATTTATACATTTTAGTGGCTGTAGATTATGTGTCTAAGTGGGTAGAAGCTAAGGCTACTCGGTGTGATGATGCTAAAACTGTTGTGGACTTTCTACGCACTAACATATTTTGCAGACATGAAGTGCCTAAGGCTATAATCAGTGATCAGAGGACACATTTCTGCAATAGAATGATGGCTACCACACTAAAACAATACCATGTTCATCACCGTACATCCACAGCCTATCACCCTCAAACAAATGGCCAAGCTGAAATTTCTAACCGGGAGATCAAGGGTATCCTCGAAAAGATGGTCAAGCCTACACGGAAGGACTGGAGTTTGCGCTTAAATGATGCATTGTGGGCATATAGAACTCCCTACAAGACGCCTATCGGAACCTCTCCTTATCGTCTAGTATATGGCAAGGCTTGCCATTTACCGGTAGAATTGGAGCATAGGGCTTACTGAGCACTTAAGCAGTGCAACATGGATTTGGCAAAGTCTGGGATGGAGCGCAAGCTGCAATTGAGTGAACTAGAGGAGTTGCGCCTAGAGGCTTATGAGAGCCAATCAGACTACAAGGCGCGGGCTAAGCTCTATCATGACAAGTTCATCCTACGACGGACATTTGAGATTGGCCAGCAGGTACTTTTGTATTCATCACAATTACGACTAATGCCTGGCAAGTTGCGTTCTAGATGGACAGGTCCATACACAGTGGTGCGGATTTTCAATCATCGGGCAGTGGAGCTGGAGAACCCACGGGATGGCGACCGGTTCAAGGTGAATGGACAGCGCATGAAGCATTACTACGGTGGACCGCAGCCAGAAGCTCAAGAATGCGAGCTAGCCGAGCCCCACGGCGATAACTGAGTTGAGGTACCATCGAGCCAACGACGTAAAACAAAGGCGCTCTGCGAGAGGCAACCCGATGTTTTTTTTTCTTTTTCTTCTTTCCATTTTTAATTCTTAGTGTGTGTCTACTTAGTGTTTCATATCCCTTTAGAATGCCATTAGGGAATGAATTGTTTGGAGGCAAATTTGGGGCGTATCTCAGGAGGTACTGCATCTCTAAGCAACATTACGTACTGCGCCGTAAACATATATTATCTTACGTAATGTCTACAGATGGCGCGGGAGTAATGTTGGCACGGAGCGCGGACCATATTTAGCAGGCCGCGTTCCAACCCTACAAGAGTTGGGGAGCGCCTCATAACCCCACTCTCTCCTTTCAGTCGATCACTCCTCAACACTCCAAGTTCGAAATCTCGGTTTCACTATATTTTCAGGGTGTTCTCCAACTACTTAAACATTCCAGGTACGTTTTCATTCCATCCCACACTCAATTCGAGCCAAATATTGGATGTTTGTCAAGTTTTGGGAGTTTTAGGGTTTAGGCGTGATCGGCAATTTCGGGAAATACTGGATGATTTTGGTGGTTGCAGGTTACTCATACATGTTCTGGGGTACTAGGGTTTCGATTTAGGGTGTTAATTTTGAGTATTGGGTGTTGAAGTCGATTAGGGTTCATGGCTATTCTTCGTTTGAATCTGCAGAAACCGCGCGCCGGGTGAGAACATTATCCGCGCGCCAGTAGCAGACATTAACTCGTTGACCGCGTCCCCTAATGTCTTTTTCCGGCGCGCCATTCCCTGACATGCGTTGACTAACATCTTATACACACTTGTTTCGATTTTTTTCAGGATGGCACCAAACAGAGAGCCTACATTCGAGGAACTTTACAAACAGATCTCTCGGAAACAGTGCGGTGCTAGTACTTTGGTCGACGAAGAGTTCTTACGGGCTAGCGGACTATACGATCGCGAATTACAGTTGCTCACAGGAGCTGGCTGGACTGGACTCTTGACCATCCGATCAGAGACGGACGTAGAAGACGTCCGGGAGTTTCTAGCATCATTTAACTATGTGGGCCGTGCAGACAACCTCGGTATCCGATACAAGCACCGCGACCAGTATTATGTCACTCACCCACCGCAGTTGCGGGATTTATTTGGATGGCAGGTAGATATCTGCAACTGGGCGATGCATGAGTCCTGATTTTACCCTACTTGGCTCGACCTCTCTTCGGATGCGAGGGAGTACAGCCCTAGCGCCAGCAAGGCGCGTACTCTTTGTGAGCCGGCCTATTTTTACCTCCAGAAGCTCCTCTCCGAGTCAGTCTTCGGGCGAGACAATGGGGGCGACAAATTTCCCTCATACGAGATGCGTGTGCTACATTGCTACCATCATCAGTTAGCTCTCGATTTTGTTGATGTGTTGAGCAAGTTCTGGAAGAGGAGATTGTCGTGTGGAGATATATACTACGGAGGGCTTATCACCTATATGTTGGCCGTTTGCATGGTCAGCCCGTCTTGGACTCGCACCATCTTATCCCGCCAACATTTCTTACGCAGAAGGCTTTTGTAGGGATGCGAGCTATCACGACTCGTCCGCGGCGGCCTGATCAGATTGCCTGGTCTTATCATTTGGATCAGAGGTTCCATGACCCGCTACCGACAGGCAGGCTCCGCAGGCAGAGCAGGCCGAATCGTCAGCTGCCGGCTCCAGGAGAGTCGCGCATAGGAGAGCACCCAGAGATGGTGAGCAGCCACAGTTGGACGCAGCGTTCAACGCCTATAGGGTGTTGGATTATTTCTTGCCGCCTGGGACACAGCCAGTACCAGCACCACCAGGGTGCGTTCCAGGGCAGCCGATCCCTCCGGAGTACGTGATTGCGCGGGCGTCTCCCTCATCCCCCAGCGGATCCACAGACGGCTCTGCCGAGTTCTAGGGGAGTTTCTGTTTTCTTTCTTCTTTATTTCTTTCTTTGTCATTTTTGTTATTTGGTTGTGTTGCATGAGCCGCCCTTGAGCATAAGTCGATCCGTGAGGACACGGCTATGTTCAACAATGTGGGGTGGGGTAGTAGAGTCTGTTGTCAGCACGTTTATCTTTATTAGCATGCATTAGTATTAGCTAGGGTATTAGCTAGGGCACATTTTTTTTCAGATTTTATGAGATGATGTTTGATGCTATGAGGTTTTGATATGTATGATTTGCATGATTTCTAAAATTTTGTGATGCGAGTTACATGATGTTATATGTGCTTTTGAGTTGAGATATTATAGGATGTGGAGTTGATAGAAAGTGTCCTAGAGGGACTTGACAAACATTCAAAGGTTCAAAGGATTAATCGCGTAGCGCGTTGGGTTTGTGGAGGTTGGCGCTTCAAGTTATGAGGGGTGAGACATTCACTCCAAACATTGCAGTGTTTATGCAATGGTGGGACGGGAAAACAAACCGTCCTATCTCTAGTCCTAGTAACCGGGAATGGGTGGGTAACCCCTATCCTGCCTCGCGCTGAAAGGATGATGATGAGAAAGAGCGGGACGCGCTCCATATGCTGCTATTCGAAGGCGATGATTGGAACGGTTCAAGGAAAAAAAGGGGGACAAGCAATTCACATTGGAGAGCAAAGCTCAAAAGGAAAATTCAGTCAAATGTGAAAGAAAAAAATTCAGAAAAAACAATCGAGTTGAGTGAAGTCTTCGGACCAAACAAAACGAGAAAGTTTCAAAACCTGTCCTACCAAAGAGAAAAAGAAAAGTTCAGTTCCTCGTGGCTTGGATTTCTCACGTGCCAGAGAAAGCAAACTCAGCGTATGCGCGTGGCTGTGACCTCGAGCTCAAGAATGGAGTCAGGAGTCTAAAGAGGACTATCTCCCAGTCATCCACACTCATTCCATCACGACATCTCAGGTAACATGTATCATTGCAGTTTCTCGCTGATCTTTATTGAAGAATGAGTGTGAGTATATATTGATGAACCGATTAGTGAGAGGACATCTCAAGTAAAGTCAGTGTTCCGTCGTTGGCATGTTAGAATTGCTTTGGTGTCGCGAGTCTTATTTTCGTTCTTTGTTGGGGACGAACAAGTTTAAGTGTGGGGCGGTTTGATGGGGCGTATTTATACGACTCGCTAAACCGTTTAAACCCAACTACTTCGACATGTTTTTATGTGAATAGTTACTTCTTAGTGTTGTTTGCATTTCAGGTGTTTGGAATACATGAAAAGAGACTTGCGACTCAAAACGGTGTTTTTAGAGAGCCGAATGCGAAACTCGGCAAAGGAGGTGCATCTCAGTGAGTCCGGCGCTAGCAGGCAACATTAGCACCGCGCGCCGCAACTTAATGTCTTCTCCGGGCGCGCGAGCTAATGTCTTCTTGGAGCGCGGTCAGCTTATGATGACGTCAGCAATTGGGCCCGCGGCCCGAAATCAATTTTTGAAACCCAATCTCAATTAGGGTTTCGGAAAAGAGGAGACGGAGTTTTGACGAGATAGCAGGTCGGACGCGACGGAGTTTTGGAACAGAACCGGACGGAATTTTTGGAGTTTTGACGACACAGCAGCTCGGATGCGGCGGAGTTTTGGAACAGAACCGGAGGGAATTTTTGGAGTTTGGCATGAACAGTATTCCAGGCGTGAACAGTGGATTCAGATTAATGTATTTTTCAGTTATGACTATGAGTAGCTAAATTTCTGTTTCAGTTTAGGGTTTTCAATTGGTGACATATATGTTTGAGACTTGGATTTAATGCATGTTTCTATTCAATCGTAAGTTCTGGATCTTAAATTGCATGAATTGTATTGCACGGTTAGCGTATACTTTGTCGTGAAACTATCCGCTCATCAATTCTGATTATTAACTCTTGTCGAAGCTTTGTTGTGGAGACAAGTAGTAGAATCTAGGCTTAGTATCACCTTTGTCGGGATACTTTAGGTTATTACCTTTGTCGGAGTGACCAAACGTTTGAGTAGGATCGTATCTTTAGAAGTCTATGATAACAGTCATTATTGAATTCTCTGAGCTGAATACTTCTCTCGATTGACATTCACACTTTTATTACATTCCTTCTTGCGACCATTTACTCAAAACCCCCTTTAGTTCCGTATCTACAGGGAATCGCTTCACAGTCAGTTCTCTTGGGTTCGACCCTTGCTTGCCGCTACACTAGCTAAAGCTTGGAGATATAAATTACAAGTTTGGGGCGCACAACGACGGGCGTCACTGGTTTTCTCCAGTCCCTTCCTGATCAGTACCCGATTCAGAGTGTAGCATGCGGTACTCATGGCTTCTGCCCAGAATTTTAATGGAATATTTTTGGAGTGAAGCATTGCTCTGGTCTTCTCTTGAAGGGTCCTGTTCTTCCTCTCTACTACTCCATTTTGTTGAGGAGTGATTGATGAAGAGAACTGATGTTGGATTCCACAGTTGGTGCAGTACTTCGACATCTGATATTATCAAATTCTCCCCCATGGTCGCTTTTGATTGTTATCACATATTCTCCTCGACTTCTTTTGGATTGTTCCAACTGAGTAGTGAGTTGAACAACTGCTTGGACAGTTTCTGATTTTTCCCTGATGAAGGAGATCCAAGTGTATCTGGTGTAGTCATCTACACAGACAATCACATATCTTTTCCTTCCGATACTTTCCACTTGCATTGGACCCATGAGGTCCATGTGTAGGATTTCCAGGGGTTTTGATGTGTTTATCAGATCTGTCTTTTGATGGGCCATCCTTGTTTGCTTACCTGATTGACATTCTCCACACACAAAGTCTACTTCTCCAGTGAAGGTAAGCATCCCACGGGCAAGTCCTTCGCCCGCCAATTTTTTGAGCATTCTTCCTTGAATATGTCCCATTCGTCTGTGCCAGAGTTGTAGTTGTTCAGTATTAGTTTTGAGGTAGATTGTCCCATTGGTAATGTTATGCTCCAAAGATAGCAGTTGTTTGTCGAACGGTGTCCTTTAAGTAGGCACTCCCCGTGTTTGTTTACAACCTTGCACGTGTTCTGATTGAACTCCACATGATTTTCTTCATCGTAGAGCTGGCTTATGCTGAGCACGTTAGCTGTTAGCCCTTCTACCAGGAGGACATTGCTGAGTGTCAGTAGTCCTCGAGTGTTTAGGGTGCCACTTCCAATGACTCTCCCTTTCTTTCCATCACCGAAGACTACATGCTGGATGTGTGTTGGTCTGACATCTGTCAGATACTCCTTGTTTCCAGTCATATGCCCGGAGCACCCACTATCAAAATACCATGTGCTCTTCTCGGTATGTGTAGTCAAGTTGTAGGCGACAAGACAAGAGTTCTTCTTTTTCTTTAACTCTCCAAATCCATTTGTTGTTGAGCCATAGGATTGGCTCATTCTCCTGATGCGGCAGTTTCTTCTGATGTGTCCAGGTATGTGGCAGTAGTAGTATCTTCTTTTTTCCCTCCACTCTCCTGTTTTCTCTGACAGTTTGGTTTTGTTCGGGCGAAACTCCTCAGGTCCTCTGACAAACACCGTGTTATTTGTTGGCTTGTATTCAGTGAAGCCAATCCCTCTCATTTCCTTTGATGGTCTTTGCATGGATTGGATAAAATTCAGGTTTTTTATTCCGGTATTGAGCATGCTTTGTGTCTTCCCGAGGCATCTCAGTTCTTCTGTGATCTTATCGAGTTCCTGCTGTAGTCGGTTGATGGTTACGGGTTTTCAACTTTTTATCTGTCCAGGAAGTTGTTCCGCTGCTGCAGTCGAGGGTTCTCTTCTTTCAAATTGCTGACTTTGATATTAAGCTTTGTGTTGATGCCAGCTACTTCCGCCCATTTTGTGTGCAGAAGTGTGAATTTTTTGATGATGCATTCGTTAGTTGGTTCTTCATCCTCGCTGTCTGACCCTATCACCGAAGCAATTTAGATTAGTGCTACAAACTTCTCCTCAGATGTGTCATCCTCGAACTCTTCGTCACTCCATGTTAAGTTCAGCGATTGTTTGTTCTTCTTAAGTGTGTTCGCACACTGCTTGTATATGTCCATAACTCTCGCATTCTCTACACTGGATCCTTTTGGGATGGCTTGGTCGATTTTGTTCCTTTGAGTCTGTCTGTCTGGATCTGGTCTGGGAACTCCCTCTGAACCTGTACTACCCATTATGTTGAACAGACTGTCCCACCACCTTCTTGTTCAACTTGTTCATGAATTTTCCGAACTGCTTAGCAAAGCCATTTCTTTAGCCATATCATCTCCATTGTCAGATGTTTGTGTTTCTGCTTTGAGCCTGATTGTTTTTCCCTTGGAAGCTGGCTGAGTACTGGCTATCGTCATTTCATAAGTTATAAGAGAGCCCATCAAGTCATCAAGTCGCATTTTCTTCACATCTTCGGCTTCCTCTATTGCAGTGACCTTCATTTCAAACCTAGCTGGCAGGGATCGTAGAGCTTTTCGAACCAATTTTTCTTCAGGCATTTGTTCTCCCAGATTAAATGCTTGATTTAACAGATCCCCAAGTTTTGCAAAGAACTCCCTTATGGTCTCTCCATCACTCATCTTTAATTCCTCGAATTGGGTGGTGATCATTTGCATGCGAGACAGTTTTACTTTGTCGGTTCCTTCGTGATGAGTTGCCAAGATGTCCCATGCTTCTTTGGCTACTTCACACTTCGATATCAACTTGAAAATTTTCTCATCTACTCCGGAGAAGATGGCGTTCAATGCTTTTGCATTGCTAGTTCTGGCCCATTCTTCATCCTTCGTCCATTTGTCTTCAGGTATATCGATTTCGTTTCCTTCTACGTCTTCACCCTTTAGAGTATGTCATAGCTTCAGGATGGCTCTCCACGCCCTATCGTTAACTGATTGTATGTATGCCTTCATTCTTGCCTTCCAGTAGCCGTAGTTATGATCATCCAACAGTGGGGGTCGGGTTATGCTCCGACCTTCCATCATACTCATCTTTCAGCCTTCTTCCCAAGATCTTTTACTCTATGTTTCGAGCACTCCGCTCTGATACCAATTAAAATTGCTAAATTGTAGAAGCTTGTCCAACTTGCTAGTGGAACAACTTATTGAACTAGTTGTACAGAATGATTGAGATGATGGATAGTGATAGATTCTAGTACTACGTGCACAAGAATGATTACCCAATTGATAGAGCCTAGTTATACACGTTATTTAGATCATAACCCCTTGCTTATTTGCAATATTTTATGGGCAAGATTACTCGTTTCCAATGTTTTTTGTATATCAGGTCAGAACGAGCCCCTGAGTCGGATACGCGCTAACAGGCAGCGTTCTAGGAGTGAAAGATCAGCCTGTGGAGCTAGCGGCGCAAACAAAAGAAGAGATGGCGAAAGACAGCAGAGGTGCGCTACCCGATTGCGCCGACCAATGCTGTGCGCCAGGCGCAAAGTCCCAGTGACCAGATTTGGAAGCTGCCAAAAGATGAACCTCCTGAGCAGTATAAGAAGAAAGAGAGTCTAGGGTTTCAAAGAGTTGGAAAGACTGCTGTTCCAGAGGCACCAGAGGACGCAAGGAGGCACTGTGCAGCAGGACTGGAAAACACACGGACCTGTTGAGAGGATTTGCACCAGCCGATTGCGCCAGCCGAGAAGACAAACTGCACGCTCTGTTTGCTACCGTTTTCTCCGATACATTAGATGTTATCTTACTATTTTATGATGTTTACCACTAGCATGTCTAGCTAAACACTTAGTGTTGGTCGGGCATGAATCTGTGATGTATTCCTTTGAGACTTGAGCTTAATGCATAGTTTATTTACTTGTATTAATTCTGTGCGTATTGAGACAGTTAGTTGCATAAGTAGGGGAAGCCTTGAACCGCAAACTTGCCTGTGTAGCTCGCTTGTCACATGTTAAACTAGTTGCATGCGTAGGGGAAGCCTTGAACCGCAAACTTACCGTGACAATTAGGAGTAACGAGTTAGGGTAGGCAGCTGCTACTGTGACAGGATTCGCAGCTGTTTAACCTAGTTCTAAGGATTAATAGCACATGAACTTTGAACGGAACATGCGCATGTGTTAGGAAGCCTTTACC
The DNA here is from genome assembly GCA_963678935.1 of Umbilicus rupestris. Taxonomy (NCBI): domain Eukaryota; kingdom Viridiplantae; phylum Streptophyta; class Magnoliopsida; order Saxifragales; family Crassulaceae; genus Umbilicus; species Umbilicus rupestris. The sequence goes on from OY787612.1 coordinate 10,006,427, forward strand.
GGACACTAACCCAAGTAAAACACAAGCTATAGACGTTTAGAGTCGATGATAAGGAATGCATTCATAGAGGATTGTCTGCCCAATACTTCTCATAAATATAGTACTTCATCTCTACTGCTTGCGCACGTCTAGTGCAATTTCCCGCGTTACGATATTTGCTGTTACTCGCGCATCGCGCAAAACCCCCAATCACTCACGCAACCCCCGTTCTCTTAAGTGTAGGTTACTGGCTAAGACTCACTGCTTGCTCCCTGTGGAGATCGACCCTTACTTAACCGCTGTACTAGTGGGAGAGGAAGGAATTATATTTGACGCGCACAACGACGCGCGATCAAATTTTGGCGCCGTTGCCGGGGAGCAACACAGCTAAGTGTTAGCTAGCTTACATTTCTCATTTTAGTAACTAGCTATTTCATTTTGTTTTGTTTTCTCGTTGTTGTTTCTGACAGCGCACAATTACATCAGCCTGCGCAACCTTGAAACAGTTGCGCTGCGCATATTCTAGTTGCGCACTGACAGACGCAACAACTTCGTTGCCATTTAATTTCGTTTCTTGAGTTTGGATCAGGACATGGAGGATAACAGTGTGGTTGGAGATAACCTGGGAGACAGAACCCCAGAGGAAGCAAGGGCGCATAACCGCGCAGCCCTATTCAGAGAGGAAGTGCAGCGCGAGGTTGAGGCAAGGAGGGCCGCTGAAGTGTATCATGCGCCGCCCGTGCCACAAGTCGCGCGACGCAGAACAGTGCGCGAGATGTCGGCCCCTATCACTGTTAACCAGCCATGGTGCATCGTGCTTCCACCTGGCGGTCACTTCGAGCTAAGGAGCTCACTCATCCATCACATGCCCAAGTTCCACGGAATGAACAATGAAAATCCAGTCAAGCATGTGCGGGAGTTCCTGGTCATTTGCGAAAACATGAAGACCGAAGGGGAAAGCGATGAAGCGCTAAAAATGAAGGCATTTCCATTCTCACTAAATGATACAGCTAGACACTGGCTAATGAATTTACCTGCAGGATCTATTCACACATGGGAGCAGCTGCAGAAGAAATTCTTAGACAAATTTTATCCAGCAGCAAAGATTGCGCTGCTCAGAAGGGAATTGGCCGCGCCAAGGCAAGGCGCAGGGGAGTCTCTGTCAGAATACTACGAGCGTTTCAGGGAGCTAGAAGCCAACTGCTACAATCACGGGCTTCCCCAGAATGTGCTGATAGAGAACTTTCTGAATGGACTGCTGCCCATGGAGCTGCGACTACTGAATGCGTGCGCAGGAGGGGACATTTGCAACATGTACCCGGAGGATGCATGGCAGCTGATAGAAGATTCTGCTGGGCAGGTAAGACATCAATTAACACTTGAAAGTAGTCGTAATCGTTCTGTGCATCAGGTAGAGGCAAGCGCTGAGATCAAAGAAATGAAGGCCATGCTACAGAAGCTGATGAGTGCGCAGAGCGCACAACCAGTTGCGCCAAAGGTATGTGAATTCTGCAGGTCCACTGAGCACAAGACAGACGAGTGCCCGACACTTTTTGAAGAAACTGGAGATGTGAATGCCCTAGGAGGATGGGACAACAGAGGACCGCAGAGGCAGAATCAGCCGCGCTTTGGGCTTGCTGCAAATGGTTTCAGATGGAGAGAAGAGAACAATTTCCAGAGGCAGCCCATTGATCAGCGCGCACCACAGCAGACGCAACAAGCTGCACCCTACAATCCACCGCATCGCCGTACAGACGCACCAGCGCAGAACCATCAGCAACCAAAGCGATCCTTGGAAGATATCATGGGGCAGCTAGCAGACACAGTGCGCAAGAATGACGAAAAGTATGACAAGAGGTTCGAATCCATAGAAAAGCATCTATCACAAATTGCAACCACGGTGTATGAGCTGAAAAAGAGCGATGGCAACCTGCCTTCGCAAGTGATTCAGAACCCTAAGGGAGGAGTTAATGCAGTAACACTGAGGACTGGGCGCACAGTGGGAACAGAGCAGACCGCGCAGGCGCCCGCGCAACCAGTTGCGCAAGTCCCAGATCCAGCAGCTCAGAGTGCGCAACCAGAGCCAGAGGCGCAATCAGAAGCGCCAACCACGAACCAGCAGGGCAATGCGCCAGGTATGTCTCACTCGAAAAACAAGGACAAAAATTGTACTAACATACCTGCTCCTTTCCCTGTGCAGGCACCACTGGCGAGAAAAGAAGCACTGGACAAGGAACTGTATGAGCTGTTCAGCAAGGTGGAAATCAACATACCTCTCATAGAAGCTATTCGACAGATTCCCAGGTATGCGAAGTTTTTAAAAGAGCTGTGCACGAATAAAAGAAGGACAGGCGAATGCGCACAAGTAATGCTAAATGCGCAAGCCTCAGCAATCGTGCAGCAAAAGGTACCACCTAAGTGCCGAGATCCAGGTACATTCACTATCCCTTGCACCTTAGGTAAAACCACGGTGAGCAACTGCATGATCGATTTAGGTGCATCAATCAATTTATTACCATATTCTCTCTATGCGACCTTGCGCCTTGGACCACTAAAACCTGCAGGTCTCACAATTCAGCTAGCAGATAGATCGTGCAAACAACCTGCAGGCATGATAGAAGATGTCCTAGTTCGAGTAGGAGAGCTGGTGTTCCCAGCAGACTTTTATGTGCTCGAAATGGAGGGTGAATCAAGCGCCAGCGGTGCGCAGATCCTCCTAGGCAGACCGTTTCTGATGACTGCGCGCACGAAGATAGACGTGTGGAGGGGCACGCTCTCCATGGAGGTAGATGGCGAAGAAATCCATTTCAACATCTTCGAAGGGATGCAGCACCCACATGAGGACGCTACCGTGCACGCAATGGACAGCTTTGACGATTTAGTCACGGAAGCGCAGTGTGCGAGCGCAACCATAGGACCAGAGCTACTGACACAGGCAGAACTGGAGGAGCAAGAGAAGGAGCTAAGCAGTGCTGAACCAGCATCCACAGAGGTACGTGATATAGTTCATATTTGCACCGCTAACAAAATCTTGCCCTCAGTTGAGCAGGCACCCAAGATCGAACTGAAGCAACTCCCGGAGCATCTCAAGTACATTTTCTTGGGAGATGAGGACACCCTGCCAGTGATCATCAAGAGGGGATTGGAAGAAGGGCAGGAGGCGCGCTTACAACAGGTGCTGCGCAGGAACCAGCGCGCCATTGGATGGACTCTTGCTGATCTGCGCGGAGTGAGCCCAGACGTGTGCATGCACCGAATTCTGTTGGAAGATGGCGCCAAACCATCCAGGGAGGCTCAGCGCAGGTTAAACCCAAATATGATGGAGGTCGTGCAAAAGGAAGTTCTGAAGTTGCTTGACGCAGGGGTCATTTACCCAATCTCAGACAGCAGATGGGTCAGCCCGGTGCACGTTGTGCCAAAGAAAGGAGGAATCACGGTGGAGGAGAATGCGCAGGGCGAGCTAGTTCCCAAGCGCATACAGACTGGCTGGCGCATGTGCATCGACTACAGGAAGCTGAACGCTGTAACGCGCAAGGACCACTTCCCGCTACCCTTCATGGACCAAATGCTGGATCGCTTGGCAGGTAAGCCTTACTTTTGTTTTTTGGACGGATATTCAGGTTACAATCAGATACCCATAGCTGCGGAGGATCAAGAGAAGACCACGTTCACATGCCCCTTCGGAACTTTTGCGTTTCGGCGTATGTCTTTTGGGCTGTGCAACGCGCCAGGTACGTTCCAACGCCTCGTCATGAGCATTTTCTCTGATATGATTGGTATATGTATAGAAGTGTTCATGGATGATTTCACTGTATATGGGAGTACCTTTGATGCATGCTTAATACATCTAGATAAAGTCTTAGCGCGCTGCATCTCTAAGAACTTAGTGCTAAACTACGAGAAGTGTCATTTCATGGTAACGCACGGAGTAGTACTAGGTCATATCATTTCAGAGGAGGGTATTAAGGTAGACAAAGCTAAGATAGATATTATTTCTAATCTGCCTTATGCCACCAACGTGCGCGACGTGAAATCGTTCTTAGGGCATGCTGGGTTTTACAGGCGTTTTATTAAGGATTTCTCTAAGATTTGCATACCCCTGTCTAACCTGTTGCAAAAAGACGTGTGCTTCGATTTTACTGATGAGTGCAGGGCGGCGTTCGATAAGCTGAAAGAAGCGCTGACCAGTGCGCCAGTGATGCGCGCACCAGACTGGAACCTGCCATTTGAGCTGATGTGTGACGCAAGTGACTACGCAGTGGGAGCAGTCTTGGGGCAGCGCGAGGACAAGAAGCCGCATGCCATCTACTATGCATCGCGCACACTAGACTCCGCGCAGAAGAACTACACCACCACGGAGAAGGAGCTTCTGGCAATTGTATTTGCGCTGGAGAAGTTCCGAGCATACGTTCTAGGCGCCAGAGTCATCATCTACACGGACCACGCAGCTATCCGCTACCTCATATCCAAGAAAGAGACCAAGCCGCGCCTGATGCGCTGGGTACTTTTGCTTCAGGAATTCGATCTGGAGATCAAAGATAAGAAGGGCACGGAAAATACCGTCGCTGATCACCTGAGCAGGATCGTAAAGGATGAGGAGCCGGGGCAGATCAAGGAGACGTTCCCTGACGAGCACCTAATGGCGCTAACAGGTAAGGTACCATGGTATGCGCATATCGCAAATTACCTGGTCACAGGTGCGTTCCCTCCTCATTTCAATAAAACTCAGTGCATGCGATTGAAACATGAGTCCAAGCATTACCTTTGGGATGATCCTTACATGCTTAGAATAGGTCCAGATCGGATATTAAGACGTTGCGTGCCTGACCATGAGATTAACTCTGTATTGATGTTTTGTCATGCGCACGCCTGTGGAGGACATTTCGGTCCCAAGCGCACGAGCCGGAAGATCTTGGACTGTGGATTCTACTGGCCGCACCTATTCAGAGATGCCTATAACCACTGCAGGAAGTGTGACAGGTGCCAGCGCACTGGAGGAATCTCCGCGCGCAACGAGATGCCGCAGACCCCGATTCTGGTGGATGAAGTGTTCGATGTTTGGGGAATCGACTTCATGGGTCCATTTCCCCCATCTGCCGGGTACGAGTACATACTGGTGGCCGTGGATTACGTATCCAAATGGGTCGAAGCTAAGGCCACGCGCAAGGATGATGGTAAGACTGTCGCTGATTTTCTCAGAACTAACATATTTTGCAGGTACGGAGTGCCTAAGGCAGTTATCAGCGACCAGGGGACGCACTTCTGCAACAGAGTTGTGGCGCAAGTCTTCAAGCACTATGGGGTGCGCCACAAGACGTCCACCGCTTACCATCCGCAGACGAATGGACAGGCCGAAGTTTCTAACAGAGAGATCAAGCGCATCTTGGAAAAGACTGTGAGGCCGTCGCGCAAGGATTGGAGCCAGCGCCTGGATGATGCGCTATGGGCATACCGCACGGCACACAAGACACCCATTGGAACCTCACCATTCCGGCTGGTCTATGGGAAGGCATGCCACCTGCCAGTGGAGCTCGAGCACAAGGCATATTGGGCCTTACGTATTTGCAACTTGAACTTGGAAGAGGCAGGCCAAGAACGCGCATTTGAGCTGAGCGAACTAGAAGAGCTGCGCCTGGACGCCTATGAGGGACTGCGCGATTACAAAGCGCGCACCAAGGCGTTTCATGACAAGCACATCCTCCGGCGCACATTTGAACCAGGCGATCAGGTATTATTATTTTCATCACGCCTGAAGCTCATGCCTGGGAAGCTGCGCAGCAAGTGGACGGGACCATACACCGTCACCAAGGTTTTCCCCTACGGCACAATTGAATTAGAAGACGGGCACCAACATCGTTTTCAGGTTAACGGGCAGAGAGTCAAACGGTACTTGGGCGAACCTTGGGATGGCGCAGCACGCAACATTGACTTGGCCGAGCCAGAGATAGTAGACGAGCAAGCTGCTGCGCCAGACGCACCACCAGATGTTTCAGAGGGAGAACTAGCACCCATCGCCTATATCTCCTCTTCCTCTGCATCTGCCCTCCTTACGAATAATGTATCACATGCTGACCTCCCCTTTTATCCTTTGCGCAGGACCACTGAGATCGTAACACGAGCACTGGCGCAGGGACACTCAGGAGCAAGAGTGGGGGAGGCTGCAGACGCACTACTTGGCACGTAACGAGGTACCGTCGAGCCAACGACGTTAAACAAAGGCACTTGTCGGGAGGTAACCCGACACATTTTATTTTGGCACATTTTATTCTGCTTGTTTTGTTTTTTTTTTGAGTGTTTTTAGCTTAGTTTAGGGTTTGGTAGTTTTTAGTCACACAAGTGCGCAGGACCGTGCGCCTCTCAATGCGCAGGTCAGTTGCGCCAGCCATAGGGGGTATATAAGGCCAGACTTAGAAAAATTCCCAGCACTTTTTCACTCGACCGTTACACACAAGCTCCCGCCCTCAGACCTCTGCCGTCGATCAGCGCCCATCCCACCGTCCGTCTAGAGAGATTCAAGGACAACACGACCGCACAGCACCCAGGTAACCCCCGATCCCGCTTTGAGCCGCTTCTGTTAGGGTTTGCGCGGAGAAGACAGTTTTTAGGGTTTTGATATCGCACCAGGCTAGAGTGCGCGGCTTGGAGTGCTGTTTTGTGCGTTGTGTAGGCGACCAGTAGGCGCTCGTTCGGTGCAAATTTCGGAGGATTCTGAGCAGTTTCGATTTTTAGGGTTTTGGGGAGCATTGACCACGATTGACCGGAGCCAGCGCACGATGAGACCCGCCGCAGACCAGGTAACCCCAGCGGCTTTCGCTAACAAGTACGCAGCATTCATTAGCTTGGACATGTACGGGACGCCGTACATCTGTCGAGATTTCCTGCGCGAGGTAGGGTTAGAGGACCTCGTGGCGCAGAGGCTAGCGATTGCCGGCTGGGAGGCGCTAATGGACCTCCGCAGCGCATCAGACCAGGAGGACACGTGTGAGTTCCTGGCATCTATGGAGGCGGGGGACAGGGAGATTAGATATAGACACAGGGGTGTCTGGTTCATAGCCTCGGAAAGGAGGCTGAGGCGCGCATTTGGGTGCGCCAAGGTGCGTGAGGAAGAGTTAGACACGCACACTAACCAGGAGGCTTGGAGGGACATGGCAACAGGGCCAGCGTTCGCCGCGGGGCGCAGCAGGGGCCGAGAGCTGCGCGACCCGTGGCTGTTCTACTTATGGCGCATCGTGGCCTACGCAATCATTGGCCGTTTCAATGGCGCACCAAAGATCAGCCTCCTGGATATGGAGATTTTGACGGGGCTTTATTATGAGCGGAAGGTGCTGTTCATCCTGAACATGGTGCACCATTGGAGCCGAGTCAGCATGAGAGGGCCGCTGACGTGTGGAGGGCTTATCACGCACTTGCTGCGGAGCTTACATGGAGAGCCCGAGGTGCCCGAGCACACCTTGGTGCAGCCTATACCTCTGGACCGCGCTCACATGCTGCAAATCAGGGCGGTAGCCGTTCGGGACGATGGCACACTAGAGTGGTGCTACCATCTGCAGCCAGCCAGACCACCGCGGGCCAGAGTAGAGAGCAGTGCGCAGGGCGCAGCTGCAGGCGCAGCAGCAGCTGCAGCAGCCGCAGCAGCAGACGAAGAGATGGAGGAGGCCCTAGAACCAGAGGTGCCTCTAGTCAGGCGCCCAAGGACTCGGGCGCAGACTGGAGCACAACAGAGGGCCCGTGCACCACAAGGGGAGCCAGTAACCATTGCCATAGAGGACTCTCCCCCGCGTGCACCTGCCAAGCGCCCAAGGACTGAGACTGAGGCGGCGCCTGAGGAGGCCACTGCCGAGCAGCGCATGTTGTTCAACGTCATGCGCGTGCTCGAATACTTAGCGCCAGAGGGGGCGGATTTAAGTATGAGTCCACCATCCGGGTGGAAATTTGGAGACGCAATTCCCCCTCTCCTCAGCCTGCACCATCCACCTCCTACCCGAACCCCAGAAACTTCAGCAGCTCCAGCTCCAGCACCCTCCCCAGCTCCAGCACCAGCTCCAACCCCAGCCCCAGCAGAGCCTACACCCGCACCAGCAGCCCCAGTAGCAGCGCCCACCCCTGTCCCAGACTCAGTACCACCACCAGCCGTCTCCCCTGCCCGGCCTTCTGTTCCGGAGTCCCCAATTAACTTTCCCAGCGTCAACTCCGATTCCTTATGGGAGTCACTCTCCGAGGATGAGCAGCCTGACCCCCTCACCATTGTACCCCCATCCTCCAGCACCGCCTCCACGACTGATTCTTCAGAGGCTGTAGCGCAGGATTCAGAGGCTGCATCTAGCTCGGAGGACTTCTAAGGCCAAGGGCAGGCGCAGTGATTTTACTTTAGGGTGGTGTCTTTTATTAATTGCTGCGTCTAGTGACTATTTTGTGCGCTGAATATTTGAGCCCTACATTCTGTGAACCCCTTGCTATATTTTGTGTGACTATTTCGTGTTTTCTCTTATGTTCTTTATTGTCGTTGCATTGCATGCATGTGCGCCGCCTCCGTGCGCTTGAGCTTGAGTCGTGGGGACACGTCTCTGTTCAAGTGTGGGGGGGGCGTTACTCTTACATTTTATGTTTCTGAGCATTTTTTAGTATAGCTTAGTTTAAGTTGAAGAGAATTAGTAGCAGTAGTGCGCTAAGGTGCAGGATGCGCATGCGCTCTAGCTTGTTTTGCGCTATCCGTATTGTGTGCACTGCTATCTACTGTTTTAGCATAATTTTTTCGTTTTCTCTGCTCCTGTTAGTTGGGATATACAGGGGATGTGGAGTTGATAGAAATGCTCCAGAGAGGCGGTTAGTCGCTTCTGCTTCGAAGGCGAGGTATATGGTTGAGTGCGCTAGTGGAGGCCGGTGCTTCGCAACCTTCGGAACAACAGAGCGCGCTCAGTCACGCAGATGCAAAAAGGCAAAATACCCAAGCGTGGCGAGGTGGGAAAACAGACCACCTTCTCTCTGGAAATCAAGCTAAGGAAAGCGGGCGCGGATGTAAACGCGTGCGCCGACCGGCGCAGACAGACCAAGGAGGGAGAGCGGAACGAGTTCCATAGCTGCTATCCGAAGGCTGAGATTGGAACTGTTCTGGGAATGAAAAAAAAATTGGAAAGGAAGCTGTACAAAAGAAAAATACCAGCAGAAGCAGATGATTTGCGTTACAAAGAATCAGCATGCGCACTACTTAGTACCTGCGTGCGCAAGACCACAAGGATATCATCAAAGGCTCAGGTTCCCAGGAAGTGTGCGAACGAATCACGCACTGGAAGAAGCTCGCGCAAGAAACCATATACCTACCTTCGGAGCGGGAGCTGACAACCAGGAGCCTAAGAAAAGCTATCTCCCAGTCATCCAAAGATCTTCATCCTGGCTGAGAGGTAATGAATTTTCGGAATTATTATACTAGAACTATTGAGTGCAGTTGTGCGCAGGTGATAGAGCAGCACAAGTTGAGCAACTGTGCATCTTGCGCCAGAATGCAAGGCTGTGCGCTAGTCTCCAGAAAAGGTAATTGTATCCGCGTTTCAGTACTTGTTCGGGACGAACAAGGGATAAGTGTGGGGGGTTTGATAGAGCCTAGTTATACACGTTATTTAGATCATAACCCCTTGCTTATTTGCAATATTTTATGGGCAAGATTACTCGTTTCCAATGTTTTTTGTATATCAGGTCAGAACGAGCCCCTGAGTCGGATACGCGCTAACAGGCAGCGTTCTAGGAGTGAAAGATCAGCCTGTGGAGCTAGCGGCGCAAACAAAAGAAGAGATGGCGAAAGACAGCAGAGGTGCGCTACCCGATTGCGCCGACCAATGCTGTGCGCCAGGCGCAAAGTCCCAGTGACCAGATTTGGAAGCTGCCAAAAGATGAACCTCCTGAGCAGTATAAGAAGAAAGAGAGTCTAGGGTTTCAAAGAGTTGGAAAGACTGCTGTTCCAGAGGCACCAGAGGACGCAAGGAGGCACTGTGCAGCAGGACTGGAAAACACACGGACCTGTTGAGAGGATTTGCACCAGCCGATTGCGCCAGCCGAGAAGACAAACTGCACGCTCTGTTTGCTACCGTTTTCTCCGATACATTAGATGTTATCTTACTATTTTATGATGTTTACCACTAGCATGTCTAGCTAAACACTTAGTGTTGGTCGGGCATGAATCTGTGATGTATTCCTTTGAGACTTGAGCTTAATGCATAGTTTATTTACTTGTATTAATTCTGTGCGTATTGAGACAGTTAGTTGCATAAGTAGGGGAAGCCTTGAACCGCAAACTTGCCTGTGTAGCTCGCTTGTCACATGTTAAACTAGTTGCATGCGTAGGGGAAGCCTTGAACCGCAAACTTACCGTGACAATTAGGAGTAACGAGTTAGGGTAGGCAGCTGCTACTGTGACAGGATTCGCAGCTGTTTAACCTAGTTCTAAGGATTAATAGCACATGAACTTTGAACGGAACATGCGCATGTGTTAGGAAGCCTTTACCGGACACTAACCCAAGTAAAACACAAGCTATAGACGTTTAGAGTCGATGATAAGGAATGCATTCATAGAGGATTGTCTGCCCAATACTTCTCATAAATATAGTACTTCATCTCTACTGCTTGCGCACGTCTAGTGCAATTTCCCGCGTTACGATATTTGCTGTTACTCGCGCATCGCGCAAAACCCCCAATCACTCACGCAACCCCCGTTCTCTTAAGTGTAGGTTACTGGCTAAGACTCACTGCTTGCTCCCTGTGGAGATCGACCCTTACTTAACCGCTGTACTAGTGGGAGAGGAAGGAATTATATTTGACGCGCACAACGACGCGCGATCACCAATTCGACTATAAATGAGCCTACGTCTGGGGGCTTATCTCAAGCCCGTGGGAACCAATCCACTACTTTGAGAAAGAGTACAAAGTCAATTACAGAATAGAATTCTACCCTTCACTCACTCACTCAATGTGGTTGGCACTCAGGCTCCCCCTGAGTGTGAGACCTCTCGTCTCTACCCACAGATCTTGTCTCAGGAGAGTTTATGCTATCAAGATTTCAAGTACAACTCAAGTGTATTTCTTCACGTTTTTCAGTGTCTACTCTTTTCAGTGAGCACTTGTATTTATATTGAGCTGAGCCTTTTATGTTGGTAATATTCCCGCAATCTTTTATTCCAAAGTGCTTGATGGGGATGATTCTCTGTTCCAAGAGGATTGATGTAATCGAAGATCTCTTGATCTTGTTTTCCTTAATGATCATGATCCTTCATACCTTGGAATATTCTCAGTTATAATCTGAAGATGCAATCTCCAGATCTCAGCACAAATTTTGTGGTCATGATATATCCTTCCGTTGGAGTTGTACAGCCGTGGTCGCTGGACAACATCTTGTACAGTTTTTGTGCAAGTATGCCATGAGTATCTAGAGTTAAGGTAGTGGGTGGTGGTGGTGTTAGTAGTAGTGGGTGGTGGTGGTGTTAATAGTAGTGGAGTGGTGGTGGTGGTGGGTTGTTGTGGTGGTGTAGTGTTTTTGTGGTGGTGGGTTGTTGTCGTGTTGTGGTGGTGGTAGTACTTTTGTGGTGGTGGTGATATTGTGATTGTGATGTCAAGGTAGTGTTGTGGTGGTGTGAATGTGTTGTGGTGATGGTGGTGTGATGATGAATAGTAATTTAAGTGCAAAAGAACAGGACCTAAGATAACTATAAGTAAAAAATAGTAAATAGCACAACAACTTAGTAAGTATAATACACAGATGATATTTAAACGTCTTACTGAAGACATTGGAGGGAAATAAACAACGACACTGCTACTTGTAACTTGTAAGAAATATCAGTATACAATCTAAAGCCTTAATAATGTCATTGAACATCGAGAAAAAAAACATCACAACATTCTCGTCAAATATAAACAGTAAGCAATAATTCACACTAAAATTGGTTAAAGGAATCACTACACACGATCTTCATTTGTAATTATCTTATAGTTAGTTATAATAATTGATATATATTTATCATCTTAAAACACATGCGTACCTAAACAGCAATAAAACAACAGTAAATCTTAAAAGCAAACAAAACATCACAATAATTAGTTAAAAAATTGATGAATCAACCGGACTGCCCTGTGGACGCTTCCCCTTTGCGTTATTCAGCAGCTCACTTGACTGCTCTATCGGACCCTTCCTTAGACGCAGCAACGTGCAGCAGCTCGAAAAACACAGATCGACCTCACCAAAATTCCGAACTCTCTTTCGTTGACCCACGTCTGATTTGAGACTCTGAAGTTCTATTTAATGCTAGGATTTCCATCTTTATCTTGTATCAAATCTTCTTGCTTCCTAATCAAGAAACCAAAAAGATAATAACAAGATAATAGAAGATAATAGATATTTCTAAAAATTTGAATTATGGTTACGAAATATCTAAAAGAATATCCTATCAATATTTCAAATATTTTCTAGATTAGTTAATTATCTCGTTTCTAAATATCAAAAGATATTTATCTAATCAATACAGATTTATAAACTTAATAATAAGAAATTCAGGAATATTCTGTTGCGCCGCTGTGAACCCGTCCACACGCTGCTCTTTGTGGAAGGGTCCCTACCCGTCCACACAGACTTCATTCTGCGCAGTATTCAACTCTTCCTGTCCAATTGTCCATCTTCTTAGCTTGGTGTTTGTTCCATCAAAACCTGATAGGTACATGTCCCCACATGTCTCAACAATTTCCTCCTTTTTGATGGTGACAAACACCCTTCCATAAGACAGGAAAGTTAGTATAGCTAAGTAGTGAAACATAGTTAAGCAGTACCACAATCATATTCTAGAGCACTACTCTAAAGAACAGCTTTACCACACTTCACCTTGACATTGGACTCGTTCTCCCTCAGATAACTACACAAGTTACCCGAGAACTGGTTCCCCCTCAAATAATGCGTTCATGTCTACCTTCCCCCTTTTGTTATCATCAAAAAGAAAATAGTAAAATATTTAAGCCAAAAAGAGTACTAAACAGATAATCCAAAATGTCTCAGTGTATATCAAAGTTGGAATGCAGAGACAATGAACGGGTACATATATTGTAAATGCCTGCTGATCGCGCGTCGTCGTGCGTGTCAAATATAATCCTTCCTCTCCCACTAGTACAGCGGTTAAGTAAGGGTCGATCTCCACAGGGAGCAAGCAGTGAGTCTTAGCCAGTAACCTACACTTAAGAAAACGGGGGTTGCGTGAGTGATTGGGGGTTTTGCGCGATGCGCGAGTAGCAGTGAATATCGTAACGCGGGGAATTGCACTAGACGTGCGCAAGCAGTAGAGATGAGATACTATGTTTATGAGAAGTGCTGGGCAGACAATCCTCTATGAATGCATTCCTTATCATCGACTCTAAATGTCTATAGTTTGTGTCCTACTTGGGTTAGTGTCCGGTAAAGGCTTCCTAACACGCGCGCATGTTCCGTTCAAAGTTCATGTGCTATTAATCCTAGAACTAGACTAAACAGCTGCGAATCCTGTCACAGTAGCAACTGCCTACCCTAACTCGTTACTCCTAATTGTCAAGGTAAGTTTGCGGTTCAAGGCTTCCCCTACGCATGCAACTAGTTTAACAGGTGACAAGCAAGCAACACAAGTAAGATTGCGGTTCAAGGCTTCCCCTACTTATGCAACTAACTGTCTCAGTACGCACAGAATTAATACAAGTAAATAAACTATGCATTAAGCTCAAGTCTCAAAGGTAATACATCATAGGTTCATGCCCGACCAACACTAAGTGTTTAGCTAGACATGCTAGTGGTAAACATCATAAAATAGTAAATAACAACTACTGTATCAGAGAAAACGGTAGCAAATAGTGCGTGCAGTGTCTTCTCTTGGCTGGCGCAGTCGGCTGGCGCAACTCTCCTTGACAGGTCCGTGTGTTTTCCAGTTCTGCCGCGCAGTGCCTCTGGAATGCCGCTGAGTGATGATGTTCCGATCTCGTGAAACCCTAGACTTTCTTTGTTTAAATAGTGCCCCAGGAAGTTCATCTTTTGGCAACTTCCAAATCTGGTCACTGGGACTTTGCGCCTGGCGCACAGCATTGATTGGCGCAATCGGGTAGCGCACCTCTGCTGTCTTTCGCCATTTCTTCTTCTGTTTGCGCCGCTAGCTCCGCAGGCTGATCTTTCACTCCTAGAACGCTGCCTGTTAGCGCGTATCCGACTCAAGGACTCGTTCTGACCTGATATACAAAAACATTGGAAACGAGTAATCTTGCTCATGAAATATTGCAAACAAGCATAGGGTTATGACCTAAATAATGTGTATAACTAGGCTCTATCACCTGCACAAAATTAACAAGGCAAAAAGGAAGGATGAAATGACAGGGAATGATATGCTAGGGTGACAAAGAGGGGCTGAACCATGACAGATCTAAGGTACTGGGGGAGCAGTGGAGGGGTCCATCCGAGAGACCAATACAGCAAGGAGCCTTTGGATTTCGGCCAGTGCCGTATTAGCCTGTCCTTGGCATTCCTCCAACTGACGAAGCCTGTCCTCGGTCCTCTGTTGGCCTTCGGCCAACTTGCGAAACTCATCCTCAACCAGAGTCCTTAGATCAGTGGACCCTTCCCCAAGTGCAACCCTAGGAGATGGAGTTGGCAGCTCCCTAGTCCACCCTTGTCCGGGAATAAACCCGAACCCCATCTTGCTGATGGTCGCCTCATCCAGCTCCCCTCTGCCCCCTGATGTGCTACATATGAGCTATCACTAAAAATTCTTCCTTTTTTTTCTTTTTTTTTTTCTTTCTTCTCTTTCTCTTCTCTTTCTCTTTTTTTTTCATTTTTTTCTTTTTTCATTTTTTTTTGCCTATTCGTCCGTTGCATCTGTCCATGCATGTCACACAACCTTTGGAGCCGTTGCGAACTCGTTCATTGTGTGGAACGGATGCAATACACGTGTCTGGTCATACCAGTCCCTTGTGTGTAGCGCAAGTAGTCCATATTACCGTTGTGTCCCAGTACTTGGCGTGTGACACACGGGATCTTTATTACTGTTGTGTACCAGTCCACTGATGAGTTTTTGCTTGTGTCAATAATCTATTCATAGCTGTACACGCTACCCATTCTGTCGACGGGCCCCCCAACTGTCTCTCGCTGACCTTAGAGATTGTCATGGTTCTTTCAAGGGGTTTTGTATGATGCGGACAGGTACCCAAGTGGTTTTATGAAATGCATCACACACAATATTCGAATGTATAATATAAAAGAGAGTACTTCATAGCTAGTAGTCCAGAGAAGTATTCAAGGGGTTCATAGGACCACTGCTTGCTATGAGTAGGCTAAGAATGGTTATGGACCCGTTCCTTCATGTTAGGCTTGTAATGAGGGTACGAGTATCTGGAAGGGTCCTTTGGGCTAGAATGAACAAGCCTTAAATAATCATGTGCGGTGCATTACCAACGGACGTTTCCCATGCATGCCATATACACCCAACTTATAATGAACATAAGACATAGTGAGTTAAATTTTTAGTATTTTATGGCTAAAATATATCATACCTTCATTTCATAGCCAGTCATCGAGGGAGGCACGGATAGTCAATTAATTTGAAAGAGAGACCATACCTAGTTCCATCCGTAGCTTCTCGAAGGGTTCACGACTCAATGTCTTAGTGAAGATGTCCGCAACCTATTCTTCAGTTCTACAGAACTCCATGGACACCAGTCCCTTCCCTACACAATCTCTTAGGAAGTGATGTTTGATTTCTATATGCTTAGTGCGTGAGTGTTGTACGGGATTTTTAGAAATATTTATAGCACTAGTATTATCACACAAGATAGGGATATGAGATACAGAGATACCGTAGTCGCTTAGTTGTTGCTTTAACCATAGGAGCTGGGTACAACATGCTGCAGCAGCTATGTACTCGGCCTCAGCTGTAGAGAAGGACACTGAGTTTTGCTTCTTTGATCCCCATGAGACTAGGCTGGGACCCAAGTATTGTGCCATGCCAGATGTAGATTTTCTATCAACTTTGTTTCCAGCAAAGTCGGCGTCAGTGTACCCTACTAGGTCTAGGCTCCCTCCTCTCGGGTACCAAAGGGACAGGTCCTCAGTCCCCTTTAGGTACCTCAGAATCCTCTTCACTGCCTTCAGATGTGTTTCTCTAGAATCGGCCTGAAATCGAGCACACAAACAAACACTAAACGTTATGTCAGGTCTACTAGCAGTTATGTATAAGAGAGATCCTATCATTCCTCTATAAAGGGTTTGGTCCACTGCAGGCGAGTGTTCATCATTCCTTAGAGACTCATTAGATGAGCAGGGAGTGGGGAAGGGTTTGGACCCTTCCAGCCCAAACTTCTTTAACATCTCCCAAGGTACTTTTGTTGATGTATGCGAGTGCCGTCCTTTTCTTGTGCGACTTGAAGTCCTAGAAAGAACTTTAGTTCTCCCATCATACTC
Source organism: Umbilicus rupestris (assembly GCA_963678935.1). NCBI lineage: Eukaryota > Viridiplantae > Streptophyta > Magnoliopsida > Saxifragales > Crassulaceae > Umbilicus > Umbilicus rupestris. Next base: position 10,022,844 of record OY787612.1, read on the forward strand.
ATCTCGAATTCACTCGCCATCAAATCTGTAAACGTTTTTACCAAAGCATCGTTAGTAGAACCAAAAATAATATCATCAATGTATATTTGAACTACTAAGGTATGCTTCCCTTCCCTATATAGGAATAGGGTTTGATCTACCAATCCTCGGACATATCCATGTGCCATCAAAAATTGGGATAGTCTTTCGCACCATGCACGTGGTGCCTGCTTCAGTGCATACAGGGCTTTGTCCAAAATGTATACATGATCAGCCATGGACGGATTCTCAAACCCTGGAGTCTACTCAACATATACTTCCTCCTTTAAGACTCCGTTGAGGAAGGCTGTCTTTACGTCCATTTGCTATAGTTTGAAACCATGATAAGTAGAATATGCATTTAACAATCGTATGGCTTCTAACCTAGCAACCGGGGCAAAAGTCTCATCGTAGTCGATTCCTTCTTGTTGATTGTACCCTTTCACAACAAGTCTTGCTTTGTTTCTGACTACCCTTCCCCAGTCGTCACGCTTGTTTCGGAATACCCATTTGGTCCCAATGATAGTGCGATCTTGGGTCTAGGGACCAGTCTCCAGACCTTGTTCCTTTCAAATTGATGCAACTCCTCTTACATTGCGTTAACCCAATCTGGATCTTTGAGGGCTTCCGAAACCTTCTTAGGTTCTGATAAAGACACAAAAGCATTAGATGTGCATACATGTTCGATCTGTCCGTGCATGTATGCTGACTCCTCGTCTTGGGATGTAGTGTCTGTGGACGGGTTCTCAACTTGAGAGCAGAACACCTCGTAGCCTTCTAGTCTTCTGGACGGTATCCTGTCACGTTCACTCCTTCGAGGACCCACTGTTTTCTGAATGTCTTCAGTGGACGTTTCCTCAGCTTCTTCATAGGATACCGGTCCCTTCTCTGGAGTCTGATCTTATTCAGGGACTAGTTCCTCTTCCACTATTTCCAACTGTTCAATTCCCCCTGAGGACGTACCCGTTGCCTCTGGTGGATCCATATCAGGAACGTCATGGTACCTGTCCACAGGTACTGTCTCCGTGAGAGAGAACTCTTCCTCGAACTGTAGAGGAGTATGTTTCCCGTCCTTTACAAGGTTCCCTCCCATGGTTTGCTCATTGAAGACGACGTGTATGCTTTCTTCCATCTTACGTAGCCGTAGGTTATACACTTTGTAGGCTCTACTGTGGATGGAGTAGCCCACAAATGTTCATTCATCACCTCTTGGATCAAACTTCCCTTAAGTTGTCCTTTACAGTGTTGTGGACATATACCTTGCAGCCAAAGACTCTTAAATGGGACACGTTGGGCTTCCGTCCCCTGAGTAACTCATATGGTGTCTTGTCCAGATCCTTCCGCAGATATGCTCGGTTCAATATGTAGCATGCTGAGCTTAGTGCTTCTGCCCAGAAGCTCTTAGGAAGTCCACTATCGATCAGAAGGGTTCTAGTCATGTTCTCCAACATTCTATTCTTTCTTTCTACGACACCATATTGTTGAGGAGTGCGGGGAGCTAAGAAATTGTGAGATATACCCTTTTCCCTGCATAAAATTAGAAACTGAGAGTTTTTAAACTCAGTTCCATGGTCAGTGCGGACTGATGCTAGGGACGTGTCCAATAGGTTCTCCGTAGTTAATAGCCATGTTTCAAATTCTGCAAACACTTCATCCTTGAATGGCAAAAAGTAAGTCCAAGTGTATCTAGAATAATCACCAACAATGACTAATACATATCTGTTACCTCCCCGACTTTTAGTGCGGATGGGTCCGCACATATCCATGTGGATCAAGTCCAGGGGTCTGGTGGTGCTTATCGCTCCCTTGGATTTGAATGACGACCTAGCTTGCTTCCCCAATGTACATGAGCTGCATATGGTATGGAGGCTATCATCCACCTTTGGCATCCCTCTAACCAAGTCCTTTTTGAAGAGTGTGGACAAGAGTCTCGTAGATTTACATGCCCAATCTCTTGTGCCATAGAGTCGTCTTCTCTGTGATTGATGACAAGCAGATTTCCCCATCTGTACAAAGGAAGGGTCCACTTTGTAGACTTTGTTCTGGCATATACCCTTCAATATCACCCTTCCTGTGCTCATACACTCAACCACACAATCATTAGCAGTAAAGGTGACTTTGTATCCCTTTTGGCATAATTGGGAGACGCTTAGCGAATCAAATTTCAGATTGTCCACAAGACTTACACTGTTAATTTCAATATTATCTGAAATACGTACCTTTCCCAAGCCAAATATCTTACCAAATATTTTGTTTCCGAAGGACACGTTTCCTCAGGTATGTTGCTGAAGTGAGGTGAACTAGTCCATTCTTCCTGTCATATGTCCTGAGCATGCGCTGTCTATGTATCAGGGACTGCTCCTCATTCCTCCTGCAAAAGTAAAGTTAGTTTTTACGAACCCAGATAAGCTTGGGCTTACTGGGTTTCGAAATATAAGCAGAAGTAGCAACAATATCAGAGGTATGGGAAGGGCTGGTTAGATCAATCTTCTTCCTAGGAGTCGTTCTGGGTTTGCCTCTAGATGCACAGACTCCTCTGGGAAAGGGTGTTCAAGGTGGACTTAGATACAGGAGCTGATGTGTTCTTGTGGCGGGGTTCCCTGGTCCTGTTCAACCGAACGGGTGTCCTGTTCCACTGAACGGGCTCCTTAGTTCTGTTCACGCGAACTGGCTTCTGTGTTCTGTTCCTATGAACGGGTTCCTTACCCCTGTTCTTGTTCTGACTTTTTGTTTTGTCAGATCTGACATAACTCCCCATCTTTTCAATCAGTCTCTTTTTCTCAGGACAGGTTGAGAGAACGTGCCCTACCTTTTCACAGTGCCAACACACAGTGTGATCTTTCAAGCTTACATACTTGCTCTGTCCAGGAGGAATGGACCTGTTCTTTATCCTTGCTTGAAAGTCAATGGACGGTGGTTCTTTGTTGCTGGCTTGCTTCTTCCACATCTTGTAGGCAGGTTCGTTGTCTCTTGTGAACGGGTGTGGTTGCGCTGATGGAGTTCCTTCCTTTGATTTTTTCTCGTCCTTCTTTGTTTTGGACAGGTTCGTGGCAGCAATGGTTCCGTTTGATCCTAAACCTGGGCGTAACCGGTCCTTGAAGTCCGTTTCAAGGGTTTTGACTTTGTTTTTCATCAGCCATTTAGATTTCCTTGTCTCCTCATCGGCTTTGAGAATCTTTAGCTCCTCGGACATTATCTCCTTCTCGGACTCCAGATCGTGTCTTCGTCCTTTGAGTATCTCAATCTGCTTCTCATGCTCCTTCCGTTCGGTTATCAACCTTTCATTCTCATACCTTAGGAGCTGGATTTCTTTGGTGTGATCTTTGCAGGTACTAAGTGTCTCGTTTAGTTCGTTCTCTAGCTTCCTAGCCTTCCCTGCCCATAAGCTGTTGTTTTCTTCAAGGCCTTCAACCATTTCTCTATGTTGTTCTATTTCTTCCAGTAGCTCTTCATTCTTGGTTACCATGACTTTTAAAGCAAGAGATAGTTTAGCATTTTTAGAAAGAGAAGGGTCAGAAAGTACCTCTGTGGACGGGTCCTCAGAATGAGCCATCATGCACAGCACTTCCTCAGAAGGTTCCTCCTCGCTTTCTTCATCTGATGCTCCCCATGCGGCAATCATAGCTTGTCTATTCTGGTGGGGTTTGATGACGTCCTTCAGCTTCACACGACAGTCTTTTGCCATGTGCCCTTTCTTTCCGCATCGGAAGCATTAAAGGTTGAAGTTTTGGATTCTTTGGCGTTTACCTTATTTTCTGGTTTGAAGCTGGTCATCTTGAATGCTTTCGTCATTAGGGCGATGTCAGGGTCGTCCTTCTCTGGGGGCTCATCGGATTAGGCTAGCTCCAACGCTCTTTCAATTTTCAGTGCAATGGACCTGTCCTTACTAGGTTCTCTACGCTCAACCTTCCGTTGATGAATTCCAGCATTGCTCTGTAGACGGGCGACCAACTTTTCCAGGGTGATGGTTTTGATGTCGCTTTGAGCTTGGAAGGCAATAGACATGGCATCCCACTTCGAATTCAGTGCTCCTAGGAACTGGTGTGTAACCTTCCAGTCGGGGATCTATTCTCCAAGGAACAGCAGCTAGCCCACGTATCCTTTAAATCTTGAGAAGAATTCTTCAAGGGACTCGTCCCTTCCCTAGACCGCCTTCTCGTAGTCCTTTGAGGCCGCTAGTATCCTGTTCCTTTGAACGTCTACATTGCCTGAGTACAGGTTCCTCAATGCCGTCCACATATCCTTTGCTGTTTTGTGAGTAATTGTGATTTTCCTATCTTCATTGGATAGTGCTTGAAGGATCACTTTAATAGCTCTACTGTTCTTTTCTAGGGCCTTGTAGTCAGCATCGTCATAGTCTTCCCTATCTTTTTCTTTGGTTGGATCGGACTTGTCCGTGATCATATATGGTCCTTGTTCAATGATCCTCCAGACCTGTCCATCCAGCGAATAGACATGAGCTTCCATCTCCCGTACCCACCAATCGTACTAGCCGACTTTCAGCATGGGCGGCTTCCAGAATGAGTCTCTGTTTGATCTCATCTTCCTACAAAGCTAACAAAAATCTAGAGTCGGGCTCTGATACCACTTGTTGGATCGTTGTGTTAGCTTAAGTTTAATTTGGGGACACTTCCACAGTTCACTGTGGAAGTGTCCCCAAGTACAGTTTGCGCAGTGGACAAATAATGTAACAGAAAGGTAAAGTAAAGGACTCGTACACAGCAATTTATAGTGGAAACTCTAGTACAACCAGTACTCAGAGAAAAATCACTACCTTTCAGATTTCATTGAAAGGATTTTGAGAAGCAGTCTTTTATTGCAGTGTACCGATATACTTTTCACAAAATACTAGACAAGTTGAATAGCACCTGAATCTCCAATTCGCCCTAGACCCACCTTCTATCTTCTATGCATCAACCGGACTGCCCTACGGACGCTTCCCCTTTGCGTTATTCAGCAGCTCACTTGACTGGTCTATCGGACCCTTCCTCAGACGCAGCAACGTGCAGCAGCTTTAAAAACACAGATCGACCTCACCAAAATTCTGAACTCTCTTTCGTTGACCCACGTCTGATTTGAGACTTTGAAGCGCTACTTAATGCTAGGATTTCCATCTTTATCTTGTATCAAATCTTCTTGCTTCCTAATTAAGAAACCAAAAAGATAATAACAAGATAGTAGAAGATAATAGATATTTCTAAATATTTGAATTATGGTAACGAAATATCTAAAAGAATATCCTATCAATATTTCGAATATTTTTTAGATTACTTAATTATCTTGTTTCTAAATATCAAAAGATATTTATCTAATCAATACAGATTTATAAACTTAATAATAAGAAATTCATGAATATTCTGCTGCGCCGCGTGTGAACCCGTCAGACTTCATTCTGCGCAGTATTCAACTCTTCCTATCCAATTGTCCATCTGCTTAGTTTGGTGTTTGTTCCATCAAAACCTGCTAGGTACATGTCCCCACATATCCCAACAGATTTTAAACGCACACGATCACAAATGAAAACAAATTCAACAAAAGCGTAATCTAACACAAAAGCCACACGGGTTCATAACTGAAATCCAAAATAGCATTCTATCAACTCGAATTCGCGAATAACATCACTACGTCTCAAAACTAGGACGTACATGACAATCGAAATAAGATAAAACTGAAAGAGATCGTCAGAATAACCCGACGGTAAAGGTGAAACGAAGTGCAGAGTTAGGAGAGAGGCCAGAGGCTTACTATGATCGAAAGCAAACGCGGCGTGCTCGATGATATTGGAAGCTTGCAGGCGTGTCTCTTGGCAGAGGGAGGGACTGATGAGGAGGATTTGGAAAAGATGAGAGCTGGTTCGTATTATATAGGGCGGGAAACTTACAAGTCTCTAGGAGGAAGTGACGTGTTGTTTATGTATTGGAACTCTCATATATAGGCAGGCCCAATATGTTGCCTTGGACTAGAGCATTATCTATGCAATACAAATGGTTATAGTGTAGATATGACTCTTGAAAACTGAAACCAATAATAATCTGTGGGGAATAACTTGGTCGCAGTAAGAGATGCCTTCCCTCCCGAACATCTTCGTACCTAGACATGCCTTCTGAAGAGCTTTTTGGTCTGCATGATATATCAAGTTTCACTATAAAATAAATTATGTGTGATGGCATAAAAACAAGCCGTGATTGATGAGTTCATTAATTGCCAAAAGAAACAAGGTTTAAACTGTGAATATTGGAAAAGAGAGCAGAATAGTTAAACTGAAATTCAAGAATCTTTACCTGTTCAAAGGTAAGAAACATTATTACATTCCATGATCCGAGTCGGCCAAAATTAGGAAGAAACCCTTTATAAAAAGCAAAAGGGCCCTGCATAACGTAAACAACAACTGTGTTAATATGTGCTAAGCGTTTGACAAAGAATCACTTCTGGCTGATTATTAAAGAATCTGGTGAATGGTCACTAATAAGTGACTTCAGGGAATTGACATAACCAAGTATAATGGAACTAGGAAGCCCGTAGTCATCGAATAATACCTCATTCTTCAATGTTTTGATGAAACAGTCAAGAGTGTTTCTGTAGGTCGAGTCTCCCATCATCCTTGATTTAACCTGTAGCATAACAGGGATTGCAACATAAGAGCAACATCTAATTTTTTTGGAAACAGTAATAAGGTAATCCTTCAGAAATGTCATCCTTCACCCCAAGAATATTGCCCTTCCATCAATTTAAAGCCTTCAAAAAATAAGTGTTGGTTATGGTGCATATAATAGTTCATAGTTTTATCAACCTTTTTGAAAGCATCGTCTGTTTCCAAGGCTAAGAGACTGAATATTGAAGGGGCTAGTCAATGCAGACTGTTTCCAAGGCTAACTGAAAGTAGGTAAGACTAAGAATTGCTTACTACATCAAGGGGCGAGCCAATGCAGACTGCAAATAAACCAGCACCTAGACCGGCCAGCAGATGAGTCAAAATATTGTCAGTGAACCCAGGAATGTTTAAAATCATCTGCATAGGTATAAAAGATCACAAGAAGGAAATTTACAAGGCAACAGATGTAATTCGAGATGTAGCAGATGCCTACTCATGTCATCAGAAACTGCATACATTTCACATTCACTATGTTAATGTCTTTACCTGCTTGATATGATCATAACTGGCAAGCTCTGCAGCATTGATCACTGCATTTCTTAGAATGTTGGGACCAAGCCCAGTCCAAAGTGCCCCTAGGCCCTCCTGGTCAAGCAATTAACACAATGTCAGGGAAATACATTAACAAAGCCAGATCTATAACATTCCTTTACCTGTTTAACTATCGTTACATATGCATCCACAGATCCATGATATCTTTTGGGCACACCCGGAGGCAACTTTCCTTCAGCCTGGAGCCGAACTTTCACAAGGTCAGTTGGATTAGCTATAGATATTGCAATAGCCCCTGTAACAAATGCAATCTATCATTTTCACATTCTTACATTTCAAAACATGAAACATCCACACTACTAACTCAAATCAAACCAAAATACTCACCTGTAATCAAAGCAGAAAGCACTTTATTAAACAACGAAGCCTCAAGAAAATCACCACCAGCTAAAAACCCTTTCACCTATAAATCCATAAACCTTTTGCATCAGTCCTACAAACCTCCATTATTTGAAAGTAAATCTAACTCCCAAAAACTCACAGGTTCATACAACCCAATTCTCAACCCCCCATACAGACACTGCCGCTGCAATCCTGGCACAACTCCTTTCCACAACGCAACGAAACCTTCCTCCCTAGCAATAGCCACAACAGTTCCTAACATCCCTCTATACTTGGGTAAATTCTCCTCATCTCCCACATTCACTTTCCTCTGCAGCTGCAACCTCACCTTAGCCGTATCCAGTGGAATCGTACAGAGCTACAATAACATTATATCCAACCAATTCAGCAACACATCTCACATCGCAACTCAATCAATCAATGAAGCTCAATCTCACCCAGATTTCAACAAAGCGGCACAATCGTTACTCATTTGCGATCAATCAACACAATCGTACCTCTGCGAAGCAGGCGGCGATTGCGCTGCTGCCGAACGTTCCTGCGAAGGAGATCTCCGTGTGCGGTCCGAGATCCGGCATTGTCGGAGAAGCTCAATCTCGATCCGAGTCGGAAGCTTCTCGATTTCTGGCGACGAGATTCGCACATTCGAGTAGTTTCCTAGAGAGAGAAATTTAATTGCTAGATTTGCAATGACGATCGTGTATAAGAAGAAGCTCAGAGCCTCCGTACAGACCTCACTTTCTGCTTGCTCCTGCAAGAAAAAAGTGTATTTATCGTTTCATGCTACTTCGAAGAAGTATTTACTATAATGTGACTTTTAGATATGAAACTTTTATTTACTCTTTTATGATGTTTACAAACTTATTTACAAAAGCATGTCATATATAATCACCCAAATTCCATTGGCGGCAATCTGATCTGTCCCGCCAAACACAAACCCTAGAAAAAGCCTCCATCTTCCCCACTACACTTGCTCATTTTCGAAACCCTAGCTACATCGCTCTCCTCGCTTTGGTCCAAAATCACTGCAATTGAAGTCAACTGGAGCTTGATTCGAAGATGTTGGAGCTGAGGCTAGTGCAGGGAAGCCTGCTGAAGAAGGTGATGGAGGCGATTAAGGACCTTGTGGTGGACGCCAACTTCGACTGCTCGGCGTCGGGGTTCTCGCTGCAGGCGATGGATTCAAGCCACGTAGCGCTGGTGGCGCTGCTGCTCAGATCTGAAGGGTTTGAGCATTACAGATGTGATAGGAACATCTCGATTGGGATGAATCTCGGGAATATGTCGAAGATGTTGAAGTGTGCTGGAAATGACGATATAATCACCATCAAAGCTGATGATGGGAGCGACACCGTTACCTTCATGTTCGAAAGTCCAAGTATGGGTTCCTGAGATGATGTGATTTTCTGGAGAAATTGAAGACGTTTGTGTGATCTGAATCTTGTTTATTGTTGAGGAGATTAGGGTTATAGTGTTGAGTTATGGTTTTGACTTTTGTGGAAGTTCAGATTGTTTAAGGTGTTGATGGTTGTTGATGCAGCCCAGGATAAGATATCTGATTTTGAGATGAAGCTGATGGACATTGATAGTGAACACCTTGGGATTCCAGAGGCTGAATATCATGCCATTGTTAGGATGCCAGCTGCTGAGTTTGCTAGAATTTGCAAAGATCTGTCTAGCATTGGTGACACTGGTATGACACTGGTTAGCTTTTTCCATTATAGCCCTGTGTGTTATTGCCAAGTTGGATGGTTTTCGAGTTTGATGCCTATTGTTGTAATGTCTGGCGCCTTATTGTAGTTGTTATTTCGGTAACAAAGGAAGGAGTGAAGTTTTCAACTAGAGGAGATATCGGTACTGCTAATATAGTTCTGCGTCAAAACACCACTGTTGATAAGGTACTGCTAAAATTGGATTTGTGCCATTGTGTAAGATGTAATTTGATTTGATTATTTACTTGTGAGTTCTGCAGCCAGAAGAAGCTACAGTAATCGAGATGAATGAGCCAGTGTCGCTGACCTTTGCTTTGAGGTACATGAACTCCTTCACCAAAGCTACACCACTGTCCAACACAGTCACAATCAGCTTGTCCTCAGAGCTCCCCGTTGTCGTCGAGTACAAGATTGCAGAGATGGGCTACATCAGATTCTACTTGGCTCCCAAGATTGAAGAAGACGAAGATGAGGCGAACCCTCAACCTTAAAACCCTTGCCTTCCCAGTTGTTTTAGGATCCTAATGAAATGTTCCGTCACAAATAGTCTGCATTATCTATAATTTGCCTTGTGGATGGTACATGGATCATCAGTTTGGCCTGTTAATTTTGCTGATCGGAATGATAACTTCGTTTTCTGGTGCCGCGTGTTGTGTTTTGATAGGGCAATGAGAGTAAGCTTAGCTAGCTGGCTGAGTTATGATGCTTTGGAGGCGTGCGTTCCTGGAAACTGTAAAATTGAAGACTACAAACAATAATTTCTGAAGACTGTAACTAGCACAAAAATGGTCAAAATTGACGAGTAAATCTTGGGTTTGAGTCACCATTGTGCCATGTAGTTGGAGACAAAGACCCCCCTCTTCTTAACTGTTTGTTTGAACCATGCCAAGTTTAGATGCGAACGGATCATTTGGATGGTTTCCAGTCTTCACCGGCATAAATGGCTTGGTCTCCAAGCTCTTCCTCAATCCGAAGCAGCTGCAGTGAATATTTTTTAAAAATTAGTTTACGGGATTCCTTGGAAATTCATTAAGTGTAGAGTCTAAGTTTATAGAAATACACTGATGGCATGAACTGGAAGTACAATTTGGCTTCATGATCTAAGGGAATTATCAAAACAAGCAGTGAAGAATCGTGTACGAGTGATTGGGTGATCAGTGATGTGTACATGGCCCCATTCCTACCAGAACCTAAAGCACATTCTTCATAGATATGTTTGGGCCTAAAACTATACTAAGAAAATTAAGAAAGAAACGCAAACTGAAATTTTCTGAAAACCCTGAATAGGTTGTAGGTATACCTGGTTGTACTTGGCAATTCGCTCTCCCCGACAAGGTGCGCCAGCCTTCATCTGACTTGTTGCAAGGCCAACAGACAAATCAGCAATAAATGAGTCTTCAGTTTCTCCGCATCTATGAGAGGTCACTATGCCCCATTGGGCATCTTTTGCTTGTTTCACTACTTCAATGATCTCTGTGATGGTGCCAACTTGATTCACCTGGGAATGAAGACCCAATATCAACACTATTTTCATTTACTTATTAGATTAGTCATATGGAAGGTGATCAATGTTGATGAGTTGATGTCCTGTTTCAATTTGCAATCAATTAAGACACAAATTGAGATCTCACTGCTCCCATTGCATTGCAATTCAGAATTGGCGATAAAATTCATATCTATGGAGCTATACAGCACACAAAGTAACATATTGAACAACTTAATCTATAATTTACAAGAAGAATACCTTAAGAAGTAGCGCATTGCAACTGGATTCTCGGACTGCTCTATCAATTCGTTTTGGATTTGACATCAACAAGTCGCCTCCAACAACCTACAAGACTTTCAAATTTACTTCACGGCGTCAAAAATATGAGTGTGAGACTGGAAATTGAGAGAGGCACACCTGGCAAATTTCAAGACCAGAAAAAAGCTTTACGTGTTCCCAGTCCTCCTTATCAAAAGGGTCTTCAATTGATACAATTGGGTATTCTGAACGACAAATGAATGAGTTACTCATAAACATTTGAACAGTCTCCAATCGACCATTGTTCCGAATAAAAGACATAAGAAAATTTTCTTTACCGGAGCATAATTCTTTATACAGCTCAATCATGTCTTCCCCTGACTTGAAATTTTGTCCAGATTTATTAGGAGACTTGATGTCCAAATCATACTTTGTACCTACATCAGCCGATGTAAAATGTTTATACAAAGAGATGGTCAACCAATGTAATGCAATGCAGTCTCGGAATAATGGCTGGCAGCTTGAGATTACAACCAGATTTCCCCCCTCATAGATCCACGTCATTTTGATATTACTAAAAATAAGACTGCCATTCTTGAAAGAAAGATAGTTACCTATGCAAAAGTCTGTTGCACCAAAATTAACTGATATCTTTATCTTTTCGCTATGCCCAGTTCTGCCAATAGCCTCTTTCACAAGATCCAAGCCTTCTTTTAGGCTGAGAATGTTGATAGGATTAGATAAAAATTGCTAAGAGAAGGCAAATTTGTCTTCAGCGGCCAACCATGTTTTAAGGAAGATAACTTGTTTAGGCAAGGCCATCAGACAAGAGAAGCATGTTTACCCAGAGATATTTGGGGCAAAGCCACCATCTTCTCCAACATTACACCCTTGTGGACCATATCTTTCGATGATAACAGCCTGTCCACAGTATAATTTTGTTTAGATATTGAAATACCGAGGTCAAATTGAGCATAGTGGTGGCCGAGACAATATATCGTATAACATCTAGAAAAGTGAAATAAATTAAACAACCACGCTTCTTGAAAACTAGTCACATAACTCAAGCAGAAACTAATTAACGGTGAGTGAACCGACTTATCTACTGGCATATACTGAGTCAGCATCAGTAGCAGTACCTTTAAGTGATGATAAGTTTCAGACCCCATTTGAACTGCCTCCTGAAATTTGTTTGCTCCAATAGGGAGAATCATAATTTCCTAAGATACGAAACATTCATTGAGTACTCTCTACGTAAAGGGGATACATAAATTTATTTGACTAAAGCCTCTGCCTACCTGAACAGCCAGATTATTCCCAGCACGTTTTCCGCCACTAATAAGAGTGAATGAAGGAACTGGAAGACTAAAGTGAGATCTTTCAGCAAGATCGGCAATGTGTTTGTAAAGGGGAACCTGAAACTCCAACATGACAATCAAGGCCAATACTAGAGAATTGGAATTTCTAAAACAACAATAGACATTTATGTTGTAACAGCACAAGTAAGGATAACATGCCTCTCTTTCAGCAGCACCAGCTTTGCAAGCAGCTATAGATACGGCTAAGATGGCATTTGCTCCAAGCTCTCCCTGCAAACCATACAAGAGCTACTTAGTAATCATAAGTGTATTTATGCTTTCAATTGCTTAATTTTTCCCATCAATTATTAACTTTTTCTGACCAAAATTATTCTGAGTTCAGCATATACTCATAAGATACCATGTGAAATCACCTTCTTTTCAGATTTATCCAAGTCAGTCATAGCCTGATCGATCTGCGACTGGAGAGTTGGGTCCATACCAACAAGAGCTTCTGATATTTGCTCATTAACATTCATCACAGCCTTGGTTACACCATTTCCAAGGTATGCTGCCTTGTCACCATCGCGCAAATCAACAGCCTCATATCTACAAATCCTCCAAGTTCCAGACAATCAAAATCATCCAGCCACATTAAGAATACTCCATTCAAACACGCTTGGTGTCGCTAAACACGCACGAATTACTCGAAAACATCCGAACATCAAGACCCTTACTTCAAATGTACACATTGAATGATTCAATAAAACAAAATGGAGTTGGAGACTGAACTCAAACTCACATTCCAGTGGAGTCTCCACCAGGTGCAGAGGCACGAAACATTCCTTTATTAGTATGCAAATCCACCTCAACAGTTGGAATCCCTCTACTGTCCAAAATCTGCCTAGCTTTGACCTTAGTTATCACTGAGGGAACGGCTTTCCTCATATGGTTAGACTGCATTTCCATCAAACTACAAATCAATGTCTCAACACAGCAACAAACAACCGTTAAAAAATCAGAAAAACTATACATACGATGAAGAGCACAGGATCGGAAGTCTTAGCCCTAACTGCTGCATTTACCGCATCCTCGATCTTCCGAGACAGCACGTGCTTGTCCAAATACTCCTGAACCGACATCTTGGGATAGGGAAGAAGAATAATCTGATATTAGTTTTCAGTTTTGAAGGAATCGTGAGAGCAAAGTGCGACTCCGGCGATCCAAGGGTTTCGCTGTGTCGAAATTCGCCTATAGAGAGAGAGCCAGATACCGTTGATGAGTTGCGAAAGTCATTTTCTTCTTCTTGAGGGGCTCTGATGTAGCAACAAAAAAGTTAAGTTTACGAAACGACGAGGTCGAACGACGGAATGCCGCTGGGCTGTAGCTAGAGCCGAGCCGAGATATTCTCTTAACCCGACTGACTCGCCGACCACTGAAAATTTTTGACGTTCGCCTTCGTCATATTTTATATTTATCAAAAAAATCCACGTTGTGATATGAGGTGGGTAGTGGATGTTTTGATAAACCGCTATTCTCTTGCCATTCTCATCGATTTATAAAACAAAGGCAATATGGAATATTTGTAAGAGAAAATAATCATAAGTTTAGAAAAATGTGGAAAGTCATAGTTTTACTTTTTAAAATGTGTTTAGCAATAGTTTTATTTTAATTTATATGGATGAAAACTTATGATGTCAAAAGTGTATGAAAGAGATCGATTTTTGAAAGAAAATGCCAAATACCTACTGGTCGCATGGTGTTCCATTTCAACCAAAGTTGAAGTTTCCGTTAGTTGGATTTTTATCATCGGACGGAGCTTGGTCGTCTTTGCTTTGATTGATGCGATGAGTACGATGCGGTGGTCCTGATGATTAAAGGTTTGAAATTAGGGTTTTGTACTGATTGATGGGTTCTCTAGGGTTTGGTTGAATTGGCGTGGCGCGCTGTTGAGTTTAATTTAATTGCTTGTACGCTAGTTGAAGTTGGCTGATTTTATTGCTGTATTGTTGAGTGGTGAATATTTGGCTGGTTTGTGAAGACTCTTTTGGCCAGTCTGTCTGTCTTATGTTGGAAATTTCTCACTATCAGGGATCTGATTGTGTTGCTTACTTTAGCTTGAGCTTGAACGAGAATAGGAGTGGTACTTAATTGGCATAAGTTTGATCTGTGAGGAAGCTGGGATGGAGATTGTCGCGGTGGGTAGAGAGATGTTGAGGCGGAGGGTTATGATGTGGCTTTGGGTTTCGATGCTAGTGGCGTTGCTGGGCAGTGGAAGAGTGGTTTTGGGTTCTGGTTACATGATTGGGATGGGGAGTTCTGATATTACAGGGCCAGCTGCGGATGTGAATATGATGGGGTATGCTAACACGGAACAGGTAGCTTCTGGTGTGCATTTCAGGCTGAGGGCTCGTTCGTTTATTGTGGCTGAGCCGCAGGGGAATCGGGTTGTTTTTGTCAACCTTGATGCTTGTATGGGATCACAGCTGGTTATGATCAAAGTGATTGAGAGGTTGAAGGCGAGGTAACTTTGGCCTTTGTGCTATATGGCTTCAGTTAGTTATGGTATTATTCATAGCCTGATGTGCGAGCATTTCCAATACTCGATGCTTCATTTGCATATTTGGTTCTCGTTTCAGTGAACAGTACACGTTAAAATTACTAGTGAACTTTCTTCTGTTAAGCGAGTAAAGTAGTTTTTCGATTCATTTGTTTGATGACTCAGGTATGGAGACCTTTACACCGAAAAGAATGTTGCCATCAGTGGAATACACACACATGCAGGACCTGGGGGCTATCTCCAGTATGTTGTATATATTGTAACATCTTTAGGATTTGTGCGCCAGTCATTTGATGCTTTAGTTGATGGTATTGAAAAAAGTATTATCCAAGCTCATGAGAATCTTCGCCCAGGATCTATATATGTGAATAAAGGTACCTTACAAGTCTTAGCAATTTCAACTGATTTTAATTCTTACTAACCATCCTTTGCTGAACCTTAACACGGCCGTAGTATGTTCACTGGACGCGCATAATGCCGGGTTCTTTTTGGTCATGCAGGAGAGCTCTTAGATGCTGGTGTAAACCGCAGTCCTAGTTCCTATCTTAACAATCCTGCAGCGGAACGCAGCAAGTACAAGTATGATGTTGACAAAGAAATGACGCTCCTTAAATTCATTGACAACGAGTGGGGTCCTGTGGGTAGCTTTAACTGGTTTGCAACTCATGGAACTTCTATGAGTCGTACAAATTCTTTGATCAGTGGAGACAATAAAGGAGCTGCTGCGCGGTTTATGGAGGATTGGTTTGAACAGAATAGTCATCAGATCAGATATCGTGGTGGGCTGAATGGAAATGTAATTCCCCGAAGAATTTCGAATATAATTCCAAACCTGCCTGAAAACCGTATGTTACTAAGCTCTTTATCTTAGCTACCTTCCATCTTCTATAAATACATAAAACCTTGACGCGTATCGACATTGCCATACATTAATGCTTAAATTAGTAGGCAATTGGAAGTGATTGTAGATGTTTATAAATTAAATGTAACGACTCTATATTTTCTGTAGACCATCAATTGCTGGAGATTGCAGCTACTTTCAACTCTACTCGTGGGAAAACAGCTACAAAGTTCTCCAGTGCTTCAAGGCGTGTCAGGAGTTCTTTCAGGCAGGCTGATAAGCCACATTTCGTTTCAGCTTTTTGTCAATCAAATTGCGGAGATGTTAGCCCTAATGTTTTAGGTGCTTTTTGCTTAGACACGGGGCTTCCCTGTGACTTTAATCATAGTACCTGTGGTGGGAAGAACGAACTGTGCTACGGTCGAGGCCCAGGGTATTTAAGTTACTTGTTGAATTGTTCCATTAAGATCTTATGCGACTGTATGTAAATGCCATTTGAATCCCCTTTTCAGCTATCCTGATGAATTTGAGAGTACACGGATAATAGGAGATCGACAATTTAGAAAAGCTGCGGATCTCTTTCAGAATGCAACTGAGCAGTTGACAGGGAAAGTTGACTCTAGACATGCTTATTTGGACTTTTCCAATCTCAACGTCACAATTCCTAAAAAAGGAAGTGTTTCTGAGGTTGTCAAAACATGCCCAGCTGCGATGGGATTTGGGTTTGCTGCTGGTACCACCGATGGACCTGGAGCATTTGATTTTAAGCAGGGCGATGACAAGGTAGTTTAGTAACTATGTGCTTAGCATTTACTGTGTGATTTTAATGTTTTATTTTGCTCATTTTAGTCTAAGTTGGTTTGAATTCTTTTTTTTTGCGTATCAGGGAAATCCGTTCTGGAAGTTGGTCAGGAATCTTCTAAAATCACCAGACAAAGCGCAGATTGATTGCCAGTATCCGAAGCCTATCTTACTTGATACCGGTGAAATGAAGCAACCTTATGACTGGGCGGTGAGTTATACACTTAAGCCGTGTTCTTCCTTGGTAGACTTCTTCACATTTTTCTGCAGAAACTTAATAGGTCATACTTGGGTGACAATTATGCTTGCAGCCTTCTATTCTTCCAATCCAGATCATCCGAGTAGGGCAGCTAGTCATTCTCAGTGTACCTGGAGGTATTTGTTTGATGTTTTCTTCAGTTTGCTAATTTGAAGAGCTTTGGTTGCTCTTAAGCCACTTCACAGATTTGTGAATATTATTTTATTTGCCGAGTATTTGTAAATTGTAATCAGAAGCATAATGCAGTTTTGGTGGTATAGTGGTTTTTCTACACCTTGATTTTGGCTTTCTCAGAGTTCACAACAATGGCTGGGAGGCGACTACGAGATGCCGTCAGGGCAGTGCTTTTGAGTGAAGCCACTAAAGAGAATAATGGAAGTGTGCATGTTGTTATTGCTGGGTTAACAAACACTTACTCACAATATATCACTACCTTTGAAGAGTATGAAGTTCAACGTTACGAGGTAAGTATCTGATCTTTAATGCACAAATAGAAATTGCTAACGAATCTTGGGATTTGATAATACAATACACAGTAAAACAAATCTGGGGTGAAACCTCACATAATGGAGAAGAGTTAGCTCTAATCGTACCTCAAGTTGGGTGTATTTGCATTTAAATATCGAGTCAAGCGATACAAAGAAGATAACTGTGTATTATTTTGCTCCTTTAGTTTACGAGTTTTATTTGTATCGTGATATTTTTGACACTGTTTTTGTACCTAAAAAATTTAGGGTGCATCCACTCTTTTTGGTCCGCACACTCTGGCCGCATATATCCAGGAGTTCACAAAGCTTGCCACTGCTCTCGTCAAGGGACAGCCCATTCAGCCAGGACCTCAGCCACCTGATCTTCTACACAAGCAGATCAGCTTACTAACACCGGTCGTCCTAGATGCAGCCCCTCTCGGTGTAAACTTTGGCGATGTCAGCGCAGATGTCCCTGCAAACTCCACATTCAAGCGAGGGCAAATGGTCACAGTGACATTTTGGTCAGCTTGTCCCCGTAATGATCTCATGACTGAAGGCACATTCGCATTGGTTGAGTTTCTCCTCGGAGGAGATGCCTGGGCTCCAGCATACGACGATGATGATTTCTGCCTTCGTTTCATTTGGTCTAGGCCATCCAAGCTGAGCACTCGAAGCAAGGCAACTATAGAGTGGAGAATCCCTCAGTCTGCAGCTCCTGGCGTGTACCGTTTAAAACATTTCGGTGCATCTAAAAATTTGGTAGGCTCGATTCGCCATTTCGCTGGTACGTCCAGGGCTTTTGTGGTTGCATAGGCTGCAGCTTGAAACTTACGTCGTCTTCTTACCCTATCCTATGTTTACACTTAAAAGTGAGTAACTAATTTCATTCCTAATGTAACATGATAATGAAGTGAGTAAAGCAGGCATGATGTGTGTAGGACAGAAATCAGTCAGTCTCCACTTATTTCATTCTTGTTAGTCAATGCTTGTTAAATGGAGTTGTTTTTTATTATGAAAACTCCCATTTGTTACTTTTTTTAACCTCCCAAAACCTTGTTTTATAGTTGAGAATGACATGATCGCGCAATTGAAAATCGAGCAGTTAAGAATGATGTGATGACATTTATGCTAGTGTTTAATTTTGACATGAATGACATATTTAAAGTTTTGAACCATCAAATTAAGAGCATTTCTACTGCTACAAATGATATATGCTACAAGAATAAATTCTCACACAATAATTTCTATTTCTATTCATCAAACAGTAACGGCATTTTATATATATTGCGTACCGTAACATTCTCTAATTACTATTCATTATAAATTGTTTTTTATATTATATAATACCAAAATAAATAAATTACATTAGTTAAAGAAATTAAAAGTACATAATACTTTAAGGAAGTTGAAATTGCAACAATCATTTTAATCATCAAAATTTAAAGGACGGTAATAATTTTCAAAATCATCAGAGCCACCAGCTTCGTTGCGATCATCGACTTAGAGTATTTCAACCTTCCTCTTTGAAAAGAACTTCTTTGATTTTGGAGTAATTTTGTCTATATCCATCCGTAAGCATGATTATTGATTCTTCCTTTTTTTTTTTAAAGTTACATTGATATTGCTGCATTTGCCATTCTCGATCCACTCTTAGTTGTTGCTGCATTTTCCAGTATCGCTCCATTTGTAGTTGATTATGCTCGATATGTTATTTTTGACTTTCTGCAATGCTCAATAAAGTTGCATTTTGTGCTTCATTGGTTGAAGTAGTAATTTTCTTACCTTTCCTTCTAGCTTCCTATGACGCCTTTACTCCCGGTGGTTTAATGAGGACTCGAAGAACTTCTGAGATTACTTCCGGGTGTAGAAATTTTCGATTCTTCAAAGTCGAGGTTTGCAGGTATCTCACTTGTATGCACTTCATCAACCATTTGGACTAGCTTCATAAGTATAACTAGGCGGAGTATTCAACTGTTGTAAAAGTTTGATGATCCTTCACGTTTTCCCAACATTCAAAATGTGTGAATATTTTTTTTTAATTGGACGACAAACCGAGTTTGAGCTTTCCAATCGAAATATATATAATGAGATATTAAGTATAACACATCATCATCGTGTACAAAGTTGGTTAATACAATATAATGGAAAAATGTAATAAAAATTACCTCATCGTGTAAATTACATCTTGATTCCGAATTTCGTTTTGCATATGCAAGACAAGAACCCGAGTGGCTTCAACTTGGATAAACGAGATTGAAGCGCGGATTGAATTCTCTCAGTTGTGCTAATTTCAAATTCATCTCTAACCCAATTTCTTTAATAGTAGGCATAAATTTTCTTCCATAATTTGTTCTTCTTTTTTTTGCTCCCAATAATTGGATCAACCCAGTGGCGGATCCAGAGAGTCAAGAGAGGGGGTCACAAAATAAAATTGTACAGATTTATTAAATTTAATTAATATTTATTAAAAATAATTATAAATAATTATAAAAAATAATTTTTTGTAAAATTTTAGGGTACCCTTAGATCTGTCACTGGATCAACTGATTGGCGACAATAGAATATGCACAATTGTTCATCTTCTGAAGTAGCCCAATTGCGATTGCAAGCCATTTTGGTGTAGGAACGACAAATGCTTGAAAGTATATGTTGTGCTGAAATGGAGTGAGTTGAGAGCGCATAAAATTTTGTATTTATATAGAAAATTAGTGTAAAATTTTAAATTATTTTAGAAATTATTTTGAATTTTTTGTTTGAATTTATAATAGTTCATTAATCTAGTCCGTTAAATTAAATATAACGATTCAGAAAAGAATGATTAGATATATTCGTTGAGAACAGAGACTATGTGGCTGCCAGCCATTGCTTGGTACCAAACGACACAACATGTACTATCAGCCATTGTGAAATTCAAATCCGTTAAATGCCATTTTTGACAATAGCTGACGTTAGCACTGCCGTTTTTTTGGGAGCGCTCCATATCCATTAAGTTATTATGCAAATGAAAAGGTTTAAAAGCCAACTAAACCATGAAGCTCATCTGTTGTCTACACGTGTCATTGTTTATTGGATTTCGTCAACTTTTTGGTATTTACATTCGCGGCCAGCTCAAATTCAAAACCCTAGATCGCTCCTATTCGCCGTCCGGAGATTTTCTGGGTTTTACGATCCAACTGATTGAACTCTTCCTCACCGTCGTTGTTCCGAAGCTGCCGAAAGGTATGGGTTTTGTCCGTGTGTGGTCGGTGAGATTGGATTAGGAAGATAGATTGAGTGATTCAGGGTTTTAGGGTTTTGGTGGTGATGTTTCAGATTTGGGTTTTTGAGGAAGAGTCGAGCTTGATTGCATTTGGATGTGCCTTGATTGAGTTGGCTGTAAATGAGATTCACAAGCTTGGAGCTTGAATCTATGCTATCATCCATCATTGGAGTGAATTTAGTGTCGATTCGGTTGTTTAGTAAATCTTCATGTTAATTGACGAGGATGGGCTGAAGCTTGGAGCTTGAATCTATGCTAGCATCCATCATTGGAGTGAATTTAGTGTTGATTCTGTTGTTTAGCAAATCTTCATGTTAATTGGCGAGGACGGGCTGAATGTTATGTGCGTTTCAGGTGAGATGGCTGCGCCTGGTAGCATGGACAAAGAACCTTAAAGTGTATGGATATGGTTTTTGGAAATTCTGTTGGCAGAAATAGTTGTTGAGGCAATGGAATAGAGTTTGATCCAAGCTCGATGATTGATATGGTTATCCTTGTGCAGATCTTCAGTATGGCGGAGAAAGAGATGGAGTACAGAGTGGAACTATTCAACAAGTAAGTCTCTCGATGGTACTGCTATATTTATAATTTGTTTTACATGAAGGGTGAGTAAAGATGTCTATCAGTGTCGACGGAAATTGGTTGAAGCTCTGATGTTTGGTGCAAAATTTGTAGCAAGTTGATTTTGAATGGAGCATTAGTGTAATCTATTTATTTTTGTATAGTGTTGGGCTTGCAATAGCGAAATTCTGTGCTATCCTTTCTAATTGTCCACCCTGCGGGTTACAAAGTGACCTGAAAGTTCTATGCTATCATTTCCAACTGCTTCTTATATACTTTCAAATTTCAAGAAATTGATCTTCATCTCGACATGTTGTCTATCACTTAATTTGTTCCTGTAAACCAATAATTCAGTAGCTGTCGCATGCTGAGTGCTGCGCTGTTTTGGTAACATTTTAATTTCCAAACATAACATGTCTCATATTCTCCTTTCAGGCTCACTCAGACTTGCTTCAACAAATGTGTTGATAAGAAATAAGGGCCTTCTCTCCCCCAGATGGTATGAATACATAAGTGAATAACAAGTCGAAGAACTTACTTATCATGATTGCGGATTCAGGTACAAGGAGAATGAACTAAATACATGCATTGATCGCTCCACATCCATTTAAGGCCTTTAATAAAATGAGGTTATTGAAGGACTTTTATGGTTTTAAATCAGGTGACCAACCTGGTGGGGCAACTTCTTGGCTCTCGGCGGCTATGTGATAACATCAATCAATGTTTCAGTTCTTTGCAACAAGCCATGTGCGATATTAATTGAGGATCTTCAACTTTGTTTTGACTTGGGGAAAAAAGAGGCAGCAGAAATCAATGTATAAATAGATCCGACATGAGGCATGATGTTTAAAAGAGATAGAGAGGAGGGGCTGGAAAAAATGATGAACCTATCTTCTTATCTATACATGGCGTCTGGACCTTTTGGCCTCCAAAGCTTGGCCGTCTTTGAGTGTTTCCCTGGCGTCGTTGTCCATTCCGAGACTGAAGAGGGCAGCGGCTTGCAAGTAGAAGGCGGTAGGCCATTCGGGAGATATGACTTGGGCCTGCATCGCGTCGCCCAGAGCTTCTTGCGGTTTCTCGTTCATCAAGTGGCACAAGCATCGCCTGGCGTATGCAGTTGGTGATATCATCGTTCCACCGTCGATGAACTGAACGAAAGAAAGAGATGAGTTAATCGTTCCTCATAATGTAGCTGCACTGAGAGAAATAAATATCTTACAAGCGTATAATAATTGACGGCAGTGGTGAAATCTTTGGCTCGGAATGCACAGTCAGCCCGCTTCTTGGAGTTCAAAGTATCTTGTATTTGATTTGTCCACATTTGGAACGAGAGCTGTCAAAATACAAAGGAGGCTTCTTATCTTTTGCCTTAAACCCTCTTTATCTTACTTAAACCACACTAACCTCATTTGCGATTCCTTCATCATCCTTGTACCCCACCTTTTCCAATATTTCATGAATGCCACTCACATCTACTCTTGAACAAGCTTCTCCCAGAGCTGACAAGGCTTTGTTTGGGGAAGCTGACCCCAACAAAACATGTGATGGAGCCTGCATCATTCAAAACTCTGTTACAGATGTATCCAAAGGAAGGAATGAATGAATGAATAAATGACCTACCTCACTTTCTTTCTGAAGAGGAACAAGAGAACTAATAAGTGTCTTCGTGTTAGGCCTGTCACGGGCCTCATACTCCAGACACCGGGATGCCAAGCGCACTAAATCACTTCTGTCATCATTCAACACATGTGCATCTAAACAAGAATCCATCAGCATCGCATAGTTCTTGCCGCGTATCAGATCAAGTGCCTGCAAGTTGATGTTGTGTTTTTAAGTCCATATACAAATGTTGTCAGACACTTGACTCATTAACTCACATGGGTCGGCGGTATATGTTTGCCACTTAGAAGATCTAGCAACAATGTTCCAAAGCTATAGACAACACTTTCCGGGGTCACTCTTCCTGAGATATAAAAGGCCAGTCAGTCAGTGGGAGAACATTCCCGCGTCGCAAAGATCAGATAACCTCACCAGTCTTCAAATATTCAGGTGGAGTGAACGCTAAATTTGTGCTGTAACTCTTCCCATCTCTGCTATTTTTCATCAACCCAAAGCATGACAGCCTTGGATTGCCGTCCTGCCAGACATTATAAGATGTCAGAACGAGGGATTTAGATAAAACCATGGAAATCCACAAGTACCTTATCAAACAAAACTCGATAGGCATTGAGATCGTGATACAGTGCCCTTCCTTTGCTGCCGCAATAATCAAGAGCTTGTGCCAGAAAGTACGCAACTCGCATCCTCATAGCCCATTTCATCGGCTGCGTCTCCCCTGCAGTATCGTATCCCCAAATGCATTAAACACAACCATAGTTTTCTATACAAGAAATGTTTCGGATCACGAAGAACCCAAACGAGCCCTCATATCTTACAATGAAATAAATGCTTTGACAATGTCTCATGAGGCATAAACTCGGCCACCAGCAAACGCTCATCTCCTTCATAACAACAGCCTATCAAATTCGCCAACCTCTCACTCCTTAGCTGCCCAACGGCCCTAGCTTCATCCTACTCTCCTCATCAGCACAGTGTAAAGTTATAAAAAACACACACATATACATCATCCAAAATATATATTGACACGAACCAGGAACTGGCGCGCATCTGGCCAAGCAGACCTATTGAACCGCTTGACAGCAATCCAAACATCATCGTCTAGCTTCCCCTTGTAAACAACATTAGGAGCTTTCTCACCGTGCTCCGAAACAATGTTGTCCCTGCTAAATCCACACGTGGCTGCTCTAAGCTTCTCTAAACTGTACTCCCTGAAGCTCGGCAAGTTGCTAGCCTCTCCTTTCCCTCCCTTGTCTACACCGCAAGAGATAATTCAATCACAAAATCTCATCAACAGATCCAAATCTACAAAATTGAATACCTGGATCGTGCAGCTCTGAATTGAACCCTGTAGTCCAGAAAGAAAACCCAAATCTCGAGCACCCAGCCCCCATTCCAAACCCCCACTACAAAAAGAAAACCCTAGAAATCCAAATCGATTAAGAGGAAAGAACAAGAGACGAAACCACTGAATGGATCGTCGACGAGGGATTCCAGCTCCCTCCACCACCTTTCTTTCTTTCTTTCTAGGAATCGCTCCTCACATGTTCCGCCTCCGATTCGTCTTCTCGATCACCATCGTCATTGTCGCGCTCTTCTCCCAGATTTTGAATCGAAAGACGGAAACGAAAGGAGCGGATTTTCTTCTCCTTCTTCTTCCTCCCAACCCCGAAATAAGAATCAAGGAAAATATTATCAGACAGACAGGGAAGCAGAAGCCTTGTCCTTCTCTCTCTTTATTCTCTTCGCTCAGCTCCACCATCGTCCAGCGAACACGTCATCATTCCAATGCACACTCATCCTCATCATCACCAACACAATTCCATATCTCTTTATTTATTTAAAAGACGCGTTCTTGGGAATGGGATCTAGCGGCTGTTGGACCGTGTTTCTTTTTGATTGGCCAAGATAGTGTTGGCTCGGGCTGTCTATGTCGTATTGACCGGTCAAAGCTGGGACAGGAACAGCTGCCCGTTTCAACTAAAATTATGATGTTTTATACAAAGGTTTTGGCAAAAACACAACAAATGAAACATGATTTATAGATGTTCTTTTACGCTTAAATTAAATATATTTAAAGTTAAATATATTTCTCAGTATGTACATAACGTCATTCATCATCATAATAACAGCACTATCACTATTCATCATCTTTTTCATCAACACACCACCACCATAACAACACCACCACGGCTATTCATCATCTCTTTCATCCATACACACCACCACCACAACAACACCACCACCGCTATTCATTACTCTTTCATCCAAACACACCACCACCACCACCACTATTCATCACTACCACCACCATAATAACATCAGCACTATTATTCATCATCTCTTTCATTAACACACCACCACCACTATTCATCATCAATATCATCACCATCATTTTCATTATTATAAATTAAATTAAATCATTATTGTGGTTGTGATGGTGTGAATTGTTGTGATGGTGGGTTGTGGCGGTGGTAGTGAATTGTTGTGATGGTTGTGGATTATTGTAATGATGGTGGGTTGTTGCATTATTTTGATGGTGGTTTGTTGGGTTGTGATCGTGATGGGTTATTGTGGTGGTGGTGGGTTGTTGTGATGATGAATAGTAATTTAAGTATTTAAATTAAGTAGACTTAAAGTTAAATACTTAAATAACTGACTTAAGATCAAAAGAACATGCCCACAACCATATTCATAACTATTTGATGTTTTGATCAGTTGGAGAAGATATTCCTCTTTTTTGTGTCTTGAGCTTCGGTTAATTTTTCTTGTCCACTCGACATTGTGCGTGGTGCCGCGTTCCTTTAGAAGCCAAGCGTACCCGGTGTCCACTGGAGGCTAGCCTGCATAGGAGGAAGTCTATATCTTCGTCAGCCTATCTGCAGCCGGCGAGATTATATGAATAGCACGGAAAAGACATTAAATACAAGAGGGATTTTCGCTTTAGCTTCTATGAGAATCTGTATAAATGAAGATGACAAACTACGGATCAATGAGAGGCAGATACCAACAAGAGTATCTACGGGAAAGTATTTCAGCTAGTTTAAGAGCTTGAACAACTTGGCATTTTAGTAAAATGAAATTCATTGACACGTCAAATAAGCTTATGAGGAGGGATCAGAGAATATGTGATTGTAGCAAGGGTAAAAAGCAGTTAAATCTTTTACGGTGATGAGAGCAGAGAACTGAACAAACCTCAGCGTGCACCAAATATCTCCTCTGGGGGATCATAAACGTGTCGATCAGGAAATATCTCCTCGAAGTCTTGTTTGACTCTGTTTCTCAAGAGGGGGTGGGGAAGCAGGCCCTTCAACAAAATTCTGAAAGGCAACTCTTCGGGTGGATCAGGTGAATTCTTCATGTCTTCATAAACATTCATAGCATCTGCTGGTGAACCAAACTTCAAGAAACCCCTGATTACTTCTGTATATGTCTGGGAATCAGGGTACAAGTTCTCCTTCCTCATGCTTTCCCACAGTTCCATGGCATCTTTCATTTGTTTACTTCTTGCTAACGCGATAATCAAATCTTTGTACAAGTAGACATCAGGCATATACCAGTCTTGCTTTCGAATCACCTTAAATATCTGCTTGAAACAAAAGGTATGGTAGCTTGGTGAGTAATTACATGGTAAAAGTGTTACTAATTAAGTTATATCTATACACATGGCTCAATTGATTGCAGACAAAACAAGTAAAATATGAAGCACTTAAATGAAAGTCAAGCAGCGGAACTGCAATATGGATAGGAGCTCTTTTCATCGAAGACTACATAACAGTATGTCAGTTCCGGACAATAATCAGCAACCATGACTGCTGAATTCAAGAGAGTAAAACATACAGATTTAATGAGCGAACAATAATATGTTGATATCAATTCTAAAAACTAACAAGGTATAAAGCTGACCTATTTTGCAAGTCAAGTCAAATGATCAAGCAGAGTATGAAAAATTATAATGTGACAGTAATAAGGAAAGGTGAAAGAACCTTGATGGACAAAGTAACCTCCTCCTGGCGCTCAAGTTCAGTGAGCACGGCAATCAGGTCCATTTTCAAAAGTCTCATCACGTGGCTTTTTATAAACTTCTCAATCTGGTCTTCATCATTCTTAAACCTTTTCAACCCTTGTACTACAAACAAAGCTTCTTTACCAATAAGCTTCTTCCCTCGCCACAACGGTCCTCTCGGTCTACCGTCATGATAGCGCCTCACCATACTTGGAATTTGAGAGACACGGGTTCCCATAGACGAATTCTTCAAACATATTGATCCAGTGACTCCTGCATTTGGTCCTTTAACTAGATCCTTAACAAATATTGCTGCCCAAACGGGTATTTTTGCTTTCAACGCGGCTCGAGCTGCCATCATATCCTGTAACGCAAGGCACACTCAATATTCAAATACAACTAAACCTGCATACACAAATATTCAAAAAACCACGAAAACCAATCTATACTCTTCTTACTTAATTCACTAAACTCATAATTCTTAACAAAACACAACACAACCAATACGATCACTATCCACTGTCTTTCAGAAAACAAACATAGTAAGCCAAGTACAATCCCTAACTGCGAAACTCACTACACACAACCTACAAACGAAACGAGACGAAACTCACCGCAAAGAACCACCAGCCTTCCACTTCTAGTAACGTAAAAGTGAAAGAAAAGGGTGTATCCAAAAAAAAAAAAACTCTTATCACAAAATCTCACTGAGACATTTCATCGAATAGGTATGGAGCATAGAAGTTAAACACCTCAACAACAACCCTTCAAAGCTACACCACCACTACAAAGAAAAAACCCGAAGAGAACGAGACTCTGAAATGATGAAATCGATTGAAGTGCAAGAACCCCACATCTCAGATCTCTCGGTTGGTGTCCATATTGTCGAGAACAATCTCTCTCTCTCTCCGCGTCACTGCTTTGCTTTCTGACCCAGAGGAGAACAAGATGAAATGAGTTTGAACAACTTATAGCGACGCATGTTTCTGTAGATAATTGTTCAAAGTCGTTGGTAATTTGGACGGGCCATCGAAAACGAAATAAGTCTTCTTGAAGATAATGGGCCGAAGCGTAGGCCCAATTAAATCCAGCCCATAACTCTGCGTTTGGTTCCAGGCACAGCCGTTGACGGCGGCGAACACGGCGCGCAGTAGAGTAAAACGCTCCAGCGGAAGACAGAGAGTGAAGTTGAAGAAGGAGAAGCGTAAGTACAGATGCCCAAACCGAGCGTGAAGTGCCTCAGCAGTCTCTTCTCGAAGAACGCCGTCCTCAAATCCAAATCCCCGACTCCTTCATCCTCCTCCTCCTCCACCTCTGCCGCTTTCTTACAGGCGTCAGCGCCACTAGCTGACGCGGAAAGTTTGAAGAATCTCATTGGTCATTTATCAGGGACGGATGTTTACGGTTCCGCTCCGGAGAAACTATCGTTGGAAAGCCAGCGAAATGTCTCCGCTTCTTTAAGAAAGGACGCTGCTAGATCATTGCGCGGCGGCGTCGCTTTAGGCCTTGGAGTGAAGGAAGGTGGTTTTTTATCTTTGTACGTCATCCATGGGTTGTTTACCTCTTTTTATTTCAGCAAATTTTACAATGTTTTTTTTTTCTTTCTTTTCTTTCGTGTGATTAGAAATTGCCAAAGTGTTGTGCGGGGAGGGGAAGGAGGAGGCTTCAATTTTATGCGGTAAACAGTTTTTAGGGCTTTTGGATTCTTATCAATGAAGATAGTGTGATTTGAAAAAAGATAGGGTGTGGAATTGGTGACTTTCTGGATTATTTGGACTTTAAATTGATATTTGTATTGTATGTTTGTGATGCAGGTAATGATGGTATGAAGACAATTGTGGGTAATGAGGTGGATTCTGAACGAATAATTATCCCTTGGGCTGGTACTTCGAACAGCTTTGTAGCAGAAAGCCGAAAGGAGATATCCCGCATAAGGAAACTGAAGTGGGTTTATAAAAATACGAAAAGCCGTCGTTTTAAACTATTAGCTAGAAAGTGCGGTCAGAGATTTGGGTCTGATAATACATTGAAGGTGTTTGGTAGGCTAGGTAGACAAGCTACGCCAAGTGAGTTCCATGAGTTAATTGGGTATCTCATTGAAGAGGCTAGAGAAAGTGAAAATGAAGAAACTTTGGTGGAGAAAATTTACCAGGTTTTTGAACTGTTCAAATATATGAGAGAGAAGGGGTTTAGTTTAGATGAGGCAGCATATGGTCCGCTTCTTAAGTATTTGATTGAAAAGAAGATGGTTGAAGAGTTCCATTTTTTTTGTGAACTTATCAATGAAGGGAATGAAACTTGTTTGGCATGGCTGGGTTACTATGAGATGCTACTTTGGATTCAAGTAAACGATGAAGAAAAGATTCAGCAACTGTTGGGTAGCATCATAACTAACAAGGCTGAAGGTTTGTCAAGTATCGAAGGTAATTGTGCTTAAAAGATAGAATATTGGAAGTATTAGTTTTGTTCTAGTAAAAAGGTCATTTGATATTTGCTTCAACTATATCATAACATATATTTGGTTTGCTTGTTGTCTCACTTCAGAACACTACTTGGCGGCATTGGTCGATAGCGATCGAAAGAAAGAGCTTATCCCATTGTTAGAAGTCATAGACATAACAAAAGTTCGATCAATCAACTTGACGAATATCTTCAAGTCATTGGGAAGGCTATCATTGGAGTCTCTTGCAGAGAAGTTTGTTGTGGCATGCAAGACTTCCGGTATGCTATATTCCGAACAATGTACATGATTTGATACATTTGACCGTGGTAAAATTTAATGCATCATAGAATGATAAGTGGTTCTTGGAAATGTGGCACCCATCTCTTAAAAGGATGCATGACTAACACTCTACCAAGAAAGCTAGGTGGAAAAATCTATAGTGACAATATATATAGTTAGCACTTTTAAGGAAATTTCATACCTTGAATCATGATGATATGGTTTCTTTCAGCTATTTGAATTCTAGTAAATTAGGGAAACAAAGTAAGTGTTTCTCTCTGAAACAAGTGATGGAGATTAATACAGAGATACAAATAATCTCTTGAAGCAATATTTCTAATGTCCTTATTATAGTTCGAACAGACAATGTTCCACCAGCGTTGACTAAAGTATTTCATCCAACTTTTGGACTCTTCATATTATATAGAGAGTTCTGGATAAACTCATCTCTACTTTATGCTTGCTCAATGATGGATCTCACAGTGCTAATTCTGATATTTTCAGATTATGAAGTGGACAATCTTTCACAATTCATCTGTTGTTATGTTATAAGCTTTCCAAATTTAGCGGTGAGAAACATCTCAATAATGTCACAATAACGTTCTTGTAGCCAATATTTACTTTTCCCAAACAACATGTCTGATTGATATATACATGTAGTGTTTTCCACCTCACATTCTATGTACCTTGAGAAGAAAAGCTATATAGTTCACAAATGTGTCATTTAATTTGAGTAAACATTATAGTAGGAAGATGCACAAATTTAATACTTTGCAATTAATAATGTTTTAACAATAGCTGCATTTATTTGATAGTAGCTTCCTTTTAAAAGATGAAATATTCTGTCTTTAGAGTCACACCCTGAATGATTTGTTCTGTAGCTTCTTTTGAGACTACCGTAGATGTAAGACACCTAATCATTAGCAACTTCTTAGTCACTTAGAGTCACTTACCTCATCTTTCAAGCTTAATTAATGAGATTGTATATATGAGATAATAATTTCTTTGTTGACATCCAGCACGTTTGTTTCATATTTGAATGAAACGTTTGGTGCTAGCTGAATTGACGTTTTGTTCTTTATTAATCCCCATACTCTTGCATTCGCAGAGCAAGGAAGTTGTATCAAAATTCAGATACATTCACCTAAAGCATGAGCTGGTACCATCTTCCACATCGTATGAGAAACTTATCGCCTATTTTTGCAAAACTTTCAAGGTAATGTTAACCTTCTTCATTAAAAAATGACTTAAGTAAATATTGCTTTCCTTCAGAGAAGAAATAAAGTTTATTAGCAGTTCATGAAATGTTCTGAAATGCACACAGTGGAAAATTTGCACCTCAGTTTCTCTTCTTTCTGTCTCCATTATGCATTTATTTGACCACTTCTCCCTTTTCCCGATGCAGGTGTACACTGCACTTGACATTGTTCAAGAAGTTCTTGAAAAAGGCATGACTTTATCATTGGAGATAATACATTCTATAATACATGCATGTGATGAGAGCTGTGAGTACCATTTGGTGCGTTATCTATCTTTCTGTTATAATTAGATATGTTCTTGGATTCTGTTGTAAAATATAATTACTCTTAGAGTGTGCTTGAGATGTGTAAGCATTCAGGTGCTTCTGAATGCTTTCTTGTCAATTAAACTCATGATTTTATTTGTTCTCAGATGCTTAAAATCAGTGAATTAGTGTCTAAAATGGCAGAAGCTCAATCCAAGATTCAAGTTCCCCAGGAAAATACCATCTGCAAACCATTTTATTATTGTAACATTTCTATCATTTTGGTCCACCCAAGAGGGTGTTGTGGTTATCAGTATTTGCTAAAATCAAAGTATATGAGTCTTTTGGAAATATACATACAACAACGACGACAACACTCTACATGGCTTTTGAATAGAGCGAAGGTTTAGACTTGACAAATGGATATGGCGAACTTTATACTTCTTGTCTTGGGTCTTCATTTTCATTAAATGTGTTTATCTCTTGCTGTTACTACTGCACTATTTAAAGTTTGCTTTTCTCTTTTCTTTTTCAAGGTCGACCAAATATATGCCCTGATTTGCCAGCATGACCTAAAACCGACAAATGAAACGTTTAGGAGGCTGATACATTTGAGAGTTAAGATGAAAAATGTAAGTTTTTCAATCTGATGTCTATGGCAGAAGCTATATGGCTAATTTATGGGGTTTTGTTGATATCTATCTGGCATACTAGTATTATATGACTTCAAGTTGTCCACCTGTATGTTCTTTCAGTTTGAGGGCGCATATGCAATGCTACGCGATCTGGGGAAAACGGACGCATCAGTTACTTCTAGCATGTACAATGCTATAATGGCCGGGTTCTTACGTGAGGTGACTGATATTGTTTTGTCTGAAAATTTGTTGTAGTATGAGTTCTCTTATACTGTTGGAATTTCAAGCCATTTTGTTTATTTTCGTGCAAAATACTTCCATTGCATGATCTCATTTTACAATGTTCTCTCATTTTACAATGTTCTCCAATCAAAGTATGTATAGATGAGTGTGATACGAAAGCTATAGTGTACCTGTTTACCATTTTGATTTCGAGGTACGCTTAGCAGAAAGCTCGTCTATGATTCTATGATACATCTGTTCATTTTTCGCAAGCAGTAACATACACATGTTACAAGACTTTGTTAACTTGTCAAACTTGACAATTAATATTTGTTCAGCAGGATAGGATTGTGAGTCCATTTATATTATTGATAAGAGGAAGTAAGTCTTGTAGATTTAAAGGATCGGCACTACATTGAGGGAACATGGTCACAACTTGTCTGTGTCACGCATTTGATTAGGTGTAGATCTTTTATTTTGCAGAAAAACATGGGTGGTGCCATGATGGTACTGAGACAGATGAAAAGTGAAGATGTAAAACCAGATTCTATGACGTACAGTATGCTGATAGGAAATTCGGTATCCGAGGAAAATATGCTGAAGGTAGTACTGAAAAGATAGCATATTAATATATATCATTGTTGTTGTTGCTAGTAAGCATAGTGTTCTAATATTTTTTGTATGTTGAGATCATCTTCTCAAAAAAAAGTCTGCATAACTTTTCCATATTGCAAAGTCAATACAGAACAACATTGTTTTTTTGTGAGAGCACTCGGAATGGTTTGTTTTTCCGTGT
Source organism: Umbilicus rupestris (assembly GCA_963678935.1). Taxonomy (NCBI): domain Eukaryota; kingdom Viridiplantae; phylum Streptophyta; class Magnoliopsida; order Saxifragales; family Crassulaceae; genus Umbilicus; species Umbilicus rupestris. The sequence goes on from OY787612.1 coordinate 10,055,415, forward strand.
GCATTCATTGATATCTATTGTAGAAGCCAAAGTTCTTTCAACTGTTCTTGTACATGATGCTCTGAAAGTACTAATGTAACTTTTTGCTTTCAGTACTATAATGAGATGAAGGAAGATCAAATACAAACGACAAGGAGTGTTTATATGGCAGTTATAAACTCATATGCTTCCCGTGGGCAATTTGAGGAGGCGAAACAGGTAGCATTTGATTGTCCCCTTATCCTCAAATTGAATTTCAATTTTCAATGTTGGAATCAAATTTTTGATGTGTTCTAGGTCAAGAAAAGGTTGGGGTGGGTATTACTCCTATTCAAGATCTCATTCTAATTCTGTATAAACTGAAAGTTCAATCACCATCCGTCTTAGGGACAAATCATAGACACTATTTATTTGTTTGTTTATTTATTTGTCATTTGTTACAGTTTAGTATGTTGTCTGGATAATCCAGAAGTGAAAACAAAACCTTAATAATACATTCTATACGCAGTTAGAGCTTTATTTTATTTTTATAAAATTTTGGAGATACCTGATAGATTAAGTGGTTATGTGGATGCTCCTTTCACTCATTCGATTAAGAATAGTCTATACCTTGGTTTTGGCACCCAAAAAAAACAAATCAGTTCTTTGGCCAATACAAAATGATGTTTCTCTCAAATGAAATTCCATATACACTCATATTGGAGGACTGCTCCCCACTAAATCCTCTACATATATATTTAAAAAGACTGTCTGACATCACAAGACGTGCCATAGAGCTTGACTTTGTTATTCTCTGTGGTTTGTTGTGTAAACATGATGTATATGCATGTATTCACTGTCGACATCCATTTAATCCTACTTGACTTTGTTATTTGTGTCGTATTTAGGTTGTTTTGGACAAAGGAATACCTGAGAAGCATTTACACGGCGTAAATAGTGCATTGGTCTCTGCTCTTGCCACTCATGGAAGAATTACTGATGCGCTTGTAATATATGACGAAGCTAAAAAAGCTAGATGTAACCTGGATCCCAAAGCCATTTTGAGTGTCATTGTGAGTTTTATGCCTTCACTCTGATACTTTTTGTAGTTTAAGTCTGTGTGTAACTGTTCATATTTTACCATTAGGAGCATTTTGAGTCTGAAGGCGGACTCGACAGACTAATTCAGTTATTGGAAGAACTCAACGGTTCAGAATATTGGTGTGATGGATGTATTAGAATCATCTTATACTGTGTTAAACAAAAGGATATAAGGCAAGCTATTCTTTCCTTGTCTTTTCATTTGAGTGCGAGTTATAGGAAATTTACTCATCATTTTCAATATATACCATTTTATGTCCCCGCGGTGAGATATAATTACCTGGATTTCCTATTTGGTTGCTTGATTGTTTTTCCTGATTCCCTTGTTCCATCTGGCTTTGCACAGCCCTGCTATAAATTTGATCAAGGAACTCAAAGATGAAGTTTATGATGAATTGTCCACTATTGCTCTGTGCGATCGGGTTTGTTACTTATCATCTTATTCATAATGAATTCATGACTTTAAAAACACATACGCAAGTTTAGATACATAACCAAATTGAAGTACAGTATGACATCACCCATGTATCATGTCCGTGCTCATTTCAACAGGCACATTAGATCGCAGTTTTACCAAAACTGTCTTTTTATTTGCGCTTGACGGTAGCACTAATCCTGGGCTAAGTGTTTCACACTTCGGCCGCCCAAAAATGCATTCAGTTTTCAGTTTTTTTATCTTCTTTTTATTTGTACACTGTTATTCTATTCATGTGTCCGTATTGTGTGTTGCATACGTGGTAAATCTAGTTTGTTGTGCATAAAGAGTATAGCCATCTCACGTGTATACTTTATATGAATCAAGCAGATATTTTGTCAAATTGCTGAAAAAGAGCCTGCTGAGATCGAGATGGGAATAAAATTCCTCACAGCTATTAAAGAGGAGTTAGGCCTTCAACCTTCTAGGAAAGGCCTCGATTTCCTACTTGCCGCATGTGCTTCAGCCAAGGATTTGAAAAGAAGTCTTCTTGTTTGGAATGAATTCATGACAAATGACTATCCATTCAATGTGTTGAATTACTTGGGGTACGTTGTCCTTACTTTCATTTTCTGCGTCCAGGTCGCTTTCAATTTGTCTTGCTCTACAGTTTTCATCATATGCTACTAAACATGAATTTTGCTACACACTTTGGGCAGAATGTATAAAGTGCTTCTGGCTTGTGGGGATTTCAAGCGCGCTAAAAACATTCTCCGGCAAATGCCAAATGAAGATTATCACGTCCAGTACCTGGTCAATGCCTTTCAAAAGACTTACTGCCCACCATCATCCACCAAAAAGATTACCCCATGCTCTGAGCCGGCATAAAAAAAAAAACAGACGGCAACTGGTTGCTGGAAAAATCTTGTTCGGAGGACAGAAAATAAGTACGTTTCATGATGGGGTTGAAGAAGACTGAAACTGAAGTTAGAAGAAGACATCATGCAGCTCCAGGCTGATCCTTCCTTCATCTGTTGTTTCGATTACTTTATTTAATTAATTTATTAAGCAGCCGCCTTTTGGAATCCCAACTTTCAAATGTTTACAGCCTTAGCTGGATCAAAACGACAACGTCGCAGTTTCATCATAGCAATATAAACAATAAATAAATAAAAACAGCTTCAGTTCCGATTCGAAGAATCTCAGAATCCGATCGTCTCCTTCCTCGTTCTCGGCGGCGGTTCGCACCGGACCTCGTGCATCTCAGTTTAAGGTAACGTTGAGGTATTTTTCATGGTTCGCGATCTCGGGATTGGTTTCTTGATTTTGCTGTGTTGTAAAAGGTATCTGAGGTGAGATGAGATTCGAGATGTGTTTTGATTTGACATATTTGGGCGCAGATCCATGGCTCATAGAGTTGACCACGAGTATGATTACTTGTTCAAGATCGTGTTGATCGGAGACTCTGGAGTTGGTAAATCGAACATCTTGTCTCGGTTTACGAGGAATGAGTTTTGCTTGGAGTCCAAGTCCACCATTGGAGTGGAGTTTGCTACTAAAACTCTCCAGGTCCGCCTTTTTACATTTTTTGTCATTTGATGATTTTTTTGAACTTTTGTATGATCCATTGTTGTATATCTTGCCATATGTGTTTGATTCTGTTGTAACCAGGTCTTTTGTGATTCTGCTACAATGTTGGATTCATGTTGCTCAAAACATTGTTGTTGCGGCAGAAATGTGCATCGGGTTCTGTATGATTTCATGTGTTTCTGGAGCATAGAGGATCTTGTTGATCATTGGATTTATTCAGTTTTGAAGTCAGATCAAATAAAACTTGATGAATTGAGTCATGGATCATCGGCGAAGTTAAATAGATACTTATGAATGTCTGGTTCTGATAAGTGTGTGGTTAATTTAGGGTTTTGTTGTTTTTTACATTTCATTCCGCTCATGGCTTTTCACTTCATTTTTAGGCAGAGATGTGTTAGTTGGATTGTGGAACGATGTGTATCCCAGTTAGTCTGACACTTAATTTGCTTCATGTGCTGTTTTTGCAAAAAGCCACGACATCATCTACTGTTTGCATTTCATTTTCATTTCTTGTGTGTGACGCATATTGCAAACTCGTTCAAGCATTTAGGGTGTTTTTGCTCTTCATGTGCTGTGATATCTCGCTATTGAAAAGGAAATTTAATATCGAAGTGAAGCATTAGGGCGTGCATATTGAATACTTTTTTGTCTGCTACTGGTCTTCGAAATACAGATCTAGTCAATTAATCCATAACGTTCTCTGCAGGTTGATGGAAAGACTGTGAAGGCTCAAATATGGGATACTGCAGGTCAGGAGCGGTACAGAGCCATCACAAGTGCTTACTACAGAGGAGCCGTCGGTGCCTTTCTCGTATATGACATAACAAAGAGGCAAACTTTTGACAATCTACAGCGTTGGCTCCGTGAGTTACGTGATCACGCAGATTCCAACATTGTCATCATGATGGCTGGAAACAAATCCGATCTAAACCATCTCAGAGCTGTATCAGAGCATGATGGCCAATCCATGGCCGAGGCTGAAGGCCTCTCTTTCCTCGAGACATCAGCCCTCGAAGCTACCAACGTTGAAAAAGCCTTCCAAACCATCCTGACCGAGGTCTACCACATTGTTAGCAAGAAAGCTCTAGCAGCTCAGGAGGCAGCTGCCTCCCTCCCTGGCCAGGGCACTTCAATCAATGTTGCCGAACCCTCTGGTATCCAAAGCAAGACAAGCTGCTGCTCCTCTTAAAATCATTTTTGCCATTGAGGAATCGTTTACAGTTTTCCCTCTACCTGACCAGGTCCCAACTCGCAACATATATTTTAGTTTCCTGGGAAACTTATGTTACAGATTTTGACTCAAAAAATAGGACCAAAAGTGTAGACAAGGATGGAGGAGGCTATTGGGTAACTTTTTTGTATGCCAAATTCAGACTTGTTGACTTGTAAGCAACAGCGTTCTTGAGGCAACGAAACGTAATGAAAGAAAAACAAAAGATCACAAGCGGCTAGGGGTTTTAAATTGAAAAATAACCATCTGACCTAAACTAGAAATTCGTTTAAATAAAAAATAAAATAAAATAGTAAACGGGTCCGGATGGGCCTAAAATGCCGTAGGTCATGGAGAAGATATGAGTTTCGCTAGTTGGCCCGGTTCGCTTCCTAAAAGTTCATATAATCACGATTCTGGACTCGAGCCTTCGTTTTGTGGAAATCCAGCCCCCATGTCAGTCTCCTCAACCTGTGAAGAACTCGACCTCGAGTTCTCTGGATATAAAACATCAGCATGATATTCAAACAAGTTAGCCACGTTGAACATCTTTGAAAGGTTCGTCGAATCTCGCAGATCCACCACATAAGCATTATCATTGATCTGATGCATAATTTTGAATGGACCACACTTGCGAGATTTCAGTTTGTTATAAGTGCCCACCGAAAAGCATTCCTTACGTAGAAAAATCATCACGTCATTCCCTTTATGAAAGATTTTGATTCGGCAATGCTTGTCTACTGCAGCTTTGTTCTTCAGACCAACAGATTCCAATCGTGCTTGAACCTCCTCCTTAACCCCCCACAACGTTCTTGACTAGGTGTTCTGCTGCCGAACTGAAAGCTCTGGTCCGAGGCAGCTATATCAAATCAACTACATGTATCGGGACCGACGTATAGACCACTTCAAACGGAGAACGCCTTATAGTTGAATGCATTGTGCTGTTGTAAGCAAATTCCACCTAAGGCAAAGATAAGTTCACTTGAAATTGGCACTGCATTACTTTGACGAGAAACCACAGGTTGCTTCAGCAACTTCTTCCGCTAAGTTGCTGACGCTTTGGTCAAATATGAAATACAAAACTAGATTTGTGCACCTAGTTCGGCAACATCGTACGTTTGGGGAGGACAGCTCTCGGTCCTTAAGATTCCACTATTCCTAGTTAAAGTACAAAGGATTCCGTTCTCAGCCTATGCTTGACCAATCTCAACTTCTAACCTAGTTGGATTCTGCGCTCAATTTGATCACACATATTAGCTACACAGGTAATCTACTTTCAATAATTGATAGCTAGTAGTTCTACAACTCTCAGCCTATCCTATTACAAAGTGTACCTAGATGATGCTACAACTTCTTCCGCAAAGTTACTGACGCTTCTGTCGACGACTCTTCTATCAACCTTTTTTTGATTCAGTCGGACACTCTGCGCTGCTCCCCCTCGATCAATGAACTCCCTTCACTACACGCTTAGACAGCCTGCGCAAGTCACACTCCGCTCCTGTCTTTCACACGGTTGCTTGACCTGTCAACGAGGATTCGCTACAGTTGACTCCCTCGAACCAGTGTGTGATCAGACTTCATCAGTTCTGATCACTCTTATGCTCTCACATAATCAACGCTTCAGCACTCTCTACTTTTGCAAACTCTGATCTTTTCTCCATGTGTGTGTGTACTTGATTCGATGCTTGTTGCTTCGGTCTCTGCCTGCATATATAGCTTCAGCACCTCAACAACTTAGAAACTTCAGACCAAATCCGAATCCTCCTTTGGATTCCTGGAAGTTGTTGAGGTAATGGCACGATCTGAATCCTCCCCTGGATTCCTGAAAGTTGTTGAGATTTTGTTTCCAAAAAACACAACTTAGAAACAATTCTTGTTTGCCTTTATCCGAGCCCCTGCTGAAGATCTCTTATCAACTGGGACTCTCTGTCACCGTTGTTACGTCGACAGCAATCATCCGGACATCCTCCGAGGTCCTCCAGATTGAACGGCTACAAAGATACTCTCTTGATGCTTTAGCCTTGAACCTTCAGGGGACGCTATAGCTTCTTCTGGTTCTTGTCTTGATCCCTTCTGATCATATGTACCAGCTTCAATCGTCACAGGATGGTATAACTTCTTCTGGCTCTTTTATTTTGTCAGTCTTCATTTGCATGTACTAGCTCCTGGTACCACAGAATGTTATAGCATCTTCTTCCACTCGACTTTGTCACAAATGTCATATCCGTAACACCATTGCTTCGGTTTGTCTCTATAAACACTACGTATCATATTGCCCAACGTCGGGTTAGTCACCTCTGTCTGCCATCAGTCTGCGGATGAGTTGTAGAGCTCCGATTCAGCAATGTCCCGAACAACCTCTACAATGTAATCCAGGAATGTCAAAAGAACTTTGTGTCCCTATCAGATGTTATCGACTTAGGAACTCCATGCAGACGCACCACCTCCTAGAAAAATAGTTTGGCTATATGGGACGCATCGTAAGTCTTACTGCACGCAATGAAATGCGTCATCTTTGAAAACCTCTCAACCACCACAAATACAGAATCCGCTCCCCTCTGGGTACGAGGCAGGCCCAAAACAAAATCCATGGACAAATCTTGCTAGATATCATCAGGGATAGGTAAAGGTGAAAAAACCCCAGTGTTTTGAGCCTGACCTTTAGCCGTTTGGCAGATGTAACATCGTCTCACAATAGCTCCAAAATCCCTCCTGAAATGTGGCTAGTAATAGCGCACCTCTAGACTAGCTACAGTCTTGTCTCGGCTGAGATGCCCACTCAGACTACCTCTATGTAGATCGCGGATCAGTTTCTCCCATAGGGAAGAACAAGAAATATACAAACGGTCACCCTTGATTAAAAATCCAATACTGATGTGAAATATGCACAAGGATGTCTGCCACTGCACTTTTCCCACAGCTCCCTGAAATCTGAGTCCGCTTCATATTGGTTCCTCAGACGAGAAAATCCAACTACCTGTTGCGACAAAGTGAGAAGCAAGGTTGCACGCCGACTCAGCGCATCGTTACCGTATTTTGAGCTCAAGGTTGCACGCACACTCAGCGCATCGTTACCGTATTTTGAGCTCCTGAATTATGCTGGATAATAAATGGGAATTTCTGTAGAAAACTGACCCAACGTGAATGCATATTGTTGATCACCTTTTGACTGTGCAGAAACTTCAAGGCCTGGTGATCAGTGAACAAGATGAGCTCCCTTTGAACTAGATACTGTTCCCATTGCTTCAAAGCTCGAAAAACAACATAGAACTCTTGATCATAAGTACTCCATTTCTGGCGCGCCTCGACTTCTCGCTGAAAAAGGCTATAGGTCGTTTCTCCTGAGATAAAACTGCACCGATTCCAACACCACTAGCATCACATTCGACCTGAAATACTTTGTCAAAGTCAGAAAAAGCAAGGATTGGGGCTGTACAAAGCTTCTCTTTTATTACTGCAAAACTCTGCTCCTGCTCTAAGCCCCATTGAAACTTGCCCTTCTTCAGACACTCGGTGATCGGGGATGTGTAATACTGAAATCCCGCACAAACCTCCGATAAAAGGTGGTGAGAACATGAAAGCTTCGCACCTCTGTGCCCGACTTAGGAGTAGGCCACTCACGAATGGCCTGGACCTACTCCTCATCGACCTGAATTCCCTCTTCACCCATGATAAAACCTAGAAAAAGAAATTTTTTTGGTGCAAAAAACACACTTCTTCAGATTAATGTAAAGCTTATTCTCCTATAAAACATGTAACATTTTCCTTAGATGCTCCAAATGCTCATCAGTGCTCTTACTATAAATAAGGATGTCATTAAAGTAAACCACCACAAATGAATCGATTAACGAACGCAATACCTGGTTCATCAACTTCATAAAGGTGATGGGAGCGTTGGATAGCCCAAAAGGCATTATCAGCCACTCCTACAATCCATCTTTGCTCTTAAAAGCTATCTTCCACTCGTCTCCAGGTCTGATTCTGATATGATGGTACCCGTTGCGCAGATCAATCTTTAAGAACACTCTCGACCCAAACAACTCATCAAACATATCCTCCAAACGAGAGATAGGAAACCTGTATTTGATGGTTATATTGTTGATGACTCGACTATCAACACACATTCTCCACTTGTTTCCTTTCTTCGGCAATAGAAGGACCAGCAATGCACAAGGACTCATACTTTCTCGAATGAATCCTTCCGTAATAAATCCTCAATCTGCTCCCGCACGATCTCTTTCTCTTTCGAGCTCATCTTATAATGAAGTAAGTTTGGAAGAGTAGCGCCAGAAACACGATCAATGTGATGTTGAATATCATGCAAAGGAGGTAGCAAGTTTGGCAACTCTTCCATTGTCACCTCCTCATGCTCCTTCAGAATATCCTGAACCACATCAGGTACTGCTTCCTCTCACACAACACTCAACAAGCCCTTAACAACAACTGAGTAGAAATAGGTAGCCTCCCTAACTGCCTTGTCCAGTTTCCCTTCATTATGTGTCATCACCAGGAAACTGAACCCATTCCCGTTGTTGGAACTCCGATTAAACTGCAAAACTAGCGTCATGGCTATTTTGTGCCCCTTCCAATTGAACATCAGCAGATTATCGGGGCCCTTGTACGTCACATCTGTATCAAACTACCAAGGACGACCAAGTAAAATATGACACACATCCATATTAAGAATATCACAGAGTACCTCTTCCCGATAGTATTTGTCAATTGAAATGGGAACTCTGCACGTCCTGGTCACCCTGATCTTACAACCCTGGTTACCCATCCCAGCGCATACGGTTTCTTTTGAGGTTTCGTAGGCAGCTACCAACTAATGCGACACCAAGTTCTCCGTACAACCATTGTCTACGATCATATTGCACAGATTATTCTAAACGGGACAATGCGTCTTGAATAGATTCTTTTGCTACCCGGCTTCCTTTGACGACAACTATATACACTGAAGCGCAATGTTCACTATGGGAGTACAATCACAGTAAAACAGAAACTTTCAATTAATAGTGTATATCAAAGTGAAATTACTGAAAAGAAAATTGAACAAATAGAAAAATAGATTTGTTGATGCTTGCTCGCCAATTTTCTTAAATTTTTAATTTTAATTTTATCCTTCACTAATCATATGTTTATCTCAAATTGCAAGGATGTATTCATATAATCGACAAGGCATGCATGCGAGTGGAGAAAGCTCATGAGACGAGCAACACTTTTCAGCACCTCATTATAAGCGATTTGTGGATGAACCGAGTTCTTATTGTGAAGAGCATGGTTACTGGACACAATCATATGAGTAAAATTGGGAAACCAACCATCATCTACTGATGGAAGAGCACTACGATGAAGACGCACAGTATCAGCAGACCCAACCTCAGAACATTGGGACATCAAGTGTGGAGTCCATGCTCCCTGATTTTCTTGCACATCAGAATAAGCGCTTTCAAGAGACCTCCTCAATGTTTCAGGCAACAAACGCAAGAATTGATAGCCTTGCAAAAACAATGGAGCAACTAATTATTCAGAATCGAATGCTGGAAAAACAGATTGCACAACAAGAAAACTTAGCAGCAAGAGAACCGGGCCCAACCAAGGAATTCATAGACAATGACATCGAGATGGAAGTGGCCAACCATCAAGAAGTTCATGTTTATGAAGCATCTGCCCCTTCACCTTTATTTTCCAATGATGTTAATGACCATGGTGATGTAGTGGAAGAGATGGATCACTTTGAGACACCACAAAATAAAAAATATGAGGGCTTCGTTGATATATATCAGAATTTGACTAAAGAAGATCCTCGCATACATATAGATGTGATAGTGAAGGAAAGACATGAGACATTGGCATCTGAGTTACTAACTGAAGAACTCACAGGAAGCATGCCAATTGGATATGGAGCATGTAGTGAAGATGTATATCTTCTTGCACCACTGCCGGACAAGTTTCTAAGGTTCTTGCCATATTTTTTGAAACTGCCGAGAAGAAGCTCCTACTATCCCTTGGTTCTCAAGGGACTAATATTTATAAAAGGATTGAACTGTCAATTCAACGTCCATATATCACTTGACGGACGTAAATTCAAATGGGATTTGAAGGTGGATTGACTTCTTTGAGCATTGAAGGCCCCACGAGAAGGGATTCTAGCGAAGGACTTCTCGCGAGTGATTTCTATTGGGCGCTTTGCTGAGTCTTGTCAAGACGTTAAACTAGGCCTTGACGGGAACTATCCCGGTTTTTAAGTTTTTCTATTTGTTTTGATTAGCTACATTTGTGCATTGCATGAGTGATTTATATGCTCTCAACTTAAGTGTATAGTTCTATATTTATCGCTTAGGGACTAAGCTTGCTCTTAAGTGTGGAGTGTTTGAGAGCTCATAGTCACTCACTCATTGCCATGTCCTTCATTTTAATATTGATAGGCATGTCAGTTTAAGAACACTTGCATGCTCAAATTATCTATGACTTGTTGTTAACTTTCTCATGCTTTATGAGCTACGCCGGTCATCAGTTCATTCTATTTGAGTTTGTGTTTAGAACCTGAAATAGTTTGCACGAGTGTGTATTCTTTTGAGTTAATATTATTACTATCTTTTATCTGTCATGTATTCTATACACTTTTGAAAGCATGCTTTGAACTCGATACTGGTAGAGCACCGGTCTTAAAATAATCTTTTTGAAAGCTTAAGCGTTGTTTGTGATTCCCGGTGACTTTAGTTCTCTTATCATGTATTCTCGTATATGTTGTTACTCACTCACACCCGCCTTCACTTTTTATACTTTGTCAAGCTTTAAGTGTGGAGTCCCTCAAACGAGAGGGACGAAAAGAAAGTCAAAAGAGGGCGCAAAATAGGCCCCAACGAAAAAAAATATTTATGAAAAAAAAAGGAGAAATAAGGCCGAAGGCCATTAGACACTTCATCTTAAGCTTGACATTGTGTATTATACCACTTGTTTATTGTGTGCGATTGCATCATGTATTGGAAGTCATATAAGATGAGTTAAGGAACGACCCTTGTGATTGCACGAAATCATTGACTTGCTTATGCAATTTTCTTAAAATGCCATGCCAAGCCCCTCTTCTCTTATGAGTTATAAAGTCTGGACTTTAAGACTTGAGAACGAGCTTTGCGCCAAGAGCCTGTGGACTATCCCTAGATAGCATAGGTGAATGGCGGGCATGTTTTGTGTAACCTGGATTTATGTTTCGGATGCAAAGCATGAAAAGGATGTTAAGACACGTGGTTAGTCATTTGATGGTTTTGATACCGACTTGTTTGAGTGCAACATCTTGTTTGAACTATGAAGGTTTGAAAACTCATTTGAAGATAGTTTGACTTGGATGTTGGCTTAGCGCATTAGTTTGAGATTGTTGCAATAATGTTGTCACTTTTGAGCACCCATTTCATGCATTCATATAGGGCACCTGCATTAGGGGGTTGTAGGTATTCCCTCTTTTGAAAACCTTCACGAGACTATAACTCGTTCACTAGGGTAGCCTAGGGGTTTAAAGGCTTGATGCATATGCTAAATGCATCCGTGATTCCTACGAAAGTGAGTTAGGACTTGCATATTTTAGGACATTAGTTTAGTTAGTGTCGATCGCATGAACTTGATTGGCACTTGCACTAAGTTTCTCTGCTACTCATTGTGCATTTTATATTTGTTTGGGACGAACAAATTCTAAGTGTGGAGTGTTTTGATCGGTTGATTTCTTACCGATTATTCGCTTCATTCGCTGATGAATTTTGCTCCTCTCCGAACTTTTCATTGTGTTTTTACCACTCTAATCTCATTTCAAGTCAAATTATATTATATCAAGGCTTTGTAGTTTGTTTGGAGCAAAATAAAGAAAAACACAAAAATTCAAATGAATACAGACCAAATCTGGGCAGATTAACCTATTCGCCATCAAAGGCTTGCCTAGAACAGGATTATTATCCGATTGAGGCATGACATATCTTGTTGGAAAGCTAACTCAAAGGGCTATAACATTGTAGTTTATCACAAGACGTAATTTGAAGGTTTAGATGGTAAAAAACGCAAGCAAAGTCATATTTACAGTGCTGAGTGAACAGTAGCCCGGTTCAAGAAAGAACCGCCGGTTCACTGGTCAAACCGCCGGTTTGGTTTTGAACCGGCCCCAAAGCAAAAATTCGCAACTCTCTTAGACAAGCGGGTTCAATGTTGAATCGGCTGTTTACAAATTAAACCGGCGGTTTGACCAGTGAGCCGCTGGTTGGGAACCAAACCGGGCCGCGAATTAATTCTGAAAATCAGCCCAATTGATTTTTAGTATAAATAGAAATCGAGGGCTCATTGGCTCGGGTTGGACGAATTGGGAAACGAAAGCAGAAGAGAAGAGAAAAGCTTGGAGTGGAGAGCATCGTCACGGGTTCTTCGTTCTATATTGTCTTCATTCTTGTGTTGGTAGTAATCACCATGAGTAGCGAGTAGTCCTGTAGTTCTGGAATCCTACGGATCCCATGCCTGTAACCTGATTTCATGTGATCTATACGAACATCAATTTTAGTCTAATGCAAGTTTATGTTTTTCAATTCTACTATACTTCATTCTATCGTTTTACCATTGTCGATCATTGATTGAGATGACTGCATGATAGAACGAAATTAGGTTAGATGCCAAAAAGATGATTGGGTCTGAGGTAATTAACCGGATTGAGTAGAGTTGATATCGAAACATGGTAGCTATATTGTTAGTAAATGAATCGATAGGAAAGTGACATGTTTTGTCTGGAAACCCTAGGCTTACTGAATTGAAACTGTTGATAATCCGTGATTGGGCAGCGTTCAATAGGGTAGCTTAATTCAGGTGATGATACGTGAACGGGCGGCTCGCCTGATGTCAATTTGGGTTATTTCCAAAGCTATTTTGCATGACTATATGGTATGACTGATTGCATGAATTGTGTTGCGAGCATGGGTGAAGTTCAAGCTTGGAATCAACCGTTAGCTATATTAATTAGGATAATTAGAGCAAACCTAGAATTTCTGTTAGGAGTAGTGATAGGGCGTATTTATACGACTCGCTAAACTGTTTAAATCCAACTATTTCGACATGTTTTTATGTGAACAGTTACTTCTTAGTGTTGTTTGCATTTCAGGTGTTCGGAGTACATGAAAAGAGACTTGCGACTCAAAACGGTATTTTTAGGGAAAAAATCGAGCATCGAAGGAAATGGGTGCGCATCTCAGTGAGTTCGGCGCCAGCAGGCAACATTAGCACCGCGCTCCGCAACTTAATGTCTTCTCCGGGCGCGCGAGCTAATGTCTTCTTGGGCCGCAGTCAGCTTATGATGACGTCAGCAATCGGGCCCGCGGCTCGAAATCAATTTTTAAAACCCGATCTTAACTAGGGTTTCGGGGAGCAGCTGAGACGGCAGTTTGGGACGAGACAGAGTTTTGGAAGAGACGGACGGACGAAATTTTGGAGTTTGGCATGAAGAGAGTTTTCGGCGTGAACAGTGGATTCCGGCTAGAACAGTGTTTCCGGCGTGAACAATGATTGTGAACAGTATTTTCATTCTTTTCAGTTTAATGTATTTTTTCAGTTATGCCTATGAGTAGCTAAATTTCTATTTCAGTTTAGGGATTTTCAGTTAGTGACATTCATGTTTGAGACTTGGATTTAATGTATGTTTCTATTCAATCGTAAGTTCTGGATCTTAAATTGCATGAATTGTATTGCACGGTTAGCGTATACTTTTCCGTGAAACTATCCGCTCATCAATTCTGATTATTAACTCTTGTTGAAGCTTTGTCGTGGAAACAAGTAGTAGAATCTAGGCTTAGTATCACCTTTGTCGGGATACTTTAGGTTATTACCTTTGTCAGAGTGACCAAACGTTTGAATAGGATCATATCTTTAGAAGTCGATGATAACAATCACTATTGAATTCCCTGAGCTGAATATTTCTCTCGATTGACATTCACACTTTACTTACATTCGTTTTTGCGACCATTTACTTAAACCCCCTTTAGTTCAGTATTTACAGGAAACCGCTTCACAGTCAGTTCTCTTGGGTTCGACCCTTGCTTGCCACTACACTAGCTAAAAGCTTGGAGATCTAAATACAAGTTTGGCGTGCACAACACGCGCGTCAAGTAGCTGAACACATTGATTACTGGCTAGTATATACACGCGAAAGAATCGACCATTGGCTTACCAAGGTTTATAAATTGTTTTTGACTACAATTTGACCCCTAGAACTTATATCTAAAAACTATATAGGATTAAAAATACGCATTGTCAGGACGCGACCCTCCTTTTATAGTGATCCAGAGCCAACCACGGTCGCAACTAGCCAACGCCTCCACTTCTCTTGGAACTTCCCATGATCATCCAATTTCTCAAAACATGGAGAAGATTGAGAGACTCGGCAAAACTTCCAAGGAGATAAGCAAAGACTCAATCCGAGTCTTTTAATCTCCAATACAAACCTACGTAGTTTGTGATTTAGAAAATGCATATTATATGGTCGATATTGTGTCACATATATGACATAGTGACTTAGCAAAAATGCAAAACTAAGCTGTCATCTTGCAAGCCGAATGGCGCTACATTCGTGTCCGCATGATGCAGGCGCACATAAGGTTTTTGCGTTTGGGCCGAAATCGGCTCGTGATCCCCCCTGGGCGCCCGCGTAGGTGTTTGAGAATGGTGTTCGATAAGAATGGCATTCGATAACGACTTATACATGACCATATCATGTTTATATAAGTAGTCACACATTTTTCCTCATCCCACCGATGTGGGTTTCAACCAAGTCTTGACATCCATTCCTAATGAACTCAAACTTCGCATGTTTTCTATGCAACTTTGATTACCGATATCTCATTCGATACTTGATCAATTTAGGCATATTTATTGTCAATCTTATAGTACACATTGCAAGGATTTTTATTAAGACTTGAACTATTCAATTCGATGTATACGACACGGAAATTGGCTCTTGAATACGAGACAAACTCATTTTCTTCACACATTGAAATTCAAAATTTCCAACAATCCCCCAAATGAAGAAAATAGATAAGTGAAAACAAATCAAGACTCAACTCTAGTGGTGATAGTTTCTGCGGCCAATATCTGTAAAGGATAAGTGGGCATAACCTTTGAACCTTCCCTTGAAAGATATGCATTCCTTACTAACTATTCAGTAGACGCAATGTCCTTGAATTGTTCGGCTTATTGTGTAAATGAAGTACACAGCTTTCACAGATATTGTCCTATCATACATCCATTTCTCATGGGTGGGTTCGTTATGGCCCTGAAACCCCTTCCTAGTTCTGCGAGAGTTGCTAAAGAATTAAGCCCACATAATTCTCCTTTGAAGCGACCACACTTCTCTCTCGCATAGGTGAATCCTATTATGGTAATCCCGCATTTCCCTATTTGGAATATCCAATTCCTACTCCACGGAATCATTAAAAGCTTCAAGCTAAATCTCGTACGGGAATCACTGATCATAAAAGAATGGGAACTTGTAGGAGTACAAACCACAGATTACGCTTTAAGATTGTAGAAGTACAATCATAGTAAAACAGGAAATTGTAATTAACAGTGTATATAGAAATGAAATTACTGAATAGGAAATTGAACAAATAGAAAACCAGATTTGTTGAAGCTTGCTCGGTAATTTCCTTAACGCGTAATTGCCCCCTTTCCGTACTGGGTGTGGTTTGACAATCTGCTTCCCAAGATACGACAACTGGACTCCGAACTGATTGCACTGATCAGTTGAAGCGAACCGATTGCATCTTGCAATGATTTTTATTAAGACTTTAACTATTCAATTCGATGTATATACAACACCGAAATTGGCTCTTGAAAAAAACGAGACAAACTCATTTTCTTCACACATTGAAATTCAAAATTTCCAACATTCACTGCCTCGGTCGCCCCCTCCTCTGCAACCTCAGCACTAACATATTTATCGGCCTCACTCAGATCGTCTCCCTCATGTTCCATCAACGCCATGGTCCTCCGACTAGGGCATACATTGGATCTATGCCCCGCTCCTCCGCAACGGTAACACTTATCTCCAACAAGTTTTGCGTAAGGGTTCTTTTGTTATTGTGGTGGCCCTCTGTTATCTCTTGCTGGTACACCACTGCTCTCCTTACCGCCCGAATCGGCATCTTTCACATTTGCCCTTCTGGTTCGTTCTACCGCAGCATCTTGGCTACCGCCCTGAGGTGCAGGCCTCCGAAACTGTTGAAACCCACGAGGATTTCTCTCCAATGCTTTTGCTCTCGATGCTAACGTGGAAGCCTCCCCCACTGTCCACACCATCTCCATGCCCATCTTTTCCTGCAGCGAGGGTTTCAATCCACTCACATATCTAGTCAATTTCTACCTCTCCGTTTCCCTCAAGTCATTGTGCTCTAACAAACGCACAAACTCTGTTGTATACTCAGACATCGTCTTCCGTCCCTGCACACAGTCAATGTACAATCGAAATAGTACCTGCTCATAATCCTCATGCATGAACCGTTCCATCAGTAACTGTTTCATCCTCATCCAAGTTCTAATGGGATTCTTTCCATGCTTCCGTTTCTGGACAACAAGCCTGCCCCACCACACAGCAACCGTACTCTTTAGCCTAATGGCCACCATCTTCACTTGCTTGCTTTCGGGAACACCCATCTCTTCAAAAAGAAGCAAACCACATCGATCTGTCAGTCCAAAAATTTCTCCACACTCACTCATCCATAGACAAAGGAATACCAGCGTTTACTTTATAATCATTCTGTCCATCTCCATATTCATTTACAGGGATATCTTCCTCCGAGCTCGAATCTGTCGCAACTCTTTTAGCCTTACCCCTCAGAAACCTGGCAGGTTGTTCTCTACCGCCATTTGTTGGTTATCATCTCCTCCTACTTCGAAAATCTCAACTCTTGCATCCAGCCTTTGAAGCATCGCAATCACGTCATTAAGGACAGCGGTAATCTCCGTCATACCCTGCAGAAAATCCACCCTCGTTACTGCTTGGTTGTTGGCCATATCTGATCAAATCTTAAGGAATAGGAGAAGATCTGCTCTGATACCACTTGACGCAGCGAAATGAAAATAAAATAAAATATCACAAGCGCTGATCTTTACTTAATAATTGGAATCCACCAGGATGATACCAAAACGGTTAAGGTTTTTAGATTGAAAAATAACTGTCTGACCTAAATTAAAAATTCATTTAAATAGAACTCGAATGTGCTAAAACGCCACAGATTATGACGAAAATATAAATTTTACTCGTTGACCTTTCGCTTCCAAAAAGTCCATATAAACCGACTTCCTCAATTCACATTGTTTTATAAACCAAAATACACCAAGCTATATAACGCTAGGCTCATCGGCCGCATAGACTCTAGTGTGGACTCATCAAAATTAGGGCTTTCTTTGAATTTGGGAATAATCGGAGGGATTCGGAGCAGATTGGAGAAGCGGAGGGGTCAATAGATCGGATGGCGCAGGAGGTGACGAAGATGGATACTGCTGGATGATATAATAAGCAGGTTGTTGTAGATCCGAAATGTGAGGCCTAGGAAGCAGGTGCAGCTTATGGAGCTGTGCATTGTTTCTAGAGAGATTTTCTTCAGCAGCCGGCGCTGTTGGAGCTTATAGCTCCCATTAAGATCTGTGGTGAGTTTGTTTTTGATGTAAAATTTTAGGGGGGCTTTTTATTGGAAATTTTGAATTTCATATGTGAAGAAAATGATTTTCTCTCATTTTCAAGAGCCAATTTTGGTGTCATATATACATCGAATTGAATAGTTAAAATCTTGATAAAAACCCTTGCAAGGTGTACTATAAGATTGACTATTCGAACGCCTAAATAGATCAAGTATCGAATGAGATATCGATACTCGAAGTTGCATAGAAAACATGCGACATTTGAGTCCATTGAGAATGGATGTCAAGACTTAGTTGATATCCCACATTGGTGGGATGAAGCAAAATGTGTAACTACATATATAAACTCATGTTGGGCATGTATAAGTCGTTATCGAAAGCCATTTTCAAACACCTACGGGGGCGCCATTCTCGTATCACAAGCCGATTTTGCCGAAAACGTGAAGGAATTTGTGAATGACACGAGTGGAGCTCCGTTAGGGGTGCGAGATGACAGGCTTAGTTTTGCATTTTTGCTAAGTCACTATGCAATTTCCTAAGTCACAAAACTACGCAATTTGGAGATTAAAAGACTCGGACTGAGTCTTTGCTTATCTCTTTGGAAGTTTAGCCGGGTCTCTACCTCTTCTCCATGTTTTGGGAAGTTGGACGATCATGGAAGTTCCTGGAGAAGTGGACATTTGCGCTACGGTTGGCTCTGGATTGCTATAAAAGGAGGGTCGCGTCTTCCTTTGAAAGGATCTGAAATCCGAATTACAACAATCTCTCTCACTCGTCTGTCAATTCCTATTTTCGGTGATAGTCAGAAGGCATCCGTACTCCATTCCGATTCAATTGGTCCGTGCAATCAGTGTGAAGTCCGATTGTCGTATCCTGAGAATCAAGTTGCCAAACCACACCCGCCACGGAAGGGGGACAATTATCTTTAAGGAATTGCCGAGCAAGCTTCAACAACAATTCTGGTTACCATATTCCCTATTCAGTAATTGCCAAACAACAATAGTTCTAATTTGCCAAACAACAACAGTTCTGTTCAATTTCCTATTCAGTAATTTCTAATTTGTATACATATTCCCTATTTTGCTGTGATTGTAAATCTACAATATTAATGCGTAATTTTGGTTACCAAACTATGGATGTTGACCAGAATGTTCCAGCCAACGATGCAGTGTTGCAGATGCTCATTGATATGACAATCAGAGTGGATCTGGTTATTGGTGCTGCCGGAGTACAGCAGCCTGCTTGAATAGGTGGAGTGCAGCAGACTCCTGCTGTTGTAGTTCCTGGGACTGTACCTGCGGGTCAATTTCCTACTGCTCCAGCAGGGGTTTAACCTACAGTTGGTTGCGGCCGAGAATGGACCTGCGGGTTCTATTCCAAGCGGAACTGTGGCACGAGTCCTCTTGCAGTTATGCCAGCTGAAAAGCCTGAGAAGTTCAATGGATTGAACTTCAAGAGGTGGTAGCAGAAGATGCTGTTCTATCTGACCACTCTGGGCCTGGCTCGTTTACTGACTGAGGATCCTTCTTTTCTCAGTGAACATGACACAGATACCCGCATGGCATGCATGATGTGAAATGATTCTGACTATATGTGCAGGAATTATGTCATGAATGGCCTAGCTGACAGTCTGTACAATGTGTACACATGTATGAAGACAACCAATGAATTGTGGGAATCATTGGACCACAAGTACCGAAGGGAGAATGCATGCTCCAAAAAGTACATTTTGGGCAGGTTCCTTGAATTCAAGATGACCGACTCTAAGACTATTGTGAGTCAAATGCAGGAATTGTAACTCATATTCCATGAGATTGCTGCTGAGGGAATGCTGCTGAGTGAGTCATTCCAAGTTATTTCTGTAATTGAGAAGCTGCCTCCAGGCTGGAGAGAGTTCAAACACTATCTCAAGCATAAGAGCAAGGAGATGAATCTGGAGGTCATCTATGTGAAGCTCTAGAGTGAGGAGGAGAACCGAGGCTCTGACAAGAGGCTGAAGGTGACACCTGAGAGGGCCAATGTGGTGGACCACGGTGAAGCCTCAAAGAAGAAGAAGTCTTCTCACAAGCTGGCTCCGAAGGGTATATCCTTCAAGAGGAAGCATCAGCCCAAGTTCCAGGGGAAGTGCTTCAATTGTGGCCAAACTGGTCACAAAGCTGATGAGTGCTCTAAGCCCAAAAGAACGAAAAAGAAGTCAATATTGCTGAGGCTGATGAAGACTACCTTGTGGCTGTCACTTCTGAGCTGAACCTGGTGGACTCAAATGACAAAGACTTGTGGCTAGATACTGGTGCTACCCTCCACATTTGCTCAACAAAAAGTGCCTTCTCCACTTCTGAAGTGAAAGGGAAGGGCACGATGATCCTGAAGTTAGCCACTGGTAAGAAGTTGCAGCTGAATGATGTTCTGTTCGTGCCTGACATTAAGAAGAACCTGATTTCTGGGACAGTTCTGGATAGCCATGGATTCAAGATGACCTTCCAGTCTCAGAATGTAGTACTTGTCATGACATGTATGTTGGTAGGGGCTATGTGAAAGAAGGCTTGTGGAAGCTGAATGCTATTGATATCAAATCTGATGTAACTGATCCAAAGCTATGAATAAAATTGGTTCTTCTGCTTATTTGATTGAGTCCTCTAATTCATGGCATGAACGTTTAGGACATGTAAATAATGAGTTCATCAAAAAATTAATGAATTTGGAGTGTATACCCAAAGTTCAAATTAACTTCGAACATAAATGTGAAACATGTGTTGAAGCTAAATTAACGAGGACATCCTTTCACGGAGTTGAAAGAAATACTGAGCCCCTCGAATTAATACATAGTGATCTATGTGATTTGAAATTCTTGCAAAGTAGAGGTGGAAATAAATATTTTGTGACTTTCATTGATGATAGTACAAAGTATTGTTACATATATTTGCTTAAAAGCAAAGATGAAACTGTTGAAAAATTTGCCACCTAATCAGAAGTTGAGACTCAACTTGACAAGAAAATAAAAAGAGTGAGAAGTGATCGTGGTGGTGAATATATTGAACCGATCGGGGCGTTTTGTGCACAACATTGAAGTGATCGCACCATGCTCACCTCAGTCTAATGGTGTTGCTGAGAAAAAGAACAGAACACTAAAAGAGATGATGAATGCAATGATGTTAAGCTCTGGATTCCCAGCCAATGTGGGGGGGGGGAACCCATCTTATCTGCAAATTATCTCTTAAATAGAATACCTTGCAAACGAAAGGACAAGTCTTCTTATGAAATGTTTTTAGGGCGCAAGCCTCTTATAAACACTTGCCAGTATGGGGGTGCCTAACTAAGGTTTTAGCACCAGGTCCTAAGAAAATGAGAATAAGACCTAAAATCATTGATTGTATTTTCATTGGTTGGGGACATAGTAGTACTGCATATCGTTTCCTAGTTTATAAATCACAGAATCCAAATATTCATAAGAATGATATTTTGGAATCAAAGAATGTGTGGTTCTTTGAACGTGAATTTCCATACAAAGGTATGATAAGTAATCTGGATCCTTCTAACCAGGAATCACCTCCTGAAGAAATTGGAGAATCATCTCAAATTCAGGAAGATAAACTTGAAAATGAGATTGATTCATAAGATCTAAGACGTAGTAAGCGAGTGAGACTCGAAAAGTCTTTTGGTCCTGATTTCTTAACGTATATGCTCGAGGCAGAACCTCAAACATATAAGGAGGCTGTAAACTCTGTTGAGGGTCCCTTATGGAAAGAAACCATAAGAAGTGAAGTTGACTCCATTATGCAGAATCATACATGGGAGTTAGTAGACCTTCCTCCTGGAAATAAACGACTGAGTTCTAAGTAGGTATTTACTAGGAAGATGAAGGTGGATGGCGCAATAGATAAGTATAAAGTGAGACTTGTAGCCAAAGGGTATAGACAGAAAGAAGGTCTAGACTACTTTGATACATTTTATCCAGTGACAAGAATCACTTTTATTAGAATGATAATCGTCATTGCAGCATTGCGCAATTTGGAAATTCACCAAATCGATGTGAAAACTGCATTTCTCAATGAAGAATTGGAGAAAGAAATCCCGAGGGTTGTGTTGTGTCAGGCCAAGAGAGTAAATTTTGTAGACTTATTAAATCTCTCTATGGTCTAAAACAAGCGCCAAAACAATGGCATGAAAAATTTGACAGTGTGAAGCTGTCAAATGGTTTCAAAATCAACGAGTGTGACAAATGTGTATACATTAAGAATACTAATCATGGATATGTGATTTTGTGTTTGTATGTTGATGATATGCTTATTATGGGAAGCAATGAAGGCATGGTGAAGTCAACAAAAGCAATATTAAACTCTAAGTTTGATATGAAAGATTTGGGACTGGCTGATGTGATTTTGGGAATCAAAATTACACGTACAACAGATGGTCTTAAGTTGAGTCAGTCACATTATGTTGATAAAATTCTAGACAAGTTTGGGAAAGAGAGTTCCAGTGTGTCTAGAACTTCAATCTATATTTCACGACATTTTTCTAAGAACAACAAAGAAAATGTCAATCAATTGGAATATGCCAGTGTGATAGGCAGTCTAATGTACTTAATGAATTGTACAAGACTAGACTTGGCCTACTCAGTAAGCACACTTGCAAGGTATACAAATAATCTAGGATCAAAACATTGGGAAGCAATCGTGAGAGTACTGAAGTATCTATGATTCACTCGGGAATATGGTCTATACTACACCCGAGATCCGAGAGTCATTGAAGGATTCAGTGATGCCAGTTGGATTTCTGATATAAAGGATTCGAAAGCCACTAGTGGTTATGTATGTACATTAGCAAATGCTGTTATATCTTGGAAATCCTCTAAGCAAACTGTGATAACCAGATCCACGATGGAAGCTGAGTTTGTCGCACTGGATAAATGTGGTGAAGAAACTGAATGGTTAAGAAACTTTGTGGAGGATATTCCAGAGTGGACAAGACCCGTGTCGGCAATTTACATACACTGTGATAATCAGTCAGCTATTAGATGGGCACAAAATGTCCTGTATAATGGTAAGTCTAGACATATTCGTCGACGACATAATAGCATTAGACATCTACTCTCTACAGAAGTAATTAGTATTGACTATGTAAGGTCCAAAGAGAATTTTGCGGATCCGCTAACCAAAGAGTTAAATAGGGATCTAGTAGAGAAGTCAACTAAACGAATGAGATTGAAGCCCTAATGAAATAAGTCAAGGTAAAAGGAAAAATCCAACCATGATGAATGGAGATCCCAAGAACTTGGTTCAATGGGACAACCTCTTTGCTGAGACGAAGTGAGGTCACTGTGGGGGGTAAACTCCCAGACCCATTCCTTTATAATCAGTGATTCCCGTACGAGGTTTAGCTTGAAGCTTTTAATGATTATGTGGAGTAGGAATTGCAAATTCCAAATAGGGTAATGCGGGATTACCATAATAAGAATCACTTATGCGAGAGAGAAGTGTGGCCACTTTAAAGGAGAATTATGTGGGCTTAATTCTTTAGCAACTCTCGCAGAACCAGGCAGGGGTTTCAGGGCCATGACGAACTCACCCATGAGAAATTGATGTATGCCAGGACAATATCTGTGGAAGATGTGTACTTCATTTATACAATAAGACGATCAGCTCAAAGACATCGTGTCTACTGAAGAGTCGGAAAAGAATGCATATCTTTCAAGGGAAGGTTCAAAGGTTATGTCCACCTATCATTTGCAGATACTGGCCGCATAAATTATCACCACTAGTGTCGAGTGTTGATATATTTTCACTTATCGATTGTCTTCATGTGGGGGATTGTTGTAAATTTTAAATTTCATGGGTGAAGAAAATGAGTTTGTCTCGTTTTCAAGAGCCAATTTCGGTGTCGTATATACATCAAATTGAATGTGAAGAAACTTGTGTGCGCCCGCATCATACAGACACGAATGGAGCTCTATTCGGGGTGCGAGATGACAGCTTAGTTTTGCATTTTTGCTAAGTCACTATGTGATATATGTGACATGATATCAACCAACCATATAATATGCAATTTCCTAAGTACAAAACTACGCAGTTTGGAGATGACTCAGACTGAGTCTTTGCTTATCTCTTTGGAAGTTCAGCCGGGTCTCTCCCTCTTCTCCATGTTTTGGGAAGTTGGACGATCATGGAAGTTCCTGGAGAAGTGGACAGTTGCGCTACGGTTGGCTCTGGATTGCTATAAAAGGAGGGTCGCGTCTTCCTTTGAAAGGATCTGAAATCCGAATTACAACAATCTCTCTCACTCGTCTGTCAATTCCTATTTTCTGTGATAGTCAGAAGGCATCCGTACTCCATTCCGATTCAATTGGTCCGTGCAATCAGTGTGAAGTCCGGTTGTCGTATCCTGAGAAGTAGATTGCCAAACCACACCCGCCACGGAAGGGGGACAATTACGCTTTAAGGAAATTGGCGAGCAAGCTTCTACAACAATTCTGGTTTATGTAGTTATGTTCAATTTCCTATTCAGTAATTTCTAATGTGTATACATTGTTAATTACATTTCCCTGTTTTGCTTTGATTGTATATTTACAATCTTAAAGCGTAATTATGATTACAATGGAATTTGCGATTGGGGTTGGGATTTTGGAGTTCATATAGGATGGATGATGTTTTAGAACATGGTTTTAATGACTAGAGCTTGAGCTCAGAGTGTTACAATGTATTGTTCATACCTTGTGCAGTTTGCGGGTCTGCTGGTAGAAAAAAATTTAAATTTACGTTGTATAGGAAAACGAATTTCACAAATACGTCGCCCGCAAAATAGCTTTCATGAATGCACCGTTTCTTATTCTTCCCGGCAATACTGTTGCCGGTTTGTTAAATTTCGTAAGAGACCGGCAACACTCCTTGAATTTCGTAAGAGACCGGCAACACTGTTGCCGGTCTCCTTGAAAAACTGCCACGTGGTGCTGAGGTGGTCTCCTTGGAAAGCTGCCACGACTGTTTTCCAAGGAGACCGGCAAAAATGTTGCCGGTCTCTTCTGAAATCCAACAAACCGGCAACTTTGTTGCCGGGAAGAATAATAAACGGGACATTCAAGCAATCTAATTTGCGGAAGACGTAAATGTGAAATTCGTTTTCCTATACAAAGCAAATCTAAATTTTTTTCCTGCTGGTATGTTAGTAAATGCTCGATCTTTTAATGTAGTAGTTGATATGAGCATTATGACCTCATTTTAATGAAAAGATTGTTGTTGAGTCTTCAATATTTTAAAAGTCCAATTTTGTTAATAAGATTTGCTTGAGTGATGCTAAGTCTAAGTTAAAGGATACAAGTTGTTGCAATGCAATACTCTAACTAGTTGCGCAATTTTAATAAAGCCAATTCAAAAAATATAGAAAGGTTTCCATACCAAATGCAGAATAGGAAAAATTAAAAATTCAAAAAACAATTCACCACAACCTTCTAAACTGCAGCCAGTTAGATCTCATAAATTTATATCATCTTGTCGCCAAAAACTTCCTTACAAATCCAAATTGAATTTACAAGTTTTAAGGAGAGTATTTTCGAAGAAAAAACATTTGGAATCAATGTTGCGATCCCCAGCTGTGCTCTCCATGCATCCATATTTTTGTGCCATCAATCTTGGCACGCATCGGAAGATAGAATTTATAGTTCAGGAAAACTGAGGAGTTCAATTCATTTTTATTTTTCCTTCGATGATGAGCGGCTCAGGCTTAGTTGGCCGATTTCAATGGGCCGGCCCAATTAGGTTTAGCCCACACTTTCCATTATTAGAAACTAAACACCTACTATTTCGGTTAACTACCGAAAACCAGAAACACTTTAATCTCTCTCAATCCAACGAAACGAAGAACAGCAGCAATAACATCTGAAGAAGATTCAATCCTCGCGTGTGATGTGGGCTTTAAACATCCCTCCATCACTCCAACTTCTTCATCAGCAACAGCAGCTTCACTCCCCCTCCACCCGCCGCGCGCACTTCCACCACGCGCCGCGCGGAGGAAAATTCGTCTGCGGGCCGATCACTCTACGGCCGGCGCCGATTAAGGAAAACTTCAACGAGTTGATACAATCGCTCTGCAAAAAGGGGGAGCTGAAGTCGGCGTTGAAGTTGCTGGCCAGGGAGCCGAACCCGACGCAGCGGACGTACGAGGTTTTAATACTGTCTTGTAGCCGGAAGAGTGATTTTATTGATGGGTTTAGGGTTCATCAGCATATCTTGGATGATGGGTCTGATCAAGATCCCTTCTTGGCAACCAAGTTGATCAATATGTACTCTGAGCTTGACGCGGTTGAGTATGCACGCCAGGTGTTTGATAAAACGCATAACAGAACTATTTATGTGTGGAATGCGATATTTAGGGCGCTTACTTTGGCGGGGTTGGGCGAAGAGACTTTGAATTTGTATGCCAGGATGAATAGAAGTGGGATTCCTTCTGATAGATTTACTTATACTTACGCGTTGAAGGCTTGTGTTGCGTCGCAGTGTGTGGCGCATCTATTGGAGAAGGGGAAGGAGATTCATGCCCACATTTTGCGAAACGGGTTTGAGTCGTGTGTTCATATTATGACCACAATGGTGGATATGTATGCGAGGTTTGGGCTTGTTTCTTATGCTGAACGGGTGTTTCATGCTATGCCTGTGAAAAATGTGGTTTCTTGGAGCGCGATGATAGCATGTTATGCCAAGAATGAGAGGTCTTTTGAGGCGTTGGAGCTTTTTTCTAGAATGATGGTGGAGACGCTTGATGAGAATCCAAATTCCGTGACGATGGTTAGTGTTCTTCAGGCCTGCGCAGCATTAGCTGCCTTAGAACAAGGGAAATTGATTCACGGGTATATTCTTAGAAAGGGTCTGGACTCGATCCTGCCCGTTATCAGTGCGCTTGTCACTATGTATGCTAGATGCGGTAATCTTAGATTAGCTCAATTGGTATTTGATCAAGTGGAGAGGAGGGATGTTGTGTCCTGGAATTCTTTAATCTCAAGTTTTGGAATATATGGGCTGGGTAGAGAAGCAATTCAAATATTCGACGAAATGATAGGCAGTGGGATCAAACCTAGTCCCATATCATTTGTTAGTGTTTTGGGAGCTTGTAGCCATTCAGGCTTGGTCAAAGAAGGTAAACAGCTTTTTAAGTCGATGGTAAAAGACCACGGTATTGTTCCGAGTGTGGAGCACTATGCCTGTATGGTGGATGTTCTGGGCCGTGCCAATCTGTTAGATGAAGCGATTAAGATAATAGAAGATATGCGCATTGAGCCAGGGCCTAAAGTCTGGGGGTCTCTCCTCGGGTCCTGCAGGATCCACTCCAATGTAGCGCTGGCAGAGAGAGCTAGTAGAAGACTGTTTCAACTCGAGCCATACAATGCTGGGAACTATGTCCTTTTATCTGATATTTACGCTGCATCACAGATGTGGGATCAGGTAAAAAGAGTGAAAAGGCTTCTAGACGCTCGAGGACTGCACAAGGTTCCCGGTTGCAGTTGGATCGAGGTCAGAAGAAAAATCTACTCATTTGTTTCCACTGATGAATCAAATCCACAGATGGAGCAGCTCCACGCATTATTACTCGAACTCTCTATGCAAATGAAGGAGCAAGGCCACATACCCGAAACTAAAAATGTATTATACGACCTTAAAACGGAGGAGAAGGAGAAGATTTTACTGGGACATAGCGAAAAACTTGCCGTTGCATTCGGGCTCATTAACAGCAGGCATGGTGAGAGTCTTCGCATTACCAAGAACTTGAGGTTATGCGAAGATTGTCACTCTGTTACCAAGTTTATATCGAAATTCACCAACAGGGAAATTTTCGTCCGGGATGTGAATCGAATCCACCATTTCAGAGATGGTTTCTGTTCTTGCCAAGATTACTGGTAGATAAATTACATTCACCATTTTCTCTCTTGTAAACTGCTCTTACAATTCAGGCTGCATTCAAATCTTGTACAGTCTCAGCAACATACGTACTTTTGTATTCATTTGTCACAATGAAGATCAATTTTGAACTTTGTTACAAGTGAAGCAGAACGACGTCGGATAGATACATATTTACAGTTTTTCTTGTTCCATCTTCCTCAAATCAACAACGACAACGCTAACATTATCGTGCTGTGTCTGGCCAGCGCCAGCTTCGTAAGTAGCATACACGTGTCTTCACACGCTTTATCCAAAGCATCACCTTCCGCGATCTCTGCCGCCGTCCACGGTGGTTTCTGTAACCCTTTTCCGTTCAAGCACATCTTCGCCACCCACTGGTTCGACAACACGTCCCGCAATCCGTTGCTGGCGAGGATCAAGCAATCGTCGCTGGCGGCTCGGTCTGTTATGGTGATCTCCGGCTCGCAGATGACGTAGGGCTTGAGGTAGTTGTCGCCTATCGCGCGCGACATGGCGAGAACACCGAGCACGCGCGGACCGCATAACTCGGCCGCCTGCGGATTCGATGCGCTGGAGTTCGTCTGGTCTATCGGGCTGCATGACGAGTACGATCATATCCCCCGATACGAATTTAAACTTCCTGATCTCCATCCTCCTCCGCCTCGCAGCTCGCGATCTGGGCTCGTACCTCACTGTCGCCTCCTTCTCACTCACCAATCCACAACATACTTTCGCCATCATCACAAACTCTATTCTCCCCTCCCCGCATCAATTTCTTCTTCAGACCTCAAATTGAGCTTCATCAATCAATTTTCCGACCAAGGGTCGAGCTTCCAATACGAGCATCGAGCAGTAGAGAGAAAGATGAGAGCTTTATATCCGAAAACAAGAATCCGCCATTTACGTAGGGAACTACACTTTTACAGGTGTCTGCCTTTTCTCCTGAAGAGTCGCCGAGCGGGCAGCCGGGCAGTCTGCCCGATCTCACCAACGGTCAGTCACAGTCCATTTTTTATCTGATGATAAGTATTTAAATTTGACACGTGTGCTAATTGCTCGCTTACAAGTGACCCGAACACCTCTTAATTACCAAACATTTCCATTTTTATGTAACGTGCGCTGACACGTGTCATCCATCGGGCACCTCGTCCTTGCATTACCGAATGTGAAACTTAAGGCCCTTAAGGTTTTAGTATATACAAATGACTTGCAATTTGCAAGTAGCCTTTCGTACAGTAGAAAGAGACAGAGGTGAAGCAGAGCACGTCGACAAAAAAGTAAAAGGCCGAAACCAAAATACGCTGATTAAGAGGCGTGGGCTGGTGAGATTCAGACAAGTAGAAAGCCAGCAGACGGACTGATCTTGGCGTGTGGAAGATCTGGAGCTAGTAATTATACATACGTACCGTACGCATGCTGACCGTAAAACAGAGCAGCACCTGTCGATGATTAATTAGGTTTGTGGGTTTGTTGTTAACTTTCTGCAACTCCTCGCGGCATTGCTGAGGAATATGCTGAAGCATGTTGCTGCGTGTTGTCGTTTTGATTATCAATTAGTTAGCTGACCCTCGATCCATGGTGAGTTTTAGTATATTCTCAATCAACAAGGTTAAGAGTTTGTTTCAGGTCAAATTGTCGTCGCTTAAGGTGATGAGTAAAGGCTGTGGTTTTGTAGGTAATACTATGTACAATGGGGGTGTTGAATTAGGTATTAAGCAGTTGAATAGGTTTAATGAGGTAGTTGAATAGGGTGTTGAATATGAAAATTATTTGGTATTAAATTGAAATTATTTACAATGGGGTAGTTGAATATGAGATTAAGCAGTTGAATAGGTTTAATGAGGTAGTTGAATATGGTGTTGAATATGATTTGGATTATTCGGTGTTGAATTAATTAAACATGTTGAATGAAGATGTGGTGGGGACCATGTGTGACATACCAATATACGTATTGTTTATTGGTCCACTGATTTTTTTAGATTTTAATTTTTATACCAAAATTCATATTTTTTTATGCTCTATAAATACATACTCGCTTCATTTGATTTGGACACCGAAAAAAAAACCTCTTTCTTCTCCATTCTAAACCCTTCTTTTTAGCCAAATGGATCCCAACAATAATTCCTTTGTCTACCCAAATCTCCACAATTATCAGTTTCAAAATCAACAATCCAGCCAACAAAATACTCAAAACACTTCAAACTATGGGTTTGCACCAAATTTCATCATGCCTTCATCTGCTCCAAATTATAGTCCATATTATGGATCAATGATGTCATATTCATCTCAAGCACCACCTTATTATTCATCTACTCCAATAGGAAATGTACCAGTTTCAAATGTTGGAGCAACTGAATTTTCCAAATTTTCTACACAAATGGTGCTCGGTGGTATGAGCAGTGCTAATGAAGCCACTCCAATTGCAGGAGATTCAACTCATTCTCGTCGGAAAAGCCCTAAATGGAGCACCGATCAGAATTTGGTGCTACTTAGTGGGTGGATTAAATATGGAACGACAGTGTTGTTGGCAGAAACCAAAAAAGTGAGTCGTATTTGTTTTAATAATGTCTATCTATATTTCTCGTCTTTATTTCTTGCAAGATGCAATGATATAAAATTTAAAAATGATGAAAAATAAAAATATTAAAAAAAATAATATATATAATTTATTTTACTATTAATTTTTTTTTGAATGCAAAATGATAAATTTATTGAATTGTAATTACAAAAATTAAATTATGAAGAAAATAAAAGAAGATAAATAAAAGTTATGGGATAGGGTGTTGAATTTTATTAAACAAGCTCATTGTAGAGGGTATAAGTTGAATGTGTCTTGAATGATTAGGTGGAAGATAGAGAAGATGACGTGGCGTGTTAAAAGTGATAAAGTAGGGTGTTGAATTTTTTTTCCCATTGTACATAGTCAAGACTATGTACAATGGGGGTGTTGAATTAGGTATTAAGCAGTTGAATAGGTTTAATGAGGTAGTTGAATAGGGTGTTGAATATGAGAATTATTTGGTATTAAATTGAAATTATTTACAATGGGGTAGTTGAATATGAGATTAAGCAGTTGAATAGGTTTA
The DNA here is from genome assembly GCA_963678935.1 of Umbilicus rupestris. Lineage (NCBI taxonomy): Eukaryota > Viridiplantae > Streptophyta > Magnoliopsida > Saxifragales > Crassulaceae > Umbilicus > Umbilicus rupestris. The sequence continues at coordinate 10,086,318 of OY787612.1, forward strand.
ATGAGGTAGTTGAATATGGTGTTGAATATGATTTGGATTATTCGGTGTTGAATTAATTAAACATGTTGAATGAAGATGTGGTGGGGACCATGTGTGACATACCAATATACGTATTGTTTATTGGTCCACTGATTTTTTTAGATTTTAATTTTTATACCAAAATTCATATTTTTTTTATGCTGTATAAATACATACTCGCTTCATTTGATTTGGACACCGAAAAAAAAACCTCTTTCTTCTCCATTTTAAACCCTTCTTTTTAGCCAAATGGATCCCAACAATAATTCCTTTGTTTACCCAAATCTCCACAATTATCAGTTTCAAAATCAACAATCCAGCCAACAAAATACTCAAAACACTTCAAACTATGGGTTTGCACCAAATTTCATCATGCCTTCATCTGCTCCAAATTATAGTCCATATTATGGATCAATGATGTCATATTCATCTCAAGCACCACCTTATTATTCATCTACTCCAATAGGAAATGTACCAGTTTCAAATGTTGGAGCAACTGAATTTTCCAAATTTTCTACACAAATGGTGCTCGGTGGTATGAGCAGTGCTAATGAAGCCACTCCAATTGCAGGAGATTCAACTCATTCTCGTCGGAAAAGCCCTAAATGGAGCACCGATCAGAATTTGGTGCTACTTAGTGGGTGGATTAAATATGGAACGACAGTGTTGTTGGCAGAAACCAAAAAAGTGAGTCGTATTTGTTTTAATAATGTCTATCTATATTTCTCGTCTTTATTTCTTGCAAGATGCAATGATATAAAATTTAAAAATGATGAAAAATAAAAATATTAAAAAAAATAATATATATAATTTATTTTACTATTAATTTTTTTTTGAATGCAAAATGATAAATTTATTGAATTGTAATTACAAAAATTAAATTATGAAGAAAATAAAAGAAGATAAATAAAAGTTATGGGATAGGGTGTTGAATTTTATTAAACAAGCTCATTGTAGAGGGTATAAGTTGAATGTGTATTGAATGATTAGGTGGAAGATAGAGAAGATGACGTGGCGTGTTAAAAGTGATAAAGTAGGGTGTTGAATTTTTTTTCCCATTGTACATAGTCAGACTATGTACAATGGGGGTGTTGAATTAAGTATTAAGCAGTTGAATAGGTTTAATGAGGTAGTTGAATAGGGTGTTGAATATGAGAATTATTTGGTATTAAATTGAAATTATTTACAATGGGGTAGTTGAATATGAGATTAAGCAGTTGAATAGGTTTAATGAGGTAGTTGAATATGGTGTTGAATATGATTTGGATTATTCGGTGTTGAATTAATTAAACATGTTGAATGAAGATGTGGCGGGGACCATGTGTGACATACCAATATACGTATTGTTTATTGGTCCACTGATTTTTTTAGATTTTAATTTTTATACCAAAATTCATATTTTTTTATGCTCTATAAATACATACTCGCTTCATTTGATTTGGACACCGAAAAAAAAACCTCTTTCTTCTCCATTTTAAACCCTTCTTTTTAGCCAAATGGATCCCAACAATAATTCCTTTGTCTACCCAAATCTCCACAATTATCAGTTTCAAAATCAACAATCCAGCCAACAAAATACTCAAAACACTTCAAACTATGGGTTTGCACCAAATTTCATCATGCCTTCATCTGCTCCAAATTATAGTCCATATTATGGATCAATGATGTCATATTCATCTCAAGCACCACCTTATTATTCATCTACTCCAATAGGAAATGTACCAGTTTCAAATGTTGGAGCAACTGAATTTTCCGAATTTTCTACACAAATGGTGCTCGGTGGTATGAGCAGTGCTAATGAAGCCACTCCAATTGCAGGAGATTCAACTCATTCTCGTCGGAAAAGCCCTAAATGGAGCACCGATCAGAATTTGGTGCTACTTAGTGGGTGGATTAAATATGGAACGACAGTGTTGTTGGCAGAAACCAAAAAAGTGAGTCGTATTTGTTTTAATAATGTCTATCTATATTTCTCGTCTTTATTTCTTGCAAGATGCAATGATATAAAATTTAAAAATGATGAAAAATAAAAATATTTAAAAAAATAATATATATAATTTATTTTACTATTAATTTTTTTTTGAATGCAAAATGATAAATTTATTGAATTGTAATTACAAAAATTAAATTATGAAGAAAATAAAAGAAGATAAATAAAAGTTATGGGATAGGGTGTTGAATTTTATTAAACAAGCTCATTGTAGAGGGTATAAGTTGAATGTGTATTGAATGATTAGGTGGAAGATAGAGAAGATGACGTGACGTGTTAAAAGTGATAAAGTAGGGTGTTGAATTTTTTTTCCGTTTGTAAGTTGATTGTCTTACTCTTCCCTTCAGGTTCAGTATCACCAATGATATTCTGACGCGTGGCAAGAGAACAATACACAATGTTTTACATTCAAATGATTAAAGGAACGTACAGGATGATGACACGTGTCCAAAGGCAAATTAATCGGATGCAAACCTATTTATATTTCGATCTTTTATTCCCTGTTTCTGTTCCGCCCATCTCAATTCCTCTTCCTCATCTTCTTCGCTCCTTCATTTTTCTCTTCGTCGATCTCTCACTTCTCTCTCCCTGCCCCCTACCTCAAACCCTAGGTTTTCATCTTCTTATTTCACTGAAGAATTTCGTAACCGATTTGTTGCAATCCGGCGTCTCAATTGGTTTCTAGGGTTTTCGTTTTTTTTTTTCAATTTTGGGAAATTTTTTATCTTTAGTGTTGGGGTAATCGATTCGGAGAAATGGCGACTTCGACGACGAGCAGTGTTTACATCCACGTCATTGAAGACGTGGTCAACAAGGTCCGTGAGGAGTTCGTCAGCAGCGACGGCCCTGGTGAAGTCGTGCTCAACGAGCTTCAAGCGGTAAGAAGTCATGTATGCTTTTGAGTTATGTCCGATTTAGTGTTTTTGATTTAGTTGGTGTTTATGTTTGGATCGGTTTTGGTGTGTATGGATCTGAACTTGATTGTGGTGTTTTTGGGTTTTGAGTGTTTGTGGCATTGGGGGTGAGTCGGATTTATGTGTGTGCTTGAGCTGATTTGGGGTTTGGTGTTATTGGCATTTGTAGCTTTGGGAGACTAAGATGATGCAAGCTGGAGTAATATTGGGTCCGATTGAGAGGACGATTGCACCTAGGCCGGTTCCAGGTGGAACTATAGCTCCTGTTCATGATCTTAATGTGCCTTATGAGGGGACTGAGGAGTATGAGACTCCCACCGCTGAGTTACTATTCCCCCCTGTAAGTATTTTAGTGAAGATAGTATATTTGAATTTGGTACGATTGTTTTTGCGACATATTGTGATAAATTTGTCATCTTGAATGCAGACACCATTGCAAACTCCAATGCAGACACCTTTACCCGGAATGGTACAGACTCCTGTTCCTGGAACTACGGACAGCTCAATATATAATATCCCTACTGGAGGTAGTGACTATCCTACTCCTCAAGATATTGGAGTTGCGACTGAGTTGAAGGGTGGGCGACCTAGCCCAATCATGGTATAAAGTAGCTGTTTCTGGACTGCCTTTTGGCACAAACTTATTATCTTTTATTCACACTTCATTATCGCTGTCATTTTCAGTTTTTGTTTTGTATGATGTTGCAGCAGTCTCATTCTCCTTGGATGAACCAAAGGCCTTCTCTTGATGTTAATGTTGGTAAGGTCACTGGCTTGTGGGTTAAAACATCATTTTTATTTTGGCATGTGGCTGATTAATAACCCTTTGATAGCTTATGAGGAAGCGAGAGAGGAGGTTGACAGGAGAATCGCTAATCAACCCCATACACAGGTAAGGTTTAGGCGGCTACTAAACACATTCTTGAATGTGCGCTAGTCTTCACGATATACCATTTCATGTGCGATCATGTTGTTTGAAGGTTAATTTATGATCTATTACAACGTTAACCATCATTTTTTTTCGTAACTATAAAATAAATTATGGATACTTTGTAGGACTTCTTCACAATGCCAGCTGCGAAGAGAAGGCGTGATGATTTTAACCCAAAATTTCAAAATGGTGGATATATCCCTCAACAAGATGGGGCGGGCGATTTTGAGGATTTTACTGCAATGGTGTGTCATTGACATGTTTTGTCATTTATTGTAGTGATCATTAATTACTCAAACTTTTGTTGATTCGTCTGTCTTTAATGCATCAATTTTATTTGTAATCACTTCTATTTTTTCACAAACCAGTGAAGTCACAGAGTTTTTTTTACTGACTTGGCTTAAACATCAATTTTGCAATCTCAGACTTTATATAGAATTAGTTGTTTCACTTCTTCTTTTTTGTAACAGTGTTTTTTTGTTTTGTTACCACAATAATAGCATCTATGTTCTCCCGTTTTTTTCCTTAATCAGGAGGCAGTGGCAAAGTTTGGGCATTTTTTTCCTATTGTGGGTTGTTTAGTTTTTCATTCGAGAAACTCAAATAGTTTTCCCCTACCTTTTATTGGAGCTTGTAGAAGTCTGTGACGGGTTGACTCTATTTTCCATTAGCATATCTTATTGCTTATTTGGCACAGGTCATTCTTTTCATTTGCTAATTTAGTATAACTGATCCTAATAAATGATAAAATTGAGTATGCACTATTGCTTTAGTGTTTTCTCAAAGGGGTCACTGATTACGAGGTAGTTTTTCGTAATATCTCTTCAACAGCTGCAATTTTGTATTTTTCATGTCGGTTCTTTGAAACTCTTAGCAGTATTTCTTTTTACAAGGAAAGTTGTTTATGTTAAATTTGGTATATCAGGCGAACAAGTCAGTTGATATGGTTGATGCCCTGACATCTGCTCAGAAAGCGGTTCATCTGCAACTGACAAATACTTCAAACAAAATACCTCAACTTGATGGGCCAATGCCTGATCCTTATGACGATGCACTTTCTACGCCAAATGTAAGTGTAACCGTTAGAGTTTTACAAGGAAATCAATATTTTTGCCTTGTTGCTCTATGTACTTCTGTTTCTTCTCTTAGAATGTCGTCCTTTACTTTTGCCCGTCTCTTGTCTCTAGATATACAATTACCAAGGAGTTGTCAGTGAAGATTACAACATTGCAAACACTCCCGCTCCTGGTAAACATAACTGATCAATAGATTTATTATTTCCTTAAGATCTTTGAAACTACATGAAGATCAGGATTTATGCTCATGTAGATCTACCAGCAAGTACTCCCATGCCTCCCATTCAAAACGATCTCGGAGATGATGAGGATGAGCCTCTGAATGAAGATGATGATGATGATTTGGATGATGTTGACGACGGAGAAGAACTGAACACCCAACACCTAGTTTTGGCACAGTTTGATAAGGTAATAAACAAGTGAAATATTCTTATTGTTTGAAGAAATGGAATGTATTTGAGCTTCTTATTAAATAGCGCACTTGCTGACATACAAATACTGAGCAGGTTAGTCGCACGAAGAGCAGGTGGAAGTGCACACTAAAGGACGGGATCATGCACATCAATAATAAGGACATTCTCTTTAACAAGGTGTGCTGGTTTGCGGTAGTGTTTTTTTCTTCTAGGTTTGTTTTGCCGTCATGTGGGTAATGATGTTAGTGCAATAATAATATTTTCCTTTTCACAGGCAATGGGGGAGTTTGAGTTTTGATTCACTGTGCTTTACCGGAGGAGGCCTTTGTAGATGTAATGGCATTCATGTTTGAATTTCAGTTAAGGGAAAGACGAGGGAGGGAATTGAGGGATTGAGATACTAAAGTGCTATTTTAATCGCGGACACAAAGGTGGGCTTGTTGTACATACAGCCTCAGGGAATGTTGAATGTTCTAGATTTTCGTAATCTGACGCTCTGAGTAATTTGAATGGCTGACTATGTGAAAGATTTTTGGGTTCACTTCCCATTTCATGTATTACTTCCTTGTGTGAGGATTCGGAACAGTAACAAGCGAAACAGTCAGTTATCTTTACAGACAGGGTTTCAGCCACAAGAATTCCAAGTCTAATCCTTGCATCTTTTTCATCTCTAATTTTTTTGTGGGCGAGTGTGGTCTTCTTAAGGTAATGGTTCCTACCTAAGCCAGGTCAACCCGCAGAACACCAAAAGTTTGTGTATATAAATATAAATAGAGCTCCAAAGGCCTTAGTTTTTTAAAAGTAAGCAGCATAAAAACCACAAAACAAAACAACATCTCACTGTGCAGCTGCTCAATTCAGGCATTCGGCTTCTTCATATTTTTCTGCATTCAATGTCACAGGAGTAGAATATATGTGGCATGTTCTTACTTGGAGTATACGATGAACAAGAAACCAAATGTCATGTTACTCTATCAGTTGAAAGAAGAGACAATTTTCCAACAATCAGTAGATAGAACCTCAAACCGGTCTGTGGAAAAGCAACAATCACTCTCTATATTAGCCTCAGGCCTTGGAGCAGCTCCTGGAACTAAGAAGCTAGAAATCATTGAAGCCTATTGTTAGGATTCTCTCAAATGACCTTCAAAACAATCATTTTATAGATAATCAAACTGATACAATCACACACAATGCCTAATTTCCACCCTTGTATCGGAAAGTGGAACTAGGCCCCAAATTACTACTACAAACTACTCCTAAGATAATAATATTTTGTCACACCAATTCCCTCCTATTACAAATGATAAAACACATATTTATAGTTCTAAAGTGACCCTTGAAGGCTTGGAGACATTGCTTTTGAATTGGTAAAGGATAAGGGTAAAAAACTCCTCAAAAGATACTCGCATCCGCTGGGTGAAAATTGCCTTCCTTCACTAGCTGGCATGCTCCCTTGTTGCTGCTGCCACTGAAGACTTCAAGCACGTCCATCACACTTCCTTGGCTTCCCCTTCAGCTCTCGAAAGTAGCTGCTGACTAGCTCTCTCACTAGCTGCCTGACTAGCTAGTGAACTAAGCTAACTTCCTTCATTGCTTGTGTTAAGGGTATGACATCCTTGACAAAACAGGCGCAAGAAGATGGTACAGCATCCCGTGGAGTCAAAGGCTGAAGCATGTTCTATAGACTGACAAAACAAGAGAAAGAAGATGCTAAGGCATACCATGAAGACTCAAAGCTATAGCAGAATAGCCGATCAACATGGAGTTGCACAGAGAGCGTCCTGATGATAGGTGTCGCAACAAGTCAGAGAGTCTCCCAGTTGATCAGAAGCCTTCATCAAGCGTTCGAAAGAGATTATATGAAGAAACTGACAAAGTTGCCATAGAAGAAGTATGAAGATAAACTTGGGATAGCTTCAGATTTGAATAGTCTTTGGTTTTTGTCAATAATGTCAAGGGGGAGATTGTTAAGGTAATGACATTTAATTGACAAAACCCTCCAGAGTGAACAGGCTGATGTGCACAAGGGGTTGCTACAGCAGCCTGTGTAGCAGAAGAGCTGGAGCATCCTGAGAGCAGAATTATCGCGTGATCTACAGTTGCCCAAAATTGAAGAATGGAGCAAGGGAAGTATCCTAATGCAAATTAGAATATTCCATGGATTAAGATCGTCTTCAACAAACCAGCTTGAAGATAATGGTGCTTTTGGAAGGTAAGTGTCATTGTCAACTATCCGACAAAGTAGGAGGGCAAACCAACTTGAAGATAATGATGTTTTTAGAAGTGCAGAGCTCAGCATATATAAGTAAGCCTCGGCAGAGTGCAGAGGCATCCAATCCAGAATCCATCCGAGTGTTGAACGGAGAATTGAGCAGAGCGGAGAGATTGGATCCATCACTCATTGAGCAGAGCGCGCGCGCAGAGCAGGACTGATCGAGACTTGCAGTGTCTGATCAGTGCTTGATCGGAGAAGATCGGTTGGAGCAGGAGACTCGCTGATTGATCAAGGAGAGTCGAGGGAGCGTCATGAGTGTCTGAGGAACTCGGACGACAGTAGAAGACTCGCTCCCATCAGTGACAGGTGGTCACAGAGCAAAGGGGAGTATTCGGGAGTGTGCAGCGCTCGGGGAATAGTTCAATCGGCTCAGTGAAAGGCTTGAAGCGACGCAGACAAAATCGACACAAGTGAACCGTGGTGGTTATTGTGGTAGTAAAAATGCTAGTCCAATCACGGTGTTCAAGTAATATTTATAATTCGAGTGACCACGAGTCGAACCCAAGAGAAAAGCCTAGATTAGTCTAAAGCTAGATAGTAATGCCTAATGCAAGTCTACTAAATAAAAAGGGAATTTTTCCTCTAAGTGAGGTATCTCTAGTGAATACTAAAGACAAGTTCAAATTTATGAAGAAGTAAAGTAAGAGAGAAAGGGTAGTCGGAATCCTATTTCACCCCTAGGTCATGCGATTAGCAATACAAAACTTGTCTAAATCATGAGTAAATTCGAGTTATGGTTCTAGGCTAAGGTATCACACATTCTAAATTCAACTCTCGCTCCTTCTCTAGAATGAGAATAATACCTAAATAGTACGGTTTTCAAACTCTCGCTCTATTGAACCGTGTAGAACAAAAGTCTCCTAATCTCAACCTCTCGGTCTATTGATAGTTAACTAAAGTCGCTCAATACTTAGCCTAGTGGAATGCGTATGTCACTCTCGCACACAAACGCAACCTAAAATTAACATGTCTCAATCTTCTAAACAACCTAGGTTCAACTCTCATTCCATCCCTAGGTGTTATACCAATTCGTACTCATTCATGCGTTTCGTCAAACACTTTATTCGGCCCCACACTTAATACTTGACAATATGCCTAAGTGAGATATAATGGAGCATGAAGTGTGAGCTAAATAGGAATGCTAAAGTTACCTAAAAGCAAACAAGAATAAGTATGAGGATTTTATATAAAAACTATTTTTATTTCACTTTTGTGCTCGGTAAACTTAACTTTATTTTTTCATGCACGGAAAGAGCTCAAAAATAAATCGAACTAAGCTAGTCAAAAACACTTAATCATGTGAATAAAATCATCACAAAGAATGTCAATCAACTTAAAGATACGATTCATGAATTAAAACCACAACTCATTCCAAAAAAAAAAAAATTTAAATGATACTACTTAAGTGCTTAGCAAACATTACTTCGTGTGATCAATATTTAAAGCTAGGATGAAAGCAATCATGCGAGTATAATGTGCACAACAATAAATATGAAGCATAAAATCATATTGTTAAACAAATAAAAACGCAAGCACAAACACGCCACACTTAAAAGTTTACTTAGTCCCTAAGCAATAGAAAGTAAAGGAAGTAAAAAAGAATTTCGAAGGAACTTCTCTCGTGTGGAGGTAGCCAAATGTGCTGCCGCTCACATCCGTGAATGATGCTTTAATCGGTTGCGTTAAATCTGAAACTCAAGAAAAATATTAGCGAAACACCTGAATTCGCAAATTGAAACAGCTAGCTATTACATATAAATCAATGCGGAACATATAGCTAGACGAAAGATTGGAAAACAAATGTGCAACGATTCAAACGATGAGTTTACTTAGATATGCTCGTGTAAATCAAAAATTCGCAACCTAAACATCATCCAATTACCCCACACTTAAAACTGCTACATATAGCTAATCAAACCAAAGGGGTAATTAGAGGGCACAAAAAAAACCACTAATCAAACATTTGGCACACAACGCAACACAAAGTTCCAAAACAATTCTATACTACCAACAAATAGAAGCAAAAGCACAAATACTCACCAGTCTAATTTAACGTCTTGGCTAAGACGTAGTTGATTCCCTTCTTCATAAGAAGCACACTTGAGAAGTCCTTTGTGAGGATCCCTTCTCAAGTGGCATGCATCGATAGCGTGGGAATTCAACCGGTCTCTCATCTTCCTCTTGCGGAAGAGCGGCGTTTCCTTCCCTCCTCGAGTTTGGTTAATCCATAATTTTTGTTGGTGATTGATCAATGCAAATTTGAGGTGAAGGAGTATCAAAATCTGGCAATTTCTGATCCGGGTTTGGCGTTAATGTGGAGGCTTGTTCTTGTGCCTTTTTCGTGCGTGCTTTGGTTTGCATTAAAACACCTACCAAGCAATCGAAGAAAGCGTCAATAAGTGCGAACTTAAAACAAAGTAAGCAAGAATAGCACGCAAACACGCAATCAACAAAAATAAAATAAATAAATGTAGTAGACTAACTAAAACAATACTAACTAGCAAACTAGTCTAATGGCTAATCCCTGGCAACGACGCCATTTTGAACCGTGGTGGTTATTGTGGTAGTAAAAATGCTAGTCCAATCACAGTGTTCAAACAATATTTATAATCTGAGTGACCTCGAGTCGAACCCAAGAGAAAAGCCTAGATTAGTCTAAAGCTAGCTAGTAATGCCTAATGCAAGTCTACTAAATAAAAAGGGGGATTTTTCCTCTAAATGAGGCATCTCTAGTGAATACTAAAGACAAGTTCAAATTTATGAAGAAGTAAAGTAAGAGAGAAAGCGTAGTCGGAATCCTATTTCACCCCTAGAACATGAGATTAGGAATACAAAACTTGTCTAAATCATGAGTAAATTCGAGTGATGGTTCTAGGTTAAGGTATCACACATTCTAAATTCAACTCTAGTTCCTTCTCTAGAATGAGAATAATACCTAAATAGTACGATTCTCAAACCTCGATCTATTGAACCGCGTATAACAAAAGTCTCCTAATCTCAATCTCTCGGTCTATTGATAGTTAACTAAAGTCGCTCAATACTTAGCCTAGTGGAATGCGTATGTCACTCTCGCACACAAACGCAACCTAAAATTAACATGCTCAATCTTCTAAACAACCTAGGTTCAACTCTCATTCCATCCCTAGGTGTTCTATCAATTCTTACTCATTCATGCGTTTCGTCAAACACTTGGTGTGCACAAAATTGATATGAAGAGAAAGCATGCGAATTTCAACCAAACTTCTTTCATATAGATAAAAAGACAATTCTTGCATTACAATCAAACTTAAGGGATCCATAAGAACTCCAACTATTAAAATACTACTCACTCATGTGTCACTCATGGTGAGTTTGAAATAAGACATAATGAAATAATTCAACAAGGAAAAGTAAAGAAAGTAAAGTAGTAGGGAAGTAGAGAATGAGTAAAGGGTTGATGTAGAATCTTCAATTGATGATGTCTTCTCCGAATTCTTGATAATTCTTCATGTTCTCTAATTAGGGTTTCGTCTCTTGAGAGGAACCCTAGGCGCTGGAGGCACCCCGAGGCTCTCTTTGATTTTTCTCCTCTTCTTTTATTTATACTGTTTCTGGAAATTACCAAATTACCCGCACTGCTCGAATCAACTTTGCAGTGCTAGATTCTTGCCTTTTTGACCCTTTAAACATTCGAAATACGTCTTGATGTAAACTACAAAGTTGTAGCACTTTGAATTATCTTTCCAACAAGCTATAGCATGCCCCAATCGGATAAGACTCATACGCTCGGTAAGCCTTCAAAGGTGAATATGTCACTCTGCAGGTGATCGAATCACTATCTCAGTGCTGTTTTGAGCTGGGCGAATCACTTTTTCTTGGCCGACTCACTTTTTGATTCGGTCAACTCTTATTTGATTCGGTCAAACCTTGGTCCATGAGATGAAATTCTTCTTCTTGGCCGAATCACTCTGCAGCATTAGAAACTTGCTGGTTTGACCCTTTAAACCTTGGAATCACGTTTTGACGTAAACTACAAAGTTGTATATTTTGAATTAGCTTTCCAAACAGCTATGGAACGCCTCAAACGGATAAGAATCGCGCGCTCAGAAAGCCTTCGATGATGAACAGCTCAGTCTGCCCAGATTTGATCTACAAGCGAATTCTCCCCGAATCAAGTGATTCGCGCAGCCCCATAATTTGATTCGGCCAAATCATAATGTCAGTGCTATAATCATTTTGGGCGAATCACTTTTCTTTGGCCGAATCAAAAGTGATTCGGCCTAGCATGAATTCCTCTTTAGGCGAATCAACTTTGCAGTGCTAGAATCTCGCCTGTTTTGACCCTTTAAACTTTCGAATTACGTCTTGATGTAAACTATGAAGTTGTAGCCTTTTGAGTTAGCTTTACAACAAGATATGGAACGCCTGAAGAGGATAATAATATCAGCGAGCCTTCGAAGATGAATAGGTCAATCAGCCTGGACTAATCAAACTAGCTTGGGTGAATCAAATCTGCCTTTTGCTTGATTTTGCTCTCTTTTGCTCTCGATCGACTAGAATTCACGCGAAACTTCTTCGAACCACTTCATATCATATAGTACGCATTTTCAACTTGAAATGGACAAAGAAAATATCAAATGACTTTATAAAATAACGGAACAAACAAGAAGTAAAGTGAAAATATGGACAAATATAAGGTTATTTGTCCGCTCATCAACAAGCTATACGACACAAGACTGTGCTATAACAACCTACAGTAATTAATGTCTTAATTCGAAGAGGCTAGGTCTATGAGCAGATTAGCTATTGTATTAAGTCTAGTAAGTAGTAGGTAGTGCAGGCTGGTCTAAGGCATTTAGATCGGTCTCTGATTCATTGTAGCTTGGTTAGAAGTAGAGATTATTCGAGCGTAGGCTGAACAGAATCATTGTACTAGAAACTGAGGCTAGTGAATCGTTGAGGGCTCCTGAGAAGTCCTCCCGAGAGTAGACAGTTGGCCGAACTGGGTGACCAAATTCGTGTGTGCTCTCTTTCATTCGTTGTACAAGCCTATTTCCGCGCAGTGGTACAAGAGGTTGTTATATCAATCTGTTAGTATGCTGTCAGCAAACAAAGGCGCTGCAATTTCAGCTAGAACTGTTGATTTAGATTGGTTCAGCTCCATGAGCTTCTTCTATAGCTGCTCCAGCTTGCCCAAGCTCTCCCGAACAGCGCACAAGCTTCTAACTCCATTACTTGCGAAGGTCTTTGCTAGAACACTTATGCATTGTCTTTCGCTGCCTCACCACTGACCTTGCTGACCTGATTCACTTTTGCCGAGGTCCTCACATTACTCCCCTCCCGAAGTTTGACCTTGTCCTCAAGGTCATTGTCAGCAACAAAGATCTCACTTACTCCTTTTTGCTCGGTTATCGGTAAAACTTCTTCTACCTCCATACATCTAAGTGAAACTTCATAAGGTGCAAAATTATAATATTTTTTATCATACCTCAGCGCTGAATCATCTTCAGGATCTTCGTCACTCTCTGGCACCACTATCACTTGAAGCGTTGGTGCTTGCACCGATGTCCAGGTCGCATCTGAAGCATATTCCTTTTGCACGTTTGTCCTTAATCTTTGTCTCAGTCATGCGCTTGAAAACTGATTTTTGCCCAGGTTGGTTCCCTCCTTAGCACTCTAAGCATTTCACTATGTTCTTCCACTTGGCGTCTTGGGTAGGTTTGACTTGATCCGATATTACACGTTGCCCCAAAGTCCCACTTTAATTTGCTTTCTCAGCAGCCTTCCCTATCTTCAACCAACTCTGCCAGCATCATCCAAACTCCTTAGATGAAGTGTCTTAACCATTACCCGCAAAGATGGCTTCAATCCCCTCATGAAATGGCCCATTAGAGCATCATCCGACACTCCAAAGAGACCACCAAAAAGTGCCTCGAACCTGTCCCTTTAAGCACCAACAGTTGTATCTTGTGTAAGTGCAAAAGACTGCTCATGAATCTCACCCGGTTGTTGTCCTTTAAAGAGCTCCAGCAAGCATGCTTTGAATTCAACCCAAGTGTTCGCCAACTACCTCTCTTCTAGCCATCTAAACCATGCCAGCGCCTGGCCCTCCAAACAAAGCGTTACAGCGCTCAGTTTCTCCACATAAGACAGGCCATAAATAAGGAAATAACGCTTAGCCCGGTAAACCCATTCATCAGCCCCTGACCACCCTTCTTCATACCCTGCTCTGCATGAACACATCATTTGAGGACTCTCCCCGCAGATATTAACTCCCATATGACAGCCCAGAATTCTCTCCACAATTCTGTCCACGTCAAACACCCTGCGCTTCAAACCTAGAAAGTTTTTGCATGTGCTGGTCTGGTACTTGGTTGATTCTCCCCACACTTTGGGTGTGAAAAAAATCCAATCTTAGCACCATGCTTCTTTTGGGTAAGAATTGCCCAAACATTCCTGCAAACAAAACTGGATAGATTTCTCCTACAAAAAATTCTTACAGATTTTTGTTTGTTTTGCGCCTCGAGTTTGTTCTTCACTTCTCCCTGCCACCAGCGACTAGGGCTGCCTTGGTCCTTCAACCAAAAGCTCCTTCCCATGACCCTCAGTGGTAGAATTATTGGCTACGCCAACAGCAAATTCAACCATGGCAGAACCATTGTTGATTGTCTCTACTTGCGAGTTCTTCTCCGATAACTTCATAATTAAAGCCTTAAATTCTGCAAAACCATCATCAACATTATTTTCCAACGTTGTAAGGAATTAGTGATGCTAAACCTCTCCTCCATTTGGAATTTGATGGCTTCAATCTGCCCGCAAAGTTAGAACATTGCCTTCAAAGTGCAACACCCTTTCTTCGATTTCTGACTTCTTCGTCATTTTTCCCCTGGATCGAACTGCTCTGGATACCAACTTGTTGGAATCCTCTCAAGTGATCTTCAAGATACTCCTTTTATCAAACTGATACAATCACACACAATGCCTAATTTCCACAATTATATCGGAAAGTGAAACTAGGCCTCAAATTACTACTACAAACTACTCCTAAGATAACAAAACTGTCACAGGAATTCCCTCATATTACAAATGATAAAACACACATATTTATAGTTCTAAAATGACCCTTGGAGACGTTGCTTTTGAATTGGTAAAGGATAAGGGCAACCAACTTCTCAAAAGAGAATCACATCTTTTGGGAGAAAACTGCCTTTCTTCATTAGCTAGCCTGCTCCCTTGCTGTTGCTGCCACTGAAGACCTCAAGCACGTCCAACACACTCCCTTGGCTTCCCTTTGAGCTCCCCCAAAGTAGCTAGGTCAGCTCCCCAACTCATTTACCCCTCATCTGCTGAACTAACTCCCTCACTAGGTGCCTGACTAGCTAGTGAACTGAGCTGACTTCCTCCATTGCTTGAACTGTTGATCTAGGTCGGTTCAACTCCATGAGCTTCTTCTTTATCTGCTCCAGCTGGCCCAAGCCCTCCTAAGCTCTCCCGAACAGCCGCGGAAGCTTCTAACTCCATTATTTGCGAAGGTTTTTACTGGAACACTTTTACATTTGCTGACCTGATTCACTTCTGCCGAGGTCCTAACCTAAGGTCGTGTAACATCAGCAACTTCTACAAAACAAATAAAACCAAGCATAAATGTGGTTTATGAAGTGAAACTAATAGTCAACAAAAGAAATAACCTTTACAAGTCTTTACTCATTTAAGAGGCCTTGACATGGTAACAGTTCTAAAGCACGAAAACAACAACAACTTAATCTCATCCGAAAAGCTTATTCTGCAAGGTCATCTTACCTTCAATTGTGGATTGATAAACCCGGACGTGGATGTCACAACTGATTTCTTTGCCACCAGAGCAGCTGATTATCCCGCCACAAGATCAACCAGAAAGTCATACCCAACTGTACCCAGGTTTTTTCTGTACACTCTTTTCAAACATTAACTTCCTTAGTCCAGCAGCATCATCCCAATTTCCACCAGTTGCCAACATGTTTGATAAAAGAACATAAGATGCAGGATCATCAGGATGTAGTTCATGAAGTTTTCGTGTACACCTAGTAGCGAGTTCTACATTTCCATGAACAAGACAAGCACTTAAAAGAGCTTTGTAGACAGAGATTCCAGGTTCGATAGGCATGCTATCAATGAACGCCTCTGCTTCATGAAGATATCCAGCTCGACCAAATAGATCAACGACAACAGCGTAATGTTCTGTGGCTGGAGGTTCAAGAACATCATCATTTTTCATCAAATTGAAACACTCGAGCCCTTTCTCCAACAATCCAGCATGGCTGCAAGCAGATAAGACTGATAAGTAAGTACTTCTATCTGGCTGCACCCCAGTCTTCTTCATGGTTTTTAACAATTCAACAGCCTCCCTTCCATGCCCATGATGCGCACATCCATGTATTAATGAATTCCAAGTAATCAAATCACGCTCTTTCATCAAATCAAATATCCTCTTTGAGTCATTGATCTGTCCACATTTTGCATACATTGAGACAAGGCTATTCTGAATATTTACGTCAGAACCATTCCCAGTTTTGAGCGCTGATGCATGTATCTGTTTTCCCTCTTCAAGGGCAGACATACTTCCTACCACCTTCAGAATGCTCAAAATTGTAAAGAACTCCACAGAAAACCCTGCCTGCCTCATTTTACAGAAACATTTGAGAGCTTCCTTACCTCTTTCCAAGCGGGAGAAACCAGCAATCACTGCATTCCAAGCAATTTGGTCCCACCATAGAATATACGAGCATAACTTGTGATAGTCGCTCATAGAACAATCACATTCTGAATATGCCACTAAAAGTGTAACAGCCACATACAAATAAGATTCAAAACCTTCATGAATGATGCAGCAGTGAACTTGCTTGCAAAGGCTCATACGACTCGGATCAGAAAATGAGCTCAACAAAGTATTGTAAGTAACCTCATTTGGCCGAAGACCTAAACCACGCATCTCTCTGACGCAAAGCATAGCCTTCTCCGTCTGTTCATTCTGTACAAACGCAGTAACAATAGTGGTCCAAGTAATAACATTTCTGTCAGGCATTTCATCAAAAATCTGCATACACTGGTCAGCATCACCTAATTTTGAATACACATCCATCAACCCAGTCCCAACCACAACATTACTGCACAACCCAATCTTCAAACACAAACACTGTATCTGATTCCCAAGCTCAACATCCTCTAACTGCGAGCATGCCACAAGAACAGCAGAAATACTAAAAGCTGTCAGACCAACCCCACTCTTCCTCAAACCCAGAAACAGCCTAACCGCCGTGTCCGGAAACCCAGCTCTCAAATACCCAAAAATCAAACTGTTCCAAGTCACAACATTTTTCTGCGGCATTTCATCAAACAACTTCTGCGCATCCCAAACAACCCCACACTTCCCATACAAATCCATCAACGGACTGCACACATAAACATCCAGACCAACGCCCATCTTCACAGCCATCCCGTGAACCTGCTCGCCAAGCCCCAAACACAACGACTTCGCACAGCAAGACAGCGTCTTGTTAAGCACATACCCCGTCGGCTTCGTCCCGTTCCTCAACAACCCCACCAACATCCCCAAATCTCCAAAACTCGACCCAATCTTCTTCTCCGAATCCAATCCATCATCACACTCCACTCCGATATCCCTCACCCCACCTCGGAATCCACGAAACAACAAATTGAGAGAAAAACGCAGCTCACCACTGACAACAACGCGCTTCAGCTTCCCGCATCGACATCCATCTCCAAAGATCCGACGACGAAGATTGAGAGAGCGATGAGCTGACACGCTCAACCACATTGCATCATACTTCTCGTCTTCCGAATTTCGTGTTCTTTCACTTTAACTTCGTACCCTAAACAAGAACGTTGCCAAGAATTCAAAACTACAATTTGGTCCCATAAGTAATACATAAGGGATTTCTAAAAGAATAGTTTTACATAATGGTCAACGCGTCTATTTTCATTTTGGCCCTCAAAGTTTTGAAATGTGAAATACAGAATGATAGAGCTTCAAAGGTGTTACAGTTCCGACTTTTGAGCCTAAAAGCCCTCGCAAAGACGAAGGTCTTCGTAGGATTGACTAAGTAACTTGCGGAAGAAGGCCCACAAGACCAGCCCCATTTGAAGATGCCCAAAACGTCGTGCACAAGGGACAACAGCCGAGGAGCCAAAACGCATCTCTAAGGACCAGCAGCCAGCTGTGACACATGCTCCCCAAAACGCCGCGCACCAAGGACAGCAGCCGGAAGCCCAAAACGCAGCACCCAAGGAGCAACCGCCAACCAAAGCACGTGTGGAACACGGTTCTCACACGCTCCCCATATGGTGCAATGTACCTGGCTGGTCAAGGCAAGGTCAAGGAGTCCGGAGGAGAGGAACTTCGCCGGGAGAAGAGCTCGGAGTAAAGTCTGCCAAGCAGACCCTTCGGCTGGCCTAGGACTATAAAAGGAGAAGCCTCCCTCATTTGCTAACCTTCAAGAATATTCAAAGCCAAAAAGCATACATATCTCCTGATCCTTTAACATAGAATAGGTCACCATATTTGTCTAGTTTGTGTTACAAGGGCTAGCCATCTCTTATCATTGGAGCACCATTTTTGTAGTTTGGTTTCGAATGAGACTTACTGATTTTTGGATATATTGCATTGCATTATACTTACAAAACCATTCTCGCATCCATCCCACTCAAATCCTTCATTTCCCGCACTTGCACGCCCACTGTCCGCACATTGCCAACAGTTGTCCGCACATATTGCCAGCACATTGCCCGGCAATAGTGCCCGCACACTGTCCGCCCAGTGCCCAGCCATTCTTCCCGCCAACTATTCGAAGGAAATCAAACGCTTCCGCAAGCGATCTGCCATGAACGTGACCAAGGTTCATACCATTTGGCCATAGATCATTCGATCCCGGAGATGACAAAAAGAAGTCACACCAAAATAGAAGCAATAATGACCGCATCCGAGGAGAAGCATGGCGCCTTAATGGAAGAGTTCAGCTCCTTCTACGGAGAGGTCCGAGCTCAACACGAGGAGAACCAAGCTCGCCATAAGGAGACCCGAGCGCTTGGATATACCGTATCGAAAGGTACTTTGAGGTTAACCTATATCGCGATCCGGAAAAGCTCAAGGCTGTGGCCGTGTGCCTAGAACGCCGAGCACTTTTATGGTCTCGATGGCGCCAAGACCGTCAACCATTCCGCACTTGGCTGGATTTTCGAATAGCTTTACTTGAGAGCGATTCCAAGGCTAAAGTAGCGAGCATGTTCACAAGCAATTCCTTGCTCTAACCCAAGAGGCCACGGTAGGAGACTATCGTGATCGCTTTGAGGCGTTGTCAAGTGAACTACATGGTTTCACGGAAGAGGCTCTCATGGGTAACTTCATGAGAGGACTTAAGCCAAGCATCCGCGCGGTAGTGAGAGGCCTCCAGCCCACGAACCTTACCCAAACCATGACCCTCACACAACTTGTAGAGTCCCGTGACTTAGCCGAGAAAGCGAGCCATTATACGGGGAACCTTTCAAAGCCAAGGCCCATGAGCGACTCACACAAGGTGAAGGAGTCCGCACCACCACCAGCAACTAGTGCGCCTTTTCGCTACATCACCCCAGTCCCCAGTAGAGTTTGACGCTAAAGGCCTATGCTACAACTGCGACGAGAAGTTCCAACTCAGACCATAGGTATATCCCAAAAGCATTGCACATCATCATGATGGAAGACACACCAAGTGAGGATCGTGGATTGAATGAAGGCAAAGGAGAAGTGGAAGCTTCACTCCACACTTTAACCCTCGAAGGAGGTACTCAAGAAGAGCAAGGAGACCAATGAA
This sequence comes from Umbilicus rupestris, assembly GCA_963678935.1. Classification (NCBI taxonomy): domain Eukaryota; kingdom Viridiplantae; phylum Streptophyta; class Magnoliopsida; order Saxifragales; family Crassulaceae; genus Umbilicus; species Umbilicus rupestris. The sequence continues at coordinate 10,105,760 of OY787612.1, forward strand.
GAGGCAGCTTGGCAGACTATCACCCTCTCGGATGACTCGACCGAGGGCAAGGAGACCAACGAAGAGGCAGCTTGGCAGACCATCACCATCCCTGGGGTGCTGGATTGGGAGGCCGTTGATCGAAATAACCAAAGCAATGAACTCAAGGGGCAAAGAGAAGCCGCAAAAAGAGGTGCCTCAAGGTACACCATCATTGGGCAGAGGCTCATGTACGATGGTCGTTTCGTGTTGCTCAACACGTCGGCTATGATCCCCACACTCCTAAAAGAATTGCATGCCTCATATGTGGGAGGACATTCGGGTGTCCAAGCCACCTACAAATGCCTTACAAAGGAGTTTTATTGGGAGGGCATGCAGGTCGACGTAAGAAAGGCGGTGAAAGAGTGCGAGGTCTGCCAGCAAAACAAGATGGAACATAGGAGGTCGAGAGGACTCCTACAACCCTCGGGAGTTCCCAGCAAGTTTTGGAAGGAGGCGACCATGGATTTCATAGAGGGGCTGCCTTGGTCTGAAGGATTCGACTCAATTTATGTCATGGTGGACCGACTAAGCAAGTACGCCCACTTTGTGCCCTAAGTCACCCGCATACCGCCAAGACTGTAGCCGAGACATTCATCAAGGAGGTGGTTTGCCTACACGGAGTTCCGAAGATTATCACCTCGGATAGGCACCCAACTTTCCTCAGCAACTTTTGGATTAAGTGGTTCAAATTCATGGGGTCTCAACTACGGAGGAGCACCGCCTATCATCCCTAAACCGATGGGCAAACCGAGGTCGTCAACCGAAGCATAGGGACTTATCTACGGTGCTTCGCAGCTAACTCACCTTGCACATAGGCAAAGCTACTTCCGTGGGCCGAGTACTGGTATAATATATCATGGCATACGGCCATCAAGACTACTCCATACAAAGTGCTCTATGGGAGATCACCCAAAGCTCATCCCTTATGAAAGAGGAACTAGCATGGTACAATAAGTGGATGAGATGCTTGACACAAAAGAAGAGGCCATAGATAAGTTTATGGAGCAAATTCGTTCCTCTAACAAATACATGAAGTGACAAGCCGACGAGAAGAGACGAGAGGTAACATTCCAAGTCGGGGACTATATGTTGGTTAAGCTGTCATCCGGGAGACAAACCACGATCACAGGCAAGGGACCCAACAAACTCACCCCAAAATACTTTGGCCCTTATCTAGTGGAAAAGCGCATAGGGCAAGTTGCCTACCGCCTCAAAATGCCTGAGACCTCTAACATCCACCCGGCCTTCCATGCCTCACTATTGAAGCAAGCCAAGGGACCCGTGTCGCAGCGCCACATGAAGAAGTTGAAGTGATTTCCAGGGTACTAACATTCCTTTGCCCTAGAGGCCTTGCGAGGAGTACGACGGGTCGAGGGACAAGGTGAAGTACTCATCAAATGAAGCGCATGCTCGAAGAAGATGCCACATGGAACCCTTGAAGACTTTCCAAGAGCAATTCTCTAGCTTCAACCTCTCAGAAAAAGTCGCTCAATGGGAGGGTGAAATCAATACGCCTCCACACATGGCAAGAATCAAAGCAACTCGCAAGGCTAAGGTGTCACCGCAAGGGAGTTAAAGTCAAAAAGCTCGCCAAAGGACCTTACGATGTTAGCCCATCTGATTACCAAGCATCTGGGTATGGTAAGAAAGTACTCACACCGAAGCAAACTTGAGCTTGGGCCAAGCTGCATTGGAAACTCTTTCATTCCCAAAAAGAAGTTAAACTAGCGCAAGAGGCCTACGACAAGTTACGGGAAAAGACCAAGAAGCCTGGACAAAAGAACCGTAGGACAAGGTTGATCTTCAAGGGGGCGAAAATGTTATAGTTCCGGTTTTTGAGCCTACAAGCCCTCGCAAAGACGAAGGGCCTCGCGGGATTCAGGCTAAGTCACTTGTGGAAAAATGTCCACAAGACCAGTCCCCATCCGAAGATGACCAAAACGCCTTGCACAAAAGACAGCAGCCGAGGAGCCAAAACATCACCTAAGGACCAGCAGTCAGCCGAGACACATGCTCTCCAAAACGCCGCGCACCAAGGGCAGTAGCTGGGAGCTCAAAACGCAGCACCCAAGGAACAATCGCCAACCAAAGCACATGTGGAACACGGTTCCCACACGCCTCCACACGCTCCCCACACGTTGCAATGTACCTGACCGGTCAAGGCAAGATCAAAGCGTCTGGAGGAGAGAAACTTCGCCGGGAGAAGAGCCGAGAGTATAGGCTGCCAACCTGACTCGGCTGGCCTAAGACTATAAAAGGAGGAGCCTCTCTTATTTGCTCATATTTATATTAAGTTACATCTTAAGATATTGAAATATCTACACAGTTTGTTAAAATATTTTTTTTTGAATAAATTTTTAGAAATAATCCTTTGAGATTATTTAATGACCCCTCTTTTAATAGTTTATTGCGCTCAATTATTCTCAATATTTAGTCAACGTTATCATTAAAATCATATCTGTTGATTTTGCGCACGTGTATCCCCTGTCCATCTGACACGTCTAATAACTTTTCTCTTGCTTCCTCGAAGAGCATTCGTCCAAATACCTTCTTCCTCCCCAAGCACCCTCGAAGAGCATTCGTCCAAATACCTTCTTCCTCCCCAAGCACCCTCTCACCGAAGAATCGTTCGTTGCACACAAATTAGAAGAATTTTGTATTTTGTATTGATTATTGCTGGAAAACTCTACTGGTGCATATGCCCAAACATTTTACTCTTCAAATGACTTAATCCCAGCTGTGTACGGACAAAACCTAAATTCATCACCTCAAAAAGAACATGCCTTCCATTCAGCTAAAAATATTGAGAGTTTATCAAAACCCAAAAAAACCCCAGATGGGATTCCAAATCTAAGAGGTTGGGACATACTTGAAGCACAACATAAACACAGCGGCTTAACGTATGAACAGCAAAACAGAGCCTCCGAAACCAGAAAAATAAACAGACCAAACAGCAAAGCAGAGTTAAACTTAAGCACAGAAGGCATGTCCTGGAGCCATTTTATTGAAAAACGCTTCGAGGTCTGGAGGATAAAAGTATCCGCTCTTCTCACCCTTCCTCTTGAATGCCAACGACTTCTTTCTCACCGGCGGCGGCGGACATACCAGAGGTATTGCTGGAATCCGACATTCCTCCCGCTTCGGAGTCGAGCACCCATCTTCAACCACATCCTTCTCCGTTGAATCTTCGGCTTTCTGGTCGTCAAGACTGCATCGTTCAGTTCTTGTTTCGGCTTTCATGGCGTCGAATCGGAGTCTCGTGAGTTTGACTTCCAGCTTCAGCTTGCTCTGTTTCTTTGATCAACTGCAACTTGCAGAGTGTTAATTTTAAAGCTTCGGTCAACGAGAAGTTTGACTTTATCGAGCTCCAGAGGATTCAACGAGCTTCCCTGCTCTGTAGCTTCTTCTCGAAGCCATGAGCGAAGCGCACACCACAGCCTCGATTTCGTGGCGTGAAAATGCGAACACGTGTCTATCCACGTGTCGATTTCCAACAGTTCTTTTGTCGACGTGGATGTAAACTGGCGCCTGGTCAAAGAAGGCTTTGACTAAAGTCAAGCCCGGTCAAAGCTCATTATCAATGGGCGTTACGGCCCACTTGAAAACTAAGCCACGGGCCGCGCATCGCTACTCAAGACCGCAGATTTACAAACGTCAAACGCGGCCTTAAACCAGGGAAGAAGAACAAATGCAAGTAGAAGAAGCTACGCTACGAGTCGAGAGTGTTATCGTCGTTGTCGGATTGATTCGTTTCGCCTGAGCTCTCTGATTTCCGACAAAGCTCCGATCTCAATTCTGTTATAGTGAATTACCTCATCCGAACGCAGCTCGATTCGTGCTCTGGTGTTGTTGCGGTTCTATTCACGATGACTCTCTGGAGGCTCGGGCGCTCGATTGCTCAGTCGTCTCGCGCAAGAGTGAGTACACGTTTTAGTTTTTTTCAATTTTTTCTTCTTCTTATCTTGTGGTATTCATAGCAATGTGTTCTGAAGATATTTATTTTTTTTGTGAATTTTGATGGCTATGTGTGATTTTAATTGATAGGATGCGTTGAGGGGTGGAAGGATAGTGAGGTGGGGAGCTGATGGTGGTTGGAGATTGGTGCCAGTGGAAGATATTGGGTGCCTTGGTAGCACTGAAATGAGATTAGGGTTTTCTAGAGGATATTTAACTTCAATTGGAGCTGGTAAGATTGGAATTGTTTCCAAGGCGTATTTATCAGGGTGGAATTATGTTGCTGGGTGTCCGAGATTCTATCGTTTCTTCTCCAGTGAAGGCCCTAAGAAGAGGAGTGAGCAACATTTTCTTGAAATGTTTTATTTGTATGCATGTTTCTATTATTTAAGGGTTATCAGCTCAATTTTCTTGTTTGTTGCTGGTAGATTATGAGAACTATTATCCAAAGGACAAAAAGGAAATACCAAAAAATGAAGAGAAAACTGAATCAAAAGGTGAGGTTTTTATTTTATTCGCCGCACTTTGTATTATTTGTATTGAGGTACTAATGGTCCAGACCTTGTCTTATCGAGAGTTGATTACATACCATCTTGTTTGTAAAGTGTTGGTATTCATTTTCCATTATTATTTATTTTGGATGATTCATCATTTAGAATTCGTGAGCCTCACGATCAGGGTTATGATGAATCAAATTTTTTCCATAATGTTTGGTTTAATGCAACGATATATTGTTACCATGTTCCCGTCTCCCTTAGTTCAATTTGACATTGACTTTCTTGGATTCAGACTATTTATTTGGTGATAATTCTTACATTGTGGAACATTCTAATTCGTGTTGGTTTTGGTTATTAGAGGAATCACAAACAGATGACACCGGCAATACTCAAGATCAGTTCAACAAGGTGCTACAGAACATACTTACTTCGCTAGTACTTCTGGCGTTCTTTGTTTCTTCGTCATCATTTGGTGCTCGTGAACAACAGCAGGTGACTTTTTTATATTTGGTGCTGATATCTGTTCTTTTCTAATTTTTCAAATGTCGGGTAAGGTGTTGAAAAATTACTTTTGACACCCATGGATGATTTTTGATTTATCCGTTCGTTAGTACATTTCAGTAGTTTCTCTATGAGTATTGCTTATGCTCACTACGTCTGGTACTCTTTCATCTCTGCAGATCAGCTTTCAAGAGTTTAGAACTAAACTTCTAGAACCTGGATTAGTGGATCATATAGTGGTTGCCAATAAATCGGTGGCTAAACTGTATGTGAAGACATCTCCAAATGTCCAAACTGGTGATGATACTGTCCAAGGAACCACTCAGGATACCCTATCACAAGGGAATAAAGGGCAGTATAAATATTACATCAACATTGGAAGTGTTGAGTCCTTTGAAGAGAAATTAGAGGAAACTCAGGAAGCTTTGGGGATTGATCCGCATAATTACATTCCTGTCACTTATGTTAATGAGATTGTTTGGTATCAGGAACTTCTGAGGTTTGCACCCACAATCTTTCTCTTGGGAGCCCTCTACTTTATGGGTCGTAAAATGCAAGGTGGTATAAGTATTGGCGGAGGGGGTGGAAAGGGTGCACGGGGAATATTCAATATTGGGAAAGCTCATGTTACTAAGGTTGACAAGAATGCCAAGAATAAGGTTATATCCGCTCTGTCTTCCTCTTGCTGTCTTGTGTGAGCTATTTGTAATATCTTCTTCTTCATACTTTCGACTTTTATTATTTTTTGATAGATGCAGAAATTCTTAGAAGTTCACTTCTGGGATCGGCTTAATGCAGGTTTATTTTAAAGATGTAGCTGGCTGTGACGAAGCAAAGCAAGAAATCATGGAGTTTGTACACTTCCTTAAAAACCCCAAGAAATATGAGGAACTAGGTGCTAAAATCCCCAAAGGTGCACTTCTGGTAGGTCCCCCTGGTACAGGAAAAACCCTTCTGGCAAAAGCAACAGCGGGTGAATCCGGTGTGCCTTTCCTGTCGATATCTGGTTCAGATTTCATGGAAATGTTTGTTGGTGTTGGTCCATCTAGGGTGAGAAATTTATTTCAGGAGGCAAGACAGTGTGCCCCTAGTATAATTTTTATTGATGAGATTGATGCGATTGGTCGGGCAAGGGGGCGTGGAGGTTTCTCAGGTTCCAATGATGAACGAGAAAGCACACTGAATCAGTTGCTTGTAGAGATGGATGGGTTTGGAACCACATCAGGAGTTGTTGTGCTAGCTGGAACAAATAGACCCGATATCCTAGATAAAGCGCTGCTGAGGCCCGGACGTTTTGATCGCCAGATTAGCATTGATAAACCTGACATCAAAGGGCGTGAACAGATTTTCCAGATATACTTGAAGAAGCTCAAACTTGATCAAGAACCGTCATTTTACTCTCAAAGGCTTGCGGCCCTCACTCCTGGATTTACTGGAGCAGATATTGCCAATGTCTGCAATGAAGCCGCTTTGATTGCTGCAAGGACCGATGAAACACAGATTAAGATGTCCCATTTTGAGGCAGCTATTGATAGGGTCATTGGTGGGCTTGAAAAGAAGAACAAGGTATGTTCTATCAATGGCATTTCATTAGGAGATGTAACTTCATATATTTTCTCAAGAGTTTGGTCGACTTCACTTTATCGATGCTCGTCGTTTAAACTTTATATATTAACCAATAGGTCGATATGGTATGGTTTTATGCAGGTTATCAGCAAGTTGGAGAGGCGAACTGTAGCCTACCATGAGTCGGGCCATGCTGTTGCTGGCTGGTTTCTAGAGCATGCAGAGCCTTTGTTGAAAGTGACAATTGTTCCCCGTGGCACTGCTGCTTTGGGGTTCGCTCAGTATGTGCCAAATGAAAACCTCCTGATGACCAAGGAGCAGCTCTTTGATATGACCATCATGACCCTAGGAGGTCGAGCTGCTGAACAGGTAAGCTGCATTTCAATATTCTTCCTTCTTGTCATATTTTTGCAGAACTCACAAGTACTTGCACTTCTCTTCTCATAATTATAATACTTTTGACCAATTCAAGGAAGTGATATCCCTTCTTGCTGGAACTGTTAGGGTGTTTACTTAAGACTTTCTCCCCCGCAGGTTCTGTTGGGTAAAATATCCACGGGCGCCCAAAATGATTTGGAGAAGGTGACGAAGATGACATATGCCCAAGTAGCCGTCTACGGCTTCAGTGATAAAGTGGGTCTTCTCTCCTTCCCTCAAAGAGAAGACTCCTTCGAGATGATGAAACCTTACAGCAACAAGACCGGTGCGATAATTGATAGTGAAGTGAGAGAATGGGTCGGCAAGGCATATCAAAAGACTCTCCAACTCATCGAAGAACACAAGAATCATGTCGCCACAATTGCTGAAATGTTACTCGAAAAAGAAGTGCTGCATCAAGAAGACTTGATCCAAGTCCTTGGTGAGCGGCCGTTTAAATCCTCTGAAGCCTCCAACTATGACAAATTTAAATCCGGATTCCAAGAATCCGAATCAAGCCAGCCTTCGGAAAAGACTGGTTCCAACCTGGAACCACAAGTCATCCCTGCATGAGGAAGGTATGAATAAAAATGAGACAGCCCACTTGTACAAATTAGGGACAGGAACATTTTTTTCCGGGGCTTCTGCAATTGTCAGTCCTAGAGCAGAGCCTGTTGTTGTTCTTATTCATATCTACCAGTCTCATGTTACAACGTAGAAACTTCTACGACTCGCAAGCGTTTGAGGATCAGAACATTCTAGAAGCTCTCATCAGTGTGGCAGATGCTGACCACGACAATGCGGTTCAATTATACCGGTTCATCGAGCACGTGACCGGTTCGGTTCGATCTTGAGTACCTCTTGACCGAGTCAACGCGATCGATTTTCAATGACGCATTGACAAAAACCCAAGAGTGTCATATGTCCCTTTCACACTATTCAAACACAAAAAATCTTTGATCAGGACGCAAATTATATTGAAGTCGAGTGTCACATTCATATCAATAAACATGGAAAATCTAACAAATTTAAAATTACATCATTTTTGACGAAAATTGAAGCTTATTTAGTCTTCGGTTTGATTATTCCAATGACGGACTAACAAAGATTGATTAGTCAAGGAAGAAAATAGATAGGCGGACGAAGCGGTTCGATGGATTAGTTAATTGGTTTATCGAATTGAACCGTTTGTTAAATTCAAAGCGGTTCAATGACGGTGACATCCGTCGTGGCGATCTGCAGAGATTTGATTTTGATCATCAATCTCTCTAATCTCTGCAGCAAGACGACAATGGAGATCCCAACGGCCACCCCATCCCGAAAACCAACTCAAAATCTGCACTGCCCAACCCCCTTTTTCCACCATTGAAGAAAAAGATTCAAACTTGCTCCATCCCAACCCAGTTAGCTTCAACCAGCCATCTACTTTGACCTAACTTCATCCCCATGTCGATTTTCAGTTTCTGAGCGATCGACATTCCGAGCTACAATGAAGTGCTTCCACTTCTCCAGCGGCGACGAGGAGATGGGTGAAGGAGTCATGTCGAGAGCGGTGTCGAAGGTTTCATGGGCCAGGTCGCTGAGCGTGGCGTCCAGTAGTGCCGCGAGGTCAGAGGTTGAATCAGAGTCGAGGGAGCTGTCGGACTCGATGGCGTTTCATTTGTTCTTGTCGCGGCGTAGGGCTCATGATCTGAGAGTGTTTAGATTCTCGGATCTGAGATCGGCCACGAGGGGGTTCAGTAGGAGTCTGCTGATCGGTGAGGGTGGATTTGGGTGCGTTTATCGAGGTGCTGTTAGGGTTTCGGATGCTGGGGATGGGAAGGGTTTGAAGATGGATGTTGCTGTTAAGCAGCTGAATCGCAATGGTTTCCAGGCATGGATTTTTTTTTTTTTTTTTTTTTTTACTTCTCAGAATTTGCTTATCTGGATTGCTCACTGGTGGAGCTCTTTAGAATATTTTGATTTCTCGCTTCTTGGATTGCAATCAGGGTTAGGACATGTCACAGAGGTTTGATTCACTGTAATTGTGTGGCATGTTGGGTTTTAACAGGGGCATAAGGAGTGGATTAATGAAGTGAATCTTCTGGGCGTGATGAAGCATCCAAACTTGGTGAAACTAGTCGGGTATTGTGCAGAAGACGATGAGCGAGGAATTCAGAGGCTTCTGGTTTATGAGCTAATGCAGAACAAAAGCTTGGAGGATCATTTACTGACTCGGGGGCCATCGCCATTGTCGTGGATTGTAAGACTGAGAATCGTTCAAGACGCAGCTCGTGGATTGGCTTATCTGCACGAGGAGATGGAGTTTCAGGTGACTCGGATGGATGTTTTGTGTTCACTGATCAGGCTTGTGAATTTTATTGCTAACCATCCATGGCGTTGCTGCAGTTGATTTTCAGGGACTTCAAGACTTCAAACATTCTGCTGGATGAGCATTTTAATGCGAGGCTGTCAGACTTTGGGCTGGCGAGACAAGGACCGACTGAAGGAAACGGCCATGTCTCCACTTGTGTAAGTAAATAACACTTTTGTTTAGGATATGCCTCCAGCTGTTACATGAAAACCTGTAAGAGTGTCAGCATTTTTCTCTGAAGGTTGTCGGAACAATAGGCTACACGGCCCCCGAGTATGTCCAGACCGGGAGGCTTACTGCCAAGAGTGATGTATGGAGCTTTGGAGTAGTTCTGTACGAGCTTATAACGGGGAGGCGAGCTGTAGAGAGGAACCTCCCACGAGGCGAGCAAAAGCTATTAGAATGGGTGAAACCTTATATATCAGATTCCAAGAAATTCTACCTCATAATCGATCCACGTATGGAGCAACTCGAGCAGTACGCCAAATCAGCTCGAAAGTTGTCGTCGTTGGCTAACAAATGCCTGATGAAGAACCCAAAATCACGCCCTAAAATGAGTGAGGTGGTAGAGGCACTGGGGGATCTTATCGGTGAGGTAGAAGACACTTCTCCGCCTGCCAATAATCCAAGTGAAGATGTACAAGTAGAGCCCAAAAATTGGAGTAAAAATATGAAGAGGGTTTTTAATTTCAGAGAAATGGCAAGCCTGAGGAACAGATCCACACGAAAGCTCGATTGGAGAAACTGGAGCACTGCGATAGTGAAGACCTGATAATCTGTATGTCTTGCTACATATTGATGCTCTTCCAGGATTATTTCCGAATTCACCAGACCAGTTGTAAATGAGGCATTCATGTAGGCACAGCTTGGCTTCTTGTCCAAATGCAGGAGAACCTGAGAGAATTCTCTAGACTATCTAAGCAGCTTTCCTTTATCCGAAACAGATGAACTGCTCAGTTGCAGAACTGCTCCATGAGTTTCATCAGACTATAAGACTCGGAATCAGGCCTAGCCCCTCCAAGAATCATCCTTCTCAGAAGATTTGGCTGGTATATCTTAGCTTTGGCATAAGCTTTCATAAGAGTGTTATACACAAAGGTGTATCTGGTGAAGCTGCCTCTCTTCAAATCCTCGAACAGTTTCTCAGCATTGTCCACATCGCCTTTCTCTGCAAAAACATCAACCATTGCTAGGGTTGTCTCCAGCCAGGGAGTTGACATCTTGACACTCCTGCTTGTTCCAACACTAGTTTCGAGCTCTAGTGTCTTGAGAGCCTCGTCGATTAAATCAGCTTTAAGGCAACCCAGTGCAAGATTTCGGAAGGTTATTGAGTTTGGCTTCAACCCAGAGGCTTTCATTTCCTTGTACAGCCTTGAAGCTTTAGCAATCATACCATGCCTGCAGTAGACCGATATCATCGAATTGAACTGTTCAGTCAGCTTCAACCCTTTGCTGGTCTTCATCTCTGCCCAAATCTCCTCAGCTCGGCTTATATCACCAATTCGACCCATGGCTTCAATCATCAGCATGTAGCTCTTGGCTCTGACATTATGAAGCTTGCAGACAGCAGACCATGTTTGTTCCACTCGTGTAGCTCGCTCCAAGTATCCGTATAGAATTATCAGAACATCCAAGGTAGACCAGTTGTCTCCTGTCATCGACTCCTCAACAGCCTCAACATAATTCTCAGCCACAGTATAGAGCCTGGCCACAGCGTGGGCTGTGGCCAACATGCAGTAAGATATCTCATTAGGCGCAACTGTTGCACGCTTCATATCGCCCAGGACCTTCACCAGCCCATCAACATTACGCTCATTGGCTTCTATCTTCATCAAAATGTTGTAAGTGGATACATGAGGAGCCACCTTATCAGCCTTCATCTGCAGAAGAATCTTCTTCACATTTTTCCTTCGTCCGGGCGACGAATGAAGAATGATGAGGCGGTTGAACGCCAAATGCGAGATGGGATGGCCCAGCTCGCGCATCTTCTTCATGTACTCCAATGAAAGACTGATCAAACCCTTGTCCAAGCAAGCAATGACGAGATTGTTGAACAGAAGCTCATTCTGAAACTCAGATGGAATGCGCGAAAAGAGCTTCTCTCCTTGCCCCATTCCCTGAAGCTTTGTAGTGAACTCCAGTAAATATGAGTAGTCCAGCTCTCTGGGTCTGTAAGGCCTCTCCCTGATCACCCACTCCATAACCTATCAAAAATCATTCGCGCATCTTATACCTCGATTCAAGCTGTGTAATCTGAGATCAACCTCAGTCAAGCATTTCGTCGAACACATACCGAGCATTGAAAACCTAAAACGCCTTAACTATACAAAGTACAGAGAAAACACACCTCAAGCGCGCGTTTGTTCAACTTGAGCTTCCTCAATCGATTAATGGCGTGGAAGACGTCACCCCTGTGAACAGGAAACCCCTCGCCCATCCATTCCTGAAACACCGACCCAACAGAAACTCCTCTGGGCAGCTTCTCGATCCTCTTCGACAAGCATTTGGACTCTCCGTTGTCCCGCTCCGATCCCGAAATCGCCGACTGCGTACAGAGAAAGTATCGATCTTTTCTGCCCGAAACCGACGAGGACGCCATCGCTCGCAGAAATGCGTGAGAGAGAATTCCATCGACTGCCCTGCGCATCTCCTTTGAGAAATTATGACGCCAAAATTTGAATCATCTCAAATTTATACTTATCTAATTAAATTTATAAAATAATTCAAAATAATGTTTGGGCCTTTTCTGTAAACTGGTCTTAAATGAAAGGTAAAAAACCCAGGCCCAAAATAAGTAAAAGCCCATCTGTCCAGTTATCAAAACGTCGCCTTCTAAGGCCCCAAGCACTATCATCACATCATGTACGATGTCGTTTCCTTTTTGAGAAACGATGTTTGCCGTCTCCCCAATCCGCTTCATCTTCAGATCAACGGTTCAGATTAATTTAATCCGTGCCTTGCTGTACGAGCCATTTTAGAAACGGAATCCATCTCGATTTATAGAATTCAATATTATAATAATAAATGTTTTCTAAATAATTAAGGAGATTTTTGGAAATTATTTTTTTCTAATTAAAAACACACTAACCTCTCTTGTATTGATACGGTTATTTGTTGCTTAAATTGATTGAACCGAATCAATCGAACCAACCGACGCCTGCGCCTTACAGCTGAGCTCAACAAGTAACAAAATCTTATAGTTTTTACTAAAAATTAAATAAATAGAAATTGTATGTAACCGGAGTTAAACAACCTAACAATGGTTAAGATGATCTCAATAAGCCGCGCCACTGGAATGAGCAACGCGTGACTTCTCGTCGTCGTTTTCTTCTTCTACGTTTTCCTAGTCGTCGTCCGGATTGTATCCTCACCATTGAAAGCCTCCGATTTCTGGAATGGAAACTGCCGAGATCTGTTTCGGTCGCTGGTCGTGAAGCTTTTGCTGAATCGAGCTTGTCCGTGTGAGATTTTTTTGAGTTGCATTTTGGAGCTGTGTTGGAGATTCGGGAGTTAAGTTGGATCTGTTGATATTTGGCGTGGGGTTGAGTGGGGTAAGGTCTTTGATGGGATTGATGGGGGATGCGAAAGGATGGCTGGCGCAGGTGCTGATCGATACGGTAATTGAGATTGCGGCGATTTCGGATTTCAGGCCACCGGTGAAGAAGCAGTACTGCAATTTGGCGAGGAGGTTGATTCTTTTGACGCAAATGTTCGAGGAGATTAAGGAAAGTAAGGAGGCGGTGCCGGAGGAGAGTATGAACGCGTTGATGGCGTTGAGAGACGCGCTGCATTATGCTAAGGAGATTCTCAAATTTGGTAGCGAAGGGAGTAAAATTTATCTGGTAATTTATTTTCCTTTATCTTGTGACGTGTTGTGACTGAGTTTCTGGAAATAGTTTGTATGATTGCAATCTGATTTCAAGTTGACTGTAGAATTGAATCTTGGATTTTATCTGTAAATTGGCATTATGGGCATGCCAGCAGGGAGGGTATTGCTTCATGGATGATTGGGTTGTTGACTTTTTAGAGTCAATATGGTTAATATTGTAGAAGAATCCCAGTTCTCACAATGATTAATATTGATCTTCTGCTCTGGGCATGTAGTAAGGCTTTGGTGTTGTCTGCTAACAATGTTGTATGCAAATTCTGACCATTAACAAACTGAGATGATGGAACTACTGGTTGACTTGTAAAACCACCACTGCAGATCAAGTGTCTGGTTAGCCTGTTTGCTCCTAGAGGGCTACTTTGGGTACATATGATGTTGGTTGATTAATACTTGCGACTTTCTCCTTGAATACTGGTGACCGGGAGATAGCTTTTCTCCATATGAAATGTAGATAATGTTCCTTGAAATAGATCTCCAGTCTCCCAAACTGGGACTTCATTGGTTAATTATTCAAAGATATGGGTAAATTTTTTTGGGATGTACAAATGAAAGATCTGTTGCACTTTACATGTCTATATCTTCCGAAGTTCAATTGTGATTGATTGTTAATAGTGAAGACCAACGAAGTGATTTATAGTAATTTGATTTGTATTGAATGTTAAGACATAGAGCTGATTAACTCCTGTTTCACTTTTATACCATGATTTGAAGATTATTATCTCTTTGTTGATCCTTTTCTTCGCATTACTTTGTTAGTAAAGTAGAACCTAACGACCCCTTTCATCAGTCGAATCTTGTAATGATGTTATAGCATCAAGTTGTTTTGTGTTAAAACCTCGCGCCTCAATTAGGTGAAAGATATCAACTGATCTTGTTGGTCTGTCCTTCTGTTTCATTCGTGATCAAGGTTTAATGTTGATGGTGGATCTCACAGTTCCATGATTTTTCTGCTATAGGGTTCTGTTACTGTTTCTTCAACTTGTTAGCTCTTTGATGTTGTTCTAATATGCTTAACTGGATGCCTCTTATGACAAATCAAGGTGCACTTTGGCTGAGAGTTGGTTATCTATGCCTCAAATGTATCCATAGCATACATCACTTCATGAGAACAAATCTAACCATACACTTTCCAGGATCACAACCATTATTTTTATTTTTATTTGACATCAAAGAGGTTGAAGATGCATATTTTCTGTTTATTACTTTTAGGCTTGTTTGATAGTTCAAATAGGTTGATCAGACACTAGATAGGCTCATAGATTCTTTGATCGGCTGCATACAGAGTGCTCTATCAAGTGTAGCATGAAACCGAACAAGAAAAGAAAATGAATGCATCTTATGCTTGTAACAACATTTTGCTTCTGAATGCTCGATCTCATTTAACCAACCGAAAATGTAAGATCTATGTTCAGTTCTTCAACTGTGAATTTCTAGAACTTAATTCGCTCTTTACCTTTATAGGTTCTGGAGAGGGAGAAAATTATGACCGAGTTCTATGAAGTTTCATCTAAAGTGGAAAAGGCTTTAAGTGAAATTTCATATGAGAGGTTGGATATATCCGATGAGGTTAAAGAACAGGTAAATTTGAAACTGCATACGCATATTTCTAGTGTAAACTCAGTCGGGGAACAATCAATATTCTTTAGCTGGGTATATCTCTTACTGACTTCATGCACATGACAGTACTAGATTCACCTAACTGAATGTGTAAAAGAACATTCTTGACATCAAATAATCAAGAAAGCCTTTAATTTTTCCTCCTTGTAAATGAAAATTTATTAAATCAACAAACTGTTATGTGAAGAAACATATACATATTCCTATAGAAACTGGAACTTGCTTTAATTTTTCCTCCTTGTAAATGAAAATTTATTAAATCAACAAATTGTTATGTGAAGAAACATATACATATTACTATAGAAACTGGAACTTGTTCGAGCATTTATTTGGCAGATGTGTTAGAAATTAGAGAGGGTTCTACAAGTGCTTGAGGTCAATGGTTTGTACTTGGCCACTTTTATGAATGTTAAATCTAACTTGATTGGAACATCGTCTGCAGGTGGAGCTTGTTCTCTCTCAGTTTAAAAGAGCCAAAGGGAAGGTGGATACCCCCGATGTTGAGCTATATGATGATATTTTATCCATATACAACGAGACAATTGATGCTGCTACCGATGCAGCCGTGATAAGGAAAGTTGCTGAGAAGCTGCAACTTCTGGGGATTACCGATCTAACACAGGAGTCATTAGCTCTGCATGAAATGGTTCTTGCCAGTGGCGGAGACCCTGGGGAAAGCATTGAGAAGATGTCAAATTTATTGAAGAAGATTAAGGATTTTGTACAAACAGAAAACCCCAAAATGGATGTCCTCTCAAAAGAGAATGATAGTGGACCAGGAGCCATTAACGTGAATACTAAATCTCCTGAAGTACCTGATGATTTTCGCTGCCCTATTTCCCTAGAACTAATGAAGGATCCGGTTATAGTCTCTACAGGGCAGGTATAAGTTTATGATATTCATTCAAATCTCCGGCCTTCATTTTCTCCTGAATGCACTCAGGACACATAAAATGACTGCAAAAATATACCTGCATTAACTAATCTCCTTACTTGCTTTGGTGTTTCCTTGCAGACTTATGAGCGTAGCTGCATAGAGAAATGGTTGGAAGATGGACATAGCACATGCCCAAAGACACAGCAGCCCCTTGCAAATACAACCCTTACACCAAACTATGTCTTGCGCAGTCTCATAGCCCAGTGGTGCGAGGCTAATGGTATGCAGCCACCAAAAAGACCAGGCATCCCTCCACCAAGCAAGACATGTGGATCCAGCCTTGCTGAGAGAACAATAATCGAAAGTCTACTTGTGAAACTAACTTCTACAAACCCTGAAGATCAGCGGTGTGCAGCTGGGGAGATTCGTCTTCTTGCCAAGCGCAATGCAGATAATCGCATCGCCATTGCTGAAGCAGGGGCCATTCCTTTGCTAGTAGATCTCCTAGCGGTGCCTGATTCTAGAATTCAAGAGCATGCAGTCACGGCTCTTCTCAACTTGTCGATATGTGAAATCAACAAAGGATGTATTGTATCAGCTGGGGCAATACCCGGTGTTGTCCATGTGTTAAAGAAAGGGAGCATGGAAGCGCGAGAAAATGCAGCTGCGACCCTTTTCAGCCTTTCTGTTGTAGATGAAAACAAAATCATGATCGGTGCCTCTGGGGCAATTACTCCACTTGTTGTGTTGCTGAGTGAAGGCACACAAAGAGGAAAGAAAGACGCAGCAACAGCCCTCTTCAACTTATGCATATTCCAAGGAAACAAAGGCAAGGCAGTGAGGGCCGGACTGGTTCCCACACTCATGCAACTCTTAACAGAAGCCGGAATTGGCATGGTGGACGAAGCATTGGCCATACTGGCAATACTTGCTGGCCATTCAGATGGTAAAATAGCCATTGGAGCTGCAAATGCCGTCCCGGTGCTTGTCCAGATACTCGGCAGTGGCTCGCCAAGAAACAAAGAGAATGCTGCAGCAATACTGGTGCATCTAAGCTCGGGAGACCCTCAACATGTAGTAGTGGAGGGTCTGAAATTGGGAGTAATGGGTCCACTTTTAGAGTTGGCAGAAAATGGTACGGATAGAGGAAAAAGAAAGGCTAAGCAGCTGCTGGAACGTATCAACAGATATGCAGAACAGCAGCAAGCCTCGGAAGATGAACAACCATAATGGGCTTCTTTTGTCGAAAGCTTGTGATAATTTTTTATTCATTTATTTTGTGGAAAGAAAACATACACTATCATAAAACTTATAACATCCCATCATCATCATCATTTTTATATGATGATAATATTTGTATCGATGATAATCCAATTGAAATTGTAGAAGTTTTTCATCTGTTAAATTATATAGCAGTTAAAGTGGGGACATGTCAGAGGAAATGCTCTGAAGCGAGGATGTGCGGCCAGAGAAGCTTTAGCATGAGTTGAGAGAGGTGGTTAGTGTTGGAGTATGTCCACTCCATATTTTTGATGAGATAAACACCCAACTAATAATGCTACTTGAGTGTGCAGGGACCGATCCCTGGAACGGACATTGTAACACGAAAGCAGGAGCTGATAGAATCTTTGAAATTACGATCTCTATCTATATTCACGGAGCAAATTAAGGATCAAGATTGAGAAGATCTGGTGAAAGATTGTCAAGATTATAATAGGATAATTCTTGATAATCTTAGAGATTCAATTCTGAATTTGGAAGGTGGATCTGGGATTTGTTGCCCAACAAATCAGGAATTTGTTGCCCAACAAATCAGGAATTTGTTGCCCAACAAATCAGGGATTTGTGGTTGAGCGAATCAGGGATTTACTGATGAGCGTATCTAAGGGTTTTTCCAAGGAGATCAAGATAAAAGAGAAGGCAGAGCTTTCGATCAAAGTAGCGAATTGGAAAAGTCATTGACACCCATCAGCGTAACAGCTAAGGCTCGGAAGACTACACCGCCAAGAAGTTGAGAAAGGAGAAGTTCGCTACTCCGGAGGGAACTGAAGACGGTGCTGTAGTCTGTGTCAAAAGGGAGTACTACTTGTGGTGCGGCTAATTTGTAGAGGATACCCTAGCAGACAGTGAACTGGAATGTCTGGGTGCTAGAGGTATAATTTCAAATGCAACTGATAAACACACCTAAATAAAAGAGTATTTCCAAATCCTTCTAGCTTGCTAGAAGGTAGTGGTTTTTCTCTCAGCTACTAATTAAGGTACCGGAGTTTTCACTATAAATTACTGTACAAGTCAATTTACTTTCTACATTATTTACTTCCGCTGCTTTATTACCTAGCAAGGAACAAAACCCTTTGTTTCATGCTAAGGCACACTAACCACGATCCAACAATTGGTATCAGAGCTCCGTCTCCAAATTTTTGAACTAGCATTGCAGGAAGAATGACGACTCAGACTGACTCCTTCTGGAAACCACCCACACTGAAACCGGGAGAGTATGACTAGTGGACGGAACAGTTCGAAGCTCACACATGTTCCTTGGATGGACAACTTTGGAGAATTATAGAGAAGAGACTGTTACCTATCATGCACACAACAGATTCAACCAAGGTTAAGGACAGAGAAGAATATAATGATGCTGACTAAAAGATCCTTAAAAAGAACAACGGAGCCAAGAAGGTGCTGCACATGGTTTTGGGACCAGGAGACCTGAAGAAAATGCTTCGGTACAAACAGCAAGAAATATGGGACGCACTCAAATGATTATATTCAGGAAATGAGGATGTCAAAAGGAATCGCATCCTCGCGCCCATGAGGGACTACGACAACGCCTTCCAAGGTAAAAATGAATCCCTTGCTGATTTTCATTCAGGATTTCAGGGGTACATTGGACAAATGGAGTTCCTAGGAGAGGAGATCCCAGAGTGGAAGATCACTCACCACTTCCTTCAAGCCTTAATTTCAAAATGGGACGCAGTAACACTAGCTCTCCAAGCTCAGGAAGATATCAAAGAAATTACACTTTTGAAGAACTTGTCGCCCGACTCCAAAGCACTGATGGGATACATCAACGAAAGATTGCAAGGCTTGAACCCGAGAAAACCCAATCCATCGCACTCAAAGTAGAGAAAGCCTTCGAGCTCGCTCAGACAGATGACAAAGAAGAACATGAGGATGAGACAGTAGCCCTACTAACCAGAGCTCTCAAAATGGCAGGGAACGCAAACATTCGTTCCTTCAAGGGTAAGCGATCGAACAGAGACCTCATATGCTACCACTGTCAGAAGAAAGAACACTGGGTCAAGGACTGTTTTAGCGAGAAGGCAGGAGAACCACCTGTTCAGAAAGATAAGAAGGCAATGATGGCTGCTTGGGGAGAATCAGAGGAGGAAAGTGAAGACGAAGAACACTCTAAAGATTTATGCATAATGGCAACAGACGAAAATCCAACTGATGAGGTAACTAACCCTGATCCTCTTTCTATTTGATTGGCAAAATTAACTCTCAATTGATGGCAATTGTCAAAAACATAACACAAAAGTATGTCGATCTTAGCGAAACCATAGAGGAACAAGAGGAGCTCATATCAAGTATATCAGAAAATAGTGAGTTATGGCACCAAAGCCACGAAGCTGGAAGAAGAAAGACAGTCATACAATCACAAAGGAGATAAGCTGAAAGGAAAGATTCAATCCCTGGAAAAGGAAGTTTAGCCTGAAATCAGAAAATGCTGAACTAAGGAAGAAGAATGAGATACTCCAAGCAAGTGATGAAGACAAGAAAAAGATATGGCTCAGGGAACACACCAGCACCAAGATCGAAGAAGTGAGAAAAGACTTCTCAGCACGCTTTGTATCAAGATCAGGATTAGGATACTCAGAAACAAATGATGACACGTCACCTAAAAGCCGCAAAAAGCCTGAAAGAGCAGATCAGACAAAAACCAAACCTGGAGGGAACAAAACATTACTCAGCCAAAGGGGAACATTCCCTCTAGCGACAGTACATGTCCCTAGGAATGGAGGAAAGGCATACCCCATGTGGCTCAAACAGACTAATAATAAGAAGATGTCCCATATAGACTTCTACTTCAGAATAGCAAACAAACCCATATGGGCAAGACAAAGTAAGTATGTGGATCTCAAATGTCACAGGATATGCTGGCACTACAGGCAAGCAGGACTTAACAGAAATGAGTGTTCCCACGAAGGACCTTAAAAGGAAAAATAAAGGCCAGACATGCCCCGCACTCAGGAAACTCAAAAACTAGCAACAACAAGAGAGGATTTTATCCATATCACTCCACCAATCAACCCAATCTTATTTGGGTTTCGTAAAAACTAACTTCTTCTTGTGCAGGTCGGAGGCAGAAACTATTCCAGGTATATCGACAGTGCCTGCTCAGGACACATGACAGGGAACAAAGAATGGTTCTCCTCTCTCCAACAACACTCTGGAGGATCCATCACCTTCGGGAACAAAAGCAAAGGGGAAGTCTTCGGGTTAGGTAAAGTAAATCTGACTAAACATATTCATGTAGACAACGTCAATTTGGTGGACAGGTTAAAATTTGACCTTCTTAGTGTGTCACAGCTATGTCAAAATGGTAGGAACGAAGTGATTTTCACATCTAACGACTGTTGTGTCAAGGATATAAGTACATGAAAAAACCTCCTGAAAGGAAAGTGCGAAAATAAAGTCTACAAAGTGGATCCCTCTTTTGTTCCTGAGGAGGAACTCTGTCTCTCAACAATGAATGTTGACACTCTCTGACATAAGTGTTTCGGGCATGCCAGCCTCCCTCTCATTGCCAAGCTTCACCATAAGGAACTGGTAAGCGGACTGCCTAGGGTAGAAAGCAGCAGGACTGGCATATGCATTGCATGTACACGAGGAAAACAAGTAAGATCATCCTTTAAAACAAAAAATGAGTTAAGTACTTCACAACTCTTGGAACTCATACATGTGGATCTATGTGGCCCTATAAGAGTACCAAGTCGAGGAGGAAACAGATACATTTTTGTGATTGTTGATGATTACTCAAGGTATACCTGGACAATATTCCTAATGACTAAAGGTGATGTCTTCTAAAATTTCACGACGTGGATGAAAGCTGTTGAAAAACAATTGGATTGTTCCCTATGCAGTATTCGTACTGATCATGGAACCGAATTCGAAAACTCACACTTTCTTTTGTTGTGCAGGGACAGAGGCATAAACCACAACTTCTCCGCACCCAGGACACCATAGCAGAACGGAGTTGTGGAAAGAAAAAATAGAACACTTGAGAACATGACAATGACCCTACTCCTGGCCAACAGTCTTCCCAGAAACTTTTGGGCTGAGGTGATGAATGCATCCTGCTACATCCTAAATCGGGCATATCTCAGACACATTCTACATAAAACTCCGTATAAGCTGCTGAAGGGAAGAAAACCAAACATATCCCACCCCAGAGTCATAGGATGCAGGTGCTATATACACAACAACGGGAAGGAAAGTCTGGGAAAGTTTGACTCTAGAAGCGAAGAGGGAACATTTGTCGGATACTCAGTCCACATCAAAGCATACAAGGTATACAACAAGAGACTAAGAAAGATAGAGGAGAGCATTCATGTGGTGTTCGATGAAGAGAATGTCCAGAAGAACAAGAACCCTTGGCTCCAAATCCACCAAACCACGGTTCCCCTGCACATGATTCAGGAGTAACACAGATAGAAGAACCAGAGGAACAAATACCTGACCTACCCCAGACGGAATAGATAGTAGGAGAAGAGGAAAGAGCAACAAGTATTAGACGTGGGGACAGGAACCATGCTCCACCCATGTGGATACAGGACTACGCCTGTTACACATCAAATTCAGGAGACAATGGGAATCAAGTTTGCGAAACTCAAGTCTCACCAATTAACAATCATGCCTTTTCTGCTTTTGTGTCTTTGATAGAATCCAGGAACGTAGAAGAAGCACTGAAAGACATTGAATGGGTGAGAGCCATGCAAGAAGAGCTACATCAGTTCGAAAGGAACAAAGTATGGAGGTTGGTTCTCAGGCCAGAGAACAGAACGATAGTCGGAACCAAGTGGGTATTCAAGAACAAACTGGATGATAAAGGACAAGTAATCAGGAACAAAGCAAGGCTAGTTGTCGAGGGGTACAATCAACAGGAGGGAATTGACTATGATGAAACGTTTGCCCCGGTTGCAAGGTTGGAAGCTATTCGCTTACTTATTGCCTTTTCAGTATACTGTGGGTTCAAACTGCAACAGATGAACGTAAAGACGGCATTTCTGAATAGAAGCATCAAGGAAGAAGTATATGTGTCCCAAACCAAAGGCTTTGCAGACTCTACACATCCGGACTATGTGTACATCCTGGACAAGGCGCTATATGGCTTGAAACAGGCCCCTCATGCATGGTACGAAATTGACGAAACTCATGGAAAGCGAATTTGAGATGAGCATGGTAGGGGAACTTAAATTCTTCCTAAGACTTCAAGTGTTGCAAGAGAAGGATGGGACTAGAATACATCAACAGAAGTACATCAGAGAGATAATTAAAAAGTTCAAAATGGAGAACTCCAAAGGACATGTCACTCCAATCTCCCCAAATGACTCTCTGGGCAAGGATGAGAATTCGCCAAAAGTAGACCAATCACTCTACCGAGGAATGATAGGTACATTGTTATATCTCACTGTAAGTAGACCTGATATTATGTATGTCGTATGCTTGTGTGCTAGATTTCAGGCTGATCCCCGGGAGACCCACATCAAAGCTGTCAAGCGAATCCTACGGTACCTGAAGAGAACAGAGAAATTATGCCTATAGTACCCAAGAAATGGAGACTTCCAATTAACGGGATACACAGATGCTGACTTCGCAGGGAACAAAGTGGATCGAAAGTCCACATCTGGCATGGCTCAGTTTCTAGGAACCTGCCTCATCTCGTGGGGATCTAAGAAGCAGAATTCGGTAGCACTCTCTATAGCAGAGGCAGAATACATCGCAGCCGCCGCTTGTTGTGCCCAACTTCTATGGCTCAAACAACAGCTAAGTGATTACGGTATCTCATTTGCTTCTGTTCCTATTTTGTGTGATAACACTAGTGCCATAAATATTTCCAAGATCTCGTGCAGCATTTTAGGATAAAACACATCGAGATCAAACATCACTTCCTCCATGACTGTGTAGAAAAAGGATTGGTTAGCTTGGATTTCTGTGGGACTAAGGACCAAATTGCCAACATATTCACCAAGGCACTCAACAGGGAACCCTTTGAAAAGCTGCGACTTGAGCTAGGTATGATTTCCTTGGACTAATATGTGACAACTCATGATCTTCCTACTGAATGGTTGAAACTTGCTGACATAAGTATAGGTAACTTGATATCATAGATTTAGGGATGTACGCTAATTTTTCGAAAATGTTTCGGGTCTAATTTGACTAGAATAAATTATGATCACTAACAAATTATCTTCAGAGTATTGTTACCTGTCATGATAGAGAGAGTTATTCCTTCGGCCCAAAAGATCCTTCCTGATGCTTTGCACCCACATTACAAGCCCAAATGATGGAAGGAATCTAAGACTACCTCAGCCATCTCATGAGTGGACGATCCTACGACCCCTTTGATACATCTCGGGATATTGTTCTTCATGAGGTAAACCTACACTCGGCTTAAAAATAATTTCCATCTGTTCTTGCTTTGTTTTTGTTTTATATGGTGCTCACCTCGTACCACTCGGGTAAACTCACCGCACCATATCAGTTTCTGAAAAATCATGGATAGTCCTCAAGGGGAGGTTGGAACAGAAGGAACCACATCAAGAAAATCCAGAAACACCAGAAAATCAAGAAAATCACGGAGGAAAATATTTTTCATATTCTTCGGGAGCAGGAAAGATCTGAGGGGTAGCTACTTTGGAAACAGAAATATATGGGGGGAAATATTTGTAACGAGAACTTTCTAAAAGATAAGAGCGGGATCCGTGCACTTGGGGTACTTAAGAGAGAGAAAGTCACATTGAGTACACTCAAACCCTAAATCTGCCAAACTCTACCGAAGACTCTACCTTCCCAACCATGGCGACACACTCATCTTCTTCAAACATCGATCACCCCACCTCCCTGGTTCCCTACCAAGCATCTGACTCTCCTATTGCCCAACAAGAACCCCCAATTGAACCAATTCATATCACATCGGAGGGAGAGAGGGAGGTATCTCAGCCCCTAATCACTAAGACAGCTGCTCCACCCAGACGATGCATTCGTTCGCAGCTAAAGGACTCTGCAGCCAAAAGCTCCCAACCCCCGAGGGAGACCACCCCTCGAGTGAATCGCTCTTGTGCGACTCTGCCACAGGAACAGTAACTCTTGCCCCGCAACATTGTCCGAGAGTTGGTGGTTGACAACGCCTTCTTCCTCAGCAATGACTTGAAAGACATGACCGCCCTACTCTATGCTCAGGGATGGGGGAACCTGTTTTCCAAACCGACCTAAGTAAGTCAGTCCATTATTCGTGAATTTTACTCATCCTTTACCTTGGAGAAAAGATCACATGCGCTTGTTGAATGGTTTGAGCTGAATGGGGAAACGTAGTATTTCTTCAGCATTGAGCTGAGCCTCATTTTGGGTGTTCCTCACACTGGATATGAGGGATATTCAAAGGGGCAGTGGCCTCCGGAGGTGAACCCTGTCGATTTAATGAAACTAGTAAGTGAAGACGAGAACCCCCCAGCCAGCAACGTTAAGACAAATCAAATGGGGGTAACTGGACGTCTCCTTCACACCCTTCTTGTCTGTAACATTACCCCAAGGGAACAGAAGCGCAATACTATCTTCATCCAAGACTGCCTTCTTCTGGCCAAGCTAAAAGGAAAAGAACCGATTAACCTACCAAAAATAGTGATGTAACACATGGAGCACACCAGTCAGAGCGATGCCCACGCACTCCCTTACCCCAGCATTGTCCAGAAGATTCTCAAATACCAAATGTTGTATGGAGACCACGCAGATGAGGTTCTCTGCACTCGCTCCTTGGATGAGAGCAATTTACAAAAAATGAAATTTATCAGATAAGAAGAAGAAGGCTAGGTTCGCGTGCAACCACCGGTGGAACAATGCCCCGAGCCAGAGGAGAGTGAGCTGATCGAAGCTGCGCATGGGAACGTAGGGACTGGTACCATCAACCGTCGTCTGCGCCAAATTGAAGAATCACTTGGAGTGTTCGTTTCTCAGCAGATGCAGCTCACGACGGAAATGCAGAGTATTAAAGAAATCTTGATCCGTCTCGAGGGTCTTCTCCAGCAGCCGTCTCGTGACCCCACCCCCCCCCCCCCCACCCCCAGTTCCCGATGTGACAAGCAACCCTTGATGACTATCCAGATTGAACGCCCCTTTCAATCCCTGTTACATTTACCTTTTCTTTTGCTGACCTGTTTTCTTCAGTCTCTTTCATGCACTTGGTAACATGCTGGTTGTTGGTTTTTTGTGAACTGCTCGTTTTTCTACCTATGCCTGCTTTGGTCCCTGGCCGCTTTCGGGTTATATGCACTATATCCATACATCTATTATTCATGCTTACCTTCTTATGACTGTTTTGATGATGCCAAAAGGGGGAAGGTTATAGGGACGGCGCATGATCTGAGGGGGAAATCGTATCTACTGATATGTCCATGTTTTTCAGAGGGGGAACTATCCTGCAGGGTTAATAACGGGAACACAAGGGGAACGCTAGTTGAAACAATTGCTGATTTATGTTTTACTTTTAGGGTGTTTGTCATCATCAAAAAGGAGGAAATAGTTGGAGTATGTCCACTCCATGTTTTTTATGAGACAAAATACCCAACTAATAATGTTACTTAAGTGTGCAAGGAATAATCCCTGGAACGGACATTGCAACACGAAAGCAGGAGCTGACAGAATCTCTGAGATTACGATCTCTATCTAGATTCTCGGAGCAAATTAAGGATCAAGATTGAGAAGATCCGGTCAAAGATTGTCAAGATTATTATGGGATAATTCTTGATAATCTTAGAGATTCAATTCCGAATTTGGAAGGTGGATATGGGATTTGTTGCCCAACAAATTAGGGATTTGCGGTTGAGCGAATTAGGGATTTGCGGTTGAGCGAATCTAGGGGTTTTTCCAAGGAGATCAAGATAAAAGAGAAGGTAGAGCTTTCGACCAAAGTAGCGAATTGGAAAAGGTTCTTGACACCCATCAGCGTAACAGCTAAGGCTCGGAAGACTACACCGGCAAGAAGTTGAGAAGGAGAAGTTCGCTACTCCGGAGGGAACTGAAGACGGTGATGTAGTTTGTATCAAAAGGGAGTACTACTTGTGGTGCGGCTAACCTGTGGAGGATACCCTGGCAGACGCTAGGCCCAGGCCAACGGAAATTTTTTAAGTCCAACGGATATATTTATAACGGGCAATCAATATGGTTCGATAGATCAGATTTAGATCTGATCCAATTGACCAGATTAATTTCCAACAGAAAAATTTAAATGATAAATAAAAAATATTTATAACTACATTTTTTTCTTTAAATTCATTTTTCTTCTCAATCCTAAGTACACCAATCATTCATTTGCTCTCTCCTAATATATTCTCAACATTTTGTTACAATTTCCATATCATTTTTTGTTCAAAAAATAACTTCCGCTATCAATTGGTCTATGTCCGAAGATGTGCAATTATGTATATCTTATTGTCATCAATCAGTCGATCCCATATTTGGAAACAAAAAAAAGGTTGATAGGTTGTGGGAAAAAATTCATGCCGATTTTCGAGCAAATTGGGTGATGACGTCGATGAAATAATTCTAACGGAGCCTAGGTCTCAAACTGCGCTTTCTTCTCGATTTCAAAAGCTAAAGAAAAAATTGATTTTATGGGGTGCTTGTATTGCTTACGCAAGGAGAAATTCGGAATCGGGTGCTAATATACAAGATGAAGTATATAATTATATTAAATTATTTAACATTACTTCTTTATATTTCTTTCTTTGAAATTGATTTAATTATTAATTTATAGATGCGCAAAGCTCAAACTATGTATGTTGCGTAAAGAAAAAAAACTTTCATACATTTTGAATGTTGTGTTGGGAACAAGTCAAGACACATCAAACATTTGCACCCGTCCAACCCATTGCTCCACCGACTAACACATACGACTATAGTTCCGTGAGTGGAGAAGTGCATGCAAGTGACGTCCTTATTAATTCTTCTTTTGAAGATGCGACATTTTGCACACCCGAAAGTAACCCGGCAGGTTCATCTAGTCCTATAAGACCACAGGGGGTAAAGGCGTCAAAAGAAGCAAGGAGAAAGGGTAAGAATGTAGCGACTTCAAATAACATAGCCCGAGATGAAGCTTTACAAGCGATTGAGGAAAATCAAAAAAATCAATTGGCTTTCCGAGAAAAGTAACTCGCACTTGCTAGGGAGCAAATGAAGCACAATCATAAAATTCAAGAACACGTCATGAATATAAAGAAATTAGAGAAGGAAGCAAAGATTATGCAAATGAATATGACATAATGACCCCAAAGTCTAAGAGGTACTTCTCAAAGAGGAAAGCTACTATTTTGTGTCGATATGAGGAAGAGGTAATAATGATGGTGGGAATAATTCTGGCGATTATTCAGATTGTTACCCTCCATCTAACTACGATGAGTAGTCTCTTTATTCCCTGTAGTACTATTTGTCGTTATTTAAACTTTATGTAATTTTAATTTTATGTGATTCATCTTGTTCAATTATTTCATATATTGTGTATTTAAATTGCTCATACCCGCGCATATTGTGCATTTCTAATTTGAAATACAACACTTAATTGAAATATAACTCACAATTTAAATGTGCTCTCGCAATGGAATTACAACACACAACTTAAAATAAAGCATACAATATAATATTCATAATTGTTGCATTTCTGATAGAGCCTATTTATACACATTATTTAGATCCTAACCCTATGCTTGTTTGCATTATTTTATGTACAAGATTACTGGTTTCTAGTATTTTTGTATTTCAGGGCAAAACAAGGGCCTAAGTCGGATACGCGCTAACAGGCAGCGTTTAGGACGCACATCACACAAGCCTGCGGAGCTAGCGGCGCAAACAGAAGAATTGGCAGAGTCGACCACGGTGCGCTAACCGATTGCGCTAACCAAGATGCCGTGCGCCATGCGCAGATGGTGGTGTTTCCAAATCCTGACACCACCAGATTTGGAAGTTGCCAAGGATGAGCCTCTGAGCAGTATATAAAGAAGAGAAGAAGGCTAGGGTTTCATCATCATTCATATCATATCATATCATCATATCATAATTCAGAGAGAAAACGGCAGAACTGAAAAACACACGAGCTTGCTGAGAGGACCTGCGCTAGCCGACTGCGCCAGCCGAGACTGCAACCTGCACGCACTGTTTGCTATTATTTTCTTGGATACTTTAGATATTATTTACTGTTTCTATGATGTTTACTACTAGCATGTCTAGCTAAACGCTTAGTATCGGTTGGGCATGAATCTATGAGTATTTCCTTTGAGACTTGCGCTTAATGCATAACTTGTTTGCTTATATTAATTCTGCACATTCTTGGCAGCTAGTTGCATGAGTAGGGGAAGCCTTGAACCGCAATCCTACTCTTGTTGCTTGTTGTTGTATGTTAAACTAGTTGAATAGCCTGACGGTGCCAACTAGGAGTAACGCGCTAGGATAAGCAATTGCTACCTTGATCGGATTCGTAGTTGTTTAGTCTAGTTCAAGAATTAATAGCACATGAACTTTGATCGGAACATGCGCACATGTTAGGAAGCCTTGATCGGACACTAACATTAGCAAATCAAACTATAGACATTTAGAGTCGATGATAAGGAATACACTCATAGAGGATTGTCTGCGCCGATACTTCTCATAGTCATAGTACTTAGTCTCTACTGCCTGCGCACGTCTAGTGCAATTCCTGCGTTTACCACTGTTTACTCGCGCATCGCGCAACCCCAATCACTCACACCCCCAATTTTCGTAAGTGTAGGTCACTGGTTAAAACTGAACTGCTTGCTCCCTGTGGAGATCGACCCTGACTTAACCGTTGTACTAGTGGAAGAGGAAGGATTAATTTGACGCGTACAACGACGCGCGATCAAATTTTGGCGCCGTTTCCGGGGAGCAACACATCTAAGTTTTAGCTAGTTTACGTTTTTCCTTTTTAGTAACTAGTTATTTCAGTTTGTTTTGTTTTCTCGTTGTTGTTTCTGACAGCGCGCAATCAACATCAGCCTGCGCAACCTTGAAACAGTTGCGCTGCGCAGATTTTAGTTGCGCACTGACAGACGCAACAGCTTAGTTATCTTTTAATTTCGTTTTCCTTGAGATTTAGAACAGGTTATGGAGGATAACAGTGTCGTTGGGGATAACTTAGGGGACAGAACCCCTGAAGAAGCAAGAGCCCACAACCGCGCAGCCCTGTTCAGAGAGGAAGTGCAGCGCGAGGTTGAAGCACGGATGGCCGCTGAATTGTATAATGCGCCACCCGCGCGACAAGCTGCGCGACGCAGAATAGTGCGCGAGATGTCAGCCCCACTCACTGTTAACCAGCCATGGTGCATCGTGCTTCCGCCAGACGGACATTTTGAACTAAGGAGCTCGCTCATTCATCATATGCCCAAGTTCCACGGGATGAACAACGAAAATCCAGTCAAGCATGTGCGAGAGTTCCTAGTCATCTGCGAGAACATGAAGACCGAAGGGGAGAGCGATGAGCCTCTGAAGATGAAGGCATTCCCATTTTCACTGTGTGACACAGCCAGACATTGGTTGATGAACTTACCCGCAGGATCAATTCACACATGGGAGCAGCTGCAGAAGAAGTTCCTGGACAAATTCTATCCCGCAGCAAAGATCGCGCTACTCAGGAGAGAGCTGGCCGCGCCAAGGCAGAGCGCAGGAGAATCACTATCAGAGTATTACGAACGTTTCAGGGAGCTGGAGGCCAACTGCTACATCACGGCCTGCCCCAGAATGTGCTGACAGAGAACTTTCTGAATGGATTGCTACCCATGGAGCTGAGGTTATTGAACGCATGCGCAGGAGGCGACATTTGCAACATGTATCCAGAAGACGCGTGGCAGCTGATAGAAGACTCTGCTGGGCAGGTAAGACATCAGCTAACACTTGAAAATAGTCATTCTCGTTCTGTGCATCAGGTAGAAACAAGCGCTGAGATCAAGGAAATGAAGGCCATGCTGCAGACATTGATGAGTGCGCAAGACGCACAACCAGCTACGCCAAAGACGTGCGAATTCTGCAGGTCCACCGAGCACAAAACTGATGAATGTCCCACACTTTTCGAGGAATCAGGAGATGTCAATGCTCTTGGAAGATGGGATAACAGAGGACCACAGAGGCAGAATCAGCCGCGCTTTGGACTTGCTGCAAATGGGTTTAGATGGAAGGAGGAAAACAATTTCCAGCGGCAGTCCACAGATCAGCGCGCGCCACAGCAGACGCAACAAGCTGCGCCCTACAATCCACTGCATCGCCGCACTGACGCACCAGCGCAAAACAACCAGCAGCCGCGGCGATCCTTAGAAGATATCGTGGGGCAGCTAGCAGACACAGTGCGCAAAAATGACGAGAAGTATGACAAGCGGTTCGAGTCCATTGAAAAGCAGCTATCACAGATCGCTACCACGGTTTATGAGCTAAAGAAGAGCGATGGCAACCTGCCTTCGCAAGTGATTCAGAACCCCAAAGGAGGAGTCAATGCAGTGACACTGAGGACTGGGCGCACGATAGGAACAGAGCAGACTACGAAGGCGCCCGCGCAACCAGCTGCGCAAGTCCCGGATCCAGCAGAGCAGAATGCGCAACCGGAGTCAAACGCGCAACTAGAAGTGCCAGCCACAAGCCAGCAGGGCGAAGCGCCAGGTATAACACAATTAAAAGACAAGGGCACGAATCGTACTAATATACCTGCACCTTTCCCTGTGCAGGCACCATCGGCTAGGAAGGAAGCGCTGGACAAGGAGCTATACGAGTTATTCAGTAAGGTGGAAATAAACATTCCCCTTATTGAAGCAGTTCGGCAGATCCCTAGGTATGCCAAGTTTTTGAAGGAGCTGTGCACAAACAAGAGGAGGAAAGGCGAGTGCGCACAGGTAATGCTAAATGCGCAGGGCTCAGCGATCGTGCAACATAAGGTGCCACCTAAGTGCCGAGATCCAGGTACGTTCACTATCCCATGCACTTTAGGTAAGACCACAGTGAGCAATTGCATGATTGATTTAGGCGCATCCATAAATTTGCTACCCTATTCCCTATATGCGACATTGCGACTTGGACCACTAAAGCCTGCAGGTCTCACCATTCAGCTAGCAGATCGGTCGTGCAAACAACCTGCGGGCATGATAGAGGATGTTCTTGTGCGAGTAGGAGAGCTGGTGTTCCCAGCAGATTTCTATGTGCTAGAAATGGAGGGTGAATCGAGCACCAGCAGTGCGCAGATCCTACTGGACAGACCTTTTCTGATGACCGCGCGCACAAAGATAGACGTGTGGAGGGGCACACTCTCTATGGAGGTTGATGGCGAAGAAATCCACTTCAACATATTTAAAGGGATGTAGCACCCACATGAGGACGCCACAGTGCACGCAATGGACAGCATTGATGATTTAGTCACAGATGCGCAATGTGCGAGCGCAACGGTAGGACCAGAGCCACTAGCACAGGAAGAGTTGTAGGAGCAGGAAGACGAGCTGAGCAGTGCTGAACCAGAATCCAAACAGGTACACGATATAGTTCATATCTGCACTGCTAATAAAATCTTGCCCTCTATTGAACAGGCACCCAAGATCGAGCTGAAGCAACTTCCAGAGCACCTCAAATACATTTTCTTAGGAAATGAGGACACCCTGCCAGTGATAATAAAGAAAGGATTAGAAGAGGAGCAGGAAGCGCGCTTACAGCAGGTGCTGCGCAAGAACCAGCGCCATAGGATGGACACTTGCTGACCTGCGCGGAGTGAGCCCAGATGTATGCATGCATAGAATTCTATTGGAGGATGGTGCCAAACCATCCAGAGAGGCTCAGCGCAGATTAAACCCGAATATGATGGAGGTAGTGCAGAAGGAGATCCTTAAGCTACTCGACGCAGGAGTCATTTACCCGATCTCAGACAGCAAATGGGTCAGTCCAGTGCACGTTGTGCCAAAGAAAGGAGGAATCACAGTAGAAGAAAATGCGCAGGGCGAGCTAGTTCCCAAGCGCATACAAACTGGATGGCGCATGTGCATCGACTACAGAAAGCTTAACGCAGTCACGCGCAAGGACCATTTCCTGCTACCCTTTATGGACCAGATGCTAGACCGATTAGCGGGGAAGCCCTACTTTTGCTTCTTGGACGGATATTCAGGGTACAATCAGATACCTATAGCTGCGGAGGATCAAGAGAAGACCACGTTCACCTGCCCGTTCGGTACGTTTGCGTTTCGGCGCATGTCATTTGGGCTGTGTAACGCGCCAGGTACGTTCCAACTCCTTGTCATGAGCATTTTTTCTGATATGATTGGTATATGCATAGAAGTGTTCATGGACGATTTTGCTGTATGTGGAGGTACCTTTGATGCATGCTTAACTCATCTTGATAAGGTCTTAGCGCGCTGCATTTCAAAGAATCTAGTTCTCAATTATGAAAAATATCATTTCATGGTATCGCATGGTGTAGTACTAGGACATATCATCTCAGAGGAGGGGATCAAGGTAGATAAAGCTAAGATAGATCTTATTTCTAATCTGCCTTATTCCACTAACGTGCGCGACGTGAAGTCATTCCTTGGGCATGCCGGGTTTTACATTCGTTTCATAAAAGACTTCTCTAAAATTTGTATACCCCTGTCTAACCTCTTGCAAAAGGATGTGTGCTTCGACTTTACTGATGAGTGTAGGGCCGCGTTTAATAAGCTGAAGGAGGCGCTGACAAGTGCGCCAGTGTTGCGCGCGCCAGACTGGAGCCTACCATTCGAACTAATGTGCGACGCAAGTGATTACGCAGTAGGAGCAGTCCTGGGACAGCGCGTGGACAAGAAACCGCACGCCATTTATTATGCATCGCGCACACTGGACTCTGCGCAGAGGAACTACACCACCACGGAGAAGGAGCTTCTTGCAATCGTTTTTGCGCTAGAGAAGTCCCGCGCATATGTTCTAGGCGCCAGAGTCGTCATCTACACAGACCACGCAGCCATCCGCTACCTACTGTCCAAGAAGGAGACTAAGCCGCGCCTGATGCGCTGGGTACTCCTACTTCAGGAATTTGACTTGGAAATTAAGGATAATAAGGGCACGGAGAATACAGTTGCTGACCATCTGAGCCGGATCGTGAAAGAGGAGGAACCAGGGCAGATCACGGAGACATTCCCTGACGAGCATCTGATGGCGCTGACAGGTAAGGTACCATGGTATGCGCACCTTGCGAATTACCTGGTCACAGGTACGTTCCCTCCTCATTTCAATAAAACCCAGTGCATGAGATTAAAGCATGAGTCCAAGCATTACATTTGGGATGATCCATATATGCTCAGAATAGGACCAGATCAGATATTGAGGCGCTGCGTGCCTGACCATGAAATTAACTCTGTTTTGATGTTTTGTCATGCGCACGCATGTGGAGGACACTTTGGTCCCAAGCGCACGAGCAGGAAGATCCTGGATTGCAGATTTTATTGGCCGCACCTGTTTAGAGATGCATATGATCACTGCCGGAATTGTGACAGGTGCCAGCGCACAGGGAACATATCAATGCGCAACGAGATGCCGCAAACGCCGATTCTAGTGGATGAAGTGTTTGATATTTGGGGTATTGACTTCATGGGGCCATTCCCTCCATCTGCCGGATACGAGTACATATTGGTCGCAGTGGATTATGTCTCCAAATGGGTCGAAGCTAAGGCCACACGGAAGGATGATGGTAAGACGGTCGCTGAGTTTCTAAAAACTAACATCTTTTGCAGGTACGGGGTGCCTAAGGCAATCATCAGCGACCAGGGGACGCATTTCTGCAACAGAGTTGTGGCGTAAGTTTTCAAGCACTATGGAGTGTGCCACAAGACGTCCACCGCTTACCACCCGCAGACGAATAGACAGGCTGAGGTTTCCAACCGAGAGATCAAGCGCATCCTGGAAAAAACCGTAAGACCATCGCGGAAGGACTGGAGCCAGCGCCTAGACGATGCGCTGTGGGCATACCGGACCGCGCATAAGACACCAATCGGGACTTCACCGTTTCGGTTGGTCTATGGAAAGGCGTGCTATCTGCCAGTAGAATTGGAGCACAAAGCATACTGGGCACTGCGCATATGCAACCTAAACTTGGATGAGGCTGGCAAGGAGCGCGCGTTTGAGCTGAGCGAATTAGAAGAGCTGCGCCTGGATGCCTATGAGGGACTGCGCGATTACAAAGCACGCACCAAGGCATTTCACGATAAGAATATTCTTAGACGCACTTTTGAGCCAGGAGACCAGGTACTGTTGTTCTCCTCGCGCCTAAAGCTCATGCCAGGGAAGTTGCGCAGCAAATGGACAGGACCATACACGGTTACCAAGGTTTTCCCCTACGGAACAATCGAGTTAGAAAACGAGCACCGGCATCGTTTTCAGGTCAATGGGCAGAGAGTCAAACGGTATCTAGGAGAACCTTGGGATGACACAGCGCGCGAAATTGAATTGGCAGAACCTGAGATAGCAGATGCGCAGGTTGCTGCGCCAGAGTCACCATCAGACGCGCCAGAGGGAGAACAGGGGACTATTGCTCATATTTCTTCTCCCTCTTTACCTACCCACTTTACTTACAATTTATCACATACTATTAACTATGCTGACCACCCGCCCGACCCTTTGCGCAGGATCAAGAAGAACACAACGCATGCACAAGCGCAGGGTCACTCAGGAGCAAGTGTGGGGGAGGTCGCTGGTATACTTTCACGCAAGTAACGAGGTACAGTCGAGCCAACGACGTTAAACAAAGGCACTTGTCGGGAGGTAACCCGACTCGTTTTACTTTTACATGTTTTTCTTTTAGTGTT
Source organism: Umbilicus rupestris (assembly GCA_963678935.1). NCBI lineage: Eukaryota > Viridiplantae > Streptophyta > Magnoliopsida > Saxifragales > Crassulaceae > Umbilicus > Umbilicus rupestris. Next base: position 10,140,537 of record OY787612.1, read on the forward strand.
TCTAGTATCTTTTAGCTAGCTTAGGCCTTGTAGTTTTTTAGTCGAGCAGCAGTGCGCAGGTCCGTGCGCAGGACAGCTGTGCCAGTCAGGGGGTATATAAGGGCAGTACTTAGAAAATTTCAGCACTTTTTCACTCGACCGTTGCAAGAAAAACTCCCGCCCTCACACCTCCGCTCACCGTCCGGCGCTCAAACCAGCTTCCGTCTAGAGAGATTTGAGGAGCACTCCGTCGACCACCCTCCAGGTAACCTTTCCCCCAGATTTGAGCAGATTCCAGTAGGATTTGTGCGGTAGAGGAATGCTCTAGGGTTTTGAAATCGCACCAGGCTAGAGTGCACCGATTGGAGTATTGGTTAGAGGGTTTTGTAGGCGGGGAGTAGGCGCCCAATTGGTGAAAGTTTCAGGGCATTTGGAGGACTTTTGATTTTCTGAGCTTTAGAGAGTGTTGACCGGCGTTGACCAGAGAGACCCAGCCACAATGCAGCCTGCAGTGGATCAAGAAACCCCAGCTGTTTTCGCCAGCAAGTATGCCGCATTTCTGAGGCTAGAAATGTACGGGACTCCGTACATCAGCAGGGACTTCCTGCGCGAGGTCGGACTGGAGGACCTCGTTGTGGAGAGGCTGGCGTTAGCAGGCTGGGAGGCGCTGTTGGAACTCAACAGCGCATCAGACAAGGAGGACACCTGCGAGTTCCTGGCGTCGTTAGAACAAGGTGAGATGGAGATAAGGTACCGGCACCGAGGGGTGTGGTACATTGCCTCGGCTAAGAGGCTGAAGCGCACACTGAGGTGCGCTAAGGTGCGAGAAGCTGACATGGACGCGCACACGAATCAAGAGGCGTGGCGCGAGATGGCGACCGGGCCAGTGTTTGCCGCGGGGCGCAGCAGGGGACGAGAGCCGCGTGACCCGTGGATGTTCTACTTGTGGCGCTTGGTCGCCTATGCGATTATTGGGCGTTTTAATGGTGCGCCGAAGATCAGCCTTCTGGATATGGAGATTTTGAAGGGCTTTTATTATGGGAAGAGGGTGCTTTTTGTCCTGAACATGGTACACCACTGGAGCCGAGTCAGCACCAAGGGGCCGCTGACTTGCGGAGGAATTATTACGCACCTGCTGCGTGCGTTGCATGGAGAGCCTGAGGTGCCCGAGCACACAATGGTGATGGCTGTTCCTTTGGACCGCGCCCACATGCTGCGGATAAGGGAGGTAGCCGTGAGGGAGGATGGCACATTGGAGTGGTGCTACCGCCTGCAGCCGGCCAGAGTGCAGCGGCCAGAGCGGAGAGCAGCGCGCAAGCAGCAGAGGCTGCACAGGAGATGGAGGAGGACGAGGCCCCAGAGCCAGTTGTGCCTCCAATCAGGCGCGCAAGGACCCGTGCACCGCAGGGGGAGCCAGTTACCATTTCCATCGAGGATTCTCCCCCGCATGCACAAAGGAAGCGCCCGAGGACCGAGGCTGAGGAGGCGCCTGAGGAAGCATCAGCAGAGCAGCGCATGATGTTCAACGTCATGCGCGTGCTCGAGTATTTAGCACCAGAGGGGGCGGACTTAAGCATGAGCCCACCATCAGGGTGGAGATTTGGAGACGCGATTCCCCCTCTCCTCAGCCTGCACCGGCCACCTCCCGGTTCCCCCAGCGAGCCGCACCAGCCAGCCAGCCCTCTTACTCAGCCCCCTCCTTCCCCAGCCCTCTCCTTCCCCAGCCCCAGCACCAGAGCCAGCCCCAGCAGCCCCAGAAACAGAGCCCACCCCCGAACCAGAACAAGTACCAGCACCTGCACCATCCCCTGCCCAGCCGTCCATTCCGAGGTCCCCTGTAGCCGAACCCATCATTAGCACCAGCTCTGACTCGCTATGGGACCCCGTCTTAGAGGACGACTTCGTTGCGCAGCCTGCCTTCCTTTCTGTTGTCCCGCCTTCCTCCAGCACCGATTATGTGACGGATTCTTCAGAGGAGGAGGCACATGGTTCAGCGGCTGCGTCCAGCTCCGAGGACATCTAGAGCTACGGGGGGGGCGCATTATTCCTTACGGGTGGTGTCTTTTTCTTTTATATGCTGAACATTATTCGATATTATGTTGCTATCTGTGTGCTGAACTCTTGTGCTACATATTTTGTGTCCCTATGCTATATTGCGCTGCTTTGACTATATGTTCTTAGTTTTTATGTTCTTTATTTTTCTTGCATGCATGTGCGCTTTCTCCGTGCGCTTGAGCTTGAGTCGTGGGGACACGTCTCTGTTTAAGTGTGGGGGGGGAGTGTTACCTTTACATTTCACGTTTTTTTCAGCTTTATAGTGCGGCTTAGTTTAGTTGATGGAAACAGTAGCAGTAGTGCGCTTGTGTGCGGGTTGCGCACACTGTTCAGCTTGTTTTGCGCTATCCATATTGCCTGCGCTGCTATCAACTGTTTTAGTATATTTTTTTTCTTTTTTCTGCTCCTGTTAGTTGGGATATACAGGGGATGTGGAGTTGACAGAAACGCTCTAGAGAGGCGGTTAGTCGTTCGAGCTTCGGAGGTGAGGTATATGGTCGAGAGCGTTAGTGGAGGCCTGTGCTTCGCGACCTTCGGAACAAGAGAGCGCGCTCAGTCACGCAGATGCCGAAGGCGAATACCCAAAGCGTGGCGAGGTGGGAAAACACACCACCTTTCCTCTGGAAGTCAAGCTAAGGAAGGCGGGCGCGGGTGTAAACGCGTGCGCCGACCTGCGCAGATAGACCACGGAGGGAGAGCGGGGCGGTGTTCCATAGCTGTTATCCGGAGGCCGAGACTGGAACCGTTCTGGGAAAGATAGGAACCATAGACAAAGCTGTACAAAAGAAAAATACCAGCAGATGATATGCGCTACAAAAGAATCAGCATGCGCACAAATAAGCACCAGCGTGCGCAAGGTCCACAAAGAAAATCATCAAAAGGCTCAGGTTCCCGGGAAGTGCGCGGAAGAATCACGCACCGGAAGAAGCTGCGCTGTTAACCATATACCCATCCTCGGAGTGAGAGCTGACAACCTGGAGCCTATGAAGAGCTATCTCCCAGCCATCCGAAATGATCTTCATCCTAGCTGAGAGGTAATGAATTGCGAAATCATTATATTAGAACTGTTGAAAGCAGATGCGCGCAGGTGGTAGAGCAACGCAAGGTGATCAGTAGTGCAGATCGCGCCAGAGTGCAAGACTGTGCGCTAGACTCCAGAGAGGTAATAGTATCCGTGCTTGAGTGCTTGTTCGAGGACGAACAAGGGGCAAGTGTAGGGGGTTTGATAGAGCCTATTTATACACATTATTTAGATCCTAACCTTATGCTTGTTTGCATTATTTTATGTACAAGAAGATTACTGGTTTCCAGTGTTTTTGTATTTCAGGGCAAAACAAGGGCCTAAGTCGGATACGCGCTAACAGGCAGCATTTAGGACGCACATCACACAAGCCTGCGGAGCTAGCGGCGCAAACAGAAGGATTGGCAGAGTCGACCACGGTGCGCTAACCGATTGCGCTAACCAAGATGTCGTGCGCCATGCGTACATGGTGGTGTTTCCAAATCCTGACACCACCAGATTTGGAAGTTGCCAAGGATGAGCCTCTGAGCAGTATATAAAGAAGAGAAGAAGGCTAGGGTTTCATCATCACTCATATCATATCATCATCATATCATAATTCAGAGAGAAAACGGCAGAACTGAAAAACACACGAGCTTGCTGAGAGGACCTGCGCTAGCCGACTGCGCCAGCCGAGACTGCAACCTGCACGCACTATTTGCTATTGTTTTCTTGGATACTTTAGATATTATTTACTGTTTCTATGATGTTTACTACTAGCATGTCTAGCTAAACGCTTAGTATCGGTTGGGCATGAATCTATGAGTATTTCTTTTGAGACTTGCGCTTAATGCATAGCTTGTTTGCTTATATTAATTCTGTGCACATTGTTGGCAGCTAGTTGCATGAGTAGGGGAAGCCTTGAACCGCAATCCTACTCTTGTTGCTTGTTGTTGTATGTTAAACTAGTTGAATAGCCTGACGGTGCCAACTAGGAGTAACGCGCTAGGATAAGCAATTGCTACCTTGATCGGATTCGTAGTTGTTTAGTCTAGTTCAAGAATTAATAGCACATGAACTTTGATCGGAACATGCGCACATGTTAGGAAGCCTTGATCGGACACTAACATTAGCAAACCAAACTATAGACATTTAGAGTTGATGATAAGGAATACACTCATAGAGGATTGTCTGCGCCGATACTTCTCATAGTCATAGTACTTAGTCTCTACTGCCTGCGCACGTCTAGTGCAATTCCTGCGTTTACCATTGTTTACTCGCGCATCGTGCAACCCCAATCACTCACACCCCCAATTTTCGTAAGTGTAGGTCACTGGTTAAAACTGAACTGCTTGCTCCCTGTGGAGATCGACCCTGACTTAACCGCTGTACTAGTGGAAGAGGAAGGATTAATTTGACGCGTACAACGACGCGCGATCAATTTCCATAAACCAATTATGGCTTATAGATCATTATGAAGTTGCATATGAAGATACGCAGACTGAAGATTTTTAAGGCGCTCACCAAACGCCTGAGATTGTTGAGCCCTCTCAACCGGATCATGACGAAACCGATTGCCATGAACCGTATGCCAACATTCATATAGCACCTGCACATGAACCGATTGACGAAACAGTGTGATTTCGAAGCACTGATCTGCACATGAACCGTATGGCAATATTCGTATAGCACCGGTCATCTTCTACTCAAGAAGAAGGTCAAGCAAGCCAGAGACATCTTATCGTTGGTGCCAATACATATCATTGTTACAAAGTTTGATCTTTTTACGGTTAAAAAGATTACTACTCATACGGTACCTACGACGAAAGTCTCCTTCCAGAAAAATTTGACGCTAAACAAAGTAGTCCTCCAACAAATTTTGCCCCCTCGATCCTCTGTTTCTGGCTCGATTAGATTGGCAACGGGTAGGAACATCGTCTTCTTCGTCCATGGTTGCTAGCACTATCGAATCTATTCAGATGAATTGGTCATATCATTCCTCTGATTGAGAAATGATATTTGAAAGCTCTCATCAACATTAAAAGGATCCATAAGAGAAGAAAATGATTGAGAAAAACAAGAACATAGAAGAAAGCAAGAAGATCGATGGTGCGGATAGAGAAAACATATGAACTTTTATTTTACAGAGATTTTATGTCTATCTTTATATGCATGTGTCATGTTATGATTGAATGAAAATCTATGTGAAATCTATAAAAATTCCTGACGATACTCTATAAACATCTTCGAATTTTGTTTACAAAAATATTATTTTTTAATCGATGAATAGTAATAGAGCTTCTCCCGAGGTTGTATTATTGCAGAAAATGTTCAAACTATTTTGTGAATAATAATAGAAATTGCTCATTGTGGAATTGCTCAAGGAGATTGAAATGCTCCAACTGGTGCGGATGATCTTATAAGCTCTAATAACTTCCTCCTTTCTACAGAACAAACTTGAGATGAGACAATCTGAAGCAAGTGCAATTCTATAGAGTAATTATTTGGTCCACGCTGCTACTTTTTTCCCCGGCTCAACTTCTGTAAATGGTAATTGACGCTTCCCCACAGATTCTTTTTCTTCATAGCCTGTGAAGCCACAAATTCAAAAACACTGTTTAAAGGTTTTATATTCAGACCAAAACTGTCTTCTTATATGAAGAAGATTCATAAGACTTGTATACTGACCTGCTCATTCATGCATGAATTCAGCAAATCCTTCTGTCTAACGCACTTCTCATCCACTTTGTTATTCAGAGCAAGGCAGTTCAGAAATGCAATTGTTTCTTTCAAGCACGGCTTATTCATAGACCCAAATTTCTTCGGGTTAATACGAAGCGACCCGGCTTTTTTCCCCATAAGATCGATCACCTGCTCAGGAAGGTGAAAATGATTCCAAAATTACAGTAACGGGTGCATCTATACGAAATCAATCAAGGCTGGTTGCACACTAAATGACGTTGTGAATGACTTTGCAGTTTGTATCTATCAATTGACAATAAAAATCGAGAAACAAATAATAATCAACAATGACTCAAAGTGCAACAATTGTCCGGAAAAACACAATGAATATCAATCGAAGGATGTAACGCATTCACTCAACCAAAGATGGTGCGGCATACTCAAATGATTTTTCTCAAAATAAACTAACACCAACCAAGAAACCACCCGTGTCTGGTAAAGCTGAATACATAAATAGTGCAAATTTCGTATTTGTCTTCAACACCAGTATCACACCCATCATATATGATTTCAGCATGCAATACTTTACTTTCCAACAGACCGCAAACATCGCCAATTCTTACAACCATGACATTCCATATCCTAGTAAGCTAACATTGACTCTAACTTTCACTAAATCCAGGCGCCACTAGGCACCCCCAATATATCTGTGGATGTAAATCACAAACTCCAAACAAAAGAGCACCACGCATCGTCTCAATTTACACCATATTCCCTCGCAAGACCCCCCCATCTTCCCAACCCAATTCTCGGAACCCGACCCCTTAAAAGACCAATTCATTTCATCAAGCCAACCCCACAGATGCATATATCAACAACAGAGACCCAAATGCTATTCCTGCAACTCCAATTTCAGGTTACATCCATAAACCAGCAACAAAACATCAAAAGCTACACAGAAAATGCAAAAGTAAGGTACAGAATCAGCACCAGCAGCATCTACCGATCATCAGGCCAACAAAAGACATTATCATCATGAAAGCGGCAAACTTTATCACATAACTCTGAAACCATTCAGACAAAATTAGGTTTCCATACTCGTACCATCGATCCAGCCACACCACCAACAAAACAAAAAAACAAGAAACTGATTCCAACGGTAAACGATGAGCACCTAGCCGGACGTCGGAGAATCAACCGGCGGCGATTAGAGATCCAAATCTAACTGTGTAGGGCTCGCAGCAGGAAAATGATTCCAGCGGAAGTCGCAGCGAGAAATTGTTGTGCTTGTTTTCGGCTTCATGAATTTGGGTCTGAGGCTTCAGGCCCAATAACGAAACTAATAGAAAACTTTGCCATAAATAGTTTATTTATTGAATTTTTCCAAATAACGAGCTTCCAAACAACCTTCGGAAGATATTTGATGAACTTCAACAAACTACTCATCAAAATTAATTATAAAAGTCATATGAAAAGTACTCACAATTGAGTTGATAACATGTTTTATTAATGAGTTAAGATGTTAATAAATCGAACCTTTTCTTTCTTGCACTCCATTTCTATTTGAACACCTAATTATAAATTAGTCTTGCAAAGAAATGAGAAATGTGCTTATCCTGCATCAACACAAGTAGGATGTGTTCTTTTGTATTTAAATTTATTACTTTATTTATATTTATTATTCATCTTCTTTTTCCACAACACATCCACACACACCATCGCCACCACCATTACCACAATACTACTACCACCACAACACCACTCTAACCACAACATTACCCCATCACAACATCCTCACTACCACCCCCACCCACAACACCACTTCAATCACAACATCACTATCACCACCACAACACCACTGCCACCAAAATAAAAATAATAATTATAATGTATTTATTTCAACTTAATTTAATTTAAAATAAATATATTATAATTATGGTGGTGGTGTGGTCGTGGTGGTAGTGTAGTGTAATGTTATGGTTGGGGTGGTATGGTTGTGGTGGTGGTGGTGTTGGAATGAAAGAGATGATGAATAGTGATTGTGGTGGTGGTGATGCAGCCACGATCCTATTCATTTGTAGACCCTAGGCGAAAAAAATTGCGAGCCCTCTTTATGAGTCTAACTTAAAATTTATTGATATCAAGCAAAGCGAAAACCCCGCTTCGTGATTTACAAAAGTTAAGGTTTTATTAAGATACAAAAAGACTTGTAAAATAAAAAAGTATGCAATAAAATTAAACACGTGAGAGTAAAACCATGAAAGCAAGCATGTGTCACCTACAAAATAAATACATAAAAGTTATGATAAAATTTTTGGTCGAGCTAATCAAATTATTTTTTTGTTTTACACTAAGAGTGGGCCTTCTCTGTTGGTGGGCCCTAGGCTGGTGCCTTGATTGCTCACCCTCAGGGCCGGATCTGATGGTGATGAATAATGGTGTTGATGAAAGGATGATAATAGTGGTGGTGGTGATGAATAGTGGTGGTAATGTTTTTGTGGTGGTTGTGATGAATAGTGATGGTGTTTTGATGAAAGAGAATATGAATAGTGGTGGTGATGTTTTTATGGTGGTTGTGGTGGTGGTGATGAATAGTGATGGTGGTGTCTTTACGGTGGTGGTTATGGTGGTGAAAAATATAATAAATAATTATATTTATTTATATTTACTTACAAGTACTTTATAAATTCAAAAGAATATATCGATAGTTCGTTATGTAATAAAAAACTCATCCATTTAGGGAAACACAATAACAACCCATTTAACCAAATCTCTACAACTCTCTAAAACTAGAATAAACAGACACGTCTTAGCATCTCCAACGACAACAGCTAATAGTCCAATAACTAAAATAATACACATAGCATTAAAAAAATACACATGCATCTCTCAAATTAAGTATATCTTTCCCGAACGAAGATATGAATCGCCAAATCTGGAGCAATTCATTGATCGCCATCCCACAATTTCAAAGGCGGAAACGGAGACTCCAAAGAAATCTGTCTCCATCCGAAACCTCCCGACTTTGATCCGCTCAGGTAAATCATGTATCGTTTTTTGTTGTTGTCGATCCTTCAACATGTTGGAAGAGATTAAGGTCAGAACCCCATCTTTGTCCGACCAGCTGAAACCGCTTGGCGACCATCTTGTCTCAAACGAATGGGACAGACAAGAGCTTGCTGCTATCGAAGCCAAAGTAAATCTGGGGCAATCTGACAAAATCAAAAAGGTCAGTGCTTTCAGGCATAAACGTTCTGGGTATGCGCACAATCCGCAGATTAGGGTTTTGAAGCAGTTCGCGATGAGGCTGAATGAATGCGAGGCTGAGGGTGATGTTGTTAAGGATTTGCTTGTGGAGGTGCCGCACGAGATGAATAGAGACAATGCGTTGTTATTGTTGAACAGCTTGAAGCCATGGAACAAGGTGGTGATATTTTTCGATTGGGTCAAGGAGTAGTAGCTGTTTAAGATCGATACCATTTTTTATAATGTTGTGATGAAGAGTCTGAGGCTTGGGAGGCAATTTGAGCTGATTGAGGATTTATCAAACTGGCGTGATGCCCGATGAGGTTACATATTCGGCTGTTTTGGGCGTGTATGCGAAATTGGGAAAGGTTGAGGAGGTGTTGAGTTCGTACGAGAGGGGGAGAGCGAACGGGTGGAAGCCGGATCTTATTGCATTTCGGTGTTGGAGAAGATGTATGGGGAGGCGGGGATTATGATGAATTTCGGTATGTGTTGCAGGAAATGAAGGAGTTGGAGGTGAAACCTAATCTGATTGTGTATAACATGCTGTTGGAGACGATGGGCAAGGCTAGAAAGCCTGGCTTGGCGAGGGGGTTGTTTGAGGAAATTGTGGCACTGGTGAAAATTTATGGGAAGGCTAGGTGGTCTAGAGACGCTTTGGAGTTGTGGGAGCGGATGAGGGCTAATAAATGGCCCATGGATTTCATATTGTATAATACATCGTTGAGTATGTGCGCGGATATTGGATTGGAGGAAGAAGCGGAGAAGCTGTTTGATGATATGAAACAGTCGAGGCAGTGTAGGCCTGATAGCCGGAGTTACGCTGCAATGTTGAGTATTTATGGGAGTGGGTTGAAAGCGGACAAAGCAATGGCTATCTTCGAAGAAATGTCCAAGACAAAATGTTTAGCTGAATGTGACGGGTTGTACTTGTCTGATTCAGTGTTTAGGTAAAACTAAGAGGGTCGATGATTTGGTGCGAGTCTTTGATCTCCCCTTTAAAAAGGGCATCAAGTCGGACGACAGATTATGTGGATGGTTGCTGTCTGTTGCTTCCTGTTGCGAGGAAAGTGACATTGATAATGTCAGTTCATGTCTACAACAGGCCAGCCCGAAACTACACATTTTTGTCAATATCATGGAAGACATCCTAACCATGATTCGTTGAAAGATGAAAGAAGTGCCCTGTTAGAGAGTTTCGATTTCAGTTTTGCCCTATCTTCGAAAATCGTTTCAGATCTGTCTTATTTTTTTAGGAGATCCGTCTCTTGTATTTTTTAACAGACCGGGCTCAATAAGCCCAGTCTGCTGTATTTTCTAATCAGACTAGGGTTAGCAAGCCCGGATTGCTTTGAACACATATGATGTGAATGATTCTGCAAGGTCCACATGGATACTTTTCTAAGTAGATCGGACTTGTTAAGTCCGGTCTGATTTAAAAACACAGTAGACCGGGCTTATCAAGCCCGGTCTGTTAAAAAATACAAAAGATCGGGTTTGGTGAGTCCGGTCTCCTAAAAAAGAGGGCAGATCTGAAATGATTTTCGAAAATAGGACAAAATTAAAATTGAGTTTGCGGCATAGGGCATTTCTAAAAAAAAATTTGAAAGGTGAGTTCAGAGCCATCATCAGCGAAACTGCAGTAGAAGCGAGAAGACCATTCTGCAACTGGTTGATTGATATTTGCCGTAAGAGAAACTCCCAAAAGTAGAGAGTGCATGGATGAAGAAATAAAGTTTTGAATTATAGCCATTGAAAATTAATTTTTAAATATAAATAATCATTATGCATAATACTATTGGAGCGCAAACTATTTTTTATTATGTATATTATACATAATTAAAATAATATTATATTTTAATCAATTATTTTAGATGGCGCCCTTGATGTTCTCGCACATCATTCTAAACCTTTGAAAAAACATCAAAGCCAACCCCAGCCAGTGTCCTATCCTCGGACCCTTCTGGCCATTCTCCCATGCTGGCACTGGCAGGCCCCTCTCTCTGCTCCAATATCCCCGTTGGATGCACTGGGAACAAGTCCAGAGTCACTGTCCCCTCATAGCCAGGATTCTGAGCTCCAAATGCTGCCATGTCCGCCCGATCCATCGGACTGTTGTTCCATATTTGGTTGTGCAGGACCGTGTTGGGACAATGTTGGTAGAATCCAAGCTCAATGAAGTAAGGACCTCTATATGACACTTTGATAAACCATACCCAACTTAATTGTCAAAACTTGCAATTTGTATGTCGACATGTCATAATCTTAAAGATTTAGTGACAAGTTCACATTAATCCTTACCAGCGCCAACAGCGGTGGGAGGAGGAGAGTTAAGAAGATTGAAATAAGCAGCATTAGCATTATGGTTTACGACACTCATCTTCTGCATCTGTCGAAGCCTGCCTGGCCTCATGACTCTGAAACACATTCTTGCCTTCAATCTCACCATAAGCCTGCAACAATCTCCACAGCACTGGGCCTCCTTAATCCCTCACCATACAAACCCTCCAACATCCTCAGCTGCTCCTTTCTCGGAGTCCACCTCGACCTCGACTCCTCCATCTGCAGGGGTTCAAGCTCTCGAGAATTTTGAGTGATGGGTTTATGCATGGTGTTTGGTTTTTTTATGACAAACAAGTGAAACGCTAAAATTAGGAATTCCTTTTTTAAACCTCATTTTTTGAGGATCCAAAAGACAAGGAAAATTAAAAGTGCAAGCTTTTGAGATTCTTGATGTACATGAAAATGATGACGAGAAATCGAGAGAAGTTTAGGGTCTAAATTAGAAAACTAATTGATAGGATCGTGATTAGTAGTAACACACTAGGTATAGAAAATGTTATGAACCTAAACTTAGTTGGCAGATATATGTACTTCAGAGTATAAATGCACAGCGGAAATACGTCTAAAGATTATTTTATTAACCTATAGACTGTACAAATACTTATAGCTATTTGTACACTTGTAATAGTGTTGCTAACTATTATCACAAAATAAGTCACCTAAACCTGATAATCCCGGATTACCAATCGCGATTTCCTGAGACAAGTACCTCCGACGATTCCGAATAGCCCACTTAGTCTCTCACACTATGATCTGATTACTTGATGCACAGGATGTGGCTTACTCAAGTATTCTGGCTTTACTTCTTTTCTTTTGCTGCTGCAGCCGGGTTGTCGTTGGTTTGCTTTAAAGATGAGAGCAACGGTCGAGTCCACGACCTCCAACTGCCTCCATGTCTTGCTCGTGTCCCACGTCTGGAAATTGCTCAACAAACTCCCGACTCGGTCAAACGCTGCCTCGTCAATTTAGTTCGTCCAGCTCACAACGTCGTTTCTCACGTTGTCCATGATTTTTGCAACTGCTCGGTTGACTTGGTTTCGACTCCGTTCCCTTCAAATCCTTCTATGTCTGACACAGGTTCTTGTCTTCCGTCAGGTACAGGTACCTTCACACTCAGTTTAAGAATTAGTCGAGTGTTGTCATCATCAAAAGACCACATGGGGTTCATGTTCCAACAATTTCTCCCTTTTTGATGATGACAAACACCCACGAGACAAGACAGATAATCAACCACAAGAAATACTAGTCATCTACCCACTGAATCATAAATGGGAACAATTCCCCCTAAGCCCAATCAAGGACTTGCAAGTAGTATCAAGAACAGATACCTGACATGATTCCTCCTGGATAGGTAGCCTACTAACTCTTCCCCCTTTTGGCATCATCAAATAAGGATTAGACAGTTAAATCACATTAGCCACCAATAAAGTTAGTCAAAACATGCGCAATAAAATTGAAATCACACAAACTTCAAAATTAATTGTAAAATGTCAAGAGTGCATAACAAAGTTCAGGGAAAAACAAAAAGATTAATGCGGTGTGGAGCAAGGAATGGATAAGTCTATGATGGCGAAGGGTGTTGGCATTCTCTGATTCAGGTTCTTGAACTTGACCCGGACACTAGTTCCCAACCCTAATAATCTCTGTCATCGCCTTATCGACTGCTTTCTTCATGGCACCAAACTCTGAGTTCAGCGGTGCCATCCCTTCCTTCAACTCCAAGATCCCATCCTTGATCTTTTGAAGTCTCTGCTCCACACCAACCTTTTCTTCATCATGAGGTGCCTGAACCTCAGCTTCATCACCTTCATCGAACAGTCCACCATCCAGTTTTACAGGGTCCCGAACCCATCCATCTTTCTCAGTAAAGATCAATTACATCTTCTTAAAGACACTGGGATCGAACTTCTTAACTGTGGAGATCTCATCCTCTGGGTTCCCATACACCTGATGGAACTCAAGGATCTTCTTAATGAGCCGGGCGAATCCAACCATTTTGCAGGAGCGCATGTACTCCATCTGATGAATGATCAACTTTGGCAGGTTTATCTTCTCCTTTTTCAACAGCTTATCCTAAATCAGGACATCCTCTAGCTGAACAAAGCTGGTCTGAAATTCGCAGTGTCTCAGTTCGACAGATTCGTGAACAAGCAGTTGCTGCAGCACACTCTTGTTCACTCGGAAATTGTCTCAGCAAACAATGAACAAGACAAAGTTTGTTCACCCAGTTCGGCCAACTGCCTACGTCTGGGGAGGACTATTCTCCAGTCCTCAATCCACTCAAACCAAAGGTCTCCAAGTACACTCGGTTACAACTCACGCAACCTATGCTACTCAACCTTGTGTGGATCACTCGGCACAATCAGAACAAGCTCTGATTTGTGTCTGCACACCCTCTAAAATATGTCAATCTAGAATAGCTACAATCTTCTCAAAGAACTCAGCCTATTCTAAATTACACCTATTCAGCAGGGTTGCTGTAGCAACTACTGTAACACACAGCTGAAGCACAAGTTGTCCGTGTCGCTCCAAGGCCTTCTGCCGAGCCGATCGAACGTTCCACGAGCGCTGCATACTCTGGAATACTCCCCCTCACTCAGTGACCACCTGCCACTAGTGAGTACTACCGCTTAGACACTCGACCGAGCCACACACCCGTCAGTTCTTCCGCGGCTGCCCTTGATCAACCAACAAGCTCCGCAGCTCTGAATTGGCTTCCAGATCAAGCTTGAATCAGACTCTGCAAGTCCTGATTCCCTTCTGCTACAATCACCACAGCTCTGCGCTCACGCTCTGCTCTAGGGTGATGATCGAAGAATTCGTCCGTCCCACACCAAAGATTGCTTTCTCTGAAATCTGTGTATGCACTCGTGTATCCCTCAGCTTCGATCAACCCTTCTGCTCTACACCCCTTCTACTTAAATAGCATCACCAGCATTTAGCAATGTCCAGGTTTAGGCAATGTCCAACAAGAACAATTATCTCCTAAAATCTAGGAGATTAGATTTGATATTTATCTTCAATATAAATCTCCTTCTCTGATTAGTAAACCTCACTGGAATAAACTCTTCAGCAGTTTAGAAATTCTTCAGATGCTCTCCATAGAGTTTCCAGCCCTTCTGGACAAGCCCAGGTTGCTGCTGCTTCTTGGACGATTGATACAGCCAGTTGAACAAGCTCCTGCTGTAGCATCCCCTGCTGCAGCTGCTGCTAGTTCACTTCTGCTGGCCTGCTTGATAACTTGAGCTGCAGCAACTCCTTGTTCACTTGTGCTGGTTTTGTCAAACACTGCCATACTGACATCATCATGGTCTTTGATCCTCTCTGCAAAAAGTTGGTCACAAACAGCTTGTGCAGGATCTTGACCTTTACAGACATGTACTTGGTTGGCACTTTTCCTGGTTCTGCAGTCTCGCAGACCCTCTCCTGGATCACATACCGATCTTCCTCTTCTGCAGGCCATGATTCCTTGATGAACTGACCATATCCGGTGTGTGGGATGTTCAAGATGTAGGACAGGTCCAGGCTCGAGATTCTCAAGTCCTCTCCTCCGAACTTGAAGTCCAGGTAGACGATGTTCCCCTTGACCTCCTTTGACAGGTCACTATAGAACTCGAGGACTGCTATTGGACTGACCTTCTCCTCGGTTTCAAACAGATTCTCCCACCCTTAGGCCTTGAGCAACTCAAAAACCTCATCAAGTTTTTGATCCTTGAACCACTGACTTGTGCACTCCATCTCCTCAAAGTTTCTTTCTTTGGTAACTTCAGCTTCTTTGAGACTGAGGGGGCTAGCTCCACCTCCTCAATGTCGATCTCTTTATTTCCCGTCTTCCTCTTCGAGAGACAGGATAGAGAAGGCTGGATTCGCTTTTCGGTGAGCTTGATTTTAGCCGCCCTCCTCTTTGACTGAACAGTGGTCTCAAGGATTTTGACACTGCCCTCCGAGGCGGCATCCTTCTAGGATTCCCCCATCATAGTATGAGGTGTTGTCTTAGTCCTCATCTCTTCTAGCTCCTCCAGAGCTCTTTGAATGAGGGCATCTTAAGCATCCACTCCCTTGGTGCTTCCTTCAGGATTTGGTTCCTTCTCCGAACCATCCTGGTTCTCAACCTCCACCACATCAGGCGGATTGCTGACCTTCTCAGCAACTACCTCATCCAGATCTGCTTTCAAACCGGCAACAGCCCTGGCGGCTTCCTCAACTTCTTCGTCAATGGACTTCTCTTCAGATCCTTCCAAGACCTGAGTCTTTTCAACCCCCTCAACAGCGTCAACCTCCTGGTTCGTTCCTGAACCTTCTGCAACCACTGGCGTCTCCGCATCCTGGGTGCCTTCGACGGTCGGTCCCTTGACCTTGGCTGGTCCGCAATATCCTCTGAGTCCCTAATTTTTTCTTCAGATCCGGCTTCTGGGATCTGAACACGATTGCTACTGCCGGAGACAGGTTCTCTGTCTGCTCCTGGGCGGCGACATTGGCGACGACGCTGTTGATGGATTCCATTGCTGAGTGTTGATGTGTAACCCTAAAAGCTGTTTTTAGGGTCTCCTCAATTTTTGGTCCTGGGATAATTATCTGAAGTGCTGAACCTGCTTTTTATCAATAATTTCCTCAGTCCATTCAGTTCTCCAACCGCGTTTACCAAAATACGCGTCTCCATTGTATCTGGACAAGTATCTGACATGTATTGGCCTGACTGGTACACATACCTCAGTGTTTACTCAAGTACCTGGATCTGATCTCTGACCTGAATAAGTGAATGCCATACCCATACCTTTTCATAGACTTCTCAAGGGGCATTGTGATGGATCGGCTTAACCGTAAGAGTTTATAGTGTAAAACATCACAACTGAAATCACTCATTTAAATTATACAAGATTTACCTCGAGTAGATTTTCTAAGTCTCAAATAGGCATGTGGGTAAGGTGGCTGAGTACACTTCCTTTATGCGGTTTGTGAGGTTCAAGATCCGGAAGGTACATAGGCTAGAAATGGAAGACATTCCAAGCACGAACATGACAATTTCACATTTAATCAAGAAGTAAGACGTGCAATCAATCTATCACACATTGAATGAATCACATACCTTAGGCTAACATGCATAACTACTCTACCCCTACTCTAACCAATCATTAGAGGTTAAGTTAGAGGTACCTCACTGAGTAGATATCATGCCAAGCGCCATCTTGAACTTCTCGAAAGACTCCCAGCTTAGAGCCTTGGTGAAAATGTCCGCCACTTGTTCATCAGTCCTGCAGGTCTCCATTGAAACAAGTCCCTTTTCTACACAATCCCTAATAAAATGATGCTTAATTTCTATATGTTTCATTCTACTGTGGTGTACTGGATTTTTAGCAACACAGATTGCACTAGTATTATCACAATATATAGGAATGTGGCCAAAGAAAAGATTGAAATCACTTAGCTGGTTCCTCAACCAGAGGAGTTGCGCACAGCATGCTCCTGCGGCAACTTACTCGGCCTCCGTTGTGGACATTGCCACTGAAGTCTGTTTCTTGGACCCCCATGAGACTAGACATGATCCAAAGTACTGTGCCATGCCAGATGTTGACTTCCTGTCAGCTCCATCACCGGCGTAGTCCGCGTCGGTGTATCCTTCCAGTGTTAGGGACTTGTACCTCGGATACCACAGAACAAGGTTCTTGGTTCCCTTCAAGTACCTCATGATCCTCTTCACAGCCTTCACGTGTGATTCCCTTGGATCTGCTTGGTACCTGGCACAGACACAAACACTAAACATTATATCGGAACGACTTGCAGTTAGATAAAGAAGTGAACCTATCATCCCTCTGTAAAGTGTCAGATCTATCCTTGGTGAGTTCTCGTCCCTGGACAGAGAGTTGTTGGTAGAACTCGGAGTAGTCGAGGGCTTTGACTGATCAAGTCCATACTTCTTGACTACCTCAGACAGATACTTCTCCTGATGTATCTGAGTCCCATTTGATTCCTGCTTTATCTGAAGTCCCAAGAAATAAGTAAGTTCTCCAACCATACTCATTTCAAATTCACTTTCCATAAGCTCAGTGAATGTCTTAACCAACTCGTCGCTGGTTGACCCGAATACTATGTCGTCAACATATACCTGCACCACCAAGAGATGCTTCTTCGTCCTTAGAAAAAACAAAGTCTTATCCACGGCTCCTCGCTCATATCTATGAGCTATGAGAAAGTCTGATAACCTCTCGTACCATGCTCTAGATGCCTGCTTTAATCCATAAAGTGCCTTGTCAAGGACATATACGTGGTCCGGATGCTCAGGGTCTTCGAACCCTGGAGTCTGCTTTACGTATACCTTTTCCTTGAGGTTTCCGTTCAAAAACGCCGTCTTCACGTCCATCTGATGGAGCTTGAATCCATGCTGGATTGAATAAGCAATGAGCAATCTGATAGCCTCCAATCTTGCTACTGGTGCGAAGGTTTAGTCGTAGTCGATCTCTTCCTGTTGATTGTACCCATGTAATACCAACCGAGCCTTGTTCCGAACAATAGCTCCCTTGTCATCTTGCTTATTTCTGAAGACCCAACAAGTACCTGTCACCTTCCTCTTGTCTGGTTTAGGTACAAGTCGCCACACCTTGTTCCTCTCGAATTGATGCAATTCCTCATGCATCGCCTAAACCTAGTCAGGATCCTTAGGTGCATCCTCGACTGTCTTCGGTTCCATCAGGAACACGAACGTAGTCTGAACTTGTTCCCCCCGGAGTGCCGCATAACAATAGAAATAACGAAGTCTGGTATTAGGTTGACTAATCCGAGTACTTCTCCTCAGTGGAACCACGTCTCATATGGCTTCCCGATTAGGAATGTGATCACTGTTATCGTCCTCAGATACTTGATCCTGATCAAGTACCTGGCCCTGATCCTGATGTTGTTCATCCTGCACCTGTACCTCGGCTGGATCTTCATCAGCAACTTCTGGATCCTGATCAGCTTCCTCTTGATCCCCATCAGCACCCTCTTGTGCTGGTACACCAATGTCATCTTGTGTGTACAAGCACCATTCAAATCACGAATGCTGGTACACCAATGTCATCTTGTCTGACCTGAACCTCTACAGGTTTCCCTGGCATGCAATTCTCATCAAAAACCACGTGTACACTCTCTTCGACTGTCCTAGTCTGCTTGTTGTACACCTTGTAGGCTTTACTTTGCGCTGAGTACCCTACGAACATCCCTTCATCGCTCCTCGGATCGAACTTCCCAAGTTGATCTTTCCCATTGTTGTGAATGAAACACCTGCACCCAAATACTCTCAAGTGAGATATGTTAGGTTTGCGTCCCTTCAACAACTCATACGGAGTCTTATTCAGAAGCGGTCTTAAGTAGGCTCTGTTCAGCACATGACATGTCGTGTTCATTGCTTCTCCCCAAAATCTTTTGGGTAGACCACTTTCCAACAACATGGTCCTGGTCATATCTTCCAGGGTCCTGTTCTTCCGCTCGACTGCCCCATTCTGCTGTGGAGTCCTTGGCGCTAAAAAGTTGTATTGAACACCTTGACAAGCACACCAGCTGATGAACTGTGCGTTGTCGAACTCGGTACCATGATCTGACCTGATACTCTTCAGTTTCTGAACGAGTGATGTCTCAACCGCCTTGGCCCAAGCTTTGAATTCCTCAGTCTTAGAAGATAGAAATTTTGTCTAATTGAACCTTGAATAGTCATCGACCAACACGAACACGTACTTGTTCCCTCCTATGGTCTCAGTCCTCATTGGCCCGCATAAGTCTATATGCACCAACTTCAAAGGTCGATTGGTACTCACCACGTTCTTTGGATGAAATGAGGTTCTGGTCTGCTTACCCCTTGTACAAGCAACACATACTTGATCGGGTACATGACTCACTTCTGGTAAGCCACGAACAAATTCCAGTCTCTGGAGCTTCCTCATTAACCTCCGATTCACATGTCCTAGACGCATGTGCCATAGGTCGGAGTCATCTGCCCTTGATGACAGACAGAGGTACTCATCTGGATCCCACTCTGGATCAGTCTTGTACACTCCGTTTTCAACTATGCCTTTGAGAAGAATCTTACCTGTACTCAGAGACTTCACATAGCAACCATCAATGGTGAAACAACTGTTTCCACCTTGACAAAGTTGAAATACACAAAGTAAATCAAACTTTAAATTGTGAACTAGATTCACATTATCAATACTAATTTTCCTATTCAAACTAACCATACCTGTTCCGAAGATCTCACCTTTACTTCTATTGCCAAAAGTAATTGAGCCTCCGGAATGTTGCTGCAGAGAAGAGAAATGGTCCATCTTTCCAGTCATGTGACTTGAGCATCCGCTGTCTACATACCAAGGACTTGTTCCTCTCTTCATCTGCACACAAACAATCAGTTCTTACGCACCCAAATTAGCTTCGCCTTTTTGGGTTTCTTGTCAGAACTAGAATCAACACAAGTAAAAGGTTTAGAAGAATTCAAATTAGTATCGGTTTTGACAGTTCGATCCTATCGGGTTGTGTTCCTCTCTTGGAACCACCTGGTTTCTAATCCTTGTCTTTGGAGGCTTGCCTAGCAGTACACTTTGCCCAAAAGTGTCCCTCCTTTCCACAGCGAAAGTAGATTTTCTTCTTTCTGAAGTTCACTTTATTAAAATCAGCTATCTTTTCCTTTTGCTTGCTGAAGTTAATGCCAGCTGGTTTCTGACCCTGAGCGATCTTTGCCCAGATATGATAGCCCTTACCATACGTCTTAGCCTCATCTCGAAGATCCACCTTTACTCGTGGAGTACTCCTGGGCTCTCCAGCTTTCTGAACTCTCTTTGCAATGGTCACATCTCCATAACCCAAACCTGGTTTAGACTTCTTTGTTTCCGGAACAATCTTCTTCACCTTATCAATGGGTTCATGTACCTGCAATCTGGAAACAGTCTCTCGTTCCCGAACGAGTTCCTTCTTAAGTTGCCGAATCATGGCAGACTTTTCATCAATGTGAGCTTCTTGCTCAGCAATAATGTTAGTCAACTCATCATTTTTATAACAAAGACTTTTAGTAATGAGTAACAAATCAGCACGTGATTTATAATTAGAAGGATTAGAGGAATTACTTACCTCCGATGTTGATGACCTTCCCTTGGCCATAAGACACAAGTTCCTCCCTGCGGACTTGTTCCCGCTGACTCCCCGAGTCACTGTACTCTTCTGAATCTCCCCATGCTGCGATCATCTCCTTCTTGTCCTTTGATTTCTCATCATTGGATTTCTCCTTGTTGGACTTATCCTTCTTTTTCTTCCTGCAATCTTTGGCAAAATGACCCTTTTTACCACAATAGAAGCATTAGTCATCCTTCCCTGCAGTGCGCTTTGAATCTTCGAACTGAGTTTTTGGTTGGCAACCTTCAATGCCTTAGACAGGAGCACCAAATCAGATTTGTCTTCTGTTTTCTCTTCAGACTCAATCTCTTTCCCTTTGGATTTTTTGGACTTCCCTTTCTCACTGACCAATGCAATCTTCTTTGCTCCTTTATGAGGTTCACGTCCCTCGAGCTTGCATTTCTCAATAAGCATGTTGCTTTCGAGTTTAGAGACCAGCTCTTCTAGAGTGATTCTCTTTGTTTCAGGAAGAGCAGCCAAAATCCTTGAAATATCATCACATTCTGAAGTAAGTCCTTATAGGAAGTGATGAGTAACCTCCCAATTCTCATACTCCTTTCCCAGTCTTGACAGAGTTGATAGACATCCTTGAAGCCTTGAGTGGTAGCCATGTATCGATTCGTCCTTAGCTTGACGAAGACTGTTATACTTCATCTGAGCAGTGAGGATCCTATTCCTTTTAACGTCTCCAGAACCATCATAGATTCTCTTGAGAGCATCTCAGACCTCTGATGGGTCATTGTAGCTCATGACCTTGTCAAGATCTCCTGGTTCCAGTGCTGCATGAAGTACCTTCATAGCTTGAGATTTCTTTTGAAGCTTCTCGAAGTCCTCAGTGGTGTAAAACACTCGTGCTTTCTCCTTGGTTTTGTCTTCATCATCCATGATGACTTGTCTACCTTGCTGGATGATCTGCCAGACCTCGTCATCCAGTGAGAAGACATGTTCCTCAAATCTGATAGCCCATGAGTCATATTCGCCTGCCTTCAGTTTTGGAGGGGTTGCAAACGAATCACCTGATATACCTGCAATGCTAATCAAGATCTATAACCAGCGGCTTTGATACCAATTGATAGGACCGTGATAACACACTAGGTATAGGAACTGTTATGAACCTAAACTCAGTTGGCAGGTATATATACCTCAGAATATAAATGCACAGCGAAAATACGTCTAAAGATTATTTTATTAATCTATAGACTGTACAAATACTTACAGCTATTTGTACACTTGTAATAGTGTTGCTAACTATCACAAAACAAGTCACCTAAACCTGATAATCCCGGATCACCAATCGCGACTTCCTGAGACAAGGACCTCCGACGATTCCGAATCGCCCACTTCGTCTCTCACACTATGATCTGATTACTTGATACACAGGATGTGACTTACTCAAGTATTCTGGCTTTACTTCTTTTCTTTTGCTGCTGCAGCCGGGTTGCCGTTGGTTTGCTTTAAAGATGAGAGCAACGGTCGAGTCCACGACCTCCAACTGCCTCCATGTCTTGCTCGTATCCCACGTCTAGAAATTGCTCAACAAACTCCCGACTCGGTCAAACGCTGCCTCGTCAATTTAGTTCGTCCAGCTCACAACGTCGTTTCTCACGTTGTCCATGATTTTCGCAACTGCTCGGTTGACTTGATTTCAACTCCGTTCCCTTCAAATCTTTCTGTGTCCGACACAGGTTCTTGTCTTCCATCAGGTACAGGTACCTTCACACTCAGTTTAAGAGTTAGTCGAGTGTTGTCATCATCAAAAGACCACATTGAGTTCATGTTCCAACACTAATCAATGAAATCATGTTTTCTGATAAATGAATTTGTGCTTTATCGTGCCTAAATATGATGATCGTGTAAATTTTAAATATATTTTTAATATTCATACTCACACTTAATAAATTGGATCCATACGGCCAAAATCAAATATATCAAATTTAAAATGACATCGTTTAACATGAATAAATAATTTAAAAGTTAAGTTTGTCTTAATAAAATATGAATACAAAAAATGTCATATTAGAATTGATTGAATTTGGCTCGCATGTGATGATAAATTATATTGAATTGGAAATTTAATATGATATATAAATATATATTAATCTATAAAATATTATATAAATTAGATTGGGCCGAGCCTTCTCCGTTGAAAACCCAGTCGGTCAAGTTTACTTTATATGAAACAAGTTCGCTTTAATTCAATCCCCGTCCACAACAGTGGAAGTACACTGAGGGTTACTATAAACGATGACGTGTCTGTCCCTCATTGCCTATTTTCTAGTTTACCAAAAATATGATAATATCCGAATAATTTCCCGCAACAACTCCTCCTCTCTAGCTTCGTCGTCGTCTTCGTCTTCGTCCATGAACCTGACCTCTGCAAGCACGCAGCCATGGCGAACACCTTAATATCATCGCCGGTGCATCTCTTCCTAGCGTCTTCAGCGTGGACTCCTCCGCAGCCGCCACATAAGCACCAGATTCAGCTTCAATGAGCTGCCATCGATTGATTCGGGAGATTTTTCTGTGGATTTAATCGCGATTGTGGCTAAGACGGAGGGCTTATTTTACACGTTAGCAGATGCGGCTGTGGCTGCGGATCCGGCGGCGGATGCGTCCAGTGGAGCTGTGCAGAAGGCGGGTGGGTGGTTTGGGTTCATTGCGGAGGCTATGGAAGTTGTTCTGAAGGTAATTAACGCATTCATTTGGTTCTGACATTTTAATTGAAAATTTTGATTGCAGTTTAGGAGTGAATCGTGAAGTATATAATGCTGGGTTCTTCTGGTTACATATCATCCATTTGCAGTCTCCATGGTTTCGCAAATTTGTTTCTGTAGAATTTTGTTGATGATGTACTTTTGGTTATTTGCTTGTATCATTTCCTGCTATCGAACATCACTCTTGTCTTGAATATGTGTGAATGAATAAATGAGGTCGCCAATTGTTGGTATCATTTTGGATTGATTTCGTGAAGCCAATGGTCTTGATGACATTTACCCAGGTGCTGAAGGATGGACTCACAGCTGTTCATGTGCCATATGCATATGGTTTTGCGATTATATTGCTAACGGTTCTTGTTAAGGCAGCCACATACCCCCTCACAAAGCAACAGGTGTGTGAAATAATGTGATTCTCTATACATATGTTTCTTTCATTGAGATAATCAGCCATGGAGGCTGGAGAGCTTACAGGATAGATACACATAATCATTACTAATTTCTTATGAAAAGTGTTTTCAAACTAGATGCGAATCATTTGCGTCTTGCCTGCACATAACGCTCGTCGTTAAAGATTTAGGATCGTTGCAATAAAGTGATTTTTCTTCTCTTCATTTTGCATAGGTTGAGTCAACTATGGCAATGCAGAATCTTCAACCAAAGATAAAAGCCATTCAAGAAAGACACAAAGGCAATCAGGTACTTGCATTATACAGTTTAAGGATGTTTATTATTATCAACACCCAAATGTTTATTAGCGGAAAAAAAAGCAGTGGAGCACAGTAATGTTAAAATTGAATGTTATGCAGCTTGTTGGCAGTGATAGCAAATTAAATTGAGCTAGTGTGTGGTTGTATGTTCACGGGCAATCATGTGTGATTACTGAAAAGTGTTTTCCCATGTCGGCAGGAGAGAATACAATTGGAAACCTCACGCCTCTACAAACAAGCTGGAGTTAATCCTTTGGCAGGTTTGTAAAAATACCCAGCTCTATTGTTTTTTCTCCGTAGTCTAACTAATATTACATGCCTTTATGAAAGACTTAGGTTATAAATTTAATTAATGGGAGTGGCATGCACCACTAAGTCAACAATGTGGCTTATGATTTTGTGTCATTGTTCAATACTATCATGACTAGTTTACCAGTTTGTATGCTTGATATTTAATTTTAATCTGATCTAGTCCTTCATGCACTGTTATCTTTGAAATATGATACATGTCAACATTTCATTGCTACTGAACAGGATGTTTGCCCACATTAGCTACTATACCAGTCTGGATAGGATTATATCAAGCCCTATCAAATGTAGCTAATGAGGTAGGGATATTGAACTGTTTCTTCATAGTTATAGTCTTATAGATGCAAAGAAAACGTATACAACCTCTTGTATCTTCTCTTTCCTTTTTTTTCAGGGATTATTTACAGAAGGGTTCTTTTGGATTCCTTCTTTAGGAGGTCCAACTTCAATAGCCGCTCGATAGAGTGGCTCTGGTGTTTCATGGCTCTTCCCATTTGTGGTAAAGCATTTAGTGGTTGGAATTGATTTGATGTTACTTCATTGATTGTTCTCTTTCTGAGAATTGTTATCGTTAAGTGTCAGTTTTGTGGTAATTCAGATTTTTCTTTTATGGGGGCTAACATGCATCTCCATGGTGATTTTCAAATAATACATAAGCTTGCTTCACATGCCTAACTATAAATCAGTTGACTATGTTGAATATATTCAGGAATTCGTGTGTTTTCTTATTTGACACTTCTGAAATTGTTTCCATTAATTTTTGTACTGACGATACAGCTACTGTTGTTTATTTGTTTTGTAAAATTTTTGTGCCTGTTGCAGGATGGTCATCCACCACTCGGGTGGTCTTACACAGCAGCATACCTCGTTTTGCCAGTTCTCCTTGTTGTTTCCCAGTATGTGTGGATGGAGATCATGAAGCCCCCTCAGGTGAGTTAATGCTGCTACATAATGAGTTGCCACAAATTTATCTTGTGGGGTATAAGTCTTGTTAATCTTGCCTTTGTTTTGCAGACTGATGATCCTGCTCAAAAAAACACACTTCTTGTTTCCAAGTTTCTTCCGCTTATGATAGGTTATTTTGCCTTGTCCGTTCCATCTGGATTCTCAATTTATTGGTAAGTTATTTAACCTTTATTCCGTCACGTAAATATTAATGATGCAGAAGTTTATCTTTTTTTAAAAATCAACCAACCATGGTATTATTTTACGCGCGAATAAAACTAGTTATAAAATCACGCAGCTCATGGTTGTTTGTTTCTCCTACCTTGTACCTCTATGGTTTTAATTATTTACAAGTTAATGTTACTTTGAAAACATCAGGTTTACAAACAATGTCCTCAGCACTGCTCAACAAGTATGGCTTAAGCGATTAGGTGGTGCAAAGCCCGCAGTAAACGAGGGTGGCAATGGAATCATCAGTGCAGATCGTGCAAAACGATTAGCTCCCAAAGAAGAGCGTGCTGGTGATAGGTTGGTATTCATACATGTTTCTGTCTATCCACAATCCTCATTTACTCTCTATCTCACTGGTAATTCCTCTTCTTCGTATAGATTTCGACAGTTAAAAGAAGACGACAACAGGAATAACGTCACCCGGGCATTATCCTCAGACGCCCATCTGGTAATTGCCTCTACATCTGATTCTGACTTTGCCCCCCCACTGGAAGAGGCCTACGCAAACACTAGCATCAAACAGGTTCCCTCCGAGCCAAGAAGAAGCAAGAGGTCAAAGAGGAAGCGGGCTGTCTAAAACTACTTATACCCATTTTTGTATGTTGGCGCATCCGTTGCTGCGCCATCATGCCCCATTGCCGACTTGAACTGTAATATCTGATCGGCTAGTTATAGTTGTTTGTTTATATATGTTGAGTTTTTAATCTGAGTTTGTATATGGAATTTTGACTGGAATGGTGTAGGACTTAGAATAGGCTTAGACAAGTTTATATTGTGCCAAAACGTTTTGTTTTGTGTTTTTGTTGCTTGGTCAACGCAGGTCAATATTACTAACTGAAAGCAAAGGATTAAAATGCAGTGTTTGGTTGAGAAGTATTAAAGAGGAGTCAAGTTTGGGATTTAGGGCACATAATGAAAAAGGGCAAGAAATACGAGAGCGAGAGCGAGAGAGATCGAACGGCGACGAAGGCAATCGAGGCCTAAGAGGCTTCATGCGAAGGTGCTTCCTAGAGCGAGTACTGCTCCTATGGCGCGGCGCTGGTCAAGAAGACGAGAAGTGGCTACTTTGGGAGCGATGGACTGTGACCGAGCAGTTGTGCGCGAAGGCTTTGACGAGCGACGCGAGGAGTCTTCTTTGGTCTTCTGTCCGGGGCTATCGAATAGGGCTTAATCTCTTCATTGCACTCCATCTCTGTTGTTCTTTCTTGATCTGCTAGTTAGGGTTTCTTGTTTGACTTTTGATTGTTTCGTTATGTGTTGTGCATGTTACTCGACTGCTATAGTGGATTGGGTCGAACCTCCCCTTCTAAGGTTCCGCATATGTAGGGTCTCTTGACCAGAACGGCGTAAATAATTTCTTGTGCATTGTCTTTTCTTGTCTGTGTTGTGCATGTATTGGACTCGACTGCTATAGTTGATTGGGTCGAGACTCCCCGTCTATGGTTCCGCATATGTAAGATCTCTTGACCAGAACGGCGTAAACAATTTCTTGTGCATTGTCTTTTCTTTTTCTTGCCTAGTCAATCGATTGAAACAAATTGAATTAAGGGACAAATCTGAATAAAACTGGACAAAACTATCATATTGGTATCAGAGCCGCATTGCCTTAATAATGTTTAATTCTTTGGCAATTCGGTTCTTTCTTGTCACTGAAAGATTCGGTGTCCTTATCGCTCCATTTTATGTAAACGTTGAGCATCCGACGAACACTTGAATACAATAAAATTAGATTCTGTGTAATTGCTGCATGTTCTTTAGATAAACTGCTTTTTGTTTTTGATTCACTGAGTACTTAGTTAACATAGCATACTTACAATAGAATAGGGATCCTTGTCGCTCCATTTTGCGTAGACGTTGAGCATCCTACGGGTCTCCTATCACATTCTTGCTCTGAATGTGTGTATACCTTGAATCTATGTAACTTACTGTAATACTTGAAACATTTGGTAGTGTTGTGATTGCATAAATTTCCTGATATTTTCTTTTATCTAGTTGATCCCTTAAATTGCCTAGCTATGTCTGAGATTAGATTTAGGCCCTTTGATGGAATCATAGACTTTGCCATGTGGAAGGTTAAGATGAAAGTCATCCTGATTAGGGGAGAATGTTGTAAGGCAGTTCAGAGGATTAGGTAGTTCCAACCTCTGAGGATGCAAAAAATGAGATGAGAGAGCTAGCACATTCTCAAATAATGATTAGGTTGACTGATGATGTAGTTAGACAGATTGTGCATATTACTAACCCCAAAGAATTGTGGAGTGCCCTAGATAATATCTATTTGGCGAAATCATTGCAAAATAGAATATTCCTCTTAAGTAAATTGTTTACTTTTTAGCTGGAAGTGTCTTTGACTATTCAGGAGAACCTAGACAAATTGCTCAGACTGACACAAGACTTGAGAAGGTGTGGAGATGATATTAAGGAAGATCACCTAGCTATGATCCTTCTAAATTCCCTTAGGAGCCCGTTTGACACCCTAAAAGCTTTAATTCAATATGGTAGGGATGAATTGACCCTAACAAAAATTACTAAGGCCATAGTGCAAAAAAAAAAAAAAAAGGCATTAAAGGAGTTCTAAATGAGAAACTCACATGTCAGCGATGTGAGTCATGTTATTTAAGGGTAAAGGAAGGACTAATAATAGACCTAAGAGGCCTAATAAAATAGATCTCCTCCAGAAACAGTCTGAGAAAAATAGAAGCAATGTCAAGTGCTTCTATTGTGATAAGCTAGGGCACTTTGCAAGTAATTGACATAAGAAAAATAGAGATGAGAAGTTAAAGGATAAACAGCCTAAGGAAAATAAACCGAACTTCTCAAATGTTTGTGAATCCAAAACTGACTATGATAATAAACTGCTTGTTGCCGTTTTTTTTATGCTCATGCTTGGATATTGGATTATGGTTGTACCATGTACTCTTCATAGAAATTTATTTGGTAATCTTACTTTATGTGATGAGGGTGAGGTCAAGCTAGGTGACCACACCTCCTTAAAAATTAAAGGAATATGCTCTATTTCTTTAAGAATGTTTGATGGGAAGGTGAGGACTTTGCAGAATATAAGGTGGGTACCTGACCTAAGGAGGAACTTTTTACTCTCTGAATATCTCTTAGAAGACCTAGGTTGTCACATTAGTTCAGAAAATGAAATAATGAAGGTATCTATTGAAAGAGGAAATTCTTATTAGGAGCATTAAAAGGGAAGGATTGTATTATGTAGAGACGTCCTCAGAATCCAATGCATCGATCTCAGTGAGCATTGACACTGAATATGCAAAGAAATGACACTCTAGATTAGAGCACATAGGAAATAAGAGACTGTATTATTTGTTTAAGAACGGACACTTAGACAAAAAGTCTGCTGAAATTCCTTTTCTGAGAGTTGTGTTTTAGGAAAGAAAATAGCACACTCCTATAGCACCTCATCCCTAAGTGTGCAAAAGGCACTAGAGTATGTTCATAGTGATCTCTGGGGCACTGCCCAAGTTCCAACAGTGGGGGAAGGACGTATTTCCTTTTCCCCATAGACCATTACACTAGGAAAGTGTGGGTCTATCTGTTGAAGTCCAAGTGTGAAACTGTTGAGGATTTTCAGGCTTGGAAGACTCTAGTTGAGAGTCAATCTGATTTGAAGGTCAAGTGCTTGAGAATAGATAATGGTCTTGAGTTTTGCAACAAGGAATTTGACACTTTTTGCAATGCTCAAGGCATTAAGAGGCATTTGACAGTTTCTGAACCCCTCAAATAATGACTGCTAAGAGGATGAACAGGATGCTCTTCGAGCGTGCTAGGTGCATGCTTGTCAGTTCTGGCCTCAAAAACTTTATGTAGGGGGAGGCTGTAATGACGGCTGCTTAGTTAGTCAATAGATCCCCTAACTTTGCCCTTGATTTTAAAAACCACAAGAAGTGTGGTCGGGTAGAAATGTAAGCTTGTCACATTTGAGACCTTTTGGTTGCACTGCATATGCTTTAGTTTCTCAAGGAAAATTAAAGCCAACAGATCTCAAGTCTGTAATGATTGGTTACCTTTAGGAGTTAAAGGCTATAAATTACTGTTGATACATCTTGGAAGTTACAAGGTTATAACCTCCAGATTTGTCACCTTTAATGAAAATGAGTTTTATTACAAATTTCAGCCTAAACTTCCTATTGCTACTGCAGGTACCAATGAAACATAAGTGATAAGGCTGGAAACAAGGGACAATTATCTAAGGGAAAATGCTTAAGATGGAAATCAACGAGAATGGGACTCAACTAGTGAACCTGCAGACTCTTGAACAAAGTGAGGCAGAACCAGTGGACGGACAGCCATGATGCGGAGACTGAGGAAGGAGTAGGCAGTAACCCTCATCCGCGAGGATCAGCTAAGTAACCCTGGCCTTGCATGTGATAATGTTGCATCAAAGATTGATGTTTCTCCTGGTATAGGTAGTCAATCTGCATCTTGTGATATTGGGAGTGAACCGTCCTCTTGTAGTTTGACTAGAGAGAGGATATATAAGATAAAATTCCCAAATAGAAAATATGCGAATGTTGCTGAGTGCTTAAGTGTTTATGAGTATGCATTGACTATTGCTAGTAGCTTGAGTGTTAATACTCCTGATAATTATGATGAAGCTATAAATCAACTGACTCAAGTAATTGAAAACAAGCAATGAGCGACGAGATTAAATCGATGCACTGTAATGGGACATGGGAATCAATACCCAAACCTGAGGGACCCAAAACGATTGGCAGTCAAGGAAGGTGATACCTTGACTGACCCTCTCAGGTTTAATGTTAGATTGGTTGCAAAAGATTTTAATAAAAGGGAGGGGATAAATTATAATGAAATATTTGCCCCAATGGTTAAATATAAAACCCTGAGATTATTATTGGCTACGACTGCAGTGCATGATTGGGAATTACATCATATGGATGTTAAAACTGCGTTTTTGCATGAAAATTTGAATGAAATTATATGAATCAATCATTAGGTTTAATCGATAAAAAAAATACCCTAATCACGTCTGCCTGCTGAAGAAGTCAATATATGGCCTTAAGTAATCACCACGGCAGTGGAACATTAAGTTTAACACTTATATGTTATCTCTAGGTTTTCTAAGAAGCAAATTTGATACTTGTTTATATATGGAAAAAACCTAGGTCTAATCTAAAGGTGTACTTACTCCTATATGTGGATGACATATTAATTATGAGTAACTCTAAGATCGAGGTTATTAAAATTAAGGAGCTAAGGACACACTTTGACACGAAAGACTTAGGTACAGCTAAGAAAATCCTTGGAGTTAGCATAATTAGAGATTGAACACATAAGAAAATGGCAATGTGTCAAACTGATTACATTGAAAAGGTGTTGAAAAGGTTTAGTATGAGGGATATTAAACTTGTGGGTGTGCCCTTAGGGGGGGGCATCTGAATTTAACCAAGCAGGGCTGCCCTAAAACTGACTCAGAAATTAAGAGAATGACCAAAGTGCCATATGATGTGGCAGGAGGGTGAGTAATGTATTGTATACTTTGCATTATACTTGATTTAGCTTTTGGAATTAGTGTATTGAGTAGATTTATGGCTTGCCCGGTGAAGAACATTGGAATGCCATGAAATATTTGTTAAGATATCTTAACAATACGAAATCTTTAGGTCTTGTGTACGCAGCATACAATAACACCTCTGACTTGCTTGGTTATATAGATTCTGACTATGCTAGCAATAGTAATGATAGGAAATCAACCATCGGTTTACTTTTTATTTGTGTGGAAACTATGTTTCATGAAAATCACATAACTTCAATCTGTTGTAGCCCTCTCCTCAGACAGAGTTTATTGCAGCTACTAAATCTACAAAATAAGCCATTTGGCTTAAAGGACTACTATAAGAGATTGAGGGAAATGTGTGTGTGTGCCAGTGTTGTATATTGATAACCAAAATGCATTGCATTTATGTCGAGATTCAGTTTATCATGAGCATAGTAAACATATAGACGTTAGACTTCATTTTATTAGAGATAAAGTGAAATCAAACTCTATTACGATTGTTAAAATTCTGGATGAAAAAAATCCTGCTGATTTTGGCACAAAGATTATGCCAGTTGCTAAATTTGTGTTTTGCAGGGAATTCTTGCACATTGAGGAACCTGACTAATCAGTCAAGCTGAATCTGTGAAGGAGTGGTGGCTGGCTTTGCCTTGTCCCCATGCAGTTTTGTTTCTTTTTTTGCTGTTGTTGTGTCCCTTGTCCTGTATGCTTTCAGTTTCTAGTGCAAGCTAGATTAGGGGGCAAATCGTTAAGTTTCCAATCTGAGTTTGCTTACTGAATTTTGTATGAACTAGTGTAGGACTTAGAATAGACTTTGAGAGGTTTATATTGTGCTAAAACGTGTTGTTTTGTGTTTTTGTTGCATGGTCAATGCGGGTCAATATTATTGGGTGAAAGCGAAGGATTAAAACGTAGCTTTTGGTTGAGAAGAATTAAAGAGGAATCGAGTTTGGGATTTATGGCACATAACGAAAAAAGGCAAGAAACACGAGAGTCATAGTGAGAGAGATCGAATGATGACGAAGGCGAAGGAGACAGAAGAGGCTTGCGCATTGCGGCGAAGGTGCTTCCTAGAGCGAGGACTGCTCCTGTGGCGCGGCGCTAGTCCAGAAGACGAGAGGTGGCTGTTTCGGGAGCAAGGACTGTGACCGAGCAGTGGTGCTCAAAGGCTTCCGCGAGCATGGCGAGGAGTCCTCTTCTGTCTTTTGGCTATCGAAGAGGGCTTAATCCCTTCACTTCCCTTCATTTATGTTGTTCTTGCTTGATCTGCTAGTTATGGTTTCTTGCTTGGCTTATGATCGTCTTGTTCCATGTTATATGTGTATTGGACTCGACTGCTATAAAGGAGAAATTTAAGTAAAATCGGACAAAACTATTATGTGATTAAGTTGCTTTCGCTCAAGGCCGGCCCAACCGTGAGGCCGGTGAAGCGGCTGCCTCAGGGCTCACGTTTGGGAAGGCCACAAAATAAAAATAAAATTTTTACTTCTCTACTCTCTTCCGTCTTCTCTCTTGAAATGACTTCCTCTTCCACACTTCAACGACAATGGCACTAAATCTCTGAATCAGATACCCTCAATCCGCCCCTTTCTCTGATTTCCCCCAATCAACCGACAGGCGGCATCCCCAATTCCCCACCATCCCCCTCCCCTATGGCCTACCTTCCTCTCGTTGTTGCTGCAACTGCAAGACCTGCTCGGTTGGCGGCTGGAGGCTGCTCCTCTGCCGTCCGCCCTCAACGACTCAACCCCTACGACCCTACTCCTCAACGGCTCAACCCCTGCGATCCTACTCCTCCGTGGCTGCATCGAGTCGTCGACTTCGCACCTGCCAAGATCTGGAATCTTGGATCTGTCAGGTTCTTTTGTTTCATTTATCATATTTGTGTGTTGGCTGCTTTTTTTTTGGGTGGTTTTGTGATAGAATTGTTTAACAATTAGGTCATTTGGGTAATCAATCATATATTCATATTTGTGCGTTGGCTGTATACTGGCATAGATACATTCATGATGACATTTTGTTGAAACATGTTCAGCAGTTGAAATAGTGATTTTGATGTCAAATATCTTGCTCATCTTACGAATATGTTTTGGGTTTTTGAAAGATGGTAGAGTCGTGACTCGTGAATATGGTTAGAGATGGAAAAAAATTTAGAACCACGGCAAAAGCTAATTTAGTTTTAGCTTTTGCCGTGGTTACATGTTTCATTTCAAATCTATCGTATTTTTTACATGGCCGGCCTTGCTAAAATCGGCCTTTTAAAAAAATTGCGTGGACGCCTATGCTAAAACCGGCCAGTTAGAAAACCCAACTGGCCGGTTTTAGCATAAGCGGCCATCTCGAAATTTTATCGAATCGAGACCGGGTGACCGGGTATTTTAAATGGCCGGTTTTATGTGAACCGGCCATGTGTTGTGGCCGGTCATGCTAAAATCGGCCACACGTTGTTTACAAATTCGCCGCGAGGCCGCGACGCTTTCTCCTCCTTCTCGCTTCCCCCGTGGCCGATTCCTCCGACTCCACGCCCTGTCGACCTCCTCTACCTCCCAGCGACCCCCACGTTGTTCAGGTATGTCCATTTTATGTCTGATTCCGTTTGGCAGGTTAGGGTTAGGGTTGGTTAAATTTGATAAAGTTGAATTGTGTTGATTAGTTTTTTTTTTTTTTTTGTGGGGTTGAATTGTGTGTGTAAAATTTGGAATTGTGTAGGAAAATTTGGTGGGGTTAGTGTTGTTGGAGAAATTAGAATATTGTTTGATTGTTGTTGGAATTGTTATTGGTTTGTATTTGGAATTGTTATTGGATTGTGGTGGATTGTTTGGAAGTGTAGGATGAAATGTGGGAGAAATATGATTGTTATTGGAAGTGTTCCATCGATTCGATAGTATGTTTTTTTTTTTAGATTATTGTTTTTGTTACATTTTTATTGTAATGTTGGAGATTTGAGATGGAGAAGTTGGATGGATTAAAAAAAAATTGATGATTCTTTCATGTACATGGTAACAATAACAAAAAATCGGATGTGGGACACCGACGATCGGATCCTTCCATATATTGTTCGAGCTGGCTTTTATCCGTGGACCCAACTCCAAAATACAGAAGTGGATTGGGCTTTGATGACCGCTCTAGTTGAGCGCTGGAGGCAAGAGACCCACACTTTCCATCTGAGGACCGGGGAGGCCACTATCACATTACAAGATGCGGGCCTTCTTACCGGTTTACCCACAGAGGGTCGTGTCGTAATCGGTAAGGAGGAGGACGAGTGGGTCACGACATGCAGCAGACTGTTGGGTGCTTACCCCGATTGCCCGACACGGCCGGCACTAGCAAAGAGGAGATAGGTTCGTTAATAATATGCAGATTGTACCCGAGGACGCTACTGAAGAAGTGTTGGAGAGATTTGCGCGGGCGTACATATTGTGTATGATTGGTTCCCCCCTGATGTCAGATTTGTTCGGGGATAGGATCCCACTGCACTACCTCCCATTGCTGGCGGATCTCGACGCTGCGAGGTCATATAGTTGGGGTAGTGCAGTGCTTGGATATTTGTATAGGCAGTTGTGCAGCTCAGCACGCGGTGGACACAAGGTGATGGGTGGATGCATAATTTTGCTGCAGTTATGGAGTTGGGAGAGGATACCTATCGGGCGGCCACAGGGGTTTAGCAGGACACTCCAGCCCATTGATGAAGAGATGGATCCCTTGTTCAGAGGAGCCTGGTCGTACACGTAAGTTTATGCCTATTCACCTGATTTGTAGTTTAAATAATGCCACTTGTATTATTTTACGTCTAATTTACGTTTTATATCGCAGTAAATGGTACGGGCCGAAGTCCTACACGATGACACCTCATGGGTCGTTGACATTTTACCATGATCAGCTAGACCGCATGGTCGATGGTGACTTCGAGTGGACACCATATGATGAGCAGGTCCTCCCTTTGCTTAATTCTGCATGTACTGACGGGGCTACGAGTTGGTGCGCCGATGTGCCATTATTGTGCTACAACATTGTGGAGTGGCATCATCCGGCCAGAGTGATGCGACAGTTTGGCCTGGTACAGCGTGTTCCACCTCCACCCGTGGCGTCATCCGACCCAAAACATATGATGACACGAAAAGGACGTAAGGATTGGTCCGTGGAGCTTAAGTACTACATAGATCTCTGGGCGGACAGGTTGGCTTCTGTTGTGGTCGGCGAGCCCGTTCCAGTACATGACGAAGGTAATCCGGATTATGCAAATTGGTACACGAATAGAACCCGTCGATTCATCCAGCCCCGCGCTGATCACGCTCAACCATACCGACCAAACGCACCCGAGAGGAGAAGAATCGTAAGTGTTGTTGGTTTGTGACTCATATAAAATAGTAGAATTATTTATAATTCATTATTTTGTATCAGGTACGCACCTTGGTGATGCATGCACGCCGCGCGGCAGAGTTGTTCCAAGACCCCCTCCTACATTACTCGCTTAAGGATGCGCCGTATAGCATATTTCATTCATCGTATGCGGAGCTGGAACAGCTAGGAGAGGCGGATGCAATTGGTGTGGATCCGGCTGCAATTGAGTTTGGCATAGGTAAAGATTAAATCTGGATTAATTCAGTAGTCTCTCTTCACTTCACAAATATAACCGGATGTGTGTACGCGTAGGACCTGACGACCTCGATCAGCAATTCCATTCGTCCTATGATGTGACTGACCTTCATACCCAGCACCAGGCCGGGCCTAGTGCACCCAGCCCATACGAGGCCGGTCCAAGTGGAGAACGCCAGGACGACGCGGGTCCCAGTGATCCGATCCATGTACCCGATGATCTCAGACGATGTGACAGGTATAGGAGAGCCCCACGGCGTCTCACTTACAGTAATCCCCGTCGACGACGAATGTTTTTGTATTGAATGTTTTTGTTGACACCAAGTAGTTGTATTGAAGGCAACCCATTTACCACAGGTGCATGTACCGTCTTCGAGTGGCACTTCATGGGTGTGATGATTCCGGGTGGTTAGCACTTGGAACACACCGTGTTCAGCGTCAAATACAGTAACCCGATGAAACATGCACTTGTCTCTTATATCCCGTAAAATCAAGTCTATTCGGGGGGCGAAGATTGAAGCAGAGTTCTCGTATAACACGCTGCGCTTGCAGAAGTATTCGTTGCACTGAGAAAATGTAAACAAAACCAAAGCACATATCGGCAGGTCCCGGCCACCGCGTAGAATGTTATTGAAATATTCGCTAGCATTCGTTGTCATTGATCCCCATCGGCAACCACCTTCATCATATGCCAAAGACCACATGGACCAAGGAATACTATCTAGCCATTCTATTATCCGGGGCCTGTCTCTCAGCAATGTCATCAGCTCCACATATTCCTTGTCAAACTTAACTTGCTGTCTTTGATGTGCTAGGTGCCCAAGTTTCTGCTTCAGTGTAGAATCCTTGACTTTCACATTGAAATTGCTCTGCAAGTGCCTGATACACACCCTGTGATAAGCGCGAGGAGGGGACCAATCTGGCTCCTGCATTGCTGCTATTATTCCTTTATGTCTGTCAGAAATAACGCAGATTCCATCTCGGTCTGTAACGCTTTCCCGAATGCATTGCATGAACCATTTCCAACTGGAGTTATTCTCACTCTCAACTAAGGCGAATGCAACAGGTAGAATATGGTTGTTTGCATCCAGAGAAACTGCAACAAGTAGCTTCCCCTCGTACTTCCCGTACATATGGGTTCCATCTACACAAAGCACGGGACGACAATGTGTGAAAGCTCTTATTGAAGGTCCGAATGCCCAGAACACCCGGTGGACAACCATCACATCACCTTCATCATCTCTGTATCGGACCCAACTGACGACCGTCTCATCGTTAGTGTCCTGTATCGCTTGCATAAGTAAGGGAAGTCTACCAAACGATTCATCCCAATCCCCAAACAAATTCTTTAGTGCCTATTGCCTCGCCTGCCATGCCTTCAAATACTTAATTTCGCATCCGTAGTCTTTGAAGATTCTCGCTCTTATTTCCCCGACGCCTAGTCGCAACCTTTCACTGATAATATCGCCGATCTCCTTTGCTATGAAATGTCGATTGAGGTGCACGTTTTCATTTGTAATCTTGTCGGCACCGCATATGTGATCCCCTTTGTACTTTCTAACCTCCCAGTAGCTTGCATTTTTCTTCATTGCAATCCTTATGCGCCACGGACAGTTTTCCACCCCTTCTCGACATTGAAGAACCAACAAACGCGGTTCTGATTCAGTCGTTATGTACTCAACCCGGTTCAGAATTGAATACTTTTGTACAGCGTAAATGGCTTCTGCTTTGCTGCTAAATGTCGATCCCACGGCAAGTGTAGAAACCCGTCTACTGCTACCATCGAAATAGTCTTGCACAGGATTATTCCATCTCACGCCGACACATCATGGAATGCAGGAATATCCCATACACGTTTGGGTTCTGGAACACGGAATTCACCTTCATCTTCTAATTCCTTGATTCATTCCATTTCTTCTCTATCGTAGTCATCCATCACCGACATCTCAAGTGTGTCGAATGTCGACATAATCATAGGGTCAGATTCACTGTTATCCATTGCTTGATGTATTCCCTGACAAAAAACCTCCACATATAAGTTCAATTTTCCAAAAACAATGAGAAATACAAAAAATAATAGATCTTATATATCTTCAAGTTCATTTTCCACCACGTAATTAAATATCATACAAAAAGTAAAACAAATACATAATTATACAATTACCACTTAATCTTCTCCAAAAGGGTCAAGTCGACCAGAACGAGGGAGGGGATGGGGGTTAGAAAATAGAAGAGGGAATGAATGAATTGGTGAGAGATGATGAAAAACATGAGAAATGAAGTGGTTTATAAAGGACTTATGGCCGGTCTAGCAGAAGCCGGCCACAACGTGATGGCCGGTTTTTGCAAGACCGGCCACATTAAACCACATTTTAGTAGTTGTAGCTACCACAGTTTCGCTATATTGTGGTAGGTAAAACGTGTGGCCGGTTTTTGCAAGACCGGCCACATTAAACCTACAACTACCAACTACATTTTAGTAGTTGCAGCGACCATAATTGTGGTAAGTAAAACGTGTGGCCGGCCTTGCCAACGCCGGCCACATTAAACCTACAACTACCTAACTAGCCGGTCGCAGTATAAAATTTCGAGATGGCAGCCTATGTTAAAACCGGCCAGTTATAAAACCCAACTGGCCGGTTTTAGCATAGGCGGCCACACAATTTTTTTTAAAAGGCCGGTTTTAGCAAGGCCGGCCGTGTAAAAAACACGATAGATTTGAAATGAAACATGTAACCACGGCAAAAGCTAAAACTGAATTAGCTTTTGCCGTGGTTCTAAATTTTTTTCTTAGAGATGAGTGTTTTGGTGATGGGAAGAGCTATGAAAAGATGAGTTCTTCTGAGTTCAGAATCCCCACAATGTGGTTAGCGAGGATTGGGATTAGATACAAATCCCCACAATCCTCGCTACATGTGAGTTATTCTGAAAAGTCATAGGAGTTGATAACAAGAATATCACGTACATTGAGCAATGGGAGAAACCATTCGATCAGCCAAAAAGCCCAGACATAGTCAGCCTATTGTCATTGAAAATCAGTATTTCATCTACCAAAAGAAACCTCAAAACTAGGTAACCATACTGAATATTCGTAACTTAGAAATGCTACTTTTCTTATCAACACATTCATTCAAGTAGCAGACCTGATTCATTTCTCTCGTCCTACTATTCTCTTGCCTTTCTCTTATATAATCTTCATTTTGTATAATCTCATCGTTCCAACTATTGGTTTTTGTTTTATGTGGTTAGATTTCTCCCCTCTACAGGATGGACTGAAATATATTTCGCATGTCTGGTACATAACTCATGACGGTCAAACTCGTTGCATCCAACTGCGACACTAGTATTACTAGTTATGTTTAGGTCTTTAGTTTTCTCTATTTACTTCTTTCTAGTAGAACTGCTAGAGCTGAATGTGGTATCCAAGTAATGTGCTGCATCATTTTGACAGCAACAGTTTCTCTATCAAAAAGTTCATCATTGTGTTTATAGGACTTTCCATTAAAGCTACAGGGCTCTAAGTTTATTCTTGTTAGTTCATTACAGCTAGAGAAATCTAAGGGCATATGCAGCAGTCAGATTTCTTCAGGAGCATTCAGCAAGCAGTTGCTTCAATTTGTGCGCAGCGGCGATTGCTCCGTGAGAAAGAATGTTCCAGGAGAAAGAACTTTCTCGCAGAAATGCTCCAGGAGGAAGCCACGGAGAAATTATCGCTCTTATTCCTCTTATCCTCACACGAAATTACTCCCGAGAATTGCTGATCGATGAAGCAAATGCTGGAGGAAGAAGAAATGCTGGTGGAAAACTTTCTCCAGAAGAAACCGGTGCATATGCTCTAACTTGTGCAAAATCCTGCTAAATAATGGCCTACTTTAAGATCCAAAGTGATAAGTTTTTTTTTTACTTCCTGCTCGCAGGTGCTAGCGTAAGATGATTTTGGATCACCTCCTTGTACTCTTGTATTCTTTCGTGATCTAAAAAATGTCTTTTTGTATTTCGTCTCAGGCCACCAAAAGTGTTGAACCGCTCCTGCTTCCACTATCAATATAGAATCAGGTTACCTTCCCTCATCCCACGTTTCACTAGACTTTACTTCAACCTTTTGCTCTCACATTTGCATTTAGATTCGATACATTCAAGTCAATTATAATAATATTAAATCAAAAAATTGTTTATATAATTATTTTTGAAAATTAAAAAATATGTGTATTGAATAAATACAAATATAGAATTACGATCGTACTAAAATTGCATGTATGTATTTACGGGATCAGATTGCTTTGGAATAGCTCAACAACAGTCTTTATATAAAGATAAAATATAACAAACATTATGTGCTCCACCAGCCGTGGATCTGATCAATCGGACGGTGATATTGAATCTCATCACTTCACA
Source organism: Umbilicus rupestris (assembly GCA_963678935.1). Lineage (NCBI taxonomy): Eukaryota > Viridiplantae > Streptophyta > Magnoliopsida > Saxifragales > Crassulaceae > Umbilicus > Umbilicus rupestris. The sequence goes on from OY787612.1 coordinate 10,180,413, forward strand.
CGGATCGCTCATCTCCACCGTTGATGGCCTCTCAAAAATCAACGAGCACCATTTCACCCGCCAAAAACTAAATTTCATTACTCCCGAATCCCCTCTCCTATATAAATCCCATTCATCACTTCCAACCACTCAAATAAACAAATCGTTCAACTCGATAAACCCTAATTCCGTCTCAACAATGTCAGGCCGCGGAAAGGGTGGCAAGGGGCTCGGCAAGGGCGGCGCCAAGCGTCATCGCAAGGTCCTCCGCGACAATATCCAGGGAATCACCAAGCCAGCCATCCGTCGTCTGGCCAGAAGAGGAGGCGTCAAGCGCATTAGCGGCCTCATTTACGAAGAAACCAGAGGCGTGCTGAAGATCTTCTTGGAGAATGTTATCCGCGACGCTGTTACGTACACTGAGCACGCGAGGAGGAAGACTGTGACTGCCATGGATGTCGTTTACGCCCTCAAAAGGCAAGGCCGCACTCTCTATGGCTTCGGCGGTTAAATTGACGACTCAGATCTGCTGCCTTTCGATCCATTACATGTAAAACTGTTCTCAGTTTCAAGAATTGTGGAATGAACCTGGACGGGTTTTGATTATTGATACGTATCTTCATTAGCTCAGTTAACTGGCCACCTTTAGGTGAAGAAAATGGATTTATATAATTTAGTTTTTACAAATTCAATATGCGTGATTCGACCAACAGAAATGCGCCACGTGTAATGGAGCCTGACGTGGCTGGTTTCTCTTATCTATCTTCAGTTTGAGTGCATGTGAATGTCGTTTTCTCTAGAACTGTCTTCTCTATCCTTCCGAGCCTAAATTTAGGTTGAGTGGATTTCAGGCCATTCGTTTCGTGATCCGAGATTCGATCATTGAGGAGGAGATTGCAGTGATCGAGCTGCGGAATGGGCGTGCCGAGCGACGACGCGGTTGTGATTCAGAGACCGAAGAAGCCTGGTGAGCCGGCAGTCGTGACGGTGAACTGTCCGGACAAGACCGGGCTCGGTTGCGATATTTGCAGGATCATCTTCGATTTCGGACTGTACGTCGTCAAAGGAGGTGAGAACAGAACACCTCGATTTAGAAATTTTACAAAATTTCAGTATAAATTGCTGCCGCATTTGCATCTGGCTGCAGATCTGTCAACAGATGGAGTTTGGTGCTACATAGTGTTGTTTGTGATTTCTTGCCCAGAAGCCTCACGATTTGTCAGATGGTCGAATTTGAATGACCGTCTCTTATCGGCGTGTCCTCCTTGCTCGATGTTACATCGCTTTTACCAGCCATCCACGCCTTCCGCATCTTCGTCTTTGTATCTGTTGAAGTTCTTCTGCCTTGATAGAAAGGGCTTGTTACATGGTATCTTCTGGCCTCCTAATCCTTAGTGATTGGTTGTTGATATGCTCGAGTTCATTTTGCTTGTTGTGCTTGATTGTGATACGTTGTGGTTATGGGTTATATGATCAGATGTGACCCAAGTTCTTTCTGAACTTGAGCTGACAATTGAGAGGGTGAAAGTGACAACAACACCGGATGGCCGGGTTCTGGACCTTTTCTTCATAACCGATAACATGTATGTCTCCCGTCTCTATGGGATTTCTCATTTAGCTAATAGGGTGTGTGGCTGGTCTTTGAGTGAATTCTTGTAAATTGGCTATAAGCTAGACTGCTCAGTTCTTTCAATAATTAGTCTTCTGTGAATCAGTGATGACGTTTCATGGATATCACTGGATGTTATGGTTATGATTACTCCTGAAATGTTTATATTGAATTACTAGGAATCTTAATCGAAAGTAAACTGGAAAATGCAGTACACCATCTCTCTGAATTACCTTATGATCCATCATCGAATACCTATTGTTTTGTTTTTCTTCAGTTTAACACATTTATTTTCTATAAATTGCCATGTTATCTTGGTTTTGGCTTTTGAAGAGCATGGATTTGTATGCCTGAAGTGGCAGTGTGTGAGCAGGTAATTATCTGTAGATGTAGTGTTATTTTTAATCTTGTGAAAATGCCTGACCAGGGAACTTCTTCATACAAAAGAGAGACAAGAGGAAACATGTGAGCAATTGCGGGCAGTTCTTGGTGAATCTTGTGTTAGCTGTGAGATCATGGCGGCAGGTCCTGAATATGACGATCAACACAGTATCACTTCCCTTTCTCAAGAAATAGCTGACGAGTTATTTACAAGTAGGCTTTCGGATAGCGAATCTCACATTCATGAATTGAGTCCAGAGCTCTCAAAATTGAAGAAGGCTTCTATAACAATGGACAATAAGTTGAGTCCATCTCATACATTGCTTCAAATTCATGGTGTGGATCAGAAAGGTATCCTATATGATCTTTTGAGACATATGAAAGACTGCAGCATTCAGGTAGCCTGTTGCATCACTCGGATGATTAATTTCAGAAGTTACTGGGGCTATGATCACTTTTATATGCTGATAAAACATTTGTGTCAGTTCAGATAGCGTATGGTAGAGTCCTTCAAAGCACTGAAGGGTTTCGAGATATTGACCTCTTCATCCACCAAAAAGACGGCAAAAAGATTGACGATCCTGAGAAACAAGCTGCATTGTGTTCCAGACTGACGGTTGAAATGCTTCATCCACTGCGAGTTGCTATTTCAAACAGAGGCCCAGACACAGTGCTGTTTGTTGCTAACCCAGTAGAGTTGTCAGGACGAGGAAGGCCACGAGTATTTTATGACGTAACTAGCGTTCTTAAATTGCTGGGCATCTGCATCTTCTCGGTAAGACATAGCTCCGTGGGTCCAATTAAATTGTAGCACATCATTGCACACTGAATCCTACAAAGTCAACTTGTGTTTTCGCAGGCTGAAATCGGCAGACATTGGTCATCAGATCGAGAGTGGGAGGTGTATAGGTTTCTTCTAGACGAAAACTGTGGATTTGAAGTCACAAATATGGTGTGCAGAAACCAGATTGTGGACAAAGTTCGTAGAACTCTGATGGGCTGGTAATGGCCAACACAAACATGTTAACATTCAACCAAGGAAGGACAGGCTTAGGGTTTAGGGTTTCTTATTATATTCAAACGTCTGCACTCGTTAATCACTATTTTACAAAATCACATAATTGTTATTGTTGCAACAAACTACTCGAGCAATACTCCAATTAAAATTGGAGGAATTCAAAAGTCTTCATCAGTTGATGCGAAAGCTCTGGTAGATGGCACTAGGGAATATAGATCACACATGTATTGTTTGTGGAATTCTGAGGGAGGAATGTTCATAAAGTGATACAGGTATGAGCTTCTCAGTTTAAAAAAGTTGTGCATGGTTCCACGGTTTGGGTGCAGTATATTCATGAGGTCTTTTATTAGGGAGTATTGGCTTCGATGTGTTGACGGTCTAGTGGGGACATGTGGGTTGTGGTGTTCAGGGTGTAGCTTTGTGGTGTCATTTTTTGCGAGGTTAGATATTTTGCGGAGCAATTGTCCCCATCTGATTTAAAAAAGGGAGCGCAATGCAACAAGCAGCTTGCTAGTAGCGTCCCGGGCCTCAACCGGCACGTTTAGGAGGTTGTCGGTGTTGGGGCGGGTCCGGTAGCATCAGTTATTTCGTTGCTTGCTCAACATGAAGGAAGAATGGTAAAGTCTCAGGCCAGTGATCTTGTGAATGATGTAGTGGGCGGCTCTGGACGGAATTGGCAGTGTCCTTTATCGTTTTTCCAAGGTTTGGTGTGGATATGAGTGACTGCAGTGCTTTGCGGGATCTTGTGTATTGTCACTTGAGGGGGTCGCGGAGCGAGTGCCTTTCAGGGAGGGTTGGGGGAGTTAATTCGGCACCTTCTTGAGCATGGGAGATGGTTGTAGGGTCGATGCAATAAGACGTACAAGGTTGAGTCTTGGTGTCGAAGCTGAAATTGCGGGGCCACCTTTATTAGGGTGTGATAAGTTGCCGATTTGGCTGCCGCCAGGGTGTGAATTGTAAATTTCTAGGGAAGTGGTGGTTGTGCAACAGGACCAATCGTCCCTGGGGATTTGTCGGATGTTTTTAGGCATGTTGACAAAGATCCTGAGGTATCGCGGAGTTGAGAAGCCCTGCGATCCCTACAATGAACTTAATTCCTAGATCTTATAGGAGGGTGTGACTGTGACTTAGAGCTATGTTGCAACAGTGGGAGCTGTGAACTAGGATCCTAGTGACCTTAACCGTTGGGAGTTCATGCAGGTCTTTGTCGTGTCAATTCTTTGATCGGTTAAAATGGAGGAGAGGGGCGGTATTTTCTTAACTAAGTTGGTGGCTCATAGGCTGAAGGTTTGGGAAATGGGAGGTGATAGTCAGTGTCGCCTTTGGCAAGAGGCAATGAGCAGGGAGGCGGGTGCCAGTTTTTTCTAAGGATGATTAGAGGAAGATCAACATGAAGCGGTGCGAGAATTTGGCGGCGGTCGGCCGGCTAAGAGATTCGGCAGGCGATTAGTTAGTGGAGGGGCTTTGTTGATATCTCTGGACGTAGTGGATGCAATCACCCATTTGTCTTCCTCCAAGAGTTCCTGCAAGGCTGCCTCTAATTTCTTTTGTGCCTACTTAGAAGGAGGTGTCGCGGGTTTAGTCATTTTTGAACAATTTCGCTTGGAGCGTGACGAGCTCAAGCCGCAGTTGCTATCGAACATGGTCCAGGGAGTCGCAGGCCGTGGGGAGAAGGTTCATTTGCATGGGATTTTTGCAGCCCATGTCGTTCTTTTGCTCTATGGGAGAGTTCTTCTTTGTTTGGCTCAGCTTCTTATGAGTTCTCCTATCATTCCTCTTGCTAAATCTGGAGGCGGAGTTCGACCAGTAGCTGTGGGAGAGGTTTGACGTTGTCTTACGTCGAGAGTGGCTCTTAACGCAGTTAGAGAGTTAGTAGTAGTTCATTTGTTGCCTTTTCAGTTTTGTGTGGGAGTGCGAGGGGCAACATAGGCTATTACACGTTCGTTGAACCACTTGGTGGCGAAACACTCAAACACTAAGAGATGGATCTTACGAATGCTTTAATTCTGGTGAGCATATAGAGATTTTCATGAAGAGAGTAAGGTGTCATGTCCCATCTCTTAGGGCAAGTGTAGTAAGGGAGCAATAAGCAATATGCAAAAATAGCACTTTTCTATAAAGGTCATTTAGCAATGAAGAACAATATGGAAAAATGGATTTTGCTTTTTATATCTAGTGTAGCAAGAGAGCAAAAAGCAGTCATAGAATTTTTTTCATATTTCCTCCTACAGCAATAAGAGCAAAAAGCAATAAGCAAAACTATGTCAATAATTCATCTCAATTATCTATTTGGATTGATATTTTTTAATTTGATGAGAGGATTTCATTTCTTTAGGGTGTGACACGTAGCACACCTTATCCTTGTTTCTATAATAAATGCACATCCTTATATTCCTTCATAATCAATTTGCAATTCTTGTTTCTGATGCGGAGCGATCGACACTTCAGTATGCGGAGAAACTTATCATCCTAAGGTGCACGCTAGCAGGGGTATTGCACGTTACCGAGAGAGAGCGTTTCAGGATCCGATTGGGTCGTATAATACCTCGTTTCGAAGAGAACGACGACGCGGTTCGAAATCACCATCTTTGCTCGTGTTGCATCAGCTTCTGGGCCCATCCGGAGTGTTTTACTCTTTTATTTTTAATTATTAATATTTTTAGGTAGGTTTCCTTATCTTGAATTTTTGTTTTTAGGTAGGTTTCCTTATCTTGAATCTTAGGTTTGGTTAGTTAGATATTATGTTTCCTAATTTGCAAGTTCTGTTTACTATATAACAGAGTCAAGGAAGTAAGGAAAACATTCTTTTGAGAAATAATAAAATTTAGAGTTGTCTCTATACAACTTGCAATTCATGCTAAGGTTTCGAGTTCAAGCATCATCATCCCTTTGCGGTGCATCACTTTCTAAGCCTTAAACTTAGAGTAGTTCTCGAGCTTTGTAGTTTGTTCATTTGTTTTTTATATGGATGTATGGGATGAGTTCATGGTGGAGCAAGAGGAACAAAGACTTAGGAGGAATCGTCTAAGAAATCTAATTATTCAGGCAGCAGTAGCTCATGTTTTGAAGATTGAAGAGGAAGAAGTTTAAAGTAGTGGATCGAGGAGTCGTAAACAAGTCATCTGAAAAGATCGTCAGGCCTCAGATGAGAGATTAAAAGCTCTATATTTTACTTCTCCTTGTCAATTTGAAGGAGTTATTTTTCGTAGGAGGTATCGAATGCGCCCGAATTATTTGATTGTATAATGCGTGACTAACCACGATCAATACTTTGTTCAACGAGTATATGCAATTGATGTTCTCTCTTCTCAACTGAGCAAAATATTTTTCAAGACTTTCCATATTTTTAATGATTTTTTAATTATTATGTTCAAATTTGAACCGTTGGATGTCCAACGTTCAATTAATCTATGTCACTTATCTTAATAATACAAGGTATAAAAGTATTTTCTTTCAATAAATGTGGGACTATTGCCAACTTTTTTAATTTATCTTTCCTTTCAACAATCCTCTTCATTATTGCTCACCTAGCAAGGATAGCTTTTTGCTCTCTTTTTTGCTTGTCTACTACATGTAGAGCAGTAAGCAATAAGCTTTACCTATTTTTGCTTAATGCTCCCTTGCTACACTTGCCCTTAGTGCTTGGGTTGGGTATTGTTATGGTTCTCAGACATTGCTCTTTGTGAAATAGTCAATCATTATAGTTGTTGTGGGGTGCAACAAGGTGATCCTTTAGGGCCCTTGCTATTTGTCATTGCTCTCCAGCCTTTGGTATATCGGATTAGGGAGTTATGTCCTCATTTGCTGCTTAACGCTTGGTACCTTGTTGATGACATTTTGATGGTTAAAAAGAGGATTTGCTGGTAGCTTTTGGGATCATTCCGGATTCGGGCCCGCGGCTAGGGTTAGTAGTGAACCATAGCAAGTCCTTGTGGTGGTGGCCGCGTGGGGATCGGGGGCGCCCCCCGGAGATGCCAGACGGTTTTGTTTTCTTTAATTCTTCGGCATCATCTGTCTAAGGTAACCCTATTTCGGTGGATAGAAGAGGGCCGACGAGGTTGTGGGGCAGAGAGTTCTTGAGATTCAGATCATCCTAGCTGAGGTGTCTAAGTTGGATGACCCACAGTTGGAGTTGTTAATTTTGCGGGCATGCGTTGGCATGCCGAAGATGATGTATAATTTAAGGAGTTTACCACATTGCTGGATTGAGGGGTCGATTTGTTCTTCTGATGCAGCAGTACATAAGTGTTTGATGCATATATGGAATGTTGGTTTCAAAGGTAGAGCAAAGGAGGTTGGTAGGGTTGCCTCTTAAGTTCGGTGGGCTAAGTATTCCGGTGGGGAACGATATAGCCCTTTTTGATGCAACCATTGATCAAAACTCCTATTATTCGGGGGGAGGGGAGAGGATTCATAGACATAATGAAGTGTGAGACGCCTTGTTCACTTTTTTTATGAGGCTAATTTGGAGTTTAGGATAAAGGTGGCTGATCTTCTTGTTGGGGGAGAGAAGCCAACGAACATTTTGGTGGCAGCGTGGGATAGAGGTGAAGACCTTTGTGTGGATGTGCTCATTGCCTCCCACTTTGTGGGGGAGGGGCGTGGCCGAAGTCATGGTAGGCAGGTAGGAGGACATGAAGATCTCTAAGTACGGTGGTGGTTGTTTAACTAATGAACTTATGTTTGTGCCTTTTATCATGAAATCGTTATGAGTTTCGAAGTGAGAGCAGCTCAACTGATCAAGACCGTGGCGGCGAGGTTGACTGATGTCAAGGGTGTGGAGTCACCGACAACTCTCTTTATCTTGAGGCATAAGTTGTCATTTGTCACGCATATGGCTCTGACGGACGGATTCTTATTAAGAAATGATTACATTTAGCTTATGCGACAGAATTGAGATGCATTAGTTATTTTGTAATCTCTCATTTATAATTTTTTGTTATTGAATTATAAGAATGAATCCCTTTGACCTTACTTGTTATTAGAGCATTTGCACCGGGAGGATTTTTCGGCAGCTGCTGCTGATGTGGCGCAGCTGCTGAGTGCCCTTCCGTGCAACGACAGGTGCTGAGCTCTCCCAGAACCATTCCCAAAGTTCCAGAGCCTCTCCCCTTGTTCTCACTTCATCATCTTCTTCCTCATGCTCTTCGTTCCCCTCCTCCTCGCTTCACAAAGTTCAAATCTCCAACCTTTCCTTTTCTCTCTCATCGGCAGCCTTTATAGACCGAGTTCGGCTCGATCTCGTGCTCGCTCCTCAGGCACGATTTCTCTTGGATAAGCGGAGTTTGTGTTTAGGTTGAGTAGAGATTAGGGTATATGTGTTGTTGAGTTGGTGTTTTTAATTAGGAAATTGAGATAGCTGTGGGTAGATCTCAACATATAAAATCGGACTTTGTTTCGAAAAGTTGCAGTTGAAGAAGAGGATTGATCGGAGCAGGGAGGAGCAAGCTTGAGTCGGCTATTGTGCTACTTGCAATTCAATGCTTGTTGTTTGTAATTTTGTTTAACATACATATTGTTGTTTGTCATTTTGTTCTTCAATGCTTGTTGTTTGTAACTTTGTTCTGCAACGAACACGTGGGCTTTCAATGGCCATATTTTGTTTAACGATTATATTTGCAACGGCCATATTTTGTAACGGACTGTAAACTGAACCGTTCATCTAAATATAGATCAAATTAAACGGTCCATATTAATTTATAAAGGAAATATTTTTTGAAAATTGGAAAACAAATCTTTAAAAAAAATGTCTATAAATACACAATTCTTTTCACACATAACTCATATAAATTCATCTATCCACTTTTTATATTTTTATACACTTCAAAGTCTCATTCTTGCTCGATCGCCGAAACGTACAATTGTGTGTCTCATATTGTCGGCAGTCTGTTGATCCAATTTGTGGTAACAAGCAAAAGATTGAGAACGGGAAAAATTTGCATCGATTTTCACAACAATTGGGAGGCGAATGCCAATCAATCCAGGAAGGAATTGAAATCGCAACTGTCACTTGCTTCTCGATTTTACAAATTGAAGGCAAACTTGAGTTATTGGGGTCATGTATTTCCTACGCACAAAGAAACAAGGAATCTGTATGCAATTTACAAGACGAGGTATATATATATATATATACATTTAAATTATTGTATAAAACCGTAATTTAAAATTGTAACGTTTATTTATTTGATTGATAGATAAAAAAAAAGCGAAGGTTATGTATATCTCAAAGAAGAATAAGGAATTCATACATTTTCCATGTTGTGAAGTAGTATGTGATCATCAATCTTTTGCTCATGTTGAGAGTAGTACTCCGCCATGTTACACATACAAAACGTTTGCTCCTTCTATTAATGAGGAGGTGAACCCAAATGTGAGTATTGAAGATCGTAATTTTTCTACATCTGAAAATAATATCAGGTATTCATCAAGTCCAATCACACCTCTTGGACTAAAAGCGACCAAAGAAGCAAAAAGAAAAGGTATGCAAGTCGGGAATAAACGCCGAGATGATGCTTTAAAATTTATAAAAACTAATCAGACAAATTATATAGAGTGGCAAAAGAAAAAATGAGATGGAGAATTATCAAGTCAAAAAGAAGCTATGCGGATGAAGAGGATGTATGACGAGAAAAAAAGCATGGAAACTAACACAAAATTTATGACTCCTCTATCCAAGCGATATTTTAGCAAGAGAACAGCATTGATCATGCAACAATATGATGACAATGATGGAGGACTTCGGCAGGATTTGATAATTATTATCGTCATAATCGTTATTTTAATTTCGACGAGTAAAAAAATTTATTAATATTCAAGTACGAATAATGGACTTAAAAATAAATATTTTTTAATTAATAATGTAAGGAGGTACTAAATTTTGGAACGGGTGCATAACATGCATATTAAGGAGGTGCTACTCAAGGAGGCCCAGAAAATGTTGATGGGTGCATATGCTCTTAAGGGCATATGCACCGGTGCGGATCTCGTTCGGATTTAGAAGCTGTTCAAGGAGAAGAGCATGCATCAGTGACAATCTACAGGAGATAGCGTGCTGGAGGAGAAGCTCTGCAGGAGGAGCTGCGGACAGGTGAGCCGTTGGGAACTAGGGTTTGCTGGAGGCCCAAGCGCAATCAAACCCAACTGACATATTTCGTAATGGATAATTAATTTGGTTTGTCAGATCAGATCTACATCTGATTATATAGACCAGATTAATTTATAACGGAAATTAAAAAAAATAATCCGAAAAAATATTTTTGAGCTCCTACATTTTTTTTGCTATAAATGGGTATTTCATTCCAGATTCGAAGTATACCAATCTTCATTTGTTCTCCTAATATATTGGCAACAATTTGTTTCAATTTCACTTCCACTAATAAATATTGGTCTATGTCCGAAGATGTGCAATTATGTATATCTTATTGTCGTCAATCAGTCGATCTCATATCCGGCAACAAACAAAAGATTGATAGGTTGTGAGAAAAAATTCATGCCGATTTTCTAAAAAATTGGGTGATGAGCGTCGATGAAATAATTCAAACCGAGGCTAGCTCCAAATTGCGCTTTCTTCTCGGTTTGGAAAGCTAAAGAAAGATTTGGTTTTATGGGGTGATTGTATTTCCTACGCAAGAAGGAATCCGGAATCGGGTGCTAATATACAAGATAAGGTATATAATTCTATTAAATTATTTCATATTGTTTATTTATATTTATCATTTGAAATTGATTTGTTTTAATTATTAATCTATAGATGCACCAATCTCAAACTATGTATGTGGCGCAAAGAAAAAAGTTTTTCATATATTTTGAATGTTGGGAACAAGTCAAGTTGCATCAAACATTTGCACCTACCTCACCCATTGTTCCACCGGCTAACACCTACAACCATAGTCCCGCGAGTGAAGAAGTGCATGCAAGTCTCGTCCCTATTAATTCCTCATTTGAAGATGTGGCATTTTGCACACCCGAAAGTTATCCGGGAGGTACATCTAGTCCAATAAGATCTCCGGGAGTAAATGCGGCAAAAGAAGCAAGGAGAAATGGTAAGAATGTAGACACTTCATATAACATAGCCCTGAAGCTTTACAATCGATTGAGGATCAAAAAAATCAATTGGCTTTCCAAGAAAAGCAACTCGCACTTGCTCGGGAGCAAATGAAGCACAGTCATAAAATGCAAGAACACGCCTTGAATGTAAAGAAAATAGAGGAGGAAGCAAATGTTATGCAAATGAATACCGACATAATGACACCAAAGTTTAATAGGTACTTTTAAAAAAGAAAAGCTACTTTTTTACGTTGCTAGATGAAGGTAATAATGATGGTGAGAACAATTATAGTGACTATTCAGATTGTTACCGTCGTATATTTAGTATAAGTAATTTAATTTGTCGTTATTTAATCTTTATGTAATTTTAATTTCACGTGATTCATGTTATTCAATTAAGGTAATATATTATGTGTATTTAAATTGTGCATACCTCGAATTCGATTTCAAATAAAAAACTTAATTTTTACGAAAAAAATATTTTGTTTACAAAAGTATTATTTTTTAATTGGTGAATAATAATACTAGATTCTCCTGGATGTTATATTGGTGCAGAAAATATATAAAATGATATTACTATTTAATAAATAATAATAAAAAATATTGATTGAGGAACTCTTCAATAAGATTGGGAAGTTTCAACCGATGTGGATGTCCTAAGATCAAGATACTCGGCTAGAATTTATTGCACACGTGTCAAATCCGTTTCTTAATTATTTATTCATCATTATTATTATTACTTTAGCAAGAGCGGGAAGAAGCTCGGTTTGAATATGGAGAAGCATATATACTAGAAATGACACGTGGAGGCGTCTCTTTAGCTGATACCAAATGAGTCGGCGGGCATTGCAGGGGCACAAGTGCAAATACCCAAAACTATCCGTCCAGTTTACAACTCTTAAAACTTGCAATGCAGTCATTCGTTTCCTCATCTCTCATTGGTTGATCATCCCGGCACACGCATCCGCTCACAAATGAACCTCCATCGTTGATTAAATTGAATCCAACGGCCGGATGTCCATCTCTTCAAAATTCCCCTTGAGCCATCTGCAATCCAAATACCTTTGTATATAAACTAGCCTTGTTTACGTGGAAACTCCCACCAAATCTCACTCGTGAGTAATACCGATCTGAATCTGAAAATGGAGAAGAAAGGCGCTGGGGGACGGAAAGGCGGAGGCCCAAAGAAGACGGCAGTGTCTAGATCAGTGAAAGCCGGCCTCCAGTTCCCTGTGGGAAGAATCGGAAGGTTTCTGAAAAAGGGGCGGTACGCCCAACGTGTCGGCAGCGGCGCTCCGGTGTATCTTGCGGCGGTGTTAGAGTATTTGGCTGCTGAGGTAGGAGAGAGATGTGGGTGCTGAGGTTGTGTTTATGGGGTTGTTTTGTAAGTGGATTTGTTGTGTTGAAGACAGGTTTTGGAGCTTGCTGGAAATGCTGCAAGGGACAACAAGAAGAGCAGAATCATTCCACGGCACTTGCTGTTGGCTATCAGGAATGATGAGGAGCTGGGGAAGTTGCTGAATGGAGTGACCATTGCTCACGGTGGTGTTCTTCCTAATATCAACCCAGTGCTGCTGCCGAAGAAGACAGATCAGGCCGCCAAGGAGCCCAAATCTCAACCCACCAAGAAGGCCACTGTGCTGGGTTAGACCTTGTATGTCCAACAAGCGTTTAGATATAATGAAGATCGTTTTGACTTCGTTTCCAAATAATTTCTTACTGCCCATTCTCGTAACAAAAGCATACTCATTCCCGCCAAACATAACAACCACACCCATGAAATTGAATTTTCCTTACCCCGGCTATCATAATTGTCTAATCACTAGCCCGAAAACATTATAGAGCTACAAAACATACCAGTTCGGCAACTGCAAAAACATACATTTCTACTACCTTATCAAAGGCAGAAATCGTAGCTGACTGATTGTGCACAACTTCAAATAAATTCTAATTGGCAATTCTCTCAGAAACTAACCATCATCCAGGGATCAGTAACAATGCATAAAGAAAATTCCCCAGTAAAGCCCTCTAAGAGGGTTGATTGCCATTTGTGTTTCATGTTCATCACTCAAATGAAACAAACCAGAATCTTGTCTCTCTCTTAAATTTAAGTTCCTCAACCATACTACCTACAAAAAGCAATAAACGCAACTCAGGACTTGGAACAATTCTGTGAATCCATCAAAATAATACAAGAATTACTACCTTACATAACTTTCCCAAATCTCAAATTCATCTTCAGTAACTCCACTTTGGTGTTGTACAAGGATAAATCTAATAGAAGCAAACTATTTCATCCAAAAGAAACAAACAATATCAAAAACAAACCATATACAAGACTGTTAGCAACACCGATAACTCCGATTGCCAGAAGAAGGGATTTGGGAAGGGATGAAGGATGAAGAAGAGATTTAGTTCAATTTGTTATCATTCTCTTATTCACTAATCTTCCTATTAATCTTTCTTTACAACAATTTCTGTACTGCTGTCAATCCACCTGGCGCCCACTTGGCATCCAGCTGGCGCTAGGTCACCCACTCTGGTCCTGCGAACTTTCTAGAAGCCTGTCGATCACGCCTCGGCTTCGGATTCTGCGGGCAACTTGTTTCGTTGCTACCCCCATGAAGAGAAGGCTCGTCCTCGAGGTCAAGTTCTAGAAATGCTTGTTGAAGCTCTACAACATCCTCCCAGGTTGCATCCTCCGGAAGCTGGTGCTGCCACTGAACTACCACTTGAGGGGTGGAGCGGCCTTGTTGGTGAAGCAATCTGCGTGCGAGTAACTTCAAGGGTCGCACCAGAGGAGCACCATTGAAGAATGCCGCTGGCCATTCAACCGGTTGGACAGGAAGACCATCACGACATTTCTTGAGAAGCGACACGCGAAAAACATAGGGCTTCGGCTGGCAGAGAGAGACGATAAGCAACCTTCCCAATCCGTGCGAGTACTTGGAACGGGCCAAAATACCTGCGGGTGAGCTTCTGTGAGCGCTTTGTTAGCACCGATGTTTGTCGGAATGGCTGCAGACGCAAATAGACCCAGTCCTCTACTTGAAATTCTATGTCAGTGCGGTGTTTGTTTACCTGTTGTTGCATGCGGTGTTGTGCTCGCTGGATATTGAACTTGAGCTGCTGTAATACTTGAGTCCGGGATGCCAGCAGTTCATCTAAGGCTGCGACCTTAGTAGCACCTTGTACATAATCCATGATTGAAGGAGGGAGTCGGCCATATACTGCTGTAAAGGGAGCCATCTTAATGGATGAGTGCCAAGAAGTGTTGTAGCTATACTATGCCTACGACAGCCAATCTAGCCAGTCGCGTTGATTGTCCCCAACGTAACACCTTAAGTAGTCCTCCAAACATCGATTGACAACTTCGGTTTGGCCATCGGTTTGTGGATGGTAAGCGCTGCTTGTGGCGAGAAAGGTGCCTTCCATGCAGAATAATTCCTTCCAGAACTGGCTCATGAAAATAGGATCGCAATCCGAGACAGTGCTGGTCGGAGCTCCGTGTAGCTTGTAGATGTCGTGGATGAATTGCCGGGCCACTGTCTCTGCGGTAAACCCTGCCGCTAGTGTCACGAAATGAGCATATTTGGACAGCCGGTCCACTATTACCAAAATGACTATCTTGCCGTGCAAAGGTGGTAGATGGGTGATGAAGTCCATTGAGACGTCGCTCCGGATTTGTGTTGGTACCTCCAGTGGTTGTAATAGGCCTTGCGGAGGAGTGTGCTGGCTCTTGATCTATTGACAGGTCGGATAGCGCCCCACATACCCCTGTATAGCCCGTCGCATCCCCGGCCAAGTAAATATTACGGCTACTCTTGCAAGGGTGCGCTGGACCTCATTGTGCCCAGCTCCTGACGATGCATGATAGTCTTGCATGATAAGATCCTGTATTGCGACACTGTCTGTGACCAAAAATTCTCGAAACAGCACAATTCCATCTCTGATGCGGTGCAATGGATAACGGCTGGTGTCAGCGCTCACGTCCGCATGAAACTGTTTGGCCAGTTCGTCTTGCTTGTAGCTCTGGCGGAGGGCTTGTAAGATTCCCCGGATTGGCTTCGAGACCCCTTGATGCACCAGTGGAGTCCCTTCCTCTTGTCTCGAAAGGGCATCCGTCGGTCTATTCTCCCTTCCCGGCCTATACACCACCTCAAAGTCGAACCCCATGAGCTTGATAATCCATTTTTGTTATTCCGGAGTATGGATGGTCTGGGTCAGCAAGGTGCGGAGGGGTTGGTGGTCGGTCTGGATGATGAAATGCCCCCTAGCAAATACTGTCACCATTTCTGGACAGCCAACACCACAGCGCATAATTCTCGGTTATAGGTGGATGTTCCCTGCATGGTCCGAGACAATTGTTTACTGGAAAAAGCCAGCGGCCGACAGTCCTGAGTTAATACTGCCCCGACCCCGGTCCCCAAGGCATTTGTTTGCACCACAAATGGCTTTGAAAACTCTGGCAGAGCCAATGTGGGAGTTGACGTGAGGGCACCCTTGAGCTGTTCGAATGCCTTGGTTGCTTGGTCACTCCAGCAGAAGGCACCCTTGAGCTGTTCGAATGCCTTGGTTGCTTGGTCACTCCAGCAGAAGGCATCTGATAGAGGCTATTTGTACGCATTATTCAGATCATAACCCTATGCTTGTTTGCAATATTTTATGAGCAAGATTACTCGTTTCTAGTATTTTTGCATTACAGGGCAAAACGAGTCCTTGAGTCGGATACGCGCTAACAGGCAGTGTTCTAAGAGTGAAAGATCCGCCTGCGGAGCAAGCAGCACAAACAGGAGAGAAGTTGGCGAGAGTCAGCAGAGGTGCGCTAGCCCATGCGCTAGCCGATGCCGTGCGCCAGGCGCAGAGTCCAGTACTGCCTAATCTTGACATGACCAGATTTGGAAGTTGCCAAGTGTGGACCTCTCGAGCAGTATATAAAGGGGAGAAGGTCTAGGGCTTCAGAGCATCATATCATCATCAGAGCCTCACGAGAGAGCGAGTGAGCGGCAAAACGGGAAAACACACGGACTTGTTGAGAGGATTTGCGCCAGCCGAGAAGACAAGCTGCACGCACTGTTTGCTACTGTTTTCTCAGACACATTAGTCATTATTTACTATTCTGTGATTTTTATCACTAGCATGTCTAGCTAAACTCTTAGTGTTGGTTGGGCATGAATCTATGATGTATTTTCTTTGAGACTTGAGCTTAATGCATAGTTTACTTACTTGTATTAATCCTGTGCATACGGAGACAGCCAGTTGCATGAGTAGGGGAAGCCTTGAACCGCAATCTTACTTGTGTTGCTTGCTTGTCATATGTTAAACTAGTTGATAGCTTTACGGTGACAACTAGGAGTAACGAGCTAGGGTGATCAGTTGCTACTTTGAACGGATTCGCAGCTGTTTTAGTCTATGTTCTAAGGATTAATAGCACATGAACTTTGAACGGAACATGCGCACGAGTTAGAAAGCCTTGACCGGACACTAACCCAAGTAAACCGAAAACTATAGACGTTTAGAGTCGATGATAAGGAATGCACTCATAGAGGATTGCCTGCCCAATACTTCTCACAATCATAGTATTTAATTTCTACTGCTTGCGCACGTCTAGTGCAAATTTCCTGCGTTACACTAGTTACTGTTCATTTGCGCATCGCGCATTTTCAATCACTCACACACACCCCCCCCCCCCCATTTTCGTAAGTGTAGGTTGCTAGCTGAAGACTTACTATTTGCTCCCTGTGGAGATCGACCCTTACTTAACCGCTGTACTGAGTGGAAGAGGAAGGATTATATTTGACGCGCACAACGACGCGCGATCAAATTTTGGCGCCGTTGCCGGGGAGCAACACAGCTAAGTTTTAGTTGGTTTACATTTTTCCTTTTTAGTAACTAGTTATTTCAGTTTGTTTTCTCGTTGTTGTTTCTGACAGCGCGCAATCACATCAGCCTGCGCAACCTTGAAACAGTTGCGCTGCGCAGATTCTAGTTGCGCTCTGACAGATGCAACAGCTTAGTTATCTTTTAATTCCGTTTTCTTTGAGATATAGAACAGATCATGGAGGATAACAGTGTCGTAGGAGACAACTTGGGGGACAGAACCCCAGAGGAAGCAAGAGCACACAACCGCGCAGCCCTGTTCAGAGAGGAAGTGCAGCGCGAGGTTGAGGCAAGGAGGGCTGCTGAAGTGTATAATGCGCCACCCGTGCAACAGGCCGTGCGACGCAGAACAGTGCGCGAGATGTCAGCCCCGATCACTGTCAACCAGCCTTGGTGCATCGTGCTTCCGCCAGACGGACATTTTGAGCTAAGGAGCTCGCTCATCCATCACATGCCCAAGTTCCACGGGTTGAACAACGAAAATCCAGTCAAGCATGTGCGAGAGTTCCTAGTCATTTGCGAGAACATGAAAACCGAAGGGGAAAGTGATGAGGCGCTGAAAATGAAGGCATTCCCATTTTCATTGTGTGATACAGCCAGACATTGGTTAATGAATTTACCCGCAGGATCCATTCACACATGGGATCAGCTGCAGAAGAAATTCCTAGATAAATTCTATCCAGCAGCAAAGATTGCGCTGCTCAGAAGGGAACTGGCCGCGCCAAGGCAGAGCGCAGGGGAGTCTCTGTCAGAATATTACGAGCGTTTCAGGGAGCTGGAGGCCAACTGTTACAATCATGGCCTGCCCCAGAACGTGCTAATAGAGAACTTTCTGAATGGACTGCTGCCCATGGAGCTGCGCCTACTGAATGCATGCGCAGGAGGGGACATTTGCAACATGTACCCAGAGGATGCGTGGCAGCTGATAGAAGACTCTACTGGGCAGGTAAGACATCAACTAACGCTTGAAAATAGTCGTGCTCGCTCTGTGCATCAGGTAGAAGCAAGCGCTGAGATCAAGGAAACGAAGGCCATGCTGCAGAAATTGATGAGTGCGCAGAGCGCACAACCAGTTGCGCCAAAGGTATGTGAATTCTGCAGGTCCACCGAGCACAAGACAGATGAATGCCCAACACTTTTTGAAGAATCTGGAGATGTCAACGCTCTTGGAGGATGGGACAACAGAGGGCCGCAGAGGCAGAATCAGCCGCGCTTTGGGCTTGCCGCAAATGGATTCAGATGGAGGGAAGAGAACAATTTCCAGAGGCAGTCCATTGATCAGCGCGCTCCACAGCAGACGCAACCAGCTGCGCCCTACAATCCACCGCATCGCCGCAATGACGCACCAGCACAGAACAACCAGCAGCAGCGGCGATCCCTAGAAGATATCGTGGGGCAGCTAGCAGACACAGTGCGCAAAAATGACGAGAAATATGACAAAAGGTTCGAGTCCATCAAAAAGCAGTTATCACAGATCGCAACCACAGTATATGAGCTAAAAAAGAGCGACGGCAACCTGCCTTCGCAAGTGATTCAGAACCCTAAAGGAGGAGTCAATGCAGTGACACTGAGGACTGGGCGCACAGTAGGCACAGAGCAGACCGCGCAGACGCCCGCGCAACCAGTTGCGCAAGTCCCGGATCCAGCAGATCAGAATGCGAAACCAGAGCAAGATGCGCAACCAAAAGCGCCAGCCACGAACCAGCAGGGCAACACGCCAGGTATGTCTCAGTCCAGAAACAAGGACAAAAATCGTACTAACATACCTGCACCTTTCCCTGTGCAGGCACCATTGGCTAGAAAGGAAGCGTTGGACAAAGAGCTTTATGAGTTGTTCAGCAAGGTGGAAATCAATATCCCCCTCATTGAAGCTATTCGGCAGATTCCCAGGTATGCAAAGTTTTTAAAAGAGCTGTGCACAAACAAAAGGAGAAAGGGCGAATGCGCACAGGTAATGCTAAATGCGCAAGCCTCAGCAATCGTGCAACAAAAGGTACCACCTAAGTGCCGAGATCCAGGTACATTTACTATTCCATGCACGCTAGGTAAGACCACAGTGAGTAATTGCATGATCGATTTAGGCGGATCCATCAATTTGCTACCTTATTCTCTATATACAACATTGCGCCTTGGACCACTAAAGCCTGCAGGTCTCACCATTCAGCTAGCAGATAGATCGTGCAAACAACCTGCAGGCATGATAGAAGATGTCCTAGTTCGAGTAGGAGAGCTGGTGTTCCCAGCAGATTTTTATGTGCTCGAAATGGAGGGTGAATCAAGCGCCAGCGGTGCGCAGATCCTCCTAGGCAGACCGTTTCTGATGACCGCGCGCACAAAGATAGACGTGTGGAGGGGCACGCTCTCCATGGAGGTAGATGGCGAAGAAATCCATTTCAACATATTCAAGGGGATGCAGCATCCACATGAGAACGCTACAGTGCACGCAATGGACATCATTGACGATTTAGTCACAGAAGCGCAATGTGCGAGCGCAACCGTAGGACCAGAGCTACTGATACAGGCAGCGCTGGAGGAGCAGGAGGAAGAGCTGAGCAGTGCGGAACCAGCACCCACACAGGTACGTGATATAGTTCATATTTGCACTGCTAACAAAATCTTGCCCTCTATTGAACAGGCACCCAAGATCGAACTGAAGCAACTCCCAGAGCACCTCAAATACATTTTCTTGGGAGATGAGGACACCCTGCCAGTGATCATAAAGAAAGGATTAGAAGAGGAGCAGGAGGCACGCTTACAGCTGGTACTGCGCAAGAACCAGCGCGCCATAGGATGGACACTTGCCGATCTGCGCGGAGTGAGCCCAGACGTGTGCATGCATAGGATTCTATTGGAAGATGGTGCCAAACCATCCAGAGAGGCTCAGCGCAGGTTGAATCCAAATATGATGGAGGTAGTGCAAAAGGAAGTCCTGAAATTGCTTGGCGCAGGGGTCATTTACCCAATCTCGGACAGCAAATGGGTCAGTCCGGTGCATGTTGTGCCAAAGAAAGGAGGAATCACAGTGGAAGAAAATGCGCAGGGCGAGCTAGTTCCCAAGCACATACAAACTGGCTGGCGCATGTGCATCAACTACAGGAAGCTTAACGCGGTAACGCGCAAGGACCACTTCCCGCTGCCCTTCATGGACCAAATGCTGGATCGCTTAGCAGGTAGACCTTATTTTTGTTTCTTGGACGGATATTCAGGGTACAACCAGATACCCATAGCTGCGGAAGATCAAGAGAAGACCACATTCACATGCCCGTTCGGTACGTTTGCATTTCGGTGCATGTCTTTTGGGCTGTGCAACGCGCCAGGTACGTTCCAACGCCTTGTCATGAGCATTTTCTCTGATATGATTGGTATATGCATAGAAGTGTTCATGGATGATTTTACCGTATATGGAAGTACCTTTGATGCATGCTTAACACATCTAGATAAAGTCTTAGCGCGCTGCATTTCTAAGAACTTAGTGCTAAATTACGAAAAATGTCATTTCATGGTAACGCACGGAGTAGTACTAGGTCATATCATTTCAGAGGAGGGGATCAAGGTAGACAAAGCTAAGATAGATCTTATTTCTAATCTACCTTATGCCACCTGAAATTTCAAGTGTCTCTACTTATGCAGATTTGTGAACTAGCAGTTGCTGCAGCACACTCTTGTTCACTTAAATGTAGGCACAACAGACAATGAATAGAACACAGATTTGTTCACCCAGTTCGGCCAATCTGCCTACGTCTGGGGAGGACTATTCTCCAGTCCTCAATCCACTCAACCAAAGGTTCCAAGTACACTAGGTTACAACTCACGCAACCTATGCTACTTAACCTCTTGTTGATCACTCAGCACAATCAGAACAAGCTCTGATTTGTGCCAGCACACCCTCTATAATATGTCAGTCTAGAATAGCTACAATCCTCTCAAAGAACTCAGCCTATTCTATCCTACACTACTCAGCAGGGTTGCTGTAGCAACAGCTGTAACACACAGCTGAAGCACACTGTCCGCATCGCTCCAAGGCCTTCTGCCTAGCCGATCGAACCACTCCAAGAGCGCTGCACACTCTGAGTAACTCCCCCTCACTCAGTGGCCACCTGCCACTAGTGAGTTCTTCCGCACGAACCTCGACCGAGCCTTCCACCCGTCAGTTCTTCCGCGGTTGCCTTTGATCAACCAACAAGCTCCACAGCTCTAAATTGGCTTCCAGATCAAAGCACGAATCAGTCTCTGCAAGACCTGATTCTCTTCTGCAATACGCACCACAGCTCTGCGCTCAACGCTCTGCCCGTGTGTGTTGATCGAAGAACAACTCTCGTACCACACCCAGAAAAATCCTCACTCTGAATTCTGTGTCTACTCTCGTGTATCACTCAGCTTCGATCACCCTCTACAGCCCTCAAACCTTCTGCTTAAATACCCTCACAACTTTAAGCAATTTCCAGGTTTAGGCCATAGTCCCACAAGATCAATTATCTCCTAAAATCTAGGAGATTAGATTTGATTAATATCTTCAATGCAAATCTCCTTCTCTGACTAGTAAGCCTTGCTGAAATATGCTCAGCAGCATATTAGAAATTCTTAAGCACTTTCACAAAGCTGCCAAACCTTCAAAACTCACCCAGCACAAAACTGCTACTCTGACAGTTGAACTAGCTCTTGAACCAGCACCTGCTGCAGCATCCCCTGCTGCATCTGCTGCTGGCTATTCTGCTTGATTGCTTGATTGCTTGAGCTGCAGCAGCTCCTTGTTCACATATGTTGGTTTTGTCAAATCTGCCACACTTGCATTATCAATCTCCCCCTTGGCATTTTGACAAAACCACTTCATAACTCCACTTCTCAGCCTGCTCTTTCTTCTCCCCCTTTTTGGAACAAATGACGAGGGGGTTTTTCTGCTGAGAGCACTTAGGACGGCAATACACAGAGCCCTAGAGAGGCCCTCAGGTCTTCAAACCGAGCTGCATCCAGAGCTTTGGTGAAGATATCAGCAAGTTGTTTGGCAGACACAACATGCTGGAGCGAGATGACTTTCTGTTCAACAAGGTCACGGATGAAGTGATGACGAATGTCAATGTGCTTGGTTCTACTGTGCTGGACAGGGTTCTTGGATATGCTGATGGCACTCATATTGTCACAGTAGAGAGACATGGCATCTTGAGCAACCCCATACTCACTCAGCATTTGCTTCATCCACAACATTTTGTGCACAGCAGCTCCCAGCAGCAATGTACTCAGCCTCGGCAGTGGATGGAGAAATGCTATTCTGTTTTCTGCTGAACCAAGAGACTAGGTTATTCCCCAAGAAGAAACATCCTCCCGAGGTGCTCTTCCTGTCTTCTGAGCACCCTGCCCAGTCTGCATCACTGTATCCGACCAGATTAGCCTTTGTGTCTTTAGTATACCATAGGCCATAGCCCACAGTTCCCCCGACATACCGAATAATGCGCTTGACCAACTGCATATGGCTGTCTCTTGGGCTGGCTTGGAATCTGGCACAGACTCCTACTGCATAGGAAATGTCAGGACGGCTGGCAGTCAGGTAAAGAAGGCTCCCAATCATGCTTCTGTAGACAGTCTGACTTACTTCCAAACCTTGCTCATCTTTAATGGCTTTCACATGAGTAGCAGCAGGAGTACGCTTGTGACTTGCTGAATCTAGCTGGAATTTCTTCACAAGAGACTTGCTGTATTTACTTTGAGCAATAAAGATCCCATCCCTTTTCTGAGTAATCTCCAAACCAAGAAAGTATGAAAGTTCTCCTACCATGCTCATTTGAAATTCTTGTTGCATGTGATTCACAAACTGCTTCACCAGGTGCTGGGACTTTGATCCAAAGACAATATCATCCACATATATTTGAGCAATGATCACATCAGACTGAGTTCGTTTGACAAACAAGGTTTTGTCAGCTCCCCCTCGGTTGTAGCCATGATCTTCCAGGAAAACTGTCAACCGCTCATACCATGCCCGAGGAGCCTGTTTAAGTCCATATAAGGCTTTCTTCAGTTTATACACCTGCTCTGGATGATGAGGATCTTCAAAACCTTTTGATTGAGCGACATAAACTTCTTCAGAGAGGTCTCCATTCAAGAATGCACTTTTAACATCCATTTGATATAATTTGAATCCCAGGCAGCAAGACATTGCAAGCAGCAGTCTGATAGCCTCCAGGCGAGCTACTGGAGCAAATGTTTCATCAAAGTCTAGACCCTCAATCTGAGAATATCCCTGGGCCACCAGTCTGGCTTTATTTCGTGTAATGTTGCCCTTTTCATCTGTTTTGTTTTTGAACACCCATTTAGTGCCTATAATGTTAACCCCATTTGGTCTGTCTACCAGATCTCAAACATCGTGTCTTTCGAACTCTGCCAATTCCTCCTGCATAGCCATGATCCAGAATTCATCACTCATGGCCTCCTTGAAATTCTTTGGTTCAATGCTGGACATGAAACATGTATTGAGATAGGCATGACTTCTGGTCCTTCTTCTGTCTGAGGGATTTCCAATCACATTTGTCAAAGGATGATCCTTCTGTATCTTCTTTGGGGGCTGCCTAGAAGATGGATCAGGAGCCACAGTTTGGAGATCATCAGACAGGCTTCCTGATTGGTCATCTGGAATTTCTGCTTCAGCACTTGCTGTAGCATCTTCTGGAACCGCAGCTTGTTCACTTCTTGTCTGTCTACCAGGCATTTCTTCAAGATCAGAGTCTTCTTCATCAGTGTCAGAATCAGAGATAGATACTTCTTCTGCATCATTGACAACAACATTTATGGACTCCATGACAGTCTTTGTTCGCTGGTTGAAAACACGATATGCCCTGCTATTTGTTGAATACCCCAAGAACACTCCCGGATCACTCTTAGGATCGAGCTTCTTTCTATACTCCCGGTCTCTCAGAATGAAGCAATCACTTCCAAAGATATGAAAGTATTTAACCGTGGGCTTTTTCTGATTCCAGAGCTCATAGCAAGTCTTCTTGGTTCCCCTTCGCAAGGTGACTCTGTTGATTATATAGCAAGCGGTATTCATAGCCTCTGCCCAGAATTTCAGAGGAATTCTCTTAGCATGGATCATCACCCTGGCCATTTCTTGAATCGTTCGGTTCTTCCGTTCTACAACACCATTTTGTTGAGGGGTAATGGGAGAAGAGTACTGATGTGTTATACCCTTTTGCTGACAGAATTCATCCATGTCTTTGTTCTCAAACTCTCTGCCATGATCACTGCGAATGCTGCTGATTCTGAGATTCTTCTCTTGCTCTAACCGAGATACCAGTGACACAATGACACTCACAGTATCTGATTTTTCCCTGATAAAATCAATCCAAGTGAATCTAGAATAGTCATCAACACAGACAAATGCATACCTTTTCTTGCCTAGGCTCTCCACTTCCATTGGTCCCATCAGATCCATGTGAATCAGCTGTAGAGGCCTGGTGGTACCAATGTCTTTGACTCGTGGATGCGACGCCTTCTTCTGTTTTCCAATCTGACAATCTCCACAAATGGAGTCTGTCTCTCCTTTCAGCAGTGGAATTCCCCTGACCAACCCTTCTGTGGCAATTCTCTTTAGAGTTCTCAGGTTAACATGTCCCATCCTTTTGTGCCATAAAGTCATTTCCTCGGCCTTTGTCAACATACATTTCTGAATCCTTGAGTTTGAACTCACATTGAGAAGGTAACAGTTGCTCTTGGATCTAGCTCCTTCCATTATGCACTTTCCAGATTTGTCGAGGACTTGGCATGAGTCTTTCGTAAACTTGACTTGTTTAGTCCCATCACACAGCTGGCTGATGCTGATGAGATTAGCTTTTAATCCTTCCACCAAAAGGACATTGCTCAGATTTGGCATTCCTTCCACAGCCAAAGTTCCTCTTCCCAGAACTCTTCCTTTCAGACCATTACCAAACTTCACACGTTGTTCCAAACAGGGAGTAATGTTTTTCAGAAAGGATCTTTCCCCTATCATATGCCCTGAACACCCACTATCAAAGTACCAGCTTATCTTGTCTGAGGTGCTAGCTGTGCTGACAAGAGCGAGGAGCTGAGTCTGCGCATGTTTCTGCCTGACAGATTCCCTGGGCGAGGCAATTCTGGCATGAGCTGAGAAACAGCTTCTTTGAATATGTCCTCTGCGGCCACAGCTGTAACATTTTTTAAACTTTAAAGTTCTCTTGTTACGGTGAAATAGACCTTGCTGCAGCAAGTCCTGGTTCATCCTTTTCTGTGTTTTTGTGCCTCTTCTTGCTGACTTGTATCTGGCCATGTTGCATTCGTCTCCACTTAGGTCTTTCTCATCTTCACTTCCACTGGCAGAAAGAGCTTTCTTTTTCATCCGTTTGCTGGTGCAGTTGATTTGTCGATGACCGTAGCCTGCACAATTCCAGCATTGGATTCCTTTCTTTCCGTCTTCTCTCTGAGCCGGTTCCTTTCCTTTCCTTTCACTGCCCCTTCTGAATTGTCTTTGCGAAGAAGAGCTTCTTTCAGTCCTGGATTCCATGTTTTTCAGAATCTTCCCAAGGTTCTTCACAAGCATGCTCATCTGATCATCTTGCACTATCTGCTTGGTTTCTGCTTCAGCTTTCAATCCAACATTCTTGTCCTTGGAAGTGGTATCCTCTTTGACAAGTTTCATCTCAAATTGTTTGAGAGATCCCATCAGCTCCTCCAGCCTCATGAATCTGACATTTTGCGCTTCTTCAATAGCTGTCATTTCATATCGAATTTTGTGGGCAATGATCGGAGGACCTTTCTGATAAGCTTTTCTTCAGGGATGGGCTCACCAAGCGCATGAGCTTCATTTGCGAGATCACAGAGTTTAGCATTAAACTCAGTGATTGTTTCTTCATCCAGCATCCTCAGATTCTCAAATTGTGTGGCAATTATCTGGAGTCTTGACAGCTTCACTCTATCCGTTCCCTCATGGGCAGTTTGCAGAATCTCCCATGCTTGCTTGGCCATGTCACAGTTTGAGATCAACCTGAAGTTATTAGCATCAACTGCAGCAAAAATTGCATTCAGAGCCTTTGAATTACCAATTGCTGCAGCACCTTCTTCAGCAGTCCATTGCTCTTCAGGTTTAATTCTTGTCACTCCTTGCTCATCCATGGTGATTGGGGGAGACCACTGAATCACGACAACTCTCCATGTCTTCTCATCAATGGCCCTGAGAAAGGCCTTCATCCTAGCTTTCCAATAACCATAATTGCTCTCTTCCAAAAGTGGAGGTCTACTTGTGCTCTGTCCTTCCTTCATTGTCTTGGCTACTTCAGAGACACTGTAGGACCTTTTTAACTCTGTGTGTCGAGTTCCTGCTCTGATACCAATTGAAATTTCAAGTGTCTCTACTTATGCAGATTTGTGAACTAGCAGTTGCTGCAGCACACTCTTGTTCACTTAAATGTAGGCACATCAGACAATGAATAGAACACAGATTTGTTCACCCAGTTCGGCCAATCTGCCTACGTCTGGGGAGGACTATTCTCCAGTCCTCAATCCACTCAACCAAAGGTTCCAAGTACACTAGGTTACAACTCACGCAACCTATGCTACTTAACCTCTTGTTGATCACTCAGCACAATCAGAACAAGCTCTGATTTGTGCCAGCACACCCTCTACAATATGTCAGTCTAGAATAGCTACAATCCTCTCAAAGAACTCAGCCTATTCTATCCTACACTACTCAGCAGGGTTGCTGCAGCAACAGCTGTAACACACAGCTGAAGCACACTGTCCGCGTCGCTCCAAGGCCTTCTGCCGAGCCGATCGAACCACTCCAAGAGCGCTGCACACTCTGAGTAACTCCCCCTCACTCAGTGACCACCTGCCACTAGTGAGTTCTTCCGCACGAACCTCGACCGAGCCTTCCACCCGTCAGTTCTTCCGCGGTTGCCTTTGATCAACCAACAAGCTCCACAGCTCTAAATTGGCTTCCAGATCAAAGCACGAATCAGTCTCTGCAAGACCTGATTCTCTTCTGCAATACGCACCACAGCTCTGCGCTCAACGCTCTGCCCGTGTGTGTTGATCGAAGAACAACTCTCGTAGCACACCCAGAAAAATCCTCACTCTGAATTCTGTGTCTACTCTCGTGTATCACTCAGCTTCGATCACCCTCTACAGCCCTCAAACCTTCTGCTTAAATACCCTCACCACTTTAAGCAATTTCCAGGTTTAGGCCATAGTCCCACAAGATCAATTATCTCCTAAAATCTAGGAGATTAGATTTGATTAATATCTTCAATGCAAATCTCCTTCTCTGACTAGTAAGCCTTGCTGAAATATGCTCAACAGCATATTAGAAATTCTTAAGCACTTTCACAAAGCTGCCAAACCTTCAAAACTCACCCAGCACAAAACTGCTACTCTGACAGTTGAACTAGCTCTTGAACCAGCACCTGCTGCAGCATCCCCTGCTGCATCTGCTGCTGGCTATTCTGCTTGATTGCTTGAGCTGCAGCAGCTCCTTGTTCACATATGTTGGTTTTGTCAAATCTGCCACACTTGCATTATCACCACCAAAGTGCGCGACGTGAAATCATTCTTAGGGCATGCTGGGTTCTACAGGCGTTTTATCAAGGACTTCTCTAAAATTTGTATACCCCTGTCTAACCTTTTGCAAAAAGATGTGTGCTTCGACTTTACTGATGAGTGCAGGGCTGCGTTTGATAAGCTGAAGGAAGCGCTGACCAGTGCGCCACTAATGCGCTCACCAGACTGGAACCTGCCATTTGAGCTGATGTGCGACGCAAGTGATTATGCAGTAGGTGCAGTCTTGGGGCAGCGCGTAGACAAGAAGCCGCATGCCATCTACTATGCATCGCGCACACTGGACTCTGCGCAGAGGAACTACACCACCACGGAAAAGGAGCTTCTGGCAATTGTATTTGCGCTGGAGAAGTTCCGAGCATATGTTTTAGGCGCAAGAGTCACCATCTACACTGACCACGCAGCTATCCGCTACCTCATGTCCAAGAAGGAAACCAAGCCGCGCCTGATGCGCTGGGTGCTCTTACTGCAGGAATTTGACTTGGAGATCAAAGACAAGAAGGGCACGGAGAATACAGTTGCTGATCACCTGAGCAGGATCGTGAAAGAGGAGGAACCAGGGCAGATCACGGAAACATTCCCTGACGAGCATCTGATGGCGCTGACAGGTAAGGTACCATGGTATGCGCACATCGCAAATTACCTGGTCACAGGTACGTTTCCTCCTCATTTCAATAAAACTCAGTGCATGCGATTAAAACATGAGTCCAAGCATTACCTTTGGGATGATCCTTACATGCTTAGAATAGGACCAGATCAGATATTGAGGCGTTGCGTGCCTGACCACGAAATTAATTCTGTTTTGATGTTTTGTCATGCGCACGCATGCGGAGGACACTTCGGTCCCAAGCTCACAAGCAGAAAGGTCCTGGACTGCGGATTCTATTGGCCGCACCTGTTTAGAGATGCCTATAATCACTGCAGGAATTGTGACAGGTGCCAGCGCACAGGCGGAATATCCGCGCGCAATGAGATGCCGCAGACCCCGATTCTGGTGGATGAAGTGTTCGATGTTTGGGGAATCGACTTCATGGGGCCATTTCCCCCATCTGCAGGTTACGAGTACATATTGGTGGCAGTAGACTATGTCTCCAAATGGGTTGAAGCTAAGGCTACGCGAAAGGATGATGGTAAGACTGTCGCTGATTTCCTCAGAACTAACATATTTTGCAGGTACGGAGTGCCTAAGGCAGTAATCAGCGACCAAGGGACACACTTTTGCAACAAGGTCGTGGCGCAAGTTTTCAAGCACTATGGGGTGCGCCACAAGACGTCCATCGCTTACCATCCGCAGACGAATGGACAGGCCGAAGTTTCTAACAGGGAGATCAAGCGCATCTTAGAAAAGACTGTGAGACCATCGCGCAAAGATTGGAGCCAGCGCCTTGATGATGCGCTATGGGCATACCGCACTGCGCATAAGACGCCCATTGGGACCTCACCATTTCGGCTGGTCTATGGGAAAGCATGCCACCTGCCAGTAGAGCTCGAGCACAAGGCATATTGGGCCTTACGCATTTGCAACCTAAACTTGGATGAGGCCGGAAGGGAGCGCGCAATTGAGCTGAACGAACTAGAAGAGCTGCGCCTGGACGCCTATGAGGGACTGCGCGATTACAAGGAGCGCACCAAGGCCTTTCACGACAAGCATATCCTCCGACGCACTTTTGAACCAGGAGACTAGGTATTACTATTCTCATCACGCCTGAAGCTTATGCCTGGAAAGCTGCGCAGCAAATGGACGGGACCATACACGGTCACCAAGGTTTTCCCCTACGGAACAATCGAGTTAGAAGACGGGCACCGGCATCGTTTTCAGGTTAATGGGCAGAGAGTCAAACGGTACTTAGGAGAACCTTGGGATCGCACAGCACGCAACATTGACTTGGCCAAACCAGAGATAATAGATGCGCAAGTTGCTACGCCAGACACACCACCGGATGTACCAGAGGGAGCACTGGAACCTATTGCTCATATCTCTTCTTCCTCTGCATCTACCCTCGTTATGCATAATTTATCACATGCTGATTTCCCACCTTACCCTTTGCGCAGGACCAATGAGATCGCAACACACACACTGGCGCAGGAACACTCAGGAGCAAGAGTGGGGGAGGTTGCAGACACACGTTTTGGCACGTAACGAGGTACAGTCGAGCCAACGACGTTAAACAAAGGCACTTGTCGGGAGGTAATCCGACACGTTTTTACTTTTGCATATTTTATTTTCTGTTTGTTTTGTTTTTTTTAAGTTTTTTTTAGCTAGTTTAGGACTTGGTAGTTTTTTTTAGTCACGCAGTAGTGCGCAGGACTGTGCGCCTAGCAATTCGCAGGTCAGATGCGCTAGCCAGGGGGGTATATAAGGCAGGACTTAGAAAAAAAATCCAGCACTTTTCACTCGACCTTTGCACACGAGCTCCCGCCTTCAGACCTCTGCCCGTCGATCAGCGCCCAACCCAGCGTCCGTTTAGAGTGATTCGAGGACCCCACAGCCGCACTACACCCAGGTAACCTCTCCCCCCGATTTGAGCAGCTTCCGTTAGGGTTTGTGCGGAGGAGAAGTTTTCTAGAGTTTTGAAATCGCACCAGGGTAGAGTGCGCCGATTGGAGTATTGTTTAGTGCGTTGTGTAGGCGTGCAGTAGGCGCTCCTTCGGTGAGAGTTTCAGGGATTTCTGTGTAGTTTGGATTTTTGAAGTCGTTGAGGGTGTTGACCACAGTTGACCGCAGCCCTAGCGCATCATGAGACCTGCCAAGGACCAGGAGACCCCAGCTGCGTTCGCCAGCAAGTATGCGGCGTTTATAAGCCTGGAAATGTACGGGACCCCGTACATAAGCCGAGAGTTCCTGCGCGAGGTTGGACTAGAGGACCTCGTAGCGTAGAGGCTGGCGCTCGCAGGTTGGGAAGCGCTGTTGGAACTCAACAGCGCATCTGACCAAGAGGACACGTGCGAGTTTTTAGCGTCTCTGGAGGCAGGAGACAAGGAGATCAGGTACAGACATAGGGGTGTTTGGTTCATAGCCTCGGCAAGGAGGCTGAGGCGCGCGTTCGGGTGCGCCAAGGTGCGTGACGAGGACTTAGACACGCACACTAACCAGGAGGCCTGGCGCGAGATGGCGACTGGGTCAGCATTTGCCGCGGGCCGCAGCAGGGGCCGAGAGCTGCGCGACCCGTGGCTGTTCTACTTGTGGCGCATGGTCGCCTATGCAGTCATTGGCCGTTTCAACGGCGCTCCGAAGATCAGCCTCCTGGATTTGGACATTTTGAAGGGGCTGTACTATGGGCAGAAGGTGCTTTTTATCCTGACCATGGTGCACCACTGGAGCCGCGTCAGCATGAAGGGGCCGCTGACTTGCGGTGGAGTCATAACGCACCTGCTGCGGGCATTACGTGGAGAGCCCGAGGTGCCAGAGCACACTTTGGTGCCGGCTGTCCCTCTCGATCGTGCCCACATGCTGCAAATAAGGGCGGTAGCTGTACGGGAAGATGGCACACTAGAGTGGTGCTACCGCCTGCAGCCGGCCAGAACACCGCGGCCCAGAGCAGAAAGCAGTGCGCAGGGCGCAGCGGCAGCCGCGCAGGACATGGAGGAGGATGAAGAACCAGAGGTGCCTCTGGTCAGGCGCCCAAGGACCCGGGCGCAGAATGGAGCGCACCAGAGGGCCCGTGCACCACAAGGGGAGCCAGTGACCATTTCCATCGAGGATTCTCCCCCTCGTGCACGTGCAAAGCGCCCAAGGACTGAGGCTGAGGAGGCGCCCGAGGAAGCAACCGCCGAGCAGCGCATGTTGTTCAACGTCATGCGTGTGCTCGAATACTTAGCGCCAGAGGGGGCGGATTTAAGTATGAGTCCACCATCCGGGTGGAGATTTGGAGACGCGATTCCCCCTCTCCTCAGCCTGCACTGACCACCTCCAGGCCCCAGTGAGCCACATCAGCCAGCCAGCCCTCCTACTCAGCCCCCAGCAGCACCTTCTCCAGTACCACCAGCAGCACCAGCAACCCCCGCAGCTAAACCCACCCCTGAACCAGAACCGATACCACCACCAGCAGTTTCCCCTGCCCGACCTTCTGTGCCGGAGTCCCCCATAGCCTATCCCAGCGTAGACTCCGATTCCATTTGGGATTCACTTTCCGAGGACGAGCAGCCTGACCCCCTCACCATAGTGCCACCAGCCTCCAGCAACGACTACGTGACGGATTCTTCAGAGGATGAGGCGCTCGGATCAGCAGCTGCGTCTAGCTCGGAGGACTTCTAAGGCCGAGGGGCAGCAGCATTAGTTTTCTTTAGGGTGGTGTCTTTTATGTTGCTGCGTCTTATTGGATATTATGTGCTGAATATTTGTGCCGAATATTTTGTGACCCTGTGCTATCGTTTATGCTGTGTGACTGTTTGTTTGTGTTCTTATGTTCTTTATTCTTGCATTACATGCATGTGTGCGCTCTCCATGCGCTTGTGCTTGAGTCGTGGGGACACGTCTCTGTTCAAGTGTGGGGGGGGGGGGGGGGGGGCGTTACATTCACTTTTCACGTTTTTGAGCATTTTAGTGTAGCTTAGTTTAAGTTAAAGAGAATAGTAGCAGTAGTGCGCTAGAGTGCAGGATGCGCATGCGCTCCAGCTTGTTTTGCGCTATCCATAGTGCGTGCGCTGCTATCTACTGTTTTAGTATAATTTTTTCATTTTTTTGCTCCTGTTAGTTGAGATATGCAGGGGATGTGGAGTTGACAGAAATGCTCCAGAGAGGCGGTTAGTCGCTTTTGCTTCGAAGGCTAGGTATATGGTCGAGAGCGTTGGTGGAGGCCGGTGCTTCGCAGCCTTCGGGACAAAAGAGCGCGCTCAGTCACGCAGATGCCAAAGGCGAAATACCCATAGCGTGGCGAGGTGGGAAAACAGACCACCTTCTCTCTGGAAATCGAGCTAAGGAAGGCAGGCGCGGATGTAAATGCGTGCGCTGACCTGCGCAGACAGACCAAAGGAGAGAGAGCGGGGCGAGTTCCATAGCTGCTATCCGAAGGCTGAGACTGGAACTGCTCTGGGAATGTAAGAATTTAAGGAGAAAGCTGTACAAAAGAAAAATACCAGCAGATGATACGCGCTACAAAAGAATCAGCATGCGCACAAGCATCAATATGCGCAAAGACCATAAGGAAATCATCAGAAAGCTCAGGTTCCCAGGAAGTGCGCGGACGAATCACGCACTGGAAGAAGCTGCGTTATCCACCATATACCTATCTTCGGAGTAAGAGCTGGCAGTCTGGAGCCTAAAAAGAGCTATCTCCCAGCCATCCAAAAATCTTCATCCCGGCTGAGAGGTAATGAAGTTCGAAATTATTATATTAGAACTGTTGAGTGCAGTTGTGAGCAGGTGATAGAGCAGTGCGAGTTGAGCAATTGTGCATTCGCATCTGAGTGCAAGACTGTGTGCTAAACTCCAGAAGAGGTAATTGTATCCGCGCTTCAGTGCTTGTTCGGGACGAACAAGGGGCAAGTGTGGGGGGTTTGATAGAGGCTATTTGTACGCATTATTCAGATCATAACCCTATACTTGTTTGCAATATTTTATGAGCAAGATTACTCGTTTCTAGTGTTTTTGCATTACAGGGCAAAACGAGTCCTTGAGTCTGATACGCGCTAACACGCAGCGTTCTAGGAGTGAAAGATCCGCCTGCGGAGCAAGCAGCACAAACAGGAGAGAAGTTGGCGAGAGTCAGCAGAGGTGCGCTAGCCCATGCGCTAGCCGATGCCGTGCGCCAGGCGCAGAGTCCAGTACTGCCTAATCTTGACATGACCAGATTTGGAAGTTGCCAAGTGTGGACCTCTCGAGCAGTATATAAAGGGGAGAAGGTCTAGGGCTTCAGAGCATCATATCATCATCAGAGCCTCACGAGAGAGCGAGTGAGCGGCAAAACGGGAAAACACACGGATTTGTTGAGAGGATTTGCGCCAGCCGACTGCGCCAGCCGAGAAGACAAGCTGCACGCACTGTTTGCTACTGTTTTCTCAGACACATTAGTCATTATTTACTATTCTGTGATGTTTATCACTAGCATGTCTAGCTAAACTCTTAGTGTTGGTTGGGCATGAATCTATGATGTATTTTCTTTGAGACTTGAGCTTAATGCCTAGTTTACTTACTTGTATTAATCCTGTGCATACGGAGACAGCCAGTTGCATGAGTAGGGGAAGCCTTGAACCGCAATCTTACTTGTGTTGCTTGCTTGTCATATGTTAAACTAGTTGATAGCTTTACGGTGACAACTAGGAGTAACGAGCTAGGGTGATCAGTTGCTACTTTGAACGGATTCGCAGCTGTTTTAGTCTATGTTCTAAGGATTAATAGCACATGAACTTTGAACGGAACATGCGCACGAGTTAGAAAGCCTTGACCGGACACTAACCCAAGTAAACCGAAAACTATAGACGTTTAGAGTCGATGATAAGGAATGCACTCATAGAGGATTGCCTGCCCAATACTTCTCACAATCATAGTATTTAATCTCTACTGCTTGCGCACGTCTAGTGCAAATTTCCTGCGTTACACTAGTTACTGTTCATTTGCGCATCGCGCATTTCAATCACTCACACACACCCCCCCCCCCATTTTCGTAAGTGTAGGTTGCTAGCTGAAGACTTACTATTTGCTCCCTGTGGAGATCGACCCTTACTTAACCGCTGTACTGAGTGGAAGAGGAAGGATTATATTTGACGCGCACAACGACGCGCGATCAGCATCCTTGCGTAGCATATCCGTGAGAGGAGCAGCCAACTGAGTGTATCTCGCCACAAACTTAAGATAGTTAACCTGTGAACCCCAGGAAGCCTCTGAGTTGTTTGAGTGTCCGCGGCACCTCCCAGCACTTAATAGCTTGAATTTTGTCATCATCAACCGCCACCCCTCGCGCCGAAATAATGTGCCCCAGGTAGGCTACTTTGTCGGTTGCTACATCACACTTAAAAGCTTTGGCGTAATAGGCGTGGGCGGCCAAAGTAGCCAACACTTCTTCCAGGTGCTGCAGATGGTCTCCCATGGTATCACTATACACCAAAATATCGTCGAAGAAAACTAGCACTACTGCGGCGCAGCAAGGGGCGAAACTGAAACGCTGTGGTTATTGTGGTAGTAAAAATACAAGTCCAATCACGGTATTCAAACAATATTTATAATCCGGTAACCTCGAGTCGAACCCAAGAGAAAAGCCTAGATTAGTCTAAAGCTAGCTAGTAATGCCTAATGCAAGTCTACTAAATAAAAAGAGGATTTTTCCTCTAAGTGAGGTATCTCTAGTGAATACTAAAAACAAGATGAAATATGGTCTAAGAAGTAAACAATAGAGAAAGCATAGTCGGAATCCTACTTCACTCCTAGATCATGCGATTAGCAACACAAAACTTGTCTAAATCATGAGTAAGTTCGAGTGATAGTTCTAGACTAAGGTATCACACATTCTAAATTCAACTCTCGCTCCTTCTCTAGAATGGGAATACTACCTAAATAATACGATTCTCAAACTCTCGCTCTATTGAACCACGTAGAACAAAAGTCTCCTAATCTCAACCTCTCGGTCTATTGATAGTTAACTAAAGTAGCTCAATACTTAGCCTAGTGGAATGCGTATGTCACTCTCGCACACAAACGCAACCTAAAATTAACATGCTCAATCTTCTAAACAACCTAGGTTCAACTATCATTCCATCCCTAGGTATTCTACCAATTCGTACTCATTCATGCGTTTCGTCAAACACTTGGCGTGCACAAAATTGATATGAGAGAAAACATGAGAATTTTCAACCAAACTTCATTCATATAGATAAAAAGACAAGTCTCGCATTACAATCAAACCTTAGGGATCCATAAGAATCCCAACTACTAAACAACTACCACTCATGTGTCACTCATGGTGAGTTTGAAACAAAACTTAATGAAATAGTTCAACAAGGGAAAGTAAAGAAGTAAAGAAGTACGGTTTAGAGAATGAGTAGAGGGTTGATGTAGAATCTTCAATTTATGATGTCTTCTTCGAATTCTTGACAATTCTTCATGTTCTTCAATTAGGGTTTCGTCCCATGAGAGGAACCCTAGACACCTCAAGGCACACCTTTATTTTTCTCCTCTTCTTCTATTTATACTGTTTATGGAAATTACCAAATCACCCGCAGTGCCCGAATCAACTTTGCAGTGCTAGATTTTTGCCTTTTTGACCCTTTAAACATTCTAATTACATCTTGATGTAAACTACAAAGTTGTAACCCTATGATTTATCTTTCCAACAAGCTATAGCACGCCCAAATCGAATAAGAATCATGCGCTCAGAAAGCCTTCGAATGTGAACAGATCATTCTGCAGGTGATTCGGGCGAATCACTATCTCAGTGCTATTTCGGGATGGCCGAATCATTTTTTCTTGGCCGAATCACTTTTTGATTTGGTCAACCCTTATTTGATTCGGTCAAACCTTGGTTCATGAGATGAAATCCTTCTTCTTGGCCGAATCACTTTTGATTCGCTCACTGCTTGGGTGAATCACTTCTGCAGCTTTAGAAACTCGATTGTTTGACCCTTTAAACATTCGAACCACGTCTTGATGTAAACTACAAAATTGTAGATCTTTTAATTATCTTTCGAACAAGTTATTCCACACCACAATAGGATAAGAATAGTGCTCTCGGCAAGCCTTTGATGATGAACAGGTCAGTCTGCCCGAATCAAGCGAATTCTCCCCGAATCAAGTGATTCGTGCAGCCTCATAACTTGATTCGGCCGAATCATAATGTTAGTGCTGTAATCTTCTTGGGCGAATCACTTTTTTTGGCCAAATCAAAAGTGATTCGGCCTAGCCTGAATTCCTCTTTGGGCGAATCAACTTTGCAGTGCTAGAATCTCGCCTGTTTTGACCCTTTAAACTATGAATTTGTAGCCCTTTGAGTTCGCTTTCCAACAAGACATGACATGCCTCAATCAGATAAGAATCGTGTGCTCGGCGAGCCTTCGAAGATGAATAGGTCAATGCTTGAACGAATCAAACTAGCCTGGGCGAATCAAATATGCCTTTTGCTTGATTTTGCTCTCTTTTGCTGTCGATCGACTAAAATTCACCCGAAACTTCTTCGGACCACTTCATATCATGTAGCATGCATTTTCAACCTTAAATGGACAAAAAAAACATCAAATGACTTTATAAAATAACGGAACAAACAAGAAGTAAAGTGAAAATACGGACAAACATAAGGTTATTTGTCCGCTCATCAAAACACCCCACACTTAAGTCTTGTTCGTCCCGAAGAG
Source organism: Umbilicus rupestris (assembly GCA_963678935.1). NCBI lineage: Eukaryota > Viridiplantae > Streptophyta > Magnoliopsida > Saxifragales > Crassulaceae > Umbilicus > Umbilicus rupestris. The sequence goes on from OY787612.1 coordinate 10,217,159, forward strand.
TAAGATGTCATGTCAAGCGGAGAGTAAGATGCTAAATCATATATGACAATATCAAAGCATGTAGCAAAACTTACGCACATAAAACACATCCAACCCCTACTCACGTAACATATCAAAAAAATAACTAAACAAAGAAAATTAATCTACTTCTAACTCACTGTCGTAGGAATCAATGATACATTTAGCGCATGCATCAAGCCTTTAAACCCCCTAGGCTACCCTAATGGACGAGTTATAGTCTCGTGCATAATAATAGAGTTGTGCAAATCATTCACTTCACGCAAACTCTAAGGATCATTCACTTCATTGTGACAACAAATATTAATAGAATCGATATCAAGACTAGCATTCGTCAAATTCAAATTATCGCTCAATTTCCTATGCAATTAGTATGAAGAAAAGCGTCGCTAACACAAAAATTTTGTCCAGTCAATCACATATGCTTGCAAGTCCATAAGCTCATGACAAAAAACTCATTCTCAAGTTTTAGACTATCCGTCATAATCCGTAAGAGAAGAAGAGTTTTGACATTGAAAATTTTAAAATTCACTCGTACAAATCTTGATGTCTAAGTAATAAATTACGAGGGTCATACCTTAGAGCTTCCTAAAAAGCGAAACGCAAATGCCTTACACACTTGCGAAAGAATTTGCGGAATAGGCACAAAGTTAAGAATTAAGTGTGTTTAATATTTTTCTTGCGTTTATACAAATGGTTTCAAGGGAGCACTTACCTTCCTAACTCTCAGCATTTGTAAAACTTTTCCTTGACACAAAAAACAAACAAATAATATTTTTGTGTTTATACAAATGCTTTCAAGCCTTCGATGATGAACAGTTCAGTCTGCCCAGATTTGATCTACAAGCGAATTCTCCCTGAATCAAGTGATTCGTGCAGCCCCATAATTTGATTCGGCCGAATCATAATGTCAGTGTTGTAATCTTCTTGAGCGAATCACTTTTCTTTGGCCGAATCAAAAGTGATTCGGCCTAGCCTGAATTCCTCTTTGGCGAATCAACTTTGCAGTGCTAGAATCTCGCCTGTTTTGACCCTTCAAACCTTGGAATTACGTCTTGATGTAACTATGAAGTTGTAGCCCTTTGAGTTAGCTTTCCAACAAGATATGGCATGCCTCAATCAGATAAGAATCGTGTGCTCGGCCAGCCTTTGAAAATGAATAGGTCAATCAGCCTGGACGAATCAAACTAGCCTGGGCGAATCAAATATGCCTTTTGCTTGATTTTGCTCTCGATCGACTAGAATTCACCCGAAACTTCTTCGGACCACTTCATATCATGTAGTACATATTTTCAACCTGAAATGGACAAAAAAATATCAAATGACTTTATAAAATAACGGAACAAACAAGAAGTAAAGTGAAAATACGGACAAACATAAGGTTATTTGTCCGCTCATCAGAAACAAGTCATTCATGGCCGCTTGGAAGCTCGAGGGAGCATTGGTCAGGTCGAACGGCATGACGAGGAACTCATAGTGGCCGTCATGGGTGCGGAATGCTGTCTTGTGGATGTCCCGCTCATTCATTCTCAGCTGGTGATACCTAGCTCTGAGATCGAGCTTAGAGAAAATGCTCGCCCCAAGCAGTTCGTCCAGTAATTCGTCAACGATCGGAATGGGGAAGCGATCTCGCACCGTGACTGCATTAAGAGCTCTATAATCGATACAAAACCTCCAGCTTCCGTCCTTTTTTTTAATGAGCAGCACCGAAGATGAAAAAGGACTACAAGTCGACCGTATCACTCAATCCCGCAACATATCTTGTATCAATCGCTCAATTTCAATTTTCTGATAGTATGGGTACCTGTACGGTCGCAATTCATCGGTGTCGTGCCTGGTTGTAGCGGGATGTGGTGCTCCGTGCCTCTGGTTGGTGGCAACCCTTGCGGTTTCGCGAACACCATAGCATACTTTTGTAGCAGCCGTGTGATCAGCACTGCCTGGCTTGGCTCCAAGGTATTTGTCACCTGTGGTAATTCTGCCTGTTCATTGAGCCCGCTTGCTGAGAACTCTCCATTCTCCCGTGTATCATGCACCACCGTTAGTTGATAGAAACAAGAGAATGCCTTTGTGAATGATGCTCGTTTGAACTGCCATAACATCAGTTGATGCAGCTGAGGTTGGCCATGCATCCCTTGTAGTGTCACCTCTTGTCCATTGTAGTTTAAACTCATCCATAGGTCTTTGTAATCGAACAGGGTCGGACCCAAGTCCGTTAGCCATTGCGTCCTAGGACCACATCGGCTCCGTAAATGGGCAATAAAGTGCAGGTCGACCATGAATTGTTGCTCGCCCATGGCCAACTTCACCTTCTTGCTCACTCCCGCTCAACGCAGTTCCTCCCTATTACCTATGGTGACATTCAGATGCCGCGATGACTCCACCACGAGACCCGCACTCATGGCGATCCGTGTTTGGATGAAATTGTGGGTCGATCCACTGTCTACCAGGACAACCACGGGTCAGCCTTCAATGTGCCCCGCCAGCCTCAGTGTGCAAGGTACAATTTGTCCCTGCAGCGCATGAAAAGATATGCTTGGTGTGCTTGATTACTCTTGCTTGTCCGATTGCGGATCTTGCATGGCCTCCTCTCCACCCGAGTCCCACTGCAAGTCCTCTTTTTCTACCAAAAAGCATTGGAACCTGGGCTTGCAGCGATGGCCTTGTGTGAACTTCTTGTCACAATTGAAGCATAACCCCTTCTCGCGCCTAGCACCCATCTCCGTCGGGCTTAAACGTTTTATCGGTAGTGAAGAATGTGGCTCAATCGGGCCATGTTTCATGGAGGCTCCTGCCGGTTCGACACCTGGACTCACTACCGGAGCTTTGAAACTGCCCGTCTGTTATTGAACCCGCCCTGCGGACATGGCATCACTAGTTCCCGATGAATTTCCTCCTTAAGCCCAGCCAAGAACCGATTGAGCAGATTAATGGTCGTAAGTCCGGGAGTTCTCGCCGAAAGTACTTCAAACTCTGTGATGTATGCCTGCACAGTTGTTATTTGGTGTAGCTTGTTGAGTGAGACTTCAGCATTCCAGTACGCCGGGGATCCGAAGCGTTGTTTCAAGTCCTGATCAAACACCTCCCACGACGTCACCTGGTGTGTCAAATGCATCCATTGATACCATTGCAAGGCTTCGCCCGATATGCGAAAGGTCGCGATGATCAGCTTTTCTTCTCCAGAAATTCCGTGGTGTTCAAAGTACCTTTCCACCTGAACCAGCCATCCCCCGACGCCTTCTCCGTGGAACGGTGGAAATTCGACCTTAGGTAGCCTTAACGTAGAACTGTCGTGTGCTTCGACCGGCGAAAAATTAGGGTTATACCTCGACGGGCCGTGATTCGACGGATACGAACCAGTCGACGGTAGCTGCGATTGCGACGGTCTCTCCAGCATAGGAAGAATCGATGGCCGCGTCGCCACACTTGGTGACTGGTTCGGTGGCTGATTGGGTTGAGAATTTGCCACACGAAGTTCCCGCAACTCACCTTGTAATTCCTTTAGCACTAGCATCATCTGCTCCATGTTTGAGTTGCTCCTAACAGTCACATCAGCCTGTTGCTGAATCTTCTCCTCCACCGACTGCGTTTGATTCTTCAATTCGGCCAAAATACTGATCATAATGTTCAACGATTCGTTGGTATTGCTATGAGTTTCCGGCATAACTTCTCTCAATGAAAGCACCAATATTAGCAACACTGAGAACTCCGATTGCCAGAAGAGGGAATTTGAGAAGGGATGAGGGATGAAGGATGAAGAAGAGATTTAGTTCAATTTGTTATCCTTGTCTTATTCACTAATCTTCCTTTTAATCTTTCTTTACAATAATTCCTGTAGAGCTCTCAATCCACCTGGCGCCCGCTTGACATCCAGCTAGCACTAGATCACCCGCTCTGATCCTGCAAACTTTCAAGAAACCTGTCGATCACGCCTCGGCTTCGGATTCTGCGGACACTCCTTCGAATTCAAAACTATGAGACTATCAAAAATATTAAACGAAGAAACCAAACTATTTCACTGAAATTGATTAAGTAGGCCTAATTCAGAGCACATCAATCAATGATCAAGTAAAATTTTCAAACACATACTGAATTAGAATTCAAACCCTAACCCTAGAAATCAGTAGTCTACAGAGACGATCAATAATCACATTCAAAATTCAAATTCCGAATCTAAGCGCTTGTGAATTTCGTCACTGCTTTGGTCCCCTCAGACACCGCATGCTTGGCCAGCTCACCTGGAAGCACCAATCGGACCGCAGTCTGGATCTCCCGAGAAGTAATCGTAGGCTTCTTGTTGTACCTAGCCAGCCTCGACGATTCCTGAGCCAGCTTCTCAAAGATATCGTTAATGAAGCTGTTCATTATGCCCATGGCCTTGCTGGAGATTCCGATGTCGGGATGGACTTGCTTCAGTACCTTGAAAATGTAGATCTTGTAGGTTTCCACGCTTTTCTTCGTCCGCTTCTTCTTCTTGTCGGTTGACGCAGCGCCGGCTTCCTTTGGGAGCTTTTTGCCTGCTTTCGGCTTCTTCTCCGCCGGAGCCTTCTCTGCCGGCTTCTTCTCTGCCTTCGGCGCCATTTTCTAGTCGGACAAAATTCAGAGGACGCAAAGAAGAGTTGTGGAATGTGGTCAGACCCGTATTGTTTAGTTCGCCTTTGTTATATATATAGACAAGAAAACTACCCTGATCGGGCAATAAACTCATCCACAGATCGGTGACGTGTCACAATATGAGTCGTTAGATGGATAAATATCGACGACTCACAGCTGTTGCGTTGTCATGCAGATGATATGGGCCTCTGCGGATCTCGGAATCTGCTATTCAGTACACTAAGAAAGCCCATTAACGGCCCAATAAGCGATAAGCAGAGGTTAATCTTGACCCCCAACTCTTAAACTGGTCGAAGCTTAGGTTTTTGTCGGAATATTTGGATTTGTATGTCGCATGTTTGTGATCTGCTTGTGTTTGATTCTCAATTTCTGAATATCATTTTGGTTTCGATGCCTCATTGAATCATTCTGAGGGTTTTAGATCAACAGTTTGGATATATCGTGCTGACAACATCTGCCGGCATCATGGACCATGAAGAGGCGAGGAGGAAGAACGTTGGAGGAAAAGTTCTCGGCTTCTTTTACTGAGAGTAGAAAACTTTTAATCTAATGTCTGGTTGTTTGCTCTATTAGACGCCATGAGGTCTCTATGTTTAGCGTGTTCAATTTTTGGTATTTCACAAGCAGACACTGGTGTTCATATTTGGGGGCCGAATGGATAATTGATTATTGGCTGATGTTACATCACTCACCGCAAGAGTTCCTTCAGCAGACAAGAGAGAGGAAGCCTTTCACAAAATATCCACATCAAGAATATACCAAGTAGAGACGCCCACAACAAATTATGATTATGTTTTCTAACAGAATTGTACAGAAAGGTGTAGTACACCACAACAAATTTCATTGTGCTATATATGCACATTGTTAGCAGAGAGAAAAGATATGAAAAAAAGATTATATTTCTGTCTTCTACTATTTCCCCATTCTCTCCATTCCCTCCTATCTTCTTCCTGGGAGTTTAGCTGGCGCTGGAATTGTATCAACTGGTGCTTTCATTGAGTCTCGAACATGTCGAACACTCGCAGCACTACCGCGGCAGATACAATCTCGGCAATCAACAACAACATGGCTGATCTCAGCAGCCGCACCCATCTCCTGAAAGAACTGGTCCAAACTCAAGCTAACAAAATAGAGCAGCTCGCACTCACCCAGGAAACCAAATTCGACCAAATGATGGGAATGATGGAGAGGCTGCACAACTCCGTCTTAGATACCCGTCCCAACCACAGAGCTGAGAAACAACCCATCTTTCTTAACCCCCTCCACCATTACTACCAACACCCCGCCATTGCACCTCCATATGACCATCCCTACCCAGTCACCATTTCCACAGAACCAACAGCAAACCAACAATGGGCAACCAATCACTCCAACCAGACACAGAACCGCTTCCCTCGCTTAGACGTACCAACATTTGATGGAGACGGTGGCTGTTTCAGATTGAAAGGTACTTCGACTTGCACAATACTCATCCTGACCAGAAGTTATTTTTAGCTACATTTCATTTAACAGGGGAAGCACTTAGATGGTATCACTGGATGTACGCAACTAAATAGATAAGTACCTGGGTATCTTAGCCACTGATATCAAGCTGCGCTTTGGACCATCAGAGTTCTGGAATGCTGAAGTAACACTAAATAAGCTCCACTAGACATCTACTATCGCTAGTTACATTGCAGAATTTGAGAGATTATCAATCCGTACCCCTGGGCTCACCGCAGACAATCTGTTGAACCGCTTTATCGCCGGATTGCGAGAGGAAGTCCACCGTGAACTTATTCTCTTACACCCAGCTAACCTCCAAGCAGCCATGGGAATGGCCCGGGTGGCAGAACAGAAACTCAATGCTTACAAGAGTTGGCTCAACAAACCACCATTCCCTCGAACCAAACCACCTCGTTTCCCTTCGTCATCCCCGTCAAACCCCCGACCCATCCAAGGCAGACCACAACCTGCCCTCCCAATCAAGAAACTGACTGCATCCGAGATGGTGGCTCGGCGAGAAAAGGGTCTGTGTTACAATTGCGATGAGAAATTCATGCCCGATCATAAATGTACAGCCCGGTTCCAATGTTTTCTCCTGGAGGAAGAAGAAGGAGAGGAACTAGGGAGTAATGACCTTCCAGTAGAAGAAGCTGGGACACAGACCGAACACCTGAGTCATGCCCAGCTCACCACCACTGAACCCCCAACCGACATCCCTAACATTTCCTTTCATGCGCTTCAAGGGAAATACGTTCCCAGCACCCTCCGCTTCAAAGGCACAATCAACGGCCGCATAGTTCCTGTGCTTGTGGACAGTGGGTCGACACATAATTTTCTGCAGACAAGGGTAGCTAAGCAACTGTCTCTTCCAGTGGAACCCCTACAGCAGCTTCGAGTGACAATCGGAAACAGAGACGAGCTCTCATGTGACGGGATTTGCCACGATACTCCCTTACATCTGGACAACCGCCACTTTACCATCGATCTCTACCTCCTTCCCATCTATGGAGCGGATCTCATCCTCGGTGCTCAATGGCTTGCCGGCTTAGGATCCGTGCTGTTCGACTATCGGGATATGTGGATGCAAATCGATTACCATGGTTTTGACCTAATCCTTCATGAGCTGCAAGGGCCCATTCAATACAGTCAGCTGCGCTTGGGCCAACTCCATCGAGAAAATCAGTCTGGGACAGTAGCTACCCTCTTCCACTTAACAGTCAAGCACCAAGTTGGCCGCACGACCACCGACCAACCCACTTCCGACACACCGTCCGTTCAGATTCCGGTCAACTTCTCGGCCGAGGGTTCGGGTCAACTACAGCAGTTGTTGCGAGAATTTCAGTCGGTCTTCGCTAAACCAACATGCCTTCCCCCACCGCGAAACGCTGACCACCACATTCCCCTGTTACCAGGAACATCGCCGGTGAATGTGCGCCCCTACAGGTACCCACAATTTCAAAATTTGAAATATACAGACTAATCGATGAAATGCTCTCGGCAGGTATCATCCGACCCAGCTCGAGTCCCTTCTCATCACCAGTATTACTCGTGAAAAAGAAAGACGAAACGTGGCGATTTTGCATTAATTACAGAGCACTCAATGTCATCACCGTTAGAGATCGATTTCCCATTCCTACGGTTGATGAACTCCTGGACGAACTCCACGAAGCCTCTGTTTTCTCCAAGCTGGACCTCCGGTCAGGGTATCACTAGCTGTGGATGTACCCGAAGGATTTATATAAAACCGCCTTTCGCACACACTGAGGCCATTATGAATTCACAGTCATGCCGTTTGGCCTCACCAATGCTCCCTCGAGCTTCTAGGCAGTTATGAATGAGCTATTTCGTCCTCTGCTGCGTAATATGTCCTGGTTTTCTTTGATGATATACTTATTTATAGCCCGTCATGGACGGAGCACTTGAGGCATCTCCGCGAGGTACTACAGATTTTGCAGTCCAATTCATTTCAAAATGTGAATTTGGCAGGGATACCATAGCTTATTTGGGGCACATCCTCACCCGGGAGGAGGTAGCAGTTGATCCGGACAAAATCAGAGCCGTGACAGAGTAAGCCACTACCAACTAATATCAAGCAGTTAAGAGGTTTTCTCGGACATACGGGATATTACAGAAAATTTGTCGTTGGATATGCTCAGCTGGCGGCACCCCTCATCCTTTTATTGCGCAAAGACGCATTTCTATGGACAACGAGCGCCACCACAGCCTTTCAAGCTCTTAAAGAAGCTTTGACGACTACTCCCACATTAGCGCTCCCCGATTTCACACAACAATTCACCCTGCAAAACGATGCATCCGGGGTGGGCATTGGAGCAGTGTTGACACAGGGTGGTCGTCCAGTGGCCTACTTCAGCAAGCAATTAGCTCCGACATTACAAGCAAGCTCCACCTACAACCGGGAACTTTGTGTCGTGGTTTCCGTAGTGCAGAAATGGAGACAATATTTATTGGGTGCCAAATTCGTCATACAAACTGATCATCAACCGTTACGCAGTCTTCTATCTCAGACCATCCACACCCCCGAACAGCAGAAATGGATCGTTAAATTGCTGGGTTTTGATTTTGAAGTTCAGTATCGACCAGGAAAAGATAACGGACCAGCAGATGCTTTATCTCGACAATTGGAAGCAACATATATGGCAATACAGGGGACTTCTCGACCCGTCCTTGGTACTTTACGAGCTTTGCGACAATTCTTCGCAAAAAATATCGGAGCACCGCAGTTGCTCCAGGATATCCAACAACAACCAAGCAAACACCCTGGCTATAAGGTACATGACGACCTGGTTCTTAAAGGGAATCAACTACATGTTCCAGAGGAGTCTTGTGTCCACGACTTGATCCTCCATAAATACCACGATACTGCAACAGGGGGCCACACAAGGGCACAAAGGACCTTAGCCAGAATCTCTGCAAATTTTGTTTGGCGGGGAATGAAACAAGACATTGCAGCTTATGTTCAACGGTGCACAACTTGCCAGAAGGTCAAGGCCATCAACACTTCCGCGCAAGGCAAATTGCAGCCACTACCGATACCTGCCCAAGTTTGGAACGATATCTCAATGGACTTCATTACGCATTTATCAGTCTCCGAGGGCAAGTCTGCGATCATGGTAGTGGTCGATCGCTTAAGTAAGTACAGTCATTTCACCGCATTACCGCCCAAGTGCACCGCTGAGTTGGTCGCAAAGACATTTGTCAAGGATGTCGGGAAGCTCCATGGCCTCCCTGCCAACAATGTGTCCGATAGGGACCCCCTATTCATGAGCAAGTTCTGGAAAGAGTTATTCCGCCTACAAGGGGCGTTGTTGGCTACCAGCAGGGCATATCATCCGCAGAGCGACGGACAGACTGAAGTGGTTAATCGCTGTCTGGAAGACTATTTGCGTTGCTATACCTCTGAGAATCAGAGCAAATGGGTTGAACTCTTACCCTGGCAGAGTTCTTCTATAACACCGCTTGACATTCGACGATTAAAATGACACCATTCCAAGTCGTTTATGGGCGGCTTCCACCCACCATTGTGACATACACCGAGGGTACGTCGCAAGTGGCTGCGGTCGATGACTTACTCACCCTGCGGACAGAATTACTTGATCAGTTACGCACGAATATGCCTAAGGCGCAACAAAGAGTGAAGCAGGGGACCGATGAACACAGAACCGATAAGGAATTCGATCCGGGAACTTGGGTGTATGTCAAATTACGCCAGTATAGGCAGAAATCAGTGAGGAAACATCGATCATCAAAGCTGTCCAAGAGATACTACGGGCCTTTCCGCATCAGGAAGCGCATCGGAGTCGTTGCGTACCAACTGGAGTTGCCACCAGAAGCACGCATACATGACGTGTTCCATGTATCTCTTCTGAAGGAACATAAGGGAGACCCTCCCAGCGAACCCTTGTAGTGGCCAGCCTTCCTCAGCGATGACACCCCAGCATGCACCAGCTCATATACTGGGGTTCCGGACTATCAAGCTGCACAAGCGCTCAATTCTGCAACTATTGGTTTAGTGGCAGAACCAGTCACCGGCAGACGCGACATGGGAGGTACTAGCCGACTTTACTTAAGATGTATCCTCTTTTTAACCTCGAGGACGAGGTTGTTTTCGATGACGGGGGTAATGTTACATCACTCACAGCAAGAGTTCCTCCAGCAGAGCAGAGAAGGGAGAGGAAGCCTTCCACAAAATATCCACATCAAGAATATACCAAGTAGAGACGCCCACAACAAATTATGATTATGTTTTCTAACAGAATTGTACGGAAAGGTGTAGTACACCACAACAGATTTCACTGTGCTATATATGCACATTGTTAGCAGAGAGAAAAGATATGAAAAAAAGATTACATTCCTGCCTTCTACTATTTCCCCATTCTCTCCATTCCCTCCTATCTTCTTCCTGGGAGTTTAGCCGGCGTTGGAATTGTATCAGCTGATCTATTCATTCAAGTGCACCTAGACATATTATAATATATTCATTTTTATAACTCATTATGAGATAATTATAAATGAGGATTCCAAACAAAAGACGAAATGACAGACTAATCAGATCATCTCGATTTACGGTAGGGTAATTATAGTCGGTTCTTAATAAAAATCTATCCGACAAAACTTTCTGTAAGACAAAAGACAATTTATGCCTCAAAATAGAGAGTGCTGCCAGTAGCTCCATACTATTAGCCTCAGCCCACCTTGCCGCCGCAGTCCTAATCAACTGATCCGCTCTCACTTCAAAAACTCCTAAATATTCTATGATGAAAGGCATGAACATAAGCCCATTGGCTGAACAACCAGCCTCATACTTAGAGATCTTCCTCTCATTTGCTTTATTAGCTGCCTCCCCCGACCCAGTCATGTCACTCCTCTCACTAAAGAAGAAGTAATGGATACATCCACATAAAGGTGTCTACCTACATCTCACACGGATACTAAAATGTCCGCGGCCAAACCGCTAAGCCACTGCTGTGGCTTAGCTTTCGACCTAAGCTCCTCCAATCCAACTGGGGAGGCAAGACGAATCTCAAATTCCACTCCTCAAGCAAAACTCCGCACCTTGACGAAGAGAATAAATCCCCAGTAAGCATCTCTCATAAACTCTCTGCCTGCACCAATGAAGTCACTGCAGCAGAGAGAGTCACATCATTTCCCATTTGAATTCCTAGCCCACTGAACTTTATAGGCAAATCCACCAACCTCCTTTGCTCCATCGTGAAACCCGTATTCCAAATACGCATCAAATTCTGATGCAGCACTGCGTCAAAAGAACGAATTGATCCCTCAATCCAGTCGAGCGGTGAACTCCTCAAACAATACAACGTCTTCAGCGTACTTATGCAATCCCGCAAAAGTAATAACTTTAACTGCGGATTATCCAATTTAGACACTCAGCTAGAATGAGATGAATATTAAGAACTCTCTGCCCCACAACCCGAGCCCCTCTCCCATCCGCTGAAATAGGGTTACCCAAGACAGATAAAGCAAATGAACCCGATACAACAATCCCGTCTGGCACCTGAGGAGGCCGGTCTTTGTCACCACCTGGCCAACACCATAAGGATTTGCTATGGTTCACAACTAACCAATGTTATGGCCCCGGATCTTGAATGACCACAAACGCTGCCAATAAATCATCTCCATGACCCATCAATAAATCGTCGTCGGAGTACCAAGCATTGAGCATCAAGCGAATACATAACTCCCCAATCCGACGAAGCAAATTGAACTAGCGAATTATAATAGTGACCAAAATTGATGATGGTATCAAAATATTCCAACGTGATACAAATTGTATAAGGACTTCTTTCTAAGTGTTTGTGAACATTTGGCTTTTGAGTCATGCAGCCCTCGAATGCAAGACAAAGCAATAAATGTTCGATAAATACACAATAATAACTTTTTCATGGACAGAAAAAGTAGGGTAGTTTAGGGATTTCCGATTTAAAATTGGTTTCCATAATATTTAAGGATGGCATGTTTGTAATGCCACTTCTTTATATAAACGTGATTGGATGGTTGAATACTGATTCCTTATACAAAAATATACTTTCCTAATTTCCTGAATGTCTCCATGCATATTCATATCTCAATCTGGTTTCAATCCATTCAAACTTTCGGATCAGGTGCAAACATGCTTCAAAATGCTACTTGTGCTTTTTAAGGTTGTCCTCCAATACAATGCTTAATTTGCGCGGCTCAACTCGCACTCCAGGCGACACAAGTCACGTGCGGCACGTGACACGGTCGACAGGCCAAGTGTCGTGCAAGGAGACGCCACGCCTAGCATGTGAGGGACTTTTGCAGTAATTGGTCTCACTACACACGTGTCGTCATATGCTTCATTCCCCACGTGGGACACCCATGTGCAGTGCAAGGTCCGCTACACGACAAAAAAGGCACAAAAACATGCCTAACAATAACACAGCAGGCTAATCCAGTAGTTTAAAATCTAATCAAATACTAAATTTCTCTAATTTGAATTTCTCTAATTTGAATAAAGTTAAATTCATTGTAATTTTATAGATAATGATTCAAAGTATATATTATTCGCACACGCTACACATAACGCTTTACAATCTCACATATAGATAAGAATCAATACGTCTACTCAGAGACGAACATTTTTTAAATTATGTAGGAGAGACAGAACACATTCACACAAAAATAATAATAAATACATCCAACGAAAAATCTTCTAATACTTCCACCGGAAAGTTTAATAGAAATAAGGTTTAACCTGGTGGGTTAATAAATTGACGAACAACATTAAGATAATGTAGATGCATTGGATTTGGATTGAACTACTGTTATTTATTAATTTCCACGGATCTCGTGACTCAATAATTAGATGAGAACCATTATAATAATAGTCTGCTAAAGTATGCTATAGAGATCATGGTATGATATAAGAACATACTTCTCTCAAACTAAACTTCATTAAAATGGTGACGTTTCATCTGAAACTTAACACATTCCACACAATTTAATATTCTATGGAATAATGTGACTGTACAATAGTGGAAAACACAAGGCCGGCCGGCTCAAGGATAACTGAGCCCTACAAAATATCGAAAACTTGATAAAATTTTCAATAAAATTTTCATCTTATTTTACTAAAACAGGCATTTCTTGGCTAAAATGAGTATTTTAATATAAAATTGATGAGAGCCGCGAATCAATGGCTTTAGTGGCACATTTTCCTAATGTCCTTCCTTCATCATCCATGTTCCTGTGTCTTTAAATTGTCCGCCTCCTTTCCGCGTGAATATTCTTTCACTTTTTTGTTTTGAAGAAGTGAATTTTTGGCATATTTTGATTTACTACTTCCATAGTAAATAAAAATGAATCAAAAATCTCTAATAATTTATTACCTTATGACATGTTCAATTAGTTATTACCCCATTTCCCCATCATTATGAAAATGGCTTGGAATTTTCTAAATTTTAATTTCCAAACTATAAAAATCTCACTATTTTTGGTCAGCAACCCTAAAATAGATGGATTATATTTACACTTTACAAAAATGTAACCATTGGAAGTGGTGACAGTTACTTTTTTTAGTCTCTCACAAAAGCAAAATCTAACTACATTGCGGGAGGAAAGATTGAATAGGCAATTTATATATTTTAAAATATATCATGAGTTTTGTTTTAATAAGTCATCTCCATTTCATAGTTAAATAATATTATTTAAAAGTTTTCTTTTTATTGAGTTTTTTCTTTCATTTTCCAAGAATAATTTTCATTTTTATAGAAATTTCTCAATTTTGTATCTTTTGGTGGCAAGTGAGGTCATTTTCCCAATTTTACACTACTTTCATCTATAAATAAACCCATAATTCCTTCAATCTTCCTTCCCCAACTCTCCTCCCCAATTTCAATCCTCAAAATCCCCACCTCTCATTTTTTCAATTAATTTTTTTAAGTGTGCCACTCATGGGGGACTTGGGCTCCATTTGGTTGTGTCAAGAGGTGTGGGTTTCATTGCTTCTGCAAATCCCCAATTTCATGGCTTTTTGCATCTCTCATCTGTAGAACAAAAAAGTTTTCACCTTCTTGACATATCTTTCTCATTTTGAGGGTGTTTGCAGGATGATGAGGACTTGAAGCAGAAGCTCCAAAGCACAAGGTTGGAGTTAGAGGCAGTGAAACTTGAAGTGAGTGCTGCAAAGGAGCAAACAAGAGAGAAAGAAAAGCAACTACATAACTTACTCATAGTGGCATGTAAAGAGAGAGATGAGGCAAGAGAGCAGCTTCATAATCTCCTCAACAAGATCAACCCAACACAAAATCTGTCCCCAGTAGACCAACCATGTCTCATGATGATCTCCAGCAACAACAATGTTCCCAATTCTGAGGAATCAAACATCTTCTGTAAACAACAGCAGCAGCAGCTACAATACCCAGTAGCCAATTCATGCATCACTGAATCAAACACATTATCAGACCCATTTAACACCAATTCATATGTTTCCTCGCCTGTTGATACAGTGACCTCACCTGAATTCTCAACCTTGAACAACATGGGAGAGTCTGGGAGCAATGTCGGATATGTCAACCGTCGTCAGACTTTTGTCCAGGACATGGGTCAGACACATCTTATATGGTCTGTGTTTGATCATACCACTGCTGTGATTGATGAGTTGGCTAAAGGCAAGATCTTGCCACAGAAAGGGAAGCTTCTAGATGCAGTGATGGAAGCAGGACCACTCCTCCAGACCCTTATGTTGGCTGGTCCTTTACCAAGGTGGAGGAACCCTCCTCCTCTCCAGCCTTTCAAGATCCCACAGGTCACCGGGTCTGACTACCCCATTCTTGACCCAGTCAGACCTCCTTGGAGCAACAACACACCCTTTGCTGAGATGTCATGTGGGTCAATTTCACATATGGGCACCAACTCAATGTTGAATTTCAGCATTGGAAGTGGAAGCAGTCCCAGTCTGATTTCCCCAGCAATGATGATGATGAATATGAACATGAACAATCAGTTTGCAGCTGGCAAGAGGCAGAGATTGATGTAGAGATCAATAAGGCTACATATCGGTGCTGGAAAATGGATTCTGAGTTTTCAAAGAATCTTGATCTATTGGTTCTGGGGGTGCAAGGGGTTTATCTTTCTATTGGTTTTTGTTGATATACTGATTGATTGGTTCAGCATCTTCTTCTGTCACTGGAAGCTGCAACTGTAACTGGCTTGTGCTGTTAGATATTGATACATTGAAATGAACTTCAGTTTCAATTCAATCTCTCCAATCTTCTGTTTCATAAAGTTCAACCCCTTCTGTCATCTTGTCTTTAAAACTGACCCTGAGATCCCGGGAAGAGAAGCTTTCTTGCAAGCAATGATTAGCTGCTTGTTTTTTTTTTTTTCTCTCCAGAGATTCTGGGCAAGTCAACAAGTGTTTTGTATCATTCAGGATGCAACAAAGTCTCCATAAACCAGTGTTTCAAGCCTTTGTTCCTCTCTGAGTTCCTTGTGATCATCAAATTGTATAGCTAGGAAAAATGATCAGAGCTGTTCAGGGACTTGGGTCTTCGAATTTTGGCCGGATTGATCTTTGTGATCTGCAGACAGGCTAATGAATCCGGCTAGAGGTCCTTGAATATCTGAGCCATATATATGACCCATCCTTGTTCTCTTAGTTTCTAAGTATCTCTTGTTTTCTTCAGTTATGGGAGTCAGGACAGGAACTCGTCCCACGACAGCCAGACCGTAGCCCTTCAAACCGGTGAACTTTGCAGGATTGTTGGTCATCAGCCGCATTGTTCTAACTCCCATGTCTCTCAGCATCTGATGTAATACAAAAATGAAATGAGGAAAACCAAATACAGACAAGGCAAGAATCTAACTAAGCAATCGGATAGAAGTGAAATGGTATGGTTTCGATTCTGACCTGGGCGCCAATACCGTACTCTCGTGAGTCTACAGCTAGCCCGAGTTCTAAATTAGCGTCAACCGTGTCATGACCAAGATCCTGCAAGTTATACGCGCAGAGCTTATGACCCAAGCCGATCCCTCTCCCTTCATGGCCTCTGAGGTAAATCACCACGCCTCGACCTGCTTCCTCAATCAGCTGCATTGCCAAAGCAAGTTGGCTACCACAATCACATCTGCCTGATCCAAATATGTCCCCTGTCAGACACTCCGAGTGAACTCTAACCATTACATCGTGCCCATCCCCTATGTCTCCCTGTCGCAACAATTACACAGCCAGATAAATGTCAGTATCATGATAAAAACATATAACGATGGTTTAGTGGATCGAAGCATTACTGTCATTCAATACCTTAACCATAGCCAAATGCTCAGTTCCATCCAGCTTCGATTGATAGCAGAATGTCTGGAAGAATCCCCATCTAGTCAAAAGCGGTGAAACAATAGTTCTTTCGACGAGTTTTTCCCTCTTTCTTCTATACCTGAACAAAACACATTTAGGAAATGGGTAAGGCTTTATAGAGTTCACGACTTAATGGCATGATGATGATTAAAATAAAATAGCTTCCTTTTCGGAACAAACACCTAATGAGATCAACAATTGTCACCATTTGCAGATTATATTCCAAGGCTAAGTTCCTGAGATCAGATAAAGAAGCAATAGAGCCTTCGGCAGCATCAACAATGGCTGATAATACAGATACTGGATGCAGACCCGCCAGCGCCACTAAATCCATAGAAGCCTCAGTATGACCAGCGCGCCTCAGAACTCCACCAGTCCTGTATTTCAAGGGGAACACATGACCTGGCCTTCTAAAGTCTCTTGGAGTGGATTCAAGAGATGCGAGACTTTGAATAGTCCTCGCCCTGTCTGAAGCCGACACTCCACTGGCAGTACCAAGTTTCACATCCTAAGAAAAACACTAATTCAGCTGATACATCTCCAGAAACACCATCAAATAAAGAAGGAATTGAATATTATACCACTGTAACTGTAAAAGTGGGTGCCGAAGGATCATTCTCTTCAGCCTCCGACGACATCAGGGGAAGCTCAAGCCTCTGAAGGTCCTCTTCTTTCATTGCAACCGAAATTATTCCAGAACCATGTTTCATCAAGAATGCTACGTCTTTTGGACTGATGAATGATGCTGCCATGACCAGGTTTCCTTCCACATTTTCATCATCTACAACTATCACAAACTTCAAAAATCCCCAAGTTTCGTCAGCTTGCCATAAATACCCAACGTAACATCCAGAATCAAAATAAAACTCTAGCACATCAAATATAAAACAGGCTGCAAATAAACAACCACAGAGGAATTCGATGCACACAAAGATCGTCGAAATGAATATGCACGCGTCAAGGCTGTACCTTTCCTTGGCGAAGCGAATTGATGGCCTGCACAACGGAAGAATACCCTTCGGTCGGGCAATCAGGATCACCCTCAGCATCACTAACAAAGAAGTCAACAGTATCTTGTGTAATATCAGCATTCAAAACTCCTAAAGATCCCAAAATCGACTCATCCTCATCACCAACTTCACCAAGAAAAGACCCATTCTCAACTTTTCTCAGAGAACTTTCGTCGAACAGCTCTCCTGCCTCCCGGACTGCCCAGCATGCAGACCAAATACCCTTTTTCCAACACACTCCAGATAACCCACTAAACCCAAAAATCCTTGTAAACGCAACCTGACGATGAAACCTGAAAGCCCAAGTCAGATATTTGAATACAATGGTACATGACAACTCTATGCAGAAACACTAGAATAAAATTGCAGTGAGCAGTGACATTTTACAGCAACCTCGAGGTGATGAAAACATGTTCAGGCAGAAGAGGACAGTCCATGGAAACTCGAAGGTGCTGCATTTTCTTGGTGGATTTGCTGCTGCCATTTTTTGTTATTGAACGTTGCTGAAGAGACGAAGCCCCCACCTCTGAATACTCAACGACAAAAACCGTTATCCAATTACTTGTTCATTATCCTAAACGTCGTCGTTGCATAATTATCCGATTCATTTGGGCCAACAAAACGTGGCCTAATATTATCAGGTCCAATATAGACAGGTCCAAATTTTATCGTTCTAGGGCTCATTGACGTCATCCCTTATATAAACTCGTCTCTGTGAGTTAGGGTTTCGAGTACAGAGGAGGAGGAAACTCGAAGCTAGAGAGTGCCGAATCTGAACGATGGGTATCCGATTTGGGGTTTGGATGCTTTCGTTTGTTTATGTAAATAAGCTGCTGACTCTTTTTGTTGATTTGCAGCGAGGATCAAGGTGCACGAGATAAGGGCCAAATCGAAGGCGGAACTTGTGAGCCAGTTGAAGGAGTTGAAGACAGAGCTTTCTCTTCTCCGCGTCGCCAAGGTCACTGGTGGATCTCCCAACAAGCTGTCGAAGATGTGAGATTTGATTTATCAGTTCAATTTTTTTATTGAGTGGTGGTGAATTTGATTGATTTTGTTGTTTGTTTGATTTGCAGTAAGGTTGTGAGGCTGCAGATTGCCCAGGTTCTGACAGTGATTTCCCAGAAGCAGAAGGCGGCTTTGAGAGAAGTGTATAAGAACAAGAAGTATTTGCCTCTTGATCTTCGGCCTAAGAAGACCAGAGCCATCAGAAAACGCCTCACAAAGCATCAGGTAGATACAATCATCTTGCTTAGATTATTTTATTAAACTTTTACTGCATTTGGATGGCTTATGAATTGAATGCTAAATTAGTTGACTTGCTTTGTTTGTCTTTGCCAAGTTCAGTAGAGTGTATATAGAAGAACTATTGACTTGGGGCTGAAGCTGTAGTAGGTTGATATTTAGTATATATCTCATTTGGTTAATATTCTTTACCTGCAACTTACCCCTTGGAGTGATTTATTTGATATTTTATTACTGTTACTGATTAAAATATTTCCTTCGTCCTTAGATTGGTTAATAACATTGTTATCATATATTCTTTCAGATGATTAGCTTGGGATTTTTATTCTCTTGAATTTGGTCTTTTATGAGATTTTTTTGGCCATTAACAATTCTACATTCATTTTTTGTGTGTATGCCCTTGATGATTGTTAAGATTTGCCTACATTGTCTGACAACTCGTGACGAAATCTTACTAAACTGAGGCTATTTTATTCCTATTATCTGAGTTATATGGAACTGTTGTAAAATTTTTCCATTTCTGATTTTGAATTTTGTAATTTTTTGGTTGCTCTTTTGGGCTCTGTCTGTGTGTTTTTAAGTCTGCCTTTGATGATTGAATTTTGCCTACATTGTCTGACAACTCGTGACGAAATCTTACTAAACTGAGGCTACTTTATTCCTATTATCCGAGTTATATGGAACTGTAGTAAAATTTTTCCATTTCTGATTTTGAATTTTGTAATTTTTTGGTTGCTCTTTTGGGCTCTGTTTGTGTGTTTTTAAGTCTGCCTTTGATGATTGAATTTTGCCTACATTGTCTGACAATTCATGACAGAGGAATATTTTCTAATATATTTTACCACTTACTTAAATCTGAGGCACCACCTTTTTCTTTCTTGATTTCACAGGATGTGATTTTTCACTCATTATATTTTCTTATATATTTTACCACTTACTAACGAGTCTTTGCGGGGAAAAAGTTTGCCTAGGTATATAACCAGTATCTTCGTTTCGTTATGTCAACTTAATCTTATATTTGTTGATTGATACTGACACACTCTAACTCAATTTTTCTTTATATTTGTTGGGTATGTGTTTGCTAGTTCATTACTGACTCATCGTGCTCTTCAATGCATTAAGCCAGCTTCTCCCCTGATTAATCACCTTTTTATCAATTGTACTCAATTCAGGCATCCTTAAAGACTGAACGCGAGAAGAAAAAAGAAATGTACTTCCCTTTGAGGAATTACTCCATCAAGGGGTAAACAAAAGCATGTTGTTCCGAATATTTATCTCCTCAAACAGATTATTGATTCTAACGGCAACTTTCAATGCTCTCAGTCTTGATCCTTTTGTCTCAATGTACTTCTCAATGCTCATCTTATTTTTCAAAATTTTGAATCTCCTCCACATGGTGAGGTCCCAGCAGGTTTCTTTTGGTAGGGTATCTTATTGTATGATTTTATTTCTCATTAAGTCCTTGGGTGTTAAATGTTTTAACCCATTTGGTTGGAAAGTTATATTCATATGCAACATTACGTGCTGTAAAACCCTTCACAAATTGATGTCAAATGCGGAATCATGTAGATAAGACAAAAGCTCGAGCAATTGATTACCCAGTTCGGACAGTGCATGCGTCTGGAGGGGATTTCTCTCCAGTCTCTAAGCTTCTACTATAACCGGTTAAAGTACAAAGGTATTAATTCTCAGGTTATGCTAAAATAATTTTTACTTTTAACCTAGCAAGAATCTTCGCTCAGTATGATAAGATGTTACAGCAAATTACTTGGTCAAACTGCTCTTCAGTAACAGAATTGTACAACAACTTACTTACTCAAGTTGCTCTTTAGTAGCCTGGGTCTCAGACTCTCTGCTCTCTTCCAAATGTTTAGTCTGACCTCTGCGACACAACTCCGGAGACGCTTCCTCTTGAACAGTGTCCTCTAATCAGCTTGCTGGAACATTGCTCAGCAGGTTGATCATCCGTGATCAACTCAGCAGTGACGATTCTTCAAACAGTTTGTACTTGATCTTCAACGAGACTCCTCTCCAGTTGATCATACTGGTCAATATTCGATCACACTTAGCCAGTGGTGATCTTTCTCAGCTTTGGTAACAACCCACTTGCTCTTTGTCTTAGCTTGACGCCATTTCTTCTTGCTTGTATATTCTTCTTTATGTGTGTGTATGTGTTCACTGGGACGATGCCTTTATGTACTCGCAGATCATGGTAGAATATAAAAGTCTTTGGCCAACTAGAATCTCTTCAAATTAGGAACACTTCCTAAATCTTTTTAGCCGATCGAATCTTCTCCATGATATTCACATGTTATTACTCAAGACTGATAATGCAAATGACAAAACTTGCAGAGCTGAGTGGTTAAGTGCAGAGGCTGTTCGAAGACTTGTAGAGTCTGATCAGAGCTTGATCGGAGAAGGCCAATTCAAAGCAGGACTTGCTTGTTGACTGATCAAGGAAGGCGGCAAAAGAGTTGTTGAGTGGAGGAACTCGGACAATCTGCAGAAGGCCTATTCTTGCTAGTGACAGGCGGTCTCTGAGTGAGGAGGAACATCACAGTGTGAGGAGCACTTACGACAGAGTTCGAACGGCTCAGCGGAAGGCTTTGGAGCGAAGCGAACAGAACCTGTACTAAGACATTGTGTTAATTAGAATAGGCTGAGTCTGTGTGATCGGAGGAGTAGCTATTCTAAATTAACTCGAGTGTGTAGGTGCGTGAAACACAAATCAGAGGGTCTTCTGATTGTGTGTAAAGTGCTAGTTGAGGTCGGGTAGCTGAGACGAGCAAGAAACAATGAAGGAAGGTTAGAGTACAAGTCGGCCAGCCCCAACTATGGGTATTGGAAGGCTAGAATGAAAGCATTCCCCAAAGCTATTGATGAGAAGAATTGGAGAGCTGTTGTGACACAATCAAACATTTGGCGCATCCACAACGATTCTATACCACAACCAAGTAAAAATAAAAGCATAAATACTCACAAGCCTAGTTTAACGTCTTGGCTAAGACGTAGCCGATTTCCTTTTTCATAAGAAACACACTTGAGAAGTCCTTTGCGAGGATCCCTTCTCAAGTGGCATGCGTCGATAATGTGGGAATCAAGTGGTGTCGTCGAGCTTGAAGTCTCCAAGCTCCAACCGGTCTCTCACCTTCCTCTTGCGGAAGAGCGGCATTTCCTTCCCTCCTCGGGTTCGGTTGATCCATAACTTCTGTTGGTGGTTGATCAATGCGAATTTGAGGTGAAGGAGTATCAAAATCTAGCAATTTCTGATCCGGGTTTGGCATTGATGTGGAGGCTTGTTCTTGTGCCTTTTTCGTGCGTGCTTTGGTTTGCATTCAAACACCTACCAAGCAATCAGAGAAAGCGTCAATAATTGTACTTAAATTAAAGTAAGCAAGAATAACACGCGAACACGCAATCACAGCAACAAAAAAGAGAGAAAAAAAAAGAAGTGGACTAACTAAAACATTACAAACTAGCAAACTAGTCTAATGGCTAATCCCCGGCAACTGCGCCATTTTGAATGTTGTCGAAATTGTGGTAGTAAAAATAATAGTCCAATCACGATGTTCAAATAATATTTATTATTCGAGTGACCTCGACTCGAACCCAAGTGAAAAGCGTAGATTAGTATAAAGCTAGCTAGTAATGCCTAAATGCGAGTCTACTAAATAAAACTGGGATTTTCCCTCTAAGTGAGGTATCTCTAGTGAATACTAAAGATAAGTTCAAATTTATGAAGAAGCAAAGTAAGAGAGAAAGCGTAGTCGGAATCCTACTTCACCCCTAGGTCATGCGATTAGCAATACAAAATTTGTATAAATCATGAGTAAATTCGAGTGATGGTTCTAGGCTAAGATATCACACATTCTAAATTCAACTCTCGCTCCTTATCTAGAATAGGAATGATACCTAAATAGTACGGTTCTCAAACTCTCGCTCTATTGAACCGCGTAGAACAAAAGTCTCCTAATCTCAACCTCTCGGTCTATTGATAGATAATTAAAGTATCTCAATACTTAGCCTAGTGGAATGCGTATGTCACTCTCGCACACTAACGCACAAGAAGATCCCTTGTTGGTTGCTCCTCCACCTGTTCCTGCTCCTCGAGTAGATGAAGCTGCCCCTGACTCATCTCTACAAGCTGCCGTCAAAGCCAGAATTGTGAGTCACCTCAAGCCTGAGCTGAACCTGCTGACTACAGAAGTGAAGAAGATTAGTGCCAGAATAACTCATATACAAAGTCTGCTGAGGGACTTGGAGTACCCAGACGAGGAAGCTACACCTGCTGTTGAAGATGAGACTGACTAATAACCCCTTTTGTCATTTTTGTCAAAAAGGGGGAGAAGAGCCCACTGATAGATGAGATGAATGAGAACTGTTTTATAAACTGAAGTGATTGTAATAGGTAGCTATTATTGTTTTGCAGCCCTGTGTGGCTGAGCTGACCTTAAGACTAAATGTCGTCATATTTTTCCCAGACAAATATGGTTCTTTAGTAGAAAAATCGTAAGCTCTAAGACAGAGATCTAAGTAGCTTAGAATTGAGTTAGCCACTGAAGAAAGAGTCCCGGAGTGCCCAACCAAAAGGCTGAAGATATGGGCAGGCCATGACAAAATTTCATTTGAAGTCTGCCACCACGGAAGGACCAGCTCAAGGCATCAGTGGACATCAGGTTTCGTCAAAAATGCCAAGGGGGAGACTGCTAATGCAAATGACATTCAAATGACAAAACCTGCCAGAGTGTACAAGCCCAGTGAACAAGCAGTTGCTATAGCAGGAGCTGTAGCAGCTTGGCAGCAGTTTTTGACCGAAGAGGAATCTGCCCAGTTATGACGTAGCAGTGCAACTAGAGGCTTCCAAATATTCTCAGAATATCCCCAATGAAGATTCTGTGCCACATGCTTGAAGATTTGATTGGAAAATCAAATCTCCTAAAAAGTAGGAGACAGGATCTTATTGAGATCTTTAAGGGCTTCCTAATTTTGACTGCAGGAGAGTTTCTATAGAAGGGGGTAGGCGCGCACAACAGCTAATCATCGATCTGATAGAGAAAGAGGACAAAGAGAGAATCCGATCACCTGAGATTACAAAGCGAAGATCAGAGGAGTTGTGCGGAGGATCGGATCACCATCGTGAGCAGAGCTGATTGGTTAAGTGCAGAGGCTGATAGAAGACTTGTAGAGTCTGATCAGAGCTTGATCGGAGAAGGCCAATTCAGAGCAGGACTTGCTTGTTGGCTGATCAAGGAAGGCGGCAAGAGAGTTGTCGAGTGGAGGAACTCGGACAATCTATAGATGGCCTATTCTTGCTAGTGATAGGAGGTCACTGAGTGAGGGGGAGCATCACAGTGTAAGGAGCACTCACGACAGAGTTGAGCGGCTCAGCGGAAGGCTTTGGAGCGAAGCGGACAGAACCTGTACAAGCTAGTTGCACAAGGATGTGCTATAATAAACATACTGAGATATTGTGTTAATTAGAATAGGCTGAGTCTGTGTGATCAGAGTAGTAGCTATTCTGAATTAACTAGAGGGTGTAGGTGAGTGAGACACAAATCAGAGAATGTTCTGATTGTGTGCAAAGTGCTAGTTGAGGTCGGGTAGCATAGATTGTTGAGGAGTCGAGTCTGTATTGTACGGAGTACCTTGGAGACTAGTGGATTGAGGACTGGAGTATAGTCCTCCCCAGACGTAAGCAGATTGGCCGAACTGGGTGAACAAATCTCTGTGTATTGTTTTGTTTCTTGTTGCACCAGATCTGGGTTGAACAAGGAGTTGCTATAGCAACTGCTTGTACACTATAAGTAACTCAGGGGCGCTGCAAATTTCAAGAAGAAAACTGAACCCATTTCAGAGTATTTGGATGTAAGTGCTACATACAACAACAGAAAGAATAATCTAGGTAAGTTCGATCCTAGAAGTGACGAAGGAATATTTGGCGGAATACTCAATTCATAGCAAGGCATATAAGGTATATAATAAAAGGCTAAATAGAATAGAAGAAAACATCCATGTGGTATTTGATGAAGACGTGATGGCAGGAGAATTGATCCAAGATGACGATGCCCCTCTAATCACATGCGTGAATGATTTCAATATGCTTGAAATAGAGAGTCAAATGGAACATAACGCCCGCAGCTGGCTCAAGAGAGCCAAGATCATCTTATGCCTGACTCAGGGGGAACAAAAGAGATAGACTCTGATGATGAATTAGATCATATCCAAAATACTACCAAAGAGGATCAAAGACATGAGTTACCTCAGATGGATCAGTCACTAGAAGATGAGCAGAGCCCAAAGACAACAAGCACTAGGCACAGGGAACGGAATCGTACACCATCTGTATGGTTACAAGATTACTCTTGTTACACATCAGCTACATCAGACGATGAGAATCAGGTTCCTCAAACGCAGTAATCCTTAATTAATACTCACGCCTTCACTGCTTTTGTATCTTTAATCGAACCCAGGAACATTGAAGAAGCCTTGAAAGACCCTGATTGGGTGAGAGCCATGCATGAAGAACTTCATCAGTTCGAGAGGAACAAAGTGTGGAGATTTGTTCCCAGACCAGAGAATATAACAACACTTGGAACTAAGCGGGTATTCAAGAACAAATTAGATGACAAAGGACAAGTAATTAGTAACAAATCAAGACTGGTCGTCAAGGGATATAATCAACAAGAGAGAATCGATTACGATGAGACATTTGCCCCAGTTGCAAGGTTCAGCCATTCTATTACTAATTGCTTATTCTGCATACTATGTATTCAAATTGCAACAAATGGATGTAAAGACGACATTCCTAAATGAAACACTCAAAGAGGAAGTATACATGTCACAAACTCCTGGCTTTGAAGACCCCACACACCTAGATCATGTGTATATTCTTCACAAGGCTCTGTACGGTGTAAAACAGGCCCCTCGAGCATGGTATAAAAGATTGTCTCAGTTCCTATTATCTCATGGATATGTACATGGAGAGGTAGATACAACTCTATTTATCCCTAGGGAAGGATGCCACACTCTGGTGGTACAAGTATACCTCTACGATATCATATTTGGTTCTACCAATGAGTTTCTGGACAAAAAAATTACAAAGCTCATGGAAGTGAATTTGAAATGAGCATGGTCGGTGAACTCAAGTCTTTTTGGGAATTCAAGTGGTTCAAGAAGATGATGGCACAAGGATACATCAACAAAAATATGTTAGCGAGATGATCAAGAAAATCGGAATGGAGGACTCCAAAGGATATACCACCCCCAATCTCTCCTACTGACTCCCTGGGAAGGGATGAGCTCTCACCAAGAATAGATTAAACGCTCTACAGATGAATGATAGGTACACTTCTCTGCCTCACTGCAAGCAGACCTGATATTATGTATGTTGTGTGTTTGTGTGCCAAATTCCAGAGTGATTGATGGAGCGTATTTATACGATCCATCTAGTTATTTATTCGCATTATTTAGTTACATTTTGTGTGTGATAGATTACTTCTTTGTACGCATCGTAGGTGTATCAAGACCGCTTAGAACTTTATTGCGCATTTAGATGGATATACAGCAAATCTGGGCAGATTGACCTATCCGTAGTCGAAGGCTCTCCGAGCGCATGATTCTAATTCGATTGAGGCGTGTTATACCTTGTTGGAAAGCTAACTCAAGGGGCTACAATTATCTAGTTTATGTCCAGACGAGATTCAGAGGTCTAAAGGGTCAAACAAGCGAGTTTCGCACATAGCTGAATTAATGTCTTCTCCAGGCGCGCGAGCTAATGTCTTCTTGGGGCGCGGTCAGCTTATGATGACGTCAGCAATCGGGGCCGCGGCCCGAAATCAATTTTTAGAAGCCGATCTCAATCGGGGTTTCGGAGAGAGTGAGACAGCAGCTGGGACGACAGAGGCTTGGAACAGAGACGGACGGACAAAATTTTGGAGTTTCTGTGTGAACAGTGCATTCCGGCATGAACAGTGATTTCGAACGATTTTATTATTCTTTTCAGTTTAATGTATTTTTCAGTATTGACTATGAGTAGCTAAATTTCTATTTCAGTTTAGGGTTTTCAATTGGTGACATACACGTTTGAGACTTGGATTTAATGCATGTTTTTATTTAATCGTACCTCTGGATCTTGAATCGTACGAATTGTATTTTGTGGTTAGCATATACTTTGTCGTGAAACTATCCGCTCATCAATTCTAATTATTAACTCTTGTCGAAACTTTGTCGTGGAAGCAAGTAGTAAAATCCAGGTCTAGTATCACCTTTGTCGGGATACTTTAGGTTATTACCTTTGTCGGAGTGACCAAACATTTGAATAGGATCGTATCTTTAGAAGTCGATGATAACAGTCACTATTGAATTCCCTGAGCTGAATATTTCTCTCGATTGACATTCACACTTTTCTTATATTCGTTCTTGCGACCATTTACTTAAACCCCCTTTAGTTCAGTATTTATAGGAAATTGCTTCATAGTCAGTTCTCTTGGGTTCGACCCCTGCTTGCAGCTACATTGCTAAAAGCTTGGAGATATAAATACAAGTTTGGCGCGCACAACGACGCGCGTCAAATTTTGGTGCCGTTGTCGGAGAATCTTCAGCACGAGAACCCAGAAGACGAATTCAGCACGCTGGAAACACTGTTCACGTCGAAACTCCAAAAGTCCGGTTGTCTCTGTTCCAAACCTCTGTCGTCCCAGCTGCTGTCTCACTCTCTCAGAAACCCTAATTGAGATCGAGTTCTAAAAATTGATTTCGGGCCGCGGGCCCGATTGCTGATGTCATCATAAGCTGACCGCGCCCCAAGAAGACATTAGATCGCGCGCCTAGAGAAGATATTAACTCAGCTAAAGTGTGCTGCCGGCGCGGTAGTGTCTGCAGTGTCCGAAACTCGCTTGTTTGACCCTTTAGACCTCCGAATCTCGTCTGGACATAAACAAGAGAATTGTAGCCCCTTGAATTAGCTTTCCAACAAGGTATAACATGCCTCAATCGGATTAGAATCATGCGCTCGGAGAGCCTTCGACTACGGATAGGTCAATCTGCCCAAATTTGCTGTATATCCATCCAAATGCGCAATAAAGACCATGTTCTTTTGTACTTATAAAGTACTTATTTCAATACATATAAGTAAATATAAGTAAATATAAATAAATATCAGTACATATCAGTAAATATCAGTAAATATAAGTAAATATAAGTACATATAAGTAAATATAAGTAAATATAACTATTCATTATTTCTTTCATCGACAACCTACCACCACTATTCATTATCACCACCACCACCATAATAACTACACCACCACCACAACCACCACATTTCATCATTTCTTTCATCAACACACCACCACCCTTATTCATCACCACCACCACCATAATAACTACACCACCACCACAACCACCACATTTCATCATTTCTTTCATCAACACACCACCACCCTTATTCATCACCACCACCACCATAACAGCACCACCACCACTATTCATCATGTCTTTCATCAACACGTCACTACCACTATTCATCACCACCACCACCATAACAGCACCACCACCACTATTCATCATCTCTTTCATCAACACGTCACAACCACTATTCATCATCAACATCACCACCACCACCACTATTCATCATCTCTTTCATCAACATACCACCACCACCACTATTCATCATCTCTTCCATTATTTTAAGTTAAGTTAACTTAATTTAAATTGAGTTAAATTATTATTTTTTATTAGTTGTGTGTTATTTTTGTATTGGTGCGTTGTTGTAATGTTGGAAGTGTGATGGTAGTGGTGGCAGTAGTCAGTGGCGGATCGAGAGAGTCGAGAGAGGGGAGTCACAAAATTAAATTGTACGATTTATTAATATTTATTAAAAATAATAAAAAATAAGTTAAATTATTTATTGGAAGTGTGTTGTGGTAATGGTGGTGGTACTGGAGTGGTGATTATTTAACTAATATTGGAAGTGTGTTGTCGTAATGGTGGTGATAGTGGAGTGGTGGTGTTGTTGGTGGAGTTAAGTTAGGTGATGGTGGTGTTGTGGTAAGTAGGGTTAAGTTAAGTCAAGTCAAGTGTTGTTGTTGATGAATAGTACATATAAGTACGTATAAGTAAATATAAGTACATATAAGTAAATATAAATACATATAAGTAAATATAAGTAAATATCAGTAAATATAAGTAAATATAAGTACATATAAATAAATATAAGTAAATATAAATAAATATAAGTAAAGTAATAAGTTTCAGTACAAAATATAAGTACAAAAGAACACACCCAAAGTTCTAAGCGGTTTTGATACACCTGCGATGCGAAACACTACAAAGAAGTAATCTATCACACACAAAATGTAACTAAAAAATGGGAATAAATAACTCGATGGAAATACGCTCCATCAAACTACCCCACACTTAAACTTGTTCGTCCCGAACAAGAATAAAGACAAGACTCGCAATGCTCAAAGCACTTCTAATATGCCAATGACTCAACACTAAATTTATGCGAGATGTCCTCACTAATCAGTTCATCAATATATACTCACACTCATTCTTCAATAATGATCAACTAGAAACCGTAATGATACATGTTACCTGAGAAGTCAAGATGGAATTCAATTGATGACTGGGAGATAGTCCTCTTTAGACTCCTGACTCCGTTCTTCAAATCGAGGTCATAGTCACGCGCATACGTTGAGTTCGCTTTCTCTGCCACGTGAGAAATCCAAGCTACGAGGAACTCAATTTTTCTTTTCTTTTTTTTCTCTTTGGCAGGATTGCTCTTGAAACTTTCTGGTTTTGTTTAGTCCGAAGACTTCACTGAACTTGATTGTTTTTCTGAATTTTTTTCTTCACATTTGATTGAATTTTTCTTTTTTAGCTTTGCTCTTCAATGTGAATTGCTTGTCCCCCTTTTTTTCTTTTGAACCGTTCCAATCATCGCTTCGAATAGCAGCATATGGAGCGCGTCCCGCTCTTTCTCATCATTATCCTTTCAGCGCGAGGCAAGATAGGGGTTACCCACCCATTCCCGGTTACTAGGACTAGAGATAGGACGGTTTGTTTTCCCGTCCCACCATTGCATAAACGCTGCAATAATGGAGTGAAAGCCTCGCCCCTCATAACTCGAAGCGCCAACCTCCACAAACTCAGCGCGCTACGCGACTAATCCCTTGAACCTTTGAATGTTTGCCAAGTCTCTCTAGGGCATTTTCTATCAACTCCACATCCTGTAATATCTCAACTCAAAGGAACATATAACATCACGTCACTAGCATCACAAAATTGTAGAAATCATGTAAAGCATACACATCAAAACCTCATAGCATCAAACATCATCTCATAAAATCAGGATGTTCATCATAGCATAAGAACTGGCAGCATATAGTCGCACGAAATCAGCAGCATCGCAACACCTAAATTTTTTAAAAAACGTGCTCTAGCCACTACTAATGCAAGCTAATAAAAGTAAACGTGCTGACACATACTAACTCTTCCACCCCACACTTTTGAAACAAATCGTGTCCTCACGGTACAATAAGATCGTCAGGAAGGGTAGTCATGCAAGACTCAAAAGAAAAAAAACGAAACAAATAAGAAATGCACAAGAAAACTATCCTAACTCAGCAAGTTAAGCTCCCCATGCACACATTAAGTTGCGCACCCCAAGCATACATTAGCAGTGCTAATGTATGAACCCGGAGCGGAACTAATGTTGCCTTGGGGCGCCGTATACACTGAGGTACGCTAAAAATGAAAATAAATAAATATAAATCAAGTTGTCTCCCGCAAAGCGCACTTGTTTAACGTCGTTGGCTCGACGGTACCTCTCATCCTCAATCGTTCATCGGCCCAGCCAACTCTAACTCCTTATCAGGCTGGACATCCTCTCCAAACGGAACATCTTTTAGCAAAAGTCGAGACACTGGCAATGAGGTCTTCAAGAATCCTTTAACGAACCTGCGATAAAATCTAACAAACTTGTGATAAAATCCAACATAATCAAGGAAAGACATGATACCTCGCTGGTCAGTGGGAGAAGGCAATCCATGAATTAAGTCAGTTTTTATTCTATGTGGTTGGGTGCCTTCCTCACGCTGCATAGCCGACTCAAGCACCGCATCCTCAATGACGTCAACTGCATGTATTCCTGCAATGTTAGGTGGGTGCTGCATAGATTTATACATGTTAGGAGAGATCACCCGTGAATGTATCAATCTTCGTCTTCGCGGTCACCATGAAGGGTCTCCCAAGTAAGACGAGCGAAGTGTCTATCGCATCACCCTCCATTTTCATGACATAAAAATCTACAAGGAATGCAAGCTTTCCTACATGCACTAATATGTCAACAACTATACCCTCTGGCTTACTATATGATCTATCCGCTAGTTGAAGAATCAAGTCAGTGGGTTTCAGAGAAACAATACGCAAGGCTCGATATAGAGAGTAAGGCAACACATTAATCGAGGCACCCAAATCCATCATACAAGTATCAATTTTGATCTCACCAATTATGCATGAAATTGTGAATGTACCTGGATCCTCAAATTTGGGTGCTACCTTGCATTGATTTACCTGCTCATTTTTCAGTTCTCCTCCTCGTTCAGTACACAATTCCTTAAGAGCCCTAGCGGATTTCGGGATCCGCCTTATTGCGTTGACGAGTGGGGTTGTGATCCCAACTCTGCTGAATAGCTCCAATAAAATTTTAGACGCTGCTGGATCGTCCCTAGCTCTCGACATCTGCACATGAGATGGAAGAAGTGGGTCAGAACGGCGAAATTCAAAATTCAAGTCAGGGAGTACCGCGCCAGTAGTAGACTTTATATTTGCGTGCTGGGAGTTAATGTCCTCATCTGGCGCGGATTTATTGTTGGCATCGAGCGCGGTCTTTGTGTTGACCGCGTCTTCTTCAGACATTGTAAGAGCGCCCGAAGAAGACTTTAAGTCCTCTCGCGCCAGATTAATGTCCTCATCTGGTGCCGTATCCCCCGACTTCGTCTGCTCTCTCGCCTCATTTGCACTCTCGGCCTCCTGTCCTCGCCTTAGGGTAATTGCGCTGACATTCGCCGTCGGGTTAGGAATTGTTTGCGAAGGAAGCTTGCCCTTGTCACTCTTCAACTCATTAACGACCGTGATCAACTGTGACATTTGCTTTGATAATTCAGCAATAGCACCGTCCGTCTTCGCTTGATATTGTTGAAGATTCTCTGGGAAATCATTAACGGTGAGCGGGTTGCTCTAACCTGGCTGATTATAGTTCTTCCTTTGTTGATACTGATCAGCACTGTTGTAACCCTCCTGTTGCTGTCGAAATGGTGGTCGATAATACTGGGTCTGCTGTTGAGGCGCGGCTTGCTCCTTAGGAAATCCACCCTCGTTCTTCCAACTATATCCATTCGCAGCTAATCCAAACTTCCTCTGAGGCGGTCTGTTGTTGAAATTCTGATATCCTCCTAAAGCGTTCACCTCTGCTGAATTGTCTTCGTACAAGGATGGACACGAATCAGTCTTGTGGCTAACAGTACCACAAAATTCTCAAGGCTTCACCGCATTAGCTTGTCCCACCATCATCTTCTGTATCATGTCCTTTAGCTCTTTAATTTCTGCAGCCATCTGATTTTCGGACGAGTCGGCCTGTGATACATTCTTTGTTCTGCTCGTATCCTCTCGCTCACTGGTCTCTTCTCTGAACCTGGCACTCTCAGCAGTTTCTGTAATCAGCTCCCGGACCTCTGCTGGAGTCAAATTCATAACTGTGCCGCCAGCTGCAGCATCCAACATCATCCTCTCTAAGGGTCTGAGTCCATCCATCAAATACTCCACTATCATCCCTTTAGGCATCCCAAGATTGCAGCAACTCTGCTCCAATGAATTAAAACGCTCCAAATAGTCGTACATTGACTCACCAGATCCTTGTTTGATATAGAAAGCTCTCTGCGCACTTGTGTGGCCTTTGCTGGTGGGTAGTATTTGTCCAGAAACTTCCTCTGCAACTGATCCCATGTTCGGATACTACCTGAAGGAAGAGACAAAAACCACGATTTTGCTAAGTCAGTTAAACTCAAAGGAAATACTCGAAGCTTAAACCTGTCCTCCGAAGCTGCGTATGGTCTCAATGTTTGGCAGATTCCGATGAACTCTTGTAAATGCCTCGTCGCGACCTCTCCCGGTAATCCTCCAAATTTGGGTAAGTGATGCACCACTGCAGTTTTGATCTCGAAGTTGTCCTTTTCCGGGTTAGTGTTGATGCACCATGGCTGGTTATGGAATGTGGGGGCTGAAAGCTCCCTCATGGTTGGCTCTTGACGAGGCGGCTGCCTATGTAGTTGCTGAAGTGGTGGCTGCCCGTTCTGATGACGTGCATATGGCTGAGGTAGGGCATAATCATCAAACTCATCCGTCCTTCCACCTCTACCATTGTGTCCTCCTGGAACTCCATCCTCTGACGATTAGCTCTTTGCCTTTGATTGAATACCCATTCCGGCTCGTCATAGAATGGTGGGATTACCTGTGGGGGCACTTCCGCATTGAATTGGTCAGGGGCATGGTCGCCCTGGCCACTCTGGTGGGAACTTCCTGCATGGGACATACTGAAAAAGCAAGAGAAATGCAAAAACAGACAAATACTGGAAAAAAACCAAAATGCAAAATACGAAAAAAAAACTAAACTATTTAAAAAGAAAATGTAAACGGTCTCGGATGGCTAAAAAACAAAGGAGCTCACAATTGTGAGTCCTGACCGGTGGCCTGTTCAGCTCAGCAAAAGGTCTTCGGATCTCCAATCGGACTCCGGTGACACTATTCACACCCCTTTCCGGAAGCACTATTCATCAGGGTTTAGATTTTTTTTTTATCTGCACCAGAAAAAGTAAAACAAAGCAAAAACAAGAAAAATAAAGTTCAAACCGTATACTGAATGTTGCTCTCCCCGGCAACGGCGCCAAAATTTGATGCGCGTCGTTGTGCACGCCAAACTTGTATTTATGTCTCCAAGCTTTTAGCTAGTGTAGCGGCAAGCAAGGGTCGAACCCAAGAGAACTGACTGTGAAGCAATTTCCTGTAAGTACTGAAACTAAAGGGGGTTTAACTAAATGGTCGCAAGAACAAATGTAAGAAAAGTGTGAATGTCAATCGAGAGAGAATCTTCAGCACGAGAACCCAGAAGACGAATTCAGAGAAGCGGCCACTACGCGCGGATTTCGAGGCGGATCACTACTCAAGGCCGGAATTACTGTTCACGCAGATTATTATTCACCGCTATAGTATTATTCGTAAACTCAGTTTATTTCCATTGTTTTAGATGATTCGTAGTAGCTAAACCCTTAATTTCAGTTTGGGGATTTTGTGTTGCAACGTACGGTTTGAGATATTTATGTTTCGTAATTCAACTCAGTGAATTCCTGTTCTTCGTTTGAATTGCATGCTCTGATTATCAAGTTAGCGTATCCTAGCGGTGAAACTGAGTTGATGTCTACTGCATGATATTGGATTGACTTCCCTATTAGCTAAGCCTAGCGGTGTAACCTAATCGGTGTTGTTGATCGAGTAATCGTTAATCCTATTCGAGAACCTAGCGGTTGAGATTAGGTAGAACAGTAGAGTCGGCATTACCCTAGCTGGATTGTTAGACTAGGAACGGTAGTTTACTCGTTGTTGCACGTCACAATCGATTATTACCAGTTGCAATGCATATCCCTGAACTGATTTTTCTCAGAATTTGATAACAACAAACGTTATTCCTGCAACCCCCTTTTCATCGTGATAATTAATTAGTAGAACTTTATAGCTGATTGCTCTCTCGTGGGTTCGACCCTGCTTACCGCTTGCTGAGTGTTAACAGGAGATTATGAATATAAGTTTGGCGCACACAACGACGTGCCGTCAAATTTTGTATTAGAAGTGCTTTGAGTATTGAGAGTCTTGTCTTTATTCTTGTTTGGGACGAACAAGTTTAAGTGTGGGGTAGTTTGATGGAGCGTATTTATACGAACCATCGAGTTATTTATTCCCATTATTTAGTTGTATTTTGTGTGTGAAAGATTACTTCTTGGTAGTGTTTCGCATCGCAGGTGTATCAAGACTGCTTAGAACCTTATTGTGCATTTGGATGGATATACAGCAAATCTGGGCAGATTGACCTATCCGCAGTCGAAGGCTCGCCGAGCGCATGATTCTGATCCGATTGAGGCGTATTATACCTTGTTAAAAAGCTAACTCAAGGGGCTATACGTCCAGACGAGATTCGGAGGTCTAAAGGGTCAAAAAAGCGAGTCTCTGACACTGCAGTGACTACCGCGCCGGAAGCACACTTTAGCAGAGTTAATGTCTTCTTAGAGCGCCTATTTAATGTCTTCAGGGGGAGCGCGACTAATGTCTTCATCCGGAGCGGAATGCAATTGATGACGTCAGCATTGGGCCCACAGCCCAAAATCAGATTTAGAAGTTTTCAATTGCATTCCGCTCCGGATGAAGACATTAGTCGCGCTCCCCATGAACAGTGTTCATGGGGACACTGCAGACACTACTGCGCCGACAGCACACTTTAGCTGAGTTAATGTCTTCTCCAAGCGCGCGAGCTAATGTCTTCTTGGGGCGCGGTCAGCTTATGATGACGTCAGCAATCGGACCCGCGTCCCGAAATCAATTTTTAGAATCCGATCTCAATTAGGGTTTCGGAGAGAGTGAGACAGCAGCTGGGACGACAGAGGTTTAAAACAGAGACAACCGGACGAAATTTTGGAGTTTCGCATGAACAGTGGATTCCGGCGTTAACAGTGCATTCCGGCGCAACAGTGATTTCGAATGATTTTATTATTCTTTTCAGTTTAATGTATTTTTCAGTATTGACTATGAGTAGCTAAATTTCTGTTTCAGTTTAGGGTTTTCAATTGGTGACATACACGTTTGAGACTTGGATTTAATGCATGTTTTTATTTAATCGTACCTCTGGATCTTGAATCGCATGAATTGTATTTTGTGGTTAGCGAATACTTTGTCGTGAAACTATCCGCTCATTAATTCTAATTATTAACTCTTGTCGAAACTTTATCGTGGATGCAAGTAGTAAAATACAGGTCTAGTATCACATTTGATACTTTAGGTTATTACTTTTGTCGGAGTGACCAAACGTTTGAATAGGATCGTATCTTTAGAAGTCGATGATAACAGTCACTATTGAATTCCCTGAGCTGAATACTTCTCTCGATTGACATTCACACTTTTCTTACATTCGTTCTTAAGACCATTTACTTAAACCCCCTTTAGTTCAGTATTTACAGAAAATTGCTTCACAGTCAGTTCTCTTGGGTTCGACCCTTGCTTGCCGTTACTCTAGCTAAAAGCTTGGAGATATAAATACAAGTTTCACAGTCAGTCACAACGACGCGCGTCAGTGATCCTCGTGAAACACACATCAAGGCGTTAAAACGCATATTGAGATATCTGAAAAGAATAAGGACTTATGCTTGTAGTATCCTAGAAATGGTGATCTCCAACTAGTCGGATACACGGACGCTGACTTCACAGGGAACAAAGTTGATCGAAAGTCCACATCTGGAATGACCCAATTTCTTGGGTCTTGCCCTATCTCATGGTCATCAAAGAAGCAGAATACATAACAGCTGCCGCCTGTTGCGCTTGGCCTCTATGGCTCAAACAACAACTACGTGACTATCGTATCTCATTTGATTTTGTTCCTATTCTCTGTGATAATAGTAGTACTATAAATATTTCTAAGAATCATGTGCATCACTTTAGAACAAAACACATTGAGATTAAACATCACTTTCTTCGTGACTGTGTGGAAAAGGGATTGGTGAACATAGAATTCTGTAGTAATAAGGAACAAATTGCTGATATATTCACCAAGACACTAAACAAGACCCTTCGCGAAGCTACGAATGGAACTGGGTATGACTTCTCTCAACTAATTATGCGCTTCCTAATAAATCCCCTGATGCCTAGTTGAAACATGCTAACGTAAGTAGTAGTAACATGATTATATAAAGTATGCAGACGTACATTCTTGTTCAAATTATCTATGATCTTATATGGTTGGTTTGAATGGTTGCTATTGACAAACGTCTTAATTGTTTACTTGCTTACTTACGATCTTGTGAAGGGTATATATATTTTTTATCCCAAAAGATCCTTCCCGATGTCTAGATCCCACACTATAAGCCCAAATGATGGAAGGTGTCTATGACTAACCTAAGCCGACTCATGAGAGGGCGACCCTATGAACCCCTTACTGAATATCGTTTCTAATTAGGTAAATTTCTAGTTTTTTTTTGTTTTTTGTTTTTTGTTTTTTGTTTTTTGTTTGGGTATGATACATTCTCGTACCACTCTGGTAATCTCACCGCATCATACCACCTCTTGAAACCGCATGAAAACATCAAAGGAAAATTGGAAAGGCAAGAGTATGACGCGGGAAGGGAAAGCTACACAAGATATATGACATGATTGCAAAAGAAAGGCTGGTAACTGTGCAAGCACTGATTGTTCAATGGTCTCACATGGGATGTAAAGTAATGGCACACAGTACGTTTCTGGAAATTAGCAAATCTAAACCAAATTTGAAGATCTACCATAAAAGAATGTTAAACAAGGAAGATATTTTACTAGCGACTAGTGAATAATGTTACCCCAAGGGAACAAAAGACGACCACTATCATCATAAAGTAAGTTATATTGTATCAGTTGCTCTATGGGGAACGCATTGATTAGGTGAGTTGTTCCCGCCGGATGGATGAGAGCAATCTTAAAAAAATGAAGTTAGTGAGGAATGAAGAGAAAGGATGGGTGACATCTTCAATCGTACCAACAGGGGATCAACCGCTTAAAGAGTCCAAATAGAGTGAATTAATGGACAAGATGTATTAAATCCATATGTCCCATGGATGTGTGTGGCATATTTTTGGAAAACGGAGTCTGTATCAGTCAAAAGTCTGTAATCTGTATCAGGGGTATCGAAGCAGACGAACAAGGTTCACAAGACCAATAAAAGCTCAAGCTTGTTTCAGATGGTGAGCTAGAGGTAGCTGAAACAGTGCCGCACACAATCTGCGTTGATATTGGCACTGCATTACTGTAACCACAGGTTGCTTCAACAACTTCTTCCTCTAAGTTGCTGATGCTTTGGCCAAATCTGAAATACACAACAAAAAGTGTTCACCCAGTTCGGCAACAGCCTACGTCTGGGGAGGGCAGCTCTCGGTCCTTAAGATTCCACTATTCCTGGTTAAAGTACAAAAGATCCCGTTCTCAGCCTACGCTAGAACAACCTCTACTTCTAACCTAGTTGGAATCTCAGCTAAATCTGATCACATAGATTAGCTACACAGGTAATCTACTTTTAATAATGGATAGCTAGCAGTTCTACAACTATCAATTATCCTATTACAAAGTGTACCTAGATGATACTGCAACAACTTCTTCTGCCAAGTTGCTGACGCTTTAGTCGACGACTCTTCTCTCAACCTTCTATTGATTCTGTCGGACACTCTGTGCTACTCCCCCTCGATCAATGACCTCCTGTCAATATCCAGGAGCACGCTCAGACAACCTGCGCAAGTTACACTCCGCTCCTGTCTTTCACACAGTCGCTTGGTCTGTCAACGAGACTCTACTCCAGTTGACTCCCTCGAATTAGTGTAGCAGCAGACTTCTTCAGTCCTGATCACTCTTCTGCTCTCACACAATCAACGCTCCAACACTCTCTGCTTTCGCGAACTCTGATCTTTTCTCTGTGTGTGTACTTGATTCGATGCTTGTTGCTTCGGTATCTGCTTGCATATATAGCTTCAGCACTTCAGCAACTTAGAAACTTCAGTCTGAAACGATAATGGCCCCATCCGAATCCTCCCTTGGATTTCCAAAAGTTTGTTGAGATTCTGTTTCCTAAATCAGAATTTAGAAACAAATCTTGTTTGCCTTCATTCGAGCCTCTACTGAAGATCTCTGATCAATTGGGACTCTCTCTAACCGTTGCTACGCCGGCAGCAATCACCCGGACATCCTTCGAGCTCCTCCAGATTGATCGGCTACAAAGATACTCTCTTGATGCTTTAACCTTGAATCTTCAGAGGATGATATAGCCTCTTTTGGTTCTTGTCTTGATCCCTTCTGATCATATGTACCAGCTTCAATCGACACATGATGCTATAGCTTCTCCTGGCTCTTTTTTTTTGTCAGTCTTCATTTGCATGTACCAACTCCTGGTACCATAGGATGCTGTAGCATCTTCTTCCGCTCAGCTTTGTCACACATGCCATATCCGTAACATGCATTTTGGAAATAGTCGCTCAGCAGTGATGGTGTGTTCATGTTTCCTAAAATGGAATCAAGAAGATCTTAAGGTAGCCGAGATTATCTACATTAAGATACTAGGATTATGTTATCCCAAGATTTCGAGATTCTATAAATTGGTTGGCGAAGTTTTAGAAAGTGATGATTATCTACAATCTAAATATAATCATTCGTTGTCTAAAAAAGAGCAAATCGGTTGGCTTATGAAGCAAGCAACCGATATATATATATATATATAAATACATGCAACGCTCATTCGAAGCATGATGGAATACTTATCTCTCAAAGCAAGTATTGGAAGAGTGTGGTGAGAAAGTTTGACATGGACAATGCAAGTCACAAACGAACGCCTGCAGCTACCTACACAAAAGCGGGTAAAGATGAAGCAGAAACTGCGAATGATCAAACTCTGTACCGAAACATGATTGGCAGCCTGTTGTATCTTACAACCAACCGACCAGACATATCCTATGCTGTAAGAGTATGTGCAAGATACTAGACTTGCCCAAAGGAAAGCCACCTCGAACTGGTGAAGAAAATCATCAAATATATTGGAGGGACAACGAACTATGGCCTATGGTACACCAAGGACATCAGTGCAGATCTCATGGGATATTGTGATGCGGACTAGGCAGGATGTTTAGAGGACAGGAAAAGCACATCAAGAGACTGCTTCTTCCTCGGCAACAACTTGGTTTCTTGGTTTAGCAAGAAATAAAATAGTATATCCCTATCAATTGCAGAAGCGGAGTACACAGCAGCTGGAAGCTGCTGTGCTCAGTTGATATGGATGAAGCAGATGTTGGGCGAGTATGGTGTTCCACATGATGCTATGACACTCTACTAAGACAACATGTGTGCCATCAATATTTCCAAAAATCCGGTTCAGCAT
Organism: Umbilicus rupestris; assembly: GCA_963678935.1. Classification (NCBI taxonomy): domain Eukaryota; kingdom Viridiplantae; phylum Streptophyta; class Magnoliopsida; order Saxifragales; family Crassulaceae; genus Umbilicus; species Umbilicus rupestris. The sequence goes on from OY787612.1 coordinate 10,257,087, forward strand.
TCTCGGACCAAACATATTGATATAAGCCATCACTTCATTAAAGATTTAGTGGAGAAGAAGATCATAGCTCTACAACACTTAGCAACCAAGAAATAGCTGGCGGATATCCTTACAAAGCCTCTGGATGGAGCACATTTTGAGTCCCTGAGATCTGCCTTGGGGCTGTGTGTGGTTCCAGAATCGATTGGATAAACCCCCCTTACCGTTTGTGACAATAAGAGGGAGAAGAAGTAAAGAGTATCAACAGCGGTATATAATCCAAAATTACCAAGAGGGAGTAAGGTAATGACATTCTTGACAAAAATTCAGCAAGAAGATGCTACAACATCCTACAAAGTAAAAAGCTGAAGCATGTTCTGGAATTGACAAAACAACTGCAAGAAGATGCTATAACATCATGTCCTTATAGAAGCTAGAGCGCGCTGTCTGAAGTCAGCATTCAAACATTAGAAAATGCTATAACATACCGCGAAGACTAAGATTTAGAGAAAAGTAGCCGTTCAACATGGAGCAGCATGGAGAGAGTCAGGAGTCGCCCGACAGTGCAGTTGATCAGAAGCCTTCACCAAGTGGTCGAAAGAAGACAAGCTTCCAAATTGATTTTAGGAAATCAATTCTCAACATATTTGCAAGAATCTAGGAGAAGATACAATGTGCAAAAGTTGGTTGGAAAGATTAGCGAAGTCTAAAGGAATTAGGATTCCAATGTTTGTTCGATTGCTGCACCTATATATGGGAGGGAAACATATCAACACAAACACACAACGAAAGAGAAAGACGCATAAGCAAAGAGAGGGAAGCTAAAAGCTAGAGCGCGGAGTTGTGGGAGAGCTAAGAGAAGATCCCGACCAGAGGTGTCTGATCTACGCTTGGTCTAAGAACTTCAACTGGAGCGTTGTTTCATTGAAAGATCAGACTTGCTGAAGAGCATCGTCGCGGAGAGAAGCTATAGCGGACTATCAGAGATTAAAGAAGAAATTCTCAGATAGTGACAGGAGGTCATTGATCGAGGGGGAACATTGCTAGAGTCAGAAGAACTCGTGGAAGTCCGACTACTTTGTGCGTGGAGAGTCGTGGACAGAAACTACAATAACTTGACTGTGTAAGTTGCTATAAAACCTTCCTGTTAAGCATTGTCTTAGTATAGGCTAAGTCTGTGCGATCAGACTGTAGCTATCTATTACTGGAATGTGTAGACAGTGCAAGCTAGTGTGTGCGATCAAACTGAGCGTAGATTCGCGCTAGGTTAGAAGTAAAGGTTGGACTAGCGTAGGCCGAGTTCTGATATCCTTGTATTAGAAACCATGCTTAGTGGAATCTTAAAGACTCGAGAGAAGTCCTCCCTAATCGTAGGCAATTGCCAAACTAGGTAATCAAAGCTTGTGCGTTTTACAAGGTTCGGCCGAAGTTAAGAAACTCCGCAAAGCCGATCACTCAAAACACAGAGTGTGATCCGTGCAAGCGCTGCTAATTCCTAAGGCAACCATGAAGAAAGGACAAAGCACCAGCAAACCACAGCTGCTCGAAGGAGGAAACTACGGATACTGGAAAGGCCGTTTGAAGGCCTTTCTAAAGGCTGTAGATGAAAAAGCTTGTAGAGTTGTGATATCAGAATGGTCGGATCCACTGGCCATCGACAACACGGGAGTTGCTCAGAAAAAGTCTAAAGACAAATGGACAGTAGAAGAGGAAGCTATAGCATCTAGCAACTCCAAGGCCCTTAATGAAATTTTTGCTGATGTTGATGTCAACAATTTCATGCTTATCTCGAAATGCGACATCACAAAATAAGCATGGGATATACTGGAGACAACACATGAAGGAACTGACAAGGTGAAGACTTCAAGAATTCAGATGATCACCTCACGGTTTGAAAGCTTGAAGATGCTAGAGGAAAAAACCATCACTGAGTTCAATGCAAAGCCGTGTGACCTATCGAATGAAGCTTATGCTCTCAGAGAATCGATTCAGGAAGAGCAACTGACATCAAAGTTTGACATGAAGGTCACCGCCATAGAAGAAGCACATGACATCAAGAACATGAGGCTGGAAGCTCTGATTGGGTCCTTGAGACTATTCAAGATGAAGCTGACAGAGGATGCTATACCATCTATTGGAAAGAACATCGGGCTAAAGGCTGAGACGAATGAGAAGGAAGCAGCACCAGAAGACGTAATGCAACAACTGCACTGCTAGCAAAGAACTTTAGTAAGTTCATGAAAAAATTAGATCAAAAAACATCGTATGCAGGTTAGCAATCAGGTTGTACAAACCAATCCAAGAGAGGAGAAAATTCTCAATGAAGATACAAGGAGGCTGATCAAAGCAGAGAGGAGAAGAAGGACAAACAGAAAGATGGCACTGTGAAGGCTTTGGCCATAGACAGTCTGAATGTCCAAACAACCAGAAAAAGAATAACAAGTACCTTACTGCAAACTGGAGCGACGAAGATAGTAAAGATGACTCAGAATAGAAGAGAAATGTTGCTCTAACGACTGTAACAGATCTAGAGAACACCGGTTCAAAGCTTAGAACTTTAGATTCGACTATAACGACTATAGATTTGAGCTAGGTTATAAGTAAAGGTTGGACTAGCGTAGGCTGAGTTCTGATATTCTTGTACTAGAAACCGTGCTTAGTGGAATCTTGAGCATTCGAGAGAAGTCCTTCCCAGACGTAGGCAATTGTCGAACTGGGTAATCAAAGTTTGTGCGTTTTACAAGGTTCGGCCGAAGTTAAAAAATTCCGCAAAGTGACCTAGAGGTTGCTATAACAACCTGGTGTATCCCGTCGCCACCAGCGCTCATAATTTCACACATTATCGCTTCTCCTTGGCTATATATTATTTTTGCTACGTCTTCATTAAGTGTTGTTTGTTAGTTTGCTTTTCTAATGTAGGTCATCAATTTTCGTTCTCTCTTATCTGGATTGAGTCCCTGACTTTTGATGAATCCGCTATGTCTTTTACTATGTGTCTGATGTTTTCTGTTTCTAATGTACTGCTTTTTGATGATGTCAAAAGGGGGAAGATAAAAGGGTTAGAGCATATTTTGAGGGGGAACAATACCTATGACTAATTCAGCGCTTATCTGAGGGGAACTGTATAATGCTGAGGGGGAAGTAAGCGAATGAATCTGAAATTGAACTAACATTTTGTTGTGGAGTCTGATGTGATGCGATCATAGATATATGTATGTATGTTATACTCCTCGCGTAAAGGGTGTTTGTCATCATCAAAAAGGGGGAAAGTTGGAGTTCCTGAACTCCTGTATTTTGATGAGACAAACACTCTGCTGATAAAATTACTGGAGTGTTCAGGTAACGTTACATGGGACAAGTGTTACGGCATTGGGTAATGGCGGATGGTTTACAATCATACCAAAAGAGATATTCGGGTCGAGATGTTCTCGAATGAATGAGTTGAAGATCTAGTTTGCATCAATTTAGGAAACATGAATGAAAGAGATCAATATCCATTAAGCAACTAATTACGAAACAAGATATTCAAGATATCAAGATCCATCTAGCTACAAATTAGGAAACAAGATATTCAAGATATCAAGATTCGGTCAACAAAGATTAGTATGAAATAATCTTTGTTTGGTAGTTGATAAGATTATTTTGGGATGAACTTTATCAACTAGAAAGATTTTCTATTCCAAATAGGAAAGAAAATCTAAGATTTGCAGTTGAGCAAATCTAGGGGTTCTTGTTATGAGAACAAGAAACAATTATGAGGTGTGCCTACCATTGTTTCTTGGTCGAATACAGAAGTCCTTGACACCCAAAGCTTAGGAGCTAACGCCCGGAAGATTGCGCCACTGTAAGGATAGGACGGGAGAAGTGTGCTACTCTAGAGGAAACACAAGACATTGGTGTGATCTGTGTCAGAAGGGAGACACCACTTGTGGTGCGGCTGATCTTAGGAGTGTGCCCTAGCAGACAATGAACTGGAGTGTCTGGCTGCTAGTTGTTCATTGTTACAATGTAATCGATAAACGTTTAAATACAGGAGCTATTTCAAAATTCTTCTAGCTTGCTAGAAGGTAGTGGTTTTTTTCTCAGGTACTGGTTAAAGTACCGGAGTTTCTACTATACATCATTGAGTAAGGGCATTTATTTTCTGCATATTTTATTTCCACTGCTTTCTTATCGAGTGAGGAACAGAACCTTTCGTTACTCACTACGGAACGCTAACTACGATCCAACAATATGCATCAATAAATTGCCTTTGCAGTGTTGTTGTAGCTAGCTTTCAATAGTACCCAATTTCGAGCCACATAATTGAGGGATTTGAAGTTCCATTCGTAGTCTTGGATCCTTTGGGAAGAATCAAAATATGATCAGATGAAGTTTATAAAGCAAGGACATGGTAATCGAAAGTAGAGGTTGAGGCGTGCATGTGTGGGGAAGTCGAGTGCGGTTTCTTTTCCCCTCTTATTGTCTCAACACAAGCATCTTTGCATTGCATCATGTCCTAAAACTTTTTTAACTTTTGCAGTCAGAAAGAAGATTTATTTAATGAAAGTTATGGAGCTTATATGGTGCACTTTTGTTTAATTGACTGTGTTATACTTGGTCCCTAAGATATACAAAATCCAAACACTGCGTCAATACTCACTCATGTATCAAACTTTGTGTTCACTGCTCAGTAGCCGCCACAGTCCTACTCCTACACACAGCTTCTCATCTTTTGGCACTTTTGTTTTGCATCATGCATGGCTCCTTCCAATCTCAGCCGTCCATTTTTGAATCTGATGCCATTTTCGATTATCATTCGTAACGGCTAAAACTGCCTGCTTATTTTGTTTGTAATTAGTAGCCGGCCACCTCATATTTATTTATAGCAGCATTATTGTCAAAATAAAACCTTTGTTTTGTTTCTGCTTATTTTATTACACCATTTGGTTAGGCCCCTTCCTTCATATAACCAACTGTTAAGTGATGATATGACTAATTATAGATGATGAAGCTTTTTCTCAAAAGCTCTTCTTTCTTTCTGGATGATGAATGATCCTGCGCCAGATGGATGAGAGCCGACGTACTTCATCCCCAGGTAACCCACCCATTTTGCATTTCTGATGATGATACAAATCAATTTCCAGGAGGAAGAAGAACACTTCATCAGAGGCAGGAAGGCAACAAGCACCACCAAGTTTGATTTTGGGATCTGAAGGTGATTCGTTATTGTATGAATGGAGAGGAAAAAAATGAGGAAGCAATTGACTGGGAAGCGAGATGACACACCTCTACATTCTGCGGCCAGGGCTGGTAATGTGGGGTGTGTGATTGATATTTTGAGCGGTGCTGAGGAAATTGAGTTGCAGGAATTGTTGTCGAGGCAGAACCAATGTGGGGAAACAGTGTTGGACCAAATTGAATGAAATTTCAATTATCTCAATGATGGAACATGTAGATAAAGCTTTGTGAGTATATTATATTTAATGAAGTGGTTTAATGCATCATTATTATTATATTAAATCAAGTGTTACATCAATTTAATATAACATAAATGAAGTACCTCTATCAATTTAATTCAACTCAATTTGATTCAATATAATCAACTCAATATAAAGCAAATTAAATTGAAGATGAGTAGAACGGAATAAAGATACACGCAAACCAGAATAGTTGAGGCTCGTTAGACGATTTCCTTAAAGCTTTTATTGCCGTCCCACCGGGTGCAAGAAACTGGCAAGAGCTTCCCAGGATACAACAACTTGTGAGTGTGTACCTCTTTGCACTACAAAGTAACACTCCGGCGAACCAAACTTGTGCAAGCCACTATCACCAAAGAAAAACTCAAAAGAGTATGAAGAACTCCAAGGAAAAGCAGCCGGCTATCAAGGGAGGAGATGTTGGAAATGAGAGAAGTTGTTGTGTGAGTTGATGATTTCCAAGCCTCATTTGCACCTCCTTTTATAGGGGAGGATGGGGCAACCCATCATAATGACATTGTGAATGTCAAAGGTCCTCTTAAAGGCACCAAAATGAATGTTCCAAGTCCCTTCATTTCACAAGATTAAAATCAAATTTTCAATGCTCTTGAAAAGATGAAAAGGTCTCTCATAAGTGCATAGCCATTATCATGCTACCTCTTCATGTTTTCCATGTTAATGGAAAACAAATAGCCCACAAAAGTTATGACAATGTCATAATTAAGACAAGTCTCTATGTCTTCTAAGGCTTTTCACTTGACCTTTGTAAATGCTCTCCATAACTTTGAGCATTTCATTTCATTCATTTTGGCTTCAATTTGGACATGTAAGTAATTGATTTTGTCCTTTCATTTGTAGGACTTTAAATCCAATTAAATACTTTTCTCATATAAATATGGTCACACCATATTTTCTTCACACTTCTTCACCAAATTTTCCAACAATCCCCCACATGAAGAAAATCATGGGGTGAGAATAAAATCAAGACTCGACTCGATATGGTGATAGTTTCTTCGGTCAATATTTGTATAGGATAGGTGGGCAAAGCCTTTGAACCTTCCCTCGAAAGACATATCTTCTTTACTGACTATTCAGTAGACGCGATGTCCTTGAACTGTTCGTCGTATAATGTAAACGAAACACATATCTTCCACAAATATATTCCTGACACAAGTGCAGTTCTCATGGTTGGGTTCTTTTCCGGCCCTGAAACCCCTGCCTGGTTCTGTGAGAGTTTTGAAAGAATTAAGCCCCATTAATTCTTCTTAGAAGCGGCCTCACTTCTTTCTCACATAGGTGATTCTTTATTTCAAGTAATCCCGCATTACCTGTCGGAATCTCAACATCCGAAATCTAGAAATCATTAAAAGCTTCATGCTTAACCTCGTGCGGGAGTCACCAATTTGAACAAAGAATGGGAACAGGGGTTAACCCCCTCAGTGACCGCACATAGTCTCAGCAGTTAGGTTGTCCCTTTGAACCAAGATCTTGGGATCTCCAGTCAGCATGGTTGGGTTTCCTTTGCCTTGACTTTATTTATCCAAGGGCTTAAGTCCCATTCCTCTAGACATCTTCTCTACTTGGTCCCTATTTAACCCTTTGGTTAATGGATCCGCAATATTATCTTTGGACCTTACATAGTCAATACTAATGACTCCTGAAGAGAGAAGTTGTCTAATGGTATTATGTCGTCGACGTATATGTCGTGACTTACCATTATACATCACACTTTGTGCTCTTCCAATTGCAGATTGGTTGTCACAATATAAACATATTGATGGCACAGGTGTTGTCCATTTTGGAATATCCTCTACAAAGTTTCTTAGCCACTCAGCTTCTTCGCCACATTTATCTAATGCAACGAATTCAGCTTCCATAGTGGATCTAGTTATCACAGTCTGTTTAGAGGACTTCCAAGTCACTGCAGCACCTCCCAGAGTGAATACATATCCACTTGTCGCTTTTGAATCTTGTATATCAGATATCCAACTTGCATCAGTGAAACCTTCAATGACTTCCGGATATCTGGTATAATGTAGACCATAATCACGAGTAAATCGTAAGTACCTCAGTACTCTCACGATTGCTTTCCAGTGTTCCGATCCTGGATTACTCGTATATCTAGCAAGTCTACTTACAGTATAGGCAATGTCCGGTCTAGTACAATTCATTAAGTACATTAGACTACCTATGACTCTCGCATATTCCACTTGGGAGATACTTTGTCCTTTGTTTTTAGACAAGTGTTGACTGATGTCTATTGGAGTTCTGGATATTCCCAAACTATCATTTCCAAACTTGTCTAGGATCTTCTCGACGTAATGTGATTGACTTAAGACAAGTCCATCATTAGTCCGTGTAATCTTGATACCTAGAATTACATCAGCTAGTCCCAAATCTTTCATATCAAACTTAGAGTTTAATATGGCCTTAGTGGACTTAATCAGGTCATCATTGCTTCCCACAATGAGCATGTCGTCAACATATAAACACAGAATCACATAACCATGTTCTGTGTTTTTAATATAAACACATTTATCACACTCGTTGATCTTAAACCCATTTGACATCATCACAGAGTCAAATTTCTCATGCCACTGCTTTGGGGCTTGTTTTAGGCCATACAGAGATTTTACAAGTCTACAAACTTTCCTCTCTTGACCAGGCTCTATACAACCCTCGGGTTGTTCCATATATATTTCTTCCTCAAGATCGCCATTGAGAAAAGCTGTTTTCACATCCATTTGATGTATTTCTAAATTACGTAAAGCCGCAATTGCTATTATCATCCTTATGGAAGTGATTCTCGTCACAGGAGAATATGTATCAAAATAGTCAAGACCTTCCTTTTGTCTATAACCTTTGATTACAAGTCTTGCCTTGTATTTATCAATAGTGCCATCCACTTTCATCTTCCTGGTGAAGACCCACTTAGAACCTAGTGTTTTACTTCCAGGAGGAAGATCAACCAATTCCCATGTATGATTTTGCAAGATAGAATCAATTTCACTCCTTATGGCTTCTTTCCATAAGTGACCCTCAACTGAGTTTGTAGCCTCTTTGTAAGTTTGAGGTTCAGCTTCGAGCATATATGTTAGAAAATCAGTACCAAATGATTTTTCTATCCTTGTTCGCTTGCTTCGTCTAGGTTCTACTGATTCTACATCATTTCCAGAGATATCATCTCGTTCTTGAGTTATTTCCTCAATATCTTCAAATAACTGATGAGATGAACCCAATTCATCTTCCTTAGACTTATAAGGAAATACTTGTTCAAAGAACGAAGCATTCTTTGATTCCAAGATGGAATTTTTGTGTATATCAGGATTTTTTGATTCATACACAAGGAATCTATACGCATTACTGTTTTGCGCATAACCAATGAATATACAATCAACGGTTTTTGGTCCTATCCTCATTCGCTTAGGACCGGGAGCCATTACCTTAGCAAGACACCCCCACACTCGCAAGTATTTATAGGAAGGCTTGCTTCCTTTAAATAGCTCATATGGAGACTTCTCTTCCTGTTTGCGAGGTACCTTATTTAAAAGATAATTCGCTGATAAGATGGCTTCCCCCCACATTCCATGGGGTAACCCAGAGCTTAACAACATTGCATTCATCATCTCTTTTAGAGTACGATTCTTTCGTTCTGCAATGCCGTTTGATTGAGGCGAGTATGGTGGAGTTACTTCATGAATAATTCCGTATTGTGCACAGAAGGCCCCAAACGGTTCTACATATTCACCTCCACGGTCACTTCTCAACCTCTTTATCTTTTTGTTGAGTTGGTTCTCAACTTCTAATTTGTACATGGAAAACTTTTCAATTGCCTCATCTTTGCTTTTAAGCAAATATACATAACAATATTTTGTACTATCATCAATGAAAGTCACAAAATATTTGTTACCACCTCTAGTTGGCATGAATTTTAAGTCGCATAGGTCACTATGGATTAATTCAAGGGGTTCGGTATTTCTTTCAACACTGTGAAATGAGGTTCTTGTTAATTTTGCTTCAACACAAGATTCACACTTGTGTTTGGAATCTATATGAGATTTGGGTATACACTCCAAATTCATTAGTTTCCTTATTGTGTCATAATTTACGTGGCCTAATCTTTTATGCCATAAATTAGAGGACTCAAGCAAATAAACGGAAGAATTATTTTTATTGATATTTTTGGGTTTGATAGCTATTACATTCATCTTCCACATGCCATCTTTTACATAACCTCTTCCCAAATACATACCGTTCTTTGTGAGAACAATTTTCTGGGACTCAAATACCATCTTAAATCCATGGTTATCCAGCAGTGTCCCAGAGATCAAATTCTTCCTTACATCGGGCACATAGAGAACCTCTGTAAGCTTCAGCTCCTTGCCTGATGTCAGCTTCAGGACTACTATACCCTTCCCCTTGATCTCAGAGGTGGCAGAATTGCCCATGTACAACTTCTCTCCAGCCTCACTCAGCTCTAATGTGAAGAACGCATTCTTATCCGAGCAAATGTGGCGGGTTGCTCCTGTGTCCAGCCACCACTCCTTGGGATTAGAATCCACCAAGTTCAGCTCAGAGATAACAGCTACCAGAAAGTCTTCTTCAGCTTCGGCTGAGTTGACTTCCTTCTTTTGCTTCCTTGGAGGCTTCTTACAGTCAGCTGCTCGGTGACCCTCTTTGTCACAGTTGAAACATTTTCCCGGAAACTTGGGTGATTGCCTTTTCTTGAACACTCCACCCTTAGCTGCTAACTTGTTAGAGGGTTTCTTCCTCTTTGAGCTCTCACCATGCTCCACTAAGTTGGCCCTCTCTGATGGTGCTTTAAACCTCTTATCAGAGCCACGGTTGTCTTCCTCAATTCGAAGACGAACCACAAGGTCTTCAAAACTCATCTCCTTTCGCTTGTGCTTGAGATAGTTTTTGAATTCCTTCCACCCCGAAGGTAACTTCTCAATGACTGAGGCAACTTGGAAGGATTCACTTATGTGCATCCCCTCAGCATGAATCTCATGGATTATCAGTTGCAACTCTTGCACTTGACTTACTACCGTTTTAGAATCTACCATCATGAACTCCAGGAAGCGGCCCACAATGTATTTCTTAGACCCGGCATCCTCAGTTCGGTATTTCTTATCCAATGACTCCCAGAGCTCCTTGGCTGAGCGTTTGGTACTGTACACATTGTACAGTGCGTCATTTAAGCTGTTCATGACATAGTTTCGACACAGATAGTCAGAATCTTTCCAAGCACTATATGCCATGAACACTTGTGAGTCGGTTTCATCCTCCTTGTAAGTAGGTGGATCTTCGGTTAGGAACCGAGCCAACCCAATGGTGGTCAGGTAGAAGTGCATCTTCTGTTGCCATCTCTTAAAGTTCAGTCCTGTGAACTTCTCAGGCCTTTCGGCCGGCATCACTGGGGCGGGCACTCGTGCCACTGACCCGCTTGAAATTGAACCCGCAGGTCCATTCCCGGCCATAGCCGTCATCATTGGGGTGTTACTAGGCACAACACCAGGTGTGGGCAACACTGTTGGAAACACAGTTGGCAACACTACAGGAGCAACCGGGATGTTGGCATCAATGTCCATACTTTGATTTGTGGTTTGGTTTTCCATGTCTACAAAAGACAAACTAGTTAGCAATCTTGAAATATAAATTGTACTCACAATTTTATCTACACAAATAAAAGCTTTAAGATTGTTGGACCAAATTGAATGAAATTTCAATTATCTCAATGATGGAACATGTAGATAAAGCTTTGTGAGTATATTATATTTAATGAAGTGGTTTAATGCATCATTATTATTATATTAAATCAAGTGTTACATCAATTTAATATAACATAAATGAAGTACCTCTATCAATTTAATTCAACTCAATTTGATTCAATATAATCAACTCAATATAAAGCAAATTAAATTGAAGATGAGTAGAACGGAATAAAGATACACGCAAACCAGAATAGTTGAGGCTCGTTAGACGATTTCCTTAAAGCTTTTATTGCCGTCCCACCGGGTGCAAGAAACTGGCAAGAGCTTCCCAGGATACAACAACTTGTGAGTGTGTACCTCTTTGCACTACAAAGTAACACTCCGGCGAACCAAACTTGTGCAAGCCACTATCACCAAAGAAAAACTCAAAAGAGTATGAAGAACTCCAAGGAAAAGCAGCCGGCTATCAAGGGAGGAGATGTTGGAAATGAGAGAAGTTGTTGTGTGAGTTGATGATTTCCAAGCCTCATTTGCACCTCCTTTTATAGGGGAGGATGGGGCAACCCATCATAATGACCTTGTGAATGCCAAAGGTCCTCTTAAAGGCACCAAAATGAATGTTCCAAGTCCCTTCATTTCACAAGATTAAAATCAAATTTTCAATGCTCTTGAAAAGATGAAAAGGTCTTTCATAAGTGCATAGCCATTATCATGCTACCTCTTCATGTTTTCCATGCTAATGGAAAACAAATAGCCCACAAAAATTATGACAATGTCATAACTAAGATTAGCCTCTATGTCTTTTAAGGCTTTTCACTTGACCTTTGTAAATGCTCTCCATAACTTTGAGCATTTCATTTCATTCATTTTGGCTTCAATTTGGACATGTAAGTAATTGATTTTGTCCTTTCATTTGTAGGACTTTAAATCCAATTAAATACTTTTCTCATATAAATATGGTCACACCACATTTTCTTCACACTTCTTCACCAAATTTTCCAACAATCCCCCACATGAAGAAAATCATGGGGTGAGAATAAAATCAAGACTCGACTCGATATGGTGATAGTTTCTTCGGTCAATATTTGTATAGGATAGGTGGGCAAAGCCTTTGAACCTTCCCTCGAAAGACATATCTTCTTTACTGACTATTCAGTAGACGCGATGTCCTTGAACTGTTCGTCGTATAATGTAAACGAAACACATATCTTCCACAAATATATTCCTGACACAAGTGCAGTTCTCATGGTTGGGTTCTTTTCCGGCCCTGAAACCCCTGCCTGGTTCTGTGAGAGTTTTGAAAGAATTAAGCCCCATTAATTCTTCTTAGAAGCGGCCTCACTTCTTTCTCACATAGGTGATTCTTTATTTCAAGTAATCCCGCATTACCTGTCGGAATCTCAACATCCGAAATCTAGAAATCATTAAAAGCTTCATGCTTAACCTCGTGCGGGAGTCACCAATTTGAACAAAGAATGGGAACAGGGGTTAACCCCCTCAGTGACCGCACATAGTCTCAGCAGTTAGGTTGTCCCTTTGAACCAAGATCTTGGGATCTCCAGTCAGCATGGTTGGGTTTCCTTTGCCTTGACTTTATTTATCCAAGGGCTTAAGTCCCATCCCTCTAGACGTCTTCTCTACTTGGTCCCTACTTAACCCTTTGGTTAATGGATCTGCAATATTGTCTTTGGACCTTACATAGTCAATACCAATGACTCCTGAAGAGAGAAGTTGTCTAATGGTATTATGTCGTCGACGTATATGTCGTGACTTACCATTATACATCACACTTTGTGCCCTTCCAATTGCAGATTGGTTGTCACAATATAAACATATTGATGGCACAGGTGTTGTCCATTTTGGAATATCCTCTACAAAATTTCTTAGCCACTCAGCTTCTTCGCCACATTTATCTAATGCAACGAATTCAGCTTCCATAGTGGATCTAGTTATCACAGTCTGTTTAGAGGACTTCCAAGTCACTGCAGCACCTCCCAGAGTGAATACATATCCACTTGTCGCTTTTGAATCTTGTATATCAGATATCCAACTTGCATCAGTGAAACCTTCAATGACTTCCGGATATCTGGTATAATGTAGACCATAATCACGAGTAAATCGTAAGTACCTCAGTACTCTCACGATTGCTTTCCAGTGTTCCGATCCTGGATTACTCGTATATCTAGCAAGTCTACTTACAGTATAGGCAATGTCCGGTCTAGTACAATTCATTAAGTACATTAGACTACCTATGACTCTCGCATATTCCACTTGGGAGATACTTTGTCCTTTGTTTTTAGACAAGTGTTGACTGATGTCTATTGGAGTTCTGGATATTCCCAAACTATCATTTCCAAACTTGTCTAGGATCTTCTCGACGTAATGTGATTGACTTAAGACAAGTCCATCATTAGTCCGTGTAATCTTGATACCTAGAATTACATCAGCTAGTCCCAAATCTTTCATATCAAACTTAGAGTTTAATATGGCCTTAGTGGACTTAATCAGGTCATCATTGCTTCCCACAATGAGCATGTCGTCAACATATAAACACAGAATCACATAACCATGTTCTGTGTTTTTAATATAAACACATTTATCACACTCGTTGATCTTAAACCCATTTGACATCATCACAGAGTCAAATTTCTCTATGTCTCAGCTATGTCTCTATGTCTTCTAAGAGGGCAAACTTAGTGGAGCATGGTGCGAGCTCAAAGAGGAAGAAACCCTCTAACAAGTTAGCAGCTAAGGGTGGAGTGTTCAAGAAAAGGCAATCACCCAAGTTTCCGGGAAAATGTTTCAACTGTGACAAAGAGGGTCACCGAGCAGCTGACTGTAAGAAGCCTCCAAGGAAGCAAAAGAAGGAAGTCAACTCAGCCGAAGCTGAAGAAGACTTTCTGGTAGCTGTTATCTCTGAGCTGAACTTGGTGGATTCTAATCCCAAGGAGTGGTGGCTGGACACAGGAGCAACCCGCCACATTTGCTCGGATAAGAATGCGTTCTCCACATTAGAGCTGAGTGAGGCTGGAGAGAAGTTGTACATGGGCAATTCTGCCACTTCTGAGATCAAGGGGAAGGGTATAGTAGTCCTGAAGCTGACATCAGGCAAGGAGCTGAAGCTTACAGAGGTTCTCTATGTGCCCGATGTAAGGAAGAATTTGATCTCTGGGACACTGCTGGATAACCATGGATTTAAGATGGTATTTGAGTCCCAGAAAATTGTTCTCACAAAGAACGGTATGTATTTGGGAAGAGGTTATGTAAAAGATGGCATGTGGAAGATGAATGTAATAGCTATCAAACCCAAAAATATCAATAAAAATAATTCTTCCGTTTATTTGCTTGAGTCCTCTAATTTATGGCATAAAAGATTAGGCCACGTAAATTATGACACAATAAGGAAACTAATGAATTTGGAGTGTATACCCAAATCTCATATAGATTCCAAACACAAGTGTGAATCTTGTGTTGAAGCAAAATTAACGAGAACCTCATTTCACAGTGTTGAAAGAAAAACCGCAATTGCTATTATCATCCTTATGGAAGTGATTCTCGTCACAGGAGAATATGTATCAAAATAGTCAAGACCTTCCTTTTGTCTATAACCTTTGATTACAAGTCTTGCCTTGTATTTATCGATAGTGCCATCCACTTTCATCTTCCTGGTGAAGACCCACTTAGAACCTAGTGTTTTACTTCCAGGAGGAAGATCAACCAATTCCCATGTATGATTTTGCAAGATAGAATCAATTTCACTCCTTATGGCTTCTTTCCATAAGTGACCCTCAACTGAGTTTGTAGCCTCTTTGTAAGTTCGAGGTTCAGCTTCGAGCATATATGTTAGAAAATCAGTACCAAATGATTTTTCTATCCTTGTTCGCTTGCTTCGTCTAGGTTCTACTGATTCTACATCATTTCCAGAGATATCATCTCGTTCTTGAGTTATTTCCTCAATATCTTCAAGTAACTGATGAGATGAACCCAATTCATCTTCCTTAGACTTATAAGGAAATACTTGTTCAAAGAACGAAGCATTCTTTGATTCCAAGATAGAATTTTTGTGTATATCAGGATTTTTTGATTCATACACAAGGAATCTATACGCATTACTGTTTTGCGCATAACCAATGAATATACAATCAACGATTTTTGGTCCTATCCTCATTCGCTTAGGACCGGGAGCCATTACCTTAGCAAGACACCCCCACACTCGCAAGTATTTATAGGAAGGCTTGCTTCCTTTAAATAGCTCATATGGAGACTTCTCTTCCTGTTTGCAAGGTACCTTATTTAAAAGATAATTCGCTGATAAGATGGCTTCCCCCCACATTCCATGGGGTAACCCAGAGCTTAACAACATTGCATTCATCATCTCTTTTAGAGTACGGTTCTTTCGTTCTGCAATGCCGTTTGATTGAGGCGAGTATGGTGGAGTTACTTCATGAATAATTCCGTATTGTGCACAGAAGGCCCCAAACGGTTCTACATATTCACCTCCACGGTCACTTCTCAACCTCTTTATCTTTTTGTTGAGTTGGTTCTCAACTTCTAATTTGTACATGGAAAACTTTTCAATTGCCTCATCTTTGCAAGCAAATATACATAACAATATTTTGTACTATCATCAATGAATGTCACAAAATATTTGTTACCACCTCTAGTTGGCATGAATTTTAAGTCGCATAGGTCACTATGGATTAATTCAAGGGGTTCGGTTTTTCTTTCAACACTGTGAAATGAGGTTCTCGTTAATTTTGCTTCAACACAAGATTCACACTTGTGTTTGGAATCTATATGAGATTTGGGTATACACTCCAAATTCATTAGTTTCCTTATTGTGTCATAATTTACGTGGCCTAATCTTTTATGCCATAAATTAGAGGACTCAAGCAAATAAACGGAAGAATTATTTTTATTGATATTTTTGGGTTTGATAGCTATTACATTCATCTTCCACATGCCATCTTTTACATAACCTCTTCCCAAATACATACCGTTCTTTGTGAGAACAATTTTCTGGGACTCAAATACCATCTTAAATCCATGGTTATCCAGCAGTGTCCCAGAGATCAAATTCTTCCTTACATCGGGCACATAGAGAACCTCTGTAAGCTTCAGCTCCTTGCCTGATGTCAGCTTCAGGACTACTATACCCTTCCCCTTGATCTCAGAAGTGGCAGAATTGCCCATGTACAACTTCTCTCCAGCCTCACTCAGCTCTAATGTGGAGAACGCATTCTTATCCGAGCAAATGTGGCGGGTTGCTCCTGTGTCCAGCCACCACTCCTTGGGATTAGAATCCACCAAGTTCAGCTCAGAGATAACAGCTACCAGAAAGTCTTCTTCAGCTTCGGCTGAGTTGACTTCCTTCTTTTGCTTCCTTGGAGGCTTCTTACAGTCAGCTGCTCGGTGACCCTCTTTGTCACAGTTGAAACATTTTCCCGGAAACTTGGGTGATTGCCTTTTCTTGAACACTCCACCCTTAGCTGCTAACTTGTTAGAGGGTTTCTTCCTCTTTGAGCTCGCACCATACTCGCACCATGCTCCTCTTTGTAGCAATCTTAAAGCTTTTATTTGTGTAGATAAAATTGTGAGTACAATTTATATTTCAAGATTGCTAACTAGTTTGTCTTTTGTAGACATGGAAAACCAAACCACAAATCAAAGTATGGACATTGATGCCAACATCCCGGTTGCTCCTGTAGTGTTGCCAACTGTGTTTCCAACAGTGTTGCCCACACCTGGTGTTGTGCCTAGTAACACCCCAATGATGACGGCTATGGCCGGGAATGGACCTGCGGGTTCAATTTCAAGCGGGTCAGTGGCACGAGTGCCCGCCCCAGTGATGCCGGCCGAAAGGCCTGAGAAGTTCACAGGACTGAACTTTAAGAGATGGCAACAGAAGATGCACTTCTACCTGACCACCATTGGGTTGGCTCGGTTCCTAACCGAAGATCCACCTACTTACAAGGAGGATGAAACCGACTCACAAGTGTTCATGGCATATAGTGCTTGGAAAGATTCTGACTATCTGTGTCGAAACTATGTCATGAACAGCTTAAATGACGCACTGTACAATGTGTACAGTACCAAACGCTCAGCCAAGGAGCTCTGGGAGTCATTGGATAAGAAATACCGAACTGAGGATGCCGGGTCTAAGAAATACATTGTGGGCCGCTTCCTGGAGTTCATGATGGTAGATTCTAAAACGGTAGTAAGTCAAGTGCAAGAGTTGCAACTGATAATCCATGAGATTCATGCTGAGGGGATGCACATAAGTGAATCCTTCCAAGTTGCCTCAGTCATTGAGAAGTTACCTTCGGGGTGGAAGGAATTCAAAAACTATCTCAAGCACAAGCGAAAGGAGATGAGTTTTGAAGACCTTGTGGTTCGTCTTCGAATTGAGGAAGACAACCGTGGCTCTGATAAGAGGTTTAAAGCACCATCAGAGAGGGCCAACTTAGTGGAGCATGGTGAGAGCTCAAAGAGGAAGAAACCCTCTAACAAGTTAGCAGCTAAGGGTGGAGTGTTCAAGAAAAGGCAATCACCCAAGTTTCCGGGAAAATGTTTCAACTGTGACAAAGAGGGTCACCGAGCAGCTGACTGTAAGAAGCCTCCAAGGAAGCAAAAGAAGGAAGTCAACTCAGCCGAAGCTGAAGAAGACTTTCTGGTAGCTGTTATCTCTGAGCTGAACTTGGTGGATTCTAATCCCAAGGAGTGGTGGCTGGACACAGGAGCAACCCGCCACATTTGCTCGGATAAGAATGCGTTCTTCACATTAGAGCTGAGTGAGGCTGGAGAGAAGTTGTACATGGGCAATTCTGCCACCTCTGAGATCAAGGGGAAGGGTATAGTAGTCCTGAAGCTGACATCAGGCAAGGAGCTGAAGCTTACAGAGGTTCTCTATGTGCCCGATGTAAGGAAGAATTTGATCTCTGGGACACTGCTGGATAACCATGGATTTAAGATGGTATTTGAGTCCCAGAAAATTGTTCTCACAAAGAACGGTATGTATTTGGGAAGAGGTTATGTAAAAGATGGCATGTGGAAGATGAATGTAATAGCTATCAAACCCAAAAATATCAATAAAAATAATTCTTCCGTTTATTTGCTTGAGTCCTCTAATTTATGGCATAAAAGATTAGGCCACGTAAATTATGACACAATAAGGAAACTAATGAATTTGGAGTGTATACCCAAATCTCATATAGATTCCAAACACAAGTGTGAATCTTGTGTTGAAGCAAAATTAACAAGAACCTCATTTCACAGTGTTGAAAGAAATACCGAACCCCTTGAATTAATCCATAGTGACCTATGCGACTTAAAATTCATGCCAACTAGAGGTGGTAACAAATATTTTGTGACTTTCATTGATGATAGTACAAAATATTGTTATGTATATTTGCTTAAAAGCAAAGATGAGGCAATTGAAAAGTTTTCCATGTACAAATTAGAAGTTGAGAACCAACTCAACAAAAAGATAAAGAGGTTGAGAAGTGACCGTGGAGGTGAATATGTAGAACCGTTTGGGGCCTTCTGTGCACAATACGGAATTATTCATGAAGTAACTCCACCATACTCGCCTCAATCAAACGGCATTGCAGAACGAAAGAATCGTACTCTAAAAGAGATGATGAATGCAATGTTGTTAAGCTCTGGGTTACCCCATGGAATGTGGGGGGAAGCCATCTTATCAGCGAATTATCTTTTAAATAAGGTACCTCGCAAACAGGAAGAGAAGTCTCCATATGAGCTATTTAAAGGAAGCAAGCCTTCCTATAAATACTTGCGAGTGTGGGGGTGTCTTGCTAAGGTAATGGCTCCCGGTCCTAAGCGAATGAGGATAGGACCAAAAACCGTTGATTGTATATTCATTGGTTATGCGCAAAACAGTAATGCGTATAGATTCCTTGTGTATGAATCAAAAAATCCTGATATACACAAAAATTCCATCTTGGAATCAAAGAATGCTTCGTTCTTTGAACAAGTATTTCCTTATAAGTCTAAGGAAGATGAATTGGGTTCATCTCATCAGTTATTTGAAGATATTGAGGAAATAACTCAAGAACGAGATGATATCTCTGGAAATGATGTAGAATCAGTAGAACCTAGACGAAGCAAGCGAACAAGGATAGAAAAATCATTTGGTACTGATTTTCTAACATATATGCTCGAAGCTGAACCTCAAACTTACAAAGAGGCTACAAACTCAGTTGAGGGTCACTTATGGAAAGAAGCCATAAGGAGTGAAATTGATTCTATCTTGCAAAATCATACATGGGATCCAACTCGTTAATTAAGACAAGTCTCTATGTCTTCTAAGGCTTTTCACTTGACCTTTGTAAATGCTCTCCATAACTTTGAGCATTTCATTTCATTCATTTTGGCTTCAATTTGGACATGTAAGTAATTGATTTTGTCCTTTCATTTGTAGGACTTTAAATCCAATTAAATACTTTTCTCATATAAATATGGTCACACCATATTTTCTTCACACTTCTTCACCAAATTTTCCAACAATCCCCCACATGAAGAAAATCATGGGGTGAGAATAAAATCAAGACTCGACTCGATATGGTGATAGTTTCTTCGGTCAATATTTGTATAGGATAGGTGGGCAAAGCCTTTGAACCTTCCCTCGAAAGACATATCTTCTTTACTGACTATTCAGTAGACGCGATGTCCTTGAACTGTTCGTCGTATAATGTAAACGAAACACATATCTTCCACAAATATATTCCTGACACAAGTGCAGTTCTCATGGTTGGGTTCTTTTCCGGCCCTGAAACCCCTGCCTGGTTCTGTGAGAGTTTTGAAAGAATTAAGCCCCATTAATTCTTCTTAGAAGCGGCCTCACTTCTTTCTCACATAGGTGATTCTTTATTTCAAGTAATCCCGCATTACCTGTCGGAATCTCAACATCCGAAATCTAGAAATCATTAAAAGCTTCATGCTTAACCTCGTGCGGGAGTCACCAATTTGAACAAAGAATGGGAACAGGGGTTAACCCCCTCAGTGACCGCACATAGTCTCAGCAGTTAGGTTGTCCCTTTGAACCAAGATCTTGGGATCTCCAGTCAGCGTGGTTGGGTTTCCTTTGCCTTGACTTTATTTATCCAAGGGCTTAAGTCCCATTCCTCTAGACATCTTCTCTACTTGGTCCCTATTTAACCCTTTGGTTAATGGATCCGCAATATTATCTTTGGACCTTACATAGTCAATACTAATGACTCCTGAAGAGAGAAGTTGTCTAATGGTATTATGTCGTCGACGTATATGTCGTGACTTACCATTATACATCACACTTTGTGCTCTTCCAATTGCAGATTGGTTGTCACAATATAAACATATTGATGGCACAGGTGTTGTCCATTTTGGAATATCCTCTACAAAGTTTCTTAGCCACTCAGCTTCTTCGCCACATTTATCTAATGCAACGAATTCAGCTTCCATAGTGGATCTAGTTATCACAGTCTGTTTAGAGGACTTCCAAGTCACTGCAGCACCTCCCAGAGTGAATACATATCCACTTGTCGCTTTTGAATCTTGTATATCAGATATCCAACTTGCATCAGTGAAACCTTCAATGACTTCCGGATATCTGGTATAATGTAGACCATAATCACGAGTAAATCGTAAGTACCTCAGTACTCTCACGATTGCTTTCCAGTGTTCCGATCCTGGATTACTCGTATATCTAGCAAGTCTACTTACAGTATAGGCAATGTCCGGTCTAGTACAATTCATTAAGTACATTAGACTACCTATGACTCTCGCATATTCCACTTGGGAGATACTTTGTCCTTTGTTTTTAGACAAGTGTTGACTGATGTCTATTGGAGTTCTGGATATTCCCAAACTATCATTTCCAAACTTGTCTAGGATCTTCTCGACGTAATGTGATTGACTTAAGACAAGTCCATCATTAGTCCGTGTAATCTTGATACCTAGAATTACATCAGCTAGTCCCAAATCTTTCATATCAAACTTAGAGTTTAATATGGCCTTAGTGGACTTAATCAGGTCATCATTGCTTCCCACAATGAGCATGTCGTCAACATATAAACACAGAATCACATAACCATGTTCTGTGTTTTTAATATAAACACATTTATCACACTCGTTGATCTTAAACCCATTTGACATCATCACAGAGTCAAATTTCTCATGCCACTGCTTTGGGGCTTGTTTTAGGCCATACAGAGATTTTACAAGTCTACAAACTTTCCTCTCTTGACCAGGCTCTATACAACCCTCGGGTTGTTCCATATATATTTCTTCCTCAAGATCGCCATTGAGAAAAGCTGTTTTCACATCCATTTGATGTATTTCTAAATTACGTAAAGCCGCAATTGCTACTATCATCCTTATGGAAGTGATTCTCGTCACAGGAGAATATGTATCAAAATAGTCAAGACCTTCCTTTTGTCTATAACCTTTGATTACAAGTCTTGCCTTGTATTTATCAATAGTGCCATCCACTTTCATCTTCCTGGTGAAGACCCACTTAGAACCTAGTGTTTTACTTCCAGGAGGAAGATCAACCAATTCCCATGTATGATTTTGCAAGATAGAATCAATTTCACTCCTTATGGCTTCTTTCCATAAGTGACCCTCAACTGAGTTTGTAGCCTCTTTGTAAGTTTGAGGTTCAGCTTCGAGCATATATGTTAGAAAATCAGTACCAAATGATTTTTCTATCCTTGTTCGCTTGCTTCGTCTAGGTTCTACTGATTCTACATCATTTCCAGAGATATCATCTCGTTCTTGAGTTATTTCCTCAATATCTTCAAATAACTGATGAGATGAACCCAATTCATCTTCCTTAGACTTATAAGGAAATACTTGTTCAAAGAACGAAGCATTCTTTGATTCCAAGATGGAATTTTTGTGTATATCAGGATTTTTTGATTCATACACAAGGAATCTATACGCATTACTGTTTTGCGCATAACCAATGAATATACAATCAACGGTTTTTGGTCCTATCCTCATTCGCTTAGGACCGGGAGCCATTACCTTAGCAAGACACCCCCACACTCGCAAGTATTTATAGGAAGGCTTGCTTCCTTTAAATAGCTCATATGGAGACTTCTCTTCCTGTTTGCGAGGTACCTTATTTAAAAGATAATTCGCTGATAAGATGGCTTCCCCCCACATTCCATGGGGTAACCCAGAGCTTAACAACATTGCATTCATCATCTCTTTTAGAGTACGATTCTTTCGTTCTGCAATGCCGTTTGATTGAGGCGAGTATGGTGGAGTTACTTCATGAATAATTCCGTATTGTGCACAGAAGGCCCCAAACGGTTCTACATATTCACCTCCACGGTCACTTCTCAACCTCTTTATCTTTTTGTTGAGTTGGTTCTCAACTTCTAATTTGTACATGGAAAACTTTTCAATTGCCTCATCTTTGCTTTTAAGCAAATATACATAACAATATTTTGTACTATCATCAATGAAAGTCACAAAATATTTGTTACCACCTCTAGTTGGCATGAATTTTAAGTCGCATAGGTCACTATGGATTAATTCAAGGGGTTCGGTATTTCTTTCAACACTGTGAAATGAGGTTCTTGTTAATTTTGCTTCAACACAAGATTCACACTTGTGTTTGGAATCTATATGAGATTTGGGTATACACTCCAAATTCATTAGTTTCCTTATTGTGTCATAATTTACGTGGCCTAATCTTTTATGCCATAAATTAGAGGACTCAAGCAAATAAACGGAAGAATTATTTTTATTGATATTTTTGGGTTTGATAGCTATTACATTCATCTTCCACATGCCATCTTTTACATAACCTCTTCCCAAATACATACCGTTCTTTGTGAGAACAATTTTCTGGGACTCAAATACCATCTTAAATCCATGGTTATCCAGCAGTGTCCCAGAGATCAAATTCTTCCTTACATCGGGCACATAGAGAACCTCTGTAAGCTTCAGCTCCTTGCCTGATGTCAGCTTCAGGACTACTATACCCTTCCCCTTGATCTCAGAGGTGGCAGAATTGCCCATGTACAACTTCTCTCCAGCCTCACTCAGCTCTAATGTGAAGAACGCATTCTTATCCGAGCAAATGTGGCGGGTTGCTCCTGTGTCCAGCCACCACTCCTTGGGATTAGAATCCACCAAGTTCAGCTCAGAGATAACAGCTACCAGAAAGTCTTCTTCAGCTTCGGCTGAGTTGACTTCCTTCTTTTGCTTCCTTGGAGGCTTCTTACAGTCAGCTGCTCGGTGACCCTCTTTGTCACAGTTGAAACATTTTCCCGGAAACTTGGGTGATTGCCTTTTCTTGAACACTCCACCCTTAGCTGCTAACTTGTTAGAGGGTTTCTTCCTCTTTGAGCTCTCACCATGCTCCACTAAGTTGGCCCTCTCTGATGGTGCTTTAAACCTCTTATCAGAGCCACGGTTGTCTTCCTCAATTCGAAGACGAACCACAAGGTCTTCAAAACTCATCTCCTTTCGCTTGTGCTTGAGATAGTTTTTGAATTCCTTCCACCCCGAAGGTAACTTCTCAATGACTGAGGCAACTTGGAAGGATTCACTTATGTGCATCCCCTCAGCATGAATCTCATGGATTATCAGTTGCAACTCTTGCACTTGACTTACTACCGTTTTAGAATCTACCATCATGAACTCCAGGAAGCGGCCCACAATGTATTTCTTAGACCCGGCATCCTCAGTTCGGTATTTCTTATCCAATGACTCCCAGAGCTCCTTGGCTGAGCGTTTGGTACTGTACACATTGTACAGTGCGTCATTTAAGCTGTTCATGACATAGTTTCGACACAGATAGTCAGAATCTTTCCAAGCACTATATGCCATGAACACTTGTGAGTCGGTTTCATCCTCCTTGTAAGTAGGTGGATCTTCGGTTAGGAACCGAGCCAACCCAATGGTGGTCAGGTAGAAGTGCATCTTCTGTTGCCATCTCTTAAAGTTCAGTCCTGTGAACTTCTCAGGCCTTTCGGCCGGCATCACTGGGGCGGGCACTCGTGCCACTGACCCGCTTGAAATTGAACCCGCAGGTCCATTCCCGGCCATAGCCGTCATCATTGGGGTGTTACTAGGCACAACACCAGGTGTGGGCAACACTGTTGGAAACACAGTTGGCAACACTACAGGAGCAACCGGGATGTTGGCATCAATGTCCATACTTTGATTTGTGGTTTGGTTTTCCATGTCTACAAAAGACAAACTAGTTAGCAATCTTGAAATATAAATTGTACTCACAATTTTATCTACACAAATAAAAGACAAACGATTTCCACATTTATAGAAGAAGCACATGACATCAAGAACATGAGGCTGGAAGCTCTGATTGGGTCCTTGAGACTATTCAAGATGAAGCTGACAGAGGATGCTATACCATCTATTGGAAAGAACATCGGGCTAAAGGCTGAGACGAATGAGAAGGAAGCAGCACCAGAAGACGTAATGCAACAACTGCACTGCTAGCAAAGAACTTTAGTAAGTTCATGAAAAAATTAGATCAAAAAACATCGTATGCAGGTTAGCAATCAGGTTGTACAAACCAATCCAAGAGAGGAGAAAATTCTCAATGAAGATACAAGGAGGCTGATCAAAGCAGAGAGGAGAAGAAGGACAAACAGAAAGATGGCACTGTGAAGGCTTTGGCCATAGACAGTCTGAATGTCCAAACAACCAGAAAAAGAATAACAAGTACCTTACTGCAAACTGGAGCGACGAAGATAGTAAAGATGACTCAGAATAGAAGAGAAATGTTGCTCTAACGACTGTAACAGATCTAGAGAACACCGGTTCAAAGCTTAGAACTTTAGATTCGACTATAACGACTATAGATTTGAGCTAGGTTATAAGTAAAGGTTGGACTAGCGTAGGCTGAGTTCTGATATTCTTGTACTAGAAACCGTGCTTAGTGGAATCTTGAGCATTCGAGAGAAGTCCTTCCCAGACGTAGGCAATTGTCGAACTGGGTAATCAAAGTTTGTGCGTTTTACAAGGTTCGGCCGAAGTTAAAAAATTCCGCAAAGTGACCTAGAGGTTGCTATAACAACCTGGTGTATCCCGTCGCCACCAGCGCTCATAATTTCACACATTATCGCTTCTCCTTGGCTATATATTATTTTTGCTACGTCTTCATTAAGTGTTGTTTGTTAGTTTGCTTTTCTAATGTAGGTCATCAATTTTCGTTCTCTCTTATCTGGATTGAGTCCCTGACTTTTGATGAATCCGCTATGTCTTTTACTATGTGTCTGATGTTTTCTGTTTCTAATGTACTGCTTTTTGATGATGTCAAAAGGGGGAAGATAAAAGGGTTAGAGCATATTTTGAGGGGGAACAATACCTATGACTAATTCAGCGCTTATCTGAGGGGAACTGTATAATGCTGAGGGGGAAGTAAGCGAATGAATCTGAAATTGAACTAACATTTTGTTGTGGAGTCTGATGTGATGCGATCATAGATATATGTATGTATGTTATACTCCTCGCGTAAAGGGTGTTTGTCATCATCAAAAA
Source organism: Umbilicus rupestris (assembly GCA_963678935.1). Taxonomy (NCBI): domain Eukaryota; kingdom Viridiplantae; phylum Streptophyta; class Magnoliopsida; order Saxifragales; family Crassulaceae; genus Umbilicus; species Umbilicus rupestris. The sequence continues at coordinate 10,282,759 of OY787612.1, forward strand.
GGGGGAAAGTTGGAGTTCCTGAACTCCTGTATTTTGATGAGACAAACACTCTGCTGATAAAATTACTGGAGTGTTCAGGTAACGTTACATGGGACAAGTGTTACGGCATTGGGTAATGGCGGATGGTTTACAATCATACCAAAAGAGATATTCGGGTCGAGATGTTCTCGAATGAATGAGTTGAAGATCTAGTTTGCATCAATTTAGGAAACATGAATGAAAGAGATCAATATCCATTAAGCAACTAATTACGAAACAAGATATTCAAGATATCAAGATCCATCTAGCTACAAATTAGGAAACAAGATATTCAAGATATCAAGATTCGGTCAACAAAGATTAGTATGAAATAATCTTTGTTTGGTAGTTGATAAGATTATTTTGGGATGAACTTTATCAACTAGAAAGATTTTCTATTCCAAATAGGAAAGAAAATCTAAGATTTGCAGTTGAGCAAATCTAGGGGTTCTTGTTATGAGAACAAGAAACAATTATGAGGTGTGCCTACCATTGTTTCTTGGTCGAATACAGAAGTCCTTGACACCCAAAGCTTAGGAGCTAACGCCCGGAAGATTGCGCCACTGTAAGGATAGGACGGGAGAAGTGTGCTACTCTAGAGGAAACACAAGACATTGGTGTGATCTGTGTCAGAAGGGAGACACCACTTGTGGTGCGGCTGATCTTAGGAGTGTGCCCTAGCAGACAATGAACTGGAGTGTCTGGCTGCTAGTTGTTCATTGTTACAATGTAATCGATAAACGTTTAAATACAGGAGCTATTTCAAAATTCTTCTAGCTTGCTAGAAGGTAGTGGTTTTTTTCTCAGGTACTGGTTAAAGTACCGGAGTTTCTACTATACATCATTGAGTAAGGGCATTTATTTTCTGCATATTTTATTTCCACTGCTTTCTTATCGAGTGAGGAACAGAACCTTTCGTTACTCACTACGGAACGCTAACTACGATCCAACAATATGCATCAATAAATTGCCTTTGCAGTGTTGTTGTAGCTAGCTTTCAATAGTACCCAATTTCGAGCCACATAATTGAGGGATTTGAAGTTCCATTCGTAGTCTTGGATCCTTTGGGAAGAATCAAAATATGATCAGATGAAGTTTATAAAGCAAGGACATGGTAATCGAAAGTAGAGGTTGAGGCGTGCATGTGTGGGGAAGTCGAGTGCGGTTTCTTTTCCCCTCTTATTGTCTCAACACAAGCATCTTTGCATTGCATCATGTCCTAAAACTTTTTTAACTTTTGCAGTCAGAAAGAAGATTTATTTAATGAAAGTTATGGAGCTTATATGGTGCACTTTTGTTTAATTGACTGTGTTATACTTGGTCCCTAAGATATACAAAATCCAAACACTGCGTCAATACTCACTCATGTATCAAACTTTGTGTTCACTGCTCAGTAGCCGCCACAGTCCTACTCCTACACACAGCTTCTCATCTTTTGGCACTTTTGTTTTGCATCATGCATGGCTCCTTCCAATCTCAGCCGTCCATTTTTGAATCTGATGCCATTTTCGATTATCATTCGTAACGGCTAAAACTGCCTGCTTATTTTGTTTGTAATTAGTAGCCGGCCACCTCATATTTATTTATAGCAGCATTATTGTCAAAATAAAACCTTTGTTTTGTTTCTGCTTATTTTATTACACCATTTGGTTAGGCCCCTTCCTTCATATAACCAACTGTTAAGTGATGATATGACTAATTATAGATGATGAAGCTTTTTCTCAAAAGCTCTTCTTTCTTTCTGGATGATGAATGATCCTGCGCCAGATGGATGAGAGCCGACGTACTTCATCCCCAGGTAACCCACCCATTTTGCATTTCTGATGATGATACAAATCAATTTCCAGGAGGAAGAAGAACACTTCATCAGAGGCAGGAAGGCAACAAGCACCACCAAGTTTGATTTTGGGATCTGAAGGTGATTCGTTATTGTATGAATGGAGAGGAAAAAAATGAGGAAGCAATTGACTGGGAAGCGAGATGACACACCTCTACATTCTGCGGCCAGGGCTGGTAATGTGGGGTGTGTGATTGATATTTTGAGCGGTGCTGAGGAAATTGAGTTGCAGGAATTGTTGTCGAGGCAGAACCAATGTGGGGAAACAGTGTTGGACCAAATTGAATGAAATTTCAATTATCTCAATGATGGAACATGTAGATAAAGCTTTGTGAGTATATTATATTTAATGAAGTGGTTTAATGCATCATTATTATTATATTAAATCAAGTGTTACATCAATTTAATATAACATAAATGAAGTACCTCTATCAATTTAATTCAACTCAATTTGATTCAATATAATCAACTCAATATAAAGCAAATTAAATTGAAGATGAGTAGAACGGAATAAAGATACACGCAAACCAGAATAGTTGAGGCTCGTTAGACGATTTCCTTAAAGCTTTTATTGCCGTCCCACCGGGTGCAAGAAACTGGCAAGAGCTTCCCAGGATACAACAACTTGTGAGTGTGTACCTCTTTGCACTACAAAGTAACACTCCGGCGAACCAAACTTGTGCAAGCCACTATCACCAAAGAAAAACTCAAAAGAGTATGAAGAACTCCAAGGAAAAGCAGCCGGCTATCAAGGGAGGAGATGTTGGAAATGAGAGAAGTTGTTGTGTGAGTTGATGATTTCCAAGCCTCATTTGCACCTCCTTTTATAGGGGAGGATGGGGCAACCCATCATAATGACATTGTGAATGTCAAAGGTCCTCTTAAAGGCACCAAAATGAATGTTCCAAGTCCCTTCATTTCACAAGATTAAAATCAAATTTTCAATGCTCTTGAAAAGATGAAAAGGTCTCTCATAAGTGCATAGCCATTATCATGCTACCTCTTCATGTTTTCCATGTTAATGGAAAACAAATAGCCCACAAAAGTTATGACAATGTCATAATTAAGACAAGTCTCTATGTCTTCTAAGGCTTTTCACTTGACCTTTGTAAATGCTCTCCATAACTTTGAGCATTTCATTTCATTCATTTTGGCTTCAATTTGGACATGTAAGTAATTGATTTTGTCCTTTCATTTGTAGGACTTTAAATCCAATTAAATACTTTTCTCATATAAATATGGTCACACCATATTTTCTTCACACTTCTTCACCAAATTTTCCAACAATCCCCCACATGAAGAAAATCATGGGGTGAGAATAAAATCAAGACTCGACTCGATATGGTGATAGTTTCTTCGGTCAATATTTGTATAGGATAGGTGGGCAAAGCCTTTGAACCTTCCCTCGAAAGACATATCTTCTTTACTGACTATTCAGTAGACGCGATGTCCTTGAACTGTTCGTCGTATAATGTAAACGAAACACATATCTTCCACAAATATATTCCTGACACAAGTGCAGTTCTCATGGTTGGGTTCTTTTCCGGCCCTGAAACCCCTGCCTGGTTCTGTGAGAGTTTTGAAAGAATTAAGCCCCATTAATTCTTCTTAGAAGCGGCCTCACTTCTTTCTCACATAGGTGATTCTTTATTTCAAGTAATCCCGCATTACCTGTCGGAATCTCAACATCCGAAATCTAGAAATCATTAAAAGCTTCATGCTTAACCTCGTGCGGGAGTCACCAATTTGAACAAAGAATGGGAACAGGGGTTAACCCCCTCAGTGACCGCACATAGTCTCAGCAGTTAGGTTGTCCCTTTGAACCAAGATCTTGGGATCTCCAGTCAGCATGGTTGGGTTTCCTTTGCCTTGACTTTATTTATCCAAGGGCTTAAGTCCCATTCCTCTAGACATCTTCTCTACTTGGTCCCTATTTAACCCTTTGGTTAATGGATCCGCAATATTATCTTTGGACCTTACATAGTCAATACTAATGACTCCTGAAGAGAGAAGTTGTCTAATGGTATTATGTCGTCGACGTATATGTCGTGACTTACCATTATACATCACACTTTGTGCTCTTCCAATTGCAGATTGGTTGTCACAATATAAACATATTGATGGCACAGGTGTTGTCCATTTTGGAATATCCTCTACAAAGTTTCTTAGCCACTCAGCTTCTTCGCCACATTTATCTAATGCAACGAATTCAGCTTCCATAGTGGATCTAGTTATCACAGTCTGTTTAGAGGACTTCCAAGTCACTGCAGCACCTCCCAGAGTGAATACATATCCACTTGTCGCTTTTGAATCTTGTATATCAGATATCCAACTTGCATCAGTGAAACCTTCAATGACTTCCGGATATCTGGTATAATGTAGACCATAATCACGAGTAAATCGTAAGTACCTCAGTACTCTCACGATTGCTTTCCAGTGTTCCGATCCTGGATTACTCGTATATCTAGCAAGTCTACTTACAGTATAGGCAATGTCCGGTCTAGTACAATTCATTAAGTACATTAGACTACCTATGACTCTCGCATATTCCACTTGGGAGATACTTTGTCCTTTGTTTTTAGACAAGTGTTGACTGATGTCTATTGGAGTTCTGGATATTCCCAAACTATCATTTCCAAACTTGTCTAGGATCTTCTCGACGTAATGTGATTGACTTAAGACAAGTCCATCATTAGTCCGTGTAATCTTGATACCTAGAATTACATCAGCTAGTCCCAAATCTTTCATATCAAACTTAGAGTTTAATATGGCCTTAGTGGACTTAATCAGGTCATCATTGCTTCCCACAATGAGCATGTCGTCAACATATAAACACAGAATCACATAACCATGTTCTGTGTTTTTAATATAAACACATTTATCACACTCGTTGATCTTAAACCCATTTGACATCATCACAGAGTCAAATTTCTCATGCCACTGCTTTGGGGCTTGTTTTAGGCCATACAGAGATTTTACAAGTCTACAAACTTTCCTCTCTTGACCAGGCTCTATACAACCCTCGGGTTGTTCCATATATATTTCTTCCTCAAGATCGCCATTGAGAAAAGCTGTTTTCACATCCATTTGATGTATTTCTAAATTACGTAAAGCCGCAATTGCTATTATCATCCTTATGGAAGTGATTCTCGTCACAGGAGAATATGTATCAAAATAGTCAAGACCTTCCTTTTGTCTATAACCTTTGATTACAAGTCTTGCCTTGTATTTATCAATAGTGCCATCCACTTTCATCTTCCTGGTGAAGACCCACTTAGAACCTAGTGTTTTACTTCCAGGAGGAAGATCAACCAATTCCCATGTATGATTTTGCAAGATAGAATCAATTTCACTCCTTATGGCTTCTTTCCATAAGTGACCCTCAACTGAGTTTGTAGCCTCTTTGTAAGTTTGAGGTTCAGCTTCGAGCATATATGTTAGAAAATCAGTACCAAATGATTTTTCTATCCTTGTTCGCTTGCTTCGTCTAGGTTCTACTGATTCTACATCATTTCCAGAGATATCATCTCGTTCTTGAGTTATTTCCTCAATATCTTCAAATAACTGATGAGATGAACCCAATTCATCTTCCTTAGACTTATAAGGAAATACTTGTTCAAAGAACGAAGCATTCTTTGATTCCAAGATGGAATTTTTGTGTATATCAGGATTTTTTGATTCATACACAAGGAATCTATACGCATTACTGTTTTGCGCATAACCAATGAATATACAATCAACGGTTTTTGGTCCTATCCTCATTCGCTTAGGACCGGGAGCCATTACCTTAGCAAGACACCCCCACACTCGCAAGTATTTATAGGAAGGCTTGCTTCCTTTAAATAGCTCATATGGAGACTTCTCTTCCTGTTTGCGAGGTACCTTATTTAAAAGATAATTCGCTGATAAGATGGCTTCCCCCCACATTCCATGGGGTAACCCAGAGCTTAACAACATTGCATTCATCATCTCTTTTAGAGTACGATTCTTTCGTTCTGCAATGCCGTTTGATTGAGGCGAGTATGGTGGAGTTACTTCATGAATAATTCCGTATTGTGCACAGAAGGCCCCAAACGGTTCTACATATTCACCTCCACGGTCACTTCTCAACCTCTTTATCTTTTTGTTGAGTTGGTTCTCAACTTCTAATTTGTACATGGAAAACTTTTCAATTGCCTCATCTTTGCTTTTAAGCAAATATACATAACAATATTTTGTACTATCATCAATGAAAGTCACAAAATATTTGTTACCACCTCTAGTTGGCATGAATTTTAAGTCGCATAGGTCACTATGGATTAATTCAAGGGGTTCGGTATTTCTTTCAACACTGTGAAATGAGGTTCTTGTTAATTTTGCTTCAACACAAGATTCACACTTGTGTTTGGAATCTATATGAGATTTGGGTATACACTCCAAATTCATTAGTTTCCTTATTGTGTCATAATTTACGTGGCCTAATCTTTTATGCCATAAATTAGAGGACTCAAGCAAATAAACGGAAGAATTATTTTTATTGATATTTTTGGGTTTGATAGCTATTACATTCATCTTCCACATGCCATCTTTTACATAACCTCTTCCCAAATACATACCGTTCTTTGTGAGAACAATTTTCTGGGACTCAAATACCATCTTAAATCCATGGTTATCCAGCAGTGTCCCAGAGATCAAATTCTTCCTTACATCGGGCACATAGAGAACCTCTGTAAGCTTCAGCTCCTTGCCTGATGTCAGCTTCAGGACTACTATACCCTTCCCCTTGATCTCAGAGGTGGCAGAATTGCCCATGTACAACTTCTCTCCAGCCTCACTCAGCTCTAATGTGAAGAACGCATTCTTATCCGAGCAAATGTGGCGGGTTGCTCCTGTGTCCAGCCACCACTCCTTGGGATTAGAATCCACCAAGTTCAGCTCAGAGATAACAGCTACCAGAAAGTCTTCTTCAGCTTCGGCTGAGTTGACTTCCTTCTTTTGCTTCCTTGGAGGCTTCTTACAGTCAGCTGCTCGGTGACCCTCTTTGTCACAGTTGAAACATTTTCCCGGAAACTTGGGTGATTGCCTTTTCTTGAACACTCCACCCTTAGCTGCTAACTTGTTAGAGGGTTTCTTCCTCTTTGAGCTCTCACCATGCTCCACTAAGTTGGCCCTCTCTGATGGTGCTTTAAACCTCTTATCAGAGCCACGGTTGTCTTCCTCAATTCGAAGACGAACCACAAGGTCTTCAAAACTCATCTCCTTTCGCTTGTGCTTGAGATAGTTTTTGAATTCCTTCCACCCCGAAGGTAACTTCTCAATGACTGAGGCAACTTGGAAGGATTCACTTATGTGCATCCCCTCAGCATGAATCTCATGGATTATCAGTTGCAACTCTTGCACTTGACTTACTACCGTTTTAGAATCTACCATCATGAACTCCAGGAAGCGGCCCACAATGTATTTCTTAGACCCGGCATCCTCAGTTCGGTATTTCTTATCCAATGACTCCCAGAGCTCCTTGGCTGAGCGTTTGGTACTGTACACATTGTACAGTGCGTCATTTAAGCTGTTCATGACATAGTTTCGACACAGATAGTCAGAATCTTTCCAAGCACTATATGCCATGAACACTTGTGAGTCGGTTTCATCCTCCTTGTAAGTAGGTGGATCTTCGGTTAGGAACCGAGCCAACCCAATGGTGGTCAGGTAGAAGTGCATCTTCTGTTGCCATCTCTTAAAGTTCAGTCCTGTGAACTTCTCAGGCCTTTCGGCCGGCATCACTGGGGCGGGCACTCGTGCCACTGACCCGCTTGAAATTGAACCCGCAGGTCCATTCCCGGCCATAGCCGTCATCATTGGGGTGTTACTAGGCACAACACCAGGTGTGGGCAACACTGTTGGAAACACAGTTGGCAACACTACAGGAGCAACCGGGATGTTGGCATCAATGTCCATACTTTGATTTGTGGTTTGGTTTTCCATGTCTACAAAAGACAAACTAGTTAGCAATCTTGAAATATAAATTGTACTCACAATTTTATCTACACAAATAAAAGCTTTAAGATTGTTGGACCAAATTGAATGAAATTTCAATTATCTCAATGATGGAACATGTAGATAAAGCTTTGTGAGTATATTATATTTAATGAAGTGGTTTAATGCATCATTATTATTATATTAAATCAAGTGTTACATCAATTTAATATAACATAAATGAAGTACCTCTATCAATTTAATTCAACTCAATTTGATTCAATATAATCAACTCAATATAAAGCAAATTAAATTGAAGATGAGTAGAACGGAATAAAGATACACGCAAACCAGAATAGTTGAGGCTCGTTAGACGATTTCCTTAAAGCTTTTATTGCCGTCCCACCGGGTGCAAGAAACTGGCAAGAGCTTCCCAGGATACAACAACTTGTGAGTGTGTACCTCTTTGCACTACAAAGTAACACTCCGGCGAACCAAACTTGTGCAAGCCACTATCACCAAAGAAAAACTCAAAAGAGTATGAAGAACTCCAAGGAAAAGCAGCCGGCTATCAAGGGAGGAGATGTTGGAAATGAGAGAAGTTGTTGTGTGAGTTGATGATTTCCAAGCCTCATTTGCACCTCCTTTTATAGGGGAGGATGGGGCAACCCATCATAATGACCTTGTGAATGCCAAAGGTCCTCTTAAAGGCACCAAAATGAATGTTCCAAGTCCCTTCATTTCACAAGATTAAAATCAAATTTTCAATGCTCTTGAAAAGATGAAAAGGTCTTTCATAAGTGCATAGCCATTATCATGCTACCTCTTCATGTTTTCCATGCTAATGGAAAACAAATAGCCCACAAAAATTATGACAATGTCATAACTAAGATTAGCCTCTATGTCTTTTAAGGCTTTTCACTTGACCTTTGTAAATGCTCTCCATAACTTTGAGCATTTCATTTCATTCATTTTGGCTTCAATTTGGACATGTAAGTAATTGATTTTGTCCTTTCATTTGTAGGACTTTAAATCCAATTAAATACTTTTCTCATATAAATATGGTCACACCACATTTTCTTCACACTTCTTCACCAAATTTTCCAACAATCCCCCACATGAAGAAAATCATGGGGTGAGAATAAAATCAAGACTCGACTCGATATGGTGATAGTTTCTTCGGTCAATATTTGTATAGGATAGGTGGGCAAAGCCTTTGAACCTTCCCTCGAAAGACATATCTTCTTTACTGACTATTCAGTAGACGCGATGTCCTTGAACTGTTCGTCGTATAATGTAAACGAAACACATATCTTCCACAAATATATTCCTGACACAAGTGCAGTTCTCATGGTTGGGTTCTTTTCCGGCCCTGAAACCCCTGCCTGGTTCTGTGAGAGTTTTGAAAGAATTAAGCCCCATTAATTCTTCTTAGAAGCGGCCTCACTTCTTTCTCACATAGGTGATTCTTTATTTCAAGTAATCCCGCATTACCTGTCGGAATCTCAACATCCGAAATCTAGAAATCATTAAAAGCTTCATGCTTAACCTCGTGCGGGAGTCACCAATTTGAACAAAGAATGGGAACAGGGGTTAACCCCCTCAGTGACCGCACATAGTCTCAGCAGTTAGGTTGTCCCTTTGAACCAAGATCTTGGGATCTCCAGTCAGCATGGTTGGGTTTCCTTTGCCTTGACTTTATTTATCCAAGGGCTTAAGTCCCATCCCTCTAGACGTCTTCTCTACTTGGTCCCTACTTAACCCTTTGGTTAATGGATCTGCAATATTGTCTTTGGACCTTACATAGTCAATACCAATGACTCCTGAAGAGAGAAGTTGTCTAATGGTATTATGTCGTCGACGTATATGTCGTGACTTACCATTATACATCACACTTTGTGCCCTTCCAATTGCAGATTGGTTGTCACAATATAAACATATTGATGGCACAGGTGTTGTCCATTTTGGAATATCCTCTACAAAATTTCTTAGCCACTCAGCTTCTTCGCCACATTTATCTAATGCAACGAATTCAGCTTCCATAGTGGATCTAGTTATCACAGTCTGTTTAGAGGACTTCCAAGTCACTGCAGCACCTCCCAGAGTGAATACATATCCACTTGTCGCTTTTGAATCTTGTATATCAGATATCCAACTTGCATCAGTGAAACCTTCAATGACTTCCGGATATCTGGTATAATGTAGACCATAATCACGAGTAAATCGTAAGTACCTCAGTACTCTCACGATTGCTTTCCAGTGTTCCGATCCTGGATTACTCGTATATCTAGCAAGTCTACTTACAGTATAGGCAATGTCCGGTCTAGTACAATTCATTAAGTACATTAGACTACCTATGACTCTCGCATATTCCACTTGGGAGATACTTTGTCCTTTGTTTTTAGACAAGTGTTGACTGATGTCTATTGGAGTTCTGGATATTCCCAAACTATCATTTCCAAACTTGTCTAGGATCTTCTCGACGTAATGTGATTGACTTAAGACAAGTCCATCATTAGTCCGTGTAATCTTGATACCTAGAATTACATCAGCTAGTCCCAAATCTTTCATATCAAACTTAGAGTTTAATATGGCCTTAGTGGACTTAATCAGGTCATCATTGCTTCCCACAATGAGCATGTCGTCAACATATAAACACAGAATCACATAACCATGTTCTGTGTTTTTAATATAAACACATTTATCACACTCGTTGATCTTAAACCCATTTGACATCATCACAGAGTCAAATTTCTCTATGTCTCAGCTATGTCTCTATGTCTTCTAAGAGGGCAAACTTAGTGGAGCATGGTGCGAGCTCAAAGAGGAAGAAACCCTCTAACAAGTTAGCAGCTAAGGGTGGAGTGTTCAAGAAAAGGCAATCACCCAAGTTTCCGGGAAAATGTTTCAACTGTGACAAAGAGGGTCACCGAGCAGCTGACTGTAAGAAGCCTCCAAGGAAGCAAAAGAAGGAAGTCAACTCAGCCGAAGCTGAAGAAGACTTTCTGGTAGCTGTTATCTCTGAGCTGAACTTGGTGGATTCTAATCCCAAGGAGTGGTGGCTGGACACAGGAGCAACCCGCCACATTTGCTCGGATAAGAATGCGTTCTCCACATTAGAGCTGAGTGAGGCTGGAGAGAAGTTGTACATGGGCAATTCTGCCACTTCTGAGATCAAGGGGAAGGGTATAGTAGTCCTGAAGCTGACATCAGGCAAGGAGCTGAAGCTTACAGAGGTTCTCTATGTGCCCGATGTAAGGAAGAATTTGATCTCTGGGACACTGCTGGATAACCATGGATTTAAGATGGTATTTGAGTCCCAGAAAATTGTTCTCACAAAGAACGGTATGTATTTGGGAAGAGGTTATGTAAAAGATGGCATGTGGAAGATGAATGTAATAGCTATCAAACCCAAAAATATCAATAAAAATAATTCTTCCGTTTATTTGCTTGAGTCCTCTAATTTATGGCATAAAAGATTAGGCCACGTAAATTATGACACAATAAGGAAACTAATGAATTTGGAGTGTATACCCAAATCTCATATAGATTCCAAACACAAGTGTGAATCTTGTGTTGAAGCAAAATTAACGAGAACCTCATTTCACAGTGTTGAAAGAAAAACCGCAATTGCTATTATCATCCTTATGGAAGTGATTCTCGTCACAGGAGAATATGTATCAAAATAGTCAAGACCTTCCTTTTGTCTATAACCTTTGATTACAAGTCTTGCCTTGTATTTATCGATAGTGCCATCCACTTTCATCTTCCTGGTGAAGACCCACTTAGAACCTAGTGTTTTACTTCCAGGAGGAAGATCAACCAATTCCCATGTATGATTTTGCAAGATAGAATCAATTTCACTCCTTATGGCTTCTTTCCATAAGTGACCCTCAACTGAGTTTGTAGCCTCTTTGTAAGTTCGAGGTTCAGCTTCGAGCATATATGTTAGAAAATCAGTACCAAATGATTTTTCTATCCTTGTTCGCTTGCTTCGTCTAGGTTCTACTGATTCTACATCATTTCCAGAGATATCATCTCGTTCTTGAGTTATTTCCTCAATATCTTCAAGTAACTGATGAGATGAACCCAATTCATCTTCCTTAGACTTATAAGGAAATACTTGTTCAAAGAACGAAGCATTCTTTGATTCCAAGATAGAATTTTTGTGTATATCAGGATTTTTTGATTCATACACAAGGAATCTATACGCATTACTGTTTTGCGCATAACCAATGAATATACAATCAACGATTTTTGGTCCTATCCTCATTCGCTTAGGACCGGGAGCCATTACCTTAGCAAGACACCCCCACACTCGCAAGTATTTATAGGAAGGCTTGCTTCCTTTAAATAGCTCATATGGAGACTTCTCTTCCTGTTTGCAAGGTACCTTATTTAAAAGATAATTCGCTGATAAGATGGCTTCCCCCCACATTCCATGGGGTAACCCAGAGCTTAACAACATTGCATTCATCATCTCTTTTAGAGTACGGTTCTTTCGTTCTGCAATGCCGTTTGATTGAGGCGAGTATGGTGGAGTTACTTCATGAATAATTCCGTATTGTGCACAGAAGGCCCCAAACGGTTCTACATATTCACCTCCACGGTCACTTCTCAACCTCTTTATCTTTTTGTTGAGTTGGTTCTCAACTTCTAATTTGTACATGGAAAACTTTTCAATTGCCTCATCTTTGCAAGCAAATATACATAACAATATTTTGTACTATCATCAATGAATGTCACAAAATATTTGTTACCACCTCTAGTTGGCATGAATTTTAAGTCGCATAGGTCACTATGGATTAATTCAAGGGGTTCGGTTTTTCTTTCAACACTGTGAAATGAGGTTCTCGTTAATTTTGCTTCAACACAAGATTCACACTTGTGTTTGGAATCTATATGAGATTTGGGTATACACTCCAAATTCATTAGTTTCCTTATTGTGTCATAATTTACGTGGCCTAATCTTTTATGCCATAAATTAGAGGACTCAAGCAAATAAACGGAAGAATTATTTTTATTGATATTTTTGGGTTTGATAGCTATTACATTCATCTTCCACATGCCATCTTTTACATAACCTCTTCCCAAATACATACCGTTCTTTGTGAGAACAATTTTCTGGGACTCAAATACCATCTTAAATCCATGGTTATCCAGCAGTGTCCCAGAGATCAAATTCTTCCTTACATCGGGCACATAGAGAACCTCTGTAAGCTTCAGCTCCTTGCCTGATGTCAGCTTCAGGACTACTATACCCTTCCCCTTGATCTCAGAAGTGGCAGAATTGCCCATGTACAACTTCTCTCCAGCCTCACTCAGCTCTAATGTGGAGAACGCATTCTTATCCGAGCAAATGTGGCGGGTTGCTCCTGTGTCCAGCCACCACTCCTTGGGATTAGAATCCACCAAGTTCAGCTCAGAGATAACAGCTACCAGAAAGTCTTCTTCAGCTTCGGCTGAGTTGACTTCCTTCTTTTGCTTCCTTGGAGGCTTCTTACAGTCAGCTGCTCGGTGACCCTCTTTGTCACAGTTGAAACATTTTCCCGGAAACTTGGGTGATTGCCTTTTCTTGAACACTCCACCCTTAGCTGCTAACTTGTTAGAGGGTTTCTTCCTCTTTGAGCTCGCACCATGCTCGCACCATGCTCCTCTTTGTAGCAATCTTAAAGCTTTTATTTGTGTAGATAAAATTGTGAGTACAATTTATATTTCAAGATTGCTAACTAGTTTGTCTTTTGTAGACATGGAAAACCAAACCACAAATCAAAGTATGGACATTGATGCCAACATCCCGGTTGCTCCTGTAGTGTTGCCAACTGTGTTTCCAACAGTGTTGCCCACACCTGGTGTTGTGCCTAGTAACACCCCAATGATGACGGCTATGGCCGGGAATGGACCTGCGGGTTCAATTTCAAGCGGGTCAGTGGCACGAGTGCCCGCCCCAGTGATGCCGGCCGAAAGGCCTGAGAAGTTCACAGGACTGAACTTTAAGAGATGGCAACAGAAGATGCACTTCTACCTGACCACCATTGGGTTGGCTCGGTTCCTAACCGAAGATCCACCTACTTACAAGGAGGATGAAACCGACTCACAAGTGTTCATGGCATATAGTGCTTGGAAAGATTCTGACTATCTGTGTCGAAACTATGTCATGAACAGCTTAAATGACGCACTGTACAATGTGTACAGTACCAAACGCTCAGCCAAGGAGCTCTGGGAGTCATTGGATAAGAAATACCGAACTGAGGATGCCGGGTCTAAGAAATACATTGTGGGCCGCTTCCTGGAGTTCATGATGGTAGATTCTAAAACGGTAGTAAGTCAAGTGCAAGAGTTGCAACTGATAATCCATGAGATTCATGCTGAGGGGATGCACATAAGTGAATCCTTCCAAGTTGCCTCAGTCATTGAGAAGTTACCTTCGGGGTGGAAGGAATTCAAAAACTATCTCAAGCACAAGCGAAAGGAGATGAGTTTTGAAGACCTTGTGGTTCGTCTTCGAATTGAGGAAGACAACCGTGGCTCTGATAAGAGGTTTAAAGCACCATCAGAGAGGGCCAACTTAGTGGAGCATGGTGAGAGCTCAAAGAGGAAGAAACCCTCTAACAAGTTAGCAGCTAAGGGTGGAGTGTTCAAGAAAAGGCAATCACCCAAGTTTCCGGGAAAATGTTTCAACTGTGACAAAGAGGGTCACCGAGCAGCTGACTGTAAGAAGCCTCCAAGGAAGCAAAAGAAGGAAGTCAACTCAGCCGAAGCTGAAGAAGACTTTCTGGTAGCTGTTATCTCTGAGCTGAACTTGGTGGATTCTAATCCCAAGGAGTGGTGGCTGGACACAGGAGCAACCCGCCACATTTGCTCGGATAAGAATGCGTTCTTCACATTAGAGCTGAGTGAGGCTGGAGAGAAGTTGTACATGGGCAATTCTGCCACCTCTGAGATCAAGGGGAAGGGTATAGTAGTCCTGAAGCTGACATCAGGCAAGGAGCTGAAGCTTACAGAGGTTCTCTATGTGCCCGATGTAAGGAAGAATTTGATCTCTGGGACACTGCTGGATAACCATGGATTTAAGATGGTATTTGAGTCCCAGAAAATTGTTCTCACAAAGAACGGTATGTATTTGGGAAGAGGTTATGTAAAAGATGGCATGTGGAAGATGAATGTAATAGCTATCAAACCCAAAAATATCAATAAAAATAATTCTTCCGTTTATTTGCTTGAGTCCTCTAATTTATGGCATAAAAGATTAGGCCACGTAAATTATGACACAATAAGGAAACTAATGAATTTGGAGTGTATACCCAAATCTCATATAGATTCCAAACACAAGTGTGAATCTTGTGTTGAAGCAAAATTAACAAGAACCTCATTTCACAGTGTTGAAAGAAATACCGAACCCCTTGAATTAATCCATAGTGACCTATGCGACTTAAAATTCATGCCAACTAGAGGTGGTAACAAATATTTTGTGACTTTCATTGATGATAGTACAAAATATTGTTATGTATATTTGCTTAAAAGCAAAGATGAGGCAATTGAAAAGTTTTCCATGTACAAATTAGAAGTTGAGAACCAACTCAACAAAAAGATAAAGAGGTTGAGAAGTGACCGTGGAGGTGAATATGTAGAACCGTTTGGGGCCTTCTGTGCACAATACGGAATTATTCATGAAGTAACTCCACCATACTCGCCTCAATCAAACGGCATTGCAGAACGAAAGAATCGTACTCTAAAAGAGATGATGAATGCAATGTTGTTAAGCTCTGGGTTACCCCATGGAATGTGGGGGGAAGCCATCTTATCAGCGAATTATCTTTTAAATAAGGTACCTCGCAAACAGGAAGAGAAGTCTCCATATGAGCTATTTAAAGGAAGCAAGCCTTCCTATAAATACTTGCGAGTGTGGGGGTGTCTTGCTAAGGTAATGGCTCCCGGTCCTAAGCGAATGAGGATAGGACCAAAAACCGTTGATTGTATATTCATTGGTTATGCGCAAAACAGTAATGCGTATAGATTCCTTGTGTATGAATCAAAAAATCCTGATATACACAAAAATTCCATCTTGGAATCAAAGAATGCTTCGTTCTTTGAACAAGTATTTCCTTATAAGTCTAAGGAAGATGAATTGGGTTCATCTCATCAGTTATTTGAAGATATTGAGGAAATAACTCAAGAACGAGATGATATCTCTGGAAATGATGTAGAATCAGTAGAACCTAGACGAAGCAAGCGAACAAGGATAGAAAAATCATTTGGTACTGATTTTCTAACATATATGCTCGAAGCTGAACCTCAAACTTACAAAGAGGCTACAAACTCAGTTGAGGGTCACTTATGGAAAGAAGCCATAAGGAGTGAAATTGATTCTATCTTGCAAAATCATACATGGGATCCAACTCGTTAATTAAGACAAGTCTCTATGTCTTCTAAGGCTTTTCACTTGACCTTTGTAAATGCTCTCCATAACTTTGAGCATTTCATTTCATTCATTTTGGCTTCAATTTGGACATGTAAGTAATTGATTTTGTCCTTTCATTTGTAGGACTTTAAATCCAATTAAATACTTTTCTCATATAAATATGGTCACACCATATTTTCTTCACACTTCTTCACCAAATTTTCCAACAATCCCCCACATGAAGAAAATCATGGGGTGAGAATAAAATCAAGACTCGACTCGATATGGTGATAGTTTCTTCGGTCAATATTTGTATAGGATAGGTGGGCAAAGCCTTTGAACCTTCCCTCGAAAGACATATCTTCTTTACTGACTATTCAGTAGACGCGATGTCCTTGAACTGTTCGTCGTATAATGTAAACGAAACACATATCTTCCACAAATATATTCCTGACACAAGTGCAGTTCTCATGGTTGGGTTCTTTTCCGGCCCTGAAACCCCTGCCTGGTTCTGTGAGAGTTTTGAAAGAATTAAGCCCCATTAATTCTTCTTAGAAGCGGCCTCACTTCTTTCTCACATAGGTGATTCTTTATTTCAAGTAATCCCGCATTACCTGTCGGAATCTCAACATCCGAAATCTAGAAATCATTAAAAGCTTCATGCTTAACCTCGTGCGGGAGTCACCAATTTGAACAAAGAATGGGAACAGGGGTTAACCCCCTCAGTGACCGCACATAGTCTCAGCAGTTAGGTTGTCCCTTTGAACCAAGATCTTGGGATCTCCAGTCAGCATGGTTGGGTTTCCTTTGCCTTGACTTTATTTATCCAAGGGCTTAAGTCCCATTCCTCTAGACATCTTCTCTACTTGGTCCCTATTTAACCCTTTGGTTAATGGATCCGCAATATTATCTTTGGACCTTACATAGTCAATACTAATGACTCCTGAAGAGAGAAGTTGTCTAATGGTATTATGTCGTCGACGTATATGTCGTGACTTACCATTATACATCACACTTTGTGCTCTTCCAATTGCAGATTGGTTGTCACAATATAAACATATTGATGGCACAGGTGTTGTCCATTTTGGAATATCCTCTACAAAGTTTCTTAGCCACTCAGCTTCTTCGCCACATTTATCTAATGCAACGAATTCAGCTTCCATAGTGGATCTAGTTATCACAGTCTGTTTAGAGGACTTCCAAGTCACTGCAGCACCTCCCAGAGTGAATACATATCCACTTGTCGCTTTTGAATCTTGTATATCAGATATCCAACTTGCATCAGTGAAACCTTCAATGACTTCCGGATATCTGGTATAATGTAGACCATAATCACGAGTAAATCGTAAGTACCTCAGTACTCTCACGATTGCTTTCCAGTGTTCCGATCCTGGATTACTCGTATATCTAGCAAGTCTACTTACAGTATAGGCAATGTCCGGTCTAGTACAATTCATTAAGTACATTAGACTACCTATGACTCTCGCATATTCCACTTGGGAGATACTTTGTCCTTTGTTTTTAGACAAGTGTTGACTGATGTCTATTGGAGTTCTGGATATTCCCAAACTATCATTTCCAAACTTGTCTAGGATCTTCTCGACGTAATGTGATTGACTTAAGACAAGTCCATCATTAGTCCGTGTAATCTTGATACCTAGAATTACATCAGCTAGTCCCAAATCTTTCATATCAAACTTAGAGTTTAATATGGCCTTAGTGGACTTAATCAGGTCATCATTGCTTCCCACAATGAGCATGTCGTCAACATATAAACACAGAATCACATAACCATGTTCTGTGTTTTTAATATAAACACATTTATCACACTCGTTGATCTTAAACCCATTTGACATCATCACAGAGTCAAATTTCTCATGCCACTGCTTTGGGGCTTGTTTTAGGCCATACAGAGATTTTACAAGTCTACAAACTTTCCTCTCTTGACCAGGCTCTATACAACCCTCGGGTTGTTCCATATATATTTCTTCCTCAAGATCGCCATTGAGAAAAGCTGTTTTCACATCCATTTGATGTATTTCTAAATTACGTAAAGCCGCAATTGCTATTATCATCCTTATGGAAGTGATTCTCGTCACAGGAGAATATGTATCAAAATAGTCAAGACCTTCCTTTTGTCTATAACCTTTGATTACAAGTCTTGCCTTGTATTTATCAATAGTGCCATCCACTTTCATCTTCCTGGTGAAGACCCACTTAGAACCTAGTGTTTTACTTCCAGGAGGAAGATCAACCAATTCCCATGTATGATTTTGCAAGATAGAATCAATTTCACTCCTTATGGCTTCTTTCCATAAGTGACCCTCAACTGAGTTTGTAGCCTCTTTGTAAGTTTGAGGTTCAGCTTCGAGCATATATGTTAGAAAATCAGTACCAAATGATTTTTCTATCCTTGTTCGCTTGCTTCGTCTAGGTTCTACTGATTCTACATCATTTCCAGAGATATCATCTCGTTCTTGAGTTATTTCCTCAATATCTTCAAATAACTGATGAGATGAACCCAATTCATCTTCCTTAGACTTATAAGGAAATACTTGTTCAAAGAACGAAGCATTCTTTGATTCCAAGATGGAATTTTTGTGTATATCAGGATTTTTTGATTCATACACAAGGAATCTATACGCATTACTGTTTTGCGCATAACCAATGAATATACAATCAACGGTTTTTGGTCCTATCCTCATTCGCTTAGGACCGGGAGCCATTACCTTAGCAAGACACCCCCACACTCGCAAGTATTTATAGGAAGGCTTGCTTCCTTTAAATAGCTCATATGGAGACTTCTCTTCCTGTTTGCGAGGTACCTTATTTAAAAGATAATTCGCTGATAAGATGGCTTCCCCCCACATTCCATGGGGTAACCCAGAGCTTAACAACATTGCATTCATCATCTCTTTTAGAGTACGATTCTTTCGTTCTGCAATGCCGTTTGATTGAGGCGAGTATGGTGGAGTTACTTCATGAATAATTCCGTATTGTGCACAGAAGGCCCCAAACGGTTCTACATATTCACCTCCACGGTCACTTCTCAACCTCTTTATCTTTTTGTTGAGTTGGTTCTCAACTTCTAATTTGTACATGGAAAACTTTTCAATTGCCTCATCTTTGCTTTTAAGCAAATATACATAACAATATTTTGTACTATCATCAATGAAAGTCACAAAATATTTGTTACCACCTCTAGTTGGCATGAATTTTAAGTCGCATAGGTCACTATGGATTAATTCAAGGGGTTCGGTATTTCTTTCAACACTGTGAAATGAGGTTCTTGTTAATTTTGCTTCAACACAAGATTCACACTTGTGTTT
Source organism: Umbilicus rupestris (assembly GCA_963678935.1). Taxonomy (NCBI): domain Eukaryota; kingdom Viridiplantae; phylum Streptophyta; class Magnoliopsida; order Saxifragales; family Crassulaceae; genus Umbilicus; species Umbilicus rupestris. The sequence continues at coordinate 10,302,296 of OY787612.1, forward strand.
GGAATCTATATGAGATTTGGGTATACACTCCAAATTCATTAGTTTCCTTATTGTGTCATAATTTACGTGGCCTAATCTTTTATGCCATAAATTAGAGGACTCAAGCAAATAAACGGAAGAATTATTTTTATTGATATTTTTGGGTTTGATAGCTATTACATTCATCTTCCACATGCCATCTTTTACATAACCTCTTCCCAAATACATACCGTTCTTTGTGAGAACAATTTTCTGGGACTCAAATACCATCTTAAATCCATGGTTATCCAGCAGTGTCCCAGAGATCAAATTCTTCCTTACATCGGGCACATAGAGAACCTCTGTAAGCTTCAGCTCCTTGCCTGATGTCAGCTTCAGGACTACTATACCCTTCCCCTTGATCTCAGAGGTGGCAGAATTGCCCATGTACAACTTCTCTCCAGCCTCACTCAGCTCTAATGTGAAGAACGCATTCTTATCCGAGCAAATGTGGCGGGTTGCTCCTGTGTCCAGCCACCACTCCTTGGGATTAGAATCCACCAAGTTCAGCTCAGAGATAACAGCTACCAGAAAGTCTTCTTCAGCTTCGGCTGAGTTGACTTCCTTCTTTTGCTTCCTTGGAGGCTTCTTACAGTCAGCTGCTCGGTGACCCTCTTTGTCACAGTTGAAACATTTTCCCGGAAACTTGGGTGATTGCCTTTTCTTGAACACTCCACCCTTAGCTGCTAACTTGTTAGAGGGTTTCTTCCTCTTTGAGCTCTCACCATGCTCCACTAAGTTGGCCCTCTCTGATGGTGCTTTAAACCTCTTATCAGAGCCACGGTTGTCTTCCTCAATTCGAAGACGAACCACAAGGTCTTCAAAACTCATCTCCTTTCGCTTGTGCTTGAGATAGTTTTTGAATTCCTTCCACCCCGAAGGTAACTTCTCAATGACTGAGGCAACTTGGAAGGATTCACTTATGTGCATCCCCTCAGCATGAATCTCATGGATTATCAGTTGCAACTCTTGCACTTGACTTACTACCGTTTTAGAATCTACCATCATGAACTCCAGGAAGCGGCCCACAATGTATTTCTTAGACCCGGCATCCTCAGTTCGGTATTTCTTATCCAATGACTCCCAGAGCTCCTTGGCTGAGCGTTTGGTACTGTACACATTGTACAGTGCGTCATTTAAGCTGTTCATGACATAGTTTCGACACAGATAGTCAGAATCTTTCCAAGCACTATATGCCATGAACACTTGTGAGTCGGTTTCATCCTCCTTGTAAGTAGGTGGATCTTCGGTTAGGAACCGAGCCAACCCAATGGTGGTCAGGTAGAAGTGCATCTTCTGTTGCCATCTCTTAAAGTTCAGTCCTGTGAACTTCTCAGGCCTTTCGGCCGGCATCACTGGGGCGGGCACTCGTGCCACTGACCCGCTTGAAATTGAACCCGCAGGTCCATTCCCGGCCATAGCCGTCATCATTGGGGTGTTACTAGGCACAACACCAGGTGTGGGCAACACTGTTGGAAACACAGTTGGCAACACTACAGGAGCAACCGGGATGTTGGCATCAATGTCCATACTTTGATTTGTGGTTTGGTTTTCCATGTCTACAAAAGACAAACTAGTTAGCAATCTTGAAATATAAATTGTACTCACAATTTTATCTACACAAATAAAAGACAAACGATTTCCACATTTATAGAAGAAGCACATGACATCAAGAACATGAGGCTGGAAGCTCTGATTGGGTCCTTGAGACTATTCAAGATGAAGCTGACAGAGGATGCTATACCATCTATTGGAAAGAACATCGGGCTAAAGGCTGAGACGAATGAGAAGGAAGCAGCACCAGAAGACGTAATGCAACAACTGCACTGCTAGCAAAGAACTTTAGTAAGTTCATGAAAAAATTAGATCAAAAAACATCGTATGCAGGTTAGCAATCAGGTTGTACAAACCAATCCAAGAGAGGAGAAAATTCTCAATGAAGATACAAGGAGGTTGATCAAAGCAGAGAGGAGAAGAAGGACAAACAGAAAGATGGCACTGTGAAGGCTTTGGCCATAGACAGTCTGAATGTCCAAACAACCAGAAAAAGAATAACAAGTACCTTACTGCAAACTGGAGCGACGAAGATAGTAAAGATGACTCAGAATAGAAGAGAAATGTTGCTCTAACGACTGTAACAGATCTAGAGAACACCGGTTCAAAGCTTAGAACTTTAGATTCGACTATAACGACTATAGATTTGAGCTAGGTTATAAGTAAAGGTTGGACTAGCGTAGGCTGAGTTCTGATATTCTTGTACTAGAAACCGTGCTTAGTGGAATCTTGAGCATTCGAGAGAAGTCCTTCCCAGACGTAGGCAATTGTCGAACTGGGTAATCAAAGTTTGTGCGTTTTACAAGGTTCGGCCGAAGTTAAAAAATTCCGCAAAGTGACCTAGAGGTTGCTATAACAACCTGGTGTATCCCGTCGCCACCAGCGCTCATAATTTCACACATTATCGCTTCTCCTTGGCTATATATTATTTTTGCTACGTCTTCATTAAGTGTTGTTTGTTAGTTTGCTTTTCTAATGTAGGTCATCAATTTTCGTTCTCTCTTATCTGGATTGAGTCCCTGACTTTTGATGAATCCGCTATGTCTTTTACTATGTGTCTGATGTTTTCTGTTTCTAATGTACTGCTTTTTGATGATGTCAAAAGGGGGAAGATAAAAGGGTTAGAGCATATTTTGAGGGGGAACAATACCTATGACTAATTCAGCGCTTATCTGAGGGGAACTGTATAATGCTGAGGGGGAAGTAAGCGAATGAATCTGAAATTGAACTAACATTTTGTTGTGGAGTCTGATGTGATGCGATCATAGATATATGTATGTATGTTATACTCCTCGCGTAAAGGGTGTTTGTCATCATCAAAAAGGGGGAAAGTTGGAGTTCCTGAACTCCTGTATTTTGATGAGACAAACACTCTGCTGATAAAATTACTGGAGTGTTCAGGTAACGTTACATGGGACAAGTGTTACGGCATTGGGTAATGGCGGATGGTTTACAATCATACCAAAAGAGATATTCGGGTCGAGATGTTCTCGAATGAATGAGTTGAAGATCTAGTTTGCATCAATTTAGGAAACATGAATGAAAGAGATCAATATCCATTAAGCAACTAATTACGAAACAAGATATTCAAGATATCAAGATCCATCTAGCTACAAATTAGGAAACAAGATATTCAAGATATCAAGATTCGGTCAACAAAGATTAGTATGAAATAATCTTTGTTTGGTAGTTGATAAGATTATTTTGGGATGAACTTTATCAACTAGAAAGATTTTCTATTCCAAATAGGAAAGAAAATCTAAGATTTGCAGTTGAGCAAATCTAGGGGTTCTTGTTATGAGAACAAGAAACAATTATGAGGTGTGCCTACCATTGTTTCTTGGTCGAATACAGAAGTCCTTGACACCCAAAGCTTAGGAGCTAACGCCCGGAAGATTGCGCCACTGTAAGGATAGGACGGGAGAAGTGTGCTACTCTAGAGGAAACACAAGACATTGGTGTGATCTGTGTCAGAAGGGAGACACCACTTGTGGTGCGGCTGATCTTAGGAGTGTGCCCTAGCAGACAATGAACTGGAGTGTCTGGCTGCTAGTTGTTCATTGTTACAATGTAATCGATAAACGTTTAAATACAGGAGCTATTTCAAAATTCTTCTAGCTTGCTAGAAGGTAGTGGTTTTTTTCTCAGGTACTGGTTAAAGTACCGGAGTTTCTACTATACATCATTGAGTAAGGGCATTTATTTTCTGCATATTTTATTTCCACTGCTTTCTTATCGAGTGAGGAACAGAACCTTTCGTTACTCACTACGGAACGCTAACTACGATCCAACAATATGCATCAATAAATTGCCTTTGCAGTGTTGTTGTAGCTAGCTTTCAATAGTACCCAATTTCGAGCCACATAATTGAGGGATTTGAAGTTCCATTCGTAGTCTTGGATCCTTTGGGAAGAATCAAAATATGATCAGATGAAGTTTATAAAGCAAGGACATGGTAATCGAAAGTAGAGGTTGAGGCGTGCATGTGTGGGGAAGTCGAGTGCGGTTTCTTTTCCCCTCTTATTGTCTCAACACAAGCATCTTTGCATTGCATCATGTCCTAAAACTTTTTTAACTTTTGCAGTCAGAAAGAAGATTTATTTAATGAAAGTTATGGAGCTTATATGGTGCACTTTTGTTTAATTGACTGTGTTATACTTGGTCCCTAAGATATACAAAATCCAAACACTGCGTCAATACTCACTCATGTATCAAACTTTGTGTTCACTGCTCAGTAGCCGCCACAGTCCTACTCCTACACACAGCTTCTCATCTTTTGGCACTTTTGTTTTGCATCATGCATGGCTCCTTCCAATCTCAGCCGTCCATTTTTGAATCTGATGCCATTTTCGATTATCATTCGTAACGGCTAAAACTGCCTGCTTATTTTGTTTGTAATTAGTAGCCGGCCACCTCATATTTATTTATAGCAGCATTATTGTCAAAATAAAACCTTTGTTTTGTTTCTGCTTATTTTATTACACCATTTGGTTAGGCCCCTTCCTTCATATAACCAACTGTTAAGTGATGATATGACTAATTATAGATGATGAAGCTTTTTCTCAAAAGCTCTTCTTTCTTTCTGGATGATGAATGATCCTGCGCCAGATGGATGAGAGCCGACGTACTTCATCCCCAGGTAACCCACCCATTTTGCATTTCTGATGATGATACAAATCAATTTCCAGGAGGAAGAAGAACACTTCATCAGAGGCAGGAAGGCAACAAGCACCACCAAGTTTGATTTTGGGATCTGAAGGTGATTCGTTATTGTATGAATGGAGAGGAAAAAAATGAGGAAGCAATTGACTGGGAAGCGAGATGACACACCTCTACATTCTGCGGCCAGGGCTGGTAATGTGGGGTGTGTGATTGATATTTTGAGCGGTGCTGAGGAAATTGAGTTGCAGGAATTGTTGTCGAGGCAGAACCAATGTGGGGAAACAGCACTTTATGTGGCTGCTGAGTATGGACATGTTCCTGTTGTTGAAGAAATGATAAAGTATTATGATATAGTTGCTGCTGGAATCAAAGCCAGGAACGGATTGGATGCGTTTCACATTGCTGCCAAGCAAGGGGACTTAGGTCTGTATGTCAATTCTCAAGTCTGCTTATTTGACTCACTACTTGCTTATTTATTCCCTCTTTCCAGATGTTTTGAGATTGTTAGTTGAGGCTCTTCCGGACCTGACAATGACAGTAGACGCACTGAACACCACAGCTCTACACACGGCCGCAATGCAAGGCCATGCCCAGGTGGTTAGTTTTCTAATGGAGTCAGGGAGTGGCTTGGCCACTATATCCAAAAGCAATGGAAAAACAGCTTTACATTCTGCTGCAAGAAATGGGCATTTACAGGTTCTCAAATTGCTCCTGCTAACAGAACCTTCACTTGCTAAAAGAGTCGACAAGAAGGGACAAACTGCTCTTCACATGGCTGCCAAGGGTCAGAATGTCGAGGTTGTGGAGGAGTTGATCAACCTTCATCCCACCACTGTCAACATGGTTGACACCAAGGGCAATACAGCTTTACATATAGCCACCAGAAAAGGCAGAGTTGGGGTGAGTAAACAAAGCTAAAAGCTTCCTTTTTCTCACCCTCATCACTTTTTTCCTTCTTCTTCTACCTGCAGATTGTTACAAGGCTACTGAGCCACCCTGATACAGATACCAAAGTGGTAAACAGATGCGGCGAAACGGCCATCGACACGGCTGAGAAGACCAAGCACCCTGAGGTTGGAGTCATTCTAGCCAGCCATGGCGTCCAAAGAGCCAAAATCCTGAAACCTCAACCCCCAAACCCTGCCAGGGAGCTCAAACAGACAGTGAGCGATATAAAGCATGAAGTCCACAACCAACTAGAACACAGTCGGCAGACCAGAAAACGCGTCCAGGGCATCGCCAAGCGCATCTCCAAAATGCACTCTGAAGGTCTAAACAACGCCATCAACTCCACCACCGTGGTAGCCGTCCTGATCGCGACCGTCGCATTCGCCGCCATTTTCACCGTCCCAGGGCAATATGTGGATGACCCAGCAAACATCTCTCCAGGACAATCCCTCGGGCAAGCCAACATTGCCTTGAAGCCTCCCTTTGTCATCTTCTTCATCTTTGACTCCATAGCTCTCTTCATCTCCCTTGCTGTTGTGGTGGTCCAAACTTCGGTCGTCATCATCGACAGCAAAGCGAAGAAGCAAATGATGGCCTACATCAACAAGCTAATGTGGCTAGCTTGCGTCCTCGTCTCTGTGGCCTTCTTATCCCTGTCTTTCGTGGTGGTGGGCGACCGCCAAATGTGGCTGGCCGTCGCCGTTACCGTCATCGGAACAACCATCATGGCCACCACGCTGGGCACTATGTGTTACTGGATCATTCAACATCGTATGGAGGCATCAAACCTTAGAAACATTCGACCATCTTCCATGAACAGCGCCGGATCAAGGTCATTTACCGTCTCCGTCTTGTCGGACACTGAAATTCTGAACAAGAACAACAAAATGTATGCAATCTAATCTAATCTAACCTAATATTAATATTCATTCATACCTCAGCTTCCAATCATTAATTGTTAACCAAATGGGCTGCCTTAAATATATATATATATATTGCCAGGCCCAATAAGATGGGCCCGCTGCGATGATTTTTCTCCATCCCGGATCCTGTTGAAAAATTCTTCCAATCGAAGGTCGTCATCGGTCCGGCGGACATGGACGAAGAGTTGCTGGAATTGCAGAGGCAGTTCGAGTTTGCCCAGCAAGCGAAATCGAGCATTAGGTTGTCTGATCGAAACGTCGTGGAGTTGGTACAGAAATTGCAACTGCTTAAAATCATTGATTTCGAGCTGTTGCATACCGTCTCCGGAAAAGAATACATCACCCCTGTAATTTGTTCACTTCTCATTTTTTTTGTATATCAGTTTCAGTGAATCATTTGATTTTTTTTTTCAGTGGATTTCTGATGTTGAAGTTGATAAATTTTTGTCAGATTTTGATGTTGTCTGTGTATAGAGAATTTAGTTGTGTAGATTTTGGTTAGAGTTGCATGATGCATGCATTGTTGGATTGGTGAAGACTGAAGTAAATGATTTGTAGGAGAAACTGAGGTCTGAAATGGTGGAGGAAATTAAAAAGTCGGGCCGGGTTTCTGTGATTGATATAGCGGATACAGTTGGGGTGGATTTATATCATGTTGAGAAGCAAGCGCAGATCATAGTCTCGGAGGATTCTGGACTTATGATGGTCCAAGGAGAAGTAATATCTCAGTCTTATTGGGACACGGTTGCTGAAGATATTAATGATAGGCTACAGGAGTGTAGTCAGATTGCTCTGGCTGAACTTTCTGCTCAGTTGCAAGTTGGGTCTGAGTTGATGGTTTCCGTGCTCGAGCCTCGCCTTGGTACTATGGTATTGTTCATTCCATTGAGCTCTTTTGATAAAAAAGTGTTGTTTAAGAGAATGTTTACATCAATTTTATTTTCATTTTTTGGATAAAGGTCAAAGGCAGACTTGAGGGTGGGCAATTATATACTCCAGGGTATGTGGCTCGTGTTGGAGCAATGGTGTGTGGAGCTTCTAGGGCACTCACAGTTCCTACAAATTTATCTTCAGTGTGGAGTTACTTACAGCAGCTGCTACAAGAAACGGAGGTAGCCAGTGGAGTAGCCGTTGAAGGTGTATTTTTCCAGTCGTTATTTAATGGACTTCTGAAGGAAGGAGAGATCCTTGGATCACTTCGTGCAGGAACCCATTGGACCCCAACTGTAAGAGTTTTTGTATTATCTTAGCTTCTTATTAGTAGTTCGTAGACCGGATGCAGCTTCCAAAGTATTTGATCTCTCTAACGAACTGTAAGCTTCTGTGCATGGCAGTATATGTGCAAATATGATACACATCCATTTGATTTTTTTTGTTGTTGTTCCAAGTCTATTAGCTTGTAGTCATTCCTCACATAACTTTACAATTCAAACAGGTTTTTGTCATTGCTCAAAAGGAGTGTGTCGATTCTTTCTTCTCCCAGGTTCGCATTGACATTTGTTCTCTTTTTTGAATACTTAGCTAAATTGATATAAACTCTCTGGGAATTACTTTTTGGGGAATGATTGTCACCATCGGTTTGAGATGCTTCTTATGCACATTGTATTTATTTTCTTATTGCGTTGCAGAATTCATTCGTCAGTTATGATGCACTTCACAAGCTTGCCATTCCTCAACCTGCTCAGTACTTGCAGGTGTTTTAATGATCATTTTTTACCTTTTTATTTCCTCACTCTTTTTGAACTTTTATTCCTCGCACACAATTTTTTTTGATATTGAAGGGTTCTTGACCTTGGCACTAATCTGTTGAATCCCTTTTGTTTTTGATACAATTTAGACCAGATATCCTGAAGGCATACCTCTAGTTACTTTGTTTGTCCATCCATCAATGATAGAGATGTTGAATGCTGCTGCAGATGATGCTATAGAGCATGGCACTTGGTAAGACTTTATGACAGCTGCTGACTGTATTGTCATGTTCTCAAAGGCATGTTGATACTTGAGTAGTGGCATTTTTTTTCAAATGTTGGACTACATGGAATTGGATGGGTATATTTCTTCTCCTGTTTTCAGCTATGCATCATCCGACTATATCATCCGATCCTACGTGCATTATTTAGGTTTGCTGCGCTCTCTGTTTTGCCCACATCCTTTGGCTTGCAAGATGCTTCCAAAATTTTGTCCCTCTGTCCATCTGTTAACACAGCTATCAAGGTAGTTATTTGAAGTAACTTATCGTCACGTCCTTACACTATATACTCATACTTAACTTCCTTTCAGTCAAACAAAGCACTTACATTTGGAGAGTCGTATGTATTCAGTGACATGTTTATCAAGGTACGATTTTCAAATGAAGCTATCTCTGACAGCTTATTTTATCATGTAGATCACTGAATTTGAATTCTTATAAAGAGCAACCGAAAATTGACTGAATTGCTCATATCAAACCCACCCTAGACATTAGTCTGGATTATATTGATAAGCAATTTAGTTTTCTGCTTGTCTGATGACCAAGATCCATGCTAATGTGTTTTTTACCTGATCACTTTCCCTTCTCGTATGACACTATTTGTTTTCAAGAATTTATCCTCTGAGATGTTTTTTAATTGCTTTTAGTAATATTTCCTCTGAGATGTCTACTCTCTGGTTAGGATTTGTTTACTCGTTTGGAAAAGGAGATGGAAACCATTAGCTTTTCAGGATCAACCTTCGATGATCAGATGCCAGTCAAGGAAGCTAAGGGTGGACATGAACCAAGTAGGTCTACAGTATTGGAAAATGCTAATGAAAATGGTAACAAATCGAACCATGAGAAGGCATCGAAAAAGAAGAAGGGAAAATCCGCTGCAAATGCAAAGAACAATGCAGCTGAAGTTTCTCTTGATAGCATAGATTCTGCTCCTACAAAATCGAAGAGAAACCAGAAGAAAGGGAAGGAATCCCAGGCAATAGAGTCCAAAGGTGGAGCTAAGAATTTAGTAGATAAGGCAAAGGAACAAAACATACCTTCAGAAGAGTGGATTATGGAGAAGATTATGAAGATGGTTCCCGACTTCGAAGAACAAGGTAATCTTGTCAATATTTGTCACAGAACGTTTTCTTCATGTCTGGCTTCAGTTACTAGGGTATTATATTACAGGTATGGAGGACCCCGAATCAACATTAAGACCAGTAGCATCATATTTGAGACCCAAGCTACACAACTTATGGAAGGATAAGCGAAAGGCATTGTTTACTGAAAATATTGAAAAAATCAGGCGCGTGCTTGATAATTTGCAAAAGAAACTTGATGAGGTTAGTTTGATCTGATGGTTTTATTTGGCAGTTGTTGACTATCCTTGGTCGTGATTTGCGTCTTTCGTTTTCAGCCTTTCTTAAATATTCAGCTTTATGAAAAAGCGTTAGATCTTTTTGAAGACGACCCATCAACCTCGGTCAGTAACTCTGATTACTGTAGAAATATTGAACATTCTATGTCCAAAGGTTATGTCTCAAGTGTGTTTATGATATTTTAGGTGATTTTACACAAGCATCTGTTGAGAACAACTGCAGCCAGTATGGTGGACATTCTATTGGTAGATTTGGTGGGTACTGCGAATTCCTGAATCACACATTATATCTCTGTAGCTCAAAGTGTAGACAGAATTTTAGCATCCTTGGAGATAACGGCTATACATTAATTCAATGCAGGATAAGAATAACAAGCTGAAGAATGGAATTGAAGTTGAAGAAACAAGTGATCTGGAACGTGCCCCACTTAGCCCTGGTGACAGAATTTCTGTTGTATGTTGCATTTTGCTACAGCAGCTGATGTCTTGTATGCTCTCTAATTCAATTCAAGATTAATGTTCACTCTCTTCTTCACACCATCTTTATAGGCAAAAGGATTGCCTGGTTCCCTATCGGCTAAGGCTCTCGTTGTTGTTGAAACTTTGGAGGGAAAGGTTAGCTGTTCATCTCATAGTTAGTACTATTTTCCTTTTTGAATGAAAATACAGAATCACATTACATATTTTATCGGTTTTTTGTGTGTGTTGGTTTCAAGACTGAAGGGTACGAGTATGGGCAGTCCTGCCCAGCACTTCCTTTGCATGCTACATTAAAAATTTGCTGACAATATACTTGAGGTGTTATCTTTGCACAACTTCTTTAACACTGAACATGTATGGACAGAGAGTGGAAGCTTTCACGACTGCCATGAGGGATGCGGCAGATGAAAGGTAGTAATTCACTTTTTGGAGTAGCTGGAGCACCCTAAAAAATGCTTAACACCTCTTTTTATTTCAACTGTTGCAGTGGGTTGTCTCTTAGAAAGTTAGATAAAAAATTGGAAAGAACGCTTCTACATTCTTACCGTAAGGTACAAATGATTCAAACATCTGTTTTTATTTTTAAGCCATTAGAAATGCGGAACGTTGGGCTATGTCTAACATTCTGCTCTTATTATAGCCTTACTTTGGAACACCACAGGGCTTTTTTTTTCCAAAATGTGCAGAGTTTGTGTTCATCCATGGAACAGTTGTCTGCGCAATAATTTACCTTTTTTTGTTGTTTAGTCAGTTGCTTTCAAAGACGATAGTTTTTTCATTACATGGTGTACTTTTGCTGTCACATGTTATCAGGATTTGACTTGTCAAGTTTCGGCTGAAACCGACCCTGTGCCTCTTCTTCCAAAAGTAGTGTCGCTGCTTCATTTACAGGTTAGCTGTATATCAGTGCGTCTTTACTTATAGAAACGCTGGCGGATGTTAACTTTGAATGCAAATAGCATGAAAAGGGGTCGAGGATTGTGTGGCAGCTGACCGTATGTATATATTTGGTTAATAGGTTTACAGCAGAGCTCTTCAAGCTCCGGGAAGAGCCATAAATGCCTGCATATCTCGACTAGAGGTATGCCATCCATCACAAATTTTTGACATAAATTGATGAACATCTTCTTCCGAGTTGAGAAAAACAAGCCAGTGGATTTCTTATTTGACGCCGCGCCTGATCTATGATGACCAGGATAAATTAGATGCATCATCATATAAGATTCTACTCGATTATCATCGTGCCACAGTTTCCCTTCTAGCATTAATGTCTGCTTCAACTGGAGATGTAATTTTCATCATCTTTCCTTGGTATTTTCTCTCCCTTGATGAGAAATATATGTATCTACCTACTAATAATCCTCTCTACCTTATGTTCCAAACAGAGGGAAGATTGCTCGGCGGATCGAGCTTTAACCAAGCGGGAGTTGCTGGAAAGTCTGATGCCAGCCTTGAAAGCCTTGGTTCTGAGTCCCAAGGCAACCTAAAAACTCGCCATGGCTTCTGAGACTTGAAAAGATTAGAACACCAAAAGATTTTCAGCACATGAATAGTAGCTATAAGGAAATATGAATTTGAAAAAAAAGGTTGATTAATATTTTCTTACGTATGCAAAAACATCATATACAAGGTTACAACTGGTAATAACTTGAAGAAATAGTTTGAAACCTAAAACAAGGTACTTGGATGGATGATCTCACTACTACAACACTTTCAAGATGGCTGGCAGAGAATATTTTGATGGAGTTGATAGTCATTTGGGTATTTAGATCTGTTAGACAAACTATATGATGTAAGATAGATGATGATACTGACTCAGGGCGTGGAGTAAACAAAAATGGACCAGCTTACATTCAAGGGGGTGGCCTCACCTTACACCAAAGCTTTACATCTTACAAGAGTTCAGACAACCTTACGGCTGCCACATATAGATCAATGCTGAGGTAAGGCTGGTCTTTTTTCCACCATTTCATAATGAACAACGAAATTATCCTGCAACGAAACTTTGAGGCATCAGCCAGTACTTATGGAAACTAGGAAGGTTAAATGCTTATTAAATTATGAAGACAATAGGAGGAAACCTTGCGGATTGTGTCAAACGTATTTGGATCAAAACACAGATAAGGTCCTCTTTCGTAAGTAGTCGTCTTAACGAGTGATTCTGAGTTGGGAACCCTTGTCAACCACAATCTGTGTTCTCTGTGATAGAACCAGCCTCGATTGTAGCTGCATGAATCGGGTACAATTGTTAGCTAAAAAACCAAGCGATATTCAAGTCGAAGTTCACCACTATTAGGGGAGGAAAAGAGAAAACGAAAAAACTATAAAGTTACGTGACATAGGCCAGATACTTACAGTTCATTGGCAGCGTATAGTTGCATTTCATCTTTAGGCAGGCTGAAGAGTGAAAGTAGGAGAAAAAAGGCTCTTATTTCAATTATAAAAAGGTACAGGAATGAATAAAATTATCTTTAGATTATTTACGGAAGTCACACCTGTAAAATATATAAAACAGGGTCTCAAGCTGGAACTTGGAGAAGAGGCTTGGCTGCAAATAAAAAGTGAAGTTAGAACAAAAAAGTGGCAAACGCAAGCAGAGTGATAATGTACAAGTTCACTGCTGCTCACATGCAGTGGAGGTGGTGGCTTCCCATAATAGCACTGTGGCACACTGAACTCTGGATCACCCTTAGCAGGCTCATCAGACCATGGAGAACTAAATGTTTTGTGAAGATTTTCAGCAGAGTTCAAATTTAACCCCAGAGTGGTTAGATCAACTCCAATAGCAAGAGAAGTTAATCCAGGGTCACTCATACGTACTACACTAAGCAACCCAAGCAAGCCAAACGGATCGGGAGTTGACTGAGACGCCTGCACTGATTTCGTGCCCATATCTCTATACAGCTGGCCAGTGCTGGACATCTGTGGCAAACGATATTGGGACTGGTTTTGCTGTTGCTGATATTGTTGAATAAGATGGTCGTAAGATCCCATTCCAGAAGCTGTATTAGAAGAGCTAAGGGGTCTTAGTCCAATTCCAGATAGTCCATTGCTCTGAAAGAAGAGAAAAACATTGTAAGAGATCAAGAACCAACAAACTGTACTTCCAACCCCTGAAAATTTGCACAACGGTCCTTTCTGGATTAAAGTCACACATGCAAACTAAATCCACTGATGCTACGATCAAATCACAAATCAAATACCTGTGCATGAAAATTTGATGGCGAAGATGGGAACATCTCAGAGCCGTGTAAATGCAGAAGGTCCTGATTGTTAAGTTGTGAAAAGTTGACACCACTGCCGCTGCCGGATGGAGGATTTTGTTGTGGACGGTGGGTTGAATAATTCCCACTCATGCCAAACCCAGTGGACCTTCCTGCCTGAAAATTAATATCCAAAAGAGCATGACATAAACACAGATGGGACTAAGATATAGAGACATAATGTATGGAAAAGGACAAAAAAAAAACGCCCAACTTGTACCCACAGTGAAATGTTGTGACATCATGGATGCAGCATTGTCACGAAGCTGCTCCTTGTGGTGCAAATCCATGGCATAATCATTGTTGCCACCTGAAAAGTATAGAAAAGATGGTTGAACTCAGAAAAAGACATGAGAGTTCTTCTATTCACAGGTAGTAGTTGCTAACATGAAACCTGAAAAGGAACTATGATTGAAGCAGCATTGGATGAAAGACATTATGACAATATGTTGTAACGTTGATCCTATGTTTTATCCGGATTCAGAAGTGTTTCCTAGAGCTACGCGTCCATATATGAGCAGTCAGTCCACCCTATCACTTCAACCAGAACAAACAAAAGAAACTTGACACTACAAATGAGTTATAACCTTTGAATCCTGGAAGTGCAGGAAAATCTTCATTTTGAATGCTGAACTCTTGATTTTGCTGACCAACCGCAAGACCCTGCTTCCTCATTGAACCTGTGATATGCCAGCCAAGAGCAAGTTTAAACAGCAAGCACAAAAGACGATCATGAAAAAAATGATCAAACAATTTTTTCAGTACCTAATTGCTGGTGGTGCCCTCCAGCAGAACTAGGACGACTAGATAACTGAGGGAAATCATTAATATCAAACGGAGAACACTCATTGTTGTTCATGTCGCTTAGCATTCCCATAGAACTTAGACTGTTCATTGTTTGGAAGTTATTCTGAGATATATATGAGTTTCCTAGCATGGAAATACCCTGCGGAGAGGCTGAACCCACACAGATTTAATCACATGGACAAAATATGTTAGTTGGTTAATTATGTTTTAACTAATTGCATCTAACAGTATGGTGATGTTCAGCTATCTGTTGCAACTACATAAAAACATATACAAGCTAGATCATGGCAAGACTTTGATAGTGCAAAAAAAGTTTGTCTTATGGTAGACCATCTATAGCATACCTTGCTGAAGCCCACCACCCATCAACCGATTCGATCCCGGAATGTTTAAACTTCCAGTTCCGCTGTTACCAGATAAATTGAGCCGGGAAGTATGACCAACAATGTTAATTCCCCCACCAGAGCTGATGCTCCTTCCTACACTACCAGCACCAACCATATTTCCCATGGAACTAGCAATGCGCTGACCTGTGTTATTCAACATGGGAGATACTCCCAATCCTGGGATTGCACTTCGGTTACCAGGTGTAGCAGAAGCAGGAAGAGCCCCAGGAATAGAGCCCCCAATTCCATTTGTGCTTGTATTATACCCATGACTTCCCACCAAACTTAGACCACCTCGACCTGTCACTCCTGAATGAGCAACTGAGCTTCCATGGGACATCTACATGAAGAATCATCAGACCGAAATACGACATTTAGAACTGCTGATAAATAGAAGAGTGAACAGGCTAAATAATAGTTGTTAAACGGGTTCAACTTATATATATTTACAAATTTGATTCTCCCTTGGTTCACTCTGAAATCAATCTACATCACATTCAGCTTATTTCTGTAAAAAGTGATGTGTCTCAGTCGAAACATAATATTTTTCATGTTTGACTGGTTGACTAGTTTTCTTAACGTTAAAATTTTGTCTACATGTTCGGTTGGCCACTTGTATAGAAATGAAGAGAGAATTAAATGAAATTGGGATTAAATATCCTGGGTCGCTGATTCCCTATAGGTTTAGGGAATGTGATAGCTGTGCAAAATGTGACACAACAACTTATTATGCATCTGTTATAAAAAATGTGGCAACTTCTACCTGAGACAGTGCCCCAGTAAGGTTACTAGACATAAAACGTCCACCACCGAGCCCCCCTGTAGCTTGTTGCATGCCAGCCGATGGCACACCATTCATTGTGGAATTTCGAGATGCCAGAGCACCTGGTATATTGGGGACGCTAAAGCTCCCATGAATGTTCTGTATACCCTGGAGAGATCCTGCATAAACAGAATATAAAATAATATCAGAAAAGGAACAGTTCTATCGAATTTTTCAGAAGCTTAAATTTCAGTACACATGATCTTCATTGAGGTCAACATACCTGAATGGTGAAAACCTGGAGATGCTGAACCCGATAAACCAGAAAAGGATGGCTGAAAGGGGCGACCAGTACTGTCAGGGAGATTTGACGTGGACCCATTAAGAGAAGACTGCAGCAGAAAATGTGAGATTCATAAAACATAAACCAAGATTATGATTGCACAAGCAATAAAGTGCTCCTCATAACACAAATGTATACCAAATGAGGAGACATATCATCACACACTGCTTGCCAGCGTTAGCTATGAAATGAGTTTCCATAAAAAAACTATCAATATAGAAAAGACAGTAACCCCTTACTTCAAATGAAGCCATACACCTTACTTCGGTTGTTACCGAAATTAAAATATAAATTAACAAATAGTAGGCATCTGTTAACAATGTCATGAATAAAAACCATCTGATACTGTTTAACTTTCCGAGCAACCAAATAAAAATTATCACACGTGATTATCAGCATAGGATGCATACATTTAGTAGGCCCGACATTACGATCCTTTATAGCATGGTTTGTGCCTGAGAAGCCACTCCTTATGGTAAATCCCTTCGGTGCACAAATTCTAACTTCAAAATAGGCAGGCTACAAAGAATAACCAAATATAAAAGTATCATTATAGTCGACATATGAACTTCACTATGAGTACGCCATATTCCATTCAAACTTTAATCCCTATAAACTAACTATATAGCAAAACATAAAACATAAATTCATTTTCTATCTTTTCAGCAAATAAATACTCCAAATGCTCCTGGTTGATATCCATACATAAATTTTTATCATCACTAAACACATGAGTAAACATGAGTGGAATGATAAAAGATAAACACCACTACAGCTTTCCATTTATCTGCAAAAGCACAGATTTTACTACCAGAGAAGACTCTAAAATTGCCAAATTTGAAAAGAAAAAAACCCTCAAGCAGAATCCATTTCTCCAAACCCTCTTAAAAATCTGCTACACAGTACATGTGGACAACCAGTACCTGTGAGGCGTCAAATAACTCACAACTAGGTCAAAATCCAACACGCCTCACTCACCAGATCGGAAACCAGACAGAAATATCATCCCTCGAGTACTACACCTAACTCTCTACAACCACGCTGCGCAAAAGAACATCGAGCTGAAATCCCAACTCAGCTTCAAACCGAATCAAACGCGAATCAATCCACCTAAACGCCTACCGAGCTACGCAAAATTGATGCTCGCTAATGCACTAAGAGATTCAAACGAACGAGTACCTTAGCAGAGGACGATCGGAGACGGGCTCGAATGCCGAGAATTTGCAGAAAATGCTTGCCCTAATCGAATCGATCTAGAGAGAGAATGCAAAGAGGAAAAGAGCGCAGATAAATCAATTTCATCAGCAGCGCCGATCTACGATTGCCAGAATGCTCTCATCCGTTTCAACGGATGAGATTTATTCATCAAATCCCAACGGTCAGGATTCAATTTATGATACAGGCACACTGCATTACCATACACTTCAGTTTTTATCGTCTACATATAAGAAATGAAAAATCTTGAATTGAACCGTTTCGGTCCAGATTATTGGGCCTTGTGATCTACACAAATGGCCCAATATAAGATAGCTAAATACATAACCATGATGATTAAGGTGAAATGGTTTCAATAATTGTAACTTTTGTAATCACCGACATTAATAACTCTCTCTCTCTCTCTAGACTTGAACAAAGCTTCCTTCATTACTCACTCTCAGTTTTTTAATCTGATTTTCCTCGACCGATTACAACTTCATCAACCCCACCAGCACCTTAGCTGGTCTCCTCCACCTCCATTTTTATATTCTCTGCCGTTGCAACAACCGTGTTGACAATTTGGTTTCCCGATATACCAAGTCTCTTTATCATTTTTGGAGCTGTACCCAGCTCACCCATCTTGGGATTTTAGTGCCTCTGGGTGCGGATTGAAATGGGTTTATGCCGATTTGCTGGTTGCTGGATCTGGGTTTGTTGATTTTGGAGGTCATTTGAGCTCAAAGGTGCAGTTTTTCACTTTCTTTTTCATCAGTTTCGTTACTATGATGGTGTAGGGTTTGGTGCATGTTGAGGGAAGTTTGGGTTTGAGATTTGTGGAAATGGGTTGAGTTTTGGATTTTGGCAGTGGTGGTGATTGTTAAGATGGGAGATGGGAGGTGTGAGGTGGTGTGCTGTGTTGGGGTTCTGATGTTGTCAATGGTGGTCTTGTCTGCTGGATTTACTCCTGCTGATAACTATTTGATCGACTGTGGAACAACATTGAATACGACAGTTGGGACTCGAGTCTTTGTGCCTGATTCTTCAGCCTCAAAGCTGTTGACGAGTACTGGTTCAATTGAGGCCAGTACTAGCACCAAGCCTAGTTCTTCGTCTGATGTTGCCAAGCTTTATCAGACTGCTAGGATCTTCCCTAGCACAGCCACTTACACGTTTTCGATCACTCAACCCGGGAGGCATTGGATCCGGTTGTATTTCTATCCGTTTGTGTATGATGTTTATGATATGAATGAGGCGAGTTTCTCTGTGTCAGCTCAGAGCCATAGCTTGCTTCACAAGTATAATCCGCCGAGCAACTCTATTGTCAAGGAGTTTTCATTGAATGTCACAACGGAAACCCTTGTGATCACCATTGCTCCTTGGCAGAACTCCTTTGCGTTTCTAAACGCGCTGGAAGTTGTTTCTGTCCCGGATGAGCTGGTTGTGGATGATGCCAGCCTTGTGAATCCGTTGGGGAGTTTTACCGGCCTGTTGCGTCAGGCACTGGAAACAGTTGTTAGAGTTAATATGGGTGGACCGCTGGTATCGTTTCAGAATGATACACTTGGGAGAACATGGGTTAATGACCAGCCATTTTTATTAGCCGCTGGGGTGGCCACTAATGTAACTAATATTGCAGCTGTAAAATATGCTGATGGCGGGGCGACAGAAAATATTGCTCCGGCTTCTGTCTATGGTAGTCTTACAGAGATGAGCTCTGCTAGCACATCGAACAGCAATTTCAACGTGACTTGGGAGTTTGATGTAGTTCAAGGATTTCAGTACTTTATCCGGTTTCATTTCTGTGATATTGTGAGCAAGTCCCTTAATCAGCTTCTGTTCAATGTGTACGTTGACTCCTTTAATGTTGCCCCGAATCTTGATCTGAGTGCTAAGACATTCAGCCAGCTGGCCACTCCTTATTATTTGGATTTTGTCACTGCCACGGCAACCGCATCAAAGGTTCGTATCAGTATTGGTCCATCTACCATCAATGCCGACAATCCAAATGCTATTCTTAATGGGCTCGAGATCATGAAGATGAATAATTCTGCAGGCAGTCTCAGTGGCTCGGCTGCTTTGGATCCTGCTAGTTTGCCTTCAAAAATGAGTGTGGCTTTGATTGTAGGTGTTTCTGTTGGGGGAGCTGTTTTGTTATTGATCGCTTTATTCATCATAATCATGTGTAGGAGAAGACGAATGCAACGATCGGGAGGACAAGGTGATTCCAAAACGTGGATTCCTCTATACATCAATGGGAACTCGCACACTATGGGTAGTAAATTCTCGAATGGGACGACTGGTAGCACTGTCTCGAACTACGCATACCATATTCCTTTTGCAGCAATTCAAGAGGCCACCAATAGTTTTGACGAGACTGGAGTTATTGGCGTCGGGGGTTTTGGAAAGGTTTACAAAGGAGTTTTGAGCGATGGCACCCAAGTTGCCGTAAAGAGAGGCAATCCAAGATCTCAACAAGGTCTTGCGGAATTCCAAACAGAAATTGAAATGTTGTCTCAATTTCGTCACCGTCATTTGGTGTCTTTGATCGGATATTGTGATGAAAAGAACGAGATGATTTTGGTTTATGAGTTTATGGAGAACGGTACGCTTAAAAGCCATCTTTATGGATCAGAGTATCCAAGCATGGGCTGGAAGGAAAGGCTCGAAATTTGCATAGGTGCAGCCCGAGGTCTTCACTACCTTCATACTGGCTATGCCAAAGCAGTTATCCACCGGGATGTGAAGTCTGCAAATATTTTGCTCGATGAGAATCTTATGGCCAAAGTTGCTGATTTTGGTCTGTCAAAAACTGGACCGGAGCTCGACCAAACTCATGTTAGCACCGCAGTAAAAGGTAGTTTTGGTTATCTAGACCCAGAGTACTTCAGGAGGCAACAACTGACGGATAAGTCAGATGTCTACTCGTTCGGAGTGGTTCTATTTGAAGTTCTTTGTGCCAGGCCCGTCATTGATCCATCTCTTCCACGAGAAATGGTAAATTTAGCTGAATGGGCAATGAAGTGGCAGAAGAAAGGACAGTTGGAGCAGATCATTGACTCGAATCTTCTTGGCAAAATCAGGCCCGACTCCCTACGTAAATTCGCTGAAACTGCTGAGAAATGCTTAGCTGATTATGGTGTCGACAGGCCTCCAATGGGAGATGTTCTGTGGAACTTGGAATACGCTCTCCAGCTTCAGGAAGCAGTCATTCAAGGCGATGATGACAGCAGTACTAATAACATCGGTGAGCTCTCTCCTCAGGTCAACAACTTCTCACACGCTGAAACCAGCGAATCTCCCGCTGAGTTTGAAGCATCCAGCGTCGATGACATCTCTGGAGTCTCCATGAGTAAAGTCTTCTCTCAGCTCGTCAATTCGGAGGGCAGGTGAGGACTCATATAACCACACATCCACCTTGGTTTCCACTCTTCACCAGATCAACTTCTGCAACCAAACAGCTCAAGCTTCTTCATACCATATTGTTACATCTTCTTTGGTTGGGTCTTATGGGACCGGTTCTGAAACACCATTGCGACGGCAAACTGGCCAAAAACTACTTGGGTAAGAATGGTTCGATTCTAGTTTGGAAACTTTGATGTGTTGAGCATGCCATTTGCAGGAGTTGAGTTTCTGAATTTGTTAATGTTTTTTCATTGTTTGTGTTAGAGATATTCATATATATTGTTATGTTCTTATTATTATCGGTTAGGAAGTTTGTATATTTGATGTATATTTTTTGTATATTGTTGATTGCGTCTGTAACCCTATATATTTGCCGTTTGGCATACGATGAATAAACACACAGAATTCATCTTAACATGGTATTAAAAGCCAGTTATGTCTGATATATTTTTTTCTGTGTTGTCCGTCGGTGTAACCCACTGGTTCACCTGTCAAATTTTGGCATTTTTGACCAATTTGAGTTATTTTCCAGTCGCAGCGCGGTTGGTTTTTCACGGCTCTTTTCTGTTCCTGATTTGTTGCGGCGTAGTCCAGATTTGTTTGATAATCCACATTAGATCCATTTCAGATTCATTCGTCTCTGACCAATTGCTCGTGTGTGATGCGCGCTTCTGTCTTTGGCTGTCGCTAGGTGTGCATTTCTTTTCTCGGCGGCGTGGTTAGGGCCCAGTCAACAAGCAGTGTTGAAAAAAAGTCAACAGTTTGGTCAAATTGCCACCTCAGCACCCAGTCAGCAGCCCAAATGGCAGCCTGGTTACCGCTCAATCAGTAGGGCTGGTCAGCACCCAATTGAAAAAAAAAACTATCTCTATTTTTTTTCTCTCTCTATTATGTCTTCTCTTTCAGGTACCGTTGTCGTTCCACGTTGTCCTATTCTCTTTAATGGGCTTAATTATCGAGAATGGGTACAACATATGCGTCTTCATATGCGTGGGCAACATATTTGAGATATTCTCGTAAGGTATCAGTCTTGTCCTCTTTCTCCGACTCCCCGTACAGAGCCTGCCCATACAGCTACAGCTTCCGCCGAAAATAAATAGAATGCGTCTACAGCTTATGATGATTTATTTGCTAAATATCAAAACGCTTACTGACCTATCAAAGATTGATTGATAAGGATGCCCGTGCTTGTGCAATTCTTGCAGCTAGTATGGGGGTTTATCTGACTGGAGATATTGTTTCCTTACTTCGCTCATGAGATGTGGACACATCTTCCGACCTGTTATGCACCTTCCGCCCACTCGCTCATCTTGTCAGTTAAGAATCAGGAACGCGATCTTTGTCAGGGAGATAGCACCGTGGACGAATTCTATGCCGCCATATACTTCGGGGCCAGCTTGACTCTCTGAGTCCTTCTCCATGCCTTACTTGTTCGGCTTGTCAGCAGATCCGTTCTCATTCAGAATTTCTTTGACTTTATGATTTTCTGACTCGTCTTCTCCCCGAGTATGAGACGATTCGTGCACAGCTCCTTGCTCGTCATCCTTTCGTGAGCATATTGGAGGCACTTTATGCAGTTCGCGCAGAGGAGATACGCTTCGCAATGCTGGTTTTCTACAGTCCTTTTCTATGTTAGCGACTCTTGAATCCACTATTCTTGTTGCTGCTCCCATCATTACCCCTGCAGTTACTCCCTCTTCAGCAGCTGTAGCTAAACGAGGGCGTCGTCACTGCACATATTGCAACAAAGATAATCATTTGGTTGAGACCTGCTACAAAAGCGCGATGATGAAGCTCGACGTTCTAGTCACTTTTCGAAGAAAGCTGGGGGTTCTAATCAGCGCAACACCACTCCTCAGGTATCTAAAGGCTCCGACACTATAGAGCTGCTAACATTGCTACGCTGTATGGTTGTTTCGGCATCTTCTAGTCCTGCAGGATCTGCCACTCAGACTTCAAGCAATGAGTTATCTGCCCCTACATCATCTTCTCCCTCAGGTATATTTCCTTGGATTTTAAATTCCGGTGCTTCTTTATATGAATCTCATCGTACATCCCTTCGATTTGTCTGTTCAAGATCGTCGCACGGGGACCCTAGTTGGTATTGGCCCATGCCGCCATGATTCTCATCGTCTTTAGGAATTGGATTGGCTTCACCTTCCTTCTGTTGCCTCTGCTAATCCCCCCGCGTCCGCGTCTGTTGGTACCTCTGTTGTGTCTTTCACTCAGTGGCATCATCGTCTGGGACATCTCTCGCCTCTCTTCGTTAGTTCGTCGTGGCGTCTTAGGACACATGTCTGGCGATGCCTCTTTACACTGTCAAGGTTGCAAGCTTGGTAAACAACTTCAACTCCCATATAGTCGTAGTGAGTCTGTTTTGAAGTGTCTGTTTGACCTTGTTCATTCTGATGTATGGGGTCCAGCTCCTTTAGTTTCAAAAGATGGTCATCGGTATTATATCATCTTTATTGATAATTATGCTCGCTATTCTTAGATTTTTTCATGAAATCTCGTAGTGAGGTTCTCCCTATCTATAAAGATTTTTCGTGCATGGTTCGCACTTAGTTTGATTCTCCTATTCGTATCCTTCGTGCTGATTCAGCTGGTGAGTACTTATCTCATCACCTTCGTCGCTTCGTTGCTGATCAAGGGACTCTTTCTCAATTCTCTTGTCTAGGTGCACATGCACAGAGTGGCGCTGCCGAGCGCAAACATCGTCATCTTCTTGAGACTTCTCGTGCTCTTATGCTTGCTTCAAGTGTTCCGTCTCATTTTTGGGCGGAGGCTATTTCTACTGCCAATTGTCTTATTAATATGCAGCCTTCATCCCCTCTTAACGACAATACTCCTGTTGAGCGTCTGTATGGAAGACCTCCTGATTATTCTCATCTTCGACTTTTTGGTTGCGTGTGCTATGTTTTATTAGCACCTCGTGAGCGCACGAAGCTAATAGCTCAATCGATTGAGTGTTTTTTTTTGTTACAGTGATGTTGGGATCCTATTCGTCGCCGACTACGATTCTCTTGTGATGTGACTTTTGATGAGTCTCTTTCTTTCTACCCTCGTCCTTCATCCGACTCGTCTTCTGCATCTCTTCTTGATCCTCTTTCTTTTCTTACATTTCCAGATTCTCCCATTAGCTCTATTTTTTCGTCTCATGCACCTTCATCTCCTCCCCCATCAGCTCCTTCTACATTCACGTCAGATTTTATATCATCTTATCCTCTTCATTACAGTCGTCATATCATTGCTTCTGATCTGCATACTCGTACTCTTACTCCTCTGGATGTGCATGCTGCTCCTCCGACTGTTCCTGATTCTCCTGTTGAGTTACCCTCCATTCTTGACACACCGCCTGTCTCTTCTGCACCATCTCCCTCACCATCCCCTGTTGGTGGTCCTCTTGATATGACATCTTCTCCTCGATATGACCTTCATGATCATCATTCCCTTCGTACTCCTGCTCGTATGATGATGCTATTGTTATCCTGACGAACCAGCTTCATATCATGAGGCTATGGTTCATCAGGAGTGGCAACAAGCGATGGGTGAGGAGCTTGCTGCTCTAGAGCGCACCGGTACTTGAGATATTCTCTCCTCCTACGCATGTGCGTCCAATCACTTGTAAGTGGGTCTATAAAGTTAAGACTCAATCTGATGGCTCTCTTGAGCGTTATAAGGCTCGTCTTGTTGCTCGAGGCTTCCAACAGGAGCATGACCATGACTATGATGAGACATTAACCCATGTGGCTCATATGACCACCATACGCACTCTTCTTTCCGCGGCCTCTATTCGCCAGTGGTCTATCTCTCAACTCGATGTTAAGAATGCTTTTCTTAACAGTGAGTTGCGAAAGGAGGTTTACATAAAACCCATTTCTGGATACTCTGTTCCTAAAGGTATGGTTTGTCGCCTTCATCGCTCTCTTGATGGTCTCAAGCAGGCCCCTCGTGCCTGGTTTGAGTGTTTCTCTTCAGTTATTACTGATGCTGGTTTTTCTGCCAGTGATCATGATCCAGCCTTATTTGTTCATACATCATCTCGTGGTGGGACTCTTCTGCTTTTTATATGTTGATGATATGATCATTATTGGTGACGATCCTCAGTACATTGCTTTCGTGAATGAAAATCTCGGGTCTCAGTTTCTCATGTCTGATCTAGGCTCTCTTACGTACTTCCTTGGGAGTGAGATTTCCTGTACGGCTGTGGGGTTTTATCTATGGCAATAAAAGTATATCCGTAGCCTTCTTGATCATGCTTCTCTCACTGATCAGTGCATCGCCGACACTCCGATGGAAATGAATGTTCACCTTTGTCCCACTGACGGTGAACCTCTTTTGGATTCTACTCGCTATCGTCATTTAGTTGGTAGTCTAGTTTATCTAGCTGTCACTCGTCTTGACATTTCCTATCTCGTTCATATCTTGAGTCAGTTTGTCTCAGCTCCGACAAAGATTCATTATGGTCATCTTCTTCGAGTTCTTGTTCAATCACTCGTTGTCTCTTCTTTCCTCGTTCGAGCTCTCTTCATCTTCATTCTTATTCTGATGCCACTTGGGCTAGTGATCCCACAAATCGTCGGTTTCTTTCTACATATTGTATTTTCTTGAGGGGTCTCTCATTGCCTGGAAGACTAAGAAGCAGAATGCACTTTCCCGATCGAGTGTTGAGGTTGAGTTGCGTGCGATGGCTTTATTGACAGCTGAGTGTACGTGGCTCTGCTGGCTACTTGAGGATTTTAGTGTCTCTGTTAGTGCTCTGACGAGTGTCGTTGTGCGCGCCAAACTTGTATTTATATCTCCAAGCTTTTAGCTAGTGTAGCGGCAAGCAAGGGTCGAACCCAAGAGAACTGACTGTAAAGCGATTTCCTGTAAATACTGAACTAAAGAGGGTTTAAGTAAATGGTCGCAAAAACGAATGTAAGAAAAGTGTGAATGTCAATCGAGAGAAATATTCA
Source organism: Umbilicus rupestris (assembly GCA_963678935.1). Taxonomy (NCBI): domain Eukaryota; kingdom Viridiplantae; phylum Streptophyta; class Magnoliopsida; order Saxifragales; family Crassulaceae; genus Umbilicus; species Umbilicus rupestris. Next base: position 10,327,829 of record OY787612.1, read on the forward strand.
GTTCAGGGAATTCAATAGTGACTGTTATCATCGACTTCTAAAGATATGATCCTATTCAAACGTTTGTTCATTCCGATAAAGGTAATAACCTAAAGTATCCCGACAATGGTGACACTAAGCCTAGATTCTACTACTTGTTTCCACGAAAAAGCTTCGACAAGAGTTAATAATCAGAATTGATGAGCGGATAGTTTCACGACAAAGTATACGCTAAACGTGCAATACAATTCATGCAATTTAAGATCCAGAACTTACGATTGACTAGAAACATGCATTAAATCCAAGTCTCAAACATGAATGTCACTAACTGAAAATCCCTAAACTGAAACAGAAATTTAGCTACTCATAGTCACAACTGAAAAATACATTAAACTGAAAAGAACGAAAATATTGTTCACGATCACTGTTCACACCGGAAATACTGTTCACGCAGAAACCCCAAAATTTCGTTCGTCCGTCGCTGTTCCAAACCTCTGTCTCCAAGCTGCCATCTCCTCTCCTCCCGAAACCCTAATTGAAATCGGGCTCTAAAAATTGATTTCGGGCCGCGGGCTATTGCTGACGTCATCATAAGCTGATCGCACCCCAAGAAGACATTAAGGTCCGGCGTGCGACACTAATGTTCTCTGCCGGCGCCTAACTCACTGCGATGCGCACCCATTTCCGTCAATGTCGATTTTCTCCCTAAAAACATCGTTTTGAGTCGCAAGTCTCTTTTCATGTATTCCGAACACCTGAAATGCAAACAACACTAAGAAGTAACTGTTCACATAAAAACATGCCGAAATAGTTGGGTTTAAACGGTTTAGCGAGTCGTATAAATATGCCCCATCAAACCACCCCACACTTAAACTTGTTCGTCCCGAACAAAGATCGAAAACAAGACTCGCGACACCAAAGCAATTCTAGCATGCCAACGACTAAACACTGAATTTACCTGAGATGTCCTCACTAATCAGTTCATTAACATATGTTCACATTCATTCTTCAATAATGATCAACTAGAAACTCTAATGATACATGTTACCTGAGAAGTCAAGATGGAATTCAATGGATCACTGGGAGATAGACCTCTTTAGACTCCTGACTCCATTCTTCAGCTCGAGGTCATAGTCACGCGCATACACTGATTTCACTTTCTCCCTCACGCTGCATATCCGACTCAAGCACTGCATCCTCAATGAGGTCCACCGCATGTATTCCTGCAATATTAGGTGGGTGCTGCATAGATTTATACATGTTAAAATGAATTACTTCCCCATCTACCTCCATGGAGAGATCACCCGTGAATGTATCGATCTTCGTCTTCGAGGTCACCATGAAGGGTGTCTCAAGTAAGACGGGCGAAGTGTCTATCGCATCACCCTCCATTTTCATGACAGAAACATCGGCAAGGAATGTAAGCTTTCCTACATGCACTAATACGTCAACAACTATACCCTCTGGCTTACTATATGATCTATCCGCTAGTTGAAGAATCAAGTTAGTGGGTTTCAGAGGACCAATACGCAAGGCTCGATATAGAGAGTAAGGCAACACATTAATCGAGGCACCCAAATCCATCATACAAGTATCAATTTTGATCTCACCAATTATGCATGAAATTGTGAATGTACCTAGATCCTCACATTTGGGTGCTACCTTGCATTGATTTACCTGCTCATTTTTCAGTTCTTCTCCTCGTTCAATACATAATTCCTTAAGAGCCCTAGCGTATTTCGGGATCCGCCTTGTTGCGTTGAGGAGTGGAGTTGTGACCCAACTCTGCTGAATAGCTCCAATAAAATTTAAGACGCTGCTGGATCCTCCCTAGGTCTCGATGCCTGCACAGGAAATGGCAAAGGAGGGCCAGTACGGCGAAATTCGAAATTCAAGTCAGGCAATACCGCGCCAGTAATAGACTTTATATTTGCGCGCTGGGAGTTAATGTCCTCATCTGGCGCGGATTTATTGTTGGCATCGAGCGCGGTCTTTGTGTTGACCGCGTCTTCTTCGGACATTGTAAGAGCGCTCGGAGAAGACTTTAAGTCCTCGCGCGCCAGATTAATGTCCTCATCTGGCGCCGTATCCCCTGACTTCGTTTGCTCTCTTGCCTCATTTGCACTCTCGGCCTCCTGTCCTCGCCTTAGGGTAATTGCGCTGACATTCGCCGTCGGGTTAGGAATTGTTTGCGAAGGAAGCTTGCCCTTGTCACTCTTCAACTCATTAACGACCGTGATCAACTGTGACATTTGCTGTGATAATTCCGTAATAGCACCATATGTCTTCGCTTGGAATTGTTGAAGATTCACTGCCAAATCATTAACGGTTAGTCGGTTATTATGACCTGGCTGATTATAGTTCTTTCTTTGTTGTTACTGATCAGCGCTGTTGTGATCCTCTTGTTGCTGATGAAATGGTGGCCGATAAAATCGGGTCTGCTGTTGAGGTGCGGCTTGCTCCCTAGGAAATTTGTATTTATGCGTTGCTTAATTAGGTCTGCTGTTGTTGCTGCTGTTGCGTCGTTGTGCGCGCCAAACTTGTATTTATATCTCCAAGCTTTTAGCTAGTGTAGCGGCAAGCAAGGGTCGAACCCAAGAGAACTGATTGCGAAGCGATTTCCTGTAAATACTGAACTAAAGAGGGTTTAAGTAAATGGTCGCAAAAACGAATGTAAGAAAAGTGTGAATGTTAATCGAGAGAAATATTCAGCTCAGGAAATTCAATAGTGACTGTTATCATCGACTTCTAAAGATATGATCCTATTCAAACGTTTGGTCACTCCGACAAAGGTAATAACTTAAAGTATCTCGACAAAGGTGATACTAAGCCTAGATTCTACTACTTGTTTCCATGACAAAGCTTCGACAAGAGTTAATAATCAGAATTGATGAGCGGATAGTTTCACGACAAAGTATATGCTAATCGTGCAATACAATTCATGCAATTTAAGATCCAGAACTTACGATTGAATAGAAACATGCATTAAATCCAAGTCTCAAACATGAATGAAACTAACTGAAAATCCCTAAACTGAAACAGAAATTTAGCTACTCATAGTCACAACTGAAAAATACATTAAACTGAAAAGAACGAAAATATTGTTCACGATCACTGTTCACACCGGAAACACTGTTCACGTAGAAACCCCAAAATTTCGTCCGTCCGTCGCTGTTCCAAACCTCTGTCTCCAAGCTACCGTCTCCTCTCCTCCCGAAACCTTAATTGAAATCGGGCTCTAAAAATTGATTTCGGGCCGCGGGCCCGACTGCTGACGTTATCATAAGCAGACCGCGCCCCAAGAAGACATTAGCTCGCGCGCCCGGAGAAGACATTAAGGTCCGGCGCGCGACACTAATGTTCTCTGTCGGTGCCTAACTCACTGCGATGCGCACCCATTTCCGTCAACGTCGATTTTCTCCTTAAAAACACCGTTTTGAGTCGCAAGTCTCTTTTCATGTATTACGAACACCTGAAAAGCAAAACAACACTAAGAAGTAACTGTTCACATAAAAACATGCCGAAATAGTTGGGTTTAAACGGTTTAGCGAGTCGTATAAACACGCCCCATCATGCTCCCACACCTTTTCAGTTTGACATTACATGAGCTATTAGCATTGCTCGAGATTCAGTGAAGCATGAGCTTGAAACACACGTATTTGAGTACTCTGTTATTTGTAATTTAGGATTGTAAAATATTTATATATATTGTTATGATATCATTATTATCTGATAGGAAGTTTGTATATTTGATTTATTTTTTTTTGTATATTGTTGATTGCGTCAGTAACCCTATATATTTGTCGTTTGACATACGATGAATAAACACATATAATTCATCTTAACAGTTTGATGAAACATGTCATACGTTGTCATAACATTTTCCTTCTTGATGCGCTTCCATGTTGTCCCCAAGATCATTCTTTGTTTGTATATTTGTTCCCCTTGGAAATTTCATATGATGTCGAGCTTGAAACATGTTGGTGAATTGAATGAAGTTTCAATTCTATAAATGATGGAACATGTAGATAAAGGTTTGTGAATATATTATATTTAACGAAGTATTTCTAGTGATGAAAGACATGCATCATTATTGTTATATTAAATCAAGTGTTACATCAATTTAATATAACATAAATGAAGTAACTCTATCAATTATCTAATTGATTTAGTACCTTAATTCAATTTAATCAATTCAATTTGATTCAATACAATCAAACAAATATAAAACAAATTAAATTGAAGATGATAAATCGAATGATTAAATTGATATCCAAATAAACAAATTACTCAAAGTAGAACGGAATAAAAATACAAGCAAACCAGAATGCGTTGAGGCTCGTTAGACGATTTCCTTAAAGCTTTTATTGTCATCCCACCGGGTGCTTGGAAATGACAAGAGCTTCCCAGGATACATCAACTTGTGAGTATTCCTCTTTGCACAACAAGGTAATACTCCGGTGAACCATACTTGTGCAAGGAACTATCATCAAGGAAAGAGTATGAAGCACTCAAAGGAAAAATCAGCCGGCTATCAAGGAAATGTTGGAAATGAGAGATGTTGTTGTGTTCCCTCAAGCCCTCATTTGCACCTCCTTTTATAGGGGAGGATGGGGCAGCCTATCATAATGGCATTGTGAATGCCAAAAGTCCTCTTAAAGGCACCAAAATGAATGTTCCAAAAGGAACTCTTGGTCTCACTATGAAGTCCTTTCATTTCGTTAGACCAAAACTAATTTTCAATGCTTTTGAAAAGATGAAAGGTCTCTCATTAGTGCATAGCCATTATCAAGACTACCTCTTCAAGTTTTCCATGTTATTGGAAAACAAATAGTCCACAAACATTATGACAATGTCATAATCAAGATAAGTCTTTGTCTTCTAAGGCTTTTCACTTGACCTATGTAAATGTTCTTCATAACTTTGAGCATTTTACATGTAAATAATTGATTTTGTCATTTCATTTGTAGGGCTTTAAATCCAATTAAATACTTTTCTTATATAAATATGGTCACACCACATTTTCTTCACACTTAATTCACCAAATTTTCCAACAATCCCCCACATGAAGAAAATCATGGGGTGAGAATAAAATCAAGACTCGACTCGATATGATGATAGTTTCTTCGGTCAATATTTGTATAGGATAGGTGGGCAAAGCCTTTGAACCTTCTCCGAAAGACATATCTTCTTTACTGACTATTCAATAGACGTGATGTCCTTGAACTTTCGTCGTATAATGTAAACGAAAGACATATCTTCCACAAATATATTCCTAACACAAGTTCAGTTCTCATGGTTGGATTCTTTTATGGCCCTGAAACCCCTGCCTGGTTCTGTGAGAGTTTTTAAAGAATTGAGCCCCATTAATTCTTCTTAGAAGCGGTCACACTTCTTTTTCACATAAGTGATTCTTTATTTCAAGTAATCCCGCATTACTTGTCGGAATCTCAACATCCAAACTCTAAAAATCATTAAAAGCTTCAAGCTTAACCTCGTGCGGGAGTCACCAATTTAAGCAAAGAATGGGAACGGGGGTTAACCCCTCAGTGACCACACATAGTCTCAGCAGTTAGGTTGTCCCTTTGAACCAAGATCTTGGGATCTCCAGTCAGCATGGTTGGGTTTCTTTTGCCTTGACTTTATTTATCCAAGGGCTTGAGTCTCATACCTCTCGACGTCTTCTCTACTTGGTCTCTATTTAACCCTTTGGTTAATGGATCTGCAATATTATCTTTGGACCTTACATAATCAATACTAATGACTCCTGAAGAGAGAAGTTGTCTAATGGTATTATGTCGTCGACGTATATGTCGTGACTTACCATTATACGTTACATTTTGTGCCCTTCCAATTGCAGATTGGTTATCACAATAAAAACATATTGCTGGCACAGGTGTTGTCCATTTTGGAATATCCTCCACAAAGTTTCTTAGCCACTCAGCTTCTTCGCCACATTTATCTAACATACGAATTCAGCTTCCATAGTGGATCTAGTTATCACTGTCTATTTAGAGGATTTCCAAGACACTGCAGCACCTCCCAAAGTGAATACATATCCACTTGTCGCTTTTGAATCTTGTATATCAGATATCCAACTTGCAACAGTGAAACCTTCAATGACTTCTAGATATCTGGTATAATGTAGACCATAATCACGAGTAAATCGTAAGTACTTCAGTACTCTCACAATTGCTTTCCAGTGTTCTGATCTTGGATTACTCGTATATCTAGCAAGTCTACTTACAGTATAGGCAATGTCAAGTCTAGTACAATTCATTAAGTACATTAGACTACCTATGACTCTCGCGTATTTCACTTAGGAGATACTTTCTCCTTTGTTTTTAGACAAGTGTTGACTGATGTCTATTGGAGTTTTGGATATTCCTAAACTATCCTTTCCAAACTTATCTAAGATCTTCTTGACATAATGTGACTGACTTAAGGCGAGTCCATCATTAGTCCGTGTAATCTTGATACCTAGAATTACATCAGCCAGTCCCAAATCTTTCATATCAAACTTAGCGTTTAATATAACCTTTGTGGACTTAATCATGCCATCATTGCTTTCCAAAATGAGCATGTCGTCTACATATAAAAATAGAATCACATAGTCGTGTTCCGTGTTTTTAATATAAACATATTTATCACTTGATTTTAAACCCATTTGACATCATCACGGAGTCAAATTTCGCATGCCACTGCTTTGGGGCTTGTTTTAGGCCATTTTAGGCCATAAAGAGATTTTACAAGTCTACAAAATTTTCTCTCTTAACCAAGATCTATACAACTCTCGGGTTGTTCCATATAGATTTCTTCCTCAAGATCGCCATTGAGGAAAGCTGTTTTCACATCCATTTGATGTATTTCTAAATTACGCAATGCCGTAATTGCTATTATCATCCTTATGGAAGTGATTCTCATCACAGGAGAATATATATCAAAATAGTAAAGACCTTCCTTTTGTCTACAACCTTTGATTACAAGTCTTGCCTTGTATTTATCGATAGTGCCATTCACTTTCATCTTCCTGGTGAAGACCCACTTAGAACCTAGTGTTTTACTTCCTGGAGGAAGATCAACCAATTCCCACATATGATTTTGCATGATAGAATCAATTTCACTCCTTATGGCTTCTTTCCATAAGAGACCCTCAACTGAGTTTGTAGCCTCTTTGTATGTTCGAGGTTCAATTTCGAGCATATAGGTTAGAAAATCAGTACCAAATGATTTTTCTATCCTAGCTCGCTTGCTTCGTCTAGGTTCTTCTGATTCTATATCATTTCCAGAAATATCATCTCGTTCTTGAGTTATTTCCTCCATATCTTCAAGTAACTGATGAGATGAATCCAAATCATAAGGAAAAACTTGTTCAAAGAATGAAGCATTCTTTGATTCCAAGATGGAATTTTTGTGTATATCAGGATTTTTTTATTCATACACAACGAATATATACGCATTACTGTTTTGTGCATAACCAATGAATATACAATAAGCGGTTTTTGTCTTATCCTCATTCGTTTAGGACCAGTGGACATTACCTTAGCAAGATACCCCCGCACTCACAAGTATTTATAGGAATGCTTACTTCCTTTAAATATCTCATAAGGAGATTTCTCCTTCTGTTTGCGCGGTAACTTATTTAAAAGATAATTCGCTGATAAGACGGCTTCCCCCCACATTCTATGGGGGAACCCAGAGCTTAACAACATCGCATTCATCATCTCTTTTAGAGTACGATTCTTTCGTTCTGCAATGTCGTTTGATTGAGTTGAGTATGGTGCAGTTACTTCATGAATAATTTTGTATTGTGCACAAAAGACCCCAAACGGTTCTACATATTCACCTCCACGGTCACTTTTCAACATTTTTATCTTTTTGTTGAGTTGGTTCTCAACTTCTAATTTGTACATGGCAAACTTTTCAATTGCCTCATCTTTGCTTTTAATCAAATATACATTATAATATTTTCTACTATCATCAATGAAAGTCACAAAATATTTGTTACCACCTCTAGTTGGCATGAATTTTAAGTCGCATAGGTCACTATAGATTAATTCAAGGGGTTCAGTTTTTCTTTCAATACTGTGAAATGAGGTTATAGTTAATTTTGCTTCAACACAAGATTCACACTTGTTTTTGAAATCTATATGAGATTTAGGTATACACTCCAAATTCATTAGTTTCCTTATTGTGTCATAATTTACGTGGCCTAATCTTTTATGCCATAAATTAGAGAACTTAAGCAAATAAAAGGAAGAATTATCTTTATTGATACTTTTGGGTTTGATGACTATTATATTCATCTTCCCCATGCCATCCTTTACATAACCCCTTCTCAAATACATTTCGTTCTTTGTGAGAAAAATTTTCTGGGACTCAAATACCATCTTAAATCCATGATTATCCAGCTGTGTCCCAGATATCAAATTCTTCCTTACATCGGGAACATAGACAACCTCTTTAAGCTTCAGCTCCTCGCCTGATGTCAGCTTCAGGACTACTATACCCTTCCTCTTGATCTCAGAGGTGGCGGAATTGCCCATGTACAACTTCTCTCCAGCCTCACTCAACTCTAGTGTGGAGAATGCATTCTTATCCGAGCAAATGTGGGGGGTTGCTTCTGTGTCCAGCCACCACTCCTTGGGATTAGAATCCACTAAGTTCAGCTCAGAGATAACAGCTACCAGAAAGTCTTCTTCAGCTTCAGCTGAGTTGACTTTCTTCTTTTTCTTCCTTAGAGGCTTCTTACAGTCAGCTGCTCGGTGACCCTCTTTGTCAGAGTTGAAGCATTTTCCCAGAAACTTGGGTGGTTACCTTTTCTTGAACACTACACCATTATTTGCAAGTTTGTTAGAAGGTTTCTTCCTCTTTGAGCTCTCACCATGCTCTACTAGGTTGGCCCTCTCCGATGGTGTTTTGAACCTCTTGTCGGAGCCACGATTGTCTTCCTCAATTCGAAGACGGACCACAAGGTCTTCAAACTCATCTCCTTTCGCTTGTGCTTGAGATTGTTTTTGAAGTCCTTCCACCCTGAAGGTAGCTTCTCGATGACTGAGGCAACTTGGAAAGATTCACTTATGTGCATCCCTTCAGCATGAATCTCATGGATTATCAGTTACAGCTCTTGCACTTGACTTATCACCGTTTTGGAATCTACCATCATGAACTCAAGGAATCAGCCTATAATGTATTTCTTAGAGCCAGCATCCTCAGTTTGGTATTTCTTATCCAATGACTTCCAGAGCTCCTTGGCTGAGCGTTTGGTACTGTACACATTGTACAGTGCATCATTTAAGCTGTTCATGACATATTTTCGACACAGATAGTCGGAATCTTTCCAAGCACTATATGCCATCAAAACTTGTGAGTCGGTTTCATCCTCCTTGTAAGTAGGTGGATCTTCGGTTAGGAACCGAGTCAACCCAGAGGTGGTCAGGTAGAAGTGCATCTTCTGTTGTCATCTCTTAAAGTTCAGTCTTGTGAACTTCTCAGGCCTTTCGGCCGGCATCACTGCGGCGGGCACTCGTGTCAGTGAGCCGCTTGAAATTGAACCCGCAGGTCCATTCCAGGCCATAGCCGTCATCATTGGGGTGTTACTAGGCACAACACTAGGTGTGGGCAACACTGTTGGAAACACAGTTGGCAACACTGCAAGAGCAATCAGGATGTTGGCATCAATGTCCATACTTTGATTAGTGTTTTGGTTTTCCGTGTCTACAAAAGACAAACTTGTTAGTAATCAAGAAATATAAATGGTATTCACAATTTTATCTACTATAAAAGCTTTAAGAATGTTGGCGAATTGAAAGAAGTTTCAATTCTATAAATGATGGAACATGTAGATAAATGTTTGTGAATATATTATATTTAATGAAGTGTTTCTAATGATGAAAAACATGCATCATTATTGTTATATTAAATCAAGTGTTACATTAATTTAATATAACATAAATGAAGTAACTATATCAGTTATCTAATCGATTTAGTATCTTAAATCAATTCAATATAATCAAATCAATATAAAACAAATTAAATTGAAGATGATAACTCGAATGATTAAATTGATACCCAAATAAACAAATTACTCAAAGTAGAACGGAATAAAGATACAAGAAAACCAGAATGAGTTGAGGCTCGTTAGACGATTTCCTTAAAGCTTGTATTGCCATCCCACTGGGTCTTTAGAAATGGCAAGACCTTCCCAGTATACAACAACATTTGAGTATTCCTCTTTGCACCATAAGGTAATACTCCGGCGAACTAAACTTGTGCAAACAACTATCACCAAGGAACTACTCAAAAAAGTATGAAGAATTCAAAGAAAAAATCAGCCGGCTATCAAGGGAGGAAATGTTGGAAATGAGAGATGTTGTTGTGTGAGTTGTGTTCCCTCAAGCCCTCATTTGCATCTCCTTTTATGGGGAGGATGGGCAGCCCATCATAATGGCATTGTGAATGCCAAAAGTCCTCTTAAAGGCACCAAAATGAATGTTCCAAAAGGAACTCTTGGTCTCACTATAAAGTCTCTTCATTTCACTGGACCAAAATCAATTTTCAATGCTCTTGAAAAGATGAAAGATCTTTCATTAGTGCATAACCATTATCAATGCTACCTCTTCAAGTTTTCCATGCTATTGGAAAACAAATAGCCCACGAACATTATGACAATGTTATAATCAAGATAAGTCTTTATGACTTACAAGGCTTTTCACTTAACCTATGTAAATGCTCTTCATAACTTTGAACATTTAATTTCATTCATTTTGGCTTCAATTTGGACATGTAAATAATTGATTTTGTCCTTTCATTTGTAGGACTTTATGGTCACACCACATTTTCTTCACACTTAATTCACCAAATTAAACACACGTATTTGAGTACTATGTTATTTGTAATTTAGGATTATAAGCGAGTTTGCAAAGAAATTCAGATTCGGTGCAGTCAAATCAAATACAACAATATCAAAATAGTATAGATTTAAAACTATGTCCATATTATAAATATAGACTGCAAAACAATGTCACAGTATAATCCACTGCCCATTATTCTATATCAAAGCTAGTTGCTTTAACTACTCATACAATTTTAATATTTTTTGATTACAGAGAAAATATATGATCCAGTCACATCAAATATAAACGAGTTTTAATGGAACTTAGAATATAAATGTATTTTATTCGAATTTAGTGATGAAGACATGTTCTCTTTTTGAATCAGATCAATTATTAAAATGTGCAAAGGATGTTGTAATTAACAAAACGACAAGATGCAAAACATTGAGGCCCACTGGGCCGAATGCGACTGGGCAGCTCTTTAAGTATGGACCATTCATCCATTAAAAAAGGGGCCCACAACACGGTTCTTTCAAATAGCTTTTTTCCAAAGTGGGCATGTAGTTGGGTCAACCCGAATGGTTATGCGATTTGGGCTCTTTCACGTGTACGCTCCTGATTCGCCGCAACACGTATATTCCAATAACTGCACTGACCAAACCCAAACACGCCAAGCCTCGAGCGAAGAATCGAACGCTGCGGTGGAGAAGAAGAAACGGCGTCGCCATTGATCTCAACTCCGTTAAACATCACTCTGACGAACCACGAGCGTCGAGTGGCTGATCGGGTTGCTGGGTTGGTTGATGCGGAAGCGGACTGACGAAGGAGCGTAAGATTGTGGTTCGTTAATAGGTATGGAGAATTGTGTCTGTATTTGCAGTTTATGGTAGCTATACGGCTATACGAGTTTTGTTGTTTGTAGATTTTGAGTTGGTGATGTCAGATTTTTGGATTGGTGCTGAATTTTGGTTGATTTTTTGCCGTAAATGTGTTTATTTTTTGTTGAATTTGTCCGTTTCAGGGCGTGACATTTTCCGTAACTTCGGTGTCGTTTTTCCGGATTTTCGGATGGGGAGAGGGGGTCAGAACTTTGGGCGTGGAGAGGAGGATGGTTCTGAGTCGTCAGTTGGTGGTGATTTTCCTGCGTGGGCCAAGGATGTGAGAGAATGTGAAGAGAAGTATAAGGTTAACAGAGGGTATGGATTGTCGGCAGATGAGGTGGAGAAGAGGAGGAAGATATATGGTTTGAATGAATTGGAGAAGCATGAGGGAGTTTCTATTTTTAAGCTGATATTGGATCAGTTTAATGACACGCTTGTTAGAATTCTTCTGGCTGCTGCAGTGATTTCCTTCGTACTTGCTTGGTATGATGGGAAGGAAGGCGGGGAGATGGAGGTTACGGCCTTTGTTGAGCCGTTAGTGATATTTCTAATTCTGATTGTGAATGCCATTGTGGGAGTTTGGCAAGAGAGCAACGCGGAGAAGGCATTGGAAGCACTGAAGGAGATTCAGTCAGAGAGTGCTACTGTGATTCGCGATGGGAGGAAAGTGTCTAATTTGCCTGCAAAGGAATTAGTCCCTGGGGATATTGTTGAGCTGAGGGTTGGTGACAAAGTTCCTGCAGATATGCGAGTTATTAGTTTGGTCAGCTCGACGGTGAGAATGGAGCAAGGCTCTTTGACTGGGGAGAGCGAAGCAGTTAGTAAAACCGTTAGGCCTGTTCCAGAAAATACAGATATTCAGGGAAAGAAATGTATGGTGTTTGCAGGGACGACTGTTGTCAATGGGAACTGCTTTTGTTTAGTCACTCATATAGGCATGAGTACTGAGATTGGAAAGGTGCATTCTCAGATTCACGAGGCATCTCAAAGTGAGGAAGATACACCATTGAAAAAGAAACTGAATGATTTTGGGGAGGCTCTTACTGCAATTATTGGAGTCATTTGCATATTGGTGTGGCTTATCAATGTGAAGTATTTTCTATCCTGGGAGTATGTTGATGGGTGGCCTAGGAACTTTAAGTTTTCGTTTGAGAAGTGTACGTATTACTTTGAGATTGCAGTAGCATTGGCTGTGGCTGCAATCCCAGAGGGTCTACCAGCAGTGATAACCACATGCTTGGCTCTTGGAACCCGGAAAATGGCCCAAAAGAATGCTCTTGTGAGAAAGTTGCCTAGTGTTGAAACACTTGGTTGCACTACTGTAATATGCTCTGATAAGACTGGCACTTTGACTACCAACCAGATGGCAGTGGCAAGGTTGGTAGCAATGGGATCTAAAGTGGACTCTTTAAGGAGTTTTGATGTGGATGGTACAACATATAATCCCTTTGATGGAAAAATACATGGCTGGCCAATTGGTCGAATGGACACAAACCTACAAATGATTGCAAAGATTGCTGCTGTGTGCAATGATGCTGGGATTGAACAGTCTGGGCAACAATACGTGGCCACTGGAATGCCCACAGAGGCAGCATTAAAGGTATACCAAATAATTTTCTTACCTGTAGTATTTCATTTGTTTGAACTAGAAATTTATTGATGGCCATCCTCTAAATTACCAGGCGGGCCAGAATCTATAACACCTCAATAGTTTATAACTCCCAAATCTCAAACACTACGTGCATAAGTGTTTGGGTGTTTTATGTTTACAGTTAGATTGCAAGACACTTAGCATGTCTTGTTCGTGAATGTTATGTGAGAGGCTCAGTGGCTAAGCCATTCGAGGGTTTTTATTCACGGACAGGAAAAATACATACAAGGAAACAACAACAAGGGATGTCTATAAAAACTTATTTATTTGTTGATTGTTTCATCATTTTCCAAGATTTCTGTTTCTAATGGATTGCGGTAGTTGCGTTTGACACTTATATTGTTAATGCGATTCACAGATTTTGGTTGAGAAAATGGGATTTCCTGGAGTGGATCATTCAGCAACATCTGGTGGCAGTGTTACACTAAGTATGTTTTAACTATATGAGTTTTTTCTTTTCGTCTACATTGATTAATATTTTTTGTTCTGATGTATGATCCATGTATCAGATTGTTGCCAACTCTGGAGTCAAATGGAACGTCGAATTGCAACTCTTGAGTTTGACCGTGACAGGAAATCTATGGGGGTTATTGTGAAGTCTAGCTCAGGAAAGAACTCATTGTTGGTTAAGGTGCACAATCCATTTAATTTTGAACTTGGACCTGATATTTTTGTAATTTGTTTATAATTTCTGAATGCAGACCTCTAATCCATTATTATATAAGCACATTTGTGGGTATTCATTTACGTCCTATCACATTGCAATTATATTAACAATCCATTTAATTTTGAACTTGGACATGATATTTTTGTACTTCGTTTATAATTTCTGAATGCATACCTCTAATTTATTATTATATAAACTCATTTGTGGGTACTCATTTACGTCCTATCACATTGCAATTATATTAATGTTGTTTGAGGTGCAAAAACGCGATGATATTCTGGTTTTTGTGCAGTGATCTTTTATTTGAATCTGAACCTTCATTCTGGCATTGTCATATTGCAGGGAGCTGTTGAAAATTTGTTGGAGAGGAGCTCAAGTATCCAATTGCTCGATGGCTCTGTTGTCAAATTGGACCATCACTCTAAGCATCATATTCTAAATACTCTAAATGAAATGTCATCAAGTGCATTGCGATGTTTGGGTTTTGCTTACAAGGACGACCTGGCAGAATTTGCAACATATGATGGCAGCGAGGATCACCCGGATCATGAACTTTTGCTTAATCCATCTAACTATTCTTCAATTGAGAGTAATCTCACCTTTGTTGGGCTGGTTGGCCTAAGGGTGAGTTCTTAGTTGTATATTTCCTATTTTGATCTTATGCTGATAATCTGGATTAAGGTAAGATTATCTGCATCATCATTGATTGTGTATTTATAATTCTGTTTTTATTAATTTAAGGACCCTCCTAGAAAAGAGGTTCGCCAGGCGATTGAGGATTGCAAAGCAGCTGGAATACGTGTCATGGTCATTACTGGAGATAACAAAAATACTGCAGAGGCCATATGCCGCGAGATAGGTGTATTTGGCCCGTTTGAAGACATTACTTCAAGAAGTTTAACAGGAAGGGACTTTATGGATCATCATGATAAGGAAAATCATTTGAGGCAAACTGGAGGGCTTTTGTTCTCAAGAGCTGAACCGCGGCATAAACAGGAAATTGTAAGGTTGCTCAAAGAAGACGGTGAGGTTGTTGCCATGACTGGGGATGGTGTGAATGATGCTCCTGCATTGAAGTTGGCCGATATTGGTATTGCCATGGGCATTTCTGGGACGGAGGTTGGTATTCATATCTGATTTTACCACATATGATATGTTTTGCATTTGCCTGAAGCTGCTGGCTCACTTCACATTGGCCAAAGACTAAGAAGCCAATTATTGATTTAACCTGTTTCTTTCATTTCAGGTTGCAAAAGAAGCATCTGACATGGTGCTTGCTGATGATAATTTCAGCACCATAGTTGCTGCCGTTGGTGAAGGAAGATCAATATACAACAACATGAAGGCCTTTATCAGGTATTTATTTTTATCTGATTTATGTACCCTAATAGATTCTAATAAACCGTAAGTAATGATTGTTTGTAACTTTAAGGTTTAATTGCCTCGTGCTTATGAGTTTCATTATAGGTACATGATTTCATCAAACATTGGAGAGGTTGCGTCTATCTTTCTTACGGCTGCTCTGGGCATACCTGAAGGGATGATCCCTGTCCAGCTCTTGTGGGTCAATCTTGTTACAGACGGACCGCCAGCAACTGCTTTGGGTTTCAATCCACCAGACGAGGACATAATGAAAAAACCTCCTAGGAGAAGTGATGATTCATTGATCAGTCCCTGGATCTTATTCCGCTATCTGGTAATTGCCCTTCTTTTAAAGGAAGGTAGAAGCTCCATGTTTCTATGTTGTATTTTTACCTCTGATTTATTCTTTGGTGCAGGTGATTGGGCTCTATGTAGGAGTAGCCACAGTTGGAGTTTTTGTCATATGGTATACAGAACACACTTTCTTGGGCATAGACCTGAGTGCAGACGGACACAGTGTGGTCACCTACTCCCAGCTTGCCGACTGGGCTCAATGCCCATCATGGAACAACTTCTCAGCTTCACCTTTCACTGCCGGGTCTCAGGTCTTCAACTTCCACTCCAACCCATGCGACTATTTCCAGGGAGGAAAAATTAAAGCCACCACTCTATCCTTATCAGTCTTGGTGGCCATTGAGATGTTCAACTCCCTCAACGCCCTCTCGGAAGATGGCAGTCTACTAACCATGCCTCCGTGGGTCAATCCATGGCTCCTCGTAGCCATGTCGGTCTCCTTCGGCCTCCACTTCCTTATCCTATACGTCCCAGTTTTAGCTCAAGTATTCGGCATAGTTCCCCTCAGCCTCAATGAATGGCTCCTCGTCCTCACCGTATCTCTACCTGTAATCCTCATCGACGAGCTCCTCAAATTCATTGGCAGATGCACCAGCAGCTGGAGATACTCTCAGCCACGGACAAAACACAAAGCTGAGTGAGATGCTACGCATCAATTCTTTCTCAAGCAACAACCCCATTGCTTTAGGTATTATTGCACAACATTACAGGCATGTCTTTAAAACATTAGAATCTTAAAATTTTGATTTTTTTTTTTTGCACTTTACATGACACCTATTGGGCCGAGAAGCCCAAATACGCTGATCCCGCTTCAGTTTTCAACCTGCGGCTGTAAACTGCAAACCTACACTCAACACAGCTCCTTCCTCAGTCTACCGATCTTCCTTGGTCGGGGCGCCAATGGGGTTTTTCGACCTCAACATCCCCTTCATCGAAACCACCAAATCCTCCTCTTCGCAAAACCAAACCCTAAAGCAAAACCGTTTGAAGCTCGTAATCAGAGCTATGGAGTTCGGCTATACCGGAGTCGCCTACAATCGCACCATCAAGGGCGTCATGTCCGATTCCGACTACTCTTCCGTCCCATTATTCACCGTCGCATCTCTGATGAAGCTCCTTCCTGCTTTGTCCGCTTCTGTTCAATTCCATAGACAACTGCTTGGAGTTCCATCCTCGTCGCCCTTTCGGCAGTATACGCGGTTGACTGTTTGTGTCGATAACGCTGCGCAGGCTATGGTGTTGAACTCTACAAATCCGGTTTTGAAGAGTTATAACATCGTAGCTGCCAAACCATTGAATCAAAATGCCTTCGATCAGGCTTGTCAGTTTTCCCAGGTTAGTGTCTCTCTTTCTCTTTTCCCATTTATTTTTGGTTTCTGAAATCTGATGTTGTGTATGGTATAAATTAGGGCTTTTTCTCTCTTTCAATTTTTTTTTTTCGAAGAGAAATTGTTGATGATTGCTCTATTGAAGGTGGATATTATTACAATAGATTTTACAGAAAATCTGCCGTTTAGATTGAAGCAACCCATCATCAAGACTGCAATACAGGTGAGTCTTTGTCTTGATTGAAGGTTCCATTTGTATGCCAATGTTGATGGCCGCAATTGCTTCATAAATTTGTTAACTTTGTTGTTGTGTGTTTACGTATGTTTCCTTTGGGCACCTTCTTGGTTTTAATTTTCAGCGTGGTGTCTATTTTGAGATTACATATTCTGGCCTGATTAGAGATGTTCAAACAAGGTGCCAAGTGATAGCTAATGCCAAGGTATATAGAATGTTTAATCCTGCCCACCGCTGCAGTTATATATATTAATTGAATTATTTACAATGGGGTACTTCAGATGCTTGTGGACTGGACTTCCGGTAAAAATATCATTTTAACAAGTGCTACCTCATCTGCAAATGAGCTCAGAGGGCCCTATGATATTGCGAATCTAGCATCATTGCTTGGAATGTCAATGGAGCGTGCCAAAGCTGCAGTTTCTAAAAACTGTAGGTAAGGAACTTATCAGAAGGAAAAAAAATCATGGATTTTAGGTGACATAGCTTTCATGCCAGGTAAATTTATGTTTTCTATTTTCACTGTGTTTTTTTAGGAATCTCATTAGTAAAGCTCTGCAGAAGAGACAGTATCACAATGAAGCAATCAAAGTTGAAGCATTAACAACCAGCGAACAGTTGAAATTTAACGAGCCTTCTTCTGGTGATTGGCTTAAATGGGATCCTATATCTAGTGGGCAGGGTGATTTGCTGTTAGATGATATCGAAAAATGTTTCTTGGCCTCCCGTGATGATAGCAAAGTTAAAGCTATTGATTTTACTTCAATCATGAACGACCTTCCATCAAATGGTCTGCAACTTAAGGATTTTTTATCTGGGGCTGCACCATTGTCCGAGTCACAAAATGTAGTAGCTAAGTTATCTGATAGAATCACGGATGCAACCGGTGTAGATCTGGTGCTCCCTAAAGTTAAGGATGCTGCAGTGGTGGATACCCTGTTGATAGAGTCCCAAAACCAAGTTTCTGAATTATCTGATAGAATCAGGGACGCAAAAAATGTAAAAACAGTGCATTCCAAGTTTAACGATACTAAAGAGGTTGATAATGCTTTGGTAAATTTTCAGCTGATCTCACCCTCAGTCCTTCAATCAAAAGGCCCGCGGGTGAAGGATTTGCATTCTAGAGTTGAGTTGTTAGTGTCACATCAACCGTCTCAAGCGACAGATGTAGATGCTGATCTTCATATGGCACTTGTAGAACCATTCCAATCGAAGTTTGAAGCTAAAGATGTTATAATGACTGATTCTTCCTCTTTGGCTGATTCAAATACTGCACATGAAAAAATTGAGACGTCAGTGCTGATTCAGAATCCTGGATTTGAGGCATGTACTATTCATGAAGGAATCATGGAAGAAGCAATAAAATCTAATGTTTCAGTGGCACAATTCTTGTTGAATGAGGCAGTACAGTGTGATTTGCAAGGACGAAATTGTGTTTTGAGTAATGAAGTAGGTATCATGGAGTCTGAAGAAGGTTTGGAATCTCCGAAACACATAGAGGAAGTCATGGTTGATGATGGCTATAGAACTGATTTGTCTGTTGCATCCCCGGATATATTACATTTTCAGAACTCAAAGATTGAGCGAACTGAAATTGTTGATGTAGCTCTAGATATGCAGTGCCTTGCAAGTGATAGAACACATAAAGCAACTTCACCAGCGCGTAACATAATTTCAGAAGGAGACCAGCTTGATATTGTAGTACTCAATGATGTTATGAATGGAAGGCAACTTGTGGAGCCATGTATAGAAGTAGAGCAAGGTGACTCCCTAAGTTGTGATCGTAATCAAATGAAAGATTTGATTATGGACGATTCAAACCAAGACGACAAGGGCAAAATCAACTTTACGACGTTGGATGAGGCGGTGATAGGTATGTTTATACTCTCGCTAAACAGTAGTATAACTGTTATTGATATTATTGTGACTATGGGGTATTGTCCTTTTTATTTACGAAATCAAGCGGTTAATTTTAGGTTTGACAGTGGTACATTTTTCGCTTATATATATTTAGTGAAATCAGTAGTTTGCATTAAGTAATCATTAAATTTGTATTAGTACTGCTTATTTTCGCTTATATGTTTTAAAGAATGTCTTTTCTGTGTTTATTGAATTTCCCTTTTCCCAGTGTATAATTTGATGTCTATATTTGAATTGATCATGTTAGGGAAACACAGAGAAGGCAAGAAATCACGCAGAGGTGCTGTATTCCCGTTGAAGCGCTTGTTAAATCATACTCGGTTCAAGAAGAAACCTAGGAAGTTAAAGGACAAAGCCAAGTAGGAGACAGCGATGTTCTCTTTATAATTGTTCATCTCCAAGGCTTGCCATGTTTGGGGAACACATAGACACAATTTTGTAGGATCCCATTGTATACGATTGTTTAGGGTTTCTTTCTGGTCTTAAGACTTGTATGCGTGTTAGCCTGTGCTGGGAAATTCCGACCATATAAATATCAGTCAAGTATTTTTTTTTTTTAATAATTGTTACCCTTGTGATCTTATCCTCAGTATGCTATTTCAAAGATCCTGTAAAGTTGCTGCTGCTGCTTTTGTTTTTTTACAGCCAATCCTTTGCATCTTGTGATTGTCATGGATCTTATTACCACATGAGCATACCTGAACACATTTTTTCTGGGTACATTGTGTTCTCTTTCGACTTGGGAACCACATTTCGCCAATATAAGAAAACATAATAATACACAAACTACAACGGCTCAAAACAGCATGATCTTCACTTTATACTAGCTTTGGCAATTTCCATGCATCAAATCCTACCCCGACCAATGGTGACTTTAAAATATTTTGAGACACAGATAACCTCTCCTTCTGCTGCATCCCAGCGCCAAGGTAGCCCCCTCCGCCTGGGAGTTCATGGGTCAGAAATTCAACTATTCAGATAGAATAATTAGAATAGAAAATATACGATTATGAACCTTTCAAGAGAGTGCATAGGGCGACTGCTGTACTACCTCAGACAAAATATGCACAAGGCAGAGTTCAAGCACGCTACAAAACTTAATGGAAAAAGTTTGGACATCTAGTAGACCATGTTAACCCAAAGAAGCCCCAGTTACGCTACGAAAAGCAATCATTTAACTAAGCGAATTAGAAATTCATGCAAGTATGGAGAACGAAAAGTGACTTACTTACCTCAAGGTCAGAAAACATAGGAAACACTGCACGACAACATAGCAGTATAGCACCCCCGCTCCCTTTTCTGCTCTGATGGCCCTAGATCACAGGTTGTGATTATAAATAAAAAAGAGAATCCTTAAACCACAAAATGAGGTTCTCCATCTTAAACAAAGATAAACACATATCTGTCACGCCCCGAAACCCCAAAAGTGTGAACAATAAACTTTAAAAACTTTACTAACACAACCTTACATATATATTTATAATCATGTGTCCTTAAACTCTCCATTTTTATATACAAAATGGGTTACATAAGAAATCACTAACAACTAACATTATACATCAGTATATTACATCCAAAAATGTTCCATGTCTCTTTAAAACTTCAATTCAATTCTAATTCCCGAAATTCCCTGTAAAATATTTAGGAGAAAGTTTTTTCAACTCAGTAGGTAGACTTAATATCAATTGTTAGTTGCATAAGTTTTGTATTCACACATATGCAATGGTCGTGATGTATGCACATTTATACTCTATGTCAATCGCAATATTAACTATTGATAGACTTTCCAACTCGGAAAGCTATCGGCCACGTTTCCCACCGGCCTGACTCCAACCATCATCCCTCTCACGGGATCTTCCTGCACGGTTTAGGGACTTTAACCCAAGGATAACTCGTATCCCGACTCACATCCTTTCTTTCATAATACATTCCTTGTAGTTCGCGAATATCATTTATGAATACTTATGTCATGGGATGAATGCATATGTGAATGCAAGAATTAAAAAATAAGAAATATAAATCATGAACAAAGTCCTCACAAAATATATCAAGGCTAACATCATAGATTGAATAGTAAAACAATTCATTTGGCGTAAAATCCATAAGTAAGAATCAATATCATTTGATTAGAAAGACTTCCCCATATAAATTCTCTAATTAAATAATCATCTAAGATTAATCTCCTCTTGTATATCCTGATCAACCCTTAAGCCTTAGAAATATGAACCTAGGTAAACTACTCTTTAAACTAGCACACAAGTCATTCTAGGATGTAAATCAAAAATTTGGATTTGACATCACATGTTTCATCAACTATAACAAACTCCAAATTTCATATCAACTAGTTTTTAACTTGTCTTTCCTATCTAGAACTTGACTACATAAACATAATACATGCATGTCCACATTTTAGGCATTCATAGCCATTTTATTAAGGTAATGAGACATGAACATCCATATAACAATACTCCAAATTTGTCCATGACATTTCCAAGCATAAAAATTTTGCTTTGAACAATATAGAGCTTTATAAGTTTAATTTCAGCACTTGCACAACACATAATTCATTGAAAACACTCTAAAAGAAGTCTTAAACCCCTCACATCCACCCAAGTAAGCAACTAATACATCATCCATAACATACATGAACATAAAACATAAGAACTAAAAGAAGAATTTAAGAATCCTACTTGTTTCTTCTAGCCAAAGCTGCTGCCCAGATTTTCTATTCAAGCTCTTAGTCCCTCTCTCTCCTTTCTTGAAAACAAAATGACTTCTCTCAAAGACTTTGGACTAAAGTCATTAATTTGCAATGCTTAGGCGGTGAGTTTGTGTGACTTCTATCAAAGACTTTGGACTAAAGTCATTAATTGCAATGCTTAGGTGGTGAGTTTGTGTGACTTCTATCAAAGTTTTTAGACTAAAGTCATTAATTAGCATGCATGATTGGTGAGTGTGGGTTAAGACAAATGGCTGTCACTTGTCTTCTCCAAGTAAATTTGTGTTATCATTATTATTATTTTTATTTAGTTTAGTAAAGCTTAAATTTTTTTTTTTTTTACAAAATCAGTAAGCCTAACATGAATATACAATAAAGCTTCAGGTTCTTACATTCCTCCCTTCAAATAAGAAATTCGTCCTCGAAATTAAAGAGTACTCAACTTGTGAAAAGATATGGGTACTTCTCTTGCATCTCTGATTGTAATTCTCAAGTTGCTTCTTCGTTTCCATGATATTCCCATAATACCTTGACTAGAGGAATTACTTTATTCTGCAATATTCGATCTTTTTGGTGAAGGATCATAACGGGTTTTTCTTCATAAGATGTGTCTTCGTCCAGTCGTAATCCTTTTCATTCAATGCGTTGAGAATCATCAGGTACACATTTCTTTAACATGGAGACGTGAAAGACATTGTGAATTCGAGAAAACTCCGGTGGTAATGATAGTCGATACTCAACCTCGCCAATTCTTTCGAGAACTTCAAAAGGTCCAATGCACCTAGGAGCAAGCTTTCCTTTCGAATAAAACCTAATTAGACCTTTCTCAGGGCTGACCTTTAGCAAAACAAAGTCTCCCACCGAAAATTCAAGTGTTCTTCTCCTCTTGTCAGCGTAATTCTTTTGTCGACTTTGAGCTGTTAATAACCTCTTGCAAATTTGAGCCATTTTTTCTGTCTTTTCTTCAATAATTTCTGGTCCAGTAAACTTTTTCTCTCCGACTTCTGCCCAACATAAAGAAAAACGACAAGGTCTGCCGTATAGCGCTTCGTATGGTGCCATTTTCAATGAAGACTGAAAATTGTTAGTGTAAGCGAATTCTATTAGCAGTAGATGTTCGGCCCAACTTCCTTTGAAATCCAATACATAAGCTCTTAACATGTCTTCTAGGATTTGAATAACTCATTCAGATTGTCCATCGGTTTGAGGATGAAACGATGTGCTAAAATTTAGATTTGTTCCAAGGGCTCTTTGAAAAGCTTTCTAGAATTGAGATGTAAATCTTGGATCTCTGTCAGAGACAATTGACCGAAGAACACCATGAAGTCTAACGATTTCCTTCACATATAATCGGCTTAGTGTATCAACCGAGTCTGTCACTTTCATTGATAAGAAGTGCGCTGATTTTGTGAGTCTATCAACTACTACCCAAATAGCGTTGTACCCACCACTTGTTCTAGGTAACCATGTCACAAAACATCGTGATATGATCCCATTTCTACTCGGCTATTACTAAGGGTTGTAGCAATATATTCGGCAATATCCCTTTTCATGCCCTTCCACCAAAAGTGTCTTTTTAGATCTTGATACATCTTAGTACTTCCCGGATGAATTGTATACTTGGAACGATGTGCCTCTTGAAGCGATTCTTCTTTCAATATCTTATTATTGGGGACTACCAATCTATTCTGGAAGCAAAGTCCTCGCACCTCATGAATCGCCCAACCTTCTACATTCTCTCCATTAGAGATTTTCATTCGGATGTTTTCCAATTCTGTATCATTTAGCTGGTCTTTTACGATCTTGAATACGAAGGTAGACTCTACTATGATATTATGCACATAAATTGTATTAATATCTTCAACCAATTGCAAGTTATAAGATTCAACAACTTCTCCAGTTTTCCACATATCCAACATCATGCAAGCTAAAAGTGCATTTGTCTTCCTACTCAGAACATCAGCTACCACATTAGCCTTTCCAGGATGATAATGAAGAGAAAATCGATAATCTTCGAGATACTCCATCCATCTCCTCTGTCGTAGATTTAAATCCTTTTGAGTGAATAAATGTTTTAAGCTCTTATGGTCGGAATATACTTCGAATTCAGCACCGTAAAGGTAGCATCGCCAAATTTTTAATGCAAAATCAATGGCACCAAGTTCCAAATCGTGGGTGGGATAATTCATCGTGAGACTTGAGTTATCTTGATCCATAAGCCACTACTCTACCTTGTTGCATCAAAACACAATCGATACCTTTTAGGGATGCATCACAATATACTATATATTTTTTTTCACTTGATGGAATTGTAAGCACTGGGGCTGTTGTTAGTTTAACCTTAAGTTCCTCAAATGACTTTCCACAAGCTTTATCCCACTCAAATTTAACTCCTTTCCTAGTCAAGCATGTCAAAGGTTGCTAGCTTAGCAAAGATGATACCCGGCCAACCCAAGAAAACTCCGAATCTCAAATTCTGTTTCTGGAGTCTTCCAATTCAATATTCCTTCTACTCTTACCGGATCTACAGATATTCCTTCTTTTGATATAACATGCCCTAGAAACTTGATCTCTGATGTCAAAAAATCACACTTCTCAAATTTTGCATAAAGTTTATGCTCTCTTAGGGTTTGAAGAACATGTCTTAAATGATGCTCATGTTGCTCTCGTGATTTTGAATAAATCAATATGTCATCAATAAATACGATCACAAAATCGTCTAGAAAAGGCTTTAGAACCCGATGCATAAGCTCCATAAAAGCAGCTCGGGCGTTAGTTAATCTGAAGGTCATTACTAAGAATTCAAAATGTCTGTATCGAGATCTGAATTCTGTTTTAGGAATGTCTTCTTCTTTAATCCGGAGTTGATGATAACCAGACCGCAAATCTATTCTTTATAAACATGTTGATCCCCTTAGTTGGTCAAACAAATCATCTATTCTTGGAAGGGGATATTTGTTCTTTATTGTGACTTGATTAAGCTTTCGATAATCAATGCACAATCTAAGCGATCCATCCTTCTTCTTAACGAACAATACATGAGCTCCCCAAGGTGAAGTGCTTGGTCGAATATATCCTTGTTCCAAAAGTTTCTCGATTTGTATTTTCAATTATTTAAGTTCCGCAGGAGCCATACGATATGGTGAAATAAACACTGGAGTAGTACCAGGATAGACATTGATAGAAAAGTCAACTTCTCTTTTTGGCTTTAATGACGTAAGCTCCTTCGGGAATACATCAATAAATTCACAAACAATTGGAATTGAACATTGAAGCTGATCTTCTTCGGATTCTAACTTCATGGACATTAGTAAATTAGAAATTCTGTCACCTATAAGAACTCGAGCGTAAGACAATAGATTTGCATAAGGTGGAGAAATTTCTTTTGCTCCAAAGAAATGAAGTTTCTTTTCTTCTTCGGTTAAAATACTTAATTTCTTTCGGTGGCAATCCATTATTGCCCGATACTTGGATAACCAAATCATTCCAAGTATCACATCGTAGACGGACATTCTTAACCATATCAAATCTATCTCAGTATCATGTTCAGCTATCCTTATTACACATCCCTTAGACACCCGGTCTGTTTGTATATTATCTTCTAATGGTGTGGCAACGTGGAGGGATGTGTTAAGTGATTCCAAAGATAAGTCCAAGGTTGATGCAAATGATGCAGCTATGAACGAATGTGTAGCACCAGTATCAAATAAAATTTTAGCCAAAGAATTATATACTTGAAAAATACCTTCAATAACCGCATTTGTTGACGGATTCTCATCTGCCTCGAGAAAACTCTTGCACCAATTTTAGATCCTTGCCCATTGTTATTGGATCTCCCTTTATGTTGAATAACCGGAGCTAAAAATTCAAGAGCTTGAAGTTGAGGTCTTTGAGAATTAAACTGGTTAATAGAAGCTCCTTGTTTAATTTGTTGTGGCTATGTAAATTGTCGTTGAGAAGAATCTCCGGATGGATATTTTCTTTTGATATGGCCCGATTTCCCACAGTTAAAACATTTCGGGACGTAACCATTCATGCTAGCTTGTGGGGCTCTCCATGATGAAAATTGAGATGATGTCTGATGTCTCTTATTCGGCATGCTACCTTGATGAGCAACCCTTCTCTGGTCTCTCCCTTGGCGAAGGATTTGAGAATTATTTATCTGTTGTTCCTCTAAAGAGGCACTTTCCACCACATCTGCTTAAGTACAGAGCCTTAGAGCTACTAATTTTTCTTGAATGGATGGACGCAAACCTCTTTCAAATCTCTTTGCCCTCAAGGGTTTAGTTGCTAACAACGAAGGAGCAAAACGAGATAGTTCTGCAAATTTGGACTCATACTGAGCAACATACATGTTGCGCTGAATAAGTTGAACAAATTCCTCCATCTTTGCATCTCTTGCCGACTCTCAAAAATACTTTCCAAAGAAGAGTTCCTCAAATTCTTCCCTTGTCATTGTTTCGGTATCGTAACTTGTCTTTATAAAGTCCCACCAGTAATCCGCCTCTCCCTCAAGCAAATGTGAGGTTAGAATTACTCGAGAAGCTGCAGGTATTGCTAGCAAGTTCAACAACTTCTTGATTTGCTTGATCCATTTATCAACCACATCCGGGTCTGGTTCACCTATGAAAATTGGAGGATTCATCCTTTTCAGCTCTCTTAGTAACTTAATCCTCCGTTCTGACTCTTCATTTATAACCTCAGTAACACCAGTACGATCACCCGCATTTGAGTTTTGTTTCCCGATCACAAATGTCAATTCCTTTAAAACATTACAAATGATCACTAATTCTGGATTGTTGCCTTGGTTTGATGAACTATCATGCATATTGGAGTTCATTTTGTTTTGTTTTGTTTTCCTCTAATGACAAAACGGATTAAAGGGTTAGAATATTAAATATAGTTATGTATGCAGATCTATATCAAGTGGTAGATAGTTCAACGAGAGGCATAAACAATAGCTAAGACACAAGACTTTAACAACCAAGCAACTCAAACAAACAATCAGGCAAGCACCCAATCAATCAGATAATCAAACAATCTTATTCATACCTTTCCTCAGCAATTAATTTTTTTTGTCTCACGCCCATAACTTTAGTACAACAATCAGTGAGCACGCAAATCGGGTAATACTTGTTAAGATCCGGTTTATCTGCCCATGCATTTGCCTTTTCAACCTTTGAATATGTTTTAATATCATCATTTGGTTTCCTACCCGTCGGTTTATGTGCTTTACAAAATCTGCTTTCGATTCTAATAGGATGACGTCCTTTGATCGATTTCTTACCTGTTATCTCTAAATTAATACGGTCCGGAATGATGAACAAAGACTTCAAAAAATTCTAACACATCAAAACGTTTGAAATTTTATTAGACGTATGCAATTTACTTTTTACATAATATATTAAAATTACTTAAAACTTCAATTCTAGTTTTCCTCCCATATAAGACCTAATAACTGGCTCTGATACCATTAATTGTCACGCCCCGATACCCCAAGAGTATGAGTAATAAACTTTAAAATTTACTAACACAACCTTACATATATATTTACAATCATTTGTCCTTAAACTCCCCATTTTTATACACAAAAGGGTTATAAAAGAATCACTAACAACTAACGTCATACATCAGTATATTACATCCAAAAATATCCCCAAAAGTGTTCCACGTCTCTTTGGACTTCAACTCAGTTCAAACTCCCGAAATTCCCTGTAAAATATTTAGAAGTGAGTTTTTCCAACTAAGTAGGCAGACTTAATTTCAACTGTTAGTTGCATAAGTTTTGTATTCACACATAAAGGCATATGCAACGTCGTGATGTATGCACATTTATACTCTATGTCAATCACAATAATAACTATTGGCAGACTTTCCAACTCGGAAAGCTATCGGCCACGTTACCCACCCGCCTGGCCCCAACCATCATCCCTCTCGCGGGATCTTCCTGCAGGGTTTAGGGAGTTTAACCCGAGGATAACTCGTATCCCGATTCACATCCTTTCTTTCATAATACCTTCCTTGTAGTTCGCGAATATCATGTATGAATACTTATGTCATGGGATGAATGCATATGTGAATGGAAGAATTAAAAAATAAGAAATATAAATCATGAACAAAGTCCTCATAAAATATATCAAGGCTAACATCATAGATTGAATAGTAAAACAATTCGATTGAATTAAAATCCATAAGTAAGAATCAATATGATTTGACTAGAAAGACTTCCCCATATAAATTCCCTAATTAAATAATCATCTAAGATTAATCTCCTCTTGTATATCTTGATCAACCATTAAGCCTTAAAAATATGAATCTAGGTAAACTACTCTTTAAACTAGCACACAAGTCATTCTAGAATGCAAATCAAAAATTCGGATTTGACATCACATGTTTCATCAACTATAACAAACTCCAAATTTCATATCAACTAGTTTTTAACTTGGCTTTCATATCTAGAACTTGACTACATAAACATAGTACATGCATGTCCACAACCATTTTATTAAGATAATGAGACATGAACATCCATATAACAATACTTCAAATCTGTCCATGACATTTCCAAGCATAAAGCTTTATAAGTTTAATTCCAGCACTTGCATAACACATAACTCATTGAAAACACTCTAAAAGAAGCCTTAAACCACTCACATCCACCCAAGTAAGCAACCAATACATCATCCATAACATACATGAACATAAAACATAAGAACTAAAAGAAAAAATTAAGAATCCTACTTGTTTCTTCTAGCCAAAGCTGCTGACCAGATTTTCTCTTCAAGCTCTTAGTCCCTCTCTCTCCTTTCTTGAAAATAAAATGACTTCTCTCAAAGACTTTAGACTAAAGTCATTAATTTGCAATGCTTAGGCGGTGAGTTTGTGTGAAGACAAACGACTGTCACTTGTCTTCTCCAATTAAATTTGTGTTATAATTATTATTTTATTTAGTTTAGTATAACTTAAATTTTTATTTTTTTTACAATATCATTAAGCTTGAGGTTCTTACAATATCAACATCTCATCAAGCTTGATCTGGGTTCTTGTATTATATAGGTACCATTCATCATGGCAAACTTGAAGTACAACAAGTAGATAAATTGGGAGATGATAAAGTGACAATTTCAAACCTTTACTTTTCTTTCAAAATTGACAAACTCTCAAAGCATTAAAACTAGTACCCAATCAGCAATATCCTCAGCTCCAAATAATCAAATACCAGTGGCTTGGAGCATGTATTGATCCCCACAACAAAATTACAC
Source organism: Umbilicus rupestris (assembly GCA_963678935.1). Taxonomy (NCBI): domain Eukaryota; kingdom Viridiplantae; phylum Streptophyta; class Magnoliopsida; order Saxifragales; family Crassulaceae; genus Umbilicus; species Umbilicus rupestris. The sequence goes on from OY787612.1 coordinate 10,357,022, forward strand.
CCAACATTCTATGCATCATCTTCCCTATTTTTCTTTCTCTTCTTCTTCGACTTCCTCTCCTCCGAATTCTCAAACCTCCCCTCCTCCCCATCTTCCAGTTTCTTCCTTTTTCGCCCATCAGCCTCTCTTTTCACATCCCCATAATCTCCTCCCATTTCAACTCCTCCACCATTCTTCTTCAAATTATCATTCTGCAAATCTCTCTGCTTCTTCCTCTCCTTCTTACCACGCTCCTTCACACCATCCACAGCAACTTCAATCGTATCTCCCCCACTCCTCCCATCCTCCATCAATCCGGCCTCCTCATCGCCTCCTTCTCCCCTCCGCCGTCTGGATTTTGATTTTCTTATCTCCTTGTGAAAAGCATTTAGCTCGTTGAAAGCCGCTGAAGCTCGCTTCAGAAACCCTAAATTCGCCTCTGATGCTCCGCTGTCCGAATCCACGAACTTCGCGAGATACTTCGCTGCTTTCGATAGCGACACCGGCGTCGACTTCACACCCTTTCCCGATACCGATATCGTCTTCATCGGAAAAATCTAGTCTCCGAGCTCGCGCGCGCGCAATCTCTCTCACCTTCTTTCTTCTAGGGTTTTACTAACTAGGGCTTTGCAGAAACCATATGGACGATGACGATTTGTGTTGACATCTTGATGGGCCTGAAGTCAGCCCAATAGGCCGAGAATTCACATCTTTTCTTCGGCTCGGTCATACCCGGGTCGGGTCGGGTCGGGTGGCAAAAAACCTGAGATGGTCGTTAATTTGTGACAACACAAGAACCCTAAAAACAGTGGTTTTGATCTGACGAAGTGGTTTCGATTTTCAATACTTGAATTCTGAGAGGAGCTGAGATTAGGGTTCGCCGCTAACATGGTACGATTGGATGTTTTTTAGGTTTTGATTTATGTTGGAAATTAATTATTTATTGGAAGATGAATGAATTGAAGGTGTGATTGAGGATTCTTGTGGATTGATGAGATTGGAATTTTGTTTTACTGAATTAGCAGGCGAATATGGGGGCGGGTGGAGGCATTACGTTCACGAAAAATTTGTACATGGAAGATAAAGATGCTGAAAGAATGTAAGAATTCAACTGTGGATAGGTTTTTGAGTGATAAGTTTTGAATTCACTAAAGGTTTTATTTGTTTGGTTTTTGGAGAAAATATAAAATGCGAGAGCGGATAATGTAGAATTGTTTAAGGAGCCGGAGGGTTTTATTGCTGTGTTTCTGCTTTTTGCAGAAAAAGTATTCAATTTTCCACCCTTTCTGAAGCTGAAATTCTTAAAGGAGCAGTGGTTGAAGTTTGGGATAGGGGTAATTATCAGATTGATAGGAAGCCAAAGGAGCATGCTTTGCTGGATCCTCGCATGGTACTTTCTTTTTTTTTCTTCTCTCTATCACATATTAAAAATGCATTATCCTTTTGCTACACAAGATGTATGTGCCTTCCATATCAACCGATTGTGAGGCACTTATGATTTGTCTGATTTTGCTATGGTAAAATGTTTAATCAGTATTTTCCTCCATCTTTAAGGGAAATTTATGTATTCGATTTCAGGGGCCAAATAAAAATGATATTTGTGCAACATGCCATGGAAACCATACAAATTGTCCTGGGCATTATGGATACTTGACTCTGGTGCTTCCTGTCTACAACATTGGATATCTTGGTACTGTTTTGAATATTCTGAAGTGCATCTGCAAGGTAATGAAATATATTATTGGTTTACTTTAACTCTATCCATCACGAGTCTTTTTAAGCTATTGCAAATAGAAAGTTAGATTCTTTTGTAGTTTCTGTATAATGCTTTGCGCCTGATGCATCGCTCTCTAAGGTAAATCCTACCTGATCTTCAAGGCAGCCTAGAAATATGAAATTTTATATTCAAATGATGATTTCTAGTTGCCTGGATACTGATAACTTCCCACTTGTATTACATGGGATGCATGTGATATCGACCTTAAGTATATCCGCTTTACTATTTTATGAGTCAATACATTGTTTTTTCATTACTCATGTACAGGCTCTTCCGTCAGAACATCTCCTTTTGTGTGTTATTTCATATGAAGTTCTTAATATGGAATTCCTCTTAACAGTTTTGTTCACGGATACTATTGGAAGAGACTCTACGAAGAAACTTTTTAAGAAAGATGAGGAACCCTAGGACTGAAACTCTGAAGAAGCTTGAATTGGTAAAACAGATTGTTAAAAAGTGTACAACTATGACAGCTAGCAGGAAATCAGTGGAGTGCCCCCGATGTGGATATGTGAATGGTGAGATCACTTTGGCTTTTTTCGTTCACTATCTTCTTTCTGTCTGGTTTTGTGTTATTGACAATATCTTGCTGTAAATATGATATGTATATGGGAATGTATGTTTGTGTCACACCTTTGAGATATGTGAGTGATGTATGTTTCTAGACTGTTTGATGTTCCTTGCATAGTGGAATAATTTTTTTTATCTAGGGGTTACCTTTTTACTGTTTGCCTTTTCTCTTTGATTTTTGTGTTGTTTGGTTGCAATGGGATGAGTTAAGAAGATGGTGTGTGGTATAAGAGCGGAGCTCATCATGTGTAATGGAGATGAATGTTAACCAGAACTCTCATTTGCTCAAACAATAACTTCTTGATGATGGGAAATATATGGGAAATTTACTAAGATTGGTATTCTATCCTGGTATAAACCAATGTTTATATACTTCTTGACTATAATTTAAGCTTAATTATAAATGTCTAAATATATAATACAAATAACTAGCTTTTAATTGATAGGAAATCATTAATAATTTCTACTTTTTGTGTGTGTGAGAGCCAACATGATGGATTCTTTTGTAATTTCAGTAAATGTCTTAGATGAACAGTTGATTTTATGGGGTTGCAAAATCAGTGAAGGATTCCACCGAGAATTTGCCTTGTCATCCATCCTGTCAGTTTATATATTTTTATTTCTTATTTTTTGGAGCATTTTCTTTTTTGTTAATTGGTGCCAACAAATGCAATTGGAAATTAGAATTCAATAAAATAATTAAAAGATAGAAAATAAGATAGCTAAGGGGTTCCACGAGTGATTCGTAAACAAATTTTGCAAACTTGCAAAACCTAATACAACACACTCGTACACGAGGTGAAGAGAAGAATGGCGATATTTTATGCATCAAAAAGTTGGTCTCCCCAATATAACAACTAGAGTTCCATGGTTAAGCCTATGAGACATTAAAAAAATAAACAAAATATCCTAATAAGACTAGAACTCCCAAATAATTATTCTACCTATCTTAAAATTCATCAAAGAAATACGTTAAGGTTTTGGTATAAATAAAACGGATACTAATCTAATCAATTTTCCTTAATATCTTCCTGTGTCACTTCTAATACATGTCGTCACAAGTTTGACATTATTCTATGAAAATCCTTATCCCTCTGTCACAATATTTATGTCAAAAGACCATTTAACCCCGTTGAAATATCTGACGTCCCATTCAGATATTTATGGGCATTGAATGATTGATGAACGTTGTAAGGCATTTTACATTCCTTTGTGCCGTCTTATCATACTTTCCTTTTAGGTTGGGCTGATCTGATCAAGCCTAATACCTTAGGAGATTTCCGGTTCTCTCTTGTTCATCCTGCTTAGTTGCTTTGATATAAGCGCGATACTCTATGTAAATTAAGTTATGTAGGCAGATACTATCCATTGTATCAATTTAGATAGGCAGAAACCATCCATTATGTTAAGTCAGCATGTGTATTCCATCTTGAGAATGTGCATACATAATGGGTGCTTTCTTTGATGAGGTCAGCAGTCGCGAAATGCATGAAAGTGCATTCATTTTTCCATGTTAAGATTTATTATTTTTGACATTTATTCTCGGTAGGCACTTTAAAGAAGGGTATTCCTTTTGGTGTTGTTCATGATCGTTCAAAGATAAATGATAATTATATGGAAGAGTGCAAGTTTGCAATGGCTGACTCAAAAGAATCCAAGAGTTCTTTCAGCATCAACAATGTTATTGATCCGCTAAAGGTCCTGTTTCTTCTTCAAAAGATGTCATATGAGGTACTTATCATCTTGTTTCTTTTTTAAACTTCTTAAACTATATGCTTACACCGGATGGAGTAATCTTCTTCCATTGTACCATTTCATATGGCACTCATTGCAAATATTATATCAGTTGGACCAAAAACAAATATAAAAACATTAATCCATGTGATCTGATTCTTTTTCTTTGTCCAACAGGATTGTGAGTTGCTCTATCTTTCTGAGAGGCCAGAAAAATTTATTGTAAAGTCAATTGCAGTACCACCTGTATCCTTGCGCCCTTCAGTTACAGTGGATGGTGGTCAGACGTACTGTGTTGTCTTTCAATGTTTTACTTGATTTCAATTGGAATTCATGTATTGTAATTTATAACGCTTCTTACATTGTGTCATCGGCAGCAATGAGAGTGACATCACAATGAGGCTTCAAAGTATAATTGAGGTTAATGCTAATCTTCGTCAGGCTTTAGGAGAGAAAAACGAACCACGTATTATTCTGGTAACTGACAGACCCTGTGCCTTTGTTGGCTTCGCTTTCCTAAAAAAATTTATTCGAAAGAAATTTTTTAGAGATGTCTCGAAACACAGTTTATCTCATGTGCATCTAGACTTCAGTGGTATCAAAAGTTATTTTAGATTCTAATAGATTATATTAATGGTATCTGCAGGAGTATTGGCACATTCTTCAGGCTGAAGTTGCGCTTTATATCAATAGTGATAATGAAAAGATTCAAAAAATGGTACAAAAACCGGCGTTCAGTGGATTTGTTCAGCGGTTGAAAGGAAAACAAGGACGCTTTCGTGGGAATTTGTCAGGGAAGCGTGTGGAATTTACAGGCAGGACTGTTATTTCGCCAGACCCAAACTTAAAAATTAGCGAGGTTAGCTGTTACATGGACATGTTATGTTTTGGATTAACTGCTATAGTTGATGAATTATGGTTGAATCGTGTTCAGGTTGCAATTCCCGTTCTAATGGCTAAAAAATTATCTTACCCTGAGAAAGTTCATCATCAAAATATTGCAAAGTTGAAACAACGTATCATGAATGGGCCAGATAAGTACCCAGGTGCGAGTAAGGTTGAGTATGCAGATGGTTCGTCCAGGTAAGAGTTACATTTGTTTATTAGATTTCTCTTACTCAATACCCACAGAAATTTCAAGTGTTTGGATGTTCAAGTTCATTTTAGAATACATCATATTACAGGATGTTGCTGCAAGCTGGTTTCAGGAAGCGTTGTTCAGATGAGCTTGAAATTGGTAGCATAGTTCATCGTCATTTGGAAGATGGAGACATCGTTCTCTTTAATAGACAGCCCAGTTTGCATCGAATGTCTATAATGTGCCACAGGGTGATTATTCATTACTTGAAATTGATCATTGGAAGTTAACTATCTCGTGGTGTAAACATGTGAATATTTAATGCGAACTATATACTGACTTTCTATAACTTATTTGGACATAAAATGTTCCTTTCAACTAACATTTTGAATTTTTAAATGTTTTGCATGACCAAACTGAAATATCAGAGAGGTATATGCTAAATCTGATTTAGATATTCTTCCTTCAAATTTTCATTCTCTGTTCTGGCTCATTAGGCACGAGTTTTGCCTTGGAGAACGCTAAGATTCAACGAATCAGTTTGCAACCCCTATAATGCTGATTTTGATGGTGATGAGATGAACATGCATGTGCCACAAACAGAGGAGGCTCGGACGGAGGCTCTAATGTTGATGGGGGTACACTTCCTTATATTCTTATTATTTTGTTGTACACTACCAAATGTTTATGTACTCCATTGACCATTTGATGATTGAATCTGCAAGTATGTTTATTTTTCACGCATATTAATGCAAGCATGCGTAATATGACCGCTCTGCTTAATATATTCAACGTTTCATTTTCTTTCATGGTACCTAGTTAGGAAAACGTTTAAACAGTTTGCTTCCCCATTGAATTTCACAGTCTAAATTTGTTTAAAAGAATTGAGAGAAATGACAGCTTAAAATAGCCATCTCTGGATTTCTTTACATACTTATCTTTCTGGTCTACAACATCTTCCCCTTTCACTGTCTGCATTTACTTTCAGAACGTTTGTTTGGACAAGACTAAAACAGGGTTTGGTTGGGAAAAATAAAAAAAAACATCAAAATTAAAAACAGTTTTCTATATGCTTCAGGTACAGAACAATTTATGTACCCCAAAGAATGGAGAAGTCTTGGTTGCTTCCACTCAAGATTTTCTTACATCGGCCTTCCTCATAACTAGAAAGGACACATTTTATGACCGTGCAGCCTTCTCGCTCATGTGTGCTTATATGGGTGATGGAGCAGATGTTGTTGACTTGCCATCACCATCGATAATTAAGGTGGAGCCTTTTTCACTGACTTCTTGATACTTTATGCACGTATTGATTTAAGTCAGTGTCCCTTCTATTTCAACTTTTAACTTTTGGTTTGCTCGTAGATTTGTAAACAATTTGTGACAGAGGAGATTAATTGAGTTATACTTTTGACAGCCAATGGAACTCTGGACCGGGAAACAATTGTTCAGTGTTCTATTACGCCCTGAGGCTGGCACCAAGGTATACTTGAACCTCACTGTCCGTGAGAGGGGTTACATCAACGATCAAAATAAAGAAACGATGTGTCCTAATGATCGATTTGTTTATATCCGTAACAGTGAGTTATTATCAGGCCAACTTGGGAAGGCTACTTTGGGTAATTTTCACTCCCTTCCATTATAAATTGCTCTCTTAGCCTCAGTATTGGGTATTTAGAGAATAAGGGGATGCCATGATGGTCATACTGAAGTCTGTTTTGAGCATATATGCTATTTCTTGTATTACATTTTTATATTAGTTTCGTAAACTAGCATTGAAGAAAATGCAAAGGTTAACCTACACATTGCATGTTTTGTCGCAACAGGAAATGGTAACAAAGATGGACTTTACTCTGTCTTATTAAGAGACTACAATATGCATGCCGCCTCGTACTGTATGAATCGACTCGCAAAATTGAGGTAATTGTTGTTTGATTGATCTAGTATCAATGGAAAGTTTAGCGGATAATGAGATGAACATATTAGATATGTGGGACATGACAGAACTCTGCTTCCCCGGCTCCTGCAAGGTGTCTGCTTCTCCAGTTCCTTTTTTACTTTTTCTTAAAATAACAAGTAAATAATCAGGCCACCAAATCTGCTCATTAAATTTCTTTGTGTAATGACACAATTCTTCCTTTGTTTTTGTCAAAGAATATGTAAGTCGCATTTGTAACATCTAAAACCTTTCATATAATGGTTAGGAGGCATTGAGTAGGGTATGATCTTGAACTTTTGGCTGTGAATTTCTTCTTAATTTGAACCTTAAGGGACCTTAATGTGAATCCAGAACTATTAGTAAGTAAAATGCTCTTGTTAATCATTTTCAATTTTCCATCCTCTACCTGTTATTTAAAGTTTATAGGTCTCCATCGTTTCCTTGTGACTTCCATGTTTCCTGATTTTTTGTTCGATGTATGCTTCAATTATTTTACCTTTTCATTCATTTTGGTGACTCCATTGAATTATGTTGAGCTGCAATGGACTCTTTTGTCCGTAGCTCTTCTTTTTTTGCAAAAATGATTTTGTAAGTATCTCAGTTTGTCATTGCTACAGCGCACGATGGATAGGAAACCACGGATTTTCAATTGGTATAGATGATGTCCGGCCTGGAGAAGAACTAAACAATAAGAAAACAGAAAAGGTTGCTGAAGGTTACAAAGCTTGTGATGATCTTGTGAAACAGTATAACAAGGGGGCCCTTGAAGTTGAAACTGGCGCAGATGCAGCTCAATCACTTGAACTGAAGATAACTAAAAATCTCAATGACATTCGAGATACTGCTGCTAAGGTATAAATCTGATGATTGGTTGAAGATACCCACATTCAAGTATGTGAGTACTAATTTCATGTGTTGTGCAGGTTTGCATTAGGGAACTACATTGGCGAAACAGTCCATTAATCATGTATCAATGTGGTTCCAAGGGTTCCGATGCAAATATATGTCAGATGATTGCTTGTGTTGGCCAACAGGCAGTTGGGGGCCGCCGTGCACCTAATGGATTCATAGATCGAAGTCTCCCTCACTTTCCAAGAAATGCAAATATTCCGGCTGTAAGTTCTGCTTCCTTAAGAAACAGCTAAACTAGTGGTTCGGCTGTGGTTGATGAACATATAGGTGTTTTATCAGGTTAAAAATATGTCATATGGATGAATACTTCATGAAAGCTTCTCCTAGAACCATGAGTTCATTAAGGTAGAGTGGAATGAAGTAGGACGGGAGACCTTGGCAGCATGAGCTTGAGTCATAGTTGAAGCATGCATATGATATACTGACTGCCATCTTCAATGCATGGAACCTTCCATAGCTGCATCTTTATGTCTTTCAGCAAGAGCATCCCGCCATTTGTTATGTATATCATTGTTGTCTGCACAGTGTGTTATCATAGTAAACAATTGGAGATGCACATACGTTGTGTAAATACAGTGGATGGATCATGTGAGAACCATAAGACCTGAAGCTTGAGAACTAATCTGGTTAAATGATTGGTGTTTGGTTAACAATGATCCTTGAATAAGTTCATGTAAAAGCTCATTGGGTTGGATGAAAATCAATAAATTTAATGGGACACTGAAGTTGGGTCAAGCTCAATGAGCTTTTACTCAGTACAGTAAATTTAGTTAATTAATCACATATCGTTCAATGGTTTTGATTTGTTCTCAATATTTTTAGTTTTTGTTAGTTCTCAACGGAATCAGCTTGTGGCTTGAACCAACCACTTATAGCTTCTTTTATATTGCAGGCAAAAGGCTTTGTTGCTAACTCATTCTATAGTGGTCTGACAGCAACTGAATTTTTCTTTCACACCATGGCAGGGCGTGAAGGATTGGTGGATACAGCGGTATGTTCTATATATACCTCCCTAACTACTTTTATTTTGCAAACTCTGATCTTTTTAATGTGAGCTTGTTCTTGTTTCAAAAATTTATCAACTTTGAATTACATTCGGTTCAAATAATGTCAATGCATGTTTTGAGAACACACTTTAAGGATCATACATATATCCAAGCTTAAGGATTATTAAGATATGCCCATGGGTTCAAACAAGTACACATTATGTGGCCAGCCCGCTCTGATGTCATGCTAGAATAGTTGAATCCATGTTCAAAAACAAATTGGCAGTTAGAGGGGTTCTATCCAATTATAGTAAGCTATCTCGCGTGCTTGGGTCCTTTGTCATTTCAAGTTGAATAAGCCTATGTTTTAAATCTGATTCATGTTTACCCATGTCCTCTGAACTTTTTTGTCTGTAATTATGGCAAACTATGGCGCTGATGTACTTGAGTTGATTTTTGCAGGTGAAAACAGCTGATACTGGCTATATGTCACGTAGATTGATGAAATCCATGGAGGATTTGTCTGTTCAGTATGATCACACTGTACGTGGAGCAACTGGCAATATAATTCAATTTTCTTATGGGGATGATGGCATGGATCCATCACTAATGGAAGACAAGAACGGGAAACCTATTAATTTTGACAGGGTGCTCTCGAGAGTGCAGGTTCATTATTGATGTTCTAAGTCAATTTTGAGTATTTTCTGCATCACTATATATTTTATGCATGTTGGTCATGCTCTCTTTGCAGGCTACGTGTCGTCCAGAGGGTGATTATATGTGTCCAGAGGATATAGAAAAAACAGCCTTGTGGTTTCAGGTGAATGTTCCTGATAATAAGAAAAGAGACGGTAGCCTGCCTGATATCCCAGAAGGCGAAAGTTATAATCATGATAAGGTCGGTTGCTCTGCTGTATTTTGTAACGCTCTGCATCGTTTTCTTACAAAACATGCGGATAAATTAAGATTGACGAGGAAGAGATTGGGTTTAAGAGAAGATGTCTTTGAGGAAAATGATTTCCGTGAGAGGTTGGCAGAAAACATTGCTGGAATTACGAAAAAGCAACTACAGGTATGATGAAAAAAAATCTTGAAATATCTTAACTGCCATCATTGAAAAATTAGAGGTAAATACAAGAGGTTACATTCCGTTGGATCCATTTCAACAATAGACACTGAGACTAAGAGTTTTCTGAGGCACTTTCTTGCACTTGAGTCTATGGCCTTATGAAAGCTTCTTTCTGTGAACTTTTAGATTTTTATAAGGATATGCATTTCTCGTTATCATGATAAACACGTAGAGCCTGGAACTGCGATTGGAGCAATTGGAGCTCAGAGTATCGGAGAGCCAGGGACACAAATGACATTGAAGACTTTCCACTTTGCTGGACTTGCAAGCATGAGTATCCTTTGTTTAGCCATGGATCACTTTTATAATGTTCAAGATGTTCTGTTTGTGCTTTTTTATCTATATCCTTAACCTTTTTCTTAGATATCACACAGGGAGTTCCCCGAATAATAGAAATTATAAATGCTAGCAAGAATATTAGGACTCCCATCATTACTGCGATACTTGAGCAAAAGGATGACAAAGAAGTTGCACTTAGAGTGAAGCATCGCATTGAAAAAATTGTTCTGGGCGAGGTTAGTAATTTGATATTACTAGTACTTTACTGTTCCTTCGGCACCATCCTTCTAACTGTTTTGATGTTTCATTCCTCTAACTGCATATTTTATGGAGACTCGTCAAGGATGACATGTAACCATAATCATAGTGCTTTGCCTTTAATATGAATATCCATTAGAGTATCCTCTAACCTTTCTGTATTTGTGCGTCTCAGCCAAATTATGATGGAAGAAACAACTTTGGTTCATATTTATCCATTTATATTGTGAACTTTATTTATCTTTGCATTATAGTAAATTTATCTCGTGATCCAAGAGTATTTTTGACCCTTTTAGGTTCATGAATGAAGTGCAATTAAGGGCTTTAACTATATTTCCAGTTATATTAACCATTGCCTTCATTTGGTTGTTATTTGTATTGCAGATCTCCAAAAGTATCGAGTTGGTTATGACATCGATAAACGCGATGATTGTCATTAAACTTGATGAAGAGCTAATAAGAAAGTCACACTTAAATATAAATGGCAATTCAGTCGAATATGCAATTTTGCGTACTTTGAAGATTTCAAAGATAAAGTTGCAGTCAAAAGTGAGTTATTCTAAAGTTTGGAATAAAGTATTTCCCATCCCGTATGTCTCCCTCATTTGATAGTCATCGTCATGTTGCAGGAGGTGTGCGATTATAAATTGAAGATCATGGTAGTGCTTGATCCAGACTGCAAAATTAGCCTTCACTCCGCCCTCCACACCATAAAAAATCGGATGCCATCAGTAGTTGTCATGGTGAGAAGTCTCTGAAAGTTTGATGATTTGCCGCAAATTCAAATTCAGGACATGTATCGTCTGACTATTCATCTCTCTGTGCCAGGGGATCAAATCTGTTCACAGAGTAATTATCAATCATATAGAAAAAAAGTCGGAGGAGAAAGACCCTGGATATGAGCTGATTGTTGAAGGGTTCGTTTTTTTCCTGCCTGCCCGATATTATACAATCCATAATGGATAGTTTGCTTTGCTTTACTCTAATTTGTTGCAACCATCAGTCAGGGTTTTCTTCAAGTCATGGGTACAGAAGGTGTCATTGGAACAAAGACGGAAACCAATGATATTCTCGAGATTAGCAAGGTTCTCGGAATAGAAGCTGCAAGATCTTGCATCATTAAACAGATTCACGATGTAATGAGCAATCACGGAATGTCTATAGATCGACGTCACATGATGCTTTTGGCAGACCTGATGACATCCAAAGTGAGTTATTCTTGATCTCTCATTTCAGTATTTCTTGCATTCTTTTCTCAAAGTCAGTTTGTCCGATGTAACGAGTCGTTGCTCTTTTCCATGGACCTGATAGAAATTGATGTTCCTTGCATGTATTTTGTAACAGGGTGAAGTGTTGGGAATTACTAGATACGGAATCCAGAAAATGAAAGATAGCGTACTTATGCTTGCTTCCTTTGAGAAGACCGCTGAGCTTCTTTTCAATGCTTCCATAAATGGGAGGGTGGATCCTATTGATGGAGTCACTGAATGTGTCGTCATGGGTATACCAATGCGCCTAGGGACTGGAATGCTTAAAGTTGGCCAAAGGTACCTTAAAAATTTGTTCTTCTAATTGCCCATAACTGAAATAAAAAGCCTATGCCTGACACTGACTTTTCTTTCCCACTTCCAGGCTTCAGATTCCTAAGCTCCAGTATGCTCCCGATCCGCTGATGGCTTGAAGCACTTGTGTCCTCCATGAGATGAATCTGAGTCGCAAGATTTTCAAGTATGGAACAAACCGAGTTAATTTGTATTTATTTAGGTTGTACCAATTTTGGCCAACTTCACCATTCTCTGTACAATCGAGTGGTTTTAAGTAGGATGATCAGAAACCACAATCTGTAACTGCGGGTTTTCATTATCCAATGTGCATTGTCTGATAAAAGCTCTTCTCCACCAGATCTCAAATGCCCTCTGGATGTTGGGACAATCATCTCCTTTATTAAGATATCTGTCGAACCAGGCAAGGAAGATTGCTTGTTGCTGTTGCAATGGCAAGGTAAGAATTGTCTGTCCCAGTCCATGCTCAACCAAGTTCTTGTCTACTGATCTTGGAGTTCTCCTCATCCACTTGAAATCGTCATATAAAGCTTCTAACCAGGTAGAGAGTAGAGAGGACCGGCCTTCTTTAGGGACCAATACACGCCCTCTGCCCACGGCAATGCATAGATGTGCAGTGATTCTGCTAATCTCATGTCTGTACATTACAGGAATCTTTGAATGGAGCGTGGCCAGATCTTTCTGATCGGCCCACAGTTTCACAAAATCGTCTCCCATTTTTCTGTCAATCAGAATATCCACAATCCATTGAATGTTGTCAGCTTCTAGTGCGATTTCACCCATTAAAGTAGCACGGTCTTGCCTGCCTTCATCAATACTAGTGGCTTCAGACAAGCAAAGAATCAACGAGCTCACACATCTGTGGCATAGATGGTATAGTGTATCTTTTGAGAGATGCAGCCTGTTCTGGCTGCCAGATGCATCTTCCTTGAGCAACTTAGACAGCAGATTCTTCATCTCTCTACGAGCTTTATCATCTTTCGCCTGTAGAACCCCAATGATCAACCTCGAGACAATGTCATCAACTCTGGCAGATGTTGACACTTCATTTGGTACAACTCTCTTCAAGACATCACCCACTGACTCTGAAAACCCCAGTTGGCCGAGTTGCAACAATATCTTCTCCTCTTCCTCTTCAGACCACGGAACAGCCTCCAAGTATTCCAAGCAAGACACGATCCCTGCATCGAACATCATCGCTGCAGATACCTACAATACAATACCAAACAATCATTCTTTTTCATATGCTATGATAAAGATCAACAGAGTTGAAAATCTTTCTTCATCATAGGATAACATTACGAAAAAGCAAATTGCTTTGGCCACTTTCTCCCAAAACCTGCATTTCAGACTATATTAATCATATAAAAAAGACGCAGCTAAATTTTCTACCACAAAATGCTCAAGGCTGCTAAACTTTATAATGTCTATGGCAGCAATTTGGTATCAGGAAACATAAGCAACCAACTGCATTACTAAAATCTAAGCAAACTGAATCACTTCAACTTACAAAAGAAAAAAAAAAATTCTGAACCACCAGATAACAAAAGAAATTCCCAGCTTAGATTTTATTGGGTTAAAAACAACAATAAACAATCAATCAAATGTATGAAAGTAACATAGAGGGACTAATGCACACCTTGAGCAATCCGAGAACCTTGTAAACATCCTCACCAAGCAACCTTGTCTTCAAATCCTCCTCACAATGCATCAACACTACAACCTCCACATAAACCTCCACATCATCACAATCACAAATCTCCACTGTATGACTCACCGCCTTCCCACTCCCGCATCCACCACCAAGCTTCTCCCTAAAAAACCGACTCTTCTCCACCAGCACTACCCTATCCACCTCCATCGACACTCTAAACCCGTCCCTACTCACCACACTCAACTTCACCTCCCCACCACCGCCACCAACACCTCTCCCCTCCCTCTTCAAAAACCTCGCCGCTTCTAAAACCCTAGCAATCCGATCAGTAACCCTCCGCCGCGCCACCTCCTGCCCCCGCGCCTCCCGATTTTGCTCCTCCGACATCATCTCGAAAAGCGTGGGACTCGCCGACGAGCCTGGAGGCGAAGACGGATACACCTGATTCGAATTCTGGTTGATATTTGCAGATGCCGGAGATTTGGTTGGGGAGGAGCACGTTAACGATGGATCGGAAATGAAGCCTTGCTTCAGCATCGCCGACACATGCTTCGTCGTCGCCATCGCTTCCCGCTACTACTCCGATCGAAAGCTCCCGTCACAGAGAATCAACGGCGGAATTTTCTTCAGATAATTTTCACGACTCTTCTGCAAAATCCATCGCTAGCAGAAAAGTTAAGCTCAGCAGCCGAGCCGAGCTTTCTTTTTGTTCTTTACCTCCAATTTATTATTTATTAACGGTAAAAGGAGCGACAGCCAATGAGAACCGGCTCAGTTTGACGTGGCGGATTCTTATTCGTAAATATATCGATAATAAAACGATGTAATTTATATTAATAAGACAAATTTAAATGGAAGAAAAACGAATACAAGGAATTGCAACTCCATTGAACGTCGTCGTTTTGGAGTCTGGAGGCCGGGCGCTGGGCCATTATGTAATGTCCATGATCTGAAGCCCATAAGAATGATAATTAAAGTATTTAAAACTCCTACAGACTTCGTCGTCACTTTATTAGTAGTCGTACACGTGGCTCAACTCATTGGCTTCAAAAAAGGCAAAAAAATCTACTACAGTTCATGGCTTTTTTATTGTTTTTCTGATTGAATAGAAATTGGAAGCATTTTTATATTTATCGAAATTTGGAAAATATTGTTTTATAATCCGAAACCTAATCAGACGGCTTTGTCATCTTCACCAATCAGATTCCGCCACGTCGGATTTGATATTCATCAGTTGTTGCATTAGTGCCGGTCATCGCGAACGGAATCTTTTCGCCTACAATGCGTTCACACTTGGTATTACGGAAAGTGTCGAAACTACCCTCCTCTATTTGCCTATAATTTTTATGATCGGCAAAATGAAGGGTACTATCGTCATGATGAATATAAATACATAAACTATAATATAGTAATTAATAAGGCCTTGAATTCCTCGTTTCTATCAAAAATTTCAAAAACAGGACCTGACAATCCAATCCATCCGTTCATCTCCGAATTTAAACTCATCTTAGCCGTCCATTCCTACACCAATCGTAAGCTGCACGATCTTAGAATTCAACGGATCAGATTAACGTACTAGAACTTTCTTACCGTTCTGGCCTATATAATCACTCGAATGCAACGTCTTGTGCTCGACTCGTGCTATCTATCCGCAACTTCCATCGTCGTTTGCTCGCTCGACCTGTAGATTCCTCAGCAGCGTTTCCTTCTAACAAGGTACGCCGCTCGATCGTCTTCATCTTCTGTTTTTTGATTCGGTTGTTTGCTCTGGATTTAGATCTGGAGAATATGTTTTATTTTGATCTGGCGAGTTTGGAACTGTGGAGTGAAATGTGTGTCGAGTGATTTGAAGCGTGATGGTAGACGTTCCTCTTTATCTGCTTCCATTTGTGGATCCTGATTCCGATCGGTTTTTTTTCTGTAGATTTAGATTTTAATAGATGTGTTGGTTTGATCTGGCGAGTTTCGGATTTTGGATTGAAATGTTCGATCATCGGTTGATGTTTGTTTGTATGGATCTGCGCAGTGGACGTCAACCATGGGGAAGTGTTACCCGACAGTGAGCGAGGAGTACTTGAAAGCAGTGGAGAAGTGCAAGAAGAAGCTCAGAGGACTCATCGCCGAGAAGAACTGCGCTCCGTTGATGCTACGAATCGCGTAAGCGTCGTGCCTCCGCTTTATGTTTTCATCGGGCTGGGTTGTGTGTGTCTATGGAAGTTCGTTTAGATCTGCAGCGATTGTGTTGGTTGCTCCTTTGCTTTCTGATTTTGTGGTTTGGATCGAGCAGGTGGCACTCTGCCGGGACTTATGACCAGAGAACCAAGACCGGTGGGCCGTTCGGGACCATGAAGCACGCTGCAGAGCTCGGCCATGGTGCCAACGCTGGATTGGATATTGCTGTGAGACTTTTGGAGCCGATCAAGGAGCAGTTCCCGATCCTTTCTTATGGTGATTTCTACCAGGTAGTGTTAGGTTGCTTGAAGGTTCCTTGTATATATAGTTTAGGGTTTTAACTTTTAAGTTAGTCTGAATATTGACTTTGGTTTTACTTGTGTTCCGTTGGGGATTCAGTTGGCTGGAGTTGTTGCTGTTGAGGTCACTGGTGGGCCCGAAGTTCCCTTTCATCCTGGGCGCGAGGTTAGTGACTCTTTTCTCATCAACGTTTATGGCAGTAGATTTTTGGTCAACTAGTAGCAGAATGTAACTAGATGCTGGATGAGTTGACTAGTTTTCTATGCTTGTAGGGATTAGCATGCAAATTTTTGCTGGATTTTGAACAATGCTCTGATTGAACTTTGTTAGTTTGTAGTCTTCATTGGCAGAGTTTCATATTTATGTAACCTAATTCAGTTGAATTGATGTTATCGGATATGGATGATGATACATTTCTTTGAGTCTTCCCCAATTTTACTGAATTTTATGGATCTCGTTTGCGTTTATTTGGTTTTCCCTCTAGTCATACATTTTACTGCTAATAGTATCAATGTAGCCAATCTTCTGTGACTTGTAAGTTTAATATTACAGGACAAGCCTGAGCCACCAGTTGAGGGTCGCCTTCCAGATGCCACCAAGGGTAAGACCCCAGTGAGCATGTTTATTAGCACCTGTGAAGTGAGTTTGCCTGGGAGGAGTATATCTCAATTGTGTTAACATTGATGCAGGTAATGATCATTTGAGGGATGTCTTTGTCAAGCAAATGGGTCTTTCTGACCAGGATATTGTTGCTCTATCTGGTGGCCACACATTGGTAATACTTTTAATCAAATGTATCCTGTTACTGCCCAGGCGAGAGAAGGTTCTCATGTGTTTGTCTGCATTGATGCTCAGGGAAGATGCCACAAGGAGAGGTCTGGATTTGAAGGTGCATGGACATTAAACCCTTTGATATTCGACAACTCTTACTTCAAGGAGCTCCTGAGCGGTGAGAAGGAAGGTCTCCTTCAGCTGCCAACTGACAAGGCTCTTCTGGATGACCCAGTCTTCCGCCCTCTAGTTGAAAAATATGCAGCTGATGAAGATGCCTTCTTCGAGGACTACAAGGAAGCACATCTCAAGCTCTCTGAGCTCGGGTGAGTAATTACTGCCTGCATCTTGTTTTTTCTGTTGTCGTATTCTGATGTCAAGTTAACTGATTGCTGCTTTTGCACAGATTTGCTGAGGCTTAAAGGGCTCTGATTATCAAACAGCCATTTGTCTCGGAATAAGAGAACCCCCTTTTCCTTTCGTCCTTTTTGCTTAAAGGCTCAGATTATCAACTCTCGTTTCTGCTCAACTGCACTGCAATCGTACCCTTTGAATCATTTCCATTTCATCATTGTTATATTTTAGCATTTACTGCAAATCACCATCCGATTACACCGGCAAATCAAACCGTAACAATCAAATTGGCAGAAGCCCAATAAACAATTTAGCTTTATTTATTTAATGAAAGGACGCAATTCTAATTAGCAAATCAATATATTTAACAATTTTTAGGACCTCATGTGTGTTTTTCGATACTCCAGGGGTGTAATCGATGATATTTTAGTGGCCCCCACTGACCCAGACATATTTGATATTCTATTTTTAACAATCTCATTCTTTAACCCGGTAAAAGCGGTTATTGCAATTATAATAAACAACTGAAGGCGGTGTCGATCCAAGACGAAAATCAAATCTATCATCAATCATCGTATTTATTTATTATACATAATTGATCGGAAAATGAATAACAGGAATTGAAGCTACATCCCACTAACTAAAAAACACATTTTAGTGTATTCAAATAAATTAAGCAGTTGATCCTCCGAGGAACACGAATGAATCTCGTGTCCTTCGTCAATTGGGACAAGTAAAGTTCTGAACACCGAGCGAGCAATCTCCGGGCACACCAAATTCCCTCCTCCCTTGCATTGCATGCTTTTTAGTTTTTCTTTTACTCATCGTCTCCTCGCCCTGTCCCCACAACTCTCTATTTATTCTCCTCCTCACAAAATCCCCTCCCTCCTCTCCTAGCTAAAACCCTAGCTTTCAAGTGAAGGGCTATCACTCTCCTCGAGTTCATAAAAATTTTGTTGCCACGAGATGATCGAAACCGCTCAGGAAAAGAAGCCTGAGCACGGGTTGAAGTGTCCCAGGTGCGAAGCTGGGAACACTAAATTTTGCTACTCACAGCCGCGTTAAGGCCTGCAAGAGGTACCGGACCAAAGGTGGTACTTTGAGGAATGTGCTGTTAGAAAAGTTGGATATTGTGATGAAAATCAGGGGGGAATGATAAAATTGTTTTAAGAGCCACTCTTCCATATTGGCTAGAATCGTGGGAGATGTCTCTTTGAGTTGTGTTATAAATAGCTCAAATCCAACCATCTTCAAACATAGTCTTAATATTTAGGAAATGTTGATTAGTCTCCCGAGTTCAAATTTTGAACTTGAAAGGGGTAAAAATTGAGGAGTATTCAATTTAAAACTCGGTCAAGCGCACTCCTGACTTTATGGTCAGTTGTGCGGAAGTGGGGAGGTTTTTTCTCAACCTCCCTGCCTTTTCTGTGCCTCCTCTCTCGATTAAAAGGGGAGAAGGCAGAAGCAGAATTGACAGAGAAAAGAAGTCAGAGACTCCTCTCTCCCTATTTTCTTGTTAAGCTTTGTGTCTTGTGGTGATAGACCAAGTCCTACTGAAATTCGATTCACCAAGGTTAGTGCACATAACCAAGGCTGAAGGTTGATTTATCCTGGGAAGCAGGCAGTCAGTTGAAGTCCCTACGGATTGGGCGGTAATTTTGCTTCAAGGACAGCGTCTAACGTGACTCAACCTTGAAAACTAATTACCGTTTGAATCAATTCTTGTGATATTATTCATTATCTTGCTAATTCAGATAGTTACTGAGAAACGCAGAGAAAGCAACAAACAATCTTGAAGCAAAAACTGATATTTTACGAGGTTCTGCACGAACCTGCGGATTGATTCGGGAAGACAGTGTTTTGATTCGTCCGAATCAATTCTATCTCTAGCAGACAGTATTTGATTCGCCTGAATTGAATTCTGACTCGAGCAGAGGCTGAGTTTGATTCGCCAGAATCAAAGTTGACTCAAGCAGACTGTGTTGATTCGCCCGAATCAAAGTCAATTTGGGAAGATAGATTCTGATACGTCCGAATCAAAATTTGACTCGTGCAGATTGTCTGATTCGCCCGAAACGAGATTAACTCGTGCTGAATACTGTTTGATTCGTCCGAATCAATTTTAATTTGTGCACTTGAAAGTTAATTCGAGCAGTTGTTTATTGCGTTGTAATCTGAGTTAGTTTATCTGATTACTGACATATCTGCCTCGTGAGTGTAGATAATGAATCCTGCAAACAACGAAGTTGATGATATGGAGGTGGAAGCCGAGCAAGGGTTTATAGATGTCCAGCAACCTACTGCTGTGGGCAGTTCCACCTCAGCTCCTCCTCGGGTGTGCCATCCACTGGGATGCAGCCACCAGCTATGGCTCCGGCCTGGAATAGGCCTGCGGGCCTAATTGCAAACACTTTAGTGGCACGAATGCCAGCTGCTTTAGTACCTTCTGAGAAACCAGAGAAGTTTGCTGGATCAAACTTCAAATTGTGGCAGCAGAAGATGCACTTTGATTTGACCACCTTGGGTCTGGCACGGTTCATCACTGATGATGCACCTATTGTATCTGAGGATGCAGATACAAATGTGCGGATTGAACACAGTGCCTGGAAGGATTCAGACTACTTGTGTCGCAACTATGTGCTAAAATGGCCTGAATGATTCATTGTACAATGTGTACTATATAAAGAACTCAGCCAAGAAGGTTTGGGAGTCTTTGGATCGGAAGTACCGAACTGAGGACGCGGGGTCCAAAAAACATATTGTGGGCCGCTTCCTCAAATTTCAGATGGTGGATTCAAGGACAGTGTCATCCCAAATGCAAGAGCTGCAGCTCATTATTCATGAGATACATGCTGAAGGAATGCAGATTAGTGAGTCATTCCAAGTAGATGCGGTGATAGAGAAATTGCCTCCGGGGTGGAAGACATTCAGGAGTTACTTGAAGCATAAGCGCAAGGAAATGTCTTTTAAAGACTTGGTGGTTCGCCTGAAAATTGAGGAGGACAATAAGGGATTTGATAAGAACTTCAGAATCCAGAGTGAGAAAGCAAATATAGTGGAGCATGCTGGTAACTCCAACAAGCATAGTAAGAAACTTGCACCTAAGGGTAAAGCCTTCAAGAAGAAAGTGCAGACCAAATTTACTGGCAAGTGCTTCAATTGTGACAAAGAGGGTCACAGGTCAGCTGACTGTAAGAAGCCAAAGAATAAGAGAAATGTGAACCTCGCTGTGGTTGATGAGCTGGTAGCAGTAATCTCTGAGCTGAACTTAGTGGACCAGAACCCACATGCATGGTGGCTGGATACTGGAGCAACTCGACACATATATTCAGAGAGGAGTGCTTTCTCAGAACTGCAGCTGATTGAAGCTGGAGAGAAAGTCTACATGGGCAATTCAGCCACTTTCGAAGTCAAGGGGAAAGGCACTGTGATCCTGAAGATGACATCAAGAAAAGAGTTGAAGTTGACGAATGTCTCATATGTCCCTGACATTAGGAAGAATTTAGTTTCTGGTGCTTTACTTGATAATCATGGTTTTAGGATGGTATTTGAGTCCCAAAAAGTGGTACTTACAAAGAACAACATGTATGTGGGACAAGATTCAATCTTTGCTGAGACGAAGTGAGGTCACTGTGGGGGTAATGCCCAGACCCATTCCTTAAGAATCAGTGACTCCCGTACGAGGTTAAGCTTGAAGCTTTTAATGATTCTAAAAGTTTGAACGATGAGATTTCAAATGGATAATGCGGGATTATCTTAAAGATTCACCTATGTGAGAGAGAAGTGGGGCCGCTTCAAAGGATGATTAATAGGGCTTAATCATTTAGAAACTCTTGCAGAACCAGGAAGGGGTGCCATGGCCGAAATGGGCCCACCAGTAAGAACTGAAGTTGGTCAGGAAGATATCTGTGGGAGACTAGGTTTCGTTTACATTATAAGACGAACAGTTCAAGGATATCATGTCTACTGAATAGTCAGTAAAGAGATCAGGTTTTCTAAAGGGAATGTTCAAGGGCGTTGCCTACATATCCTATGCAGATATTGACCGTAGAAGCTATCACCACAATGTGTCGAGTTTGATTTCATTTTAATTTTAATTTCTTGATTTTCTTCATGTGGGGCCGTGGGGGATTGTTGGAAAAGTTGGATAATGTGATGAAAATCATGGGGGAATGGCAAAATTGGTCTTAAGAACCACTCTCCCACATTGGCTAGAATCGTGGGAGATGTCTCTTTGAGTTGTGTTATAAATAGTTCAAATCCAACCATCTTCAAAAATGGTCCTACTTTTTAGGAAATGTTGATTAGTCTCCCGAGTTCAAATTTTGAACTTGAAAGGGGATATAAATTGAGGAGTACTCAATTTAAAACTCGGTCAAGCGCACTCCTGACTTTATGGTCAGTTGTGCGGAAGTGTGGAGGTTTTTTCTCAACTTCCCTGCCTTTTCTGTGCCTCCTCTCTCGATTAAATGGGGAGAAGGCAGAAGCAGAATTGACAGAGAAAAGAAGCCAGAGACTCCTCTCTCCTTATTTTCTTTTTAAGCTTTGTGTCTTGTGGTGATAGACCAAGTCCTATTGAAATTCGATTCAGCAAGGTTGGTGCACATAACCAAGGCTGAAGTTTGATTTATCCTTGGAAGCAGGCTGCCAGTTGAAGTTCCTACGGATTGGGAGGTAATTTTGCTTCAAGGACAGAGTCTAACGTGATTCAACCTTGAAAACTAACTATGGTTCGAATTTGCTAATTCAGATTGTTACTGAGAAACAGCAGCCAACATGTGCCACCTGCCGATGGCTGCCGGAAGAAGAGGAGGTATGAAAAACGGCAGCTCGACAGCACCCACCACCATCATCATCATCAACATAGTCAAGTGGAGAATGCCTTGAGCTCCTCACAAGATGTAAGCCCTACCAACCTGCCTCTCTCTAACTTCTCATCAACTTTTAGCTTTGAGTCCTCAGGCACAGGCGACGCTTTGTCGCTGGCTTTCGCTAGGTTGCAGAAGCAGTGCAATGGGCATCATCTAGGGTTTGAGCTTGATCACCAGAATCCCATTTTAGGGCATCATCAACAAGCGCCGATTTTCAGAAACTGGGTCACAAGCAGCAACCTCTTGGATACTGATTTAGGTATTCTAAGCAACTTTGTGGAAACCCTACCAACGAGCTTCAACTCTGAGTGCTTGTACAGCTATGATGGTGGTGATCAGCAGCCATGGCTGCCTTATGAAGACCTGAGCTTGAGCAATGCAGCAACCTCAGAAGGGTTCAAGTTCAATATGATGAGTGTGAAGGAGGAGGAGATGTTTGATGATAATGGTTTGAATGACAACATGTTCTTATGAGGGCTTCCGTGTCAGATGAACAACAACAATGGAAGATCATCATCATCAGACACTGATTCCAACATCAACAACAGGGACAGCAATCTTGTTCTTGGGAGCAACAATGGTTGAAATCGGTATGAATCAGCAGCAGCCCCAACTTGGCCTAATGTCATCAGCAGTGTTCTAATGTAGAAAAAGTTTAAACTTTGATGTTCATTAATCAGTTTTATATTTAAATGTTAGTGGGTTTCAGTCTCCTGAGTCTCTGATAGTCTGATTTGCTGCATCTGAATCGGTAATCACATCTCTGACAGGAGAACATCATAGAATCTGCAACATGCATTCTTTCACCGTTTTGCTGAACTCGTCTCTAGTGGGATCTAACCATGAAATATCTGAGTAGCTATTTATCAGCAGGCTTCATGGATCAGTTCTAGGTTTGTTTGCTTCATAAGAGATTTCCCTGTTTCCAGCATCATCTCAGATTCTGCTATGTACGTGTCAGGTTTAAGGTTGTCTTTAGTCCTGGTCTATCCTCAATTTCCCTAAAAAAATTCTTCCTTTTTTTTTTACAGAAAGTTTGAACAAATGGTTGTAAAGTAGCTAAAGAATTCATGGTGGTAGCCATCTTCCAGTATGACTCTACTATATAGTAAAGATGCTTCCCTGGACCTGTTGAGAGTTTTAACTCAACTACGTCTCGGTTAAGAATGTTTAGCTGCTGTCGCTTACAGCAAGAGGGAATGCACATTGCTCCGAATTTAGTTGAGACCTTCTGAATGCGTCTTTCTCACCACTTAATAAAGCTGGCTTGCCTGGTTTCTGCATTTTTCAGCAAATATGCCGCACTAATTGAGTCAATAGAATGATAAACTTCCAAGGAGAAATTCAAAGATAAGATTATTACCTCCTCGTCTAATGCAGATTTACATTGGCGTTCAAGTTCAAGAATCTGTTCCATTGTCATTCCAAACCATTCATCAATCCAAGCGAAACAGTTACGATGACTTTCTAGGAAAAGTGCTCTTTCACCCTATAATTCACAATATGAACATATCCATCAAGAAAACATCAATCTGTCAAGCAAGTCTCCAAATAGCAAATGGAACTTCAAAATGTATCACATAATTTATATGCCTTTTACCGCTAGCAGAGCTTGCTCGAGTCTGTAACCAAACCCCCAGTAAGGCGCATCTACTGTCACTACTTTGTAAGCGGTCATAACCGGGTTACACTTCTCCTGTTGTTTCAACAATCTTACTCTTGTCAAATTGTGCAGAAGGGAAAATTTTATCATTGGTAAAAGCATCGACAGATCAGCTAGAAGAAGAAGGATGAAACAAACCTGCCATCCTTTGCAAAGCGGACCACGACCGGTTTGCACTGATCTGAAATCAGAGAAGTCTATATTGTTGCTTCCAACTGCATAACTCCAGTAATCTGTAGTAGATGTAGCAATATCGATAAGTTCCACCTGCCTAGCTGCTAGCTGCTGTTTACTCAAGCCAAGTATCTGTTTAATTTTTATCGAAGAGAAAAATCACGTGATTAATGTAAGTACAGAATGAAAAAGAAGACCCGGTTCGACTGCTTATATAGTTGTCCTCAACACATGACTCGGAGTCGAGCATTTAATCAAGAGACTACGGGCTTACATTATCCGACTTCCCATTATCAGCTTTGTGGATGGTTTCGATAGTCAACGAAAACTTTGTGAAATATGGGCACTGCATTCATATGGAAAACTGAAATGAGCTCTTTTTAAATTTCTATGGAAACCTGTAAAGAAAATATACGATGCTTCAGTGTTGTTCTTACCTTGATAACTGTGCACCATGGATTCAGTTCCAATTGACATCATGAATGAAGTTAGTAAGCTCATATCGAATATTATTATTTAGGAAAAGGAGGAATGTTCCGTGCAAATTAAGCGTGCAAAAGGGAACCTGTTTTGCATCTAGGGTAAGCGTTCCACGCTTCCTCTTGCAAGATTAGCGCATCCGCCGGTGCAAATGCGGTTAGCCAAGCGGGAGCTTTGCTGCAAGAGACCGAAAACAACAGGGTTGAATAAAAACAGCTGATGAAAACCACATTGCAGCGATATACTTTTTCAGCTTAGTTGTATCTATAGGTAGCATTTCATGATTGAATAGTGAATTACTCTGTGCTTTTAAGCCTAATTCCCCGCATCCCTCGCTCTATCATCATCATCATCATATGATTTTAAGTGATTACACATCAAACATGTCCTTAATTAAAACTGATAAGCAGGACTGTGGGTCCAGTGCCTTTAGCATATCATAAACTTATATACACCATATTTCGCAATTGGTCCACAGCTTGACGCAAATTGTACTATCAAAGCTGTGCAGTTTTGAAACTTCCGCAAGACTCTACATCAATGGCCAAATGAAATTACCTTTGTAATCTGTACACTTTGGAAGTGTAATGTCCAGCTCCCAACACATCATCGTGGAAGGGCCGGCTCTCCAAGACATCAACTCCTTCTGTGCTACTCGTATTTTGCTGTTGCATTTTCATAACCATAAATGCTTGAGCAACCTGATACTGCAACCATACACACAAACCTAATGTCACTGAAATTGTCCACACTCACTTTCTCCATATCAATTTGAAAGACGCTCACCTCTTCCAACGACACGGGCATCACTATCCGACTTCAGAGAAAGCCCAAGTAAAGGAAACCAAACCATATTGGCAAACAAAGAACAGTAAGGACTACACTCAAACCAGCAACATATACACATAATCGAAAGAGTCTAGAGTCAAACATGACCCATCTATC
The DNA here is from genome assembly GCA_963678935.1 of Umbilicus rupestris. Taxonomy (NCBI): domain Eukaryota; kingdom Viridiplantae; phylum Streptophyta; class Magnoliopsida; order Saxifragales; family Crassulaceae; genus Umbilicus; species Umbilicus rupestris. Next base: position 10,382,609 of record OY787612.1, read on the forward strand.
AGCCACTCTTGCTTAACATTACCACATATTTCACGCCAGAGGCTGTGGAATAAACCTCTCTATGTTTCGGCACAAAACATCCAGAACCTCTTCACATTACTTAAGCCAAGCATCAACACAAAAATACTTCTTGCTAAATTCAAACAGCTGAACTCAGTATTGAATTTCGCTAACTCAATTGAACTTTAACACAGCTCAGACTTAAAAATCATGACTTGTAAGATAAGCTATCAACTATTTCTCCTTTCTCGTCTGACCAGTCAATTCTCCAAATCAACCATACTCAACATCCCCACTTACAATCAAAAGAGCTGGATTGCTACACAATCCAACAAACAAATCCATGAAGCTCAAAATCAAATCCTCTAAACCCCAACCCTAACACAATCATATGCAAAAACACACGACCAAGTAGCAGGATACAATTCCTTAAGCTGCACCATCTCCTCGTATCAACAACCTCCAACAGCCAGCCAGTCCCAACAACAACCCAGCTGCTCCCGGACCTCAATCCAAAACCCTAAGCAGCAGCAGCAGCAGCAGCTGACTATATGAGAGAGACCCAGAACAATTGAATCGGAGAAGAAGCGAAATTGAATGCGAAAGACTGAATCTTTGCGCTTAAGAAAAGACTGGATCAAGAAAGTAGGGCACATGGACGCACAACGCGGCTCCAGCGCACTGTAGCATCCGCTGCTGACATTTCCTCTGTTTTTTTCCTTACCTTTGTCCACTTTTTTCGTCAACTTTAACGTTTTACCGTTAACTCACCGTCCTTGACCGTCAACTGAAAAATTAATTAAAGTGACTTTTAAGTGGTTTGATGCAATCATATGTTTTTTTTGGTGTAATGTGATTTAAATTTAGAAAATTAATTTTAATAACAAAATTATCTTTGTCTCAAGAACACATAAAAAACTACCATGTTTTATTATAGAATGTTTTTGATTTTCTTATATTAATTTCTTTCCTAAAATATGTTTATTTTAATTTAATAATATGTTTATATGTGTTAACTATGGGACTTCTGGTATGTATCTAAGAGGGAAGAAGTTCGACTTGAAGGTATCTATTCCTACTAATTATATTATTTGTCTATATAATTTATATATGACATACATATTTGAATCGTTCTCTATGAACTGATGATAAATTATATCTCATCAATCAAAAAAAATTAATTTAACTTTCCATTTTATGGACATAATTTTGATATGAATTTCTAATTTTATTTTTTACTTTATTTATGATGGAAAATAAGTCAAGGTTGACGCTCTTTTAGTTAAAAAAACGTCGCCGTTGAAGACTGCTTTTGTTCAAGCCAAGAATTTGATGGAAGACTCGATAAATGTTGATTATTAATGTTCTAGATCGTTACATATGAATCTGGGCCGCGAAAGCCCAAACATGTTCTAGAGCAGTTAATGTTCTAGATCGTACATATGAATCTGTGCCTTATTGGGCCGCTTTTTAACAAATTGGGCCGCCAAAGCTTATTTTAGATTATATTTACTTCAAGTATGGTTCTGCTTAAAATAAAAAATATAAAAATCAACAAACCACCGGTCCAACCAGAAGCCGGTTTATTGATTGGTTGAATTAAAAACAAACCGGTCCGGAAATTGAATTAGGGTTTACAGGTGACGATCCAGTATAAATACGAATCTTTTAGTTTGGAGTTGGTATTCGATTTTTCTTCCGTAAATTCAATTCGGCAACCTCGACGTCACACCGCCAAACACGCCATTGCTCCTCTTCGCTGCTGACGGCGCCAGCTCCTTTCAGTTCACCTCTGATCCGCTTTTTAAGGTTTGTTTTGGATTTTCGTATGCTCATGTTCTTCATCATCTATGTCGGCAGCGTTTTCATTTCGAGTCTGTGATTTCTGCTTGCTGTATTTCTTATTCTTATTGTTGTTGTAGCTTGAAGCGTGTATATATTCCGTGTTTAGCTGATGAGTTGATTCGGATTGTATTGACCGAGTCTGTGGTTCAAGCTACGAATGGACTACTTGCATTACCACTCTAAATTGGTTGTTGCAAAATGCTGTATATATACGAGATAAATCAACGAATTTTCAACGAGTTTGTTTAACCGGCCTATACAGATGTTTTATAGGGCTGTTTCTAAGTGCTGGTTTTCAAATTGCTGTTCTTTGACTTGATTAAGAAGTTGGGTCTGCAATTGCTTTGTTGTTCTCTATATATGCGTGCTAGTTCTGGCGTTGAAAGACTCTTTTTCAGGCACAATTTTTTGGAACCCGAGTTAACAGGATTAGGCTTTACCCTAACTTTCACTTAGCCAAAAACTAGAAATCCTTGCTTTTTTGTGAGTACCCCTGTGAAGATATAATTGAAATTACTATGTCGCAGTTCTGAATTGTTATGCGAGCAAATTGTTTTAGAGGCTGAATTGTCATGTAACTTAATTGTATTCATGCTCTTTCTTCTGTTATGCTCTGACGTTTGCAATGTAACTATTTTTATTTGAGCTGCAGTTTGAGCAGGTTGTTTTCTTTATTGATAAATGACATGCTTCTGTTTTATAGTGTTACTCAGTGTTCCGTTTTTTCTCATACTAAGATTTTATTTTCATTCTGTATGATTTGTTGTTGCTGGTATTGTTGCAATTTTGTACATACCTAATGTTTTTGATATTTTATTTTGTTTCATTCAGATAATCATGGCATCAACAGAAGCTGGGTCTTCCATGGAAGTCGAAGCTGTTGTACCTGCTGGCACTAATTTGCCAATGAAGCCCAAGTTTGAGCCTCTGAAGGCCCATGAGATGTCTGATGGTCGTGTTCAGTTCAGGAAGGTCACAGTCCCTCAGCATCGTTATTCACCTCTAAAGAAGGCCTGGATGGACATTTATACTCCAGTTTACGACCAAATGAAGATCGATATCCGTATGAACCTTAAAGCTCGCAAGGTTGAATTGAAGACCAGAGCAGACACGCCAGACATCACCAACCTACAAAGATGTGCTGATTTTGTCTATGCCTTCATGCTGGGTTTTGATGTTATTGATGCCATTGCGCTAATGCGTATGGATGAGCTATATGTAGAATCCTTCGAGATCAAGGATGTCAAGACCCTCAAAGGTGAACATCTATCGCGAGCTATTGGAAGACTTTCTGGCAAAGGTGGTAAAACCAAGTTTGCAATTGAGAACTCTACAAGGACAAGGATTGTGATAGCAGACACAAAGATACACATACTTGGATCCTTCACCAACATTAAAGTTGCAAGAGATTCCCTATGTAGCCTCATTTTAGGATCTCCTGCTCCCAAGGTATACTCCAAACTCAGAGCTGTTACTGCACGATTGGCTGAGAGATTTTGATCAAATCCCAATAGGATCATCATACATAAATTCGGTCGTAAAGTATCCTTATCGAGTCCTACTAAAATTTTGCGCCCTATTGCAAGTGTTGAGAATTTCTGTACTTGTGTTTTTCATATTTTTCAATAACTTTGCTGCAACAGACTTTTGAAACCTCAAACAGGTTTTGTTTGCCCGCTTTAGTTTGATTCAGTGTCTGAGAATGGATTTTGGCTCAAATACTAGAAGAACGATTTTGGAAATCCTGTGATTGCCCAAGCATATTATTTGCCACGTCACTAGGCTTTAGTAAGCCCTATTGGGCTGCTTTATAACAAACTGGGCCACGAAAGCCCAAACCACGTCAAGAGGCTATACCCTAAAACTAAAATAAAACTTAATTTAATAAATTTGTAAGTGATCTTAATTATTATAAATTTCATATACTTTAAGTCGCTGGGAACGTTTTATTTTAGTTTTAGGGTTTATAGCCTCTGGAGATACAAAATTATATAAATCAACAAATCGGTGGTCTAACCGGAAATCGGTTTATTGGTTCAATAAAAATCAAACCGGTCCGGAAATCGAATTAGGGTTCAGGCTGACCTCTCGGCTTCCTTCTGCTGCTTGCGTATGCACCGACTCTCTCCCACGTTGCCGAGCTGCGACGAGGTCTTGTTTTCTATCACATGTCGGTGTCGCAGAGACTGCTCTGCAATTTCCATCGCGTGTCGAATACGTCAGGGTTTTATTGTTCTACTGGTTCAGGAAGATTCTTCTCTGTTGGAGCTCCGATTTTAGAGTCGCTGGGAACGTCCGCAACGCAGTCTTGCAGCTTTTCTGATCAAGCTATGCCGCGCCGTAAAGTGAGGATCATTGCTTATAGTTCGCTTTTTATTCGAATTGACTGTTCGACAATGTGGTGATTTTAGGGGGTTTTCTTCTTCTTTGTAGCTATAGTGTTTGATTCTGGCTTAATTATTTGGAAACTTGAAGCTGTGAACTGGGTTTGGTTTTGATCATTAGTTTTATTTTGTACGATTGATTTTATTCCTAAGGGTTCATCATGCAGCAAAAGAGACGTGAAAGTGCCCAAGTGTGGAAACCAAAAGATAGCGAGGCATCCTCATCGTCACAGAGGCCAATGACGCGTCTTGTTGATGAGGCTACCAATGGGGTTAATGAGCTTAGCATTGCTGGAAAGAGTTCCAGAGGTTCTGTTGTTGAGCCGAATCTTGTAGAGCACGTTGCTAAAGAAATTTTGCAGCCCAAGTCGTATGGAACAGTAAGTGAAGGAATCTCTACTGTTGCTAAAGGTAAAACATTTGCGGCTCCAGAGGTTTCACCTGAAAGCGTTAGGGAGCAAAAACCTGGAATCGTGCGTGATACATCTTCTTTGAACAAGTTGATATCAGAGTTTTCTGTGGATAAGTCTACACAATGCTTGGCCCAAATACGAGCTACTTTCTACCCAAAATTTGAAAACGAGAAGTCAGATCAAGAGGTAACATTCGTATGGCTTATTGGTTGCAGACATTTGACCTCTAGCATAAATGTCTGCGTGGAAAGAGTTTTTTGTGTGCTCAACTTGTAACTACAAGGATTGTGTAAAAACTGCTATATATTTTTTCCGGTACTGAGTGATGTTTGAAGATGCAAACTCATTCTAATAATGTGTTTGACTGATAGCATCTTTGTTACTTTTAGTTTGTGACCATGCATAGCAATATATTCCTTCAATATGTATTGAAACAGAAATCCAAAACTTGTTATAATTAATATATTCTTCATGGAAGATGATGTTAGTTTTACTACTATATGGTATATCCTAATTCTTTGTGGATGTTTTCAGGTCCGAACGAGAATGGTAGAGCTGGTTTCTAAAGGCCTGGCTACCTTGGAGGTAGGCACTTCCAAACACTATTTGTATATCAAGATGTATGGGAAAATCATATAGTTGGTGGAGAAAAGTCTATGATCATTGAAATTTGTATATATATGCCATTTCAGGCTGCAATAATTTCTCTGTAAGACAGACTACTGTATTTTTAGTTCATTGAAAAATGCTGTTGGCAGGTCACTTTGAAACACTCCGGATCTCTCTTCATGTATGCGGGACATGAAGGTGGAGCATATGCGAAAAACAGCTACGGGAACATGTAAGGGTGGTTTCTTCCAAATTGAAATATGCTTTTCTCTGCTTATGCCTTTAATAGCTGTAAATATTTTTTTGTTCTATGCTTCATCCAAGGAGCACTAGCTTGCAAACTCATTCCTGTTTATAGTGAATGACTGTTAGTATTTTCTCGTTTCCTGCATCATTGGCTTTTTTACTGGTTGTCATGCATGTTAGTTTTGGAAGTTGAGATCCATGATGCAGTTCGCTAACTTACCAGATCAATTAATTCCTTTCTATAATTACATATAAATCACAAGACAGACGGAGAGAACATATTGGGGGATCATTTGTTTGTTTGATTTGCAGCGATACTATTTTATACTACTGCTTCTTGGTAAAAGAACTACACCCAATATAATACAATTCATGACACAGATATACAGCTGTTGGAGTTTTTGTTCTTGGACGTACATTTCGTGAGGCCTGGGGGGCTGAAGCAGGAAAAATGCAAACAGAGTTCAATAATTTCCTAGAGGTAGACTATCGTTAAATTAGTACTATCACATGTTTTATGGGGTCTCAACACGTATTCCCATGAGTGTTTGGATATGGATTCAACTCTTCAGCCTTTAATCACTGTTGTTTAATGATGTTATCAACTGAATACAATAAGCTATCAACAAACGGATTCCTAGTTCTGTAAAAAAGAAGTGATCTTGGAAAATATTCAGTAGGACTTGAAGAATAGTTGGAGAATAATTAAAAAAGGTGGATATTTGGCGGACGTGTATAGGCATATTGCCTTGCTATTTTATGAGTTTTAATATTAGCATTCTCCCTTCTTTTACAATTGTGGAGATTTGTAGCATCCGAACGTAAGTATTCATTAAAGTACCTGGCGAAAATGCATTCACAAAGAAATTGATGACATTCTGTTATCTTTTTATGTAGAAAAATCGTATGTGTATATCGATGGAGTTAGTAACTGCGGTTCTTGGAGATCATGGACAGCGCCCACGAGAGGACTATGGTAATGTCCTTACTTTTTCCTTACTAGATGTGCACTTAACATATGATTCAGAGAAGGCTTTTATATTAATGAAAAACAGATGCTCAAATTGTATGTGCCTATAGAAACACTGTATATCCATTTGTAGCAATTTTTTTCCACGAAACCAATAAATTTTGAAGTGACTTTATCTTGTATATTTTCATTAGTGGTTGTGACTGCGGTTACTGAATTGGGCAATGGGAAACCAAAGTTCTATTCAACGCCAGACATAATTGCATTTTGTCGAAGATGGCGGCTCCCAAATAATCACGTGTGGCTATTCTCCACAAGGTATCTATTGAGTTTATGTTTGTATACCGTAAAACGCCCATGGTATGATAGAAAAAAGGCGCAAGTCATATATACGAGAACTGCCAGTTTATTGCACATGTAGAATCCTTCTATTGGTGAACATAAAAGATACTAAAGCTCTTGTATAGTATATTACACCTACTCCAGGATGAGGCACAAGGGTTTTTATAGGTTTACATTTGTTTTGATACTTTGTTTTTATGATGAAGGAAGTCTGTGACGTCTTTTTTTGCGGCCTTTGATGCTCTTTGTGAAGAAGGCACAGCTACAACTGTTTGTAGCGCTCTTGATGAAGTTGCAGATATATCTGTGCCAGGTAAACATAAGAAAACCCTAATAACAGTGTGGTGTTGTTGATCATCAAAGATGTTTGGTCTTATTGTTCATATTATTCTTAATTAATAAAACTACAATTTGAAAACTCAAATGCGTACTTTTTGGAAAAGCTCATATCTTATGTCCAGTAATCTAAGTTTTATAGCTTGCCACTTTTTGGCGAGGCAAGCCCCTGGTTAAGTCCCCATAATTCTGGCAACCTGTAAAACTAGGAACGTAAGAATTGCTGTCAACGTATATTCATTAGAACTCGGTTGAGTGTTTATCTCCCAGGGTCTAAGGACCACACCAAGGTACAAGGGGATATTTTAGAGGGTCTGGTGGCACGTATTGTACACAGTGAGAGTTCAAAGCACATGGATAAGGTCTTGCAAGATTTTCCTCCCCCACAAATTGGTGGAGGTCTGTACCTTTTCTTTTTGACATGTCATTTATCTCACCTTGTGACTGATACTACTGTAGCATTCTATTTCAACTATGCAACATATATGTAGATTGGCTTGTTTGCATATTCCAAAACTACTTTTATCTCATTCTTGTTTTCTGTCTAAGCTTCTTTTATAATCTGCTTATTTTCAGCTGACATTGACTTAGGACCAAGTCTAAGGGAAATATGCACAGAGAATAGATCAGATGAGAAACAAGTAATATTCCCATCACCTTTACTTGTTATGTATGTACCAATTTCAGTCTAACTTTTGTGATTTCTACCAGCAAGTGAAGGCACTTCTTCAAAGTGTTGGCCCTGCCTTTGTTCCTGACCATTCAGATTGGTTTGGGAATGAAGCTGATTCTCATCCTAAAACTGCTGATCGATCTGTTGCTTCAAAGTTCTTACAAGCACATCCTACTGATTATGCCACCTCGAAATTGCAGGTATGATTCTATTTGTTCAGCTTTGTGGTCTGATATATCTTTTTTGTCAAACATTAAACCGTGTCTTTAAAACATAATTTGAATTAAATGGAAGATTATGATCCATACAGTGTGTTAATTTGATGTTTTATAGTGAAACTTTAGACAGGTCTTTCCGACTATCAAATAAAATGAATTCTTCAAAAAGAGTTGTGGAACTTGTGCATTATTATTCCACTGAACATTTAGGTCTTAGTTTGCTTGTCCTCTAAACATAAGAGCTGTTATATCTTTGCAATTGATCCAGGAAATGATTCGTTTGATGCGAGAAAGACATTTTCCTGCCGCCTTCAAGTGCTACCCCAACTATCATAAAATTAATATGACTTCAAAGGATAACCTCTATTTTAAGATGGTAATTCATGTACACAGTGATTCTGCTTTCCGGAGATATCAGAAGGAGATGAGGTCAGATAGCATTTTTGCATCACATACATAATTAACATGCTTTTTTTATAGTAAGTTCTCATACAATTTCACTGACTTTTTCTTGCTATAGTCGCAATCCAGGGCTCTGGCCACTGTACCGAGGTAAAGATTTGCAAATTTATATCGAGAGTTTTTTCTTGATTGATCTTGATTATTTCATAAACCCCTCTCCAACAATGTAAACACTCCAGTATGCATTAGCCCAGTCAGCATTATGTCTTATGTATTTATTTTGTTTATCTGGAGGCTGCGGTTTATAAAAAGTATCCTTGTTCCAAAAAATTTATATGCCAAAAATCTATTTATCTGCCTTAAGTGGTATTCTTAAGTTTTAACATTCTGCACAAGCTTTTATTATCGCTGCCCTTTGTTTGAAAAGTGCTCTCATGAATTTTGTTATGCCTTAAATGGCATTATGAGCCTTTCATGTCAGAAATGAAGAAATAATTTCATTATTACAAGTGCTAAACCATTCATTTATGATCTGTAAAATATTTAACCTTTTGAGTTCAGGGCAAACCAATGAATATGTACATGTCAGGTGCTTGATTGCTGAATTCACTTTACTGATTATATTTCTGCATTGGTTTGCTTGATAAGTTTTCAGTGCTGAAGCCATTTCCTTTATGTAGGGTTTTTTATCGATTTGAATATATACAAAGAAAATGAGGACATAGCTGCCAAAATCACAACGAATAGTGATATCCTGGTTGAGGACGGCAGTATAAAAAGAGACGCGGCATCCGAGGGTATAGCTGATGAAGATGGAAACTTAATGATTAAATTAAAATTTCTTACATACAAGGTGTGTTCACTTCAATAAAGTAAAAGTGTAGACTGGCAGCGCTCTTTTTACATATAACTGCCGATCTTTTTTTTAATGAAAATGTATCTGATGATGACGACTAATCAATCATCTGAACTACATTTACAGTTGCGAACCTTCTTGATCCGCAATGGACTTCAAATTTTGTTCACAAAGGGCCTGGATGCTTACAAGACATACTACTTGAGGTAAAAATACACAACGAAACTAAGCAATGTGCAATATAACGTTACTCAAACTAGTTTTTGTGCTATGCTATTTCGGCATCTGGTCTCAGTATTGTTTTTTTTTCAACTCATATGGCTGTTATTAGTACATTGGAAATAACTGTACCCCCTGTTTGGATCTAAAGAAATTCGAGGGGAAGAAATCATGATTTTTCTCATGGACACCACTATTATTGTTCTAGTTATCCGTGGAAGGATAGAGATAAAATCCCTACCTTCCTCTATTTTTTGAATTTAGTTTCCTTTCTAAAATCCTTTCATCCCTCAAATTTTTGAAAACCCAAACATGGGGATAGGAACCAGGTAACCTTAATTTTATGTCACTTTTGTCAACACAATTTGGCATTGCAGGCAAATGCAAATATGGAACACTTCAGGAAAGAAGCAAAGAGAACTTAGCAAAATGCTCAACGAATGGTAATGCTTGCTTTGCGCACTGCATTGTACTGCCTCTGCAATTTCAGTGTTGAAGAGTTTTTCTGAAGGATTTGCATGACTTGCAGGGCAATTCATATACTAGCCAAGTACAAGAACAAAAAGCTGTCATCATCCATTTACCTAAGTGAAGCAGAGCCCTTTCTGGAACATTATGCAAAACGAAGTCCGGAAAACTTGACTTTGATTGGGTCTGCAGGAAACTTTGTCAAAGCTGAAGAGTTCATGGTTATTGTTGGAGAAGGCCAGGATGAAGAGGGAGACCTTGAAAAAGAGCAAGAACGAGCACCCATGAGCCCTACTACTGTAGTCAAAGACACTATTCCGAAGCGAGAGGGTCTCATTGTATTCTTTCCGGGTAATATTTTCTTTGAAATTCTGATTTCAGTACCTTTTGTGAGGTATTCTGCCTCCATTATCTTATTCAATAGTTATCTTCTGTTGGGTGACATTCCTTTATTTTGTATAAGATTAACATTTAGTTTATAAAATTTGGTTGAATTTCCATCAACAGGAATACCAGGCTGTGCAAAATCTGCCCTTTGCAAGGAAATATTGAAGGCTTCAGGAGGGCTTGGAGATGATCGTCCGGTTCACAGTCTTATGGGTGACCTCATCAAAGGTACGTGCTATGTAATTTGAGTTTGCCTATGACATCATAGTGCAACTTTTATCTCCACCAGTGAAATAAAATTTTATGTCGTGTGAAGTAGTTAAGATTCATATAAAGCTGCAAGATTATAGTGTGAAATACGAAGAGCGCTTGACAAATGCATTTTTAACCCTTTATAGTGGTCAAGTGTATGTTTCAGGGGTCGAGTTGTTGTAAAAAATAATTTATAAATCTTGGTAAGCCAAGGATTGATCTAATGAGCAAATGCGTATGTACACTATGCAAGATAGTGCAGTCGTTTAGTTATTCTAATAAAGAAAAAGTTACAATTACCTAACTAAGTGATTCTGACGCAAGAACAAGATTATGCAAATAAAATTAATATTTCAGAATCAAATTTCACACATGCCTAACACACAAATCATGTTCTAACAATTCAATCATACTATGGAGCTATGGAAATAACCTATTAACATTAGACAAATCGTCTACTCACGGATCATTGCTTGAATTAATCTAGACTGCGAAACGCCGTCCAATCACGGATTATTAGCAGTTTCAATTTATTAAGTCTAGGTTTTTAGACAACCGATGTCAACTTCCCTATCAATTCTTGTACTAATAGTATAACTACCATGCTTCGTATCAATTCTACTTAATCCGATTTATTGCCTCAGATCCAGTCATCTTTTTGATTCTTAATCTAATTTCGTTCTAACAAGAAAGCATCTCAATCAATGGCAAACATGCAATAACGATAAATTGTTAATGAAAGGTTCCGTTAAAATCACATGAATTGTTAAGTACATGCATGAGATCCATAGGATCTAGGAATAAGACGACTACTCACTGCTCATGGTATTATAACCAGAATATATATAAAAAGAGAATCAAAGATAAAGAAATCGAAGGTAAAAAAATAAAGCTTCTTTACGGAATCTTTTCTACATATATAATTGTTAATTTCATAATTGTTTTTCATGGGGGCCTATTATACCCCTTCTTTTTACTTTTGTTTTTATCCCTCTCATTCGAGGTACTCCGCACTTAAAGCCTGTCAAAGTATAAAAAAGCGAAGGCGGGTGTGTGCGAGTAACAGCATGCACGAGAATACATGATAATAGACCAAAAATCACCGAAAATCACAAACAATGCTTCTTTATCAAATAGATTATTTTAAGACCAATGCCCATCAGTATCAAGTTCAAAATATGCTTTCAAAAATGTGTAGGGCACATGACAGACAAAAGATAGTAATAATATTAACTTGAAAGAATACGCACTCGTACAAACTATTTTAGGTTCTAAACACAAACTCAAATAGGATGAAAAGTTGACGGGTATAGTTCATGAAGCATGAGAAAGTTAACAACAAATCGTAGTGTTCTTATACTAATTTGCTTATCAATCTAACTAAAATGCAGTACATGGCTAATGGAGTGACTATGCGATCCCAACCACACTTAAGAGCAAGCTTAGTCTCTAAGCAATAAAAATAAAAATAAATATCAACCTCAACAAGCAGTCCATACTTAAGTTGAGAGCATATAAGTCACACATCATGTCATGCAATGCACAAATTTAGCTAACCGAAACAAACATAAAAAATTTTAAACCGAGTTACTGCCCGTCAAGGCCTAGTTTAATGTTTTTATCAAAAATCAGCAAAGCGCCAATAGAAATCACTCGCGAGAAGTCCTTTGCTAGAATCTCTTCTCGCGGGGCCTTCAGTGTTTAAAAGTGTCAATCCATCTTAAATTACGTTCTTCAAGTGCAATATGGACGTTGAATTGAGAATCCAATCCCTTTATAAATATGCGTCCTTTAAGAACCAAGGGTTGTAGGAGCTTCTTCTCGGCGGTTTCATGAAATATGGCAAGAACTTTAGAAACTTATCCAGCTGTGGTGTAAGAAGATATACATCTTCACTACATGCTCTATATCCAATTGACATGCGTCCCATGAACTTTTCAACTAGTTACTTAGGTGTCAATATATCTGAAACTCGCTTCACTATCACATCCATATGTATGCAAGGATATTCTTCAGTTGAATTGAAATAGGCGTTAACGAAATCTTTGTACTTTTCATCTTGTTCGTTTGTTTTAGTTGAGGGCGGCTACTCCTCACTAGCTGACTTTGTCGCAGGGTCTAGAGTTCTTGACCATGGCAAATGTAATCGCTTGCTTTTCTAATTGCTTTCTTTCTCTGAGGGGAATCGCATTCACATAATCCTTGGGATTAGGGTCATGTTTTGAAGGAAGATTGCCCGGTTCTCTTGTTGCTAAGCTGGCTTGTTGTGTAATTGAGTTTTCAGCATACTGTTCTGAATAGCGAGTTGCTCCACTGACTTTGTCAAGTTTTGCGTCAGTTTCTTGAGAATGCTTGATCTGATGTGCTAGAAAATCAGCGAGCATGGACTCCACACTTGATATCCCAATGTTCTGAGGTTGGGTTTGCTGATTCTGGTCCTGAAATAAAGGTGAAGGGGCGGGTGTTTCAACTTCTTGATAGCTGATCACTTCCATCTTGACATCATCATCTCTCTTTATCATCTCTTTTGTACTCGCAATAAGTCTTTCCATTCGTAGGTTTAATGAAACTTGTGGTGGAGATTCGTAATGCTGTGCTTCTTCATAGTAGTGCTCTCCCATCAATGGATTATTTTTGCTTTTCCAATTTTGCTCATATAATTGTATTCTGTAATCATGCTTTGCACAATAAGAATTTAGTTGAGGGTGAGAACGAGCATAATCATCTCTTTGAATCTGAGTTTTCCATCCAAACATCCTTGCTCTTAGCTCAGGGTCATCGCTGCCCGAGAACTCTATTAAATCAAGATTTGCCTTGAAGAACAATTCCCGCAAAGTCCCTTTTCTCGGTTATGGCGTTAAAAATTCGGTTCATCCACAAAGAGATGTTGATCATTGCTCCAAGATGGGGTTTATAGAGGTGTTAAAGAGCGTTGCTCGTCCCATGATCTTCCTCCACTCATGTACATGCCTTGTTGATTGTATGAGTATATTCTCGTAATTTAAGTTGCAGTCAAAAATAATTTACAAACCTTGATAAGCCAAGGGTCGATCTATGGAGCAAAGGCGTGTGTATTCTTTTGTTTAGCTATTCTAATAAAGAAAAAGTTATAATTACCTAACTAAGTGATTCTGACGCAAGAACAAGATTATGCAAATAAAATTAATATTTTAGAATCAAACTTGACACATGCCTAATACACAAATCATGCAATAATTCTAACAATTCAATCATACTATGGAGTTATGGAAATAACCTAATAACATCAAGCAAACTGCTCAATCACGGATCATTGCTTGAATTAATCTAGACTGCGAAATACCGCCTAATCACGGATTATCAGTAGTTTCAATTTATTAAGTCTAGGTTTTTAGCCAATTGATGTTAACTTCCCTATCAATTCATGTACAAACAGTATAAATACCATGCTTCAGTATCAATTCTTAATCCGGTTAATTGTCTCAGACCCTGTCATCTTTTTTATTCTTAATCTAATTTCGTTCTAACAAGAAAACATCACAATCAATGACAAACATGCAAGACCTATGCATTAAGAATAATAGAATTTAAAAACTTCATTAACATAATTGAAAGATTCCATTAAATCGCATGAATTGTTAAGTACATGCATGAGATCCGTAGGATCCCGAAATAAGACGACTACTCACTACTCATGGAATTAAAACCAGAATACATATATAAAAAGAGAATCAAAGAAAGAAACCGAAGCTTCTCTACGAAGCCGAGTCTCCGATCTTTAATCTTCTTGGAGTTTTGAGCCGGCTTTCGTCTCATCAAGAATTAGGTTAAATCTTGCTCAGTTTCAGAATGCTAATTTTAAGCCTTTGGATCTCTATTTATAATAAAATTGACTCGGTCGAATTAGAAAATTTTGTTTTTGGCCAGTTCGAACTTGAACCGGCGGTTCGGTCGGTGAACCAACGGTTCTATTAATGATTTGTCTCGAACCGGGCTACTATTCACTTACCACTGGATTCTGATTTTGCTCACTCTTTAAATCTTCGGATTTCATCTTGGTGGATTTCATCTTGGTGTAAACTACAAAGTTGTAGCCCTTTGAGTTAGTTTTCCAACAATATATGGCATGCCTCAATTAGACAATGATCATGCCTTCGGTAGGTCTTTGAATATGAATAGGTCAATCTGCTCATATTTGATCTGTTTTCGTCAGAATCTTTGTATTTTTCAGTATTTTACTCCAACTGAGCTACAAAGCTTCAGTTCAGTGAACTTTGACCTAGAACAAGAGTAACGTGATAAAATGACAATAAAAAGTTCCGGAAACGAACAGAAATCCATTGTAAACGAGTGAATATTTAGTCGATAAATCGACCGATCAGCGCTGTTACAGACAAACTTCATGGTTCACTCCGTGGCTTTAGTTTCAGTTTGTGTCGTTTCCTGCTCACACAAGATGGCTAAGAAGAGAGCGGACCTCCTCCCAATTTATTTTTCATGATACATAGTTATCAGAACATATGACACTTCATAAGCTAAAAAATAGGCCCATTTTGGGCAAGTAATTAAGAAATATGTCAAATTTATGCACTGAAGTAGTAACATGTTAAGCACCATTCCTGCTTGAAGTTGTTAATTGAACTCCTGTTTTCAAGCTGTATAGTCATAAACTTGATTGAGCTACTAATACTTGGCAGGAAAGTATTGGCAAAAGGTTGCAGAAGAATGTCGAAAAAGACCATACTCAGTAATGCTCGCAGATAAGAACGCGCCTAATATAGAAGTCTGGGAACAAGTAATTTATACCCAGTATCTTTTAAATTCCTCTTGTATAGTTCATGTAAATTAATTTACTTATATGTCAAAATCTCATCTCTTTATGAACTTCGTCCGTTCTTGACTACTGCTGCAAACCATTGCGTTTGTAATTCTGAATTACAGAGCATCACAAACTAGATCATATTCCTGTGCCTATGTTTTTAGGCTTTGAGCTACTTGATAATATGGGATTAGTAATCTTGTATTAGATAAAAGAATTATTAACAGGATGGAATAGCTTTTGTAATTTTTCTTCAATAAAATGACACAAGTACATGTATCTTACTCATTTTTCCTTTTGTCTGTGATGCAGATCCAGAACATCAGCCGCAGTACTGGGGCAAGTGCAGTTCCAGTAGCTCCCCAATCTGAAGGTTACATCTTTTACTGGCACTATTTGAGTCATTGTGTAGTCTTTTTGAATAATAATCTACTGCAAATATACATTTTATAAGCTTTTGACTATGAAAATCAGTAACTGTAGACGTTCATTTCGCTGCCTTATTGTGATTAAAGCTGGTGGAGTGTAAACAATGAGGCTATGCTGAGCTTGTATTCTTCATGCATACTATTTCAGGAACCGATTCAAATCCATTCTCTCTTGATGCATTGGCCGTTTTCATGTTTCGGGTCCTGCAACGTGAAAATCATCCTGTATTGATGTTTTTTTTGCCTCTTTCATCTTCCATTCAAAAGCTCGCTCAGCCGGGATGCTTCATTCTTAAATTCTCCTTTTTTTACATGTCGACTTCTGAAGGGCAATCTTGACAAGGCATCTCCCAACCCTGGCTTTGTGCTACTAATGTTTTACCATCTTTACGAGGGCATGGTAAATTGTTGTTCTGCAAGTACCTTATAGTAATGCTATCACATGTAATTTTGATGACATCATTTAAAACTAGTCATCTCTGTATTTTCAGAACAGGAAAGAGTTTGAAAATGCACTACTCAGCAGCTTTGGTGTACTAGTCAACATGCCGCTGCTGAAACCTGACAGGTCTCTATGCTCTCTCTTGGGTGCATAAGTTATATTTATGTTCGACTGTACCTCCAGAATATGTCTAGAACATGATTTTTGCGGATTATTAGATTAGTTGACTTGTTGCATCAGATGGTTGTTCTCTTGCTCTCTTTTTTGTTTGGAGAATTAACATTTTTTGGGGAACGGAAGAGACCGTCCTTTAGTGATGGCCTTCGACGGGCAATGATGTAAATTTGATTTGTTGGTTGTTAGTGCACGACCTTCCAATTTAAATCCCAATGGACCATCAGGTTACAAAAGAAACAGTCTTTAATCAGTTTCTTAGCAAATGCAGGAATCCTTTACCAGATGATTTAGAGTCTATTTTGGAAGAGGGGATAAATCTATACAATCTTCATCGTAGCAGGCATGGAAGGTTGATTCTTAATCTCCACTAATTAATTAATTATTGAAATTCTTTTACTCTTTGTTTACAGTATACAGAGATTGATATCATCAAATACGTGTGCATGACGCTTCCTCTCAATCTATAAAAATCAAGTAGATTACCGAGTCAAAAAGTACTCACCTATTTGCCTTTTCTTTTTAAGATTAGTAGTTGGATTAAATGCCGAAATGTTGCACTGAAGTATTTTTCTCCCATCTATTGTACCCTTATTCGTCTAAGTAAAACTTTTTTTGATCTAATAGATTGGAGTCGACTAAAGGAACATATGTGAAGGAGTGGGCTAAATGGGAGAAGCGACTACGAGAAACTTCATTTGCACATACTGATTATCTTACCTCTATCCAGGTAATAGTTTTCCATTTGTGTTTTGGAGATGCTCAGGATCTAGTTTCCAGACTGCAGATTTGATTTGAAAGTCGTATATAAATGTGTCTCTCAACATGCTCGTGTAGATATGGTCACTCCTATATGTAGACCCGAAGACCTTTACAGATTCCAATATTGACTTTGTTATATTTCATTAATCATTACTGACGAGAACTGATATAACAATTTCTGAAAGGGGCATCGACGATACTAATCACAAGCGGTATTAGTTGTGGACGGTTAATCCTGCATCATAATAAGTTACAAAAACAAAATTATGTCTGCTAGTTTTCCTGTCGGGTGTAGATCTTACAGTTTGGTGATCTTTTATCAGGTTCCATTTGAGACCGCTGTTAAACAGGTTTTAGAACAACTCAAAGCAATTGCAAAGCATGAGTACAAGACCCCAGGCAGCGATAAGAGGCCAGGGACAATTGTTTTTTCGGCAATCAGTCTACCTGTTGATGACATATTGAATCTCCTTCATACTGTAAGTGTAACAATCTAAGGCTCATTTGTCGGGTTCAGTTTCAAGATTTTCTTGTTTCAAAAGTTATCCCCACCTCGTTAGCATATTTGAGGTCCTGTTTTTTTCAGTGTCATTTTCACCTTTATTCCGGATCTGAATTCAGCAATTACCACGCAGATTTCATTGTAATGGGTAATAGTTAGGATGGCATAAGTATATGCGGGCTTGCTAATCATTTTACTTATAAAATTAACAGGTCGCCTCAAAGAATCCCAATGTTGAAAATTTTCTGAAGAGCAGGCATTTTGAGGAATGTCTGAAGAAGGCACATGTAACGCTTGCTCACAAGAAAAGCCACGGTGTTGCAGCTGTATGCAGCTACGCTGAGTTCCTCAACCGAGATGTCCCCGTTGAAATAACTGCTCTCTTATTCTCTGATAAACTGGCTGCACTGGAAGCCCAAATCGGGTCAGTTGATGGCGAAAGAGTAAAGCCTATGAACGAATGGCCACACATCACCTTATGGACTGCGCAGGGAATCCCACCCAAAGAAGCCAATGCACTACCTCAACTGCACTCACAAGGGAAAGCCACACGAATAGAGATTAACCCGCCTATAACCATTTCAGGTCCCTTAAAATTTCACTGAGTTACCAAGAGTGATGCAACCTGTGGAACCTCCAACCAAAGTTTTGACTTCAAGTTCACCTCATGTAAATAATTTCAGTTTCTCAATAAAAAAAGTTGCTCTGTTCAGAATGGCTTTGTCTCTATACTTGGTTTTCTGTCAAGTAAATTACTTGGACTAGAGAGAGATGTAATTGGCTCCTCTCCGAAACTCAAGATATTGCTGAATGTTGTTGCTCTGTATCCATTCATCTTCATAATCAAAACTGTCACTGAGTTGTTGTTGCTCTGTATCCATTGTCAAAGATCATACACTTGACAACATTATTGCTCAATACAA
This sequence comes from Umbilicus rupestris, assembly GCA_963678935.1. Classification (NCBI taxonomy): domain Eukaryota; kingdom Viridiplantae; phylum Streptophyta; class Magnoliopsida; order Saxifragales; family Crassulaceae; genus Umbilicus; species Umbilicus rupestris. The sequence continues at coordinate 10,401,258 of OY787612.1, forward strand.
AGAGTTCATTAGAAGAACCATCTAGAACTATCGTCAACAATGGCTTATATCTATGCTGAGCAGGCCTCAACCGAGACAGCTTAACGCATGATTCACGTAGCTGTGATTCTTCTACTCCATTTATACAGCAGGAGCTGACATTCTCATGTAATCATAAAGTCAAACAAATGTAAGGTGACATTCTCATGAAGTATGTGCATTGTCATCAAGTACTACCCACAAACTATCATCACTACATTTCAACTGATGCTGCTTCAAAATAAGAATAGGCAAGGTCAACTTACGCATAAATCCTTGAAACATCAGCTGATGTGCACCAACAATAAAGCTCATGTATCTTCAACACAGCTGACCACAGCCTACTATACTATCCCTCGCGTCATTATCCATTAGCCTACCAGATACTATTTTCACTGCACTAACTCTATTCACCGCATACCTCTTCGGAAGGACCATACAGAAATCTCATCATCCAGAAATCTCATCATCAAGTAACCATTACTAAACCCAAATCCATAAATTTACAAAACCTTACTCCCATTTTCTCAGCAATATTGCATCACATCCATGAATCCTTTTTCCAGCAGTAACCACCACGGTACCAACTTTGTCAATGCTCAAATTCACAACCCCTAATTTTCATATACTGGCACCAAATTCAAGCCCTACTTTCCCTAACACAATCCCTTTCCAGCTCACTGCACTCTCGTTTTGTAAGATCAAAACTTAATATGTATAAAACATCAGGGACTTTTGTATAATTTAATAAAGATGTGTGGCTATTGTGTGATTTTCGATTTCTTTCTTCATTGACATAACGGCGTCGTTCAACGTCGTATGGTAGAAGTAGAAGCGAAAGCGAGCTGTAGAGAAGACGATCGGAGACGGCGGTCGGCGGATCGAGATCGAGGAAGATGAAGAGCTCATCGATTTACACTCTTGTTATTATCTTAACAGTTTTGTTGAATCTTATTTGTGTTGAATCGGAGGTGATAACCCTTACAGCTGACACTTTCTCTGACAAGGTAGATGAGGTTCTTCTTTGTTGATTCGTCGGTTACTTTTGTGAGATTAGGGTTAGGGTGATTTTTTGAAGATTTGCGAACTGGGTTCTTGTTGGTTGGTTGGTCTGGATTTGAGATTTTTGCCGTAAAGGTGCTGCCTTAAATTAGAGTTTATTAGCTGTGTTTTGGGGAGTGGGTGATGATAGGATGAATTTGGAGATCAGATTCTGTAAGAAGTTTCTAGCCAGTGATCGCAAGAGTTGGAATTTTGATGTTTGTACTGTTGTGGCAGTGCAGGCTTATTTTCGAGTATTTAGCTAATCATGAATATTTGGGACATTATTCGTTAATAGTTTGTTCAATGCTTACATTATGTTTTAAGCAGGTGAAGGAAAAAGAAACTGCATGGTTCGTGAAGTTCTGCGTCCCGTGGTGTAAACATTGGTAATATATATGCTTTTTTATCTGAACTTTGTATAAGCCGGTGAAGTTGGGTAGCCCGCTGAGACGGTGCTATTTTTGTGTGTATTGATATTTTACCTTTGTGTTTCAGTAAGAGCTTGGGAACTTTGTGGGAAGATGTTGGGAAGGCAATGGAGGGGGATGATCAGATAGAAATCGGAGAAGTTGATTGTGGTGCAGAGAGATCAGTGTGTACGAAAGTTGATATTCACTCCTATCCTACGTTTAAACTTTTCTACGACGGTGAAGAGGTTGCAAGATATCAAGGTATCAGTGTATTTCTCCATTAGGGAACCAAGGCTAGACTGTGTGATGATCCTCTCACCTGTTTGATTTTTGGTGTGGAGTATATATGTATATATATATATTAGTATCCCTTGTGGAGTTCCTTTTGTAATACACGAAACCAAACGAAACAAGTCTACGCATATTAAAATAGTAGTAAAATGGCAATGTTTGACTTTAATAGTTCAAGTACGTGATGTGTTTAAAGCTGTATGTACAAGTCATGCGTTGGATGAGTGCAAATACCTAATTGGTTCTCTTTTTCTTTATGACATGACCTTAATGGTAGGAGTTTTTTAGGTCCTATGCCACTAGATATTTAGAACTTATGACTGATATGCTCTTACTTTTCATGTTGCTTTCCTTGACGATTTTTCAGGACCAAGGAATGTTGATTCATTGAAAGCATTCGCCTTAGAAGAAGCAGAGAAGGCGGCAGCAAAAGCACACGACAATGATAGAGATCTTTAATTTCTTGTCAGGTCTAAATCATTTTTACTCTGTGCAGAATATTAATTTATCGACAGTCTCTCGATCATAGGAATAAAACTACCCTTTATGACACTCACCGTCTTTGTCAGTTCATCATTAACCGGTGTGATGTAATGTACGCTCCCACTTATATATTTGTCATGTTATGTTCAATCGCAGATTATGGAACAGCAGTCATCTCACGCATAAGACTGCAGAAATGTGCGGCTTCCTCTCAGTGAGACCTTCTCTGTTAAATCTTTTCAGCTTGAACCTGAACTACATAGATAGCGCGCACAAGCAGACCAATTTGGTATTGTAGCCAAACATGAATTTTGTATTCAAAGGGAAATTATTCTTGGTGTTACATTTTAGGACAATTTTAGCTACACATACTTGAGCAATTGGCAACAATGCCATGAGGCCAAAAAATTGCAGAACATATAATTGAGGCAGATCTTCTGTTTGGATATATGCTTCTTGTGGATGGGAATTATTTCATGTTGTTTGCTCAATATGCTAGAGCAGTGAATAATAAGCTCAGAACCTTTAGATATCGGCAGAGAAGAAGTATCTCCACTTGTGATAACATCCATCCAATTCCTAGTGAATGGCAATATATTGATTCCAAATGCAACCCATCAATCATATCCTCTCTCAGCTTGTCACTTTTCCATTTCTTGATCATAATTGCAGAGTGGGAAATGAGCCAAAGATTCTTATCTAAAGCCTAGTTTTCAGCAAAACTGAAAGCTCTGGTTCAACTCAGTTTCACCATCTTATCAAACCAATCATGCCACAAACATCAACTCAAGTGCTTATATTTCTACACCCAGGACGGAGAGCTGCCATTGTAGAAGATGGACCAAAAATTGGGCATACAAAATCCCATTAAGGAGGAGGGCCTTGGAGATGATGATCAATCTCAGACTGAGCCGCATGACACTTGCCGAATTGCTTATGTGATTCATTTTTTGCTTGGGGCAGGAAACTTGCTTCCATGGAATGCTTTTATTACTGCAGCTGATTACTTTGGTTATGTCTACCCTTCTCATCATGTTGAAAAGGTTTTTGCAGTAGCTTACATGGGCTCCTCGTTGATAGTTTTGGCAGCCATGATGTGCTTTGGCTGCAGGTTGAGTGTCCGGTGGAGGATGAATATAGGGTTTTCCATGTTCATCATCTCATTGTTGGCGACTCCCGTGATGGATTGGACTAGGCAGAAATCTGGGAGCACTGGCAGCTATGGGACGACTCTAGCAGCAATTTCTGTCTGTGGTTTAGCTGATGGCTTAATAGGCGGGAGCTTACTGGGATCCGCAGGCAAGTTGCCCAAACAGTACATGCAGGCAGTTTTTTCTGGCACAGCTTCTTCAGGTATTGCTTCTCTATTGACATTTTATTTTCCTTGAGTAAATCTGAAGCTGTCATAGTTTTAATCCACTCAGTTTGCACAGGATTTCTTGTTTGCATCTTGAGGATAGTAACAAAGGCTTCACTGCCACAGACGTCACAAGGTCTCCGAACCAGTGTCCAACTCTATTTTATTGTCAGCTCCATCATTTTGCTGATCTGCATAGGTTGCTGTAATTTGTTACACAAGCTCCCTGTAATGGACCATCACCAAAGAATACTTCATCTTGATCATTCAAGTTTGAGGCCAAACTTTTGGAAGGTGGCAAAGAAAATCAAGGCTCCGGCGTTGGGTGTTTTCATGATCTACACTGTGACCCTGTCGATTTTCCCAGGTTTTCTTGCTGAGAATTTAAAGTCCAAGGTGCTGCGAGATTGGTATCCAGTACTGCTGATCACAACATATAATGCATCGGATCTAGTAGGAAAGTGTCTGACGGCTGTTTATATTATGAAGAGCATAAAGAAGGCAACATGGGGTTGTCTAGCAAGACTTATGATGTACCCACTGTTTGCTGCTTGCCTCCACGGACCAAAATGGCTGAGAGCCGAAGTGCCTGTGGTGGTTCTGACATTCATACTCGGTTTGACAAATGGGTACCTAACGAGTCTCATCATGATTCTTACCCCCAAAACAGTACCTAATTCAGAAGCTGAAGTAGCCACCCTTGTGATGGCCGTGTCATTGGCTGTTGGTCTACTCAGTGGTTCGACTGTTGGCTGGTTCTGGATTATTTGAACTGTCACAACTTGATGATGAAGCTCGTCATGCTCAACTTAGAAGACTCCAAATTCTCTGTCAAATAAAAAAGTCCTGTTATTATGGTGATAGACATTATTACAAGTACATAAGAAATACTAGTGAAAGTGATCATTCTCAACACGATGATGTCTTGAAAGATTCCAGGGAACTAACACGGAAAAAAAAGATTTGGACCTGGAAAAGGAATATTGATGTCATTCAAGAAACCTATTTCTGTAAGCCGAGCCAAAGTCGTCTTCAATTACATGGAGAAGCTTCCTGTAGCCATACCCATCCACAACATCCATGTCTTGCAAGTCCCTTAACAGCTTCTGCGCTTCTTCAACCTTTCCCTTACGACAAATCTCATCCAGAATGGTTCGACATGTAATAAAGTCAGCAGCTCTATGCACATCAATCATTTCCCATAGATAACTAACAGCGTCATCTACCTCCCCTGCGAGGGCTAAAGCATTCACAAAAGAATTGTATGATTTACTGCTCGGCGCAAATCCTTTCTTCCTCATTTCACTGAATAATTCTCTGGCATTGTTTGTCCGATTTTGGGCACATAGCCCATGAATCAAGTAATCATAAGAGTATGCATTAGGCAAGCATTTAAATACCACACCCATCTGATGGAAGATTCTAAGACCATCATTAACATGAAGAGATAGAACATAGCCTTTGATCATCGTGTTCAAGGAAAATATATCCGGCTCAACCCCATCATCAACCATTTGCTTGAAAAGGCACCTAATGGTTTCCATATACATATGGTTCACATATGAATTGCTGCCTTTACCCAAAAAAGCCGCAAAGAGAAGATTATAAGTCCTGATCGTAGGCCTGATATTCAAGTTTCTACTATCCTTCATATGCTTGTAAATCATAACAGCCCTCGTCAGCTTCCTAGCCGACGTAAAAAAATAAATCATGGAGTTAAACAACGCCTCCGACCCAATATTCGGAACAGCAAGCGCCAAATTGACAATCCCATCCATCTCCTCATACATCTTAGCAGCACCAAGCTTCTTTATCACAACATGATAGGTGGGCACATCATGCCTAAATCTCGGCTGCTGTGACGCCCAGTTAAACAGCTCCAAACACACCAAAGGATCATCTTCAAAAACCATCACGTTGTGAAGCTCCTCAGCATTAAATCTAGGCGGGAGCTTCCCCACAGCCTGGTCAAACTTAATCAAGTCGAGAACTGGCTTGTTTCTAGCCTTTTCCCTATTAGAAATCCTCCTTCTCAACGACCTCGACGGCACATTACTCTTCTGACAACTAGTGGAATACAAACTCAAAGACCAAAATCTATATGCATAATTACTCGATGGGATTTCACTGGGACTAGGGTTTACATACTGGTTGATAACGGAAGTCAAATTCGTAGAGGGCTTCACGTTATCGAAGCAGTATGAGGCATTATTGAAATCAAAAGTATTCAATTGACGAAACTGATACCTGCAGCGAGGAGCTCTGCGAACGCAAATCATAACTGCTGCTGCAAACGGCTACAAATTCAACACATGGACATACGAATTGGCAAAATGGCAGGCGAGCGGAGATTTGAGAACCTGGGGATCGATTAGGGTTTTAGTGATTTGTTAGAAGAACTTGTGGTCAAGTGAATCCTTGTGCAGGAACTATTGGGCCCTAAAATTGGGCCTTAAGGCATTTAGATCAGTAAGCCATTTTCTCTATGTTTATATGATTTTTAGCCACCGAAAAAAAAAATAGAACTTATTGGAGTTGTGAAAAATTTTGTAGACTTGCCTTCTTTTGGTTCAAACATTTTTGTTATACGGTAATTTTTGAAAATATTTTTAATTTATACTATTTTTTAACCGGTCAGTTTTAAGAAAATCGACCGGTTCAATTTTTGCTTGTGACATTTCTTTATAAGGTCGGTTGGTTGGAAAAGCGAACCACTAATTGAAACCGTTCATTGTTAGTTTTGTTTTCAAACCGGCCGGTCTTTTACTAAACCGGTCGGTTTTTTTTTTAAAGTGGCCGGTCTTAATAAGACCGGCCGCTTATTGATAAGAAACCCGCGGCCAGTTTCTCTTCTCCTCCTTCCTCTTCCTTTCAACTCTTCTTCCTCGCTACCCACATCCTCTCCTTCCGTGATTAGAAGTTGCAACTAATGTGAAAGGTGGTTGTAGGTAAAGATCATTCTAAATTAGTGTATGTAGGATATGTTTGTGAATGTATGCGATAATTTGATATGTGAACCGAATTGTATGTAACTGTGTGCGTGATACACTGGATCTGAAAGCGTGTGAGCATGTTATTGATCGTTTGAAGAGTATGCACATTAAATTGGTAATTTGGTAATTTTTCGATTGATGTCATTTGGAGAAGTGAAAGTATCTATTTAATTTTTCAAGGAAGGTAACATATATGGATAATATGGATTCTGATCCAATGGTTATGTCTACTTTTGAGACACTTGAAATGCCAGTGGTAGACGAGTATGACAAAGAAGAAATGGAAATCCTTAAAGAATTAAATACAGAGGGGATTTATTCGGTTCCCGAACTGAAACATGTATGGGATATTCTCGCATTCGGTGATATATCTGCCTGGGACACGAATAACCCTATTGATGAATATTTGGATGATAACTATGGACGTATTCAGGCCCTTGGTGTCGGAGCAACATTTAGCAGCAAAACGGAAGCAATTCACGCAGTCCAGAAATTTTCTATATTGAACCGTGTGGAATGTTTGACGAAGGAATCAGAACCACGGTTACTGGTACTTCATTGTCGAGAAGGTGAGAAGAACTGTCCTTGGCGGGTAAGGATTGCAATGAAAAAAATTATTCATACTGGGAGTTCGTAAATACAGAGAAGATTATACATGCGACAACAATCAAATGACAAAGTCAAATGTGCACCTAACCCGACATTTTTAGCAAGCGAGATTGACGATGTCATTAATGAAAGGTTGAGATTATTTCCTGAGGAAATAAGAGACAAAATATTCAAAGATTATGGATATGAAATTAAGTATTTCAGGCTTGGCAGGCCAGGCAATAGGCTCTGAAAAATCTATTCGGTGATTAGGATGAATCAATTGGAAGATTGTCCGGATTCATGGACGCATTGCATGACACAAATCCTAGCACAGTGAAGGACATCAAAGTGAAGGACAACAGCTTGAAGAAGAAACTCAGTCACATTGCACATCAGAGGCAGAAGATCAAGTTTGACAGAGAGTACAAAGAATTGCATGTCTTGCTGCGTGATAAACCAAGGGTTTGAAAATGGTTAGATGGCATTCCGTTTTCAAAGTGGTCATTAGCTTATGATGAGGGTGGCAGTAGCTGGGGATCGATGCCGACCAATGCTAGTGAATGTTTTAACAACATTCTTAAGGGTGGTCGAGATCTTCTGATATGTGCACTTGTCCAGTTTACAGTCATGTAGTGTAACACATACTTCTGCAAGCGGCGAGATGAACATCAAAATGCGGTCGGAAGCTTCTTACCTAAGGTAGAGATGAAGTTAATAGATATTAAGGATAAAACACAGTACCATAGAGTCCAGGTGTTTGACAGAGCGAGATGTGTATTCCAAGTGACAACATTCCGAAAACATGTGGTGTCTCCATATACAACTTCGGGCCATACCATTTCCTGCGCATCAAACACGAGACAATTTAATGTATTATCAGAAGTAGTTTAACATATATTAACATAATCACTTGCACTTACGTGTAGGACCACGCTCCTCGCAAATACGAATCCATGTCCGCATTAATCGATTGCAAAGTCCGACTGAATACTTTTGGACGACCAATGGGGATTCTTTCCCAACTTCACATCTGCAACTAAATCATGCAGCCGCCCATCTGTCTGTGCCCTTGCGTGCTGTGCTACACATCTGTATGTACAAATACGCAAGCACTGCGCTCCCCCAACTATATGAGTTGACTGTGTCGAGGTCGGCAAGCAGTGGAAGGTAGTGCAGAGGAATCCTGTCCCCTGATAGATCGGGCATCAGGGATGACCCTATCATGCACAATATGTATGCTCTGACATGCATCTTCACTACTTCCTCTGATGCGTCAACTGGTAACCGACTCATATTTTCTACAAACCATCTCCTCTTGGCCAATAAAAGCGACCTCGGACACTCCGGAAATGCGCCCAGTAATCTTATGCTTAGTTTTTTCCAGTCCTTGTCCACATTACCCGTGACCACATTGCCTTCAATAGGCAACCCAGTAAGGATTCCCACATCCTGGAGGCTAATAGTAGCCTCTCCGGTCCTTAGATGAAATGTGTGACTCTTCTGTCTCCATCGCTCAACTAACGCCGTCAGCAAAGCCCAGTCAGCCTCCATATTTTGGACTTGAGTCCATGGTAGAAATCCTGCTCTAACTATGTACGGGAGAATACGATGGTCCATCTCCCACATTCTTCGATGTACTATCTTTAAAACTTTACCAGCCTGGAATGATTCAAAATAAAAATTACATTAGGAATCACAAAGTACATATTGAATAAATTCGTCTTCTAAACAATGATTACTAACCTGATTGTTCCAAACTTCTTGCGATCGATGTGTACCTTGTTGTGTAAGGATCAAACTGTTGATGGGTTCAGGCTGATCAATGTCGTCAATATCCATCTGTACAATATGTATAATTAACAATTACAAAATGTCCCCATTAATCTAAATAATTCATACAATGTGACAGTCGAATCAGAACAAAGCATAAATCATACTCAAACTGTAAATCCAAACCGTAAACAATAAAAACATATATTACCTCTCCTTAGATAATCTCAAACCCAAACGGACAAAAAAAAAAAAACCTAAATCAACAGTTGTAATCATACAACAATATGCAACTCATTATCTATCCTAAATTAATCAATTACACATTACAGCAAACTAAACCTAAATCTACACATAATCAAATCATTGTGTTAAACCATACATAACCCTAAAAATGGAACAGATGATAAGCCTAATCACACTGCATTTCTAAGATACACATAATCAAATTACAGATACAGACATAATCAAAACTGCATTTCTAAACCCTAATCTAACGTAATCAAACTGCATTTCTATCCTAATCTACACATAATCCTAACCCTAAATCAAATTAATCTATACATAATCTAAGATAACCTTTAATTAGATGATTAAACGCCTCAATCTGCAACAGAACAAAGCATGCTCCAACATAAATCCCCAAAATCCATTCACAACGACGGACATCTCCAAAATTGGAGGATTAAACCCTAAAATCCAACCATAAACCCTAAACTCCTTTCGCAAGAATACGCCCCACTTACCTCCAAATTGAATGACTAGACTGATGAAAATTGGGAAGGAACAACCTGCGACAACTAGCGCCGCTCGTCTGGCCGGGATTCGAAGAAGAGGAGAAGGAGATTCCGGGGAGGAGGAGCGGAAGAGAAGAGAAGAAGAAGAACTGGCCGCGAATTAAGACCGGCCGGTTGTTAATTACAAACGGACCGGTTCTTTTACAAAACCGGCCGGTCCAAAACCTAAACTAAAGTATTTGTAACCGGTCGATCTTATTAAGAGCGATCGCATGCAAAAATCAAACCGACCGGTTAAAAAAATAGGGAAAATAAAAAATGTTTTCAATAACTACCATATAACAAAAACGTTTGAGCCAAGTCTAAAAAAATTTCTGCAGTTGCAGGCAAAATATGGTACAAGTTTTAGTGGAACAAGACGGTTACAATACTAATACTAATACTATGACAAGCAAGCAAGCTACCAGGAGCCTTCAGCTCCGGCAGTTGGGTTCTCCAAAGCTGATAGTCCCCAAAAGGTCTTCAGCGAGTATGGAGGAGGGTAGATCATGGCCCGTGATTTTTGCAATCTGCAAGTACAGACTCGAATGAGTTCAAAAAAGATGAGTTGCTGGAATGAAAAGAAATACTACAGAACAGCCTGCTCAAAGCTCAAGTCCTTGTTCCATTTTGCGCGCAAAATTGGCCGTGAAACCAGTTGCAACATGATCATCCTCAAAATGTACACCAATCATATTAACCTACAAGTCTCTCAATCAGATGGTGAGGGATCATGTTCCATAGAGAAGACACTATTTTACTGTGCATCAAGAACGGCAAGGACTCAATAAGTCTGGCCATTCTTACTCCTCCTAGAACAAGAGAGTTCCACAGTGGATCAAACTTGTTACGTCTGTTGTACATGATACTAGTCAGATAGTTGTGCACCTCTTTAGGACCCAAAGAATTATTGTCATTCCACATGTTGTCATTACGGCTGCAAGACAGATGTACAAATGTGTCATTACAATCATTCCATTCCATTACATTTCATGACATCCTTAAATGAATGCTCTAGGTAACCGACATCAGGTCATCAAGATAGCGCAAAATCTCTTGAAAATCACTTATTTCGCCGCCTGCTCCGAGAAGGGAATGCTTCCCTATAGTTTTAATCCTCTCCACACTCTTGTAGCGCAATGTGGAACCATATGACCCTGTGTCAAATTCATAATATATAATTGTATAAAAGACACATCTCAAGTAATAATAAATAAAACAATTTCCTAGCATCTCATCATGAATCTAGTTTGTAAGAAATAAAATAATCTTCTAGCTCGCCACATCATGCTTACAATCAATTTATGAGAGGAAAAGCGGAATTTTAAAGTCTTTAACGCTATTCAATTGACAATTTGCAACATAGCAGACTCACGAACTGCCATCATAACATGCTTATAAAAAATTACAAGAGAAAAAAGAGAGATTTAGTCATCAAACTATTCACCCGAGTAACATTTAGACTCACAAACTCTGGACATTAAATACTTAAAAATCAATTAACCAGAGAAAAACTTAGATGATTACCTATTCAGTACATTGCCGACTCACAAACTGCTATCATGCTCCTAATTAATTCACAAGAGAAAAAGGAGATGCATTTAAGCCATAAAAACTATTCACTCAATCAAAATGATCAACTATCAACCACATAGAAAAATATAAGACTGCCACCATATGATGCTTTAAGTCTCACAATAGGCCAACACACGCAGAACATGAGGACCAAAAATAACCAAAACACAATAGGAGAATTGACAGGATCGTGATTAGCTCAAAACTAAGTAAAGGAACTATTAGGGACCTGAACGTAGTTTGCAGGTACGTGTACCTCAGAGTTTAGTGCGCAGCGGAATTCGTCTAAAGATTAGTTTTATTAATCTATAGACTATACAAATACTTACACTATTTGTATACACGTAATAGTATAGATTACTACTACAAAACCAGTCACTTACACCTGATGATTCTAAATCACCAATCGTGACTCTCCCAGAGACAAGTCCCTCCAACGATTCCCTGAATCGTTCACTCGTCTCCTCTCACCGAAGAACAGCTCTTGACGCACTGACGTGATTCTCAAGTTGCTCCTCCTTCTCTGAACAAACTCAGATCCACCGTTTGAGATCGACTCTCTAGCACTTGTGTCTCTTCCCGATCTTAAAGACAAGCACTTAATGCCAAGAACTCAAAGATTGCATTGACTCCGTTTACTAAATGCGTTCAACAATCTTTTGTGCTTCAACTCTTCCAATTACTCCATGTAATAAGTGTTGAAACCATGGAACTTCGGCTTCCTCCAAAGTGCCCGTTCAGCTGCCAACCCAGGTTCATGTCCCTTGCACGACTCTCTTAAGTACATGATCCTGCACACTCAGTCAAAGTGTAAACCAGGTGTTGTCATCATCAAAATCACATGAGGTACATGATCCTCAGGATCCAACATTTTCCCCCTTTTTGATGATGACAAACCCACATGAGAGGAAAACAGAATAATCAATCATGGCAAACCTCAGTCCTAGTTATCTAACTAGTCTCAACTATCCACTGAATCAAAATGGGAACAATTCCCCCTAAGCCCAAGCAGGGACTTATAAGCAGTATCAAGAACAGATACCTGACATGATTCCCCCTGGATAAGTACTCCACTACCTCTTCCCCCTTTTGGCATCATCAAACAAGGGTTAGGCAGTTAATACAGTTTAGCCATAAGTAGAGATATCCCCCAAATGCAATTAAAAATTGAAAGTAATTCAAACTTCAATTTTAAAAGCTAAGAGTCATGGATGTTCATCAAACGTACGGAGAAGAAAAACAAAAGGATTAACATGGCTGGGATAAAGAAATGGGCAAGTCTGTGAAGGCAAGAGGTGCTGGCATTCATTGTTTCAGGTTCGTGAACCTGACCCGGACACTAAGCTCATGATTTTGCCGACCATTTCCTTTATCGCCCCAACCTCTGAGCGTACTGCAGCCATTTCTTTCTGTAGCTTCCCAACACCGATCTCTATCTGGTGTAGCCTCTTCTCAACAGCATCTTTCAATCCATTTTGAGGAACGTGTTCCTCCTGCACGTCCTCCCCAGCTGGTTCACCCGTCTGCTTGGCGACATCTCGAACCCATCCTCGCTCTCCATCAAAAGTTAGCCCCATCTTTTTGAAGATCACCGGCTCAAACTTTTTCACAACAGGGACCTCATCCACTGGGTTCCCGTAGACTTCGTGAAACTGGAGAATTTTCTTTATGAACCGGGCAAAACCAACCATTTTAAATGAGCTCAGATATTCCATCTGATGAAGGATCAGCTTTGGCAGATTAATATGCTCCTTTTTGAGCAACTTGTCCAACAACAGAATGTCCTCAAGCTGGACAAAACTGGTCTTCGTTCCTCGCTGCATAAAATTAGTCACAAACAGCTTGTGGAGGATCTTGACCTCCGCTGACATAAATCTGGTTGGCACTTTCCCGGGTTCAGATGTCCCACAGATTCGTTCCTGAATCACATACCTCTCTTCAGCCTCGGCTGGCCATACTCCTTTTGTGAAATGGTCGTAGCCGGCATGAGGAATGCCCAGGATGTGTGAGAGATCCAAGCTGGAGATCCTCAGGTCTTCTCCTTCAAAACTGAAATCCAAATAAACTATATTTTCCTTCACTTCTTTAGTCAGGTTCTTGTAGAACTCCACTATTTTTTCCTGACTCACTTCCTCCTCTATTTCAAACAAGTTCTGCCACCCCTGGGCCTTAATCATCTCATAAATCCCCTCAAGACGTTGAGCCTTCAACCACTCTGTTGTACACTCCAACTCTTCCAGAGTCTTTTGTTTTGCAAATTTCACCCTCTTGGCTGGAGTCGAGACAGGTTCCTGAACCTCCTCTACAACACTTCGTCTCTTTTTCTCCATTGGAACCTTAGGAGGGGGCAGCTGGGTTTTGATGTGTCTTTGGCTCTTTCTTACGGCTGATCTTTTTGAAGGAGATGAGGACTTCACGAATTGGACGTCGTCGCTGGTCTCCGGAGAAGGCTCCCTCACCTCCTTTCCTTTCATAGAACTAGGGGTGGCAATCTTCCCCATGGCCTGGATCTCCTTCAAAGTCTTTGACAGGAGGTCCTCCGAATCGTCCTCCTCTTCAGCGAGTGGACTTTTAATCGTCTCCCTCGACGCATTAGCTCCCTCATTTACTTCATCACTTATTGTGTTCTCCTCTGAACACTCCGTGATCATCTTCTCAACATTTGACTCATCCCCTTCTGGGATCACCGAACCAACATCAACAGATTTGTCCCCCTCTGGGACCTTCTCAGCCACACTCGAGTCTACATCCCCTTCTGGGACCTCTAGGGCAGTATTCAAATCAATGTCCCCTCCTGGGACCTCCACCGCAACAACATCAACAACAGAATCAACATGTTCAGATTCGGAAGCCTTACCTTCAGCTACCGCCGTCGCTTCCACTGCCACGGGTACATCAACCGGTGAAACTTGGGCCTCCAGCGCCAATACTTGTGGCAGGTTCTTCAGACCTTCTGAAGAAGAACCGCTCGTACCCTTCTTAACATTCGTAGACTCCATCGATTTTGCTGAGAGATTAGGGAGAAAGCTTGAGAGAAGATTTTGCTCGAAAGACTTTGTGAAAGCGTGCCTTGATTTCAAAGCCCTAATTTCTCTTTTATGGCACTTTTGGTAACGGGTCCTCCTTAATTTGCAAACCCTGATTTTTCGCTCAGATTTTTAAGTTTCTTTGAATCTGAACCGCCAACGGACATGCCCATTAACTTCGCTGGTACATAAACCTCAGTGTTCACTCAAGTACCTGAGTCTGTTCTCGACCCTGAACCAGTGAATGCTGTACCTCTACCTTTCAAAGACTCCTCAAGGGACGTTGTGATGGTTTGGCTCAACCGTAAGGGTTATAAGATATAAGAACATCACAACTGAATTCACTCAATTTAAAAACACACAAGATTTATACCTCAAGTGAATTGTCCGAGGCTCAAATAGGTATGTGGCTAGGGTAGCATGGTACACTTCCTTCATGCGGATTGTGAGGTTCAAGATCCGGAAGGTACATAGGCTAAAAACAAGATATTTTCGAACACCAACATGACACTTTTACTTTTATTCAAGAAGTAAGATATGCAATCAATTTATCACATATTAGCAGGTACTCATACTTCAGGCTAATGTGCATAACTACTCAACCCCTATTCTAACCAGTCATTGAAGTTCAAGTTAGAGGTACCTCACTGAGTAGAAATCATGCCGAGTGCCATCCTGAACTTCTCAAAAGGTTCCCTGCTCAGAGGCTTAGTGAAAATATCCGCCACTTGTTCTTCAGTCCTGCAGGTCTCCATAGTAACAAGTCCCTTTTCCACACAATCCCTAATGAAATGATGTCTGATTTCTATGTGTTTCATTCTACTGTGATGTACCGGATTTTTAGCGACACAAATAGCACTTGTATTATCACAATAGATAGGAATTTGATCAAAGAACAGGTTGAAGTCACTTAGCTGGTTCCTCAACCAGAGGAGTTGTGCGCAACATGAACCAACCGCAACATACTCAGCCTCCGTCGTGGACAAGGCTACTGAGTTTTGTTTCTTTGACCCCCAGGAGACTAGACCGGACCCAAAGTATTGAGCCATACCCGATGTAGACTTCCTATCTGCTCTATCACCGGCATAATCCGCATCAGCGTACCCTTCCAAGGTCAGGGACTTGTACCTCGGGTACCACAGAACCAGCTTCTTGGTTCCCTTCAGGTACCTCAGAATCCTCTTCACGGCCTTCACGTGAGATTCCCTCGGATCTGCTTGGTACCTGGCACAAACACAGACACTAAACATAATATCAGGGCGACTTGCGGTTAGGTACAAGAGTGAACCTATCATCCCTCTGTAGAGTGTTTGATCTGCCTTTGGTGAGTTCTCGTTCCTGGTAGAACTCGGGGTAGTCGAGGGCTTTGATTGATCAAGTCCATACTTCTGGACTACCTCAGTCAGGTACTTCTCCTGATGAATCCGAGTCCCATTTGACTCCTGCTGAATCTGCAGCCCCAAGAAGAAGGTGAGTTCCCCAACCATACTCATCTGAAACTCACTCTCCATGAGCTGAGTGAAACTCTTGACTAATTCGTCGCTGGTTGACCCGAAGACTATGTCATCAACATAGACCTGCACCACCAAGAGATGCTTCTTCGTCCTTAGAAGAAACAGCGTCTTATCCACGGCTCCCCGCGCATATCCATGAGCTATGAGAAAGTCAGATAACCTCTCGTACCATGCTCTAGGTGCCTGCTTTAATCCATAAAGCGCCTTGTCGAGGACATATACTTGGTCTGGATGCTCTGGGTCTTCGAACCCAGGAGTCTGCCTCACGTATACCTCCTCCTTGAGGTTTCCGTTCAGGAACGCCGTCTTCACGTCCATTTGATGGAGCTTGAAGCCATGCTGGACAGAGTAGGCAACGAGCAACCTGATAGCCTCCAATCTAGCTACCGGTGCGAAGGTCTCATCATAATCAATGCCCTCCTGTTGATTGTACCCTTGTACTACCAACCGGGCCTTGTTCCTGACAACAGCTCCCTTCTCGTCTCTCTTGTTCCTGAAGACCCAACGAGTACCTATCACCTTCCTGTTTTTCGGTCTAGGTACAAGTCTCCATACCTTGTTCCTTTCGAACTGATGCAGCTCCTCATGCATCGCCTGAACCCAGTCAGGATCCTTGAGTGCATCCTGGATAGTCTTGGGCTCCATCAGGGACACGAACGCAGTCTGAACTTGTTCCCCCTGAAATGCAGAATAACACTGGAAATTTTGAAGTCTAGTGTTAGGTTGACTAACCCGAGAACTCCTCCTTAGTGGAACCACATCTCCTATGGCTTCCATACCACTGTTATCACCCTCAGATACTTGACCTGCTTCAGGTACCTGACTCTGATCCCCATGATGTTCCTCCGGTACTTGTACCTCAACTGGATCTTCATCAGCAACGTCTGGATCCTGATCAGCTTCCTCCTGATCCCCATCAGCACCCTCTTGTGCTGGAACATCAACACCTCCTTGTGTTGAACTGCCTTCTGTGTTGTCCGGATCCGACCGTGCTAACACAAATAATTCCTCAGCAGGTTCCTGTCTGACCTGAATCTCCACAGGTTCTTGAACCTCTGCAGGGTTCCCTGGCATGACACCCTCGTCAAACACCACATGTATGCTTTCCTCGACTGTCCTAGTCCGTCGGACATACACCTTGTAGGTTTTGCTGTGTGCAGAGTATCCTACAAAAATACCTTCATCACTTCTAGCATCAAACTTTCCTAGTTGATGCTTCCCGTTGTCATGAACGAAGCATCTGCATCCAAAGGTCCTTAAGTGGGATATGTTGGGTTTTCGTCCTCTCAACAACTCATACGGGGTCTTGTTGATAAGCGGCCTCAGATAGGCCCTATTCATCACGTAGCATGCCGTGTTCATGGCTTCTGCCCAAAACCTCTTGGGTAACCCGCTTTCCAGCAACAGTGTCCTGGTCATGTCTTCCAGGGTTCTGTTCTTCCGTTCAACGACTCCGTTCTGCTGTGGAGTCCTCGGTGTTGAAAAATTATGATGCACTCCTCGGCTAGCACACCATCCAATGAACTGAGCATTATCAAACTCTGTTCCATGATCTGACCTTATGCTTCTGAGCTTCTGAGCAAACAGGGTCTCCACTGCCCTGACCCAGGTACTGAACTTTTCAAATACCTCCGTCTTTGAGGAGAGGTAGATAGTCCACGTATATCTCGAGTAGTCATCCACCAGGACATACACATACTTGCTTCCTCCAATAGACTGAGTTCTCATGGGTCCACACAAATCCATATGAACCAACTCCAGGGGTCTACTGGTGCTCACTTCCTTCTTTGGCTTGAAGGAGGTCCTTGTCTGCTTACCCCTCGTACAGGGAACACATACCTCGTCAGGTACAATTCCTACATCAGGTAGCCCACGGACAAGACCCAGACTGTGAAGTTTCTTCATCAGCTTCATGTTCACATGGCCCAGACGCCTATGCCAAAGACTTGAATCATCCTTCCTTGATGATAAGCAGAGGTATTCTTCTGGATCCCAGTCTGGATCGGTCTTATATACCCCATTCTCAACAGTTCCCTTGAGAAGTATTTTACCTGAACTCAAACACTTCACAAAACAACCATTAGCTGTGAAAACAACCTTGTTGTTTCCTCCTTGACAGAGTTGAAAAACACTGAGTAAATCAAACTTTAAATTTTGAACAAAGTTTACACCGTCAATACTAACCTTCTTACTCAAATTCACCATACCTATTCCGAAGATCTCTCCTTTACTTCTATTCCCAAAAGTAATGGAGCCTCCGGAATGCTGCTGCAGAGAGGAGAAATGGTCCATCCTTCCGGTCATGTGACTTGAGCATCCGCTATCCACATACCAGGGACCTGTTCCTCTCCCCACCTGCACACAAACAATCAATTCTTAGGAACCCAAATTGGCTTAGCCTTTTTGGGTTTCTTATCTGACTTAGAGTCAACACAGGTAATGAGCTTTGAAGGATTAGTGTTCGATTTGACAGTAGGATCCTGCCGGGTACGCGTTCCTCGCATGAAACCACCAGGTCTTTGATCCTTGACTTCGAGGTTTTGCCTCACAGCACACTTCGCCCGAAGATGTCCCTCCTTCCCACAGTGGAAGCAAATCTTCTTCTTCCTGAAATTTTCCTTATCAGAAACCTTCTTCTTCTGTTTGCTGAAGTTTATGCTTGCTGGTCTTTGTCCCTGAGCAAACTTCGTCCAAATATGGTAACCTTTACCATATGTCCTTGCCTCATCTCCGAGATCCACTTTCACCCGTGGAGCGCTCCTAGGCTCTCCAACGTTCTGAGCTCTCCTTTTGAGGGTAACATCACCATAGCCCAGACCTGGTTTGGACTTCTTTGCCTTAACCTTAATACTGGGTTCAAGTACCTGCATTCTGGAAACACTCCTTTGTTTCCCTGCAAGTTTCCTCTGAAGCTGCTGAATCTTGGCAGACTTCTCATCAATTAGAGCATCTTTTTCAGCAATAATGTCAGTTAACTCATCATATTTATCACAAAGACCTTGAATGATAAGTAATAAATCAGCACGTGATTTGAAATCTGAAGACACGGAGGGATGTTTTACCTCTGATGTAGATGACCCTCCCTTGGCCATGAGGCACATGTTCCTTCGTGAGGACTTGTTCTTGCACTGACTTTCCGAGTCACTGTCTTCATCTGAGTCACCCCATGCGGCGATCATTGCCCTCTTCTCTTTCGGTTTATCATCAGCAGATTTTTCTTTGTTGGACTTGTCCTTCTGCTTCTTCCAACAGTCCTTGGCAAAATGACCCTTTTTGCCGCAGTAAAAACACTCATCCGTCTTCTTTGCAGTGCGCTTAGAAGATGAACCCTTCGGATTGAATCTCAGGTTCGCGACCTTCAGTGCCTTAGTCAGGAGTACCAACTCAGACTCGTCTCCTGTTTTTCCTTCCGACTCAGGTTCCTTTCCTTTGGACTTCCGGGACTTCTCCTTCTCAGTAACCAGTGCAACCTGCTTGGCTCCTTTCTGAGGTTCACGTCCCTCGAGCTTGCACTTTTCAATAAGCATACTGCTTTCCAGTTTTGAGACCAGCTCTTCCAGCGTGATTCTCTTTGTCTCAGCAAGGGCAGCCAAGGTCCTGGAAATGTCATCCCATTCTGGATCGAGTCCTTGTAGAAAATGATGGGTAACTTCACATTGCTCATACTCCTTTCCCAGTCTTGAAAGGATTGACAAACACCCCTGAAACCTTGAATGATAGCTATGTATAGTTTCACCTTTGGCTTGACGAAGGCTGTTGTACTTCGTCTGTGCAGTGAGGATCCTGTTCCTCCTGACATCTGCAGAACCATCATATATCCTCTTGAGAGCATTTCAGACCTCTGACGGGTCTGTGTAGATCAGGACCTTGGCAAGGTCACCTGGTTCCAGCGCCGAGTGAAGAACCTTCATGGCTTGAGCATTCTTTTGAAGCTTTTTGAAGTCTGCGGTAGTGTAAGCAGCTCGTGCTTTCTCCTTGGTTTTGTCTGTGTCATCCATAATGAGTTGTTTACCCTGTTCAATGATCTGCCAGACTTCACCATCCAGCGAGAGGACATGTTCCTCAAATCTGATCGCCCATGAGTCATATTCGCCTGCCTTCAACTTTGGCGGGGTTGCGAATGAATCTCTTGACATTCCTGCAATACTAATCAAAAACTAGAACCAGAGGCTCTGATACCAATTGACAGGATCGTGATTAGCTCAAAACTAAGTAAAGGAACTATTAGGGACCTGAACGTAGTTTGCAGGTACGTGTACCTCAGAGTTTAGTGCGCAGCGGAATTCGTCTAAAGATTAGTTTTATTAATCTATAGACTATACAAATACTTACACTATTTGTATACACGTAATAGTATAGATTACTACTACAAAACCAGTCACTTACACCTGATGATTCTAAATCACCAATCGTGACTCTCCCAGAGACAAGTCCCTCCAACGATTCCCTGAATCGTTCACTCGTCTCCTCTCACTGAAGAACAACTCTTGACGCACTGACGTGATTCTCAAGCTGCTCCTCCTTCTCTGAACAAACTCAGATCCACCGTTTGAGATCGACTCTCTAGCACTTGTGTCTCTTCCCGATCTTAAAGACAAGCACTTAATGCCAAGAACTCAAAGATTGCATTGACTCCGTTTACTAAATGCGTTCAACAATCTTTTGTGCTTCAACTCTTCCAATTACTCCATGTAATAAGTGTTGAAACCATGAAACTTCGGCTTCCTCCAAAGTGTCCGTTCAGCTGCCAACCCAGGTTCATGTCCCTTGCGCGACTCTCTTAGGTACATGATCCTGCACACTCAGTCAAAGTGTAAACCAGGTATTGTCATCATCAAAATCACATGAGGTACATGATCCAACAGGAATCAAGGCAAAAAACATCACACTGGAAACCCAACAAACATCCCAATCAGAAGCAACGGGAACACCATCCTTGTACTTAAATCCAATCACAGATGTTCCAGTGACATAAGGATACCTGCACCAAACCAAAATAAAATATCAAACCAATCCTACAGACAAGAAACCTAATATATAAACCTTGATAACTCCCAAACGTTATTTCATATAAATTCACACCTACTAATTGTACTGTTACGTACTCTACACTATTGGAAACCTCAGAGACTTGAATCTATTTTGGTGAAAGTGTCAAAATGGCTTCTATATGAAAGAAGACTTGATCAGTATTTTCTATTTCATCGTCTCACCCTTTATTCCCTTCCTTTATCGTTCTCCTTCAACCCCTTTTCCATTCTCATTTCATCTTCCACTACTGTTTCTCATCTGAGTTCCTACCAATCTATCAACTTTTCCATTCTCATCTCAACCTCATCCTCTTTTGCATCACATACAATCACCCAAAGAACTGCAAACCACAAACTTAAGCCTAAACCCCCACCACAACCAAAGTCTAAATTCCATCTCCAGACACAGGTTGGTTATGAAATAAAAGAAGGAGAGCATTGCAACGTCTCTGATGGAGGTGATATCAGAGGATCAACTCACGGAAATGGCACCCTTCTATCATACTATGGGGACAATTTTCCTCAGCAAGAAGCACAATCAGCAAATTTAGATTAAACTAGCCCCTCTTACTGAGTAACTTCTTAAAAAAAACTAAATTTCAGAACCCAAAATATAAACCCACAAATGGAACTATCGCACAACAAACTGATAACCAAAATCATCACGGTAAACCCCACCAACATTCTACAAATCTCAAGCACAAATGAAAATCAAAACTTAGCATCATTAAAAACAACATACTGAGTGTGCTCCGACGCAACTTCCCGGCCGAGCAAGCTGTTGATCTTCTCCATCTGCTAACAAACACCGACACATGCTCAGCATCAAACACATCAAATGCTAGAAAAAGTATACGTCAAGGAACGAAATCGACGATGTTGACACACTAAGCACTTACGAATCGTCGGTCTGTCGGCAATTTCTGAGTTCCCGTTTTGCTCTGTGATCTGTAATTTTTTTATTAAAAAATCCATGCATGCCTGTGACCTTCGCATGCTTTTTCTAGCCCGTCCATCAAGAAATCTTGAACGGGTCGATCGGCTAAAAGGCTTGAAAATTTGGGCCGTTAGATCACAAACTTAATATGTGGGCTCTTATTGGGCCGGTTGAGAGGGAAACGAAACGCTGTCGTTTTGATGCGCAGTGTGGACGCATCGCGGAGGCTAAACTGGAATGTATAAAATGGCAAAACGTCCGCGAAGTTGATGACGTCAGATTTTTGTATGTACGTCTTCAGCTTCGAGTCCTTCAAAGCGCAGTTCTCCCTTTACACCGAACCTCGTGAAAAAAAGTCGGCGGAGGCTCCGCTCGCCGCCGCGTCGTCCGCTTACTGACTCTCTGTTCGGAAATCGCATATTCATCTCCTCAGTTGCAGCAATCAGTTTGGTGCGGAAGTTTTCGTTTTCGATTTTTTGCTTTTGTTGTTGTTTTTTTTTTTTTAATTTAAAATTTGATGAATGTGTTGCTGATTTGATTGCGGATTGTGTTTCTGAGGAATTAGGTGGATTGCGATCATAGTTTTAAGGCTGATGAGTGGCACGGCGGCGTAGAAGATTCAATTTAATTCGGAGGGGTTTTTTGTAAGCGGCAATTCTAATCATGGAAGACTCCGTGGTTGATTGCGAGGTGATTATCGGTTATTTGGTCTCTTTTTGTATCTTGCTTCGCTCCACGGGGTTGCACAATTTTTTGTATTTTTGTTTTGGTATGTCACTCAGCTCTGTGGTATGTTTATCAAGTCTCTTTATTATTGCTATTGTGGATGTGGAGTTTGGTTTTTTAGGGTTTGAATTCATACTTATGAACTGTATGTTCAGGCGTTCAGCGGGTGGGAATGAGTACCCCCATTCTGTTGTTTAATGGATTATGAAGTTGGTTTTATATTGGAGTCAATTATTAAGAACCAAACCTTTTGAAAATTGATGATCAATATATATGTAAAGCATTATTGAAAAGAGATAAACCGTAAACCGCGGGCATGCTGATCAGATATGAGACCCCTGGCACAATAAGTTAGGTTGCTAAGTTGTTGTAAACGGACAACGACACATGTTACCTGAGCTACTAGTTGCGTCAAAATTTATATTTTTTATTTAGCTATCAAACCTTAGATCTTATTATGCAGGACAAATTATCACGCTTTCGAATAAAGGAGCTCAAAGATATTCTTACCCAACTTGGACTCTCTAAGCAGGGGAAGAAACAGGTTTCTTTGTGCTGTACAGCTATTGTAACTGCTTTCCTTGGTTGGATAGTGGGTCTTAATATTACCATGTTTGCACATATATTGATGATCCTTATAAAATATCCCATATCTTTATCCATATTGGGATGAACAGCATGCCTTGTTAGACACTCTACTAGGCCTCTTTCAGCATAATCAACACACCTGATCCAAGAGAATCATTTTCTAGGAAATAAACTTAACAATATGATAAAAGTAGTTAGTTAGGGAGCTTACCGATCTGTTTGTTATTCGTTATCTGTAGTTAGTAAGTGCTTTATCTTCCTGTTATCTGTAATTTGTGCATAGCAACTGATGCCTCAGTTGCCAGTCTAATTTTGTTATCCTTCAGTTATTGTATTCTATGGTTGAAAGTAATTGGCCTTTTTGAAGCAAGTTCAGCTTTGGTGTTGATATTCTGGTTTCTTTTCATTTTTAGCTCGCTTTTTTTCCTCAAATGGGGCCTAACATAATCAGGCCTTGAATGATAGTTTTATATAGTCACCCTTGAATCTGAAAATAGGCATTTTTATGTGGCAATCACGTTGTTCACATTTGTTTAACACTTGAACACCAAAAATCTTTGGCAAGGAAACTTTAAATAATGTCAGGGATTTGTTGACGTGCACATATATTATAGTAATGATAAATGGACGGTCAAATGAAATTACCTGAATTACTATTGCAACTAGTGGCATAAAACCGTAAAAATTCAGCATTACTGTCTCATGCAGATTCTATGTGTAGGCCACATGCTTGGTATTCAACAATACTAGTTTCAATAGTAAGCTAGGTTGTAGCTCAAATATGTCAAAGCTTGTTTACCTATTAAACTTGAAGATGTGGATGAACCACATAATTCAAAGTCATTGAGTTTCCATACCAATTTCCAGGATCTTGTGGAGCGCTTACTGACCATTTTATCAAATGACCAAGGTATACATTCTGACTTCGTTTAGTTTTGCAAATTATTTCATTATTTTGGATATTAAAATGTAGTGTACTGCTTAACACTTGCATGATGTACTTCGCGGTAGCAACATTTGCTGTTAATTCTTCTTTATTAGTTAAATTTGTAGTCCTAGTTGTAGGTTACCCTATTCTCTGAAGAAAGAGTGAGAGAGAGTTAACAGCAAATGATTAGTTTTTTCTGTGTCTTTATGACCTTCATTTGAAAGCATATTGTTTGATTAAGCCTTAGTTGAGTATTTATAGTTGTTACTATCAGTAGTTATTGCAGAAAAAACTATTTACTTGTAAGAAGGAAATACTGATAAAAATGTTAGCTTAGCCTTCTACTAAATATATTTGCACTTCTTCTTTCTTATAGACAGAATATGATTAAGAGACTACTTTTAGGCAGCATACTTTCCTTTGACCTTCCGTAAACCTAATAGATTGCGCTCCTGAAACACGTGTTCATCTTGACAGTCTATAAGATGTGGGCGAAAAAGAGCATATTGGGGAAGGAAGAAATAGTTAATCTTATAGAAGATACTTACAGGTGTGGTTCCTTTTCTTAAACAGTTTAGGGATATCATTTACCATGGCTAATCTAAACATTCTTGGTCAACATTTTTGATAACCTGTGTTATCAGTGGTTGAACGGGAGATTTTCTTTCTTCATTCTTGAAGTTCTGATGTTTTATGAGTGCTAGTAAACCCGTCTACACTTACTCGGGACTTTTGGTGCAGAATTTGCATGGTATAATATTGCAATATTCTATCTGCAGGAAGATGCAGTCGACAACCACTACTGCTCTTGCAACTACAGGTGAATGTGTCTTGGATAACAGTCTGCAGCATAAAGAAGAACTTGCTGATGGTTTTGGATCACATTTGAAGATACGTTGTCTATGTGAAAATCCATTGTCCACTGAGTCAATGATCAAGGTTTTACTGTATTATTTTTTAATCTTGCAAATAAAAAGCATGTGAAGTAGGAGATATAATCAGACCTTATTTTCTTGTCAGGTTGTTGTCAGAACATTGTCTTTGGTATTTTAAAGCTAGGTCTTGACATCTTTTTTATGTTAATGGTGCTAAGTTGGTTCACATCAGCACTGTTCTTGCGACCAACAATCATTCTTGCCATTCTATAATGCAGAATGTTTGAGATGGCATCCTCTGTTATAACTTATATGATAATATTTTTTCAAAGTCATTATTGAATATAGAGAGGTTATGGCAAGAATTGGGGATAAATGTTCGATTATCTGTGTTAATAGAAAATTTTGTAAGCTACAGACTACCAGATGTACTAGGAACATTCAGGACTTCGTGATCCATGCTTTTTTCCGACTAAAGCCCTTTTATATTATATTAATTCAAATATATGTTACCTTTGCCACCTATTTATATTGAGGGTATATTGTTGTTGATATTTGCAGTGTGATGATCTAAAATGCTGTGTATGGCAACATTTGAGCTGTGTCATAATTCCAGATAAGCCTGTCGCCAGTGGCCTTGATCCTCCTGAGGTGTTCTATTGTGAGATATGTCGACTCAGTCGAGCGGACCCGTAAGTTCCTCCTGTGTTTTTTATTGTCAACATTTGCATCTCATCTTTCTATTATGTTCTGGTGATGTATGTTGTATTCCACAGCACATTGTTCTCATACTTGATCTGTCTATGCAGTTTTGTGGTAACAATGGCACATCCTCTCAATCCAGTGAAGCTAACTGTGAAAAGTGTTCCGGTTGATGGGTAATGGCTTATTTGTTGGTTTTTGGGCAATTCAGATCCGTATCTTGGTTTATATTGATTAGTTGTTACTGTTGTGAATTTAATTGGAAGTTGG
The DNA here is from genome assembly GCA_963678935.1 of Umbilicus rupestris. Taxonomy (NCBI): domain Eukaryota; kingdom Viridiplantae; phylum Streptophyta; class Magnoliopsida; order Saxifragales; family Crassulaceae; genus Umbilicus; species Umbilicus rupestris. The sequence continues at coordinate 10,427,162 of OY787612.1, forward strand.
TAGTTATTGCTGTCCTTCTCGTAGCTTTGTGGTCGTTATGTTCACATTTGATACCGTTGATGTCAGATCAAATCCTGTGCTGAATGTGGAAAAGATGTTTCAACTCACTAGGGCAGACAAAGATTTGCTTTCAAAACAAGAGTATGATGTTCAGGTAGTTAGACTATTTAGAAACAGTTCTTTCTTCAACACTCTACTATGATATATACATCATGTAGTTATTTTTGATAGTTTAAGTGCTCATATGCATTGGTCTTTATAACCTCTTGTGTCAGTTTCGTAATGTCATCTTATTTATGTAGGCTTGGTGTATGCTGGTAAATGATAAGGTTCCATTCAGGATGCAATGGCCTCAGTATGCAGATCTGCATGTAAACGGTATGTTGCTTGACATTTATTGTGCATAGTTCTTTGGTTTTGTAGTTGTGCCTTCTGAATGGGGAGAGTGCAGAATCATGAAATGTGATATGCACTTCTGTGCCATTAGCTTTTAGCAGTTAGTATACTAGACCTGCATTGTCTACTTAAAATCAGTCAGCAGTAGGCGGCCAAACCATTAATTGGTGTAGGACCTTTGAGGCTTTGACACCCGCATGATTTGTGACCCGGAAATGATTCACCTGTTGACATTTACAAGAATATGAAATGACAACAATTGTCTGTATTTATTGCTTTTCTAATTCCATTACTCGTTAACAGGTGGTGTGCCTCTGTCTATAATAAGTTAGAATGAGGTTCTTGACATGTTAGCTTCAGCTATTGTTTTTCTCTTCTTTTTATTTATTTCATATTTCTTATAATATGTAGAGTATTGATCCTTCAAATTGCATGTCTTTGCAGGAATACCCGTTCGTGCAACTAACAGGCCTGGTTCTCAAGTGCTGGGTTCTCATGGTCGTGATGATGGTCCAATTGTGAGTGCCACCCTAGCCATTCTCTAAGCCTCCTGATACAAGCAATATAATCTCCTTACTCATGAGCTTGTTTTACTGATGCATTGTGTCATGATCATTGACATTATATTTTTTCTTAGAGTTTAAAATTTCAGACACTGCCATTCTTGACCTGTATCAGCATGATCGTTATCATCATTAATGGAATAATGATCTGTGAGCTAAGTTGACTCCATTTGTTAGGAATACTTTATTTTTCTTCCTCTTTTACACTTTTGATAAGTACTTGCATTTCACATCTTCATTTTAACATTAATAAAGAAAAAACATATAATTAACCTTTCGTATAGACGTCGTCAAGTAGCTTGCACACATAGGGGTGATTGTTGCCTTTTTATGTAAATTTTCACCCTTCACTTAACAAAGCTTTTTTTTTTTTTTTTTGTGTGTTGCATGTTCTAATTTCTTCGTGTTGATTCTTTCAATAGATCACAACATATACTAGAGATGGATTAAATAAAGTTTCCTTGGCTGCAAGTGACACTCGCATCTTCTGTTTTGGTGTTAGACTTATCAAGAGACGCAGTTTTCAACAGGTATGTTTCAGATATCCTAAAATGAAATATATATAATGTTCTTTGCTGTTCTGTAATAAAAGAAAAAAATCTGATATAAAATCAAATGTGTTTGATAGTCTCCTAAATATCCTTTCTAGATACGAAATCTAATCTCTAAGGAGTTCGATGGAGAGTCTATTGAAGAAGCTCTAGCTCGAGTGCAACGTTGCATCGGCGGAGGAGCATCAACAGAAGATACTGAGAGTGACAATGAGTTAGTCGTCATTGCCGAATCTCATGTCATAAACCTACGATGCCCAGTAAGTATACTTGACTGGTGGGTGTTAGTGCTATAAACACTTCAACGGAAAAATCGTTGTTTCCATTAGTAACCGTACATCTGCATCATATTAATGGTATTGCAGATGAGTGGGTCTAGAATTAAGGTTGCTGGAAGATTCGGACCTTGTGTCCATCTGGGGGGTTTTGATCTTGACATCTTTCTGGAAATGAACCAGCGTTCAAGAAAGGTAAGCATTTTAGTTTCCTCAACTGACTTAGTATTCAATTATGGTTATGTTAGCTGATTGTATAATTTTGTATAGTGGCAATGCCCAATCTGTCTCAAGAACTACTCGCTGGAAAATATTATCATTGATCCTTACTTCAATCGCATCACATCAATGGTAGGTATCCATTGTGGCATATAGGTGTGTTAGCAGAGTGCCACTCGAGAACTTGATTTTGTTGTGTTACTGTGTTATGCAGATGCGGAATTGCAGTGATGATGTGACTGATGTTGAGGTAAAGCCTGATGGTTGTTGGCGTGTGAAAACTAAAAATGAAGTTGAACGTAGGATTGTTGGAGATCTTGCACACTGGCATTTTTCAAATGGTTCTTGCTGTAACTTTACTGAAAGAAAGGATAGCGAGAAGATGGATATGCCTTGCAGGGTGAAACAAGAGGGTTTGTCTGCAAGTGTTACTGGTCGGAATCTTCGACATGATAAAAACAGGGTTTATGAAGATTTAAATACTTTTCTTGCTGGTAACAATAAACAGAATAAGCTGGTCGCCTGCCAACCGAAAGTCGTTCCGTTGAGCATCACAGCATCTGGAAGTAGTAGAGATGAAGAAGATCCTAGTGTTAATCAGGATGGTTGTGCGGTCACTGATTGTATCAACAACGGGATTGAGTACAACTCTGTATCATTGAATTCTGATCCTGCGAATCAGAAGAATACGATCTCTTATGCACCTCCATCAAGTGCAGACGTAATAGTGCTCAGTGATTCTGAAGATGACGAGCCAATGATAGTAACCGGAGCTGTCCATAGCAATTGTACTCGTCCCCGTTTCGATTTTAACTTGCCTTATTCAGGTATCTCAAGCTTATACTTAGATGGTCATCTTTTTAAAGTAACTGGAGTTTATGATACTAACCACACTGTAGCTAATGTACAAAGGTGGGGCTTGCCTCTTGGGAGTGAGGATGATTGCAGCATTGAGTCATTTGAATTTAGTGCCGCAGTCTCAGCTTCAGCAGCTCATATCCAGCATACTCCTTCAAATGGTCCCTCATCTACCAATGGCTACATTGCACCATCTGCAGCCTCAGGGTCTGCTCCTGCGGCCTCAGATGCATTTGCTGTTCTAAGTAATAATCTATTGCCATATGGTGGGACCGATCCCTCTCTCCAGATGTATCTTCATCCGACGCCCTCCAAAGGTTCCATGGATTATGAAGTGAGAGATGAAATGAATGTGACGAATGGGAACCATTCTGAAAACTGGATTTCTTTGACGCTTGGCGACTGCCAAAGCGACAGCAATCAAGCAACCACAGCATCAAAGGGTTTAGACTCGAGGAACCAAATAATGCCCGAGAAAGGTGCTGGGGATCCTATGGCCGATGATGGTTAGTTTCTGTGCTTAAATTGCAATCAATTCTTCCTTGCTTATTTTTAACTGATGGAGGAAGTGACATTCAGTTAAGGTAATTTATTGTCACAGTTGGCTCACATGTCTTCTTCATCTCTTTTGGCAGCAGCCAGGCTACTTGTTGGTTTGACTGATGGAGGGTCTGACAAGGCTAGTAGGCCAAGATCTGACAGCCCCTTTTCATTTCCTCGGCAGAAACGTTCTGTACGACAGCGAGTTGATCTTTCCATTGATTCGGAGTGATCAAATATAAAGCTTTTCTACTCAAGTCGCTTTCTGAAGGTGACATCATGCACTGCTATTCACCCATACACTCTGGGTAAATTGCGAACCACAGAGATAAGTAGTATCTGACCGGATAAATCTGTTCAAGTTGAGGTGTGAAATCAAGACTTGCAAAATTTTTGTTAGATGTTCACTGTGATCAGTCTGTAAATCATCAGCAGAGATGTGCCTTCGATTCCTTTCTTTTTGTTTTGTGGTGTCTGAACTATCAGTTGGACGTGGGAAGTAAGCTTGTGCAAGCCCGCATCGTGAGGCAGCATTTAAATTACAGCAGTCTGTCTGGTTGCTGAAAAGTTGTGTATTGGGTTTAGGAAATTCTGATGAACAAAATGTTTGTTCGCCTTTTGTATGTATCAATAGACACAACTTATTTATATGGTTACTTATGGGCTGCTATACATTATATTAGTGAAAACGGGTTTTAAAATGAAATGTTAGGAATAAATTGGGGAATCTTCAAAGTATATAATAGCCAAGTTTGCACTCCACTCTTTTATTCTAATATACCTTAGCCTAATGAATCGCATCATTTTCCAATCTGCGTCTCATCCTCGTGCAATTTAATAAATATGAATTCCCAACCATGCATGGTTTTTGTAAGAGCTTACGCTAGTGGTCATCGGACAAGGCTTCATCTCAAACCTGCCAAATTCTCGGCATCCACATGTTCATATTCGTTGTATTGCATTTTCAGAAATTCTGGGGTTTGAATTTTTGAGATGGGGAATTGGGAAAAACATTTTAGTCATGCTTCTCCTTCTCATTATATACTCCTCCCATTTGCCTCCTGGCCTGGCCGTACTCTTCATACTCACCACATTCTAATTGATGAGTTACGCTTACTGAACTATTCAATTCATGTTTCCACAGGCACATCCAAGATATTGTCATCAGACTCACAAAGGGCTAAGCAGATCACCACAATGTTGTCATGTCTGGTTTTTTAGAGTGTTGATTCAGTTCCTGTGCAGCTACGCCACTATACGCGCTAGTAAGACTTCTAGTACTAAAAATCTAACTTGAACATAGTTTTGTTTTGTTTGATGGTATTGGAACTAGATGGGATCGACCATGGAGAGAGTGGCCTACGCGAGCAAAAAAGAACTGGCATAAATCACCTCAAGCAGCAGCAAGGCAGGAAATCCTCAAGGCTCACCTTCTCAGTCCGGACCGGCTCCCCTGTCCACGATGTCTGAAAATACTAATTCAGCTTCTTTATCTCTCCATTTTGATCGTGCAGCTGCAGAATGATGGTGAACTTGGAGGAGGAATATCTCGCTTTGATGTTGAGATTAGTGATAAAAGAGTGAGCAAGGCTTACATCTTTTCTTGCTTCTCAATTCAACTCAACAGGTATTCTGCTTGCGAATAGTATATGATTTTTCGCCCTTAATTAACTCTTATTTATCATCACCTGAAATTGAGATGTTCCTGAATGAAACAAAGTAGAACGACAAGAAAAACATTTTTCAGCGATATTTTGTTCTTTCCAAAATTCATAAACAATTTACAACGTGATACAATGAAGAAACATAGGAAGGAAGCAACAAGAGAGAAATGATTTTAATAATTATGGGAGATAAATGGGCATATCGATTTTAGGCTGTTGCATGAAAGCTGGATGAGGTGTTGTGATGGCCTTGGAAGACCCTTCTTCGTCTAGTTCGCAGGCCATTTTTAAGAAGTAGCTGTGCCTGGTCGATGAAACAGAGGGTTAGTGAAAACAATGACAAACTGAGATTAGTCACACAAAATAATGAGTGTACCAGCGGGTGTCTGCAGTAAGTTCTGGGTGGAAAGCTGTTCCGAGTAGGTTCTTTTGCCTGACAGCAACAATTACTTTACGGTTTGCGTCCTGCAAGAACATTGGGTAATGATTAAGATGAAGTGAATACAACACTCTCAAATGCATGTTGCAATGACCACGGCAGCCATCAAGCTTAAATAATTCACGTGGAACCAAGTCTTTTGATGTCCATTTCCCACATAATCAGCTAATTGGCACTCATTTCATGAACTATGATAAATAGTCATGCGGGAATTGTAGAGTTATCCTAGCACATCTATTTGCAGACTTCAAATTTGTTAATCTTAATAATCTACTAGCACTTGTGCCTTCACTAGCTTGAGAGCCCATGAAAGTCCACACTCCACAAAATTAAATAACTTACTTCTATTATAAGTACTTTGATTATAATTAAATTTGAACAAGAAAGGGCCAGGTTGTTGTACAACATCAAACACAAACATAAATTAAAAGGTGCATTTATTCACAGGCTAACTGTACTAAGTTAATCAAGCAAAAAAAAGTAAATATATTTATAAAAAGTTTGATGACCTCACTCAAATTACTGGCATATGAGACCTAAGGTTCCAGTAATACACCATAGAAATTGAAAACTATTTTTAAAAAAGATAGAGCGAGGCTAGGATTCAGAAACTTCAATGCATGAATGCTGGATTGGATGAGCACAAAAATAAATTATAAATCCCCATTAAGGATTAGAAAGTAGCTAACCTCATCTTCCTCAGATCCACGATACTGATCTGGAAACTTATTTGCAGGGACAAGATAATCAGCAAGAACTTCAACTTCAGGGCCTACTTCAAGAACTGCAGGAGCACGAATGAAGACCCCACGGAAAGTTTCACGGCCACCCTCTTTTGATGCAAGCTCCGATGCTACAAGTTCAGTCTCAAAACTTTGAAGCTAACAAAAGAATTTGAAGTGAGATTAATTGTTGCTTAAATTCCATATCAGTCACATCAAAGAAGTTCATGTTCGGTCTGTATATGAAGATCAAATTGACAAAAGCCATTTCACTTGCCAATAACGAGGACCAGTTGCATGGTAGATACCTGACTGCCAAAAAAATTTCGATGAACAGTACAGTCTAAGCCCCCGACTAGCTCTTGCCCTCCATCCTTTTGTCCTAACAAAGCACCCAACATGATAGAAAGTGATAAATATTCTGGTTAAGCAGAAGTAAGACCTAGAAAAAGTCAAGTGAGATGAAAGCTCACCATAAGCTTTGTTCGCCAAAAATATAAGCCCAGCACATGTACCCCACACCGGCTTTCCCAATTTAACAAATTCTCTCAATGCAGGGAACTACAAAACAAACAAAAGGGCAAGTACAAAATACACAATTAAAACGAAGAGACGACTGTTGTCCCGCAAAATGGTAATTATATTGGACTAATACAAACAAATAACAGTTTGATCTCTCTTGAGTATTGACCAAACCAAATGTACAATGAGTAATTCAGATTGACTTATCATTAACACTCCCCCTCCCATAATCCGCACATCGACATACACTATATCAATGGCCAATTCTATTTCAAAAATTTCCAAAAACCATATTCAACCAACACTACAGTAAACCTGAGGTGAGTGAGTGGTTACTGAAAATAGAAACCTCATTTGAATGCATTCCGGTAAGGGCCTGACAATTCAAACATAATAATTGGCCAATTTCCAGTATTTAATAAACCCTAAACATTCCATCAAAATGTTAAGAAATTATAGTAAAATAAAAATCATGCAAAAATCTAACATACAGATGCTGACCAAATTATGATACTCAGCCAGCTTAGCCATGGTGGTGCTCTCTCCTCCAGGTATAATAAGAGAATCCACGCTCTCAAGCTGCTCCGGCTTCCGCACCTCTACTCCTATCACACCAAGCCTCCTCAACACTGCCAACCAACCAATCAACACCACCAATAAAACAAACACTCATATTCCACCAACCGTCCTCAACAAAAATTCAATCAAGAACACAAAAAACAAGTAGACGATGTATTACAACCTGCTATGTGCTCGTTGAAGGATCCTTGCAGAGCGAGAACGCCTACAGCCATGATCGGCGACGATTCGGGGCGAAACTCGAAGACGAAGAAGCTTGCGAATTCGAGCCGAGATTTTTTCTATGGCGCTCGCTGCTCGCGCTTCACTGCTCTACGCCTCTCCCCTAACTGGGCCGGGTAAAGGCCCATAATATTTATCGAATCTAGGCCCAATAAGGCCTTGTAATCACACTACGTCGTTTTGAGTTTGAGGAAATTATTATATTTTTGAAATTTTTTTCTTGCGAATTCGAGCGGCGATTTTATGGCGCTCGCGCTTTACTGCTCTACGCCGGGCAGGATGAAGGCCCATAATATTATCGAATCTGGCCCAATAAGGCCTGGTCATCATACTGCGCCGTTTTAGGTTTGAGGAAATTGTTTGTTGATTTATTTATTTTTTGAATTTATTTTTGCGAAAAATAAGGATGGAAAAACCGAAGCTCTCGATGACGGGTTAAAGCAAGAATTCGAGTTTCAATCTCACTCATCATCATCGCCAACTCCGCCGTGTTTACCGGCACGTATTCCGACCATCCATTCTGATTCATGTTCTGGCATATGGGTATCAAACGATAGATCTCCGTTTCGTACAACTTCAAAACCTAATTCTCGACCAATCAGCTACTCGTTGGCGTAATCGTGATCTGGGGTTTTGTAATTTAGGGATTTCGGAATTGGTTTTTTTTTTTCTTGTCCACTTTTGTAGGGCTTTTGTTGTGGGTGGTGTCGAATTAGGGTTTGGAATTTGATCATCGGATTGGTTGTCTGGTTCGGTTTACAAAGGCGTGGTCTTGGAATGATTGGCTAGGTAAAGCTCGCATCTTTTTGAACGGTCGTTGTTGTTCAGGGGTTTGATTGGCGTTTTGCGAAATGGTTTTGTGGTTGATGTTGTTAGGCTGGTGTCTTGTTGTTGCTTGGTTGGGAGATTTGGCATTTGTTTGGATGTTGTCTGTACGGTGTGGATGCGTTTTGTTTTACTGAATGTTAGGTTTTCGAATGTGTAGCCCAGATTCTATTTGTTTCGGGAGGTGACAAGTTTCTCTTCTGCTGGAGCTTTCGCAATGTTGGCTTTGATTCGTAGATGCGTCGGATTTGCTACTTGTTTCCTCCATGTATCAGAGTGGCATCCTTTGGAATAACAAAGCTCGATACAGCTTACGGCTTATAGTTCAGCTTCCAACTCAAATCGAGCCAAAAGTGTTAGTTGAAGTTTACAAACCGTACCTCGTTAATCATTGTTTGTTTTTGCTGGTTGGACACTAATAGTTTATATTCTTTGATGTGGCATTTACAGGTTCTGACGGTGTGTTGCATTTGTTGTTGGGGCATCGGACGGCGAGTTTCAAACTGTCGTCCATGATTCATAAAAGCTTTTCATATGTTAAATCAATGGGTGGCTGCTGTGGGTGTTTCGGTTTTGCAAGGAAGCCGAAGAGGATAGCGAGACCTTATCCTGTAGCAAACAAGAACCTTTCACAGGAGTTGTTGCTGGATATAGTTGACGATGATTACGACCATGATGACTGTTATAGTGATATTAACGATATGTGTTCTTATAACGGTGAGACCACCAACACAGTGCATGGGGATGATGAGGGGATGCGTAGTCGAGCCAAACGCTCTGAAGAAGTTGTCAGACTTAGAATCCAGAATGGGCTGATTTGCAGGGACATTCCTGTACGAGAAGTTCACACTGTTGTTAGAGGCGAGGTAAAGGCTTATAGTTATGTGACAACAACGGTGCACCATAACAATATGTTTGCAATCAATGCGGTCATGGCTGTAGTCGGATTTTATACCATTATTTTGTGTGATACGTTTCTATTTTCTGGCACCGGTAGAATTAATTTATATACTCCGAGCACTTCTGACTTAGTTTCTTCCACAATATTCCTATTTCTTATCTTTACTCCCGGTTTATGTACTGTTATAGGATGAAGATGGAAATAAGACAGTGAATGGGTATGTCCGGGAGTGTAAAATTGGTGCTGGTAGCTATGGGAAAGTGGTAAGATTTGGTGGTATAAACTCATTGTATATACATATGTAGCGTGTTCGTTTATATGCTAATTTAAGCCTCAAATATTGTTTAACTTCACAGGTATTATACCGAAGCCGTTTAGATGGGAAGTATTATGCGATAAAGGTAGGATTAATAATTGTTCACCATTTTTAAAAATTATAACCATTTTTTATGTTTTGAACTTTTGGTGTTGATTAATATATTTGCAAGGCTAACTTGCATGTCTTGTCTTTCTAGAGTTTTCACAAATCCCACCTATCAAAGCTGCGAGTTGCCCCATCTGAGACTGCTATGACTGACGTTCTGCGCGAAGTACCCTTCTAATTATATGTTATGAATCGGCTTATTATCATGAAAAATTATTTGTATGTGCTATTAATTCATAATGAAAGCTCCAACCGCATATTATCTGCCTATCGCAGGTGTTGATAATGAAAACATTGAGACACCCAAATATCGTTAATCTTGTTGAGGTCATTGATGATCCAAGTTCTGATAACTTCTACATGGGTATTAGTCTTGCCACCCTTTTTGCATGCTTTATAGTTTTTCAACCGCTTGCTCTCTTTTTCTTGAATGTTGTATGCAAAGGAACTTTTCTTGTTCCGTCAAATGTATCGTTCGCTGATTAGATGCTTTTTTTTATTTCCAGTACTTGAATATGTGGAAAGCAAATGGGTGTGTGAGGGGACCGGTCCTGAATGCAGCTTAGACGAAAACACGTCAAGAAAATACCTGCGAGACATAGTTGCTGGACTAATGTACCTACATGCTCATGTACGCTGTTTTCATTTCTAGTATCATATTCAATGACGTCAACAACTCAGCTTGCCATCCGTTAATTACATGCTTTGATTCCGTTATTTATTTTTACAGAACATAGTGCATGGGGACATCAAACCAGACAATCTCTTGGTTTCAAGCTCCGGCACAGTGAAAATAGGGGATTTTAGTGTAAGCCAGGTGTTTGAGGATGATAAAGATGAGCTCCGTCGTTCTCCTGGAACTCCAGTTTTTACCGCACCAGAGTGTTGTCTGGGTGGGCTGCCACTTTCAAACTGCTTGGTTTCATACTTTGTCTCTGTATCGGCACATAATTTGATATCGTGTTTCATTTATAGGGTTAACATACCATGGCAAGGCAGCAGATATATGGGCGGTAGGAGTCACATTGTATTGTATGATTATGGGGCAATATCCATTCCTCGGATACTCGCTACAGGATACTTACGATAAGGTTTAGTATTCGTATGAGTATCCGTTCGTTTTCCCTCAATTAAATCCAAGCTTGTAGTTCTCTCTTTTTCATCTAAGTACATTTTTCGTCATCCAGATTGTGAACAATCCTCTCATGCTCCGAGACAATCTCAAACCGCATCTGAAGAACCTGATCGAAGGATTGTTATGCAAAGGTTAGTGACCGCATATTTTTTTTAAACAGTCCCTAGTAACTGCTCCATGTTGTTCAATATTGTCACAAACTCGTGTTTTACAAACTCATGTACACGCAGATCCAAATAAGAGGCTGACGCTGAAAGATGTAGCGGAGCATCCATGGGTTGTCAGCCAAGACGGCCCCATTCCAAACTACATTTGCTGGTGCAAGCAAAGCGATCAGGCGAACCGCCACCTGCTGCATCACAGCATGCTCACCGACCTGGCTTACGAGCTGCAACACAACGACCAGGAAAATGAGCTGCTGAATCGCAACGGGCAAACTAACTCCAACCCCATCTATTAACGGCCGAAACCTGAGGAGTTTCAGTTTTTGAATATCATTCTATGTATTCTTGTTTCTTACATATGTGAGCTGCACTCAGGATCTCCAGTACAGGACTTGCCCACTTTTATTAGCTGGTTAAAGATATGTGCTTCAATTGTAATATTATAGAACTACGAGGACCTGAGTGTAAATTGCTAGACCGACCGATTGCAAGAGAAAGAAAGTTAAGGGGTATTTTTGAAAATATTTTCCATTCTCTCTATTTATAATTCAGCCCCTCTCTTTCTCAAGCTGCACTCTGCGATTGAGAGAATCCATTAGACTCTTTCTCTCTCCGTGCTGTCAATCCATCGGATTCGGAGCTATGCACGCCGGCGGGCGAAATTCTGGCGGCGGCCAAGTCTATGCAGTCTGAGTTCGGAGCCGGATTCCAACGACGGAATGGAGAGAAAACGCTATGCGTAATCGGAAGCTATATTGTCAGGTAATTCTGATAATTTCCCATCCTGCGATCTTCGAGATCCGTTTTTTGTTTCGTTATTGCAATTAGGCTTGTAATCGCGTTGCGGTGTGATGGTTTTCATGCTCTCAAAGTGTTAGGGTTTAAAGTTACTGAGAAGAAGGTATTTGTTGCTCGACCTTATTGGTGGATTCTCACTTTTTGACATGGTTGTTTTGTTTGATAGGAAGTTTGATAGCGTTTTTGAGGAATTTTTGATGATTGAGAAGATTGGAGTTTCGAGACTTTGATGATTGTTTGAATAAAGGCGAGGAGTGATTTGAAGGAGGTTGAGGCTGAGGTTGAATTGTTCTTTCTTATGCAGTGATTGGTGTGAAATTATTAGGAGTTTTGATTTTGATAGGAAGGAAGGTTCATTGATTGGTTGGTAGGGTTCATGTTCATAGTGGTCTAAAATTTGAGTACATACATCAGGCTTCAGGATATGGGTGTTGAAAACGCTGACATGAATGAGGAACGGTGTCTAAAAAATTCATCTAACATGAAGGGAGGATTGGTGTATGCTTTGGAAGGAGCAAAACGGAGACGAGGAGTGAATGATGGTCGATGCAAGCAGAGACCAAGTGATTCTCTTCTCCCTGGTCTAAATGATGATGTGACTCTGAATTGCCTTGCTTGGGGTAGCAGATCAGATTATAATTCATTGTCGTGTCTTAATTGGAGATTTAATAGGGTGATTAAGAGTGGGTTGTTGTTTGAGCTGAGGAAGAAAATGGGGATTGTAGAACATTGGGTGTACTTGATTTTTGACTTGAAAGGGTGGGAGGCATTTGATCCGACGAGGAAGAAGTGGATGAGGTTACCAAAGATACCTTGTGATGATTGCTTTAATCTTGCTGATAAGGAGTCGTTAGCTGTGGGAAACGAATTGCTAGTTTTTGGTCGGGAAATGCTGGATCTTGTTGTCTGGAAATACAGTTTGAGTCATACTAATTGGGTAAAATGCGGAGGGATGAATGTACAGCGTTGTTTGTTTGGATCTAGCAGTCTTGGGTCAATGGCCATTGTTGCGGGTGGCAGTGACAAGAAAGGAAACATCTTGAAATCGGCTGAGCTATATGATTCTTCAGCCGGAACGTGGGAAATGTTGCCTAACATGCATACTCCACGCAGATTGTGCTCTGGCTTCTTTATGGACAGGAAGTTCTATGTAATTGGCGGAATGACTACATCTGCTGTTCCGTTAACCTGTGGAGAGGAGTATGATCTTCAAACTAGGAGATGGCGCAAAATTGAGGGAATGTATCCAAATGTGAACATCGCGACTCAGGCTCCTCCTCTTGTCGCAGTTGTTAATAATCAGTTCTATGCTGTTGAACATTTGACTAACATGGTGAAGAGGTACAACAAGCAAGACAACACCTGGACAGTTTTGGGTAGACTTCCTATGAAGGCTGATTCATCAAACGGCTGGGGATTAGCTTTCAAAGCTTGTGGAGATAAACTCATTGTTGTGGGGGGACAAAGGTGTCCAGAAGGTGAAGCAGTTGTGCTGAACTCTTGGCATCCTGACTCCCAGGTTAGCAATGGAGCGTTGGATTGGAAGGTGCTTGGAGTTAAGGAACATGTTGGAGTTTTCGTATACAACTGTGCTGTCATGGGATGTTAAAAGGATTAACTTCCTTGCTCGACTCAATAAGATGAGCAGCTCCTCTTCCATCCCAATCTGACTCACTCTAGAAACTATGCATCAAGGTATTTTTCTTCCAAATTAGGCTCATTGATTCTTTAACAATAAACCACATCGGATTCAAAATGGAGGGGCTGACTAGAATCTCCATGCAAAATTCTTCAAGAAACTGCTCAATTATTTTATCGCATGTCATTGATTCACCAAAAGAATAAAGTTCCTGGTGAAATGTGGTGAGCTTATTATTTTATTCCCATTTGATGATCTGATTCCTGCAACAGGCTGTTGTTGGCGTACCTGTTGAAGCATCAAGCCTTATCTAATCTTGAGAATTTTATCAGCTTGCTTCTTCCTTTAAAGCTGTGGATCCACGAAAGTACAGGACAGATGATAGAGCTGTGTCCTGTAACATTCCTTGTTCTTTAAAGGGCTCTCTGCTGTAGCTGGCATTGCGGACCATACCATCTTTTAAATGCTCAAAAACAGATGAAAACCACTCCTTGACGGCCTTTAGCTGTGCATCTGAATCATAGATTTAAAGATGTCAAGCCGTTTTGTATGGAAGAGCAGGGGACAAGGAGCTCAACAGTGTCCGAACTACTGTTTTCATCACATACTCTTTCAACCATCATTAATTGAACCGCTAATGCAAGTGGATTGAACCCAATTGGACTATAATTACGATTATACCCTGTTGTACTTGCCCAAAGAGGCTCGCTCGTCTGAGAGGATTTTGGAGTTTCAATGGAGGCATCAACCCTAGAAGCTGCTGCCGTCGCCGCCATGAACGGAGGAGAAGCAAGTGAGATAGTGAAGGAGACGAATGATCGTATAGCTGCGGATGGAGGTTTAGGGGAGAAGCGGAAGCGTGATGAAACTGCGGAGGAGGAGAACGGAGGAGCTTCGGCTCGGCATCCGCTGTGGAAGACTAGTATGTGTTCGTATTTCAGAGGGAAATCTGGTAACTGTAGCCATGGGGAGGGATGTAGGTTTGCGCACAGTGAGGAGGAGTTGCAACCGAGGCCTGATAACACGTGGGATCCGACGTCGGAGAGGGCGAAGAAGATGATGAAGGCGGAGGATGGGGTTAAGGTGGAGGGTAGGGGGGACGTGGACGAGAGTGTGGCGATGACGGAAGCTTTTGTGGATGATGAGGATGGTGCTGATTCTGAGCTTAGGAAATGCTTGGTGCATTTACCGAGGAAGTGGAGTTCTGATAATTTGAAGGAATTCCTCGTTGAGCAGGTGACTGCAAACTTGATTTTGGCTCGTGTTTCCCTTAGTACTACTTAGCAGTTGGTGATTGTAATTAAAGTCTTCATTTTAATTGATAGGGAGTTCAATTCAAATACGCTAAGAAAAAGAAGGGTATGATGGTGGGTTTCTTAAGCTTTGAAGACGTCGACCAACTAGCATCTGCTCTGAAGGTATGTATGTTATTTTTTTAGCTGCAATCAAGTGTCTGAATTCCGTAAAAATGTGTAGTGATTTGGAGTTTAACATTATAGGTATTAGATGGGAAGGTTGTGGGTAACAAGACTTTGAAAGTGGCTAACGTTCTTCCCAGAACATTTGAAAAGAAATCGAGCACCCAGAAGAACTCTGTTTCTTCAAAGGGGTTTGAGGAGGGTGATGATGAGAATGATAGTTCAACTCCCGATGAATCAAATTCAAAAGCAAGATGTGCTAGGGATGCTGTGACTCCACTTGCTCATTTATCATACAGTGAACAACTGGAGACTAAGAAGAATTCAGTCATGCAAACTCTTAAGAGGCTTGTTAGTGACCCCTGGCTCTGTTGTACTATACATGTTCTTTGTTTGTACTTTCTGTATAATCCATTGTCGTTGTGTGATCAGACTCGAAACGGGCGTAAAGCCTGCCCAACTGGTGTTACACTTCCTGATTGGATTGTGAAGTCTAGAGAACTAGGTAGCTAATTGATTACTATATATGTATCTGTGCTGAAGCAGAACAAGAGAAACCCCCACTTAACACAGTTCTCTATGGCGTGATGATATTTTTCAGGAGGACTTCCTTGTAATCTAGAGGGTATTATTGAATCACCTGTCATTAATGGATATCGCAACAAGTGTGAGTTTTCTGTTGGATATTCTCTTCAAGGAAAGCCAACAGTGGGATTTATGATTGGCAACTTTAGGTAATTGCAGCCTCTTTTTTTTTTTTTTCCCCAAGGAATGCCTTTTTAGTTTCTTTTATTATTATGTTTCTATGGAAGGGGTCATATTCTATTCACAGGGAGGGTGTAACAGCAGTTGAAGAACCATTAAGCTGTCCTAATGTATCTGAAATTGCTTGCAAGTATGCTTCAATCTTCCAGCAGTTCCTGGAGAAATCAAGTCTGGCTCTGTGGAATAGATTTGAAAATACTGGTTTCTGGCGCCAATTGACGGTTTGTGTTTAAATTTCGAATTTGGTCGAGTCTTTGGCAAAACATGAAACTCTCGGTATTTATGTTGGCTTTTCATGTTTTAAACTTATGGATTAGTAATGTCCGATGAAAGACATGTATGATAAAAACAGGTTCATCGTGCATTTGTTGGATCTTTGAATTCCTAGATTCCTTAGCACAAATATTATCACGCATTTGGGCTATATGTGACAAACAGATATTACTTGAGGCAGTATATCATTTTTGCAAATAAGATTGTACTGGGTTATGTTAATTTCTGAACAGGTTCGTGAAGGCAGGAGACCAACAAGTGAGAACAGTGATGCTGGAAACTCTGGAGTGAATATAGTAGAAGTTATGCTGATTGTTCAGGTCTTTCATTCACAATCATTTCTTGTGTAGAATGATAACAAATAGAACTGAAATTTCGTGGTCAAGTTATTAAAGCAGAATCTGTGTATATTATCTGCAGGTATGCACAACCGGAATTGATGAAGAAACAGTGAACAATGAGTTTGAAAGGATGGCACAAGAGTTTGTCGCGGGAGCCACTAAAAACTCCCCTTCCTTACCTTTAACTGCTTTGGTAGTTCAGGTATGTTTATTCCATATCTACGCATGTAGATCTTAATGTAGCTTTTATATGCAAGTCTTCTTGAGTTAGGTTAAAGCAAAAATATTTTCATCTAACCAGCTGCTTGCCTATCGGATGGGTATCTGTAGGATCACACAGGAATCTCAAATGCTGCTCCAGCTGATTGCCCATTACGTTCAGTAACTGTTCTATACCCAGAAAATGTTCCAGGACAGGAGCCAGTGAATAATTCATCCGAACCTAGAATTCATGATTATATCAACAACCTCAAATTCTCTATATCACCCACAGCATTTTTTCAAGTATGAACTTTTTGAACATCTCTATGTTGCTTATGTTGTATAAACTCAAATAAGATCTTAAATTTCAAAATTGCAGGTTAACACCCTTGCAGCAGAAAAGCTGTATGCACTTGCAGGTGACTGGGCTGGACTGGGTCCTGACACCTTGCTTTTTGATGTATGCTGTGGGACCGGAACAATCGGTCTTACTTTGGCTCATCGTGTTGGTATGGTAATGCCTGCAAATCTTGTTATTTTGAACACAAGTTTATTTTGGGGGCCGTATGAATTCATCAATCTGCATGTGGCTTGAAGTCACCTTAATTGTTCTCATGCATGTTAACCATGAATCAGTTAGTTCAGTTGTCCTTTACTATTTTCTCATTGGTCATGGAAGGAGGCAATCATTGTTAAATTGCTTTGGAAGCAAATTATTTGCTTGAATGAAATACGGATGAGGAGTGTGGGACTCTTGTCAGAAGACTAGATTACATTTTGCATTAAGTTGACAAATATATCGTAGAACCTTTCTTATTTTTAGATGTACACAAAGGCAGCTCTTATTTTTAAACGTAAGAGCTGCCTCTGCGTACTTCATTTCAGTCCATTTTTTTGTAATAAGTTTCTGGTCTCTCTTGACTTGGATAAAACATTGGTTTTTCCAGGTTGTTGGAATTGAGATGAATGCTTCTGCAGTATCCGATGCTCAAAGGAATGCTGAAATTAATGGCATTCAGAACTGCAGATTCATATGTGCTAAGGTAATAAGAATTCCAATTTTATATCACTGTTCATCAAATTAAAAAATAGATTTCATGATATACCGATGCATTTTTTAAATTTAAGTCTAGTTACGAGGTCAATGCCTTCAGAATAAAAATTATTATAAGGTCAATGCCTTTAAAATTCAAGTAGTTAAAAAATATGTCATTTGGTAAATTCTAGACCACAGGTGAGGCTTTAAGTCAATCCCACATTTTATGTGAGTATGCTCATAGAAAAGTCATTGTATGAATGGCCTGTATATCAGGGCCATTCTGGAACCAATTATTTGATTCAACGATATGATTTGGTGACTTGTCATTCTGGATAAGCAAGTTAGATTATGCACATTGAAGAACCACATTGTTATTTATGCAGGCAGAGAATATTATGGGATCTTTACTGAAGGAGTACTTTAGTGAACCTAATAAAAGTGAGGAGGTTTCATATAGTTCTGAAAAGTATGAGCAGGAAGCTCTAACAGTGGAAAGACAAGACATGACAACAATTGGGACAGTAAACTCTGAAGAGAGCCCCGCCCAAGAGCAAGAAAATGGTAAAAGTGTATCTGGGAACTTAGACACTGATGGGAAAGACAAATTGAAGGGGAGTGTCCACACTTGTACAGAAGGTGAAGATGCGTCAAAGAAAAAGTTCAAGAACATCGTTGCTATTGTTGATCCTCCTCGTGGCGGACTGCATCCAACAGTGAGTATCATCCTTTTTTACACCTGAAACAAAGTTCCTTTCCCAATTGTTGGATTGAAGTTTGATTTGTTATGTAGGTATAACAAACGAGAGTGATTCTTCTTTTTTAATCTGTTTGCAGGTCATCAAAACATTGAGAACGCATTCTTACTTGAGGAGGCTTGTGTAAGTGGTGGTGTATTTCCTTGTGGAAAATTGGGTTTAAAAGTGACGTTGGTCATATTTGTGGTGGGTTGTTTCAGGTACATCTCCTGCAATCCTGAAAGTTTAGTAGCAAATGCAATCGAGCTGTGCACGCCGTCTTCTGGCAAAACAGAGAAAGGACATAAGACGAACGGAGGGTGGAGGAACATGAGTAGTGCTGGATTGGCACGGCACAGAGCCAAGTCTATGCCTGACTCGGAGGCTTTCCATCCAGTTAAAACAAGTGCTGTAGATCTCTTCCCCCACACTCCTCACTGCGAAATGGTAATGCTCCTGGAGAGGTAATAATCAGGTTAAATTTAGTGTGCAAGCCTTTTAAATTACCTAGCACATCAACAGAAAGATCACACAGATCGTCACTTGGCCTCCGTCCCTCCCTCTTTTTTGTTTCTCAGGAAACATTTTTAATCTATAATTCTGTCCCCTTATCAAGATAACCCGATTTTATACCTAAATTGGATAACTGTTCCTTTTCTTTTTTGGGATGTGATTATGTAATTTATAATTACTATTTAATTTGTAAGTTTATAAAACAGGTGGTTGAGATCAGATGCGAATGGTTTATGTTGTTGAAAAAGAAATGGGAGGACGTGGGTGGAGCTCCAGTTCGATTCATTCTGTGGATGTACGTAGCTATTATGTATGTGTTGATCTGAAATTATGCGGAGGAAGATTAGGAAGGTAGAAGAGAGAGCTGTTCAAAAACCAAGAATGAGTTGTTGCATGAAAGAAGGTTGGGAAAAGAGACCGCCATTTCAAATATTATAATAACTTCTAGGATTTTAAACCATATAAATAAGTCTATCTGAGAGAGTAAAAGTTCAAAAAACTATTTATTTAACCCTCACTCATTCTCATAGCTCATCCTTCAACTCACCTCCACTTTTTGTTTCTTCCACTTTTTTGGGAGAGGAAGGCCTCTGGAGCTTGAAGGGGATTGCCGCATTCTTCTTAAGGAATTTGTAAAACTCTACTACAGTGCGTTCACCCTCAAATGTAATCTGTTTCAGTTGTGCCAGTAATACAATTAAAGAAGACAATTGAAAGATGTGCTTCTTTTGATGGATGGCTTACCGGGTCAAAGCTCTTATTTCCGGCAGGGAAGAAGAGGAGTGTGGGAAATCCATCAGACTGCAACAAACATCCCAGAAGCCATGCACATATGTAACATAGCCCATTAAACATGTACAAAAAAAGTAGCAACTTCATTTACCTTTGCTCTCGGATGCTCGTTTGTAGTCCCATCCATCTTAGCAATGACAATGGTATCAATTCCTTTTAAATGTTTAGCAAGTTTTTTATAGGTTGGTTCCAGTGATTGACAGTGCCCGCACCATGGGGCATACATCTGTATTCAAAAAAACCACAGCAATTTATATAACCACTTGTTGAGACAGCAAGAAAAATGTGAATATTACCTCAAGAAGTACATCTTTGGACTCATCCAACACTATCTCATCAAAGTTATCCCCAACTACAATTTTCACATCTCCATCATTCTGTGTCATTAAACATTTGAAATATATGTTCAGCTTCATATGATAAGACCCGTATGTTGGCAAGTTCTTGCATATTCAAAAGAGAACAAACCTTTTCAGGAATTGGATCCGACTTGAAGAAAGGTTTGAGTTTATCCTCAAGGAAATCTCCGCCAAATGTCTGAGGATAAAAACAGTTTAGATATCGTGTGATTCTTTAATTCCGTGCCAAGCAAAGCTAGGAGACTGAACCGAGTAATAATAACCTTTAAGTTATCCAAGGTCACTTCTCCTTCAAGGAAAAACTTTTTACCATCATCATTTCCGGTATATGCAAGAACCTGTGCATCAATATAGGTAACAGATGGAAATACAAATTGCATTACAATCAGTTATTAATAAAGCCATAGCATGTGTAGGCTTCAATGAGCTGGAAGAATACCTTTGGAGCATCACCAGTAACACCAAAATATTCTGAAACTGATTTCCCTACATCTTCATTATCCGATTCAACATATACAAATATAAGCTGCATCAACAGAAAGAAAGCTTATTAGCAGAAAAGAAGTAGGTCTCGGAACTCTGATAGACAAAAAAAACCAGCATCTGTGAAATCGGGAGATATTAGCCCGTTGTTGTGGTATAAAACATTGAGCGTACCTTTCCCTTGAAAAGCTTTGCTGCTTGTTCAAATATTGGAACAACTTTCTCAGAATCCTTTTTAGTTGCAAACAATAATATCTGAGGAAACGAATACAAAGAACCACATGTCAAAAAACATTGACTGAACATCTCGAACTTCATTGGAGCTCACTTATAATCTTAACAGAAAAAATAAAGTCGAGCGGTCAAATTACCTGCTTCTTAATGACGCTTTCAAATATCATTGGGGCACTTTCTCTAGTGAAAATTGTGACCAAAGGAAGTTTGTTGGCAAATGCAAACTCAGCTATTGCAGACTTGGTATAGTTACCATCTGCAAATATGTGTTTAAATGGCATTAGTCATACTTGAATGCTACCTAACCCAAGCTCCGAAATCAATTAAATAGCAATTACCAAAATGGCTCAACGTCTCGGCCTCCTTCTTAATCATGACTACAGCAGGTTGCTTAGCATCAATGTCTATGTGGAAAAGTTTTGCGACATCAGGGTTCACTGTCTGATAAAAATTCACATCATCTTCGAGTCTTGAAGCTCCAGCAAGCTCCTCACTCTCAGGTCCCTGCCGTAAACAAAGTATTAGCAATAAGGATTGATAACAATCAAATTACTCCTGGATTCACGCTACAAAAAGATTTACACAATGCAGATTACATAAACACTAGGTACTACTAAGGAACCCCAACAAGATCATAATTTATACCACTAAGGAATTGAGAAAACCCAGAACAACTTTGCTTTCAGAATCCAACACTTTCTGAGCTTCCTCAACAGTGCTGATGTTAGCAACGCCAGGACCAGTCTTCTTCCTGATCCAAGTCACTATAGCTTCCCTGTGGAAAACAAACAACAGAGAAATCAGATCCTAATAACAACATAATTTCACACGAGGATTCACTTCAGACAAATAAACCTAACTTTCAGACAAAAAGGATTAAGTTAAGAGTGCAAAATTCATACTTGGTTCTTTGCCCCGTATAAGGCTTTTGATCACCATCAATGAAGAAAACAACAGTGGGAAATCCTTGCACATCATACTCCTGAGACAGCTCATTCTCCTCCGTCGCATCCACCTTCGCAAGCACAACACCATCACCTTTCAGCTCCGTCGCCGCCGACGCGTACTCGGGCGCCAAAGCCTGGCAATGTCCACACCACGGAGCGTAAAATTCGACCATCACAAACCGATTGTTCCCAATCACGTCACTGAAATTTCCCTCCTTCAACACCACCACGTCCTTCTCATCCACCTCCGGCATCGCATCCGCTTCCTCCCCTTCCTGGTTGAACTCCGACTCGTCGAAGTCGTCGTAGTTCTCGAAATTTCCATCGCCGGTTTCCTCGTCGTGGTCGAAATGATCGTCGAATTCCTCATGATTACCGTCTCCGTGATGCACATGCGCTGCCGATTCATATTTGTCTTCCTCCTCGATGAAGCTGATGTACTCGTCGTCGTCCTCTTCAGCTTCGGGCTTGGATGCGAAGCTCTGGAAGGGAAGGACAGCGAGGACGAGAAGCGAGGCGATAGCGAGGAGGCCGAGGAAGCGATTCGCCATTGGTGACGTCAGCGACGGTCGCAGTGAGATTCTGAGAAATGGCGAAGCGTGTGCGACTGAATCTGAGATCTCGAAATTCTGAGATCTAACCAGTAACGCTTATTTATACAATCAAAACGTCCCTCGCCGACGACCCCAACTACTCCTAGGAAACGATGTCGTACATCAGCAAAGAACATTCGAATTGAGTCGGGAAAGTGCAGAATATCCCATAACAGAAACCCTAAACATAAAAACAACATCTGTTATGAGGAAAATTTTTTAGATTTGTCCTGTGCATGGATTTTTATTTCTCAAATACGTTTACTTTTTAAATCTTTTCTCAAATACCCCATTTGATTTTGATTTCGGATTTACAAAATCCGAATTATCAAAAACTGCTTCATTTCGGTTTTACAAAGCCCGAAATCATTCTAGTTCCAACGAATTCGGTTTTAATTAAGGAGATCGTATGAATTCGGTCTTATATAACCCGAATTCAAAAAAATTTGTATGAATTCGGACTCGGTGAGAGCGAAATCGTTCAGCTATTTGAAAACCCTTCCTTTCTCCTTCCTCGTGCATTCTGCCGACAGCCTCCAACCACATCGAAGCCAAAAACTCTCCCCAAATCTTCCCGTTTGTTTCAAGTAAGGCTGCGTACGAGATGTGCGAACGAGGTGAAGGAGATTTTTAGGTAAGCTTTAGAACGAATTGAGTCATTTGGGATATTGGAATGGTGTGTAGGGTTTGGGTTTTGAAAGGATGGGGTCCGAATGAATTGACATGTAACAAGTCAGAACCGAACTCCAATAATTCTAGGGAATTCGGCGTTTGTAAAACCGAATTCCTTCAATTATTAAATTTCGTATGAATTGGAATGATTTCGGCTTTGTAAGACCGAAATGAAGCCGTTTCTGACAATTCGGGTTTAGCAAGCCCGAAATCAAAATCAAACGGAGCATTTGAGAAAGGATTTGGAAAGCAAACGTATTTGAGAAACAAAAATCTATGCACAGGGCAAATCTAAAAAATTTTCTGTTATCAGTAGAGACAAATGTACTGGTACTTGTTGAGGAGACCTGGGAGAGACAACATAGGTACCATGTTGCTAGGTTTAAAGGCTCTACTCGTCGCAGTCCTAGAACATATTGTAGAACTTTTCCTCTCTAATGATTTCCAACCTGGCCATGTCCGTTGGTTTAATCTTTCAACCAAGGATTCTAGTCATAAAAATTCTACCAGGAAGAGAAACAATCAAATGACTGTCCAACTCCAAACCAGATGCCAAACAAAAAAATTGTTCGCAAGCCAAATGACAATTGCGACCAAAAATATAAAATACCTAGATCTGTAAATACAAGCCTGTAATCGTCATTTCAATTACTAAAATCATGCTGGCCAACAAAAGGGCGGTAAGGAGATCTTCCGATTATTATGGAAGGGCTCCAACTTCTATAGACATGGAATACTGCCAATTACAGAGACAATTTGGCAAACATTCCATAGGTAGCTCAAATTTGATGGCCATAACGCCGGTATTTTTCAATTATACGCCTAGTATCACAATGATTGCTTGAAAGAATCAATAAGTTAGGGCTCTATTATCAAAACCAGTCTAGCAGTGCTAGTCACATGATGCGCCTCTATTGTATTGTCACTTGCTTTATACATATGTTGTCTTGTATTATGCATTATTTTGACAATCACTTTCAACAAAAGGATATTAATTCATATACCAAAAGTTACACAAATGATGACATCAATCTCAATCCTAACATGCATATATTCAATGTGTATATCTAATGTACCAAAACCATTTAGCAAAATCAGACAAAACTCAAATCTTAAATGTCAGGCATTAATCAGTTGTCGATGAAACTAAAACATAATGATATTCAGAAAGACAACGAAACAGAGTAAAGAACGTAAACGGACCCAACTTCTTAC
This sequence comes from Umbilicus rupestris, assembly GCA_963678935.1. Taxonomy (NCBI): domain Eukaryota; kingdom Viridiplantae; phylum Streptophyta; class Magnoliopsida; order Saxifragales; family Crassulaceae; genus Umbilicus; species Umbilicus rupestris. The sequence continues at coordinate 10,451,177 of OY787612.1, forward strand.
TCCTGAGGAACCTCAACATCACCATCATCGATCTCCTGCTGCACATCCTTGGGATCCTTCCCATCCACAGTGCACCCAACGGACACACACGTCCCCAAAATCTCCTTAACTGTTCCTTGCAAATCTTTAGCCATCGACCTCGGCCTCATTACCTTCGCAATCTCAATAACATCATCGATCGAAATGTTACCATTATGCTTGATATTCTTCGTCTTCTTCCTGTCGCGCTCCGGCTCCTTCAGCGCCTTGATCACCAGCGCCGCTGCCGACGGAACAACAGACACCTTCGCCTGACGATTCTGGACAGTGAGTTTGACAGTGACGCGGAGGCCCTTCCAGTCTTTGGCGGTCTCCTTGGCGATGTCTTCTCCGATTTTCTTCGGGGAGAGACCGAGCGGACCGATTTTTGGAGCGAGTGAGGAGGCGGCGCCGACCTCGCCACCGGTCACGCGGACGAAGACGTCTACGACTTGCGACGGGTCGAATTTGGGAGGCATTGTTTTCTCCGGATTCGAGCTCGGCTAGGGGTTTGACGTTAACTGATGAAGTAAGAATGTGACGATGTCTGAAGCTAGGGTTTGAAATTGGGCTAGCAAATATGGGCCGAAATATCTAATCCAAAAGCCCAATAAGATTACAATGTTAAATGAAATTTTAACTTTTCTCATTATTTGAAAAGTTATTCATTTTTTGTCAGTTTTTCCGAAAACATTTCATTTTGTCATTTTTTGAATAAATCACTACAAAAGTGTAGCGGTTTGATCTAATAGATCAATATATTAACGAATCGGATCCTACATGGCATCCGACTCAGCAAAAATGGCAAACCGCTACTCAGAATAGCAATTTGACAAAACAATTCAGGTCAAACCGCTAACCTCAGGAGCAGTTTGTTCGCGCAAATCATCAGAACCCACAGACTAGGGTGAACATAACAAACCGCTACTGCCGAAAGCGGTTTGACTCAAAAATTGACCAACCCGCTACTGATAGTAGCGGCTTGTGTCAAAAATTACGCATTTACACACTTTTGTTTTGAATTTACCGTATTGAAGATAAAGTTCATCTCATAGCATTTTGATAGTACAAATTTGAAGATCAATTTCATCTCAAAGTAGATCCTATTGAAAGGTCCTATCGGGTTTAACACATAATGTTTAACGAATAACAGGTCCTATCGAAAGTCGAACTGCTTTTCTAGCTCAAGTGCTCCTTCTCAGTGCTGTTACATATGTGGTATCCAACTGCGTGACCTGAGATGGACCTTGAATGTCTTCGTCAGACTGAACAGATCCCTGAATATCTTCTGCAGGAGTGTCATCATCATTACCTATAAATTTATAGAAGTAATGACTAAAATATAAACTTTAATTTACAATAGTATTTTAGAAAACTGGATATCACTGGGTCAACTCCCAAGGCACTCTCCTCACCAAGCCTGACCGTCATTCCGAGAATCATAGAATAAGTCAAAAGATAATCTCTTTGTATTCTTATCAACCGCCTTGGCAAAGATTTTTGTTGCAATTCGGCCTGAGCATACTAAAGATTGTACTGGAAAAATAAGTAAATTAATTAGTGAAGCATTCAGATGCATTAGTTGTTATAGAACTCCACCTGCTACCCTTGTCGTCATAAGCCAATGCCCATTTCTCTAGGGGTAGCTCAACTAACCATCTCAATACAGTTACTTTATCCTTCAACCTAATTTGTAACTCAACAAACTTTTTTACAAATTTCTTCTTCTGATGTAAATGTGCAGGACGAGCCAAGTAATCTTTGAGTGTTTTACTATTCACTCTTACATTAAAGTGCCTATTCTGACGGAACTTAGAAGGCAGCGTCTCTACGCCAACCTAAAGAAGTGCCTATTCGGACAAAGGAAGGTTGAGTACTTGGGGCACATCGTCTCTAAAGACGGAGTTTTTGCAGATCAATAGAAGGTCAAAGACATGCAAGACTGCCAATCCCCAAGACCCTAACGGAGCTCCGTGGCTTTCTTGGCCTAACTGACTACTACCGCAAGTTTGTCAAAAACTATGGCAAGATTGCCCAGGCACTGGCAGAGCAACTCAAGAAGGATGCTTTCAAATGGACTGACGCAGCGACGGAAGCATTCGAAGCCCTCAAGAAAGCCATGACAAAGGTACCCGTTCTAGAACTATCAGATTTTTCGCAACCCTTTATTGTGGAGACCGACGCATCAGAACACAGACTAAGGACAGTTCTCATGCAAAACAAGAGGCCCATTGCTTACCGGAGCCAAGTACTCGAGACCCGTGCTAGACAGAAGTCAATCTACGAAAGGGAACTCATGGCAATTGCATTGACCGTCACGAAGTGGAGGCCCTATCTGTTGGGGTGACATTTCATAGTCCGGACCGATCAGAAGAGCCTTGATTTCCTCTTTGAACAAAGGCTTGTGGCTGAGGAGCATCAACGATGGTTCACAAAGCTCTTGGGAATACGACTTTGAGATTCATTACAAACCAGAGACCGAGAACAAGGCTGCTGATGCACTATCCAGAAAGGTCGATGGACAAGCCACAACCGGGGAAGCACAACTCAACGCCTTAAGTGTTCAAAAGGTTAGCTTGGACGAGTTGTACAAGAAAAACGAAAGCCCACTTTTGGACAAGCACCGCGAAGCAATGCAGTAAGGCGATTCAAGATACACTCTCATTGGCAACCATCTATTTTACAAAGGTCGTTTTGTCTTGCCCAAATCATCAGGCCAAATCCCCATAATATTCGATGAATTCCATGTAACCAACATCGGAGGGCATTCGGGAGTGCACAAAACATACAAGCGGATTGCATCCGAGTTCTACTGGGAAGGGTAAACCCGACATCCAGAAGCGAGTAGCTGCATATGTGGAATGCCAGCGAAGCAAGTACGTTGCCTTGGCACCTGCTTGGCCTGCTACAACCACTCAGCCTTCCCACACAAGTCTGGGCGAACATTTCCATGGACTTCATCGAAGGGCTGCCAAAATCAGAGGGCTTCTCAGTAATTCTGGTCATGGTTGACCGACTCAGTAAGCATGCCCATTTCATTCCCTTGAGTCACCCATATACTGCTATTTCAGTAGCCGACACCTTCATCAAGGAGATAATCAGACTACATGGGATTCCGAAGACTTTGTGACGAGATGCAATCTTTACCAGCCACTTTTGGGAGCAGTTATTCAAGGCTTTGGGTACTCATTTGAAGCGAAGTTCAGTCTACCATCCTCAAACCGATGGTTAAACTGAAGTAGTCAACCGGAGCATTGGGACTTATCTTCGCTATTTTGCAGCAACAAGGCACAAGGAGTGGGCCAAGTTCCTCCTTGAGCAGAATACTGGTATAACACTTGTTTTCATGCCTCAACTCATACTACGCCTTTCAAAGTTCTATAGGGCAGGGATCAGCCAAGGCTAATCCTCTATGAAGGAGGGTCCGTTCCCGTCCAAAAAGTGGATCAAGCCTTAATCGAACGGGACCAGGTTCTACTAGATTTGAAGGAACATTTGTCCAAAGCCCATCAAGTCATGAAGGAAAATGCCGACAAACATCGTCGAGATGTTCAGTACAAAGCCGGGGACTTTGTGTATGTAAAGATGCAACCACGTCGCCAAATATCCTTAGTCAGGAAGGATAATGCAAAGCTCGCTTACAAGTACTACGACCCTTATGAGATAGAAAGCCGCATTGGCCAAGTTGCATACCGACTCAAGCTGCTAAAAGGAACACAAGTGCATTCTGTTTTTCATGTCTCTCTTTTGAAGCCCTCAAGCGGACCACCAAGGGACTCTAGGAGGGTCAACCACTTAAAATGGTATCATGGACTACAAAATGTCTTCAAGCCGCAGGGACTACAAGGAGTTCGATATGGTCCAAAAGGCCAAGAAGTACTCATAAAATGGACCAAGATGCCGGAGCATGACGCGACTTGGGAACCTGCGGAAGTCATCGCTGAAATGTTCCCAGATTTCGATCTTGAGGACAAGATCGGTCTTTGGGGGGCGGGACCTGATGAGTTCTCGGCTGCCCAACTCAATGATCCGCCCATTATGAAGGACATCTCGAAGACCCAAGACAGCCAATTCAACCGCACCCAACACATCAAAAGCATAACAGCCCAAGGACGCCCGAAGCCCGCCATGAAAGATGACTACTCAAGATCCATCAAAGAGGCCCACAACCCAGCCATGCATAGAAGGGAATCTGGTCAAGTTCTCGTTGAAGATCAGCTCTTTGAAGACACAACAGCCAGCCTTAACCAGAGCATTAAAAGGGATCTTGACACATTAGAGACCAAGCCTTCCAAAGAGTAACCGACGAGCATTTAGAGCCACCTTCAAAGGAGTAACCGATGCGCATTTAGGGCCACGGAATTAAAGGCGCAAGTCCCCCTGACCAGCTATAAAAGGACCAGTCATTCCCTCATTTCAATCATCCAAGAATTCCCAAGAAAACTCTCTTATCATAGTTCCTAGGTCTGGGCAGCGCCCTTTAGCATTGTAGCGTCAAGGCCTTCGACCACTTTTCTTTCAATATTCCATAAAAATCCCAGCTACTTTCCATTTTTCATACACTTTCCAGCCACTTTTCCACAATCTGCGCACACTACCCATCTACTCGGCCCTTTCAGAGTTCTTGCCGAGGAATTCCCACAAGCCCTTCACTTATCTGACGGTAGGGGGGCCTATTAGGCTTATCGAGTGAGAATTAGGGAAATCTGAGCACACCATCGGGCTCAGCGTGGTCTTTTAGCCAAAGAAGGTTTTCACCCTTCATACCATCCTCGCGCTCGGGTGGAACTGTTCTACTTGCTTGTCCAATATCGTTATTCCTATTTTCATCGCCTACTTCGTCTAAAGTTTCAAGTTCTTCTGATTATAATCGTCGCAAAGGAAAATATCAAAGGTACCCAACGTCGAATCGTCGACATAACCATTTCGTCAACTTCTTAATTTTTCATTCAATTTGAACTCCCCCTCATTAATCCTAGATAACATGTATCAAAAAAAATCTCATATTATCCTATTATTATTTTGAATTTCTTTCCATCAAAATCAATATTTGCAATACACAACCAAATAACTCCAAATCAGCTGCATATATTCAACAACAAATGAGCATCAACTACAAACCCTCTCAACTGTCAAATTTGAGGTTGTTCAAGAAATCCTAAATCAACAACACTCGCCAACTTAACTACACATTCACTAAACTTTGGAGATTTGGTACCTTTCGGAGCTTCGTTGCGTAGAGAGCAAATCGTCAGAGTTCAACATCACGGAGGAGAAGAGAGGATAGGAGGGGAGAATGAGGAGAAGGGTTCTGCCATGATTTATTTCCAGAACAAGCCGTTATTGTCGGTAGCGGTTTGTTATGTTTACCGAAGTCGGTGGGCTTTGATGATTTGCATGAGCAAACTTAGTAGCGGTTTGACCTGAATTTTGTGATCAAACCGCTACTCTTAGTAGTAGTTTGCCATATTCGCTGGATCGTATGCAAGGTAAGATATGATTCGTCAATTTATTGATCTACTAGATCAAATAGCTACTGACAGTAGCTGTTTATTTAAAAGATGACAAATGTGGAATATTTTTTAAAAAGAATGACATAAAATGTATTAACTTTCAAAAAATGGACTCTAAAAATGACTAGAGTCCATTCCCCCCCCCCCCCCCTGAAATTCATCATAAATTCAAACGTTTTGCAAGATTTTTTATTTTTATATTTAAAATTAAAAAGAGAGCTGAAACGGAGAAAGGTGATACAAGATTAACGATGAGGGTAGCTCAAAGCAGAGAGCATGACAAAGAGAGGTTTTTGATCCTAAATTGGTGTTTTATGCAGAAAGTATTGGTCTATTTCTATTCTTGTCCTCCCTCTTGTTTGAGGCTCCTTTATTTCACTGCACATGAAAACAAGGTCTCAATTCCTTAAAGTTTTCATTCATGTTTAAATAGTGAGCGGGGTATGTAAATTACCTCGGAGGCTTTCCGTTACAGAAGAAAGCGGTCTGGTGGATAGTTTGATCAGATTCTACCCGAAAATTTGGCAAGAGCATGAAAGATGTTATAGGCCAAGGCTAAGGCAGCGAGCTCCATGGAGATCGGGGTGAGCTTCGCTACATAACAGCAGAATTGGTAGAAAGGGAAAGAGGTAAGGCAAATTTTACCCATTTGAAGAAATATGACAGAATAAGCCAAAACCACCCCGACTAGGTAGACTGATGTGATTCTGTGGGTGATTGAAAGCATTGAACTGGACTGTGGCTTGTAGATTGGAAGATGAGGAGACAAGGGCCGGAGGCTCATAACTTTTGCTGACTGTCCTATGTTTTCTGGAGTCTGCAACATAGATGGAAATTATGTAAATGCTATAGGCCTCATCAAACATTTGACATGAATGAAGAATAATAACACCTGGAAAATCATACCGTTGCAGGTGTAGCAGTTTCGTTGGCGGAGGGAGTTCCTGTGACAAATGAATCAGTTAAATATAAGGACTGCACAAAGGCAAGTACTGTTATACTGCATAAATGGAAATGAACATACCAGCAGATGAAAGATAGCGTATGCCAAACTGCAACTGAAATGTGAAACTCGGCATCAGGAAGGATCCTTTTCAATGACACTAGCAAAAAAAACATGACCAAAACCTTACCTGGAGCATTGATCTACTATTCAGCATTTCAGCTTTCATACAAGGTGAAGACCTGAAAGTACACAAAATATGAAGGTGCATTTATTAATTGATCACTGATTTTCAATTGCAAATTAAAGAATATAACAAGATATGTGTACACGTGATTTCAAACAAAAACAGCAAACTTCACAAAGGAGAAGGGGAAAACGAGGACACTAAAACATTTTTTGATGATTACCAAGGGAGTAAGATTGGTTTACGTGATATGGAAGGGGTTGAGATTGGTTCACAAAAACTTTTAATTGCCTTACAGACTCCCCTACAGTTATGTGGTTTTATTGTTTTTTTTTTTTTGAGAACAAATCTTCATCAAGGCACACGAATTTCTTGTATCTTGTTAGCAGAAAGTGGCAGAGCCATTCATTACTATTGATTGTTGAATAACAGCAGCACCCAGCTTTTACTGCAAAGGAGATGACAGTCTGGAAACAAAATGCACTGTTTTATGAATAAATTACGGCAACAAAGCAACACAAGATCAATCACAACTGTTCTATTAGGATACAGAGACGTATATAATGAGCCTAAGAAAAGTTTTTTTTTTTTTTTTAAAAAAGACCTGTCCAATATAGTATTTCCAAAATGTCAAAAAGGCAAGATCTTGACACTAACCTGAGCAGCCCAACATCAGATTCTGGTAAAGGGTTAACCACGCTGGAGTTTCTGCACCAGATTCAGAAATAAACATGAGAAAACCAGATCTACACAAATCTCCACCAAATTCGAACGCTGGAGAACATTTATAGACACTTGGCCAACAGCATATCCACCTATATACACGAATAAAGGAAGAACAGTACTAAGAATTAAACCACTAACAAAAACCAATCTCAGCAGAAGATTCTACATCATGGCACAAAATCACGCCTCCATTTAAATCACTCAATCTTTCCAGACACAGCAACTACTAGTACTACTTGAATCAATCCCTTCAATATTCACATCCAACTTAACTTCTACATTCATCAAAACCAACTCACACACAACACCAAATCTTTCGTTTCCATGCCCTATTCAACAATTCATCCATTTCCAAGCCCTAAATTTCAACAAATCATCCATTTCCAAGCCCTAATTCAAAAATCATCTCAAAACTCCACCGATCATAAACTACAACCAATAAATCCACAAGCACCGCCGATCCTAGCACAACCAGAAAACACAAATGAACAATTCCGATCTTAACCAAAACCCACCGCGAAACATGCCCGGAGAAGCCGTACACCGCCCTGAGCTGAGCCCTCAAGACCGAAGAAGCTTGGCTAAGTCGATACAACGCCATCGCATCAACACTTCACCCAAACTCGTATCAAAGTCGACGCTCAAGAGCTCTGATTTTCCTCAATTTTATCCCGAAATTTTAATCAAAATAAATATACCTTCTGTACCGTTCGGTTCGATTCAAGAAAAAAAAATTAAACCACAACTCCATTCTAAAAGTGTGATGAGTGAAGTTCATTCTCCTCTTTTTTATCTAAATGTTTTTAAAAATTAAATTGCTAATTGGTAAATGATTTGATGCTGAATTGGATAGTTCATCATAAATCGATATTCATAGTAATGGTTTTGATCAAATAAATTTAAAAACCCATTCTTTATTTGCCAAATATTTTTGAATGTTGTATATTAACATAGCAAATTCTCATCAAGTGTAATTAAGTGTGTTGGAAATTATAGAAATCATCCTAATCATAACGTGCAACGAAGTTTGACGACTCAAGTCGAACGAATAATTGGACCTATCGATCTTCGAACCGATCTTTTAGGCCTGGTGCTCCTTCGAAATCTTTGTTCACCGTCTTCCTGAATTTGCACTTGAGTAATTTGTGAAGGACCTTAGTTTCCATAGCTCCTCCTCTCCAAGATCAGCCAAATCTAGCGTGGAATAAATCGTTAGCCAGCTTCTTGGATTTTTCGGGCATATCATATGAAAAAATTTCAGCGGCTATACGGCCAGATCGAACCAAAGAACGTACCTAAAAAAGTGATCCACAATTATTTCAGAGCAAAATATGTAAATCATAGGTTAGTATTTAGGGTTTATAAGAAATTTACATATGCAGACATCTCATGTGAAGTCAGTCGATATGGAATTGGCTGATCCTGGGTTTTGCGTGGCCGAATAAATCTGCGGGTAACAGAGTTATATGATGCAATGTACCATGTCCCCACCACTCTCAACTTCACCGATGACAACATTAAAGATCCTATTGTTCCACATTGTCACATATGCTTCTAACTCTCTACTCCAATTCTTCTTTGATATTTTCCTAGTTATCAAATGCAATTTTTTGTGATTAGGATGTGGCATGTGCGAGATTGTTTGTTGGAGCACAAACTGTCGTAGCACTCGAGTTGAATAATGCCATGTTGCTATGTTGAAGCATACCAAAGGTACTTCAGCCATCTAAGTATGGCGTCCCCGAACACACATCAAATTAAGTGATGCAAGAATATCCTCTGTGTAGGGTATCCATACGACGTCAATATTCTGTTGACGATCTAGTTGGTCTCGATTTAGAAGTAGCACGTGATGGGGAGTCTCATGATACGTCTTAGGACCGTCTCTTTTGTTATATCCCAATGCGGGGATACCTACTACCGGAGGTCACAAGTCGTTTCTGACGTTCTATATACATGTGCTCATATGCCCATGGCTCGAGCAGTACGGTGCAATTGGTCAGTTGCCTATACAGACATCGCACACAATGGAAAGCTGCCTGTACAAAATGTCAATACCGCGCTGCCCCAACTATATGAGCTGATTGCGTCTAGGTCACCTAAACACTGTAGGTAGTAAAGCGAAATATCACTACCTCATCCAACTGGCATAAGTGAAGTACCGCGCAATCAAGCATTCATAGCATATACGCTCGTGCATATCTCTGTAAATCTTCCTCAATAGTATCTAGTGGAACTACACTCATATATGATTCTTGAACCAAGTACGATGAACGCTGGTGCATGACTTTCCTCGAGGTGGAACTGTCCCAAGCGTTCTTACGCATAACTGATCTCAATTGACGACATCCTCACTGCCGTTGACTGGCCTATCGTCCAAAGGTAACGTTGTGATGAGACCAACTTTCTGTAAGATCAATGTCGTCTCGCCGAGTCCAAGTTGAAAAGTATGCGTCTCAGGTCTTCATCTCTCTACCAATGCAGTTAAGAACCCGTGATCCACTTTCATGTTCTGCACTAGTGTTCATGGGTAGAACCCCACCCGTATAATGTACTTTGATATCCTGGTATTTAAGTCCCACATGTTATGTCGGCGTACATCTAACACATCGGAATCCTGTACACAATGTAAATAATATAAATCACGATCAATATAACCATATTACACATGTAATTCAAATCGTACCCCCTTCTTCTAAACTTTTGCAGATCTGTGCGTATCTTGCCATGTAAATAGTGAACTGTCTATGGAGCCTGGATTGACAACCGAAGATAAATCGTCATTACTAAGAGTCACTGTGGAGGATCGCATGAACTCCTGATGATGAAGAAATGTGGGTACCCAAGCGGCATAACTAACTTAAAATGTAAATTATAAATATAACAACGAAGTAATTAACATGTAGAAATGTGCAGTTGTCATACAACAAGCAATACAAGAAATGATCCCACACTTTCATGTGTCTCAAACACAAATACTAACACTATTGCATCGGCACATCACACGTCTTCTTATTATGAACAACCCCGCGACACTTAAAACACCGCAACGATCTACCAACTTTAGATGCTCCTGAACCGCTGTGCCCGCCACATAATCCGAAGTCCATCTCATTGCGTCTTCTTCCTATGGGTTCACGACCTCTCTTGGTTCTCTAAAATGTAGGTTCGACACATGTTCAGCCCCTTCATAGGGATGCCCATATGCTTGATCCAGAATGAGATTAAACTTTGGGTACCATGTTCTATTGTACGTGTCCATGTAAAATTCTGGGGATACATCCAACAAGTGACTTACACATGCACTTACGCTCATATGCTCTCTCATGCATACATCCAACAAGTGACTGCATGGATAGTGGAATGCCTCTCATTTTCCACACGTACATGTGCCGGCTTTACATTTGAACATTCTGTTTGTAAGCAGTGGTGACAGAAGCTACTCCTTGCATTTGATCGTGCATTTCCACGTCATGGACAGTACACTTTTCACCTGAGTTGATTAATTTTTCTATCCATGTTTGGAGCATAAATGCCTTCAGTTGTTTGGTACTGATCACATATCTGCGTAAAATATTCGTTCATTTGTTTGAAGGTGTAGTGTACAACCGCCGTAATTGGCAAGTCACGCCCTCCCTTTAGAATGTTGTTGAAACATTCAGATGCATTTATAGTCATGGAACCCCACCTTCGCCCTTTGTCGTCATACGCCAAAGCCTATTTTTCAGTTGATAGCTCGTCAATGTTTAATTTTTCCCTCAAATCACATAAAAGCTTAATGAACTTCTTCTTCTGATTTTGATGGGCAATACGTGCAATGAAATCTTTCAGCTGATTGTTTTTCAGCCGCATATTAAAATTACTCACAAGATGTCATGAACATACGAGGATATATCCTTGCGGTGCCCAATCCGGATCTTTCATTGCGTATATGATTCCAATATGTCTATCTGGAATAATGCAAAGCTCTTCCCATTTTGTTAGCCCTTAAACAAATCATGAACCAACAATGTACAAAAGCTTGAATAGCCGGGCAAAACGCCCAGAACACACGATCTACACTAACTTTACCGCTTTGTAACGACGTTAGTTTCCAAAATACAACGCTCTCGGAATTTGTATATTACACTATATTCATAATTTTTGATAACTGTGCAATTATAACTATGGTTTCATCTCCATATGTTAGTAATCATATCTTTCAAGTTTGTCGGTATACTCCAGCCTGAAACATATATCCCCTGGCTTAAAGTCATGCATGCTATCTTTTAAAACTTTTCAAGCAGCCTTTTGAATAGTTCCTAATTCAGCAAGGATATTATGGTCTTTTCCTGAATGTACGATTCTCAAACTTGTGCTTTTCAATGTAGAATACCAAGAAACTTGGTTCGTGGAATGAAAAGAGTTTAGCATATTCATTTGACAGTCTGATGCAGGTGAGTCGTGCAAAATGTTGCAGGAAGTTTGTAGAGTGTTTTGTACATTTTTAGACCTCAAATGTGAGTAAGCTATGTTCTTTTGTACTTATAAAGTACTTATATAAGTATATATAAATATATATAAGTAAATATAACTATTCATCATATCTATCACCACCACCACAACCATTATTCATCACCACCACTATTCATCATGTCTTTCATCGTCACAACCACTATTCAACACACCTTAACCACTATTCATCACAACCACCACAACCCCATAAAAATACCACCACCACTATTCATTATCTCTTTCATCAACACACCACCACCACTATTCATCATCACCACCACCACAACAACAACCACCATAAAAACACCACCACCACTATTCATCATTTCTTTCATCAACAGACCACCACCGCTATTCATCATCTCTTTCATCAACACATCATCACCACTATTCATCACCACCACCATAACAACACCACCACCACTACTATTCATCATCTCTTTCATTCCAACACCACCACCACCACAACGCTACCACCCAAACCATAACACCACCACCACTAGTGATGTTGTGATTGGAGTGGTGTTGTGGGTGGTAGTGATGGTGTTGTGGTGGGGTAGTGTTGTGGTTAAGGGTGGTGGTGGTGATGTAGTGTTGTGGTGGTGGTGATGTGTGTGGATGTGTTGTGGTGGTGTTGTGAAAAGAGATGATGAATAGTAAATATAAATAAATATAAGTACATATAAGTAAATATAAGTACATATAAATATAAATAAAGTAATAAATTTAAATACAAAATATAAGTACAAAAGAACACACCCTTACTCATTTAAGTTACTCATCATCTGAACTCTTTAAGTTAATTTTGTATATCGGTTATCTGACGGCACGTCGTTGTGTGCGTTAAATTTTAACTTATAGAGACCTACTATACTAGCAAGCGGTAAGTAGGGTCGCAACCAAAGAAGGCAATTAGTTCTAGAGTTCTACTAATAATTAACGGGGGTTTTTCTCCGAAAGAATGTTGTTTATCAGATTCAGAATGAATCAGGTCAGGGATATGCATTACAACTAGTAATCATTGATCGAACATGAATCAACTAGTAAAACTACTGTTTTATTCTAACAATCTTGCTAAGGTAGTATCGATTCCAATGTTCTACTTACTCTTAACCGCTAAGTTCTCAAATAGTTTAACAATTACTTGACTAACAGTACTAATTAGTTCTACCGTTAGGCTTCATTAATAGGGTAGTTCAATCTAGTATCAGGCAATATATATCAATTCAGTTTCACCGCTAGGCTATGCTAACTTGATGAGCAAGGCTTGCAATTCATACGAATAAAAGTAATTCACTAAATCGAATTATGAAACATAAATATCTCAAACCAACCGTTGCAATGCAAATCCCCAACTGAGTTAGGGTTTTGCTACTAATACAATCCATCTAAAAGTAATGAAAATATTGAGTTCAGAGAATACGAAAATTGCCGCGCACTATTCACCGATCGATCTTCGTGTCAATCCGAATTGCGTCTCGAATTCTCCTCCTCCGATGATTTGTTGTCTCTGACTTGTTTGAGTTGTTGTCTATAATTTGTTGAATTCCCTCTTAGAATTTTTTATTTCAATCGATGCAAACCCTACACTGATGGATGTGGGCCTCGGGATTTGGGCATGTGCCACCATTACGACCCATATGACCCTTACGACCATTACGACCTCAGCTCGTCCAAGGATCTCATGGCTCGTCCATATCACCCGTATCCAGTACAACCCATACGGCCCGTACGACCCCAGCTGGCATTTTGGCTTTGTCGATGCTCTCGCGGTCAAGTCTTTGCTCCTTTGCATTCCCGAGTGATTGAGTGAGGCCTAGAAGTCTCCAAATACACAATAAAGCTCAAAATCGGTCTTGATACACCTGCGATGCGAAATACTACAAAGAAGTAATCTATCACATGCAAAATGCAACTAAACAATGAGAATAAACAACTCGATGGATCGTAGAAATACGCTCCATCAAACTACGCCACTCTTATCTTTGTTCGTCCCCGAACAAGAACAAAATCAAAACTCGCAAACACTCAAAGCACTCCTGTCATGCCAAAGACTAAACACTAAATCTACTAGAGATGTCTTCACTAACAAATTCATCAACATATGCTCACATTCATTCTTCAATAATGATCAGTAAGAAACTGCAATGATACATGTTATATGTGAGGTAGAGATGAAATTTCAATGGATGACTGGGAGCTAGTCCTCTTTAGATTCTTGACTCCATTCTTCAGCTCAAGGTCATAGCCACGCTTCAACGCTGTTGCTTTCTCTGGCACGTGAAAAATCCAAGTTATGAGGAACTCAACTTTTTTCTTCTTTTTTTTTTTTTTTTTTTGTAAGACAACTCTTGAAATTTTTTTGTTTTGTTTAGTCCGAAGACTTCACTCAACTCTATTACTTTTCTCTTTCTTTCTTTCTTTCAAATCTGTCTTAATTTTCTTTTTGAGCCTTGCTCTCCAATGTGAATTGCTTGTCCTTTTTTACTTTTGCTCTTTGAACCGTTCCAATCATAGCCTTCGAATAGCAGCATATGGAGTGCGTCCCGCTCTTTCTCATCATTATCCTTTCAGCGCGAGGCATGATAGGGGTTACCCACCAATTCCTGATTACTCGGACTAGGGATATGATGGTTTATTTTCCCGTCCCACCACTGCATAAACGCTGCAAAGATGGAGTGAAAGTCTTACTCCTCGTAACTCGGAATGCCAACCTCCATAAACTCAGCGTGATACGGGACTAATCCCCTGAACCTTCGAACGTGTGTCAAGTCCCTCTAGAACATTTTCTATCAACTTCACATCCTGTAATATCTCATCTCAAAAGAATATATAACACCAAGTCACTAGCATCACAATATTGCCGAAATCATGCAAAGCATATACGTCAAAACCTCATAGAATCGAACATCATCTCATAAAATCAGCATCTTCATCGTAGCATATAATTGCAGCATATAATCTCATAAAATCAACATCATCGCAGCATCTAGTACTAAAAATCGTACTCTATGATAATGCAAGTATGGCAGTGTTTGACAAAACCAGCATGAGTGAACAAGGAGCTGCTGCAGCTCAATCAAGGAGGCCAGCAGAAGTATACAGCAGAAGTAAACCAGCAACAGATGCAGCAGGGGATGCTGCAGCAGGTGCTGGTTCAAGAGCTAGTTCAACTGTCCGAATAACAGTTTTGTGCTGGGTGCGTTTTGAAGTTTTGGCAGCTTTGTGAAAGTGCTTAGAAGAATTTCTAAAATGCTGCTGAGCATATTTCAGTAAGGATTATCAGTCAGAGAAGGAGAGATGCTTCAAGATATTAATCAAATCTAATCTCCTAGATTTTAGGAGATAATTGATCTTGTGGGTCAATGGCCTAAACCTGGAAATTGCTTAAAGTGGTGAGGGTATTTAAGCAGAAGGTTCGAGGGCTGAAGAGGCTGATCGAAGCTGAGTGATACACGAGAGTAGACACAGAATTCAGAGTGAGGATTTTTTCTGGGTGTGCTACGAGAGTTGTTCTTCGATCAACACACACGGGCAGAGCGTTGAGCGCAGAGCTGTGGTGCGTATTGCAGAAGAGAATCAGGTCTTGCAGAGACTGATTCGTGCTTTGATCTGGAAGCCAATTTAGAGCTGTGGAGCTTGTTGGTTGATCAAAGGCAGCCGCGGGAGAACTGACGGGTGGAAGGCTCGGTCGAGGTTCGTGCGGAAGAACTCACTAGTGGCAGGTGGTCACTGAGTGAGGGGGAGTTACTCAGAGTGTGCAGCGCTCTTGGAGTGGTTCGATCGGCTCGGCAGGAGGCCTTGGAGCGACGCGGACAGAGTGCTTCAGCTGGTGTTACAGCTGTTGCTGCAGCAACCCTGCTGAGTAGTGTAGGCTAGAATAGGCTGAGTTCTTGAAGAGGATTGTAGCTATTCTAGACTGACATATTGTAGAGGGTGTGCTGGCACAAATCAAAGCTTGTTCTGATTGTGTTGAGTAGTCCACACGGGGTTAAAGTAGCATAGGTTGCGTGCGTTGTAACCTAGTGTGATCTGAACCTTTGGTTGAGTGGATTGAGGACTGGAGAATAGTCCTCCCCAGACGTAGGCAGATTGGCCGAACTGGGTGAACAAATCTGTGTCCTATTCATTGTCTGTTGTGCCTACATTTAAGTGAACAAGAGTGTGCTGCAGCAACTGCTAGTTCACAAATCTGCATAAGTAGAGACACTTGAAATTTCACTCTAACTACTATTAATGCATGCTAATAAAGGTAAATGTGTTGACACAACATACTAACTTCTCCACCCCACACTTGAACCAAACCGTGTCCTCATGTTATAATTCAAACGCCGGGAAGGGTACTCATGCAAGATTCAAAATAAAAGAAACAAATAATAAATCTTAACTACGATCGGGGTGCCTCCCGACGATACCTCTCATCATCCATCATTTACCGGCTCAGCCAGCTTGAACACAAACTTCCCTACGTGCACTAACACGTCAATAACAATACCCTCTGGCTTATTACATGATCTATCTGCTACTTGAATAGTCAAGTCAGTGGGTTTCAGAAGACCAATATGCAATGCTCGATATACAGAGTAAGACAACACATAATCGATGCACCTAAATCCAACATAGAATTATCAACTTTGAATTTACCAATTATACACGAAATTGTAAACGTACCTGGATCCTTACATTTTTGTGCTACCTTGCATTGAAGAATGGCCGAGATGTCCTACCTCAGATTTATCTGCTCAGGTTTTAGTCCTCCTCTTCGATTAGTGCACAATTCCTTAAGGAACTTAGCATATTTCGGAATCTACTTTATCACGTCGAGGAGTGGGATTTTGATCTCGACTCTCCTGAACAGCTCCAATAAATTTTGACCCACTGCTGGCTTCTTCTTAGGTCTCGGTACTTGCATAGGAAATAAAAGTGGGGGGTCAGAACTAATTTGTCAAAAGATTCCGCGGAAGGCTAAGAATCATCTCCTTTGTCTTTAGCTTCCACGGTGCTCACTGGACTGATATTTAGATGTCTGCTCGTCTGCTCCCTTTCAAGCTTTCTACCACTTATCAAAGTCAATGCACTAACATTTCCTTTCGGGTTAGGGATAGTGTGCGAGGGCTACTTTCCTTTATCATTCTTGAGATCGAACACGAGGGCACCATCAGTCTTCGCTTGATTATTCTGCACACTCGTCGCTAAGTCCTTAACCACTTCTTCTAATGATCTGCCTCATATTACTTGGGCCAACCAAGTTGTAATTCCGCCTCTGCTGATGCTGACCATTAGAATTACCGTTGTATCTCTCCTGTTGCAGAAATGGAGAGCGGTATAGTTGTGCTTGTTGCTGCTGGTTCTGCCCTTGGTTGCTCTGGAATCCTCCTTCGTTTCTCAAACTATAACCATTCACCAGGGTCTTTACTCGGGTGACGGCACGTCGTTGTGTGCATCAAAGTTAAATTTATAATACATACTTACTAGATAGTGATAGACAGGGTCGAACCCACGAGAGAGCAAATAGTCTAGAGTTCTATTGATTAATTGTCACACTAAAAAGGGAGTTTTCAGGAAGAATGCTGTTGTTTATAAAATTCAGAGAAAATCAGTTCAGGGATATGATTGCAACTGGTAATCATTGATTGAAACATGCATCAAATAATAAAACTACTATTCCTATTCTAACAATCCTGCTAAGGTAATGTCGACTTCAAGTTCTATCTACTATTAACAGCTAAGTTCTCAAAGAGATGTAATAATTATCTTCTTAATTATCAGTATTAGTTCCACCGCTAGGTTTACGCTGATGTTGGACTAATCGAATATCATGTACTACTAGTCTAATTAGATCACCGTTAAGTTCCTCCAATCAAACATACAAGCATGTCATTATGTTCAAGAACACTAATTTACTGAATCGAATTATGAAAACACCAGCATCTTAAACCGTACGTTGCAACACAAAATCCCCAAACCGAATTAGGGTTTAGCTACTACTATCCATCTAAAATAATAATGAAAATAAACTAAGTTCAGAAAATACAAAAAAACTATTCACTGCACTGTTCACCGGCGCTGACTTCTCTTCTCCTCTCCAAGCTCTGGTCTTTCTCCCACTTCAATTCAGGTCTCTCCTCTATCGTTTCAGCCAAAAAACTATCCCAAAGCCTGCTGCCCGGAAGAAGCTGCCTAGGTTTTTTTCTCTCTTTTCTATTTATTCTCTTTGAATTGGGTCGGGCCAACTTTCCTTGCACGAATCCAAAGCGATTCGTGCAAAGCTTACCAAGTTGATTCGCCCAGGTTGGGCGAATCAAACTGGTAGTGTGCTTCCCCTGCTGCACGAATCAAATTGGCTGGTCGAGTCACACCTGACTCGTGGACTCTAGGGCGAGTCAAATTGTCTTCCGAAGCTGCGCGAATCAATATTGATTCGAGCTGGCTCCAAAGTGATTCGTGCACTCTTGGGGGGATCACTTTTGACTCGCCCACTACTTGGGCGGATCACTTCTGCAGTGTTAGAATATCGCTTGTTTGACTCTTTAAACCTTCAAATTTTATCTAGATGTAAACTAGTAAAGTTGTAGCCTTTGAATTAGCTTTCCAACGAGATATGGCATGCCTAAATCGGATAATTATCATGCGCTCGGTAAGCCTTCGACGACGAACAGGTCAATCTGCCCAGATTTGGTATATATTCGCCAAATGCACAATAAAGTTTCAAAGTTATCTTGATAAAATTGTTATGCAAAACACTAACAAGAAGTAATCTTTCACACACAAAATGAAACTCAATAATGGGAATAAACAACTCGATGAATCGTATAAATAGGCTCCATCATCGGCCCCTCCCCGCCCCTTGATCTCTTCCTTAATGATTTCTGCGGCCAACCCGGTAAGCCACAGTTGTGGTTTAACCTTCGATCTCAGCTTTCCCAAACCCACTAGGGAGGTAGGTCGAAACCTCAAATTCCATTCTTCAAGCAAGACTCCACATCTTGACGAAGAGAATGAGTTTTTCATCAGCCTCTCCCATAAACCCCCTGCCTTCACCAAGGAAGCAACGACAGTCTAGAGGGCTACATCGTTCCCCACCGAAATACTAGCCCACCGAACTTAAGAGGCAACCCCACCAACCTACTTTGCTCCATTGTGAAACCCACGTTCCAAATATGCACCAAACATTGATGCACCGCTGCATCAAAAAAATGAATCGACCCCTCAATCCAGCTTGGTGGTGAACTTCTCAAATTGTACATCATCTTCGACATGTCAACGCATGCCCGCAAAAGTAACAGCTCAACTTTAAGTTATCCAACTTATAACCCTCTACAAGGATGACCCGAATCTCAAGAACTCTCTATCCTACAATCTGGTCGGCCCCTCTCCCATCCGCCGAAGTAGGGTTATCCAAGACAAATAATGCCGAAAAATTAGAGAAAATAAAACCGTTTGGAACCTCCGGAGGCGCGGCCCGACTCTCTAATGACCCCAAAAGCGGTCATCAAATCTTCTCTTTTCCCCATCAAAATGCCATCATCAAGGTACCAAGCGTTGAGCAGCAAACGAGGACATAACTCCCCAATTCGACCTAGCAATGGCAAATAGCAAGGGCCCCAAAAGATCACCTTGTTGCACCGCGCAATAACTACAAATGGTTGACTCTCCCGCAAAGAGCAACGGAGAACCAAATAGCAATACTCCCCCCAAGCACTAAGAGATAAGAAATGATACCGCACTCCCTCTATGAAAACCTCTTTGCTGATTAGATTAAATGCATTTATAAGATCCACCTTTAAAACCCTCAACCCCTCAATGTCTGAGTGTTTCGCCACCAACTGGTTCAACGAATGTGTAACAGCCTATGTTGCCCCTCGCACTTCCACACTCGCCTGAAAAGGCAACAAATGAGCTACTGTTGACTCTCTAATTACGCTTAGAGCCACTCTTGATGTAAGACAATGCCACGCCACTCTTGATGATAGGAGCACTCATAAGAAGCAGAGCCAAACAAAGAGGTGCTCTCCCACTAAGCAAAAGCATGACGTGGGCTGCAAAAACCCCCCATGCAAATGAACCTCCTCACCACGGCCTGTGACTTCGCGAACCATGTCCAACAACAACTGCACCTTGAGCCCGTCACGCCCCTAGTGGAATTGCTCAGAAATGGCTGAAGGGCCCGCGACACCTCCTCCCAAGAAGGCACAAAAGGATTTGGAGACAGCTTTGCGGGAACCTTCGGCGGAAGAGCACACGGGTGCCTGAGATAGCGGCAAAACCCCTACACTAACTAAAGCGCCCTCCACATCTCCTAGCCGACCGAACACCGTCAACTTCTCGCATCGCTTCAAGTTGATCTTCCTCTGATCATCCATAGAAAAAACCGATGCTCACTGCCTCCTGCCAAAGGCGACTGACCGTCTCCTCCCCACGTTCACACCTCCAACCTCTGAGCCACCAACTCAGCCAAGGAAACACCGTCCCTCTTCTTCTTTTCGACCGATCTAAGAACTGACACGACAAAGACCTGCATGATCCCCCAAAGGTTAAGGTCACTAGGATCCTCGTTCACAACTCCCACTGCCGCAACATACCACTTAGCCACACCCCTCTTACAAGATCTAGGAATGAAGTTCATGATAGGGATCGTCTTGCTTCTCAACTTCATGAATATCTCACGATCTTCGTCAACAGGCCTAAAACATTAGACAAATCCTCCCGGCTCACTTGGTCAAGTTGCACCACCACCACTTCCCTTAAAACTGGCATCACACACCCTGGCGACATCTAAATCGGCAACTCAGGAGACTCTATGAAGGTGGCCCCACAATCTCGCCCTCGACACCGAGATCCGACCATATATGTCTTATTGCGTCAACCGCACAACCATCTCTCATGCTCCTGAAGGTGCTGAACTAACTCCCTCAGCACCCTCCCTGACAGGCACTTGCTTTACGACCTCCTCAAGTGGCCACACAAATGCTCCCACAAAGCACTATAGTTCCTCAAATCCACGCCAAACCTTGGACAAAAGGAAAAAGAACACTGCCAACTCTGCCCAGAACCGCCCACTATTTCATCACTAGATCACTCGCTTGAAACTTTATCGTTCTTTCTTCCTCTTGAGTAAGCAACGGAGTGCCTGATGCCATCCGTCCCGCCCCAGCACCGACAACCTCCCCACCTATAGCTAGCGGTGTCCTACAAGTTGCCCGCTGCTTGTTGCACTGCACTTCCTTTCTAAAACAGATGGTGACAATAACCCCTTCAAAGCGACACCTTGAACGCCACAATCCATAAGGCCCCACTAGACCGCCAACTACGAAGCTACAATTCTCCAATAAAGGACCTCTGGAATCTATTGCACTCAAACCACGCAAACACTACTTTCCACAGCTTTCTTAAACTCTGAAGCTCATCTTCGTACATCCATGTCAATTGCAAAATGAAAAGAAGAAAAAATGGCACATTACAATGTGAAATTACCAGCGCTACTGGTGACTTGTATCAGCAGGTTGTTATAGCAACCTTTAGGTCACTTAGCGGAATTGTCTTAACTTCAGTCGAACTTGAAAGACACAAGCAATTTGTTCACCCAGTTCGGAAACGGCCTACGTCTGGAGAGGACTTCTCCTGAGTCCTAAAGATCCCACTAAGCTTGGTTTCTAGTACAAGGATTTCAGATCTCAACCTATGCTAGTTCAACCTTTACTTCTAACCTAGCTTGAATCTACGCTGAATCTGATCACACAGACTAGACTCTACTGTTTACACACTTCCAGTAGTAGATAGCTATAAACCTAAACTCACAGACTCAGCCTATACTATTACAATGTGTAACAGGATGCTATAGCAACTTACAGGTCAAGATGTTGTAGCTTCTGTCCATGACTTACCACACACTCTCTACTGTGACGTTGGACTTCCACGAGTACTCCAGACTCTGGCAATCGCTCCCCCTCGATCAATGACCTTCAGTCAACTCATCTTTGATCTTCAATAGTTTGCGACAGCTCCTCTTCGCAACTCTACTTCAAAGCTTGTAGTTGATCTATCAACGAGCCAGCGCTCCAATTTATTTTTCTCGATCAAGCGTAGATTAGACTACTCTAGTCCTGATCTCCTCTCAACCACACACTCATAAATCAGCGCTCTAGCCTTTAGCCTTCCGCTCTCAGCTTCTTCGTCTATCTCTCTCCCGGTGTGTGTGTGTCCTTCGTTGATGTACTGCCCTTCCTTATATAGTAGTCAGCCCCGGTCCTATTCATTTGTAGGCTTTGAGTAGAAAAAAAATTTTGGGCCCTCTTTATGAGTAAAATTTAAACTTTATTGATAATAATCAAAGCGAAAAATCCGCAGCGTGACTTACAAAAGTTATTGTTTTATTAACATACAAAAAAACTTGTAAAAAAAGTAAGGAATACATTAAACACATGAGAGTGAAATCATGAAAACAAGTACGTATCACCTAAACTTTTTCTAACATATCTCTCTTAATATATAAGAGAGTAAATCATTTAATCTCTCTTCTCACATAGAAGAATTCAAATAATTTTTTAATAATTTAAACATAAAGAAACTTCTTTCTCCGGATGCAAACAGTTACGGGAATAGTTAATAGAATTCGATATGCAATAGAAATATTTGAATAACAACCAACCAATTTTATGAACTCAAGAAATTCAATTGGAGACATAGATACATCATCTGGTAAAGTCATTGCAACACTTTCAATTCACAAATAAAATCATCCAAATCAACATCTGACTTTTCGTCATAAGAGAAAATAACATGAAATTTCTTACAACATTCTCTTAATTCATTTTCATCAAATAACTTTAATTTTTTTAAGCAAATAATTTTTTTTATTTTTTCCAACAAACAATTTTTGTCAATGGACCCCCTCTGGGGGTGGGCCCTGGGCAAGGGCCCCGGTTGCCCACCCCCAGGGCCGGGCCTGATAGTAGTAGACATCGACCAACCATAGGACTACTAAACCTTTTAAGAATTGTAAAACTTTGCTTAAGGCTCCTATATTTCTACGGATTTGTTGAGATTGCTTTCAAACAACTATTTTAGAAACTGATCTTGTTCTGACCACTGAGCAAGGACTCTTGATTAATTGTGGCCTTCCAGGCGACTCCTGGACAAGTTGCGACGCAGGCAGCTGCCCTCCGGACATGCTCAGTAGCTCCATGTTAACTGGCTTTTGCTCCAGCTGCCCTCCGGACATGCTCAGTAGCTCCATGTTAACCGGCTATAGCATCCCCTGGTCGATGTTTGTTGACCTCAGATAGCTTGCGAAACTTGCTCCAGCTTCTGTTGTAAACGGGTTGCTATAGCATCTTCTCGCTGTTTCTTTGTTTTTCAATTCCAGTGCCATGCTCCAGCTTCTATACTTCGTAGGACTTTATAACATCTTCTTTGTTGATTGTTTTGTCAATGTTGTCATTACCTTAACACAGTGCACTACAACTGATGTCAATGGCACTGAACCAAAATCTAATATTGTGCACCCTCACACGAGAAGTTGCTCAACACAACTAACCTCTGATTCCTCCTCCAACACAGATCCCGCACCCAACACCAGATCTTCAGTGTCAGCACTAATGGCAGGCTCGGTACTCTCAAGGTCAACAACTTGAAGCTCCCAAACCAGTCAAGGAATTGCTTAATTTTAAGGCCTACTTCCTCAATCTCCGGCGGCGTGAGAGATTAGAACTGTATCAGTAAGACGACGCACATCAGGAGCGGACCGAATAAAGAAGTCTCTAATCAATTCATCCCGCCGAGACGGCGACTTGATTCGTTGCGGTCCTCTCACCCATAGCTCTTTGAATGGTACAATTCGCTGGCGGATCTGTACCAGAGGAATGTGTGGCACCAGCTCACCTAGAAGCTCGAGCAGTTTGTCGCTCTGGTTGTCTGTATAAGCCTAAGACACCTTTCTCTCCGAATCGTAAAATATCTTTTTACGACAGGAAAAGGGAAGAGATAAATCACCATGGCGTGTTGAACTCGCAGCTTTGTCAGTTATGTTTTCCCATTTGGGACTTTTATCTTGTTGGATCGTGTGTTCCCTCTTGAGTAACTCAGATTTGGGTTACCCGAAAGGTATTGTAGTGAAAGTTCAGGTCGAATTACCCGAGAGGTAATGCAGTGGGTAACTCAATAACAGCAGCGGAATTAAAAATAATAAAAATAATAAAAAATACGAATACTCACGATTTAGAGTGGAAACCTCAATGCCAATCAAGCACTGAGTAAAACCACTACCTTCCAGTATCCGCTAGAAAGATTTGAGAAAAATGGATCTTCCTTTACTAGATTTATTGTCGATTACAAAACTAATAACTTATCGCTACAGCGACTAAGCGTATTATCTTGTACTTTCTCGACTCAATCTAGCTGACGAACACTCCTCTTCCGTGCCTAAACTTAACCGTTCAAGATGTTAGATATCGCTCCAAGCTTTTCCGTTCACACGTCCGCCTTCTTTACAGAAAACCGCCTCTTGCAACGTTCAGCTCCGTCGCCCTTTTATTTCTTGTTCGATATCTCGGATACGTTCCCGCGAGTCACAAATCTACCATTAATTCACATCTAAATTAGTTACCTTTAATATGAGATAAGATAGGAAGATAATTTAATCTATTTCCTATTCTAAACCATGAGATAACGTTTGGAATCTAATATATATCACATGATACATGTTAGATATATTCAAATATTTTCTAAAGATATTTGAATATTTGCTGAATTTTCTTTACCGGATATCTTTTATTTAAGATAAGGAAATCAAAATCAAGTTTGTTTCCTTATCTAAATAAAAGATAATATGCTCAAATATCTTATAAGATATATTCAATATTCAGCTCGATCATCTTCACGGATATTATGCTCACTTGTGTTTTTTTTTCTGCACATTCACAATTAATCATTAGTCAAGTGTTTATCATTATCAAAACCAGATGATTCAACAATATTTCTCCTTTTTGATGATGACAAACACTTCTTCGATAGGTAGAGAAAAACACAATTACTGACAACACATATTAGATATCTGAGTTCCCTGTCATGTGAGTTAGTTAAGTTATACTCAAGCTAAACAGTTCATAGAGTTCCCCCTAAGGTAATCTGACAGATAGACTGTATGTGGTGACTTCCTTCCCTGGTAGGACAGTTACACAGTTCCCTTTAAGATAGACAACAGAATAGAATTTAATAGTGACTTCCCCCTCAAGTTATGCAGTCCCTTATCGCTCTTCCCCCTTTTGGCATCATCGAAAAGGAAATCGTTAGTAACAAGTTAAGGATCACATCAATTTAGAAACCCCGTTTATTAATCATGAAATTTCACAGCGTCTCAATTAGGCAGACTTGTGAACAAGCAGTTGCTGCAGCACACTCTTGTTCACTCGGAAATTGTCTCAGCAAACAATGAACAAGACAAAGTTTGTTCACCCAGTTCGGCCAACTGCCTACGTCTGGGGAGGACTATTCTCCAGTCCTCAATCCACTAACCACGAAGGTCTCCAAGTACACTCGGTTACAAACCCACGCAACCTATGCTACTCAACCTTTGTGTGGATCACTTGACACAATCAGAACAAGCTCTGACTTGTGTCTGCACACCCTATACAAATGTCAATCTAGAATAACTACAGACTTCTCGAAACTCAGCCTATTCTAAACTACACTTACTCAGCAGGGTTGCTGTAGCAACTGCTGTAACACACAGCTGAAGCACAATTTGTCCGCGTCGCTCCAAAGCCTTCTGCCGAGCCGTTCGAACGATTCCACGAGCGCTGCACACTCTGGAATACTCCCCCTCACTCAGTGACCACCTGCCACTAGCGAGAACTGCCGCACGACACTTGACCGAGCCAACCACCCGTCAGTTCTTCCGCGGTTGCCCTTAATCAACCAACAAGCACCACTGCTCTGAATTGGCTTCCAGATCAAGCTTGGATCAGAATCTGCAAGTCCTGACCACCCACTGCTTCTATCACCACAGCTCTGCGCTCACGCTTTGCTCTCTGGTGATGATCGAAGAAAAACGTCCGTCGCACACCACAAATTGTTCCCTCTGAATTCCGTGTATGCACTCGTGTATCCCTCAGCTTCAATCACCCATTCTGCTCTAAAACTTTTCTTCTTAAATAGCAGCACCAGCTTTAAGCAATGTCCAGGTTTAGGCAATGTCCCAAAAAGAACAATTATCTCCTAAAATCTAGGAGATTAGATTTGATCTTTATCTTCAATGCAAATCTCCTTCTCTGGCTAGGAAACCTCACTAGAAAATTCTCCACAGTATTTTAGAAATTCTTCTGATGATCTCCGTAGCGATCCCAGCCCTTCTGGACAAGCCCAGGTTGATGCTGCTTCTCGGACAGATGAAACAACCACTTGAACAAGCTCCTGCTATAGCATCCCCTGCTGCAGCTGCTGCTTCACTTGTGTTGTAGCAGCCTTAACAATCTCCCCCTTGGCATTTTGACAAAATCCAAGAACCCTTCTAATCTTAGGCAATCCTCCTCTCATCTTTGGACTCCTTCTTTTGCAGCTTCCTCAGCTTCAATCTTCAGGGGATGTTGTAGCAACTTCTTGCACTTGTTTTGTCAAGGATGCCATATACCTTAACAAATCATAACCGGATGCCATAACAGTGGCACCAGCCGCAGGATAGGAGGCATAATTAACAACTAACATAGACGAAAGTCAGCGCATGATGAAGAACAAAAATTAGTAAGGAACGGGTATAATGAGGTAGGGAATCAAGAAGGGGATGAACCATAAGAACATAAACCGATCACCAGACATCACGGATAATTTCTTGCAGTTGTACGAGCAACGTCCCGAAGTGATCATTTCCGAGGATGGGAACAATTAACTCCTCCATTATAACCACCCACTATACTAAGAAGGTATCTATACCCTCCAGCCTTTGATGGCCCTCCATAACAGGGCTGGCATCCCCGTGAGGGACATCTGAACGAGCAACACTCTGCATTCCCCCCACCGGGAACACCACCTTGACTGCTTTGAATTTTGGAGCCTCTTTTATTCAACCGACCCCATAGGTGAACGTATGGCTCAATTTATTGCAGTTATCATTCGTGAACCCTTCCCATGAACGGATCTCTTCATCCATGCTGTCAAATTTTTCTTTCTTGATTTCTGTTTTCCCTTGCTTTCCCTCCGATTGTTTCTGCATGAAAACTCCCACTCGAAACTTTCTGTTCAGCCCAGATACTCGGTTCGAGTCTTATGGTTTAATCAAGGAGGGGTATGATGCGGTTGAGTTACCCAAGTGGTACAAGAGAGGCACCATACAAACAAGAAATATTAAATGAGAAAGTATATGTGTACCTCAAGACTGATCGCCCCAGTTTGTAATATGTCAATGGGCTCATAGGGGCGTCAAATCCTGAGCAGCTAAGGGTGGCTTTGTGATCTTCTGTAGCTTGTAGAGAGGGATCAGTTTTCTGGAAGACAGGTCTAGAACGAAGCTCATCATGTCTTCTTGAATCAAAGTTAGAGAAAATTATGATACCTACATGCTTAAGGATGCTACAATCCAACAACTACCCAGAAGTGAAAAAAAATAGCATTTCATAATTGAATCCAATCTAGAACAGGTACTTACGTATGCTCTTCATAGCCAGTCATTGAAGGAGTATGACATGTAACACACATATCAGTCAAGGGAAATCATACCTAGTTCCAAGCGCTGTTTTCAAAAGGTTCCCTATGCAGTGCCTTGGTGAATATATCAACCACCTTATAATCCATAGGGCATTAGTCCATTCTGATCAACCCTTTTTAAACACAATCACGTAAGAAATGATAACGACTTTCAATATGCTTAGTACGCGAGAACTAAACAGGGTCCTTAGAGATGCTAATGGCACTAGTGTTATCACATAAAATAACAGAATGATCAATTTTAACACCAAAGTCACTTAGCTGTTGCATTAACCATAAGATTTGAGCACAACATGCAGCGCTAGCGACGTATTCCGCCTCTACAGTGGAGAGGGCAACGGAATTCTGTTTCTTCGAGCCCCAAGATATGAGATAAGGACTGAGAAATTGTGCCAATCCTGAAGTAGATTTCTGATCCAGTCTGCATCCAGTGTAGTCAGCATCTTTATACCCTATGAGTCTCAGGTCACCTCCTCGGGGATACCACAGACACAGATTGTCTGCCCCTCTGAGGTATCTCAGTATTTTTTTTACCGCCCTGACGTGTGTCTCCCTTGGGTCACTCTAAAACATGGCACATAAAAAGACACTAAAAAGAATGTCAGGTCTACTCGCAGTAAGATATAATAATGATCTGATCATCCCTCTGTAGAAGGTAGGGTCTACAGCTGGCGAGCTTTCATCCTTTCCGAGAGAAATGTTCGGAGACATAGGTGTATGATAGGGCTTCACATCCTCCATTTTATACTTTTTCAGCAGCTCTCTCAAGTATTTCTGCTAATTTCCCGTGTCCCGCCCTTTCCTTGCACCACTTGCAATCCTAGAAAGAACTTGAGTTCCCCAACCATACTCATCTCAAATTCGTTTTCCATCAACTTGTTAAATTTTCTGACAAGATTCTCATTAGGTGAGCCAAAAATAATATCTTCAACCTATACCTGAACCACTAAGGTGTCCTTGCCCTCCTTCAGGAGGAACAACGTCTTGTCAACTTCTCCTCGTACATATCCGTGAGATAGAAGGAATTGTGAGAGCCTTTCGTACCATGTGCGAGGAGCTTGTTTAAGACCGTAAAGAGCTTTGTCCGGTACGTATACGTGATCAGGATAACCAGTGTTCTCAAAACCAGAAGTTTGGCTCACATTCACGTCCTCCTTGAGTTCCCCATTGAGGAATGTCGTTTTAACATCCATCTGTTGTAAGGTGAAACCATGATAGGTAGAGTAGGCGATCAGCAATCTAATAGCTTCCAGTCTTGCTACAGGGGCAAATGTTTCGTCATAGTCGATTCCTTCTTGCTGATTGTATCCTTTCACCACGAGTCGGGCTTTGTTTCTCACGACCACCTCTTTGTCATCCATTTTGTTCCGAAAGACCCACTTTGTTCCAATGAGTTTACGGTTATCGAGTCTCGGAACCAGTCTCCGTACCTTATTTCTTTCAAACTGGTGCAACTCGTCTTGCATGGCAATCACCCAGTCGAGGTCCTTTAGTGCTTCCTTTACGATTTTAAGCTCTGCAAGAGACACAAAAGTAGCACATTTACTTATCAGTGAAACATCAGAGGGAGTGTTGTGTACCTGCTCATGTGAAGAGAAGCATTCATAGCCCTATAGTCGAATGGGTTGATGAACATGTCTTCCACTTCTGGTGACCCTTTGTTTTGGGCTTGGAGATTGTTGGGTTGTCTTTGCTCGTCCTTCCTCGTGAGGGAGATCGGGTTGTTCCCCCTCAGATTGTACATCTCCATCCTCTTCTTCCTGGGGAGTTGGGTCGGCAGCTTCCTCAGCAGGGTTGACATCGCGTGCTTCCTCGTGTGTTCTTTTGGGAGTGTAGTCAGTGTGATCGTCTCTCCAAGTCATTTGAAGCTTGTCTTCCTCCAGAAGGGATTCTGGATTCGTTTCCTTTATAAGATCACCTACCATGACATTTTCATCAAAAGTTACATGTATGCTCTCCTCTACCTTTCCTAGCCTTTTGTAGTACACCTTATAGGCTTTACTGTGTGTTGAGTATCCAACAAATATCCCCTCATCACTTCTTGAGTCAAACTTTCCTAGGTTTCCTTTCCATAGTTGTGAACATAGCAACCTTTAGATAAGATACATTTAGCTTCCTTCCGAGGAGTAGCTCGTAGGGTGTCTTCCCTAACAGGGGGCGCAGAGAGGCTCGATTTAGAATGTGAGGTGCAGCGCTTTCTGCCTCCGCCTAAAAGTTCTTTGGAACGGAGCTGGCTATGAGCATTGCTCTTGACATGTTTTATAATGTCCTGTTTCGTCTTTCTACTACTCTAATCTGCTGAGGGGTTCTAGGCACGGCAAAGTTGTGACTTATGCCCTTGTTCCTGCAAAGGGAGATGAATCTCGAGTTTCTGAACTCGGTTCCATTGTCAGTTCTAATAGATGTGATAAGTCGTTTCAATTTGTTTTCAATCAGTCTTAACCAAACCACAAATTCGGAGAAGGTTTCGTCTTTAGATGATAGAAATAAAGTCCATATGAATCTGGAGTAATCATCAACAATGACCAAGATATATTTGTTACCTCCTCTACTTAGAACATTCACGGGGACACAGAGATCCATATGGATTTTCTCGAGAGGGGCAGCTGTGCTCACTGTCTGCTTAGATTTGAAGGATACTCTTGTTTACTTTCCTCTAACGCATGCATCACAGACTCCGTTTGTCTCGCTCCCATTTTGGTTAGACCGTTTACTAAAATGTTTCTGTAGAGTTTGAATAGCAGTTTTAAGCAGACATGTCCGAATCTCCTGTGCCACAGTAGGGTATCATCTTGAATGGTTGGCAGACAAACTTCCTAGTCAGGTATGAAGTACGGGTCCATTATATATAGTTCATTTCGTCGTACTTCACGCAGAATGATCTTTCCTGTGCTTAGACATCTCAAGGAGCATTCGTCAGAGCTAAAGATAACCTGGTTTTTTTTCCTTCCAGGCATAATTGAGATGCACTCAAAAGGTTATAATAAAGGTTCTCAACTAAGCTTACATTGTCAATATGAATCTTATCTGAAATGGTTACCTTCCCTGAACCGAATACCTTTCCTTTTCCCTTGTTCCCAAACAAGTATCAGACAAGTCAATTTTAATCTTTGGGGTATTTCGTGGTTTCCCCATCCCTAAGTTTGAGTGGTGTCGAGGTTGAGTATTCTTGTGCTGGGTTTCCTGTGAGGGAACACTTTGTGTCCTTCTCCGAGTTCCCTCAGGGGGAGTTCTGGCTTTCTTTGGAGCACCTTTACCATAAATTCGTTGGACCTTCTCCACAGCCTCCTTCCACTTGGAACATTCTCTCTTATAATGTCCCTCCATTCCACAGTGCCAGCACACACTATGGCACTTCAGACCTACATACTTGCTCATACCTGCTGGTACTGACATGTGAATCTTTCTGGCCATCAGATCAACTTTGGGAGGGTCCTGATTCATGCTCTGTTTCCTCCAAATCTGATATGCTTTCTTTGCATTGAAGAGCATAGACTGTTCAGTGGGATACATCATTCTCTGATCCTTTGCTTTTGCCTGAGAGCTTTGACTTGCATTAGTGTAGAGTTCCTTTCCAGGTTTGGAAGTTACAGAATTCAGTGCAGCTTCTTCATTTGAATATCCTATTCCTGATCTGATGAACCTTCTCTCAAAGGTTTTGTTCTCCTCCTCTAGCTTGAGAGCCGCTAGCTCTTTGATCAGTTTCTCTCTTTTCACATTTTGGCTACCTCTTGCATTCTGTAAGGATTGAAGCAGCTCTCTGTTATCAGTTTCCAATTGATTCATTCTGTCCTGAAGAGTCAGCACCTCACAGATGCTATCCTCACAGGTGGTGCACTTTTACTTGTGTGAAATTCTTTCTTCTTTTAGTTTCTCAATATTTTCAGACAATTCCTGTACCTTCTGTTTCTCCTCAGCTATCTTCCCATCCTTAGTTGCGATGGTATTTTTTAGCTTTTCATTTGACTTTAGCAGTCCTCTTATTACTTCTATATAATCAGATTCATAGTATTCTGAATCATCAAATTAATCAAAACGGTTTACCTCAGAGGTGTCTGAGCCAGCCATCAAGCAGCCTTCCCTCGCCAGTGTCTCCTCATCGCTGTCTGGATCTGACTCTTCCCACGAGGTCAGCAATGCTTGCTTGGTTTTCTGAGCTGGAGGTTCTCCTCTCTTCTTACTTTTGCATTCAAAGAGCATGTCCTTTCTTTTGGCAGTGATAGCACACTAAGTCCTTGTAGTCTAGTTTTTCACGCCTCTGATCAGGTTTGAACTTGGGAGGACCTCTGTTCCCTCCAAGGGAAGCCATTCTGAAAACTTTGTTCATAAGGGCGGTCTCTTCGTCCTCACCATCATCGTCCGGTTGGTCATTTTGGGCAATGTTCAATGCTCTTTCTTAGTGCAGTGGAGTTAGAGCGGTCAGGTTCACGTCTAGCGATTTTTCTTTCTATAATTCCAGCGTGACTCTGTAGTTTGGCCACCAGTTCTTCAAGGATAATCCTCTTTATGTTGCTTTGCGTCTGCAGGGCTACGATAACACCATCCCACTTGGGGTTCAGTGCTTGGAGGAATTGGTGTGTGGCTTTCCACTCAGGTATTCCCTCTCCCAGTAACTCCATCTGTCCTACGTAGGTTTGGAAGTGAATGTGGAAATCTTCAAGAGATTCTGCCTTCCCTTGCAGGGCGTTCTCATAGTCCTTGGATGCAGCCAATATTCTGTTTCTCTTGATATCCTCGTTTCCTCCGTACAATCTGCACAATCCATCCCAGATCTCCTTGGCTGTCTTATATTTCATGACTTTCTTGAGATCTCCAGGAGAGAGAGCAGCATAGAGCACTTTCTTGGCGCGATTGTTTTTCTCCAAGGCCTTGTAGTCCTCATCTTTATAGTCTTTTTTTTTTTTTTTTTCCTTAGTTGGATCTGTAGCATCCTTGATTAGTAATGGTCCTTGCTCAATTACCCTCAATAATTGTCCATCCAGTGAGCAAATATGTGCTCCAATCATATTCTCCAGGGTTCAGCATATGAGGTTTCCAGAAGGAATCACTGATTGGATTGCTCGAGGCCATTTTCCTGCAAAGCTAACTTCAAAATCTAGATCGTCTGGCTCTGATACCAATTATTGGATCGTTAGTCAGCGTTCTCTCTTGAGTAACTCAGTTTTGGGTTACCCGAGAGGTAATGCAGCGGGTAACTCGGTAACAGCAGCGTAATTAAAAATAATAAGAAATATGAATACTCACGATTTAGAGTGGAAACCTCAATGT
Organism: Umbilicus rupestris; assembly: GCA_963678935.1. NCBI lineage: Eukaryota > Viridiplantae > Streptophyta > Magnoliopsida > Saxifragales > Crassulaceae > Umbilicus > Umbilicus rupestris. The sequence continues at coordinate 10,484,022 of OY787612.1, forward strand.
CAATTAAGCACTGAGTAAAACTACTACCTTCCAGTATCCGCTGGAAGGATTTGCGAAAGATGGATCGTCCTTTACTAGATTTCTTATCGATTACAAAACTAATAGCTTATCGCCTACAACGACTAAGCTTATTATCTTGTACTCGCTCGACTCAATCTAGCTGACGAACACTCCTCTCCCGTGCCTGAACTTAACCGTCAAAATGTCAGATATCGTTCCAAGCTTCTCCATTCACACATCCGTCTTCTTTACAGAAAACCGCTCTTACAACGTTCACCTTCGTCGTCTTTTTATTTCTTGTTCGATATCTCAGATACGTCCTGAATTATTGCTCTGATTTGCGCACAGCCGCGGGTCACAAATCTACCATTAATTCAGATCCAAATTAGTTACCTTTAATATGAGATAAAATAGGAAGGTAATTTAATCTCTTTCCTATTCTAAACCATGAGATAACCTTTGAAATCGAATATATATGTTCGATCGTCTTCACGGATATTACGCTCACTTGTATTTTTTTTCTATACATTCACAATCAATCATTAATCAAGTGTTTATCATTTTCAAAACAGGAGGGTTCAACATATCTCTTGAAAAATGGCTCATAATAGCTGACTATTTGGCTTCACTTTGCAGCTTGAGTCGAGTCTGAACAAAAACCTCTAAACTCAGTCTGTGGCGGCCATGAAAGAGCTATCACCAGCATGAGCAAGAAGAATGAAGTAGGCCTGTGCAAACACGTAAGCTAGAAATTCCAGCAAATGAAATCAAAGATATTTTTAATAACTAGTTTTCTGATTACTATTCTAAAAACTATATATAGATATATATATATATATTTATATGGAAATCCAGTTCCTCAACAAACCTTATCACATCAGCGAGCTTCGCGCGCTATTTAGACCTTAAAACGACGCCGTATCAACGAAAAGTTGTATGTATAATGCACCAGGTCTTCTCACTCAGCTCCTCACAGTTCTCTATCTCCCTCTAACTCGCAACTGCGTCTCTCTCTCTCAATCTCTCCACCATCTCCCGGCCGTCGCGATGGGTGTCGATAAAGGCATCAGTCTCGAGGAGATCAAGAACGATTGCGTCGACCTGGTAAGCACACAGCACGTCGCTCTTCTTTCACGTGTTTATATGTACTACGCTATGTGATCATCTCGATTTTATCAACCGACTGATGATCAGTCAGTCTGCGGAGTGATTAACTCGCATGCGATTTCGCTGACCGGTAGACGGCCCTGATCATCAGTAGAACTCGTACTTTTTTGTTTCTGTTGCCTGATTTTTCCGGTGAGTGTTTTTTTATGTTTGGTGATCGGAGATGATAGCGCCGAAACTCGACCTAGTGGCGATTTACTGAGTCCGGATTTGTCGAATCGGATTTGGTCGTTCCGATTTTGGCGGCGCAAGGGACTCGGTCGTAACAACTAGCGAGGATTTCGAGCTCAGAGTTTGGATTGTGTTGAATGAACAAGAGATTTAAGTAGAATAAAATTTAACTAGTTTGCATTCTGATTAACTACTGAATCGGCGGCACTGATTTACTAGCCGCTCTTTCTCTCTACCTCGGTATCTGTGTAATCTCAACCGATTATCTCATCCGGCCCCATTTGTATTGTACTTTGCAATGACACGCACTCGGTACACAGCGGAATTTTTATTATTAATTTGGTATTGGGAAATTTGTTGGGAGAGGATTTTAGGTTGATGTTGATGATGTGGGTATATTTAAAGGGCGATTGAGGTTGTTTTATGTACTCACATAAAGCTGTTTAGTTTAAAATTTTTATTTAATGGTGATTTATACGTTTTTCATTCTGCTATTTTTGGTTCATTGATGGATATTTGGACTGCTGTGGGTACTGCTTTCGTGGTCCTTTATGTGGGTTAAGCCTGTATTGTATATGGTTATAACTGGAGTTGTTAAAGTTATAAGTAGTGGAACATGGACAGATTCAGACGAGACTGGTGAAATTTGGTGGAATAGTTTGCATTAACCGTGTGCTGGTTGCAGGTACTTTAAGGAAGTAGTTTATGGATAACATCACATGGATGGTTGTTGTCGTGAGTGTCACCAGAGGATTGGTTAAGTGGGTTGAGGGGGCTAGTAAATAAAAAGTGTGAATAGAGGAGTACTATAAAATCTGTGATTAAAGTGGAAAGTTTATTTGAGAGCTAGAGTAAGATTGTACGAATATATGCTGTAAGATTGGGATCCAGGTGCTGCTGATATTTCTGTTGGTGCCAATACTATTAATTGAAGTTACAGAGGAGTACTACAATGATATTTCTGTGGCTGCATAGATACTGATTGCCAGCAATCCTCACAATATACTTGGAAAAGTAGTACTAATGATGCAATGGGCTGATTGTCCTGATATCTTCATCACATTTATGCAGGAACGGATTCCCGTTGATGAAGTATTTGAGCAGCTAAAATGTACCAAAGAAGGTCTAAGTTCAGAAGAGGGAGCCAACAGGCTCCAAGTATTTGGTCCGAACAAACTGGAAGAAAAGAAGGTGAGAATTCCATCTAAACTGTTTGTTTAATGTATTAGATTCAGACGAATGCATTTTGATGACTCAATATTTCATTGCAGGAGAGCAAAATTCTGAAGTTTCTTGGGTTTATGTGGAACCCATTGTCTTGGGTCATGGAAGCTGCTGCTATAATGGCCATAGTTTTGGCAAATGGAGGCGGTAGGCCTCCAGATTGGCAGGATTTCGTTGGTATCATTGTGCTGCTGGTGATAAACTCCACTATAAGTTTCATCGAAGAGAACAATGCTGGAAATGCAGCAGCTGCTCTCATGGCTGGTCTTGCTCCTAAAGCTAAGGTAAATTAACATCCTTTCGACCAGGGTTGGTCCATATACATTGTAACAGTCATTTAATCTTGACATTGTTGAAAGCAGTTATGATGGAAAAAATGATCTTTGGGTGAGCATATAACTGATCCCTTTAATATACACAGGTTTTGCGAGATGGTAGCTGGAGTGAGAAAGATGCTTCAACTCTGGTACCAGGAGATATTATCAGCATTAAGTTAGGAGATATCGTCCCTGCTGATGCTCGTCTTCTTGAAGGCGATCCCTTAAAGATTGATCAATCTGCACTGACAGGAGAATCCCTCCCTGTCACAAAGAATCCATCTGATGAAGTGTTCTCTGGTTCAACTTGTAAGCAAGGTGAGATTGAAGCTGTTGTTATTGCCACGGGGGTGCATACTTTCTTCGGCAAGGCTGCACATCTAGTGGACAGTACCAATCAAGTTGGACACTTTCAGAAAGTTCTTACCTCCATTGGGAATTTTTGTATTTGCTCAATTGCTATTGGCATGGCTATTGAGATCGTAGTCATGTACCCTATCCAACATCGCAAGTACAGAGATGGCATCGACAACTTGCTAGTTCTGTTGATCGGTGGGATTCCAATTGCTATGCCAACTGTTTTGTCGGTCACCATGGCTATTGGTTCTCATAGGCTCTCTCAACAAGGTGCAATCACAAAGAGAATGACTGCTATTGAAGAAATGGCTGGTATGGATGTTCTTTGCAGTGATAAAACAGGGACCCTGACCTTAAACCAGCTAACAGTTGATAAAGACTCGATTGAGGTGTTTGCCAAGGGGATGGATAAAGAAAATGTGTTGCTTGTTGCTGCCAGGGCTTCAAGGACTGAAAACCAAGATGCTATTGATGCTGCCGTTGTTAACACGCTTGCAGATTCAATAGAGGTCTGTTCATTCCTTTTCTATTTTATTCAGTTCAGGTTCGTTCGTTCCTTGTAAGCAGTGATGAAAATTTTCTTGCAGGCACGAGCTGGTGTTAGGGAAGTTCATTTTCTTCCATTTAACCCTGTAGACAAAAGAACAGCTCTGACTTACATTGACAATGATGGAAAATGGCATCGTGCTAGCAAAGGAGCTCCTGAACAGGTTTGTTTCTCCAAACAATTATGCTATCTTCAAATATTCTTTATTTATCTGATTGTTACTACTAATTTTATTTCTTTACTGATTTCAATAGTATCAATATAACTTGTTGTGATCAGATCATCGCCCTTTGTAACTGCAAAGGGGATGCAAAAAGGAAAGCTCATGCTGTGATTGATCGTTATGCTGACAAAGGACTCCGGTCCTTGGCAGTTGCTAGACAGGTATATAAAAGTCAGCATAGCATGCATGCATCTTAAATAATGGATGGATCTCCTCACAGTTAGCACTCATGTACCACAGGAAATACCAGAGAAGAACAAAGATAGTCCTGGGGGACCATGGCAGTTTGTTGGTTTGCTTCCTTTGTTCGACCCTCCAAGGGATGACAGTGCTGAAACAATACGCCGTGCTCTCAATCTCGGTGTAAACGTCAAAATGATCACAGGTATGATTCATATTAAATCTGTAACTTTAACACCTCTAATGATATATCATTGGAATCTATATATAGGGGATCAACTTGCTATCGCCAAGGAAACCGGTAGGAGGCTGGGGATGGGTGTCAATATGTATCCTTCATCTTCGTTATTTGGAGGGAAGGACAATGATGCATCCCTTCCCATGGATGAATTAATAGAGACGGCGGATGGTTTCGCTGGAGTTTTTCCAGGTGGGTGGGTTCTGAAGATTGTTTGTTTTTTCAATTTTAATGATAGTTCAAAAAGTTATAATCAACCTCCAAATCACTTTAGTATGCCATTGAATCATTGTTATGTATCAGAGCACAAGTATGAAATTGTGAAGAGACTACAAGAGAAAAAACACGTATGTGGTATGACTGGAGACGGTGTCAATGACGCTCCTGCTTTGAAGAAAGCAGATATTGGAATTGCGGTTGCTGGTGCAACTGATGCTGCCAGAAGCGCTTCCGACATCGTCCTTACAGAACCAGGGCTGAGTGTGATCATAAGTGCAGTGCTGACTAGCAGGGCTATCTTTCAGAGGATGAAGAACTATACAGTCAGTCATTGTTGTTTTTGCTATTATTATAGTTCTTTTATTTCATATAACTCCTTTTTCTCTTTTGCAGATCTATGCAGTTTCAATCACCATACGTATTGTGGTACAAATTGAGAAAACCTAATCTATAATATTATCGTATTTGCGTTTCACATCTCATTTGTGTATTTGTGACAGTTTGGCTTCATGTTTATTGCTCTTATCTGGAAATATGACTTTGCACCCTTCATGGTTTTGATCATTGCAATCCTAAATGACGGTGAGTTACAAGATACACCTTTTGGTTTCTTAAAAGTGGTATTTATATCAAGTCTGATTGCAAAAGTGTGTGTGCAGGAACCATCATGACTATTTCGAAGGATCGGGTGAAACCATCTCCAATGCCTGACAGCTGGAAACTGAAAGAGATATTTGCTACTGGAGTTGTTCTGGGAGGTTACATGGCACTGATGACAATTGTATTCTTCTGGGCTGCGTGGGAGACTGACTTCTTCTCAGTAAGTTTTTTATAAAAAGAAATTGCAGCGCATACGTACATATTGTTCTAACCATCTATGGGTTTCAGGACAAGTTTGGTGTACATTCAATTCGTGGAAACAAAATGGAGATGATGGCAGCACTATACTTGCAAGTTAGCATCATCAGTCAAGCCCTCATATTCATTACAAGGTCTCGCAGCTGGTCCTTTGTGGAGCGCCCTGGACTGCTCTTAATGGTTGCTTTCCTTGCTGCTCAGCTGGTAGGGATTGATTGAATATATATGTTGTGAAACTGGGCTGGTGAAGTTAGTTTGAAACACACTACATGTACAGGTAGCAACACTGGTGGCTGTTTACGCCAATTGGAGATTCGCTCATATCAAGGGCATGGGATGGGGGTGGGCGGGAGTGATATGGATTTACAGCATTGTCACGTATCTCCCTCTTGATGTACTCAAGTTCGGCATTCGATATGCGCTAAGCGGGAAGGCGTGGGACACTATGCTAGAGAACAAGGTACGATTGTATTTGTACATACATACATACATACATTTTCTTATATATAAAAATTGAAACAGACGGCCTTCACCACAAAGAAAAACTATGGAAGAGAAGAGAGGGAAGGACAATGGGCCACCGCTCAAAGAAGCCGGCATGGCCTCCAGCCCCCACAGATACTATTCCAAGAAAAGAGCAGTTACAGGGAGCTTTCTGAGATCGCAGAGCAAGCAAGGCGGCGCGCAGAGGTTGCTAGGCTGCGAGAGCTGCACACATTGAAGGGGCATGTGGAGTCTGTAGTGAAGCTCAAAGGCCTCGATATTAGCACCATCCCTCATCACTACACCGCTAGCTAATCATCATCATCATAAAAAAGCCAGCCTTGTTCTTCTTCTTAGCTTAATTATGCAAGGCTACTTGGGTCATTTCATAATCACATTATTCATCTTTCTCCCTCCCATTATATTCTCCTCTTATCAATCGATATTTATATCCGAAGAAGAAGAAACCCAATTCCATGTAATTCCAGCAGCAAAGCACCCATCAGTCCATCGTAAATCTGCTGCCCCACCCGACCTACCACCAGCCCCACTACATCTGCACAATTCCCCCACTTTCCAATTACGATGCTGCGTTTCCAATGCTTTCCTCCGTTTCCAATTTCGGCGGGTCTGTTTTTCGGTTAGAAAATTTGCCATCTTTTTGTTGCGTGCCGCGCATTGCAGATGCTGATTCAGGATCGGAGTGATGTGATTCCTGCTGCATGTGCAGTTTCGGAGCTGGTAATCCGGGATTAGGGTTTTTAGATTCGAGTGGAATTTTTTATTTTGGGGGATCTCGGGAGCTAGGGTTCGCCTCGATGAGATTTGGATTTTGGGGGATTCAGTATTGCGCTGCAGGCGGTGCGTGTGGGGTTGCTTGGAATTGGGTTGCAGTGCAGTGTGCAAGTGTGCATTTTGGGATTCTTGTCTACAGTTTATGAAGCTGAGAGATGCAACGGCCGCAGCAGCAGCACGGCTCGCGGATTGACCTGGCGGATTTGAAAGCGCAAATTCTTAAGAGGATTGGGACAGAGAGATTGCGGCGATATTTTTATTACTTGAGTAGGCTATTAACTCAGAAGTTGACTAAAAGTGAGTTTGATAAGTTGTGTATGCGGGTTATTGGCAAGGAGAATGTCTCGCTGCATAATCATTTTATTCGTTCAATTTTGAAGAATGCTTGTGATGGAGAAGTTCCGCCTGCCGCATATGAGGCTGGCGCTGCTGCAAAATCAGCTATTGATGATGGACATAAACAAAGGGGTCATGCAGCTTTGGTGCAATACGTTCCATGGTCGAGCGGAGTGGTTTCTCCCAAAAAAGGTAGGTCTAGCATTCGCGACCGGAAGCAGAAGGATCGGCCCGGCTTGCTTGGGTCTAATGGTAGTTTGGACAATTCTTCTCATCTGGCTACTGCCGCAAAAGATAGTAATGGTAGGACTATTGCAGAAAATGGGGAATCCACTCTATGTGATTACCAAAGACCCGTGCAGCAATTGAAAGGATTCGCGGAACCACATACGAGTGGAAGGGAGGCGTCAATTTACAAGCCCAGAGAAAGGCATGGTATACATATATCGATAGATAGAAAAGATGATTCACATAAAGATGGTTTATCTAGATTTTCCCTTCATGCCCCACTTGGAACCCCATTTTGCGGATCCAGTGTAGGTGGGCCCCGAAGACCTATTCCAGCTGCTGCTGCTAGTAACAGCTTTAGTTGCTATGACGATGGCTGCTTGCCTGATACGGAGTCATTGCAGAAGCATATGGAACAAATAACATTAGCTCAAGGCCTCGAAGGAGTTTCTATGGAATCAGCAAATATTTTGAATAACGGACTGGATTTGTACTTGAGACGGTTGGTAACGTCATGTGTTAGCCTGGTGGACGGACGGTCAGGAAATGGTAGCGCAAAACAAGTTTCTCTCAAGCAACAAATCCAAAGCAAGCTTTTGAATGGTCTCTTGCCTAGCAATCATCACTATATGCAATATAACGGCGGCCATGCAGAAGCCTTGCAAGAACATAGTAGATCTTTTTCCTCCATATCATTGTTTGACTTTAGAGTGGCAGTGGAGTTGAATCCCCAACAACTTGGAGAAGACTGGCCATTGCTGTTGGAGAAAATTTGCATGGATCAATTTGCCGAATAAGAAACATAGACATATTTAAGAGTTTATATGAGATATGTTTGGTATCAGAATTCTAATCCTAGTTGCTGATAAACTATCGTCAGGCAGCGTTGATGTGTTCCAAAATCTTAACACCCAGTGACTAACCGCCTGACTCCCCTGTCACAATGGGAGTTGCTTTGATCAAGGCAGATAGCGGTATTGGTCTGCAAGCCACGTATCTAGTTTTCTCATGAAGAAACACCCTTGGCTGTCGGGAATTTGTTGAAGAGAGACGAGCCATGGGTATAGGCAAATGGCATGCCATTCTGTTGTATCATTAGCACTCATGTAGGCTATTTTCTGCCATCATTTTGATCTTTAGCTTCTGCCTTCTGATGTAATTTACTGGTGATGAAAGGAAATCCAAGAAAGTTTTGCAGGATAATTGTGGCGTGGCTGGTGAAAGGTAAAAGTACTTCATGTAAGCTTGAAATGTGCTCTACATGTAATTTGAAACATGTGAGTTCGTCAAATGCCATTACTAATAACAGATTTCCTTCTTCGGCCAACTGAAATTTAAATGTCTTAGTAATTTATATGTAATATAGTTGAATCATTTGTCTGTTGTTTTTTTATCCAAAATTAGTCTCAGGTCTATCAAAATAGTCAATTTTAATACCATAATAGAAGATGTTTACTTTGGCCACTATTGCTTTAGTTGTGAAGCAACACCTCATATTGTTGTATGTTTTAGTTTTCATGATGTTCTGCTCGCATGCCGAATCGCAGAACTTGTTAAACTGTTTTTATAAGCTTGGCATTGCTTGTTGTTTATAAAGTTATAACTTTCTATTTGGAGTTATCACCTGAATTTGGTTGATGTTTGGAATTTGCAACTTATCGCTACAGGAGTGCAACAATGGTAGCACATTCTGGATTGTGGGATTGAAGATGCTCCATACATGGGTTATGAAACTGCAAAAATGTATCACATAAATCAATTGAATGGCTGCATTTGGTTAGTTTTGGCAAAGAATATATGTCTCGTGTTTATGAGTTCTCTCTGATATTGCCATGGTGAAATGATAAGACATGCTCCAATGGCTGGCCGCAATATTTTCAGAATCAGGGTTCACTACTTTAGTAAGCCATGGAATGAAATGTAGAGCAGGGTTATGAGCATGGCTACTATTATCTTTCGCTTCTTGTTGTCTGATTTCTGCTGCAGGCAAGGTATTCAAGAGGACAGGCTTGGGACAATCAAATTGGGCGGATTGCGTTAGTGTATATTTTCATCGACCCGGATTGCATTTGGTTTACAGCTCATACAATGGAGCTGGTTTACAAGGTTAGTAGTGTAGTGCTTATAGTGTCTCGTTTCATTATTTCTGAATCTCTTCCAAGTACCGACAATATTATTATTGCAATTTGCATAACATTATGGTGTCAGATATAAGTCATATATTAACTGGTTCGTCTCCATGTTGTGTTGCTAAACTGGTAATTATGGATATACACTGTGCTATTTGATTCTGAATACTATCGCTCACCTAGAAAATTAGTGCTTTCAAACTTATATAAGAACTTGTTTTGGCAAATTTTCTTCGTAGTCTTTCATGAACAAATTGTTAATTCGTTGCATATCATTATGAAATCACCACTGTTTTTTTTTTTTTTAACACAGTGCCGCCCACATGATACATGCCAATAGGTTTCCATATTAAAATTATTCATGCACTTGATTTGCTGCATTTCTATTTTCATCAGTACCCGAGTCGAGCTTTAATACCAGTTCAGTATCTTTATGGCTGGAACCATTCGACACAGTTCTGTTTCATTTCTGTCATTCAAGTCTGGGACGATGCTAATTTGTGCAATGAACAGGTATGGAAGAAGATGGTCTGGTTAGGAATTCATCAGATTGAGCTCTGATCTGAAGAACCATAATTTTTTGTTCAGCTCAAGGCTGACAATTTGTATCCATGGTTGCGGAAAACCTCCACCACGTGGCAACAACTCATCGCCTCCAGGTGTCGATTCTGAGTTAAAAAACAAAATTTGGGCCCCATTTTGAGTCCTTGAATTGGCATCTGTGCGTGAATGTCGTCCGTCCTGTCTAACCAAAACATCCCCAGATTTTTCGGTACTGTCCTTCAGCCTCTCCCTCCTTCCTCCTTGATATATTTTCTCTAATCCATTTTTGTTACCAGCTGAGAAAATGGAATGGCGACCAAACAGAGAGAGACTCAGTGGCAGGGAAGGAGAAGATGGGTGTGTCATCTCATCTACAGGTAGCTCCGAGCAGAGGAGGCTGCGGCCATCAGCCCCACCAGGGACCTCTGCGAAGGAGAAGGACATGACCCTAACTATCTGAAACCAACCTTGAGCTCAAACCTAGACGGAGGCAAGCATGTTCATGATAACACCCATAAGACCACGAAACCTACAATGGCGGCTAGAAGAAGATCGCTCGACAGGCCTGCTATTGTCCCTTCTGCGTCTCATGTTCATAAAAGCTACTCAATCTTCAAGGCCTGCATCATCATCGTCGTCCGAGAGGCTGTGAAGGCTCAGCCGCCGTTGGTGAAGACTAAGAATTTGGCAAAGGCTATGTCACCCCCGAAATTGGGTGAGTAATAAACTTTAAATTCTTGCAATCATTATTTCTTTTTTTTTTATACAAAAATATTACATAAGATATTATCAGCAACTAACAACTAAAGTCATACGTCACATTATATTACATCCAAGAAGTCATAACCCTAAATGTATCGTTTATTTGGAACTTCAATTCAATTATCTAAATTTCCTATAAAATATTTAGGAGTGAGTTTTATTCCAACTCAGTAGGTAGACTTAATTTCAACTGTTAGTCTTATATGTTTTATATTCACACAAAAATGCATATGCAATGATCGTGATATATGCACATACATGATGCTCTATGCAACCCACAATATTAATTATTGATAGACTTTCCAACTCGAACCTGTTTTCCACCGGCCTGGCCCCAACCAACATCCCTTTTGCGGGATCTTCCTGCAGTGTTAGAGATTTAACCTAATGATAATTCGTATCCCGATTCCCATCCTTTCTTTCCTAATTAATTTTTTGTAATTTCGTGAATATCATAGATGAATATTTATGTCGTGTGATTATAGGCATATATGACAATAAAGCATGAATTATGAAGTAAGAAATATAATTAGCGAACAAGGTCCATAAAAAATATTAACAAGGTTAATATCATAGATTGAATGATAAAGCAAATCGTTTAACTTGAAATTCGTAATAAGAAGCAATATCATTTAATTAGGAAGACTTCTCCATCAACATTCTCTAATTAACTAATTCATCTAGAAGTAATCCCATCTTGTATATATTGATCCCTTTAAGCTTAGAAAACATAAATAATTACTCTCTAAAATAGTACACAAGACACTTCAAGATTAAAAATTCAGAATTTCATATTTGTTACCTAATGTTTCATTTGTTATAAAATTTTCAAATTACTTGCTCATGTCTTTTTATTTTGGTTATCCTTCCTATAAGTGGAATTGAGCATTATAGAACATAGTGAACACTAATAAGAAATTTTAACAAACTTCATTAGCCATTCTAGGATGTAAATCAGAATTTCAAATTTACTATCATATATTTCCACAACTAACCAAAAGTCAGATTTTTCGTAAATGAGTTTCTAACTTGTCTTTCCATTCTAGGTATAGTACATGCATGTCCATAATTTATGCATTTTTAACTATTTTATTAAGGTAATGAGACATGCACATCCATATAACAATACTCTAAATCTGTCCATGACATTCATAAGCATCAAAATCATGTTTTCAACATTTTAGAGTTTGGTAAGCTTAATTCCAGGACATGCCCAACGCATTAATTATTGAATATAGCTCTAAAAGAAGCTTTAAGCCATTCACATTCACCCAAATAAGCAACCAGTACATCATTCATAGCATACATGAACAATAAAACATAAGAACTACAAGAAGAAATTAAGAATCCTACTTGATTGCTCTGGCTATTGAAGCTTTTAGTATCTCTCTTCTTTCTTGAAGACAATGATTTATTTCAAAGTCATTATACAAAAGACATTAGTTTGCATGCAGATAGATGGTAAGTTTGGGGGAAGACAAATGGTTGCCACTTGTCTTCACCAAGTAAATTGTGTTTCTTTATTTTGTTTTTATTTTACAATATCAACAAGCCTAAAATGAAATACAATATAATTTCAGATTCTTACATTCCTCCCTCCTAAAAAAATTTTGTCCTCGAAATTGAAGAGTAGTCAGCATGCGAAAGGACATGAGTGCTTCTCTTGCATTTCTGATTGTAATTCCCAAGTTGCTTCTTTGTTTCCATGATATTCCCGTAATACCTTGACTAGAGGAATTACTTTATTCAGCAATATTCGATCTTTTTGGTGAAGGATTATAACGGGTTTTTCTTCATCGTCTTCGTCTAGTCGTAATCCTTTCCATTCAATGCGTTGATAATCATCTGGTACACATTTCTTTAACATCGAGACGTGAAAAACATTATGAATTCAAGAAAACTCTGGTGGCAATGATAGTCGATACACAATCTTGCCAATTCTTTCGAGAATTTCAAAAGGTCCAATATACCTAGGAGCAAGCTTTCCTTTTGAATAAAATCTAATTAACCTTTCTTAGGGCTTAACTTTAGCAAAACAAAGTCTCCCACCGAAAATTCAAGTGGTTTTCTCCTCTTGTCAGCGTAACTCTTTTGTCGACTTTGAATTGTTAACAACCTCTTGCGAATTTGAACCACTTTTTCTGTCGTTTCTTCAATAATTTTTGGTCCAGTAAATTGTTTCACTCCACTTCTGTTCAACATAATGGAGAATGACAAGGTATGTCGTATAGTGCTTCGTACGGTGCCCTTTTCAACGAAGATTAGAAACTGTTTTTGTAAGCGAATTCTACTATCGGTAGATGTTCGACCCAACTTCCTTTGAAATCCAATACACAAGCTCTTAACATGTCTTATAGGATTTGAATCACACGCTCAGATTGCCATCAGTTTGAGGATGAAACGCTGTGCTAAAATTTAGATTTGTTCCAAAGGCTCTTTGAAAAGCTTTCCAGAATAAAGATGTAAATCTTGGATCTCTGTCAGAGACAATAGACCGTGGAACACCATGAAGTCTAACGATTTCCTTCACATATAATCGGCTTAGAGTATCAACCGAGTCTGTCACTATCTTTGATAAGAAGTGCGCTGATTTTGTGAGTCTATCAATTACTACTCAAATAGCGTTGTACCCACCACTTGTTCTTGGTAATCTTGTGACAAAATCCATCGTGATATGATCCCATTTCCACTCGGCTATTGCTAAGGGTTATAGCAATCCTCCGGGTCTTTGGTGCTCAACTTTTATTTTCTGACAAGTCATGCATTTCGCAATATATTCGGCAATATCCCTTGTCATATCCTTCTACCAAAAGTGTCTTTTTAGATCTTGATACATCGTAGTACTTCCAATATCTTGATAAATCTTGGAACGATGTGCCTCTTGAAGCAGTTCTTCTTTCAATATCTTATTATTAGGCACTACCAATCTGTTATGGTAGCAAAGTCCTTGCTCCTCATGAATCGTCCAACCGTCTACATTCTCTCCATTAGAGATTTTCATTCGGATGTTTCCCAATTCTGTATCGTTCAGCTGGTCTTTTACTATCTTTGATACGATGGTAGACTCTACTATGATATTATGCACATAAACTGTGTTAATATCTTCAACTAATTGCAAGTTATAAGATTCAACAACTTCTCCAGTTTTTCTCATAACCAACATCGTGCAAGCTAAAAGTGCCTTTGTCTTCTTACTTAGAGCGTCAGCTACCACATTAGTCTTTCCAGGATGATAATGAAGAGAAAACTGATAGTCTTTGAGATACTCCATCCATCTCCTCTGTCGTAGATTTAAAACCTTTTGAGTGAATAAATGTTTTAAGCTCTTATGGTCGGAATATACTTCGAAATCGTGGGTGGGATAATTCAATTCGTGAGACTTGAGTTGTCTTGATCCATAAGCCACGAATTTCCCTTGTTGCATCAAAACACAACCGATACCTTTTAGGGATGCATCACAATATACTACATATTTCTCTTCACTCGATGGAACTGTAAGCACTGGAGCTATTGTTAATTTAACCTTAAGTTCATCAAATGACTTCGCACAAGCTTTATCCCATTCAAATTTAACTCCTTTCCTAGTCAACTGACGTGTAGTATTTTTGTACTCCAAATTCAGTGAATATGAAGTTCCAATGCAGGTCAAAAATAATTTGTAAACCAAAGTATTTCGGGTCGTTCAAGGAGTAAACTAAGCTTATCCACTATGTAAAATCTAGTTCTGTTTAGCTATCTTGATTTGTGAATTGATTTTCTGTAATGATTTGGACTAAGACAAGCAAGCTAAGGTTAAATTGCCAAATTTCGAGAAGATTCCAAGGTTGATTTCACTTGCCTAGTGTTTTCTAATAAAGTGACAAAGATGAATGGATGATTGAAGACTATAGAGGTTATGAATAGATCAATCTTCTAAACTAGCTTTCGCTCAATTTCGAATATCAATCTATTACGGAAGTCGAATCTCAATCTCTCAATATGTTGATTTGCTCTAATATCCTCCACTAATCACAAACCGTCGATCATGATGATCAGTAAAAGAGTTCGGATTAAGCTTACCTAACCTCTAACTTATCTCTTTACGCTACTTTCATATGTCAATAAGATCAAAGCCGGTTTTACTCTCGTCTTTCCTAAGTATGTATCTCTCAATAACGTACTTAAGTTAAAACGGATTTGATGGTGGCATTCTTTCAAACATCTAGCATGCATAACTTAACATACTTGAGTAAACCGTAATCCAACAATCATCCACCTAAACTTTCATTTAGAACATCATCACAATACTTTGAACACACTAGACAAGATTCATCAAACCTTGGAATTAGGTAGATTACTCACAATACATGGAAAATGCTTCCATTGCTTTCATAGATAAAGATCGAGTTACGAATCCAATTCTCTAACGAAAACAATAGCTTACAACCATGCACTCGAGTAACAAAGAATCGAAACACCTCTTTTCTTCTCTGGTCGTGCCCTTTTCCGTCTCAGCTCATCTCCCTCGTCAAATCCAATTTGCCCCTCTTCTTCCTCCTCCACCCCTTCAAATTCTATGAAAATAAGCTGAGCTGTCCGTATCGGTCGTACCAATACGGTCGATACGACCGATACAATTTTATCCACTCTGCACGATCGATACGATCTCAGCTTAAAATCAAAGATTCGACACGGTCGTATCAACCGTGCCGAACTTATGGATACAGTCAGTCCGGGCGATACGGTCAATACGGGCTTGGGACAATTTGACATATTCCTTGGCTCTTTTGCATTCAGTTGCCTCTAACTTTACTCTTCATGGCGCCTGAACTGATTGGCCCTGAAACAAGAAGGAGAGAGTGCATAATGGTCATAATACTCCAAAAATGAGTGAAAACGATCAATAAACGCGCGCATTTATCAGTCGGGAATCCAGTCGATCATCAACCGAGTCAAAGGGTTTGCTAGCCTAGCAAAATTCTCAATGAATCTTTGATAATAACCGGCCAATCCAAGAAAATTCTTAAAATTTGCCTGCGCTGCTGATCACGAGCTACAGCCTTTGAGGATACAGCAGCTGCTGAAGCAGTCTCTGTCTCTTCCTTCGGAAATTATTCTACTGAAGAATAAGAAAGACACAGTCAGTTTATTCACCTTGTTCGGCAACTTGCCTACGTCTGGGGAGAATCACTCTTTGATCCTTAAGACTTCACTATTCGTCGTTCAAAGTACAAAGGACTCAACACCTCTACTTCTCCCTTAGTCGAAATCTTCTGCTCAGTCTAACTCCCTAGACTAGCTAGCAGTCTGATCACACAGACTCTCTTCGCGCTACCTACACACTTTCAGTAATAAGTAGTTACGGACCTGACTCACAGACATAGCCTATTCTATTACAATGTGTGTGGTACACGGAATGCTTCAGCACACTCTCTATCAGAGTTGATGTATCTTCTGTCAATAACTATTCTAGCTTCTATGCTAAACAATCGGACACTCTGAGTTCTGCAAACTCAATCTTTGCTCCCCCTCAATCAATGACACACTGTCACTATTGGGTAGTAACACTTCTCTGCACACAACACCACCAACTCTGCTTTCTCTAAACCGTGTGTTAAAGATATATCTCTTTCAATTTGCGCTCTTTATCTCTGCTCTCTCTATTCCGTCTCTCTCAGTAGCTGCATCCAGCCTTCCTTTTGAAGCTCTTCAGATCACTAGGGACGGAAACCTCATTGTCATCATTATCAGAATCTTCTCCTAGATTCTAGCAAGGTTGTTGAAGATTCCGTTGCCTAATTTGAACTCTCGGATTTTTATCCTTTTTCGTCCTTGTGCTGTCGTTTGCTTGACACTAGATGACGTTTGCACGACACCCTGAATTTCTGCCGCAACTCGTTGGAGCTTCTTCGTGCACCATCAACACGTCGAGTATTCTACTCTAGCTCTGGGTCATCACGGAGTGCTGAAGCAGACTTTGTTGCTTGGTTGCTCTATCTCGCTCATTCTTCATATTGTGCTCCAGCTTCAAATCATCGGGAATTGCTGAAGCAGAATCTTCGTGCAGTTTTGTCAAGGTATGCCACACCTCAACAACTCCGACTCTCAAATACTATTTCTGGAGTCTTTCAATCCAATATCGCTTCTACTTTTACGGGATCTACAAATACTCCATCTTTTGATATAGCATGTCAAGAAACTTGATCTCTGATGTCCAAAAATCACATTTCTCTAATTTTGCATAAAGTTTATGCTCTCTTAGGGTTTGAAGAACAACTCTTAAATGATGCTCATGTTGCTCTCTCGTGACTTTGAATAAATCAATATGTCATCAAAAAATATGATCAAAAAATCGTTTAGAAAAGGCTTTAGAACTCGATGCATAAGTTCCATAAAAGCAGTTGAGGCTTTAGATAATCCAAAAGACATTACTAAGAATTCAAAATATCTGTATCGAGATCTGAATGTTGTTTTAGGAATGTCTTCTTCTTTAATCCGGAATTGATGATAACTAGACCGTAGATCTATTTTGAGAAACATGAGGATCCTCTTAGTTGGTCAAACAAATCATTTATCTGTGAAAGGGGATATTTGTTTTTTATTGTGACTTGATTAAGCTTTCGATAGTTTATGCACAATCTAAGTGATCCATCCTTCTTCTTAACGAACAATACATGAGATCCTTAAGGTGAAGTGTTTGGTCGAATAAATCCTTATTCCAAAAATTTCTCGATTCGTATTTTTTCGATTCTTTAATTTCCGCATGAGCCATATGATATGATGAAATAAACACTAGAGCAGTACCATGATAAACATTGATAGAAAAGTGAACTCCTCTTTTTGGTGGCAATGACTTAAGCTCCTTTGGAAATACATCAATAAATTCACAAAAAATTGGAATTGAACATTGAGGTTGATCTTCTTCGGATTCTAACTTCATGGTCATTAATAACTTAGAAATTCCGTCACATCTAAAAACTCCAACATTAGACAATAGATTTGTGTAAGGTGGAGAAATGTCTTTTTCTCCAAAGAAATGAAGTTTCATTTCTTCTTCGGTTAAAAGACTTAATTTCTTTCGGTGGCAATCCATTATTGCCCGATACTTGAACAACCAATTCATTTCAAGTATCACATCTTAGCCGTTCTTAACAATATCAAATCTATCTCTGTATCATGTTCAACTATCTATATTACACATCCTCTACACACCAGGTCCGTTTGTATATTATCTCCTAATGGTGTAGCAACATGGAGGGATGTGTTAAATGATTCCAAGACAAGTCCAAGGTTGATGCAAATGATGCCAGCTATGAACGAATGTGTAGCACCAATATCAAATTAAAATTTTAGCCAAAGAGTTGTAAACTGAAAAAGTACCTTCAATAACCGCGTTTGTTGATGCATTCTCATCTGCCAAAATCGAGAAAACTCTTGCACTAGTTTTAGATCCTTGCCCATTATTATTAGGTCTCTTTCTATGTTGAATAACCGGAGCTGGGGCCTTTGAGAATTAAACTGGTTAATAGGCACTCCTTGTTTAATTTGTTGTGGATATGTAGATTGCCTTCGAGAAGAATCTCCAGATGGACAATTTCTTTTCATATCGCCCGACTTTCCGCAGTTAAAACACTTAGGGACATAACTATTCATGCTAGCTTGTGGAGCCCTCCATGATGAAAATTGAGATGATGTCTCTTATTCGACCTCGTACCTTGATGGGCAATCCTTTTCTGGTCTCTCCCTTGGCGAAGGATTTGGGAAATATTTATTTGATGTTCCACTAAAGAAGCACTTTCCACCACATCTGCATAAATACGAAGCCTTAGAGCTACTAATTTTTCTTAAATGGATGGACGCAAACCTCTTGTAAATCTCTTTGCTCTCATGGGTTCAATTGCTACTAGCCAAGGAGAAAAACGAGAGAGTTCTGCAAATTTGGACTTATACATGTTGCGCTGAATAAGTTGAACAAATTCCTCCATCTTTGCATCTCTTGCCAACTCTCAAAATACTTCCCAAAGAAGAGTTACTCGAATGTTTCCTATGTCATTGTTTCGGTATCGTGACTTGACTTTACAAAGTCCCACCAGTAGTCCGCCTCTCCCTCAAGCAAATGTAAGGTTAGAGTTACTCGGGAATCTGTAGGTATTGTTAGCAAGTCCAACAACTTCTTGATTTGCTTGATCCATTTATCGGTCACATCCGGGTTGGGATCGCCTAGGAATGTTGGGGGGATTCATTCTTTTGAATTCCCTTAATAACTTGATTCTTTGCTCCATCTTTTCGTTTCCCGCCTCAAGAAACTTTCCTCGATCATCTCCACTGGTATTGTGTTTTTCTGTTACCACTGCTAAGTCTTTTAGCACGTTACAAATGCTGGGTAACTCGAGATTATATTTCCTTGGTTTGAAGAACTGTTGTTCTCATTCGAATTCATTTTCTTTGATTTCTTTGCTTCCTTTGATTTCTCTAATCATGAAGTAAAATAAAGAGTTAATCATCAATTTTTTATGCATTACTATTCTTTATAAACGTTAAAATGTTCTAGGCAAACATAGTGTACGCACACAACTTAACAAACATCCCAATCAAACGGACAAATAAACAATCAATTCAGACAATTTAAAATATTTTATTCGTATCTTTTCTCAGCATTTAATATTTTCTGCTGACATTGATACTTTTCTGCAACAGTTAGTAAGCACGCAAGTAGGATACTATTTCTTGAAATTAGGTCTTTGTCAAAGCATTTACTTTTTCAGTTCTTTCATACTTTGTTATCTCGTTATTTGATTTACTGTTCATAGGCCTAAGTGTCTTACTAAATCTTTGCCGAATTCTAAAAGGATGACGCCCTTTTATCATTTCCTTCTCAGTTAACTCTAACACAACATGATCAGGAATGATGAACAAGGACTCCAAGAACGTTGTAATTCTCAAAAGTGACATTATGTATCCTATAATATTAAAATCACCCAAAATAGTATTAGACAAAAGTATTAAAGCTTAAATATAATGAAATCACTTAAAACTCTAGCTTTTATGATATATGTATATATATATTATCCACAACCATCTTCCCAAATTAGATCTAATAATTGGTTCTGATACCATTAATTGTCAAGCCCGAAATCCCAAGAGCGTGATAATAAACTTTAAATTTTTACAATCCTTGACCTCCCAATTTCTTTTTTTTTTTTTTACACAAAAAGGGTTAGATAAGAAATTACTAACAGCTAACAACTAAAGTTATACATTCCTTTATATTACATCCAAGAAATCCCAACCCCAATTCTATTCTGTTTTATAAATTTCCTGTAAAATATTTAGGAGTGAGTTTTGTTCCAACTCGGTAGGGAGACTTAATTTCAACTGTTAGTTTCATATGTTTTATATTCACACAAAAACGCATGCAATGATCGTGATATATGCACATACATGATGCTCTATGCAACCCACAATATTAACTACTGATAAACTTTCCAACTTGGAAAGCTACTGACCACATTTCCCACCGGCCTGGCTCCAACCATCATCCCTTTCGCGGGATCGTCCTGCAGGGTTTATGGATTTAACCGAAGGATAACTCGTATCCTGATTCCCACCTTTTTTTCCTAATTCATTTCTTGTAATTTTATAAATATCATACATGAATGTTTATGTCGTGTGATGATAGGCATATATATAACAATAGAGCATGATTTATGAAGTAAGAAATATAACTAATGAACAAGGTCCATACAAAATATTAACAAGGTTAATAACATAAATTGAATGGTAAAACAAATCGTTTAACTTGAAATTTGTAATAAGAAGCAATATCATTTAATTAGGAAGACTTCTCCACCGACATTCTCTAATTAACTAAATCATCTAAAAGTAATCTCCTCTTGTATATATTGATTCCTTAAGCCTTAGAAAACATAAACTTCAGTAAACTATTCTCTAAACTAGTACACAAGACACTTTAAAATTAAAAATTCAGAATTTATTATTTATTTTCATTTGTTATAAAATTTTCAAATTACTTGCACATGTCTTTTTATATTGGTTACCCTTCCTATAAATAGAGCATTATAGAACATAGTTATCATGAGTAAGAAATTTTAACTAACTTCATTAGTCATTCTAGGATGTAAATCAGAATTTCAGATTTAATATCACATATTTCCACAACTAACCCAAAATCAATTTCCGTAAATGAGTTTCTAACTTGTCTTTCCATTCTATGTATTATTTATATGAATATAGTACATGCATGTCCACAATTTATGCATTCTTAACTATTTTATAAAGGTAATGAGACATGCACATCCATATAACAATACTCTAAATCTGTCCATAACATTCATAAGCATCAAAATCATGCTTTCAACATTTTAGAGTTTGGTAAGCTTAATTCCAGGACATGCCCAGCGCATAATTATTGAATATAGCTTTAAAAGAAGCCTTAAATCATTCACATTCACCCAAGTAAGCAACCAATACATCATCCATAACATACATGAACATAAAACATAAGAACTAAAAGAAGAAATTAAAAATCCTACTTGATTTCTCTAGCCAAAGCTTGCTGCCCAGATTTCTATGAAGCTTTTAGTCTCTCTTTCTTTTTTATTGAAGACTTTCAAAATCATTTTACTAAAGACATTAGTTTGCATGCATATAGGTGGTACGTTTTGGTGAAGACACGTGGCTGCCACTTGTCATTCACCAAGTAAATTGTGTTTTTTTTTGTTTTTTTTATTTTGCAATATCAGCATGTCTAAAATGAAATACAATATAATTCCAGATTCTTACAGGCTAGTTCTGCGGGCGGGGTTAGGATGGAAGTTGTTAAGTCAGTACTTGCTCCGGACATTGTTGAATACGAGGTTGAAAAAGAGCTGGAAGAGTCACTGGATGTCAATGTTGAGGAAGAGCTTGGGAAAATGGAGAGTTTTGTGAATCTCCCACCTGAAAAACAGAAACACGTTGATGAAAAAAATCATCCTAGTCCAACAGAGCATGCATTGAAACCCGTGCCTAAAAATATCTAGGCTCCGTCTGAAGCAGAAGAATAAGAATAATAAGAATAAGAATAATAAGAAGAAGGTGGGAAAGAGATCATGAAGCTTGTTGGACTAACCGTAGAAACAAGTTCAAACGAGGACTAAGGACTGCAAAATTCCAAAGGGTAAGATGAAAAGGAGGTAGAATAAGATAAGACAGATGAAGAGGAGAAAGCTGTCTTGTAATAGAGAAGGTCCAAGTAAAAAAAAAAAAATAAGGAATCTCCTCTTGCATACAATGATGTTATTGAGGAAACTTGCAAGCAAGCTTGTTGATAAAAGAGCTAACAAAGTTAGAGCAGCTGCAGGAGCATTTGAGACTGTTAGAGCATGTACAACTAAGCAAATTTGGAACGTTCATTGAAGATGTGTAGAACGTCTCACGTACCTGATATGTGCAACGGCGACGATTTGCGGAGGAGTGCTAGAAGAGAAAAAAGACAAGCAGGCTGGCGCGCTGCTCGGACGATCGGAGCGGACGTCCTGGGAGGCCCAATTAGTATTTAATATATTACTTCAGTAGGGTTAATATTAGTTAGGAAAGTCGTTTAAAATTTTGTTAGACGATTTGTATTTAATGAATTGATTTAATTAGGCAATAGAAATCAATTGTCTGATTTAATTAGTTATAGAATTAACGAAATGATTATAAATATTTAACTCATAAATTGAAATGTTTAATTGTATAGACAAATCTAAAATATATAAATGACTATAACCCTTAATCATTTTAGTCAATTATTGTTTTAATTTTGGTCAAATTTCAATTTAATTTCAATCAAATTTGGGTCTACTTTTGAGGTCCAACTATACAATAATTCTTCACCGGTACAATAATTCTCCAGCGGTCACATTATAACAGTCTATTCATCTGGACCGTTGAGATTTGATCCAAAGGTCCAAATTGATTTATATAGGAAAATTAAAAAAATATATATAATACTCACAAATTTAATTTATAAATATGCACTTCAATTCACTTGGAAGATGTCATCTAATTGGTCTATATCAGAAGATGTACAATTATGTGTACTGATTGTCGTTAATCGTTGATCTAATATCCCGTAGTAAATAGAAGATTGATAAATTGTGGGAAAAAATTCATCTTGATTTTCATGAAAGTTGGATTTTGGGTGGTAATCAACTTAGGATTGATGCTAGGTCTCAAGTCGCACTCACTTCCTGTTTTGCTAAATTAATGCCGTTATTGGTGTATTGAGGTTCTTGTATTTCCTGCGCAGAAAGAAATCAAGAATTCGGTTGTAATTCGTAAGATGAGGTAATTGTTTGTTACAATAATTTAATATATATTATCTAGTTATACTTTTAATTATATTAATTGAATTCCGAATTTGTAGATGCGGAAAAACAATGCATATTTGGAAAAAGAGTATGGAGTTCAAACACTTTGCTTATTGGAAAGAAGTGAAAGTTCACCAAACATTTGCTCGAGTGGATTTGGTCCTCATTGTCTTTGTAGGTCGGCGACGTCGATGTTGGATATCCTCTTATTCACTGGTGGTTATCAATGCAATTGCATCCGTGATGAACGAGTTAGATACCTCATCCATTTCTCTCATTTGTTCCTCATACATGCTAACACTTTCTTCAAAGTTGAAAGGATCCATCTGATTTTTTGAGTGAAAGTGGAGAAAAGGGATGAAATGTATATGAGATATCTTTGATAGAATTATAGATCCCATATTTTATAGCCATTTTAGATTATGATAGAATCTGAAAAGTTGTATATAAAATCTCAATTGATAATTCAACAAATAATTCAAAATTAATATAAATTAAAAATTTTAAAATCGATGAATAGTAATAGATGGTGCTAGATGTTGAACTATTGTACAAATAATCTGAATATCATCTTCTATTATTATGAATAGTGACATAAATTGTTATTTGAAGAAGTTCTCAAAATAAAGAACTTTCCTCGACCGATATACATGCTCTTATATCCTTGCAGCAACAACCAGTCAGCCTGACCCCAAATTCATCCTTCGAGAACATTTTACTCAACAAAAATAATACCCGATGGAAATAGAACTATTAGTATATTCATTGTAAACATTTGTGTCTGTCTGTCTAAAATAAAATCATTTGTACAAACTGCAAAAATGGAAAATCATAATCCTACTCCTCCCCCTCCTCGAGCTATATGTCTTAATATGCGTACCCAGTTGTAGGGTTTTGATTATTGGGCTGTGTTTTAATGGGCCGAGCGTGTTCAAAAGCCCAGGATCAGGCCTAATGAACCGACATCAGTTGAACTGTTTCATTGGCCCGAAGCGGAGTCATTATTTATCGGGTCGAACCGATTGATTCACTGGGTTATCGTTTCTTCCAAATCAAGCGATTTAAAGAAGAACAGGTTTGTGTCCAGATTTCGATTTCGACTTTTCACCCGACGAGCTCGCGGAAGGGTTTTGAGAGCGTTGAGGTGCTGACGTGGAAGGATTCGGAGTGGAAGACGGCATTGACTGTGATCCGATTGGGCATTAGACTAAGTGAGGAATTGGGTATGTGCTTGTTCTGTTTTCATTTATTTAAATTATTTTGTAGGGTAAGATTTTGAAGTTTCTATGTATGATTCATATTAAGTTATTGACATCTCTGCCTCAAGCAAGCTCCAAGAGCATGGTTTCAGAAGCTCAACCAGGCTTTGCTTCGCCACGGGTTCCGACAATGCATCTCGGATACATCTCTTTTCATCAAACATCATGGCTCCGATGTTGTCTACGTACTTGTTTATGTGGATGATCTCATTATCACCGGCTCCAACTCTTCCTTTATTGATGAGTTTATCAAGTATCTCAACTCAGTTTTCTCTTTGAAGGATTTGGGTGATCTCAACTATTTCTTGAGAATTGAAGTTCATCGTACTCCAGCTGGACTTCTACTCTCCCAAAGAAAATACATTTTGAACCTCCTTAATCGCAGCAAAATGATGGGCGCCAAACCCATAGCCTCGCCGGCTGTTCCAGGGTCTCGGCTCGTTTCTGGCAGTGACCCGTTCTCCGACGTCCATCTCTACCGCAGCATCGTAGGGGCTCTCCAATATGCTACCATCACCCGACCTGAGATTTTCCTACTCAGTCAATAGAATTTGTCAGTTCATGCACCGGCCGTCAGAACACCATTGGGCCGCAGTCAAACGAATCCTTTGCTACCTCAAGGGTTCACTTGATCCGGGCCTCCTCTTCCGTCCTGCTCGTGACACTCGGCTTGTTTGCTTTACTGATGCCGAATGGGCTTCTGATCCTGAGGACTGCCGCTCTCAACATGGGTTCTCGATTTACTTTGGAGGCAACCTTGTGAGCTGGTCTTCTCACAAACAGAATGTAGTTGCTCGCTCTAGCACTGAAGCTAGTACAGGGCTATTGCTTTTGCCTTTGCTGAACTTATTTGGCTTCAACAGCTTCTCAAAGAAATGATAGCACCATCTCCCGGTCCTCCCATCCTCCTATGTGATAATCTTAGTGCCACTTTTCGTACTGCAAATCCGGTCTTCCACCAAAGGTCCAAGCACATCAAAATCGACTATCACTTTGTCCGGGAACAAGTTCAGGCAGATGATCTGATTGTTCGGCATGTCAAATCTGCTGATCAGATGGCAGACATTTTTACAAAGGCCATTGGCTCGTCCCGATTTCAAAACTTGCGGTCCAAGCTTCTCGTTCGTACCCGATCCTGAGCTTGCGGGAGGGTATTAAGTTATTGACATCTCTGCCTTATCTTTTTAATTATCTCTAACCATGATTGCAGGATTCTTGTAATTTATCTCTAACCATGATTGTAGGATTACTAGTTGTATCTAGCTGTAATCTCGTGAGTTAATTTAGGAAACATTATAGAAAACTCATTGTATAAAGGTGCACAAGTTAGAATGAGAAAAGCAACACTTATCATCACTTTTACAATTCATTACTGTCGGATTTGGATTCGAGAGTTTTCATTAAGAATATAACATCGGATTTTGAGTCATTGTTGAGGATTTGGTAATTGAATGAGGGGTTGACGAATAAAGATGGTGCTGTAATAGTTATTAATGGATGCAGAAACAATCCAAAGTTGAGGAAATTAGTAGTGTAATGGAGTGGATAGAATTAGAAGCTATGCATGTTTGTAGGATGGAGTGCAGCTTGCCAGGTAGTTTTGGTTTCCGTGGAGTTGTTGCTTTCCTCTTTGATTTGAACAGAACGATTTGATGGTGATGACGTGGTTCGAAAAACGGAATGGACAGCCGAACCGATCTGCTTGCAAAGGTGATTCACTCTCCATTAGTCGTGATTCTTTTTAGGGGTTTAAAGTTGTTTTTGACAACAAGACCTCAAGATGTGGCTTTGGTAGATGTTTAGTTTGCTTGTATTTGTGTGAGAAAATACTGAAAGGGGCAGAGTCTCTTGGGACAGTGTCATAGAACCAATTTTGGCTACCTTTGTTGCAGCTATTGATCTTTTGATTCAGTGTTGAGTGAGAGGTATGTGCTCAGAAAGATAGATACAGAGTAATTTTATGGATCAATTGAGAGTAGAAAGAGTTTTTTTTTTCTTTCAATTACTCCTACAAATCTTCTCCCTTTTATGACAATAAACATTTGACACACAATCACAATGAATCCCACTATTTAATTCCACTTATTATGATCACCATTATTTCTCACCACAGTCACCCGAAATTAATCAACCAATTTGTACAAGCATTGGTGATCCCACATAATTCTAACAGGAAAGTCCCTCTATAATACCACATAATTTATGGCATCATACTTGACTTCAAACTAATAAGTGCATCACCTTCAACAATTTCGCCAAAAGAAAAACATGGCGAAATTTAGATGATAGACATCACATGTCACTGGAGGCGAGATTGTTGATTCTCTCACAGCGGATGACGCGACTCTAGATACTGATGCAAATAAAGCTGATAAGCCATCATAGACCCGAAACAGATATTGACGGACGCGATGCGGTGAATGAAGCTGACCTGGGGAGCAAAAGAAGCCTTGGTTTCTGATGTGGATAGTGGTGGGCAGGACGCAGATGATAAAGGCTTGCATCCCGAACATGATATCTCTCCAGTGCTCGTTGAGTACCACAGAAAATGAAGTTGGAGTAAGTAACCTTACACATTCAACCGCCTCAGATCGGACACTTCACAAATCATTAGCCGCCTCTGAGGAACTGATTACAGTTATTGAAGCGGAACATGAGCTATCGCAATACAATTTTCCTGATATATCCTTCGTTCAAGCAATTGTAATTGGAAGGATATAACATTGAACTCCAGGTTCAAAATGAAGGAAAATTTACGAAACTTTTTGGCAAACAACTCTGAATGAAATGTTAAAGAAGCGGCAGCTGACTCTTGATTTGGAGAATAGTGCACATGCTAATAAGCTCAAGGACTGTTACTGACATCCACAATCAGTTGCTTGAGTTAAAGCATAATTTGGGTGAGATGGCTCCAAGTATCCTTGACCAAATAAGAAACATGCAAATGGAGACTGCTGAGGAAGTATCAAGGTTAGAGAATTATTGGAACTCCGTCTCAAATCATCGGTTGTGTTGGGAGGCTCGATTCTTTTAGTAATAGTAGCAGTGTACTCGCCTCTGCTGATCCAGTTGTTAATCAAGTTGGTATGGACATTTCAAATCGTGTCAGCACGTCTATAGATTCTACTATAAATTTTATGAAATGACTACAAGATGATTTTGAAGCCTTGAAGTTGGAGTATCAGTCACTGGACTGCTTGTACAAAGAAGTGTATGGCAGCTACACCAAATTGTGTGAAGAGAATGCTGCCTCTGTTGATATGTTGCACAGAGTACATGGCAGCCTCAGGAATCTAGCAGTTGCATCATGTAGCGATGAAAGTGGGTTGAACCTGAATGGCTGCCGGGTCCTTCACAGATAAGTGATTATATGATGCTTATTGAACAACTTAGTCATGCTCTGCATGAAAAGATACAACTCAAATCTGAGAATATACTAAGCTTCATTTAGAGCTTGGCAATAGAACCAAAGAAATGGAGGAGATCGATAAAACTTCTTTTGATATGCTTTGAGTTGGTTGAGAGGGAACTGAAGCTTGCCACATTGAAAACTGACTCCAACCAGCCACTCATATCGCGTTTAGAAAATTGCATATGTTCTCTTCTTCAAGCTCAGAAAGAGACTGATAAGAAAGTTGATTTATTTACAGAAGAGCGCGATCTGGAATAAGTCAAATGCAGGAAGATGTACAACGACTGAACTCATTAAATATGCAACAGGAAAATGAGATACAAAGTCTAAGGTGGAGTCTAAGCAGAGCAGAAGAAGAACTCAGTGGCATTCACTCTGAGTTGCGGAAGAATGTAGCCGAGGTTGAACAAGAGTGTCATCTTTGAGAGAAAAGCTTAGCATGGCCGTGGCCAAGGGAAAAGGTCTCATAGTGCAGCGCGATAATCTTAAGCAATCTCTTGCAGAGACATCAAGTGAGTTGGAAAAGTGCAGACAACAGATACTTTTAAGTGATAGTAGGCTCTGGAAGCTGAAACAAAACTGAAAACTTACTCAGAGCCAGGTGAGCGTGTGGAAGCTCTAGAATCAGAGCTATCATACATCCGCAAGTCTGCAACTTCATTGAGAGAATCCTTCCTTCTTAAGGATTCAGTCCTTAGAAGAAATATTGGAATACCTTGATTTGCCCGAGCATCTTCGTTGTCGGGAGATAATTGATAAAGTTGATTGGCTAGCGAGGTCAGTTCGTTGGGAATTCTAAGACTTTGCCTGCAACCGATTGGGATCAGAAAAGTAGCCCAGAAGGAGGTTCCTACTCTGATAATGGTTTTAATTTGATGGATGCTTGGAAAGATGACACACAGTACAACTCGAGCTCAAATGATGAGTTGAAAAGAAAGCATGAAGAGCTGCAAAATAAACTTTATGGTTTGGCTGAACAAAATGAAATGCTTGAACAGTCATTGATGGAGAGGAACAATACAGTGCAGAGATTGGAATAGATGTTGGATAAAATCAATGTGCCTGCACATCTGCTGTCCGTTGAGGCAGAAAGCCGGATTGAGCGGTTAGGTGGTGCTTGCTCATCAACGTTCAAGTACCCTTCAAGAAAATCTGGATCATCTTGAAAAACATTGTGAAAAGCTCTCTGCTGAGTTGGAAGAGTCTCAGAGGATTTTCTTTAACACAAATTCAGCTCTTGAATTAACTATGAAAGACGAGGACCTGCAGAATACGTTGGCTGATCTTACTCGTGACATTGAGAGTGTTCAAGGAAGAGCAGCCACATTGGAACTGAAGAACAGTAAGTTGCAAACTGAGATTGATGGCCTACAAGAGAAATTAGTGAAGAAAAATGATGAAATAGAAAGTGGAGTTAAGAGAATGGTAGACCTTATCCGCACCGCACTACACGACTCTAGCCTAAATGAAACTGCTTCTGTTGGCTTTGATATTTTGCATTTGGAAGAAATACTGAGAAGATGACCACACAAGGCTATATCTGGCAAGCTGCATTTCTTGGGAAAAAGCTGATTCAACCAGGGGAAATGACAATTTCAGATTATGATGCATCAGTTGTGAAGAAAGAGTTGGAGGAAGAAAGGGAAAATCATTGGTGCAGCAGCGGGAAAGTTTGAAACAAACTATTGAAGACATGAATATCAAAGTGGACATCTGAAATTAATCATCACCAATTTACAATTGCTCAAAAGTGCAGTGTTTTATCATCTTATGCAGAAAGAGTACAGGCTACTGAACACTACTTGCAGGAGGAAGGACGTACAATGGGCTTAATGCTGAATACCATAAATGATATGAAAGTAAACGGTGGTGCTGATCCTGTTGAGAAATTGCAACAGCTGGGCAAAGCATACCATGATTTGCTAGCAGCTTCAGATCAAGAGTCTATGAAATCCAAAAGAGCTGCAGAGCTACTCCTAGCTGAAGTGAACGAGGTCCAAGAAAGAAATGATGGTCTCCAGGATGATTACCTATTCAAAGTGGTAGATGAATATCGAAAGCCAACAAAATTTTGGAGGCAGACAAAGCTGAAGCTGTTTCACACCTTGCAAAGTTTTTTGAGGCTCAGAAAGAAGAACAAAAGAAACAAAATACTGAGCTCAAGTCTGGTGTCGATCAACTCTGGAAGTACTTTGAAGAAATTATTCATTTACTAGCTCATGTTTTCTCAATGGACATGGACTTCTTCAAAAGTTTCGAATTGGTTCTCAATGCAAGTTGCGGGATTCATGAGTATGGTGGAACTCTTCTCACGGAACATGATGACAATCAGAAAAAGGTACACTGCAGTGTAGTCTCATACATAAACTAGTTTTCGTTCTCAATGCAAGTTGCGGGATTTTCGTTCTCATACGTAGACTACACT
Organism: Umbilicus rupestris; assembly: GCA_963678935.1. NCBI lineage: Eukaryota > Viridiplantae > Streptophyta > Magnoliopsida > Saxifragales > Crassulaceae > Umbilicus > Umbilicus rupestris. Next base: position 10,514,230 of record OY787612.1, read on the forward strand.
GCAGTGTAGTCTCTTGCACCAAGAACGTGGATGCTCATCAAAAATCAGTATGTAATCTTGAAAGCTAAAGAAGCTGCCAGAGTATCCACTAATTTGAGGAGCGTTATGGAAGAAAATGCTTTTCAAAATAAATCATTGGAGAAAGAGAGGGAAAAAAAATGCTTTGCTAAAAAACATTGCCTTACTTTCTGAAGCATGTGCAGATTCAGTTCAAGAACTTGGAAACAGGACGATGCATGTGCGCAGAGCCAATCTAGCTACTATGGATATGGGAATGAATGTCAGAGCTGCTGAAACCGGAAAGGACCTCTCCTTATCTGAAAGACTTACTACAGCTGTGAAGGATCTGAGTTATACAGAAGAAATAGGTAAAGCTGGCCACATGGAAATGAAGAATACGGTTGATAATTTCCAGAGGGAGATACAAGAGAAGGATATCCAAAAAGAAAGGATTTGCATGGAAGTTGTTGGTCAAATTAGGCAAGCAGAACTAATTACTCTGGTGATCTTGAGGTAGCAAAAGCTCAGGTTTGTTGTTTGGAGACCCAGGCCAATGCAATTGGGAAGGAAAAGAATTTACTAGGAGAAAAAATGAAGGAGATACAAGATGCGAAAACTGCTTATGTAGAGTTGCGGGAAAGAATAACTGACGTGCTATCTGCCAAAGACCAAGGTAGTTTTAAAATTTGTTTTCCTCGTGTATGAATTTCAAATGTGACATCATATTTTTTTCTGGAACCACAGAAATCGAATCTCTGATGCAAGCACTTGATGAGGAGGAGTCAGAGATGGATGAAATGAGCAAAAAGGTCAAACAAATGGAAAAAGAGTTGCAGAAAAAGAAGAAAGAGTTGGGAAATTTAGAGACTTCTTACAACAAGGCTGTAAAGAAGCTTTCTGTTACTGTGAGCAAGTTTGATGAGCTTCATAATTTACCCGCTACTAAAGTTGAAAAACTTCAGTTGCAAGTTGGATGAAGAAATATCTTACTTGAGACAATGATATTCTTCTTGCTTCACAAACTAAAAGGAATTCAGATGAACTCTTTTTGAGTGGTTGAAGGCAGCAACATCCCGAGTTGATTTGATGGGAGCAAGTCCAATTAAATTGCTTCTGTTATATCAGAAGTAGAGGATCTGCGACATGTAGCTGAAAGTAGGAATGAGATGTTACAAGAGCAAAGTGCAAGAACTCGCGAAGAACAGAGAAAGTTTAGAGACTGCCTTACGTCAAAAAGAGGCTCAACTTAACTTGCTTGAAGAAGCACCAACTATTTCTGAACATAGAGGAATTAAACCTCCGGTAACTGATCTGCTAATATATATATATTTTTATGTTCTGCGTGTTACTGCAATCTAACTAGTGTTTCTACCCTTTTCCCAATGTTATATGCTTTTAAGCATGTGTTCTGCAATTTCTTTTTGTTGACTGAGCGCAGTACCTCTAAAACCATGTTGACTCAGCTTGACCTGATCGTCTGTCCGCCAAACATTACTAAATCGCAGTCCCAGTGTTTAATTTCTCTTTTTCCTTGTTTCGTAGTTGGCCGTCATGACCTTTCATGTAGGAAAACAACTGGTCCATCCACCAAATCTCTTGCGCAAATCAAACAATGATCAAGTTGCAATTGCTATTGAGGATGACCCAACCCTGCCAGTAGCGGCAGATTAGAAGATGAAGATGATGATAATCAGCAACCCGATTCTTACACCGCATTGTGTAGTTCTCATCACCTGACTAGTTATCTCCATCTCCATCTCATTTGAGTATAGTCCATGGATTCAAGTCTCTAACCACTTCAAGAATAGTTCCAAGATTCTGTAGGCATGATTGATGGCTTATGGTACGCTCAGTTTCTTCTCATCTTCCACTCCTGCAATCCCTTGTCACACTCATTGACTTGGAAAAGGGTCTCTTGCGATCCTGCACTTATGCGACAACCAGGCTTGAGGCTAGCCATTATATTGTGTTGGGCTCTATTACACTCCCTTCTTGCTGCATTTGTGGTTTAACAGTAAGAAAAAGCATATCAGTGAGTGACTTGTTGTCTCTTCTACCTCCCTGTCATCTGTGTTTTTTTTGTGAGGAAAGTTATCTCTTACACCAAATATATTCAATTCCTCCTCACCTGCTGTGGTCATCCATACACGCGAGCCTGTGATGCCATTTTTTGCAGGTACACCTACAAATACTGGCCATCCAGCCGAAGAGTCTAAATGAAGAATCTAATGTATAGCAGCCCCGCCCAGCAACTAGGGTTTTGGTTTTGTGCTTTCTCGGTGATTCTCAAATGGCTTGGTTGTGCAGTTGCAGTTCAATATCGGCAAAGGAGCCTCCCAGTTTCATAACAATGTCACAGACTCATTATACATTTTGTGAACCTGCGGGGTCATTTTGTAAATATATGCAACTTTTTTGTCGACATTAAATAACTTCACTCTTTAAGGACTTCAACGCAATTGACACTTTTTAATATGTTTACATTTGCTATTCACAAGCGGCATCATGAACTTTACTACGATCTCAACATTTTAAGGTAAAATGTGTCTGCTGGTTACAATACACAAACTTGACATTTGTTATTTATTCGAACAAATATCCGGTAAAGAAAATAAGAGGGAGGGTTTCATCGCGACTTCTGCTGCTGGTTGTAGCGTAGAATGCCATGTACATCGAGGATGCCAGGAGGGAATACAGGATCAGTTGCTGCCCTTACAGCCACTTTGGCAACTGCAGTGACACTAACTGGAGGAGTGAATAATGGGCCAATAAGTGGAACCTGGGTCAAGGGTTTTGCGTGCTGAAGAACCTGCCATTCATTGTTGAATAATTGTTAACTTAATATCTCTCCGGATGTATGAGGAAACACGAGACAAGTTTCATTATTATTACCATCTCCAAGGGTGAGCCTATGACACCAAGTGGTAACTTAATGCTCCCAACACGACGAGTTCCATGAATGAAACCAGGTCTCAATATAATACCTGCAACCGATGGGTATAAATTGTATTGATAAACGGGAAATACAGACTGACTTTAGCAAGTAGCCTTACCTCCATATGGGAATTTCGTTAGCAGCTCAGTTTCAGCAGCTCTCTGCCATAAGAATTTAAGAGTGAATCATTGGTGAAAACACATTCGATTGATGCAAATAGAAACTGTAACTTAGAGAATGAGCAGCAGATATGCAAACAGATAATTGATGATCGACATGGAGAGGCAAAGACAATACCTTCCCCTCATAATAACCTTGAAGCAAATAATTCACTACACCGAAATCAGCAGCAGATATGTAAACAAATCGTTTTACACCTGAAATAAAGAAAGAAAGAAAGAAGAAGCTCAGTATTAACTTGGGGGAATGGGAAGAATGTAGCGATTTGTAAAGGGAATATAAAGATGTGGAGCAATATAAACGTCATTGGCACCTTGTTCAGCAGCAGTTCTAATAGCATTCATGTTAGCAGTGCCATTTATCTTATACATCTGAGAATTTGAGCCAAAACCGCCAACACAGGAGATCTACAAAAGACCACTTGAAAATCATTTCTACCCAAAAAGGAGTACACCAATTATTAATATCTGAGGCAATGCATACCACTGCTGTCACCCCGCTCAACGCATCCTTCAAGGACTCGGGCAACAGAAGATTTCCTGCAAGTATACGACAGTCAGAGTTGATACTCCCTCTTTATATATACTTATTCTTATTCAATTAAACTAAAAAGGCAAACCTTGATGCCAGATAACATTGTTTGCCCATGGTTCATTTATGGATGATCTACCAGATCTGAAGGCACAGGGCAGGCAACCTTAACAAAGTTGAACAAAAAAAAAAAAAAAGGCACAGCTACACATAATTTTTAATTAAAAGGCCATGTTACAATATATATTGTATTTAAAGATGAGTCAAATAAACTCAACAACAATTGTGTGCATCAAATAACTAATGCAGTTTCACTGATAAAAGTGTAATCAGATAAACCCGAAACATGATAGAAAAACAAAAAAGAGTGTATAGGGACAGAGAAGAAAAAAAACCACAATGAACCATAAGAGGAATGCTACCTGCTAAGGCTAGCAACAGTCAGACCACGATCCAATGCTTCCTTGCAAACATTTGATCCAACAAATCCATTTCCACCAAGCACAAGCAACTGACATAATTTACGGCGAAGTCAGTGGCCATATCCACCATATGAAGACCAACTAAAGCAGGATATGATTAAGGAAATGTACCTTTTCTGATGGTGGAGGGGGGACATTTACAGTCTCTGCCTCTTCTACTTTAAATGGCTCATCCAATTTATTCGAATCGGTTGAAAAAAATCTCCAATTTCTAGATGCACCCTTATTACTGTTGGGTGTTAGCAACCGATAATAAAAACATTAGGAAACAACATTACCCGCTCAACAAGCGAGATAAGCATCCTGTTCTATCTTCTTCTTCTACTGGTACCATACAAAACAAAGAAAACCACTCTGTTTCTTCTTTTGGTGAAAATATAATAGGATGTCTAATCCAGCAATCCACTTCAACACTTTCTATCGACTGTAATAGCAGCGAAGCTTTGACTAACATTCAGTTTATCAAAACAAAACTATGACTCAATAACTTATTACCAAAACACTCTAGAACACTTCAACCAATCATGCTCATGCTTCATACCATCCCTAATTGCATTATATGACAGATAATACAGAAAAAATTAGAAAGATAAATCTCAGTGCTCCATTTGAAATTATTACTCGGAGCTGATTTTCAACCATTCCGATTCCAAAAAAAAAAACCTAAATTTCCAATAAAAATCGCATCCAGTACCCAACCAAGAATCAACCACGCCCTAATTACAAATACAGCTTCAGAGCACCAGTCCATATCAAAGTTCCGACAAAACCTGATCCAATTTAAACAAACGCGGACAGCAACAACAAGATCTTACTATAATCCTGAGAGCGTCGATCGTGACTGAACCAGGCGCGACATAAGGGCACTCATTCTCCGAAAACACGTCGATCAGCGTGGACGCAAAGCGCAAATCAATCCACGTCAGCCAATTCGAGGCAGCGTCGAGAAGCAAAGTGAGAGGGCTTGGCGTTGAAGTGAGCACGAGAATCGTTCCGGTTCTGCGAGAGTGAAGGACACGTGGCGCGTTCTGGTCGAGACAGGCTTCGACGCATATGTGGCTCAACGCGAGTCTAGAAACGCAACCGGCCGCTCGTTTAAATGGGCCTGCAGGCCCAATTAATAAAAGCCCAATTAAATAAAGCCGTGGCACTCGCACAGCTTTTCGACGTCACAATCGTTGTTAAATTTCAGGTTGAACGCCTCCTCCTTCCGGAAATAAAGAAATTCGTCACGGCCAATTACAACCTTCAAGGTAGAGTGATTATTTCTAGCGGTTGGCTTGGAATGCTTATTTATGCAGTACGGTCGAATTATTGCTTATGCATCTCGATAGTTGAAGAAACATGAGCATAATTATTCTACACACGACCTGGAGCTGGCAGCAATGGTTTTTGTGCTGAAAATGTGGAGACATTATTTATATGGAGAAACATTTGATGTGTTTACGGATCATAAAAGTTTGAAGTACATTTTCAGCCAGAAAGATCTAAATCTTCGACAACAGAGGTGGATGGAGTTATTAAAGGACTATGATTGTACAATTTCTTATCATCAGAGAAAGGCCAACGTTGTTGCTGATGCGCTAAGTAGAAAATCCATGGGCAGTTTGGCACACATACCTGGTAGCAAGAGAAGGCTTGCCAAGGAATTATCGCAATTGCAGAATACTGGAGTTTCTTTAGAGTAGATAATGAATGAAGTCTTCTAGCACATTTACGAGTCGTGCCTACCTTGGGTACACGTATAGGAGAAGCTTAAGGTACTGATCCTGAGATAAGCCAGTTAATTACAAAACTTCAGGAAGGAAAACTTGGAGACTTCTCGATTGATGATGATGGTATCCTTCGATTTGGAAGTCGTTTATCTGTCCCAGCAACCGATGGGTTATGTCAAGAGATCTTGAGAGAAGCACATTGTACGCCTTATGTTATGCGTTCGGGCTCTACTAAGATGTACCATGATCTTGGAGATAATTATTGGTTAAGCGGTATGAAACGTGATGTAGCCGACTTTGTATCGAGATGCTTGACTTGCCAATAAGTGAAAGCTGAACTCCAAAGACCGGCCGGCTTACTCTATAACATTGAGATCCCATAATGGAAGTGGGAGCGCATTACTAAGGATTTCATTACCGGACTTCCACGCACGAGTGACTCAATTTGGGTGATTAAGGATAGATTCATTAAGGCTGCACATTTCATTCCAGTTAAGACTAGTTACTCATCGGAACAGTATGGCCAAGTATACATAAAAGAGATTGTGCGTCTCCATGGTATACTGATATCAATTATTTTCGATCGTGGCTCGCAATTCACAGCTAGATTTTGGAGATCAGTACAGGAGGCTTTGGGAATAAAGTTACATTTGAGCAATGCATTTCATCCTCAGACAGAACCGTCGGAGATGACTATTCAGACACTTGAAGACATGTTAATGGCCTGCATTATTGCTTTTAAGGGTAATTGGGATCGATACATACCATTAATTGAGTTTGCTTACAATAACAGTTATCACTCTTGCATTGAGATGACCCCTTTTGAGGCATTATATGGGAGGAGATGTCGATCGCCTATTGGGTGGTTTGAGTTAGGGGAAGGTAAGTTGATTGGACCTGACTTGGTGCATGATGCAAACGAGAACGTCCGTCTGATCACAGATAAACTGCTAGCAGCTCAGAGCCGACAAAAATCTTATGCAGATCCCAAACGCAGAGAGTTATAAATTCATATTGGTGATCATGTCTTTTTAAGAGTGTCGCTGTTGAAAGGTGTGATGAGATTTGGCAAGAAGGGAAAGCTTAATCCTCGATTCATCGGTCCTTTTGAAATCTTGGAATGAATTGGAAATGTAGCCAACATATTGGCTTTACCTCCAGCATTGTCTAGGGTCCATCCAGTTTTCCATGTCTCGATGCTGCGGAAGTATGTTTCAGACCCGAATCACGTGTTGGAACATGAGCCCCTTCAAATCGATGATACACTATCCTATGATGAGCAATCTATTGGTATTGCAGATCGTCAAGTAAAGAGGTTGCGTAATAAATATGTAGTTTTAGTCAATGTATTCTGGAAAAATCATACTAAAGCTGAAGCTACACGAGAATCTTTTGATTTTCAAGGTAAGATCATTTAAATTCGAGAATCGAATCTTTTTAAGGAAGGTAGAATGTAATACCTAGTATTTAAAAGTAGTTTTTCAATTTAAATTTATGTGTAAATTTTGGTTGGAAAATTTATTTGGTCAAGTGAATAGGAATCAATAAATATGTATAATTAATTTTATAATTGGGGGAGTCGGCAAAAGGTTGAATATAACTAATGGGGGACCATTATATTAAAATATGATTAAGTACTAATTAAGGATTTATATAATATAATCTATTTAGATTAGGGTTAGGAGAAACAAGAGAATGGGGCAGGGGAGGAGCGATTGCCTGGTTTGAACAAAATCAAGTGCGTAGAGTTTCGTTTTCGGGGTGGATAAAGTTGTAATTTCAGCTTGATTCGATTTTCATTTGTGCTTGTTTTGAGATGGGATCTTGCACTATTGCCGTCAGTCGTTTTAATATGTTGTGGGTGTGCTGATTTGAGTTCATTTGGAGAATGGAGTTGAGAGTTGTTGAATTGCCGATGCAGTGGACTTGTGTACGGATTGGTTAGAGTTTTGATTATGACCAGGTGGACAATTTGGAATGGGATGTGGGGTCAGTTGGGTTGTGAATTTGTGTGATAATGTTTTGGAGATGTTGGTGGCTATTAGACTTCCCGATGAAGTTTAGGTTGAAAGATTGTTATTGTGAAATTGTTTTGCTCAATTTTAGTAAATATTTGCTTCATAGGTTGATGGCTACTAACGTACCAACTATGATATGATGTCACACATACGACTAGTATTATGAATAGGGTATGCTGAAATATCAGAGCGGGGTAAACTGCAGGTTCTTGAAACAAAATTGCTATCAGAGCGGGGTGACTACACGCTAAAAATCAAGTGTTAGTTGTGAGTAAATAATATACTCGTTCTAAATTATATCGCATCGTGTTATCATATTTTTTCTTTATGTATTAATGTAAATCGAATCCCCTCGTCTTAACAAAGATGTTAAGATTTGGACCGTATATCAACATAAGAATAATATATATACGTATTATAATTATTGTGAAATATGATATGATACATTATACGCATCATCACGTGCACGACATGCATGACCACCCGCATGGGTTGTGATATAGTGAGGCATGACCCGCTCTTTGATATTGTATGGCGAGGCTCAGCCCGCCCATTGATATGATGGTCCCGACCGGCAATGACGACTGCCCATCGTTATTATGATCGATCGACATGGACATTATCATGCAATCACGCATTCATACACGCATCGATTGAGTATAAGATAATTTGAGTTATATCATTGACGGTTAATAAAGATATTAACTTTAATACAGTATGTTATTTATTTACGAAGTCATTGTGACTCACCCCGTTATTATCCAATATTTTCAGATAAGTGATCACTCAGCGTTGCAAGAGAATTTCTCATTTCAAGTAAGGTGTCATCCAACCAGTCATTCTACCAGAACATTCTTTTTGATGTGTCATTTTCTTCAGTTAGAATATTTGCTCCATTGTACTTCGGCAGGATTCTGAACCGTTTATTTTTTAATTTAATTTCGCTACTTAATATATTAATATGCTCCGCACTTTGGAGGCTTGCTTGATAATTGATCAGGCGCCGGTCTCGACCAAGAATTTGGATTGTGACATAATTGGTATCATAGCTTAGGTTTGTCATTAAAGTACATGCAGCCAGGACTAAGTAGAATTTTGGTTATGGTAGTATAGCGTGTCACCGTCAAAAACAACGTTCTGCTAGAACCTTTAGGAAAATTCTTTCTCATTTGGAGTCAATTCAATTTATTGATACATATGACTTGTGAATTCGTATTGATACAAGTTATTCATATAGGTTGTGATGGAACGACATAGATCACCTCATTCGCGTTCGAGAGGCACTTCCCGAAATGACAGAGACAATGGCAGCAGTAGGGGTAGAAATGTTGGTGCTCGTGATACTGAGAAACAATTTCCGACGGTGGTACCACGCAGCACTCGGACACGGCCAAATCCGAGAGGTCCACGTAACGCACACGGACTACATCACCGGTTGCACATGGCATACCGCAGATGGAGCCAGTTGATCCACCTAATGCTACAATATCTTATACTGATGTCGTAAGCAGTATTTAGGGCTTGATTCAGGTTCTTCGGGGCATGGTGCGTAGGGGGTTGCCGCTGGTCAGCCCACGTTACAACCACTAGTCATTCCATCACTGACGAGTAGTGGTAATGTGAATTTTGGTCCAGCTCATGTCGTGTAGCAGACTATTGATGATGAAGGGGAGAAGCTAGATGAGTTTCTTAGACACTAGCCACCTACCTTTAGTGGGACGGATGAGAAGGATGACCCTCAAGTGTTTATTGCGCAGACACAACGACTTTGTCGGGTTTTGCATTGTCCGAGTTGGAGAAAAGTTGAGCTGGCGTCTTTTAGACTTCAAGGTGTTGCCATGTCATGGTTCGATAGTATCATGGCAGACAGAGACGGGTGATCGGTTAATTTCTTATTGATTATTCGCTTCATTCGATGATGAATTTTGCTCCTCTCTCGAACTTTTCATTGTGTTTTTACCACTCTAATCTCATTTCAGGTCAAATTATACTATATTGAGGCTTTGTAGTCCATTTAGAGCAAAATAAGGCAAAACACAAAGATTCAAACGAATACAGACCAAATCTGGGCAGATTGACCTATTCGTCATCAAAGGTTTGCCTAGAACATGATTCTTATTCGATTGAGGCGTGCTATATCTTGTTGGAAAGCTAACTCAAAAGGCTACAATATTGTAGTTTATCATAAGACGTAATTCGAAGGTTTAGATGGTCAAAAATGCAAGAAAAGTCAACTTTACAATGCTTAGTGAATAGTAGCCCGGTTCAAGTAAAAATTGCCGGTTCACTGGTCGAACCGGCGGTTTGGTGTTGAACCGGCCCAAAGTGCAAAAATTCGTAATTCACTGAGACACGCCGATTCAATGTTGAACCGGCGGTTTGGACACTGAACTTAATTCTAAAAATCAGCCCAATTAATTGTCAGTATAAATAGAAATTCAGGGCTCATTCACAAGTGTTGGAAGATTTGGAGAACGAAAGCAGGAGAGAAGAGACAAGCTTGGAGTGAAGATCATCGTCACAGGTTCTTCGTTCTATATTCTCTTCGTTCTTGTGTTGATAGTAATCACCATGAGTAGCGAGTAGTCTTTTAGTTCTGGGATCTTACGGATCTCATGTCTGTAACCTGATTTCATGTGATTTGTACGAACATCAGTTCAGTCTAATGCAAATTTATTTTTTTCAATTCTATTATGCTTCATTCTACCTTTTTTTCATTGTCGATCATTGATTGGGATGACTGCATGTTAGAACGAAATTAGGTTAAAGACCAAAAAGATGATTCGGTCTGAAGTAATTAACCAGATTGATTAGGGTTGATGTCGAAACATGGTAGCTATATTGTTAGTACATGAATTGATAGGAAAGTTGACATCTTTTGTCTGGAAACCCTAGGCTTACTAAATTGTAACTGTTGATAATCCGTGATTGGGCGGCGTTCAATAGTGTAGATTAATACAGGTGATGATCCGTGAATGGGCGGCTCACCTGATGTCAATTTGGGTTATTTCCAAAGCTATTTTGCATGACTATAATGTGTGACTGATTGCATGAATTGTGTTGCGAGCATGGGTGAAGTTCGATCATGGAATTATTTTCTCTGATCGAATCAACCGTTAGCTATATTAATTATGACAATTAGGTTAATTAGAACAAACCCAAAATTTCTATTAGGAGTAGCTGAACACATTTATTGCTAACTAATATCTACAGGCGCCTGTTCCTAGGATCGACCCTTGGCTTACCAAGGTCTATAAATTGTTTTTGACTATAATTTGACCCTTGAAACTTATATCTGACAACTATAAAGGGTTAAAAATACGATTGTCAAAATGGCATCGTTGCCCGGGAACAGCGCCTTAGTGTATTATTCATTTTTAGCATATATAGTTTAGGACTATTCCATTTTTTATTTTTATTTTATCCTTCACTAATCATATGTTTATTTCAAATTGCTAGGATGTATTCATACAATCAACAAGGCATGTATGCGAGTGGAGAAAGCTCATGGGACGAGCAACACTTTTTAGCACCTCATTATACTCTATCTTGGAACTATGATCTACATCTCTTTGTGGATTAACCAAACTCTTATTGTGCAGAACATGATTATAGGACACAATCATATGATCAAAATTGGAAAAGCAACCAGTATCCACTGATGGGAGAGCAATACTACGAAGATGCACAATATTTCGAATTTTCACAACAAGTTTATGAAGCGCCTGCCCATTCACCTCTATTTCAAAACCATAATTAGCAGACCCAACATGAGAACACCGAGATATCAATTGTGGAGTCCATGCTCGCTGATTTCCTGGCACAAAAGAGCAAACATTCTCAAGAAACTGAGGCTAAGATTGTCAACTTGACAAAGTCAGTGGAGCAGCTCACTATTCAAACTCGTATGCTGGAAACTCAGATTGCGCAGCAAGAGAACCGGGCGCGAGGAATTCATAGACAATGACGTCGAGATGGAAGTGGCCAACCATCAAGAAGTTCATTTTTATGAAGCATTTGCCCCTTCATCCTTATTTCTCAATGATGTAAATGACCATGGTGATGAAGTGGAAGAGATGGAGCACTTTGAGACACCACAAAATCAAAATTATGAGGACCTGATTGATGTGTATTATTCAACTAAAGAATATCCTTGCATACATATGGATGTGATAATGAGGAGAGCTTCAGCTATATTGGCACCTTAGTTACTAGTCGAAGAGCTCACGGGAAGCATGCCAATTGGATATGAAGCATGTATTGAAGATGTATATCTTCTTGCACCACAGCCATATAAGTTTATACGGTTCTTGCCATATTTATTGAAACTGCCGAGAAAAAGCTCCTACAATCCATTGGTTCTTAAGGGACTAGTATTTATAAAGGGATTGGATTCTAAATTCAACGTCCATAATTGCACTTGATGGACGTAAATTCAATTGGGATTTTAAGGTGGATTGACATCTTTGAGCGTTGAAAGCCCCGCGAGAAGGGATTCTAGCAAAGAACTTTTCGCGAGTGATTTCTATTGGGCACTTTGTTGAGTCTTGCCAAGACGTTAAACTACGCCTTGAAGGGAAGTAACCCAGTATATTAGTTGTTTAGAACCAGTCATGTTGCTCATGTTTTTACCTCGCATTGTGTCATGCTCGTTTCTCTATCAATCTTGCTTGTCAATATCTCAAGTCACTTGATGAAGAATTTAGAACCTGATGTTGTTTCCTTGAATGTGTATTCCTATGCACTTAGTACCTCCCCTATCCTATTTTTGCCACGCACTCTAAATGACTTTACAAGCATGCTAGAGCTGGATTTTAGTAGGCACCGGCTCATATTGGTCAAAAACTTAGACTAACTTTGTGATTCAATGTGACTTTAGCACTCTTACGGACTTCTCGTGCATGTTGTTACTCACATACACCCGCCTCCACCATTAGTACACTTTGTCAGGTTTAAAATGTGGAGTCCCTCGAATGCGAGGAACAAAAAGAAAGTCAAAAGAGGGCGCAAAGTAGGCCCCAACGAAAAAAATTCCATTCCCAAAAAAAAAAATTATGGGAAATAAGATGCAAAGGAATGGAAGAATAGTTCCCCTTAAGCATGACGAGGCCGAAGGCCATTAGATACTCCTTCTTAAGCTTGACATTGTGTATTAAACCACTTGTTTATTGTGTGTGATTGCATCTTGTATTACAGGTCATGTAAGATGAGCTAAGGAACTACCCTTATGCTTGCACCAAATCATTAAGAGAGTATTCGCATCTTTCAAAAATTCCCTAAGCCCGACTCCTTTTCTCTTACGGGCCAGTCGCCTCGACTTTGACACTTGAGAACGAGAACCCGTGGACTAATCCTAGATAGCATAGGTAAATGGCGAGCATGTTTTGTGTAATTATAATCTTGGCTTCGATGCGTTGCAGGAAGGTTGATTAGAGTGAATGATTAGACATTTGATACCCTTGTGTGCTGATTTTTTTTTTGAATGCATTATTCTTGTTGATTTTTTTTCAAATACATTATTCTTGTCAACTACGATGGCTCAAAAGTTTTTCTGACAGTGTTTTGAACTATAAACTATGCAAGCATGAGTTTGAAAAGACGCATAGTGGACACGCTTGAGCAACGCTTAATCTATGCATTCGTTTAGAACTAGTTGCATTTGGGATTTGTAGGTACTCCCTCTTCTGAAAACCTTCACGAGACTATAACTCGTCCACTAGAACATTCTAGGGGTTTAAAGGCTTGATGCATATGCTAAATGCATCCGTGATTCCTATGAAAGTGAGTTAGGACTTGCATATCTTAGGACATTAGTTTAGTTAGTGTAGATCGCATGAACTTGATTGGTACTTGAATTAAATTGCTCTGCTAGTCATTGTGAATTTTATATTTGTTCGGGACGAACAAATTCTAAGTGTGGAGTGTTTTGATCAGTTAATTTCTTATCGATTATTCGCTTCATTCACTGATGAATTTTGCTCCTCTCCCGAACTTTTCATTGTGTTTTTACCACTCTAATCTCATTTCGGGTCAAATTATATTATATCGAGGCTTTGTAGTACGTTTGGAGTAAAATAAGGCAAAACACAATGATTCAAACGAATACAAACCAAATCTGAGCAGATTGATCTATTCGCCATCAAAAGCTTTCCTAGAACATGATTCTTATCTGATTGAGGCATGCTGTATCTTGTTGGAAAGCTAACTCAAAGGGCTACAACATTGTAGTCTACCAAAAGACGTAATTCGAAGGTCTAGATGGTCAAAAAAGAAAGAAAGGTCAGATTTACTAAACAGTAGCCCGGTTCAAGTAAGAACCGCTGGTTCACTGGTCAAACCAGCGGTTTGGTGTTGAACTGGCCCAAAGTGCAAAAATTAGTAATTAACTAAGACAGGCCGGTTCAATGTAGAATCGGCCGTTTACTAACTGAACCGGCGGTTTGAACACTGAACTGCCGGTTTGACACTAAACCGGCCCGGAACTTAATTCCAAAAATCAGCCTAGTTAATTTTTAGTATAAATAGAAATGCAGGGCTCATTCACAAGTGTTGGATGATTTGGAGAACGAAAGCAGGAGAGAATAGACAAGCTTGGAGTGAAGATCATCGTCACAGGTTCTTCGTTCTATATTTTCTTCATTCTTGTGTTGGTAGTAATCACCATGAGTAGCGAGTAGTCTTTGTTCAGGGATCTTACGGATCCCATGCTTGTAACCTGATTTCATGTGATTTGTACGAACATCAGTTTAGTCTAATGCAAGTTTATTTTTTTAATTCTATTATGCTTCATTCTACCGTTTTATCATTTTTGATCATTGATTGGGATGACTGCATGTTAGAACGAAATTAAGTTAAGGACCAAAAAGACGATTGGGTCTAAGATAATTAACTGGATTGAGTAGGGTTTATATCGAAACGTGGTAGCTATATTGTTAGTACATGAATCGATAAGAAAGTTGACATCTTTTGTCTGGAAACCCTAGGCTTACTAAATTGAAACTGTTGATAATCCATGATTGGGTGGCGTTCAATAGTGTAGATTAATACAGGTGATGATCCGTGAATGGGCGGCTCACCTGTTGTCAATTTGGGTTATTTCCAAAGCTATTTTGCATGACTATATGGTGTGACTGATTGCATGAATTGTGTTACGAGCATGGATGAAGTTCGATCTTGGAATTATTTTCTCTGATCGAATCAACTGTTAGCTATATTAACTAGGACAATTAGGTTAATTAGAATAAACTCAGAATTTCTATTAGGAGTAGCTGAACACATTTATTGCTAGCTAGTATATACATGTGCCTGTTCCTAGGATCGACCCTTGGCTTACCAAGGCCTATAAATTGTTTTTGACTACAATTTGACTCATCAAACTTATATCTGACAACTATAAAGGGTTAAAAATATGATTGTCAAGAAGCCACAAATGGATTGGGAGGAGTTCATGGCATTATTTTTGGATATATTCTTGCCTGTTAGTGTGAGGGATTCTAAAGCCAGTGAGTTTGAGACCTTGAGACAGGAGGGTATGACGATATTGGAGTACGCCAATAAGTTTACTATCTTATCAGCTTATGCGCCACACTTGGTATCTACAAAGCATATGCGCATCAAGCGCTTTACTATGGGGTTGCGTCATAACATTTTTTGATCGGTGGCTAGTAACAGAGTCTCTAAGGCGGTGGATACAACTCGAATCATAGAGGATAGAGAATTGATGGAGAAAGCTACATGTGGTCAGAGGAAGAGGCCTCGTGAGAATACTTATGTTGAGAGCCAGCATGATCAACGGGGAGATTTCGAGGAGGTAGACCTCAGTATACTCAGCAAGGCAGACATCAGTCTCAGATGTCACATCATGGTAATAAGATGCAATCACAGGGTTCCAAACAGCCCCAACAAGTTCCGCGTGCAGCTAATCAGCGCCAAGATTCTACTTCATCGAGTCAGACAAGGGCCCCTTGTAAGACTTGCGGTCGCCCTCATGGAGGAGTTTGTTGTAAGGAGATTGGAGCTTCTTTTAATTGTGGGCAGCAGGGACATTATGTGAGTCAGTACCCTACACGTGGCACTAAATTGCAGCATATGACAGCGCAACCTGTTTTCACACAGGCATCTGTTATGCAACCTGTAGTTGGAGATGTTGGACAAACTCCTACTCAGTCCAAGAGTAATCAGACTCTGAGAGAGGATGGGAGGACTCAGGCTAGAGTCTTTGCACTTACACCAGTACTTTACCAGTATGTGGTTTTCGTGCTTCTGTCTTTGCAAGAGTAATGCCGTTGCTACAAGTACTTTACCAGTATGTGGTTTTCGTGCTTCTGTCTTATTTGATCCTGGCTCTATGCATTCATACGTTTTCCCTCATTTTGCGACATATTTTTTGAAACCACCAATTCCGATGGAGACACCCTTGGTGGTGAGCACTCATGTTGGTGATCGTATTGGAGCCGAGTTAGTATGTCTCATTGAGATGAGCGGGCATCGTCTGTTTTTCGACTTGATTTTACTTAATATGCTTGGCTTTGACATCATTTTGGGTATGGATTGGTTGTCGGCCTATTATGCGACTCTTGATTGCCATGACAAGGTGATCACGTTTTGATTCCGGGTCAGCCGGAATTTTCCTTTAATTGTGATAAGAGTTCATCGTCTCCTTATCTAATTTCGGCGCTGATGACTCATAAGTTGATGAGTAAAGGGTGTCAGGCCTACCGGGAAATGGTGTTGGATACCACCACTCAAACACTTGAGCTGGATACATTGTCAGTAGTATCTGAATTTGGTGATGTTTTTCCTGAGGACTTGCAAGGATTACCTCCGACAAGAGATGTGGTTTGTGTTGATTTAGTTTCTGGCACGGAGCTCATCTCGATCCCTCCTTTCCGAATGGCACCAGCGGAGCTGAAAGAGTTGAAAGCTCAATTGCAAGAGCTTCTTGACAAGAGTTTTGTCCGCCCTAGTGTGTCCCCGTGGGGTCCTCCCGTCTTGCTTGTAAGAAGAAGGATGGGTCAATGAGACTGTGCATCGACTATCGACAGTTGAACAAGGTGACGGTGAAGAACAGATATTCCTTACCGAGGATTGATGATTTATTTGATCAGTTACAGGGAGCTTGATGTTTCTCAAAGATTGATTTACGTTTTCGCTACCATCAACTTCGGATTAGAGAGCAAGATATTCCGAAGACGGCGTTTAGGACTCGTTATGAACACTAAGAGTTCTTGGTTATGTATTTTGGACTCACGAATGCACCAACAGCTTTTATGGGGATGATGAACAATGTGTTTAGAGAATTTCTTGACAAGTTTGTCATTGTGTTCATTGATGATATTCTCGTTTTCTAAAAGACAAAGAGGATTGATCGCGCGTCGTTGTACGCGTCAAATTAATCCTTCCTTCTCCACTTAGTACAGCGGTTAAGTCAGGGTCGATCCCACAAGGAGCGTGCAGACTCGTCTTCACTAGCAACCTACAACTTACGAAATTTGGGGCTGTGAGTGATTGGGTTGCGCAGGTGCGCGAATGAACAGTAGTGAAAGCAGAATTGCACTATACGTGCGCGGGCAGTAGATATTAAGTACTATGACTATGAAAAGTATCGGTAAAGACAATCCTCTATGAATGTATCCCTTATCATTGACTCTAAACATCTATAGTGCAGTTCTACTTACGTTAGTGTCCGATCAAGGCTTCCTAACGTGCGCGCATGTTCCGATCCATGAGCTATTAATTCTTGAAACTAGTCTAAGCAACTACGAATCCTATCACAGTAGTAGCTGATTATCCTAGTGTGTTACTCCTAGTTGTCACCGTCAAGTTATCAACCAGTTTAACATACAATAACGAGCAGTTAGAATAAGATTGCGGTTCAAGGCTTCTCGTATTCGCACAGCTAATTAGCCCATGTGCATAGAATTAATATAAGTAGACGAACTAAGCATTAAACACAAGTCTCAAAGGAAATACTTCATAGAATCATGCCCAACTGATACAAGGTGTTTAGCTAGACATGCTAGAAGTAAACATCATAGAAATAATAAGTAAAACTAAAGCAGCCAAGGAAAAGTAGCAAGCTGGCGCAATAGCAGGTTGCTGTTTTCGGTTGGCGCAGGTGGTTCGCGCAAAATCTTGGCGGCAGGCTTCTTGAGCTCGTGTGTCTCTGCTGCTATATGTCTCCCTCTCTATCTATTTTTTCCAAACCCTAGCTTCCCTCCTCTTTATATACTGGTCTTGAAGCCCAAGGAATGCTTAGATTTGGCCCGTGAGAATCTTAGCTACTTCCTAAATCTAGGAGATTTTGTAGGGATAATGATGATCAAAATTTAGAAACTCTGCTATCCTGCGCATGGCTCGCTGCGCACGTTGATTGCACTACTCGCTTTGCGCAGTTGGTTCGCGCACTGCAGTCCGAATCAACTATCTCCTATCTCCTTTTGCGCTGCTAGCTCCGCAGGTCGTGCATTGCGCTCTTTAAAAGCGCTCGTTAGTGCACATCTGACTTATGCTCCTGTTTCATCCTGAAATACAAAAATACCGAAAATCAGTAATCTTGTACACAAAATAATGCAAACAAGCACAGTGTTAAGATCTAAATAGCGCATATAACTAGGCTCTATCAAGGATCATGCAGTACACTTGAGGTTAGTTCTCCAGAGATTACGATAGCATAAGCTGTATGCTAAGTTTTCAAAATGTGCGTTTTGGATGAATAGTGTTGCATTTCTTGGACACATTATCTCGAGAGAGGGTGTGAAGGTTGACTCCTCGAACGTTGATGCAGTTGAACATTGGTCTACGCCTACTTCTGGCACTGAAATTCGTAGCTTTTTGGGTTTGGCTGGTTATTATCGTCGGTTTGTACAAGATTTTTCACGTATATCCGCACCACTGACTCGCCTAACTCAGAAAGGGGTCAAAGGAGTGCGAGGAGAGTTTTCAAAGATTGAAGAAAGCTATAACGACAACACCAATTCTAGCGCTTCCTTTTGATGAAGGTGTGTTTGTTGTGTTTTGCGATGCTTCTAAAGTAGGCTTGGGATGCGTACTTATGCAGCACGGTCGAGTTATTTCTTATGCATCTCGACAGTTGAAGAAACATGAGCATAATTATCCTACACACGACCTGGAGCTGGCAGCAGTGGTTTTTGCGCTGAAGATGTGGAGACATTATTTGTATGGGGAGACATTTGAGGTGTTTACGGATCATAAAAGTTTGAAGTACATTTTCAGCCAGAAAGATCTAAATCTTCGTCAACGAAGGTGGATGGAGTTATTAAAGGACTTTGATTGTACAATTTCTTATCATCCGAGAAAGGCCAACTGAATGTTGTCGAAATTGTGGTAGCAAATATATTAGTCCAATCACGGCAACGTTCAAAATGGCGCCGTTGCCGGGGATTAGTCATTATACTAGTTTGCTTTTTAGTATTGTTTAAGTTAGTCTACTTCATTTTTTTCATTTTTTTTGTTGATCGTGATTGCGTGTTTGTGTGCTATTCTTGCTTACTTTAATATAAGTTCACACTTATTGATGCTTTCTCGGATTGCTTGGTAGATGTTTGAATGAAAATCAAAGCACGCACAAAAAAAGCATAAGAACAAGCCATTACATCAACGCCAGAGCAGAAATTGTCGTATTTTGATACTCCTTCACCCCAAATTCATGTTGATCAACCACCAATAGAAATTATAGATCAACCGAATCCAAGGAGGGAAGGAAATGCCGCTCTTCCGCAAGAGGAAGATGAGAGACCGGTTGGAGCTTGGAACTTCAAGCTCGACGATTCCACTTGATTCTCACACTATCAACGCATGCCACTTGAGAAGGGATCCTCACAAAGGACTTCTCAAGTATGTTTCTTATGAAGAAGGGAATCGGCTACGTTTTAGCCAAGACGTTAAACTAGGTTGGTGAGTATTTATGCTTCTACTTGTTGGTAGTATAGAATTGTTTTGGACTTTGTGTTGCGTCATGCGCCAAATGTTTGATTAGTGGTTTTTTTTTGTGCCCTCTAATTACCCCTTTGGTTTGATTATCTATATGTAGTAGTTTTAAGTGTGGGGTAACTCGATGATGTTTAGGTGCGTCTTTGTATGTCATGAATTGTCGCGCATTTGTATTCCAATCTTTCGCCTAGCTATATGTTTCGATTTATCTTTAATAGCTAGATGTTTTCATCTATGAATTCAGGTGTTGCGCTAACCTTTTTCTTGAGTTACAGATTTACCGCAACCGATTGGAGCATCATTCAAGGGCATTAGCGGATGCAAATTTGGCTACCTTCACACAAGAGAAGTTCCTTCGAAACTTTCTCTTTAGTTCTTTTACTTTATATTGCTTAGGGACTAAGCAAATTTTTAAGTGTGGGGTGTTTTGCGCTTATGCTTTTATTTTCCAACAACATGATTCTATGCTACATATTTATTGTTGTGCGCACTATACTCGCATGATTGCTTTCATCTAGCTTTAAATATTGATCACACGAAGTAATGTTTGCTAAGCACTTAAGTAGTATCATTTTAAAAAAAAATTGGAATGAGTTGTGCTTTGAATTCATGAATCGTATCTTTAAGTCGATTGACATTCTTTGTGATGATTTTATTCACATGATTCGGTGCTTTGACTAGCTTAGTTCGATTTATTTTTGAGCTATTTCTATGCATGCAGAATGAAGTTAAGTTTAGCGAGCACTAAAATAAAACTAGTTTTCTATAAATAAAAAAACTTCGTACTTATTCTTGTTTGCTTTTAGGTGACTTTAGCATTCTTATTTAGCCTTTGCATTTGTTTAGCTCACACTTTAAGCTTCATTAAATATCACTTAGGTACATTGTCAAGTATTAAGTGTGGGGCCAAATAAAGTGTTTGCTAAATGAAAAAAAAGGCCCCCAAGAAAGAAAAATTATATTTTTAAGTTTTTACAAATGCCGAGGGTTATGAAGGTAAATTCCCCCTTGAAAGCATTTGTATAAGCACAACAATATTATTTTTTTTGTCAAGGAAAAGTTTTACAAATGCCGAGGATTAGGAAGGTCAGTTCCCCCTTGAAAGCATTTGTATAAATGCAAGAAAAATATTAAACACACTTAATTCTTGACTTTGTGCCTATTCCGCAAATTCTTTCGCATGTGTGTGAGTAAGGCATTTGCGTTTCGCTTTTAGAAAATGTCTAATGTATGACCCTCGTAATTTATTACTTAAGCATCAAGATTTGTACGAGTGAATTTTAAAATTTGCAATGTTGAAACTCCTCTTCTCTTACGGATTATGACTTATAGTCAAAAACTTGAGAATGAGTTTGTTGTCATGAGCTTATGGACTTGCCCTTAGCAAGCATATGTGATTGACTCGACAAATTTTTTGTGAAAGCGACGCTTCTCTTCATACTACTTGCATAGAAAATTGAGCGGTAATTTGAATTTGACAAATGCTAGTTTTGATATCGATTATATGAATATTCATTGTCGCATTGAAGTGAATGATCCTTATAGTTTATGTGAAGTGAATGATTTGCAAAACTTTATTATTATGTGGGCTGATAAAGAACTACTTGCTTTGCGAACTATATTTGGATTTTAAACTCTTATGGATGATTGCCAGTAGGATTTGTGAGTATTCATATTCTGAAAACTCTCACGAGACTATAACTCGTCCACTAGGGTAGCCTAGGGGTTTAAAGACTTGATGCATACGCTAAATGCATCCGTGATTCCTACGACAGTGAGTTAGGAGTATATTTAATTTTCTTTCCCTGAGTAGGGAACGGATGTGTTTTATGTGCGTAAGATTTGCTACGTGCTTTGATACTGTCATTTATGAGCTATCGTCTTACTCTCCTCTTGACTTATGCACATACATGTTCGGGACGAACAAGACTTAAGTAAGGGGTGTTTTGATGAGCGGATAAATGACCTTATATTTGCCCATCTTTTCCCTTTACGTCTTGTTTGTTTCGTTATTTATGAAGTCATTTGATGTTTTCTTTGTCCATTTCAGATTGAAAAGATGTATTACATGATATGAAGTGGCCCGAAGAAAATCTGGATGAATTCCTGTCAATCGAGAGCAAAACGAGCAAAATTGAGCAAAAGACAAAAGTGATTCGCCCAAGAGTTGATTTGATTCGGCCACCCTTGGCCGAATCAACCTCCATGCTGCCCGGATCAAAGTTGATTCGAGGAGAATTCGCCCGAGACCAAATATGGGCAGAGTGACCTATTCACCTTCGAAGGATTTCCGAGCGCATGATTCTTATCCTATTGAGACGTACTATAACTTGTTGGAAAGCTAATTCAAAGGGCTACAACTTTGTAGTTTACATCAAGACGTGATTCGAAGGTTTAGAGGGTCAAACGAGTGAGATACTAACGCTGCAAAAGTGATCCGTCTAGGAAAAGTGACTCGCGCAGCTCCAAAACAGCACTGAGAGTTTGATTCGGACACTCTGTCCGAATCAACTCACTAAGCCTTGCCCGAATCACTTTTGTCTTTTTCTCAATTTTGCTCGTTTTTGCTCTTGATCGATCGGAATTCATCCAGATTTTCTTCTGACCACTTCATATCATGTAATACATCTTTTCAACCTGAAATGGACAAAGAAAAATCAAATGATTTCATAAAATAAATGGAACAAACAAGAAGTAAAGGGAAAATATGAACAAATATAAAGTCCTTTATCCATGGGCAGTTTGGCACACATACCTGGTAGCAAGAGAAGGCTTGCCAAGGAATTATCACAATTGCAGAATACTGGAGTTTCTTTTAGAGTGGATAATGAAGGAATTCTTCTAGCACATGTATGAGTCGTGCCTACCTTGGCTACTCGTATAGGAGAAGCTCAAGGTACTAATCATGAGATAAGCAAGTTGATTACAAAACTTTAGGAAGGAAAACTTGGAGACTTCTCGATTGATGATGATGGTATCCTTCGATTTGGAAGTCGTTTATCTGTCCAAGCAACCGATGGGTTATGTCAAGAGATCTTGAGAGAGGCACATTGTACGCCTTATATTATGCGTTCGGGTTCTACTAAGATGTACCATGATCTTGGAGATAATTATTGGTGAAGCGGTATGAAACGTGATGTAGCTGATTTTGTATCGAAATGCTTGACTTGCCAGCAAGTAAAAGCTGAGCACCAAAGACCGGCCGGCTTACTCCAGTATATTGAGATCCTAGAATGGAAGTGGGAGCGCATTACTATAGATTTCATTACCGGACTTCCACGCACGAATAAGGGTCATGACTTAATTTGGATGATTAAGGATAGATTCACTAAGGCTGCACATTACATTCCAGTTAAGACTAGTTACTCATCGGAACAGTATGGCCAAATATACATCAAAGAGATTGTGCGTCTCCATGGTATATTGTTATCAATTAGTTCCGATCGTGGCTCGCAATTCACAGCTAGATTTTGGAGATCAGCACAGGAGGCTTTGGGAACAAAGTTACACTTGAGCATTGCATTTCATCCCCAAACAGATGGACAGTCGGAGATGACCATTCAGACACTTGAAGACATGTTAAAGGCCTGCATTATTGATTTTAAGGGTAGTTCGGATCGACAGACATCATTAATTGAGTTTGCTTACAATAACAGTTATCACTCCAGCATTGAGATGGCCCCTTTTGAGACATTATAATGGAGGAGATGTCGATCGCCTATTGGGTGGTTTGAGTTAGGGGAAGGTAAGTTTATTGGACCTGACTTGGTGCACGATATAAACGAGAAGGTTCATCTGATCAGAGATAAACTGCTAGCAGTTCCGAGCCGACAAAAATCTTATGCAGATCCCAAACGCAAAGAGTTACAATTTCATATCGGTGATCATGTCTTTTTAAGAGTGTCGTCGTTGAAAGGTGTGATGAGATTTGGCAAGAAGGGAAAGCTTAGTCCTCGATTCATCGATCCGTTTGAAATCTTGAAACGAATTGGAAATGGAGCCTACATATTGGCTTTACCTCTAGCATTGTCTAGGTTCCATCCAATTTTCCATGTCTCGATGCTGCAGAAGTATGTTTCAGACCCGAATCACGTGTTGGAACATGAGCCCCTTCAAATCGATGATACACTATCCTATAATGAGCAACCTATTGGTATTGCAGATCGTCAAGTAAAGAGGTTGCGTAATAAAGATATAGTTTTAGTCAAGGTATTCTGGAAAAATCATACTAAAGCTGAAGCTACATGGGAATCTGAGAAAGACATGCAACAGAGATATCCTGAACTTTTTGATTCTCAAGGTCAGATCATTTAAATTCCAGGACCGAATTTTTGTAAGGAGGGTAGAACGTAATACCTAGTATTTAAAAGCAATTTTCAATATTAATTTATGTGTAAATTTTGGTTGGGAAAAGTTATTTGGTCAAGTGAATAGGAATCAATAAATATGTATAATTAAATTTATAAATGGGGGAGTAGGCAAAAGGTTGAATATAACTAATGGGGGACAATTGTATTAAAATATGATAAATACTAATTAAGGATTTATATAATATAATTCATTTAGATTAGGGTTAGGAGAAACAAGAGAATGGGGTTGGGGAGGAGGGGCAGTCAGGTTTGAAAAAAATCAGGTGCGTAGAGTTTCGTTCTCGGGGTGGATAAAGTTGTAATTCCAGCTTGATTTGATTTTCATTTCATGCTTGTTTTGAGATGGGATCTTGCACTATCTCCATCAGTCGTTTTGAAATGTTGTGGGTGTGCTGATTTGCGTTCATTTGGAGAACAGAGTTGAGAGTTGTTGAATTGTTGATGCAGTGGACTTGTGTTCGGTTTGGTTAGGATTTTGATTATGACCAAGTGGACAATTTGGAATGGGATGTGGGGTCGGTTGGGTTGTGAATTTGTGTGATAATGTTTTGGAGATGTCGGTGGCTATTAGACTTCCCGATGAAGTTAAGGTTGAAAGATTGTTATTGTGAAATTATTTTGCTCAGTTTTAGTAAATATTTGCTTCATAGGTTGCTGGCTACTAACGTACCAACTATGATATGATGTCATACATGCGACTAGTACTATGAATAGGGTATGTTGAAATATCCAACAAAATGATAATGTACTTGTTAAAATTGTCCGGCCACCAGATAAACTGCAGGTTCTTGAAACAAAACAGCTATCAGAGCGGGATGACTACATGCTTTGAATCGAGTGTTAATTGTGATTAAATAATATACTTGTCCTAAATTATACCGTATCGTGTTATCGTATCGTATATTGTATTGTTTCTTTATGTATTAAATTGTAATTAGATAATAACGGAATTCGTTAATAATCGAATCCCCTCGTCTTAACAAAGATGAAGATTTGGACCGTATATCGACATAAGAATAATATCTATACGTATTATAATCATTCTGAAATATGATATGATACATTATACGTGTCATCACGTGCACGACATGCATGACCACCCGCATGGGTTATGATATAGTGAGGCATGGCCCGCTCTTTGATATTGTATGGCGAGGCTCAGCCCGCCCATTGATATGATGGTCCGGACCGGCAGTGACGACTGCCCATCTAAGATAGATCGACATGAACATTATCGTGCATTCATGCATTCATAACGCATACATTGACTATAAGATAATTTTAGTTATATCATTGATAGTTAATAAAGATATTAACATTAATACAGTATGTTATTTATTCACTAAGTCATTGTGACTTACCCCGTTATTATCCAACAGATAAGTGAGCCGTAAGTTTGGAAGTGACCACTCAGCGTTGTAAGGGAATTTTTCATTTCAAGTACGGTTCCATCCAACCAGTCATTATACCAGAACATTCTTTTTGATGTGTCATTTTCTTCAGTTAGAGTATTTGCTCCATTCTACTTCGGCAGGATTCTGAACAGTTTATTTTTTACTTTAATTCCGCTACTTAATATATTAATATGCACCGCACTTTAGAGGCTTGCTTGATAATTGATCAGGCGCCGGTCTCGATCAAGAATTTGGATCGTGACAGCTAACTCCTCTATGGAATTAGAAAACCATTTGTTTTCTAGGGCGACTGGGCTGTAAAGCTTTGGAAACAGCTTTCCATGATTTTTGATAGACCAAGGGTCCACTCCTTGATGGCCTTCACCATAGTTTGGCTTAAAGCTTCTAAGGGTGATTATATGGTTTGTCTTGCGAGTTGGCTGGCCTCTTGTCCCTTGTGGGAAGTTTGGAAAGCTCGTAACAAGAAGTGTTTTGAAGGCAAGACGGTTAACTGGCATCATAAAATATGGAGTTGGGGTCGTGCGTTAGCGTGGGTTATTAATGGGCGGTACGTCTACTCCATGCAAAATAACTTCATCCTCAAAACTCTTGGGATACAACATAAATCTTCCTCCATCATTCGAGGAGTGTCGCACAACTGGCCTCATGACACCTCGAATCACAATTGCAACATGGTCTTGCTTGTCCACGAAGGCGTATGCATGGGAGGAGCCTTGATTCATAAAAAGTCAGGAGATCTCATTTTGGCACTGGTCCATTGATCCTTCGATCCTCTGCGTTGGAAGAGCCGCTTTGGCGGTAATTATGTCATGAAGGGTAGCTATTCGTGTTGGGGCTCATGTCGCAAATTTCACATCCCTACATGTCTATGCTCCAATTACCGGAATCCGAAGTTCCAACGGATATTGTGTATCTTTTGAGGAGATTCCATTCTTCCCACCCTAGTGTTCGATGTAACAAGATCTGTCCAAGGCTGAATGGCGCGACCATTGCTCTCATTTGCACAACTCAACCTGAAGAGTATTCTAATCTCCTTTCTCTTCCAAGGCCGGTAATCAGGGCCTGTGCGGACTATGTCCCATATTTTTGTGCAGATGCCTGTTATCAAGGTCCTCTACGATTCCCAGTATGACCCTTGATGACATCTTCAGTAATAGAAGAGAGAGGTATAATGTTACTCATGTCCATAATGATTCTAATATTTAGTTTTCTTTTTTGTACTTTTGTTATTGGTACTGCAATTAGCCTGTTCGGCATTACTAGATCCTTTGATTATATTTCGGGATTGGTGCTTTGGAGATTTGTTATTGTCTGATTCATTGTTCTAGGCCAAGGGAATGCCCGCGCCTTGACTTGTCTTGCATATCACCTACTTTGTATTACTCTAATCATAGGATCTTGTAATTGCCTCAGCCGATTGCATGGATTTTTTTTTAATAAAATTACTGGGATCGTCCAGCTTTTTAAAAAATGAAAATAAAATACATTGAAGGTAGAGCTTGCACACTTTTATTAGTATATAATTATTTTTAATACAATAAAATTATATTAAATGACAATTAGAGAAAGTAATCCTTAAACATCTAATACAACTTGGCAGTATTAATATGTTCTATACACAGGCGTACCTGTGCCAGCCCTGCCTTCCAGCAAACTATGATGATACAGCTAGAATCAGTAGAGTATTCTTCTACCTTCTTCTTCTTTTCTTCCTTCTTCTCTACCAGAAGATTAACAGCTGAAGTTTTGAGTTTGTATGGACAGAGACATGATGATCAACAAGCTTTGGATGACCCACCCTGGGTAGGCAGCATGAAGCGCACCACGACGCAGGTGATGTTATCGGCACTGCCTCTTTGGTAGGCTTCCTGAGTTAGTCTCTTTGCTGCTTGTTCCGAGTCATGGATGGGTTTGACCATCTCGACAGCTTCCTGATCAGAAAATTCCATGACCCATTTCAAAATGTGAATTTTCAAGAAGATGTTGAGGTGTGGACTGTAGATACTTTCCTACTGCAAGTTTGTGACGAATATATGAGAAACAATGCTAACCTCATTGGACACAACGTCCCATAGTCCATCACTAGCGATAATAAGGAATTCAAGGGAGCTGTCCACCTTTTCCTCCTGTGGATCACACGAATAAATTGATGGCAGTTGGTAATTATACTGGTTACCATGCCACGGCCAACAAATGAAAAAGAAAAGAAGTGCAAACTCCATCGACTTGAAAACAAATAAAAGCATACAATGAAATCAACCTGAATTGCAGGATCGGCAACAACATATTGTTTCAACAGCTTGTCACCAAATGCGCGAGAAACAGCCAATACACCTCCAACTCTCCATGTTCCTGTTGTTGAGAAGTATGGGTAAATTAGCCCAAAGGCAAGCAATCAACAAGTCACACCTTCGCCAAAAATTTACAGTCTCACAACCACAAAGTATATAATGTCCTTACCAGCCCACACTACGAAGCCCCCAGCATCTTCTATCCGTTGCCGCTCATCTTCGTGGTCAGGTTTGTGATCTCGAGAAAGAGCAACAGCTGAACAAAACAGGACTCAGAATATACAGAGCAAGACAGACAACTGAACATCAGTTTAAAGCTGTGAATTATCTAATAAAACAACAATGGATTTTGCCGAACAGGATTATGAGAGCCTTAACTGGTATGACTATCATGAAATATATCACCGAATATAAGCTTTTTTCCATATCTCTAACCAGCTCAAAAGATACATTTCAATTCAACACACCCACCGAATGAAGCCCATTGGTATATATGTATGGCTTACCTTTACCATTCTTGCACATAACAACCCTCGAGTCCCCTACATTCGCAACCACCAATCGATCACCCACAATTATGGCAGTGGATGCAGTTGATCCAGCATCTCTGTTCTGATTTTTATCAGAATCCAAAAAATCAGAGTCTGTATTGTTGTATGCATCGGCTGCAAGGCAAAGAAGAAACATTTATTAACCAGTGAATGAACTATAAAGTTTGGCAACACAAAATCAGGACACTTGTGCACAACATACCTATTGCTGACTTAGTGTCAGATTTGAACTTAGGGTGCTTAACCAAGTTCCTAAATAGATTTTGTTTCACATATTCTGCAGCTCTTGCACCCCCATGTCCTGCAGAAAAGACCATAAAACACAAAACATGTGAGACAGGATTGCACCAAGACCAACCATAGATTCTGGCCACCAGCCAGCTAAATCAAATAAGTCACTCACCATCAAAAACTCCAAATAAACCAATAATTTCCCCATCAACTCCGTCAATTCTTGTTTCATAAAAATCTTCCATTGATGATCTTTTTCCAACAGAGCTTGCGTATCCGTAGCTGAACTTTCCATTCTCGCTGCTCAAAATCACCAAACACCTTAATCAGCCTAACACTCAAAAACAATAGCCCAAATGTCGCCCAACTTGTTCTTCATCAACATTTCATACATCTACAAGAATGAATTACAGATTCAACACAACAAAAGAAAGGAATCAGGCTCAACCCACTCTTCATATTCTTCAACGAATCAATTACCACTGCTTCCCATAGATTCTAGACTACAATATTTCATGCGGAAAAGCCTCAAGTCACAACTTGATTAGTCGCAACAACAGATACAAAGCAAACAGGTCAACAACATCTCCAAAATTAGATTTCAAACATGAACACTCCCAGCTCTCCAATTTCCAAAGCATATAATTAAAAGCATCAACAAAATATTAAACAACGAAAATTCATAACAGCCGAGCAACAAACTCTATGAAAGGAACGAACCTGAGGCCTCCGCCGGTGACCGGCTTCTCATCCACATGAGCCTGACCAGATGAACCGAACACGGAGCTCAAATACTCCATATTACTGCTATTACCACTACTATTTTTCTCGCTTCTGCTTTCCCTAATCATCTCTTCCCCGAAAATAATTCAAATTTTCAAAATCAACACCACCAGCACCTCGAAATCTCTATACCAACAACGATCACACAAAACCGAAAATCAATCAATCAAGACTCCAGACCTATCAATTTTCAACAAAGAAAAAATTCGATCGATCAATCAATCAATGAAATTCACAAGCGATGGATCCGTGAAAAGCTGCCGGAGAGGAAGGCTGAAGCGTGGAATCTGCGACACCAGAGGCTCAGATTTTGCTTGCTAATTTTGGGTGCGATGGATCTCCGTCGATGCCGAAAGGTGTGGAGCTTTTCAATCTCGATTCAGCGACTCGTTCTGCTTCATCCTTCGGATTAAATTAATTTCAAAATGGTGATAAAAATATTGTTTTATTTACAGATAAGGTACGCGTTTGTAAGTATTGTCTATTCACGGATTTAGACGTGGCATTCATGCAAAGGCACTTGGTCAAATCCGGCTTTTCAAAAGTCAACGAATCTTTATTTTAGTGCCGCCCGTGTCCACTTGCCCCAATCATAAGCCGCCAGGTGTCATTTTGAAATTGCATAATGAGGATGACCTGTTAAATTTTCAGAAACATGTTTGATTGCTTTGCTATTCAGTTAAGACATGTAGAAATCAGTTCAAGAATGTGTTGTGGTGCTATGCGAGCTTGGAGATCCAAACGAAGAATGAGTGTGGAGCTTTGGAGATCATCCGGGGGGCAAATGCAAGCAATCCTGAGATCAACAAACGCAGCCCGATGAAAGAAAGTCATTCGCCAAACGCAGGGAGTCGCGATTAACAAATCTGAAAGGAACAGAGAACGATAAACAAACGCAACATTAATCAAAGTATTAGTGGAAGCATCTTTACGTGGTAATGTCGCGCTATCCATAAAAAACTCACTTTCTCAGTCCTCCAGTTACACAAAAATTCATCTTTTCACAACACAGTTTAAATTGCCACTATCCATAACTACCCAACTCCGCTACATTTTGTTACTGTTAAATTAGAAGCTCAGACAAGACATGCTGCCCTTTACTAGCACTATGCTAACACAAAAAATAACTAGAATCACTACATAACAAATCCAACAGTAACC
This sequence comes from Umbilicus rupestris, assembly GCA_963678935.1. Taxonomy (NCBI): domain Eukaryota; kingdom Viridiplantae; phylum Streptophyta; class Magnoliopsida; order Saxifragales; family Crassulaceae; genus Umbilicus; species Umbilicus rupestris. Next base: position 10,544,845 of record OY787612.1, read on the forward strand.
CTTTTTTGACACAACTTTTTTTAGCAGTAAAGCAACAACCCAAAAGAAGTCATTCATAACAAATCCCGCCCCGCCCAACTTACTCACTGTCCACAATTTTAATATCTGATGTTGACAACCCTTATTGTCTCAATACTCAATATCATTCATTAAGCCGGGGCCAAACATTTCCCAGCCCTTAATGTTCTCTCACTCTCCTCAACAATGCTACCTCGTGCTTCTCCAATTATTGATTTCTGCAGATTGACGTCGTCGAAAAGCCGGAATTGAGCACGGCGAGAGGTCAGAATGCAGAAAATAAACTGAAAACTGATTGAATTGAATGAAGCGGAGATGAGGAAAGATCGTTATTAAAGAAGAGGACCGGCTGCCGTCCCCAGACTCAGCTCCATGTACGTCGCCTTCCGCCAAAGGAAATTCCAATCGAGATCTAGATCCAGGCTGAGAAGACAAAAGGGCACATGTGAGCTAATCTATTGTTAGGGGTCCCTTCTGTAAATTGTATAAACTGTAATGACTGATATGTAAATTGTAATATTGGTAGAGTCCTGTACTGGGAAAGTTTGTTACATAAATAACAAACTTCCCTCCCATTTTTCAATCAATAAAAATGAGCAGAGATTTTACCTAAAATCCTGTTCAGGTTCATCTTCTCCGATTTCCATTCTGATAGCATTCAGGCACCTCCGATCATCAAATTCTATATGGTATCAGTTTACTAGTACGATCCTGTGTCTTGATCCTGTGTATCATCAGTTTCTTCACTCAGGAAGCTTCTGCAATGAATCCAGACTCTACCACCAGTTCTGTCGACTCTTCAACGGCAGCACATATCACGGAATGCCTGCACAGTGGATCAAACGAGGTTAGCAGCATTAGCCTTGTTACTCAACCTCTTATTGATGAATCCAATTACATTACCTGGAAGAAATCCATGGAGATTTCTCTTGGCTGCAAGAACAAGCTGCAGTTTGTCTATGGTGAGATCTTGAAGCCTGATGATCCTACAATGTTAGCCAAGTGGTTAAAATGCAACAACTTCGTTTTCTCTTGGATTCTAGCCTCAGTTTCTAAAGAGATTGCTTCTTCCCTAATTCATGCCAAAGATTCTGTTGAAGCATGGTCTGATCTTGCTATAAGGTACTCTATAACAGACACACCATCAATCTATGCTATTCAAGAGGAAATTTACGCTCTAAAGCAAGGTGATCTCAGTATCGCTAAGTACCATGAGAAGTTGGCTCGCCTATGGGGTCAAGAAGATGCACTACAACAATGTGACCTATGTGTTCTTGGCACTCAATGCAAGTCCACTAGGTTCATTTTGCAGAAAAGAAGCATGGACAGAATCATGAAGTTTCTCATGGGACTCAGTGATGTATACATTCCTCTTCGATCACAAATCCTGGCTATATCCCCTATGCCTTCTCTAAATGAAGTCAATCGAATGGTTGCTAAGGATGCAAATCACAGAGGTATCAACAAAACTACTCAGATTGAATCCTCTGCCATGTATAGTAATGCACAACAAAAAGGCAATGGATCCTCTAACAATCAGTCAAAAGGCAGCAACAACAGGCAGGCCCAGAGAAATTCTAATGCAACCAGCAATGATTCTAGCAACAAGAATAGGAATGACTTGTATTGTACCTATTGTCAGATGGCTGGCCATTCCAGGGAGAAGTGTTGGAAGATCCATGGGTATCCACCAGGTCATAAGCTGCATAAACCAGAAGGAAATACAAATCAGCGAAAAGTCAACATGGCTGCTACTGATAATGATACAGGTAATACTCTTGATAACAGTGTTACTCTACAGGGCATCAAGTTCAGCAAGGAACAACTTAATAAACTGATGACTCTATTGGGAACTTCTAATACTGAGGAACCTCATACTGCAGCAGGTATAACTTGCTCAGCTCATGCTAATATGTCCTATGATGAGTGGATTATTGATAGTGGTGCTTCAGATCACATCACTCCATTTTCACAACTATTACATGATGTTAGAGAGTTACCTATTCCGCAATCTATTTCACTACCTAATGGGGAGAGAGTCCTAGTTACTTATGCTGGCAAGTGCTACATTAGCAGCTCTATAATTCTAACTGAGGTCCTACTAGTTCCTGATATTCAGTTTAACTTACTGAGTGTCAAAAGGTTAATTGGGGATTCACCTTTGCGTGTCATCTTCACTAAGACTGATTGTTCCATTCAGGATCTCCAGGGGACTTCACTGCTGATTGGTACGACAATAACCGGTACAAGTTAAAGACTTCTAATGTCAGTCGATGTCTTAGCTTGAAAGTATCACAAGAATCTACAAGACTTTGGCATAATAGACTTGGCCATGTTCCTCTTCAAAAGTTGGCTAATAAGTTTGGTTCTTACATTTCTAATCTGGTTTGTATGAAACATACTCTTTGTGAGGTCTGTCCTTTGGCTAGACAAACTAGACAGCCATTTCCTGACAGTACTTCAACTTCTGCTAAATGTTTTGATTTAGTTCATATGGATATTTGGGGACCTTTCCGATATCCTACTATAACAGGTCGCAAATACTTTCTCACTATAGTTGATGATTTTACAAGATTTACCTGGACTTCTTTGATGTCCTCTAAGGCTGAGACGTCAGATTGCCTCATTACCTTTTACAAGATGGTCCAAACTCAGTTCAGCTGCAACATAAAAGTTATCAAGTCAGATAATGGCAAGGAATTTTTGAGCAGTAAAGTGACTGATTTTCTACAACAACAAGGTTGCCTCCAGCAGACTTCTTGTTCTTACACTCCTCAACAAAATGTAGTTGTAGAAAGGAAACATCGACACCTATTGGAGACAGCTAGAGCAATGAGATTTCAGTCTAATGTCCCTGTATGCTTCTGGGGTGATTGCTTGCTTACTTCTACCTATCTCATCAACAGATTTCCTACCAAACTTCTGGCTAATAAGTCCCCCTATGAGGTACTATTTTCTAAACCACCATCATTTGATCACATTAAAGTTTTTGGCTGCTTATGCTATATTACTAACCTAGATCCCTCTAAACACAAATTTGATCCTAGAGCCAATCCATGTCTGTTTTTAGGATACCCTAGTGGCCAAAAAGGTTACAAGGTTTTTAACCTTAGAACTAGAACCATACTCATTACCAGAGATATCTTGTTTCATGAAACACACTTCCCTTACAAATCTACCCCAGTTCTTATTGCACCTCCTGATATTTCCCACCCTCTACCAGCACCTATATCCACCACATATCCTCCTGAACCACCATCACCAGATCCTACCTTACTTGACATACCTTCACCTATACCACCACATATATTACCTGACCCTCCCTCAAACAATCCTATATTACCTGACACTGACCCACCTACATCACCTACTCCACCTATACAACCAGTCAATACACGAAAATCCACCAGAATTCCTAAAAAGCCTGTCATTTTGAAAGATTACATTTGTACCTCACAGAAAACCTTTACAACCCCTTACCCTATCCATAAATATGTTAACTACTCAGCCTGTTCCCCTCAATTCCAAATCCATGCCCTTTCCTTATCCATTGATATAGAACCTAAAACATTTACCCAGGCCAGCAAACACCCTTCTTGGATACAGGCCATGACAACTGAACTCAATGCTCTAGAGGAAAACAAGACTTGGACTATAACTAATCTGCCTCGCGGCAAAAATTGTATTGGTTGTAAATGGGTGTATAAGATCAAGAGACACTCTGATGGTATTGTGGAACTGTACAAGGCTAGATTGGTTGCCAAAGGGTATAATCAATTAGAGGGTTTGGACTATGAGGACACATTTGCACCAGTGGTGAAAATGAACACTGTTAGGGCTTTTCTTGCTATTGCTGCTATACGGAACTGGCCTATTTTTCAGCTCGATGTAAATAACGCATTCTTACATGGGAACCTAAAGGAAGAGGTCTACATGACTCTTCCCCCTGGCTTCTACAAGGCTGAGAAAGCTGCAGGTAGAGTTTGTCGTCTGCTAAAAAGTCTCTATGGCTTAAAACAGGCTTCTAGGGAATGGTTCAAGAAATTTAGTGACTCTGTTGTCAAGTTTGGTTTCACAGAAAGCCTCAATGACTACTCCTTGTTCACCTTACGCAGAGGATCTGATTTCATCATTCTACTAGTCTACGTAGATGATGTTCTTATTACAGGAACCTCTCCTACTCTAATTCATGAGGTGAAATGCTTTATTCACTCTCAGTTTAAGATAAAGGACATGGGTTTCCTACACTACTTTCTGGGCATCGAGGTTGCTAGATCTAGCTCCGGGCTTTTTCTCAATCAACGCAAGTACGCCATTGATCTTATTACTGAGGCAGGATTACTAGCATGCAAACCATCTTCTACTCCTATGAATACCAAACAGAAGTTGGCTGCATCTATTGCTTCTATACTCAAGGATCCTATGATATACAGACGACTGGTTGGACAATTGATATATCTCACAGTTACGAGGCCTGATCTAGCCTTTTCAGTCCATATCTTAAGTCAGTTTATGTCACAACCAACTGAGGAACATTTATCTGCAGCTATGAAAGTACTAAAATACCTGAAGGGTGCTCCTGCCAAAGGCTTGCTCTACTCAGCATCTTCTGATTTTTCCCTCCGGGCATACTGTGATGCGGACTGGGCTTCATGTCCCATTACTCGTCGCTCTGTAACAGGCTATGCCATTTCCCTTGGGTCTTCCCTCATCTCCTGGAAAACCAAGAAACAGGAGGTTATATCCATGAGTTCAGCTGAGGCTGAATACAGGGCAATGTCTAAAACTTGCAGAGAGGTTGTATGGCTTACTCGATTGCTAAAGGATTTACAAACACCCATCTCAGCTCCCACCAGGCTATTTTGTGATAACAAATCAGCGTTGCATATCGCCAAAAACCCTGTATTCCATGAGAGAACGAAACATATTGAGTTAGATTGTCACTTTGTTCGACATTGTTACAACACAGGTCTTATTACACAAGAGTTCATACCTACTTCGGAGCAACCGGCTGATTTGTTCACCAAGGCCCTTCCGGCTGCCGTGCTCACCAGACTCAGCTCCAATCTCCACTGCCTCAATACTCTCCACCAGCTGAGCTTGCGGGGGAGTAAAGAAGAGGACCGGCTGCCGTCCCCAGACTCAGCTCCATGTACGTCGCCTTCCGCCAAAGGAAATTCCAATCGAGATCTAGATCCAGGCTGAGAAGACAAAAGGGCACATGTGAGCTAATCTATTGTTAGGGGTCCCTTCTGTAAATTGTGTAAACTGTAATGACTTATATGTAAATTGTAATATTGGTAGAGTCCAGTACTGGGAAAGTTTGTTACATAAATAACAAACTTCCCTCCCATTTTTCAATCAATAAAAATGAGCAGAGATTTTACCTAAAATCCTGTCCAGGTTCATCTTCTCCGATTTCCATTCCGGTAGCATTCAGGCACCTCCGATCATCAAATTTTATAGTTATTTATACCGACCCCCATTCCCCAGATTACAAGCAAATACAGCCTTTATAATTACAATTAGATCCCTAGTCTATTTACTAAACATACCCTGCATATACAGGAATTACAAAATGCTACACGGGACTGAAATTGGATCTGGATCTGGACTTGGGGCTGTTCCTGGCGGAGGAGCTGGAGCTGAGTCAGAGCTGGAATCACCAACACCAATCACCACTGAAAATTAAAATATATATACACAAAATATGATGCAAAATCAAGCACCTTCTGAAGAAAACTACAGCCGAGAACACAGCGTGCACGGAGCTTCACCGGAGAAGACGATGACTCGGAAAACTCAATTGGGGTAAAAATGTTTTGTTATTTTATTTTGGCTCCAAAACGCCAGTATATATACAAAAGCATGAAAACACAAACACACCCCTAAACTATAACAAAGTACAACTGATTCCTGTACAATAATTACAAACTCATCCTCAAATTATCAACAATTACACATCTGACCTGCAATCAATTTTAGGTTAATCGCGCCTATCAATCTAGCAGGAAAGAACAGCAACCGCAGCGACTCGAGCTCAGGTGGCGAAGTATCAGTAATACCCCCCCCCCCCCCCCGCAAGCTTAACGTGTGGAGCAAATTGGACACGTGAAGCTTGGAGCTCAAGTGGCGAAGTGTATCAGCAGGAAGCGCTTTGGTAATATGTCAGCAGGTTGGTCAATAGTGGCAATGTAGCGAGGAACAAGGAGGCCAGAGGTAAAGTGTTGACGGACAATGTGACAATCAATTTCCACATGCTTTGTACGTTCGTGGAAGACAGGATTACGAGCAATATGAAGAGCGGCACTGTTTTCACAACGGAGAGGAACCGGAGTAGAGACAAAAACTTGCAAGTCAGCCAACAAACGAACAAGCCATACAAGTTCACGGGTGGTGTCAGCCATGGCAGGATACTCAGCCTCAGTGGAAGAGCGAGAAAAAGTAGTCTGCTTTTTAGTTTTCCAAGAAATCAAGGCAGACCCTAAAGTGATAGAATAACGAGTGACGGATCGACGAGAAATGGGGCAGGAAGCCCAATCAGCATCACAAAAAGCTTGAAGAACAAGAGGCTGACGATTGGGATAAAAAAGACCTTGCGCCGATGCGCTTTGAGGTATTTTAAGACTTTATGTGCAGCTTGTAAATGTTCTTCAGTAGGAGTAGTCATGAACTGACTAAGTATGTGGACTGAATAAGCAATGTCAGGGCGAGTCACTATAAGATAAATGAGCTGACCAATGAGTCTTCGGTAAGAGGTAGGATCATCTAGTTGAGCAGCGGAAGATAAAGCCAATTTGTGTTTGGTATCCATAGGAATAGAGCTAGGTTTGCAACCCAAAAGACCAGCATTAGAGATGAGTGCCAGAGCATATTTTCGTTGATTTAGGAAAATACCCTTAAAAGAGCAAGCTACTTCAATACCAAGAAAATAATGAAGCATACCCAAGTATTTTATCTTGAATCTAGTATGAAGATATTCCTTAACTGAGTTGATGAGAGCTGTAGAGGTGCCAATAATTAAAACATCATCAACATAGACCAAAAGAGCTAGAAAAACCCCCGGCCTGTTATAAGTAAATAAGGAATAATCATTGAGACTGGGAATAAATCCAAACTCAACCAAAGAGTCACTGAATTTGCTAAACCATTGACGAGAAGCTTGTTTCAAACCATATAAGCTTTTCAGTAATTTACATACTTGTCCAGTAGGTTTATTAGTCTTTGAATAAACCAGGTGGAATAGTCATGTATACTTCTTCATCAAAGTTACCATGGAGAAATGCATTGTTAATGTCGAGTTGATATATAGGCCAGTCTGTGGAAGAAGCCACGGCTAAGAAAGTTCGTATTGTAGTCATCTCGACCACCGGTGCAAAAGTCTCATGATAATCCAACCCTTCCAATTGTGTATACCCTTTGGCAACCAGGCGAGCTTTGAAACGCTCAATAGTGCCATCTGAGTGACGCTTAATTTTGTATACCTATTTACAACCAACAGTATTTTTACCTAGAGGAAGGGAAGTAATAACCCAAGTATTATTTTCTTGTACATCATCTAGTTCGGTTTGCATAGCTTGAACCCACTGTTGATCCTTACAAGCCTTAGTGTATGAAGTAGGTTCAACATCTGATATAATCTGGAGAGCTAAAGCTTGAAAAAAATAGGTGACCAGCCAGAATAATCAACATGTGCAGAAATGGGATATCTGGAACTAGTTAAAGTAGGACAGACATAATCTTGAAAACGAATAGGGGGTTTAATATGTTGAGAAGATTTTCTGAGGATGGGAAAATTATTTGATGGTGAAGGAGAGGGTGGAACAACATCTGGAGAAGGTTTGTCTAGTGGGGTAATATATGGGGAATGAATAAAAGTAGGGTCAGCAAAAATGTCATCAGAAGTAAAAGCTGTAGAATTTGGTAAAGGAATATCAGGAGTGGAAATGGAGTGTAAAATAGAAAAGGGAAAAATGTCCTCTCGAAAAGTAACATCCCTACTAATAAAAATGGAATGAGAATGTAAATTGAGTACCTTGTAACCCTTTTGACCAAAGGATAACCAAGAAAAACACAAAGAAAAGCCCTGGCAGCAAACTTTTCCTTGTGAGGTAATTTGTTGGTGGCATAACACAAACATCCAAACAACTTTAAATGATCATTGGAAGGCTTCTCTGCTGTTAAGACTTCAAATGGTGTCTTGTTGTGAAGTTTAACATATGGTAACCTGTTTATTATATAGGTAGTAGTGAGGATACAATCACCCCAGAAGCAGTCAGATACACTGGACTGAAATTTCAAAGCTCTTCCAACCTCAAGTAAGTGACGGTGTTTTCTTTCAACTATTCCATTCTGTTGAGGTGTATAGGGACAAGTTTTCTGGTGTATGCACCCTTTTTCAGATAAGAAATCAACCAGTTTAGAAGATAAAAATTCTGCTCCATTTTCTGTTCTGAAAATTTTAATATTCTGCTCATATTGGGTCTGGACCATGTTATGGAATTTAATCAGCTGATCAGCAACCTCACATTTTGATCCAAGTAGGATAGTCCATGTTGCTCTTGAAAAATCATCAACAATAGTGAGGAAATACTTTGATCCGGTAAGAGTTGGAATTTTAAAAGGTCCCAAACATCAGCATGAATAAGATGAAAAATTCTTGTACTGGTAGTAGAACTATCAGGAAAAGGAAGTCTTGTCTGTCTTGCCAAAGGACAAATATCACAAGTAAGTGAATGTAATTGACAGTTTAGGTGGAATTAGATTCCTAAAATTGTTTGACAATTTTTGAAAGGAATGTCCTAATCTTTTATGCCAAATAAAAGTCAATTCTTTTGTTTGCTGAACAGAAAGACATTTCCCAAAAACAGTGGACTTCAGCTGGTATAATCCATGTCTGTAATTACTAATCCACAAAATGTTCATCCTTGTGTGGTCTTGAACAGAACAACCTTTGTCAGTAGATTCAAATACATACTTAGAATCTGCAGCCAACTTAGTAACACTGATTAGATTGAACTTGATACTAGGGACTAGGAGAACACTTTTCAATGTAATGTGCTCAGTTATGGGGCAATCACCAACAAAAGCAACTGATGCCTTTTGACCATTAGGTAGAAGAACATCTTAGGGAACCTGAACCAGTTAAATATCTTCCAATAATTGTGCATTTGAAGTAATATGATTTGTTGCTCCACTATCAATTATCCAATCCGTTTCACTCATATGCGCAGAAGCAAGACAAATGGTAACTGCAACATGATGAGCTTCATGACTGGAAGTAACGGGAGCACTAGGTGTATTGAGAAGAGCCACGAGTTTATCGAACTGATCCTGATTCATCTTGAAGGAACTCAGTTGAAACTCTTGACTGGAAGGAGGATTTTTGCTGCCCTATCCTGCCACATTATCATCAGATGTTGTGACATTGTTAGCAATAGATTTGTTGCCTTTAGCAGCATTGTTTGAATGATTTCCCTTATAAAATTTGTTTGGAGGATATCCAACCAGCTTGTAACAATACTCCTTTGTGTGACCTTCCATTTGACAATAAGTACAAAAGAAATCCTTCCTGGTTTTATTTCCTTATTGCTGGCCAGATTGTTGTCCAGATTTGCCAGGATTATTTACTTTTCCTGTCTTGTTCTGGCTTTGTACAGGTCCATGTTGTCCTTGAGCAACATATAGAGCTGACATTTCTGAAGTGTTAATTTTCTTTGCATCTCTTTGTGATTCTTCTTGAATTAGCATAGTATAAACCTCTTGTATCTTTGGCCTGGGATTCATAGACAGAATTTGTGTTCGCAGTGGAACATACATATCATCTTGTCTCTTAGCTTTCTACTGTCCATGGCCGCAGCAGATTTACACCTTTTTCCCAGCTCACACACTTCATACTCATCAAGTGACTCTTCTAAGCTCCAAAGTCTTTTAAGCTTCGCATAATAAGTAGAAATATTCAATTCTTCCTGGTTCCAAATTGCTGATCTCCTGGCGTAGGCTGAATAATGCAACATCATTCGTGGTACTGAAGAGCATCTGCAACTCGGACCAGGCTTCAGTAAAAAATCTGGAGTGCATAAGCGATTCTGCAATTTCCTGAGAAACGGAGTTCATGATCCACGACATCACTACAGCATTGCATATGTCCCAGCGCTCTTGCTGACGTGATTCCTCCTCTGGTCTGAAGATTTTCCCTCGCACAAAACTTAGTTTCATCTTACCAGCAAATGCCATTTCCATGGAACAAAGTTCTCAATTCCTATGAGCTGATGCGTAACCATACAGGCTCCAACATTCTCACTATTACTGATGAACAACGCATTCTCAGAGGATTGTTCGATGTATGCAGCGAACTCGTAGCAGCAGGCGAATCCTCGGCACTCATATCAGAACAAAAGAAAAATCTGGCAAAACAGAATTACTAGAAGCACAACAATGGATCAATAATCACGTACCTAGCAGAATCGATTCCGCTCTGATACCATGAAAAAAACTACATCCGAGAACACAGCGTGCACGGGAGCTTCACCGGAGAAGACGATGAAACTCAGAAAACTCAATTTGGGGTAAAAATGCTTTGTTATTTATTTTGGCTCCAAAAAGCCAGTATATATACAAAAGCATGAAAACACATACACACCCCTAAACTATAACAAAGTACAACAGACTTCCGTAAAATAATTACAAACTCATCCTCAAACTATCAATAATTACACATCTGACCTGCAATCAATTTTAGGTTAATCGCGCCTATCAATCGAGCAGGAAATAACAGCAACCGCAGCGACTCTCATCCATGGTCGAACTCAGATGGCGAAGTATCAGCAATACCTGTTGGAATACATGAGTGAAGAAAATGGGGTGAGCCTCAATTTTGACCAAAACAGTTTTTGGTCAAGTCAGTTCCTTGACTTCGTGGTCAGTTCCCTAAATTTGTGGGGAAGGTGGAGACTTCTGCGGGAGTAAACGGAACTGCATGACAACTGCTGTGTTTTCTATATAAACAGTACAGAAAACAGAAGATAATAAAAGATGAGAAAAAACCAGCTCTCCCTCTTTTCTCTTTCCTATCTCTTAAAGTGGTGTGGTGATATCTTCGATCCAACGAAGTTCGATCAGCAAGGTTTCTGTGTGAGCACAGCAGCGCTGAAGGTTGTTTTATCCTGGGGAGCAAGCTGCCATTGAAGTCCTAACGCGTAGGGCGGCAATTTTGCTTCAACGAGAGCGTCGAACGTGACTCAACCTGAATCCTACATACGGTTGGGTTTGAAGTTCAATTTTTACTTGCTAAATTATATTGTCTCTATTCGCTAATCAGAATACTACTGTAGCCGCATTGTTCCCTGCAAGAAAAGCTAACAATTTTGTTCCCTGATAAGAAACATAATGTTGTACCTACGGAATTGTCAACAATACCTTCCGACAAGATAATAACCCAACAAAGACAAAAAAGTCATATACCCATGATCAGGGGCGAAGCCATGTGGCTGGGAGGGGGGGGCAGCCGCCCCCGGTCAGTTTTAAAATGTTACTATATATTCGTATGATTAGCTTGAATTTTTTGAAGTTTATAACAAATCGCCCCCGGTAATTTTAAATGTACGCCCCCCATTATTTCGAGATGATACAATCTCAAATTAATAGAGTAAAGATCTTTTGGTTTTTTCTCATTTTAAATGCAAATAAACAATGACTTAATATAAATATTTCAAATATGTATATAAAAATGACCCCGGGCAGCCCGGGCAAGCATTAGGGCAGATTTTTTTTAATTCAAAATTAAAATATTAAAAAAAAACCTAAAATAAATATTTATATTATTATTATTATTTTGAGAAAATAATCTGCCCCGTTCAAAACAAATTCTGGCTTCGCCACTGCCCATGATCAATGCAAGGCATCGACTCCGATGGCTGAGAGCCGCAACAACATTCCGCATCTAGTCTCAACGGGAAGACATCAAATTGGCGACACCCACTTAATCCACCCATACACGGGAAGGTGTTCGACATAATGCCCGAGCCAAAATTGAACAGAAAAAGCGAAGAAATCAAAAACCCCAGTTGCAGATTCACTAAGGAAGCAAAGATGATGATTTTTGAATCGATGAACGCTTAGCTCTGCTGAACTTTCACGGCGTCGACCGCCACGTCTCGCTCTCACACATGGCAGCTCCACAATTCGTCTTCCGCTCTCTGTGTCTTTGAAAGTAGAGAAAATAATTTTCGCAAAAAATAAAAATACCCAATATGTATTTAACAACGACGTTGATTCTTTAGCGACGGTTTGGATTGTTGTTATTGATATATAATGGAAAATTCAAAACCCTTGTGAAGCTCAGAAAGGAATTATCAAGCTCCAGAGCTCGACGATTTTATAGTCTCTCTAACAGGATGCGTTGATGGCGAAGAAGATGCCGGAGATCAACAAGCCGTGGATGCTGCGGGGGCTGCCGATCCTGCTGGTGGTCTTAGTCGCGGCTCACGTCCTCGCTCTGGTACTTTTTTATGCAGATCACAATTTTGGGAATGTTTGATTGGATTGGAGATTGATGAGTTGAATTTGGCTTGTTTGCAATGTCAGGGGTACTGGATTTACCGATTGGCGACGGATAATAAGCCGTCGAGGAGTAAGCGGCACTGATCTGTTGAATGTGGAGTTTGAGTTTGCGTGGTAGGTGAGGATATGAGCCCTAATAATTTGTGTTAGAGATTGGTTTTGTTATTTTGTTGGTTGATTTAGAGAAGAAGTGTTTGATAGTTGAATGCTTGTTAGCTGATTGATTGTTGTTGTGTTCTGACCTTTGAGGATAAAATGTTGGAAAAAAAGGACAATGAAAATATTGCTGAATAAAATGTGGTGGGAAGGATTGTGGAGCTTGGATCCATAGTTGATAATTATGGTGAAGCTTCTCTTACCTTCAGTTTTGACACATAGCTTGTGCTTGTGCTTGGCTTGGATTGTGTATGAGTGAGGAAGTTAAGAGTTGTATCAAGTGTCCAAATCTCATTCAATGTCTCAGAATGGATTGTGTATGGCTAGGCGGCTTACCCTGAGCTTGAAGCTAATTGTATAGTTAGTGGTACAGATGGGATTGTCCAAGTTTATTTTATCAAGGGTTATGATTAGTGGTTTGAATCATGAAGGTGACCTTTCCACTCTCTGTCGGTGCCTGACCTCCTCCTTTTCAGTCAGCTGCTTGTTGGGCAAAAGCTAGATGTCTTTGTTGCCTTCTTACTAAAGTTACTTGCTTACAAGTCTTTGTGGGTATTAGTTGAAAAGGGGGACTTTCAATGCTCATGAGTTTTGTTGCCCTGGTGACATAGTCACTGGATGAGCTGCTTGTAACAAACTTAATCTGCATATATTGAGGTGCAGTATGCATGTCTGGATGAGCTGTATGATGTTTAGGGCAGTGTTATAGTTACTTTGATAGATATGCAACTTCTCATTGTTTGCTTCTATACTCTGGCCAAAAGTTTAATAGAAAATGAATAGTGGTGGGGTGATACTTACTACCAAGAAACAGGGTTCACATTATTCACACATACCAGGTCATTATTGATTTATTTTGTTTGCAAGCACTCACTGATATTTATAACTTTACGCTCTATACAATTCTCAATATATGAAACCATTTTGTTGGCAGTTAGTTTCTTTGTTCACGGAGAAGATTAGTGATTGATTGTGTAGATAAAAGATTGGTCATCAATTTGGTGCATTCTTGGATGTTTATGAAAGACCTGCAGAATATGAATGGCTTCAGAAATCAGCTTGGTCTGTAGCTGGTGAAGCTTCAAATGACAATGGCAAGACCTTGTATAGAAGAAGAGTTGATGACTGAAGCAGATGTTTCAGACTTTGGATTATACAGGTAGTGAATGGAAAGACTTAAATGTCAATCATGCAGTGCAGAGACCTCAACTGGCTTCTACCACATTCACTTTTACATGTGATTTTGTGCATCAGTGTGATTGGATCTGCTTTAAAAACATGATGTAAATTAAAAGTTGAACCCGCATGCTCCATTGTGAGTTATGGCAAACTAAAATGCATCTGCAGCATTTTTTTAAACATGTGATGTCAGATTCTGAGTAGATTCCTCAAGTCTTTTGAGGTCAGACTGATAAGTTCTAAACTCACGTAAACTTAGGTACTCGTGCTAATTATTGCCCCTTTGTCGTTTATTGAATGATTAATTAATTAATCAATCATTTAAAAGAGATGGTGCATGATCCATGGTTCTACACTTCTACTTTTAATCAAATTCAATGGCAGCAGATGCCTAGTGTCTTTGTTAAGACTAACCCTAAACTTGACTCAAAAACTCAGACTCATGACTACAAATGCAAACCCACTTATTAACCAAAGTTAATTACAAAGTTCCTTCATGATACTAAGCAACCCCAAAGCAAGCAGGCAGGCTCTTGGAAACCTTTCATAATAAAGATGGTGCACACCTGTTTCCTATCAATGACAACTTTCCTGATTCTTTCATCTGCCCCCTTTTGCCAACTCATCTGAACCCACCCACCACCAAACACCAAAGCACAAAAAACCCAACTAGGCTTCTGCCAACCCCAGAATCACAAACCACAATCTTTCATCGACATTACCACATACAAGTCCCAATGCACCCACATTAGCAAACAAATCAAACACCCCCAAAAACAAATCATCATATCAAACCATATCTCTAACTTACCTAGTAATGAAATGCACCAAGAAAGCAAACAAGCAATCCTAAGCAAAGCACACATCCAAATCTGAAAGAGAAATTATTCTCCACCGTTTCCTCATAAATGAAATCTCATAATAACACATTGTACAGATGAACCAAGTTCATTCATACATACCCAATTTGTTGTTGCAGGATTTCATTCCTTCCCAGGCCACCTTTGAAAAGGTTACTTTCTCAGCCATCAGCCACCATTGAAAAAGTCTTTCTCAGCCACCATCTTCAAATGCCTAACAATGTCGGTGGAATGTCAAACGATTCAATTCAATCCTCGTCATCTTCCTCATCCTTATGATTCTCCACCTTCGCAAACCCTAGAACCCGTTTGACCCCCGACCCTGCCTCCATCACCGCGGCAGACGACATCTCCATCTGACAAACCCTAACCGCCCCAATCAGCCTCTCTGGCAGCTCCTCCTCCGCCTGCGCCTCCACCACAAACCCCATATCAATCACCACACTCGTCACATACCCTAACGCCAGATGCAGAATCGCACTCGCGATCGCCGAGCTTCCAATATCCACATCCAGCTCTAGATAATTCTCACCTCTATGATAATCAATTCTCAACGCCTTCCCCAACAAACACGCGCTGTAATTCCCAACCGCCGTTTTCACAATCCACGGCCCTTTCACGATCCGGTTCACAATCTTAAACCTCGCGTTCCGGAACGCGTTATCGCCATTGATAAACTTGTGTAACAAGCTCTCCTTCTCGATCGGCTCCACCGCCGCGAAGTAAAACACCGCGCTGTGATGATCCCGTCCCGGCACCTGCAGATTCACCGCGAACACAAATGACTTCCTCGATTTTCCTTCAATTTCCTGCTCTTTACGAAGCGCGTTCATCACGCGGTTGTCAGGCCTTGCTAAAACGTTGTCCAGCTTCGCCGTCGATTTCAACCAATCGACGCCAGCTGGAGCGAGTAAATACTCTCCGGCAGGCGATTTCTTCTTTTTGATCAAATAAGTCTTTGAGCGGAGGCTAAAACCCTCACCTGGCGGCGAAGCCCAGCCGTTGGTGCCTGTTTTCAGATCCACTTGCTTCAGCGATCCGCCGTTGAGGGACTCAGTTATCCACGCTGGTTTCAACAATCCGGAGAAGGAGGACGAGCCGGAGGAAGCGGACGAATCGTCGGAGCTGCTCCGGTCGGCCATGTCTGTGCGCTCTGTGCTTTTCGTTTCGCTTTTCGATTCTCGAAGTCGCACAGTCGATGTAAACGAGAGAAGAAGAAGAAGATGACTCTGATCGACAAGGACTCGCATCTTTAAATATTCACGGTTGGTGGCCGAAAGTTTATTCAAATCATTTCCTGGTCCTCATAAGTTTACTTATTTACTTTCCGGCCCCACATGTTGTAATAGTTGCGTAAAAAGTTATTAGCCATTCGTTACTTTAAATATTATATCTGATTTGGTGACGTCATCATATTTGAAAGTGCTAGAAGCAGGATGATAGGTACTTATCTAATTTGTCGGTAGTATAATTTTTTAGACAAGGTGTGCAGTATGATGAGACAATAGATAATAATCGATCCTACGTATTAAGTGCACAAGATAGATTATTCAGTTTGGCTATAAACCAGCCTACGTCTGGGAGGCTTATCTCAAGCCCTTGGGAACCAATTCACTATATCACAATCGAATACAAGAACGTTACAGAACAACAGACTCCCTCTCTATTCTAACATACACTCATATAATAGTAATTGGCATTCAGGCTCCCCTTGAATGTGGGACCTTTCGTCTCTACCTACTGTCCAAGTCCTTCTCCCGAAGTGACTTTCTTCAACCTCGTGATGTCCGTTGATTGCTCAAGATCATATGCTTTCCATATTGACTTTGATGCTTAGGTAATCTTTCAAGGTAAGCTAAGGTTGTGTGTTCATAGGTTGTGTGTTGCTTGTATGCCAAGTTCTCTCCCCCAACCATGCCTTCATAGGTTGTGTGTTGCTTGTATTTATACTGAGATGCACTCCACAAATCCAGCCAGCTTGTTAAGATTTATTCATTTGAATATCCTTTGAATATTTGTTGCGATTTTGTTGGCATTATCTTTAACTCATATCCGCTGATTTTTTGCATGCTAACTTTGCCGTTGTAATCTCATATAATTCTGCAGCTTTATCTTCTGATTTGAATATTCTATTTTTTTATTTTGCTACATTTTTCAGATATGTTCATACTTGTACTGCACAGGTTGCTTAGACAAAACCTTGGACAATCTATTGTATATTTTGTCGATATGCCATAATCATGTAGCAACAATCTCCCCCTTGACATTTGCGACAAAATTAACAACAAATTCTTCAGCAAGATGATATGCTCGTCCCCGCATGTCATCTTCTTCTCATAAGCATATCAGTCATGTCATCTTCTTCTCCCTTTTTTGTCACAAATCCAAGGGGTGGCATTCACCAGATTTGTCTTTCACTTTAGGTGCCTTCAAACTTCTGAGAATTGCTCTGCATGCTTTGTCATCAACTATTTGAATGTACGCTTTCATCCGGACTTTCCAATCGTCATATTTGTCACCTTCCAATAATGGAGGTCGTGCTATACTCTGCCCTTCTCTCATCTCATCTTCTTTTCAGCTTTACACCAAGATCTTTTACTCTATTTGTTGAACACACGCTCTGATACCAATTGAAAGTGCTAGAAGCAGGATGACAGGAACTTGTCCAACTTGTCGATGGTACAACTTCTTGGACAAGCTGTGTAGTATGATGAGAAGACAGATAGTAATCGATCCTACGTACTAAGTGTACAGGATAGATTACTCAATTCGACTATAAACCAGCCTACGTCTGGGGGGCTTATCCCAAGCCCGTGGGAACCAATTCACTATATCACGATCGAGTACAATGACGTTATAGAATAGCAGACTCCCTCTCTATTCTAACTTCTACTCATTTAATAGTAATTGGCATTCAGGCTCCCCCTGAATGAGAGACCTCCCTTCTCTACCCACTGTCCAAGTCCTTCTCTCGAAGTGACTTTCTTCAGTCCTGTGATGTCCGTTAATTGCTCAAGATTATATACTTTCCATATTGGCTTTGATGCTTGGGTAATCTTTCAAGATTAGCTCACGGTTCTCTCCCTCAAGCATGCCTTCGTAGGCTGTGTGTTGCTTGTATTATACTAAGATGCACCCCACAAATCCAGCCACGTTGTTAAGATTTATTCTTTTGAATATCCTTTGAATATTTGTTGCGATTTTGTTGCATTATCTGTAACTCATATCTGCTCATTTTTTGTATGCTGACTTTGTTTACCGTTATAATCTCCTATAATTAAGCAGCTTTATCTTCTGATTTGAATTTTTTTTTCTTTTGTCAAATTTTCCAGATATACTACAATATCTGGAAAATTGTCCTATATTTTGTCGTGCCATAATCATGTACCAACAATATTGTCCGCTCAAATACATTGGCCAGGCCCAATAAGTTGGGCCCAAGAAGGACCAGAGCTATTACAGTCGAGATGCTGCTGAAATTCTGTGGACAGGAGCAGCGCAACATCTTCACTTCCAGAAGCAACACTTTATTCAAACCTCCGCAATGGCTTCTTCTTCGTCGACATCGTCCTCATCACATTCCCACTTTCTCTCTCCTCCCTCTCGCCATGACGTCACTCAACCCTGCTCTCTTCCAGTTTCGCCACCAAGCCCCTAGTTATATCCAACGCGGCCTCCCAATCGCAGTCGGACCGAGTTGGAGCGGCTGGAGGAGAACGGACGAGGTGAAGCAGTGTGTCCGAGGGAAGAGGAGGGAGTTGAAGAGATGCAGATCAGTAATGGAGTCGGATGGATTTGCGGCGGTGAGGGAGGATTATGAGGTTTTGTTGCCGGCGACGAGCCAGGATGAGATTGGACGCGAGAGGGAGGTGGTGGATTATGATTGGACGGAGGAGTGGTATCCGTTGTATTTGGCCAAGGATGTTCCCGATGATGCGCCGTTGGGTCTCACTGTGTTTGATCGCCAGGTTGTGGTTTACAAGGATGGTAATGGAGAGCTTCATTGCTACGAGGATCGGTGTCCGCACAGGTAAATCCGACGTTTTGATTTCAGATTCCGGAAATTGATTGGATTCTGGTTTGGTGCAGCTTTCGAATTGTAGAAACTGATTAGGGTTTGATTGAGCAGTGTAAAGTTTTGATGTTATTGGAGTTGATTAGATTTTGAAGTTGCTTAATTTCGAGATATGGTGTTGAAGGAGCTTGGTGAAATCTTATTAGTGTTGTCTTTGACGTCTTTCTTGCATTAGATTAGCGAAGCTTTCTGAAGGTCAGATAGTTGACGGTCGGCTTGAGTGCTTATATCATGGTTGGCAGTTTGAAGGCGAAGAAGGGAAGTGTGTGAAGATTCCTCAGGTAAGGAGAATGTTTCACTCTTGTGTTGGTTTTGTTGTGCGTCGTAGGGTGAATGAGTTGATTGAGATGGTTGTGTTTGATGGTGAATGTTTGTTTACCTTACTGCAGCTTCCGGCTAATGCGAAGATTCCACGATCAGCTTGCTTGAGAACATATGAGATAAAGGATTCACAAGGAGTTGTGTGGATATGGATGTCTCAGAAAACAGCACCAAGTTTTGACAAAATACCTTGGTTTGAGAATTTTGCTAGGGAGGGATTTCGAGACGTGTCAACTATCCATGAGCTTCCATATGATCACTCCATTTTGTTAGAGAACTTGATGGATCCTGCTCATGTTCCTATTTCGCATGACAGGACTGATTGGTCAGCTAAAAGAGAGGATGCACAAGCGTTAGTGTTTAAAGTGACAGAGCGCACTGGCAGGGGGTTTGCAGGATTTTGGGGCAGGGAGCAAGATGGAGAACCCCTAAACTTTTTGAGATTCGGTGCCCCGTGTGTGTTGCAAAATAATCGAGAAATAGTTGACCCGAAGACTGGTGTGAGGCATTACTTCTCTGGCCTTTTCTTATGCAGACCCACTGGACAAGGGAAGTCCATGCTCATTGTGCGATTTGGCAACACCAGGAGACCTCTTTTGGTGAAACTTTTCCCAAAATGGTACTTCCATCAGAATGCTGGCAAGGTTTTCGAGCAAGACATGGGGTTCCTCTCATCCCAAAATGAGATTCTCATGAAAGAAAAAGTCCCCACCAAAGAGCTCTACCTCAATCTCAAATCCTCCGACACATGGGTGGCAGAATACAGAAAATGGATGGACAAAGTAGGCCATGGCATGCCCTACCATTTCGGCCACAACACCATCTCCTTACCTAAAGTTCCAGCCGTCGTGGAACACGCCCCTGCAGGCTTAGTTGCAGGACTTGCTGCAGCCTCACCAGCCAAAGGTGGCATTGGGACAATGCATGCTCCCAATCTAGCCAACAGGTACTTCCGCCATGTTGTCCATTGCAAAGGCTGTAGAGAGGTCCTCAAAGCCTTCCAAACATGGGAAAAAGCCCTCACTGCCATTGCCTTCGTGTTTACCACTCTGGCAATCTTGGCCTCTACACGGCAGTGGAAGGCCATTCTTTTAGCCTCTGGCGCTTTGTGCTTTGGCGGCGCTTACGGTTGCTCCACCGCCATCGAAATGAACACAACAAACTTCATCAGGACTCACAGAAGATTATAAGATTGTAGTTGTTGCTGGTGCAAGGCCATGCCCAGATAATTATATATATGCGTCATCTTGTTTCATTCATGCGTTGATGAATATAAATATCAGATATCTGATTGAACCGTCTATTATCAGGTCCAATTGTTGATTTAAACCGAGCGGTTCAAAACGAGGAGAGTAGTATAACTATAATTTATAAATTTTTCCAACAAGAAGCACAGTTGCAACAGCGAACGAAGAGAAGCGAGCTAAAGCTGTTAGGCATGGAGAAGAGCAAAGGCGCGATTGGAGGTCGCCGATGGGCCGTCGAGTTCACCGATAACTCTGTCGCGCCCTCTTCGCGCTACATTCCTGATCCTCTCGGTTTCACACGTGCTTCGCAAGATCAGGTTCGGTTCTTACAGTCGCTTGTGTTTCGTCATCGATGTAGATCTGAACGTTTTACGTGTGAATTGGTTGCTTGAAGATGACGTCGTGGTTGATTTTTTTCCTCTTGTTCCAGGAAGACTCAGCAGTGAGCCGTCAGAAGAAGGATGCTGAAGCTAATTGGAAATCTCAGGTGTGGTAACCTACTTGCTCGAAGTGTAACTAGTTGGCTTTCTTGAACTGAACGTTAGGGTTTACTGCATTGGTAAGTTGATTCTGTTAACAATAAGCCTTTTTTATGCTAATAGGAGGAACCTGATTACTTTGAGTATTGATTTTAAAGTTACCGTCTGCTAAATTTCAAGTTGACTGTGTACGTAGGATAAGAAACTCATGTAAGTATTCTATTTTGTAGAGTACTGATTGATTGAGCACTCTGCGCTACATCAGTCTGCATCACTGAGTTTATAGTCGTAGTGTTTATTCTATTGAACCTTAAACTTTGTTGATGATATGCTGTTTTACAATACAAATAGGTCATTTATACAAGTTAAGGTGCTCCTCAATTGTGGTTTCGAAGTGAAAATTCAAAAGATCTTCTATGCTTATTTAGGTGCCTTGCATTTTCTTGTTATTGTCATTAGAAAGCTTGGGAAATCGCTCAATCTCCTTTCAAGAACCTGCTAATGATGGGGTTCATGATGTGGATGGCTGGAAATACAGTACACTTGTTTAGCATTGGAATCACATTCTCGGCTCTTTGGCAGCCTTTGAGTGCTCTTCAAGGGGTGGGGAAAGGTATGTTACAACATTAGTACACTATCCTCCATTGGTTAAAATATAATTGCAAATAGTGAGATTGATGGTTGTCTGTAAAAGCTGGCATCATGTATGAGAACTTTTGCGCAGTCAAGATGTGTCCAGAGACCATACTTTAAGTAATTTTCAGTCTGATCTACAATATGGAATACATAATATACTCCATTGTAGTCTTGAATGTATTGGTTATTTGTGTTATATGGTTAAGTTTCTCGCTTTCCCTGCATTTGAAGATTATTTATAGTCGTATGCGCAAGTAATTGAACTTGGTCTTTATTTTCACGCTTAGACAAGGGTTGCATAATTGAGACATCCAATTTTAGATGTAACATATTATTGAAGTTGTGAGTGCGATTTTTGAAGTGTGAATATCTTTTGCAGTATTTGAGCCTTACAAGGACAACAAAGTAGATCTGCTAGGCCCTAAACTATTATTCATTGCCCTTAATCTGGCTGCCATGGGAATGGGTATTTGGAAGGTGAGTTGATTTCTCTTTGCAATTGTCCAATACTCCAATATGATCATGGCCAGAGTCGATGCTAAATTTCTCACATTCTTAATAAACAAAAAATGATCACAGCTGAACTCACTGGGCCTTCTTCCAACTCATCCATCAGACTGGGTGTCATCCTTGCGTCCTCCTCAGGTAAAATCCAAAATATTGCTAGCTATGCCCAGTCATCAATTTATAAATACCATAGGACCTCAAATTTATTTCTGCTTCATATCAACTTCACTACCACAATTCTTACGAGCCTAGTCTTGGTTATCTACTGACAGGAGGTGGAATATTCTGGAGGAGGCTTTTCTCTGCTGCGCTAGTTCTTTCCACGCCTAGCTGCATTCGTCTGGCCACACAATGCAAACCTTAACGAAGCAAATAAAAATAGACAAACCACTGCACATGTACAATTCTAGAATGCAGCTGCAGCAGCATGGAACCAGCTGTGAGTTACATAGCGGGCCAATCATATGTATCAGCATTCAGCAACACCGTGGAAGATTTTTATTTCATAAATTATCAAGCAAAACAGTTTTCATCACCTATCGAACATCATATATTATGAATTTATTTTTCTAAAATTCCAAACGTTCCTGTAATTGATATCAAAACATAAACGTATACACTTTCTATTTATGAAAGTTTAGGAACCAAATTCGAATTTCATATAATACGACTAGTCAAGGCTCTTATATAGTCCAGGAGGTTGAAATTAGGGTTTGTTTGTAACCAAACACCTCTTCGACCTCAGCCTCCTTATCCTGGATTAGTTTTATACTCATCGCCATTACCAGATCTTCCATTCTTGGGCGCCAAACCGCGCCACTCACCCTGCCTGCGTAATCACTCCCGCACTTTCGATCAGGTAATTCATATTTCCAGCCATGTCCAGATTGTGCTCAGTTGTTGATGTTTTCCAACCCATCTGCTTCTTCTGATTTTGATGGCGTTGATGGAAAATTTAAAAATGTGTGTGTGCTTGCCAATTAAAGCTCCAGCTTTTCTTTCTTTCTCTCTCTCCTGGAGCTCACTATAATTGGTTTAGGGTTTAGTTTGATTTGGTTTGGTTTATGTTTCTGGGAGTTGTTGGTGGATTATGTCCAGAATTGGGATTTGCTTGATGCAGTTGTCGATGTCATGATGAAGTTTCTAGATTTGATTGTAATAATGTCATGATAAGCTTTTAGAGCTGTGAAAGTAAAGTGTGGAACCGTTGGCAATGGTGCGAGCTGAGGACCTTTGCTGATCAGTGATTGTAGTGTAGGTTACGAAGATTGCTCCTTCGAACTCAAGAGTTTTTGTGCCCGTGATAATGAGTCAAGTCTTCAGTAGTGGTCTTGTGGATGAGAAATAAAACTGCTCATTTGACTTTAGGTAAATACTGCGGAAAATTGATGAGTAGCCATACTCCTTCGACAAGTGACCGGTCAAGGACCTATTGGACACCGACAATGGAGCGGTATTTCATTGATCTTATGCTGGATCATATGCGTCGAGGGAACAGGAGTGGGCATACCTTCAACAAGAAAGCTTGGACTGAGATGCTTACGGTGTTCAATTCACAATTCGAGTCTCAGTATGATAAAGATGTATTGAAAAGTCGTTATACAAATTTATGGAAGCAGTTCAATGATGTAAAGAATCTGTTGGGGCAGAATGGGTTTTCATGGGACGAAGCTCATCAGATGGTGGTGGCTGATGACTATACATGGGATTCGTACATTAAGGTGATGCGCACACACCCCAACTAGTAGTTTTTGAAAGTCACGTAATTTTATCATCTAACTAATAAAATCTAGCTTGCAGGCCCACCCAGATGCACGCGCCTACAGAACTAAGGCAGTGTTGAACTTCAATGATCTATGCTTGATATATGGATATACATCCGCTGATGGTAGATATAGTCTGTCAAGCCATGATGTAGACATTGACGATGAAGCTACTGGAGCAAATATGGGTAAGCTCTACTGTCCTGATCATGTACTTGTTATTGTGATATTTCAAGTGAGAATTAGTATTGATCATGAAATCCACTTTAATGCTCTTGAGTCTGTTAATATTGCTGGCTTAGCAGAGGGAGTGGCTAGTCTGCCCCCTTCTAGCTATGAGAGGTCTAGAACAGATTGGACACCGGACATGGACCGTTTCTTTATCGAGCTTATGCTGGACCATATTGGAAGAGGTAATAAGGTCGACAATACGTTTAACAAGCAAGCTTGGACAGATATGCTTGCCTTGTTTAACTCAAAGTTCGGTCCTCAACATGGCAAAAGGGTTTTGAGGCATCGTTTCAAGAAATTGTGGAAGTACTTCAGTGAAGCTAGTGTTATATTACAGCAAGATGGATTTATTTGGGATGAAGAGCGGCAGATCATTACTGCCACTGTTGATGTTTGGGAAGCATTTATCAAGGTATTTTTTGGGATTGTAATTTAATTTCATCCCTCAATATATTTTTCAAAAAACTTATTTGAAACAACTGTAGGCACACCCCTTTGCTCGATCATATAGAACAAGGACATTGCAAAATTACAAGGACTTGTCCTTGATTTTTGGGGATTTGATCAGTGCCAAAAATTGCAGTAATTCACTACAAGAGAAAGGAGTTGAAGAAGATATCTTGGGAATAAAGGCTGGTATGTATCATGTAACCGCATATGGCAAATTCTCAGTCTTTTGGTGTTTAACGTATTAACTGCTTCTGATCAGAACTTCATAAATGTTGTGTCCATCACTTACGAGTATGATCATATTTTATGTTGTCTCTTATCATTGTGAATAGGTGAAGATGGTCAATCACACAACAACATCGAGCGATCGAGGACATATTGGACACCACCCATGGACCGCTACCTTATTGACTTGTTGCTGGAACAAATTCACAAAGGGAATAAATTGGGCCAAACATTTATAACAAAGGCTTGGATCGACATGATAACATCATTCAATGCAAGATTCGGTACTAGCCATGACAAGGATGTGTTGAAAAACCGCTATAAACATTTTAAAAGGCAATTTAACGAGATCAAAGTACTTCTTCAACAAGCTGGATTCTCTTGGGACGAGACACGGGAGATGGTGGTGGCTGAAGATGACATCTGGGATGCATACACTAAGGTAAACTGTTTTATTTTGGAAATCCGATACATTTCAGCGTTTCGTGCTCCATCTATTGTTTCGTTTGATACAGGAACACTCTGATGCTCGAGCTTATAGAGTTAAAACCGTACCAGGTTATCACAAGCTTTCTGTTATTTTCAGTCAAGAAAATTACAGTGGAGTGTACAATCGGTTGGCATGCAATATTGACTTTAATTCACTTTCAGATCAGATGACTGGTACTTTTCAATGCTTACACACTTTTAACTCGTATGTTATTTTCTTTACCTTTTTGGGAGCACATGTGGTAATTTCTTAGTTTCACGACCTTATGGGGTACTGAGCCGTTTACACTTAGCTATATATTCATTTATCTTTGATTGATGGTTAAATTGTATATTAGAATCGCATTGTTCACATACTGCATATGTTTTCGCAGGTGAGGAGAAGGATGACCACTGTTTACGGACTGATATATCGGATCTGAATTGGACAGAAGAAATGGATGGTTATTTTATTAGTCTTCTGATAGAGGAGGCGCATGTAGGAAATAATTATAACGATTTTAATGGGGTCATATGGGCGAACATGGCACTGTTGCTAAATCAAAGATTGGGGCTAAACCTCGATAGTTGCATGCTGGAGGCTCGTTATGCATCATTGATGAAACAATATAACGAAGTAACTGAGATCCTCAGCCATGGAGACTTTGCATGGGACGAAACTCGGAATGTGATTGTTGCTGAAAATGCTGCGTGGGAAGATTACAGTAAGGTAACTCATTTATGGAAAAAAAATTTGCTTACTGAATATGAGAATATGATGCAGCAATACACAGAAATTTCACTCTTTCGCTCAATAGCTAGGTCCAATTCTCTGACTATTTTTTTGCAGGAGCATCCGAATATGAATATGTACCGAAATCAAATCCTAGCAAACTATCCATCCCTCTGCTTGATTTTTGGGACTGGACATTCGTATGAAGGAGGATTCAACTTTAACAATCTGGAAATTGAAATCGATGACAGTGCTCTTGGTGTGGAACTAGATGGGATCTGTGGTAGTCTGGAGCCTAGAGAGGATAACTCATGTAAGAAAAGACTGACTTCGATGCCACCACGCAAAGCGAGTCCTAGAAAGGCCCAGAAAACCAGCAAGGACAACAAGCAAGGAGCTCCTTGCGGAACTTTTGAGACAGGGACACCACAAATCACAACTTTTCAGCCTCAACACCTCCCTATAGAAAGTGCCATTGATGCATTGCAAGCTTTACCTGACATTGATGATGAGCTTTTATTGGATGCTTGTGACTTGATGGAAGATGAAAGAAAAGCAAAAACATTCTTAGCCTTGGATGCGGGCCTGCGGAAAAAGTGGCTACTTAGGAAGCTCAGGCCTGCCAGCAAAACAGAGTGTTCAGTAGGCACTTTTAAAATATGACAATTTGTAGGTAAAACCTGTATTTAGAAATTAAAATTGCATAAGCAGAAAGTGTTTCCGTTTGTTTCATCCCAAAATCCGGGCAAACTTTGAAACCAAATCGTATTGTTACATTTAACGTTGTTTGAGATCAACAATAAGTTCTTGTGTAACGTTAGTGGAAACTCTCTATCTCCTATTTTCTGCTCCCATTTTGTCATGCAAATGATATCCTTCACTTCTTCTTCAAATGGTGGAATGGAGTGGTCGTAGCTGCAATCAATAGAAATAGGTAGAAGCAAAGGCGTCATATACAAATCCTGAGCGAGAAGCAAGGCCGTCAATGAAATTATAAAGGTCTGGGTAATGTTTCTACAAAGCTTCCTTTCATATACCTACAAACGCAAGTAATACGAAACTCAAAATCACTTTTTCGGTCCGCAAAAACACCATAACAAATGGGAATTAGACCGGAGCTAACCCAGATAGCAGCAGTATACGTCCGAGTGGCTCTGCATCACAATTATGGTGCGCTTGTTGCTGTTGTGGCCCTCTACTGTACCTTTCACCACATGGAAAATCCAACCACGAATTCGAATGTTCCACCATCCAATCCCCAAATTCCACACATGATAAATACCATACCATAGCCAGAGGAGAGAGCCGCAGCTAAAAATCGTGCCAGCCTCGGAACATTAGAAGAATCCGCTCTGGGCCGTCCGATCAAAACTCCTCGTCCGTTGGATCAAAAACTGATCTTTTTCTGTTTCCAATATAAATAAACGTCAAACATTCCTCGAATGGTAGGTATAGAAGTGTGTATCATTATACATCAAGTTTCTGGTTAACCGGGACGAGCTGAACGCCACCGCGGCCGTCCACGGTCTTCACCGGGACGAGGTTCTTAGTCAAGATATCGGAGGGGATGAAGGAATCCGTCTGGTCGCCGCGGGGGATGAGAAAGATGAACGGCAATGTACAAATTCTGAGCAAGTTTCTGACGAGGATGGCCAGCCAGAGGTGGGTGAAATCGGTCCTGGTGACGCGAAATGCATGGAGGACGAGTCCTCCGCCGCCCTTGGACGTGAGGCTGCCGAGGCTGTCTATGCACATTAGCAAGGCGAAGAATGTGCCTTCTATGCCGAGGGGGCAGAGCTTGGTGCTCAAGACGATCATCGGCATCCATCGTAGCCTGGAGACAACGTGCGACGCGCATTGCTCGCAAATCACGAAGAAGGCGTCGGGGATTTGGAGGTATAAGTTCCATCTGAGGATGAAAATGAGGTCCAGCATTCCGGAACCTGCGTAGAGAAGCTGCGCAAAGAATAGAAGGTTCCGGAAAGGATAGTCTTTTAAGAACTTGTGGTAGATCAGGACTCCCGCCATCGATGCCAATGCCCCGATCGCGTATATCATGCCTACAAACTCCTGTATGGAGAAAATGAATCACCAGCTAACTTATCTGGGCCGATGACATTTAAGGATTTTGTACCTGTGAAAACACTGGTCCCGCCTCGGGATCCGTGTACCAGTAGAACTGCCCTTCGTGCGTGCTGATGCTCAAAGCGAGCGAGAGGTACATGTATAGGGACGGCTTCCACACTTGCGGATACTTGATTGTTCTATACATCCCTCCCACCGCCACATTCACCTTCTCCACTGCCTGCGCCCAAATTTCCAACATCATCACAACATCCAAGTCACAAAAAAATACGCTACAAACTCACCCTCTTCTGCTCCGATCGAGGAACACTCGTCCGGAGCTCGTACATCACAAACCCCAACACTATCAGCAATGCCGGTGGCAACGCCAAAACCCCTAAAGCCCCCTGCAATGCCAACATCAAAACCCAAAGTAAGGTTTATTTTGCCTTTGTTTTTGGGTTCTAAAGACTCGGTTTTGATAAGGAAGGAAAAAGGGCGTTGAATTGCTGGCTTGTCGCTAATATCATAAGATTGGTGGTCGATCTGGGTAACAGGAGGATAGAAACGAAAACTCAAGTAGAGCCTATCTCGACATTTTAAAGATGATTGTCGAATTGGGGTCACCTGAGCTCCAAGATGGTGAACAAAGAAGCCACTGACGGAGTAACCGAGCAGAGCTCCGGCCGAGGAGCAAACTCCACACAAGCTCTGGATATCCGCCGCCAGCGCACGAATCTCAATACTATTCCTTGCGATGCAAGCATCAATAGTGACATCAGCAATCGCCACACCAGCCGTGATCCCCACCATACAACCAAGCGCCACCCCCACACTCAGCTCCCCGGTCAACGCTAAAGTCAACGCCGACACAAATCCGACAACTCCAGCCGCGACGAAGTACGGCTTCCTCCTATACCCTCTGACAGGAAAAACATCAGTCAGGATTCCCCAGATCGGTTTCATCACCCACGGAATGTAGTAGAATCCCATGAAGAGCTGCACGGAGGATGGTTGGAGCTTCTGGATGTCTTTCCAGTAGTAGTCGGACACGACCTTGAAATACGACCCCGCGAAGCCTTGGCTGAGGCCGTAGACGAGGAACACGCCGAGGATGAAAGTGGGGTTGAGATTCTCGGACAGCATTTGGAGCCATTGATGGGGCTCGGAGAGGAGCGACACGATGGATTGGTTCTTTTGCGAGTGGCCGAGGTCGGATGTTGTTGAAGCTGTCGTCTCGTGGTTGATCAGGAGCTTGTCGGAATCTGACGATTGGGATTCCATTGCGTTCAGGGTTCAGACTAGATCTGGGGAAGGAGCAGGAGGAGCGTTGAGACTCCGCGCGTTGACTGGCGATTGATTGAAGAAAAAAATTCAACTTTTTCGATATGTTTATCGATTAAAAATTAATGGGTTCGATCTTCGATTCAACGTTTTGAAATTACGAGTTTTAGAGGTGGTTGGGTTTGAGTGTCACCTGGAAAAATGTCTCAAGAACCCAAATTTTGGCTCCTTTTCAATGTTCCAATCAGCATGGTCCAGATCGTCAGATTCTTGCTAAATTGATGAACTGGGGTTGCGATTGAGGGACTGGAGATGACGAAAGGTGGGAGCTTTGACGAATTGGGATTCGAGATTTTGCGGATACATCAGTGGCATTTTGAACCTTTCTAGCGACGGAAATGTTGTTGGTAATAATCAGAGACAAAACGAAACCCATCCTCAAAACACCCAAAGAGAGGAGTGAGTGTGACTCTCTCTCTCTCTCTTCGTTTCGCTTTTCTTCCTTGTCTCTCGACCTAATCTCTCATCCCATTCAGCAACCGACGAAACGGCTTCTGAGATATACTGGGAAACACATCTCGTTATGCAGGCAGCAGATCAGAAAGTGATAAGCTTGAGACCAGGTGGCAGTGGCGGTCTGCGTGGTGGTACTAGATTCTTCACACCCAGATTCGATTCATCATCCACTGATTCCCTCCCTCTCCGCCCCCATGCCGGTTTTCCGCCTGCCCTCAAGGTCCGGTTCTTCTTTGTTCGGGTGCTGTGATTAGGTCAGATCTAGGGCTTTTGTGTGTTTAAGATTTGATCTTTGGTGTTTTTGGTTTATGGGTGTTTGTCGTATCGGATTGGTTTTGGGGAATTGTGAAGGTGGGACATGTTAAGATGGTTAAAAGGGGTCTGCAAGTTGATTTGGGTCTCTTCATTTGCCTCATTGTCCTTTGTTGGTTATGCAGCTGTAATTAGGGTTTTGTTGTTTACAGTTCAGATGATGAGTTATGTATTTAGAAGGGCTTTGCACTTGGTAAAAAGACATTGGCATCCCAGTTAGGGGCATGTTCCTTAAGCTCTTGTGTGTATTTTGATTGAAAGAGATACAAATTGAGGTGAAATTCAGTTGAGTTCTGATCTGATAAGAATTCAATACCCTGATTCTTGGCATGCCATTCCAGTGAGTGGGCTTGTCGTAAATGTGGACAGACAGAAACATGTGGAACTCGTTGATCGAGTATGCGGCTAGCGGTGCATGCTCATTAACTAGTTTCCTGTACATTGTATAGAAATTATATGTCAGGAGTCAAGGCTTGAAGACTGTCACTAATGGTGATTTATATGATGAAAGCCAATCAAGTAGTAGTGTTGGGACAATTGACATAGCTAGTACAGAAATCATCATCATGACTTTGCAAAAGTTTTCCTCTTTACGTTATGCTGAATTTTGGTTTATTAGCAGCACCAGGGCTGACTTCATAACTATTCTGACAGGCTGGTGACTTCCGGTTTGATGGTCATGAACGCATAAGATACACCAGAGATCAATTGTTGCAACTTCGGGAGGTATTTTCTTTGGCAGCGGAGACGATAGCTATGAAGTTTGTGCTCAGACTTTAGTCATTGACTTTTTTTCAAGGACTATAATAATTGCATACTCTTCCCATTTATTTTTCCCAGATCAGCGAGACCCCTGAGGAAATTTTGAAAATCAAACAACAGATTGAGGAAGAGCTTGGTGGTGAAAATCAAAATTGGAGTCATGGGGACGGAAAAGTAAGCTGTATTCCAACAGTTCAGTCATTCATCTTATCGTGATTCAGCAAATAAAATTCTTAGGCTTCTGATATTTGATGATTATTTTGGAATGCAATTATATCTCTGCTTTTGTTCTTTGCCCGTTGATTTCATACCGTTGTGTGGTAACTGTTGGCCGGCATAAATTCCACACCATTCTCTTGATAAGCTGCTTCGTAGAAAGTAGGTTCATGCGAATAGATAAATATCAAAGAGATCTAGAATCATTAAAATAAAAAAATATATACATGAATCCCCAATTATCTATAGTATTGTGTGCTCCAAGGGAGATTTTTGTAACAGTTTAACTTTGTCAGGTGCAATCACAACCTCAAAGTCGCTACTCTGAGACAGACAACCGTGAGTGGCGCAGCAACACTTCTTTTGGGGAGGAGAAGTCTTGGATCAACAAGGAGCCCACCAATCGTTTTGATTCCAAGCAGGAGTTAAATAGTCGAACAGCTCAGCCGAACTCTCAAACACAAATCTTCCCCAACCAAGGCGTAAGTGGTTTACATTCCTATCTTATTTGGTATAATAAGCTGATTCTTATCTATGTCCATGTAAAAATCTAGAACTATCACAGCGGCTGATGGGAAAGTCTATTTTGAACCTTCACTTAGTCATCGCTTATGATAATTTAAATTGCATTAGATTATATTTATGTTTTTGCTCTTACTTCAATTATGCGGCATTTTACTTTTAACTTGCCTGAAAATGTTCTCATTCTTTAAACATAGCTGGCCGGGGCAGCTCCTGCTCTTGTGAAGGCTGAGGTACCATGGTCAGCTCGAAGAGGGAATGTCTCTGATAAAGAGCGTGTTCTCAAGACTGTGAAAGGGTAACACTATTTTGGGCTATTTCTCAACACCTTTGTACTGATTTTTTAATGTGTCTAAAATATGTTTTCCGCAGTATACTCAATAAACTGACTCCAGAGAAGTTTGATGTTCTCAAGGGTAAGCTGATTGATGCCGGTATCACCACACCCGATATCTTAAAGGTTTGTGGATCATGCAAAGTTGAAACCATACTGTATTCTCGCTCAGTCATGTTCGATTCTGAATTGAGGATTTGGTTGGCATTGCAGGATGTCATTTCACTTATTTTCGAAAAGGCAGTTCTCGAACCCACATTTTGCCACATGTATGCTCAACTCTGCTATGAAATTAATGACAAGCTCCCTCTCTTTCCTTCCAATGAGCCCGGTAGGAAAGATATCACGTTTAAGCGAGTCCTTTTGAATACGTGCCAGGAGGCGTTTGAAGGTTCTGATATTATCAGAGCAGAACTGAGGCGAATCATTGCTCCTGAACAAGAAGCTGAACGCAGTGATAGAGAAAGACTCCTGAAGCTACGGACTCTTGGTAATATTCGCCTTATTGGAGAACTTCTCAAACAGAATATGGTCCCTGAAAAGATTGTTCATCACATTGTCCAGGTTCATTGACTATTAACTGAAACCAGCACGTTGGTGATTGGTTTGTAATTGTATCGCATGCGCCTTTCTCACGGTGCTGACTGTTTTTATTTCTCTTTATCAAGGAGCTTTTGGGGCCTGATGATAAAGTTTGCCCAGTTGAAGAAAATGTGGAGGCGATATGTCAGTTTTTTAACACAATCGGCAAGCAGCTTGATGAGAATCCAAAGTCTCGTCGAGTCAGTGATTTATACTTCAGCAGATTAAAGGAACTGCAGAAAAACTCTCAATTAGTGCCAAGGTTGAGGTTCATGGTCCGTGATGTGATTGATATGCGCTCAAACAACTGGGTCCCAAGGCGTGAAGAGGTGAGCTTTGTAATTTATCTCAATGAAAAATATGAAGAAACGCACATAACGATTTCTTGAGATAAACATTATTTTAACATGTCTGTTTTGATAACAGATGAAAGCAAAAACCATCACCGAGGTCCACACTGAGGCGGAAAAGAGTTTAGGTTTGCGCGCAGGAGCAACAGCTAGCATGAGAAATGGCCGCAATCCAGGTCAAACAGGGTCTGTTGGTCCAGGAGGCTTCCCTATTGCCAGACCAGGTGCTGGAGGTTTGATGCCTGGAATGCCTGGAGCACCAGGACCTAGGAAAATGCCTGGTGCGTCAGAACTAGACGCAGATAACTGGGAGGTGCCTCGTAATCAATCAATGCCAAGGCGTGACCATTCTGCCAGTCGTGTGCAACCGCCTCCGATGAGCAAAGCGTCATCTCTCACCTCTAAATACTTGCCGCAGGGGAGTGCTGGGTTCATCACTGGAAAATCAAGTGCTTTATTGCAAGGATCGGATGCCCCACCTTTGCGCCATGTTACTTTACCCAATGAGCCTGCAGCGCAGGCCCCAAAGACTGTGTTAGCTGTCTCAGAGCCTATCCAAACTCCAAAGCCTTCTGCTTCAAAGCTCATAGAGCTTCGGAGGAAAACAGTATCTTTACTGGAGGAGTACTTCAGTATTAGAATTCTTGATGAAGCTTTGCAATGCGTGGAAGAGCTAAAAGCCCCAGACTACCATTCTGAGATCGTCAAAGAAGCCATAGGCCTTGCTCTGGGAAAAATCCCTCCCTTCATCGAGCCACTATGCAAGCTTCTCGAATATCTTTTAAACAAGAAAGTCTTCACCCTCAAGGATATAGGAACCGGATGCCTTCTCTACGGCTCCATGTTGGATGATATTGCCATTGACCTCCCCAAGGCTCCAAATAATTTTGGTGAGATCATGGGCAAGCTGGTTCTGGACAAATCTCTGGATTTCAAGGTCGTCAAAGAAGTTATGAAAAAAATCGAAGATGAGGGGTTCCGCGCCACTCTATTCAGTGCTACAATGAAGATCGTAAATTCTAGCCCTTCTGGACAACAACTGTTGGCTAGTTGAAGGTTGAAATTGAAGCATGGGAAAGCTTGCTAGCCTGATGCTGACTGCCAGATTGCTGTAAATTACCCCAAGGTTTTTCCTCAACTTTACAGACGACTAAGGTTATTGAACTCAGCATGAATTGTGTCAATTTTGAGTTGCAAATTTTTGGACTTGAAACTTGTTTGTCCTGAGGATTGAGCTGATGCATGATGCCTTATCCAGTGTTTTGATCTATTAGGGTTTCTACATAGTCCCTCCAATGACAGCTTATCGCCATTTTAGAAAATTCAAAGGAAATGCTTGATGTCTGAAACTCTCAGAGATGCGTTCCAGAAAATTCAATCCCTATGTCCAATCAGGTTCGAATTGAGGACATTCTAGTCATGCCCTTTTCCTTAAACAGCCCAAGATACAAAACCCAGATCTTCAAATCGGCAACTGATGATCAATACTGTCTGATATTAGATGGATGGATTCAACTGGGTTTTGAGGATCGAAGTTTGTGTAAAGCTTTGATCTTTGTGTGTAATTTGAGTTTCAGAAAATGGAGACGACAAGTTTGAAATGTCCCACAATACAGAAAACATTCATGTTGTATTGAGGGTTTCTGAGAATCTATACAACATAAAATTATGCTAAAGCTATCTCAGTTTTAGGCCTGCTTCGTTCCCCGCCTCAGAATCTAAACATGTGTTTTCTCATCCGGCAGCATTCGACTTCCATGACATTTTTGTTTCAGGCTTCTGTGATGGGTCAATTTAATTGGGTAACTGAGCAAAAGTTGCTCTATTAGGCCTGCAACCGCCAATCATCATCCTTTTGTAGACAGCATATGCGCGATCAGAATTCCCCGACGTGCTAAAGCCTCTGATCAACCCGTTATAAGTCGATACGTTAGGCTCAAGGCCTGCGTGTTGGAGTTCCTCATAAATCTTTCCAGCTTCCTCCACCATCCCAACAATCCCAAGATTGAGTATCAATGAATTGTATGTGTACAAATCGGGATATATGCCACTGCCCTGCATTTCGTGAAAAAGCGCTAGCGCCTCAATGACCCTCCTCGCCCTTCCAAGCCCGTTGATCATCAGATTGCACGTAACCAAATCGAGATCAATGCCAGACACGTTTAAATCTTTGAAACATTGCAATGCACCATCCACATCCCCAGCCATGAATAAGCTGTCTATTAGAACAGTGTAGGATTTCAGATCCGGATGTAACCCTTCTTTAACCATTTTCTGAAACAATTCACGAGCAGTTGCCACATTGCCTGCCTTACCATATCCGTTTATCAGGATGTTGTAAATCGCAACATTAGGCTTGCATCCATACTCCACCATTTCCTCGAACAACTCTTCTGCCTTCTCCATATCTCCATTTTTTAACAGGCCAACCAGTAGAGGGCCATAGGTGCAAGGCGTGGGCGAGAAGCCTCCGCTGATGAGATCATAATACAAATCCAAAGCCTTATCTATCTCATCAGATCTTACCAGCGAAGATATCAGAATATTGCACGTAATGTTGTTTGGCATGACCCCTCTGCAATGCATCTCATCATATAACTCATAAAGCCGAGTCACATGAGCAGATTTCCCAAGTGAATCCATTAATAAATTGTACGTAAATATATCAAGAGCACATCCAATACTCTTCATCTCCTCGAAAAGAGCCCATGCCATTTCGGCAAATTCTGAATCAAGCAGGCCTTCTATAAGTGAATTATACGCTTTAACCGTCGGACGAACCCCATAACCCTGGGTGAACTTCACAAAGAGAGAATGAGCACTTGGGAGTTTCTTATCCCTGCAAAGAATTTTAATCAGAGGTATGAATAGGGAGTCGCATAGGCAGACTTGTTCACTCGCTAGTCTTTCAGCATATGATGTTGCTACTTCTACTTCCGCTACAGCCAGAACAGCGTTGATCAGATCTTCCCAAAATGATTGATTCAATCGAAAATTCACCTGATGAGCAAAGTCCTTGGTGAGTTTTACAGCATCCTCGATTCTTCCATCTTTCACAACACCAGGTACGAGAGTACATAGAGTTACTCGATCAGGATACATAAATTTCTTCATCTGGTAGAAAATCCAGAACGCCTCGCCACCTCTATTCTCTTTAATCAATCCGTATATAAGAGTGTTATAGGTCATAACATCCGGTCTGCAATTCAACTTTGTCATGTCATAGAGTATCGTCAAAGCCAAATCAGCCTCACTATTTTTGCAAAGGCAGTCTAACAGCGTGTTGTACGTTACAGTATTAGGAGGGCACCCGTGTTCAGTCATGCTCTCGAAAAGTTCAATGGCTTCTTGGACTCTACCCTCCTTTCCTAACCCAGCCAATAATGTGTTGTATGTTACAACAGTGGGCGCGAGCTTCATTTCCTTCAGTTTTTGAAACATTTTCCAAGCTTCAATCACTCGGCCAGCCTTGTAAAGAGTGTCAATCAAGGAATTGATCGTAATGACGTCTGGCTGACACCCGCCGTCCATCATCGTGTAAAGTAGGCTAACTGCATCATCCACTCTACCCACTTTAGTATAACATTTCATCATCATGTTATAAGTTATTGAATCTGGCGCTAGTCCGCTATTTTTAAGACCCTCAAAAACAGCTTCTGCTTCCCCGAGCCTGCCAGCTTGTGCAAGACTATACAAAGAGGCATTGCAAGCAATAATATTCGGAACGATCCCTCGTGCTTTCATCTTTTCAAATGTCTCCAAAGCCTTTCCACTGTCTCCGGACTTCCCATGGTAGTCAATCAGGAGGACATAAGTATAAGCATTGGGTACAGCCCCGAGATTTTCCATACTATCGATTAGTTCTTCAGCCTCGTTTAGTCTATCCATATTAAGAAGCCCGCTGATCAACGAATTGTAAGTATGAAGGTTAGGCCTGATCCCATTTTTCCTCATCACATCTAACGTAGCAAATGCTCCATTAATATCTCGAGCTTTACACAATGCGTCGATAAGTATCGTATAACAAACAACATCAGCAGCATGCCCATCTGCCTCCATCTCATTCCATAATTCTCTTATGGTTTCCAAATCCCCACAATCGCTGAACTTATCCAACAAAGTAATATATGTAACCTGATCAGGTTTATGTTTCGTGGACTTCATCTTTAAAAACAAGTCCTTGGCTTCGTTTATTCTCCCAGCAGTACAAAGAGCATCAATAAGAACCGTATAAGTAACAACATCAGGGCCACATCCCTCATCGTCCATTCTTTTTAAAATCTCATAAGCGCTGCTGATCTTCCCAGCCTTCCCGAGCACTCTAATGCATATAGTGAATGTATATACATTCGGCCTCAAACCCAACGTCTCCATTTCTTTCAACAAGTTCATAACAGTGTCAATATCCCGCCTCTTCCCAAATGCCACCATGAGCGCTGAATAAGTCTTAAGACTCGGAATAACCCCTTCAGACACCATTCTTCTGTAAACTTCCATCGCCTCTTGACAAAAACTAGACTGAGTCAGCAAATGAATCAGCCCATTATATGAATAAGCATTGAGCACAAACCCAGCTTCCCTCATCCGTTCTAGCGCAACCGGAGCTTTCCGGATCCCTCCTTTCACACCAACACACTTGAAAACACTCAAAAAAGTAGTTAAATCCCGCCTAATTATCTGTTTCTGCATCACATCAAACACACCTCGCATATCCTCAACCCTCCCATTGGCCAACAACATCTCGAGCATGTAATTACAAGTCTCCATAGTATGCACAACATTAGGCAACTCAGCCATGGATTTAAAGAACAAAACTGCCTCATCAATGTCCGAAAACATCTTCATACTTCCTATAACCTCCTCAGCTGACATTACCTTCCTCGCCTTCTTCACCACCACCATCTCCTCATTCTTCCCTTTCCCCACA
Organism: Umbilicus rupestris; assembly: GCA_963678935.1. Classification (NCBI taxonomy): domain Eukaryota; kingdom Viridiplantae; phylum Streptophyta; class Magnoliopsida; order Saxifragales; family Crassulaceae; genus Umbilicus; species Umbilicus rupestris. The sequence continues at coordinate 10,582,623 of OY787612.1, forward strand.
ATCCCACAAATACCCATTTCCCCTCTCCTCCGATTCCCCAAACACCCATTTGCCAAAACCTTTACCACTCTCCACTGTCCACCACCACACTCAGCAAACTTCACAACATCATTAAAACACATCCCAAAAGACCAATCCACCACCACAGACATCAATCTACCAATTCCAAAACACTCAAACTCACACCTCTACAAAATCACTCCAACCCAACACCCCAGCACAACACAATCCAAACCAATCCACATATACACACACGAACTTGAACCCAGAATTGGAAGTGAGAAATAATACAATAAAGTTGAAACCTTTCTTCAAATTCTCTCTGTCTATCTGCTGACGAGAAACCCTGATGACTATGTGGTGTGCTCTTCTTCAAGTTTTGTAGTTTTCCTCGCTAGATTTTTTTGCGCCTTCTCCAAAGTTTCAATATTTCCATTTCCACCCCCTTAACACAGTTTTATCTTTTTCCATTATTTAAGTTATCTTTTTCCGTTCTTACAGTCCTTGTATTTCACTTACCAATTATATCCAGTTTCAATATAAAAGAAACAACTTCAAAAATCTCTGATTCTTTTAATAATAAAAAGTTGGAGAACTTTCGAATAAGAATTCAACTGGGCTGGGCGACAAGAAGCTAAGTTTACAATCAATTCAACGCATGTTCTAATCACAAGTGAAAGTGAAAGTGAAAGAAAGAGTTCAAAAATCCCTCTTCCTGTTAAAATGGGGAGACGATAAGAGCTCAAGTGTTTAGTAAAAGCTTGGTCAGTGGCATGACCCATTCAGCAACCACATTGGGCTCTATCTTATACTTGTTGGCATCCTCATTGTGTTTTTCTTCTACACTCACATCTTGAGCAAATGTCTCTGCCTTCTTCTCAACTCTCATCTTCACCATCTGCTCAAATGTCAGCAGCTTCATTACCGCGTCTCGATCCTGCAAAAACATGTTCAGGCCGGGTAACTTGAGCAATGCTAGGAAGGTCCAACATTTTTGTTTTTGTAACCTTGGAGAGGATCAAGGGAGCGTAGGCTTGTGGGTCATCAAGAACTTCACCTCCGCCACGAATTTCCCATAATGGATCCTCCTGGATAATGCCTGATCAATCAAGTTACAAGTTATAAGAACCAACAACTGCTCGGTGGTTTATCATTCTCAGATATCAAGTGACCTGCAAGCAAGCGAGATCAGACGCAGCAGCCAACGTGTAGTTCCCATCATCGCCCTCCACGGTGATAACTGGGAGTAGCTGGTGGAAGTACACATCCCAAATGCTCTTATTAATGTTAATGCTTTTAGCACCTGGATGCAGAACCTGAAACAAAGTGCTTACACATGGGTTGAAGAATTTTGAGAGATGAGTTACAGAGAAATCTGAGATATACTTGCTTACATGGTTAGAGGGCCGAGATGGTAGTGGAGAGCGCGGTAAGCGGTTTGGCATTTTCTTCCTCACTCTCATATCTACCAAGCTGTGAATGAAGTGCTTCTGATCTCTTCACAAAGAACTTGATCAATGATGATCCATGGTGACCCGAGACTAGCCCAGCTGATTCATTATAGGCTGCGGAATTAGTAGGGTATTTGGCCCTCTCGATCAGACTGAAAATGATCGTATCTTCGAGCCGGATCAGTGAGTCCCTCACTCCTTCCAGGCTCAGTGCTTTAGCTGAACCATTCTCCGTGAACCTGTCAACAAAAAGTTCAACTACACAATCGCGGAATTCCTGTAAGCAGAAGATAGCTTAAGAGGTGATCTAACTTACAGCATAGAGTGGGTAAAGAGGAAGAAGAAACTTCTAACCGCAGCCAGCTTTGTATACTTCATGGCCAAACAACTGAGCTGGAACAAGAGAAGGAAAATCTCAATAACTTTCTCAAGACCCAGATGCCAATGTCTACTGAAAAACAACCTAAAAAAATGTCCAAGTAGAGAGAGGGCTTTGGGCTATTTCAATTCACACGCCACGGTCAGTTTGGAATGCCATCTAGTGATGCACCACCCACACAAAGCTCAAAATCTCACAGCAAACAGAACCAGAAACTCTCAAGAATTAAGTGGTGTGTTCAATGGCAAAGTCAAACAAACCTGTGGATCAATGTTTTCAACAATGTCCCAGTCAGATGAGAGATGGGACAAAAGATCCGTTATGGTGGACTTACTTTCCGATCGAAATGGGGGTTGACTTATGTCTATTCAAATGAAGTTATCCGGCTTCAAGCTCACTTGTCAGTCAGGCGCACGCAACTCCTCGCCACCATCAGATTTGCTGCGCTGCGTGGGGCATTCAAAGCTACTTCTATATCCCGAACCCTAAAAAAATTTAGATTTGCCTTCTATGCTAAATTGAATTTTAAGAATATTTTGTATGGAAATGTGATTTCACAAATGTCCCCTTTGTTATTCTTTCCGATCATAATATTGTCGGATTATTACAGTTTTCAACAACCAGGCAACATTGCTGTCGGAATCATTAGAAATCAGTTGATGTGGCAAATTTCGGACACTTCGGCTGCCATGTGTCACCCGGCAACTTTATTGCCGGTTTCTTATTCAAACCGGCAACAACGTTATCGGTATCATCTGGAAAAAATAGATATGAGTTCTTCTCTTCTCCATTGCGAAATTAGTCGGATGATTTTCTTCTCTCCCATCAATCCGGCGAAATCAATCCCCTCGGCTGGCGAAATCAATCCCCGAGTCCGTGCGCCGCAGCAATCTCCGAAAACGTCAAGGGTATTTGTGAAGAGGCTATTTTTGCCAAGTCCGTGCGCCGCATCAATCCCCGAGTCCGTGCGTTGCTTCCAGTCCTTGCGCCGCATCAATCTCCGAAAACATCAAGGGTAACCGAGCCTCCTCCACATCAATCTGCTCAACAGGTTGGCAGATATGTTGGGTTAATCGTGTGCGTTCTGTTTAGGGCTGTGTTGAATGTCGTAGAGGGGGGAGGATGAATGTTTTACTGTATTTGATGATGACGATGAATATGATGATGATGTTGATGATGAATTGTTTCGTGAAGATGAATTTTTCCGTGAAGATGAATTGTTGCTAATGATGGTGAATTTTTTGATGATGATGATTAATTTTTTGATGTTGAAGATGAATTTTTTGATGATGATGTTGATGAATTGTTTGATGATGATGTTGATGAATTGTTTGATGATGATGTTGATGAATATGATGATGAATGTTTTGATGCTTATGCTGATGCTTGGATTTTTTGTTATTGATGAATATGATGAGGAATTTTTTTTGATGCTGATGATGAATTTTTTGATGATGAATATTGGAGGATGATGACGATGATGAAGGTTATGACAATTTGATGAATATGAGGATGAATTTGATGAATATGATGTTGGTAATGAAGATGCTATTGATGGTCAGGATGTTGCATTGTTGTGCGCTATTTTTGTTAATGCAGATGGATATAAAACACATAGTGGAGCCGAGTCCGATTGAGCCGTCCGTTTTGACCCAACGGCATATACACCGTTCGAGTGAAGTATGAGTTGAACCTGTTTGTTTCGTTAATCATAATGTGGTTATTATTTCATATGTAAGTTTTGGGCTGACATTTATTTTGCATACAACATGCGGGAAAACACTTGAATTTGGTCCATCGCAGGATGTGGGAAATGACCCTCGGATTGTGCCTTATGTTGCCAGAGCTGGGTTTTATCCATGGACTCAACTGCAGAATATTGAGGTGGATCACCCATTAATGACCGCACTTGTTGAGCGACGGAGACAGGAGACACATACCTTCCACTTGAGGACGGGGGAGTGTACAGTCACCCTGCAGGATGTGGGTTTACTGACAGGGTTACCAGTTGAAGGGGAAGTGGTCACTAGTACAGAGGAACATGATTGAAGAAGTTGTCCATACGATTGCTCGGTGCTCATCCAGAATGCTCACGGTCTCCTACGATAGCAAAGATGAGGTGGTTTATAGATAACATGAAGGTGATACCCGTGGACGCGTCGGAAGATGACCTGAAGAGGTATGCTAGGGCATACATTCTGTGTATGCTAGGGTTTTCTCTATTGCCTGATCTATCGGAAGATCGGGTGTCCCTTTACTATCTCCCATTATTGGAAGATCTGGATCAGACCAGAACATACAGTTGGGCGAGTGGAGTACTCGGGTACCTCTATAGCCAGTTATGCAGCGCCGCGCGGGAGGGACATAAGCAAATGGGCGGTTGCATCTTACTGTTGCAATTGTGGAGCTGGGAGTGGATGTCAGTTGGTCGTCCGAAAGGCTTTACTAGAGTTCTTGAACCGATGGATGCTGACATCCATCCATATTACTGGGGTCATGGTCATACTTGTAAGTTTTACTTAGTTTTTATAATTCATTAACATAGGTGTTGTTTGGACTCAACTTTAATCGTGTGTGTTATTTGCCCCAGGAAATGGTATGGACCGAAATTGTAAATGGAGATTCCACATGGCTCACTTACATTCTATCGTGATCAGTTGGATCGACTAGGTCACAATGATTTTGTGTGGAGACCATACGATGAGGACATATTTCCAATGCTTAACCCGACTTGCACTGGAGGTCGTTTGAGCTGGTGTACAAAAGTCCCTTTATTGTGTTTCAACATAGTTGAGTGGCACCATCCATCTCGAGTGATGATGCAATTTGAGTGCATACAGGGGATTCCCGACGCTCCGCGTGCCTCTTCCGACCCTAAGCATCAAGGAAAAGAAGAATAGATTGAGCAACTGAGCTGAGGGAGTACGTTGACATGTGGAGAGGGAGATGAGATAGGGTCGTCCAGGGAGATGATGGCCTTGAACTTGATGAGCCCACACAAGAATACAAGAGTTGGTATCATACCACGACACGCCGTTTTATACAGCCTCAAGAAGATGAAGCGACCCCTTACCGACCCATCGCTCCAGTTGAACATTGCTTGGTATGTATTTTTATAAATTTTCATTAACCTTTGAAATTACAATTGACAATATTGTTTGTTGTGCAGGTTCGAGGCCTCGTGCACTTCGCTCGTACATCCGCTGAAACTTTTATGAACACATCTTGCCCACTTGCGAGGACAGGGATTCACAGCATCTTCCACATGGCCGTAGAGGAACTAAATAGATCAGAGGAAATTGACAAACTAGGGGTGGACCCAACACTTCTTACACTTGACGAAGAGGAGGAATGAGGTATTGATCTTGGAGCCGATGAAGCTAGGCCCAGTTGTCCTCCGCAGGTTGATACTGCAGCTAATCGTCCAACTCGTTTGAAAAAACCGATTCAGCGATTCTCACCTAATTGGTTTGGTCGCTGACGCAGAGGTTGAGTGTGTACCATATAGCTGTGTTTTTTTTGTACATTCCAAAAATCCAAAATGCATTTCATTTCATTACAACTGCTGATAAAACATGTGAATTATGGGTTTGACGTATTCGGGCATGATCTTTTATTATGACCTGTTAAGTGGCATACTCCACATTTTCGAGGAGCATGTGTTACTCCTTGACTACTCGATGCACCATGGTACATTTCGTTATGTCCGCGGCGCGATGGATTCCGACCCCTTACTCCATGCTTGAACGCTGGATTAGGAACATGCTCTGGTCCGATGAACGGTCTCCATCGTTTTTCATCAGGAATGACGTTAAATGTGTTATTCCACGTTGCAAAGTACGCCTCCAAGGTATAGTGATAATCGACAAACTGGGTATACTGGAAACCTTCATTTTTGCATACGGCCATCACATGGGTGCATGGATAGTGAAATGCCTCCCAGATTGGTTGGTCTCGACCACCTTTCAAAATATTGTTGAAGCACTCGCTAGCATTCGTCGTCATAGAACCCCACCGTCTACCATCTTCGCCGAATGCCAAAGACAACGTATTCCAAGGAATCCTCTCTAACCAATTTATAATGTGGGGTCTATCATGCAATATGTCCTTCAATTCCTTATACCATTGGAAAATTTTATCTTCTGTCTTTGGTGTGCCACGTACTCAATTTTTTTCTGCAGTGCAGAATCCTTCACTTTCACATTGAAATTGCTCTGCAAGTGTCTGATACAGACACGGTGGTAAGCACGAGGAGCAATCCACTCTGGTTCCTGCATTGCATTCATAATGCCTTTGTGACAATCTAATAACCCGTCCCGACTAGTCACCCCCTCGCGTAGGCACTTCATGAACCACTTCCAACTGAAATTGTTCTCACTTTCCACTATCGCAAATGCGAGGGACAGGATGTGGTTGTTCACGTCCAATGACACAGCACCAATCAACTTTCTGTATATTTTCCATACAAGTGTGTGCCATCAATGCACAAAACGGGTTTGCAATGCGTAAAGGCTGCAATAGCTGGGCCAAAAGGTCCAAAACACGCAATTAACGACCATACACACATAATCCTCATCGCGATTCCGCTGCCACTTCACGTACATTCCTTCATTTGAGTCTTGCAAGGCTTGTAAAAAATATGAAAGCTTTCGAAACGAGTCATCCCAATCACCAAATATTGTAAGTAACGCTTGTTGTCTAGCCTGTCACGCCTTCAAATAACGTATTTCCAACCCGTAATCCTTGAATATTTTTGCTTTGATTTAGCCGGGTGTATCTCAAACGTTCACTAATCACGTCGTCAATTTCCATGACGATGAAATGTCTAGTGAGGTGTAAGTTCTCCTTTGTAATAAAACCGGTGTTGTAAATATGATCGTCTCGATACTTGGTTACTTCCCAGTACTGACGATTTTTTTGTTTCTTCATGATTTTGACCCTCCAAGGACAATTATCCTCGCCCTCCCGACGGTGAATAATTAACAAGTGAGAGTCTGACTCTCTTGTGAAATATTCAACATGGTTCAGGATAGAGTACCTCTGAACAGCGTATATGGCATCAGCTTTTGTACTGAACGTCGCTCCAACCCAATTTTCCCATAGTTGCTCTGTCTTCTACCCAGGAACTCGTCATCAGGTTCATTCGCATCCCACGCCAATACATCTGTAAATCCAGGGCTATCCCATACCAGTTGCGGTTCTGCAACGTTAGGGTCGCCCTTCATATTCATTTCTTCTAACATTTCCATCTCGTCCCTATCAAACTCATCTTGTACTGACATGTCTAGTGATTAGAATGTTGACATAACCATAGCATCAAATTCAAGGTCCTCCATTTTATTAAAAGGGAGGGGATGTAGACAATAATAACAGAGATGGCCAATGCAGTGGGGAAGGCAACATAAGGCGTATCAACACTGGGAAAAATAGGAAATAATGAAGGGGAAGGATAGTGAGGAACCGGGAGAGAGATGCAGTGGGAGATATAGTGTAGAATGACAAATGATGAACAGAGGATAGCCATTTATACATAATATTTCATTACGAGACCGGCAACATCAGTGATGGTCTCATTATTGAGCAACATGTCCTCTTGCCGACATGGTTTGCGGTCGGGCAGCATATTCATTATGAGACCGATAATATTTCATAATGAATCTGACAATTTATTATCCATCAACGTGCTGATCAATAATGCTCCGACAATGCTAGCCGATAGCCTTTGACTTTTTCTCATATGATATCGGCAACGTTGTTGTAGGGTGACACATGGCAGTCGAGGTATCCGACCTCGGCTGATGTCTAATGATTCCGGCAGCAATGTTGCCGGGTTGTTGAGAAATGCAACAACCCGACAATGTTATAGCCGGAAAGAATAACAAACGGAGCATTTGTGAAATCAGATTTCCACGCAACGTATTTTTGAAACTCAATTTGACAAAGACCGCAAATCTAAATTTTTTTCCCCGAACTCTAGGTCACCTCGTTCTAGGGTTTTGAAACACCAAGAAGATTATGACGCATTCACATAACCATTCATATCCACATAGTTCATAACTTAGCCACCATTTTAGGACCAAAAAATTTCAAATAGAGATATATAATGAAACTTGAACCACATTATCATGAAACAGACCTATGAAAAAATTTCACCCAAACTGCAAATGGGAAGAGCTGTTTGTTAGCCAAAACTACCTGCAACCATGATTCTGCTGAACAAGAAATCTTTCCCAGTGCAGAACAATATGTGGTCGGGTGCACTGAACAAGCTAAGGGCTGTGTTTATCAAAATGTCGCTCCTGCACTGCTCTAAAAAACAAGAAGCCGGAGGCGGAATGATCGAGATGTGCAAGATGTTGAATCAGGATATCTGTCTGAGCCGAGTGACCGAGCAAAGTAGCAAATGGACAGGACGGGTGGTAGAAGACTGGCCAATCCGCCTACGGAACACAGTTTCAATGTTTACGTGCCTTCTTCTTCCGTTTCTGCCCAGCTTTTGCTCCCCCACTTTTATTTTCTCTGTCTAAAACAAGTGCCTTTCGTTTTGAGTTACCGGATGCTTTGGCAGGACTTGGGGTTTGTTCCTCTGCTGCTTCTTCAATCTCAGATTCCTCCTTTTCAGGAGCTTTTACATCACTTTTAGGAGACTTGCCCTTGCTTTTGGCAGTAGAAGCAGCCGAACCACTTGTAGATTTGTTCGGCTCTCTAGTCTTCAATTTGCGTGCCGATGTTCTCATTGGTGCCTCTTCAACAGGATTGGTTGCCTTCCCTCTACGATCCCTCTGCTTGATGCTACTAATCTCAACTTCAGGCTTGCTAGAGACCTTGGGATCAGATTTGCCTTTAATACTAGTCTTGGAGTCACCACTTTTGGTTTTCCCTCTAGACTGTGTGTCTTTTTCTTTTAATACTACTTCTGATTTCTCTTCTTTCGTAGAGCTGTCTGTTCTCGCTTTAGCTCCTGCCTTTGAGCCATCTCTGGACTTGCTGTCACTCTTAGCAAGATCGTTATGTTTACTGTCAGACTTGTTGGAAGCACTCCTGGATTTGCTGGACAGAGGTCTACCCAACCTTGTCATGGTAAAAGTAGAGTTTAATACATCATAGTGATAAAACAAAAAAACTTAATTCTTCATCCACATATGTATATACCTTTTCCTAGAAGTGCCTTCATTCACTTCTTTGCCTCTATGGCGCCTAGTTTTGAAAATGCAACATATATTTAGTACATCAAAGTAAAGAAGAAGACAAGACTTCAAAGTGAATGTTTCTCAAATGTAAACATGGATGGGCAAAAGCAGAGAGATAGATCATACTTTCCAGATGCAATCTCTGGTGTTTCTTCATCAGATTCCTGGTACAAGAAAATATCAGAAAGAGACCATCATAAAAAAACAGGAGTACCAAAAGCAATCTCAATCACCAACCGTATCTGAATCTTCACCAGGGTTTATAGCCTCCCAACGTTGTTTGTTAAGGACCAAATGTTCCACCTCACCATCAGCATACAGAACCTGAATGGCAAAGTGACATATTAGTATGCACGATTTGTCATTTGATGGCTGATTAGCACTCAGCCAGTCATATATATGTGTGACCCGTATGTGTTAGTATACAGATAGACCCTAATACAATTGTGAATGAACATTCCACCTTGTGTTTCTTCCTAGCCGAGTCGAAAGATTCGATAACACCTTTGTAGTACCTGAAATTATAAGGCAAACAGTGTGCCATCATTGGGATCAGATTTTGGAAACAAATATTGACAAACATAGAGCCATTCTGTACAATTTTGATACGCAAAAGTCACAACTCACAAGTTGCCTATCTATATCAAAACCTTAACAGAATGAAACTTGCCTTTTCAAGCTCCAAAACTCTACTTGAAAGCTACAAAAGAACCGTTCATATACAGATGGAAGGCAAATATACAAGCATATGTTTTAGAGTAACTAACAATAAGAGAAAAAACAACAAAGAAACCCTAAAGTTTAGGCTTTTCTCCAGAAGGGATCATTTTCTAATTTATCAACTTATCTTGTAGAGATTGATGCTTACCTCTTGTCTGCAGGCCACCAGACTTTCACTTTGGAACCCACAAGTTCCTCTCCGTAGTGTTTGCTTTCCTGCACAATCGAATAAGTAATTAGCAGATCTATTTAACATCTAACAAAATTACATCACAGGAGGTCATAATGTGACAAAATAACCTCACTCATATTAGCTGAAAAGCATTTGTTATTACATAATGTCACAAGCAATGCAGGACATGTCATGTCATTCTCCGCAACTTGTGAATATGTAACCAGTTGCAAAATATGTCAATCCAATAATCCATGTAGTGATATTTGAGCAGTTAAAATAAGGCAAATTCAGATTGCTCCAATAGATCATGACATTCCAATAAGTGTAAGTTGCAACATTATCATTAAAAGCAGATAAGAGTAAAGATGAATGATTGACATACATCCCTGTTCTCTTCAATACGCTTTCTCTTGGTGCTTGTCTGGGGAGTGTCTATCAAGTCCTCTTCATCTTTATCTGATTTCAAAGCTGACTTCTGTGAAGTAGTTGCTTCCTGTAGATTGTAGCATCCGTTAGTACACAAGTTAAATTTATCAAAAAGCATAAGAGTAAACACAACAAATTTGTAACATCAAAAACAAAAGTATGAACCTTATTATCGTTTTCAGCTGCAGCCTGGGCAGAACGTTTCTGCAATGTAGCCTTTCCCAAGCTTCGACCTCGCCTTCTGATATCATCTTTGGTTTTAGAAGGATCATCTTCCACCTCATGTGTATCTTCAGACGGACCACTCAACTGATAAGGTGACTTTCCAACACTGGACTCTACCTCCTCCATGGGTTCAACTACTAAAGTTGCAGGGACCGCTTGCGCAGCATCACTTGTTAGGATAGTTGTATCTTCCTTCAAATTTACATCATTAGGAGCACCGGCTTTCTCCATGGGCATATCTACTTTAGAAGCAGTAGCTTTCACTTCAGAGGCATCAACCATAGAAATAGTGGTTCTCTCTTCTAAATCACTGACAGCAGAGATAGTCATTTTCACATCCAATGATGTATGATTTTCTGAACTTCTGACCACTGTCTTGCTTTTAGAACATTCATCTAACTTCTCGTTTGATTTAACAGTTTCTCCAGATACCCCCTTAGAAGATACATCATCAGCTTCCAATGGCTTTGGTGAGGAATGTTCAGCTGCTTCATTAGACGACTCCTGCTGCGGTGAAGAGTAGATGACTTTATTACTGACTTTATAACGCCTAGCCAAATCATCCGCGTGTTTCTCAGCGCTGCTAGACTTTCCAGCCAATTTTGGCCCTGGTTTTTTCTTCTTAGCTTTTGGCTTTCTTCCTCTTTTTTTAATGATTTTCCCTCCCTTCGGATCTGTTTTAGACTTCTCTTCATCCACTTTCTCGGCATCCAAATTAGCATCTATAGTTAGTGAATTAATGTTTTCAGACGCCTTTGTATCTGTTTCGACTCCCGTACGATCTGGGTTGCAAACTGCAACTGATGGACCCGCAGTAACTGTTTCCGATACCTTCTCAGTATTGCTAGATTTTGAAACCTGCATCACGCTTGAAATTGAAAAGGTATCAACTTCAACATCTGCGTTGCCATTGCTTGTCATCAAATTTGAACGACCATCTGCAGGAAGTTTTTCAACTGAGCTAACTGCAACGACAGGTATCTCCTCTGCAGGCTGGATAACATATTATAATTGTCAACAAGGACCTCGGTAGAAACTAATGTCCTATACAGTACATCCAATCAACTGGCAGATGAAAAATAATATAAACAATAACTTACTTGAACTGTGTCAGTTGAAGGATCAAGTGGTTTGCTTGCATCAACCATCTATAAGTAAAAGAAACAATGTAAAGAGATACCCGGGATTATATTTGTTCAAAAGATAATGGGCAGTACATAATTAATCCAGGAAAGAATTCAAAAAATCATTCATGAACAATAAGTCCATGGTAGGATTCAAAGCCGCAAATAATAGCATACCACTTCTACAACAGAAGCGTCTGTGTGCTCTGACTGGCCGACCGTTTCTGCAGATGTTTCAAGAAACAGGTGGTTCACAACTTCGTCATAATCAGCCAGTGATAACCCCATAGTTCTCACTGCAGTCTTAATATATGGAATTAGTTTATCAGCACAGGTGTGAATGACTTTCTCCATCAGCTTACGTGCAACAGGCGTAACTTCCTGAAAAGTAACTAATGAGACTGAAAAAAGATAGAAAGCTGTTATTCTAGCATGACCAATGGTAAGATCAGAAACCTTGTTGTCTTTTTTAACCGTCTCCAGGATACAAAAGAGAAGATCTGATGAGATTTCTTCACTTTCTTCAATGACACGAATCATGATACTCTCCATACAAGTAAATACATTTTCTGGATGATAGTCTCTGCACCAAGAACAATCACATAAAAAGCTATTACATGGATTTCAGGCACAATGGCACACAACAAGCACTATGCGCAGTTTGACAACTAATATGCAATGCAATCAATGGATCAACAAGGAAGTGTCCTGGTTCAGTAATGCTTTAAAAGTTCAACATAAAGGGTGTGTTTAAAATTAAAGAACTCAATTTAAGATTTTTGTGAAAAAAAAGCTGAACGTATCTAAACTTCACTTGACTTAATTAATGATTAATATTTAATATGAAGTGAAGTGAAGCTAGGAAAGAACACATCCTAACGGCCCCTTTTGTTGGAAACATATCTGACGCATAATTGAAGCAAATAAGCAACAACCTGATCAAGACAGAACCCCTAAAACATGTTATTAAAAATGAACATACCTTATTGCCTTGATGAAATGCCAAAACATTTCAAGAATCAATTCATCACATTCGAGATCCAACATCACAACACACGACCTGACCTTCGCGACAGTTTCGAGAATAGAAGTTCTTTTAATGTAAGATTGGCTGGACTTATCAGCCAAGCTCCCAAATGAAGAAACAATCAGCTGAAAGACCTCCTGGACAATTAATGAAAGGATGTTAAGCTTCACTATTGGAATGACACACAACTTCAAAAAAAAGTCTTGAAATATAAACATATAAACAATACCTTCATCTGGTCATCATCATAAGGAACCTCAGGGGCTGTAATTCTTGTTATCTCACTGATACAAGAAGCAACTGCAACCTTAACATCAACATCCGCATGCCTTAAAAGTTTGCAACCAACTAACGCCTTCAGGGTAGAAGAGAGTGCAGTCTGAATTGCCTTAGATGGTAGTTGCTCAACACGAGAGAGGTAAACCTCCACCCTCTAGGACCAAAAAGAAATGGAAATTAATTTAACATGTACATTTTCACAACCACACAATAAAACATTTATCTTGATATTTACACCCTTCATACATGATTCACCCGAAATCAAAACCTCAATCGCCAAGAAAGTATGACAATGCATTGCATGAAAAGACCCAAACCAGATATGACTAATGGTAAAAGAAAAGAAGTTTAGAAACAAATAACCAATAACAATCAATTCACAAATAACCCAATCCATGCAGGAAGATTCAGACTCAATACCGTCAAATCAATAAGAAAATAATGAATTAAACAAAAAAAAAACCAGTAACAACTAACAAACGATCAAATTTAATTAAGAAGAAAAATCAGGGCTCACATCGAGAAGCGCCAACAGCTCCTTCGTCGAAGTCGGAGGCTTTTCCAGTTTATTCCCGACTTCTAAAAGATGCGACGTTAGCTCCTCCTCCGAGGACGCCATAACTCCCGGCTCCTCTCTTCCTCCCATTTCCCAAATTCAAACCGCCGAAACACACCTCAAAATTCCCCACTCCTATCCCCAATTCCACACTGCCTAACCTAAATCCCACCTCAATTGATCGAAAAAAGGCCCCAAACCGATCGCGCAAAGCACCGGAACTCACTGAATCGATAGGGATCGGAGCGCAGAAAAATTAGGGCTTTTTTTCGAAATAGAGAAAAGAAAGAGCCAGAGATGTGCCGAAAATCCTAATACAATATTATGTAAATTTATATATTAATTATTATTAAATAAATTGGATAATTTTCCAAATAACAAAGTAAATTTGTTAAAAAGGATCTCTCAATCGCACCGTCGGATCTCTTAATGTCACATGTCATTTCTTCTGCCGTTGGATTCGAAGCGCGAAGCTGTAAATCGTTGTCGATTTGTTCAATTCTGACTTCCTGAACTGAAATAAACGACAACAACAACAGTAAAACGACGTCATTTCGTGAAAATCAAAACTCGACTGCATACCGTATAAGAGTACAGCCATCAACCAATCATATTCTGCCATGTCACCTCCTGTCTACGTGTCGATATATTGATGGTATACTATGTCACATTTTGTAGGTCCACCTTCCCAAACCCAACTTCCACATTTACCCTCTCTCCTCCTCTTCATCTCGATCCGATCTCTCCGCGGCGCGATCTAAATCGAACCACCGCGGGCTGCGCGTCGAATCGGAAACCAGTCGGAACCGTGGCGTCTTCCGCGACACCGCAATCGAATCTGTATCACAGAAAACCGGCGCAGTCTCAACCAGCGTCCAGTCCGGCATCGAGACCAGACCGGATCGTGGTGCGAGAACCGGCGGCTGTGGTCGGATCGAGACTTCCGTTTTGGCAGCAGAACTGGTTATTAGCGTTGCTGTTTGCGATGGCGATGGCTTTAGTCGCGATGAGCTTGGTTCTGTACTTAGGTTTGGATATTGATGGAGGATCGCCTGCCGTCGGCTTCGCTGCTCCGGATACTGAAGGCGTGGAGGTAAGATATTTCTTACTTGGATTGCTGGATATTGAGGTAGCGTAGAAGGCATTGACGATGCTTATACTTCAGTTTTTTAGGGAGACTCTCATGCGCATTTGCAAGAAAGTATGTGTTTGTTGAGCTAGATTTTAAGTTACAGAAGATGAACACGAAGAATATGCGTATTTAGAAAGTTTGCATTTCTGTCGTTTGAGCTAGGTTATACACGAATATCAAAGTTTATATTTTGGTTATGTGATTTTGCAGATTACATACGGATCGGCTATAAAGCTGATGCATGAAAAGACCAAGTCCCGTTTGCATTCACATGAGGTGCCTTATGGCACTGGCAGCGGGCAGCAATCGGTTACCGGTTTTCCTCAAGTAGATGATGCCAACAGTTATTGGGTATGATCGCTCTTTCTATATTGAAGACGCTGGTTATAAAATCTTTATAGTGCCAAATATGTTATTTTCGCACTAGTAATCAGCCTTTAGGTAATATGCTTTATTTTAGCATTCTACCCACCGTTCGCAAAACCATTTTTCTTCATCTTTAAGGAGCAGTAAGGCCCTGAACTTATTGGTATAGCAACTAAAGTGCACATATGTCGTATATAATTAACTGTTTACCATATTTATAGTATTACCTGGTTTTCCTTTCAAGGAAATGAGGGTCTGCATTTATTGTATATAGCTAGCTGAAAGGCAACTTTCTTACAGATCGTTAGGCCTGTGGCTGACACATCAGCTAAATCAGGTGATAGGATCGAAAGCGGGACTATAATCCGTTTACAACACATGAAAACTAGGAGGTGGCTGCACAGTCATTTACATGCATCTCCCTTGTCTGGGAATCTTGAGGTTGGCCAGGATTCTATGTATATATCATTTTTTGTGTATTTATCAAGTGTCCTCTTGTTGGGTTCCTAGAAAATCTTAAGCAGTTTAACATTAGCCGTTCGTACAAATCGATAATTTCAGAGCTGATTATTGGACATGTAGGTATGATAATTTTGAGTAGGTGAGGTTGATAATGCAATCTTCATCGAGTGCAGGTCAGTTGCTATGGAGGTGAGCATCAGTCTGATACCGGGGATTATTGGAGGTAAGATAAAGAGTCCCAATGTCTTGGCACTGTTTGTGTGATTGGTAGAAGTAATCCTTCATGACAATTCACAGGCTTATGATAGAAGGAAGTGGGAAAACATGGAAGCAAGATCAAAGAGTGCGGCTACAACACGTAGACACTCAAGGGTATCTTCATAGCCATAACAAGAAATACCAACGCATAGCTGGAGGACAACAAGAGGTACACAAACACACACATTTACTATACATTGAGAGGCTCAGCAATCAGCACTTGTTTGTTCATTTTGTTTTTGCAGGTGTGTGGAATGGGAGAAAAGCGTGCTGACAATATATGGCTAGCTGCTGAGGGTGTTTACCTTCCCACTCATTAATGGGAGAAAATCGAGTAGAGTGACAGCTTACTAGGCAGGGTGCTAGTTTTGTTGTTTTAGTAACCTAACGGATGCACTAGTAATGAATTATCATCCACAACCCTGTGCCTTGCTCGGTCCGAGATCAAGAAAAAAGAAACACAGCATAAAATTGAAAGCTACTCACACTCGCACCTTGCTAGAATATATATTCATTCTTATAATTCAAAAAGAGATGATTACAAATGAGATTTCAAATCAAAGAGGAAAAGACGGAGCTAATCGTAATCTTTTCTTAATAAAACTCTGTCCGTCAATGCCTTTTGCGAAACAAAAGACAATTTCTGTCTCAAAATGGAGAGCGCTGCCGGAGGCTCCATACCCTTAGTCTCCGCCCACCACGCCGTCACTGTCCTGATCAGCTGATCCATCCTCGCTCCGAAACCTCCTACAGATTCCATGATGAAAGACACGAACATAAGAGCATTGGCTGAACACACAACCTCATACTTAGAGATCTTCCTCTCCTATGATCTCCTAGCAACCTCCCCTCCCACAAAAGGAGAGACAATGAATACATCCACACAAGGATCCCTCCCTGCATCCCAAGGCGGTATTAAAATGTCCGCAAACTTCTCTCCCCTATCGTGAAAGCCGGCCACCTCCAGCCTAAGTCCCATATTAGCCTCCCTAAAAAAAGTGTATAACGCATCTCTCACAACGTTATGCCTTCGAATCCTCCTCCCACCTCCGGATATTGGGAATCGTGATCCCCGACTGCGTCGGACGTGTGAAACCCCCTACAGGCCGTACAAGTCCGGAAAACTGCAAGCACATCGTGTTCGGTACGGTATCTAAGGGCCAAGCGATACGCCGCCGGGCTCATATGAAGTCCAGAGAAAGGCATTGGTATCGTTGTGGTCCAAATACCACTCCCCGACGTAAAAACAGCGTCCACCAGAGTACTCACCCGGACCCTTCCCTGTCCCTTGAACTCTACCATGATGACTTCTGCAGCCAGGCCGGTAAGCCACTGATGTGGCTTAGCCTTCGACCTAAGCTCCTCCAATCCAACTGGGAGGTAGGACGAAATCTCAAATTCTACCTCTCAAGCAAGACTCCGCACCTGGACGAAGAGAACGAATCCTTCGTAAGCATCTCCCATAACCCCAGCCTGCACCAAGGAGGCCGCTGCAACTGAGAGAGCCACCTCGCTCCCTACCGGAATTCCAAGCCCACCAACCATCTTTGCTCCACCGTGAAACCCGTGTTCCGGATATGCACCAAACTTTGATGCACCGCTGTGTTGAAAGAGCAAAACGATCCCATAAAGAAGACATCGACAACACAAAATTAAAGAAGACATCGATAACACAAAATTAAATAAGACAGTGACAATACAACATTACAGAAGACATCGACAACACAAAACTAAGACAGTGACAACACAACATTACTTTCCAAATAGATCGTTGCTCAACTTCTCCAACATCTCTTTGCTCCGGTCATCGAGATGTTCCTTTGAACTTAGCTTCATAAACATCTTCATCTTCTTCACTTCAGTTCATTCTTTCATTAATTGGTTTGCCTCCTCTTGCCTTATGTCTATTTTTTTCTAATCGTTCCAACTCTTACTCCTTAAATTGTTGAAATTCATTCCACTCTTCATTGACCACTTCCAAGGTTATGCCCTTGCCTTTCTTTTTACCCTTTTTTTTGTTGCATCCCTCCCCATTAAACGAGCACAAGTTCCTACAGAGTTGGAGTCATTTGCATCAATGTCGCGGGCTCTCTTAGATCCGCTGCTTTCAAAACCAGTATTTCCTCCTACCTGACTACCATAACGTGGCTGATCACGGACAGCGAGTCATTCTGACGTTAAATTGAAATGTTCACTCTTACCGCTTGAATATAATTCATTTGCTTTGGCCAATACATCATTCTCTGACCACCCACATTGTTGCATACGCTTAGCGTTATCATAAACACCAATCAATTTGTCCAGTATTTTGTTGATGTAGTTGTAATGATTTCTGCACGAAACTCCATCACGTGGAGGATCAAACGAGCAATGCTCGTTACAAAATTCGACAATTTTACCCCAATATGATTTATTTTTTTGGTTTCTGCCAACAACACTGTCGGTTCCATATTTAATCCACCCACTAAGTAGCACCAAATTTTGATCGGTGGTCCATTTAGGGTTTTCCGACGAGAATGAGTTGAATTTCCTGCAATTGGAGTGGCTTCATTAGCACTGCTCATACCACCAAGAGCCATTTGTGTAGAAAATTCGGAAAATTCAGCTGCTCCAACATTTGAAACTGGTACATTTCCTATTGGAATAGATGAATAATAAGGTGGTGCTTGATGAATATGACATCATTGATCCATAATATGGACGATAATTTGGAGCAGATGAAGGCATGATAAAATTTGATGCAAACCCATAGTTTGGAGTATTTTGAATATTTTGTTGGCTGGAATGTTGATGTAGTTACTGATAACTGTGGGGATTTGGGTAGACAAATGGATTATTATTGGGATCCATTTCGCTAAAAAGAAGGGTTTAATGGAGAAGAAAGAGGTTTTTTTTTCTGTGTATCAAATGAAGCGAGTATGTATTTATAGAGCATAAAAAATGAATTTTGATATAAAAATTAAAAAAAATTAATTTAATTACTATGAAATATTTAATATCAAATAATTTTGATTGTATAGAAATCTTAAAAAATTCAGTCAACCAACAAACAAGCGACACATGGCTTATCATTATTCCAGCCAAACGGAACTCGTCATGTGTCACACATGGTCCCCTCTACATCTTCATTCATCATGTTGAATTAATTCAACATCAAATAATGTAACTCATATTCATTCAACAACCTCATTAAACCTATTCAACTACTTAATCTCTCATTCAACACCTCCATTGTAACTAGCCTAATTAATTCACATGTATTAAACATTCATTTTCAACACCCTTATTACAATCATTCAATAGTTGAAATTCATTTTCAACGCATAACTAGTCTAACACATATAGTCATTGTCCACCGACTACAACTATTACATGAGTTGTTGGGAAACGGAACTCCATGGTCAGTAAACAGGTCTGGTCCCAAGACCCAAAAACAAATAGGGAGGAAGCCATAAAGCTAAATAAACAATATACACTATCGAAACATATACAATATAAACAAAGCTAAATAAAAGGCACCCAGCCCCTTGAGCCTAACGCCCAACCCAACTCTTCATTTCAGAGTGCACATCTCACAAAATAGAGCTCACAGTTGTCCTTCGTATTATAACTCAGAAATAGCCTATCCACGCGGGACAATACTGTAATGGATAGTCAACAAAGCTACTCTGGATTTATTGCACGAGATAGTTACATTCTACACAAAACATTTACACAAAGATCAAGCCACATGAAGTGAAATGATAGAGCATTGGCTTGGGAGGGCATAAACTAGGAAGTTTGAAGTTACCCATAAGCAGAGACCTAAGCAAAAGATATACCTCAACTGAGGGGAGCGGCAATTTGCACCAGCGCGGCTTCTTATTTATATTTACTGACAGCTCACCCCTTCTCCACTTTAATTACAACTTCCTCATCTGGGTAATCTGAAATTCTGCAAGAGTGGATATAAAATAGTTCAGCAATCAAGGTCAAGACATAGGAAATATTAAGAGAATAGCTAGCTTATGCAAAGCAATGCTAGCTGAAAAAACAAACATACAAGGAAGACTTAATGGGAGATAACACGCATTAGGGATGAAAAAACACTACATCCAAGATGAATGCCTAAATATCAATTACTTAGGGAGTATGACGTAATGAAGTCATTAACACTTGTGTTACAGACATCCCAAATACTAGGAGGCAGCTTGTGCTCAGCAACTATTGGATGCAAAAGAGAATGAGGAAACCAACACATTCAATTACCATATAAGATTAGGTATCGCGAGATTGTGTGAGAGATAGAATAGTACTGGTTTGGTAAATCCAATTCAATATTATGAGGGAATCTAAACATATGGGCATATGAATAGAACCAACTCAATTTCAAACTAAAATAAAATTTAGATTATCTAGCCCAATTTTCTTCTGAAAAAATGGAGTACTACCTCTACCATATAGGAAATTTATATGCTTGTGTCTAAAATAAAATAGATTTACTGACATTTTCCTTTGCTTGTTTTGATCCACTTCTTTGTCAAAAGGGCAAGCTTTTAGAAGTTGAGCTCAAGGTAAGAAGGGTCTTGAAATGATCAGATGGCACAAAATCTTGAGGTAAATTAGCCCTCTGCACAATCCTTGTCATATTGTTCTCCAAACTCTGCTGAACTAACTGATTCACAGCTTTCTTTTCCTCACTCATAATATCATGTTCACACTCTAAGCCTTCTTTATGATCCCAGCTCAAACCATTGAATGTAGACGAAGATCCATATATAGGAGCTGACAAAGTAGTGGTTAAACCCCCATTGTGCTGGTTTGATGGTTGTTTGCCTTTATCCAAGGTCAGACAATCAAGAATCCTGGAAGCTCTTTTCTGTGCTAAGGTGCTACCTACAAGTGTCAACTCAAGCAATGCGGACATAGCTCCAGCTTCCACCATTGCCAGCCTACCCCCATACACTTTGTGAGCTATCACCATTAGAACATACAACACTTTCTCCTGGCATCCAGGTGAGTCGCTCCAGTTCAATACATCCACCAGAATAGGATATGCATCCGGCACAACGCTTATAGCCTTCCGACCTTCTGGAGTTGATACCACATTGCTTAGAATCGAAAGAATCCTTTCACTAACATCCATGTCGCCCAATGCATTCACAAAATACACTACCAAATCTGTCTCAAGAATAAACGGAATATTCAAGTGCAGTATAGACAGATTGTATAACGCCCTTAATGCATCTTGCTTTATCTGGGAATTGCTTCTATTATCAACTTTCATAACGACCTTCACCAAGAACGGAACTGCTCCGGAAGACCCAATAACTGACTTATTCGAGTCCAACGCACTCAACCCCAAGAAGTTTGCCACAATCGCTTCAGTAACTAATTCACTAGGATTCCCACTGGCTAACCCGATTGTATATAGCATCTTGTGCACAGCCCCTGCCTTTACAATAGCTGCTTTGTTCCTACAAATTAAAATCCCATCACTTGCTGTCAACAACTCACACTAACCGTTCATTCATCTCAAAACCTATCACGAGTAATTTCTACAACGGACCAAGACATTAAAACCTGTCTCTGATGGCGAACTGGAAATCAATTCAAATCAAACTCCTCAGTTCAGTTTCATTCAAATCAAACTCGGAATCTAAAATGGAGCACTTACAGATCGTTTCCGATGCCGAGATTGAGAAGAGCGTAAAGCGCAGCGACCTTCCAGTCATCATCAGAACCGAGCATTCCAACCAGAGACGGAATGGCTCCTAGCATCGCCAGCGTCTCTCTCGCAAACGGATCGTCCTTAGCAAGCCTCCTCACCTCACTTGCCGCAGTCAATATCCCCTCCTCCCTCCCTTCCGCAAGCATCCTCACCACTCCCTTCATCTCCTCCAGCGCCTCCACCTTCCTCCTCTTCACCGCCTCTTCCTCCGACGTATACAGCAAAAGATCCGAGAGCTTCTCCGATCCCGGCCGCTCACACTTTCCGTCTCCGTCCTCGATCTCGTCCTCGGTACCGTTGCTTGAAACCGAACCACGGCGGCGGTGGTTGCTTAAAATCGATTCACCGCCGCATGCAATGATGTGGATGAGCCTGCGGCGGAAAGAGCCGGTCCAGATACGGTGAGTGTGGAAGGAGCGGTGGTCGTTGAGGAGGAGAGATGCGATGTTCTTCGTCGCCATGCTTTGGCAAGCTGGACTGAACTGGACTACATTGAAGATGGAGCCGGAGACGAGAGAAAATCTACTGCTACTCAGTTTGCTGCTGACGTGGAATTTATATGAGCTGACGAATTCAAACGGCGTCGTTTCGCATGGTTTAGAAAAAGGTTTAAATATATATAGGAAAATCGAAAGAATAATTTTTTTTATTTAATTTGTCCGTTGATCATGGATGGACGTCATCAGCTCACCTGAACTTTGAGTTCGTACCAAGTAAATTCCTGATTAAGTATTTCAATTTTTAAAGTGTTTGAGATTTGATTCGAACCTATAAGGTAAAAGGTTGAAATCTTATCATAGATGATCGATTTCACAAAAACTGGTTTTGGATGAGGAAAGTGATTCATCAAAGTGGGATGTGGGTGGCTTTTGAGGGTATAAAGCTGGTTAAGGATGAAGGCAGCATGTGAGTGTTATGGGACTGAGGATGATGACCCAAAGAGGAGTTTTGGAGAGGATCCAAAGTGTTAGGAAGCGAAAAGCTGAGGGGTCCGCCTCACCTCAACAGCCGATTTTATCAGAAAAATCTCTAACCATCTCATTCACCAACCACAAAATGGCATCCCTTAGAAAATGGCATCCCTTAGGCATCTGCACCGGTTTTTATTTTGAGATAGAACGATATTAAAGTGAGAACGTTCTTTTCAGTATTCAACGCACCGATTGAGAGAAAAATTTGGAGGAGGTAGAACGATCTCCCAGCCGATCTTGCAGGGATAGCTGAGGAGATCGATCGAGTGAGAGGAGAGAAGATGAAGGAAGGAGAGGAAGACGAGGGGAGGAAAGAGATGACACATGCAATTCACGTGACAGGCCGGGAAAGAGATTTGGTCCGTTAGATCAGATCTAAATTTGGTCTAACGGTTCAGATTTATTTCGA
This sequence comes from Umbilicus rupestris, assembly GCA_963678935.1. Taxonomy (NCBI): domain Eukaryota; kingdom Viridiplantae; phylum Streptophyta; class Magnoliopsida; order Saxifragales; family Crassulaceae; genus Umbilicus; species Umbilicus rupestris. The sequence continues at coordinate 10,605,483 of OY787612.1, forward strand.
ACGAAATTTAATCCAAAAAAATAAGAAAAAAATTGAAAATTCAACAAAATTTTAAAAATGGAAAATAAAGTTCAAAAAAATAAACATGATATTTGATTTATGAACTTTATTTGATATTTAGTTTAATGTAATAAAGTTCATAAGCTAATCTAATCAAATCAGTATGATGATTAGATTATAAATTTTATTTGATATTTAGTTTAATATAATGTCAATTTACCGTCGTTAACACTTGATTTACAAATAACAAAATTCAACAAAATAAAATTAAAAATTATTTAAAAAATGTGAATAATAATAAAAATATCTCATCAAGATAGTCATGGTAGCATAAAATGTGTAGATTGCTATTACTGTTTGTTGAATAGTAAGAGGAATTGCTTACCGAAAAATTTCTCAACGAGATAGAACTTTCTCAACGGGTGCGGATGCCCTTAAAGTAAAGCCTTTGCTACCGTTATGAGGTTACTGAAACAAAGAGACAATTTAGCAATAACAGGTTGGGAGGTTTTGTTTATATAGAAACATAATCTTTGCACAGTTTTACCACCTAGGGATGTCTTAACTCTAATCTCAACCCGCATCAACCATGGAGTTTCCTGGAGTAACTATGATCCGAATCTCCCAGTAACAGATTAACAGCACTGCAGATATCATGTAAAATTTTTATAATTTATAATTTGAGAGGTTGCTGTCTACACAGAAAATGGTTGGTTTATATATGGATCTCTGTTTTCCTAGGAGTTCAACTTGTGGAAAGCATATTGAACCGTAAGGATGACTAAATACTCCTGATAAAGGAGGCAAGATACGATAACATCACTTGCTTTTTTTGGGTTCTATGGCATAGTCACTTACTAGTCCTTCAACATCCTTCCAGAAAAGGCCCTCCACCAAAACTCCATCCTTTGTGAACCTGAAAAACAGCAAATGCTTTTAAAGTGAACAAACAATCAGGAAATGGCAAACAAGGTAGCAGTAGATTAATGTTGTATGGGACTGACCACTTGTTGACATTTTTAGTGAGCTCTACTGGTTTGGTAGCTGAAATAGATTCAAGATCCGCACTTGCCAATGTCAATGTGTATAGATCTGAGAACCTTGGGAGTTTGGAGGACACAACTAATCCAGTGCTTGTGAAGGATCCCTACAGAAGTAACTCAAACATGAAAAATGTGGATGTAGAAACATATTCCACTTTGCTTCTAAAACAGAATATTTCTTTTCCATATACCGAGACGAGTAACTAAATTGGATACATCATCTTCCCTACAGAAAACTCAAGAGTGATAGTACAAACCTACACATTCTAATCTATAGTCATAGTCCACTAAGATGATGCTTGTCAGCAACCAGATGTTCCGAAACATTTTTTCTGCCCTGCATAGCATCATTCAAACGAGTCCAGGGCAACCGTGTAAAGATCTGTGCCTGTAACTACTCATAGCATAATGAACAATACACAAATTCTCACAATGCAATAATTAGACTGAAGAAACAATTGATTTTTAAGAAATCTTTTTAAGTGATCATCGAAGTACGAATACGAAGAACTGATCAGATCAGATACTTTACAGAAGGTTTAAAACACATACCTCAGGAGGATGCGTAAACAATACTGCATTCTTCTCCTTTGTGTATATTATAAGCTGTAATAATCCGTTCACTACAACATACTTGCCAGAGTCAAGGATCAAACGACTGACACTTCCCATATCAAACAGTGCAGTGTAAGAAATAGCGCACTTCATAATTCAATGGATGAAGAATTTTTAATATGATATCCACACATTTCAATAGATATACATCACAGATACTATGATCAAATGTCTACCTAAACACATGCACAAAGGAAACTAGCTAAAAGAAGACTGTGACCCCTTCATCAACTAGGAATAGAATGTTCACTGCAAAAATGAAAAGTGCATCCAGATTATCTTTAATTTCGTGCTGAGACTTTATAGCAATCGACCCCCATAAGTGATAAAATCGATAGCGCGAAGTTCTTTGTAAAAAAAAGGATATAATATAATGCAGCTGATCAGAAAATTCTTATTTTCAGGAAACTTATTCCAGTAAAATTGAGCCACAAGAGCAATGGCTATGATGACCACCCCCAACAACAGCTTAATATTGCTTAGCTTCAGATTCTCCTTGTAACCGCTGCTGGCGACAACCTGAAAATATAAATACTTAGCTTCAGATTCTCCTTGTAACCGCTGCTGGCGACAACCTGAAAATAGAAATACTCCATAAACTTAACTCAGCTAAGCAAAAGCAAATATAAGACTAACCTAAATTAAATATACTAACCTGAATTTAATAAACTAAAATATGGACACCCCTTATGAAAAAGAAAGAAAAGAACCCAACAAATTGAAAGCCGGTCCAGTATGTAGCCCAGTTGTTCATTTAGGTTGATTTTCTTCAGTTTATGTGAATGGGATTAGTCAGATGAGCCCCAATTAGTCAATTACAAAGGAGAAGACTTAAGCCGCCAAATCCATACACCTGACTAGAAAAGCTCACTAGATAAACTGCAATTACCAACCATTACAAATTTACAATGCCCAACCCTAACGGATCTAACATCCTAACCTAATCACCCCACATTTATCAAAATATCCAACAGAGGCTTACCTCCATAACTGACTCATCCAGTATGTGCTTGATCGAGTGATTATCCAGTAAATTAGCCTTCTTGGCATTCTTTCCAACGCTGGTCACCATAAATATCTGCAATTCGCAACATACAAAGTATCAACGCGGAACCCAACACCCAGAATCAAACATTTCAAAAAGCCCTAATCATTTTACTATTCGAAAAAACTCAAATTCGATTGCGGAAACAACGAGAATAGTGAAGATGATGATCAGGCATATCGATCGGATTAGAATTGCACGAACCTTCAATCGGCCGGATCAGCTAGGGTTTGGTAGATTGAAGGCGAACGATGAACACTGTTCTCTCCTCTGAAATTTTTTACATGAACAGAAACTGACGCATGTTTAGAGCATGTGCACCCATAACACCACCACCACCTCCTAATCAACCAACACCTTCTCCTTTAATACCTTCCTGTACTATTTAGCAAAAATTAAAATATATTAAAAATCATAATAAATAAGATAACGCAATGAAATTACATAATTGTTTTGAGAAATTAAATTTTAAAACCGTTTTGAAATTGGTCAAATTTCAAATTTGTACCATATTAAGGATGTCAAATTATTATATTTCAAAACATTAGGATTCTTTTTATAAAATAGAGCTACTTCAGTAGCAGCTCCTAAAGCCTCCCGTGCATCCATGGCTGCTTTCAGCAGTTGCACTGCCTGGCTGCTAAAAAAAGTTATTGGTGCAGATGCTTTTATAGATAATGGATAAACCATAAATCGAAGCTTTTCCTATAACTAGTCAAACCGTTTGGTTCGACCAAAACAATCCACAATTGAACCGGACTGAAATATGTACGTAACTAGAAAACCATGCAACTTTTGGGAGTGCTGCTTCTGCTGGAAATCCTCTTGGCAGATTTGGAGAGCTTCATGATGTCCAGATTTGGTGTTAATGCTCCCTTCCTTATTCGTGGGTTCGCTCTCGAGCTGAAATAAAATTCAGTTGCTTCGGCTTTCGTAGTCATTGAACACTCGTTTCCATGATATTCTCTACGAATCCAGTTACAGCATCTTCTGCAGACGAACCAGAATGAGGGCAGGATGGAGGAGTTTTGCCATTGCCAGATTCAGATGGTTTTGTTTTTGGAAGTCCATCTTCTGCAGAGCTGAGCACGTTAATCAGTCATCTTAAATGCAGCTATCTTACTGTTGCTTCCTTCTCCTTCGAAACAAGAAGGTTCAGCCATCCATTTTCCGAAGCAAATGAGCCCTGCCAAGTGCCAACAATTTAATCGAATTAGTTTTTAGAGAGCAGCTCAAACATCTCGTTGTAGTATTGAAGGCTAATGGAAACAGAACCGAAACTTTTCTTGAAATCTTCTGTGTTTATTCGACAGTAGTACACGGTCTTTGTACTGTGTTGTGGTTAACACAGATCCACAATATTTGCCTAATTACATCATTGATATAATTTGTGATAAATGAGAATATATGTTAGTCAATGAGGAGCTTGATGTGAGGCAGAACTCAATGCTGTCCAACAGTTCAGCTCCTAAAAACAATCTTGACTTATTAAAAGACCCAACAAATTCCTCCCCTTAAACTGAAATGCTTTTCAGCATCAGTTTAATCTTCCAATCGTTGAACTCCAAGCAAACTCCTAAGCTTCACATACTGATCCAATTTGATAGGTTTGGTCATGATGTCTGCAATTTGATCATTGGTTCCACACAAAACCAATTTCATGACTCCTTCACTTGACAAATTCCGTAAATAGTGAAACCCAATATCAATGTGTTTCGTTATTCAATGCATAACAGGATTCTTTGACAACTTAATTGCCGAACTGTTGTCACACATAATGTCAACACATTCATTACCAATATTACCTAACTCCTGCAACATCCCTTTCAACCAAACACAGTGACATGCTGCAGAAGTTGCCACAACATACTCGGCCTCGGTAGATGATAGAGTAACTATTTCTTGTTTCCGTGAACTCCAACAGATTGCGGTACCATTCAGTAAGAACACATATCCGGAAGTGCTTTTCCTGTCATCTACATCTCGAGCATAATCACTATCCGTGTAACCCAACAAATCCATGTTGGATGATCTCGAGTACAAAACTCCAAAATCCAGCGACCCCTTTAAATATCTTAGTACACTCTTGGCAATCATCATATGTTCTTAGTTAGGATCAGCCATAAAACGTGATGCTAACCACACGACAAACATTAGGTCAGGTCGTGTTACCGTAAGATACATGAGACACCCAACAAGTTGTTTGTAGAGTGTTGCATCAGCTGCTTTGCTCCCTTCCCTTGAAAGAGAAGTCCCTGGAACAATTGGATTTTGGACAGAGTTACAGCTCCCCATGTTGAACCTCTCCAGAACTTCCTTGGCATACTTCTTTTGATAGATATGTATGCCATCACTACTTTGATGGACTTCCACTCCAATAAAGAAACTCATTTTCCCCATGTCTGTCATCTCAAACTCCTATTGCATTGATGACTTAAACTTTGCGCACATGAGCTCATCATTTCCAGTATATATTAAATCATCAACGTAGAGACTTACCACCAAAATCTTATTTCTTGACTTCTTCAAAAACAGGGTGTGATCATAGCTGCTTTTTTGGAATCCTTCATTCTTGAAGTAGCTCTCGATTCTACTGAACCAGACTTTCGGTGCCTGTTTTAAGCCGTAGAGAGCCTTCTTTAGGTGATAAACTTTGTCCTCCTCCCCTAATTTGATAAACCTTTCAGGCTGATCTACATAAACTTCCTCCTTCAATTCCCCATAAAGAAACGCGCTCTTGACATCAAGTTGATAGACACACCATCCTCGTTGAGCAGCTACTGCCAAGAGACTCCTAATTGTATCCCATCGAACAACTGGAGCAAACACTTCGGTGTAATCTACACCTGCAATTTGGGAATATCCTTTTGCAACTAATCGAACTTTGCACTTTTCAACCTTGCCCTCTTCATTTAGCTTCGTTTTGTATATCCATTTAACACCAATTTTCTTTGCTTGAGGTGCAAGTTTACAAGCTCCCAAGTATGGTTTCTTTCGATTGATTGAATCTCCAACTTCATAGCATCTCTCCATTTTTTTTTTCTCTTGTAGCCTCACTGTAGTTCACCGGATCATCGTTGCAGATGTTCAAAGCAAAGTTTGCCAAATCCTCTTCATCTTCTCCACTTACAAAATCACGCATCCAGCTAGGCTCTTTCCTCACTCTTTTTGATGGTTCTCGATGTTGAAACTGCAGAGTTTCTATCCTTAAAGGCTCTATTTCTACTTCGATTTCAGCTCCTGCTTTTGCAATTTCAGTTTCTGCACCTTCTTCTATTTCTCTTTCTTCATCAGTCTCTTCTCCTTCAAAATCTCCATCATCTCTCCAAGCAAGAATTTTTTGTTTCGATGTGTTTAATTTCCACTCCCATTTAGCATCTTCTTCAAATATCACATCCCTGCTTATAATGATTTTCTTTGTGACCGGATCGTACAACCGATATGCTTTGGATTCGTCACTGACTCCGAGCAGAATGCATTGGTGACTACGATCGTCAAGCTTTATTCGCTTCTGCTCAGGAACATGAACATGACCGACTGACCCGAAGACTCTGAAGTAGTCAACCTTTGGCTTGATTCCTGTCCATCTCTCCTCAGACAACAAACAGCGAACCATATTCATGATTATTCGATTTCTTCTTTCTACTACTCCGTTTTGTTGGGCAGTGTATGATACGGTTAGCTGTCTTTTTATGCCATGATCACTGCAGAACTTGTTGAACTTGTCTGAAGTGAATTCACCTCCCCTGTCTGTTCGCAATCCTCGAATGACAGTCTTGGCTCCCTTTTCAACCGAGCTTTTGAATACTTTGAAGGTTTCAAAAGTTTCTACTTTATCTGTAAGAAAATATATCCAAGTTTTCCGAGAGAAATCATCAACAAGTACCAGTAAGTATCTTTTACCACTATGTGAAGTTGGAGTAATTGGTCCACATAGGTCCGCATGAATTAGCTCCAACTTTTCCGTTGCCCTCCACTTACTTTTCTTCGGAAATTTGTTTCGTTGTTGTTTTCTCACATTGCATATTGTGTACACCTTGACTTCGTCTTTCATATTTGGTAGCCCCTTCACCATTTATTTTCTCTGCATAAGTTGAATGGACTTGTTGTTTAGGTGTCCAAACCTCCTGTGCCAAAGAGTTCCTAAATCTTCTTCTTCTACTTTAAGACAATCACAGATAGTGGCTTCTTTTTGGCATAAATCAAGAACATGCGATTTATTGTCATCTGTGACTCCGTGATCAGTCCTCTTTGATGATGAAAGATCTTGCACACACCATTTTTTATTAAGATTGTCAGCTGCTTCTCTTGTAGTTGTCCAATGCTCAGCAAGTTGTTGGTCAAATTTGGAACATAATACACATCAGTCACCACTTATGTAATTCCTTCAACCTCAAATCTGATCTTCCCCTTTCCTTGGACAGCCATTTTTGAGCTATTTCCTAGTTTGACAGAGTGTCTAAAACCTTCGTCTAGCTCAATAAACCAAGATTTTTCTCCTGTCATATGGTTTGAACATCCAGAATCAAGAAAAACTATACCTTTACCTTCAGTCTTACTCATGTCTGCATGCGCCATCAGAAGCAACTCTTCCTCTTCATCAAACTCAACATAGTTAACTCCTTTCTCAATGCTAGTGCATTCAAACTAGTAATGACCCAATTTCCCACATCGAAACCAATTGATGGCTGATCTATTGACATATGATCTGCCTCTCCCTCGTCTTCTAAAACTGCCTCCTCTTCTATGAGGTGTCCATTTTCCTCTTCCTTGAGCATTTCTTGGCTCGTTCTCTACTTGCAGAACTTGCTCTTCACTTCTTTTCTCAATCACTTTGTAAATGTATTTGTAATGACGCCTGCAACTCATCCACTGTGAGACAATCAATATCTTTGGATTCTTCGATAGAGCAGACCACAAAGTTGAAGTTGTATGTGAGACTTCGGAGAATTTTTTCAACGATTTTAACATCATCCATGCTTTCTCCGCAATTCCTTATGTCATTGGCTGTCTCCATGACTCTTGCGAAATATCCCGTCACTCCTTCTCCAACTTTCATCTCCAAGGTTTCGAACGTCCTCCATAGCCTTTGTAGCTGTGCACGTTTCACTCTAGCACTTCCTTGATGTTTGACCTTCATAGACTCTCATAGTTGTTTGGCCGTCTCTTTCTGGGTGATAGTCTTCAATGTGGTCTTGTCAATTGACTGAAACAAATAATTCTTAGCCTTGAGATCCTTGAGGTTTGCTTCGTCGAGCGCTTTTTGTTGTGCTGGGTTAGGAGCTGTGAATCTTAAGTCATCAAATCCAGGTTCGATGACACACCAATACTCCTTGGAGCGAAGAAGGTTCTCCATAATCAAGCTCCAGCGATCGTAATCTCCATCAAATTTCGGAACAGCTAGTGAAGTGAAGTTTCGTGCATCTGTCATTCTTTCTGTAGTGTTTTTCCTCTCAAACACTCACACTATGTATTTTGCTCTGATACCAAATAATGGAAACAAAATCGAAACTTTGCTTGAAATCTTCTGTGTTCATTCGACAGTAGTACAAGGTATTTGTACTGTGTTGTGGTTAACACAGATCCACAATATTTGCCTAATTACATCATTGATATAATTTGTGATAAATGAGAATATATGTTAGTCAATGAGGATCTTGATGTGAGGCAGAATTTATGCTTCACTCAATGCTGTCTAACAGTTCAGCTCCTAAATATAATCTTGACTTATTAAAAGACCCAACAAAGGCAATTACCACCTGATTCGACAATTTGACCTTTCTATCCTTATGATCTGAAGGACTCAGAATCTTGATTAGCACTGGTGTCATCAGAAACAACCTTACCAGACCAGTTTATTGAAAGACTATCTTCTGGAGTAACATTTGATTTCTCTTTGTAATCTGAAACTGTAGCAATTTAAAGAGACTCAAAATTGTGTTCTTATCAAACTGCCTTTAACAATTCCCCAACCACAGAACCTCCAAACTCTGCTAATCAATCGCGAATCAAAATTAAAAGCAATCAAGAACGTAAACACCTGATTTTACCGTGGTTCACACCAAAAGGTGCTACATCCACGTTGAGCTCTAGACGGCTCCGGTCTGCACTATGACGGCCTTCTTAAGAGACGGCGAATATCCGATTACAAACTTCCAAATGCCACTTCTTAGCAGCACTACTTGGCCAAATTCAGGCGCTACAACAAGCCCTAAAATCTAAATATTACACAGCCAAACACACGGCTGAATCTCCGGCACACAAGCCCTCAACAGCAACACACTAGCCTCACAAGGAACTAGAACTAAATCAGGCGCTAAGAAGCTTGCAGGAATCTTCAGTCAATCGTTGGCATCTCTTCTTGCTCCAGCTTTCTTGCTTCTCGAAAACAGATTGAAGATGTGGAATTATTGCTCTGGACTGATAACACATATATACTTGGATGAACAGCCGTTGGATGCGCAGACCAACCAACGGCTCAGATCTGCGCCAGCTCTCCTCGTGGGCCACACGCCAGCCCACAGCCCAAGTTTTCTCTTCAGAACAAATGACGGTCTCCATCCATTAGCTAAGAAACTAAAAATTAAAATGCTGTGACCTTCAGCAAAATAGCATACCGCCAGTAGGTGAATTATCCAAGTCTTTAGGGGTGGGGATAGAATTACTTGGCTGAATCTCTATGACAGATTCATCAACCCAGTCCTCGAGGAACTTTTCAAGATCGAAGCCCCTCGCTTGATTAGTTTGGGAACGTTCAAGCCTTTCAAAAGAAGCCCGGGAAGAAATTGAGCCATTACTCTCAAACAGTTGCAGTGAACAGAAAGGGTGCCAGGAGAGTGAATCCGATTCTCGCTTGCACGCTCGAGCAACAGGTTGCATCAGCTCTCCTCCAGATCTCCCTTCGAAGCCAGAATCGATAGAAAACCCATCAGTTAACACGGCTGTTTCAAATTTAATGTGTTTTCCTGAGCTCTTGCATTTCAAGCTTCTGAACTTTATAAAGCCTGTGGAGTGCTTTAACCTGCAAACGGCCAGATAGAACCATAACGCAAAGACAACAAATCATTCAATTATAAACACAATGCGTACAATATGAAAAAATCTCATTCTTCCCCACCTGCTCGGTAAAAAGGATTTCTTGTTGCACCATCATACTTCTGATATCTACATTCTCGTGCGCTTCGCGATGTCCAGATTTCTCAACACCATGCGGCTCATTTGATCTCACCCAATTCATCATTCTTGACTGCAACTCAGACAGCATTCAACAGCTAGCAAAATCTACTTCTAACGCAAAACCCTGGGATTTATACCTCCTACGCTACTTCCCCACTGCAAAAAAACAATCCATGTAAGTAGATGCACAATTCCAGCATCAAACTTCAAATAGGCTCAACCCAAAATCTCCGAATATTCAACCAAGATCCACATAAAATTAGTCAGCTCATCAAAAACTGGGCAACAATGAACAAAAAATACTTAGACTACACGGAACAATTCAGGCGAATATCTCTGTGGCATTTCGTCGAACATGTAACAGGCATCGAAAAACAGAAAACAAATTGAGTTCTACCCTTGTTTCACGTTTGAGTTTTAGAAATACGGCCGTTTGAATTTGAGTTTCAAAATTACCGTGTTTTTCAAATAAACCATTAACTTGCATTTTCAAATGACAACGGACTAAACAAGCCCGTTAACTTGTTAACGGGCTTGTTTAGTCCGTTGTCATGTAAGAGTTAATTCCCACCGGTTTGGCAGGTGAGGAATTGAAGAAGACGGGGCCAGTTGCCCCATCGTCCCAACCTATAAAATCCTCCCCTTCTTCCCTCTTCCTCTCATCATTCGAAAACACTACCTTTATATGACACAACCCAACAAAAACAAACATAGCTAAACCTGCACGGCGTTATAAACCCAAAACAAAAATACATTTGCTTATAAAAACATACAAACCCGCACGGCATTTTTCAACCATATAAATTACAGCAAACCCACACGACATTCATCAACAAATCTGTCATACATTTGCTTATAAATTCCAGCCATCGACAGCTGCAAGTCAGCGCATATATCAACACCAAATCTTTCCAATTTCAACCCACAATTCAAGCATATATTAATCCTCAAATGAAGCATAGCTAAACCAACACCCAACTCGAATTGGTCACTCTAAACCCTCGAACAACACCTCTTACCTCGCCAGCCAACAATTCCTCATACCACAGCTGCCCAAACCCAACCCTAACACCTTACCTCAACAACACCAAATCTGCAGAACGAACAACAGCCATACAGGCCATCTTACGCTTACCTCAACAGCAATCGTCGCACGGGAGGACACCGAGATTGCAGAAGCTGGAAGCGTCGTCGAGCTGCGTGATGGAGAATGAGCCGCGGCCGATTGTAGAGTGAAGAGAGCAGCGTGATGGAGAGAAAGCCGCGGCCGAAGCAGGGTTGTATTTTTAATAGGACGACGGCTTCCCCAAAACCGGCGAACTTAATGGACCGGTGGATTTCACAAGTTAACGGGCTTGTTTAGCCCGTTGTCATTTGAAAATGTAAGTTAACGGTTTATTTGAAACCGTTGTCACAGAATTTCTCGACGATTCAAACTCAAAAGACCGTATTTCTACAACTCAAACGTGAAACAAGGGCATAACTCAATTTTTTTCCGAAAAACAACACACAAACTTGTACCCACTAAAAACCCTTCTAGTAATTTATCGCCGCAGCTCACAGAATCCTACATACGAACACCCTCGTCAGCGTCAGCATCAGCCAGCGTCGAAGAATCCTCGAAACCGATGCCTTCGGATTTCATACGTCCGAATCATCGATCCTGATCATCGATTTCAACTGAGCCGGGAGAAAAGGGAGCGATATGTTCAAAACAAATTTGAATCCCACGTGGCGGAACGAGTGGTTCTTATTGGCTGGATATTGAATTACAATGATATTTTGACAGATATTTTCTGTAAGAATTTAAAAAATATTCGTTTTTTAAATATATCCAATGGGTTGGCAATGGGCTGAGTCGGGTCCGATCACATTTGAATCGGCTTGAATTTTTAATCAAATCGGATAGAGTTGGATGTAATTTTTTCAGACTTAGGTTGTCAGTGGATCGTATTTTAGTCGGGCCGGCCCTATTTTTGAGCCAGATCCGGCCTAGTTTCATTATAAAATTTAATAAATTTAATACTATAATTATTTACAAATACATAAAAAAAAATTAGAACTCAATAAACTATCAGTCAATCAAATTTTAATTAAAACTAGGGTCGGGCGTAGCCATTCAGGCCGGGCTGGGCCCAAACCCGACCTAAGGGAGCCTTGTTCAGGTTAGGGTCGGGCAGGGTCGCCCTCGGGCCAACTGATTACCCTAATTGCTCAACTTCAACTAAAATGAAAAATTATTCATCAAACAAAACTACATTGAATTTATTAAACTCGCTCGCAGAATTATGCCGACTTATTATTTGTTATCGTTTACTTAATTGTATTGAATATTAATTTAAAAATAGGATTAACTTAAAGCCAATAATATACATATACATGTGGAAAATTGATTGTCATTTATTCAGTACTATAGAAAAATACAACTAACTATAGTACGATATTATTCAGATTAAACTATTTCTCTTAAATATTTAAACTACATTTTTTAATGTTGATGTTACTCGCTAACTTCACTTGATTTGAAACCATAGATAATAACATACATTGTATTCCATCACTCCCAATCCGAGAGTGTTATGTTTGTTGAGCACATATTCAACAAATTGCCTGCCATAAAAAAGGAAAATGTATGTCACACATACGATCTTCTTAAAGAGTTATTGATGCAGTATAATAATGTATGTCACACAAAGAGAGCATTTTGTTTGCTATCTTATCAAGTATGTAGAATAAGTTTATATATAAGCTTACATTCTAGTAACTTTTCATGCAATGTGAGATACTTTCACATTCCTTGTATTTATACTTCACAATGGTGAGTATTCAATTCTTAATGGATTCGCATTTCCATTGTTTTAGATCACTTTTTAACCATCAATATTATCATCAACTTTTACTTCGATTTTGACTTATGAATAATCAATTTTATACCTCTCATCTCAAGATATTTGATATGATTCATTCATTTCAATTCGAAATGTACTCCACCCTCAATTTTTAATCACAAAATATGATCTCACCACTATTTTTTCACATTTGATACACATTTTTCAACATTAATTTGTCGACACATTACTTTAATTTCAATAATTGACACTACGGTGATTAATTTATACGCTCCATACATAAGTTTTTGGGTTGAGGCCACAATTAAACTTTGTCCTTCTTTTATAATTTTTTTTCTCCAAATTGCCACACACAAAAAACTAAATGCATACTCAGTGAGCTTCTAACCAGATTCAAATAGCGTTTATTGAAAACCGTTCATGTAAAATATAAATTTAAATGAAAATCATTTTTGAAAAAGACAATTTTTGATTAAATAGAATTCATAGGGATGGACCGTTGGATAATCGGAAATTGGATGAAATTTCAATTCTATAAATGGTGGAATATGTAGATAAAGTTATGTGAGTATGTTATGTTGGAACATAATCATACAGCGGAAACGAATTTAACACGATCAAACTCATACCAGAATAATTAGCATACTTGATTACTGTAAAATAAAACGTACCTGAATCCATTGATTGAAAGTTACCTGCAGCACAAAGCCTGGGTTGGTGCTTCCAATCTAATCGTATGTCTCTGGGATCAGTTCTTTGAGAGTAAGAAACTGGAGAACGATATGATAGACCGGGGACCATAACCCATATTTATATCTTCTACACGAAAAGATATAATTGAAATAATCATGGATTCCGTCTCTCAAAGATTTATATAATTATCTCCAAGTATCTACACAGTATATTCCACGATTAAACTTATACCTGATAAGTTCTCAAAAGATTTGATCACTTTATTTAAGCTTATCATAATGATAACACATACAATTATCTGATTACACGTGGTCCCAATTAGATTAATCATAATAATCTAACAATCTCCCACTGGACCGCATGTGTAACCAAATAAATGTATAAACATAAGTGTGCACAAAATTGCTATCATTCCAGAACAGGTATATCATAAACCATCCGGTCCATTAACTATGCAAACATAAGATCAAGGCGGCCTTCGTAATCATCATCGTTACTCGGTCGTGCTTGTCACGTATGCCAACATAGCTAAATGACATGGATTCATCGTGGTGCGTAGCATGGAAATTACATGTAATGTGATCAGCACATGCCTATTTCCAACTGGTCTCCTCAAAAGTGAGATCAACATAATTTCTACAGAACATAATTCAAAATGTATAGATAAAAAATCTATCCATCTCATAGAGCGTCAATACAAAAATACAAACTCCCACTAATCATGAATATCTTCAAACAACATCACACCCATGTGAGCAGCATGCTCATGAAAGACCTTGGGTGTCAATGCTTTCGTAAGCGGATTCGCTATCATGGAGTTTGTCCCAATACGCTCTATGGATATCTGTCCACTCTGTATCTTTTCTTTCACAACCAGGAACTTAATATCAACATGCTTTGAGATGTTAGTGCTCTTACTGTTATTGGCGTGCAACACTGCTGGTTTATTATCACCGTATAACTTTAGTGGTCTCTCAATATCACTTAAAATGCGCAGTCCAGTGATAACGTTTTGGAGCCATACATTATGATTTGATGCCTCAAATCAAGCTACAAATTCTGCCGCCATAGTCGATGGAGCAACGAGCGTTTGTTTGGCAGACCTTCAGAAAATGGCTCCCCCAACTAACAGATAGATGTAGCCTGACGTGGATCGTCTACTATCTTGGCATCCAGCAAAATCAGAGTCGGAGTACCCAATGATCTCAACATGATCCGATCTCTTATACGTGAGTCTGTATTCTTTTGTTCCCTGCAAATACCTCATAACACGCTTGACTGCTCTTCAATGATCCACTCCCGTGTTTCTCAGATATCTTCCCAACATACCAACAATGTACGCGATATCCGGACACGTACACACCTGAGCATATATCAAACTTCCTATAGCCGAAGCGTACGGAAGTTGCTGCATCTCCTGAATTTCCAGAGTAGTCTTAGGGCACTGATCGGAACTAAACTTGTCTTCTTTAGCGACAGGGGTGTCCAATGGTCTACAGTTCTGCATGCCGAATCTTACGAGGACTTTCTCAATGTAATTCCTTTGTGATAATCCCAAGATACACTTCGAACGGTCTTTGAGTATCTGGATTCCCAAAACAAAGGATGCATCACCAAGGTCTTTCATCTCAAAATGCTTTGATAGAAATTCCTTAGTGTCACGCAAAGTCCTCATATCAATACCTCATAACCAGCTTGACTGCTCTTCAATGATCCAATCCTGTGTTTCTCAGATATCTTCCCAACATACCAACAATGTACGGGATATCCGGACGCGTACACACCTGAGCATATATCAAACTTCCTATAGCTGAAGCGTACTGAAGTTGCTGCGTCTCCTGAATTTTCAGAGTAGTCTTAGGGCACTGATCGAGACTAAACTTGTCCCCTTTAGCGACAGGGGTGTCCAATGGTCTACAGTTCTGCATGCCGAATCTTACGAGGACTTTCTCAATGTAATTTCTTTGTGATAATCCCGAGATACCCTTCAAACGGTCTTTGAGTTTCTGGATCCCCAAAACAAAGGATGCATCACCAAGGTCTTTCATCTCAAAATTAGAAATTCCTTAGTGTCACGCAAAGTCCTCATATCAATACCTCATAACCCGCTTGACTGCTCTTCAATGATCCACTCCTGGGTTACTCAGATATCTTCCCAACATACCAACAATGTACGTGATATCCGGACGCGTACACACCTGAGCATACATCAAACTTTCTATAGCTGAAGCGTACGGAAGTTGCTGCATCTCCTGAATTTCCAGAGTAGTCTTAGAGCACTGATCGAGACTAAACTTGTTTCCTTTAGCGACAGGGGTGTCCAATGGTCTACAATTCTGTATGCCGAATCTTACGAGGACTTTCTCAATGTAATTCCTTTGTGATAATCCCAAGATACCCTTCGAACGGTCTCTGAGTATCTGGATCCCCAAAACAAAGGATGCATCACCAAGGTCTTTCATCTCAAAATGCTTTGATAGAAATTCCTTAGTGTCGCGCAAAGTCCTCATATCATTAGTAGCCAGCAATATGTCATCGACATATAGAACAAGAAAATATGCCTACTCCCACTGAACTTGTGCTACACACACTCATCCATCGGATTTACCTCAAAGCCATACGAGACAACAATCTGATGAAACTTAAAGGACCACTGACGAGAAGCTTGCTTGAGCCCATAGATGGATTTCCTCAACTTACAAACCATATTCTTTGCATCCTCGGACACAAAGTGTTCTGGCTGTACCATTTAAATCGTTTCGTCAATGTCACCATTGAGAAACGCTGTCTTAACATCCATCTGATGCATCTCAAGATCAAAGTGTGCAATCAGTGCCAGAATTGTCCTAAAAGAGTCCTTCGAGGAAACAGGGGAGAAGGTCTCTTTAAAGTCAATCCCTTCCTTCTGAGTAAAGCCTTTAGCCACAAGACGAGCTTTGAATCTCTCCAAATTACCATTAGAGTCCCTCTGGGTTTTAAATATCCATTTACAACCAATTGGTCTCGCATGGTCTGGTAATGGGACAAGTTCCCAAACTCCATTGTCTTGCATAGACTTATACTCCTCATTCATAGCATCAATCCATTTATGAGAGTTTGAACTATCCATGGTTTGTTGGAAGTTGATTGGATTATCTTCAAACAATCCATTTTCCTCATGTTCCAAGAGATATACGATGTAATCATCCGGAATCGCATTTCTTCTCTCTCTAATGGATTTACGAAGTGGCACTGTCTCTTGAGGTTGTTGAGTTTGAACATCATAAACATTGTCCTGATCCATAACTGGGGTTTGGACAACATTGCGAGTAGGTTGATGATCGAAGTCCACTTTTTGATCAATGATGTGTAAAGAAACCTGATCATTATAAAAAGCAGTAGTTGATCCCTCTTCCTCAAACACAATGTTCCTGACCAAATTTCTCCCCCCCCCCCCCCAAGCTCAACATCCTCAAAAGATTTTGTATTTCCCGTCTCAAAAATATTTCTGGAAGTAGGATCATAAAATTTGAAACCCCTCGATCGCTCCACATAGCCAATAAAGGAGCTGCTAACTGTCTTGAAGTCCAATTTTCCTTCATAAGGCCTATAAAGGCCTCGCCTCAACTGAACATTCCCAAACATGCAAATGCTCTGAGCTTACGCCCACATCAAAGCTCAATAGGTGTTTTAGCAGCTGCTTTAGTTGGCACACGGTTAAGGAAATACGCTGTTGTCTTAAGTGCTTCGCCCCAAAGGCTCTCTGGTAACAAAGAGTGACTAATCATGCTTCTTACCATATCCTTAAGTGTCCGGTTTCGTCTTTCAGCTACACCGTTCATGCTAGGTGAATCTGGCATGGTGTACTGAGGTACGATCCCGCATTCCTCTAGGTATAAAAAGCGAACGGTCCCGGACGCTGTGCTCCTGAGCCATCATATCTACCATAGTACGTACTCACCACCACTGTCTGATCTGACGCTCTTAACTTTCTTATTGAGTTGCAACTCAACCTCAGCCTTAAAGGCTTTGAACACATCTAGAGACTGTGATTTCTCATGTATAAGAAATAGGTAGCCAAAACGTGAGTAATCATCTATGAAACTGATAAAGTACCGTTGACCATTCCAAGAAGCAGTAGAAAACGACCCACATATATCCGTATAAATCAGTTCCAAGATGTCAGAAGTTCTGTTGGCATCTAATTTCTTAACTTTGGTTTGTTTTCCCTTGATGCACTCGACGCAACTATCCATATCAGAAAAGTCGAGTGACTCGAAAATGCCATCAGATACAAGACGCTGAATCCGAGATCTCGAGATATGACCCAAACGCTTGTGCCACAATGAAGCCGAATCAGTCAATTTAAGCTTCGTATCGCGTGTTTCCACGTGCAGGGTCTCAGAATAAGATGGAACAACATCCAACGAGTATAGATTATCAAAGACATTTAATGCACCGGTTCCCACAATTCTAGAGTTAATGGATAGCTGAAACTGATTATTTCCGAATGAAGAAGAGTAACCAAAATTGTCCATACAGAAACCGAAATTAAGTTCCGACTAAAAGACGAAACTACAAAAGTATCCACTAAATCTAAGAATTGACCAGATGTCAATAATAATCTGAATCGACCAATTGCCTCTACTTGCACCGACTCGTCATTACCAACATAGATGCGTCTTTCAGCATCATTTGGCTTTCGGTGGTTCAGGCAACCTGCATAGAAACACATATACGAGTGGTACCATCAGAGTCTATCCACCATGTGTTTCTAGGTACCGAAGCTAAATTAACTTCAGAACAGACCAAATTGAGAAATTTGCCCTTCTTATTCTTAGGAGTATTGTTTATGTTGATAATAGCGGAAGACATTGACATCTAAGCTGAATTAAAGAACAAAGGAATTCGAATAAGTTTAGGTTCAAAGCATACATACAAATGTTTACACCACAAATAGTTAAAAGAAGGTTATGACATTCCAAGATACCGGACACAACATTAATAGCAAGTCTTAGGCAATGGTATTAACTGTGAGTGAATATATTGTTGTATTGATCAAAACATGACGAGAATGTGTGTCAAATAATAAACCATCTTATGATGTATTTATTATTCATACCAAGATGCATAAGAAACGTTACATGTTTATCACCACATATATGTATGCAGTCATATTGAATATTAATTGACCTTAGAGCTAATTAAATATTCATATGAACTACACGCATCCATCATAACAAACAAATAAGACAATCTACGCGGATACGCCACTTAAGTGTACGTGTATTTCTGTTTCAATAGTAATATTTTAGAGTGTTAGCTCAAATTGAATGTCAATCTTACAGTTAAATATTTAATAATATTGGTTCCTAAAATGATGGTTAAAAATTGAACCATAGAACAAATCAGAAAACTGATTGAATCAACATTCAAATTCTAACCCAAAATCAGAATTGAACCAATTCAAAAAATTGAACCGAACTGAATTTTGATCAAACCGAATGGGACTGAATCTGAAATTGGATCGAAAACAAAAATGGACCAAACCCAAACTATTAGACTGAACCGAAGAGCGGACCAAACTGGTCCAAAGTCATATTTGTTTTTCGGTCCAATCGCAGCTAACAAGGGTTTGCCGAGTGAAAATCCTCCATCATAAAGCTAGTCCATCATAAAGCATTGGGCCATCATTTGGCCCAACTCCAAAAATGCTAGTCCATCTTCTCCTGCAGCCAGACTCCATGAAAGTTCCAAGTCCCAATTAGGGTTTTCGGCTCTTCGTTCTTCTTTCTCCAGCGCAGCCGCAGCTCCCTCTTTCTTCAACAAATAACGAGCGCAACGACCGGATCGGATCCACGCGACGAGAGGGAGTGCGGCAGAGCAACGTCGGGAAGCGCAGCGACGCGGCGAGAATCAAGCGACGAAGGCGAGGCGCACCGCATCCGATTCGAGCAACGCCGCTAACGGGGAGAAGGAAGCGGTCGGATCCAGTCGCGCGCGACGAGCAGGTGCAGAACCGAGGCGGGGAGAAGACAGTTGGCGGCCGAGTTCAACCCAGAAGCAAGAAGGCGGTTTAGGATTTACCGAGTCAACTCGAAACCCAGAACCCAGTTCACTCAAAAACCCAGTGAACCGAAACAGTGTACATGCATAAGTGAATTCAATGTTTTTCGTTTTACAGTATAAGTAGGATATTAACCACGAATTGTTCAGTTTTAACAACGATAAAAAAACAAATTCATTTATGCTCAATTAACCACATATGGGAGGTGATTGATACTAATTGTTGGATCATAATTACACAGCGAAAGCGAATTTAACAGGATCAAATCCATACCAGAATAATTAGCATACTTGATTACTGTAAAATAAAACGTACCTAAATTCATTGACCGAAAGTTACCTGCAGCACAAAGCCTGGTTGGTGCTTCCAATAAATCGTATGTCTCTGGGATCAGTTCTTTGAGACTAAGAAACTGGAGAACGATATGATAGACCGGGATCCATATTTATATCTTCTACACGAAAAGATAAAATTGAGATAATCATGGATTCCGTCTCTCAAAAATTTTCATAATTATCTCAAGGTATGTACACAGTATATTCTACGATTAAACTTATATCTGATAAGCTTTCCAAAAGATTTGATCACTTTATTTAGCTTATCATAATGATAACACATAGAATTATTAGATTACACGTTCGGTTCTAATTAGATTAATCATAATAATCTAACATATTATATTTAAGGAAGTGTTTCAAGTGATGAAAACAAAAACATGCATCATGATTGTTATATTGAATAAAATGTTCCATAATTCAATATAAAATAAATGAAGTAACTAAATTAATTCAATTTAATCAATTCAATTTGATTTAATACAATCAAATCAATATAAAACAAATTAGATTGAAGATTCTAAATCGAATGATACAATTGATTACCAAATAAACAAATTACTCACTGTAAGAATAGAATAAAGATACAAGCAAACCAGATTGAGTTGAGACTCGTTAGACGATTTCCTTAAAGCTTTTATTGCCGTCTCACCGGGTGCAAAGAAATGGCAAGAGCTTCCCAGGATACAACAACTTGTGAGTATATACCTCTTTGCACCACAAAGTAATACTCCGGCGAACCAAACTTGTGCAAGCAACTATCACCAAGGAAATACTCAAAAGAATATATAGAATTCAAAGAAAAAATCAGTCGGCTATCAAGGAGGAGAAGTTGGAAATGAGAGATGTTGTTGTGTGGCTTGTGCTCTCTCAAGCCCTCATTTTGCACCTCCTTTTATAGAGGATATTGGGGCAGCCCACATAATGGCATTGTGGATGCCAAAAGTCCTCTTAGATGCACCAAAATTGAAATTCGCAACACCTCTGAGTTGCAGATTGTGAACAAACAATTGCTACATCACACTTTTGAACACCCAAATCTGATGCAGCAAGATAGAACAAGGAACAAATGTTTGTGCACCCAGTTCGGCCAATCTGCCTACGTCTGGGAAGGGCTGAACTCCAATCCTTAATCCACTAGTTTCTCAGGTCCACAGTACAACACGGTTCGACGCACGACACCTATGCTACCTGACCTAAATTAGTCACACAATCAGAACAAGCTCTGATTTGTGTAATGCACACCTACAGACTTGAAATAATTCAAAATAGCTACAATTTTGATCCCACATACTCAGCCTATTCTAATTAATTCAATGTTATCTGCAGGTTGCTATAGCACCTGCTGTAGCACACAGCTGGTACCAAAACAAGTCCGCTTCGCTCCAAGCCTTCTGCTGAGCCGATTGAACCTCTCCACGAGCGCTGCACACTCTGGAGCACTCCCCCTCACTCAGTGACCACCTGTCACAGTGAGTTTAGCCGACCAGTCACTTGACCGAGTTCGTCCACTCGTCAATACCTCTGCGGCCTCCCTTGATCAACCAACAATCAACCGCTGCTCTGAATTGGCTTCCAGATCAAGCTGTGATCAGACTTTGCAAGCCCTGATCACACTCTGCTTCAATCACCTCAGCTCTGCGCTCACGCTCTGCCCTCGGTGATGATCGAAGATCCTCTCGCAGTTGAATTATATTCTCACTATATTCTGTGTATGTTCTCGTGTTTGCTCTCTTCACTTCGATACACTTGACGCTCTGAGCAGCATCCTTTAACTAGGAACACCCAGTCCCACCATTCACAGATTTAGCAATTTCCTCCAAACAACAATATCTCCTAATTTGTAGGAGATTAGATTTGATTTGCAAATTTAATCTTCTACAAACAAATCTTCTCTGCCATCTGGGAATCTCCACTGGAATATTCTCTCTAAGTATCTAGGAAATCTCTTGATGCTAATGGATGCACTGTCAAGCTCCTTCTGCGAAGATCCAAGCTGCTGCTGATGAACAGATGCTACAGCTTCCTGAACCAGCTCCGGCTATAACAACAGCTTGTTCAATTGTGCTGGTTTTGTCAAAGACTGTCATACTGCAACATCAAAAATGAATGTTCCAATAGAACTTTTGTCTCACAATGAAGTCCCTTCAACAAGACCAAAATTAATTTTCAATATTCTTGAAAAGATGAATATGTCTCTCATAAGTGCATAGCCATCATCAAGGCTATCATGGAGTTTGTCCCAATATGCTCTATGTAAGGCTGCAAACGAGCCGAGTATCACAGTCTTCAAGTTCGGCTTGTTAATATTTTTACAAATTCGAGCTCGAGCCGAGTAGTCACGAGTTTAAAAACATATGTTTGAGCTTGACTCGTTTAATTTCCATGAGTTCGAGCCGAGCTTTAAACGAGTAGTACTTCATTAAAGTTGAAGCGTATTTTTCTAGAAACAAACTTTAAAATGGGACAATGACTAGGAGACTAATCGTTTTGGCATTATCTTCAACCTTCGTCATCATAACAACAAAAATTAGGTCTCACTTCCCATGAGACAGTGACTAGGAGACGAATCGTTTGGATGACTAAAAAAGTAGGCATTCTTCAACTTAGAACTTAATTGGATGACTAATCGTGTTTAATTGAATAAATAAACGTATACATACAAGCTTTAATCGAGTTTATAAACGGGCTTTAATCGAACAAATAAACGACTTGTTCGCGAGTCTAACCGAGCCTAATACCACTTTGTTCAAGCTTGGCTCGTTTAATAAATGAGCATAAGTATCATGTTCGTACTTGACTAGTTTAAAATCGGGCCGAGCTTTGACCGAGCTTGTTCGCGTCTTGTTCACGAGTGTATCGACTCGCTTGCAGCCCTAGCTCTATGGATATCTTTTCTTTCACAATCAGGAACTTGATATCAACATGCTTTGATTTCGTAGTGCTCCAGTTGTTGTTGGCGTACATCACTGCTGATTTGTTGTCACAATATAACTTCAGTGGTCTTTCAATATCACTTAAAATGGGCAGCCCATTGATAAAGTTTCGCAGCCATACGCCATGATCTGATGCCTCAAAACAAGTTACAAATTCTGCCGCCATAGTCGATGGAGCAACGAGCGTCTATTTGGCAGACCTCCAGGAAATGGCTCCCCCAGCTAATAGATAGATATAGCGTAACGTGGATCATCTACTATCTTGGCATCTAGCAAAATCAGAGTCGGAGTACCTATTGATCTCAACATGATTTGATCTCATAAATGTGAGCATATATTCTTTTGTTCCCTCCAAATACATCATAACCCGTTTGACTACTCTCTAATCATCCACTCCCGGGTTACTCAAATATCTTCCCAACATGCCAATAATGTACGCGATATCAGGACGCGTACACACCTGAGCATACATAAAACTTACTATAGCTAAAGCATACGGAAGCTGCTGCATCTTTTGAATTTCCAGAGTATTCTAAGGGCACTGATCGAGACTAAACTTGTCTCCTTTAGCGACAGAGGTGTCCAATGGTCTACAGTTCTGCATGCCGAATCTTACGATAACTTTCTCAATATAATTCCTCTGTGATAATCTTAAGATACCCTTCGAACGGTCTCTGATTATCTGGATTCCCAAAACAAAGGATGCATTACCAAGGTCTTTCATCTCAAAATGCTTTGATAAAATTCCTTAGTGTCGCACAAAGTCTTCATATTATTAATAGCCAACAGTATGTCATCGATATATAAAATCAAGAAAGTATGTCTACTCCCACTAAACTTGTGGTACACACACTCATCCATCGGATTTGGCTCAAAGCCATACGAGACAACAATCTGATGAAACTTAAAATACCACTAACGAGAAGCTTGCTTGAGCCCATAGATGGATTTTCTTAACTCACAAACCATATTCTTTGCATCATCAAACACAAAGTGTTCAATGTCACCATTGAGAAACGTTGTCTTAACCTCCATCTGATGCAGCTCAAGATCAAAATGTGCAACCAGTGCCAGGATTGTCCAAAAAGAGTCATTCAAAGAAACATGAGAGAAAGTCTCTTTAAAGTCAACCACTTCCTTCGAAGCATAGCCTTTAGCTACAAGACGAGCTTTAAATCTCTCCACATTACCATTAGAGTCCCTATTGGTTTTAAATTACCATTTACAACCAATGGGTCTCAATCTGGTTATGGGATAAGTTCCCAAACTCCATTGTCTTGCATAGACTTATATTCCTCATTCATAGCATCAATCCATTCTGAGAGTTTGAACAATCCATGGCTTGCTGAAAGTTGATTGGATCATCTTCCAACAATCTATTTTCCCCATGTTTCAAGAGATATACTATGTAATCATCCGAAATCGCATTTCTTCTCTCTCTAATGGATTTACGAAGTGACACTGTCTCTTGAGTTTGTTGAGTTTGAAGATCAAGAACATTGTCCTGATCGAGAACTGGGGTTTAAACAACATTGCGAGTAAGTTGATGATCGAAGTTCACTTCTTAATCAATGATGGGTAAAAGAAGATCATCATTGTCAAAAGCAGTTGTTGATCCCTCTTCCTCAAAGATAATGTTTCTGGATAAATTTCTCCCCCAAGCTCAACATCCTCACATAAATGTTGCATTTCCAGTCTCAAAAATATTTCTGGAAGTAAGATCATAAAATTTCAAACCCTTCGATCGCTCCACATAGCCAATAAAGTAGTTGCTAACTATCTTGGAGTCCAATTTACCTTCATGAGGCCTATAAGGCCTCGCCTCAGCTGGACATCCTCAAACATGCAAATGCTTTAGACTAGGCCCATACCAAAGCTCAATAGATGTTTTAGCAGTCGCTTTGGTTGGCACACGGTTAAGGAGATATGCTGCTGTCTTAAGTTTTCACCCCAAAGCTTTCTGATAACGAAGAATGACTAATCATGCTTCTTACCATCTCCTTCAGTGTCCGATTTCGTCTTTTAGCTTCATCTTTCATGATAGGTGAACCTGGCATGGTGTACTGATGTACGATCTCGCATTCCTTTATGTATAAAGCGAACGCATGGACGCCGTGCTCCTGAGCCATCATATCTACCATAGTACTAACTACCACGGTCTGATCTGATGCTCTTAATTTTCTTATTGATTTACAACTCAAACTCAGCCTTAAAGGCTTTGAACACATCCAAAGACTGTGATTTCTCATGTATAAGAAATAGGTAGCCAAAACGTGAGTAATCTATGAAACTGATAAAGTACCGTTGACCATTCCAGGCGACCCACATATATCGGTATGAACCAGTTCAAGACGTCAGAAGTTTTGTTGGCACCTAATTTCTTAACCTTGGTCTGTTTTCCCTTAATGCACTTGACACAAGTATCAAGATCAGAAAAGTCGAGTGAATCCAAAATGTCATCAGACACAAGATGCTGAATTCGATATCTCAATATATAACCCAGACGCTTGTGCCGCAATGAAGCTGAATCAGTTAATTTACGCTTGGTACCACGTGTTTTCCCTTAATGCACTTGACACAAGTATCAAGATCAGAAAAGTCGAGTGAATCCAAAATGTCATCAGACACAAGATGCTGAATTCGATATCTCAATATATAACCCAGACGCTTGTGTCGCAATGAAGCTGAATCAGTTAATTTACGCTTGGTACCACGTGTTTCCAGTACAGGGTCTCAGAATGCGATGGAACAACATCCAACGAGTTTAGATTATCAAAGACATTTAATGCACTAGTTCCCACAATTCTAGAATTAATGGATAAATGAAATTGATTGTTTCCAAATGAACAAGAATAACCAAATTTGTCTAATAATTGAACCGAAATTAAGTTCCAGCTAAAAGACGGTACTACAAAAGTATCCACTAAATCTAAGAATTGCTAGATGTCATTAATAATCTAAAGCGACCAATTGCGTCTACTTGCACCGACTCGCCATTTCAAACATAGATGCGTCTTGCCGCATCATTT
Organism: Umbilicus rupestris; assembly: GCA_963678935.1. Lineage (NCBI taxonomy): Eukaryota > Viridiplantae > Streptophyta > Magnoliopsida > Saxifragales > Crassulaceae > Umbilicus > Umbilicus rupestris. Next base: position 10,631,250 of record OY787612.1, read on the forward strand.
GGCTTTCCGTGATTCAGGCAACCTTGCATAGAAACATATATATGAGAAGTAGCGCCATAGTCTATCCACCATGTGTTTCTTGGTACTGAAGCTAAATTAACTTCAGAACAGATCAAGTTGAGAAACTTACCCTTCCTAGCACGCTGTTTGGCCTACTAAGAACAATCTCTCCTAAAGTGTCGAGGCTTATTGCAAAAGTGACAGGTAGAATCAGATTTCTGCCTCTTAAAGTCTGGACCCTTGGGAGGTGCAGCAGCCTTCATTTCCTTAACCTTCTCTTTGCCCTTTCTTTTTGGTATGCGAGCCAAGTGAGCACTCTAGAGCCTGTCTTACTTCAGCCTCTCTTCCTCTTGCACACAATAAAAAATGAGCTCGTTAAGAGTCCATTTATCCTTCTGACAGTTGTAACAGACCTTGAAGTGATTGAATTGTGCAAGAAGAGATATCAAAACCAAATGCACAAGCAAATCATCAGACAACTCAAGCTTCAGTGCCTTAAGTTTAGAAGCAATATGTGACATCTCCATGATGTACTCCCGAACATTTCCCTTGCCATTGTACTCCATGGAAATCAAGCTAGATAAAAGCTTGCTTATTTCAGCCTTATCATTTTCATAAAACGCTGCTCAATCTCGGCAAGGAACTCACTTGCAGTAAGGACGACATCAGTCATTGCACCTCTAAAGGTCTCTGGAATGCCACGCTTCATTATCAATAGGCTTAGTCTGTTTGAACGGTCACATTTCTCTGAATAAAGAACATCGCCGTCAGTACTCTCTTCACTGAGATCATCCGATTTAGGCATACGAATAGCTAAGTTCAGATCCATGCAACCAAGCATAATCATCATATTCTCCTTTCCAGTCTTTGAAGTTGGTTCCATTCACTTAGGAGGGTTGTTTATGTTGGTAATTGTGAAACACATTGAGATGTAAAATAAATTTCGAGAACAAAAGAATTCGAATAAGTTTAGGCTCACAAAATATATACATAGAAATGTGTACACCACAAAAATTTAAAAGAAGAATTTGAAATTTCAAGATAGCGGACACAACATTAATAGCAAGTCATAGGACACTGGTATTAACTGTGAGTGAATATCTTGTTGTCGTGATCAAAACATTGACGAGAAGATGTGTCAAATAATAAACCATCTTAAAATGTATTTATTGTTCACACCAAGATGTAGAAGAAACATCACATGTTTATTACAACATATATTTATGCAGCCATAATGAATATTAATTTACCTTAGGGCTAATTAGATATTCATATAAACTACACACATCCATCATAACAAACTAAATAAGTCAATCTACGCGGATACGCCACTTAGGTATAAGTATATTTCCATTTCAATTAACATATTTTAGAGTGGTAGCTCAAAATTGAATGTTAATCTTGCTGTTAAATATTTAATAATGTCCCAAAATTATGGTTAAAGAATTGAACCATAGAACAAATCAAAAAACAGATTAAACCAACATTCAAATTCTGAACCAAGATTAGAATTTATCCAATTCAAATTGAACCGAACTAAAAATTGGATCGAAACGGAAATTGGACCAATCCAAAATGGATCGAGCCCAATATTGAACCGAATTAAATTGAACCGAATCGGTTCAATTTCAATTCTGTTTTCGGTCCAACGGTGCAAACCAATTAGGGTTTGCACCTTCTTCTTTCTAGCAGCAACGCCGCCAATGCCATCTTCTTCTATAGGAGGCGACAAGAACAATGAGCAAGGAAGGCGTCAAGCAGGGCGAGCGACACGAGGAAGAACTTGCAGAATCGACGCAAAGAAATCGCAGCATCGACGCAAGGCGGGATGGCGCTCGAGGCTGAGGCGACGAGCGAGCAGAGCAGCATCGAAGCGGCTGTGTTCGTCTGAGAGGAAGAGATGTTGGATCCAAACGATTGGGATTGCGATTCTAGGGAGCAGCGACGCCCAAGAAGCAGCCAGCCCCGCGCAGATCCGAAGCTGGGGCGACGCAGGGTTCGACCGAGTTCACTGAACTCGGTCCACCCAGAAATAAGAAGGCGACGAAGGGTTCACTGAGTCAACTCTACGAGTTAACTCAAAAACCTAGTGAACGCAGAAACCCAGATTCAGAAACAGTGATCATGCATAAATTAAAATCAATGTTTTTCATTTTTATAATATAAATATGCTCTGAGTTGTTTAATAATCTGAACCAAAATTAACTATGAACAGTACAATTTTAATAACAACAAAAACTAAATTCGTATTATGCTCAATTAATTGCATATGAGAGGCGACTGATACCATTTGTTTGATCAAAATCATGCAACAAAAATGAATTAACTAAAATCAAAACTCATACCAGAATAATTAAGCATTCCTGATTACTGTAAAATAAAACGCACCTGATTCCATTGACAGAAAGTAACTTGTAGTATAAAAGCTGGGTTGGTGCTTCCAGTCTAACCGTATGTCTCTGTAAAATAAAACGCACCTGATTCCATTGACAGAAAGTAACTTGTAGTATAAAAGCTGGGTTGGTGCTTCCAGTCTAACCGTATGTCTCTTGAGTAAGTTTCTTTGAGAGTAAGAAACTGAAGAACGATATGATGGACTGAGGACTATAACTCATATTTATATCTTCTACACGAGAAGATATAATCGAGATAATCATGGATTCTGTATTTCAAAGAATAACATAATTATCTCTAAGTATCTACACAATATATTACACAGCTAAAATTGTACCTGATAAGCTTCAAAAAAAAAAAAGATTAGATCACATTATTCAAGCTTATTGACGCGCGTCATTGTGTGCGCCAAATTTGTATTTATAATTCCAAGCTTTAACTAGTGGCGGCAAGCAAGGGTCGAACCCAAGAGAACTGACTTTGAAGCGATTTTCTGTAAATATTAAACTAAATGAGGTTTTAGTAGGTTGATGCAAGATGGAAAGTAAGAAAACGTGAATATCAATTACGAGAGGTATTCAGCTCAGGGAATTCAATAGTGAATGTTATCATCGACTTCTAAAGATTGCGATTCTAATCAAACATGTGGTCATTCCGACAAAGGTAATAACCTAGATTCTACTACTTGCTTCCACGACAAAGCTTCGACAAGAGTTAATAATTAGAATTGATGAGTTATTCCCATAATTTTATTACATTTTGCGTGAATCGATTATTCTTTTGTAGTGTTTTCGTATCGCAGGTGTGTTCAAGATCGCATTGGATTTTATCGCATATTTGAAGCATTCACCCAAGATCAAAAAGTCAACAGCAGTCAACTATGCTGGTTCAATTGGAAATCAGATTCGGTTCAAGCACATGTGGTTCATTTTGGTTCAACCCCAAAAACCCTAAACCTAAAAGATGGACAAATTAGGAAAAGAATCATCTCACTTCACTTGACTTTTTTTGGACGGCACTATTCACGGACGAGCTACAGTGACGGAGTGAGGAGAGACTGAAGCTAGAGAGAAGCTGCTGGAAAGTCGCCGGAATTTACTGTTCACGGCCGGTTACTGTTCACATTTAATGTTCACATTTCACTGTTCATCGCTACTGTACTGTTACTGTTCACGGCCATAATTTCTATTCACGGCCAGAAAACACTATTCACCGAATTCCCATTTTAGCTCAGTTTCGTTCTACTTTAGTTTGTAGCTACTTAACCTAGTTTCTATTGTATTCATGGATATTATGAGTAGCTAAATCAATATTTCAGTTTGGGGTTTATAATGCAACATTTGGTTTGAGGTCAATGAATACATGATTCAAGCTATTGATTTGCTGCCCTTGTATGAGTGAATGAATGCTTTGATATTCAGTTTAGTGCAGCTTAGCGGTGAGCTATATTGATGTCAATTGTGTTATACTTGATTGGATTGCATTGTTGGGGAGAACCTAGCGGTAGAACCGATTTTATGGTGTAGTTGAGTAACTATTGCACTTGTTCGAAAACCTAGCGGTTAAGAATAGGTAGAATCTGATTGTCGACATATCTTTAGCGGGAATGTTGGACTAAGGCAGAATTCACTAGCTTATGCATGTATTCGATCGGTGATAACTAGTTGCATTGTATTCCCCGAACTGATTTTCTCTGAATTGATATTCTTAGTTTGTTCCTTTTTCTGTGACTTTCATTAGAACTCTATCTTACTTGCTCTCTTTGGGTTCGACCCTGCTTACCGCTTGCTAGTGTGTTTACCGGAGTTATAAATACAAATTTGAGGCGCACGACGACGCGTTGTCAATGAGCGGGTAGTTTCACGACAAAGTATACGCTGACCGTGCAAAACAATTCATGCAATTTAAGATGCAGAACTTACGATTAAATAGAAACAGACATTAAATCCAAGTCTCAAACATGTATGTCGCTAATTGAAAACCCTAAACTGAAACAGAACTTTAGCTACTCATAGTCATGACTAGAAAACACATTAAATTGAAAGGAATGAAAAAACACTGTTCACGAGCATTGTTCACCACAACAATCACTGTTCATTGTCGGAAAACACTGTTCACGCCGGACTCGTCTCGCTCCACAATTCCGTCCGTTCCAAGCTTCGTCAAAGCTGCCATCTCCTCTGATTGCAAAACTCAAATCGAGATCAGGCTCTAAAATTTGATTCTGGGCCGCGGGCCTGATGCTGACGTCATCAAACAAAAATCGCGCCCCCAAAGACATTAAGTCCCGCGCCAATTGAAGATATTAAGCTTCTGGTGCGTAACTCTAAAGTCTTCTTCAAGCGCCGAACTCACTGAGTTGCACACTCAATTCCTTCAACGTCGATTCTCGCATTTGACTCTCTAAATACACCATTTTAAGTCGCAAATGTCTTTTTATGTATCGCAAACACCTGAAATGCAAACAACACTAAAAAGTAATTGTTCACATAAAAATATGTCGAAATAGTTGGGTTGAAACGGTTTATCGAATCGTATAAATATGCTCCATCACTTATCATAATGATAGCACATACAATTATTTAAATTACACGATCGATATCAATTAAATTAATCATAACAAACTAACATAAACAACCAAATACAAAACACAAATGAAGTGGCTGGGACGTTTGCATTGCAGCCGATGAGAGACGTCTATGGGAAAAGACGTTTGTGCTGAGAATATATTAAATAAAGCGACTTTATATTGAATTAAACAATCACATTTGAGCCTCGGAAGCTCTATCTCAAAAATATTCATTTTTTAAAAAAGCGGCACTTCTAATAACCACTCCCATAAATATGATGTTTCCTGAAAAAGGATCTTTGCTACTTTCTAAACTTAGTTTTCATTCAATGGCACTTTCAAAAAAAAATCTCACAAAAGTCCAAAATTCGGCCCAGTTAAATAATAATAAGTATTTCATTTAAAATGTATTTATTCTACTAAACCGTTATATTTCATAAATTTAAGAATAATTTTTAAACATCTTTTTATATTTCATAAATTTAATATTCAATAGAAGAATTTTTTAAATATCTTTAAAAAGACCTAATTTATATTCGATTTGCCATGGACTAAATTTTCATTCTATTGCACGTAACGTCGTCGTTTGATGCAATAATTGCTATGATTCTCGCTAGCACCTTCCTCTCATTTTTCACACTGCCTTTTTATTTGGTCAGAAATCGCCGAGAGAAGGTATAACACCGAGCCCCAGAAATCTGTCGAAGCTTGATTTGGCGCTCGAATTGGTGTTCCGGTGCATCGATTCAAGGTCAGATCCGTTCCTTGACGGTACGTTTTTCTCAAATTTTGAAACCGCGATGTTGAATCTATCAAGATTCGATGCGGTTGTGTTGAAATTAGGGTTTTGAATTTATGTGTAATTATTTGTTGTTTGCAGATCTAATTCGAGCACCAATAGCCGAACCTTGTTAGGAATTTGGGGAGAATTTGATGGTTTGTGTTCTGATCTGTGAATTAGAGGGAATTATTGATTTGGTGGAGAAATGTCGAAAGTGCTGAATGATGATTCGATAATGATCCGCGAGGTGTGGGGTGATAATTTGGAAAATGAGTTTGAGTTGATTCGTGGGATAGCTGATGATTATCCGTATGTGGCTATGGATACGGAGTTTCCAGGAGTTGTTTTGCGGCCAGTGGGGAATTTCAAGCATATCAATGATTATAATTACCAGACGTTGAAGGAGAATGTTGATATGCTTAAGTTGATTCAGATTGGGCTGACGTTTTCCGATGAGCATGGGAATTTACCGACGTGCGGAACTGATAAGTATTGTGTTTGGCAATTCAATTTTAGAGAATTTGATGCGAAGAAAGATGTGTTTGCTAATGATTCGATTGAGCTGTTGGAACAATGCGGGATTGATTTTAAGAAGAATAATGCGAAGGGGATTGATGTGAATCAGTTTGGCGAGCTTTTGATGTCGTCGGGGATTGTGTTGAATGATGGGGTGTATTGGGTGACTTTTCACAGTGGGTATGATTTTGGGTACTTGCTGAAGCTTTTGACCAACAGAAAGTTACCCGATACTCCAGCGGAGTTCTTTGATTTGATCAAGATGTATTTCCCCGTGTTATATGACATAAAGCACTTGATGAAGTACTGCAACAGTCTTCATGGTGGATTGAACAAGCTTGCAGAGTTGTTGGAAGTGGAGAGGATTGGTGTTTGCCATCAAGCTGGATCAGACAGCCTACTCACATCTTGCACATTTAGAAAACTTAAGGACAATTTATTTAGCGGCTCGTTGGAGAAATATGCCGGAGTACTTTACGGTCTTGGAGTTGAGAATGGGCTGTGATAAACTGGTGGAAATGTTTCATGAGTGTCTTTTCAGCTACAAGGGTTGTTATCAACCCACATATAATCCGTCCAACAGTTGCTGAATATGTTGCGTTGCTGTATTGATAAACTCATGCCTTCTTTGGTTTCTTTGCCATCTAGATTCGGTTACCCAAACCTTTAAAGGGTTTGGTAGCTTGACATGTTTGTAAGATTTCATGAAGTTAGTCTTTTAATAACAGAGTTGCCACTTTCTTCTTCTCTATTTTTTTTGTTTTTGTTTTTTTTATTCTCTCAGTTCATAAAGTCATGCTCGACAGTTTTAAACTCATCTATTTATGTATTCTTATTGTTGAATGATCACAGGACTCGCTGTACTGGTTATGGAGCTGCTACGCATACAATATGACATGCAAGTTTTTGAAGTTTAGGTTCTTGTGTTATGTTTGTCCTGTTGTTATTGCCAAGTTAGTAAGACCAGCTATGACAATGAAGTATTTGGCTGTGACAGTTTAAACTATTACACTGATTGACGACGAGCGGTAAAATCTTCTGAACATAATCCTAGTAAACCTGTTGTTGCTGATGTGCTTGTATTTAGACAGTCACTGTTTTTCGTTGTTGAAGATTGGTTTTGTGACATATTTCATGGCAACTACTGATTATTCAGATCACAGAGAATTGTTCAATCCCATATTACTCGCAGGGCTGTTCTTATACTCAGGAAAGTTACAACAATCATGCGAAGATCTTGTTTCACAAAGCTCGAATGGGAACTGTGAATTCTCTGAAGCTTCATGTAAAAAAGTTAGATTAGCACCTGCAAGCTGTTTTGTTTCGCTACTGCGTTATGCAACTGTACTCAGCTCTGTCTTGTAATTTAAGCTTCAGTAAGTTTTCTATCCGAAGTGATGACAGGTATCTTCCTCGATGTATTTTCCACAGGATTTATCATAACGTTCACCACATAAAATTAGTAATTGATATGAATTTAATTTATAAAATAGTAAATAAGTAATCAATTTAAAAATATTATTATTTTCTATGGAAAGTAATCGTATTTTTGATTTAAAGCCATCATTAGCAAGCAGAAACGACAAAAGAACTTTCCATAAAGAAAAAGGACAACTGATATAGCTGAGCGACGAAGAGTATAATGTACACATTATCTGATTTTTCCTTTTCTCTCTCTTCCTCAATCCGCGCCTATATAAACTCGCTTTTCGTCATTTCCAACTCTGGTCTTCATTTTCATCCTCTTTCCCTTTTTACCACATCCGCCGCTCCTCTCTGATCTCACTAACCTCTCTCTGAGTTCAATCTCAACTGGAATCCGGCATCGGAAACGCCGTTAATCGACATGCCGATCGACGAGTGGAGGACAGCCGCCGAGACGGACGATGTGCTGGTGGCCGACCTGCTTCTGAGACTCAAACATTCCGGAGGGACGTGGACGAAGAAGGCGGCGATCGGTTCAGCTTCGTCGTTTGGTGGTTTGAAAGTGGTTAGATGGGGACGGAGGAAGGCGAGGTCAAGACCTGGCGTGACGAGGTTTATTCTGAACAGGGAGTGTAAAGAACGCGCTACTCGCAGTCCTACTACAGTGCTGTCGTGGAGCGGCGGCGGCGGAGGGACGTCGGTTTCTGGTTCTGGTAACGCCGACGGCTTCAAAGCGTCCAGTGTGACGTGTTGCAGATCCAAGGTTTGTGGCCACAAATCTGCTCTCTCTTCTCTTTCGATTCAGCTTCTCTTTTCGTTCCGGATTTGTTTTCCGTGGATTGAGCTGTGTCTGATTTGCGGATTTGACGACCTCTCTCCCTATTGGCCGGGATTGACCTCTCGGTTGTGCATGGGTTTCGATTTCGCGGTTCGTGTCCCTGAAGCAAATGCTTTGGAAAGCACGCAGGTGCGGTTTCTTCGCGCATCGACTACGAGAAATCCTCTCTCGTTCCTCGATGATGATTTTTCCCTTGTGCACTTCATCCTCTCATTATTCTCTTTCCTAATTCATTCTTCTGGTTTCCTGATTTTTTTTATATTCTGTTTTTCAGTCACCAAAATTGTTGAGTGACGTGGAAGATACCGGTGGAACTGCCGGCGATTGACCGCTACGATCGTTGGCAGCTCTGTATCTCGTCCACATGCTGACATCTTTCGTCCCGGAAAGCTTCCAAGTTTTCTCAACGCGTCTTTTCATAGTGACCAAACTACCCCTCATAGCTTATGGTTATAGCGATGTTGTAAACTCGTTTTTCCAGCAAGCGCTGTTTCCTGAAGTTTTCTATTTCAGCACGGCGCTGTTTGACATTAAGACCCCCCCATCGCCGCGCTTGGGTCTTCAGAGTCAGCGGAGGGTATTTTCGGTATCTTAAAAGCTACTTGATGAAAGTGAAGTGGGTATGGAATGTGTGGATATCGGGTCCGGGAGGAGTGGGGTGTGGTGTTGATTTTGAAATGTTGTTGAGTACGAGTTAGTGGCGGTAGATCGAATTAGGTTAATCATTGAATTGGACTTTGATTAAATCTATACCTTAGATTTTTGATCCGACGGTGGGAAGCGGTTGCGTGATTCTTTAATGTGATGACCTTGCCCCGCTCCGTTTTCGATTCTTAATTGTTTTTCCGTCACGTGATGTCTGATTGGCTTTAGACTCATGGCACGTGTCTTTACGACGTGGCTGGAAACCATTTTTGTGCCATGGGGGTGTTTAACCAGTCGTAGCCTGCTAGCTGTGATTTGGATGCCATCCTACGTTTGAATGAAGCATTGAAGGTGATTTACTATTTTCTTGGGTGGCTGTCTGAAGCTGGAGTTTTCTCTCTTTTGTGTTCAGACATGTTCAAACACTTGGGGTATTGGTAGCTCCACTTTGTTAGCCAAATTTCCATGTGTTATATATGTAGCTAGCGTTTTAGAGGTCAGCGGGGTCCACACGGATTGGAGGACTTTCCTGTGGGGTTTGGGCAGCCACTGGCATGCCACTTAAATTCTGCGCGGTGGTCTTTAAGGGTAACATGGTTACCCCGTGATACCTTTGTGGGTCCAACAGCCTTTTGTTATATGAAGTTTCCTTGTAATGTGGGTTCATATTTGTATTTGAGTGGTTATTCCCTCTTTCCTCCCTTTGTTGTGATCCACTTTTAATTTCATTGCCATTCAATCTCCTATTTTCCTGACCTTGTTTTGGCATTTGATGATTACCAGGATACAGCGGCAAATGATTTGGCCAATAGCAAGAGATTGAAAAGAAAGAAGGTAAACTTCCATGAAGCATCCTCAATTTTCTTTGTTTTACCACTTTGCTGTACTAATTCACAATGATTGTAGACAAATTGCCAGAAAGTGAACATTCTGCCATATCTACTTACCTTGGTTTTTGGCCGATAACAACTATATTTTGGCTTATCGGCAGACTTGCAATGAACTGAAGGAAGAAGAGGGATCTTTGCTGCAGGAAAGGCAAAATTTGAACAGGGTATATATACATCAAATTATCCACCCAATAATTGGGTTTCCTCTAGTGTCTAGCATTAAATGTATGTTGTTTTATTTCTCAGGACTTGATTTCCTTGCGTGCCACTTTGATAGATCACAGAACGACCAACAAAAAATTGAAGAGAATTAAGGTATCAGAGTTTTTTTATTTCAATTATTTTGTTAAATAGTTATTTCATGGCCTTATCGCTTTTTACTTCATTCATAATCCCGTTTTAGCTTGTGGTTCCATCAGTTTTTATGAATCTGCTGGCATTGTTGTTTTTGGAAATTACAAAGTTTGACTACCATTACTGTTTTGTTCGGGGGGAAGTTTGACTTCCATTAGGGAGACTGCGTTTGATTTACTTATGTTTGCCTTTTAAAGTTTTAGGTCGAAATAGAAGTCTTAATATTATTGAAGGAAAATTTCGAACAAAATTCTTGACATGTTTGCCATTCTAGTGATCATTTTACCCTCTTATTTTCATATTTGTAAATGAGCGACTTAATGATCTCTTGCAGAGCATGAGTGTGCAATGTAGAAGGATGACCACTTTAGGTGTGGAAGAGCATCCATTTGTTTCCGTTCCAAAGATGGCTAAAACATCCGCAACTCGAGGCCTACCTTTGGTTTACACACCAGTGGACTGGATCAATGAAATTACACCTCCAACACCACAGCAGACTTCTTTCTCATTTTATAGTGTTCCAAAAGCAAAGGATAGGGAATCCTTCATGCTCCTCCCCGACCTCAATATGTTGCCATCCATAGACGAGGAATGCCTTTAACAGCGGAAACCCTAAGCAAATACAGTTACCTTCATATCCCATTCTATCCGACTTGTTTGAAGATCCTTTGCTCCCAACTGTAAGTATACAGATCCCTCGAGCTCCGACCAAAAACTGGGGAAAGCACCAACATTGCTAACTCAGCCAAGTCCCTCAGAAGTCAACAAAAAAATTTAGATTAGTTCAGGTAGAAGGATTTGCCTCAGTAGCGTTTTTTGCGCACATTCCATTGATTTTGATGTGCATTGTTAATTTTCTGCTTTGTTCGTGCAACATTTTATTTGTTCTTTCACCGCAACTGGGATGTAAACTCTTATTACACCCTTGTTATCGACTATGAGCATGTTCTTTTGTATTGAAAAAAATTATTTATATTTATTTTCTTATTTATATATTATATATATATATACATTAATAATTATTTTTTTATTGTGACGATGGTGTTATGGTGGTGGTAGTAATGGTGTGATGGTGGTAGTGTGATGTTGGTGAGGTAGTTGTCACGGTCCGATTATTTTGGACCAAAATATTTTTTTACATTTCTTACATTCTTCCTCTTCATTTTTTTTTTGTTGAGAAAAATGAATCTCCATCAATATTCACTTCAAATCCTCGAAATACAAGTCCAAATTCTCAATCCACCAACACCCAATTTCCGTATCCATTTCCGCATCCTTCTTATCCGTTTGCCCAAAATCCAAATATCAATAATCCTCAACCTCCAAATTCTCAATCCTCCAACACCAACTTTCCGTATCCATTTTCGCATCCTTCTTATTCGTATGCAAAATCCAAATATCGATAATTCTCAACCTCCAAACTCTCAATTCTCATATCCTAATCCTTTTACCTCGTATGCTCAAAATTCACAATTTCTATATGTTCCAAATTTTCAAACAATGCCCTCACATTTCAGAAGCCAACAAACACCTACCGATAATCAAAATTCCCCACACTCACAAACTTCGGCTTTTGATGCTACGAATATCATTGATTTGAATAATGTTTTCAATGAACTTGAAGACACACGGGGAGGTGCAACTCAGTGGAATTGGAGTGAAGATAAAGTTTTAATTAGCGCATGGTTGAATGTCTCGATTAACCCCATGATCGGAACAGATCAAAGCATTTTGGGATCAAATACGTAACTATTGTGAAAAAAGTAATCCTGGGCTTATCAAAAGAGGAGCTGTGGCTATCAAAAAAAGATGGCAACGAATAAATGAAGGGGCTCAACGATATGGATCATGTTATGAGCAAGCGGATCGAAGAGCGGGGAGTGGTTCAAACATGGACAACATAATTGAGGTAGCTCATGAAATCCATAAAGCTAAATACAATAAGAAGTCTAATTTTGACAGGCATTGGAATGAGCTTCGAAGGCAACCTAAATGGAGAACTCCTTCAACAAATAGTGGAAGTGCAAAGAGAACAAAGTTGAGTGATTCTGGAACGTACTCATCATCGATGAATGAAGCACCAATTGATGACAATGTTGTTGAATCTCCGGTTCGTCCTAAAGGTACAAAAGCATCTAAGAGGAAGAGAAAGGCAAAAGCAAAATCAAATGTTGCTACTAAGTATGAAGAATTAAAAGCTAGTACATGTAGAAGATTAGATTTAATGGCGCATTTTAATGATCTTAAACAAAAAGAGGTAAGTTTGAGGGAGAAGGAGACAAATATGCAGCTTTTTATGCTTGATATTAGCACAATGAATGAGGTTCAGAGCGAGATTCATGCTAAAATGATTGAGGAAGTCAAAGCAAGGCGAATGTAGTTGTTGGAACTAGCTGTTGGAAGCTAGTTTCTGTTTGTTTCTCTTTGGAACTAGCCGTTGGAAGCTAGTGTTTGTTTGTTTCTCTTTCAAACTAGCCGTTAGAAGCTAGTGTGTGTCATGTACTTCTTGAAACTAGCCGTTGGTAGCTAGTGTGTGCCTTGTATTCCTTTTCTCTTATATAACAAGTTTGTTTTCTTAAGTAGATGTATACACTCATCTTCTTCTTTTAAAATACAAATCATAATATACAATGGGTGAGAACATTGATGTGTCTGATGAATTTATTGAGAATTTTTTCTTTGATAACTCAATGGAGGAGCGTCGCCATGAGCTGTTCAATCAAATTTATAGAGAAGGCTCCTCAATGACGAATCGATGGGTGATATGTAGAGACCGTGAAGTAGGTCATGAACGTTTACATAGAGATTATTTTGCTGAGAATCCAGTGTATCCTTTAGAGACATTTCGACGAAGGTTTCGAATGGGAAGACATGCGTTCCTTCGAATTGTTAATGCTCTTTCAAATTTTGATCCATACTTTCAGCAAAGGGTTGATGCACTGGGAAGAAGGAGTCTATCACCTTTACAAAAATGCACGGCTGCCATACTTATGTTGGCGTATGGAATTGCATCAGATGCAGTTGATGACTATGTACGTATTGGTAAGTCCATTGCAATCGAATGTTTGAAAACGTTTGCTACAGATGTTATTTCAATTTTTGAGAGTGAATATTTACAAAAGCCAGACTCAAATGATGTACAACGTCTTCTTAAGATGAGAGAGGCTCGCGGTTTTCACGGAATGATGGGCAATATTGATTGCATGCACTGGCAATGGAAAAATTGTCCTAAAGCATGGAAAGGGATGTTCATGAATGGTCATAAAGGGGTTCCAACAATATTACTTGAAGTTGTTGCTTCATCAGACCTATGGATATGGCATGCATTTTTTGGAGTTGCTGGTTCTAATAATGACATAAATGTGTTGGATCGATCATCAATATTTGATGATGTATTAGAAGGTCGTGCTCCCGAGGTAAATTATATTGTGAATGGTAACAGCTATAATATGGGGTATTATTTGATAGATGGAATCTATCCTGAATGGGCTACATTTGTGAAAATAATTCCTCGTCCGCAAGGTGAGAAGAGAAAATTATTTTCAAAATATCAAGAAGGTCAACGAAAAGATGTTGAAAGAGCGTTTGGTGTGTTGCAGTCTCGATTTGTAATTATACGTGGTCCAGCACGATGTTGGGATAAAGCGGGCCTTGCTAAAATAATGAGGGCATGTATTATACTACATAACATGATTGTTGAGGATGAAAGAGACACATATGCCACTCCAATTGGCCCGTTACGTCTTATGATGATGCAACAAATGGCTTACCACCTCCAGATTTAGAGGAAGAACCTTTGGCCTCTTATGAAAGGTACATCGAAAGAAATGTCCATATTCGTGATAGACAGAAACATCGTCAACTTCAATCCGATTTAATTGAGCATATCTCAACGTTCTATAATAGTGGCTAATTTATTTAAAATGTAATGTTTTTAATTATTTGAAGATGTAGTTCTTGTAATATTTCTAAATTTTGTGATGTATTTTAATAATAAATTATGTTTTAATTTTTAATTTTTGTTTGGTAAATTTGTAATTAACAATTAGTCAAAACTTAATATATATATTAATTAATTAAATATAATTTATGAATTAATTAAGTGGGACCTACTAAAAGTTGGACTTGAGTTGTTTGCATTGGAATAAGTTGTCCAATTCATATGAAAGTTCACTTTTTGATTACGTGGCATACAAAAAGCAACAATTAAAAGTGAACCCGGGGTTACCATTGGACATGCTCTTAGCCCAACTATGGAGATCATTAGAAGTAGACTTGAAGGGGAAGAAGCCCATTAGATGGAGGCCCATGTCCAATATCTAGAAGGCTATGGAAGAGAAACCTTTGAAAGGCTTTGGAAGCTTCCGAAAGATGGTGGAAGGGTCTCCACCCTTGTAGATATTCTGAAATATTTCATATTTGTATTTAATAGCCCTAGAATTGAATTAATCTCGGCCGTCCATTGAAGAGGCCTAAGTGTATAAATAGGAGAGAAGTCATTTGCTCCAAACCACCTCAGAAATATAAAACGTTCTCTCAAGCTCTCTTGCTCTCAAAGGTCTCTAGCTTTCAAGTTCTCTTGTTGTCTTAGCACATCAAGCGACTTTAGGGGAAGGCTTTCTTAGCTAGTTGGGTGAAAGTTCTAGCTAAGCGCCACACGACTTAGTGGGCAAAATCTAAGTCCGTGACAAGTGGTCTCTAGAGGAAGGTTCGACATCTTCATGGCTTCCGATACGGAAACTCGAGGGAGGAATACCGAAAAGGATTCCAAGAAGACGAAAGCACCAAGGGATCATTCTGTCTTTGGAATGAGAAGCGGTTTGCTAAGTTGGACCTTGGCATTGGGGAAGTGTCAGATTTCATTGGGATATGCGACGACCACGTCGAGGCTTTGGAAGACAAGGTGAGAGTTCTTCAAAGTCAAGTAGTGTCCTTGGGGGAGGACCTACAAGCCAAATTGTTCCAACACGTCAACACCATTCTCGAGTCATGGCGGGATGAGACGGAAGAGTACCAAGCGAAGGTGGACACATTGGTTAAGTCCAGGAGTTACAGTATAGAAGACCAACCTGGAATTGGTGAAGCTGCGGAGAGCCGGGAGAACTGGGGTAGTGGTCCCATTCACACGGGATGTTCCGAGGGTCCAGAATGTGCCGAAATCCAAGGAATTCAAGGGATCACGCAACGCGAAGGAAATTGACAACTTCCTTTGGCACATAGAGCGCTACTTTGAAGTCATCTAATTGGATGAGGCTTTAAAGGTAATTACCGCATCCCTCTACTTAGTTGATCTTGTTGCAACATGGTGGCGTAGACAGTATCATGAGATGCAGAAGGGACTTTGCACGATCAAGACTTGGGTAGCATTCGTCGCGGAACCTAAGAAACAATTTTATCCGCGAATGCTAACCATGAAGCCCGCAAGAAACTCAAGGAGTTAAAGCATGGGTCATCGCTTCAAGACTATGTGAGGGAGTTCTCGTCCCTCATGCTTCAACTCCCTAACGTCAATGAAGCGGAACTATTCTTCAACTTCATGGACGGATTGAAACCATGGGCAAGAATGAAGTTGGAGAGGAGGGATGTGAGGGACACCGCAACGGCCATGACCATTGCGGATACCTTGACGGAGTACACAAGGGGAGAGACATCTTTGATGCCGAAAGCTAAGAAGGAGAACTCCATCAAAGGTGGGGGAGCGCACGAGCCAAAGGGTGAGAAGCCGAAGTTTGGATGCGGCAAACCAGCCCAGAAAGGAGCGTTCCAAGGCAAGACATTTGAAAGGAAGCCGCATTGGGCAAGAACGATTGCTTCTTATGTGGAGGGCCACATTGGGCGAAAGAATGTCCGAAAAGGAATGCCCTCAATGCCCTACTCGAGGACAAAGAGGAGGCAACGATGGATGCATAAAACTCCTCGGGGAGTTGAAGGTCAAGCCCACTCCTCAAAGGGTTGAGGATCGTACACTTATGTACGTAGATGGGAAAGGCGGTGGAAAGACTGTACCCATCATGGTGGATACGGGCGCAACTCACAACTTCATCCAACCTAGCGAAGTGAGACGATTGGGGGCTAAAGAAGGAAAATAGCAAAGGTTGGTTGAAGACTGTGAATACGGAGGCCAAACCCCTGGCCGAGGTAGCCAAATGTGCGGACTTACAACTCGGAGAGTGGCGAGGTAATGTCAACTTCTCGATGGTTGTTATGGACGATTTCAAGTGTGTCTTGAGGATGGAGTTCTTGCGCCAATTCGATGTGCTAGCTTGGCCGAAGAAGAACACCATGCTAATCATGGAGGGAGGTCCGCACATGGTGTCTACGATAACTAAGGCAAACTTAGACTCCATGTGTCTTTCGGCGATGCAGTCGAGCATGGTCTTAAGGAGGGAAAAGTAATCGGTTGATTTCTTACCGATTATTCGCTTCATTCGATGATGAATTCCTCTCCCGAACTTTTCATTGTGTTTTCACCACTCTACTCTCATTTCAGGTCAAGTTATATTAAATTGAGGATTTGTAGTTCATTTGGAGCAAAATAAGGCAAAACACAAAGATTCAACCGAATACAGACCAAATCTGGGCAGATTGACCTATTCGTCATCAAAGGCTTGCCGAGAACATGGTTCTTATCCGATTCAGGCGTGCTATATCTTGTTGGAAAGCTAACTCGAAGCCCGACAACATTATAGTTTACAGCAAGACGTAATTCGAAGGTTTAGATGGTCAAAAACGCAAGACAACTCAGTTTTATAGTGCTGAGTGAACAGTAGCCCGGTTCAAGTAAGAACCGCCGGTTCACTGGTCAAACCGGCCCCAAAGGCAAAATTTCATTTTTCTCTGAAAGGGGCCGGTTCAACGTAGAACCGGCGCTTTATAAGTTAAACCGCGGTTTGAACATTGAAACCGCCGGTTTGGCACCAAACCGGGCCGCAAATCAATTTTGAAAATCAGCCCAATTTATTTTCATATAAATAGAAATCGAGGGCTAGTTTAGAAGGGTTAGACGATTTTGGAGAACGAACTCAAGAGTGAAGAGGATAGCTTGGAGTGAAGATCGTCGTCACGGGTTCTTCGTTCTTTATTCTCTTCATTCTTGTATTGGTAGTAATCCCGATGAGTAGCGAGTAGTTTATTTAGTTCTGGGATCCTACGGATCCCATGCCTGTAACCTGATTTCATGTGATTTGTACAAACATCAGTTTTAGTCTAATGCAAATTTATGTTTTCAATTCTATTATGCTTCATTCTATCGTTTTATCATTGTTGATCATTGATTGGGATGACTGCATGTTAGAACGAAACTAGGTTAGATGCCAAAAAGATGAATGGGTCTGAGGCAGTTAACTGGAACAAATAGAATTGATGTCGAGACATGGTAGCTATATTGTTAGTACATGAATCGATAGGAGAGTTGACATATTTTGTCTGGAAACCTTTGCGTCTAATAAATCGAAACTGTTGATAATCCGTGATTGGGTGGCGTTCAATAGTGTAGATTAATTCAGGTGATGATCCGTGAATGGGCAGCTCATCTGATGTCAATTTAGGTTATTTCCAAAGCTATTTTGCATGACTATATGGTGTGGCTGATTGCATGAATTGTGTTGCGAGCATGGGTGAAGTTCGATCTTGGAATTACTTTCTCTAATCGAATCAACCGTTAGTTATATTAATTAGGAAAATTAGGATAGTTAGAACAAACCCACAATTTTCATTAGGAGTAGCTGAACACATTGAATGCTAGCAAGTATATACATGCGCCTGTTCTTAGGATCGACCCTTGGCTTATCAAGGTCTATAAATTGTTTTTGACTACAATTTGACCACAGAAACTTATATCTGACAACTATAAAGGATTAAAAATACGACTGTCAAAATGGTGCCGTTGCCGGGGAACAGCGTCTAAGTGTATTATTAGTTTTTAGCATACATAGTTTAGGACTATTCCATTTTTTATTTTTTTATTTTATCCTTCACTAATCATATGTTTATCTCAAATTGCGAGGATGTAGTCATACAATCAACAAGGCATGTATGCAAGTGGTGAAAGCTCATGGACACAATCATATGATCAAAATTGGGAAAGCAACCAGTATTCACAGATGGGAGAGCAATACTACGAAGACGCACATTATTACGAATTTTCACAACAAGTTTATGAAGCGCCCGCCCATTCACCTCTATTTCAGAACCATAATCAGCAGACCCAACTTGAGAACACCAAGATATCCATTATGGAGTCCATGCTCGCTGATTTTCTGGCACATTAGAGCAAGCATCATCAAGAAATTGACACAAAACTTGCCAACTTGACAAAGTCAGTGGAGCAGCTTGCTATTAAGAACCGAATGCTGGAAAATCAGATTGCACAACAAGAAAGCTTAGCAGCAAGAGAATCGGCTGCGACCAAGGAATTCATAGACAACGACGTCGAGATGGAAGTGGCCAGCCATCAAGAAGTTCATGTTAATGAAGCATTTGCCCCTTCACCCTTATTTTCCAATGATGTGAATGAACATGGTGATATAGTGGAAGAGATGGAGCACTTTGAGCCGCCACAAATTCAAAATTATGAGGACTTCGTTGATATATATCAGAATTTGACTAAAGAAGATCCTCGGATACATATAGATGTGATAGTGAAGGAAAGTCATGAGACATTGGCATCTGAGTTACTAACTGAAGAACTCACAGGAAGCATGCCAATTGGATGTGGAGCATGTAGTGAAGATGTATATCTTCTTGCACCACTGCCGGACAAGTTTCTAAGGTTCTTGCTAGATTTTTTGAAACTGCCGAGAAGAAGCACCTATAATCCCTTGGTTCTCAAGGGACTAATATTTATAAAGGGATTGGACTGTCAATTCAACGTCCATATAGCACTTGATGGACGTAAATTCAAATGGGATTTGAAAGTGGAATGACACCTTTGAGCATTGAAGGCCCCGCGAGAAAGGATTCTAGCAAAGGACTTCTCGCCAGTGATTTCTATTAGGCGCTTTGTTGAGTCTTGCCAAGACGTTAAACTAGGCCTTGACGGGAAGTAACCCGGTTGTAAGTTTTTATATTTATTTTGGTTAGCTAAATTTGTGCATTACATGACATGATGCGTGATTTATGTGCTCTCAACTTAAGTGTTTAGTTCTTTTTCTGGTTGATTTATATTTTTATTTTTATCGCTTAGGGACTAAGCTTGCTCTTAAGTGTGGAGTGTTTAGAGCGCATAATCACTCTTGCCATGTATTTCATTTTAGTTAGGTTGATAAGCATGTTAGTTTAAGAACATTTGCACGCTCTAATTATTTATGGCTTGTTGTTAACTTTCTCACGCTTTATGAGCTACACCGGTTATCTATTCATCCTATTTGAGTTTGTGTTTAGAATCTGAAATAGTTCATTCGAGTGTGTATTCTTTGGAGTTAATATTATTACTATCTTTTGTCTATCATATGTCCTATACACTTTTGAAAGCATGCTTCGAACTTGATACTTGTAGGCACCGGTCTTAAATAATCTTTTTTGAAAACTTAAGCATTGTTTGTGATTCCCGGTGACTTTAGTTTTCTTATTATGTATTCTCGTGTATGTTGTTACTCACACACACCCGCCTTCACTTTTTATACTTTGTCAAGCTTTAAGTGTGGAGTCCCTCGAATGAGAGAGACAAAAAGAACGTCAAAAGAGGGCACAAAATAGGCCCCAACAAAAAATATCTATGAAAAAAAAGGAAAAAAAATGCAAAGGAATGGAAGAAAAGTTCCTCCTTGAGCATAATAAAGCCGAAGGCCATTAGACACTCCACCTTAAGCTTGACATTGTGTATTATACCACTTGTTTATTGTGTGTGATTGCATCATGTATTGGAAGTCATATGAGATGAGTTAAGGAACGACCCTTGTGATTGCATGGAATCATTGACTTGCTTATGCAATTTTCGTAAGATGCCAAGCCAAACTCCTCTTCTCTTATGAGTTATAAAGTCTGGACTTTAAAACTTGAGAATGAGCTTTGCGGCAAGAGCCTGTGGACTATCCCTAGATAGCATAGGTGAATGGCGGGCATGTTTTGTGTAACCTGGATTTATGTTTCGGATGCATAGCTTGAAAAGGATGTTAAGACATGTGGTTAGTCATTTGATGGTTTTGATACCGACTTGTTTGAGTGCAACATCTTGTTTGAACTATGAAGGTTTGAAAACTCATTTAAAGATAGATTGACTTGAATGTTGGCTTAGCGCATTAGTTTGAGATTGTTGCAATAATGCTGTCACTTTTGAGCACCCATTTCATGCATTCATATAGGGCACCTGCATTAGGGATTTATAGGTATTCCCTCTTCTGAAAACCTTCACGAGAGTAAAACTCGTCCACTAGGGTAGCTCAGGGGTTTAAAGGCTTGATGCATATGCTAAATTCATCCGTGATTCCTACGAAAGTGAGTTAAAACTTGCATATCTTAGGATATTAGTTTAGTTAGTGTAGATCGCATGAACTTGATTGGTACTTGCACTGAGTTTCTCTGCTACTCATTGTCCATTTTATATTTGTTCGGGATGAACAAATTCTAAGTGTGGGGTGTTTTGATCTGTTA
The DNA here is from genome assembly GCA_963678935.1 of Umbilicus rupestris. NCBI lineage: Eukaryota > Viridiplantae > Streptophyta > Magnoliopsida > Saxifragales > Crassulaceae > Umbilicus > Umbilicus rupestris. Next base: position 10,652,252 of record OY787612.1, read on the forward strand.
ATTTCTTACCGATTATTCGCTTCATTCGATGATGAATTTCGCTTCTCTCCCGAACTTTTCATTGTGTTTTCACCACTCTACTCTCATTTCAGGTCAAGTTATATTAAATTGAGGATTTGTAGTTCGTTTGGAGCAAAATAAGGCAAAACACAAAGATTCAAACGAATACAGACCAAATCTGGGCAGATTGACCTATTCGTCATCAAAGGCTTGCCGAGAACATGATTCTTATCCGATTCAGGCGTGCTATATCTTGTTGGAAAGCTAACTCGAAGGCCTACAACATTGTAGTTTACAGAAAGACGTAATTCGAAGTTTTAAATGGTCAAAAAACGCAAGACAACTCAGATTTACAGTGCTGAGTGAACAGTAGCCCGGTTCAAATAAGAACCGCCCGTTCACTGGTCAAACTGGCCCCAAAGGCAAAATATTCATTTTTCTCTGAAAGGGGCCGGTTCAACGTAGAACCGGCGCTTTATAAGTTAAACCGCGGTTTGAACATTGAAACCGCCGGTTTGGCACCAAACCGGGCCGCAAATCAATTTTGAAAATCAGCCCAATTGATTTTCATATAAATAGAAATCGAGGGCAAGTTTAGAAGGGTTGGACGATTTTGGAGAACGAACGCAAGAGTGAAGAAGATAGCTTGGAGTGAAGATCGTCGTCACGGGTTCTTCGTTCTTTATTCTCTTCATTCTTGTATTGGTAGTAATCCCGATGAGTAGCGAGTAGTTTATTTAGTTCTGGGATCCTACGGATCCCATGCCTGTAACCTGATTTCATGTGATTTGTACAAACATCATGATGATGTACGTATGGCAGTGTTTGACAAAACCAGCACAAGTGAACAAGGAGTTGCTGCAGCTCAAGTATTTAAGCAGGCCAGCAGAAGTGAACTAGCAGCTGCAGCAGGGGATGCTGCAGCAGGAGCTTGTTCAAGTGGCTGTATCAACCGTCCGATAGCAGCAGCTACCTTGGTTGGTCCAGAAGGGCAGGAAACTCTATGGATTGCCTCTGAAGAATTTCTAAAATACTGTGGAGTATTTTCCAGTGAGGTTTACTAGTCAGAGAAGGAGATTTGCATTGAAGATAAATATCAAATCTAATCTCCTAGATTTTAGGAGATAATTGTTCTTGTTTGGGACATTGCCTAAACCTGGACATTGCTAAAAGCTGGTGATGCTATTTAAGCAGAAGGGGTTTAGAGCAGAGAGGTTGATCGAAGCTGAGGGATACACGAGTGCATACACAGATTTCAGAGAGGACAATCTTTGGTGTGCGGTGGACAAATTCTTCGATCATCACCCGAGAGCAGAGCGTGAGCGCAGAGCTGTGGTGATTGTAGCAGAAGGGAATCAGGACTTGCAGAGTCTGATTCGAGCTTGATCTGGAAGCCAATTCAGAGCTGTGGAGCTTGTTGGTTGATCAAGGGCAGCCGCGGACAAACTGACGAGTTGTTGGCTCGGTCGAGTGTGGTGCGGCAGTACTCGCTAGTGGCAGGTGGTCACTGAGTGAGGGGGAGTATCCCAGAGTGTGCAGCGCTCGTGGAATCGTTCGATTGGCTCGGAAGAAGGCTTTGGAGCGACGCGGACATTTGTGCTTCAGCTGTGTGTTACAGCAGTTGCTACAGCAACCCTGCTGAGTAGTTGTAGTTTAGAATAGGCTGAGTCTTGAGAAGTCTGTAGCTATTCTAAATTGACATATTGCAGAGGGTGTGCAGACACAAGTCAGAGCTTGTTCTGATTGTGTCGAGTGATCCACACAAGGTTGAGTAGCATAGGTTGCGTGAGTTGTAACCGTGTGTACTTGGGAACCTTCGAGTTAGTGGATTGAGGACTGGAGAATAGTCCTCTCCAGACGTAGGCAGTTGGCCGAACTGGGTGAACAAACTTTGTCTTGTTCATTGCTTGCTGAGACAATTTCCTTGTGAACAAGAGTGTGCTGCAGCAACTGCTTGTTCACAAATCTGTCGAACTAAAACACTGTGAAATTTCAATTGGTATCAGAGCGGGAGCTCAACACACAGAGTTAAAGATCCTACAGTGTCTCTGAAGAATCCAAGACAATGAAGGAAGGACAGAGCACAAGCAGACCTCCATTGTTGGAAGAGAGCAACTATGGATATTGGAAAGCTAGAATGAAAGCCTTTCTCAAGGCTATTGATGAGAAGACATGGAGAGCTGTCGTAATCCAGTGGTCTCCCCAATCACCATGGATGAACAAAGAGTCACAAGGATAAAGTCTGAAGAACAATGGACTGCTGAAGAAGGTGCTGCAGCAACTGGAAATTCAAAGGCCCTGAATGCAATTTTTGCTGCAGTTGATGCCAACAACTTCAGGTTGATTTCAAACTGTGACATGGCCAAACAAGCGTGGGAAATTCTGCAAACTGCACATGAAGGAACTGATAGAGTGAAGCTGTCAAGACTCCAGATCATTGCCACACAATTTGAGAATCTGAGAATGCTGGATGAGGAAACAGTCACTGAGTTTAATGCTAAACTCTGTGATCTTGCAAATGAAGCTCATGCCCTTGGTGAACCCATCCCTGAAGAAAAGCTTATCAGAAAGGTTCTCAGATCGCTGCCCACAAAATTTGACATGAAAGTGACGGCCATTGAAGAAGCTCAAAATGTCAGATTCATGAAGTTGGAAGAGTTAATGGGGTCTCTCAAACAATTTGAGATGAAGCTGGTTAAAGGAGACACCACTCCCAAGGACAAGAATGTTGGATTGAAAGCTGAAGCAGAAACCAAGCAGACAGTTCCAGATGATCAGATGAGTATGCTTGTTAAGAATCTTGGAAAGCTCCTGAAGAACATGGACTCAAGAAATGGGAAAAGCTCCTCCTCACGAAAATAATTCAGAAGAGGTGGTGAAAATAAAAGGAAAGGGAAGGAACCAGCTCAGGATGAAGGTGAGAAGAAAGAAATGAAAAAGGGAGTTCAATGCTGGAACTGTGAAGGATATGGACACATTGAGGCTGACTGTCCAAGCAAACCCCTCAAAAACTCAGAGAAAAAGAACAATAAATCCATGACAGCAAAATGGAGTGACTCTGATGAAAGTGATGACGAAAACTGTGTTGTGTTAACCAGTGTATCAGATTTCAACCTCAAAGAGCTAAAGAAGGAAGGATTTCACTATGGGATTGAAGTATCTGAAAGTGAAGATGAAGAGGACCCATCTGACGGCCTTGTTGACTATCTGAGGAAGATACTCGAGCAGTGTGAGGCAGTTCTTCAGACCAATCAAGCATTGACTGACAGAGTCAATCTCTTGGAAGAAGAACGAAAGAAAAGTCTTTTCTCATCCAATAATCAAGTCACCATTCTGAAAAGAGAAGACTCTGGAAGACAGATCTCTGTTGGATCCTCTCCAGCAACAGCCAAGACAGCTGATCCGCAGAATAATATCTTGGACGAAATACTGTCTTACCAAAGACTTGGAAAAGGGAGAACAGGGCTTGGGTATAATGGTGAAGAAAGCTCTAGAGGGACAGTCTTCATTAAAGCCTCGGATGCTGAGATAGATGAAAAGAACAATTCAGATGTCACTTCAAAAACTGGAGAGAAGGATGGAACTAGGCATGTGAACAAGAGGATGCTGCAGCACCGGGCACATCATTTTTCTAGAACAAAGCTAAAGGCTCAGAATAAAAGGGGCTCTTGTACAAGTGTTGGGAATCAGAAGATTACCTCAAATCTGAAGCAGCTGCACAAAATCTCTTCAGTTGAAAAAGGGGGAGCAAAATCCAGAACCAACACATACTGCATAAAGACTCCGTATCATGTAGCTTCAAGAAAAGCCCCTTGCTGGAAAGAATCGCAGAAGAGGGTTGCTAAGACTGCTACACAAGGGCACTGGACCTCTAAAGACAAGGGAAAACCACAGGCTTTACAGGTATGGAAACCCAAACCTGACAAACGAAGAGATAAGAGGCTGGAAGGTCAGAAAAGGAGAAACTATGGCGTCTCTCAGGTGTGGGTAAAGAAACCTCCATCAGAACCTCTTAAGGATCCTCTGAGCAAAGCTGTTGTCTGAACAAAACAGGTGAACTAGCTCGCATGTGCTGTAGCAACCTGGCCAAGAATAAGCTTGTTCACATGTTTTGGTTGCTAATGATGGGAGAAGGCACATGTGAGGCACGTGATCTAACAACTTCAAAATGGAAAAGAAAATAACGGGTAAATCATTTTCTAGGGCAAGGACAAAGTGCAAGGTGCTTCCCAAAATCGTTGCCGATCATCCTCTGTACGTTCCTCAAACCGTCTGCAATTTAACTACAATGGTGAAGACGCGCGGGTTGAAGAAGAATCTGGCAGCAGACCGACAAGGCAGGTCTGAAAGAAGAACCAAGTCGCGCAATGAAGCCCCTGCTCAGCAACTGGATGTGGTGGTGTGGGAACCAGCACCTCTCCCTGTGTCGCACAGAGAGCCCTCCCCACACGAAGGAACATTGCAGAAAAGAAGGCGCCTGGTACGTGGCGGAGAACCTGTCTCCAGTGCCGCGGTGCCATCTGAAGAGGCTGTGGCTGAGGAAGTTGCTGAAGAAGAACATGCTACAGCGGATGCTGTAGCAGGTTCTGCAGAAAAAGAGTGCAGAACTCTTGTTATGTCCTCAGGCATTGTGGGTGACGGGGAGGAAACAGTTGCTGAGTCTCCTGAACAAGAACCTGCTGCAGCACATCCTCCCCCTCCATCAGACAAAGGAAAAGCTCCCATCCTAGTCCCAGTCTCCAACAGTGAAGAAGAAGAATCAAGTGAAGAAATTACAGATGCACCTGGTGAACCGTCTGTAAGAGGACCTACATTGGTAGACACAACTGCAATCACCGTGGGAGGTATTTGGTTCAGGAATCGGAGTGCTTCTCAATCCTGGAGTGCTGTTGAGCGGAAGCATATTGTGTCAGAGAAGAGGCTGGACCTAGACAAGTACAGATCAGCAGCAATCATTCAGCTTCTCACAGAGGTAAACCTGCTCAAGTCCCTAACCTTTCCATTCAGATTCAATATTGCTCTGGTTAGGGAATTTATTGTGAATATGGAAGAGAAGTTTGGTGAGGAAGGAGTAGATGAGTATGGAAGAAGTTGGGTACAGGGTAAGATAGTTAGTATTACCCCGGAAAAAATTGATGAATTCCTTGGGATCCATGAGAATGCCAGAGCTCCCATTGATGTTCAGTCAGAAATGCTGGCCAAGGTTCTGACAGGGGGAGTGTGCCTGTCCTGGGGAGGTCCCAATCTGAGTGCTGCTGAACTGACCTCCAAGAACGCCTTGCTATATCATCTGGGCATCAGAAACTGGATCCCCAGCTCACACAGTGGGAAGGTTAGCAAATCCTTTGCTAACCTTCTCTACTCCATTGGAAAAAGGAGGCGCATCAACCTGGGCAGTGTGATGTTTCCTCAGCTGGCTACTCATGCCGGCAGCGCTTCCTCCAGCAAGCCCATTGTGCTCCCCTCCCTCATCTATGGGATGATGGTCTCACAGCATCCGGAGCTTGGAGAGATTTCTGAAGGACTATCTGAGGAACTGCAGGTCTTCACTGTTGATCACAAGTTGTTCAAAGGAAAACATGCAGTGGACGTAGCATATGAGGATCTACTCATGGTAGGTGATTCAGCTTCAGCTCCAGCTCCCCTGGAGGATGCTCCTCCCCCTGCTGCAATAATACAATCTGCCCTCCGCGCCAGAATTGTGAGCCATCTCAGATCGGAGCTGGTTATTCTTGAAGCAGAAGCTAAACGAAGGGACGCTAGGCGTGGACAGATCAGAAGCCTCCTCAGAGACCTGGAGTTCCCGGCAGATGAGGAGCAGGCCCCTTGAGCATCTATGACAAAAAGGGGGAGAGAAGATGCTGCTTTCTGCTACTGATGAACGTTTTTATTTGATTTGCTGACCCTGCGTGGTTGTGCTATGGCCGAGTGTGTCCACACCTATTTACTCTTACTCTCTATTATTGGATCTTTCCTTTTAGAGTATTCAAAGTTTTTTTTTTCTGGTTCATGGGAGAGTGCATATGGTTTAAGGTTTTGTCAAAATGCCAAGGGGGAGATTGATGATGCACGTATGGCAGTGTTTGACAAAACCAGCACAAGTGAACAAGGAGTTGCTGCAGCTCAAGTATTTAAGCAGGCCACCAGAAGTGAACTAGCAGCAGCTGCAGCAGGGGATGCTACAGCAGGAGTTTGTTCAAGTGGCTGTATCAACCGTCCGATAGCAGCAGCTACCTGGGTTGGTCCAGAAGGGCAGGAAACTCTATGGATTGCCACTGAAGAATTTCTAAAATACTGTGGAGTATTTTCCAGTGAGGTTTACTAGTTAGAGAAGGAGATTTGCATTGAAGATAAATATCAAATCTAATCTCCTAGATTTTAGGAGATAATTGTTCTTGTTTGGGACATTGCCTAAACCTGGACATTGCTAAAAGCTGGTGATGCTATTTAAGCAGAAGGGGTTTAGAGCAGAGAGGTTGATCGAAGCTGAGGGATACACGAGTGCATACACAGATTTCAGAGAGGACAATCTTTGGTGTGCGGTGGACAAATTCTTCGATCATCACCCGAGAGCAGAGCGTGAGCGCAGAGCTGTGGTGATTGTAGCAGAAGGGAATCAGGACTTGCAGAGTCTGATTCGAGCTTGATCTGGAAGCCAATTCAGAGCTGTGGAGCTTGTTGGTTGATCAAGGGCAGCCGCGGACAAACTGACGAGTTGTTGGCTCGGTCGAGTGTGGTGCGGAAGTACTCGCTAGTGGCAGGTGGTCACTGAGTGAGGGGCAGTATTCCAGAGTGTGCAGCGCTCGTGGAATCGTTCGATTGGCTCGGAAGAAGGCTTTGGAGCGACGCGGACATTTGTGCTTCAGCTGTGTGTTACAGCAGTTGCTACAGCAACCCTGCTGAGTAGTTGTAGTTTAGAATAGGCTGAGTCTTGAGAAGTCTGTAGCTATTCTAAATTGACATATTGCAGAGGGTGTGCAGACACAAGTCAGAGCTTGTTCTGATTGTGTCGAGTGATCCACACAAGGTTGAGTAGCATAAGTTGCGTGAGTTGTAACCGTGTGTACGTGGGAACCTTCGAGTTAGTGGATTGAGGACTGGAGAATAGTCCTCCCCAGACGTAGGCAGTTGGCCGAACTGGGTGAACAAACTTTGTCTTGTTCATTGCTTGCTGAGACAATTTCCTTGTGAACAAGAGTGTGCTGCAGCAACTGCTTGTTCACAAATCTGTCGAACTAAGATACTGTGAAATTTCACATCAGTTTTTGTCTAATGCAAGTTTATGTTTTCAATTCTATTATGCTTCATTCTATCGTTTTATCATTGTTGATCATTGATTGGGATGACTGCATGTTAGAACGAAACTAGGTTAGATGCCAAAAAGATGAATGGGTCTGAGGCAGTTAACTGGAACAAATAGAATTGATGTCGAGACATGGTAGCTATATTGTTAATACATGAATCGATAGGAGAGTTGACATATTTTGTCTGGAAACCTTTGTGTCTAATAAATCGAAACTGTTGATAATCCGTGATTGGGTGGCGTTCAATAGTGTAGATTAATTCAGGTGATGATCCGTGAATGGGCGGCTCATCTGATGTCAATTTAGGTTATTTCCAAAGCTATTTTGCATGACTATATGGTGTGACTGATTGCATGAATTGTGTTGCGAGCATGAGTGAAGTTCGATCTTGGAATTACTTTCTCTGATCGAATCAACCGTTAGTTATATTAATTAGGAAAATTAGGATAGTTAGAATAAACCCACAATTTTCATTAGGAGTAGCTGAACACATTGAATGCTAGCAAGTATATACACGCGCCTGTTCCTAGGATCGACCCTTGGCTTACCAAGGTCTATAAATTGTTTTTTGACTACAATTTGACCCCTGAAACTTATATCTGACAACTATAAAGGGTTAAAAATATGACTGTCAACAAGCAACATGGCTAGCATCAATCAAGGTGGACGAAGAACTCAAACGAGGAGGGGAGATACCATTAGGATCGAGAAAGTGTTGAAGGACTTCAAGGATGTTATGCCATCCGAGTTGCCAAAACGGCTAGCATCAAGAAGAGAAGTGGACCATCGCATCGAGTTGGAACCGAGGGCTCAACCACCAGCGAAGGCGCCCTACCAAATGTCTCCGCCGAAGTTAGAAGAGTTACAGAGATAACTTAAGAAGTTGTTGGATGCGGGATACATCCAACCCTCGAAAACTCCATATGGCGCACCGTGTTGTTTGAATAGAAGAACGACGGGTCATTGCAACTTTGCATCGACTACCGGGCCATAAACAAGGTAACCATCAAAGATAAGAAGCGGAGACATGTGGAGTTTTACGTGGAGACCAAGTATTCATCAAACTCAACCTCGATCAACGAAGAAGACGAGGTATGCTTCATAAAGGTCTCATGAAGCGGTACGAAGGACCTTACTTCATAACACAAAAGGTCGGAAAGGCTTCTTATCGAGTGGATCTACCGCCATCTTTGAAGAAGATTCATCCTGTTTTCCACGTCAGCTGTTTAAAACTTTATCATGGAGACGAGGAAGACACATCAAGGAGAGTATCTTTGAGAGAACCACCATCCATCATCACCTCGTTCGACAAGGAGGTTGACCACATCCAGGCGAAGCGAGTACGACGAAAGAGTCATCCTCCAAGTACCCAATACTTGGTATATTGGAAGGGATTTTCGGATAGCGAGGCGAGTTGGGAACCCGTCAAGTTCCTTTGGGAGTTCAAAGACAAAATCCGGAAGTTCGAGGAAGCCTAAACGATGACGTCGACGGATTAGTTGGGGGAGGATGTCACGGCCCGATTATTTTGGACCAAAATATTAGGGGCTTTCCAAGCCATGACAAGACATCACTTGGCTAAGTGGTTTCCCCAACCCTTAGCCCGACTATGGAGATCATTAAAAGTGGGCTTGAAGGGGGAAGAAGCCCATTAGATGGAGGCCCAGGTCTAATATCTAGAAGGCTATGGGAGAAGTCATTTGCTCCAAACCACCTCAGAAATACAAAACATTCTCTCAAGCTCTCTTGCTCTCAAAGGTCTCTACCTTTCAAGTTCTCTTGTTGTCTTAGCACATCAAGCGACTTTCGGGGAGACTTTTTTAGCTAGTTGGGTAACAGTTCTGGCTAAGCGTCGCACGTCTTAGTGGACAAAATCTAAGTCTATGATATAGTGGTGTTGTTGTGATGGTGGTGCTGTGGTGGTGGTGGTAGAGGTGTTGTGGTGGTTATGTTATTTTTGTGTTATATGGTGGTTGTGGTGCTGTTGGTGTTGTTGTGGTGGTGATAATGTGGGTAGGGTTGTGATGTTATGAATAGTAATTCAAATAATTTATAAGTATATAATAACATATCTATATGTAACAGAACCAAAAGGACGCCGTTTAGAAATCTGAAATTAATAATCAAGTGCGAACTCGTATATTTGCAATTTGTAATTTGAATTTAAAATTATGATTCCTTATGACCATGTTAATTACAAGCCTATGAAAAAGCTAACCGAAATGCACTTAGCGTTCCACCTCTGCGGTTAGGATGAGTTTAACCCAACCGGATAGCTGAAATAGCCACTGAATTACTTAATTTGAATTCTGAAATTGGCATTGTTTGACCCTGATCCGACCCGAACTATATACCGGATCGAGTCAAACCCAACCGGTCGGTACCGGTTTTTCGAGCGGGCCGGTTTTGCACCTCTAAACTGCAAAGAAAAAGGAAACCTCTCCCGAAAGCTCCGGAGCTTCTTCTCCTTCAAACTCCCTCCAGAAAATCTGCTTCTTGTTCTCTTCGGGCTTATTCTTCCTTCAATGGTATGCTTACATTACATTTCAGTAAATAAATTCCCATTTTCTTTAAATTTGAAAATAAATGGGGTGAAGTGTTTGTTGTTTGCTTTTGGGTCGGGATGAAGGAGCAATCCCCGTCGCTTGATGATTTGCTCAAGCTGTTGAAAGGTGAGCGGGATGAGCAGAGGCTGGCGGGGCTTCTGCTGGTGACGAAAGTTTGCAAGGGGGACGACCACTCGTCCATTCTTAGGGTTTATGAGGCTGTTGGGGCTCAGTTTCTCGACCGTCTCCTTAGAACAGGTAATATTCTTTTACTATCAAGTGGACTTGTTTATAGTGCAAGTTTAATTGAGAAGCGTGTTTTTTTATGATGGCTGTTAGATGGTAGAAGATTGGTCACTTGAATATTAGAGAACTGGTTACCATCTGATTGAAGAAAGAGCAAGGAAAGGGAGGAGTTAATTATGCACTAGTTAGTGATTCGAGCGGGTTGAGGGTTAGGAGTGCATTTGCATGTGTTTAGAGTAAATGGGTGTTGCTGTTTGATTACATTTTGGAATCAGAGGCTCTTACTATCCCGTTTTATGATAGGAATGGGGAAAGGAGCTACTACTGGCACTGCAGGTGCCAATTCTAATGCCTATTTACAACTATCTATAACAGTAATATCTGCATTTTGTCGAGTTCCAGAGATTGCCTCTTCTGTACACATGATATTGAAAATTCCACTAATATTGGAAGTTATGCAACTGGGGTAAGGTTTCCTGCTGTACAATTTTTGTGCTTTGCCTTTAAATGTTTCTAAACAGAGCTTTACAAGTTTTTTTGTGTGTATGTATGTCTTATATCATTCTTGACCATTTGAAGTACCTTTCAGAAACCATTCTCCAGCTGTAAATAACTTGTTTAGCCATTGAAACAATCTATGCTTTTGTTTACCTTCAACATTTATTTTCATGTTATGAGATGAGTGATGATTAGTATTTTTCTTTTTCTTCCTAATATCTCTACTAATATATCAATTGAACATGCAGATCATGCACACCAGTTCTTGCCGAATGCTATGAAATTTTATTTCTTGTCTCAACAGCTTCTGATGACGGATTGATGAAGTTTTATGAATTGGGTGGCATGGATGTACTAGCCACTCAAATTTCTGCTTTACCTGATGGTAATAAAATACTACTCCACAGTCCACACTGATTATGTAACGGATGATTATAATCTCGTTCAGTTTCATTGGTCTACTTAAATGAATGCAGATTCACAATCACTGGGTCTTGCAATCAAACTCGCTCAACTCCTTACAAGTAAACTGACTGTTCCCAAAGTCATTTTTGACTATCCATTGAAGCTGCTGTCACTGGTTAGCCTTGATTGAATTACTTAAGTAACTTTTAATCAGCTTCCCGTCTTCATTGCTTATAATTTATTTTATTAAATAAGCTCGCATGGTGTTGGCTTTCGACAGGTGGCTACAATGGCAAGACAGTTTGCAATAGTGCACAATGCCTTGAAATTTGAATTGCTGAATTTACTCACTGCTGTCCTCTCCTCCCACTTTCCAGTAAGAGTTTTTTTTTGTTAGTAGCAGCTTGTTTTCTATTCCTTGATGTTCAAGTGGCTTTGTGTATCACGTTCTTTCTTGTAATCAAAGATCTAAAAGTCTTTGATTTGAGCTTGAACCTTGGCCTAAATTGCAAGCCACTCAGTACTGGTAATTGTTGTCTGCAGAATGGGCTCAATATGTCTTTAGTGTGGTTTTGTTACCTATCAACGTGATCATGAGATTTATTGTTCGTCAAACCCGATGGCAGGGGCCTCGCCGTCTGATTCAGTAACAGAGCGAGCTTGACTTTCAATTTTATCATATATTGTATTCTCTGATACCTAAAAAATGAACACGGGGGCTGATTATCGAGGCATATGCTTAATTTAGTAGGGTTCATGGGTTTGCTTTTTCTAATCTTCTGATGTAATGTTTTCTATTGGTAAATTATATATTTAGTTTAAATTCTTTTGGTATAAACAATAACTTATGGATGCACATGCTTATTGTAGAAGTTTTCATGACTAAGTAACTTTGACTTAATGTATATTATATAGGCACCGCTGCGTGAATCTCTCTGCTCGGTGACAGACTATAATTGGCCAGGCTATGTCCGTGTTGGTGTCATTGCGATTTTACAGAATCGCGTAGGTACGCTAAATTAAGCTCATCAGTTGGACATCTGAACTGGACTTTCCATGTCATAATCCTATGCTCATTTCAATCCTCTTTTTGGTTGATATTCTGTTTCAAAGTGATTTTCATAATCATGCTTGGCGGTAATTACTCCCACATAAGCTGGGATGCTTTATATCTTACTCATCCATTGAATCTGCGATTGGATACATGGGGGTACTCATGCTATGATTAAATATGCAGGACCTTCTGAAAAGCTCCAGGCTTTGATTCTTTCTGAATCAATGATGTCTCTAATTGGGGAAGAATGGCTGATTGATCATTTGACTTTACCCGATGTTCAAGAAGTTCCGACCGCCGAGAGGTGAATTTACCTTTGTTGTCACATCGTTTAAACTATATACAGTACATGGGAAATTTTGGTTGGTTAGTTAATGAGTAAATCAGATCTCATTCATTGCATATCCAGATCAGTATTACTAGTATTGGAGTCAGCAAGAGTTGAAGTTGCTGTGTTGTTGAATGAGATAGCATACTTAAAGTATGAAGCTGCCTCAAGCTCACAAACTACAGATACAATGCGACTGAAACAACGAAATGTGGCTACAAGCTTCTCTTTGGTTGAGAGGATAATTAAGCTGATTTCTAATATCAGTAGCAAAGAAGGTATAACCCATTATATATATACTATCCAAGTTGAAAGTGTAAGAGGAATAAATCAATGTGCATTTTAATTAAGCGATCATCTAGTATTTATATAAAAATTTAACAGGCTAGAGGGAAAGCAAGCAAGCTAATAAATGCAAACATATATCATCGACTGCTGTATTTCATCAAGATATTAATTATGTATCTTTTAAACCATATACTTGATGTATTGTCTGCTTATTTCTTGTTCGCTTGTGCAATCAGATTCCGGGATCATGAGTGGTAGCAGCTTCTCAAAAGTCATATCAGGTCTTAATGAGACGGTTGGTGTAGTACTAGATTACCTACAAGATGCAAGGGTAGTTCATTGTCTTGTTATTCCTATTGTTCTTGTTGCTCCTTTTCCCGCTGCTATAACTTAAACTAAATATTAAAAATCTTTTACAGCTGTATGATTTCTTGATTTATGTTTTTACATGTTCAGGAACATAAGGAAAATAAAGGAGATGATCTTCTTGCGTCAGTTAGATTAATTGGGAGGTATGAATACCTCATATATGTTTCTTTTCCACACAGCTTACAGTTGTTAGCTTTTAGTCATGTGATATGTTCTTAAAGCTGAGATGTCATCTTCTCTAGTTATCTCGCTGAAGCACCTGATGCCTGTAGAGGGAAAATAAATGAGCTTTTAGAGTACATGCTTTCCGTTGAAGGTGAAGATGAGTCTGGGTTAGTTTGTTTTCTGAAAATCGAAACATAGTTTTATGTCCACTGATCAAATGTACATGCGTCATACATAAAAAGCTCACAAACTCTCTTAAATTACAGCCCTTTTTATTCCATATGTTTCTTGCTTCCGATGCTGTGTCAAATAACAATGGATAATGATGGATGTAAAGCTTTGGTCTCGTGTGGAGCCCATAGAACTGTAAGTCCATGATTCATTCCAAAGAGAGAGGCATCTGTTGCAAGTTGAAAAATTCGCGCAGTGATTCGTTTTCTACCCTGCTCTCAAATCCCTGCCACATCCACATTTCCCATTAAATCTATTGGAAAGTCTTCCTCGCAAATTGACGACTTATGTTGGCCAAATTAGCTATCAAGTGATTAGCATTTTGTTTCATTTCAGGTTGTGCAGTACTTGGTCAAAATCATTGAAACGAGCAATATGGTTGGGAATGATGGTAGCATAATGTTGGCGTGTGATACAATCATGAACATTCTACTCAAGGTATAATTGGTAGATGTATGTCTATTTAAAAATTCTGAGTTAATTTCTAAGTGTTATGTTCCTTTGGTTTATAGAGAGACCAGCTGCCTGTTGTCATGGATGAATCTACTATCATTGATCTTCTAGCGTTATTGGCCCACTGGACAGGTACTCCTTTAATTTTTTCATTTATTTTGAACCTCCTTTTCTTGTTTGCTTTGATTGTATGAATACTGGAAATATGCATATGAATCATACACTACAAAGGATTATTCAGTTCCGGGCTGTTACATAATTCTCCACATATACATGCAAGTGTCAGCCTGTTACAATTTACTCACATTTTTTTTCTGTTGTATAAGACATAATGAGTTTGGGATACTTTTCAGAGCACAGCGAGGTGTCTTCAGATATCATGATGGCATCCAGTATTTGCGCTTTGCTATTTGATTACACCACGGAGAAGGCTTTATTGCGTCATCCTAAGTTTGACAAGAACACTTACACTCTCCTATTCAGGCTCATGCGGAGAAGTTTGTCCAAATGCAGGGAGGTAAATGTCTCACTACTATGAACTTAAAGATGATTAATAAATCATTTTGCGGATAAAGCTTAGTATCCATAATGGCCCATCTGGATGCAGGGCATGTTGGAGGAGAAGTATGAAGAATCTGATCTTCAGGAGATCATCACTGCTGGTACATATCATCACTCCTTTCATAACTCAACTCATCTTGAAACGGCAAAATATACCAACTGAATAGGGTGCTGCAGGATATTCTCGGTGGTCGGATCGATTCCCCTCCGCAGTGGAAAAATGACGTCAGTAACTGTGCTTTCTTGGCCACCACAAGCCAAGGCTAAAATCTGGTCCTCTGCATCTATCTATGTACTTTAAGAAAGTGGTGTAATTGTATTTGGATTTGGGTTATTATCCTAAATAAATAATAATTAATAAAAACAGTTGAAATTGAATATTCAAAAATGGAGAAGGAAGACTTTCTGCAAGCCAAGCCAAGCCCTTGTCCAGCATCAAATCCCCATCTCTAGATTTCCTCTCCAGAGCCACAATGAACTGCGCCAGCTCCTTATACACTCTCCTCATAATCCTCTCGGTCGCCCTCATCACCTACAACGCCCTCATCGCCGCCAACGCCCCTCTCCCCGCCGCCTTTCCCAACTCAGAAACCCTCCTCTCCATCGACTCGGTCATCAAAATGCCGGTGGATACTGCCACGGGGCGACGCCTGTTTCATACGGCCGTGACGGCATCCGATTCTGTGTATAATACCTGGCAGTGCAGGGTTATGTATTACTGGTTTAAAAAGTTTCAGAATGAGGCTGGGTCTGAGATGGGTGGGTTTACTAGGATTCTGCATTCTGGTAAAGCTGATGCATTCATGGATGAGATCCCCACTTTTGTTGCTCAGCCCTTGCCTGATGGGATGGATCAGGTTTTGCCTTTGATTTTCATTGTTTTCTGCTGTTTGACTTTGATTTCAGTGATCCACAAACCTACCCTCTTCATTCTGATATCCTTGCAAATTCAACTGCTAATCCAAAATACTGCTGGAGCAATGGCTTCGCTTTGTAGATTTTATCCGTAGTTGTTTGCCGATCTATTGGCTTGGTCTTGATGTTCTTAGTTGATTCGTGGTGAACCTCTGAACTGGTGTTTAACTTGCTCACAACTTGGTGTTTAACTAGCTCTTGCTCACAACTTGGTGTTTAACTTGCTCTTGCTCAGAACTTGGTGTTTAACTAGCTCTTGCTCAGAACTTGGTGTTTAACTTGCTCAGAACTTTGTGTTTAAATTGCTGGAAATTGGCCTTTGTTATCGATTTCAGGGGTACATAGTTCTCAACAGGCCGTGGGCATTCGTGCAATGGCTACAACAGGCTGACATTCGAGAAGAGTATGCACCAATACTGACTCGAGCTTGAGCTTTATGTTTCTTTGGTTCTTCAGAGCCTGAGGTTGTTGTGGTTGTGCAGTTACATACTGATGTCCGAGCCAGATCACATTATTGTCAAACCCATTCCGAATCTGTCCAGCGATGGATTTGGAGCTGCATTTCCTTTCTTCTACATTGAGCCAAGGAAGTATGAATCTGTGCTGAGGAAATTCTATCCGGAGGAGAAGGGTCCGATCACGAATATCGATCCAATAGGAAACTCTCCCGTTATCGTCCGTAAGGTAAAAGTCCCATACTCGACGCAAAACATGTCACAGAACATCTTAAAGGGTTTTCCATGCACCAGGATTTGCTCAAGAAAATCGCTCCAACTTGGATGAATGTTTCCTTGGCCATGAAGAAAGATCCTCAAGCAGATAAAGCTTTTGGTTGGGTGCTTGAGATGTAAAAATCGCATCTTCGCTATTTTCTTGTACTGTCAAACAAGTCGCTCCTTCGTGCATTTTCATCATTTGCTCGCATTGGTCGTTTACAGGTACGGGTATGCTGTTGCATCAGCTATTCACGGCGTCCGCAACATCCTGCGCAAAGACTTCATGCTTCAGGTACTTGTTAGTCTTTTATTTCTTAGAAACCAAGCTGTGCTTCAAGCAATCATGTTTATATATCTGGCTCCACTGCTGCATAACCCACCCAGCCCCCTTGGGACACGGAAATCGGCGAGAAGTTCATAATCCACTACACATACGGATGCGACTATGACCTGCAGGTGCATCCGTGGTCCAAACTTGGCAGTTTGTAGTGTTCATGACCTTGGCGCTCTTGATCCTAATTTCTTAAGAGTTTCACAGGGCAAGCTGACCTATGGCAAGATCGGGGAATGGAGATTTGACAAAAGATCATATGACGGAATCTATCCTCCGAGGAATCTCCCATTACCT
This sequence comes from Umbilicus rupestris, assembly GCA_963678935.1. NCBI lineage: Eukaryota > Viridiplantae > Streptophyta > Magnoliopsida > Saxifragales > Crassulaceae > Umbilicus > Umbilicus rupestris. The sequence goes on from OY787612.1 coordinate 10,668,959, forward strand.
CCTCCTGGCGTCCCAGAGAGTGTAGTAAGATTCATAACCTCCCTCGTCTCTTCACTTGTTAAATTAAACCAGTAAAATGTCGAGGGTGGGACTTTTTCCAATCTGTTTGCATTATGAAGAATGTGTGTAGAAAATCTCAAATCGGCGATCTGTCTGTATTTCATTATACAGAATAGGAAACTTAAGCTAGAAGTTATATTCAACTTTACCTTACAGGTGACTCTGGTGAAAATGGTGAATGAAGCTTCTGAGAATATACCCAACTGGGGCGCTTGAAGGAATCCCGCTTTTTTTTTGCTGCTCCATGTCGACTTCAGGCCTAACCTGCTACAAATCGGATCCCTATGCTTTGCTGCTGCACAGTTGCAGATGAAAAAAGAAAAGAACTATTTCCACTCTTGGCTGAATTGCAGCAACCACAGAAACAATATTTCCTGGATCATGTTGGCAGTTGTTGTTTTGGAACGAGTGAAATTACACATGTTTTCCGTGTTCTTCTTAGAGCTATAAACTACATGGAACTTACTGGTGGATGCATGGTGATGCCACCAGAAACCAGTAAACAGTCCTGATAATATCCCAGTCATTGTAGCTATTTGCTCCTGAATACATTTTGCAAATCGTGAAACAAATAATTCAAGGAGGATCAGAGGCACAAATACTGACGCTAAATTCTAGCACGCGATCGACGTGTTTTGTAACTTAAAGATGCACAGTAAAGTACAGTATGGAAAAGTAAAGTGTATGTCTTCATTTTAATCTCAACATCACTCCTTCACAGAAGCCTTAAATAAAGGAAAATCACTTTACATTCAGGTAAACAAACATACTCAAAGTTACAGCCCTTCAAAAGTCCAGGTTTCAAAATGCAATTGAAGGCGGAAGCTAAATCCTTGATGCATCAGAGTAACAATTCTGGGAACAAAAATCCACTCTTTACCGAAAATGTTTGATCTGATCTTTTCAGAACCATAACCATCATCAATGCACACATGTCTTGTCATCTTTACAAACATCAATCCACTTCCTTGTCACTCAAAATTCACTAAACCCTACTGAATTGAGCCCACACTCAAAAACCCAACTTGATCACAAGGGTATCACAGAAAAGCATCAATCTAAAGTACCCCAACTCCAAAAATCACAAAAAAGACTCCATCTTTCGAAACAAGCAACCCACCCACATACGTCCATTCAAATCATACCCCAACTTCATAAAACCACACCAGACAACGAGTCCGACAACAACAATTGTTGGATCGTTAATTAGTGATTTTTCTTTAAGTTTTGCATTATTCGAGAGGTATTGCAGTGAAGGTTCAAATCAAGTCACCCGTTCGGTAATGCAACGGGTAACTCAATAACATCAGCGAAATTAAAAATAATTAAAAATATAAGAAATACGAATACTCACAATTTATAATGGAAACCTCAATATTAATTGAGCACTGAGTAAAACCACAACCTTCCAGTATCCGCTGGAAGGATTTTTGAAAGACGGATCGTCCTTTTTATTTAGATGTATTGTCAAGTACAAAATAAATAACTTGTCGCGTCCAATGGCAAAACTATTTTTTTGTTTCTCTTTGACTCAATCTGACTTTTGGACGATGCTTCTTTCCCTCTTGAACCAGTCCGTTCAAGATCTCAGAGTTCACATCTTGCTTGCTTAATTCGCACGTCATTCTCGTTCACCTCATGGATAGCTTTTCGCGACCTCCAGCTTGGTTGCTAAAAAGAGCAGCATGTGATCTTCCGGATACTTTGAATTGATCACTGATTTGCACGCTAGCATTCAGGTTTCCAAATCTGCCTCAATCCAAATCTCAATCAGATATCCTTTATTTAAGATAAAGAAAGCAAATCAAATTTGCTTCCTTATTTAAATGGAGAGACGTTATTGGAGATCTAATATATATCTCATAATATATATTAGATGCATTTCAATATTCCTGAATATTTGCTGGATTCTTTCCTAATTTGTGTCTTGCCTTATTTCTAAGACCATTTTGTCCTTACCGTCATCATGTTCCCTCATGAATCCCCTCTTGCCTTCCCCGAGGCGGAACCCAATCGCCCACTTTGTGTTTTTCCTACATACTCATTATACTTTGTTAGTTGAGTGTTTGTCATCACCAAAACACAAGGGTCCAATAATATTCCCCCTTTTTGATGATGACAAACACTACTTTGATAAGGGCAGAAAATCTCATGCATGGGTAATGTACCTGATATCAGTGCTCTTTGTCATGTGATTCAGCTAGTCTAAAGCTAAGTACCGTCCCCCTTAAGAAAAGCGAGCATCGTTCCTCCTAAGAAAAACAACAAACAGAATACAGATAATGACTTCCCCCTCAAGTTATGCAGTCCTCCCTTATCGTTCTTCCTCCTTTTGGCATCATAGAAAAGGGCATCAGGCATTAGACCATATACATAAGCACAAGAAATACTTCATAGTTCATCACGGTTAAGGTGCCAAATGCAATGGCACTAGATAATAGAGGCAAAAGAGAGTCTGCAAGGATAAAATGAAGTGCACAACAAGGAACAATAAAAGTTCATGGAAAGAGGGGAATGATGTGGGAGGGGGGGGGGGGGGGTTGAACCATGAGAGGGGCACCGTCTATTAGGGGCAGTAATCACGAAAGAGCTCCTTAAGGCGTTCCAGCAGTGTAGTCCCAACATACTTGAGCTGGGTGGTTAGCTCGGTGATTCGCTTCCTGTCCTCCAGGTGATTCTCTAAAATTCGATCAATGGATTCCTCAGATTTTCCCATGCTGTCCTCTATTTTTCCAATACGAGTTTCCGACGTAGCCATGATAGTGACCAGCCCTTCCAGTCTCAAGGTGGCTGCCAGGATAGGTGAGAGATCAACCGATTCTTTCTGAGCAGAGCTTTGTACACCCTTATGCGGACGTTTGACCGAGGGAGTTTGTCGACTAGGGATTTGGCACATTCCTTGCTCCAACCGGTACCTAGCTCAAAGGTCCATCCCATGGCACTGAAGTTCTCATCCTGGAAACTCTCCCATGCTGCAACCTCGTTTCCTGGATTGTACATTACATTTTTCCTAAATTGTCTTGACTACTCCTGGGTAAGGGAGACTGTGTCTCCCGATGGTCCGGATGTGTGCCATGTGCAGCATCACAATTTTGGGGAGATTAACAGAGTTCTTTTGGAGGAGCTGATCTAGGAGCATGTAGTCAAGAACTTGGATCACATTGTGCTTGCCTTGTCTAGGGATGACATTACTGCATACTACCCTGTGCAGTGTTCTGTGTACTACTCCCATAGTTGTAGTATCCCCACTGCTAATGGAGGCATCGGGATCCTCACTTATCGTTGCTGCAACGAGTTATGGTGCTTCCTTCAGTGTTCCGGGCCATCTGCCCTTGGCATACTCATCATAGCCATCATGAGAAATACCGAGCCAACTCCCCAGCTGCTTGCTGGTGAATAATTGCAGCTCTCCCTGCGCTGAGAAGGATCCAATCAGAACGCCAGACCGCGTGTCGAGCTGAAAGGACCCGTAAAACTCTCTGACCAGCGCCTCATCCACCGAGGGGCGGTCCAGCCTTGAGCGTTGAAGGCTTCTGCCACCTCTACCAGTTGGTGGTCCACCAGAAACTCAAAATTTAGAGCCAGTGTCGGGATTGTGGCTCTCCCGGACATGTCCATGACTTCAATTCCAGCATCCTCTGGATTCACTGTATGTGCATTCTTTTCATCTGCTGAATCAGTCTTTTTTGCTTTGCTTAACCGTGAGCTCTTCCTAGAGCCCGAGGCGGTCGATGTTGGGGGGAGTTTTCTTTTCTTTAAAGTTGTGGTGGCTATGGTTGACCGTGCCTTTCGGCAGGACGAGGCGGAAGGGACATTTTGTTCTACTCCAATAATCTCGCAGTCGTCTTCTCCATCAGACGATTGAGTCGCAGATTCACCTTGGGTTGCGTTAACCGAGAAGATTTCCTCATCTGACCATCCTTGAGCTTTCAGTTTTTCGACGAGGGAGGCTAGGGCAGAGGCGGACAGATTTGATGAAGAAGTCATTTCAGGAATTAGGGTTTTCGTTTGGGAGTTGAGAGAGATGCTAGAGTGATGATGTGATTTCTCTTTCTAGCCCTTTTAAATGGTGGGCTCCTTCCCCCAATTTGGAAGCCCAATATATTTGCTTTGTCAAATCCCACGAATCTTTCAACCCCAGTATATTTTTTCCTTGTCAAATCCCGCAGATCTCTCCACTTGCCAAAGAGTTTTCGGTAATTATGACTGGCACCGAGTGAGGTTTGGTCCAATAGAATGAATCATCTTTTGAGGAGAGAGAAGGTTGAAGGATATCAACTGCTCTTCACTGGGGCAATTGAAACTGATACATACGTTAAATTCCTGCCTCTAGCAGTAATTTTGGTTTAGATAACTTTCTGATATTTCTCACTAGTAGCCAATAACTTTTTGATTTCCATGTTCAGAATTCTTTGAGTGGCAGCGATTAAGGTTCTCCTTCAGGTTACCATCCCTTTCATAGTTGGTCCAAGTCTCATGGTTCGTCAAGGTGTGGGTGTGACACGATGGGTAACCCAAGTGGTCCAATGAGTGTCACACAAAAACAAGATCATGACATATAAAATAGTACTGACGTACCTTATACTAGGGAGCTCTATAATAGGGCAAGGGCTGTTAGGAGCATCTAGCATAAGTCGGCTTGGGTAGGTCATGAAGGACTTCTTGGCTTTCATGATGTGGGTGCAAATTTGTGGAGTCCTTTTCTTATGGTCTGAAAAAAAAAAAAAACTTGTAGTGCATTTCAAGTTTACCTTAACTACTGTCAAACATCTCAATTATAAAGTGTTATGCAATGTTAGTAGCCTTGTTGGTGAGGAAAACAATGTGTGTTTTGTGCTTAGGCTTATGTCATGTCTAGGCATGCTCGAATCTAGCCAATCATCAGAGATATTTCAATAGGAGATGCATACCTAGTCAAGGAAAATCATACCTAGTTCCACGCGCTGTTTTTCGAAGGATTCCCGATGCAGTGCTTTTGTGAGAGTATCTGCTACTTGATCACCAGTGGGGCAGTATTCCATCTTGATCAACCCTTTCTCCACACAGTCACATAAAAAGCACAGGATCCTTAGATATGCTGATAGCATTGGTATTATCACACAGTATAACAGAATGATTTACTGAAATGCCAAAATCACTTAGCTGTTGCATTAACCATAGGAGTTGAGCACAACATGTCGCGCTGGCAACGTATTTGGCTCAGCAGTGGAAAGGGCCAAAGAATTTTGTTTCTTCGAACCCCATGATATGAGGCAAGGTTCGAGAAACTAAGCCATTCCTGATGTGGATTTTCGGTCCAACCTACTGATAAGCGGACAAATGACCTTATATTTGTCCATAATTTTCCCCTTACTTCTTGTTTGTTCCGTTATTTTATAAAGTCATTTGATGTTTTCTTTGTCCGTTTCAAGTTGAAAATGTGTACTACATGATACGAAGTGGCCCGAAGAAAATCTGGATGAATTCCAGTCGATCGAGATCAAAAGCAGCAAAATTGGGCAAGACTGCAGAAGTGATTCGCCCACCAGCATGGCCGAATCACCTCAGCTGCACGAATCAAATTGACTCGGGAAGAATTTGAGTGGTTTGACCGAATCACATGTGAGGTTGACCGAATCAGAAAGTGATTCGGCCAAGAGTAATCGTTCGGCCAAGCAGAAGACAGCACTGAGTATATGATACGGCCGAATCAGAAAGTGATTCGCCCAGGTGCTCGAATCACTTCAGCTCTATAAGGATCTTGACCGAATCAAATAAGGGTTGACCAAATCAAAAAGTGATTCGGCCAGGACAAAGTGATTCGCCCAGCTCGAAACAACACTGAGTAAATGATTCGGACACCCCTGTCCGAATCAGTTTCTTTAAGGCTTGTCCGAATCAAGTGATTCGGGCACTGCGGGCAAAATTTGGAAATTTTCAAAGGGTATAAATAGAATGAGATGCAAAATTAGAAGGGCTCTCTTCTAGAATTCAAAACCCTAGGCGATTGGCTCTTGGAGAAGTTGGAGAATTGTCAAGGATTGAAGGAAGAGACATGCAATTGGAGATCCTACATCAACCCTTTACTCATCCACTATTCTTGAGCATCCAATTGGTGAACAATTTCAATTTGAATATCATGATTTGTTTTAAAGTCACCATGAGTGAGTAATTGTTCAGTAGTTGGGGTCCTTATGGATCCCTTAGGTTTGATTGTAATGTAAGACTGGTCTTTTTATCTATATGAATGAAGTTTGGTTGAAAATTCTCTTGCTTGTTCTTCATATCAATTCTGTGCACACCAAGTGTTTGACGAAATACCTAAGTGAGTATGAATTGGTAAAACACCTAGGGATGGAATGAGAGTTGAACCTAGGTTGTTTAGAAGATCAAGCATGATTATTTTAGGTTGCGTGTGTGCGCGAGAGTGACATACGCATTCCACTAGGCTAAGTATTGAGCGACTTTAGTTAACTATCAATAGACCGAGAGGTTGAGATTGGGAGACTTTAGTTCTACGCGGTTCAATAGAGCGAGAGTTTGAGGACCGTACTATTTAGGTATTATTCCCATTCTAGAGAAGGAGCGAGAGTTGAATTTAGAATGTGTGATACCTTAGCCTAGAACCATCACTCGAAATTACTCATGATTTAGACAAGTTTTGTATTGCTAATCGCATGACCTAGGGGTGAAGTGGGATTCCGACTACACTTTCTCTATTATTTTCTCTTAGACCATATTTCATCTTGTCTTTAGTATTCACTAGAGATACCTCGCATAGAGGAAAAATCCCCCCTTTTATTTAGTAGACTTGCATTAGGCATTACTAGCTAGCTTTAGACTAATCTAGGCTTTTCTCTTGGGCTCGACTCGAGGTCACTCGGATATAAATATTGTTTGAACACCGTGATTGGACTATTATTCATACTACCGCTACAACCACAGCGTTTCAAAATGGCGCCGTTGCCGGGGACAAATGACCTTTTATTTGTCCATAATTTTCCCCTTACTTCTTGTTTGTTCCGTTATTTTATAAAGTCATTTGATGTTTTCTTTGTCTGTTTCAGGTTGAAAATGTGTACTACATAATACAAAGTGGCCCGAAGAAAATCTGGATGAATTCCAGTCGATCGATATCAAAAGCAGAAAAATTGAGCAAGACTGCAGAAGTGATTCGCCCGAATCACACAGTGATTCGCCCACCAGCATGGCCGAATCACCTCAGCTGCACGAATCAAATTGATTCGGGGAGAATTTGAGTGGTTTGACCGAATCACATGTGAGGTTGACCGAATCAGAAATTGAGATTAGCCATTAGACTAGTTTGCTATTTAGTATTGCTTTAGTTAGTCTACTTTATTTTTTTTTCTTTACTTTGTTGATCGTGATTGCGTTTTTGCATGCTATTCTTGCCTACTCTAATTTAAGTTCAGACCTACTAACGCTTTCTTTGATCGCTTGGTAGGTGATTGAATGCAAACTCGATCGCGAACGAAAAGGCACAAGAACAAGCTTCCGCATCAACACCAAATTTTGATACCCCCAGCAAGAATATGGAAGAACCACCAGCAAGAATTGCAGATCAACCGAATCCGAGGAGGCTGGGGAATGCCGCTCGTCCACAATACGACGATGAGAGACCGGTTGAGGAATACATTGCCCCAACCATTGGACATTACGGATCACCCATTTATTTGGAAGAGGGTGACGATAAGGAATTCGAAATAAAGTCGGCGCTTCTCCACATGGTAGCCGCGAATCAATTTGAAGGGTATGGTAACCCTAATGCGCATTTAACACAATTTACAGAATTAAGTCGCACTTACAAAGTGCAGGGGATCAGACCGGAGGCCATATATATGAAGGTATTTCCATTTTCGCTAAGCGGAAAAGCCAAGGATTGGCTAATGAGTCACGAGCCGAATACCTTCCACACATGGGAACAACTTGCTCAAGCCTTCCTAATTCAATTCTTCCCGCCGGCAAAGACTAAGAAAATCCGGGATAGAATATGCCAATTCACACAACAAGATGACGAGAATTTTCATGAGGCATATGAGCGCTTCAAAGAGCTACAAAGAGACTGTCCGCATCACGGATTCAGCAAATGGCAGCTCATGCAAAGCTTCTATGATGGAATGGATCAAGACGCGAGAAACCATATGGACCAAGCTAGCGGAGGAGCAATGATGGACTTGAGAGCCTCCGATGGATTCAAGATTATTGACAAAATCGCGCGGAATTCACATCAATGGGGTGGAGAAAGGAACCACTTAAAAAAGAAAGGGAAGGAGCATATCTCCAAAGCCATGACGAAAGAAGATTTCAATTCCCTAGCAAAGACGGTGAATTCCTTGGCAGTTTCAATTGGAAATTTAAACCTCAACAAAAAAAGAGAAAACCAGCAAGTTTGCGGCATTTGTTCTAACCCGGCGCATAATGTTGACTCGTGCACCGCAAAGCACGCGGACGAGTATGAGGATATTAATTACTTGGTAAGAAATCAAGGGAGAGAATATGCGCCTCCGCAAGCTAGCGGTTATCAGCCACGGAATCCTTCAGCCCATGTGAGATTCCATGAAGATCCGAATTTTCCAAGAAGGCCGCCGCTGAATATAGAGCCCAAACCAGCGCCGTCAGGATTTGTTCCAAGAAATCAGAATCAAGGAGCTCCCTCCAACACATATCAGCCAAGGAATAATTATCAAAGGGGAAATTATCCAAGACCAAACAATTTCAGCCATCAAAATCAGGGAACGCACCAAAGGCACGAAGAGAAACAAAGCAACAAGGAGCCGTCCCTGATTTCTATTATTGCCCAGTTAGCTGCGACTCAAGCCCAGCAGCAAAAAGACAACCAGCTTATTCTTCAGAGGCTAGATCAATTGCAAGCGCACAATAAAATGCTCGAAACTCAGATTGCGCAACAAGCTGGCTCGTCTTCGAAATATCAAGGGAAGCTGCCCTCGCAAGCTGATGTGAGCTCCTCCGAGACGATCAACGCAATTACACTCAAGAGTGGGAGAGTTCTAGAGGAGCTGCAGCCAAAGGCCAAAGTGGGAAAGGCAGCAGATGGAGTTGTCGAAGAAGAGTCTTTGTCGCAGAATTTGAGTGATGTAAGGGAGAAGGAAAAGCCGCAGGAACCAGCACCTTATGTGCCGCCGATTCCATTCCCTCAAAGACTGAAAAAGAAGAAGGAGGATGCGCATTTCAAGAGCTTTGCGGAGATGCTGAAAAAGCTGCAAGTGACTTTGCGATTTACGGAGGTACTCACTCAAATGCCTACTTATGCTAAATTTTTGAAAGATATTATGTCTCGTAGAAGGGGAATGCATGATTTAGACCATGTGGCTTTAGACGCAAATTGTAGTGCTATAATTCAGCGTGCCATGCCTAGGAAGCTTAGTGATCATGGGTCATTTTCTATGCCTATTTCTATTGGAGAAATTAGCATAGCTAGTGCATTGTGTGATTTAGGTGCTAGCATATCTTTAATGCCTTATTCACTTTTTAATAAGCTAGATATGGGGGAATTGACTCCAACCACGGTTTATTTGAGATTAGCGGATCGTTCTTCTCGGGCACCTAAGGGTATCCTAGAAGACGTTCCCATTAAGGTTGGACAATTTTATGTTCCGGTTGATTTTTACGTGTTAGACATAGATGAAGATAAGGAAATCCCCATAATTCTAGGTAGACCATTTTTGAACACGGTTAAGGTTATTATAGATTGTTGGAAAGGTACAATCGAATTAAATTTTGGTAGTGAAAAGATCAAATTCGATTTGAAAAGCATGCTTAGGACACCTAGTAATTCTATGGATTGTCACTTGATTGAATCATATGATGCGTATAATGTTTTTGACTCTCTTGGTGAACTAACGAGCCTTGAGTATGAGATGCTTGCACAAGAGGAAAATAGCTCGTCGTTCACCTCTATAATGGAAATTGATGAAGATCTCGCTGATTTTAATGATGGTGCGAAAGGAATAAATGAGGCGCCAAAAGGTAAGGAATTCGGTGAGGGGTTGAAACCTCTTCCACCGAATCTAAGGTATGAATTCTTGGGACCAAACGAATCTTTAAATGTTATCGTAGAAGCTTCTTTGAATGATGTTGAAACTTCTAAATTGATGAATGTGTTGCATGAGTATAAAGGTGCCATTGGGCACTCCATTGATGATTTGAAGGGGATTAACCCCGATGTTTGCATGCATAGAATTCGTTTAGAAGATAATGCGAAGCCTAGTCGGGAGTTCTTTAGGCGTTTAAATCCTAAGCTAGGAGAAGTTGTATTGAAGGAAGTCACGAAATTGCGAAATGCAGAGATTATTTATGTTGTCCCAGATTCTGAATGGGTGAGCCCGATTCATGTGGTGCCTAAAAAAGGCGGGCTCACCGTGGTTAGAAATGAGAAGAATGAGTTGATACCTACGCGTACGGTCACGGGGTGGAGAATGTGCGTAGACTATAGGAAGTTAAATTCAGTCACTAAGAAAGATCACTTTCCCATTCCCTTTATAGATCAAATGTTAGGACGTCTAGCGGGACATGAATATTTCTGTTTTCTTGATGGGTATAGTGGCTTCTTTCAAATTCCTATCCACCCCGATGACCAAGAAAAGACCACATTTACTTGCCCCTACGGCACATTTGCATATAGGAGGATGTCCTTTGGTCTTTGTAATGCACCGGGAACTTTTCAACGTTGTATGATGTCCATTTTTGCTGAGTTTTTAGAGACTTCTATGGAAGTATTTATGGACGATTTTTCTGTGCATGGTTACTCAATTGATGATTGTCTCACAAATTTGTCTCGCGTGTTGGCTAGGTGTATTGAGATGGACCTAGTACTAATTTGGGAGAAATGCCATTTTATGGTCAAAGAAGGCATTGTGTTGGGACACCTTGTGTCAAAAAGAGGAATTGAGGTCGATAGGGCCAAAATTGATGTTATTGAGAAGCTGCCACCGCCGAGAGATGCGAAAGGAATACGGAGTTTCCTCGGGCACGCTGGATTTTATAGGAGGTTCATCAAGGACTTCTCGAAAATTGCTAAACCTCTTACAAATCTGCTATGTAATGAGGTAGAATTTAATTTCGATGAACCATGCCATCAAGCGTTTCAAACGCTAAAGACAGCTTTGGTGTCCGCCCCGATAATTCAACCACCGAATTGGGAAATTCCATTTGAGCTAATGTGTGACGCTAGCGATAGCGCTGTTGGAGCGTTATTGGGACAAAGGGTCGACAAGCGCTTGCACGTGATTTATTATGTGAGTAAAGCCCTTGACTCTACACAAGAAAATTATTCGACCACAGAAAAAGAGATGCTTGCCATTGTTTATGCCTTAGAGAAATTCAGATAATACTTTGATCGGGTCCAAAACAATTGTCTACACGGACCATGCAGTGATTAAATATCTCATGGCAAAGAAGGAGGCAAAGCCGAGACTAATTCGCTGGATTCTCCTTTTACAAGTGTTCGATGTTGAAATTAAAGATAAGAAAGGAGTGGAAAATGTGGTCGCGGATCACCTATCGAGGCTTGAGCAAATTGGTGGTGATGATGCCAAGAGTGTGCCGATTGAAGACTCTTTTATTGGCGAATATTTTTTGAGCATTGAGACGACGCAAGCCCCTTGGTATGCTGATTTTGTAAATTTTCTTACTGGTGGTATTCTATCGGAAGGGGCAAATCACAATCAAAGGAAGAAATTTCTCCATGAGGTGAACCGTTATTATTGGGATGAGCCATTTCTTTATAGGCTATGCGCTGATGGGTTATATCGGTTATGCATCGCGGAGGAGGATCAAAAGGGTATTTTGCGAAGCTGCCACTCTTCCTCATATGGTGGACATGGCTCTAGCTCTAAAACAGCCGCGAAGGTTCTACAATGCGGTTTTTATTGGCCTACGTTGTCTAAGGACGCGTATGAATTTGTAAAATCTTGTGACGCATGCCAACGTACGGGAAATATTTCTAAGCGTGACGAGATGCCGCAGAAGGGAATCCTTGAGGTTGAAATATTTGATGTTTGGGGGATAGACTTCATGGGACCGTTCCCATCATCAAATGGGAACAAATATATTTTGGTTGCCGTCGATTACGTCTCCAAATGGGTGGAAGCCGTCGCTACTCCTTCTTGTGATGCTAATGTGGTAAAGAGACTTTTCACCAAAATAATATTTACAAGGTTCGGTGCGCCAAGGACAGTGATTAGTGATAATGGATCGCACTTTAAAGAAAAATAGTTCGAGGCATTACTCAGAAAATATGGTGTTTAACACAAGATAGCGACGCCGTATCACCCTCAAACCAGCAGGCAAGTTGAAGTCTCTAATCGCGAGATCAAGGCAATAATGGAGAAAACGGTTAGTAGTTCTCGCAAGGATTGGTCGTCAAAGCTTGATGAAGCATTATAGGCTTACCGAACGACGTTTAAGACACCAATCGGTATGTCGCCTTATAGACTCGTGTACGGGAAACCTTGCCATCTCCCCGTGGAACTCGAATATAAAGCCATGTGGGTTGTAAAGAAGCTGAATTCCGACTTGAAATCAGCAGGGGAAAAGAGGCTGCTCCAGCTTAATGAGCTAGATGAAATCAGACTTGACTCGTATGAAAATGCAAAATTTACAAGGAGAAGACCAAGCTGTGGCACGACAAGAAAATTCAGAGGAGAACTTTCTCGAAGGGAGATAGCGTATTACTTTTCAACTCTAGACTTAGACTATTCCCGGGAAAGCTGAAATCAGGGTGGTCGGGACCTTTCAAGGTTGAATAAGTGTACGAAGATGGCCACTTCGATTTGATGAACAAAGAAGGCAAAACTTTCAAAGTGAATGGCCATCGAATTAAAGCGTACCATGGAGACGAACAAAGCTTGGAGCTCGGAGACTTCAAGCTTGATGATTCTACCTAATTCCCAAATTATTGCATGCCACTTGAGAAGGGATCCTCGCAAAGGACTTCTCAAGTGTGTTTCTTATGAAGAAGGGAATCGGCTACGTCTTAGCCAAAACGTTAAACTAGGCTGGTGAGTATTTGTGCTTTTGCTTCTACTTGTTGGTAGTGTAGAGTTATTTTTGACTTTGTGGTGCGCCGTGCCTACATTAAGTTAGAGGTTTTAGGGATTTTGTGTTTGAGTGCATTCGAATTACCCCTTTGGTTTAATCATCTATGTGTAGAAATATTTAAGTGTGGGTGTTTTGAGTGAGTATTAGGAATATTTAAGTGATTGTGGAATCTGGTGCATTTTTGTAAAAAAATTTATGCAGAGTGGCTGTTAACACACAGCAGTTGATTCGGCCGAATCAGTTTTATGGCTTGCCTGAATCAGTTGACTCGTGCAGCCTGAAACTTCTCAAGACAGCACTGAGTAAATGATTCGGGCGAATCACTTTTAGCCACCCCGAATCACTTTCGATTCGGGCAAAGTTTACGAACCAGTTTTGATTCGGACAGGTCCGCGAATCAGTTGATTCGTGCAGCCTCAAAGAAGCACTGAGTAAATGATTCGGCCGAATCATGTCTGATTCGGGCAACAACCCTTCACTCACCCTTGCCCGAATCAAATTTTATTCGGGCTTATAGAATCGGCCTTTGTTCTCTCTCGTTTTTCTCCCACTCCGTCCGAACCTGTCCGTCGCCAGTCTCCTTCCTTCCGACCTAGCTTTCCATCGCCAACACTTCCCACCCAAGCGAACCCTTTAACGCAGCCTCCATCCGACCTAGCCGCACGCGTCCCGCTTCGCCCGAAACACTTGCTCCAGCCGCTTTGCCCGTGCCCGACTCAGCTCTCTACCTGCTCTGCTCCCATGGCTCGCACCAATTCGAACACAACTGGGAGACCAACACAGTCGCCCACCAAGAAACTGTCTGCAGCTCAGAAAGGAAAGGGAGTTGCTAAACTAAAGTTCCAGCCAAAACCAAGCCAAAGCCACGGCGAGCTACTGGCGGCATTGTCTTCCGCCCCTCTCTCCAGCCGTCTCCAGCCAGTACATTATCATCCTCCTCTTCCGAGGAATACAGACCTGTGGGAGAATCATCCCGGGCACCAACCAACTTAGCCATCGTCCCACATTCGAGCACAGAAAGGGCAAGGACGCCCTTTCCTTTTAGTGGAGAAATTCTGGCTGTCGATGCTCAGATGAAGGCCCTGTTGGCGCAGCACAACAGCTATGAGGTACTAGCTCCCATTTACCCGCATCGTCCCACACTAAATGAGCTCAAAATCTTTGATGAAATCAGTCATTATCTAAGTGTTAGTGATCTTCACTATATCTTGATGAGTGATCCGGGTACTTACCCGAGGCTGGTTAAGGAATTTATGGCCTCGTTTCCAGCGACTTGGGAAGATCGTCAATATGATTCAAATTGCAAAGGCAAGAGGAAGCGCTTTGTGCATTTTTGGAACTTTCGTTTGGGCGGCCAGACCTTTGACATGCCAACCGTTGATATCAGAAAGGCAGTTGGGTGCACTAAGTATGGGGAATATACGACATTCAGGGAATGCGAACGGTACAAGTTCTGGAAGGAAATTACTGGGCAGGACATTTACTTCACCCCAGCCCAGCCAGCATCGATGATGCAGTCCCCAGTTTGGCGGCTGATCCATCGCTTTATTGCGACGTTTATTCACATCCGCAAAGATGGTGGCCGGTATGTGAACTACGCAGATATGGACCTTCTGCTTCAAATTCGTTCTGGCCGCCCGGTTGACAATCGTATTTTTAACCCTTTATAGATGTCAGATATAAGTTTCAGGGATCAAATTGTAGTCAAAAATAATTTATAGACCTTGGTAAGCCAAGGGTCGATCCTAGGAACAGGTGCGTGTATATACTAGCTAGCAAACAATATGTTCAGCTACTCCTAATGGAAATTCTGAGTTTAGTTCTAAATATTCCTAATTGTCCAAATTATCCTAAATATTAACGGTTAATTCGATCAGAGAAAATAATTCCAAGATCGAACTTCACCCATGCTCGCAACACGATTCATGCAACCAGTCACACCATATAGTTATGCAAAATAGCTTTGGAAATAACCTAAACTGACATCAGATGAGCCGCCCATTCACGGATCATCACTTGAATTAATCCACACTATTGAACGCCGCCCAATCAGGATTATCAACAGTTTCGATTTATTAGACCCAAAGGTTTCCAGACAAAATATGTCAACTCTCCTTTCGATTCATGTACTAACAATATAACTACCATGTCTCGACATCAATCCTATTTGTTCTAGTTAACTGCCTCAGACCCATTCATCTTTTTGGCATCTAACCTAGGTTCGTTCTAACATGTAGTCATCCCAATCAATGATCAACAATGGTAAAACGATAGAATGAAGCATAATAGAATTGAAAACATAAACTTGCATTAAATTAAAACTGGTGTTTGTACAAATCACATGAAATCAGGTTACAGGCATGGGATCCGTAGGATTCCAGAACTAAATAGACTACTCGATACTCATCGAGATTACTACCAATACAAGAATGAAAAGAATAAAGAATGGAGAACTCGTGACGACGATCTTCACTCCAAGGGCGTGGGTGCTCAGAAGTCTCATCGAAGGGGGCAGGCGGTGCATCCTCCACAGGTTCAGGCTGTGGCACTCTAGTCCGGGGGGCACGTCGGTGGCGTGGTGCATTCGCAACACTAGGTGGTGTAGTCCTATAAAGCCACGTGTGGTGGTCGTTAGGGGAAATCATATGCTGAGAGATCAACAAGGGAAGGTCGAGCGGGCGGACATAGCCGGGGTCGAGGCCGGTGAGGTCGAGGCCAAGGCGGAGGGCAGTCCCAGTAATGAACCCGCCGCCCCCAAGGATCCGGGCTCTCGACTTGGCGGCCCATTCGGCGAGGTGGTGACCAAGGAGTGAAGCGATGTCGAGCGGGATCCGGCGGTGCATAGCACAAAGCATGTCAAGGTCGTGGGTGGGTACTTTGGTGCCGCCCTCATTATGATCATAGATACTCATGGCGATGAGAAGATGCAAGTACTTATACACCGGGACTCTGATGCAGGTCGATGGGATGGTGGGGAAATATGGGCAGTCCGCGACGGAAATCTCTCCCCAAAAATCATTCCGATCCAGCTCATTGAACATCGGGAGAGTGCCATGAACCGGAAATCCAAATATTTCGCAGACACGCTCCCGCGAGAGGGTCCAGTCCCGGTTGCCCAGCCGGAAATTCCAATGTTACATAGTTCCTCTAGCGGAAAAGCACGTAAAGGAGGCATATAATTCTAGTACAAGGCGCGGAATAGTACGCCAGTGACAGTTAATCAACAAATGTAAACCAACAACTCTAAGCAGGGCAGAGACCTCATCATATATATGCAAAGCCTCTAAAACATAGGGAGGTGCATGTGTAGTAGCTTGCACAAATTTTTGTTCTTGTAGATAATACCTGTAGAGGTCAGTCGCCACGGCATTGGGACCAAAGTCCACAGGCTCCGGGAAGGCTGGAGGTCCCGGCTGAGGAGGGGCTGGGTCAGGTGGTGGAGAGGAAGGTGCAGCATCAGCGCAAGAGGTTTGGGTGGTGCGGCTGCCTCTCGTTCGTGCCATGTCCAGGAGTGGTGGCTGAGGCGAGGGAGGGGAGTGGGTGTGGCTGGCGGCTACTGACAATGGAGATGGCGGGGGTCGGCTGTGGGAGGTGATGGAGGGGACTGGCGGTTGCTGTGGAGGAGCGGCGTGGAGAAGCTCGGCTGCTGGCGAAGCTCGGCTGTGGGGTGAGGATGGCGGTGTGGAGCCTGCGGAACGCTGCAGCGGCAGGAGGAGGGTGGGAGGAGGATGGATGGGAGGCCGGAGGTCGGAGGTGGCGATTTGGGGAGGCTGGGGGTCGGAGCGGGAGGTTTTGGGATTTGGGGGAATTTAGGGTTTTAGGGCTTGAAATCGAGTGAAATCTAAGAAGAAGGCCGACCGGTTTCGAAACAAACCGGCGGTTCTAAAGTCACACCGCCGGTTTCGATACCCAAAACGGAGGTCCTAAGCGGAACCGGCCCTTTTCAGAGGAAAATCAAATTTGCATAGGGGGGCCGGTTCTCTCCTTAAACCGGCGGTGGCTCTACAAAACCGCCGGTTCCCTTACCCAAACCGCCGGTGCACCTCAGAACCGGCCCTTTTCAGAGAAAAACCAAATTTGCAAAGGGGGGCCGGTTCGCTCCTAAAACCGGCGGTTTCACTATCAAACCTCCGGTTCCCTTATCCAAACAGCCGGTTCACCTCATAACCGTTCATTTTCAGAGAAAAACCAAATTTGCAAAAGGGGGCCGGTTCGCTCCTAAAACCGGAGGTTTCTCTATCAAACCTCCGGTTCCCTTATCCAAACCGCCGGTTCATCTCAGAACCGGCCTTTTTCAGAGAAATCAGAAATTTGCATAGGGGGCCGGTTCTATTCCGAAACCGTCGGTTTTTCCTTCTAACCGCCGATTTTACCTAACAAACCGCCGGTTCACTAACCCACTCCACACATTAAGGACCAGGTAAATAGACTAAGGGTTTCGCAACCAAATCATCAGGTCATGTCACGTACCATGCAAGCTAAATAAACCTAAATGATGAATAATCTAAGTGCACTCAAAATGATGCAGAAAACTAAAAAAAAAATTAAATAAACTTACAGTGCGGGTTACTCCCCGAAGAGGCCTAATTTAACGTCATGGCGAGACGAGGTTGAAGCGCAAAAATTAGAAACACTCTCGGGAAGTCCCTTGCTGGGATCCCTTCACGAGAGGTGGATCGTCTGGAATTCCGTCCGGGGAGTCAGTCCCTTGAGGACGTGGTAGTGCTTCAGGCGTTGACCATTTACGACTAAGGACTTGCCGTTCTGGACAGTGATTTCCACATGGCCGTCAGGATAGGCACGGGCCACAGTATACGGTCCACTCCATTTGGTCTTCAGTTTCCCAGGAAATAATCTCATACGAGAATTATAGAGAAGAACTCGCTCTCCCTCATCGAATTCTCTGCGCACTATCCTCTTGTCGTGCCACTTCTTAGTCCTTTCTTTGTAGATGCGGGCATTCTCATAAGAATCAAGCCTGATTTCATCGAGCTCATGTAGTTGCAACACTCTTTTCTCCCCGGCGGTTCTCATATCGAAGTTCAATGCCTTGACCGCCCACATCGCGTTGTGTTCGAGCTCTACTGGCAGGTGGCAGGGCTTTCAATATACAAGTCTGAACGGACTCATACCAATAGGGGTCTTGTACGCAGTTCGGTATGCCCATAGTGCATCGTCAAGCTTGGAGGCCCACTCCTTTCGAGAACTAGACACGGTCTTTTCGAGAATAATCTTTATCTCCCTATTGGAGACTTCAACCTGGCCACTAGTTTGGGGGTGATACGGGGTTCCCGTCTTGTGATACACACCATATTTCTTCAGGAGGGTCTCGAAGTTCCGTTCCTTGAAATGAGAACCACCATCACTGATGACTGTTCTTGGAACTCCAAAGCGAGGAAAAATAACTCTCTGGAAGAGTTTAATAACCACCTTGGCGTCACATGTGGGGGTAGCCATTGCTTTGACCCACTTGGACATATAATCAACCGCCACTAAAATGTACTGATTCCCGTAGGAGGGCGGAAACGGTCCCATGAAGTCAATCCCCCATACATCGAATAGTTCGACTGCGAGAATTCCTTGCTGAGGCATCTCTTGCTGTTTTGATATATTTCCGGTCCGCTGGCACTCATCACAAGTCTTCACGAATTCATATGCGTCTCGGAATAAAGAGGGCCAGAAAAATCCAGATTGCAGTACCTTGGCAGCAGTTTTTGATCCAGCCCTGTGTCCGCCGTATCGAGATGAGGGACAATGTTTCAATATCCATCTTATCTGGTTCTCGTCGACACAAGTCCTGTATAAGCCATCAGCACATAAACGATATAGGAATGGATCGTCCCAGAAATACCTCTTCACATCCGATAAGAACTTCTTCTTCTGATGGTACGATAAATTGGGTGGGGGGATGCCACACGCTAAATAGTTGACATAGTCAGCATACCATGGAGTCGCGTCAGATTCTACAGCTAGCAGCTGCTCGCCCGTAAAAAAGTCGGTTATAGGGATCTCATCATCTTCACGCCTGAGTTCTCCTAACTCAAGACGCGATAAATGGTCTGCTACTGAATTCTCCGCACCAGATTTGTCCTTGATTTCTATGTCAAAATCTTGTAGCAAAAGTATCCAGCGTATTAACCTTGGTTTCGAGTCCTTCTTTGCCAGAAGATACTTGATGGCAGCATGATCCGTGTAGACTATAGTCTTCGAGCCAATCAAGTATTGCCTGAACTTTTCAAATGCGTACACTATAGCAAGCATCTCTTTTTCGGTCGTAGTGTAATTTGCTGGCGCGCCAGTAAGGACCTTGCTCGCATAGTGAATCACATGCAGCTTCTTATCGATTCTTTGTCCTAAAACTGCTCCCACTGCAAAGTCACTACGTCACACATTAGTTCAAATGGCAGCTCCCAATCAGGGGGCTGCACAATAGGGGCTAAAATCAAAGCTTGCTTAAGAGTGTGAAATACATGAAAACAGGCTTCATCAAAGTTGAACTTAGCGTTTTGACACAGGACGTCAGTGAGTGGTTTTGCAATCTTTGAAAAGTCTTTGATGAAGCGCCTGTAGAAACCGGCATGTCCTAGAAAGCTTCTGATGCCTTTCTCGTGCTTTGGTGGTGGTAGCTTCTCAATCACCTCAACCTTGGCTCTATCTACTTCGATCCCCTTGTTGGAGACGAGGTGTCCTAGGACGATTCCTTCCTGCACCATAAAATGACACTTCTCCCAATTCAAAACCAGGTTAGTGTCAACACAACGTTGGAGAATATCAGCCAAGTTTTTCAAGCATTCATCGAATGAGCAACCATAGATAGAAAAATCATCCATGAAAACCTCCATGGTTTGCTCAATAAAATCAGAAAAAATAGCCATCATGCAACGCTGAAAAGTGGCAGGTGCATTACATAAATCGAAAGGCATACGTCTATAAGCAAATGTCCCAAACGGGCAAGTAAACGTAGTTTTCTCCTGGTCTTGCGGGTGTATGGGTATTTGGAAAAACCCACTATAACCATCAAGATAGCAGAAAAAACTATGCTTTGCAAGACGCTCTAACATATGATCAATGAAGGGTAAAGGAAAGTGATCCTTGCGAGTTGCCTTATTTAACTTTCTGTAATCAATGCACATGCGCCAACCAGTTATAGTGCGAGTAGGAATCAAATCATTTTTCTCATTGCGCACTACAGTCAATCCACCCTTCTTAGGCACTACATGAACGGGGCTAACCCATTTGCTATCAGCAATAGAGTAAATGATGCCAGTATCTAGTAATTTCAAATTTTCTATCTTCACTACATCATTCAACTTAGGATTTAGGCACCTCAATGCTTCCCTAGTGGGTTTCATATCATCCTCTAAATGGATTTTGTGCATGCAAATGTCAGGGCTAATACCAGTCAAGTCATCAATCGAATACCCTAAAGCTTTTCGAAACCGTCTCAGCACATCAAGCAACTTCTTAGTTTCTACATCAGTCAACGCAGCGTTTACGATTACTGGACAGGCAGAGTTGGAGCCGAGAAATTCATACCTGAGACTTGCGGGTAGAGGTTTTAATTCTACCTTGCAAGATTCCTTACCTGACTCTCCTTCCTTCGGTTCAGTATTTTCAGCTACGTTTCCCTAGACATCGACTGCGTATAGATCCATGGGGATGTGACAACCTGCTCCCTTGCTGTATGAATTAAAATCAGTTAGAGCAGCAGAAAATTTCGGTTCATGTAAGTCTAGAAAACTGTAGTCAGAAGACAAGCAAGGCCCTTTACAAATATCGGGCATGTAGAATACTACACGTTCACTGCCTACATTTGAGCTAGGGAACCTCTCTTAACATCAATAAAAACTCCAACAATACGCAAGAAAGGTCTACCAAGAATAATAGGTATATCTTTGTCCTCAGCAATCTCTAGAACTATAAAATCAACAGGAACATAAATGTTTCCTACTTTGACAGGAACGTTCATCAAGATTCCTCTCGGAAGTCTTGAAGAACGATCAGCCAATCTAATAGTGATGCTGGTAGGATTAAGATCGCCTAAATTCAGTTTAGCATATAGAGAATATGGCATGATAGACACACTAGCACCCAAATCACATAAAGCACGCTGAATAGTAATGCCACCAATGTCACAAGAGATAGAAAAACTCCCTGGATCTTGAAGTTTGGGTGGCAAGGCTTGTTGGATGGCAGCGCTGCACTCCTTGCTTAGCGCCACAGTTTCCTCTTCGTCTATCTTCCTTTTCCCACTGAGTATGTCTTTCATGAATTTGGCGTAGGTGGGAATCTGGGTGATAGCATCGGTGAGTGGCAGCGTGATATAAAGAGTCCTCACTTGATCGACGAATTGCCTGAAGGCCTTGTCTGTCCTGCTAGCTTTCAGCCGCTGAGGGAATGGAACACGTGGTGTATATGGCGTAGGGGTTGCTGATTTTTCAGGAACATCAGCCTCTCGAGGTTCCTTCCCCTTTGCTTCATCGACCGGTGGTTGTGCAGGGGCGTCCACTGATTTCTTAGGCATTTCTGGCAGCATCTCTACATGTTTCCCACCTCTAAGAGTTATAGCATGAACGTCTTTGGGGTTGGGATCTGGTTTTGATGGTAGCTTGCCAGGTTCCCTTGCGGCATTCCTCGCTTGTTGAGCAACCTGATTTTCCAACATTCTGTTCTGAGATGCTAGTTGGTCAATCGTCTTAGCTAAATCGTCAATCCTTGCGTTTGTTGCTTGATTTTGTTTGGCTTGTTGGGCCAAGAATTCTGCTAGCATCGACTCCATGTTTGAGCTCCCAGTGCTCTGCGAGTGAAATGGCTGCTGCTGGTTCTGTGACTGGTATTGATTCCTTGGTTGATACGGGAGGTTCTGTTGCTACTTTTTCTGAAAACCAGGGGGAATAGGGTTGTTGTTCTTGTAGGAGAAATTCGGGTGGAATCGGTTGTTCGGGTGGTATGCTGGGTTTGAAGCTGAACCGGGTACAAAGCTGTTTCCCTGATTTCTACCAACAAAATTTGCATCTGCAACCATGTTGCTGCTTTTAGAGATCATCACTGAACAGGCTTCAGAGTTATGTGCTGGTGATCCGCAGATTTCGCAGTAAACAGGCTGGCTGGGTGTGTGCGAAACATTTGCCACTGAAGAGCCAACTCCCATGGCTCCCAACTGAGCTGATATACCATCAATCTTCTGTGTTAATTTGCTTATCACATCAGAAGACTCCGCAGAGTAAAGATCATTAGCCCCCTTCCTATCTCGTGGGGCAGCACGCTCACTTGCCCATAAATGCGTGTTCTGCGCAGTCTTCTCAGTCAAGTCATAGGCTCCATCAATATCCAGCTCGACGAACGCGCCTCCAGCTTGATGATGCGGTATGGCAGTGTTTGACAAAACCAGCACAAGTGAACAAGATGCTGCTATAGCAGGAGTCCAGCTTTCGTGAACAAGGTCAGTGAACAAAGAGCAGCTATAGCAAGAGGAAGCTTTAGCAGGAGCTTGTTCAGAAGAGCTGTAGCGTCTGTCCGTGCAACAGCAATCTGGGTTTTGGAAAGAATGTGTGGCAGTCCATCTAAGAGCATCAGGAGAGTTTCTAAGTTGCTGAAGAGAATTTTCCAGTGGAGATTCCTAGCTGGAGAAGGAGATTTTATTGTGGGAGATTTGAATCTCAAATCAAATCTAATCTCTTAAAAATTAGGAGATATTGATATTGTTAAGGGAATTGCTAAATCCTGATAATGATGGCAGTGGGCGCGCCTACTTAATGGAGACTCTTCAGAGCAATGAAGGTTGATCGAAGCTAAGAGAGAAAACACGAGAGTTACACAGAAGTTCAACAGAGAGTGAATCTGTGCGGGCGAATCTTCGATCATCACCGAGAGTAGAGCATGAGCGCAGAGCTGAGGTGATTGAGTCAATGGGTGATCAGGACTTGCAGAGTCTGATCACAGCTTGATCGGGAGACCAATTCAGAGCAGCAGTGCTTGTTGGTGGATCAAGGAAGGCTGCGAAGGGATTGTCGAGTGGAGGGACTCGGGCAATCGATCAAAGGCCAGCTCTTGCTAGTGACAGGAGGTCACTGAGTGAGGGGGAGTATTCCAGAGTGTGCAGCGCTCGTGGAATCGTTCGAACGGCTCAGCGGAAGGCTTGGAGCGACGCGGACAGTTTGTGCATCAGCTGTGTGCTACAGCAGATGCTATAGCAACCCTGTAGAATCTGAGTATTATTTAGAATAGGCTCAGTTTCGAGGAGACAGTAGCTATTCTAGATAGATATCAGTAGAGGGTGTGCAGACACAAGTCAGAGCCTGTTCTGATTGTGTACGTGGATCCACTTGCGGTTGAGTAGCATAGGTTGCGTGGGTTGTAACCGTGTGTACTGAAACCTTGAGATTAGTGGATTGAGGACTGAGAAGAGTCCTCCCCAGACGTAGGCAATTTGCCTGAACTGGGTGAACAAACCTTTGTCCTTATTCTTTCCTGCTGAAACAGTTTTCGGGTGAACAAGAGTGTGCTGTAGCAACTGCTTGTTCACAAATCTGTTTATCAGAGGCGCTGCGAATTTTCAATTGGTATCAAAGCAGGAGCTCAACACACAGAGTAAAAGATCCTACATCGCCTCTGAAGAAGTCAAGGAACAATGAAGGAAGGACAGAGCACGAGCAGACCTCCATTGTTGGAAGAAAGCAACTATGGATATTGGAAGGTTAGGATGAAGGCCTTTCTCAAAGCAATTGATGAGAAGACCTGGAGAGCTATCGTGGTCCAGTGGTCTCCTCCGATCACCATGGATGAACAGGGAGTTACACGGATAAAACCTGAAGAACAATGAACTACTGAAGAGGGAGCTGCAGCAACTGGTAATTCAAAGGCTCTGAATGCTATCTTTGCTGCGGTTGATGCTAACAATTTCAGGTTGATATCAAACTGTGATATGGCCAAGCAAGCTTGGGAAATCCTGCAAACTGCCCATGAAGGAACTGATAAAGTAAAGCTGTCAAGATTACAGATTATTGCTACGTAGTTTGAGAACCTGAGAATGCTAGAAGAGGAGACGATCACTGAGTTCAATGCGAAACTGTGTGACCTGGCAAATGAAGCCCATGCTCTTGGAGAACCTATTCCTGAAGAAAAGCTGACTAGGAAGGTTCTCAGATCGTTACCCACAAGATTTGACATGAAAGTGACGGCCATTGAAGAAGCTCAAAATGTCAAACACATGAGGCTGGAAGAATTAATTGGATCGCTCAAACAGTTTGAGATGAAGTTAGTCAAAGTAGATGCTCCCCTCAAAAACACTGATGTTGGATTGAAGGCTGAAACAGATGAAAAGAAACCCTCAGCTGATGATCAACTGGGTCTGCTGGTAAAAAATCTAGGAAAGCTCTTGAAAAACATGGGAACAAGGTCAGGGCAGACCTCAACCTCTCGAAGACAATCCAGAAGAGGTGGAGGAAATCAGAGAAAGAGCAAAGAACCAGCTGAAGAGGAAGAAGAAAAGAAAGAAAGAAGAAAAGGGATTTAGTGCTGGAACTGTGAGGGGTACGGACACAGAGAAGCGGAGTGTCCCAGCAAGCAAGCCAAAGACTCTGACAAGAAAGACAACAAGTCACTAACAGCAACATGGAGTGACTCTGAGGAAAGCGATGAAGAAAATGTTATTGTGTTAGCTAGTGTATCCTCTTATGAATATGAAACAGCAATAAAAAATGAGTTCAATTATGAGATTGATGTCTCAGATAGCGAAGAAGAAGATGACTCTACTCACAACATGTTAGAGAATCTGCAAGACATTCTTCACCAATGTGAGGATGCCCTGAAGGTAAATCAAGCTTTAAATGACAGAGTCAACCATCTGGAAGAAGAGAGGGAGGAGTTTCTTGAGAAATTGTCAACACTCAGTAGACCAGTCATCCTACAGAAGAAAGGAGAAGCTGCCTTCAAGAACCCTGCTGTCAGTATTCCTCCAACAGTTGATCCTCAGAAAAATATACTGGATGAAATTCTGTCCTATCAACGATTTGGAGGAGGAAGAATGGGCCTGGGATATACAGGTGAGGAAACCTCTTGTAAACCAGTCTTTGTTAAGGCTGTAGAAACAAAGGAAAACGAGGATAGTGAAGAGAAAGGTGGACTCTGCCAGAAACTGATGGAGGAAGAATTAATTGTCAATCTGAACCAGGAAGTGCTTCAGCGACCGCTGTATCAACCCCCTGTATCAAGTGCCTATCTTCACAAAGGAAGAAATCCACAGCCCTGTGGAAAGGAGAAAAGCCCTCAAAGAAAATATTTAAGCTTGCAGAATCCTCTAATGCACAGAAGGGTTACCAGGACCAGGGGTAACTTCAGAAGGAGGAATTCTAAGCTCAACGATCACTGTCAGATGTCCTACACCTCAGCTTATCTTGGCAATCTTCATCAACGATCAGAACTGAAATGGAGAGTCAAAATAATAGAGAAAAGTGCACTGGGATGGAGCAAGCAAAAGAGTACCAAAGAAAACTCAGATATGGAAACCCAAAGGCAACAAACTGAAAAAAACGGGGTTGAAAGTCTGAAACTGTGGAAACTCAAATGTGAGAAGCGAATAGACCAGGAACTTGAGGGTCAGAAGAGGGGGAAATCAAGACAAACTCAAGTGTGGGTAAAGAAACAATTATCAGAGTCTCACGAGGATCCTCCCTACAAAGGTGTCATCCAGGATGTGTAGGAGAACTAGCTCCAGCCTGCTATAGCAACCTGGCCCGACGAAGCTTGTTCAAATAATCTGGTTGCTAAAGATTAAAAAAGGCACATGCAGGGCACGTGAGCCCAAAATCTCAAATAAAAAGGGAAAAAGCAGCGGGTAAAATCAAATTTTAGGGCTCGTTCTGGTGAAGCTTCCCCCAAATCGCACACTCAGATCAACCTTCCTCTTCTGCTCGATCTCCTCCAGCTATCATCTGACAATGGTGAAGACTCGCGGACTGAAGAAAAATCTGGCTGTAGCACGGCAAGGCAGGACTGAAAGGAGGTCCAAGTTCCACAATGAAGCCCCTAATCAGCGGTTAGACTTGGTGGTCTGGGAGCCCGCACCTCTGCCTGTGTCACACAACGCTCCTTCTCCTCAAGAAGGAACCTCGCTGAAAAGGAGGCGTCTAGTCCGTGACGGGGACCTACCTCTAGTGAAGCAACAGTGGATGAAGAGGAAGTACTTGAAGAAGCCTCAAGGGAAGTACAAGCTGCAGAGAATGCTGTGGCAGGTCATACTGAAGAGAACTGCAGAACACTTGTCAAATCCCCAGGCATAGAAGGAGAAGGGGAGGAGATGGAAGCTGAAGTGCTTGAACAAGAATCTGCTGCAGCACATCCTCCTCCTCCCTCGGACAAAGGAAAAGCTCCAATCATCATTCCTGATTCCAGTAGTGAAGAAAAGGAGTCCAGTAAATGAGGAGTCTAGTGAGGATGCTACAGGAGAACCTTCCGAGAGAAGACCTGTGGTTCTGAAGCCCAGTGAAGAAGATGACACTGCTGCAGTCACTGTCGGGGGAATATGGTTTAGAAACAAGAACGCCTCTCAATCCTGGAGCTCAGTAGAGAGGAAGCACATTGTGACAGAGAAGAGACTGGACCTGGACAAATACAAATCTGCATCCATTGTCTAGCTTCTTACTGAGGTAAATTTACTCAAGTCCCTCATTTACCCGTACAGATTCAATACGTCATTAGTCATGGAATTTATAGTCAACATGGAAGAAAAATTTGGTGAGGAAGAAGGGGATGTTTTTGGACAGAGCTGGGTGCGGGGTAAGAAAGTAGTAATCACCCCTGAGAAAATAGATGAATTTCTTGAGATAGACAGTGATGCTAGAGAGCCCAAAAATTCAAACAAGAGGTGTTGGCTAGAGTCCTCATGGGAGGAGTGTGCTTGTCTTGGGGCGGACCAAATTCAGTGCTGCTGAACTCACCTCCAAAAATGCCCTGTTGTACAACCTGGGCATTAGGAACTGGATTCCCAGCTCTCACATGGGAAAGGTTAGCAGGTCATTTGCTAACCTTCTACACTCGATTGGGAAAAGAAGAAGAATTAGCCTAGGTAGTGTGATGTTTCCCCTGGTGGCTGCTCATGCTGGCGGTGCTTCCTCCAGCAAGCCCATTGTGTTACCTCCCTCATTTATGGAATGATGGTCTCTCAGCATCCAGAACTAGGTGAGATTACTGAGGGGTTGTCCGAAGAGCTGCAGGTATTTACAGTGGATCACAAACTCTTCAAAGGAAAGCATGTAGTGCACATAGCCCATGAGGATCCTCTCCGGGTTGGTTCTTCAGCCCCATTTACTCTGGAGGAACCGCTTCCCCCTGCCGCTTCTATCGAAGCAGCCCTCCATGCCAGAATTGTAAGCCACCTAAGATCTGAGCTGCTCGCTTTGGAAGCAGAAGCAAAGAGAAGGGATGCTAGACGCGGTCAAACCAGAAGTCTACTTAAAGACTTGGAATTTCCTGAGGATGGAGGACAGGCCCCTTGAGCATCTATGTCAAAAAGGGGGAGAGCAAGAAGCACACCACTGATGAACCTGCATTGTGGACTGATGAACATTTTTTTGGCCCTTTATTTTCCTGTTCATGGAAGTGTGCATCAGTGGCCTAGTGTTTTGTCAAAATGCCAAAGGGGAGATTGATGATGCGGTAGTCCAGCTTTAGAATAGGCTGAGTTTCGAGGAGACAGTAGCTATTCTAGATAGATATCAGTAGAGGGTGTGCAGACAGAAGTCAAAGCCTGTTCTGATTGTGTACGTGGATCCACTTGTGGTTGAGTAGCGTAGGTTGCGTGGGTTGTAACCGTGTGTACTTGGAAACCTTGAGATTATTGGATTGAGGACTGAGAAGAGTCCTCCCCAGACGTAGGCAATTTGCCTGAATTGGGTGAACAAACCTTTGTCCTTATTCTTTCCTGCTGAAACAGTTTCCGGGTGAACAAGAGTGTGCTGTAGCAACTACTTGTTCACAAATCTGTTTATCAGAGGCGCTGCGAATTTTCACAGCTGCTTGATCTAGCTGACTCCTGACGGATTGATCAACTCCAACATAGAATGTGTGGACAATCGTCATGATATCCAGGTTATGGTGAGGACACAAACGCATCAGCTCCTTGAACCTTTCCCAAGTCTCATATAAACTCTCTCCATCCATAGACCTAAATGTTACGATCTTGTTCTTGTAATGAGCTGTCTTGGATGGCGGGAAATACTGGTTCAGGAAAGCGTTGGCCAGCTCGTTGAAAGAACGAAATTTTCCTTTGGGCTGACTGTCTAACCATCGACGAGCCTTATCAGTCAAAGAGAACGGAAATAGCCTCAAATAGAATGCTTCCTGTGAGACTCCGTTCATCTTTGTAGTATTGCAGATTTCGATGAAGCGCTGCAGGTGCTGGTGAGAGCCTTCATTCATCCTTCCCATGTAAGGATTCGCGGTCACCATCTGAATTAGCCCAGTCTTTGATCTCGAAGGTGTTGGCTTCAACATTGGGGGTAGCAATAGCCGATTGATATCCTGCTGCAGTCGGCAGGATATAGTCTTTTAGTGTTCTCCGGGCTGGTTGCTGAGCATTGTTGTTATTATTCCCGGGAAGGTTTCGGTTGCCATCCTGGTGGTTTCCTATAATCTGTCCGGGATCCATTGAAGCTTCCGTTAATTGCAACCTCTGAACTACTCTACTTCTGAGTTTGTGAAGACACAAGTCTTCCTCCTCTGTGCTAAACACTGGTTCTTGCTGCTTCTTCTTGTTCCTCGGCATTTTCCGTGGCATGTACTAGGATGCTCCTGCAATGTCCGGGAAAATAAGTGCTGAGTACTAGGGAAATTGCAGCAGAGTAATAGAATAGTCCTAAACTATGTATGCTACAAACTAATAACACACTTAGACGCTGTTCTCCGGCAACGGCGCCATTTTGACAACCGTATTTTTAACCCTTTATAGATGTCAGATATAAGTTTCAGGGGTCAAATTTTAGTCAAAAATAATTTATAGACCTTGGTAAGCCAAGGGTCGATCCTAGGAACAGGCGCGTGTATATACTAGCTAGCAAACAATATGTTCAGCTACTCCTAATTGAAATTCTGAGTTTAGTTCTAAATATTTCTAATTGTCCAAATTATCCTAAATACTAACGGTTAATTCGATCAGAGAAAACAATTCCAAGATCGAACTTCACCCATGCTCACAACACGATTCATGCAATCAGTCACACCATATAGTTATGCAAAATAGCTTTGGAAATAACCTAAACTGACATCAGATGAGCCGCCCATTCACGGATCATCACCTGAATTAATCTACACTATTGAACGCCGCCCAATCACGGATTATCAACAGTTTCGATTTATTAGACCCAAAGGTTTCCAGACAAAATATGTCAACTCTCATATCGATTCATGTACTAACAATATAGCTACCATGTCTCGACATCAATCCTATTTGTTCCAGTTAACTGCCTCAGACCCATTCATCTTTTTGGCATCTAACCTAGGTTTGTTCTAACATGCAGTCATCCCAATCAATGATCAACAATGGTAAAACGATAGAATGAAGCATAATAGAATTGAAAACATAAACTTGCATTAGATTAAAACTGGTGTTTGTACAAATCACATGAAATCAGGTTACAGGCATGGGATCCGTAGGATTCCAGAACTAAATAGACTACTCGATACTCATCGGGATTACTACCAATACAAGAATGAAAAGAATAAAGAACGAAGAACCCGTGACGACGATCTTCACTCCAAGCTATCCTCTTCTCTCTTGCGTTCGTTCTCCAAAATCGTCCAACCCCTGTGAACGAGCCCTCGACTCCTATTTATACCGAAAGTAATTGGGCTGATTTCCAAAACTGATTTGCGGCCCGGTTTGGTTTAAAATCGGCGGTTTCAATGTTCAAATCGCAGGTTCAAAACCCAAACGAGGCCGGTTTCTCATCAAACCGGCCAGTTTCAGAGAATCTCGATATTTTGCCTTCGGGGCCGGTTCAGGACCAAAACCGACGATTTCATGTTTAAACCGCCGGTTCATTTTACGGACCGCCGGTTCTTCACAGAACCGGGCTGCTTGTTCACTAGCTATCCAGAAAGCCATAACACGCCTCGATCGGATAAGAATTGCGCGCTCAGCGAGCCCAAGACCAAGGACAGGTAAATCTCCACATTCTTCGATCATATCTATCTGAATCTTGTGATTCTCTCTGTTTTCCTCTGACAAGGCTTAAGGATGTAGCTTAGCGTGATTTGTTCTGAAACGAGAGTGGAGTGGTAAAAACACAAAGAAATGTTCGGGAAAGAAGCGAAATTCATCATCGAGTGGATGAATAATCAGTAAGTAAATCAACCGATCACCGGTTTGCATTGTCCACGCTTTAACTCTCCAGTTCGAGTCTTATCAGAATCCCCAATACAAGGGGCGTGCCTTAGGTGGAGGATCGTTCATTACGCTTCTCGCGAAGCACTTGGGCTTCACATTGGACTTGGGCACGCCTCTGCCCAAGAAGATGCTTGACATGGAAGGGCTTCGCAAGATGCACATGATAGACATAAAGACGAAAGAATGGATTGTTCGCAAGGAAGTCCCGAAACAGATAGAGAAACGGATAGCGAAGAAGAGAAAAGAACATGGGGCTCCTCGACTTCCAACACCGCCTAGAGCAGCCAGCGAGCAGCTTCCAGCACATGAACCTTCCCCTGCCCCCGTCTCAGCACATACTCCAGAATTCAGGCCATCTTCCACTGCCACTCCTCCCGCTGAGACCGAGCCACTTGCACACGAGGACCTGAGATTGATGAGCGCACGATTGGACTCACTTTCAGATTCTCACACGACGCTCATTCGCTCTCACGAGGTATTATCCACACTGGTCCACGATTTTGTCGCATGGCAAGGAGGTGTCGTGGTGTCTATGGCAGCGCACATGGGTATTGCAGACATTCTATCACCGCAACACCATTTTCTCAGCCGACTATGCAGCCAGCAGCCGCGAGCGATGACTCCATTTCAGCCATGGTTGAAGGCAGAGTTGCTGGGGAAAATGGTGAGGGAGCTACCAGGGTAGGCAGTGGGGCGCGGCATTTAGACGAGGGGACAGCCACTGAAGAAAGTGAAAAATCCGGTCTCGAGAGGCGCACGAAGCATAGGAATGATGTTTAGATTGTTTTTATGTTTGTCATGACTTATGGTGCTTTTATTATTATGTGATTTGCTTGACTTGTTGATTTGTACTTTGACGCGCTTCGCCACGATGGTTTGCATGACAGATGGTTTGCGTACTTGTATGTTTCTTTCATTTGGCAGATTTCTCCTTAGAACAACATTTTGAACTGCCCAGGTAAATTGATTCGGACACCCTGTCCGAATCACCCTTTTTTGGCCTTGTCCGAATCACCTATGGTTTGGGGAACCATGCTATCCAAGCTCATTTGATTCGGACAACTTGGCCGAATCACATTGTTTTGCCTTGTCCGAATCACATTTTGATTGGGCACACGCATATTATCCGAACTACACTGATTCGACCAGGGTGTGACCGAATCACATATTTTGCCTTCCCCGAATCAGAAAGTGATTCGGTCAGTCTTGAGCAGCACTTTTCTCAGTTCACTTTGGAAATTTCTGCCACTTATTTGCATCTGTTCGAAACCTTCCTCAAGCACTATAATACATTAGTTCATGATTTTTTTTATGCACACGGACATATCTAAGTGAGCTCATCGTATGAATTGTCGCACACTTGTTTTCCAATCTTTTGCCTAGCTATATGTTTCCCATTACTATATATGTCATAGCTAGCTGTTTTTCCTCTGGGAATTCAGGTGTTGCGCTAATTTTTTTTTCTTGAGTTTCAGATTTATTACAACGGATTGGAACATCATTCACGGACCCGGGCGGATGTGCATTTGGCTACCTCCACACGAGAGAAGTTCCTTCAAAACTCTCTCTTTACTTTTCTTTATTCTTTATATTGCTTAGGGACTAAGCAAATTTTTAAGTGTGGGGTGTTTTGCGCTTTCACTTTTATTTTCTTAAGACATGAT
Organism: Umbilicus rupestris; assembly: GCA_963678935.1. NCBI lineage: Eukaryota > Viridiplantae > Streptophyta > Magnoliopsida > Saxifragales > Crassulaceae > Umbilicus > Umbilicus rupestris. The sequence goes on from OY787612.1 coordinate 10,701,125, forward strand.
TCTATGCTACACATTTACTTTGAGCACATTATACTCGCATGATTGCTTTCATCCTAGCTTTAACTATTGATCACATGGAGTAATGTTTGTGTGAAGGTATGTGGCATCATTGACAAACTCCTACAAAGTGAACTAGAGCCTGCTACAGCAAGTATGGAAAAAAAACAGCTGATGAAGAGCATTCCAGAGTGAGCAAACTCAGTAAGTGGCGCTCCAGCTGAAGACATTAAGTGGCGCTCCAGATGAAGACATTAAGTGGCTAATGTCTTCACGAGACGCGCGACCTAATGTTGCCTTGGGGAGCTCGAAATTCTGAAAGAGAGCATGAAGGCATCAGCTTGTGCAATCTGGGCAGAGTGACTATCTCAGTACTCAAGTGGAGTAAGCAAGTGCAATAGCAACCTCTGGAGCAGAAGTTCAGCAGCAGAAGTATTGCACACCTTCAGACAGCTTGTGCTACAGCAGATGCTGCAGCACAAATGCTGTAGCAGAAATTTAGCTTTCTCGAAGATTGCATTCAAACAACAAATCAGTGGACCGAAGGGCTTCCGGAAAGAGCTGAATATTCAGGAGAATATTTCTGGAGTGTCTCTCAAGAACAAGGGCAGATTTGTTGAAGTGAAGATATGATCTTGTAGAGATCTTGGAGGATCTTCCTTAGAATTGATGGGATTGTTTCCTAATGCATTTAGGAAATTCCAGCAGCAGCAAACAGCTACAGCAAAGGTGAACAAGGAGTTGTTGCAGCTCAAACAATCAAGCTGGCAGCAGAAGTAAACCAGCAGCAGATGCAGCAGGGGATGCTGCAGCAGGTGCTGGTTCAAGTGCTGGTTCAACTGTCCGAGTAGCAGTTTTGTGCTGGGTGCGTTTTGAAGGTATGGCAGCTTTGTGAAAGTGCTTAGAAGAATTTCTAAAATACCGTTGAGCATATTCCAGCAAGGTTTGCTAGTCAGAGAAGGAGATTTGTATTGAAGTTATTTATCAAATCTAATCTCCTAGATTTTAGGAGATAATTGATCTTGTGGGTCAATTGCCTAAACCTGAAAATTGCTTAAAGTGGTGTGAGTATTTAAGCAGAAGGTTCGAGGGCTGAAGAGGGTGATCGAAGCTTAGGGATACACGAGAGTAGACACAGATTTCAGAGTGAGGATTCTTTGGTGTGCTACGGACGTTGTTCTTCGATCAAACACACACGGGCAGAGCGTTGAGCGCAGAGCTGTGGTGTGCATTGCAGAAGAGAATCAGGTCTTGCAGAGACTGATTCGTGCATTGATCTGGAAGCCAATTCAGAGCTGTGTAGCTTGTTGGTTGATCAAAGGCAGCCGCGGAAGAACTGACGGGTGGAAGGGTCGGTCGAGGTTCGTGCGGAAGAACTCACTAGTGGCAGGTGGTCACTGAGTGAGGGGGAGTTACTCAGAGTGTGCAGCGCTCTTGGAGTGGTTCGATCGGCTCGGCAGAAGGCCTTGGAGCGACGCGGACAGTGTGCTTCAGCTGTGTGTTACAGCTGTTGCTGCAGCAACCCTACTGAGTAGTGTAGGATAGAATAGGCTGAGTTCTTTGAGAGGATTGTAGCTATTCTAGACTGACATATTGTAGAGGGTGTGCTGGCACAAATCAGAGCTTGTTCTGATTGTGCTGAGTAGTCAACAAGAGGTTGAGTAGCATAGGTTGCGTGCGTTGTAACCTAGTGTACTTGGAACCTTTGGTTGAGTGGATTGAGGACTGGAGAATAGTCCTCCCCAGACGTAGGCAGATTGGCCGAACTGGGTGAACAAACTTGTGCATTGTTTGTTGCTTGCTGAGATTAATTCTAGTGAACAAGAGTGTGCTGCAGCAACTGCTTGTTCACAAATCTGCCGGATTGAGACACTGTGAAATTTCAGTTTGCTAAGCACTTAAGTAGTATCATTTAAAATTCTTTTTGAATGAGTTGTGCTTTGAATTCATGAATCATATCTTTAAGTCGATTGACATTCTTTGTGATGATTTTATTCACATGATTCGGTGTTTTGACCAGCTTAGTTCGTTTTCTTTTTAAGCTCTTTCCGTGCATGAAAAATGAAGCTAAGTTTAGCGAGCACAAAAATAAAATAAAAATAGTTTTCATATAAAAACCTTGTACTTGCTCTTGTTTGCTTTTATGTGACTTTAGCATTCCTATTTAGCCTTTACATTTGTTTAGCTCACACTTCATGCTCCATCATATATCACTTAGGCACATTGTTAAGATTAAGTGTGGGGTGTTTTGAAATGTTTGCGAAAAAATAAAAAGGGGCACAAGAAAAGAAAAAATTTTATTTTAAAGGTTTTACAAATGCCGAGGGTTAGGAAGGTAAGTTCCCTCTTGAAAGCATTTGTATAAACATAAAAATATTATAGCTTTTTTTTTTTTTGGCAAGGAAAAGTTTTACAAATGCCGAGGGTTAGGAAAGTAAGTTCCCCCTCGAAAGCATTTGTATAAACGCAAAAATAAATAAACACACTTAATTCTTGACTTTGTGCCTATTCCGCAATTTCTTTCGCATAAGTGTGAGTAGAGCATTTGCATTTCGCTTTTAGGAAGCGTCTAAGGTATGACCCTCGTAATTTATTACTTAAGCATCAAGATTTGTACGAGTGAATTTTAAAATTTTCAATGTCGAAACTCCTCTTCTCTTACGGATTATGACGTATAGTCTAAAACTTGAGAACGAGTTTGTTGTCATGAGCTTATGGACTTGCCCTTAGCAAGCATGTGTGATTGACTCGACAAAATTCTTGTGTAAGCGACGCTTTTCTTCATACTACTTGCATGGAAAATTGAGCGATAATTCGAATTTGACGAATGCTAGTCTTGACATCGATTCTATGAATATTTGTTGTCACATTGAAGTGAATGATCCTTAGAGTTTACGTGAAGTGAATGATTCGCACGACTTTATTATAGTTTGAGGTGATAGTAAACTACTTGCTTAGCTAACTATATTTGGATTATGAACTCTTATGGGTGATAGCAAATGGGATTTGTGAGTATTCCTATTCTGAAAACTCTCACGAGACTATAACTCGTCCACTAGGGTAGTCTAGGGGTTTAAAGGCTTGATGCATATGCTAAATGCATCCATGATTCTTACGACAGTGAGTTAAGAGTAGATTTTAATTTTCTTTTGTTTAGTTACTTTTAGGTTAGGTTACATGAGTAGGGGGTGGATGTGTTATATGTGCGTAAGTTGTGCTACATGCTTTGATATTGTCATATATGATTTAGCATCTTACTCTCCGCTTGACTTATGCATATACTTGTTCGGGACGAACAAGACTTATGTGTGGGTGTTTTGATAAGCGGACAAATGACCTTATATTTGTCCATAATTTTCCCCTTACTTCTTGTTTGTTCCGTTATTTTATAAAGTCATTTGATGTTTTCTTTGTTCGTTTCAGGTTGAAAATGTGTATTACATGATACGAAGTGGCCCGAAGAAAATCTGGATGAATTCCAGTCGATCGAGATCAAAAGCAGCAAAATTAAACAAGACTGCAGAAGTGATTCGCCCACCAGCATGGCCGAATCACCTCAGCTGCACGAATCAAATTGACTCGGGGAGAATTTGAGTGGTTTGACCGAATCACATGTGAGGTTGACCGAATCAGAAAGTGAGATTAGCCATTAGACTAGTTTGCTATTTAATATTGCTTTAGTTAGTCTACTTTATTTTTTTTTTCTTTACTTTGTTGATCGTGATTGCGTGCTATTTCTGCCTACTCTAATTTAAGTTCAACCTACTAATGCTTTCTTCGATCGCTTGGTAGGTGGTTGAATGCAAACTCGATCGCGCACGAAAAAGGCACAAGAACAAGCTTCCGCATCAACACCAAATTTTGATACCCCCCTTCCTCAAATTCAAGTTGATCAACTTATAATGGAGAATATGGAACAACCACCAGCAAGAATTGCAGATCAACCGAATCCGAGGAGGCTGGGGAATGCCGCTCGTCCGCAAGAGGACGATGAGAGACCAGTTGAGGAATACATTGCCCCAACCATTGGACATTACGGATCATCCATTTATTTGGAAAAGGAAGACGATAAGGAATTCGAAATAAAGTTGGCGCTTCTCCACATGGTAGCCGCGAATCAATTTGAAGGGTATGGTAACCCTAATTCGCATTTAGCACAATTTACAGAATTATGTCGCACTTATAAAGTGCAGGGGATCAGACCAGAGGCTAATATATGAAGGTATTTCCATTCTCGCTAAGCGGAAAAGCCAAGGATTGGCTAATGAGTCACGAGCCGAATACCTTCCACACATGGGAACAACTTGCTCAAGCCTTCCTAATTCAATTCTTTCCGCCGGCAAGACTAAGAAAATCCGGGATAGAATATGCCAATTCACACAACAAGATGACGAGAATTTTCATGAGGCATATGAGCGCTTCAAAGAGCTACAAAGAGACTGTCCGCATCACGGATTCAGCAAATGGCAGCTCATGCAAAGCTTCTATGATGGAATGGATCAAGACGCGAGAAACCATATGGACCAAGCTAGCGGAGGAGCAATGATGGACTTGAGAGCCTCCGATGTATTCAAGATTATTGACAAAATCGCGCAGAATTCACATCAATGGGGTGGAGAAAGGAACCACCTAAAAAAGAAAGGGAAGGAGAATATCTCCAAAGCCGTGACGAAAGAAGATTTCAATTCCGTAGCAAAGACGGTGAATTCCTTGGCACCTTCAATTGGAAATTTAAACCTCAACAAAAAGAGAGAAAACCAGCAAGTTTGCGGCATTTGTTCTAGCCCGGCGCATAATGATGACTCGTTCACCGCAAAGCACGCGGACGAGTATGAGGATATTAATTGCTTGGTAAGAAATCAAGGGAGAGAATATGCGCCACCGCAAGCTAGCGGTTATCAGCCACGGAATCCTCCAGCCCATGTGAGATTCCATGAAGATCCGAATTTTCCAAGAAGACCGCCGCTGAATATAGAGCCCAAACCAGCGCCGCCAGGATTTGTTTCAAGAAATCAGAATCAAGGAGCTCCCTCCAACACATATCAGCCGAGCAATAATTATCAAAGCGAAAATTATCCAAGACCAAACAATTTCGCCATCAAAATCAGGGAACGCACCAAAGGCACGAAGAGAAACAAAGCAACAAGAAGCCGTCCCTGATTTCTATTGTTGCCTAGTTAGCCGCGACTCAAGCCCAGCAGCAAAAAGACAACCAGCTTATTCTTCAGAGGCTAGATCAATTGCAAGCGCACAATAAAATGCTCGAAACTCAGATTGCGCAACAAGCTGGCTCGTCTTCGAAATATCAAGGGAAGCTGCCCTCGCAACCTGATGTGACCTCCTCCGAGACGATCAACGCAATTACACTCAAGAGTGGGAGAGTTCTAGAGGAGCTGCAGCCAAAGGCCAAAGTGGGAAAGGCAGCAGATGGAGTTGTCGAAGAAGAGTCTTTGCCACAGAATTCGAGTGATGTACGGGAGAAGGAAAAGCCGCAGGAGCCAGCACCTTATGTGCCGCCGATTCCATTCCTTCAAAGGCTGAAAAAGAAGAAGGAGGATGCGCATTTCAAGCGCTTTGCAGAGATGCTGAAAAAGCTGCAAGTGACTTTGCCATTTAGGGAGGTACTTATGCCTACTTATGCTAAATTTTTGAAAGATATTATGTCTCATAGCCGAGAAGATTTCCTCATCAGACCATCCTTGAGCTTTCAGTTTTTCGACGAGGGAGACTAGGGTTTGTCATCACCAAAACACAAGGGTCCAATAATATTCCCCCTTTTTGATGATGACAAACACTACTTTGATAAGGGCAGACAATCTCATGCATGGGTAATGTACCTGATATCAGTGCTCTTTGTCATGTGATTCAGCTAGTCTAAAGCTAAGTACCGTCCCCCTTAAGAAAAGCGAGCATCGTTCCCTCTAAGAAAAACAACAAACAGAATACAGATAATGACTTCCCCCTCAAGTTATGCAGTCCTCCCTTATCGTTCTTCCTCCTTTTGGCGTCATAGAAAAGGGCATCAGGCATTAGACCATAAACATAAGCACAAGAAATACTTCAGAGTTCATCACGGTTAAGGTGCCAAATGCAATGGCACTAGATAATAGAGGCAAAAGAGAGTCTGCAAGGATAAAATGAAGTGGACAGCAAGGAACAATAAAAGTTCATGGAAAGAGGGGAATGATGTACTGGGGAGTGGGGGGGGGGGGGGGGGGGGGGCACCGTCTATTAGGGGCGGTAATCACGAAAGAGCTCCTTAAGGCGTTCCAGCAGTGTAGTCCCAACATACTTGCGCTGGGTGGTTAGCTCGGTGATTCGCTTCCTGTCCTCCAGGTGATTCTCTAAAATTCGATCAATGGATTCCTCAGATTTTCCCATGTTGTCCTCTATTTTTCCAATACGAGTTTCCAACGTAGCCATGATAGTGACCAGCCCTTCCAGTCTCAAGGTGGCTGCCAGGATAGGTGAGAGATCAACCGATTCTTTCTGAGCAGAGCTGTGTACACCCTTATGCGGACGTTTGACCGAGGGAGTTTGTCGACTAGGGATTTGGCACATTCCTTGCTCCAACCGGTACCTGGCTCAAAGGTCCATCCCATGGCACTGAAGTTCTCATCCTGGAAACTCTCCCAGGCTACAACCTCGTTTCCTGGATTGTACATTACATTTTTACTAAATTGTCTTGACTACTCCTGGGTAAGAAAGACTGTGTCTCCCGATGGTCCGGATGTGTGCCATGTGCAGCATCACGATTTTGGGGAGATTAACAGAGTTCTTTTGGAGGAGCTGATCCAGGAGCATGTAGTCAAGAATTTGGATCACATTGTGCTTGCCTTGTCTAGGGATGACATTACTGCATACTACCCTGTGCAGTGTTCTGTGTACTACTCCCATAGTTGCAGTATCCCCACTGCTAATGGAGGCATCGGGATCCTCACTTATCGTTGCTGCAACGAGTTATGGTGCTTCCTTCAGTGTTCCGGGCCATCTGCCCTTGGCATACTCATCGTAGCCATCATGAGAAATACCGAGCCAACTCCTCTGCTGCTTGCTAGTGAATACTTGCAGCTCTCCCTGCGCTGAGAAGGATCCAATCAGAACGCCAGACCGCGTGTCGAGCTGAAAGGACCCGTAAAACTCTCTGACCAGCGCCTCATCCACCGAGGGGCGGTCCAGCCTTGAGCGTTAAAGGCTTCTGCCACCTCTACCAGTTGGTGGTCCACCAGAAACTCAAAATCTAGAGCCAGTGTCGGGATTGTGGCTCTCCCGGACATGTCCATGACTTCAATTCCAGCATCCTCTGGATTCACTGTATGTGCATTCTTTTCATCTGCTGAATCATTCTTTTTTGCTTTGCTTAACCGTGAGCTCTTCTTAGAGCCCGAGGCGGTCGATGTTGGGGGGAGTTTTCTTTTCTTTAAAGTTGTGGTGGCTATGGTTGACCGTGCCTTTCGGCAGGACGAGGCGGAGGGGACATTTTGTTCTACTCCAACAATCTCGCAGTCGTCTTCTCCATCAGACGATTGAGTCGCAGATTCACCTTGGGTTCCGTTAGCCGAGATGATTTCCTCATCTGACCATCCTTGAGCTTTCAGTTTTTCGACGAGGGAGGCTAGGGCAGAGGTGGACAGATTTGATGAAGAAGTCATTTCAGGAATTAGGGTTTTCGTTTGGGAGTTGAGAGAGATGCTAGAGTGATGATGTGATTTCTCTTTCTGGCCCTTTTAAATGGTGGGCTCCTTCCCCCAATTTGGAAGCCCAATATATTTGCTTTGTCAAATCCCACGAATCTTTCAACCCCAATATATTTTTTCCTTGTCAAATCCCGCAGATCTCTCCACTTGCCAAAGAGTTTTCGGTAATTATGACTGGCACCGAGTGAGGTTTGGTCCAATAGAATGAATCATCTTTTGAGGAGAGAGAAGGTTGAAGGATATCAACTGCTCTTCACTGGAGCAATTGAAACTGATACATACGTTAAATTCCTGCCTCTAGCAGTAATTTTGGTTTAGATAACTTTCTGATATTTCTCACTAGTAGCCAATAACTTTTTGATTTCCATGTCCAGAATTCTTTGAGTGGCAACGATTAAGGTTCTCTTTCAAGTTACCATCCCTTTCATAGTTGGTCCAAGTCTCATGGTTCGTCAAGGTATGGGTGTGACACGATGGGTAACCCAAGTGGTTCAATGAGTGTCACACAAAAACAAGATCATGACATATAAAATAGTACTGACGTACCTTATGCTAGGGAGCTTCATAATAGGGCAAGGGCTGTTAGGAGCATCTAGCATAAGTCGGCTGTAGTTCTTCATCTTCTTCATCCTTATTTTCCATCATTTTCGTAGATTGTGTGGCATGACTTTGGTAAAACTGAAAGAAGATATGAGAGTTTATGGATGAAGAGTAGAGAGTGTATGGATGAAGAGTAGAGTGTGTATGGATGAAGAGATAAGGTTCAATTATAGCCATTGAAATTTGATTTCTAAATATACATAACCATTATGTATAAATCTCATTAGAGCACAAACTATTTTTCATCTTCTAAATTATACATAATCAATATAATATTATATTTTAACTAATCATTTTACATATGCCTATGCTCATCTCCAAGTGCAACAGGTAAAATAGTACACATGGCATTAAAAAATACATATTTAGTTACATATCGTCCTCTCGAACACATCCCTCAAAATCGGTATAATTTTACGAAAATATTTTAGACTTGCCCCCTTTCCCCAAAGTTATTTTTGATTTGCTCTACTATTTGAAAACCTTTTTGATTTGCCCTGTTTTTCATCCGGTCGGTTTTACCAAAACCGGCCGGTTTGATATTTCCCAAGCGGCCAGTCTTATGAAAGGCGGCTGGTTAAAATCCAACCGACCGGTCTTTATAAGACCGGCCGGTTACGAAATTAAGATTTTAGTTTCATTTTTTAGACCGGCCGGTCTTTTGCGCAACCGGCCGGTCTGATTATTAAGCTACTGGTCTAAATAAGACCGGCCGCTTGTTGATAAGAAACAGGCGGCCAGTTTCTTCTCCTCCTCCTCTCCTTTTTCCTCTTCCTTCTTTCCACATTTCTTCCTCCCTGCCGACATCCTCTCTGGCCGTGGGTTGAAGCTGAAACTGGTGTGGAAGGTGACTGCAGGTAAAGATTATGATTACTAACCCGATCGTTCCAAACTTCTTCTGATCGATGTGTTCGTTGTTGTGTAAGGATCGAACGGTCGATGGGTCCAGGCTGGTCAATGTCGTCAATATCCATCTGTCCAATATGTATAATTAACAAATTCGAAATGTCCCCATAAAACATATCTGCATTTCTTCCTAATCATACAACATATATAACATACATAACCTAATCAAATCCACATTTCACCAAATATGAATCCTAAAATATATCAAATCCACATTAACAAAAATAACCTAATCTACACATAATCTGCATTTCTCCCTAACATACAACATATATATCCAAAATAATTAACCTAATCATTCAACATATATAACCTATATAACCTAAAACACAACATATAAAACATACATAACCTAATCAAATCCAAATATCACCAAATATGAATCGGATACCATATATAACCTAATCATACAACATTTCACCACAATCTGCATACAACTTTTCACCAAAATAAATTAACCTAATCATACGACATGTATAACATATATAACCTAATCAAATACACAATTCACCAAATATGAATCGTAATACCATGATTTGCATTTCTCCAAATACACATAATCTGCATTTCTACCTAATCTACACTTAATCCTAACCACGGAACCAACCATCACAATCTCCATTTCTGCATTGTACCCTCAATTGCCAAAACGCCTCAATCTGCAACACAGGGAATACTCGATCCGGCCAAAACCCTAACCCGACCCCAGCCAACCAAACACAACCGATTAACCCTAAACCGACCACCACCGCGCCTGCCCAATTCGAACCTAAACCCTAAAATCCTTTCACAAAAATACACCCCACTACTTACCTCCAAATTCGATGATTGGGCTGCTGGAGATGCAAGAACAACCTGCGAATGCTGGACAGTCGATTCTCGGTCGTCTGGAGGAGCTGGGGGGTCCAAAATCTAAACTAAAACGCAACAGTTCGATTATTTTTTTAACCGACCGGTCTTATTAAGACTGAATCAAAAATAGGATAAATCAAAAATGTTTTGTGACGTTAGGGCAAATCAAAAATATAATTGAGAAAGGGGGCAAGTCTAAAAACTTTTCTAATTTTACCGAACGAAAAAATGAATCGCCAAATCTAGAGCAATTCACCGATCGCTATCCCACAATTTCAATGGCAAAACGGAGACTCCAAGAAATCTGTTCCCATCCGAAACCGAAAATTTTTTTTAACTGCCACCTTTTACAAACTTAATTTCCCAAATGCCATCTTTCTCAACTTTGTTTCCAAAATGCCACAACTTCAACAAACCGCTACTGGCAGTAGCGGTTTGTTCCTCGTCGTATACACCAGGTGACACATCAGCTTTGACTTGGCGCTGATGCTCCAGGGTTAGTACAAACCGCTATTAGCAGTAGCGGTTTGTACCTGAATCGAATATGATTAGGGCGAATCAAAGTCTCAGTGAGCTTCGAGTTTCAATCCAACAATAAACCGCTACTCCTAGTAGCGGCTTGACGTCAAAAATGGTCAAACCGCTACTTCCAGCAGCGGTTTGCATCCGAATCAATGTGATTCGGCCGAATCATAGTGGCAGAGTGTTCTGAGTTTTATTTCAATCACAAACCGCTACTCACAGTAGCGGTTTGTGATTGAATTCTCAAATACATTCCGTGGCTCATTGACATCAAATATGAATAAGTTTCGAATCATTTTTTTGTGTTGTACAAACTTAGTACATAAACATTCCATGAAATGAGAGTAGTGTTTAATATCGAAAAATTATCATAATTATCTAGACACATTTTATTATTAGTGTTTTGGAAAGTACGACAAACTAAAATCTAACGAATCACTGGACCAATTGATCTTCTAACTGATTTTTTTAGTCTGGTGCTCCTACGAAGTTGAGTAACTTGAATCACTTGCGAAGGACCTTGGTCACCCAAATTTTCCTCTTCCTGTATAGGTTCTTGAGAAGGTTCAAGATCATCTGAAAAATGCGGAAAACAAATTAGATCAAATTTAGAAAATGTAATGATAGAATGAGAGTTGCATGTACCATCAGGAAATTGGACTATGTCCAGCGTTATGCCCATAGCACCCTCCTCTCCAAGTTGTACCAGATCAGCGTAACTAGTGTGAAATAAATCGTACGCTACATTCTTAGATGTTTCAGACGCCTCATCTAAAAAGATTTGAGCTGCTGCTCGGCCAGATCGGACTAAAGAAAGAACCTGCAAAAGTGAAAATGAAAAGTTGTAAGTGATGATTAATTTAAAAAAACAATTTAAGGTTTGCATATTTAATTTGTTTAGCAATGAGTGACTTACATGTGAAGGGACCTTGTGTGAAGTCGGTCGGTATGGAACTGGCTTGTCTAGAGGCTTGCGTGGCTGGATAAATTGGCGGGTAACCGAGTTGTACCATGCATAATAGTCGTCCATACACCCACCGTCTATAATACTCTCGATTTCACCACCAACAACACTGTGGATCCGATTGTGCCACATCGTCACATACACATGCAATTCTCTACTCCAATCCTTTCTTGCTTTTTTCCGGTTGATCGCATGCAACTCTCTGTGACTAGGATGTGGCATGTGGGGGATCGCCTGACGGATGCCGAACTGGCGAAGGACTCTAGATGGATAATGTCAGGCTGCTACGTTAACACATAACAAAGGCACTTCAGCCATCCAATGTGGCGTCCCTGAACACACATCGGATTTAGCGACGCCAGAACATCATCTGTGTAGGGCATCCATATAACGTCAGTATTTTGTTGACGATCCAACTGGTCTCGGTATAACAGTAACACATGCTGAGGAGTCTCCCGATATGTCTTCAGACCATCCCATCTGAAGTAGCCCAATGCAAATTGTCCTAATACAGGAGGTCTCACTAGACGCTGCGGGCGTCCAACATACATGTGCTCCCATGCCCATAACTGTAGTAGCACGGTACATCCTGTCAAATGCGAATTTCTGAAATTGCATGCAATGTTCAGCTGCCTGTACAAAAAGGCCAATACAGCGCTCCCCCAACTGTATGTGCTGACCAAGTCCAGGTCAACAAAACACTGTAGGTAATGAAGGGAGACGTCGCTGCCAGATCCGTCAGGCATGAGTGATGTACCAATCATGCATAGCATGTAAGCTCGTGCATACCTCTGAATGTCATCATCAGTCGCATCCGGTGGCACTACACTCATGTGATTCTTGAACCATGTCCGATGCACGCTGCTGCGGGTCTTACCCCGAGGTGGGATTGTACCAAGAGTAGCCATACATAAAGCATCCCAATTTCTGCACGTCTTCGCTGCCGGTGACCGAGATCCCGTCTACTGGTAATGCAGTTATGACACCCACATCCTGTAATGTCAACGTCATCTCACCGGTTCGGAGATGAAATGTGTGCGTCTCCGGTCTCCACCTCTCCACTAATGCCGTAAGGAAACCATGGTCAATTTTCATGTTCTGTACAGTAGTCCATGGGTAAAATCCAGCACGCATAATGTGCTCTGCAATCTTGGGATCCATCTCCCACATGTTATGTCGGCGTATATCTAGTACCCCCAAATCCTGCGAGGTGTTTCATAATATCAATAATATTCGATTAAAACATGCTCATACCGATTCATGGTCAAATGATTACCTCTTTTTCCCATATTGCACCGCATCGGTGCGTATCTTGCCAGGTCAGTAATGAATCGTCTACAGGTCCTGGGTGGACAACCGAAGATAAATCCACGTCCTGGGAGCCATCGTCGAAAGTATCGTGAAATGTGGATGATGACGGCATGTCAGTACCTCGGGACATGACTATAACAAAAGTAAAATGAGGACAATGCACATATGAAGACCTGAGAAATGTAACAACAATTGAACATACTCTGAAAGAAATGACAAAAGTAAAATTACTACATTGAATAATAAAAGTAACAACAACAGTTGATGTTAAAACTTCAATAATAAAAGTAATACATTGACACTACTGTGTCGGTCCATCGCAGGTCCTCTTGTTATGACCTATCACACCGCACTTTGCACACCGCATCGATCTACCAGCTTTTGAAGTCCCGAAGCTGCTAGGTCCACCCCTTGCGCCGAAGTCCATCTCATTACGCCTTCTTCTTGTAGGTTCTCGCCCCTTCTTTGTTCTTTTAAAATGGATGTTCGGCACGTGTTCAGGGACATCCTGTATAGGCCAGTATGCTTGATCCGGAATCGGATGGAACTTCGAATACCAGGTTCTATTATATGCTTCCATGTAAAGTTCGGGTGCGACACATGCACTTATGCTCAAATGCTCCATCATGCACACCGCTAATACGTGACTGCATGGATAATGGAATGCCTCCCATTTGCCACACGTACATGATCTTGCGTTGATGTTTACGACGTGGACATTATGGTTATAAGCGGTGGTAACAGAAGCCACTCCATTCATTCGATCAAACATTTCCACCTCATGTCCCGTACACTTCGACTTCAAGTGGTTAATTTTCTTGTCCACATTCGGAGCAAAAATACTTTGACCTGTTTGGTACTGATCACGTCTCCGTGTGAAATAATCGTTCGCCTGCTTGAAGGTGTAGTGCACAAGAGCCGTAATTGGCAAGTCCCGCCCTCCTCGTAGGATGTTGTTGAAACATTCAGAAGCATTGGTTGTCATAGAACCCCACCTCCTCCCTTTTTCATCATACGCTAAGGCCCATTTTTCAACCGGGAGATCACCAAGCCATTTCAGTGCAGCAACATTATCTGACATTTTTTCCCGTAACTCCATGAAAAGCTTTGCGAATTTCTTCTTTTGATTCTGGTGGGCAATGCGTGCTAGAAATTCTTTCAACTGATTGTTTTTCACCCGCATATTAAAATTGCTTACAAAATGTCGGGAACAAACACTATGATACGCCTTAGGTGGTGCCCAATCCACGTCTTTCATTGCGTTTGTAATTCCAATGTGCCTATCTGAAACTCCTGCCGCTGTGTTACCCCGGCCCTTATGCATGCCATAAACCATCTCCAGCTGTCATTATTTTCACTTTCAACCAATGCATAGGCCAATGGAATGATATGATTATTTGCATCAACCCCCACAGCAACTAATAACATCCCTTTGTATTTACCATACAAATGAGTCCCATCAATACAATTTACGGGGTGACAATGTACAAACGCTTCAATAGCCGGTGCAAAGGCCCAAAAGACCCGATCCACGCTCATTTCACCGCTATTCAAGGGTGTTGTTTGCCAAAACACAACGGTTCCAGGATTTGTGCACTGCAAAATGTTCAGAAACTTGGGCAACTTCGCAAATGATGTCTTCCAATCCCCAAATAGGTACTCCAGAGCCTTTTGCCTCGCCTTCCATGCCTTCAAGTATGGAATGTCATACCCAAATTTTTTTAACATCAATTGTTTTATAGCCCTTGGAGTGAACCTCAATTTCTCTCTAATAATGCAGCTTATTTCCATTGCAATGAATGACTTGTTGAAGTGAACATTATCTTTTGGAATAATATCTCTCTTGCAAGAATGTGTCTCTCCATACCTAGTAATCTCCCACATAGCGGCCTTGGATTTTTTAACCGCTCGGACATGCCACGGGCACTTACTAGCCCCGTCCCTGCAATTTAGGATCATTCGACACCCGTCTGACTTGTACGTTTGATATTCAATCCGATTTACGATTGAATATCTTTGACATGCATGAATCACGTCTTCCTTTGATCCAAATAACATCCCTTTGTGAAGGGAGTTCATTGAAAATCCACTACTACCCATTAAATGTTCATCTACATCTATATTACCCATCCAATGAGACGCATCATTAAACCCGGGATAATCCCACAGGGTATTATTAAATACTCTAACATCATCATCCTCTACTTGAGCCGATGTCCACGACTGAAAGTTATCCTCATCACCGATTGCATCTAACATTTCCAGATTATCTCGATCATATTCGTCCGAATTAGGTACATCAAACGTGTCCAATGTGGACATAACCATTCCAGCAAGTTCTTCGTTATCCATTTACCAAATAGTTTCACCAAATTTACCTTCCAAATAAAATACATAAATATCATCAACTACATATATGCATATCAATCCTAATTGCACGAATATTGAGCTAAACCCTAAAATATACAAATTAACATACAAGATTCCGAGACAAACCATATATCACACTTACTAAACAATGACCAACACCCTAATCAACACGTCAAATTCTCGTTTCACAAGTTGCAATCCAACCAAAACATTTATTTCAGACATAATCAAAAAATCACATAGAGACCACCCTAAACCCTAAAACTTAGCAAATCCAGCCACACTCAATTTCCCGCAAAACCTTAAACCTAAAGTGAGTGAAATTGATACAATTGAAGCTTTGATCAGTAGCTTACCTCCTGGTGGATGTTTGGGTTGCTTTAGCTTCACTTGTATTTGGCTGACGACCGGAGAACACCTGAGAAATTGTCGGATTCAAGTGGGTATGACCATATTTACATGTGAAGCATATTGGGCGAAATTGATACAATCGGAGCCTTACCTCAAGGAAGATGCTTAGGTCGCTTACGGCTTCGCTGGCGACGGAGGAGCCGAAGTGGGGAGAGAAAATCGGAGCTCCGTTCGGGTGGAGAGATAAATTGGGGACAAGAAAGTGAATCTGCGATTTTAATCCAGAACAAACGGCTACTGGCAGTAGCGGTTTGTTTCAGGAATTTAACTCAAACAATTTGATTCGAGCACTGTCTGAGCGAATCAATTTTTATTCGGGTACAAACCGCTACTGTTAATAGCGGTTTGTACTAACCCTGGCGCATCAGCGCCAAGTCAGACCTGATGTGTCACCTGGTGTATACAACGAGAAACAAACCGCTACTGTCAGTAGCGGTTTATTACAATTGTGGTATTTTGGAAATAAAATTGAGAAAGATGACATTTAAAAAATTAAATTTGTAAAAGGTGGCGGTTAAAATAAAGATTTCTCCGAAACCTGCCGACTTTGATCGTTCAGGTAAATGATGTGTCGTTTTTTTTGATGTTGTCGATCGTTTGACACGTTGGAAGAGATTAAGGTCAGAACCCCATCTTTGTCCGATCAGCTGAAACCGCTCTCGGCGACCATCTTGTCTCAAACGGCTGGGAAAGACGAGAACTTGCTGCTGTCGAAGCCAAAGTCAATCTGGGGCCATTAGACAAAATCGTATAGGTCTGTGCTTTCTCTGCAGAGGCAGAAACGTTCTGGGTATGCGTACAATCCGCAAATTAGGGTTTTGAAGCAGTTCACGATGAGGCTGAATGAGTGCAAGGCTGAGGGTGATGTTGTTAAGGATTTGGTTGTGAAGGTGCCCCACGAGATGAGTAGAGACAATTCGTTGTTGTTGTTGTTGAACAGCTTGAAGCCATGGAACAAGGTGGTGATGTTTTTCGATTGGGTAAGGAGAAGAAGATGTTTGAGGTCGATACCATTTTTTATAATGTTGTGATGAAGAGTTTGAGGTTTGGTAGGCAATTTGAGCTGATTGAGGATGTATCAAACTGGCGTGATGCCTGATGAGGTTACATATTCGGCTGTTTTGGACGTGTATGCAAAATTGGGGAAGGTTGAGGAGGTGTTGAGTTTCTACGAGAGGGGGAGAGCGAACGGGTGGAAGCCGGATCCTACTGCATTTTCGGTGTTGGGGAAGATGTTGGGGAGGCGGGGGATTGTGATGGGATCCGGTTGTGTTGCAGGAGATGAAGGCGTTGAAGGTGAAACGTAATGTGAGTATTTATGGAGTGGGTTGAAAGCGGACAAACCAATGGCTATCTTCGAAGAAATGTCCAAGACAAATGTTTACCTGAATGTGATGGGATGTACATGTCTGGTTCAGTGTTTAGGTAAAACTAAGAGGATGGATGATTTAGGTTACAATCTGGATGTCGTCTTGGAGGTGGGCTTTGATTGTTACAGCTTGGATCTGCTTGAGCACTCTGATAGATCCACATCTGAGTGTTAAAGATAATGCCCGGAAAGGATTTGTGGTGTCGCCCACCGGCGGAGACGCAAGGCTGATTGGTGGGAAGGATGCTGTAGCCATTAAAGATTGCATCTTTAATTTCTTTGTTGGGTTTTTGTGGAGGGAAAAGAGAAGGAGGCGATGAGATTTCACAACAATGAAACCTACTAAATAAATATATACATTGCTCCAATTCAAGTTCTCCCGTGAACACTGAAGTGGTCGAAGAATGGAGAGTGAGCACTGAGCATGCAACTAGTGACTGGTGTAGTCCTGATGAAATAGCTTAATGGAATGTTGTTGCAGAACAAGGGTCTGTCTTCAATGGCTGTGACACTGGATGTGATTTTGCCAACTTCGAGCTGATTGGGAAGAGGAGATTTAGAGGAGCTGGGACTAGCCACTTTTGTCAATATTATGGAAGACATCCTAACCATTTTTTATTCATTCAAAGATGAGTTCAGAGCCATCATCAGCGAAACTTGCAGTAGAAGCGAGAAGACCATTCTGCAACTGCCTGATTGATATTTGCCTTAGAGCATCTGCACCAGCAGATGCTCTGGCAGCTGCTAAAAGAGCAGCTGCTGGGACAGGTGCTAAGCCAATTCAAGGCTAAAAACCCATAAATGGTTTAGCAGCTGCCAGAGCATCTGCTGGTGCAGATGCTCTTAGGAGAAACTCGCAAGACCGAGCTCACGAGCTCCTATACCTATGCACATTGTACTCCTTTAAACATTTCCGTGCATATCATATAATGTTCATAAAAAAAAGTTCACAAATAAATATACATCCTATTCGAAAACAAATTATTTTTCATCATTTAAATTATATAATATTATATTTTAATTAATAGATGCTCTAACAAGCTACGTAAGGGAGGGTATTGAGTTTCAATTAATTTAAAAAAATTAAAATAATAATGGGGTGTATTTTGTATCGGCGTTTATTTTATGAAGAATTTTAATTGTCGGTTGAAATTCTCATTTCCCTTAACCAAACTTTGTCTAACATCCTCAACTGCCGACAGCATGAGGCCATCCTCCTCTCTGACCGTTAGCCAGCTGCGTCGTACCCGGCAGCTCACGACGCGTCAATTTTCGACCTTGCCTTACACAGACACCGTTCCACCTTCTGGGGTGGGATCATTGGCCGGCGCACGGACCGATCCAGCTGAAAGGTTTCGACTTGGGAGCTTGGTCAAGTGGGTTTCTGGAATTGTGGTCGGATCGAGTATTGGGTATGCGTCGTGGACTTACTCCGATGAGATTTACTCGGCGTTGAGAAAGTGGGTTTCGTCTTTGGTCGATGATGCTGAAGAAAACCCTAAGTTTATATTCGGAGGTGATTAGGTTTCAGGTCAATTTGTTTTAATTAGGGCTTTTTATATTGCTGATTAGGTGGTGTGATTCAATCTGTTGTTGTTGATTCAAGTGATCTTGAAAGGTTGAAATGATTCGTGTTTTGATGATTTTGCAGATGCGTTTCGAAGAAAGGTTTTCTTCAATTATGAGAAGAGAATGAGGCTGAGAAGTCCTCCCGAGAAGGTACTTAGAAACTGAGCTTGATGAAAATGTCGCAGCTTATGTTTATAAAAGGGTTGAGAAATAGCTTGTGAACATGTTGTAACTTGTACGATTCTGTCTCTGTAGGTTTTTGAGTATTTCGCATCAACTAAGAATCCAGACGGAGAAGTGCTTATGAGTTCTGCCGATTTGATGAGAGCAATTGTCCCTGTTTTTCCTCCTTCTGAATCCAACTTTGTAAGAGATGGATATCTGAGAGGGGAGAGAAGTCCTGGAGATTTGCGTTGTGCGCCTTCGGAGTTTTTCATGCTTTTTGATGTGAACAATGATGGACTAATATCCTTCAAAGAGTGAGTTTGTAATTTTTATGTCGTGTTCATTGTCGTTTATTATACGTGTATTCATCAACGATTGATTTTTGATTCAATAGGTAATTGTTTAACAAACGTGTGTATCTTTTTATTCTTTGACAGGTATATCTTCTTCGTTACACTTCTCAGCATCCCTGAATCTAGCTTCTCAGTGGCGTTCAAGATGTTTGATCTCGATCATAATGGGTTCGTACCGATATGAGCTCGTAGTTTTTGAACTTTACTTCTTTGATTCTCTATCTATTTCTCTTGATCACTAGGACGATGGCTGTAAAAGTAATTTAACATAGTGGATTACCGTTTACTTTTCATCTGCGGTCGTTGTCTGATAGTTTCGATCACAACATTAAATTCATGTTCACTTCAGGGTTCTGATGAGGTGTTTTTCTACAGAGCGATAGATAAGGAGGAGTTTAAGAAAGTTATGGGGCTGATGAGAGCTCATAATCGGCAAGGGGCTCACCACAAGGATGGTCTTCGCACTGGGTTGAGAGTAGAAGGTTCTGTAGAAGATGGTGGTTTGGTTGAGTATTTTTTCGGGGAAGATGGTAATGAGCTTCTCCATCATGATAAGTTTGTAAGATTCTTGCGGGACCTGCACGAGGAGGTATACCGCATTCACTCGATCAATTACTATCCCCAAAACCTTATGTAAATTGATAATTAGCGGATTTTTTGGACTAATTAAAACTTCGGTAATAACCTTTTTATGTTTATAGGTTGCTATCTGTTTCTGGCATCGCTTAGTAGAGATTACATTATAGAAAGTGATGAGTTTCTATAATTGTCCATTGAAATTTGCGTGAATCTTATTTATGTCGCCGTAACTTTTTTTTTTTTTGTGTTCTGATAGATGCTGAGACTGGAATTTGCGCATTATGACTTCAAAAAGAGGGGAAGTATATCAGCCAAGGACTTCGCTTTATCATTGATTGCAGCAGCTGATATAAGCCATTTGAGTAAACTACTTAGCCGGGTTGAAACTTTAGATGAGGAACCTGGTTTTAGCAACATGCGTATCACATTGGAAGAATTCAAGCATTTCGCTGAACTTCGCAGAAAATTGCTACCTTTCTCAATGGCTCTTTTTAGTTTTGGTGAAGTAAGCGGTCTACTTACAAAGAAGGATTTCCAGCGAGCTGCTTCTCATGTAAACCGTATGCTTAATTACACTTTTAAATCTCTGCATTCCTCTCTAAAACGCTGTTTTTGCAACAACAGGTGTGTGGAGTAAATCTTACCGACAATGTAACAGAGATAATTTTCAAAGTATTTGACGCGAACCAAGATGGTAACTTGAGCTCAAACGAGTTCATCAGAGTGCTGGAGAAACGGGAAAGAGACCTCGGCCAACCTATGGAATCAGGAATACCCGGACTCCTATCTTGCTACTGGAACTGCTCTCACAGATGCGTAGTGAAACGGCTACAGTCCTAAAAACACTGGCTCAACCTTAAATCATACAAGCACAGAGACTGGTGGAAAAACAAACTCTCCTAGCATCCAGGTGGTCGGAAACTGAATAGCTGAGTTTACCTGAGGCTCACTGTAACGTTTTGTACTTGAATTTCTTACCAAGAAAAAAGCTGAATCATATCGGCTGGGAAGTAATTGTGTTGCAAGGTACCTCGTTTTTCCAGGTACTGGTGGATTACTTGAGCTTCAAGCTATCACCTGTGCAAAGTGTGACATCTGAGAATATCATATTTACAAAACGACACATTTGCAGAAAACTTGGTTAGTAAAATGTGGATTAATTATTGGAAAATAATTTTATTATTTGCATCAGAAGAAAACGCATGCAATTAGTTCCAGATGGGAATGTAACGTTCTCTGATCATTACTGCGTTAAGCTTCCCAGCAATCTGATGGTAATCTGTGTCGTCGAATCCGAGGTTGTTTTGATCCCTGAAGCTGGAGGCGACGTGGGGTTTCTGGATCATTAACTGGGTTAGATCAAAGTTTGTTTCTTGATGGGATTTGTGCTGGGTTTGGTGCTGGGCTTCTCGGTCGGATTGGCTCTGATAATCGGCTTTGCTCGGTATGAGAACAGCAGATCCAGGCGCAGGCAGGAACTGGTAAGCATCTTCATGTTTCTGTAATTACTCGTGGTATTTACATGGATTTAAGGTGATGAAATTTCCAGGCCAGAACAGTTGCAGCTTTCGCCAGATTGAGCGTTGAGGACCTGAAGAAGATCATTCCAGCTCAGTATTACCCATCCTGGGCTGTCTTCTCAAAAATGCAGAAGTTGAGTAATCAGACGACATGTTGAGGCTGGTGGCGTCAGATTTGGGTCTGATCTTTATGTTTTTGTTGTGTTGCAGTTGGATTGGCTGAATGCCCAGCTGGAGAAGATGTGGCCTTTCGTGGATGAGGTAACTGAAATTTGTTCCAGTCTTCATTCTGCTGCTGTTACTGATCACCGTGTGTTGCACAGGCAGCTTCTGATCTGATCAGAAGCAGCGTTGAGCCGATTCTTGAACAATACAGGCCGGCTGTCCTCTCCTCCCTGACGTTCTCAAACCTGACCCTTGGAACCGTCGCTCCACAGTTCACCGGTGAGTTGTTGCTTGGCAGCATTGCATTTTAGGCTGGCTGGTTATGGTGCTGGTCTTGCGCAGGGGTGTCCATTGTCGAAGATGAAAGCAACAAAGGTGGAGTCACCATGGAGCTGGAGATGCAGTGGGATGGGAACCCAAATATCATTCTTGATATCAAAACTAAACTTGGCATAGCCATACCCATTCAGGTGCTGCTCCCAATCAATCAATCCCATAATGTTACAATCCATCTTCCTTATACGCCGCCTTCTGCAGGTTAAGGATGTTCAGTTCACCGGTGTGTTCCGCTTGATCTTTAAACCGCTGGTGGATGATTTCCCTGGCTTTGGGGCTGTTGTCTATTCCTTGAGACACAAGGCAACTCTTACTAACCTCAACTTCTTTTATGATTCCTTCTTCCAATCCTGACATTTTCGAGTCCTCTCTTCAGAAGCAACTCGACTTCAGGCTCAAAATCATCGGCGGGGACATCTCAACGCTCCCTGGCGTGTCGGACGCCATAGAGGAAACTATCCGGGACGCCGTTGAAGATTCAGTGACTTGGCCTGTAAGGAAAATAGTTCCCATTTTACCCGGAGATTACAGGTGAGCCTTTGATCCTGCCTGGTATCCTTTGCACCACAACTGCTGCTCGCTGCTTACTCCTAGTTTTAGTGACCTGGAGCTGAAACCGGTGGGAACATTGGAAGTCAAGCTGGTTCAGGCCAAGGACCTGACTAACAAGGACCTCATCGGGAAGTCAGACCCATTTGCTGTATTGTTCATCCGCCCTCTGCGCCATAAAATGAAAACCAGCAAAACCATCGTACGATGAATCATTACCAAATTAGGTAAACCTTGCCTCAAGAAAACATGTCTTTTTTTACATGGTCTGTCTTGTTTCCTCCAGAACAACCAGCTGAACCCTATATGGAACGAGCACTTTGAGTTCACAGTGGAGGACATATGGACGCAGCACTTGACGATAAGAGTGTTCGACGACGAAGGAGTCCAGGCTTCGGAACTTTTAGGGTGCGCCCAAGTGGAACTGAAGGAGCTGGAGCCGGGGAAAGTTAAGGATGTGTGGCTGAAGCTGGTTAAGGATGTTCAAGTACAGAGAGATAACAAATGCAGGGGCCAGGTGAAGTGATCCGAAAATGTCAGTGGCCGCCAGGAATGCAACTGAATCTTGTATTTGTTCCTCGTAGGTGCACCTGGAGGTTGTGTATTGCCCGTTTGGGACAGAAAGCGCGCTGCTTAACCCCTTTAGCCCCAACATCTCGCTGACATCGTTGGAAAAGGCCATGAAAGTGGGAGGGGGGCAGGAGAGCGGGAGCATCATCACATTCCAGAAAAAAAAAGATGTCATCGTCCGAGGAGTGCTGTCTGTCAC
This sequence comes from Umbilicus rupestris, assembly GCA_963678935.1. Classification (NCBI taxonomy): domain Eukaryota; kingdom Viridiplantae; phylum Streptophyta; class Magnoliopsida; order Saxifragales; family Crassulaceae; genus Umbilicus; species Umbilicus rupestris. The sequence goes on from OY787612.1 coordinate 10,724,129, forward strand.
AGTGGTGTCTGCGGAGGATCTGCCGCCTGCTGATATCAACGGAAAGGCTGATCCATACGTCATCCTGACGATGAAGAAAAGCGGCACGAAACAGAAGACGAGGGTGACATGACATTTCTCTGCACTTAAATTCTCATTCAACTTTATACGCTTCTGACTTTTCCAGATCTTAGGTGGTGAACGAGAGCCTGAACCCCGTGTGGAACCAAACCTTTGACTTTGTCGTGGAAGATGGGCTTCATGATATGCTAATGGTTCAGGTCTGGGACCATGACACTTTCGGGCAGGTGAATTTGATCATTCCTCAGCTCCCATATCATGCTCGCTATCTGACATGTTTTCTGAGCAGGACAAGATTGGCAGATGCGTCATGACACTGAGCAGGGTCGTGTTGGAAGGTGAATACACAGACAGTTTCCCTCTCGACGGGGCTAAGTCCGGGAGGCTGACACTGCATCTCAAGTGGGCTGCGGACCCTATTTTCCGCGACCCTTAACTCATTTTTCAACTTGTTTTCTGTTTCGTATTTTTTCTCACTCTCGCTTGACATTCAAACCAACTCTTGCTCCAAAGACCGAACCCAAAGGAGCTGAAAGATGAGAACGTAACTCGTATTAAAATTTATAACCGGGACACTGAACTAGTCATACTCTAATTAGGGCATATACACCGGTTGGGAGATCTATCCACAGGAAAGAACGTTCTATCTCAATTTGAAAACGTTCTCTCCACTGTCCAATGCACCGGTTGAAGGAAGGAGGAAGAACGATCTTCCAGTCGATCTCCTCGAGCATGTCGAGGAGATCGATCTCCAGAAAAGAGAGAAGCTGCAGAGGAAAGAGAAAGTCACGTGCTTTGCACGTGATTGACATCCAACGACCAGATTTCAGAACGAGAAAAAGATCTGATCCGTTAGATCAGATCCAAATTTGATCTAACGGTTCAGATTGATTCTAAACGGGATTTAACTCAAAATATCTAAAAATATCTAAAAAAATCGAAAAAAAATATGAAAAACATAATTTTTTGATTATCTAAAAAAATCACTATAAATATACCACCCTTCTACATCAAAATTCACACAAAGTTTCAATACTTCACTCTTCTCTCATCTTTCAAACCACATATTTCATCTCTTCTCTCAAATTTTCAATATGTACGGTAATTGGTCAATGTCTGAAGATGTTCAATTGTGCATTTTATTTTGTCGTTAATCGATCGATTCAATTACCTGCAATAGACAAAGAACCGACAAGTTGTGGGAAAAAGTTCACGCCGATTTTCAATCAAATTGGGTATGCGTGACGATGAGGTAATTACTACTGATTCAAGATCTCAAACCGCCAATATTTCTCGATTTGCTAAGTTGAAATCGAATTTTTCTTATTGGACGGCATCCATTGCATATGCAAGAAGAAATTCGGAATCCGGCGGTAATGTCCAAGATGAGGTAAATTATTTAATTAGCTTATGCAACATAAATATTGTTAATTAAAATTTCATTAAATATAATTTATTTTATCGTTTGGATGGATAGGTACGAAAAGCTCAAACTATGTACGTCGCAAAAAAGAAAAAGACATTCGTACATTTTGAATGTTGGGAACAAGTTAAGTCACATCCAACATTTGCACCTACGGAAATAATTCCTCCACCGACTTATGGAGGTGGTGCACCATTGCAAGCAACTCCTCCATCGACGTATAACTATGATGGTAGTCCGGTTATGGAAGAAGTCCACGAAGAACCGATATTTTTTATACACGAAAGTAATCATATGAGTCCATCTAGTCCGGTGAAACCATCCGGAGTGAAGGCGACGAAAGAGGCAAGGAGAAAGGGTAAGAAAATCGCAACTTCATCTAATAATTATAGCGACACTTTATATGCCATTTCGGAAAATCCGAAAAAAGCATTGGCTATCCAACAAATGCAAGCGGAGCTTGCTCAAAAACAAATGAAGCATACTCACCGGATGCAAGAAAAGACTGAAGAGTCAAGGATTATAGAAATGAACACAGAAATGATGACCCCAAAATCCAAGAAATATTTTTCAAAGAGAAAGACTAGTATTATGCGACGTTATGAGGAAGAGGAAGAGGGAGAGGATGTCAACAACGATAATGATAACGATTCGTACTTTTCAGATTATTTCTTCAACATGATGATTAGACGTTGAACTTTATTGAGTATTTATTTTAATGTAATGTCATTTTAATTTTAATTCGATGTTCGAATAATTTAAGTTGTCCTTAATTGATGTACTTAAAAAAAATTAATTTATCAAAATTAAAATTTATTAAAAAATGTGAATAGTAATAGAAATATCTCCTGAAAATAGTTATGGGTATACAAAATATATAATTACTGTTTGATGAATAGTAATAAGAATTGCTTCTCGAAATATTCCTCAACGAAATAGAACTTCTTGAACCGATGCACGAATAGGTCACATAGCACTGGCAAGAGCTCTCACGGGCTAAATGGGCCGGTTATATGTATTGGGCACATTATGATATCTTTCCGTCTCTTGAGTGTGAAGGGTTTAGGCGTATACGCACTCTGCGTATTATAGTAGAATGAATATTCGAGTACTATCGTACGCGTTCGTCTTTTTCTTCACGATGGAGCTTTTTGATGGTGCTGTTGTGTAGGTCGGCGAGGTTTCCGATTTGGGAGGAACCGATGAGAATCTGAGGGTTTGGGTGGGTTTGATCGCGGCGACGCGGCGGTAAGTGCGAGTGATTCAGAAGGAATCGTTGATTTTCAAGTGGTGAACGTGCCGAGTGGAGTTGAGGATTTGAGGTAGGGAGGGGGGATCGGATGATGAGGAGAAGTCCAATGAATCATCGGCATGACGGTACGTCTCCGCTGCCTTTGGGGATGGACTGGAGTCCTCCGCCGCGGAAATGGGTGAGATTGTGGTTCTTTTTTCTGTGAATTGAGGTCGGAATCGGTCAGTTATGGTGTTGATTGATTGATGTATAATTACCTTCTTTAGGGGAATTAAATTGGAATGATTAGGCCTTTTGTTTTCTTGATGAGTTCCAAGATTGAGATCAGGATCGGAGAGGTGATTTCAGAAGTGGTTTAATGGAGTTTCTTTCTGCATGCTATTGACTTAGGGTATAGAACTTTTCTGTGTAGCCTCTTTGATTTATTGAGAAAAAGACTCAAAGGCATGTCTTGTTACTCCAACTTCGTTTAATTCATTTTTGGGAGTCTCATGGTAAACTAAGTTCCTAGAAGAACAAAAGTGCAGTTAATATTCTGCTTATATTCAGTTTTCACAGTTAGTAATTCAGTTATAGACACTTAGCAATCGATTTTCTGTAGCATATGAGAGATTTATGTTACTTACTTCGTCCTCAGTACTACGAAGAACATGATTGTTAAATGTTCAATTACTTAAAAGTCGTAGCTTTGCCTTTTATTTTACGACCATTTTTTATGTCTCTTTATAGAATGGGAAGGATACAGTGTGGCCTCATGATCCCCGCACTGGGTGGAGCTATTGTGCAACAATTCCTTCTTGGTCGCTCCTTCCAGTTTCACGAAACTCAGATCCTGTCGTGGTACTGAAATTGAACTACGCTCTACTATTTAATATGAGTGTTTGTGCTGAAATAATCTTTTCCTATAGGTGTAGAACTTGTTACTTCCTTTTGTTTGTATATCCTGTCCTATAGGTGTAGAACCAATATACCCTGCCCAGTTAAGACATGCCATGAATGGCAATTATTCACGATTCTCGAGTTGACCTTCTAAGAACTGTAATTTATTCAGAATTTTGAATTATATGCCACAATCTTATATGCGTTCATGTTGATGCCATATCACTACTTAAATGGTTCAAATGCTAAAAAAGGCATGTTATGTATAGTAACCAGCCTATTGTATTATAGGGGTCAGGTTATTTATCTTCTAACCTATTGTAGTGTCAGTTTTACAGAGTTCAAGTTGGCGTACAGTCCCCAGAAGGGCGTACAACATTGTGGGGTGTGCTTAGAAGATTTAATGATTTCCTGAAACTATATGCACATGTAAGGATGTGTCTATCGGTGCTTACGTTGCAGACCTGCTTAGATGTATATGGTCAAAGCCAGATATCTTGTATGATGAAACTGTACATAGTTATCGCTCTTAAAGCTTTTTTTATAATTTAAAAATGTGATTTACCAGTACCGCTAGTGGAATCGGTCATTATTTACTATGAGTCTGCACATTCTTTGGCAGCTAAAAAATGCATTTCCTAAGAAAAACCTTCCTCCAGCTCCACCAAAGGGACTGATGCGGTTGAAGACCAGAGAATTGTTAGATGAGGTAGAGTACCTTTTTTTTAACTGAATCGATGTTACAGAATTTAACATATTTACACTGAATCGAAATGTGCTTTTTGTTGCAGCGAAGGTTATCACTTGAGGACTGGCTTACGAAGCTACTTTCTGATATAGATGTATCACGAAGTGTAGCTATTGCATCCTTTCTTGAACTAGAAGCTGCTGCGAGGGCATGTATGCATCCTTTTCCGCTTTCCATATTACTTCGCATGGAAAAAATTCATGATGTTACAAACATTTGACTCAGCTGCACTTTATTTTAGCATTCCAAGATGTAAACCAGCATGCATCAGAGGTAAATCAATCTGGTAATGGTTCCAACTCATCAGCTGAACTTCATCCTGGTTCAAGTCACTTGTTGGTTGCTGGATCTTCATCTCTTGCATCATATTATGGTAGTGATACAGCTTATGAAACATCTGAACTTGGTACACCAAGACTTGGCATTGGCAGAGATAGCAGCAACTCAGAAGTAGGTTTGGAGGATCTAGCACTGGACGATGCTTCAACAAGTACCATTGAAAAGCTTGTCGAATATGGAATGTCGAATTTCGACGAAGGCCTATTCATGGGACAGACACTTCTTGAAGAGTTGGAAGGCTTTCCTAAATATAACGGTGATGACAGACAGCGCATAAGTTCAAATGGAAAAAATACTGAAAATAGATTTGATTCTAGATCTGCACTTGCTAATGAGGGCGGAAAGGACCTGATTCTGAAAGTAGATCATAATAAGGCAGTTGGTCATACTCGAAAGTTATCAGCAGAGAGTGTTAGCACTGACGTGGATTCAATCAGGGGAAGTGACATCTCAGAGTTAGGGAATCCAGTATTCTACGGCAATGGGTCCCATGACCTTCTCGGAAGTTCTGAGGATTTAAACATTACAAATATTCTTGACAGTAAAAATTCACAGTTAATTCTCCCATTAGATCAACGTCAGAAATTGAGCAGATATCTTTCAAGCATGCAGAGAAGATTAGGCACAGCTAAAACAGATATGGAGGATTTACTATCCAGACTCGATCAAGAAATTGCTGTGAAGGAGTATCTTGCTACAAAGGTTTACGCTCTTTACTGTTTTAGTTCTGTATTTGCACTAATGAAGGTTTGTTAACACCAATGTATGTCTTCGTAGGTCAAAGATATAGAGGTTGAGCTAGAGTCTACAAGACAGAAAAGTAAAGAAAATTTACAGCAAGCTGTTTTACTTGAGAGGGAAAGATACACACAAATACAATGGGATATGGAGGAGCTTAAACGAAAGTCATTGGAAATGGAAATTCAATTGAAGTCGCGAAAGGTTATACACATTCCTTTCGGGAATAAAAAAAGAACAGAGATTTTAAAACTTGACTTGATCATCATTAATTTTCTATCTGAAACAGTTACAGGGAGAGAAACCACATACTCAACCAACCAGCGATTATACTGCTGAGGAGAAAGATGCATTATTACAAGAGTTGGGGACGGAAAAAGAACAGCTGAAGAGCTTACAAAAGCACCATGAAGAGCTGGAGTTGAAGTCAAAAGCAGATATTAAAGTTCTTGTCAAAGAGGTGAAGTCATTAAGAAGCTCCCAGAAACAACTGAAAGAGGAACTTACACAATCGGATCAAGAGAGAGTTGATGCACAGGTGATGCATTACTCGCATATAAGATACACACGTAGCTCAGTTTGTTGGACCTAATTATCTTTTGAATGATGATGTTGCTAAACTATCTAGCTACTTTACTCAGTAAAATTTGTTTTGAATGCATTTACAGAGACTCCTTCAAGAAGAAAAACTGAAGAATGACAATTCAGTAGCTGCTAGGAGGAAGTTTCTTGATGAATGCAAAGCTGTGCAAAAACAACTTCAGGAGTGCAACAAGTGTTTTCTCAGTGAAGAGGAAGATAACTTAGTTATGAGCTCATCATCTGAAACGGATGCTTTAGATCTCCTGACAGCTTCTGACAATCAGATAGGGCTCCTCATTGAAGAGGTATACTTGGAGACATTCTATTTTGGACCCTTCCTATAGCCGTCAACAAGTATTTTATGACCTGATAACTTTGCTTTGCAGAATGTTTAATTCATTACTCTTGTCTTTATTCTTTTACCGCATCTTGTTTGATGATTTTTTGTTAGGTACAACGTTTGGGCCACGGTACCAAATTGACAGATGTGAACAGAGAAACGGATGCAACTGATACGGAGCTGAGAATTATGCTGACAGAAATCTTCACTGAAACTGCCAGATTGAGAAAGCAACTTAATTCAGTTACTAGACACTCACTGAAGTTAGAAGTAATCAAACTCGAGAAAGATCCATGAATAAATCTCTCCGGAAAATTGTGTCATTGTCAACAGATGAGCAACAGGATGGCAGTGGCACATACTGTTTATAGCTCTTCAGACTGTCTTATGCAGACGAAGACATTAGGCTGTGGAACTGGTGCTCATAGTTTCGCTCCTTTGTCTACACAGATACAGGTCCTTAGAGCCTTCATCCTCCTCATGCTGTTGGAGTTCTAAACCAAAAACATGTTAAATTCAAGTGTCACTATTTGTGCAAAATTAGCAAGACAGTTATATGACTCGAGGAGTAGTTTCAGGGTCCTGGAGGAAAAGGGGAAAGAAATGTAATTTGATTGTAATGATACACAGGACATGTGCATTAGCATTACAAAGAGTGACAAATGTTACACAAGCATGTAACAACATAATCAACTGTGAAACTTTGGATCAAATGACAATGTTACACAGGCTCTAACATATCCAGGGAAAACTCAGATGTTGACATTGGTTCCATTCATATAATCAGATTCGTGTCCCAACTTTGCCTGCCAATCAAGTTCGCTGCTGGTTACGACTCTTGCTGTCAACTTCTAGGCGAGGCTCTATGAGGATGTAGAGAGGCTTGCCGTTGAGCTTGCGATCTTTCTGCTTCAAAAAGAATCAAACGAATTCTTTTATTTAGAGACACTATTATTGGACAAGGGTAGGATTTTGGATATGTGTTACCTTGAACTTGGTCAACCCGACAACACATGCACACTCGATCACATCAGCTCCCATTCTTTCTAAAACAACGAAAACTGTCATTTCTTTAAGTGTTTAAAAGTGATGGTTGAAGCATCTTGCGATGAAGGATGCATAAAGCTTTTACCTATGAGTCTGATGGAAGCAGATAAGGTACCACCTGTAGCTACTAAGGGCCTGTTCTTTAGCCATTAAATTTTCAGCACTTAAGTTAAGTTAAGGTAAGTTAAGTTAAGTTCAGTTAAGTTCAGTTAAGTTAAGGTAAGGTAAGTTAAGTTAAGGTAAGTTAAATTAAGTTAAGGTAAGTTAAGTTAAGTTAAGTTAAGTACTACCCATCACCCCAATCCACCATCACACCCCACCACCACCACTCCAACCTACCACCACCACCACCACCACCACCCAAACCCACCACCCCAACCACACCACCACCATCACAACCACACCATCCCCCACCCCCACCCCCACCAACAACACCCCAACCCACCACCCCAACCACAACACCACACCATCACCACCACCACCCCAACCACCCCACCCCCACACTACCACCCCAACCACACCACCACTCCAACCACACCACCACCACCACCCCAACAACACCACCGCACTACCACCACCCCAACCCACCACCACCACCCCCATTACCACCACCACCAACCCACCACCACAACCCCAACCCAACACCACCAACACCCCCACCACCACAACCCCCACCACCACCAACACCCCCACCACCACAACCCCAACCCACCACCCCAACTATACCACCACCACCATAAAAATATGTTTGTAAAAGTACTTAAGTTAAGTTAAGGTAAGTTCAGTTAAGTTAAGTTAAATTCAGTTAAGTTAAGGTAAGTTAAGTTAAGTTAAGGTAAGTTAAGTTAAGTTAAGGTAAGTTAAGTTAAGTTAAGTTAAGTTAAGCATAAGTTAAGGTCTAAAGAACAGGCCCTAAGTCATCAATTATTAGCACCCGATCCCCTGGTTGAACGGCGCCCACATGCATTTCTAAGCAGTCTTTTCCATACTCAAGATCGTAGGCTTCTGAAATAGTTTCACCTGAGCAAATCCATTATCATAGTCAGAATTAAGCTTGAATTTACAAAACATGGACATGGGAAAATGCGACTCTCTACCTCTCTATTACGAAGAAACATATAAATCCAAATGTCTCAATACAAATTTTACTCAAAGAAGCATGCAAGAGTTGGTAAACACATCGTGTGAGAAGACAAAAATGTCACTACTGAACCTGGGACTAAAGTCACAGTGAACGCCACAAACCAGTTCTCACCGAGTACCTGGTAATTTTCCTGGCTTTCTCAAAGGAACGAACTTTGCACCAATCGCTAAGGCAATCGGAGGACCAAAAATGAACCCTCTAGCTTCACATCCTGCACACCAAAAGATTGCCAAAAGCTCAAACTCAGCGCCACACAACTCAAAGCAGCGAAAACATCAGACAACAATCTCACCAGCAACTGCAGTTATATCCATATCCTTATACCGATCGACGAATATATCCACAGTATGCTTAAACGCTTTATGATTCAATAACAGCGTCGAAATATCCTGAAACATAATCCCTACAACCAAATACAATCAAAAATCCCACCTTTACATACAATGAATTTCAACAAACACCTGGTGACCAGGAACAGCAACACCCAACCAAAATCCGAAATAAAAAATCATTAAAAATACACGAGGAATTTCAACAAACACCTGGTGAGCAGGAACAACAAAACCCACCTGGTTTGGGGAAATTGGGCACAACCCTAATCGAGTCCGATATCACTCGAAGCCTCGGATCACCCTTGAGCCCATTCTCCTCCGCAAACATTTTCCACCGAATAAACAACAAGTCAACAACCCCACCAATCCAGTCCAGTCCTTAATTCAAACTCCTGTTCCCGTACTTGACCAGCTTCACGCCACTCGCGACAATGGAATGCAAGCTTGCATACATCTTAGAAAGGGATCCGACTTCAGTCAAATCCTGGGAGCAGCCCAGCTTGTTGTTTTGCCCTACGAAAGAACGTGTCTTTGTTTTTTGTCATCTGGTGCAGCGAGTGGATTTATGGTGGGGATTCGGTTTCCCTCGGAACCCACTTTCACTTGTTTTTATCTCTCTGTCTCTCCTTGGTTGAATCATCAGATGCAGCTTTTCATCTATGCTAGCCTACTTCTGTGTACATTTTGAATGCAGACTCTTTTTTATTTTCTAAAAATATGATTTATTTCATATATGCAGTAGCCACCAATATTAACCGTCATCAACTATTTCTCGTATTTTATTTTATACAACTCCAAATTACTATTTAATAATTTAATTTATTATTATGAAATTAGGATTATCAGATGATTTATAATGTTCAAAATCTAAAACTAGAGTGTGAAATTTTTATTCGGTGTTTGTTCTGGCTTGATTTTTAAATAAAAATGATTTAATTAATTCAGGTGTCGATGATTTCATAATTAATTTCCATTTTTGTTTAATTTTAGCTAAGTGATTGAAAATTATGAAACAACAATTGTGGCCATGAATGAATGGACCGATTGTGTAAAATTGTATGTAGCACGGAAACGGAAATCGCAAAAAATCGAAAAGCATTAAATCAAAATCATGGAAATTTTAGAAAACTACTAATTTAAATATATATATCTATTAAATTTTTTAAAATATATATTATATATTAACCTATTCATATTTATGAAAACACACATTTGTAATTTAAAACAAATGAAGTAAATATATAATTCAACATTCTAACATAAACGCACATAAATAATTAATTAATTTAATTAATTTAGTTTGGGAGATTTTAGTTTATTATATATTATTTTAATTAATTTAATTTATTTTTGAGGTTTGCGAAGATTTTTGGAAGTTTTCTGAAGTTTCCAATTCGTTGATTGTTTCAGAAACCTCAATTTCTTAAGATTTCTAGAAATTTTCGAAAATTTTTCGAATTTTTAAAATCAAAACGCTTACGGATTAAAAGTTTTCATACTACATGGTTAAAATTACTTATTCCAAAGGAGTAGGCTTTCGATTCGGTTGACATTTAAGTCAACAAAAATAGAAAACCGGACAAAATAGAAAACCAATCTCTTCTCTCTCTCCAGAGCCACGTCGAGGATCAGAATCTTCTAATTACGGAAGAGCAACGTTCAACCACCAAAACCATGAAACCCTAACCCTAATTCCACAGCCCGTTCCCTGACATTGCTGCTGCTGCTTTCGTTCATTGCTTTGATTGGGGGTTGTTGCTTGTTGGTGCAGCTAGCAAGAATGTGTTGAATCGGACGAGGTTGATAATGGAGGTGGTGGTGTTGTTGGGGCGAGAGAGATTCTTGGGGATGGCGATTGAGGAGGTGGACTTTCGTTTCCCGCCAAAATGGCGACGGAGGTCTGCTTCTCTCACACTCTCCGCCGTTGATCATCGACAGCTTTTCGAGGAAGAGCTATTCGTATAACAAGCTTCTCCACCAGCCTCTCCGCCTGACAATCCTCAAGCTGGACGGCTCCTCCTTCGGTACCCAATTCGTCTTCTTGTTCTTCATTTTAATTTTTACTCATTTTTGGTTGGGTTGGAATCGAGTTGATTAGTGGGTAAATGTTCAATTTCTACGGCGTGAACTGATGATCTGCAGTGATTGTTGTTTATGGATGTATATAGATTCTGTGAGCTGGTTATGAATTATGATAGAAGTTTTGCTGTTATTTATGCGCAGATATTGAGGTTCTGGATGGAGCGACGGTTGCGCAGCTGAAGGAGGCTGTGGAGGACTTTTTCAGCTATTTGCCGAGGAAGGGGCCAGACAAGATTTCATGGTATGTTTGGGGGGGCGGGGATGGGATAGTGTAATCATGTAACTCAGGGCATATTTTGACCTTTTTAGTAACTTTCCAGTATGGTAGTTTTAAAAACTAATCGAGTAAGATGAGACGGTTTTGAATGCAACTAGCTAGGTAGATTTTATGTTGATGGATCATAGGGTGTTTTATGTTCACCTATTTAGTAACTTAAAATCTCATTTCCTGGTTGATGAAGGCCGCATGTTTGGGGACATTTTTGTCTATGCTTTTCGGATCAAAAGTTACTTAGTGAAGAGTTGAGTATTAAAGATCACGGGATCAGAGATAGAGATCAGGTTTGTACGTGGGTGATATCTGTTTTTGTTTATGCAAATATTAGTCTGTTTAGTTTGTTGGTGTGAATAATGTCTCATTTGGCTCATGTTACAGCTTCATTTTGTTCGACATGTCTCGTTTACAAATCGCGTAGAGAAGATTAGCTCCAAAAAACATGTGGCCAATAAACAACAAAAGTTGTAAGGCTTCTCTCCTGGCATCCTCTTATTTTTTAACTTGAGTAAATTTTTTTCAGCATATTCTTCTTGGTAGCCAGTGGTAGGATAGGGTGTACTTGTTTGCGTGGTAGGCGAATGGACATTTCCACATTCGAGTTGGCTAATAGCTTTGAGTTCATTTATAGACAATATGATTCAGTCGAGAAGTAACTTTCACAGAGATTTGCGACTGAGAGTCTCTTAACCAAGGCCTTGTTGTTGCGTAGTCTTTTCATGACAGTAATGGTCTAAAATTAGCAACTTTCAATACTCGGCTTTGTCGAGGATCCTAGGCGGCCTCGTGAATAATATGCCGTGTCCTATTGGGTGTATTTGAAGCTTAAATTATGTTTGATTAACAGTGTCTTTGCTTTCAGAACATTAACCAGTTCACACATTAATGAAGTGAAAAACAAGAATGAAGATTGGCGAATAGATATTGAAAAGCTTCAATATGAGACCAAAGACTCTTTTATCGAAGAAACTGAATGCACAATGCCTCCATGCTTCATGAGTTGGTTTTCATATGTGAAACTAACAATGAAAGAAGTGAAGGAAACTGATGAACAAGATCGTCTGTTCAAATTTACATATGGTTTGTGCTGCAGATTAAAACAACTCGTAGGGATTTCAAGCATTAAGCCTTCTTATTTGAAGTGGAATTCAGACTGATGATTGAGATGGGGGTGCAAATATTTTTCTGCCCGTGGAGGTCAGTTTGTTATGTAATTTGTCGATGCTCATTATTTTTCTGCATTTATGTCCTGCTGTTTTTGCTCTTCGTTGTCGGTCAAATCAACTTGCATTGTCTCCTCATCCATTACATTGCTTAATGCAGGTGTATGAATAATTGGATACGTCATGGACTCCAATCTGTACTTTTTTATCGCTCGTCAGTCCATGAGTGTATCTTCTGTATGGGACTTCCTCAGGGCACATTTCTCTTCATCACCTGATTGTTCAAGCAAGCTTGGCATAGCCTTAGTTTCCGTCAACTTATTCCATCACTCCAGAGATAAAGCCTTAAAACTCAATGCTTGTCACGCTGAGGCCCTCAAAATTGCTGCAGCCACGCCACAGAGGCTGGCTAGCCCCTTGGAATTTTAACACTACTGCTGATCTTCCCCGCTCACAGTATTGTAAATCACCGTAAAAGCTTTCAAAAAATAAGGTACAAGCCTAACATCCTCAGGTCAGTGGAAAACCGAGCAAAGGCGGTGGAGCAACACACATCTTAAGAAGCTAAGGGCGGATAAAGAGTTTCAACAGGACAGGTACTTGTGCCATTGTATCACTCACTGGTTTGAATCCAAACGAAGAATTATATAAATGTTCCATGGAGACGCAGCTTAAAGAAACAAAAATGGCCGATGCTGAAATTACACGAGGCCACAGGCAGGCCACCAAGAGAGGCAAAAGTAAACATAAAATGTCCAGGACAGCTTTGAATCAACATATTGATGCATTCCTCTGCGCCATTTTCAACATTTCACCAGTGGATCATATTTTCAGCTAGAAAACTTACCGGGAGGAAAGATTTGCTTCTGCACCGAAGCTGTTATTTTTTTGTAGAAAACTTTTGTTAGAATTCGGTTCAATTAAACTCTAATCTGATTCAAAATTCGGAATGAATTTCCAAATAAAACCTCTATGCTGCTGCATTGTTGGATTGAAGATTGACTTATTGGCTTCTTCTTTATACATAATTGGATCGTTTTGTGTGCAAGTGTGTGATTGAACTCGTGATGCCTAGGAATAAAATGACCAATCTCTTACAAAAACAAGGATTTAAAGAAAATAAAATTCAAAAGTAGGATGTTTTGTAATGAACTATTAGACTTATCTTTATTACTGAAAATATTTAATTTGTTTGTTTGTACCGAGTTTAAGAATGCAATTTACAGATAGTGATGTCAGGGTTGGAGTGTTGAGTGCAAATTCCCAATCTTTCCCTTTTTTTACACCTTCCATTTTTCGTCACTCGATCCCTAAACTCCATCTCTACTCAATTAGTCGAAATCTCCGACGCCTTCCACCCCGTCTGGGTTCCAGCAGGTCTGATTTCTCAGCTCGTTACACTTTTTCTCTCCTTTCTAGGGTTTCGATTCATGAACATTCTTGCAAATTCTACTGTTCAACTTTATGTAAAGATTCAATTTGAGTTCAGCTGTTGCGGTTTTGCACTTTGTTGTTACTACATGTGATTGATTTGTTGTTCCGTTGGTTTAGATAGATCAAGGTTTAGTTGTGTGTGTTGTTGGGGTTTGTCTGTGTATTGGCAGATACATGTAGATTGATCAACTGATGTCTTTGTGGGCGGGCGGGGGCTGTGGTGTGTTTTGAGATGTTGACGTGTATACTAGATGGAGCTTAGAAGTAACTTAAGGTTTCTGATGAATCGGTTTATGTTTCTATTGTATGCAAATTCAGATGCGAGTTGCATTACTAGACTCACTCACTCGCTCTTTTTTGCTAGATATGCGTATTGTGACCTGTGGAGTTCTCTCAGCTATGAGTTACTTCATCCCCTTGCTATTTTTTCTTTTAGTTAGATTCATATATTTTGATCTGTGGAGTTCCTACTGATTTAGGATTTATCTCGCTCCTGTGAGCAGATCCGTCTTCATTGTGATTTTGTCATGCTTTTGGTAAATACTCGGTAGGTGCTAGTTTTTGTAAAAGATTTTGATGACGAAGCTTGGTGTAGTACGTTAGAGAGTATCATGTGATTGTTGATGGACTTGTAAACTTATGTCGTTGCTTAAGCTCTTACGTTATGTTGCTAGAAATATGGCTGGTCAAGTTGTTGATGCTCCCAAAGAACAAGCTGCTTCGTTTGAATATGAGCTATTGGAAGGAGATCCTGACCATCTCAGGACTGTTTTAGCAACATCAACTAAGGTTAGTGCGTGGATCGATCCTGGGGCACTGAAACTGAGACACAGGATTGGGAGAGGCCCCTTTGGTGACGTATGGCTGGCTACACATCATCAAAGGGCTGAAGATTATGAAGAGTATCATGAAGTGGCTGTCAAGATGTTGCATCCCGTAAAGGAGGAACACATGAAAACAGTACTGGAGAAATTTGAGGATTTGTTCTATAAACTTCGAGGATCAGACGGCCTCTGTTGGCTGCATGGCATTTCTATCATAAGTGGCAAGGTCGATTCTTTTTCTAGTTTCTATGTCCGCCTGCATCATTATAGGCTCCATGTTTTCCCTTGCTGAAATATTTAAAAACTCTTTATGTTTCTCAGGTATGCATAGTCATGAAATTTTACGAGGGGTCAGTTGGTGATAAGATGGCCCGTCTAGTGGGAGGAAAGCTCCCTCTACCCGATGTTTTGAGGTGACCTTGCATCTTGGAAGCGGATGATACTCTAAAAAAACTTCATCTTTTGTTTTTTTTGGCATCCTATGCGTGATGTTTATACGGATAAACTTCAGTTATTTCTTATGTTGCAGGTATGGAATGGAATTGGCTCGGGGCGTCATGGAGCTTCACTCAAAAAATTATCTTGCTCTGAACCTGAAACCATCCAATTTCCTTCTCGATGAAAATGACCGAGCATATATCGGAGACCTTGGAATTCCTTTCTTGCTTCTTAAGATTCCGTTGCCTAGTGCAGATATGGCTCGGAGATGTGGGACTCCAAACTACATGGCTCCGGAGCAATGGGAACCAGATATAAGAGGTCCTATATCTTTTGAAACGGATTCGTGGGGATTTGGATGCAGTATTGTCGAAATGTTGAATGGCATGCAGCCTTGGTCTGGAAAATCAATGGATGATGTATACGATTTAGTTGTCAGAAAACAGGAGAAGCCATCCGTTCCGACGGGTCTCCCTCCCGCAGTTGAGAACGTGGTTCTTGGTTGTTTTGAGTATGATTTCAGAAGTCGGCCTTTAATGGAAAACATATTGAGCGTCTTTGAGAGGTCTGATTTCCTTCTTCATTTCATAATTGTTTGTGAGAATATCTCATAATGTAACAACTTCCAGTCGCCTGTTTCGTTTATTGTATGCCGTCATTTATATTTTTTCCCTTCTAGAAGTGACCTTTATGTTCAATCTTGCAGCTCCCAGAATGCTGTTTTTAGTGACGGTCATTGGACGGTCCTTGGTGGTAGTGTAGTGGCGGAAAAATCAAGCAGCAGTGGCTACACGCAGTGGTTCCTTGCCAAGGATCCGCTCCAAGTGGGTGACACTGTGCGGTCTAGAAAGCCACCCAACTCAGGCAAGCACGCAAACATGAGCGTCCCAGAGGGCATTGTGGTCGGTCTTGAACAAAACACCAATCAAGAATCCTATGTTCTAGTCCGAGTCCACGGAATGCATGACCCTGTTAGAGTTCAGACGTCTGCATTGGAGCGAGTCACAAATGGGCTGGCAGCCGGAGACTGGGTGTTACTCAAGCATGAAAACAACCATCACTCATCTGTTGGCATTCTACATTCCATTAGCCGAGATGCACATGTGGAAGTGGCATTTATAGGCATGGAAAATCTTTGGAAGGGGCATGCGTCAGAGCTCCAAATGGCGGAGTCTTATTACGTGGGGCAGTTTGTGAAGCTGAAAAACAATGTCCTCAGCCCTCGATTTCAATGGCCTCATAAACATCGAGGTGCTTGGGCCACTGGGAGGATTTCTTGGGTCCTGCCAAATGGTTGCCTCGTCGTGAAATTTCCAGGAAGATTTCCTCTAGTGGAAGATACCAACGAGTACCTGGCCGATCCATCTGAAGTTGAAGTGATTTCTTTTAGCAACTCTCAAGGAATTGTCAAGAAGTACCAACATCTCGAAGACTTCCATTGGGCAATCAGACCCCTCGTTGTCGCTCTAAGTCTGTTCACAGCTGCAAAACTAGGGTTCTTCATGGGAAATAAACTCACTGGAAGATCAAAGCTCAGGAATCCCAACCTCTCGTCCAATAGTGACACCCAAAATGTCGATAACCATGCTGGGAGCAATCCAGCTTGGCTTCTGGGGCCTGTTGCAAACATCATTTTCAGGGAAAACGTCGGCACGCCATCTGGTCGTTAACAAATCAGCAAAGTCAGTTCACTGTTACAATCAAATAATTTTTGCTGGATCTCAAAAACTTTCATGTACATACTTCTCTTCAGCAGCTTCGTTTCAACAACACAACAGGTACGCGTACATTGTGTATTTAATATTTCGAGTTACATCAGCATGCTCATACATAGCGAAAGAAAATCTATTGCTCAGAATTACACGAATACCTGTCTTGACTAGGAAAATCTAGTGCAGTATTAAATCTAACGCACAGGAAAAAAAAAAGTCCCTGAAGAGCGCTAGTTTTGCTACTAGGAGCTTACAAATGGTACTTTGGGTTACAATTACAGACCGGTTGTGGGCAAGATAGAAAATAATTAGCTGTGTGGCTGTGATTTAGCAGCCATTGGGACGACCTGATGGAGGTGAAGATCGAGGAAGACAGAGAAACCGGTGGGATTTGTGTAGTCATTTTCCGATGACTTTGTAGTAGGCATATAGTCCAGATCCAACAAAGCCGAGACCTTGTCCTATGACATTTAACTGCCAGCAAATTCAAGTAACATGAGATCATTTGGGCAATATACGCAGGAAAGCTGTTTATGTTTTTCTTACTTACAAGATCAAAAGGTAGCCCTCCAAAAAGTATCCAGCCAAAACCAATGGTAAAAATATCCTACACACGCCATAAATCTCAGGACCATCGATGGAACACACAACAAATATTAACATTGTTTCAAATCAAATGTTTTATGCGTGAGCAAAATCATTATAAGTCCTCCACTTTCCATGCGTCAAAAGTGAAAACATTCAGGCTCAGTTCGGATCATGGAAAAAATGAAACAGAAAACAAATTAGAAAACGATTTTTCTATGGAAAATATGAAAAAGTTTATAAATGTGTTATGTTATTTTGTTTCATTTTCCCCGACAAACCAAACACAAACAATCATTTTCCTTAAAATTTAATTTCCATCCTTCAAACTTTTCATAAACCAAACGGGGAAGTGCATAAGCATGAATTTAAGGAATTAGAGATACCTTCAGATTGCCGCATATTGTCTGAGTGAGGGCCGAATTCAGCCTCGTGTTTAGAAAGACACTGTAGTTCAAGCAAAATGCCAGCATACTCGACAGAAGCAAGACTGTCTGCATGAGACAAGCAAGCTAGTTACAACTCAAAATCAATAGTTAAATTTAAACATTTCTACCGCCATGATTCGCTAATGTGATCAGCTAAGCGTGCCAACCACGGTAAGCAACTTCACGCAGAAAGAACCGTTACAGAAAGTACATAAATATCGCAAAACTTGATTCAGATGGAACGGCAACCGTATAATATAAGAAAGTACCAAGAAACCGGGCGACAGGAGATCCGGGAAGCTCATGGAAGCTTTCAAGTCGCCCTGAAGGTACGACCAAAGTAACAAAAATGGCCCGCAAAGTATCCCTGAAAGCAACGATCTCATATTAGATAAGTGTCCGTGGGAGGGAGCACGGAGAAAAGCTTTATGCATACGAACAATCTCCTACCGTTGCACCACATAAGACCGAAGCTATTCAGTCCGCAGGATTTCCCTGAAGGGTAAACAATCACTACCGGTACAAAAAAAATCTAATGAACTGACAATAAAAATTCGAAAGCGCTTGACTCCTCACCTACGCGAGCTATAGTTGCAAGGTATACTGCTGTGGTGAGATTGGCCATGAGCACGACACCGTAACCATAAGCATCAAAGGATAAGTCGCGAGCTCCGGCAATAAATGCCCCAACAACAATAACTGCCACACTGATCAAACCCTTAAATACTTTTGCATTAGGATGTACAAAATCACCAAAGAAAACGTTGAGGAACAACAACATTAGAGACTACATGTAACGTCTTTAAAAGACACCGAAGAAAGAGCAATAATATGGAAGAAGATTTAGAAAACTAGAGCTCACCTTCCGAGAATACGACGAGTATATTTCTGCCTCGTGAGAACGTACTCTACGACCATTGTAAATACCACAGTCGTCCTCCGGAGGGCAGTGTACATGGGGACGCTAACTCCGCGGATAGAAGCCATTGTGGCTATCTTTTCAAGGCAGATTATTACCATATTAGAACCCAAAAAGGAAAAACACAGTAAATTTTTCGTTTAACTCGACGCATACCAAGTACACCAAATAAGAAACTGCAAGGGGAGATGTCTGAACTAATGTCTGATACGATACAAACAATCTGGACTCATCGAGCACTTGGCCAGCTTCCGAGAATGAAATAACATTCTTGCGGCGTAATACATACAAAAGAGAGCATGAACAGATCACCTGCGGCAGTAATGGCGATAAGTACCTTACTCAACTAGGCAGGGTTATAAAATGATCGGACATTGATTCTTGCTCGTTACTACCTGAACGAGGGTGATGAAGTTTACGCTAGGGAAGTTATACGATGATAATGCTGCCTTGTTGAACAACACCAGCATCACTGCCAAAGACCAAACAAAGCCATAGTTAAGATATAACACAACCATATCACTCCATGAGCCCAAATCTACCGACAGACAAATTTTGTCTTCCAATTCTTGCCACGAATAAAATTTAAGAACTCAGAAGTCAAACCCTTCCCTGTTACAAATTCCTGAATCGATCAAAACCCCAGTTTTGGAGACTTTTAGGTATAAAGGTCGGTGCTTTAACCAATCCGATTTCAACAAATCGACAACCCATGAATCCAAATCCAACCGAAAAGGAAGAAAAAGTTCAAACCTGCGCAGCCCATGTACGAAATAGCAGCATAAGCTGCTCGCTTAGTCATGGCGGATCCTCTAAAGATTTTATCATTATCATCCTTCGCAGGATCCGACACAGGAAGAACCGCCGCGGACGCCATCAAAAACTGTTTCCAATCCTTCCACGTGATCCTTTTTATGCAGCCCGGTGGGATTTCAAATCAGCAAATCGCCATCGATCGATCGAGCGAGCGAGCAGTGAAGAGAAGAATGTCGTTCGAGGTTTACCAATCTGTGCTCTTCATATCCGCGTCGATGACGAGACTCGGTCGCTGAGTCGCAACTCGGACCGCGACCTTCATCGAAGTCTTGGCTTCACACGACGTCGTTTCATGTAGCGGTTAAATGGGCCGTCCATTAACGAAATCGGGCCCATTTAACATTTGGTTTGGTCTGGGCTCTTATTGGGTTATTGGGCTTGTCCTTGTTGAGCTGGCTTTACAAGAAGGTTAGTCTTGTTCAACAAGTTTAATTTTACTTAACATCAATTATATATTTTATTTAGTATTTTCTTTTTCAATTTTAGTATTGCTAATTTATTTTATTTAACTGAATATATGCTAGACAAACGACAAAGTTGGTGAAAATGACGTCAATATGGCTAGAGCTTCAGGTCGATTTAAATTAAAAATTTGATTGGAGGGATAGTAGAAGGATGGTTTAGTAGAAGGATATAAGAGAGTATAAAATTTTATTAGAAAGTTGAGAATGTGTGAATATGAATATTAGTATAGATGATTTTCTCATCAGCATCAAAATTTCAGATTTTAGCTGGGGTTGAACGTAATTTGATGTTGTAGGGTTCAGTTGGGGCTGTTGATAATGAATAATGGCTGAGCTGAGGGGTATCACTGACAAGGACATGATGAAGCATGGAAGACTGATCCATAAGAATGAGTGGTCAGGACACAAAGGGGAGCGGAAGCAGGCATGTGTAGCCAGTGGGGGGACACCCCCTTGACCCCACCCCCACCTAATCTCCTTACCCTCACTTCAAAGTCCCAAACCAGAAAGATTGAGACTTGCCCCATTTTCAAATCTCAATTTGCTTTCTGATGCAAGGAAAAAACCCTCACCCACATGTTCCAACTTTTCTCACTCTCTTTTCAGATCACCAGCTCTTGCTTGGCTTCTTCTGGTTTGGATCCTTCTTGGGTTTGCATCATTTGGAAAGCGGATTGTAAAGTTTCAATCTTTCTGGGGTTTGCTGAATTACTCAATTTCTTCTTGTTCTTTACTGTGTTTCTTCTTCTTGGGTTGTGCAGCATTTGGAAAGTGGATTGTAAGGTTTGAATCTTTATGGAGTTATAGGATTTGGGGTGTGGTGGGTTTCTCAAATTCTTGCTCTTCACTGTGGTTATTTTTTCATCTGGGGTTTTTGGTTTGAGACATGCCTAGACCAGGCCCAAGGCCATATGAATGTATGAGAAGAGCTTGGCACTGTGAGAGACACCAACCTATCAGAGGTTCTCTTATTCAAGAAATTTTCAGGTCCAGAATCTCACTGTACCTTCTTTTTCTTCTTCAAGAATTGGACATCTCTTACAAATTTGTATTATGTTGATTGTAATTGGTGATTAGGGTTGTGACTGAGATCCACAGCTCAGCTACTAAGATGAACAAGGAGTGGCAGGAGAAGCTGCCTATTGTGGTTCTAAAAGCTGAAGCAATTATGTACTCAAGAGCTGATTCTGAGGTTTGATTTGCCACCATTTTTACTAAACTTGGCTAGTGATAGAGATAATCCAAGCTATTGGCTTGTTCTAGGTAGCGAAACAAATGCTTGCTGTTTTCATGCTCCATTTTGTTATTGAGTAATTGGAAATGGGGCCGCATTGTGCCTATGATTTGTTCTTGTGCTTTCTTTAAACATAACGTGTGCAGGCTGAGTATACGGATCTTAACACGCTTTGGGACCGAGCGAACGATGCCATCAACACTATAATTCGACGAGGTGATAGTGCAGAAACTGGAGACCTCCTTCAGCCTTGTATAGAAGGTATTTAGCTTGCTTGTTATATATTTTATGGTTTAAATGTCGATGAGATTTAATGTTGTCGTTGGCTGATTATCAGCTGCTCTTAATCTGGGTTGCATTCCAAGAAAAGCGTCAAGGAGCCAGCGCAACAATGATCAGAGATGTTACTTGAGTCCGAATCCTCAGGAGCCTTCACAAAGCTGTCCTTCCAACTCCATTTCTGGTCCTCATTGTGTTGCAGTGTATTCAGACGTAGATAAGCAAGCTGCATTGTCACCGCCGGATGCTGCCCTGGACATCGCCGTCAATCGCATCCCTTTTCAGTTTCAGCCGCAAACTGATTCCAGTCAATCAATAGCTCCCAAAATCTACAATGGTTTAATACATGGGCATTCTGTGTATCCGTTGTGCTGCTGGAGCTGCAATCTGCGCAATGACCCTCAGCTGTGCTGCAAGTCCTCGATAACAAAGACTAGTGCAGGTACCACTAACAAAAGTCATCCAATGTGCGCCATGGGCATTCCAAACAAGCCTGAATCAGCTAGAATCCAAGAAACACCTCAAACTGCAACTCGTATCAACTGCGACCTTTCATTGAGGTTGGGTCCTTGTCGGGGCTCAGAAGATATTTATGACCAGAGTCACCATCGGGAGTTTCAGAACAGCAAAACTAAGAATCCCAAGTCCCAGGAACCGCATTTTTTCCCCAACAAAGAAGAAGACGCTGCCAAAGTTTTAAACATGGATGGATCCATTAAAAAGCGCAAGGCACTCGCTCTCACACTCACTCCTTACTCGAATGATGGAAAATCCAGGTTACCAAAAATCAATTCATTTCAACTTTCTTAAAATATTTTGGTGCTTGGAATGTAAACTCGTGTAGCTTAAGTTGTACATAGAAGCCTACCATCTTGATCTCGCTTTTTTTTTTCTTTTCCCCTGAATTTATTTTAGCGACATGCTTTCCTTTTGCCCATTATGAACTCGATGATTGTAGATACTTCAGCTAGACAGGAATGGTATAAACATCTGGAAATGTTTCTGTGACAATGTTCGCTAACTATGTGTCTTATTTAATTTACCGTTTAAGCGATCATTTGGAGCTTGAAGGACATGGTTTGCGAGTAAATAGTTACTTGTTTTTTCTTCTTCTTCTTGTGGGACACACTATGTTATGTTGTTTTTGTGTCCCCTCCCCTTTCTAAATGGTTTCATCATGTTGCTGTTTGTTGGGCTATGACTAATACAGGCCCAGATTCAGGTCCAATGGTTAGCTAGGGTTTCTCATATTTTTTTATAAATAGAAACATAGTTTGTAACTCAGAAACACAATACAGAATAAAATCCTAAACTCATCATAGTGAATCTCTCCTGGCTTGGTAGTGCTCCCAAACGTAGTCATATTCTGTGACGAACTGGGTAGATAAATCATTGTGTCGTTGTCTTTCGTTTCTCTTATTCGATTTGGGTGCTTATCCATATTGTTGTTTCGATCCTAACAACTGGTATCAGAGCGAGGTTGATTATGGACGGAAAGCATCCTGTTGAGAAGTTCGATGGATCGGATTTCGGATTTTGGAAGATGCAGATTGAAGATTACCTGTACGGTAAAGATATGTTCTTACCAGCGATAGGAGAAAAGCCGAAAG
Source organism: Umbilicus rupestris (assembly GCA_963678935.1). Taxonomy (NCBI): domain Eukaryota; kingdom Viridiplantae; phylum Streptophyta; class Magnoliopsida; order Saxifragales; family Crassulaceae; genus Umbilicus; species Umbilicus rupestris. The sequence continues at coordinate 10,747,275 of OY787612.1, forward strand.
ACATGAAGAATGAAGAGTGTACCCTGATGTATAGGAAGGTGATGAGTGCGATTCGTCTGTGGAGGTAGCACACCACACAGTAAAGTCAAAATCAACAAAGGAGTTGCTTGAGACGCTATCTGGACTGTATGAGAAGCCGTCTGCAGTGAACAAGGCTCATCTGATTCGGCGATTGTTCAATCTGATGATGACAGAGAGCACAATGGTAGCGAAGCATCTCAGTGAGTTCAATATGATTATTGCTCAATTAAGTTTTGTTAACATTGACTTTGATGATGAGATGCATGCGTTGATTCTATTGTCATCGTTGCCCGAAAGTTGAAATGGAATAGTCACTGTAGTGAGTGCTTCAGCTGGGAAGACAAAGCTGAGACTAGATGAGGTCAGAGATTTGATGGTCAGTGAAGAGATTCACAGGAAGGAATCAAGTCTTACTAGTTCTGGTGTGGCTTTGAATGCTGGAAGCAGAGGCAGATCAAAATCAAAGTCCAAGTCCAAAGGGCAGCGTAGCAAGTTACAATCCAGAGGAGGATCAGACAGGGATAAGAAGGATAAAAGTAAGATTAAGTGTTGGCAGTGCAACAAGTTCGGGCATTTTAAGAGTAAGTGCAAGGCGCCGACCGCGAATATGGCTTCTGAAGATGCTGAGGAAGCACTGATTTTGAGTGTGAGCAGTCCGCTGGAGTCATGAGTTTTGGATTCAGGAGCATCCTTCCATTCATGCAGCAGTGCCGAACTGATGCAGCATTATGAGTCGGAAAATTTCGGGAATGTCTACCTTGCGGATGATGAACCTTGGATGTAGTGGGCAGGAGTGATGTTGTGATACAGACACCTAATGATTCGCTACTGAAGTTGCATAGAGTCAGACACATTCCAGGATTGAAGAGAAATCTTCTATCAATTGGTCAGCTTGATGATGAGGGTTACTTTGTGACATTTGGTTGCAACAGCTGGAAGATAACCAAGGGAGCTATGGTCATAGCTCGAGGAAGCAATGAGGATACCTTGTACATGACGAGCAGCGTTCAGGAGAGCATTGCTGTGTTAGAGACGAGTGTACTGCAGACCTGTGGCATTGTCGCCTTGGTCATATGAGTGAGAAAGGCATGAAAGTGCTTTATTCAAAGGGTCTTTTACCTGGTCTCAAATTCGTTAAAGTCGGAGTTTGTGAGGACTGTATATTTGGGAAGCAGAAGAGAGTCAGTTTCTCAAAGAGTGGTAGAGCCTTGAGGAAGTAGAAGCTTCAGCTAGTACACTATGATCTGTGGGGTCCAGCACCGGTAGCATCACTTGGTGGAGCATTGTACTACATGACCTTCATTGATGACTCTACAAGGAAGGTATGAGTTTATTTTCTGAAACGTAAATCTGATGCGTTTGTTAGTTTCAGTAAGTGGAAAGCCCTGGTAGAGACTGAGAAAGGTTTGAAGGTGAAATGTCTGAGGTCTGATAATGGTGGAGAGTATAAACTGAGAGAGTTTAAAGAATATTGTGCTGAGAATGGAATTCGGATGGAGAAAACTGTGAGAGGGTCTCCTCAACAAAATTGCGTGGCTGAGCGTATGAATAGGACGCTGAATGAGCGGGCAAGAAGCATGAGGTTGAAGTGCAGTTTACCTAAGATGTTTTGGGCAGAAGCAGTTAACACTGTAACTTTTCTGATTAACCGAGGGGCGAGGGCCATCAAGCGCACTGGATAATGGAATTCCACTGGAAGCTTGGAGTGGTAAAGAGGTAAATCTGTCATTTCTGTATATTTTTGGTTGTGTAGTCTACGCTCATATTGCTGATATTGAAAGAAGTAAGCTTGATGCAAAGTCTGTTAAGTGCACGTTTGTTGGCTATGGCGGTGATGACTTTGGATATCGTCTTTGGGATGATAAGAATAGAAAGGTGTTTCGCAGCCGGGATGTTATGTTCAATGAACAGGTGTCACACAAGGATTTTGCAAGTGCGTCAGAACCGGAATGCTCAGAAGCTGAGGTAGTGGAGTTAGACATTTCTAACTCGGGTGGGAGCATGGTAGTTCCTGATGAGACTGAAGAAGAGGAACAACCAAGAACACCGGAACAAGTGTTGCGGAGATTCAGTAGACTCCGTGGTCCGCCTATCAGGTATTCGCCATCCAAAAATTACTTGTCGTTGACTGACTGTGGTGAACCAGAATGTTATGAAGAGGCATCTCGAGTAGAACAAGCGAGTAAGTGGAAACTTGCAATGGATGATGAGAAATCTCTTATGGCTAATGAAACCTGAGAGTTGGCGAAACTTCCTGATGGTAAGAAAGCTTTGCACAACAAATGGGTTTACAAAATCAAAGAGGAAGCAGATGGTAGCAAACGCTACAAGGCTAGGCTGGTGGTGAAAGGTTTTCAGCAGAAATACGGTATTGATTATACTGAAGTTTTCACTCTTGTTGTCAAGGTGACTACTATACGTCTTGTATTGAGTATGGGTGCAGTTAAAAATCTTGAGCTGGAGCAGCTGGATGTGAAAACAACGTTCCTTCATGGTGATTTGGAGGAGGATATTTACATGAGACAACTAGAAGGCTATGAGCAGAAAGGTAGTGAGTCTCTTGTATGTAAGTTGAAGAAGAGCTTGTATGGGTTAAAACAGGCTCCGAGGTAGTTGTACAAGAAGTTCGATGGATTCATGAATGAGATTGAGTTCATCAGAAGTGAAGCTGATCATTGCTGTTACTTCAAGAGAAAAGGCAATGGCTACTTAATTCTGCTACTGTATGTTGATGATATGTTGATTGCAGGATCGAGTGCTCAGGAGGTGAGCAGGTTGAAGAAGCAATTGTCAAAAAGATTCTTTATGAAAGACCTTGGAGAAGTGAAGCAGATTCTAGGGATGCGAATTTGGCGCGTCAGAAAGGCAGGGAAGTTGTTTCTCTCACAGGCTGATTATGTCAGAAAGGTGTTAGAAAGGTTTAACATGCAAGATGCAAAGCCGACCAGTGTTCCATTGGGTAGTCAGTTTACGCTATCCAGGGAGAATTCGCCTAAGGATCAGGCAGAAAGAGACTGCATGAAGAAGATTCCGTACGCTTTGGCAATTGACAGTTTGATGTACGTTATGATGTGCACTAGGCCTGATATTGCACATGCGGTGGGAGTTGTCAGTCGCTTTATGGGAGAACCTGGCAAAAAACATTGGGAAGCTGTGAAGTGGGTTCTGAGGTACTTGAGGGGAACCACTGATTGCGCCTTGTGCTTCCAGGGCAAGGAAGCTGTGTTAGCAGGATCTGTTGATGCGGGTTTGAGTTCGAGTGACCTTGAGAAGAGAAGAAATACGATTGGTTATGTCTTTACATTGGGTAATACTGCTGTCTCTTGGGCGTCAAAGTTACAAAAGATTGTTGCATTGTCTACAGCTGAATCAGAGTGTTGCTGTGACTGAGGCAAGTAAAGAGATGGTGTGGTTGCAGAACTTCTTGCGTCAATTGGGGAAGGAGCAAAAGAATAGTGTGTACAGTGACTGTCAGTGTGCTATTCATTTGGCAAAAAATCCCGCATTTCATTCGAGGACAAAACACATTGAATTGTGATACCACTACATACGACATCTCTTGGAGAAGGTCTTGCGTCTCTTGCTACCAATACGAGTCATACGACCCGTACGACACTCAACAAGCTGGACCCCAACAATTGTTGCTAGCAGCTAAACCAAGCACGGTTCTGACTACCAACAATTTGTTGGGGTCCAGCCTGTTGAGTGTCGTACGGGTCATACTGGTCGTATCACTCGTATTGGTATGGGCAGTACGACCTGTACGGGATTCCTCGAGACCACGGAGGTCGTACCGGTTGTTGGTCGTATTGACCGTATTGGTCTTATTGAGTCAGCCCAAAAATCCTAATTTCTGCTTTATTCTGGGTCAGCAGTCAAAGGATGGTTTTTCAGAGAAAAGAGAGCAATGCGATTTTCCGGACAGTGCTTCACGGCGGAGACCGTTTCGGTAACCAAACGTTGTCCGTTTTTGCTGAGATTTTGACATCTTGGGCTTCGATTTGAATGGTCTTTTGCGGAATTTGAAGTTCTGATGAGAAAGTAATCGCTTCTGGAAAGAGCTCGTTTTTTTGGGTGATTTCTGCACTCTAGTATTTTCTTGGTTGATCTCTTATGCATGTATGTGTTGGTGGGTAGTTGTTGAACGGTTGTAGTCTATTATGGCTGCTTGTACCCTCAACATTTATCATAATAAGAGCTGAGTAGGTGGACTCCTTACGTCCCGTGGTTTTTACTCTCCACATCGGAGAGGTTTTCCAGTAAAAATCGTGTGTCATTGAAATTTACTTTCTCTCATTTGGATTGCTTGAATAATTGTTGATTGTCTTGAAGTAGATCCTTATTGGGTGTTAAACGTGAGGTCTTTGAAGATTGTTCTTGACGATGAGCTGCAAGCTTTGTTTTTATTGAATTTGTTGCCAGATAGTTGGGAAATCTTGGTTGTGACCATTAGTAATTCTGCTCCGAATGGTGTTCTATCATTGGATGTGATTAAAGAAAGCATATCCAATGAAGAAATTAGAAGAAATGAGATGGGAGTTGATAATTCACATGCTCTTGTTACCGAGAAGAAAAGTAGAATGAGTAGTGGTCACATGAGGCATGATAACTCAAGGGAGAGGTCCACGTTTAGAGATGGCAAAGAGACTAGGACATGTCATTATTGCAACAAGCCTGACCATATCAAAAAGTTTTGTTACCGGTGGAAGAAAGAACAGGGTAACAAGAAAGAAGATTCAAAGAAAGATGGAGATGATAAAAATACTGCATCGACCGTCTTTGAAATGGATGGTCAAGTCACTTTATGTGCATCTGAATGCAACCATGTTGAGAGTTCACATATAGAGTGGCTGCTAGATTCAGGAGCCTCATATCACTGCATTCCTGTGAAAGATTATTTCTTAAACTACCGAACTGGCAATTTTGGTAATGTGAAGATGGGAAATCAGAGTTCAGCAATTGTTGCTGGGTTGGGTGATATTCGAGTGAAGATAGATGTCGGGTGCACTATTACCTTGAAAGATGTGCGACATGTTCCTGATCTACGTTTATATCTATTGTCTGCGAGTGTCTTTGACAAAGAAGGATATCATCAGAATATTGGTGATAGTAAGTCGAAACTATCAAAGGGTTCCATGACAGTTGCTCGAGGCAACTTGTGTTGCACTTTATACAAGACACGCATGTCTGTATGCTTTGATGAGGTGAATGCAGTTGAAGATAAGAATTCTCCTAATTTGTGGCATCAGAGGCTATGACATATGACTGAGAGGGTTGAAACTTTTATCAGTTAAATCTTTGATTTCTGTTGATAAATAAGTTTCTTTTGACCTGTGTGATTATTGTCTAGCAGGAAAGCAACATAGAGCTTCCTTTTTTGGGAAATCCACTAGAAGGCAAGGAAAATTACAGTTAGTTCACTCTGATGTTTGTGGGCCTATGGAGGTGGAGTCTCTTGGTGGCAATAGATATTTTGTCACTTTTATTGATGATGCTACTCAGAAGGTTTGAGTTTATTTGCTGAAGGCAGAAAGCCAAGTATTTGATGTCTTCCAGAATTTTCATGTCATGGTAGAAAGGGAGACTGGAAGAAAGTTGAAGTGTCTACGGAGTGATAATAGTGGTGAATATGCTTCAAAAGAGTTCAAGAATTATTGTTCGCGGCATGGCATTAGACACGAGAGAATAGAGCCAGGCACACCACAATATAATGGAGTCTCAGAGAGAATGAACCGGACCATTATGGAGAGAGTCAGGTGTATGATGAGAATGTCGAAACTTCCTAAGACATTCTGGGGTGAAGCAGTGAACTGTACTGTGTATTTGATCAACCGAGCTCCAGCTGTACCTCTTGATTTTGACATTCCTGAGAGAGCATGGAAGGGATGTGATCCGAAGTATTCACATATGAGAGTCTTTGGCTGCAAGGCATTTATGCATGTGCCTAAAGAGCAGAGGTCTAAACTTGATTTCAAGACTCATGCTTGTATTTTTTGTTGGCTATGGGGATGAAGAGTATGACTTTAGACTCTATGACCCAGAGAAGAAGCAGACAGTGAGAAGCAGAGATGTGGTATATTTTTGAGCACGAGATGGGAGCAGATCTTTTGACTACGAGGTACAATTCTACTCGAGACTCAATTATTGATACTACTGATGTCTCCATTCCTAGTTCTTCTGATGGCCAGATAGGGAATGAGAATGTTGATTTGACACCTAATGTTGGTATTGAGGTACAAGCTGATGTTGATGTACTTGATGATGGTCATGTTGATGATCTTGTTGAGTTCTCATCAGATGATGATATACATGATGTGGATGCTCGTGGTGGAGAGATTCATGAGCAGGGGGAGCCTCCAGCTCCTAATGTTGAGAATGCACATGTTAGAAGGTCAACTAGAGAGCGTGTACCTTCAACAAAGTATCCAAGCTCAGAGTTCATTCTTCTTACTGATGATGGTGAGCCAAAGAATTATAAAGAAGTGTTGTCTCTTGATGAGAAAAATCTTTGGCTAGATGCTATGAAGGAAGAGATGAATTCTTTGAAAAAGAAGCTAGTGAAGCTGCACAAGGGAAAGAAAGTCTTGAAAAACAGATGTGTTTTCAAGAATAAGAAAGATGTGAGAAGATAGTGAAGCGAAAAGCCAGATTGGTGGTAAAGGGATGCAATAAAAAAAAGGCATCGATTTTGATGAGATCTTCTCTTCGATTGTCAAGATGACTTCTATCAGAACCGTGCTTGGTTTAGCTGCTAGTCTGAATCTTGAGTTAGAGCAGCTTGATGTTAAAACTGTTTTCTTGCATGGTGACTTACATGAAGAGATCTTTATGGAACAACCTAAAGGGTTTGTTGAGAAGGGGAAGGAACAGCTTGTCTGCAAATTGAAGAAGAGTCTTTATGGGTTGAAACAGGCACCGAGGCAGTGGTACCGAAAGTTTGATTCTTTTATTACAAGCAGTGGATACACACGGACTTTAGTTGATCCTTGTGTGTATTTCAGAAAGTTTCCTGACGGTAACTTTATCATTCTTCTCGTATATGTGGATGATATGTTGATAGTTGGACATGATGTTGATATGATTCAGAGTTCGAAGAAAGACTTGTCCAAGTCATTTGACATGAAAGACTTGGGTGCAGCAAAGTAAATCTTAGGCATAGAGATTGTTCGTGACAGAAAGGCTGGGAAGTTGTGGCTTTCACAAGAGAAATATATTGAACGGGTGCTTGAAAGGTTCAATATGAAGAATGCTAAGCTGTGAATACACCATTAGCTACTCATTTCAAGTTGAGTAAGAAAGATTGTGCTACAACAGAGAAAGAGAAAGACTATATGTCGATTGTTCCATATTCTTCTGCTGTTGGTTCTTTGATGTATGCTATGGTGTGTATTAAGCCAGATATTGCTCATGCTGTGGGATCTGTTAACAAGTACTTATCCAATCCGGGTAAGGTTCATTGGGAAGCAGTGAAGTGGATCTTTAGATACTTGCGTGGAACTTCCAAACTTTTGTCTTATGGACTTGCGTGGAACTTCCAAACTTTTGTCTTATGGAAGTGGCAAACCTATTATTGAATGCTATACAGATGCAGATATGGCAGGTGATCTTGGTGCTAGAAAATCTACATCAGGTTATGTGGTTATATTTTCAGGGGGAGCCATTTCATGGCAATCCAAATTACAAAAGTGTGTAGCTTTGTCAACCACTGAGGCCGAGTATGTTGCAGCTGTTGAAGCAAGCAAAGAGATGCATTGGCTTAAGAAATTTCTGCTAGAGTTGGGTTTGAAGCAAGATGAATATGTGGTGTTCTGTGATCATCAGAGTGCTATTGACTTGAGCAAGAATGCTATGTATCACTCTCGCACCAAGGATATTGATATTAGATATCATTGGTTGTGAAATGTGATTGAGGAAGGGGAGATGAAGCTAATGAAAGTCAACACCAACAACAATGCTGCTGATGTATTAACTAAGGTAGTTCCGAGAAGCAAGGTTGAGCTTTACGGCAAACTTGCTAGGATGAAGTTCAAGTGATGATCTTCGTGTTTGTATCTTCCCCATTATAGGCTGGAGGGGGAGATTGTTGGGGTCCTGCCCGTTGAGTGTCGAACGGGTCGTACTGGTCGTATGACTCGTATTGGTACGAGCAGTACGACCTGTACGGGATTCCTCGAGACCACGGAGGTCGTATCGGTTGACGTTGGTCGTATTGAGCCCAAAAATCCTAATTTCTGCTTTATTCTGGGTCAGCAGTCAAAGGGGGTTTTTTAGAGAAAAGTGGGCAGTGCGATTTTCCGGATAGTGCTTCACGGCGGAGATAGTTTCGGTAGCCAAACGTTGTCCGTTTTTGCTGAGATTTTGACAGCTTGTTGGGAACATCTTGGGCTTCGATTTGAATGGTCTTTTGCGGAATTTGAAGTTCTAGTGAGAAAATTATCGCTTCTGAACGGAGCTCGTTTTTCTGGGTATTTTCTGCACTCTAATATTTTCTTGGTTGGTCTCTTTTGCATGTATGTGTTGGTGGATAGTTGCTGAACGTTTGTAGTCTATTGTGCCTGCTTGTGCCCTCAACCTTTATCATAATAAGAGCTGAGTAGGTGGACTGCTTACGTCCCGTACTCTCCACACCGAAGAGGTTTTCCACGCAAAAATCGTGTGTCATTGCAATTTATTTTTTTCATTTGGATTGCTTGAATAATTGTTGATTGTCTTGAAGTAGATCCTTATTGGGTGTTATACGTGAGGTCTTTCAACAGCTGGATTGTCTTGAAGTAGATCTTTATTGGGTGTCATGAACTCGATGATTGTAGATACTTCAGCTAGACAGGAATGGTATAAACATCTGGAAATGTTTCTGTGACAATGTTCGCAAACTATGTGTCTTATTTAATATACCGTTTAAGCGATCATTTGGAGATTGAAGGACATGGTTTGCGAGTAAATAGTTTCTTGTTTTTTTTTTTTTCTTCTTCTTCTGGGACACACTATGTTATGCTGTTTTTGTGTCCCCTTTCTAAATGGTTTCATCCTGTTGCTGTTTCCACTAATGAAGTCGACAAAGCTGCATTTGCGCATAGTTTAGTCAATTATTTGATCGTGGAGTTGTTTAGTTAGAATTGCATCAACTTCAGGATCATCTCATGTAAATGGTTTCAAGAGTTTGAATTGAAATGTGAGGATGCGTGGAGATATTGGAATCGTGGGTTTGCCATATTTTGCATATTTAATACACTCTATGGTCGTTCTTGAAAATATTATATTCCAAGTATGTTGTCTTTTCAACGAGTAGTTAGACAAACGTATTTTTAGCACTTTATATTATTAGTTTATGTTTCAGCGATCAAGTTGAAGTTAAACATAGCCTTGATAAGTTCAAGGGTCGATTCAATGACAATCGTATACGTGTACTAAGGGAGAAAGTATTTCTATATAGTTGTTCTACCAAAAAAATGTCCATTTATTTCCTAATGTATCATAATGACGTAAGAGATTTGTATCAAAATCAATGATAAAAGCATTCCGGATTCATACCTCATCCTGTGCATTCATTCATTCATGTAACAAAATATGTAACTATGCAAATCATAATCATATACGTTCAAAGTAAGTTGGACATTTCTGGAGCATTATTTTTCACGATACTTTTTGAATTACGAGTTTCTCTAGCGAAGCTTACAATTGATTTTCATAACCATTATTATTTAATTATGACTATTAATTATGTTAGAAACACATTACAAATACCTTTTTCAAATAAGTGATGTTAATTCCTTACCAAATCATAAACTACAGATATAGCTACTATTATTAGATATCATACATAATTCAGATTAATTACCTCAACTATGGTGATATTAGTTTTTAATCTAAATATCCTCGCGACATATAAAACATAGCTTTAACGATGTATGATCAAACACATACTTACAATTTAAAATAAAGTTTATATGAAATCGCATGAAACGAGTTCATACAATACGAGTATTGTAGAGCCCGAATAATACAACTACTTACAATTCATTGTAAGACAACATGAATACATTGATTTAAAGAATTGAAAAAAAAAAAAGAGAGAATAAACTAAGATTTCTTCTGTGGGATTCATGGGCTTTAAAGGGCCAGCTCAGCAGCCAGCCTGGATGAGTTCTGACTATTGAAGGGATGCATGATGAGTGGCTAGGATTAATTGAGAGAAGAAGCATAAGAGCTTCGCTATAGAGAAGTGCGAAGGCTCTCCTTTTCGCTTCAGTTCTAGGATTTTTTCTGAAAAGCTTCAATTGAGCACTCACCTCGTTCTTGCCTATGTCCTCTGTGTTTCTTGAGGGATTCTGCTCTGTATTGTTCAAGATTCAACCCTGGATTGAGGCTGGTTGTAATAGAATAGAGCAGAGTTGATCTGTGAGTGAGGTTTGGAGAGATTGAGTGTGTTTTGGTGCTGTTCTTGCACTATTGTGTAATACTACAACACTCGGCGGTTTCGGCCAATGGTTTCCGAGCGTTACAGCATTCTAGAGCTCAACGTGAATCAAAGTCTTCGTGGATATAACCAGGGGATAAGTGAGGTGTCAATCGTTCCTATATTAGGTTTCAGTTGTTTGAATCAATTAGGACGAAGTAACATTAGGTTTGCATGCATAGAAGTGATTTTAGGCTAGTATGCCTTCACCAGTTAATTCTGAATTGTGAGATTGAGTAGTGAATTACAGCATCTTCACTATGAAGGTGATTTACAACATAAGTAGGGTCGTTTCACAATTACAAAACGAGGCTTCCAATTCAAAACAACTCCTTAGGTTATGTTCTTTTGTACTTATAAAGTACGTATATAAGTAAAGAATAAGGCCCTGTTCTTTAGAACTTAAATTTTCAGTACTTAACTCAATTTAAGTTAAATTCAGTTAAGTTAAGTTAAGTACTGAAAATGAACATGTTTTTAAAAAGTAAACCCACCACCACCTCAACCCACCAGACTATCACACCACCCCACCACCCCAACCAACCCCACACCACCACCACCACCCCAACCACCATATACTTGTTTACTTCTGAGATACTTAAAGTTAATAATATATTTGTAAAAGTATTCAAGTTAAGTTAAGTTAAGTTAAATTCCGTTAAGTTAAGTTAAGTATAAGTTCAGCTCTAAAGAACAGACCCTTAGTACATATAAGTAAATATAAATATTCATCATCTCTTTCATCAACACACCACTACCACTATTCATCATATTTTTCATCCACACACTACTACTATTCATCATCTCTTTCATCAACAGACTACCACCACTATTCATCACCTCTTTCATCAACACATCACTACCACCACCATAATAATACCACCACTATTCATCATCTCTTTCATCAACACACCACCACCATTAATCATCACCTCTTTCATCAACACACCACCATCACTATTCATCACCACCGTCCACCACCACCACTATTGATCATCTATGTCACAACACCACCATTATTCATCACCACCACCACTACCACTATTCATCATCTCTTTCATTATTTTAAATTAAATTAAATTAAATTATCATTTTTTATTGGTGGTGGTGGGTAGTGTTGTGGTATTGGTGGTAGTAGTGTTGTTGTGATGGTGGTGGTGTTGTGCTGTGATAATGGTGGTGGTAGTGGAGTGATGGTGTTGTTTGTGGAGTTAAGTTAAGTTAAGTTATTAAGTTGGGTTAAGTTAAGCTAAATTAGATTAAATTATTATTTTTTTATTGGTGGTGGTGGTAGTGTATTGGTAATGGTGGTGGTAGTGGTGTTGTGATGGTGGTGGTGTTGTTGGCGGAGTTAAGTTAAGTTATATTAAGTTAAGTTAAGTCAAGTTAAATCAAATCAAGTCAAGTATAAGTAAAGTATAAATACATATAAGTAAATATAAATAAAATAATAAGTATAAGTACAAAATATAAGTGTAAAAGAACGCACCCTTAGATTTGTAAGGCACTGGTTTGCCAAACAAGGCGGGGCCACCTCAGAATGTTATAGAAAAATGAGGAAGATGTTGTTTCGGGACGACGCGATGTCGTTTCGACGAATGAGATAGCGCTTCGATTTTGGAGGCGCCTTTTTAGGAAAGAAACGGGTCACCTCACAATGTAACAAAAAATCATCGAAAAATGTTTTTTGAAATAACGTAATGCCGTTCCGATGAGGGAGGGGTCATTTTGTGAAGCGAAGCGCCACCTCCACAAATAGGACGGCGCCTTATTTTCTCAAGGCATCGCTTCTGAGTAAAGGCGGGCCACTACGTGTTGATTCATAGGCTCAAACGAGTAATTGGACACCAACCCAAACTAGTACTTCAAACTTATTTATTTGATATAAATCACTTATGTAATAGTAGTAAACTAAGAGAGACTAAACCAAGAGCTCATTGTTATGGTATTCGCTTTCATGTTGGGAGAATGATGAAATTTAATTGTGATAGTGAACTGTTTTTTGAAGAGGAAAACCTTAGTTATGGAAAACAGTTGTGAGGTCTTCCCAAGTGTGAAAGATCTCGTCAGCTGATCGTTCAACAAAGTCTTTCTATCTCTCAATAAGAATGAAAACAATCGCAGGTAGATGACGTCTTTCGAAACTCCATTAACTTTAATCGTGTCACATATCTCCAGGAACGTCGAGATGTATAGGTTATGGTCGTCATTCAATCCTACTACGATCTGGTTGTTCTCTACCATTTGAATGAGTCATGTTTTGATCTCGAAGTTGTTCGCTTCCACATTCAGATTCTGAATGGCAGGCCGGAATTATGCGGCATTAAGAGTCACATAATCTCTGAGTGCCATGCGCTATCTTTTTCGCATTCGGTGATTAGGTCTCTTTGGACTTCTTGGACCGTCTTTTGTCAAATAGAATCACTCGATTCGCTATCCTCCACGATCGTTGAATGCTATATTATATTCGTCTTTCTTAGCATAACAAGAGAACACAAAGAAAGAAGAAGGAAGAAGAATATAAAGAATTATTTTTTGTGAATGATGAATCTTGATTTTTTTTTGAATGGCACCAGTTTCAAAATTGGTTTCCCATCTCCCATCTTTCTGAAGTTTATTTCCGAAATGCCACAAATTTGACAAGAGTAGCGGTTTGTTTCTCGTCTTAAATTTTGTATGACACATCAGCGCTGATACGGCGCTGATGTGTCATGTTTCCCACAAACCGCTACTGGGAGTAGCTGTTTGACTCTAAATATGATCAAACCGCTACTCCTAGTAGCGGTTTGTACACGAATCAAATGTGATTTGCCCAAACAGAGCTCGAATCAAAGTGTCAGTAGGTTTCGAGTTTAAATGTCAGGAACAAACCGCTACTCCTCGTAGCGGTTTGAACACGAATCAAATGTGATTCACCCAAACAGAGCTCGAATCAAAGTGTTAGTAGGTTCCGAGTTAAATATCAGGAACATCCCGCTACTGGGAGTAGCGGTTTGACCATATTTAGAGTCAAACTACTACTCCTAGTAGCGGGTTGTTCCTGAATTAAAATTGCGCACTAATTTACATACCGTAGCACATTCAACATTTCATGCAATAAGTTTCGAGTCTTTCCTTAGTGTTGTACAAACCGCATCACATTCACATTTCAAATGTTAATAAGATTAGTGTTGCTCAACAAGGAAAAATTATCATAATTGTCAAGATACATAGTATTATTCGTGTTTAGGGAAGTACGACAACCTAAGATTTAACGAATCACTGGACCATTTGATCTTCTAATTGATTGTTTTGGCCTGGTGCTCCTATAAAGGTGAGTAGCTTGTGAAGGACCTTCCTCACCTAAATTTGTGTCTTAGTGGATAGGTTCTTGAGAAGGTTGAACAGTATCTGCGAAAATGCGGAAAACAAATTAGATCAAATTTTGAAAATGTAATGATAGAATGAGTGATGCGAGTCTGCGACTACCATCATGAAATTGGACACTGTCCGGCGTTATTCCCATAGCAGCCTCCTCTCCAAGATCTACCAAATCAGCTTAACTAGCGTGAAACAACTCGTACGCTAGCTTCTTAGATGTTTCAGGTACATCATCTGAAAAAAATTTGAGATGCTATCCGGCCAGATCAAAACCAAAGAAAGAATCTGGAAAAGTGAAAAGGAAAAGTTTACGATGATATAATTAAAAAACATAGGTCAGCATATTTAATTCGTTTAGCAATAAGTGACTTATATGTGATGGCACCTCGTGTGATGTCGGTCGATATGGAACTAGCTTATCTTGAGCCTTGCGTGACTGAATAAATAGGTGGATAACGGAGTTGTACCATCCGTGATAATCGTCCATATACCCACCGTCTATAGTACTCTCAACTTCACTGCTGACAACACTATGTATCCGATTGTTCCACATCATCACATACACATGCAATTCTCTGCTCCAATCCTATGTGTAGGGCATCCATACGACGTCAGTATTTTGCTGACGATCCAACTGGTCTCGTTACAAAAGCAACACATGCTGAGGAGTTTCCCAATATGTCTTCGGACCGTCTACAGGTCCTGGGTTGAATACCGACAATAAATTATTGTACTGAGAGTCATCGTGAAAAGTATCGTGAAATGTGGATGATGATGCCATGTAAGTATCTCGGGACATGACTATAACAAAAATTAAAATTTGTACACTGAAAATATAATGTTTAACAAGTGTAAGTGAAACACAGCTATACATAATGTTTAACAACTGATAATATAATGCAACATTGACACTGTGAACACTAGCAGTAATACATTGACACAACTGTGTTGGCTCATCGCACGTCCTCTTGTAGTGGCCGACCACACCGCATTTTGCACATCGCACGATCTAACATTTTTTGATGTTCCGGAGCTGCTAGGTCCACCACTTGAGCCGAAGTCCATCTCATTACGACTTCTCTGGTGGGTTCTCGACCCCTCTTGGTTCTCTTGAAATGAAGGTTCGGCACGTATTCAGGGCCTTCATGTGTGGGCCAGTATACTTGATCCGGGATCGGATTGAACTTCGGGTACCAGGTTCTATTGTATACTTCCATGTAAAGTTTGGGGGCCACACATGCACTTATACTCAAATTCTTCATCTTGCACACCGCCAACGTGACTGCATGGATAAAAGAATGCCTCCCATTTTCCACACGTGCATGATCCGGCACATTATGGTTATAAGCAGTGGTGACAGAAGCCAC
Source organism: Umbilicus rupestris (assembly GCA_963678935.1). Lineage (NCBI taxonomy): Eukaryota > Viridiplantae > Streptophyta > Magnoliopsida > Saxifragales > Crassulaceae > Umbilicus > Umbilicus rupestris. The sequence continues at coordinate 10,762,479 of OY787612.1, forward strand.
ACCATTTGTTCGATCAAACATTTCCACTTCATGTTCCGTACACTTCGACTTTATATGATTAATTTTTCTATCCACATTCGGAGAAAAAATGCTTTCAACTGCTTGGTACTGATCACGTCTCCCCGCGAAATAATCGTTGGCCTGTTTGAAGGTGTAGTGCACAAGAGCCGTAATTGACAGGTCACGTCCTCCTCTTAGGATGTTGTTGAATCATTCGGATGCATTGGTATTCATGGAAAACCACCTTCTCCCTTTGTCATCATATGCCAACACCCATTTTTTCAGCTGGTAGTTAATCAAGCCATTTCAGTGCTACGACATTATCTGTCAATTTTTCCCTTAACTCTGTGAAAAGCTTGATGAATTTCTTCTTCTGATCCTGGTAGGCAGTACGTGCTAGAAAATTTTTCAATTGCTTGTTCTTAACCCGCATGTTAAAATTGCTGACAATATGTCGTGAACAAACACGACAATACGCCTTTGATGGTGCCCAATCTCTGTCTTTCATTGCGTTTGTAATTCCAATGTGTCTATCTGAAATAACGCAAAGCTCCTGCCGCCGCGTTACCCCGGTCCTTAAACATGTCATAAACCATCTCCAGCTGTCATAAACATGTCAAAGAATACGCCAATGGAATAGTATGAATATTTGCATCCACACCCACAGTAACTAATAACACCCCTTTGTATTTACCATACAGATGAGTCCCATCAATACAAATTACTGCGTTGTTTGCCAGAATACAGCGGTTTCGGGATCTGTGTACTGCAAAATGTTCATAAATTAGGGCAACTTGGCAAATGATGTCTTCTAATAACCAAAAAGATATTCAAGAGCCTTTTGCCTCGCTTTCCACGCCATCAAGTATGGAATGTCATACCCAAATTTTTTTTACATCAATTGTTTGATAGTCCTTGGAGTGAGCCTCAATTTCTCTATGATTATATCGCTGATTTCCATTGCAATGAATGATTTGTTGAAGTGAACATTATCCTTCACAATAATATCTCTCTCGCAAGAATGTGTCTCTCCATATCTAGTAATCTCCCACATAGCGGCCTTGCGTTTTTTAACCGCTCGGACATGTCATGCGCAATTACTAGCCCCATCTCTACAATTTAGGATCATTTGACACCCGTCTGACTTGTACGTTTGATATTCAATTCTATTTACGATTGGATATCTCTAATATGCATGTATCACATCTTCCTTTGATCTAAATAGCATCCCTTTGTGAAGCGAGTTCATTGAAATCCATTACTACCCAACAAATGTTCATCTACGTCCATATTATCCATCCAGTGAGATGCATCATTAAACTCGGAATAATTTCATAAAGTATTATTAAATACTCTAACCCCATCGTCCTCCACATGAGCCGACCTCCATGATTGAAAATTATTCTCATTGCATCTAATCTCTCCAGATTATCTGGATCGTTTTGTTGAAATTGGGTACGTCAAACGTGTCCAATGTGGACGTAACCATTCTAGCAAGTTCTTCGTTATCCATTTAACGAACAATTTCACCAAATTTACCTTCCGAAACAAACACATAAATATCATCAACTAAAAATTTACTTCACAATCCTAATTACTCAAGTTTTCTACACAAAGAAAAACAAAATTTCAATAACCATATATCACATTTTACAAAAACAATGCACCTAAATTTCTCATTGCACAAATTGTAATCCAACCAAAACATATATTTCACACATAATCAAAACCATATATCATAATTTTGCAGACAATCTTAACTTTAATTTGCAAATTCGACCAGCCTTGTCCTCTTTCAAACCCTAAACCTTAAATTGAAGCTTTGACAAGGGCTTACCTTCGGGTAGATGTTAGGGTGGTTTTCGCTTCACGTGGCTTTCGCTGGCGATCGGAGAAGGCAAGGCTGAGACTGGTGAAGACGGAGAAGACTGGCTGATTCGCGTGGAGAGCAGATTGGGGAGAAAGAAAGTTGTTGTACAATTATAATTTCGCAAGAAATCGCCACTGGGAGTAGTAGTTTGACTAAAAATGGTCAAACCGATACTCCCAGTAGTGGTTTGTTGCTGAATTTTTACTCAGTGCCTCTGAGTTCTACAAAATAACAAACCGCTACTCCCAGTAGCAGTTTGTGGAAAACATGACACGTCAACACCATGTAAGCACTGATGTGTCATAGGAAATTTAAAACGAGGATCAAATTGGAAAATTTCTTAGAAATGCCCTAATTTCCAATCTAAATATTCCAAATGCCCCAATTTTGAAAAAAGTTTCTCAAATGCCCCACTTCTTATTGAATCCGAGCTTGAGAAACCCGGATTTAATGAAAATCGACAAATCTGGTTTCGGAAAAATCGGAACTGTTAAATAACATAACAATCTGGTTGTTCGAAATCCGGATTAGTTACAAAACGAATAAGTTGGAACGCAAATCATTTGATTATCCTACGTGTCGGTCTAGTCACCAGTTTAATGAATCCGATTTTCCAAAAATCGGATTCAATATAGAATTCGGTTGTTCGAAAACTAGACTCGTGCAGAATATAATTCTACCCGAGTCTTTTCTCCCCTCTCCCGATCCGCTCGCCTCCAATGATTCTCTATGGCCGCCGCACGCCAGGAAAGACGCGACGCCGAAGCAGGACGCCATGGGAGGAAGGATTGAAGGTGAATTCGAGGCGAATCGTTGATTAAAGTGTGTGTTTTGTTGTTGTATAAGTGGATTTGGGGTTAGGGTTTAGATTTTTGAATTTTCGAATCTGGGTTTCTGATTTAGGGTTATATGTTGGTGTTGTGATTTTGTTGTTCTTGAATCAGTGTTATATTCGTTGGTTGTGTGATCTTAGGGTTGAGGATTGAGTGGCCGAATTAGGGTTTTTGATTTAGAGTGATATGTAGTTGTTGTAATGTGGGGTGATAAGCTATTGATTTAGGGTTTGTATAAATTGTTGTTAATATGTTGTTAGATTGACGGATTCGGTTTGCGTATGTTGTGTGATATGATGTGTTGTAATTTGTTGTGTTGTATTTTGTAGTATTTTGGATTGTGGAGAATTGGAATTAATTTGGTTGGATTTCTTTTGTTGATGATATGTTGAGCTTAATTGATTTAGGGTGTAGAGTTAATGAATTTGGAAAAATGTTATCTGGTGTACGGATGTAATTTTTAATGATGCTTCAATATAGTGACTGAAAAGATGTATTATTTTTTGTCAGTGTATATATTATGCTTTCAATTGGGAGAATAGAATTGCGATAGAATATAGGGCAAAGTTATAACATATTACATGTGTTTTGCCATTAACAACTTATTTAATGATACAAATGGATCAGGACGACATTGTGGCCTGGACCGATTAATCGGTCTATCTTGACTCAACAGCGCACACACCGATCGGAAGATGTGTAGGCAGATCCGGTTAGATGATCATTACTCTATCCCATTTATCATTTTGAAATCAGAATATCTTAACTTGTATCAGATTTATTTAGTCTTGCAGACTGGGAAACCTATAAAAATGGTACATCCTAGGATGTGGGATATGGATCCAGAATTGTGCCCTACATAGTTAGAGCCGGTTTTTACACTTGGACGCAGGTGAAAAATGTGAAAGCAGATTGGGCACTGCTTACTGCATTGGTGGAAAAGTGGAGGCAAGAGACGCGTACGTTCCACCTGAGGACGGGTAAGTGCACAATCACTCTTCAGGACGTTGGTCTACTTACCGGCTTGCCAATCGAGGGAGAAGCCATTTCAGGTAAGGAGGACCATGATTGGGAATCAGTATGCATACAGCTGTTTGGGGCATATCCTGACTGTCCTCGGTCCTCAACTTTGGCATGCAGTAAGTGGTTCCTAAATAACTTGAGAGCGGTAGCCGACGATGCTACATATCAAGTTCTACAGCGTCATGCTCTGAGCATACATTCTGTGCATGTTGGGATCGTCGTTGATGCCAGATTTGTGTGGAGACAGGGTACCGCTGCATTATCTACCACTGCTGGGAGACTTGGATGGTGTCAGTTCTTATTCTGGGGGAAGCGCTGTGCTTGCGTACCTGTACAGGCAGATGTGTCATGCGGAAAGGGAGGGGCACAAACAGATGGGTGGGTGTATCATTCTGCTGCAACTTTGGAACCGAGAACGAATGATGATCGGGCGACCGGTCGGTTTTGCTAGGATTCAGTAGCCAGCCGAAGCCCAAATTGAACCGCTCATGAGGGGAGGATGGTCATACACGTAAGTTATTTTACGTTAATCAATATGAATCATTTACTATATTACTAAATTTTTTGCTAATGAATTATGCACTTTGTTGCAGAAAATGGTACGGGCCGAAATCTTATGTGGAAACACCACATGTATCGTTACTTTTCTATCGAGATCAGCTTGACAGACCAATTCATTCTGATTTCGTATGGATGCCTAACGATCAAGACGAATTCCATCTGTTGGACCCATTGTGTGTGGCTGAACAAATGTCATGGTTAGCCGAGGTGCCACTTCTATGCTTCAACATTGTAGAGTGGTGTCATCCATCGCGAATCCTTCGGCAATTTGGTCTCCCGCAGAGTATTTCCTCTGCACCACGTGGGTCGGCAGACCCCAAGCATGGCCTCCAGAGGAAGAAGCGAGTGAACTGGTCACTAGAACTACGGGAGTATATAGAAATGTGGAGAGGGCGGGCAGATCGACGGGTGGAAGTTCAAGTTGATGTCGATGTTGTCTCCCCGACACCGGAGTATCGCCATTGGTACTGCACCACAACAGGTAGATTCGTGCAACTCGAGTTCGATGAGTCACAGACGTATCGCCCCACTGCACCTGGTTTGCAACGTGTGGTGAGTACATTAATCATTTTAATTTTGTTTTATACCGATTGACCCATATTATTATGTGGCTGTTGTATGTGAGAACTCTCGTGCTTAATGCTCGTGAAGTCGCGGAGATGTTTTTACCATCAACAATCCTGCGACGCGGACGGGCTCCGACCGTATTTTCCATGTTGCCGTTGAAGAATTGGCCAGGCTTGGTGAGCTGGATGCCTTGGGTGTAGATCCTTCACTTGTCAGTTTTGACACCGGTAATACTATATTTCATATCGACATAATTTTGCGTAATTCCATGCTATGCTGGTTATGTGTAATACATTCTAATTGCAGAGCCCAACGATGGAGGAGTGGATGACGATGAGATCTTTTAGTCGCTGATATATACTGGTGTGAGTAACACCCAATCGCAGGTATATCAGAACCCGAATGAGGCTGGACCATCACAACCGCAGGAAAGGAGACCAGTTCGGGATAAGAGGCATCCAAATCGTTTTTCATTTGGTGCATTTAATTAGACGATAAACACATGCTTCCAGTGGATTGAACTTTGTGAAACCATTTATTATTATTATGTGAAACAAAAGCACGTGTGCCACTTCTACAAACTCATAAAATATTTAATTAGATGGTCGATTAGGACAAGCCCTCCTATTATGTCCGGTACCATGGCACAATCCACAACGTCTCACACATGCTTGTCCCTAGCTGCTGGACTCTTCCATGTCCATCTCATTGTGTCGGCGCCTGAATGGATGCCTTCCCACCTTCGATTGCCTGAAGCAGGGGTTGGGTAAATGTGGCAGGCCTTGGTAAGCACTCCAACGAGATTCGTCAGGGATGACATTAAAGGTGTATGACCACGTGGCGTGATACGCCTCCAACGAGTAGTAATGATCTACAAATTGCATGTATTGAATATGATGATGTTGTATGGCAGTGTTTGACAAGACCAGCACAAGTGAACAAGCTGCTGCTACAGTCAAAGTTCAGCACAAGTGAACGAGCTAGTGAACAAGGAGAAGCTATTGCAGGAAGAAGCTTTAGCAGGAGCTTGTTCAGAAGAGTTGTAGCGTCTGTCCGTGCAGCAGCAATCTGTGCTTTGGAATGAAGACGTGGCAGTTCATCTAAGAGCATCAGGAGAGGTTCTAAGTTGCGCTAGCGAATATTCCAGAGTGGAGATTCCTAGCTGAAGTAGGAGTTGTGGTTTAAATCTCAAATCAAATCTAATCTCCTAGAAATTAGGAGATATTGATGCTGCAAGGGGAACTGCTGTAATTTGATAATGAAGTAGTGGACGCTCATATATAAGAGAGTCCCTTCAGAGCGATGAAGGGTGATTGAAGCGGAGAGCCTGAACGAGTACACACACAGAATTCTGAGAGAGGATTTTTGGGGTTTTTTGGGTGTGCGAGGAAATCTTCAATCTTCACCGAGAGCAGAGCGTGAGCGCAGAGCTGAGGTAACAGAAGCAGAGTGCGATCAGGACTTACAGAGTCTGACCAAGCTTGATCAGGAAGCCAATTCAGAGCAGTGGTGCTTGTTGATTGATCAAGGTAGGCCGCGGAGGAATTGTCGAGTGGAGGAACTCGGGCAATCGATCAAAGGCAAGCTCTTGCTAGTGACAGGAGGTCACTGAGTGAGGGGGAGTATTCCAGAGTGTGCAGCGCTCGTGGAATCGTTCGAACGGCTCAGCGGAAGGCTCGGAGCGACACGGACAATTTGTGCATTAGTTGTGTGCTACAGCAGATGCTATAGCAACCCTGCATAACTTGAGTATTGTTTAGAATAGGCTGAGTTTGAGGATAAAATAGCCATTCTAGATAGATATCAGTAGAGGGTGTGCAGCCGCAAATCAGAGCCTGTTCTGATTGTGTGCGAGGATCCACCTAAGGTTGAGTAGCATAGGTTGCGTGGGTTGTAACCGTGGGTACTTGGAAACCTTGAGAATAGTGGATTGAGGACTCAGAAGAGTCCTCCCCAGACGTAGGCAATTTGGCTGAACTGGGTGAACAACTTGTGTCCTTGGTCTTCCTGCTGAAGCAGTTTACTGGTGAACAAGAGTGTGCTGTAGCAACTGCTTGTTCACAAATCAGTTTATTGGAGGCGCAGCAAATTTCAGAATACCCTCACTTTTGCAGACAGCCAGAACATGACAGCAAGGATAGTGGAAAATAGTCCATTTGTTGCACATACATGTCCCGTCTTCAAGATTAAGGGCATGAATCACGTATTTTCGAACCGTGCGCACTTGATAAATCCCTTTTGTTGGGTCAAACACCTAGACCTTGATAAATCCCTTTTGTTGGGTCAAACACCTCGAACCGGAGGTTGATTTTTGGTGGGAATGGGGATGCACTATTGAGAAACATATCACGTCTTTTGCAGAAACAAGTGTTGCACTACATGAAGGTAAATTGTACAAGAGCACATATAGGTAAGTCTCTACCCCCCTTCAGGATGTTATTAAAACACTCACTGGCATTTGTAGTCATCGATCCTCATCTCCTTCCACCCTCATCATGTGACATCGTCCATTTTGCCCACGGCATTCCTTGCAACCAATTGACCACCGTTGGTCTTTCGCGCAGCAAATGAATCAACTCCTTGTATTCTCATTCAAATTTATTACATTGTCTTTGATGCGCTATGTGACCCATCTTCTTTTTCAGACTCGAATCCTTTACCTTCACATTAAAGTTGCTCTGAAGATGTCGGATACACACACGGTTGTGGGCACGGGGTTCTTGCCATTCCGGCTCCTGCATTGCACGAATAATACCGTTATGCCTATCTGAGATTATGCATAGGCCATCCCGATCAGTGACACCCTCACGGATGCACCGCATAAACCAACTCCAGCTTGAGATGTTCTCGCTTTCAACGAGAGAAATGCAATAGGAAGTACATGGTTGTCGGCGTCGAGTGCAACGGCGACAAGTAACTTCCCATAAAGATGTGTACCATCGATGCACATAACGGGGCGACAGTGCCGAAATGCTTGAATACATGGTCCAAAATACATGATTAATTACCATGCACATATTGTCTTCAACTCTTGTGCGATTCCATCTAATAACTGTGCTAGGGTTGGACTCTTCCAACGCCTGCATAAACCTAGGTAATTTTCCAAAAGAATCGTCTCAATCTCCAAATACGTTAATCAACGCTTGCTGCTTCGCCTGCCATGCCTTCAGGTAACGAATTTCATATCCGTAATCCTTGAATATCCTCGTTCGTATTTCTGACGGGGATGATCTTAATCTCTCGCTTATTACGTCCTCAATGTCCATTGCAATAAAATATCTCGGCAAATGGACATTTTCTTTAGCTATGAAATCGTTGTTGCATGTATGGTGGCCTCCATACTTTTTCACCTCCCAGTACGATGCATTCTTCTTCTTGATAATTCGTATACGCCATGGGCATGAGTCCTCCCCTTCTCGACAATGGAGAACCAAAAGCCGTGTGTCTGACTCCTTCGTGTGATACTCGATACGATGCAACAGGGAATACTTTTGCACCGCGTATATTGCATCTGTTTTCCCGCTAAAAATTGATCCAATACCAATAGAACCAAACTGACCGAAGTTCCTGCCCAGAAACTCATCAGTTGGTTCATTTGCATCCCATGCGGAAATATCACTAAATGCAGGAATATCCCATACATTTTCAGGTTCGGGCACTGAATGTTGGAATACACCCTCATTCTCAAGTTCTTCGAGATGTTCCATCTCATCCAGATCGTATTCATCCATCACTGTCATAACAAGCGTCTCTAGGATCGACATGACCATCGGGTCTGGATCAATATTTTCCATCCCTGTTTATATAAGATACACAACAAATGGTGCAAAATTTTCAGATACACATCAATCAAATTAAACTAATACAAATGAAACCATTAATAAGACCAAACCTTATTGTTGAATTCTTCGCTTGCTTACAGAGATTAGTTGTTTTAGACTACGATGCGGGGAACACTGTATGGCGTAATGAAGGAGACAAGCCGGAGGAAGAGTGGCATTTATAATCACATGAATCCGGTTTAAGTAAAACCGGATTCTGTAAAACTCAAAGGAATCCGATTTTACTTAAACCAGATTCGATTATTTTTCTGCAATCTTGTCCCCAGAAAATAATTGAATTCGGTTTAAGTCGGATTCATTAAAAAATCTTGTGAATCCGATTTTACTTAAACCGGATTCAATTATTTTCTATCCGAATCTGGTCAAGTCAACAGACATGCTCAACAAAAAATAATTGAAGCGTGTCAGGACTGCAGAACAATAACTGAATCCGGTTTACGTAAAATCGGATTCAATTATTTTCTAATTATCTCTAAGTCCGGTCCATGGACTGGATTCAATAGAAAATTATAGAATCCAGTTTTCGAACAACCAGATTTATATTGAGTCCGGTTATTGGAAAACCGGATTCTATATTGAATCCGGTTATTGGAAAACCGAATTTATTAAACTTCTGACTGGACCGACACGTAGGATAATGTTCGAACTGGTTCGTTTTGTAACCAATTCGGATTTCGAACAACCGGATTGTTATGTTTTTTAACGGTTCCGGTATTTTCGAAATCGGATTTGTCGATTTTCGTTAAATCCGAGTTTCTCAAACCCCGATTCAATAAGAAGTGGCGCATTTGAAAAACTTATTTCAAAACTGGGGCATTTGAGATATTTAGATTGGAAATTAGGGCATTTCTAAAAAAAATTCATCAAATTGCTTATGGGAGTTACGATTTATCAAATTTGTGACATTCGAAAATAAACTTTAGAAAAGTAACAGATGAAAAATTAAATTTTAAATCGATGACATTCAAAAAAAAAAAATCACCAATCTTGACCCTTCGAGTTCTCCCGAATACCTTTTAGTAGTAGATGGTAATCTCTCTCAACATCCATGAATTACAGATATAGCTGAATCGATTTGGTCGATTTAGAAATATTAGTGAGGGTTTCTGTGTGGTTAGCTTACGGTGGTCCTGAGCGCAGAGGATCAGTTCATTATCTCTTCAAGTTTTCCAAACGGTCGTCATTGGTTTCTGCTTCGACGCGTTTCGAGCAGCTGAGTGTGTCGAAGATGACGAGTTCCGGGTTGACTACTCCGTTCGTCGCAACGGTTACGATGTCCTCCGAATTTAAATTTCGCGACAGAATGGCTCCGTTGACGAAACGCTGCGGCGGTTTCTGGATAGCGTCGTCTATGGACTGTAGCACAAGCAGGAGCATGAGCGAGGGCACTAGCATCGGAGAATCTAGTAAGGAGGAAGAATCAAGTACCGAAGTTTGGTTATCTAAATTTTGAAATTAGGGCTTGCATGGAATTGTTGAAGTTGAATGTGTTAGGGTTTGATTAAGTGGTTCTGGAAGAATAATTAGGGTTATGTGGGTTTGATATTTGTTCAATGTTGAAATTTGAAGGGGGGAGTGAGGATAGAACTTTGTATGGGAGGAGAGGACTTGTGTTTGTGGCTTCTTTGCCGTGCTTTCTTCCTCTATATGCTAAAGCTGCGCAGTAAGTTCTGAGTTCTGAACTATAGTTTCAGGATTTTGTAGGCATGAACGTGGTATGTTTATATGAGGGAGTGATATCATGTGTTCGTTTGATCGTTGCTGAAGGTCGAGTGGAAGTGACTATTTGTTTATGAAGCAAGAGATTGGTAAAGTTTTGAGCAAAGGAAAAGCGGCAGGCGTGCTTCGCTTAGTGTTTCACGATGCTGGGACTTTTGACATGAGTGATGATTCAGGTAAAACGAAATTGGTAAAGATGGGATGGCTGTGGAAATGTTATCACAGTGTAGTTGACTGTGGAAATGTTATTTTATAACTCCCTGCAGTATCTAGGTTTGTGTCTTAGTGTCTGGTTTGCAGAGTAAAGAGCACTAGAATGGCCCATATTCAAGAATTAAATGAAGAGAATGATGTTTGCACTGTGTGCTCACGTTACTGCTAAGATGCTTATCAATCTTCATCTTTTTCTAGCAGGTGGCATGAATGGTTCTATAATTCTTGAACTTGATAGACCTGAAAATACAGGTCTGAATAAGTCAGTAAAGGCATGTCCTCATCGCTTCTCACACTCGCACATCTGTCTTGATACTTAGTTTGTAGCATTGTTATTTTCCTTGTCTGCAGTTGTGAACTAATGGATAATACTCACTCAAGTTTTGCACCTTTCATCTTTGTAGCTGCTAACTTAATTATTGTATAGATTGTAAAGAAAGCAAAGAGTGAAGTCGATAAAAGTATTTCAGGTTTGCATTATTTTAACAAGTGAGAAATTTTCTACTATGTATATACCATTATGATATGTTCCGGTGATCATAATAATTTTTCTTGTATAATTGTAAGTATCATGGGCAGACATGATAGCCGTTGGTGGAGCTGAAGCAATATCTTTATGCGGAGGTCCAACAATACCTATCCGATTGGGCCGATTAGATGCAATGTATGAAATACAAATCAAAATTGTAGATTGCATAGGTGGCAGAGCTGTTGATTTTACTGGATTAATTGCTAGTAAATTATGTCAGTGTAGTTTCGGGGTTCCTGTATCGTCTGTGTATCTTGATTGCAGAATCTGAAGTAAAATTTGACAATACAATTTTTGTTTCCAACAAAGTTTCATGCTCGCTTTTTCTTTTTTTAACTCACTTCATTTGAGCTTTTGCAATTTGATGTTGATGATACACGATAGCTACAACATGAAATTTCACTCTAACAGGGAAGCAGATCCTGAAGGAAAACTTCCTGAAGAGACTCTTGATGCATCCAGTTTGAAGCAATGTTTTCAACAGAAAGGTTTTTCGTGAGTTCACAATTTATAGAATTCAAATATCTTGATAAATCTTTCTGGTTAACTGACAACGCTTTCCGTTCGTGAGTGTAGATGTTGTTATATCTGTAATAATCTCCCTTGGTTCTTCAAACGATTTCAATTGGTGTAAAACGCATAATGTGGTGAATGGTGATGGTCAAGTCAAATATACGATTCTATATTTTTGATGCTAAACTGTTACTATTTTGTTGTTTGGCAGAGTTCAAGATCTTGTTGCACTCTCTGGAGCACATACTCTTGGGAACAAGGGTTTCGGAAATCCAATTGTTTTCGACAATTCATACTATAAAATACTCATGGAGAAGCCATGGTTGAATTCAGGTGAATATCATGAAAAACTTCAACTTTTAGGGCCCTGTGATGGTATACGTTCTTCCATTTAATACTGAAGGCCTTCAGTAGATGTTTTAATGCGTTTTTATTTAGGTGGTATGACAAATATGATCGGGCTTCCTTCAGATAGAGCACTCACTGAAGATGATGAATGCTTAAGGTCTGTAAATAGTAAAAGTTTCTTAACATCTCCTCACTTGATTGGATACATAAAAAACCAGATTTTCCAAAGCAATTCAGTCCAACTTAATTTGAGCTTTTCTTCATTTTACTATTAAATGATGGATATAGAACTTGTGGCGAATCAGATCTCTTGTGCATTGCTCTGTGCAAGACTTGAAAACTCGGATAATTCCATTTATGATACTATCAGCGACTTGTGTTCACATAATCAGAGTGGTTTTATTTTTATGGCAGGACGCCATCTGCTAAATTCCATAGATAACTGTGTTCGATGAGCCATCTTGTTCCATTATTTTAAAATTTACAGTGTTTTTTTGGGGCTACCTGATGCAGGTGGATTACGAAATATGCAAAAGATCAAAGCTCATTTTTCAATGATTTTAGTATTGCCTACACAAAACTAGTGAATTCTGGAGCAAGGTGGAAAAATGCATGACATGTCTGATGAAGATAGCTCTAAGCTTCCTGGACAACAACAAGCAACACCCCAGGTTTACCAAAGCTAAAGAACTACACAAGAAGCCTTACATACCCCAGGTTTACAGGAATGCACTGCCCTGAACATCAACAGAAGCTGAAGGTTTGAGGCCTTGTTCCATACATGTTTATAAAAATAAATGACATACCATAATTGCTTTCTGTAAAAACTGTCTGTATACCAAGTTAGGCAGCTAATCGGGTCGAAAAATGTTCATAGAAACTACAGTGACATCAACATGAGAGGTATGCCTGGATATCATAACTGAGTTTATAAAGGCAATAAACAAGAAAACATTTTAAACTGCCCTATCCCTAACTTCATCTTTCACATCTGTCCTATCTAAAGTTAAACTTTCAATTTTGTCCTATTTTTTAAGAGATCGGTCTAACCTAAATCGGTCTCTTGAGATTTTTGATGAGACCGGTCTATATCAGCCCGGTCTGCTATGTTTTCTAAACAGCCCGGGCTAGTGCAGCCCGATCTGTTTAGAAAACAGCTGAGCTGGACCATGGAAGCCCAGTCAGCATACAGGTGGCATACCGGTTTGAGGTACACCGGTATGAGGAAAGAGACCGGTCTCTTGGAAACCGGTCTCATGGGAAATTCAGATCCGCAGCCCTCCATTATTGCTTCAAACTTTGAAGATCGGTCAAATTTGCTCTCCACTTCTCTTTCTAAATTTCGTAGCTTTTGAGACTTCAGCAGCTTCGAGTGATTATTGAGGTAAGATTTGGTTCAAGTATGTTAGAATTTTTATATGATAATCAGGGTTCTTTAGAAATCCTTAAATTTGTGTAGGCCTTTGTTGATAAAATGAAATCAGTAAATTTATTTAGGGTTTGTTGATAAAATTATGATATGTGTTAGGTTAGACATCTTTTATATGGCTGGATGATAGGCTGATGATACGTTTGTTTCAATGCTGAATTAAAACATTTTTATTCGATAGGTTATTTTAGAAAAAAATCAGAGAGGTAGTAATTTGAAATGTATTTAAGAGATGTGTTTTTGTGTAGCCAAATCAATTTTCGTGTGGTGTATATGATATTGATTGGTTGGTCTTTTGATTGCAGGTATTCTCTTCTGGAATGGAAAACATAGAATCTCACCCAATGGTTATGTCAACCTTAGAGACACTGGAGATGCCCATAATGGATGATTATGACCGAGAGGAGATGGAACACTTGGACCAGATGGATGATGGAAACATGGTTCCAAAACCTACACATATATGGGATATTCTAGGATTTCATGATATATCGGCATGGGATGTGAATAAATCAGATGACGAGTATGGAAAACATAGAATCTCACCCAATGGTTATGTCAACCTTAGAGACACTGAAGATGCCCATAATGGATGATTATGACCGAGAGGAGATGGAACACTTGGACCAGATGGATGATGGAAACACGGTTCCAGAACCTACACATATATGGGATATTCTAGGATTTCATGATATATCGGCATGGGATGTGAATAAATCAGATGATGAGTATTTGGGAATGAATTATGGGCAGTGGGGCACAATTGGGGTTGGTGCTACATTTAGCACCAAAGCTCAAGCAATATACGCAATTCAAAAGTATTATATTCTTAATCGTGTAGAATATGCGACGAAAGAGTCAGAACCTCGTTTCTTGGTTCTTCATTGTCGGGATGGAGAGAGTGATTGTCCATGGAGGATTAGAGTAACAAAGAAAAAAAATTTAGCATTCTGGGAAGTAACAAAGTACAGAGGGGATCAGATTTGTAACATCGATTATATTATGAAAGAGAATGTACACATGACGAGGCATTTCATCGCCAAGGAGATATGCGATGTAATCACCGAAAGATGTAGATTGACACCTAATGAAATAAAAGCAAGGATTTTTAAGAATTTCGGTCTGGAAATACGCTACTTGAAAGCATGGCAGGTCAGGCAGCAAGCCTTTAAAGATGTGTTCGGAGAATGGGATGAATCATTTCAAAAACTTCCCCATTTCATGCAAGCTTTGGTGGACTCAAACCCCGGAACATTTGTGAAATGGCATCGTACTCGAGATGAAGACAATGAGTGTATGATAATAAATAGGTTTTCTGAGCATTTGGACCATGCATCGCTGCATTCTCCCATTGTCGCCCTGCAATGTGCATTGATAGTACTCGTATGTACGGTAAGTACGATGCAAAATTACTCGTGGCAGTAGCACTGGACGCAAACAATCATCTACTGCCGGTTGCATTTGCTCTGGTAGAGAGCGAGAACAATTCAAGCTGGAATTGGTTTATGAAATGCATCCGAGAAGGGGTGACCAAGCGTGATGAGATATGTGTCATCTCAGACCGACACAAAGGTATAATTAATGCAATGCAAGATGCAGATTGGGTTGCTCCTCGCGCCTACTACAGGGTGCGTATTAGACACTTACAGAGTAACTTCAACGTGAAGGTGAAGAATTTAACTTTAAAGAAAAATTTGGACACTTGGCACACCAGAGGCAACGGATTAAATTTGACCATAAATATAAAGACTTGATTAATCTGGTGCTCGACAAACCACATATTGTTAATTGGTTGGACAGTATTCCTCGATCACAGTGGTCATTAGCATACGACGAGGGAGGCAGACGATGGGGTTCGATGACAACTAATGCAAGCGAGTGTTTCAACAACGTTTTGAAAGGTGGGAGGGACCTTCCTATTTGTGCTCTCGTCAAATTTACATTCTTACAATGCAACTCATATTTTTGCAAACGGCGGAGTGCGTATCAGAGTTGTTATGGATTGTTCCCGCCAAAGATAGAGCTGAAGATGAATGAGATTAAGGAGAAAGCTAACTACCATCGTGTTCAGGTTTTTGACGCAGCAAGAGGGGTTTATCAGGTCACAACTTTCCGGAAACACCATATACATGAAGTGAATTTAACAGAAGGCACATACTCGTGCAGTAAATGGGAAGCATTTCACTACCCCTGCAGTCATGTCTTGGCTTCAATCGGTTCAAGTGTCCTACTGAATCCTTTTGGCCTACCGATTGAAATGCGTTCCCAGCTCCATAGCTGCATTAGGATAATGCAGCCCCCCATTTGTTTGTGTCTCCTGCGTGCCGCAGAGCACAACTGCCTGTACAGGTATGCAAGGTCAGCACTACCCCAACTGTATGTCCTCGTCTTGTCCAAATCTGACAACAACGGAAGATAATGGAGTGACACTCGGTCTCCCGACAGATCGGGCATCAACGAAGATCCAATCATGCATAGAAGATATGCCCTCGCATATCGGACAATAGTCTCTTCAGATGCATCATCCGGTATGTCTTTCATGTTCTCCAAAAACCAACGTCTTTTCGCCATAGTAGGCGACTTGGAATGGTCCTGGTAGGCGCCAAGCAATTCCACACATAAAGTTTCCCAGTCCTCTTCCTCTTTACCCGTCACAACCTCCCCTTCTACCGGCAATCCAGTAAGAAGTCCTACATCCTGCTGGGTAATTGTAGCCTCTCCGGTCCTCAGATGGAATGTATGTGTCTCCTCTCTCCATCTCTCAACCAGAGCGGTGAGTAAAGCCCAATAAGCTTCAATTTTCTGTAATTGTGTTCATGGAAAAAAGCCTGCCCTAGCAATGTATGGCACAATTTGGGGATCCATCTCCCACATCCTCTGATGCACCATTTTAAGAATTTTACCCTCCTGCAATACATAACCACATATCAACTACACATAACTTGTACACAAGTGACGAAATAATTATTATCTACATTTTAATGTTATACTGACCGGATCAATCCAAATTTCCTCAGAACGGTGCGTTTGTTGTTGTGTCAGCACAGTTCCTTCAATCGGTCCAGGTTCAATAATCTGCTCGATATCCATCTGTCTATGACACCAAGCATAACATCAACAAACTAAATACTAACTACAAAATAACATTATTCATCAAATCAATTTTATGCAAAATTGAAAGTCTACATATTAATACACCACCAACGAACCTTTCCTACATTCATGTGACAATCAAATACCATCATACCTCAAAATATTATGTCCGTGACAAATCGTTTGTGCACACAAACGCATACATAATACTTAAATAACACATCACAATACAACCTATTTCGGATTAAAATACCAATCAATCACCCTCCAATTCAATCAAAGCCAAAGTATACACATTATACATAATCTACAAAATGCAATCGGTGACAAATCGATGTCATTTACATATATTTACAAAAATATGTAAAGATGCAATTGCAGGGTGCGGCAAAATGCAATATGTGTGACAACTCATATTTACACAATCCAATTCTTTCACACCGTGCAACATAATTCCAGATTCGCAGTCATTCCAAAACCCTGCAAACACCCTACCTAAACCCTAACCGTGCAACAAATTTTCAGGACAACAACAACGAATTGTGAATTTCAAATAACTTGTCAAACCGTTCTAAACATACTGCAATTCACACAATTCAATTAATTATGAGATGCATGGCGAAGGAGATGTGCACGCTAAACCCTAAACAAACATACACACCTGATTCGAACCTGGCTTGGAGATGTGCACGGCGAAGGCGGAACTGTTCCCTCCGAAGGCGGAACTCACTCGGTAAGGAGATGTGCACGGTCCTCCGAAGGCACGGCAGTCGCGACGGAAAAGAGGAGAAGAAGAGACGACGCGCAGAAGAAAGAAGAGAAAGGAAAGGAGATTGTGCAGATCTAAATTCCGCATGAGACTCGGTCTAAATGAAACCGGTATGCCAGCTGGGCCGTGACTAGGCTTCCACGGTCCAGCTCGGCTGTTTTCTAAACAGACCAGACTGCAATAGTTCGAGCTATTTAGAAAACATAACAGACCGGACTGGTATAGACCGGTCTCACCGAAAATCTCAAGAGATTGAGACCGGTTTAGGTTAGACCGATTTCTTAAAAAATAGGACAAAATTGAAAGTTTAACTTTAGATAGGACAGATGTGAAAGATGAAGTTGGGTATAGGACAGTTTAAAATTTTTTTCCAATAAACACTGTTTTTATTCAAATGAAAGTTACAGTATCTTGGATCTTATTACATGATGATAATACGAGGAGGTTGTAGCTGTTCATGGGAAGAGTAAAGCCTGCAAAAACTAAGGACTTGGTGAAAAAAAACAGTTCTTTCAACAAAGGTAGCAGAGCTGTCAAGACAGGCGGGAATAACTCGCATCAGTGTCTGCCCAAGCCTCAACGCTATGAAGGCGCACAATTCAGCTGAACTGGCTACAACCACAACCAGGTCTTACAAACTGACTCGACCACCAAGGCATCGTATATCACACAGGAGAAAACTCATTAGAGTTCAAAAAATGTGGCAGACTTAAATCCTTGGTGGTAAACTGACTGAGAAACACAATGCAGATGACGAGCTTGCAGCACGAGAAGGAAATATCAGGTTATGACATGACCGACCCGAGGCTGCAGCAAAACCACCAGGTGTTGAGACCTGGCAAGTTAAAAGCATACCGACGAATACGACATACCCAGTAACCAGTAATCTGTATTGGCAAGGACAATATGGCCACCAAAATGCATCATCCCCAACTTGGGGAGCCAAAACTCCGGAAAAGATTTTCCTTTGAGAAGGAAACCTAGAAATGGAGAAAAACGGCCAACGACCCTGAAAAAAAGAAACCTGGATACTGGACGATGGAAGATTCTCAACTGAACCCAAAAACTCGAAGATACGCTTACTTACTGCTAGATTTCTCCATTTGCTAAATAATAGAGACCACTTTTGCAGGGAGGATTACCAGATTCTTGGGAACTCATGCAAAAGTATCACAGCCCCATAGCTTCTCTGTAAGGATGCCCACCTTGTTGCAGCTGATTCCGTTGCAGTGCTGGATGTTTAGCCCTAGAAGGGTCTGACCAATTTTCACCAAGGAATATAAGCTTTTGTCAGATATCATGGGACAGCCAGATACAGAAAGAATTTGAAGATTCAGATGCTTAGCCAAGGCTGCAATGCCATGGTCGGTGATTGCACAGTTTGAGATATCAAGTTCACTGAGCAGCACACACCCATCAGCGATTGATACAAGACTTGCATCGTGGATCTGACATCCTTGAAGATTGATGGTGTCCAGGGTCCAGCCATGCATCTTTGCAAGGGTGAACACGACTCTGTCTGTCACATGAATGCAGCCGTTGAGACTGACCTTTACTAGACCTGCTTGACATGACTCAACCAGTGGGCCAAGTCCAGCATCAGTTATTCCTGTACAACCGCTGAAGTCCAAATTTTGAAGTTGAGAACAGAGCTTAGTTAAGTAGATTAAGCTAGCATTGCCAAGCTCGGGGCAGTTCCGGATGGAGAGAGATTGGATGGAATTGGGAGGACATACCGAAGGAAAGCCCAAAATTGCATCCTTGATACCCAAGCATTTAATCAAAGCTAGAGCTTTCAGTTTCTCACCACTGTTAAAAATGATACCAAAAAATCCCAACTGTGTGAGCTTGTGGCACTCTTCAATCTGAAGCCTCGTGAGGGCTCTGGCATTCTTCGCCAAGGTAACCAGTCCACAGTCAGATAGCATTGAGCAGTTGATAAGAGAGACATGCTTCAGATTTGGGCATCCCTTTCCCACAGCTCCAATGCCTATGTCGGTCAATCCCTCGCAACACTTAACAGCCAAGGTCGCCAATTTCTGACACCCGTGGCCGTTTCCCATAACCCAAAATCCCTTCTCTGTAACATTGGCAAGATCAGACAGGACTAAATCAGTAATTGCCAAACCATAGTGCCCAACAACTGCCAGTGACATGTCCGTTATATTTAAGCCCTCAAGCTCTACAGTCATCAGCGAATGAGAGGCAGCTGAAAGCAGACCGATAATTCCTTGATCCTGAATAAGAGGGCAATTTATTATCGAGGTGGACCTCAAAATCGAACAGTATTGTCCAAGCGCTTTCAGACCTTCATTACTGATGTTTGGGCAGGATTCAACTTTCAGATCAGTCAATCGGCGACAGCCCTTCGCAATAGCAATCAATGCATTGTCAGTCAGCATTGGACAGCAAGACAGAACAAGCTTCTCTAGCATGTGACAACCATTTGCAATATCAATCAAGCTCTCATCCCCAATAGATGACACGCCACACAAAGAGAGAACCTTCAAAGACGGAGAACTTCGAGATACTGCTGTAAGGCCAAAATTTGATATCTTGCTAGCCGAAACACTGCCTCGAATTGACAGCTTGTGCAATCCTCCATGACCACTAGTCCCAACAGCAATAGCAGCGAGCATAAAATCAGTTGCCTCCTTTCCTTCCAGACACCTTGAGAGGTACCCATCCCGGATCGCTTCAGTCAATGAATTGGCAAGCTTAGCCTTTTCAGATTCTAGAATGCTCGAATCGCTATTACAAAACTCATCCCTACGGATCGTACTCAGAAGCATAAGCCAGCGCTTTGAAACACATGCACATACGCTTTTCTCTAGGTCTCCAGGCAACCATCTGAAAATCTCAAAGATACACTCATCAGGTAGAACATCAATGGAAACTTGCTTCTGTTGCCGAGCAATGTCACCAGAGAAGAATAATGGCGTTTTGACACGAGTTTTCTTGCGGGTAGGAAGGTAAAGATCCGCTCGATTACCAACGGGCAAAAAGAGCCTCTCTTCCTGCGGTTTCTTATACAAGAATTCGCCGGTAAAAAGCATATCATTCCCTGAAATTCACAGCAGCATGTATAAGAATTTAAGGCTATGGCGCAAGATTACAAATCATCATCAGTTCTAAAATCCGAGTACAAATTCATTTCTGTAATCAGGTTCCTGTGAGGCCTAATTGTGATAAGCTCTATCCACAGCTCAAACCAAAGAACAGATTCCAGGCTTAGATCTACAAGACAAATTCTACAACCTCAAACCCTAAAATTACAAGACAAGCAAAACACAACAACAACTGAACCAATCAAAACCAGAAGAGTTACAAGGAACTACCACTCCTGCGATTGAGGATCTTTGACATGGGTACTGCTCAAAACCACCAACGCAGCCGCCCTCCTTAGATCCGACTAAACCCTCAACAAAGAGAGCAAAAACCACCGATAAAAACACAGCTGGGTTGAGCAGTACACACCAGAAAGCTTCTAGCTTTGGATGCATCAAGCGAAATTATGATCTGGGTAAGCCTGGAAAACCCTACACGGATAGGGAAAAAAGAGACGCGACAGAGAGAAGTGGGTAACTGAAGAAGAAGATGGCTACCACTACCAGACAAGGGTTTGTTTGGTTTGGGTTGATGCAGAGACATACAGACAGATTTGTCTCAGGTTCAATGTATATTGAATTTGAGAACTTTTTGTAGAACAGCCTTGTTTTGATTTGAAGGTTTTGTATTTTCTTTTTGATTTGTGATGTTTTTTAAAGGGATCGGTTTTGTTAAAATCGATCGATTTAATTTTCTATGTGATTGGTTCGATTTTCTTCTGCCAAGATCGGTCGGCTGAAGAATCAAACCGCCCGATTTTATTAAGAACGATCAATTTAATTTTGTATGCAATCGATTTTAATAAAATCGTCCGGTTTGATTTTCTAACCGATCAATCTTAAAAAAACCGACCCCTTAAAAAACATCACAAATCAAAAACAAAACAAAACAGTTCTAAAAAATTTTGTGAATTTGATTATGAAAGTCTTCGGTTTGTTCATCCCCCGAGAAAAACAATAAAAATGAAATCTTTAAAGTAAATTGATTTGATTCATACATCTGGGTTGGCTTCTTCTCAAAGCTTCTTTCCTTATTGGACTGATCCGCTCTTCTGAATTAAAATTTAAAACTATTGAAATTAACTGATCTGATCCAGATGAAATTACAAGAACAATTATCAGTCGGAAGATTGTCATATTTTGAAGTCTGCCCGAGTGGGAATATCATATCACAGAGCAGGAACACTGGACTGGGCAGCTTCTTGATCAACGTTCATGGAAAATGACATGTTTCATTTTATGACGCATCGGTGGTTGTTGATTTAGTCGTACAAGCCCTCCTGCTCCCATACATCCACCAGAAAGTCCACCATTTCCTGCCATTGAGAAACCAGCGAGCTTTTAGTAGAAATTCAACCACTAAAAAGACCCCAGAAAATGAATAAACTTACGGAAAGAGGAACAGCCTGAGGGAAGGGCTTGTCTGAGCCTAATAAACTATCATAAGTTGCATCCCAGCTGCAGGAAGGGGAGATATATTGGTACAGATAAAAATGAGTAACCCGGTTAAAGATGTAACCAAAATGTAAATCGCTTTGTAGTGTCTTGTATAATTCATCTAATATACATACTGAACAGCTTTTAAAATCAAGCCGACGTTCTTAGTATCATGACTGACCCGAGTACTTACCTAAGTCTAGGTTCTATGACCTGTGTTGATCGCTTGTGAGACTGCTTCCCTGCAGCAACCCATTGCTCCCTGGTCAGGGTCCAGAGAATCAGACCTGCATCCAAGAGAATACAAAAAAAATGAAGTTGTTAAGATCAGAGCAAAAGATTAAACAGTGGACAGAAAATAAATTTATAATCAGTGCATTCTGCAGCAGAAACCAGCAGGCTTCGCATGACACAATAAATGGATCTGATATTTCAAAAAGGACAACTTAGAAGGAACTTGAATGAAAGAATTTCTTTATCAAACCTTGCGGTTCAATTTCAGCAGTCCAGTGTTGTATGCTGCGCGATCCGTTACAAAGTTATACTCAATAACAACAATTGAAACTCTCAAAGACACACCCAAAATTTACTGAACTGGTAATTTCACTGAGAGGTCAAAAACTATAAGCCTATGCAACAGGTTCGAAGTAAAATGGGAACACGGACAACACATGTTGACTGTACAAAATTGTGTCGTACTAAATAAAAGAAAGGACCAAGCTAACTTGCCTTGATTTATGAATTCTGCCGTGCTACTCGTGATGTTGCTGCTGCTACTAGCATGATTATCAGATGTCTGATTTTGAATGCTGATGGGAGAGGCCTTGGTCTGGGATGGAGCTGCTTTTGTATCCATTTCAGAGATGCTGGTGCTCCAAAATCCTTTTACACGATCGTTTTCAGCAACAGGATCATGGCCAATTTGATGTTTTGAAGCATCGTCCAAGATGATAACCAGTTCTGATTTATTACGCCACTGACGAAAACCTCTGAGCTGCAAGTGCGAGGTTCGTAATACATATTTATTGCCAGTAATCAAAATGCCAGATCATATTATTTAATTTTTTAAGTCAAGGCTAAACTCAGAATTGCGAATATCGATAACGCCTTCTGAGCACGGAAAGTGACAGGCTTCTTCGTATTCAAACAGAAACAAAGTTAACACTACAGTTGTCTTAAAATCATTTAAGATGAAAAATCCAGTTATGCAAAGTAAGAATGAAACCAAATTAGAAACGGATCAAGGAAGAAAAGATGCAATCACTAGCATTTATAGAACGTTACCGTCGACTGGAGTGGGCTGAAAGCGCCTCATAAATTGATCTACAGAAATTCGGATCAGGAACAAATTCATAATTTCTATGAAATATGATGCGTTAGATTTTCATGTCCACTTTTCTACCTATCAGCGGAAAATTTACAATATGTAAGGACGACTATATCTACTACGACGGAAAATTTTGCATGCTTACACGGAAAAGAGCCATGAGTTTAGCCTTAAACTTGTCCATCACAAAGCTGAAAAGAGCACGAAGACAGGACCCAGAAAACTCAATGAACAAGCAGCAAGACGTCCCCCTAAACCATCTCTCCAGATACATCATAAGAAGCAAGGACTTGAATTCATAGATATTTCACCATAGACGCGGACTTCACGAGGCCAGAGAACATGACAACAAACTCTAACAGACGGCCATATCAAGTGAAACATTCGTAATAAAGATACGATCTCAACTAATACTACGAATGCTGACACGAGATTCTTCACCACCCACAACAAGCAAGAAAGAAACCCATAAAACAATCCCTCATAAAGCGCTACATTCTTCGTTGTTAAGACTCAGAACCTCACATTTCACACTTTAGGTCTTTCACATCACAATTAAATAAAGCAAAAGGACTAGACAAGATACAACTTTGAGCCGCATAACAAAGTGCAAATTAAAACCATCACTCATTCATTCACTTAACATCCTAAAAATTGACCATAAATCATACTCAAGTCCGTCTCTTTTCATCCTTGACTGCCCAGAAAGTAAACAGCACAAACGCAACACCAATTTCAACTTTCCAATTTCCCCAAAATTCTCAAAACCCTAGAATTCATCCAACACTCACGATCTCCAAAAGCAATCATCTAAAATCTCCAACCAAAGAAAAATTAATCAACCTTGTACAACCCAGCATGAAATTAATCCGAAATTCAACAGATTTTAATCAAAATCTAACCTCAAACGCAAAAATCACTTCACTGAGTCCTCAACGGCCCGAAACCACCATCAAAAACCTCGATTCTGGGGAAGCTAAACTCTTCACAGTTTGCAATGAGACGGAAAGTCGAGTATGTGCGGATTTCAGGCTTGAAGAAATTAGGGTGAACTCGTGGCGCGTTACAAATCAATGCTTCTTCGAAGTTTCTGAACTTGCAAAAACTGCTGGGGTTTCTAGACAGATCCCCAGTTTGAGAATCAGAGCGTTTTCACTGAGCGAAGTCGGAGCTTCTTCTCTCCCCGACCAAGATTCGGCTCTCGAATTGGGCTGGGCCTTTATTGGCCTGGTGGGCTCCTCTCAATGCTTCAAACTGGGCCTTATTTAAAATAAACAAAATATTATTCGAAAATATATTTATTAAATGACATAATATTTTTTGTATCCTTGTTTAGATCAAATGATGTCATGTCATATTTTCTGATAAATTATTCTAAGAAAATACCCAAAGTAGTATCATAATTACAAATTATGATTTTTCAACTGATCAAATTATACTATATTGGAAACCAAATTAGAGTCATTGTGTCCGATGAGTGATGAGTTTCCTTAATATACTTTAAATAAACAAGTATAAATATGTTGAATATCACATATTAGTAAGTCTCAATTAAGCTTAAACTAAATGGTGAGTCTGAGTTTTATACAATATTGAGACCGGAATGTATGAGATGAAGTCAAATATAATGTGATGTTGTTTTGTGTTTTTAATTTATAATTGAGAAAATTGTTTTGATTTGACTGTACCGAAACTTGAATGACTTGGTTTGGCTTGTTCTTGTAACGGCAACAGGGCGAGCTTGTGTTCAATGTCTTGGACGATGACACTGATGTAAGTGTGAAATTAGATGAGCTTGAGTTGAAAGCTTAATAAGTTTGAAAGCTTGAAAGTTGAAAGCCTAATAAGTAAGGGTTTGCATTGCAGGCGTTTGATAGAGCATGACATGCTGCATGTACTGCACATACAATACATAATGATCAAATCCCTCTTTTCTATGTCCCACATATCTGCCTTCACCATTCATGTTCAGGTCAATCATATTGTTAGTTGTGTATCTGTACGTTCATCGCTGGGCTTCGGGTTCTTAGATTTCTGGGACACTGGTGCACCGAGCCATCTGGGTCACTGGAAGGGAGGCTGCACGGTGGTGGGAAGATAGTTGGCAATGGTGAGATTTGGTGGGACGCAGAAAGCCGTGAACGGGTAATCAAACATCATTTTAACTGATTTCATGTATAACGTACGTTGTAATAACTAACATAAGATCGAGCTCTCTTCCTTTCCAGTTTCCGTCACTGACTTAATTCTCTGCTTCATTTTAACTGCAGTATCTCCCCGGTTGCGGTCGGCCGACGACTCAAAACTTGTCAATCAAACTTGTTTTTACATGTGTAAAAATCTATCTGAGGTTTCATGCCTGTGACAATCTATCTGAAGTTGGTGGACAGTCCTAGAAACCATATAAGCATAGATGGAAGTAGAAGAGGGGAGCTTTCCAAGCACACAGATGGATTGGATCTTGCTGACGTATCTGATATTCCATTATTGAAACAGGTGGTCACTTGTCTTCATTCTCTGCCTTATTATCATTTACATGCGTATTGCTTTGCAATAAATGGTGGTAGCTATCGGATTAATATCACAAATGTCTATTGCGGACCTGGTCATGGAATAAGGTAACCATAGAATTAAGCTCAATTAGCATCGGGAAAAAATGGTGCATATGACAGAGTTGAAGAGGTTTACGTCAGCAATTGTACCCAAAACGGAGTCCGCATCAAAACCTGGCCGGTCTGATTTCAAACCCTAAATCCTAAACACAAAACCCTTCATTTTGTATTCATATTTGCAGGGAGGGAGAGGTTATGCAAGAGAAATCATAATCTTGGACTCCAACAACCCCATCATCATTGACCAATCCTATTGCGATCACGCTACTTGCCAGCAAGTAAAACCCCTCCCACATCTTTTTTTTTTTCACTACCCTAATCTTCTCAACTCCATTGTTACATTTTCTTTCAGGGCTCAACAGCAGTGGAGATCACATACTCAAATAACTTCTGAACGCGATATCCTTAAATTGTCATGGAGAATATTGACTTACAGTCTGCGTCAAGGTATATGGACAAGAAGTTAACATATGCGACATGCACCAATCTCCATGGGACGGCTAGCCTGGAGTGAGCTGCTTGGACCTTAGAGTGAGTGGTGGATGTCTGATAGAGGGTTTGTCGGACATGACTGATCCACTGTTTTTTTTAATATATATAAATTGAGAACTGAAGATGTGTATTTTGTTATCATTGGAATAAAAAGCTTCTCCTCAATTAATCTTGAGAGCCTTAAGATTTGCAATCAATCAAAATTATTAGACAGCTTTAATCGATCTTTAAGTACATTATTTTTTTTAAAAAAAGTTTATTGATGAATACAAATTTTGAATTAGATATGTCGTTTTCTAAGTCCAAACTTTTTATACTCTCAACCAATCTCGACCCATACATGTTGACTTTGACTAAAAGACCATGTGATTATGCTACTACGATCGCAGTTCACTTTGGCCGGTTTTGAAGCTATGTATTATTTAATATCCCATTCTTTGCGCTGCACATTAATTGGTAGCCAGCCACTCTACCTACAATTTCTCACCACATGACCACTTTGAAAATTTGATTGATGATGAAAATATGGAGAAGCGCAGGATATGTTAGTAAATTACATATTTACATTAATCCAATTAATAAAAATACACAATTTCTGAATATAAAATTAATTAATCTGTAAGCATAAAATCTATTACATTTAAAACTTAAAATCCATGCAAATATTAAATGTGCTGCTGTGGATCGTAGTTAGAGTAACAAAAGGCTTTGTGCCTCGCTCGGTAAGAAAGCAGCGGAAATAAAATATACAGAAAATAAATGGGCTTACTCGGTGATGTATAGTGGAAACTCCGGTACTTCAACCAATACCAGAGAAAAAGTCATTAGCTTCTAGCTTGCTAGAAGGATTTGGAATAGATGTTGTATTTAGGTGTTTATCGGTTCCACTGGGACAATGAACAACTAGCAGTCAGAGCTGCTACTGTTCAATCCTTACAGTGCCGCAATCTTCTGGGCCTCCACTCATACTCATAAGCTATGGGTGTCAAGGACTTCTGTATTCGGCTAAGAAACAATGGTAGGCGCGCCTCCTATTTATTTCTTGTTCTCATAACAAGAAATCCTAAATTTGCTCAACCGCGAATCCTAGATTTGCTCTCAACCGCAAATCTTAGATTTCTTTTCCTAATTGAAATAAGAAATCTTTCTGGATGAAAAAATCATCCCATAATAATCTTATCAACTAACCAACAAAGATTATCCAATACTAATCTTTGTTGACCGATCTTGATATCTTCAATATCTTATTTCCTAATTTGTAGCTCGATGATTTTGCTTTCTTTTATTCTTGTTTCCTTGATTGATGTGTACTGGATCTTCAATTTGTTCATTATAGATCTTTTCGAACCAAAGATCTCTATTGTCACCCCCTTAGCCATTGTCTAGTCATAACACACCTGATTAACGTTACCTGCATGCTCAAGTAACTTTATCAGCTGAGTGTTTGTCTCATCAAAATCCAGCCTTTTTTTATGATGACAAACATCCTTTACGCAAGGAGTATACCATACATATATCTATGATCGCATCTGACTCCACATCAAAATCTTAATTCAATTCTAGAAGTTTAATCTCAGATTCATCCGCTTAGTTCCCCCTTAGCACTATACAACTCCCCCTCAGATAAGCGTTGAGATAGTCATAGGTATTGTTCTCCCTCAGAATATACTCTACCCTTTTATTTTCCCCCCTTTTGGCATTATCAAAAAACGGTACATGAGAAATAGAAACATGAAATACATATTAAAAGACATAACATATTCATTTAAAGGTCAGAGACTCAATCTAGATAAGAGAGAATGAAAAGTGATGGCCTACCTCAAAAAAGCAAACTAACAAACAATACTTACTGAAGAGGTAGCAAAAAAAATATAGCCAAGAATCAGGGATAATGTGGTAGGGAACAAAAGGAGGGAGACCGCGGGATAACTTCTCAGAAGTGAGGGTCTAGCAAGGGCATGAGGCTGGTAGGAGAGAGAACCATGGCTTCAATACGCATCATTACTCCCTTCGTTTCTCACAAACTTCATTTTCCTAAGAACTCTCTCCTCATTTCAACGGGAACAAATCACCTCATATATGCGTTTCTCATAGAGCAACTGATAAGAACTTACTTTATGATGATGGTAGTCCTCTTTTGTTCCAGTGGGCCAACATTACTCACCACGTATTCATGGAGTAGTCGACCAACTATGCCCATGTTGTTTGTCTTTATATTGCTAGAAGGGGTTGTGGTCCTCACTGATGGGTTTCATTAGATCTGCAGGTGTGAAATCTTGAGGCCATTGTCTTTTTGAAAATCCCTCTAATCCCGTGTGAGGAACCCCAAGAACCAATCCCAAGTATTGAGTTGCTCCGTCGAGTAGAAAGCAATATCTACTCTTAACTAGTCGCCAGTAAATATCTTCCTTGTTTAACATTCTTTTCTGATAGATCTCAATATTTGGTTTAGACTTGCTAATTTTTAAAAGAGTACAGTGTGAGACCATTGCACAATCACTGCTTGCATAGTTACTAGCCTTCCTTTTGTAATCATGTCATACATCTTGTGCAGCTTTCCCTTCCCGCGCCATAATCCGTCTTTCCCATTTTCCTTAGATGTTTTTCTGAGGTTTCAAGAGGTGGTAAGATGCGCTGAGATTACCCGAGTGATACGAGAAGGCATGATACCCAAACGAGAAAAAAAAAAAAAAACTAGATGTTTACCTCAAGAGGAACGATATCGAGTAAGTGAAAGATATCAAGGGGGGGGGGGGGGGGGGGCATAGGGTCGTCCTCTCATGAATCGGCTTGGGTTAGTCATATATACCTTCCATCATTTGGGCTTATAGTGCGGGATCAAGACATCAAGATCTTTTGTGCCAAAAAATATACCTCTTCACAAGATGGTAAGTAAGTTCCCTTTTCAGTGCCTTGGTGAATATATCAGCAATTTGTTCTGTTAATGTATATGGCATCATTGACAAACTCCTACAAGTTGCACAAGAGTCTGCTACAGCAAACGTGTGAAGACAGCAGCTGATGCAGAGTGTTCCAAAATGACCAAGCAGAGTGCACAAGGCATTATGATCAAAGAATGCGCAGGTTTCCAAGAGGGAGTCTTGGGCGTGCAGAGTACTCATCTCTTATCCAAATGAGGCATGCTATATATAGTTGGAAAGCTGACTTGAAGGGCTAAAACTTTGTAGTTTTCACCGAGACGTGATTCGAAGGTTTCGGAGGTCAAAAATGCAAGCAAAGTCAGAATCGAACAGCGGGTGGACAAGCAGCCCGGTTCTGAGTGGAACCGGCGGTTTTCCATGTGAGAACCGCCGGTTTGCACATGGAACCGGCCCCGAAGGCAAAATATCGAGATTCTCTGAAAGGGGCCGGTTCCAAAGTGGAACCGGGGGTTTGTAAGTGGAACCGGCGGTTCCACAATGGAATCGCCGGTTCATAACCAAACCGGACAGCAAACCAATTCAGTCGATTTTCATTTAATTGGATGATTTTGGGAGCGCACGAACGCAAGAGAGAAGAGGATAGCTGGGAGCTGTAGCAGCAGTATTGGCGCAAAGAATAATCTGCCCAGACATGAATCGTCCTCTCATGAATCGGCTTGGGTTAGTCATATATACCTTCCATCATTTGGGCTTATAGTGCGGGATCAAGACATCAAGATCTTTTGTGCCAAAAAATATACCTCTTCACAAGATGGTAAGTAAGTTCCCTTTTCAGTGCCTTGGTGAATATATCAGCAATTTGTTCTGTTAATGTATATGGCATCATTGACAAACTCCTACAAGTTGCACAAGAGTCTGCTACAGCAAACGTGTGAAGACAGCAGCTGATGCAGAGTGTTCCAAAATGACCAAGCAGAGTGCACAAGGCATTATGATCAAAGAATGCGCAGGTTTCCAAGAGGGAGTCTTGGGCGTGCAGAGTACTCATCTCTTATCCAAATGAGGCATGCTATATATAGTTGGAAAGCTGACTTGAAGGGCTAAAACTTTGTAGTTTTCACCGAGACGTGATTCGAAGGTTTCGGAGGTCAAAAATGCAAGCAAAGTCAGAATCGAACAGCGGGTGGACAAGCAGCCCGGTTCTGAGTGGAACCGGCGGTTTTCCATGTGAGAACCGCCGGTTTGCACATGGAACCGGCCCCGAAGGCAAAATATCGAGATTCTCTGAAAGGGGCCGGTTCCAAAGTGGAACCGGGGGTTTGTAAGTGGAACCGGCGGTTCCACAATGGAATCGCCGGTTCATAACCAAACCGGACAGCAAACCAATTCAGTCGATTTTCATTTAATTGGATGATTTTGGGAGCGCACGAACGCAAGAGAGAAGAGGATAGCTGGGAGCTGTAGCAGCAGTATTGGCGCAAAGAATAATCTGCCCAGACATGATCTTGTTGAGATCCTGGAGGGTGCTTTAGCAGGAGCGTTCCTGCTGAGATCCTGGAAGGAGCAGCTACAGCAGGGGATGCTACAGCAGGAGCTTGTTCAAGTTGCTGCAGCATCTGTCCGAGTAGCAGCAGCAACCTGGGCTACGGGCTAGAAGGCCTGGCAGCTCTGTTGAGAGCATCAGAAGAATTTCTAAGTTGCTGCCAAGAATATTCCAGTGGGGAATTCCTAGCTAGAGAAGGAGATTTGTTTTGGAGATCAAATCAAATCTAATCTCCTAAAAATTAGGAGATAATTGTTCTTTTTGGGACATTGCTTAATTCTGTTCTTGATTAAAGCTGGCGCTGCTATTTAAGGGAGAACAGGTCAGAGCGGGAAGGTGATCGAAGCTGAGGGATACAGGAGTGCATACACAGAATTCAGAGAGAGGAATTTTTGGGTGTGCGACGGACGAGTTCTTCGATCATCACCCGAGAGCAGAGCGTGAGCACAGAGCTGTGGTGACAGAAGCAGAAGGAGATCAGGACTTGCGTAGTCTGATCCGAGCTTGATCAGGGAAGCCAATTCAGAGCAGTGGTGCTTGTTGGTTGATCAAGGGCAGCGGCGGAAGAACTGACGAGTGTGTGGTTCGGTGAGTGTCTAAGCGGCAGTTCTCGCTAGTGGCAGGAGGTCACTGAGTGAGGGGGAGTATTCCAGAGTGTGCAGTGCTCGTGGAATCGTTCGATCGGCTCGGCAGAAGGCCTTAGAGCGACGCGGACAATTGTGCATCAGCTGTGTGCTACAGCAGATGCTGCAGCAACCCTGCAGAGTTGAGTGTAGTTTAGAATAGGCTGAGTTTTGAGGAGACAGTAGCTATTCTAGATTGACATTTGTAGAGGGTGTGCAGACACAAGTCAGAGCCTGTTCTGATTGTGTCCAGTGATCCACACAAGGTTGAGTAGCATAGGTTGCGTGGAGTTGTAACCGAGTGTACTTGGAGACCTTTGTGTTTAATGGATTGAGGACTGGAGAATAGTCCTCCCCAGACGTAGGCAGTTGGCCGAACTGGGTGAACAAACTTCTGTCTTGTTCATTGTTTGCTGAGACAATTTCCGAGTGAACAAGAGTGTGCTGCAGCAACTGCTTGTTCACAAATCTGTCTGACTGAGATACTGCGAATTTCAATTGGTATCAGAGCGGGAGCTCAACACACAGAGTAAAAGATCCTACAGTGTCTCTGAAGAAGCCAAGATAATGAAGGAACACTACAAGAAAAACTGCTAAAATCAACGGCACTTTAGCCTATATCCGTTGGTTATGGGATTAAAAATGACAGATATTTTATTGTATCTGTTGGTTGAAAAAATCATCAAAAGTAACAATTAATCCGTCGTTTCTAATATTCATGGGTAAATTGTTAATCAAATACATTTACTATTATACCCTTTTTTATTAGCTACGAATTTATGACATTAATTTCAACAATAAATCGGTTGGTTTTATAAGTTGCGCGCAGTTACAATCAAGATAAAATCAACGAATAATTTGTGGGTTTTACCATTTGTTGATTATAAAATAAGTTTACTATTTTGCCCTTTTCTAATTCCTACGAATTTATGATTTTATTTTCAACAAATATCTGTCGGTTATAAAATATTGAGTTTTCAACAAACAAAGTTGTGGGTTTTAATGTTTGTCGTTTATATTTATAAAAAATTAAAATTAAAATTAAAATTAATTTATAAAAAACAAAATTAGGCCCTGTTCTTTAGCCATTAAATTTTCAGCACTTAATGTAAGTTAAGTTAAGTTAAGTTAAGTTAAGGTAAGTTAAGTTAAGTTAAGTTAAGTACCACCCATCACCCCAACCCACCACCACCACTCCAACCTACCACCACCACCACCATCCAAACCCACCACCACCACACCAACCACACCACCACCACCACCCCCACCACCAACACCCCAACCCACCACCCCAACCACACCACCACCATCACAACCACACCAACACCATCCCCCACCCCCACCACCAACACCCCAACCCACCACCACCAACCCACCACCCCAACCACACCACCCCCACACCACCACCTCAACCACACCACCCCCACACCACCACCTCAACCACACCACCACCACCACCACCACTCCAACAACACCACCACACTACCACCACCCCAACCCACCACCAACACCTCCCACCACCACCAACCCACCACCACAACCCCAACCCAGCACCACCAACACCCCCACCACCACAACCCCAACCCACAACCCCCACCACCACCAACACCACAACCCCAACCCACCACCCCAACTATACCACCACCACCATAAAAATATGTTTGTAAAAGTACTGAAGTTAAGTTAAGTTCAGTTAAGTTAAGGTAAGTTCAGTTAAGTTAAGTTAAATTCAGTTAAGGTAAGTTAAGTTAAGTTAAGGTAAGTTAAGTTAAGTTAAGTTAAGCATAAGTTAAGGTCTAAAGAACAGACCCTTAATACATTTAATTAATACGAAAGAAGCATTAATATTAAACTTGAATAAAAGTACAAATTGTTCTGAACAAAAGAGGGAAAACGTAAAAAGTGCCAAGTATCAAAGTTTACTAGCTAATCTGTTAATCTACTCCAAGTGCATCATCATCGCTAGAACTTGCAACACTTCTCTGGCCATCATTTTGTTTTTCCATTCCGTCAACCTGATTTTCAATATCAGTGGTACTAGTACGATTGCTGCGACCTCTTCCACGTCGGGGTGCATCAACAACAATAGCTATCACGGTAAGGAGAGCAAAAAATACCAATAACCCACCAGATGATTCCTTCACATATAAAACAGATCTTTACTTTCGAACGTCACATATCAATATTTCGCATATAAATTGACTGAATTACTTAGTGACTTACTATAAAGGGCGGGTGCAGGTCGACGTTGGCAGCAGGACTCCTTCGGAACATGTCTTCACGAGCCAAAACCCTAAGGCGCACCATGGTTATGAAGTTGTACTGTAGGCGGGCTGAGAAAAATTAAAGCGGGAATCAGAGTTCTCTTATCGATAATTAAGGCATGATGCCTCACAGTTAGAGAATTTCAAAGAAGTTGATTTATTATTCACAACTCTTTCCTTAAGAGGAGTTATTTTGATATTCTTATCTTTAATAATTTGATTTTTTATACTAGCAATTTATATTTTTGATAAACCACATTTATGTAATATCTTCATGCACTATATAACTTACAAAAATTTCATAATCACAAAAGGCGCGATAGAATCTCTTTAGCACCATGCCAACACTAGAGATGAGAATAAATTAAAAAAAACAAATGCAAACTTTTGATGAAATCGCACTCCTACGTCCTACCTCTACAGGTCCCCATTAACACGTCATGGGCATTGTCTTTTAGAAATTTAATCAAACAGGTTATAAGCACAAGCTAACTCACTCGTTTAACATGACATATAGTTAATACATGATCCCATCAAAAATCAGTTTAGGTTCACATGCTGCACATATTGCGGTGACCTGTACGTATCAATTTCAAGTACACATGATAGTATGATACATATTCTGCGAAAATATGATTTACACGAGATAATTAGAATATATGGTGATCTTGCATAAAAGATGAGAAAAAACAGGACAAGGGGATGAAAATGGATCTTTTGTCAACTAACAACGTAAGAAGGGCTGTGAGAAAATAATGAATCAGTGGCATGCCTGGAATGGAACCCATCCTCCTTGCACAAACTGGGGTGAAAAAGAAAAAGCCAGCTGCTTTTTAAATAGAAACACACAAAGCACGTGTTCTATTTGCAACAATGAAAAAATTCCAAAAATTAAATTTACAAATTTTATTTCTTACGGAAATTCTTTTAGGTATATGATAAGCAAAATCCACGGATCTTAGTAACGACAAATATTTGTTGGAATTAAACATAAAGTAGCAACAGAATTATTTCCAACCATATTTTTTGTTGCAAATAGCAAAGTAAAAACTACTCATTATCTAGTTTAGAAAATTAATTATTTACGACCTTTATTTCCTACGAAAGTCTGTGGTATATATGAACAAATACCAACGGTATTTTTATTGACAAATCTCTGTTGCTTTTACAAGTAATATAATCGACAGAATTAATTCCCACCATTTTTTGTGGCCTTTACATATATAGCCGACAAAATACAATCCGTTGGTTTTGCTTTGTGGATTTTAGCAGTTTTTCTTGTAGTAAGGACAGAGCACAAGCAGACCTCCATTGTTGGAAGAAAGCAACTATGGATGTTGGAAGGCGG
This sequence comes from Umbilicus rupestris, assembly GCA_963678935.1. Taxonomy (NCBI): domain Eukaryota; kingdom Viridiplantae; phylum Streptophyta; class Magnoliopsida; order Saxifragales; family Crassulaceae; genus Umbilicus; species Umbilicus rupestris. The sequence goes on from OY787612.1 coordinate 10,797,423, forward strand.
GAATGAAGGTCTTCCTAAACACGATGGATGAGAAGACTTGGAGAGCAGTAGTGTCTGGATGGTCACACCCTCGGATCATCAACGACAAAGGAGTTGCACTGGAGAAACCAGAGGAGACATGGACAGCTGAAGAGGAAGCTGTAGCAACCAGGAACTCAAGAGCCTTGAACGCGATATTTGCCGCTGTTGAGGCAAATAATTTCAGGCTGATCTCTGACTGTGAAGTTGCCAAGCAAGCATGGGAGATCCTCCAGACGGCGCATGAAAGGATCAAGAATCCTGCTGCAAACTGGAGAGACGAAGACGGTGAAGCAGATTCTGAACTGATAAGCAATGTTGCTCTGACATCTGTAACTGATTTGGAGAACACCGTTTCAACAAAGCCAGAAATTGTTCATGGTGTTGAGGAGTCAGACAGTGGTGATGATGAGGAAATCACTGAGGAGTCCATTGCAAGAAACTTTACCCTGTTGCACGAAGAGTGGCTGCAAGTCATGGAGGTCAACAAAGGATTGACAGCCAAAGTTTCAGAGCTGCAAGAAAAACAAGAGGAGCTGCTGAAGATGATCACTTCTCTTACGGATCAGGTTGCCCAGCAAGAAGAGAAGTTTGCTGCAGAGAAGGAAGAGCTCAACCTCTACCGGAAGACTACAAAGATGCTTAACAGTGGAACAAGCACTCTTGAAGATATTCTAGCTCGCCAAAGAGATGGAGGAGGCTACTCTGGTCTTGGATACACTGGAGAAGAAGGTGCTGAAAGTACTGTATTCATCAAAGCTACGGAGATAGAAGATGCTGAGATTGCAGTGGAGAAACCGGTCCTGCCCCAAAAGCCAGTTCAGAAGAAGGTGCCTAGAAGAGTGAACAAGAGACTGCTACAGCAGCCGGTGTATCAACAACCTGTAGCAGAAAAGAAACCCAGGTGCAAAAGTCGCAGATGTTATTTCTGTGATCGAGAAGGACACATTCAGAGAAGATGCCCGATCCTAAACAAGTATTGGAGACCTCAGAAATCGCCTACAGACAGACAACGCCAGATGAAGCCAAGGATCAGGCGTGGCACGCAGGTGACCTCCAGCTCATAAAAGCCGATGGACTGTCACTGTCCAGTTGTGCAAGAAAACAACAGATACGTTGGAGGGACAACGAACTGGAGAATGGTGTAGTGGAACGAAAGAATCGGACAATTCAAGAAATGGCCAGAGTCATGATTCATGCCAAGATGATCCCCCTGAAATTTTGGGCTGAGGCAATAAACACCGCATGCTACATCATCAACAGAGTCACCATACGGAAAGGAACCAACCAGACTTGCTATGAGCTCTGGAATCAGAAGAAGCCCACAGTTAAATACTTTCACATCTTTGGAAGTGACTGCTACATTCTGAGAGATCGGGAGTACAGGAAGAAGCTTGACCCAAAGAGCGATGCTGGTTTCTTCCTGGGATATTCAACGAACAGTAGAGCATATCGAGTGTACAACCAGAGGACAAGAACAGTGATGGAATCCATAAATGTAGTAGTCAAAGATATTGAAGAAGGTTCTTCCACTGTTCTTGACGACGAAGACACTGACATTGAAGATGCCCCTGCCAATCAAAGCAGAAGTGAACAGACTTCGGCTCCAGATGATGCTATAGCAAGTGCTGAAGCAGAAAATACAGACGAACTCCAAGAGAGCCTGCATGAAGAACAGAATGATGAGACTCATGATCCACAGTCAAGGCAGCCTCCAAAGAGGATTCAGAAGAACCATCCACTGACCAATGTGATTGGAGATCCGACAGAAAGAAGAAGAACCAGAAGCAGTGCTTACCACAATACCTGCTTCCTATCCAGTATAGAACCGAAGACATTCAAGGAAGCTTTGAATGACGAATTCTGGATGATAGCTATGCAGGAAGAACTAGCAGAATTCGAAAGACACGATGTTTGGGACTTGGTGGACAGACCTAAAGGAGTAAACATTATAGGTACCAAATGGATCTTCAAAAACAAAACTGATGAAAAGGGGAACATCACAAGAAATAAATCCAGGCTTGTTGCTCAAGGATACACTCAAATTGAGGGGCTAGACTTCGAAGAAACTTTTGCTCCAGTCGCTCGTCTAGAGGCCATCAGACTACTTCTAGCTATGTCCTGTGTTCTGGGTTTTAAACTATATCAAATGGATGTCAAAAGTGCGTTTCTAAACGGAGACCTCTCTGAAGAAGTGTATGTTGCCCAGCCAAAAGGTTTTGAAGATCCTCATCATCCGGAGCACGTGTACAAACTGAAGAAAGCTTTGTACGGGCTTAAACAGGCTCCTCGAGCATGATATATGTGGATGACATTGTTTTTGGATCGAAGTCTCAGCATCTGGTGAAGCAGTTTGTGGATCACATGCAGAAGGAATTCAAAATGAGCATGGTCGGAAAATTATCATATTTCCTTGGTTTGGAGATCACCGAAAAAGCAGATGGCATCTTTATTGCACAAAGCAAATACAGCAAGAATCTTGTGCAGAAATTTCAGCTAGATAAAGCCAGTCATAAACGAACGTCCGCTGCCACTCATGTCAAAGCCATCAAAGATGAACATGGAATGGAAGTGAGTCAGACTACCTACAGAAGTATGATTGGGAGCTTATTGTACCTGACTGCCAGTCGTCCTGACATCTCCTTTGCAGTAGGAGTTTGTGCTAGATTTCAAGCCTGCCCCAAAGACAGTCACTTGCAGCTGGTCAAGCGAATCCTTCGGTATGTTGGTGGTACGGTACACTATGGCTTATGGTATACTAAGGATACAAATGCAAACCTAGTGGGATATAGTGATGCAGACTGCGCAGGTTGTGCTGAGGATAGGAAGAGCATTTCTGGAGGCTGCTTCTTCCTGGGTAACAACCTGGGGTCATGGTTCAGTAAGAAACAAAACAGCATTTCGCTATCTACAGCTGAAGCAGAATACATAGCTGCTGGGAACAAATGATGTGGGTGAAGCAAATGCTGGGCGAGTATGGACTCGATCAAGGTGAAATGACTCTCTACTGTGACAACATGAGTGCTATCAGCATCTCCAAGAACCCTGTTCAGCACAACAAAACCAAACACATTGACATTCGACATCACTTCATCCGTGATCTGGTGGAAAAGAAAATCATTGCACTTCAGCATGTTGTGTCGGCCAAACAGCTTGCTGACATCTTCACAAAACCTTTGGACGCAGTACTATTCGAAGACCTGAGATCCTCTCTGGGGCTCTGTGTCTCGCCCTCTTGAGACAGCAAGGAACTTCCCTTTGTCGATTGTGCCAAAAATGGGGAGAAAAAGGGGAGGGAGTTAGTCACCGGAGGATTTGAATTGAAGCTTTCAAAGGGGTTTTGTCAAAATGCCAAGGGGGAGATTGATGTTGCAGTATGGCAGTGTTTGACAAAACCAGCACAAGTGAACAAGCAAGTGAACAAGATGCTGCTACAGTCGAAGTTCAGCTTTTGTGAACAAGACCAGTGAACAAGGAGCAGCTGTAGCAGGAGAAAACTATAGCAGGAGCTTGTTCAGAAGGGCTGTAGTGTCTGTCCGAGTAGCAGCTATCTGGGTTTTGGAAAGAAGGTGTGGCAGTCCATCTAAGAGCATCAGGAGAGTTTCTAAGTTGCTGAAGAGAATATTCCAGTGGAGATTCCTAGCTGGAGAAGGAGATTTGATTGTGGGAGATTTGAATCTCAAATAAAATCTAATCTCCTAAATTTTAGGAGATATTGATCTTGCTAAAGGAATTGCTAAATCCTGATAATGAAGTGCAGTGGACGCGCCTTTATAATGGAGACCCTTCAGAGCAATGAAGGTTGATCGAAGCGAAGAGAGAAAACACGAGAGTTACACAGAAGTTCAACAGAGAGTGAATCTGTGCGGGCGAATCTTCGATCATCACCGAGAGCAGAGCGTGAGCGCAGAACTCAGGTGATTGAGACAGTGGGTGATCAGCACTTGCAGAGTCTGATCACAGCTTGATCGGGAGACCAATTCAGAGCAGCAATGCTTGTTGGTGGATCAAGGAAGGCCGCGAAGGGATTGTCGAGTGGAGGGACTCGGGCAATCAATCGAAGGCCAGCTCTTGCTAGTGACAGGAGGTCACTGAGTGAGGGGGAGTATTCCAGAGTGTGCAGCGCTCGTGGAATCGTTCGAACGGCTCAGTGGAAGGCTTCGGAGCGACGCAGACAGTTTGTGCATCAGCTGTGTGCTACAGCAGATGCTATAGCAACCCTGCAGAATCTGAGTAGAATAGGCTGAGTTTCGAGGAGACAGTAGCTATTCTAGATAGATATCAGTAGAGGGTGTGCAGACACAAGTCAAAGCCTGTTCTATTGTGTACGTGGATCCACTTGTGGTTGAGTAGCATAGGTTGCGTGGGTTGTAACCGTGTATATTTGGAAACCTTGAGATTAGTGGATTGAGGACTGAGAAGAGTCCTCCCCAGACGTAGGCAATTTGGCTGAACTGGGTGAACAAACCTTTGTCCTTGTTCTTTCCTGCTGAAACAGTTTCCGGGTGAACAAGAGTGTGCTGTAGCAACTGCTTGTTCACAAATCTGTTTATCAGAGGCGCCGCGAATTTCACAGTGATATCATAAAAGATCTTTCTTGGTTCGCGTCCATTCGAAGGAACAAAATTGTGCATTCCTTGCCATTTTGTGGGCTATGGTTAATAAGGTTGTAGTCTCGTCCTCATATTCTTTCTTGTCTTCTATTTGAGCAAGCTCAAAAGCTTTCTCAACTTTCAGCGCGATGGGCTGGCTCCTATCAAGTTCATGTCTTGAAATTTTGTGTTGTTGTATTCCGTCATTTCTCTAAAGTCGTGCTACGCGTTCTTCAAGGGCGACTTCCTTGATATCTTTATGAGCTTGAAGTGATAGGGACACAATATCCCACTTGGAATTAAGGCTTAGAGATAGTGATGGGTGACTTTCCACTCGGGGATCTTTTCTCCTAGGAATTCCATCTACCCAATATAACCCTGAAACCGTGAGTGAAAATCTTCAAGATATTTATTCTTACTTTGAATGGCATTGTCACAGTCTTTCATGGCAACCAGGCGATTCTTTTTTACATATTCATTGCACGATTACAGCCATTATGGAGCATCCCACATCTATTTAGCTGTTTTGTAACGAAGCATCTTTTTTAGGTCATCTGGACTGAGCGCCTTGTGAAGTACCTTATTGGCTATGTTGTTCTTCTCGAATATTTTGTAGTCGGCATCAGTGTAGTCTGCTCTATCATTCTCTTTGGTTAGATCGGTTTTGTCCATTATCGGTATTGATCCCTTTTCAATGATTTTCCAGATTGGTCCATCTAGTGAGCATGTATGTCCTTCATATTGTTCCGTTCACCAATCATATTCACCCGGTTTGAGTATCGGCGGTTTCCAGAATGAATCATTGATCCCAGTGCTCGAATTCATTCTTCATGCAAAGCTAACTTAAAATAATCTAGAGATTAGGCTCTGATACCAATTGTTGGATCGTAGTTAGCGCCCCGTAGCGTGTAACAAAAGGTTTTTTTTCTCGCTCGGTAAGAAATCAGCGGAAATAAAATATACAAAAAATAAATGCGCTTACTCAGTGATGTATAGAGGAAACTCCGGTATCTTAACCAGTACCTGAGAGAAAAATCACTATCTTCTAGCAAACTAGAAGGATTTTGGAATAGCTCTTGTATTTATTTGTTTATCGGTTGCACTGAGACAATGAACAACTAGCAGCCAGACACTCCAGTTCCCTATTTGCTAGGGCACACTCCACAATGAACAACTAGCAGCCAGACACTCCAGTTCCCTATCTGCTAGGGCACACTCCTAAGGCCAGCCGCACCACAAGCAACGCCTTCCTTCTGACACGGATCACAACACCATCTTGTGTTCTCTCTGGAGTAGCATGTTGCTCCCGTACAATCCTTACAATGTCGCAATCTTTCGGACCTCCGCTCCAAAGCTCTGGGTGTCAGGAACTTCTGTATTCAGCCAAGAAACAATGGTAGGCATGCCTCATATTTATTTCTTATTCTCCTAACAAGAAACCCTAGATTTGCTAAACTGCAAATCTTTGATTTTCTTTCATAATTGAAATTGAAAATCTTTCTAATTGAAAAAGATCATCTCATAATAATCTTATCAACTAACCAACAAAGATTATCACATACTACTCTTTGATGACCGGATCTTAATATCTTTAATATTTTGTTTTCTTATTTGTAGCTCGATGATCCTGCTTTCTTTATTCTTGTTTCTTTAATTAATGTGTATTGGATCTTCGATTTGCTCACTCTAGATCTTCTTGAACTGAATATCTCTTTTGGCATGCCCTCAGTCATTGTCTAATGTCGTGACATCTGTCTCATGTAACGTTACCTGCATGCTTAAGTAATTTTATCAGCTGAGATCAAAATCCAGGAATTCGAAAACTCCAACGGCTGCTACACTTTAACGTATACGCCACGTGCATAAAATCTAGCGAATTTATGTACAAAATATGTCAAATTAAAATGTGTTACTTAAATTTAATGTGCATCAAAATTATAAAGCATGTGGAAGCACTTTAATCTATTCAAAAAAACACTAAAATATCAAAGTCCAAAAATTTTAAATTAAATGAATCATAGAATTCAGTAGTTCATTTGATAAATTATATTATTTATTTCAGTTCCAAAAATAATAAAGAATTATAATATATTTTGATATTGTATATTTGTTTTTCTTGTTGTCCATGTATTTCCTAATTTAAAATAGCTAAATTTAATAAGACAGATTTTCAGAGTGATTTGATAGACTGCAAAATAAGCAGGGGATTAGGAAAGTATAATTGTCTAATATTTACTTTAGAAATCTTTTAGTTTTTTTAAGTAAACTTGATTAAATTAATATGTATTAAAAATTATCAACTCACATGCGACGTGGCATTGTTGACCCTTTAAATTTTGATTAATATAGTATATACTTGTTTTATTTAATAGTATTTGTTGGAGGTTATCGAAGATTCAAAGTTCGAGGGAACTTGAATAAATAATTGTTTTTAAAATTAAAATAGTAATTAATCAAAACCGTTGATTGAATCTAGTACATGCAGCCGCACTGTATTACCGTGCACCAGACTTATACCACTTCGGCCCACGTTCTACGCCCACTTTCATCTCCGTATAAAACGACGTAGCTTTTAATCTATCTACTTCGCGTTGACTCCTCTCTGCAAGTGTTCGAGAAAGCTTCCGCCGTTGTTGTCGATCTCGAGCTCTGCAAGAATGGGTAAAGGTGGCGCCTTGAGCGACGGCGTCCTGAAAAGCATTCTCCTTTCCTACTCGTACGTGGGAATATGGATCTTCCTCAGCTTCACAGTCATCATCTACAACAAGTACATCCTCGATCCGAAGATGTTCAACTGGCCTTTCCCAATCTCCCTCACCATGATCCACATGCTCTTCTGCTCGACGCTCGCCTTCCTCCTCGTCCGCGTCTTCAAGTTCGTCGAGCCAGTTTCCATGTCCTCCGATCTGTACCTCAAATCCGTCGTCCCGATCGGCCTCCTCTACTCCTTCAGCCTCTGGTTCTCAAACTCAGCTTACATCTTCCTCTCTGTCTCCTTCATCCAGATGCTGAAAGCTCTGATGCCGGTCGCCGTCTACTCCATCGGAATCTTGTTCAAAAAGGAGTCTTTCAAGTCCAACACCATGGCCAACATGCTCGCCATCTCGTTCGGCGTCGGCGTCGCCGCGTACGGCGAAGCCCAGTTCGACAGCTGGGGAGTGATGCTTCAGCTCGGCGCTGTAGCCTTTGAAGCTACCAGATTGGTCATGATTCAGATCCTGTTGACTTCCAAAGGTATAACCTTAAACCCCATTACATCGTTATACTACGTTGCTCCATGTTGTCTCGCTTTCTTGTTCATTCCTTGGGTCATTGTCGAGTTCCCTACCTTGCGCGACACGTCAAGTTTTCACCTGGATTTCGCCGTGTTTGGGACAAACTCCCTCTGCGCCTTCGCATTGAATCTCGCCGTGTTTTTACTGGTGGGGAAGACTTCAGCGTTGACCATGAATGTTGCTGGAGTGGTCAAGGACTGGTTGCTGATTGCCTTCTCTTGGTCTGTGATTAAGGACACTGTGACACCTCTAAACTTGTTTGGTTACTTTCTCGCATTTTTGGGCGTTGGCTGGTACAACCATATGAAATTGCAAGGACTGAAAGCCAACGAGGCCCAGAAGCGAGCTGCTCAGGCTGCCGATGAAGAAGGCAAGCTCTTGGAGGATAAAGATGTTGAAAATGCCAGTGCATTAAGGAAGACTGATTCCCAAGATTGACTCGAACCATCTTTTACTTCTCAAAAGGGTTATACATTATACACCCGCAATTCGATCAGTTGGAGTCTTTTGGGTTGGTTGATTTAAACTTCTCTCAGAGCTCTGAGTGGGTACCTATCTTTTTATCATTTCATGTTTTTTTCTTCCTCTACACGATGCTTCCTATTTTCCTTATGAAGTTCTTCTTTTTCATTACTTGGTCACTTCTTTGGAGTTTGGCCGCCATTGTTGAAGTGCGAATCCCATCATCTAGAAACATCCTGAACCAGCTCAATTCTTGTCAAAGACATCAACTAAACACGAGCTTTTTTGTTATAATCTGTAAACAACATGAAATTATTTGAAAATAGAATGAATTACTTTGTTATAAAACAAGAAAGCAAAATTACGTAATTTTTAATTAGACGAAGCTGTGTTCTTACATAGTGGACCGTGCCGTCGGATTTACACGGCCCAATAAAGGCCCATTACGATTTTCAGAGGCTCAAATTAACCAAAAGCAGAAAATGCAAAACGACGTCGTTAGTACAAGCTACGCGTTTAACCTTATTGGGCCGCCTTAATTGGTCCTTGAAAGCCCAATAACTTTCCATGCCGCCCAAATAAGATAATTCAGATCAAAAGCAGAGAGCGTAAAACAAATTCGTTAACGTTTGGCGGCAAATTCGGCCGCTGCATCCGCTCAGAATTTCATTTTGCTGAAAAAGTAAAAATTAAATAAAAAACAAATCCGATGATGAAAATCTCAGTCTCCAAATTTCCTTGCAGAGCAGATTGTGTTTTCTAGGGTTCATGAACCCCCCTGCGCCGATTCCGTCCGCAGCCACCGCAGTTGCAGCGGCGGCTGAATCTGTTGCTGGTCAAGTAAATAACAAATTCTCTAAATGCTCTCATTTCTGTATGTATTTGAGTTGGTAGGATTGTGTGCTGCTTGAAATGATTCTCGAGATTATATTGTACATATGTGAGTAATAGGAGGCTTTTGATACATTGGATATTGCCTAGTTTTGTTTTTGTGGTTGGTTGGGGCATGGTTGGAATATTGGGATTGAAATTGCGTTTGATGATTTTGTAATTGATAGTGAAGCATGAGAGATTGAAGATGAATGAGAATTTTGAACTCATAAAGTTGTTTGTTTGGTTGATATCTGAGTGAAAATCGATGAATCTGCCTGATGTTTTCAGTAGGCGATTGTTGATAAATTAGTGCTCAGGGTTTTTAGTGTTGCGTGATTAGGATTTGCTCATTTTAAACAGTATGTATCCGAATGGTAACAGTAGGTTTTGATGGTTTGGATGCATTTCCTTATCAGATTTGCTTGTTTGATCTTTCAGGATTTATCTGTATATGATTACATTAGCAACATATCACCTCTGCAACCTCACAATCCAGCATTTAGCTCATGGTTTCCCGGGCTTAAACAACTCATTGACATTACCCCAGATAAAAGAAGACGCCAAAACAAATTTTGAAACAAGGTATGACAATTTTTGAGAGCACTGTATCACGTTTTTCTAAAGTGGTTGAGTTGGTGCTTTTTTCATATCTATCTGAAGTTAATGGGCATACTCTTATTTTAGGCCTCAGCGCTGTCAATTATCAGTCGTGGATATGTCATTCAATGGTTCCTGCAGAACCTCAGTTGCATGTTGATTTTGCAAGCGAGTTCTAATAAAGTGGTGATATCACTTCAGGTTCTGATGTCGTGGTTCGAGCTCAACCTCGTCTTTCCTTTGAGTGCATTGATGGATGCTCAGATCATCATGAGGTGATGTGCTCAAGTATTTTGCATCCTGATCAGCCAAAAATAGTTCAACGTGTTTCCAGTAATATGTTGAATAACCGCAATATGCTTGACGTGGAAAAGAAAAATTATGGCTCAAGTAGATAAAGATGTTCTTATTTTTTTTACTGGACTGTGCCAGAAGTTTATTGATATGTGATTTATTGACGTGCAAAAAGCCTCCCCATGACTTGCGATAAATGATACGCCGGAAGGACAAACCCAACCTGCCACTACATAGGGCCAAAAACATTTAGAGACGGGCCGAATGACTCGATTAAAAGAGGGAAAACTTGGACAGACCATGCAAAAAGCTAGAGCAAGCTAAATGCGCATTAATGTAAGCGCTACACACGGCCTGAGGGAGCTCATTAATATAAGCAAATGATTGCCTTCCCTAGCTAGAAAAGCCATAGCGGGTGCCATGATGTTGAGCCTAGGGCTTATTTTGTCGATGAGGATATTTCCTGAGGAAAGCTCCATGCGCCAGATGAGAGGGAGGGAGGAGGTGCCAAGGATAATACTTTCCATCGTTCTTCAGCAACAAAAGCTGCTCGTGGGATATAGCCAACTACCAACCACTGAGGGACTCTGAAAGGAAAAATAACATGCCAACATTTGATCTAAGGCTATCTCTCCGCCAGGAGAAGGCAGGCACAAATAAAATGACATGTCGATGATCTAAACATCGAACCTCCGGAAGCATTGTCATAAGAACTTGTTGGAACACAATCACCACAGGAACTTGCAATTAACGGTGAATACAAATTCGAAATTATGAAATAGGAAATTGAACAAACAGAAAATTAGAATTGTTATTGAAGTTTGCTTGGCAATTTTCTTAAAGCGTAATTGCCCTCGTTCCGTGCTGGGTGTGGTTTGACAACCTGCTTCCCAAGATATGACAATTGGACTTCAGACTAATTGCATCGATCAATTGAAGCGAAATAGATGTTACTGCCTTCTGATTATTCACCGAAAATCGAGAGCTATGTAATTGACATACGAGAGTGAGAGATTGCTGATATTCGGATTTTGAGATAACACTTCAAAAGAATACGCGATCCTCTGCACTGCCCAACGCCTCCACTTCTCTAGGAACTTCCCGCGATCATCTAACTTCCCTAAACATGGGAAAGATGAGGAGACCCGACTGGAAATAAGCAAAGACTTAGTGTAAGTCTTTTAATCTTCAAATACAAAACTGTGTAGTTTTGTGACTTATGAAATTACATATTATATGGTCGATATCATGTCACATATATCACATAGCAAAATTTCAAACCAAACTGTTATTTCGCAACTAGAACAGAGCTCCATTCCCGAGTGTCTTTTAATGATTCCCCCCCCCCCCCCCCACAATATTCCCGGGTATAGTATAAACCATATTCCCGAGTGAATCGTAGATACTTCAGTACTCTCACGATTGCTATCCAGTGTTTTGATCATTGCAAGTGTGCTTACTGAGTAGGCCAAGTCTTGTCTTGTACAATTCATTAAGTACATCAGACTGCCTATCAACCTTGGCATATTCCAATTGATTGACACTTCATTTTCTATTCTTAGACAAGTGTCGTGAAATATCAATTGGAGTTCTAGACACCCCGGAACTCTCTTTCCCAAACTTGTCTAGAATTTTATCAACATAATGTGACTGACTCAACTTGAGACCATTTGTTGTGCGTGTAATTTTGATTCACAAAATCACATCAGCCAGTCCCAAATCTTTCATATCAAACTTAGAGTTTATTATTGCTTTTGTTGACTTCAACATGCCTTCATTGCTTCCCACAATAAGCATATCATCAACATACAAATACAAAATCACATATCCATAATTAATGTTCTTAATGTATACACATTTGTCACATTCGTTGATTTTGAAACCATTTGACAACATCAAACTGTCAAAATTTTCATGCCATTGTTTTGACGCTTGTTTTAGACCATAGAGAGATTTAACAAGTCTACAAACTTTACTCTCTTGGCCTGGCACAACACAACCCTCAGTTTGTTCCATATAAATTTCTTCCTCCAATTCTCCATTGAGAAATGTAGTTTTCATTTCCATTTGAGGAAATTCCAAATTGCGCAATGCCGCAATGGAAATTATCATTCTAATGGAAGTGATTCTTGTCACTAGATAAAATGAATCAAAGTAATCTAGACCTTCTTTCTGTCAATATCTTTTGACTACAAGTCTCGCTTTATACTTATCTATTGTGTCATCCACCTTCATCTTCCAAGTAAATACCCACCTAAAACTAAGTGGTTTATTTCCAGGCGGAAAGTCTACTAACTCTCATGTATGATTCTACATAATGGAGTCAATTTCACTTCTTATGACTTCTTTTCATAAGGGACCCTCAACAGAGTTTACAGCCTCCTTATATATTCGAGGTTCTGCCTCAAGCATATACATTAAGAAATCAAGACCAAAAGGCTTTTCGAGTCTCAATCACTTACTACGTCTAAGATATTCTGAATTAATCTCATTTTCAGGAACATCTTCCTGAATTTGAGATGATTCTCCAATTTCTTCAAGAGGTGATTCTTGGTTAGGAGGATCCAAATTACTTATTATGCCTTTGTATGGAAATTCGAGTTCAAAGAACCACACATTCTTTGATTCCAAAATATCATTATTATGAATATTTGGATTCTGTAATTTATAAACCAGGAATCGGTATGCATTTTTGTTATGCGCATAACCAATGAAAATACAATCAATGATTTTTTGTCTTATTCTCATTTTCTTCGGACCTGATGCCAAAACCTTAGCCAGGCACCCCCACACTCGCAAGTGTTAATAAGAGGGCTTACGCCCTAAAAACATTTCATAAGGAGACTTGTCCTTTCGTTTGCGAGATATTCTATTTAAGAGATAATTTGGTGACAAAATGGTTTACCCCAAACATTGGCTGGGGTAATCCAGATCTTAATAGCATTGCATTCATCATCTCTTTTAGTGTTCTGTTCTTTCTCTCAGCAACACCATTAAACTGAGGTGAGTATGGTGGGGACACTTCATGAATAATACCGTGTTGTGAGCAAAACGCCCCGAACGATTCAACATATTCACCACCACGATCACTTCTCACTCTTTTTATTTTCTTATCAAGTTGAGTCTCAACTTCTAATTTGTAGGTGTCAAATTTTTCAACAGCTTCATCTTTGCTTTTAAGCAAATATATGTAGCAATACTTTGTACCATCATCAATAAAAGTCATAAAATATTTATTTCTACCTCTACTTGGCAATAATTTCAAATCACATATATCACTATGTATTAATTCGAGGGGCTCAGTATTTCTTTCAACTCTGTGAAAGGATATCCTCGTTAATTTAGCTTCAACACATGTTTCACATTTATGTTCGAAGTTAATTTGATCTTTGGGTATACATTTCAAATTCATTAATTTTCTGATGGACTCATTATTCCCATGTCTTAAACGTTCGTGCCATAAATTAGAGGACTCAATCAAATAAAAAGAAGAATCAATTTTATTCTTAGCTTTGGATTTGACATCAGTTACATCAGATTTGATATCAATAGCATTCAGCTTCCACAAGCCTTCTTTCGCATAAGCCCCTACCAACATACATGTCATTCTTGACAAGGACTACCTTCTCAGACTGGAAGGTCATCTTGAATCCATGGCTGTCCAACACTATACCATAAATTAGATTCTTCTTAATGTCCGGCACGAACAGAACATCATTCAGCTACAACTTTTGCCAGTGGTGAACTTCAGAATCATCGTGCCCTTCCCTTTCACTTCAGAAGTAGCCGAGTTGCTCATGTACACCTTATCTCCAGTTCCAGTCTTGTTCAGAGTGGAGAAGGCACTTGCAGTTGAGTAGATGTGGCGGGTAGCACCAGTATCTAGCCACCAGTCTCTGTCATTTGAGTCCACCAGGTTCAGCTCAGAAATGACAGCCACAAGGTAGTCTTCATCAGCCTCAGCAACACTGACTTCCATCTTCTTCCTTTTGAGGTTAGAGCATTCATCAGACTTGTGACCAATTTGGCCACAGTTGTAGCACTTCCCCTGGAACTTGGGCTGCGGCTTCCTCTTGAAGTATATACCCTTCGGAGCCAGCTTGTTAGGAGACTTTTTTTCTCTTTGAAGTTTGACCATGCTCCACCACATTGGCCTTCTCAGGTGTCACCTTTAGCCTCTTGTCAGAGCCTCGGTTCTCCTCTTCAATCCGGAGCTTAACATAAATCTCTTCCAGATTCATCTCCTTGCTCTTATGCTTGAGATAGTGTTTGAACTCTCTCTAGGCTGGAGGTAGCTTCCAATCACAGAAGCAACTTGGAATGACTCACTCAGCAGCATTCCCTCAGCAGCAATCTCATGGAATATGAGTTACAATTCTTGCATCTGACTCACAACAGTCTTAGAGTCAGTCATCTTGAACTCAAGGAACTGCCCACAATGTACTTTTTGGAGTCTACATCTTCCCTTCGGTACTTGTGGTCCAACGATTCCCACAATTCTTTCGCCGTCTTCATACATGTGTGCACATTGTACATACTGTCAGTCAGACCATTCATGACATAATTCCTGCACATATAGTCAGAATCATTCCACATCATGCATTCCATGCGCTTCTGGGTATTTGTGTCATGTTCACTGACAAAAGGAGGATCCTCAGTTAGGAAACGAGCCAGGCCCAGAGTGCTCAGATAGAAGAGCATCTTCTGCTGCCACCTTTTGAAGTTCAACTCATTAAACATTTCAGGCTTTTCAGCCGGCATTACTGCAGGGGGCACTCGTGCCACAGTCCCGCTTGGAATATAACCTGCATGTCCATTTCTGGCCGCAACCAACAATGGGTTAAACCCATGAACGACAGCTAGTAGAGCAGTAGGAAACTGAACCCCAAGTATAGTCTCAGTAACTACAACAGCAGGAGTCTGCTACACTCCACCTGTTCCAGCAGGTTGCTGCACTCCGACAGCACCAGTAATAGGATCCACTCCGATTGTCACATCAGTTAGCATCGGTTGCACTGCATCGTTGGTTAGAACATTCTGGTCAATATCCATAGTGTTCATCTTAGATATGTTTCTACACAGAAATAACAAAAATCAGTAACTTCAAAACACAAAACCTGTTTGTAACCACAATTACGCTTTAAGATTGTTCAAACACAATCACCGTAAAACAAGGACTTGCAATTAACAGAATACAAATTCAAATTTACTGAAATAGGAAATTAAACAAACAGAAAACCAGAATCATTGTTGAAGCTTGCTCGGTAATTTTCCTTAAAGCGTAATTTTCCCTCTTCCGTGCTGGGTGTGGTTTGGCAACATGCTTCCCAGGATACGACAACTGGACTTCAGACTGATTGCACCGATCAGTTGAAGCGAAATAGATGTTGTTGCCTTCTGACTATCACCGAAAATAGAGAGCTATGCTACTGACACACGAGAGCAAGAGATTGCTGATATTCGAATTTTCAGATACACTTCAAAGGAAGACGCAACCTTCCTTTTATAGTAATTTCGAGCCAACGCAACTACACTGTCCAATGCCTCCACTTCTCCAGGAACTTCCCACGATTATCTAAGAGGAGACCCAGCTGGAGATAAGCAAAGACTTAGTCCAAGTCTTTTAATCTTCAAATACAAAACTACGTAGGTTTGTGACTTAGGAAATTGCATATTATATGGTTGGTATATCATGTCACATATATCACATATAGTGACTTAGCAAAAATGCAAAATCAAACTGTCATTTCGCAAATGACGTCCGTATGGTGCGGGCGCACACAAGTTTCTTTATGTTTCGGCAAAATCGGCTCATGATTTGCTGCTCTATCTAAAAAGTTTGACACATTGGTTGATAAACTTGATCTTATGCAATTATCTTCAGCTAACAAAGTTGTAGCTAAGGTGTGCGACATTTTTGGATCCTCTCAACATGAAACGAATTCTTTCCCCCTAGTGGTTCCTAGTGAAGAAGGGAGATTTAGCGAGGAAGCTAACTATATTAGAGGAAATCAAGGGAGAGCCTTTGGAGCGGGGACCTCCTTCAACCCAACCTACACATTAAATATGAGGAACCACTCAAACCTCGTCTACAAAACCACTACCCCTATTCCCCCGGTTTTCAACCAAAATTCTCACAACACCCCTAATATCACCAACAAATGAATCAATACCAAAACCAACCGAATCAGCCACAACAACAACAAGCACCCCAATCTTCTTCATCCTCTGGTATATCGCATGGGATTGAAGCCACACTCGCCAACTTCATTGTCAATCAATAAAAGAGCAGGCAAGTTAATAGAGCAATGATCCAAAACCTTCAAGCCCAAGTTGACCAATATTATTGACCAGCCCATCCTCAGACTGACACACAACAAACATAAATACAAGGCTAAGGCCGACATAAAACGGGCCCACATCCGACTAATTTACAGACTCGATTTTGTTACAGCTTGGTGGACAATATTATTGTCCTTGACTTTATCTAGCCACAACGCAAGAAAGACTAAAAGGAGATATTCTCCCTGCTCTGCCTTCTGTCAATTATTGCTGCTGAGCCTTATCCTTCTGTCTCTGGGCCATATAAGCACTTGTCGCCTTCTTCATGTCATCTTCAAGGAATTTATCTAAAATAGTATGACGAATATCTTCAAAGAAATCATCCAATTTCTCCATCTGGCCACTTGTCTGGGACTCTTTATCATCTCCCAGTCTTGCTGAAGGCATTGACTCATCCGATTTTTCATCATCCACATTAAAAATATCTCTCTTTAGAGAAGATAAATAAGCGTCAATAAGTTCCTCCTTAGAGAGGTCTGGGGCTTTGCCAGAAGCTTTAAAACCCAAACGGCTATAAGCTTTTCTTTTCTCAGCCTTGTCAATATCTTGATAGGCCTTAATTTGCTCTTTGAGCTGGCACATTGTGCTGTCTCCATATGTCTTCTTGGTCTCCGGATCAATTTTGACCATTTTATCCCAAAATTTTGTATAAGCCATTCTCTTAAGGCAAGGCATTCCTTCTGCTGAATAGCTGAAAACAGGCTCCCATCTCCATATCCATGGGATTGAAAATTCCATAAAGAACATCAGAGAATATAATTCTCTAGGACAAAAGCCTGCATTGCCTTCTTTATCATCCAACTCTTTAGCCTTAGGAGAATACTTTTCCCATAGAGTATATTGCTCTAAAAATTCTTTGGGAAGAATATTTTCTTTGGTGCCATAGAATTGCCACCATTTCACAAACCAAACAGGTATTTCTGTCTTTGCAACTTCAGCACAAATCTTTATGAACCAAGAGTGTTTATGACTTGGATTGTCATATAAGAACGTATTATCAAACGCATCAATATAATCCCAGTAGTTATATTTAACTGAGGGCTTACCAGGTCCAAAAGAATATTCCCTGGTCTTCTGTGGAGAAAATCCCCAATCATGGAGAGATATGACTCTCTTAATCACAATCTTACTGAAATTATAAATTTCAGATGGGGCTGTAGTGAAATGCCGAATTTCACAGCCATTAGCAGTCAGAATAGCTTCATAGAATTTCCTGGACTTATATGTCCTACTTGGGAAAGATTCTTCCTCAAGATATTTTGAGATCAATCTCCATGGCTCATCCAGCCATAAATAGTCTTTTTCTTGAAGGAGAATTATTATTCTCTGGGTATTACTCAATATAAAACCAGCATTGCTAGATTCAGCTTCATCATTTGCAACTATATTTGCATAACTGGGGCTTATTTGCTCCTGAGTCGGTATAACCGAAGAGGAAGATTCTCCTCGTTGCTGTTGCCTTTTATAGGCCAGAAATTCTTGATATTCTCTGTCATGTGACAGATCAGCGGCTATTAGTCTTTGGTGTCCATGTTGAGCCAGAATATTTTCTGACTGTCTTCCTCGACCTCTACCTCCTCTATAAGAGGCAGAATATCTGCTTCCTCTATAAGAGGAAGGAACGTCCTGCCAGGACATTTCTGCAAAATCAAATAGACGCATATTAGTTCTGTATAAATTCTCTAGTTAAAAAATCTGGAAGACAATTTTATTCTCCCTTTTTATAAATGATTTCAAAATCAAAAGGGGCTAAATGCGCCTGCCATCGAGCAAACATCTGCTTCGAAACATCATGTTTAAAATCCTTCTGGAACATAAACTTTGCAGCTCTGCAATCAGTCTTAACCACAAATTTTTGGTGATACAAATCATCTTGAAATTTCAAAATACATTTCACCATAGAAAGTATTTCTTTGGCAACAGTAGCATAATTCTGTTGTGCATTGTTCCATTTTCCAGAATGAAACCTAACAAGATATTCTTGTTTTGTAGCAGGATCTAACTACTTTAAAATTCCTCCATAACCAATATCAGAAGCATCAGTCTCAATAATTTTAAGCCAACTAGGATTAGCAAGCATCAAACAAGGTAAATATTTAACCTTTTCTTTAATCTTTTTGACTGCAGTAGTATGCACATCTGTCCAAGCTTTAGGATTTTTCTTAAGTCTATCATACAAAGGAGAAGCATCTTCTGCAAGATTCTTATAATATGCCGAAATATAATTCAAACTTCCAAGAAATCTTTGTAACTGTGTTTTATCAGTCATGACATCAGGAAATTTACTTGCAAATTCAATACATCTATTAATAGGAACAATTTTTCCTTTATCAATATTATGGCCTAGAAATCTTACAACAGTCTGAAATAGAGACATTTTAGGCTTAGATATTACTAAACCATTGTTAATAACAATTTGTTTAAATATGCGTAAATGTTTAAAATGCAATTCCAAGGTTTTAGAATAAACTAAGATATCATCAATATAGACAATTATAAAATCACTATACGGATTAAAAATATCATTCATAATTTTCTGAAATTCAGACGGGGCATTCTTCAAACCAAATGGCATAACATTCCATTCATATTGTCCAAATGGCACATTAAAAGCTATCTTATATACATCTTTTTTATCAATTTGAATTTGCCAATATCCATACTTTAAATCAAATTTAGAAAATATTATCGCATCAAACAATCTATCAAGAAGATTCTTTTTATTGGGGATTGGGTATCTAATCCATTTCAAAGCAGTATTTAGAGGCTTATAATTAATCACTAATCTGGGTCTACCTCTTTCTTGTTCACTATGTTTATTTACATAGAAAGCAGTACATGACCATGGGGATTTCGAGGGTCTTATTAATCCTTTCTCAATAAGATCATTGATTTCTTGTTTACAAAGCTCAAGATATTCTTTATTCATTTGACAGGGTCTAGCTTTTGTAGGAATTTTATCCTCAGTGAAATCATCTTCATATGGAAGAGCAACAATATGTCTTTTCCTATTCCAGAAAGCATTGGGTAAGTCACTACAAATGTCAGTAATGAACTCATTCTTAAGGATATCTATTTTATCCTGAAGTTTAGGATTTTTTAGCTTATCCTCAATTGTAATCACTTGTAGTTCCTGTTTCAGAAAATTCAATTGGCTCTGTTTTGCTATTACTGAATCATAAACCTGGTGAAGTGACTTAGTCAGAGGCTCTGTTTTAAATTTCAGGAAAATATCTTTGTTCTCATGAGTTCCTATAATTCCTGTACTATCAACTTTTTTAAGAGGGTATATCTTAGTCAGGAATGGGGTCCCAAGTATAACTTGGTTACTGATATTCTTTGCTAATAGAAAGCTAGTTTGAATACAAATTCCATTAATACAAACTTTAGCTTTGGGGAGTTTATAACTAATATCTAACTTATCTCCTCCTGCATGAGAAAGCGTATGAGTAGTTTTATAAAAATACCTAGTAGGTATAAATCCTTCCTGAATAACATTTAAATCAGCACCACTATCAACAAGTGCAATCAACTCTTGAGAATAGTATTCTTCAATAAGTAATTTGATTTGGATATGCCATTTCTGGGTAATAAACATTTCTAATGTAGAAAGAAAATTTCTTCTAGACTCCATTCTGTCTAGCTCTAGAATAGGGTCTGCTATAGCAATCTCTTTTCCTTTTTCAATTCTGGAAATCCTTTGATCAAGTTTCCTATTCTCAATCTTCAAATCTGCAATCTCTTTTTTGAGATTATCAATCTCAACACTTAAGTCATAACTAGTAGTAGAACTTTCTATAAGTTTTCTATCTCTAATTCTTCTATAAACTTCAGACATTAAATAAGGCTCATTTGTTCTACCTATATCAGAACTTTGCTTTATTGGTGTCGAAGATTCTGCAACGTCTTCAATCTGATCAATAATCTGTGATCTAAGAGTAGGATCTTTAATCATCTTTAAGAGACCTAGTGCAGTAGCATTATCAAGCACATTAATTTCTAAGTCTTGAAACTGTGATTGAAGCCTATATAATTCTTCTTCATCAGAATCCTGAGCCCTCATCTTTGTGGGACATCCTTGTCCTAAGACACAAGGTTCACAAACAGAATCTGAACTAATTGAAGAAGTATCTTCTTCCCTCAATATTTGGATATTTCTACTCAAGGATGATTCTCCTTCTGAGTAATCATCAGAACTATACTCTGAATCAGAGGTATCCGAATTCAATAATACATTAGCCAAGATGGCTTTCATCTTATCATCTTCCTCCAGACTATTAATCTTCTTCTTCACCCAACAAGTCCAGGCGTAATGTCCAACTTTTCCACATCTGTGGCAAATAACATCTTTAAACTTATCTTTAAGTTTTCCTTTTTTCTTGCTTTCTCTCGCATATTTGCGCTGTCTTTTATCTTCCAACTTTTTCTCCGAATATTTTCGTTTTTTCCTCTTATAATCCTGATTAGCTTGCGGCTTTTGACGCCTATTAGATTTCCTAGTCCTGGGCATTAGAGGTTTATCAATAGCAAACTGATCACAGAAACGACCTAATTCTTGTCTTTCAATAATATTCTGTCTTTTCATCTGTTGATTCAGTCTGACTTCATTGCATATTGCAATTCCTTCTTGAGTACAGGCTGCTATAAGTCTGCCATAAGTATAGGTTTCATATGGAATATGATCCAAGTTTTGCCTAAGGACTCTTCTTATCCTCTCAGCAAATAGACTAGGTAAACCGTCAATAAATTTTGATTTCCAATGGGGGCTATTACACTCTGGTAATTCCATAACTCTACTAAGGAAAGTATCCTTATACCATCTAAAGTCAGTAAGAGTCTTACATCTAAGATTTTGCAATAGTGTCCTAAGATTCTCACTATTGTCAGTATATCTGCCTGTAAAATGTTCAATAATATTCATAACAAGGGTATAGACCGCATCTTCTTTATTAATTTCACCTTCTCATTTAGTGGTATTAAGAATTAGATTTCTATCTGCTTGGGTCAAATAATTATCCCACCAACCTTTCAATTGTCCTGTAAAACCTGATATAATCATATTGGCGATATTCTTATCAGTATTACCATTATTTCTACATATAGTAGAATACATGAGCATCCTATGAATAGTATTATGAATCTGCTGATGAGCAAAACCATCAATATTCCACTCATATATATGACTGCCACTGTAACTATTAGATATAATATCATTACTTTCTTCAAGTAAAACATCAACAGGTGTTGGTCTTGAATAGTAATATTTACCAGTAATAGGTTTATTTGCCCACTTATGCAGTTTATTAATTTGATCATTATAAACTTGTTTATAATCAGGATTTTCAATGAGTTCATTCCTAAGTTTATTGTCTAGGGCACTGAGCTTAAGATTTTTAAAATGTTCAGTCAGCAAATCTTCCAATTCCTTCAATGGTCTTAATTTGAATCCTGTTATTTTAGGTGGTGGTTGGATACTGGGTGCAGCTATAACTGATGGTTGAATACTAGACGAGGCTGGTATAACTATATGGGGACTAGTCACTCCAGATACAGGGGATTTGGGATGTAGAATCTCATAAATCTTATCAAGTCTATCCTGAAGTGAAGCAATTTGTTCCCCTACAATGTTTAAATATAGATTAGTATAATTATTTTGTTCTATAAGTTTATTTATATGGTCACCTGTTACTTTTAACGTATCATCTTCTAATAAATTCGTAAAGGCTAGGAAATTATAAGTCCTATCCTGTTTCTCAATCTGAAACGGTGTATGAGGTGGGTAAACCTGGGTAATAGTTTTTCCTGTAGATAGTTTATAATGTCTTTCTAGTACTGAGACATAAGGTTCTATATAAGTGGTTATAAACCATGGAACAAAATACATAATTTCATTCTTTTCAGCACATTCTGCATAAAACGTATCACTGAGCTTCTTTAACTCAGATGGTTTAAGGTTGCTATACAACCAAGTCTTATAGGGAATCCAATAATCTGACTCAAATTCTTCAGATATAATCTTTCTATAAAAAGATCCTGGGCTGAAATCTAATCTATACTCCATTTAAATAGAAAAATCTAGTTCTGACTCAGTTATTTCTGGTCCTATTCCTCTAGCAATATTATGCTTATCAATTATAATTCTTCTTCATCAGAATCCTGAGCCCTCATCTTTGTGGGACATCCTTGTCCTAAGACACAAGGTTCACAAACAGAATAGGTTTTATATTGAGTAATACCCAGAGAATAATAATTCTCCTTGAAGAAAAAGACTATTTATGGCTGGATGAGCCATGGAGATTGATCTCAAAATATCTTGAGGAAGAATCTTTCCCAAGTAGGACATGTAAGTCCAGGAAATTCTATGAAGCTATTCTGACTGCTAATGGCTGTGAAATTCGGCATTTCACTACAGCCCCATCTGAAATTTATAATTTCAGTAAGATTGTGATTAAGAGAGTCATATCTCTCCATGATTGGGGATTTTCTCCACAGAAGACCAGGGAATATTCTTTTGGATCTGGTAAGCCCTCAGTTAAATATAACTACTGGGATTATATTGATGCGTTTGATAATACGTTCTTATATGACAATCCAAGTCATAAACACTCTTGGTTCATAAAGATTTGTGCTGAAGTTGCAAAGACAGAAATACCTGTTTGGTTTGTGAAATGGTGGCAATTCTATGGCACCAAAGAAAATATTCTTCCCAAAGAATTTTTAGAGTCCTAAGGCTAAAGAGCTGGATGATAAAGAAGGCAATGCAGGCTTTTGTCCTAGAGAATTATATTCTCTGATGTTCTTCATGGAATTCTCAATCCCATGGTTATGGAGATGGGAGCCTGTTTTCAGCTATTCAGCAGAAGGAATGCCCTGCCTTAAGAGAATGGCTTATACAAAATTTTGGGATAAAATGGTCAAAATTGATCCGGAGACCAAGAAGACCTATGGAGACAGCACAATATGCCAGCTCAAAGAGCAAATTAAGGCCTATCAAGATATTGACAAGGCTGAGAAAAGAAAAGCTTATAGCCGTTTGGGTTTTAAAGCTTCTGGCAAAGCCCCGGACCTCTCTAAGGAGGAACTTATTGATGCTTATTTATCTTCTCTAAAGAGAGATATTTTTAATGTGGATGATGAAAAATCGGATGAGTCAATGCCTTCAGCAAGACTGGGAGATGATAAAGAGTCCCAGACAAGTGGCCAGATGGAGAAATTGGATGATTTCTTTGAAGATATTCGTCATACTATTTTAGATAAATTCCTTGAAGATGACATGAAGAAGGCGACAAGTGCTTATATGGCCCAGAGACAGAAGGATAAGGCTCAGCAGCAATAATTGACAGAAGGCAGAGCAGGGAGAATATCTCCTTTTAGTCTTTCTTGCGTTGTGGCTAGATAAAGTCAAGGACAATAATATTGTCCACCCAGCTGTAACAAAATCGAGTCTGTAAATTAGTCGGATGTGGGCCCGTTGTATGTCGGCCTTAGCCTTGTATTTATGTTTGTTGTGTGTCAGTCTGAGGGAGCTTCTGGACACTCGTTCTTGAAAACTCTCTCTAAAGAAACTCTGTAAATTTGGAGCTTGAATAAAATTTTGTTTTCTGTTTTGAGGAATCAGCAGAGTACCTGTAAGTTTCTTTACTTCTGTTTGTCATTTGTGTTTTGGTGTGTTGAGATGGCTAGCCTTATAGGCTAGACTTCTGTGGTATGTGAAGATTCTGAGCTGATAAGCGTGAGACACTGCTATGTTGATTTTTGTGTTGTTGTGATCCTGTATGGTGCTGGTAGCTTGTGATTCATGTTCCTCTGATGTTTAGTCTTAGGTATGATTTGTTACTCTAAGAATTCTTTAAGAAGATGCTTGTTGAAAACTTTGGGTTAGTTGGTGCTAGGACAGGCCTAGACGTAAGATGAATTTAGGACTGGATTCTCCGCTGTGTGTTGCCCGTGTGAGCCGAGAATGGCATTTTAGGGTGTTTTCGTGCGGGTTGGTCTCAGTTCCTTTAGGATTCTTATAGCCTTAGTGACAGTCCGATGCGCCAATGTAATTGTTGACACTTTGGTCGCCCCCATATTGTTTCAGCGAGTTCTTCAGTAAGGAATACTTAGTGGAACACCTCTGCCTTTAGAGTTAGACAGCCTAGGTGTTTGAGTGAGCGAGCTACCCATGCCGTATGCATAGTTAACTATTCCCTAGCATATTATAACATTTGTCACTGTCATCTTACTCTTATAATATCTGTATGTGTTACTGACGGCACATCGTTGTGTGTACCAAAATTATATTTATATTACCTACTTATTAACTAGTGATAAGCAGGGTCAAACTCAAGAAAGAGCAAATAGTCTAGAATTTCACTAATTGTCACACAAAAAATAGAGATTTACAAGAAGAATGTTGTTGAACAATTTTAGAAAGAATCAGTTCAGGGATATGAGTTGCAATGGTAATCATCGATCTAACATGCATCAACTACTAAAACTACTATTCTAGTCTAACAATCCTGTTAAGGTAATGTTGACTTCAATGTTCTACCAACTCTTACTAGGCAAATAGTCCGCTAAGTTTTCGAATAGGTTAACAAGTACTTGACTAACAATACCAATTAGGTTCTACCGCTAGGCTTCGCTAATAGGGCAGTCAATCCTAGTATCACACAATAGATATCAATTTAGTTTCACCGTTAGGCTATGCTAACTTGATAATCAGAGCATGCAATTCATACAAAGAACAGTATTTCATCAAATCGAATTATGAAACATAGATCTTAAACCATGGGTTCCAATACAAATCCCCAAAATGAGTAGGGTTTAGCTACTACATTTCATTTAATAATAATGAAAAACTGAGTTTAGAAAATACGAAAAATGATACGCACTGTTCACGTGCACTGTTCACCTACCGATCTTCGCATCAATCCGAATTGTGTCTCTGGTCTAGGGTTTTTTCTGGCATGGGCGCCTAGCTAGGGTTTTTCTCGAAGAAGTTTTTTTTATTTATACCTTTGATTTTGGTCCGGGCGGACCATCTTTGACCGAATCAATTTTGATTCATGCAGGCTCAGCAAGTGATTCGACCAAGGTTGGTCGAATCAGAGTCCCAAGGTGTTCCGGAGCTGTACGAATCAAATTTGATTAGTGCACTGCTCGGGCGAATCACATTTGACCGGGCGAACCACTTCTGGCTGGGCGAATCAAATGGTCATTAGGTTCCGAAGTTGGGCGAATCACATTTGACTGAGCCAAACACTTTTGGCCGGGCGAATCACTTCTACAGTGTTGATACACCCGCTCGATTTTGCCCTCAAACAAATGGAATTCACCCGAAACTTCTTCTCGCTATCGAGTCTTTTCTCCCTTGCATTCCCGAGTGATTGAACGAGCCATAGAATGCTCTAAATATGCGATAAAGCTCAAAAGTGGTCTCGATACACCTGCGATGCGAAACATTACAAAGAACTAATCTATCACGGGCAATATGCAACTAAACAATGGGAATAAACAACTCGCTGGATCGTATGAATACGCTTCATCAGTTACGATCGTCTTTCATCCCTCTAATTTTCAGGACATCAAAGTGGCAAAGTCCTTTGATCCCCGCACCAAGCTACCAAACTAGGGAAGTTCCTATCCCCCTTGAAAATTTTAATACTTGCGCTTAGGGACTAAGCTTAACTTTAAATGTGGAGTGGTTAGTGTTGGTGCATAATTGTTTCATGCATATCGTCATAGAGTAATTTATCATTTTGAGGCTTGGGATCAACATTCTGCAACTTATATATATCGCATCTAGCTTTCATTTCATTTTGCCAAATTATGAGCCTAGAGTCGAACGAATTCCCGTGAATGCACACTATTGTGAGTCGGTACTGATGATTTGCCTTGCCTACCTCGTGATCTAGGTACTTTCATTGCATGTTTTGAGCTTGGTTTCAATTAGCACTGTTTAAAAAATACTTAAAATCTTTTGGGGCTTTTAGGTGACTCTAATCCACTTGCTAAGTTTCTTGTTTATAATTGTGTCTTGCACTTTTCCATCCTCACTCTGGGGCATATCATCAAATTTTATGTGTGAAGTTCGAAAAAGGATACAATGCCGGAGTATGAAAGAAAAATTCCTCCTTGAAACCATGTGTAGTCCGAAGAAAAAAAAAATTCTCCACCATTTTTGAGCTGAGTGAATCACTAATGCAATTTCAATTTTTTATTGGTGAAACAGATTGCAAGATTCAGTAAACTGAAAAGAGTGGGGTGCGTGCTGAGAAATAATACAACACTGTCAAAAAAAACTCTCTGGTCGCAAAACTGATGATTTGATCAAAATTTGCCATAATCGAAGAGTACAAAAATGTTTGGGTCGCTCGACCTGAACCTGGCTTATATATAAGCCTGCTTACTATGTCTAACTGTAGACAAATTCTGAAATTGCAGACAGTAAGTCTCATTCGGTTGCTCTACTCAGTAAGGACGGAACTTCCTAGCAGCCCTCAATTGTTGAATTCTTTTCTTGTCTTCTTCGAATTTGCTTTGCAACATGATGACCTCTGCAAGTAGAACAGACATTAATACACCATTTGTAAATAGCCGGTGATTTTTACAGAAATGAAATAAAGCATCCTTTTACAGAGAGTGCGTCATTTTGACTGACTTAAATTTGCATGAAAACTGTACAATAGGGTAATAAACTTCATAATTAATGGAGCAATTAAGCCTTCAGCTGTTCCAAATGATTCAAATGCGATCAATACAAACAAGTTTTCTAACAGTGACAGAAACAATGCTTCGTAAGAAGAGAAAGTATAGCTTACGGTTTCTCTGAGCTTCTCGTTTTTGAAACCGGTAAAAATCTGGACCAACGCCTTTTTGCTTTTTCTTAGCCAATTTATCCTGAGCAGCTGCTTGGGCAACTGATCCCACTACTGTTCCACTCTCAGCATCCGTTGTCTTCTTCCTCCCTTTATGATGCTCAACTACTGTCCAGCCATCTTCGGCAATACGAGCTTCCCGCTCTCTCCTTTCCTGTATTTCGATGAAAATATGGTTTACTATCTAAGTAATTAATACCACCACTTGCTGCTGCGAACCAGTCAATAAAGACGAGCAAACGGACAAAGAAAATGCTGAAGGACAGCTGAATACCTGTTCTAATTTTTCTTCATGAGCAATTATAAAGTCGTCAATCCTCTGTTGCAATATTTCAAACCCTGGCCTTCGATCGTGGTACTCAGTTAACCATTCTACAACAATGTTGGATTGAATCAGATAACACCGACATGTTGTTCAAATATATTTAAAAATAATGTCTCCTAAATCCAACTATTCAGCATGTAAGCCACCACCTGTGATTGCATTGGGAGGTACTTCATGTAATTTTCTTGTAAAGGTGAAATGCTAAGTGAGTAAATCTTTAAATCTTACTTTTCATCCCAGTCGAGCCTTCATCCCCAGAAGACATATATAAAACATCATCTTCAATCGCTTCTCCACCCTCCTGTTTTAACTGTTGACCCTGGTTAGACGAAGTATGATTGTGATTCTTCTTCTTTTTCTTGTTTATGTGTGAACTCTTAGATGCATCTACACGGAAAAAACAATAGAATACCACATAAGAAAAGCATCATTAACTATCTTAAAGATTAGTCTGTACGTAACCTTGAAATACTTACCTTGAATTTCATCCACGCAATTTCCAATCTCATCATCAGTTTTGGATTGGCTGTGGCCAGAAGTTTCTTCATCTATAAATACCCCAATTCACGACTTTTTTTATCAAAAAAAGTGTATACCAATATGCACTCCACCTGTACCTAAAATGAAAAAATATATATTTATCTTACCAAGAGCCACGACAACATCCTTGCCCTTCCTTTTCTTTTTCCTCATCGCCCTCTCGTCTTTATTCTTACTCTTAACTTGGCCAACCAAACCTACAAAAAAACTGCTGTTAAACCTAGCAAGGGCACAATCATCATCAAACGCCAACTAAACCATTTAACACTGCATTTGGCAACATCACGGCTTACCGATAGAATCAATAGCATCCGCATCTCCAGCATCAACACTCAATCCCTTCTCCTTTTTTCTCTTCTTACACTTCCTCTTACCATCATTTTCAGCTACAACAACACTTTCCACAGGTTCCATATTTTTCGCCTTTTCTCTTCTCTCCCTCTTCTTTCCTTTCACCTTCCTCAGCTCCCCATCTGCATAAATTTCAAAACAATAACCAAATCGTGCTCAAAATCTCCAAATTCAACAAAAACTACTTCGCTTTCAATCAAAATTCTCACAAAAAAACAATCAACAAAAACTACTCCATCTTCAAGACCAAATACCTTTCGCCATGCTCAATTTTCCAGACCAAATTCCCCACCCAAAAGTAAGTAACCTCCTCCACCAACGCCTGAATCACACTAAAAATCCTAAAAAAGCAAAAGGGTTTCGCGTCTATCAGCTCCTGACCAAAGGCCCGGCCTAGCCCTTTTGAAAGGCTGGCTTTGGCCCGGCCCGACCGGCATGGACCAAGCTAGGGTTTTAATTTTTAAAACCCCACCCGTTCAAAGCCCGTTAACTTTTTAAATCAACCGAAAATTGCTTAGTTTGATCAGGTCGGGCCGGACTTTTTAGTCTGAAAATTATTCGGGCCTTGCAAGTCTCATGGGCCCAAATTTTTTTAAAAGTTCGGCCCGGCCCGGTCCGATTTTAGTCACGACCGGGCTAGGGTTTAATAAAATATGTCCAAGCCCGGCAGCTCAATCGAGAGCTACTCTAAACGTAATGGAGATTTGATGCCAAAATCTAGCAGTCAGCTAAAATCACAATATCAGAGATGTGAAGTACATCATCGTCACAAGAACACAAAAGCTTTCCGACCCCTAACCTATACAATTGGGCCTTCTTAATGGGCCTCAGCACTTATCCAAGCCCGATAATAGAAGCTCAATAAATTTAGCACACTGTCAGCTTGTATGAAATGTAAAGTACGAGGGCTGACATGTAATAAATCATAAAATTCTCAACACGGCGTACGTCACGAGAAAATCTTCATTTTTGATTTATAATTCAGACAATTATGAATATGAGATCATAAAATAATTAATATATCTCAAGTCTGGTAAAAAAAATTAAATATAATGAGGTACTACAGATTTAATATTTTTCTCATAATCTTCTCATAACAGTATGATACAAAATAATCTCTATAATCTTCTCATAGAAATATCTTTTATAGTCTCTCTGGTAGGTTGGTGGGGATATGTGTTATGGTATCATAATCATAATAAAATAAGTTTTTATTCATTTCTTTTAAATAAACTGTTATGAGTTCTTCTTTAGACACGCTCTAATACCATAACAAGACCCGAGGGCTGAGGTACTACAGGCAGATCCATACCTAACAACAGCAGAGCCAACATGGGATGTCGGATCATATAGATATACTAAATTAATCAAACCAATACGATTCATGATTATTCACACCGAGATAAACTAGGAAAGATGATCGAAAGGATTAAGGTCTTTCGACTCTGATTATAGACAAACCAAACAGCTTATGAATGAATTAATTACTTCAAACTGATAATCACATCCCGGGCACAACCTCTAAACCCCTCAACGCCTTCACACGGCTAACGGACTTCCCTATATGATAATCATATCTGAAGATTAAATCAATATGTATGTTCTTTATCAAACCTTTTTCATACAACCATGTTTATCTAGATACATGTAATCCTTCATCTACTAGTTTGTTTAATGAAGTATTGTGACCACATCATAATTGTCTACTAGGTTAAGAATGAATTGCCTAAAGTATGGTTTTAACAAGGCCGATACATGAGTGAAATATGTATACAAATGTCAACACAGATTCATCACACAGAGTTGTTCAGTCTATTAAGATTGTCTGCCATATTAAGGCAAAGAAGAAAGAGAAAAAAGGGGTAGAAGATTCAAGATGCAGTACAGAAATAAGTAAACAGAAAACTTACAAGTTTCACTCAAGCAGGCTTGTCTTTTATTTCTTCAAACATTTTTACAAGGAGTGAGTTAGAAGAGAGAGAGAGAGAGAGAGAGAGTCGGAGAGGAGGCTTTAGAAGTCTGCCTTCTTCTTACAAGACTTCTACTTAAATAAGAAAAGAGAGAAAACATAAGGAATCTAAAAGTTGAAGGGGTCCCATACGTTATAAAAGTAGGAGACTATAAACAGTACTATCTTTATAAAAGACTATAAACAGTATTATCTTTATAAAAGAAAGTGTCTCATATCCCTTGAAATCTTCGAAATCTTAGGCTGGTTTTTTGAAAATCATGTGCTGTCTTCTTGTCTTATTATTTTAATGATGATGAAGCGTCTTTGACTTTGAACCGTCCAAGGAGAGTCTCCTCAATTGCATAGAAGACGTCTTCAATAATTACGTCGTCTTCTGGATCTTGAGCAAATTGTGATATCATCGAAGCATCAGACTTTCGAGACATTGTCTCATCCTCATGACTAAATAAGTCTTTTTTTCATTTCTTCTAAATAAATTGCTATGAGTTCTTCTTTAGACAGACTCTGAGCTTGTCCCTTGATCTTTTGACCTATAAACCGGGAGGAAGCATTCTTCTTTCCAATAAATTGTTCTTCATATTGAAGAATCTTATTATCAATAAGGCTAAGGGTATCATAGTCATAGATCAATTTGGTCTCTAGGTTTGTCTTTAACATCTTATCTCATAATTTAGAAAATGTCATCCTTTTAATGCAGGGAATAAGTTCTTCGGTATAACCGAAATTTGGAATCTATGCCCAAATTAAAGGAACAAAAAATTCTGTGAAAAATAATAAGGAAGATATTCCTTCCAGAAAGCATTCTTTCTTTTCGTTATCAAGCATTTTTGGTGAAATATTCACCCATTTTCCATTCATCTAGAAGTTCTTTTCAGATGTGCCAAAATATTAACACCATTTTATGAACCACAATAGTATCTCGAAGTTATAAACTTCGGAACATATTTTAATGAACCAAGAATGCCTTCTTCCTGTATTCTCATACAAGAGAACCTTATTAAAAACATCCATATAGTCCCAAAAATTATATTTTATGGGATTGGAATTCTGTGGATAACAAAATTCCTTTGTAGCAAGGGGCGAAATTCCCCAATCTACAATGGTTATAACGTTTTTTATTATAATTTTGCTGAAATTATAATTCTCAGTTTGTCCTCCACTGGAAAAATGTTGAATATCACAGCCATTTTATGAGAGTATATTCCCATAATATTGTGGGCCTTTATAAGCCTTTTTAAAAAAGCGTTCTTTCCCCAGATATCTGGTCATTAAATCCTCTGGATTATTTTTCCATTTAGAATATTTTTCTTCAAATAGAAGTATAACTTCTTATTTATCATTAAGAATATAATCTTTGTGACCATAATCATCTTCATCGTTTCTTATTACTAAAGAATATAATGGATTAGGAGGATTATCATTTGCGAAAGGAGTATTACCTTCCTTTTGTTTTTTGTATTCCAGATATTCTTTGTATTCCGTGTCATTGGACAAGTTTGCAGCTATAAGCTTTTTGTTTCCATGTTGGACCAGAATATCTGGGCTTCTACCACTTCCTCTATAAGAGGAGGATCCTCTGCTATTACTTCCTATATAAGTGGAAGATCCTCTGTTTGGAGAATACATACCTGAAAAATTGTCGAATGTATTCTCTGGTTATGAAGTCGGGAAGACTATTTTCTTCCCCTTTCTTGTAAAGAATTTCAAAATCAAAAGGGGCAAGATGCGCCTGCCATCTTGCAAACATTTGTCTTTAAACATCATGTTTAAAATCTTTTTGGAACATAAATTTAGCAGCTTGGCAATCCGTTTTTATAATTAATATTTGATTATATAAATCATCTTGGAATTTTAAAACACATTTAACAGTCGCAAAAATTTCTTTAGCCACAGTTCCATAATTTTTCTGGGCATTATTCCATTTTCCAGAATAAAATCTTACAAGGTATTCTTGTTTACTATCTTGATTAATCTGTTTTAGAATCCCTCCAATTCTAATTCAAATGCATCTGTTTCAATGATTTTATCCCAAGTTGGGTTTGTTAGCATTAAGAAGGGTAAAACCTTTACTTTTTCTTTAAGTTTTCTTACAGCTTTTGTATACTGGTATGTCCAAAGTTTTGGTGTCTTTTTTAACCTTTCATTTAATATAGATGTATCTTGAGCAAGATTTTCATAGTATGCTGAGCTATAATTAAGACTCCCTAAAAATCTTTGGAGTTGAGTTTTATCCGTTATAATATCAGGAAATTTTTCTGCAAATTCAATGCTTCTGTTTATAGGAATTATATTTCCTTTTTCAATGGTATAGCCTAAAAATCTAACATTTGTTTGAAACAAAGTCATTTTTTGTTTATATATTACTAAGCCATTTTTCAAAACAATGCTTTTGAACATATTTAAATGCTTAAAAATATGCTTCCAGATCTTTGGAATAAACTAGACGTACACTATTATGAATTTATAGTAAGGGTTGAAAATATCATTTATTATCTTCTGGAATTCAGAAGGAGTATTTTTTAATCCAAATGGCATAATATTTCATTTGTATTGCCCTAAAGGCACATTACAAGTAGTTTTGTATCTATCAGACTTATCAATCTGAATTTGCCAATATCCTGATTTTAAATCAAATTTTGAAAAATATGATAGAATCATACAACCTATCTAATAGGTCTTTTTAGGACTTTATTAAGAGGTTTATAGTTTATAACTAATCTAGGAATACTTTTTCTTTTTCTGCATTTTTGTTGACATAAAAAGCAGTGCATGACCATGCAGATTGTGAATGACTTACAAGTCTTTTTTGTAACAAAGAATCAATTTATTTTTTACATAATTTTAAATATTTTGTGTTCATTTGACACGGTCTAGCTTTAGTGGGAATTTGGTTTTCAATGAAATTATCTTCAGAAGGAAGGGAAACAATATGTTTCTTTCTATCTCAAAAAGCATTCAGATGATCACTACAGATATCTAGCGAGAATTTGTTGATTAAAATTTTAATCTTCCTTTGTAATTTAGGATTTTGAAACATTTCGTCTATAGTTAGAAGATTTAGCTCTTGCTTAAGAAAATACAATTGATTTTCCTTTAAGGATATGTCATCATAGATGTTATGTAAAAGTTAAGGGTTCAGAAATAAATTTTAAGGAGATATCTTTTCCTTCAAAGTCCATATAATATCTTTTATTATCAACTTGTTTTAAAAGATAAATTTTTTCTAAAAATGGTGTGCCCAGTATAACTTGGTTGGTTATGTTTTTGGCAAGCAAAAAATTTGTCTGAATGTATTTATTATCTATGCATATTTTTGCTTTTGGTAACTTAAAATTAATTTTCAGATAAAGTATTAGTTGTATGAAAATATCTGGACGGAATTAATTCTTCATCTATGACATTACGGTCTGCTCCACTATCAATAAGAGTTATGAATTCTTAAGAATAATAACTGTCAATAAGGAGTTTAATCCTTCCATGCCATTTTTGGCTAATAACCAACTCCAGGGTAGATAAAAATTGTTGGTTAATATTACCATCTTCACTAGAATGGTCAACTTTATTATCTGAATGAGCTTTTACTTCTTCAAATAAGTTTTCCTCAATTTTATAAATTCTGTAATCTAATTTTCTATTTTCAGATTTTAAATCTTGTATTTCATCTTTTAGATTTTTGATCTCAGCTATCAGATCATTTACATAAGTAGGGTTCTCGTTTATCTTCTTTTGTCTGATTCTTTTATAAACTTCAGACATCATATATGGTTCAGAATTTATTTGATTCCTTAAATCCTGATTACTAGAAGTACTAGGAACGTTTTTCAATGTGATCAATTATTTTAGACCTCAATTCTGGGTCCTTTATTGTCTTGAGTACCTCTATTATATTGTTTTGGGTTAAAACATTGATTTTTAAATCTTGAAATTGTGAAAGAAGTCCGTATAATTCTTTCTCTTCTAGATTATTGGATTTATCCTTTGGGCACTCTTGACCTATTATGCAAGGTTCGCATTCTGATTCTGAACTAGATATTATTGATCCATATGTTTAATTCTTCATCAATATCAGATGAGGATTTGCTAGATTCTGAACTTGATTCTTTATCTGAATTTAACATAATTTTAGAAAGGATATCTTTCATCTTATCATCCGTTTCTAGATTAATAATCTTTTTTCTTACCCAACAAGTTTCATGGGTGTGGCCATATCTGCCACATTTACTACAGGTTTATGATCTGTTGTTTTTTTTTCTTCATTTTTTCTTATAATTGTTTTTATAATTTCTTCTTTGTTCTCTTTCTGCAATTTTCTTTTTAGAATCGTTTTTTCTTCTTTTTATAATAAAGATTATCTTCTTTGTATGACTTTTTATTTCTTATAGTATTACTAGTTGAAGGTTTGTTCATGGCAAACTGATCACAGAATTGACCTAATTGGTGTTTTTCAGCAAAGTTTGGCGTTTTAATTGCTTGTCTAATTTAATCTGACTACAGAGAGCTAGACGTTCCCGAGTACAGATACCAATTAGTTTCCCATATGTATAATTTTCATAGGGAATTTGATTATAATTCTGTCTAAGCATTTCTAACTCTATCGACGGACAAATTCGAAAGGCCATCTATAAACTTAGATTTTCAATGAGTACTATTACACTCAAGTAGTTTCGTAACTCTACTGAGTAAAGTGTCTTTATACCACCTAAAATCTGTAAGCGTTTTACACCTAAGATTTTGTAACAGCGTCCCAGTATTTCACTGTTTTCAGTATATATACCAGTGAAATGTTCAATGATATTAATAGCTAGTGTATAAACTGCGTCTTCTTTAATTTCATTATTTTCTTGTTTAACTGTATTAAGAATATTTAATTTTTTTCTGGAGTTAAATAATTATCCCACTAATCTTTTAACTAGCCTGTAAATACTGATGTTATTAACATAGCAATAGTTTTATTTGTGTTACCATTAGTCTTACAAATGCTTGAATAGATAAGCATCCTGTGGATGGTATTATGGATTTGATGGTATGCAAATCTATCTATATTTCATTCATAGATATGAGTACCACTATACCTGTTTGATATAAGGTTTCTTCAATCATAATATCACCAGGTGTTGGTCTAGGGTAATAGTATTTTCCCGATATGGGTTGATCTGCCACTTTGTGATCTTATTAATCTGATATTTATAAACTTGTTTATAATCAGTGTTTTCTATTAATTCTTCTCTAAGCTTTTATCTAGAGTTTTTATTTTTAAATTTTTCCTTTAGAAAGCTTTTTAACTCTTTCATTGATTTTAATTTAACTCTTTTTATTTCAGGAGGTGGTTGATCACTTGGAATACCAATTTCATTTTCTTTTGGAAATCCACTCATATGTTGGATTTTGTTAATAACATTTATAATGTTCTACTCTATTTTGAAAAACAATAATCTGTTCTCCTAAAATAAAAATTAATATAATCATTTTAAAATGTTGACAGTCGGAAGAGAAGACATACATTTTTCAATGAATGCTGTTGGGAGGTGCTCATCGCACCCCCCCACGACAAAAATATATGTGTCAAATTACCTATATGCCCTTCTTCTTTTATTTAATTACATTCAATTAATTTTATATTTTTAATTATATATTATATATTATATATTCTTTAAAATTTAATTAAATGATAATTAATTTTATAAATTAATTTTACCATAGTTATTTATTATTATTAATCAGAAAATATTCTATGATAATTAATAGTAAAAAATACAAATACAAATACAACATGTATCAATTTTTAAAAAAATTATATTGTGTTTGATTTTTTTTAAAATTTTAATAGAATTTATAATTAGGAGTGAGTGATTAACGAAATAAATAAAATTTCCAAAGTAGTAAAATAATTTTATTTATGATTTATATTTAGAAAATAGTTTAATTTTATTTAGGGCAAATAATAATTTATTTCGTTTAATTAATAATACGATATATTCATATTTGAAAAATTGTGTTATGGGTTTATTGTATATATTATTAATTTATATTATATATGTTTTGATTGGTTAGTTCAACATTAATTTGGATTCATAAAAAACATACAACAATGCTAAAAATAAATACATAAAAAGTAAACATATCTAATCAATATTTATTTCAAATTGTGCTCCTGGAAGCCCCG
Organism: Umbilicus rupestris; assembly: GCA_963678935.1. Classification (NCBI taxonomy): domain Eukaryota; kingdom Viridiplantae; phylum Streptophyta; class Magnoliopsida; order Saxifragales; family Crassulaceae; genus Umbilicus; species Umbilicus rupestris. The sequence goes on from OY787612.1 coordinate 10,834,092, forward strand.
TGGTACGATACATTTAAAAATTTTATTATCCAAAAAGTTAGTGGACAAAAATAGATTTGACAATACAATTGGAAACACAAAATAGATTTGACAATACATTACGAAACACAAAATAGATTTGACAAGACATTTCGAAACACAAAATAGATTTGACAATACATTACGAAACACAAAATAGATTTGACAATACATTTCGAAACACAAAATAAATTTGACAATACATTACAAAATACAAAACAGACCCATAACACGGTACGGGTAACTTGGCTGAAAATGATTCTAGACTGGCAAGCCTACGGGAGGTGTTCATCTAAGAGTTCCTTACCGAGAAGTCTACTCGAACAATATGGGGGTGACAACGGTGTCAACGATTACCATGATTCATCAGACTGGCGCAACAAACATAAGAATCCTAAAGCAACTGAGACCAACCCGCACGAAAACACCCTCAAACGCCATCCCCGGCACAAACGGGCAAACAACAGCGGAGAATCCAGTTGTGAATTCATCTTATGCCTAGGCCTGTCCTAGAATCATTTAACCCAAAGTTCCAGTTTTCTTCGGTTCAGAGAGTTCTCAGAAGTACAAATCAACCCTCAGACTAAACATCAAAGAAACACAACTTACAAGCAACCAGCACCGTTCAGGATCACAATCACACAACAATCAACATAGCAGTCTCCTACGATTCACAGCTCAGAGTCTTCACATACCAGAGACGCCTAGCCGAGACGGCTAGTCATCTCCACACACATCAACACACAAATTAACAAGCAGAAGTAAAGAATACTTACAGAAACTCTGATGGATCTTCAAAATTGAAAACGAAAATTTTTATTCCAAGCACAATTTACAGAGAGTTCTAGAGAGAGAAAGTGAAGAACAAGTGTGTCCAGGCGCTCCTTCCCCCAGAGACCAGTCGAGACTAAAAACAAAACACTTCTACCGACAACAGTCGGACCCACACAAGACTAAAATACAGACTCGATTATGTTACAGCTGTGTGGACAATATAATTGTCCTTGACTCAAATCAGCCAGAAAACAAGAAACGTCAAAGGAGATATTCTCCTCCATGTCCACAAAGACGGCTACGCCTTATCCTTGCCTTTATCTTTTTTCTTCTGGGCCATATACGCACCTGCAGCACTAGACATGTTTTCTTCCAAGAATTTGTCCAAAATAGTGTGGCGAATATCTTCGAAGAAAATATCAAGCTGGTCCATCTAGCCACTAGCTTGGGACTCCTTATCATCTCCCAATTTTGCAGATGGCATTGACTCATCTGACTTCGAATCATCAATATTGAAGATATCCCTCTTGAGAGAAGACAAATAGGCATCAATCATCTCTTCTTTGGATAACTCTAGAGATATACCACCAGTCTTAAAACTTAAGCGGCTATAAGCCTTTTCTTTCTCAACCTTGGCAATATTTTGGTAGGCTGTAATTTGCTCTGTCATTTGGCACATTGTGCTGTCACCATACGGTTTCTTAGTCTCTGGGTCAATCTTGACCATCTTATCCCAGAACTTTGACCAAGCAATTCTCTTCAGACAGGGCATACTGTCCGTCTTGGTACTGTCAGCTGTATAACCAAAGATGGGCTCCCATCGCCATATCCAGGGAATAGAGAATTCCAAAAAAAACTTGAGAGAATATAATTCTCTGGGACAAAAGCCAGCAGTTGCGTCTTTCTCATCCAACTCTTTAGCCTTGGGAGAATATTTTTCCCATAACACAAATTGGCCTGAATAATCTTTAGGAAGAATGTCTTCCTTGGCACCATAGAATTGCCACCAGTATACAAACCAGCCAGGTATTTCTGTTCTTGCGACGTCCGCACAAATGTTTATGAACCATGAGTGCTTATGACTCGGATTCTCATAGAGAAATGCATTATCAAATGCATCAATATAATCCCAATAATTGTATTTGATTGAGGGCTTGCCAGGTCCAAAGGAATAATCCCTGGTCTTTTGAGGAGAAAATCCCCAATCATGGAGAGATATAACTCTTTTGATTATAATCTTGCTGAAGTTATACACTTCCGATGGGGGGTTCGTGAAATGGCGAATTTCACAACCATTTGAAGTCAGAATTGCTTCATAGTATTTCCTGGACTTATATGTCCGGCTAGGGAAAGATTCTTCCTCCAAATATTTTGACATTAACCTCCATGGCTCATCCAGCCATAAAGAATCTTTCTCCTCCAGGAGAATTATAAGTCTCTGGGTATTACCCAATAGAAAACCAGCATTGCTGGATTCAGCTTCATTTGCTGAGACAATATTCGCATAGCTAGAGCTTATTTGCTCTTGACTCGGTATAACCGAAGAGGAAGATTCTCCTCTTTGCTGTTGTTGCTGCCTCTTATAGGCAAGAAATTCCTGATACTCTCTGTCATGCGAGAGATCAGCGGCTATTAGCCTTTGATTGCCATGCTGAGCCAGAATATTTTCTGACTGTCGACCTCGACCTCTACTTCCTCTATAAGGAGTAGATCCTCGTCCACCTCTATAAGAGGATGGCACGTCCTGCCAGGACATTCCTGCACGATCAAACAGAGACATATTAGTTCTGTATAAACTCTCTAGTAAGAAAGTCAGGAAGACAATTTTCTTCTCTTTTTATAAATAATCTCAAAATCGAAAGGGGCTAAATGAGCCTGCCAACGAGCAAACATTTGCTTCGAAACATCATGTTTGAAGTCCTTCTGGAACATAAATTTCGCGGCTCTGCAATCAGTCTTAACCACAAAATGTTGATTATACAAATCATCCTGAAATTTTAAGATACATTTCACCATAGCAAGAATTTCTTTAGCAACAGTAGCATAATTCTGTTGTGCACTATTCCATTTACCAGAATGAAATCTAACAAGATATTCTTGTTTCGTATTAGGATCTTCCTGCTGTAGAATTCCTCCAAAACCAATATCAGAAGCATCAGTTTCAACAATTTTAAGCCAATTAGAATTAGCGAGCATTAAACAAGGTAAATATTTAACCTTTTCTTTAATTTTTCTAACTGCATTAGTATGCACTTCTGACCATGCAGTAGGCTTCTTCTTAAGTCTATCATATAACGGAGCAGCATCTTCTGCAAGGTTCTTAAAATAAGCGGAAATATAATTCAAACTTCCTAGGAATCTTTGTAATTGTGTTTTATCAGTTAACACATCAGGAAATTTACTTGCAAATTCAATACATCTATTAATAGGAATAATCTTTCCTTTATCAATATTATGACCTAAGAATCTAACAACAGTTTGAAATAAAGACATCTTAGGCTTAGATATTACTAAACCATTATTGATAACAATTTGTTTAAATATGCGTAGATGTTTAAAATGCAACTCCAAATTCTTAGAATATACTAAGATATCATCAATATAAACAATTATAAAATCACTATACGGGGTGAATATATCATTCATAATCTTCTGAAATTCAGAAGGGGCATTTTTCAAACCAAAAGGCATAACAGTCCATTCGTACTGTCCAAAAGGAACATTAAACGCAGTTTTATAGACATCTTTTTGGTCAATCTGAATCTGCCAATAACCAGATTTCAAATCAAATTTAGAGAATATGATTGCATCAAACAATCTATCAAGAAGATTCTTCTTGTTTGGGATCGGATAGCGAATCCATTTTAATGCAACATTCAGAGGCTTATAATTAATAACAAGTCTAGGGCGACCTCTTTCTTGTTCACTATGTTTATTAACATAGAATGCAATGCAAGACCACGGGGATTTCGAAGGTCTTATTAATCTTTTATCAACAAGATCTTTAATTTCTTGTTTACAGAATTCAAGATATTCTTTATTCATCTGACAAGGTCTAGCTTTGGTAGGAATTTTATCCTCAGTAAAATCATCTTCATAAGGAAGAGTGACAATATGCCTTTTCCTATCCCAAAAAGCATTAGGTAAGTCACTGCAAATATCAGCAATAAACTCATTCCGAAGGATAGTTATTTTATCCTGAAGTTTAGGATTTTTCAACATATCTTCAATAGTTATAGCCTGAAGTTCCTGTTTCAGAAAGTTCAATTGATTCTGTTTTGCTATAACATTATCATAAACCTGATGAAGTGCCTTTGTCAGAGGCTCGGTTCTAAATTTTAGGAAAATATCTTTCCCTTCATAGGTTCCTATGATTCCTAAACTATCAACTTTCTTCAACGGATATAACTTAGTAAGGAATGGGGTTCCAAGTATAACCTGGTTTGTAATGTTTTTGGCTAATAAAAAGCTAGTTTGGATACAAACACCATTCACACAAATTTTAGCTTTAGGTAGCTTATAACTAATATCCAATTTATCTCCTCCTGCATGAGAAAGAGTATGAGTCGTCTTATAAAAATATCTAGTAGGTATTAACCCTTCCTGTATAACATTTAAATCAGCACCACTATCAACAAGTGCAATCAAATCCTGGGAATAATATTCTTCTATCAGAAGTTTAATCTGGACATGCCATTTCTGAGTTATAAACATCTCTAGTGTAGAAAGAAAATTCTTACTAGACTCCATTCTGTCTAGTTCCAAAAGAGGATCTGCTATAACAATATCTTTTCCTTTCTCAATTCTAGAAATCCTTTGATCAAGTCTTCTATTCTCGACTTTTAAATCTGCAATCTCTTTCTTGAGATTGTCGATCTCAATATTTAGATCATAACTAGTTGTAGGACTTTCTATAACTTTACGATCTCTAATTCGTTTATAAACGTCAGACATCACGTACGGTTCATTATTTCTATAATACATAGAATTCTGGGGAGGTGGTGTCGAAGATTCTCCACGTTCATTCATCTGATCAATGATTTGTGACCTAAGAATAGGGTCTTTAATCATTTTTAACAATCCTAGTGCAGTATTATGATCAAGCACATTAATTTCTAACTCTTGGAATTGAGATTGAAGTCTATATAAGGCTTCGTCATCCGAATCCTTATTTTGAATTCTTTTGGGACATCCTTGACCTAACACACAAGGTTCACATATAGATTCAGAATCAGTGGAAGAAGTATCTTCTTCATGTAAAGCATGCATATGCCTACTCATGGCTGATTCTTCTTCCGAATAATCATCAGAGCTATACTCTGATTCAGAAGTATCTGAGTTCAATAAGACTTTGGCTAAGATAGCTTTCATCTTATCATCTTCTTCAAGACTATTAATTTTCTTTTTCACCCAACAAGTTCGAGCATAATGACCAATTTTCCCACATCTGTGGCACACAACATTAGCAAACTTATCCTTACGTTTTTCTTTCTTCTTAATCTCTCTAGCATATTTGCGTTGTCTTTTATCTTCTAATTTTTTCTCCGTATATCTACGTTTTTTCTTCTTATAATCTTGAATAAAAGGAGGTTTTTGTCTTTTAGAAGATTTTCTAACCTTGGGTATGAAAGGTTTCTCAATCGCAAATTGATCACAGAAGCGGCCTAATTGTTGCCTTTCAATAAGATTCTGTCTTTTCATTTGCTGGTTCAATCTAACTTCATTGCATATTGCAATGCCTTCCTGGGTACAGGCTGCTATCAACCTACCATAAGTATAAGTGTCATAAGGGATATGATCCAAGTTTTGCCTAAGGACTCTTCTAATCCTTTCAGCAAACAAACTAGGTAAACCATCAATAAATTTGGATTTCCAATGACGGCTATTACACTCAGGTAATTCCATAACTCTGCTAAGGAAAGTATCCTTATACCATCGAAAATCAGTAAGAGTCTTACATCGAAGATTCTGTAATAGTGTTCTCACATTTTCACTATTATCAGTATATCTACCTGTGAAATGTTTAATAATATTCATAACCAGTGTATAAACTGCATCTTCTTTATTAATTTCACCTTCTCGTTTAGTCGTATTAAGGATTAGATTCCTATCTGCTTGGGTCAAATAATTATCCCACCAGCCTTTTAATTGGCCTGTAAATCCTGATATAATCATGTTTGCAATATTTTTATCAGTATTACCAATGTTCCTACATATTGTGGAATACATTAACATCCTATGGATAGTATTATGAATCTGCTGATGAGCAAAACCATCAATATTCCACTCATAAATATGGCTTCCACTATAACTATTAGATATAATATCATTACTTTCTTCAAGTAATACATCAATAGGTGTTGGTCTGGAATAATAATATTTTCCAGTAATAGGTTTATCTGCCCATTTGTGAAGTTTATTAATATAATCTGTGTAAACCTGTTTATGATCAGGATTTACAGGCCAATTAAAAGGCTGGTGGGATAATTATTTGACCCAAGCAGATAGGAATCTAATCCTTAATACGACTAAACGAGAAGGTGAAATTAATAAAGAAGATGCAGTTTATACACTGGTTATGAATATTATTGAACATTTCACAGGTAGATATACTGATAATAGTGAAAATGTGAGAACACTATTACAGAATCTTCGATGTAAGACTCTTACTGATTTTCGATGGTATAAGGATACTTTCCTTAGCAGAGTTATGGAATTACCTGAGTGTAATAGCCGTCATTGGAAATCCAAATTTATTGATGGTTTACCTAGTTTGTTTGCTGAAAGGATTAGAAGAGTCCTTAGGCAAAACTTGGATCATATCCCTTATGACACTTATACTTATGGTAGGTTGATAGCAGCCTGTACCCAGGAAGGCATTGCAATATGCAATGAAGTTAGATTGAACCAGCAAATGAAAAGACAGAATCTTATTGAAAGGCAACAATTAGGCCGCTTCTGTGATCAATTTGCGATTGAGAAACCTTTCATACCCAAGGTTAGAAAATCTTCTAAAAGACAAAAACCTCCTTTTATTCAAGATTATAAGAAGAAAAAACGTAGATATACGGAGAAAAAATTAGAAGATAAAAGACAACGCAAATATGCTAGAGAGATTAAGAAGAAAGAAAAACGTAAGGATAAGTTTGCTAATGTTGTGTGCCACAGATGTGGGAAAATTGGTCATTATGCTCGAACTTGTTGGGTGAAAAAGAAAATTAATAGTCTTGAAGAAGATGATAAGATGAAAGCTATCTTAGCCAAAGTCTTATTGAACTCAGATACTTCTGAATCAGAGTATAGCTCTGATGATTATTCGGAAGAAGAATCAGCCATGAGTAGGCATATGCATGCTTTACATGAAGAAGATACTTCTTCCACTGATTCTGAATCTATATGTGAACCTTGTGTGTTAGGTCAAGGATGTCCCAAAAGAATTCAAAATAAGGATTCGGATGACGAAGCCTTATATAGACTTCAATCTCAATTCCAAGAGTTAGAAATTAATGTGCTTGATCATAATACTGCACTAGGATTGTTAAAAATGATTAAAGACCCTATTCTTAGGTCACAAATCATTGATCAGATGAATGAACGTGGAGAATCTTCGACACCACCTCCCCAGAATTCTATGTATTATAGAAATAATGAACCGTACGTGATGTCTGACGTTTATAAACGAATTAGAGATCGTAAAGTTATAGAAAGTCCTATAACTAGTTATGATCTAAATATTGAGATTGACAATCTCAAGAAAGAGATTGCAGATTTAAAAGTCGAGAATAGAAGACTTGATCAAAGGATTTCTAGAATTGAGAAAGGAAAAGATATTGTTATAGCAGATCCTCTTTTGGAACTAGACAGAATGGAGTCTAGTAAGAATTTTCTTTCTACACTAGAGATGTTTATAACTCAGAAATGGCATGTCCAGATTAAACTTCTGATAGAAGAATATTATTCCCAGGATTTGATTGCACTTGTTGATAGTGGTGCTGATTTAAATGTTATACAGGAAGGGTTAATACCTACTAGATATTTTTATAAGACGACTCATACTCTTTCTCATGCAGGAGGAGATAAATTGGATATTAGTTATAAGCTACCTAAAGCTAAAATTTGTGTGAATGGTGTTTGTATCCAAACTAGCTTTTTATTAGCCAAAAACATTACAAACCAGGTTATACTTGGAACCCCATTCCTTACTAAGTTATATCCGTTGAAGAAAGTTGATAGTTTAGGAATCATAGGAACCTATGAAGGGAAAGATATTTTCCTAAAATTTAGAACCGAGCCTCTGACAAAGGCACTTCATCAGGTTTATGATAATGTTATAGCAAAACAGAATCAATTGAACTTTCTGAAACAGGAACTTCAGGCTATAACTATTGAAGATATGTTGAAAAATCCTAAACTTCAGGATAAAATAACTATCCTTCGGAATGAGTTTATTGCTGATATTTGCAGTGACTTACCTAATGCTTTTTGGGATAGGAAAAGGCATATTGTCACTCTTCCTTATGAAGATGATTTTACTGAGGATAAAATTCCTACCAAAGCTAGACCTTGTCAGATGAATAAAGAATATCTTGAATTCTGTAAACAAGAAATTAAAGATCTTGTTGATAAAAGATTAATAAGACCTTCGAAATCCCCGTGGTCTTGCATTGCATTCTATGTTAATAAACATAGTGAACAAGAAAGAGGTCGCCCTAGACTTGTTATTAATTATAAGCCTCTGAATGTTGCATTAAAATGGATTCGCTATCCAATCCCAAACAAGAAGAATCTTCTTGATAGATTGTTTGATGCAATCATATTCTCTAAATTTGATTTGAAATCTGGTTATTGGCAGATTCAGATTGACCAAAAAGGTGTCTATAAAACTGCGTTTAATGTTCCTTTTGGACAGTACGAATGGACTGTTATGCCTTTTGGTTTGAAAAATGCCCCTTCTGAATTTCAGAAGATTATGAATGATATATTCACCCCGTATAGTGATTTTATAATTGTTTATATTGATGATATCTTATTATATTCTAAGAATTTGGAGTTGCATTTTAAACATCTACGCATATTTAAACAAATTGTTATCAATAATGGTTTAGTAATATCTAAGCCTAAGATGTCTTTATTTCAAACTGTTGTTAGATTCTTAGGTCATAATATTGATAAAAGAAAGATTATTCCTATTAATAGATGTATTGAATTTGCAAGTAAATTTCTTGATGTGTTAACTGATAAAACACAATTACAAAGATTCCTAGGAAGTTTGAATTATATTTCCGCTTATTATAAGAACCTTGCAGAAGATGCTGCTCCGTTATATGATAGACTTAAGAAGAAGCCTACTGCATGGTCAGAAGTGCATACTAATGCAGTTAGAAAAATTAAAGAAAAGGTTAAATATTTACCTTGTTTAATGCTCGCTAATTCTAATTGGCTTAAAATTGTTGAAACTGATGCTTCTGATATTGGTTTTGGAGGAATTCTACAGCAGGAAGATCCTAATACGAAACAAGAATATCTTGTTAGATTTCATTCTGGTAAATGGAATAGTGCACAACAGAATTATGCTACTGTTGCTAAAGAAATTCTTGCTATGGTGAAATGTATCTTAAAATTTCAGGATGATTTGTATAATCAACATTTTGTGGTTAAGACTGATTGCAGAGCCGCGAAATTTATGTTCCAGAAGGACTTCAAACATGATGTTTCGAAGCAAATGTTTGCTCGTTGGCAGGCTCATTTAGCCCCTTTCGATTTTGAGATTATTTATAAAAAGAGAAGAAAATTGTCTTCCTGACTTTCTTACTAGAGAGTTTATACAGAACTAATATGTCTCTGTTTGATCGTGCAGGAATGTCCTGGCAGGACGTGCCATCCTCTTATAGAGGTGGACGAGGATCTACTCCTTATAGAGGAAGTAGAGGTCGAGGTCGACAGTCAGAAAATATTCTGGCTCAGCATGGCAATCAAAGGCTAATAGCCGCTGATCTCTCGCATGACAGAGAGTATCAGGAATTTCTTGCCTATAAGAGGCAGCAACAACAGCAAAGAGGAGAATCTTCCTCTTCGGTTATACCGAGTCAAGAGCAAATAAGCTCTAGCTATGCGAATATTGTCTCAGCAAATGAAGCTGAATCCAGCAATGCTGGTTTTCTATTGGGTAATACCCAGAGACTTATAATTCTCCTGGAGGAGAAAGATTCTTTATGGCTGGATGAGCCATGGAGGTTAATGTCAAAATATTTGGCGGAAGAATCTTTCCCTAGCCGGACATATAAGTCCAGGAAATACTATGAAGCAATTCTGACTTCAAATGGTTGTGAAATTCGCCATTTCACGAACCCCCCCATCGGAAGTGTATAACTTCAGCAAGATTATAATCAAAAGAGTTATATCTCTCCATGATTGGGGATTTTCTCCTCAAAAGACCAGGGATTATTCCTTTGGACCTGGCAAGCCCTCAATCAAATACAATTATTGGGATTATATTGATGCATTTGATAATGCATTTCTCTATGAGAATCCGAGTCATAAGCACTTATGGTTCATAAAGATTTGTGCGGACGTCGCAAGAACAGAAATACCTGTCTGGTTTGTATACTGGTGGCAATTCTATGGTGCCAAGGATGACATTCTTCCTAAAGATTTTTCAGGCCAATTTGTGTTATGGGAAAAATATTCTCCCAAGGCTAAAGAGTTGGATGAGAAAGACGCAACTGCTGGCTTTTGTCCCAGAGAATTATATTCTCTCAAGTTTTTTTTGGAATTCTCTATTCCCTGGATATGGCGATGGGAGCCCATCTTTGGTTATACAGCTGACAGTACCAAGACGGACAGTATGCCCTGTCTGAAGAGAATTGCTTGGTCAAAGTTCTGGGATAAGATGGTCAAGATTGACCCAGAGACTAAGAAACCGTATGGTGACAGCACAATGTGCCAAATGACAGAGCAAATTACAGCCTACCAAAATATTGCCAAGGCTGAGAAAGAAAAGGCTTATAGCCGCTTAAGTTTTAAGACTGGTGGTAAATCTCCAGAGTTATCCAAAGAAGAGATGATTGATGCCTATTTGTCTTCTCTCAAGAGGGATATCTTCAATGTTGATGATTCGAAGTCAGATGAGTCAATGCCATCTGCAAAATTGGGAGATGATAAGGAGTCCCAAGCTAGTGGCCAGATGGACCAGCTTGATATTTTCTTCAAAGATATTCGCCACACTATTTTGGACAAATTCTTGGAAGAAAACATGTCTAGTGCTGCAGGTGCGTATATGGCCCAGAAGAAAAAAGATAAAGGCAAGGATAAGGCGTAGCCGTCTTTGTGGACATGGAGGAGAATATCTCCTTTGATGTTTCTTGTTTTCTGGCTGATTTGAGTCAAGGACAATTATATTGTCCACACAGCTGTAACATAATCGAGTCTGTATTTTAGTCTTGTGTGGGTCCGTCTGTTGTCGGTAGAAGTGTTTTGTTTTTAGTCTCGACTGGTCTCTGGGGGAAGAGGGCCTGGACACACTTGTTCTTCACTTTCTCTCTCTAGAACTCTCTGTAAATTGTGCTTGGAATAAAAATTTTCGTTTTCAATTTTGAAGATCCATCAAAGTTTCTGTAAGTATTCTTTACTTCTGCTTGTTAATTTGTGTGTTGATGTGTGTGGAGATGACTAGCCGTCTCGGCTAGGCGTCTCTGGTATGTGAAGACTCTGAGCTGTGAAACGTAGGAGACTGCTATGTTGATTGTTGTGTGATTGTGATCCTGAACGGTGCTGGTTGCTTGTAAGTTGTGTTTCTTTGATGTTTAGTCTGAGGGTTGATTTGTACTTCTGAGAACTCTCTAAACCGAAGAAAACTTGAACTTTGGGTTAAATGATTCTAGGACAGGCCTAGGCATAAGATGAATTCACAACTGGATTCTTCGCTGTTGTTTGCCCGTTTGTGCCGGGGATGGCGTTTGAGGGTGTTTTCGTGCGGGTTGGTCTCAGTTGCTTTAGGATTCTTATGTTTGTTGCGCCAGTCTGATGAATCATGGTAATCGTTGACACCGTTGTCACCCCCATATTGTTCGAGTAGACTTCTCGGTAAGGAACTCTTAGATGAACACCTCCCGTAGGCTTGCCAGTCTAGAATCATTTTCAGCCAAGTTACCCGTACCGTGTTATGGTTAATTAAATATATTATATTTATGTTAATTTATAAATAGTTTTAAATCAATAGTTGTTTTTTTATTGTTATGTTTTAAAAATAAAAGAAATGTTTATTATAAAAAATTAAAAGAATTATGGATGAGTTTGGGATAAATAAATATTGAGGGTAAAATGGAAAAGAGTTGGGGGGTGTGGGGGGTATATGTGAGGTTGGGGGGTGTGAGGAGAAATGCCCATGCCGTTGGATACATTTTTGAATAAATGCTGTTGGATGTTGACACGTGGACGCTCGGATTGATCCGACAAAATTGAATTTTCCTCGTACCCTGTTGTTTTTGCCTGCTGACATAATAAAGAAAATATATTGAAGACATGAAAAAATAACATTGATATCCACAAGGGAACTTTGCTTCACATAGCTCAAAGTCGATAAGAAATGGCAAATCTTTCAAGTTTACACAGCCAAAATGCTCGTGGTAGGACCGGATTGATGATCATGCGTACGACTCAACATGTTTCCATAGATCTCAGACTGTCCCTTGCTTATTTATGAAAATTTCATCAACCTGTTTTAGAGGGCCAAGTTGCTTGAGCCGACATGATGATTCCAACAATAACTCCGAATAACCCAAGTGCACTTCCAAAGATCTCGATCACGAGAATCTTTACAAATAGCGTGGAATTTTGAGCATCGGATAAAGCACAGCTGCTCCCAATTATACCAACACATAACCTAGTTTACAGACACAAAATGCATATATTAAGCCATAAAGAAGATATTTAAGCAACTGGTGTGTATAGTATCCAAGTTAAAAAGAAGTAGGCTACCCGCATACAAGGTTTGCAAAACCAACAATGATGCCAGATGCAAATATTGCATATCCTGCCCTAAGAGACTCCGCGTCATGCATCTTTGATGCTGGAACACTTTCCAACTTCGTCTGAAGAATGATTGCAACTATAACACCATATATAGCAACAGCTTCACAGAAAATTACACTGAGACAGGGAAAGTCAATGTCAGTTGGATTAGCATGCTCCTTAGGCCAGGCATTTTTAGCAACTAAACCCACCACTAACATTACAGAGAATAAGGTGTGAGCTTTGATTGTAAGATACAGCCATTCTGGTACTACGAAATGCATGGACTCAAAGATGCAACTCAAGCTGCAGTGACTCAGATCTCTTCCAAATAAACTAGGCTGCTTATTTGGCATATAGATTCTTATAATTCTACTATTTGAAAAGCCAAAGAAACATCCAGATCATATGTATGGAACTCAATTAATTGAATGATATGCTCACAACAATCTTCTTTTCCCTTTACTTGAGGACTGAAAAAACTAGGCTGGATAGTGGATACCCTTTTGTATAATGATGCCGATAAGCAGACATACTACCCAACGACTCTGAATGATGCAAGGAACTACAAGCTTAATTTGGGGCCTAACTCTCTGACGCGGGATCCAAAAAAATGCAGGACCAAAAACTCACAAAACAATCCTAATGTTCCATTCACATTCCGTAATAAGGTCCATAACGAGGGAGCTGTTCAAAATGCTACAGTACAATCATTTATATGATATATATTTTGATTTCAATCTTTACTCAGCAAACACATATTTCTTCAAAACATTAATACTTTGAGGTTTACATAAAACAGATGATAACACAAAGTGAAAAAAAAATTAAAAAATTCAGCACCAGACATGTAGATGCCACAAAGAGGCCAAAATTGACCTATTGTTTCAAAGTTCAAACTGAATAACCAAGTTAACTAACCTTAAGAAAAAATCTCTACTATCAAACTAAAGTACAATTGCAACAAAACCCTAGGAACAAAATTCGGAGTTTTTACCTGATAAGGTTCTTAGAAGTAATACGCGGAGCTTTAATCGCAGCACCAATCAAACTACTTCCCGTGATATAAATCCCCCTGCATAATCACGTTGACAAAATCAGCTCACCAGAAATCTCCTCAACACCTCATATAAAACCAACAACAATAATAACATCTACCACAATCAATATCTCAAATCAATCGTACCAGGCAGCGCCGAGGACTGAAACGCCGATCGATATTGCGATTCCGATTGCGGCAAAGGTGTACGGCGAGATCTGGACCAGCGCGCGCGACCACGAGCTCGAATCTCCCACCATCGTGCCACCACAACTTCTGCTTCAGGTCTCTCTCCGATTGAGATTTGAAGCAACCGATCACGCGATTGAACCGAATGGCAAAATTTTATCACTTTTTTTTTTTTGCCTCTCTGAATTGGGCTTCTCTCGATTCGGCCCATTTCTAGAGCCGGCCCATTACAGGCCCGGCCCGGCCATGTGAGCATTTTTTTCTTTTTTGCTAAATGTATATTTTGAAATTATTGTCAAAAAACATTACATATAAATTTGGATGACGTATGCGTTTTTGATTTGTACTTGCAAGAAAATCAGCGATGGTTAAGGGCATTGCAACACTAGTAATATGTATGCTCTCCATTGTTATGTTCCTCGAAACAAGGTCATGTGATAGTTGTGAATCTCGGCTTTCTTCACCCCATTACATACATCAATCAAACACTCGAAAGTTAACTCCGCAATGGTTCAAGTGAGGCGCATTTGCAAGCGGACAGTGGTAAGCACGAAGCCGGTGCAGCGTGGAAAATTCCACGCCTTGTCGGTCCTGGACCGCACCATGGAGCACAACCACTTGAAGGCCGTGTACTACTATCGTACACCGCCAGGCAAGTATGGAGAGGTAACGAGCCGGTTGAGGGAGTCATTGTCAGCGACCCTCACTTGGTACCCTATGGTCACTGGAAGGTTGATCAGGGATGAGAATGGGCATTGGATGGTCAAGTGCAACGACGCGGGTGTCAGGACCGTCGAAGCGACCGCCACCGGCAGCGTGGAGGATTGTTTGACTTACTTGGACCGGGAGAAGGAGATGGATTATTTCATTCATTGGGAGGATATGTTTTATAAGCCCTACTACTGGTCTACATTCTACGTTCAGGTATTATTGGCACATTCAATTCAAATTCTTTATTATAAATGTTAAATGATAAAGTGATAATTCAGATTACAGAGTTTGAGGAGGGTGGAGTGGCCATAGGACTAAGCTGCACTCATCTCCTAGCTGACCCAACAGCCACAGCGACGTTCATCAAAGCTTGGGCAGACACAACACTGTCCCGAAAAATGGCCTCTCCGCCGTTCTTCCATCCGCTGCCGCGGCGGAGGCCAGGGAACAAAAAAATCGGTCACAAGCCTTACACCCACTTGATCAACCACTACAAATCCTCTAGAAACTTGTCACCCCTGACCTCCTCCGGGGAGGACATTGCGACTGTTAGCCTCCAATTCACCGACGCGATGGTTCAGGCGTTGATCGAGATGGCTCGGGGTCCCGGTGAGGATGACGGTGCTAAGTTATCGCCTTTTGAGGCTCTGAGCGGCCTATTTTGGACATGTATTAGCCGGGTCAGGGGACTTAAAGACGAGCTGATTAACATGTCCATATCCATAGATGCGAGGAAGGTGTTGGGTTTGGACAAAGGCTACTTTGGCAACTGCATTGTGTACAACGAGGTTGTCCGGAGCGAAAAGGGACCCGCCGGGTTCCAGCAAGCCGCCAAGGCGATAAGTCAAGTAATGTCGGACATGGACAATGAGGGTGTCATGGACTTGGTGGAATGGCTAGAACAAAATGACAGCCAATACCATCCCTCCTTAGATGGTACGAACCTTATATGTGCTGATCTAGCAGGGTCGGATGACTGGCGACGAGCCGTGTTTGATGAAGACGGGGATGGTCCGGTAAAGGTTTCGTATTATCTCGAGCCCTTCTTCGGAGAAGGGCATGTTTTAGTCATGCCATCGACGAGGAGCGACGAGGGTCCGATGAGTAGGATTGTTATGGTGACTCTTCCTAAGGATGTGGTTATTCGGGTGTGTGAAGATGATCAAGTAATGAAATTCGGTCCGACTATAATTATGTAAGTTGAATGATATTTCTATAATGTTTTCCGGCATTTTTCTCAAATTTTTTTTCTTTTAAAAAAGTGTTATGGAATTCAATGCATGGTCTTTAATAAGGTAATTAATTGTCAAAATGGGTCGTCATCTTCGTTTCTATTTTTTGCTTTTTAAATTCTCGCCTCGAAAAATCGGATTTTAATCCCGGTACGGTCGAATGAATAAATTGACATTAAAATAATATAATTATGATTTTAAAGTTACATAATTTGATTCAAGGAAAATTTTTAATTATTAAAATTATGTCGCTGCATCATATTCAATTGTACCATGGATCGAATCTAATTTCTCAAAATACATCAAACCATGGTTTGACCAAAATTAAATTTGATAATAAAAATTCAAAATTTGATCAGAATCTAGCTTCAAATTATGAATCTGAAAGCGAGGAATTTTGGTAATAAATCCCAATATTTTCCCAGTAGTGAATTACAGAGGGTAAAACAGTAATTTGGGGAGAAAGACATTTGGGGTGTGCTGGGTTTTGACAGGGCATAGATAAGCATGAGGTTGAGCTCCAACACTGTATAGAGAGAAGGAAGGAGAAGGAGTGTGTTTGTATTCCTTCTTTTATCAAAGAGCTGAACCGTGAAATGGCATCTGCAGCAACAGTGACAGCAGAATCAGCTTAGCAGCCAGCAGCTGCTCGAATCTGTCAGACACATTCCCCTTCTCTAAACAAGCCCACATCCTCATTCAAACTCAATCATTTTTATTTGACGCTTGATTTTCCAGCATTTGGGGGATTTTCTTACCGGTTCAGAGGTGTCTACTGTGTAAAGATTTGATCTTTGAGCTTGTTTACATGATCTGGGGTTTATCCCATTTTTTGTTTTCTGGGGTTTTTTCCTTCTTTCTGAATCTGACATTCTTGTGCTGTCTAGGTTTTTCTGGATCGGAACATGTCTCAGACGAATTGGGAAGCTGACAAAATGTGAGTTATGCTTTGTGTCGATTCAAGTTGTTGCAACAAATGGGTTTTGGATTCATGCAGCTGGTGATTTAGGGATTTCTGGGTGTTTAACCCTATAGGGGAAACTAGGGCTTTTAGATTCAATTTTAAGGGCTTGAAGTTGAAACTTGAAACCCCTTTTTGCTTCAACTTCACTCATTTGTAGGATAATCATTTAGGACTTTCTGGATTTAGCAGAAATGAATTATCTTGTTTGAATGCCGTGTCTGTGTTCTTGGTTCTTAGCTTTAGTTGTCCGCATTTTGTTGTTTTTACAGGCTAGATGTTTACATACATGACTACTTGGTGAAAAGGGAGCTGAAGGCCTCAGCTCAGGCTTTTCAAGCTGAGGCCAAAGTATCTTCAGATCCTGTTGGTAAGATTTATGTTTTGGCTGTGTTTGTGGTTTCTAGTTTGGTACAGACAGTTTCGGGAATTTTGTCTTGTTTGTTGATTTGGGTCTTTTCTCCAGCAATTGACGCGCCTGGTGGTTTTTTGTTTGAATGGTGGTCGGTGTTCTGGGATATCTTTATTGCCAGGACAAATGAGAAGCACTCAGAGGTTGCTGCTTCTTACATAGAGGTAGTAATGCTACTTTATGTCTGTATTATTCGATATGCATTTATTCGGTTTTATATATGAAGGTGTCCGGTGAAGTTGCGGTTTGTGGGAACATGAGTGTTGTATCTTTGATTTTGGGTGATGTTATCTCGGATCAATTTTCTGTTGACTCGTGGCTTTGGGAAATTTAGACGCAGTTAATCAAAGCGAGAGAGCAGCAGCAGCAGCAACAGCCCCAACAGTCTCAGCAGCCCCAGCACCAGCAGATGCATATGCAGCAGCTCTTATTGCAGAGACACGCGCAGCAGCAGCAACATCAACAACAGCAGCAGCAGCATCAGCAGCAGCAGCAGCAGCAGCAGCAACAACAGCAGCCGCAACAACTACAGCAGCTGCAACAACAACGAAGAGAAGGTCTTGGCCCTCATCATCTGAATGGACCTACGAACGGGCTTGTAGGAACTGACCCGATGATGCGACAGAATTCCAGTGCCGTCAGTGCCATGGCTGCTAAAATGTATGAAGAGAAGCTGAAGTTGCCTCAGAGGGATCCATTGGAAGATGCAGCAATGAAGGTGCATCTAATGAGTTTTATTCTAGCATACAAAATGCACGTCATTCGCTTTAAGTACATCTTTCATACGTTATATTTGTTGCAGCAGAGATTTGGAGAAAGTGTTGGCCAGCTTATGGATTCTACTCAAACATCAATGATGAAATCTGCTGGACCTTCTAGCCAACCTTCCGGGTACTAATCTGTAGTGAACACATTCTCTTAACTTGCTGATTTATAGCACGACCGTCTCTAACAGTCCTTATTGGATCGTTTTAGGCAAGTGTTGCAGGGTGCCGCTGGTTCTATGTCTCCGCAAGTTCAAGTCAGAGGACAGCAACAACCAGGCCCACCTCCGGTATTTGCAATCTCAGTGAAACATGCGTATTGATTTGATTTCTTTTTTCATTTAATTTGCTTAAAAGAGACTTTCTGGGGTTAGGACTTGAAGAGCGATTTGAATCCAGTACTGAACCCTAGGGCTGTTGGCCCTGAAGGATCGTTAGTTGGTATTCCGGGTATGCTGCCTTTTCTTTTCTGTAACATATTTTCTACGGTTGCTCGGCTGGTGTTATTAAAAAAATTTCTAACATGTCATGTCTGAATGACCCAGGAGCGAATCAAGGTGGAAACAATCTTACTTTAAAAGGCTGGCCACTTACAGTGAGTTGCACCTATCGTTCAAGATTGTGTTGATGGTTGTGGTTTTCGGATGCCATCAGCTTTCACACGTTAATGCTGCATATTTCTCTGGGTGGCTCTAAATGACCGGCTTTCCAAGCCAGCATGTTTTCGAGCGTCATAATTTTTATAAATCCATTTTGGTTATTCTAATTTTTCAGTACTAAATATTTCCCCACTTTGTAGGGTTTGGACCAGCTTCGGTCAGGCCTTCTTCAACAGCAAAAGCCGTATATTCAAGCCCCTCAGCCATTCCATCAACTTCAAATGCTGACCCCGCAACACCAGCAACAACTTCTGGTCGCACAACAAAATTTGACATCACCATCTGCCAATGATCTTGAGAGTCGCAGACTCCGAATGCTTTTAAATAATCGAAATATGAGTCTTGGGAAAGACCCCCTCACAAATTCTATCGGTGATGTCATTCCTAATATGGGCTCACCCATGCAAGTTAACTGTGCTGGTTTGCCTCGCGGAGATCCCGATATGCTACTTAAGGTGAATTATCTTTTACACGATTCAATTTATCATATGGTTCTCATATTCCATGCAACTTCCTGCCGTTATGAGTTACTAAGTGTTCTTATTCTATTCCTCGGCATAGCTAAAAATGGTTCAGATGCAACAGCAGCAGCAGCAGCAACAACAACAAAATAATCATCAGCAGCAGCAACAGCTACAGCAGCATTCTCTTTCAAATCAGATGTTACAAAACATTAATCACAGTCTTCATCAGCAGGATAAGCTTGGTGCGCCAGGGAGCGGCATTGGCGATGGTGCAATGTCCAATCCATATCGAGGAAATGAACAGGTAGGTCTTTGATGGTTTACGAATTCTATATTTAGGATTCTTTTCTTTTCTTTAGCTTGGTCACGAATAAATTAATTCCAGTTTGGTTTAGGTATGCGGACTTTAGTTTATTTTTGCCGAAAAGTAATTACATTTATGCAATGGTCTGATTTGGGGCTTCTACGATAATGGGTTCTTTTTAGTTCTGTCTAACTTTCCGGCACTTGTTTTTCAAGACTTTGAAAAGTCAAACAGGTAGGAAAAGAAAGCAAGTGACCTCATCTGGTCCTGCTAACAGCACCGGAACAGCAAACACCACTGGCCCTTCACCTAGCTCAGCACCCTCCACGCCTTCAACTCATACGGCAGGTGATGTGATGTCAATGCCTGCTTTGCCTCATATCAGCAGCTCGTCAAAGCCGTTGATGATGTTTGGCACTGATGGCACCGGCACTTTGACCTCGCCATCAAACCAGTTGGTAATGAAACCCGTCTTCACTTCCCATTGGAAATCATTTTCATGCCGCATGATTTTTCTCTTTCATTCTCACCAGTATACTTTTGGCAGTGGGATGATAAAGATCTTGAGTCACAGGCTGACATGGATCGCTTTGTTGAAGATGGGACACTTGATAACGTTGAATCTTTCTTATCTCATGATGACACCGACCCTAGGGATACTGTTTGTCGAGGTATGGATGTTGGCAAAGGTACGAATCATACTCGTCACACACCCAGAAATCACTAAAAAAAGTCTCTCTATACCTCTGAAGTCCCGTGACGACCCTTTGAATCATCTGTCAGTAGCCCTTCAGCGGTCATGTATGCTACTTGTTTCTGTCCGCAGGATTTACATTCACTGAAGTCAGCTCAATTCGAGCAAGCACAGGCAAAGTTATTTGTTGCCATTTCTCCTCGGATGGGAAGCTACTTGCCAGCGGCGGCCATGATAAGAAAGTGAGTTCTGATATATTTGAATTCAGTAATATTTGGAATGCATCGTACATTATATACAACTACTGCCATTTGTGCTCTGTGATTTTATTTTATTTTTAAACAGGCTGTTCTGTGGCACACTGACACGCTGAAGCCAAAAGCTACTCTTGAGGAGCATTCATCGATGATAACCGATGTCCGTTTCAGCCCAAGCATGCCACGTCTCGCAACATCCTCATATGATAAAACTGTCAGAGTTTGGGAAGCTGATAATGTCAGTGAATATTCTTTTCCCTCAGCCCGCTGTAGCCATATTACTGCGGTGACATGTTCATTTTTATTGCCTAGATGTTCTCTTCAGTGCGGTTTTAATAGTTCTATATCATCTTTTCCAGGCTGGCTATTCTCTACGCAATTTTTCAGGACATTCCGGACCTGTTATGTCTCTTGACTTCCATCCAAATAAGGATGACCTTATCTGCTCTTGTGATGGTGATGGCGAGATAAGATACTGGAGCATCAAAGACGGTAGCTGTGTCAGAGTGTTCAAGGTTGGAATCCTAAACATGATCGATTTCGCTATCTAAGTATTGTATGGGTCGACATGATGTAACTTTATTACCTCTGCGATAGGGTGGTATGAGTATGACTCAGATGAGATTCCGTCCACGTAACGGAAGGTACCTTGCTGCAGCAGCGGAAAATGTAGTGTCTGTGTTGGATGTTGAGACACAAGCTTGCCTACATTCATTGCAGGTCAGTTTTTAATTCACAAACTCGATGGTTAAAAAATTAAAGCGTTAATTTTAGCAATTGGCTTGCTTATTCAAAGTTCCACAAGTCATTGTTGATTTATTATTTAGATCATCTCCTCAGGGACATACGAAACAAATCCATTCAGTGTGCTGGAATCCATCTGGTGACTTACTGGCTTCTGTTAGCGAGGACTCTGTAAGAGTCTGGAACATCAACAGTGACGGGAAATGTGTTCACGATCTAAGCTGCAACGGAAACAAATTCCATTCGTGTGTTTTCCACCCTTCTTATTCTTCTTTGCTGGTGGTCGGCGGCTATCAGGCACGTTCTTTAGAAAATCTGTTTCTTTCCTACACATTTGTTTGTTTTAAGTATCAAGCCTCTCAATATTGTCTGAAAACCTCTGGTTAGATTTTCTTTAGCTAAGTTTTCGTACATTAACTTTTATGCGATTATGATGATGACAACCAGCCGCATCTGCCAACTTTACTCATATTTACTTGGTTTTACAGTCGCTGGAGCTGTGGAACATGACAGAGAATAAAACCATGACATTATCAGCCCACGACGGCCTCATTGCTTCACTAGCCATGTCTAGTGCAACAGGCTTGGTCGCGTCAGCCAGCCACGACAAGATGGTCAAGCTCTGGAAATGATTTCCTTTTCCGATTACCCCAACTTAACAGCTAGTTCATTACAAGTACCTTCAAGCCAAAAACAACAGATTCAAACCTTCATGTTGTAGATTGACAGAAGCTGGTCCGAGCACTTGGGACTTTGGCCGACTTGTTGTAACATGTGTCAGTTAAATTAATACCATGCTTCTTGAATTCATCGTCCAGGTTGCTTATATTACTTGTCCGTTTTCTGAGTTGTAATATGTTTTATAAGTCTAAGTTTATATGAAGTATATTCTGATTTTAATATTATCGTATGAAGTCATCGTTTAAATTTATACGAAATACATTGATTTGACTAAGTGAGAGGAGGAATGGCGAGGAGAAAATGAGGGGTCAAAATTTCCATACCCACCAAGAGAGTTGGCAATGGAGATGACTATTAATAAAAATGTGTAATTGAGGAGCTATAAAAATCTGGGTGCACTAAATTCTGATGACCCTTTGCTCAAATGGAATCACAGTTCATCTGGCTTCTATTGCTGGCCATTTCTTCAACTGTATCGAAAACCGAATCCAAATTAACCGAACACTACTACCAAAAATCCTGTCCGAGATTCCATGAAATCGTCAAAAATGTGATCATAGAGAAGCAACTTTCGTCGCCAACCACCGCGGCCGCCACCCTCCGTCTCTTCTTCCACGACTGCATGGTGGAGGGCTGCGACGCGTCCATCCTCGTCGCGTCCAACGCCTTCAACAAAGCTGAGCGTGACGCTGAGGATAATCTCTCCCTCCCCGGAGACGGGTTTGATGTCGTAACGAGGGCCAAAACGGCCCTCGAGCTACAATGTCCGAATACTGTTTCGTGTTCGGACATTCTAGCTGTGAGCGCTAGAGACCTGGTCACAATGGTGGGCGGGCCTTATTATCCAGTCCGTTTGGGCCGGAAAGATGGGCTAGTTTCGAATGCATTCCGAGTGGCGGGAAATGTAGCCGAGCCAAATATGACCATGGATCAAATCATAGCCTTTTTTGCCACGAAAGGATTCACCGTTAAGGAACTCGTCGCATTACTTGGGGCTCACACAATTGGATTCTCCCATTGCAGCCAGTTCAGCCACCGTATTTTCAACTACAGCAAGAAATCGACTTCCGACCCATCATACTACCCCAAGTATGCCCAAGCCTTGAGGAATCTATGCGCAAATTATAAGAAAGACTCATCTTTATCTGCGTTCAATGACGTCATGACTCCAGGAAAATTCGATAATATGTATTACCAAAACCTACAGAGGGGACTGGGGTTGCTCGCTTCGGATCAAGCCATGGCAATGGACAACCGGACAAAGGGTTTCGTCAATTTATACGCCTCGAACCAGGCCGCATTTTTCAAGGACTTTGCTAGGGCCATGGAGAAAGTTAGCGTTTACAAGGTTAAGACCGGGAGGAAAGGTGAGGTCAGGCACAAATGTGATGCCTTCAATACCCTTAAAACTTAGGTGATGATCATATAGAAGTTTTGGGAGTACATTAGATTAAGATGTACATACAAAAAAGCTTCTAATTCGAAAAGATATTCATTTGATTCTTTATATTAAATTGTATCAAAAGTAATTACCATTTCAGACTTTTTAATCATGATCTAAAATTAAATTAATCTGAATCCTTTTATTCCTTTTTTCAAGTCCATATTCGACATCTCTTGGCTCTTCGAAGTCGATTCCTGAAGGCACTTGTTATCTGAATTATTCTTAGTTGTATGTAATTTTAATCCATAATGACAACGTATTTAATCTCGACAAGACTAAAATAAGAGCTACGTCGTTTAAATTTATGATTTACTAAAATACTTTTATCTCGGAAAAATAATCTAAAACTGTATAATTTTAAAAGTTTTATATTCAAAACTACCAAGTTTTGTTGATTAGTGAATGAAGTTTCAAATGTATTAATGATGAAACATGTAGATAAAGTTTTGTGAGTATATTATATTTAATGAAGTGTTTCTAATGATGAAAATAAAGACATGCATCATGATTGTTATATTGAATAAAATGTTACATAATTCAAAATAAAATAAGTGAGGTAACTAAATTAATTCAATTTAGTCAATTCAATTTGATTTAATACAATCAAATAAATAAGACAAATTAGATTGAAGATTATAAATCGAATGATTAAATTGATAACCAAATAAACAAATAACTCAAAGTAAGAACGGAATAAAGATACAAGCAAACCAAAATGAGTTGATGTTCGTTAGACGATTTCCTTAAAGGTTTTGTTGCCGTCCCTCGGGTGCAAGGAAATGACAAGAGCTTCCCAGGATACAACAACTTGTGAGTATATACCTCTTTGCACCACAAGGTAATACCCCAGTGAACCAAACTTATGCAAACAACTATCACCAAGAAAATACTCAAAAGAGTATGTAGAATTCAAAGGAAAAATCAGCCGACTATGAGAGATGTTGTTGTGTGACTTATGAATTTTCAAGCCCTCATTTGCACCTCCTTTTATAGGGGAGGATGAGACAGCCCATCATTATGGCATTGTGGGTGCCATAATGTTCTCTTGAAGACACCAAAATGTGTGTTCCAACAGGTAACTCTTGGTATCACAATGAAGTCCCTTCATTTTACAAGACCAAACTCAATTTCAATACTCTTGAAAAGATGAATAGGTCACTCATTAGTGCATAACCATTACCAAGACTAGCTAATCAAATTTTCTATGCTATTAAAAATCAATAGCTCACAAGTATTTTGACAATGTCATAATTAAGATAAACCTTTATGTCTTCTAAGAAAAACAAATAAGGCTTTTCACTTGACCTATGTGAAATTTAATAATCTCCATAACTTTGAGCATTTTATTTAATTCATTTTGGCTTCAATTTGGTCATGTAAATAATTGATTTTGTTCCTTTCATTATAGAAATTTAAACCCATTTAAATACTTTCATATATAAATATGATCACACCACATTTTCTTCACATTAATTCACCAAATTTTCAACAATCCCCCAGATGAAGAAACTCCAAGGGGTGAGAATAAAATCAAGACTCGACTCGTTATGATGATAGTTTCTTTGGTCAATATTTGTATAGGATAGGTGGGACAAGCCTTTGAACCTTCCATCGGAAACATATCTTCTTTACTGACTATTCAGTAGACGCGATGTCTTTGAACTGTTCGTCGTATAATGTAAACGAAACACATATCTTCCACAAATATATTTTTGACACAAGTTCAATTCTCATGGTTGGGTTCTTTTCTGGCCCTGAAACCCCTGCATGGTTCTATGAGAGTTTTGAAAGAGTTAGAGCATGTACACCCATTGAGGAGATTCTCTGTTTTGAGAACCTCCTCGAATAGCACTTTCTGTCACTATTCATCATGATAGAAGGTGCTATTCAGCTTATTTGTACAACGGTTCAACACCTAGCTCTTCCTATTATTCTTTATTGATATTAAAAAAAAAAAAATTTAGTAAAATTAAATCAAAATTTGATTGAAATTAAACCGAAATTTGACTGAAATTATTTCAAAATTTGATTAAATCCCTAAATTTCATTTTATGGTGAAATTTGAGTCAAATTTAGGATGAATTTGACTGCAATTTGGGGGAGAGAACCTCCTCCCAGAGATGCTCCATCCAGCACTTCCTCTTGCACCTCCTCCCTCCTGCAGCACCTCTTACAATTGCTTCTACCCGCTGCACAAAACAAACAGCATCATCCTCTGCCAGCACCTCCTACAATTGACACCGCTGTATATGCTCTTAAGCCTCATTAAATTTTTTTAGAAGCGGTCTCACTTCTTTCTCACATAGGTGATTCTTTATTTCAAGTAATCCAACATTACTTGTCTGAATCTCAACATCTCAACATCTGAAATCTAAAAATCATTAAAAGCATCAAGCTTAACCTCCTGCGGGAGTCACCAATTTAAACAAAGAATGGGAAGGGGGTTAACCCCCTCAGTGACCACACATAGTCTCAGCAGTTAGGTTGTCCCTCTAAACCAAGATATTGGGATCTCCAGTCACCATGGTTGGGTTTCCTTTGCCTTGACTTTATTTATCGAAGAGCTTGAGTCTCATTCCTCTAGACGTCTTCTCTACTTGGTCCCTATTTAAGCCTTTGGTTAATGGATCCGCAATATGATCTTTGGACCTCACATAGTCAATACTAATGACTCCTGAAGAGAGAAGTTGTCTAATGGTATTATGTCGTCAACGTATATGTCGTGACTTACCATTTTACATTACATTTGTTGCCCTACCAATTGCAGATTGATTGTAACAATATAAACATATTGTTGGCACAGGTGTTCTCCATTTTGGAATATCTTCTACAAAATTTCTCAGCCACTCAGCTTCTTCGCTATATTTATATAATGCGACGAATTCAGCTTCCATAGTGGATCTAGTTATCACAGTCTGTTTAGAGGGCTTCCAAGACACTACAACACCTCCCAGAGTGAATACATATCCACTTGTCGCTTTTGAATCTTATATAACAAATATCCAACTTGCACCAGTGAAACCTTCAATGACTTCTGGATATCTGATATGATGTAGACCATAATCAGGAGTAAATAGTAAGTACTTCAGTACTCTCACAATTGCTTTCCAGTGTTCTGATCTTGGATTACTCGTATATCTAGCTAGTCTACTTACAGTATAAGCAATGTCACGTTTAGTACAATTCATTAAATACATTAGACTATCTATGACTCTCGCACATTCCACTTGGGAGATACTTTCTCCTTTGTTTTTAGACAAGTGTTGACTGATGTCTATTGAAGTTCTGGATATTCCTAAACTATCCTTTCCAAACTTGTCTAAGATCTTCTCGACGTAATGTGACTGACTTTAGACAAGTCCATCATTAGGTCGTGTAATCTTGATACCTAGAATTAAATCAGCCAGTACCAAATCTTTCATATCAAACTTAGAGTTTAATATATATAGCCTTTGTGGACCCTGTTCTTTAGAACTTAAATTTTCAGCACTTAAGTTAAGTTAAATTCAGTTAAGTTAAGTACCACCACTATTCATCACCACCATAACAACACCACCAACAGTATTCATCATCTCTTACATCCACAAACCACCACCACCACAACACCACCACCCCAATCATAACACTACTACACCACCACCACCTCAACCACAACACTACTGCACTACTCCAACCATAACACTACTATATCACCACACCACCACCACACTACTAAACCGCCAGCCCTACCATAACACTACTACACCACACCACCACCACAACACCACCACTCAAACCACCACCACCACCTCAACCATACCACTACTAGACTACCACAAAATTACAGTATTTAACTTAAGTTAAGTTAAGTAAAATTCAGTTAAGTTAATTATAAGTTCAGCTCTAAAGAACAGACTCTTAATCATGCCATCATTGCTTCCACAATGAGCATGTCGTCAACATATAAACATAGAATCACATAACCGTGTTCCGTATTTTTAATATAAACATAATTATCACACTCGTTGATTTTAAATCCATTTGACATCATCACGGTGCGAAATTTCTCATGCCACTGCTTTGCGGCTTGTTTTAGGCCATAAAGAGATTTTACAAGTCTACAAACTTTTCTCTCTTGACCAGGCTCTATACAACCCTCGAGTTGTTCCATATAGATTTATTCATCAAGATCGCCATCGAGGATAACTGTTTTCACATCCATTTGATGTATTTCTAAATTACGCAAAGCCAAAATTGCTAGTATCATCCTTATGGAAGTGATTCTCGTCACAGAAGAATATGTATTAAAATAGTCAAGACTTTCCTTTTGTCTATAACCGTTGATTACAAGTCTTGCCTTGTATTTATCGATAGTGTCATCCACTTCATCTTCCTGGTGAAGACCTGCTTAGAACCTAGTGTTTTACTTCCAGGAGGAAGATCAAACAATTCCCACGTATGATTTTCCAAGATAGAATCGATTTTACTCCTTATGACTTCTTTTCATAAGGGACCCTTAACTGAGTTTGTAGCCTCTTTTTAAGTTCGAGTTTCAGTATCGAGCATATAGGTTAGAAAATCAGTACCAAATTATTTTTCTTTCCTAGCTCGCTTGCTTCGTCTAGGTTCTTTTGATTCTATATCATATCCGGAATTATCATCTCGTTCTTGAGTTATTTCCTCAATATCTTCAAGTAACTGATGAAATGAATCCAAATCTTCTTCCTTGGACTTATAAGAAAAAACTTGTTCAAAAAACAAGGCATTCTTTGATTCCAAGATGGAATTTTTGTGTATATCTGGATTTTTTGATTCAATCACAAAGAGTCTATACGCATTACTGTTTTGCGCATAACCAATGAATATACAATCAACGGTTTTTTGTCTTATCCTCATTAGTTTAGGACCGGGAGCCATTACCTTAGCAAGACACCCTCACACTCCCAAGTATTTATAGGAAGGCTTACTTCCTTTAAATAGATCATACGGAGGCTTCTCCTTTTGTTTGCGAGGTACCTTATTAAAAGATAATTCGCTGATAAGATGGCTTCCTTCCACATTTCATGGGGTAACCAATAGCTTAACAACATCGCATTCATCATCTCTTTCAGAGTACGATTCTTTCGTTCTGCAATGTCGTTTGATTGATGTGAGTATGGTAGAATTACTTCATGAATAATTCTGTATTGTGCATAAAAGAGCTCAAACGGTTCTATATATTCACCTACACGGTCACTTCTCAACCTCTTTATCTTTTTGTTGAGTTGGTTCTTAACTTCTAATTTGTGCGTGACAAACTTTTTAATTGCATCATATTTGCTTAAAAGCAAATATGCATAACAATATTTTGAACTATCATCAATAAAAGTTACAAAATATTTATTACCGCCTCTAGTCGGCATGAATTTTAAATTGCATAGGTCATAATGGATTAGTTCAAGGAGTTCAGTTTTTCTTTCAACACTATAAAAGAAGGTTCTCGCTAATTTTGCTTCAACACAAGATTCACACTTGTGTTTGGAATCTATATGAGATTTGAGTATATACTCCAAATTCATTAGTTTCCTTGCCTGATGTCAGCTTTAGGATTATACCCTTCCCCTTGATCTCAGAGGTGGCAGAATTGCCCATGTACAACTTCTCTCCAACTTCATCCAGCTCTAGCTTGAAGAATGCATTCATATCCGAGCAAATGTAGCGTGTTGCTCCTATGTCAAGCCACCACTCTTTGATATTGGAATCCAACAAGTTCAGCTGAGAGATAACAGCTACCAGAAAGTCTTCTTCAGCTTCTGCTGAGTTGACTTTCTTCTTTTGCTTCCTTAGTGGTTTCTTACAGTCAGCTGCTCGGTGACCCTCTTTGTCACAATTGAAGCATTTTTCCGGAAACTTGGGTGGTTGCCTTTTCTTGAACACTCCAGTCTTAGTTGCTAATTTGTTAGAGGATTTCTTTCTCTTTGGGCTCTCACCATGTTCCAATAAGTTGGCCCTCGTCGATGATGCTTTTAAACTTCTTATCAGAGCCACGGTTGTCTTCCTCAATACGAAGACGGACCATAAGGTCTTCAAAACTCATCTTCTTTTACTTGTGCTTGAGATAGTTTTTGAAGTCCTTCCACCCCGAAGGTAACTTCTCGATGACTGAGGCAACTTAGAAAGATTCACTTGTGTGCATCCCCTCAGCATGAACATCATGGATTATCAATTCCAGCTCATGCACTTGACTTACCACCATAATAGAATTTACCATCATGAACTCTAGGAAGCGGCCTATAATATATTCTTAGAACCGGCAGGCCCTTAGTGGTATTTCTTATCCAATGACTCTCAGAGCTCCTTAGATGGTACTGTACATATTGTACAGTGCGTCATTTAAGCTGTTCATGACGTAGTTCTGACACAAATAGTCATAATCTTTCCAAGCACTATATGCCATGAAAACTTGTGAATCGGTTTCATCCTCCTTATAAGTAGGTGGATCTTCGGTTAGGAACCGAGCCGACCCAATGGTGGTTAGGTAGAAGTGCATCTTCTGTTGTCATCTTTTGAAGTTCAATCATGTGAACTTCTCAGGCCTTTCGGCCTGCATCATTGCGGCCGGAACTAGTGCCACTGACCCGCTACCGCAAGTTCATTCCCGGCCATAGCCGTCATCATTAGGGTGTTATTACGCACAACACTAGTACCCTAGGTGTTGGCAACATTGCAAGAGCAACCGGAATGTTGGCATCAATGTCCATACTTTGATTTGTGTTTTGGTTTTCCATGTCTACAAAATACCAAATTGTTAGTAATCAAGAAATATAAATTGTATTCACAATTTTATTTACAACAAATAAAAGCTTTAAGATTGTTGAATAGTGAATGAAGTTTCAAATATATTAATGATGAAACATGTAGATAAAATTTTGTTAGTATATTTTATTTAATGAAGTGTTTCTAGTGATGAAAATAAAGACATGCATCGTGATTGTTATATTGAACAAAATGTTACATAATTCAATATAAAATAAGTGAGGTAACTAAATTAATTCAATTTAATCAATTCAATTTGATTTAATACAGTCAAATCAATATAACACAAATTAGATTGAAGATTATAAATCGAATGATTAAATTGATAACCAAATAAACAAATTATTCAAAGTAAGAACGAAATAAAGATACAAGCAAACCAGAATGAGTTGAGGGTCGTTAGACGATTTCCTTAAAGCATATATTACCGTCCCTCGGGTGCAAGGAAATGACAAGAGCTTTCCAGGATACAACAACTTGTGAGTATATACCTCTTGCACCACAAGATAATACTCCGGCGAACCAAACATGTGCAAGCAACTATCACCAAGGAAATACCCAAAAGAGTATGTAGAACTCAAAGAAAAAATCAGCCGGCTATCAAGGGAGGAGATGTTGGAAATGAGAGATGTTGGAAATGAGAGATGTTGTCGTGTGACTTATGAATTCTCAAGCCCTCATTTGCACTTCCCTTTATAGGGGAGAATGAGGCAGCCCATCATTATGCATTGTGGGTGCCATAATGTTCTCTTGAAGACACCAAAAATGTGTGTTCCAAAAGGGAACTCTTGGTCTCACAATGAAATCCCTTCATTTCAAAAGACCAAACTTTTTAATACTGTTGAAAAGATGAATATGTCACTCATTAGATCATAGCCATTACCAAGGCTAACTAATCAAGTTTTCTATGCTATTGAAAAACTAATAGTTCACAAATATTATGACAATGTCATAATCAAAATAACCATTTGTCTTCTAAAAAAACAAATATGCTTTTCCCTTGACCTATGTGAAATTTAAATGTTCTCCATAATTTTGAGCATTTTATTTAATTCATTTTAACTTCAATTTGGACATGTAAATAATTAATTTTGTTCATCTCATTAATAGAAGTTTAAATCCAATTAAATACTTTCATATATAAATATGATCACATCACATTAATTCACCACATTTTCCAATAAGTTTTACCTATATTATGCAGTTTAAATAAGTCTCGATCTTCTGTTCAATTTTTCACAATTTAATTGTATGAGATGTTGATTGAAAGGGAAATATATTCTTAAGGCGACATTACACATGACAGACAGAATTTAAATGCAGATATCGACTAAATGCTTACACAAATTTGTTTAATTTAAATACATCTCTTTCTCTGGTTAATGATGTAACGTTTACCTAACTCCTTGTCCATCAATTTATTTTTCTTCTGTTTCAAAACTTGCAAAGTATTTAAAAAATGGTGTGATTTTCATTTATGTTATTCTAAATATTAAATTTATAAGATATTAATATACCATATAGAGGTACAATTAAAATATAATCTTTCTAAAAAAAGTTACTTCATTTAACATTTAATTGGATGTTTGGTGATTCGATTATTTTGAAACGGTTTGAGTTTCAATGTTTTGATTAACGGGGCAACTTTGCCTTCTCTCCTTGAAACGCGGATCATGTCTGCCGTTTCGTTCCTTATTTTAATGCATGGGTTTCCTCGTTGCGACAAAAACACTCGCTACTCCCCTTTTCCTATGCACACCATTACTCCTTCAATAATTGACGTTTCATGTGTTTAGTATTTTTTTTTAAACCATGAAATGAGAATATTGTTATTTATAATAACCAAGCAAACCATTTAGTATGCCGAAAGGGTAGCGCCTCAGCTGGTTGACTTTAAAGATCTGTTTTCTTGAATTTGAAATAAATTATCTTTACTTATAAGTTATTCTTTCATAATAAAGTAATATTAAATTAGAGATTGATGTTAAGTAAATAATTTCACCTTCTCTTAACAACCAAGAGAGAGTCACTTCAATTCCTCATAAAGGCATCTATTTCAACCATTAGTGTGAAATTATCTTTTTTCACGTGTTGTTGTCGGCTATGTGCGTAATATTCGTCAATTTCAAAATGATGAATTGTAACTTCTAATAAGAACAAAAAGCAAACTTTTAATATAATCTTGGTAGTTTTATACAATCTTGTGCTAAATTCATTACTAGTTATTATTTTTGCTATATTAAATTAAATCGACCTGAACAAAATCTGATTATGAAAATGAAGTTTACGATCGAAAGTAGTTTCAGGTCCGCATCAAAAATGCCTTTTCTTATACTTATCATTGAATGAGGCCCATACATAAACCAAATCACAAAAATTCACCAAGATAGGTTCATAATCAACTAAAAATATGATGAGATAAAGGAGCCAAAAAAAAAAACTATAAAAATGGCAAAAGTTGAAGATGAGTAAATTGCCATCACCAACTGATTTCGACTATAAAACAAAGAACGAAATCCGGAAGATGAAAAGTTAAATAGGATTTTGATTTTATTATTGAAACTGATCTGATCTGAAGTAAACCAATATAATTGAACTGATATGATGGTATAATACAATAAAAATTAAATATAATAATAGTATAATTCACTAAATCAGAAAAGAAAATATGTTTTAATAAAATACGATACTTATTTTTTAATTTTAAAAAATAAATAGTGAGAAATCAAAACCATAATATGTCAACGGATATGTCCAGCTCTAACCCAACTGGCATTCGTCACCTCCAGCTCTTCCAACATAAAAAATCTATTCACTGTAACGTCAACTATTCACAAAATTTAATAATAATTAAGAATTCAAATACGAGACTAAAAAGATAGCTAAGAAAAATTTATGATTTTTTTTTAATTTTCACCTTGAAGTGTTTCCCGTCTGCGCGTTTAACTAAAATATTTATGATACATCAAACATGGTGATTAATTAAAGGGTGTCATTAAGTAAAATAATATCATTTTACTTATAGAATGAGTTTTTTTTTTAATGCAAAAGTAAAACTACAAATATTATAATTATTTGTTTTTGCTTGGTTGCAATCTTATCGCAAAGCTGTTGACTAAAAATATACATTTTTTGTTCATAAGCCCAACTACCCTATAATAGCAAAGTAAACCCCATAACTTGGACACTTTTGTAGGCTCTATTCTACGCCTTTTATTTCCCTTATAAAGTAAGACCTAACCAAACTAAAATTCATCACATTTTGATTAAAGATAATTAATCTCTTCCATCCTTCATCTTATCTCAAAATCGTTTTTAGCCCCTAAACTTTGAATTGTAACAAATTGGCACCCTGAGTTGCGAGATTTTCATTTTGCAGGTCGTTGAAACACAATTGGTTTTTATCCAAGTCCAAGGTTTGGTGAAATTTTGGTATTATTGTTTGGCAGAGTACTTTTGACTTGGAGAAGATGAGATTGCATTAGGTGTGTAATTTTTTTCTCGTTATAATTAAATGATGGCCCTAGTTTAATGATTGAGGATGAAGACAGAACGAAATGAAATATATATCGCAATCAAAGGATCGACACAGAAATACAACAGAAAATCTGATACAGTCTACTTATAACTAAAAAAATACATCATTTTAAAAAAAGTTATATTATTACGTAATTTAAAACTGGGTGATTAAATATAATTTATGAATTGGACTCAAATGCACTTAATCTTCTCTTTATTTTATGC
Organism: Umbilicus rupestris; assembly: GCA_963678935.1. Taxonomy (NCBI): domain Eukaryota; kingdom Viridiplantae; phylum Streptophyta; class Magnoliopsida; order Saxifragales; family Crassulaceae; genus Umbilicus; species Umbilicus rupestris. Next base: position 10,867,966 of record OY787612.1, read on the forward strand.
TAATTTAATCATGAAAACTTGTGGACAAGTTTCAATCAATGTGGTTATGGATATTGAAATGTCATACATGTAGCTGCATTAAATTCTTGGAGTGGTTTGTTAAGTTTCATTTAATAAGGGGGGCCAAGAGAACACTCATCAATTCAGGGGGGCCAAATTCGAATATTTTTTACAATATAAACGTGAGGATTAACATAAGCCCTCACCCTTGTTCACATTTGGAACAAGAAGAGATTGCATAGAGAGAAATCTGAAGGTCAAGATCCTGAATGGGTGCAGAGGCTCAGATTCCAGTAGTGGACTTGTCCTTAGAAGATCTGAAGCTCGGGACGAGCGCTACGGATAAGGGCGGGTGCCAGGGTGAGGATGAGATCAAAGATAAAAATGTTACAGGAGAAAACAAGGACATAAGGAGTAAGGTGAGAGAGGCTTGTGAGGTGCATGGGTGTTTTTTCCTGCGCTGCAACGAAAGGCGCACCGGAAGCGTGACGGAGGAAATGTTTAAAGGCATGAGGAGCCTTTTTGATCTGCCGGATGATATCAAAGGGAGGTACAAAAGCACTAGGCCTTACAGCAGCTATATAGGTAAAGACCCAATTGTCCCACTCCAAGAGAGTTTTGGGATAGACGACGCTCAGCTCGTCGAATCCTCTCAGGCTTTCACTAGCGTCATTTGGCCTCAAGGGAACCCGGAATTCTGGTAAAATACATTATGCACTCTCGCATTCTTTTCTTTTTTTTCACTTTCATAGTTGCCCGGTTTTTACTAAATTGAATTGTGAGTGAAAAATCATCACTTAGCTTCGGACATTTTCTAGCCCTTTCTGAAATTTATGCCATGACAGTTGTCAAAAACCCCCAAGATTCGGGTTTGGAGCCTTGAGCGTTACTTTGCATTTTGCAGTTGTGCGCTGAATGGGATGAGCTCAATAATGCAGCAGCTGAATCTAGCAATGCTAAAAGTCATTTTCGAGAGCTACGGGGCTGGAAATTGCTACGAATCTTTCGCTGAAAAAACCTCATCCGTTTTTCGAGTGATGAAGTACAATGTGCCTCCATATGGAGCTGCAGTCGGGCTAGTGCCTCATACTGATAAAAATGCCTTGACCATTCTGTGCCAGAATGATGTACAGGGGCTTGAAATCATGTCCAAGGATGGAGTTTGGAACCATGTTGTGGTTCCTCAAGGATGCTTCTTGGTCGTCGTAGGTGACGTTCTCAAGGTAAACTTCCTTCTGATTCTGCCATTTTATCAATACTAGTCTCAGTCTGCCATGGTTTCTTTTTTCAAAACCACCTCGAATAATACCTAACTTGATGGAGTGCAGGCATGGAGCAACGGCCGAATGCACGCCGTGAAGCACAAAGTGACCATAGCCGGAAACAAGGACAGGTACTCATGTGGCCTATTCACATTACCTAAGGAAGGAGTGGTTGTTGAGGTTCCTAAAGAGCTTGTCGACAATGAGCATCCCATCCTCTACAAGCCCTTCACTTACACAGACTACGTCTCCTACTTTGTGTCCAACGTCAGGGACGATGCCCTCGAAATCTACGCCGGAGTTTGATCTTCGTCAAAAACTTTTAAGTCCCTGCTCTCATCTCTAAATATATGATGTGATTTGCTATGCAGTTATCAGTTATGATATAATAAGGCGTGGTTGGGTTATATACCTTTTTCATTACTTTTACTCATCCATCTCTTTCTTAACTTAATTAAAAATGATTTAGATTTTATTTTATTTATAGTGTCTAATTTCCATTATTATTTTCAGCTTATAACTCACCCGACCTCCACAAAAGTTCATTTCATCTTTTGATGTCATTTTTAAACTTAAAATATTAACATTCCAAAGTTTATTTCTAATTTGCTACTTCTCATACAAACTTCATGCCAAATTTGCATCTTGTCATGACTCATTTGAGTACATACAAATTACTATTAATAAAAGCGGCTTGTTTGAAATCTATTTATAAATATTTAAAGTGAAATATTTATTTATAGATCAATAACATTTATAGATTTTATAGAAAAAAATGGATCTGCATGTACCACCTCGGGTCCTGTTATGGTATCAGAGCCGTGGTGGGGATATGTGTATTGTATGGATTCAAGATTCATGAACTCTCGTTTACTTGTTTTAGGCATGCATCTAATAAAAAGAGATCGTCATACTGTTAAAAACAATTTAAAAGTAGAATAGGACTTACCAAGTAACTTAGAACTACTTAATAAGTGGACAATACCGAAAATTGAACCTAATATCATATATATAATGGATATGTTCGAAAAACTCGTATTAAAACAGATAGTTAAAACTACAGAAGAAATTATCCCTCTTTATTGAGAGGAAATGACAATAAAACTACTTGGTAAAAGTGATTTGATGGAATATCAACCCGAATTATAAATTTATACATATTGGACTAGTACAAATTGTCTTCAAACCATTGATTTTAGAAGGATTACCAGAGAGTTTTGTAGCTGCTCTAAGGGACGGTAGAAACTTAAATTGGAAATAATCATTGATGGGAATAATACAATTCAGTTTGGCCCATGGACCAATATATTTTGACTTTTATCATACTCTTCAATTATCAATAACGGACAATAATATTTTGAACGCTTTAACACTAAGTGTTAAAACGCATGGTTACAATTACAAACCAGACACAGAAGTAATAGCCATTTGCTATAGAATTTATTATAAACCATTATTTACACTGAATTCTCACTATAGAATAATGGACAAATCACTAAATGAAACTATTCTGATATAAAGTAATTTCAGTAAGTCTAATATCACAACTAGACAAAAAATTAAGTGTGAAGAAATAATTTTTCCAGACAATTGGACTTTAGAACAGGCTATGCCTTCTCAACCGACAGTCCAAAAAGAATTAATGAATATTATACAGACACTTGAAGGATCAGTTACTCTTCAGTTTACAGATGATAACAAAGCCTCATCTTTGAGACATAATAGGTTTACTTCGATGTATTATTTCATATCATATTTAGATGAACATATTTATAACCCGTCTAGAGCATCGACATCTCATATAAATTGGTTCGTTTCCACATATTTAGAACAATATGTTACAGTTCTTGAAAGAAGTTATAAACTCAATAATGGAAATATATTAAAACAGGTTTATCCTCCTTAACATGATTTTCAAATCGAAAAGAATAGGAAATTCATAATTTTACAGCTTTTAATAAGTTATTGGAAAATGACAATCTTTCAATAACCTGTAAACATAATAATAATATATATGAATAAAGTAATTATACAAGTCTCTGTCTAAATGTTTTAGGAGAACAAATTACTGCTAATTATAATAGAGTATAACAAATTATAAATGTTATTAACAAAATCCAACCTATAAGTGGATTTCCAAAAGAAAATGAAAATGAAATCGTTATTCCAACTATTCAACCACCTCCTGAAATAACAAGATTTAAATTAAAACCAATGAAAGAGCTAGAAAGCTTTCTAGAGAAAAATTTTAAAAACTTAAAAATAAATACTCTAGATAAAAAGCTTAGAGAAGAGTTAATAGAGAACACTCATTATAAACAAGTTTATAAAAACAGATTAATAAGATCACAAAGTGGGCAGAAAAGCCCATATCGGAAAAATACGATTACTCTAGACCAACACATGTTGATGTTATGATTGAAGAAACCAATGAAGTTATATCGAACAGTTATAGTGAAAGTCATATCTATGAATGAAATATAGATGAATTTGCATACCATCAAATCCATAATACCATCCACAAGATGCTAATGTATTCAGGCATCTGTAAGACTAATGGTAACATAGATAAAACTATTGCTATGTTAATAACATCAGGATTTACAGGCCAGTTTGAAATTTGCAGCGTCTCTGAGTTACTGAGGGTGTACAAGCAGTTGCTATAGCAACTTCTTATACAGTCTGATCTTGTGCAGAAAGGTAAAAAAAATGAACAGTGATTTGGTCAACTGCCTACGTCTGGGGAGGACTATACTCCAGTCCTCAATTCACTAGTCTCCAAGGTGCTCCGTACAACACAGATTCGACACACGGCCAACCTATGCTGCCCAACCTCAACTAGTAGATCACACACGATCAGAACACCCTCTGATTTGTGTCACACACACCTACACAATGAATTAACCCAAAAAAGCTACAACTCTGCTCTCCAGGCTTAGCCTATTCTAATTAAACAATGTCACCGTAGGTTGCTATAGCACACGCTTGTGCAGGTTTTGTCGGCGTCGCTTCAAAGCCTTTCCCCCAGCCGATAGAACTCTATCGTGAGTGATCTTCACTCCGGGATGCTGCCCCTCACTCAGTGACCACCTGTCTCTAGCGAGAACATGCCTTCTGCAGATTGTCCGAGTTCCTCTACTCGACAACTCTCCTGCCGCCTACCTTGATCAGCTAACAAGCAAGTCCTGCTCTGAATTGGCTTTCTCTAATCAAGCGCTGATCAGGCTCTACAAGTCTTCGATTAGCTTCTGCTTTAACCACTCAGCTCTGCGCTCACGCTCTGCTCTTCGGTGGTGATCCAATCTCTCCGCTCGGCACTTTGAATCTCTCTCAAAGTTTGCTCGATATCTTAGTGCTTTGATTCTCTCTTCGATCAATCCTTTGCTGTTCTGCCCATCCTCCTTTAAATAGGAACTCCATGCTCCATCAATATCAAATTTAGGAAGTTCCTAAAAGATCTCAACAAGATCCTATCTTCTACTTTGTAGGAGATTTGATTTCTCAATCAAATCTTCAAGCTGTGGCACGGAATCTCCACTGGGGATATTCTGAGATTATTTAAAAGCCTCCTGTTGCACTGCTACTTCATATTTGGGCAAATTGTCCTTTGCTACAGCTCCCTGCTGTAGCAACTGCTTATAAACTGGCTGGTACACTCTGGCAGGTTTTGTCAATTGAATGCCATAACATTATCACAGTTAAAAGGCTGGTGGGATAATTATTTAACCCGAGGAGAAAAAAATTAAATATTCTTAATACAATTAAGTAAGAAAATAACGAAATTAAAAAAGACGCAGTTTATACATTAGCTATTAATATCATTGAACATTTGACTGATAGATATACCGAAAACAGTGAAATACTAGGACGTTGTTATAAAATCTTAAGTATAAAACGGTTACAGATTTTAGGTGGTATAAAGACACTTTCCTTAGTAGAATTATGGAACTATCTGACTGTAATAGTATTCATTGGAAATCTAAGTTTATTGATCTTCACAGTTTGTTCGCTAATAGAGTTAGAAATGTTCTAAGACAGAATTATAATCAAATTCCCTATGAAAATTATACTTATGGTAAACTAATTGGTATCTATACTCAGGAAGGGCTAGTTCTATGTAGTCAGATTAAACTAGACAAGCAATTAAAATGCCAAAACTTGGCTGAAAAACACCAATTTGGTCAATTATGTGATCAGTTTCCCATGGACAAACCTTCAACTAGTAATACTAGAAGAAATAAAAAGTCATACAAAGAAGATAATCTTTATTATAAAGAACAATAAAAAACGTTATTCTAAAAAGAAAATTGTAGAAAGAGAACAAAAAAGAAATTATAAAAACTATTATAAGAACAAACGAAATAACGACATACCATTAACCTGTAGTAAATGTGGCAGATATGGTCAAAGCCAAGAATCTTGTTAGGTAAGAAAAAAGATTAATAATCTAAAAACGGATGATAAGATGAAAGACATCCTTTCTAAAATTATGTTAAATTCATATAAAGAATCAAGTTCAGAATCTAGCAAATCCTTATCTGATATTGATATAGAATTAAACATCCTTGATAATGGATCAATAATATTTAGTTCAGAATCGGAATGCGAACCTTGCATATTAGGTCAAGCGTGCCCAAAGGATAAGACCAATAATCCAGAAGAGAAAGAATTGTACAGACTTCTCTCACAATTTCAAGATTTAAAAATCAATGTTTTAACTCAAAATAATGTAATAGTCCAATAGAGGTACTCAAGACAATAAAGGACCAAGAATTAAGGTCTAAAATAATTGATCAAATTTAAAACGTTCCTAGTACTTCTGGTAATCAGGAATTAAGGAATCAAAAAAATTCTAAACCATATATGATATCTAAAGTTTATAAAAGAATCAGACAAAAGAAGATATACGAGAACCCCACTTCTGTAAGTGATATGATAGCTGAGATCAAAAATCTTAAAGATGAAATACAAGATTTAAAATCAGAAATAGGAAATTAGACTATAGAATTTCTGAAATTGAAGAAAACTTATTTGAAGAAGTAAAAGCTCCTTCAGATAATAAAATTAACCATTTTAATGAGGAAGATAGTAAATTAACCAACAATTTTTCTCTACACTGGATTTGATTATTAGCCAAAAATGGCATGTAAGGATTAAACTCCTTATTGACAATCATTATTCTCAAGAATTCATAGCTCTTTAGTGGAGCAGACCTTAATGTCATACATGAAGGATTAATTCCGACCAGTATTTTCATAAAACAACTAATACTTTATCTCATGCAGGTAGAGATTATCTGAAAATTAATTTCAAGTTACCAAAAGCAAAAATATGCATAGACAATAAATGCATTCTAACAAGTTTTTTGTTTGCCAAAAACATGACCAACCAAGTTATACTTGGCACACCATTTTTAGAAAAAATTTATTCTTTAAAACAAGTTGATAATAAAGGTATTATAAGGACTTTTGAAGGAAAGAATATCTCCTTAGAATTTATTTCTGAACCCCTAACTAAGGTTTTACATAATATCTATGATGACCTATCCTTAAAGGAAAATCAATTTTATTTTCTTAAACAAGAACTAAGTCTTCTGACTATAGAAGAAAGGCTTCAAAATCCTAAATTACAAAGCAAGATTAAAATATTAATTAACCAATTATCGCTGGACATCTGTAGTGATCATCCGAATTTTTTTTGGGATAGAAAGAAACATATTGTCTCCCTTCCTTATGAAGATATTTCAATGAAAACCAAAGTCCTACTAAAGCTAGACCGTGTTCAAAATGAACACAAAATATTTATAATTATGTAAAAAAGAAACTGATTCTTTATTACAAAAAAGACTTAAAAGTCCTTCACAATCTGCATGGTCATGCACTGCTTTTTATGTCTACAAAAATTCAGAAAAAGAAAGAGGTATTCCTAGACTAGTTATAAACTATAAACCTCTTAATAAAGTTCTAAAATGGATTAGGTATCATATTCCAAATAAAAAAGACCTATTAGATAGGTTGTATGGTTCTATCATATTTTCAAAATTTGATTTAAAATCAGGATATTGACAAATTCAGATTGATAAGTCTGATATATACAAAACTGCTTTTAATATGCCTATAGGGCAATACGAATAAAATGTTATGCCATTTGGATTAAAAAATGCTCTTTCAGAGTACCAGAAGTTATGAATGATATTTTCAACCCTTATAATGAATTCATAATAGTGTATATCGATGATATTCTAGTTTATTCCAAGAATCTGAAAATACATTTCAAGCATTTAAATATGTTCAAAAGCATTGTTTTGAAAAATTCCTTAGTAATATCTAAACAGAAAATGGTTTTGTTTCAAACAAATGTTAGATTCTTAACCCATAACATTGAAAAGGGATTATATAATTCCTATAAACAGAAGCATTGAATTTGCAGAAACATTTCCTGATATTATAACGAATAAAACCCAACTCTAAAGATTTTTAGGAAGTCTTAATTATATCTTAGCATACTATGAAAATCTTGCTCAAGATATATCTATATATATGAAAGGTTAAAAAAGACACCAAAACCTTGGACAGACCAACATACTAGGGCTGGAAGAAATATTAGAAAAAAAGTATACCCTGTTTAAGCTGACAAACTCAAATTGGGATAAAATTATTGAAACAAACGCATCTTAATTAGGATATGGAGAAATTCTAAAACAGATTAATCCAGATAGTAAACAAGAATACCTTGTAAGATTTTATTCTGGAAAATGGTAATGCCCAGAAAAATTATGCAATTGTGGCTAAAGAAATTCTTGCTATTGTTAAATGTGTTTTAAAATTCCAAGATGATTTATATAATCAAAAATTAATTATAAAAATGGATTGCCAAGTGACACTCATATTTTTAACCATTTATAGTTGTCAGATATAAGTTTCAAGAGTCAAATGATAGTCAAAAATAATTTATAGACCTTGGTAAGCCAAGGGTCGATCCTAGGAAGATGTGCGTGTATATACTAGCTAGCAATCAATGTGTTCAGTTACTCCTAATAGTAATTCTAGGTTTTGTTTTAATTATCCTAATTGTCCTAATTAATATAACTAACGGTTGGTTCAATCAGAGAAGATAATTCCAAGATCAAACTTCACACATGCTCGCAACACAATTCGTGCAATCAGTTACACAATATAGTTATGCAAAATAGTTTTGGAAATAGCCTAATTGACATCAGGTGAGCCGCCCAATCACGGATCATCACCTGAATTAATCTACGTTATTGAACGCTGCCCCATCAGGATTATCAACAGTTTCAATTTAGTAAGCCTATGGTTTCCAGACAAAAGATGTCAACTTTCCTATAGCTACCATGTTTCAATATCAATTCTACTCAATCCGATTAATTACCTCAGACACAATCATCTTTTTAGTCCTTAAACTAATTTCGTTCTAACCTGCACTCATCCCAATCAACGATCAAAAATGATAAAACGGTAGAATGAAGCATAATAAAATTGAAAAACATAAACTGACATTTGACTAAAACTGATGTTCGTACAAATCACATGAAATTGTGTTACAGGCATGAGATCCGTAAGATTCGAGAACTAAAAGACTACTCGCTACTCATGGTAATTCCACCAAATACAAGAATGAAGAGAAAATAGAACGAATAACCTGTGACGATTCAAAGACAAAGCGCGTCATCATCATTAAAATAATAAGACAGAAGATAGTATATGGTTTTCAAAAAGCCAGCTGCGGTTAGTGATATGTGATCCTTTCTTTTATAAAGACAGTACTGTTTATAGTCCCTTTCTTTTAAAAAAAGTATGAGACCCCTTCCTATATTTTAGATTCCTTATGTTTTCTCTCTTTTCTTATTTAAGTAGAAAACTTGTAAGGAGAAGGCAGACTTCTAGAGTCTCCTCTCCGAAACTCTCTCTTTGTAAAATTTTTTCAAGAAATAAAAGACAAGCCGCTTAGGTGAAACTTGTAAGTTTTTCTGTTTACTTATTTCTATACTGCATCTTGCATCTTCTACCCCTTTTTCTCTTTCTTCTTTGCCTTAATATGACAGTCAGTCTTATAGACTAAACAACTCTGTGTAATGAATTTGTGTTGACATCTGTATACATATCTCACTCATGTCTCGGTCTTGTTACGACCATACTATAAACAATTCATTCTTAACCTAGCAGACAATTATGGTGTGGTCATAATACTTCATTAAACAAACTAGTAGATGAAGGATTACATGTATATAGATAAACATGACAATATGATAAAGGTTTGAGAAAATCAGAACAAACATATTGATTTAATCTTCATATATGATTATCATATAGGGAATCCCGTTAGCCGTTTAGCCGTGTGAAGGCGTTGAGGCATTTAGAGGCTGTGCCCGAGATGTGATAATCCGTTTGAAGTGATTAATTCATTAGCTGTTTGGTTCGTCTATAATCAGAGTTGGAAGACTCTAATCCTTTCTATCATCTTTATGTGTTTATCTGGATGTGAGTAATCATGAATCATACTAGTTTGATTAATTTAGTATATTATATGACCCGACTAGTTTGATTAGAGTTGGAAGACTCTAATCCTTTCTATCATCTTTTGTTGTTGTTGGGTATTGAATTGCCTGTAGTACATCAGGTCGAATTATGATATCATAGCGATGGTGGGGATATGTGTATTGTATGGATTCATGGGGTTCTATTTATTGAGCTCATCCCATTCAGTATCCTATTTCAAATAAAAAAGATATATGTATTGTATGGATCGAAGGGGTTCTATTTATTAAGAGGTATTCCTAGATTAGGTCTTTTAATAACATTTAAATTCTGCACGGATTCAAAATTTAGTAACGGGCCAAAATCAATATATGGAAGCAAAATTGATAAAACAATGGTTAGAAAATTCGAGATATTTAGTTAGGCCCTGTTCTTTATACCTTAAATTTTTAGTATTTAAGTTAATTTAAAATAAATTCAGTTAAATTAAATTAAGTACTGAAAAAGTAAACCCACCACCACATCACCCATCACCACCACCACCACCGCCACCACCCACCACCACATCACCACCTCAACCCACCACCACCACTCTAACCACATCATCACCCCCAACCACACCCCACCACCACCACCACCACTTCAACAACACCACCACACCACCACCATCCCAACCCCCACCACCACCACCCAACAATACCACCATCCCAATCCGCCACCACAACCCCAAGCACACCACTACCACCCAAACTCATAACCATCACCCTAACCACATCACCACCGCCATATACATATTTAATTTTCAGATACTTAAAGGTTAAAAATATTTTTGTAAAAGTACTTAAATTAAGTTAAATTAAATTTTCTTTTTTAGACTCAAACGAAGTCGTTTCGGTAAGATGCTTAATGCTTTATATAGACTTCCTCTTCGCGAAAGCGTTCTCCCATCATCGTCGTCGTTGTCTTCGCTAGCAGCGATCTGGCTCGCTCCGGAGCTTTCCATAGTTTCAGTAACCAGGAAGTCGCCAATTTTGCAGTCCGATCGGCGAGTTAGCCTTGCGATGATTTCCGGCAGCACTGCAGCAGTCGTTTGATTTGTCGGCGTTGTAGTAGTAGCGATGGAGAAGGAGATCGAGCTGCTGTCGCGAGTCGCGATCGATCATCTGTACCTCGCCCAATTCGAGCCGTTTAGAGCGGTTATTCATAGCCTGCGAGCTCGGAATCCTGACCTAGCGTTGGCTATTTTGCAGACGATTGTGTCGAATGGAGGTCGGGTTGAGAATATTCTGTGGCGCGAATCGTGTTCTTCTCCGGCGATGCTTGCGTGGATGTCGACGTTGGAGCTTGTACAGTTTCATAACTGCACTTCCTCTGTATGGAGCTTTGGTCCGGAGACGTTGCGGCTTCGTGCGGAGTTTTTATTGTTGGTTCAGATGTTGATTTCTAGAGTTTCTGAGAGTGATTCCTGTGTTGGTGAGTCCGAGAGTGATGGTAGAGATGCGAGGAAAGAAGAGAATGGTGAAGTGTTGAAAATTTTGAGTAGGATTTTAGAGTTAGGTTTTAGGAGGTTGAAGGCTGATGCAGTGCTTCTTGTTGTTGAGGAGACTGATGATAGTGCAAAGGATGGTCGGGCTGATTTTCCGTTTGAGGAAGAGGAGTTGAAATGTTTGTGGAAATTGGTACTGGAAGAGGCGGTTGTTTTTGAAGCCTTGTGTTGTAATATAGATAAGCAAGTTCATGGTTTTGACAATGATGATTCTGGTTTGGCAATTACTGTAAGAATAGAAGGGACAGGAAGGATGGACTCAGCGGATGATACTAGAGTTCTGGGGTTGTTACTGGGAATGGTGCAGAGGACACATTTAGAAGCATTGAAGGATGGGACTGAGGCAAATGATATTGATGGTGCAATTTCCCACTTCCGGTTTCTTCACATGGACTATGGTGGAGTGCCAGAGACTGAATATCGGTATGGATGTTAAGCAAATATTATAGTTTATTTATTTTACGGTGATTGCAATGAGAATTGGTGTCAAGTAGATGGAAACTTTTGTGGAGCAAGTTCTGCATTGAGGATGGGTTACAGACGAATATTTTAAATCATACTTCTCTGTTTCTACATCGTTTTTCCTGTGCCATTAATAAGTTGTAATCTCATGACATTTTGTAAGATGAGCAATTATTAGATTATTTAGAAGGTCAAACTCATCTGCCTAAATTACTGATTTTTGCAGAAATTTATGAAATGTTCTCACAAACACACCTGAATGTTTTAAAAGCTTTCTAGAACCAAATACTACTGTATCATAAGTCTTTTGTAGACTCAACACTAACATCCTGGAGCAAGATTGACCGAGTTGTTTCATAGATCAAGTATTATGCCCGATTGAGCATATAACTTTGGTGATTAATGATTGTATTGAGTGGGTACAGTTGTTTGTATTAAGTGGTGTAATCTTTTTCTTGTTGCTATAACCAAGAGTTAGTCGTCCCTTGTTTCTACTTATCTATTTGCATTCTCTTTTGATGTTTCTAATAGCACGATTGTGCAAGATCTCCTCCAGAGAATTATGTCAACAAGGGAGGAGGGTTATGGTGAAACATGGAATGCTATGAGAGAGCAATTACTTAAGATTTATAGTGAAGCGCTCTCTTCAAAGTGCACAAAACTTGTCCAGCTTATTCAGGTTGGTTTTTTTTCTTCAAAGGCTTCTAATAGAGATCACATCATCTTATAATTCTGATCGATATGTTTTTATTTCTGAAAGAATGTGGAATTTTTCTAATAACAAAGTAGATACCTGTTGTACAAAAACAGTCCATAACATCATATACTGATCTTCTTCATGTTTGCTGGTTAATTTGTTTGCCCATGAGAAATAATGAGCCTGGTGTTCATATCTGAAATTTGTATGCATTTTATAAGCATTGTGGCGTTGAACTATGTTTTATTTACAAGATATTAGTAATTATAATATCAGCATTGACGTTGAGCAGTTATGCCATATTTGCAAGTGTTTCCTTAATTTATTAAGAGACATTGTTTAACTTTGTTTTCTATTCAATTTAGTACGCCACATAAAATTTAGCAGCCGAACGAGTGGCCTCGAAAATGTGGTTACCAGTATACTGGCTGCAATATGCTTTATAGCTCTGCAATGATATGCCAATTGTTTCCTACAGGATATCCATGATAGATTACTTTCAGAGGAGATTGCAAAACATGCAGCATCTGACAGCCACGAAATACCTCTCCCTCTCGGGCGTTTTCAGAGGTATATTGTGGCGCATAACCTGGATCCGACTTCAGATGACAACAGTTCTGCCATGAGTGCGGCAATTATTTATTGCTTGAGAGACATGTACCAGTACTCACGCTTGTCTGGATTGCATATGCTTGAATCTGTCATGAATACCGCCCTGTCTGCTATTGCAAGAGAGCATATTCCAGAAGCTAGGAATGTACGTTTCATTTTTATACTCAAGTTCTTGGCTACGTTGAAAGTTGAATTATATTTATTGTCTTCTTGCACATGGTGTATGTTTGCATAAATGATGGACAATATTGCCAACTACATGAAATGTTAAAGATCTGATGCATGTTTCTGCAGGTTCTTGCATTATTTCCCAGATTGCAGCCGTTGGTGGCTGTCATGGGGTGGGACCTGTTGTCTGGTAAAACTGTACTTCGCCGAAAATTAATGCAACTCCTTTGGATTAATCATAAGTCACAAGTCTCCAGGCTTGAGGAATCTTCTCTGTACGGTGATCCATTGGATGAGGTGTTTGTCCTCCTGAAAACTTATTACTATATTTTGTTTAATTCAATATGATATACAGTAGAATTTACTGTTGAAAGGAAGTCCCTGAATGCTTTGTTACTCATGGATGAGAGAAAAAATGCACTGATTGGTATTTGGAATTGTAAAAGAGCTTAGTTTTTCTCTCTTTTCTGTAAGCTACAGCCCACTCAAAATGCAGTAGAATTCACTGTTGGAAGGAGTCCCTGAATGCTTTCTTCCTCATGAATGAGAGAGATAAATGCATTGATTGGCATTTGGAAATGTTGAATGAGCTTAGTTTTTCTTTCTTCCGGCAAGCTATAACTCACTCAAAATCATTGATGACTATGCTTTTAGCTCTTTACCGCAGTTATGACTAAAGAGGATATCTTGTCACCGGACTGCAATTTTATGTTAAATACAGAGCCGAGCTTTCAGTAGTTTGAATATCTGCTTATGTATAAGAATAACCTTACTAGGCGCATGCTTTTGAACTGTAGAGATCTTACGTGGAGCACCTCTGTGATACACTTTGTTACCAACTTGATATTGCGTCCTTTGTTGCTGCTGCCAATTCTGGCAGTTCATGGACTTTAAAGAATTCAGTGCTTCTGTCTGCCAAAGATCATGTTGGAATAGTTACTCAAGATACCTCACTGGATCCTTTTGTTGAGAACTTTGCTCTCGAAAGACTGTCAGTTCAAAGTGTTTTGCGGGTTAGTGAATTTCATATTTACTTATGCTGTTGAATCTTTGTATAGGGAAACTAGTTTCAGCTTCTTTGTAGTATCTATTAAACCTCGTCCACTGCCTGTTGCAAAATATATGCTTATCTGTTGACTCAGTTTCCGCAACACTATTAATTTATGACCAAAACTCGATTGTCAGTTTTCAAATAACTCTCTGCAGGTACTGTTTGATGTAGTTCCTGCTATAAAGTTCAAAGATGCCATCGAGTTGATCAGCCTGCAACCAGTTTATTCTACAGTTGCAGCATGGAAACGGTATCAATTTGATGGTTATTTTCCGTATGCCTAACATGTAAATGATAGATGCCTGGATGAGATTGCATGTTTAATTTATATGTGACAGTTTTCTTTCGGTTTGAAACTCTTTCAAATCAGCGTTTTCACATGACCAGAACTGGCAAACTGATATTTTTTTAGAGCATTTATTTTGCTTGTTGGTGGTGGTGTAATTCGGTTATCAATTGGATTAGTTAAGAATTTCGTGCTTGATAATCTGTTATAAAGGTAAATCTGAATATTGTTAGTGACTTTTGTCTTGTCCCAAACGATTATTTCTGTCATATGTGGCAGGATACAAGATATTGAGTTGATGCACATGCGCTATGCTCTTGAAGGTACTGTTCTTGCTTTAGGGTCCATGCAAAGCACAACTGAAGATATAAATAACCATTTTCAAGAAGCAATTATCCATTTGAAAGACCTTCAAAGCCATATGGAAGCCATTGAGAATATTCCACGCAAGGTACCTTTTTTTCATATGATTCGCCACAAATAAATGCTTAGTTTATATATTCAACCTTTTCCATATACGTTCTTTTAAATCATGGAAGAAAAGGCTCGTTGCTTCTAATATACATGTGAAGACATGTTTACCATGTTGTATGGTCCTGGCTGTCGCGTTTAGCTCTCTGTTTCTGCTTCTAGGGACTGCCTTTCATACTAACAGACTTGTCCTAAATATTATATATCTGACCTTTTGTATTCATGAGATACAGATATTTATGGTGAATGTCATCATCTCCCTGCTGCACATTGATGGGGTTCAAGTAAATTTTGCTGACTCATCGTTCTCTATAAAAAATTTATCTGGACCGTTGGCTTCAGTTGATATGACGAAATGCGAGATGGGGAATACAATGGTTGTGTCTTTCACGGGTATGCTGCTCGATATCATGTACCACAACTTACCAGCAGTCCTGGTAGAACAAGCCATAGATACCGATATTGTTGGAGTAAAGCAATCATTAGATTGGAGAGTAGATATGGCTAAACATTTTATTGAGGACTGGCGATGGAGGTTGTCCATTTTGCAGCGTCTTTTGCCTATATCAGAACGGAACTGGAGCTGGAAGGAGGCTTTGACTGTGTTACGTGCAGCTCCATCTAAACTACTTAATCTGTGAGTTTTCAAGAAGCAGTACTGAACTGAGAACATTATTTAATTGCAGCTAACCAGGGAGTGACACTTATCTCAGTGGTTCTCTGATATCCAATCAGATTCTTTTTATAACATTTACAATGTTGTCAATTCTTAGTTAAGAAATTAACTCCACAGTTTTGTCATGGGTGTGGTGTTAGATAGTCATTTTGACCTGAAGTTGTTTGGATTTTATCTTCGAGGAATTGATAACAATAAGCCTAATGTCTGTCTTATGAGCAGTTGCATGCAAAGGGCAAAATATGACATTGGAGAAGAGGCTGTTAATCGATTTTCTTTGTCTTTGGAAGATAAAGCTACTCTGGGCCTAATAGAATGGGTTGATGATACCTTCAGAAGAGCATCTGTAAGAATTCACGATGGATTGATATTTGTTCTCGAGTTCATAAACCTTGAGCCTGTATAAGTGCATGTTTTTAAAGAGCACATGTGTTGGTTAAACTTAACTTAATGTGAAGTTTATGTATAGTACAAACTTACTGATACCACTTGACGTTGGTACAAACTCTTACCAGTGGTCATTTTGTAGTAGTTTCAGAGGATAAGTGAAACTGTTATTTTATATATTTTTGTCCGAATTTCTTCATGGACCCAAGCTGTAGCAGTCCATAACTACGCACAGCCTTCTTTAGCTCTTGCTACACCTATTTCGATTATTTTTGAACAATGTCAACCTACTATTATTTCATGTTTTGAGTGGTTCCTTGTTCTTTTGCATTGCTAGGTAGAAGATGCAGTATCACGCGTAGCAGATGGGAATGCGGCTGTTCAAGAGATAGATTTTTCTGCTCTTCGTACCCAATTGGGCCCTTTAGCAACAGCAAGCCCTTAAACTTAATTCTATCATTTTTCCCATTACCTTAAGACTTGAAACAGTTTTTCGTAATTTTATCATCTATTTTGGCTGATGAGTGTGCTTTCTGTTAGATTCTTCTGTGTGTCGATGTGGCAGCAGCGTCAGCAAAATCTGCAATTATGTGCCAGCAGCTTCTTGACCAGGCAAAGTCTTTATTTACTTTTTTGTCTATTTCTTAAAGAAAAATTGATGGTCATTCCTGTACCCTCCTAATTTTTTGACGTGTATATAAAGTGTCAAATGGGCACAGCCTTCATGGGATGTATAAATGGGGCTACAACAACACAAAATGTGAATATCCAGCCAAATAAACATGCAAAAGCCTGAGAGTATGTATCAATACACTAAAATCTTTGTGAATAACTTCCAAAGATTTCACAAAAGACATCGTTGAATCAGTAGATGATTCCCTATGCACCCCTCAAAGAAGTTTGTTTTTAGATCGAGTAAAATAGTTGCAATAATCCCTTAGGAAGGTTTTTTTTGTTCAGACTCTTACAATCATTTCAACTATCTCGTGGAATGGGCTAATAGTTAAAATTATGCTATTACACTACCCTTCCCCATTATCTGTCAGAACCACTGGCTATGATTCCCAGTGGTTCTGACAGATAAAATGCTGGTCGTTGTATAGAAGAAGTTGCTGAGACTGAATTTGACCTTTCTGTTACTTTGTAACTTTATTATTCTTTTTCCTCTTTTACTTCTTCAAAGAATTCAAATAGTTAATTGTAGAATGGAACACATGAATTAATGGAAGACATGCTAACAACAGGTAACTTTTATTGGTCATTGGCTGGTTGTGTCTGGTTTCTTTTTGGTTTTGTTTCATAAAAATGATATCAGTTTGATGCTTGCTAGATACTGACTAGGCAGTACTCGCTTATGCATGAACACTGGGTGAATTTTTAATCACAGAATGAGAAATATAACTGAAATGGTGCTCTTGCAGTCGTACAAAGACTCACTATATCGATAAACAGAAGTAACTCATTTGGACGATTTGAAACCAAAGAAGACATGCATGAGTTGTGTTTGAGATTGCTTTTGCATATTTGTCACTCCAGGCCCAGATGATGCTGTCTGAAATTTATCCAGGAGGCTCCCCAAAGATGGGTTTTACATATTGGGACCAGATTCATGAGGTGGTGGTAATTTCTGTGACAAGGCGTATAATTAAGCGTCTGCAAGAATATTTGGAACAGGTACTTCTTCTAAATTGATTACCTGGAACAGCCTTTGCATAGCTTTTGGAACCGTAGTTATCATTTGTTTTGTGTGTTTACCTTTAATTCCTTGTAAGAGTATAACTGCCAATCGTTTTATTGTCTGAAAAATGTTTTACATGTCATTCCCAGGAAACTCCTCCGGCTCTCCGGAAAATATTTTCTGGGGAGAATCCGATCTTGTCAGCCAAAGATTCTCATCGACAGGGACAAAGGGAACGGGCACTTGCCATGTTGCATCAAATGATTGATGATGCACACAAGGGAAAGCGCCAATTCTTGAGTGGTACTGTTGGGCTCATTTTTTGTTTTCTTTGACCATCATATTGTAGCCTATATTTCGAGGATTGAAGTTAATGTGCAAGTCTGTATGAATTATAGGAAAGCTTCACAACCTTGCCAGAGCTGTCGCTGATGAAGAATCTGATCCATCTTTTACAAAAGGAGAAGCCTTATTTCCTGATCATAAACTTCATGCAAATAGCGATAAAGATGGGATTTTGGGTCTGGGGCTAAAGTCTGCCAAGCCGACAGCAGTCAATACAGCAGCTGAAGAAAATGACATGCCCGCTGTTGGCTACGAAGGGAAAGATACTGGAAAGCGGCTATATGGTCTGTTAAGTACAAAGCCAACAACTTATCTCTCACAGTTTATCATCTACATAGCTGCTATCGGCGACATAGTAGATGGGACTGACACAACCCATGATTTCAACTTTTTCTCGCTGGTCTACGAGTGGCCTAAAGATGTAAGTTTTTTTTTTTATAATTCTATATGAAGTTTTTTTTTCCTCATCAAATTATCGATAGCGCTATTCTACAACGCTGCCGCCATGATCTTTCTGAGTTTGCAGAAAGTACTTATGTCCTGTTTCGAGTACTATGATTCTGTATTATTGACTTAATATTGCACTTTGTTATATACACATCGAGTTTAGAAAAAAGGTTTACCAGCTAATTATGTTATTAAGATTCTAATTTACTAGCTATTATAGGGGAATCAAATACATCTCTACATACCCTTGTATGAAAGTGATGAAATTTACTTGACATTCGGTTGATTCTATTTTGGGCACAGCTGTTGACTCGACTGGTTTTTGACCGTGAAAGCACTGATGCAGCTGGAAAGGTGGCAGAAATTATGTCTGTTGATTTTGTCCATGAAGTGATTTCAGCATGTGTCCCTCCAGTATATCCTCCGCGGTCAGGTCATGGATGGGCTTGCATTCCAGTTTCTCCTGCTCATCCTAAGAACTTCCCGGAGAACAATGTACTCACCCCATCTTCTAAGGAAGCGAAACCTAATAGTTACATTCACTCCTCGTCTATGCCTGGAATGTCTCTCTACCCTCTTCAATTGGATGTAGTAAAGCATTTGGTCAAGCTTTCTCCTGTGAGGGCTGTTCTGGCCTGTGTGTTTGGCAGTAGTATATTATATGATGGAAATGAGTCAACTCTTTGCAGTTCTTTTAACAGTGGATTGTCTCTACCACCTGATGTTGGCAGAATGTTCTATGAGTTTGCTCTCGACCAATCAGAGAGGTAAGAAAATATGTTATCAGTTGCATAAATAGGCGTGAAATGTGTATCATCACAGTCTTCTTCTGATGAATATGCAGAGGGCCACCAGGATGCAACACGGATCATATAATAGTTGGCTGCATATAGTGGTCATGGTCAATATCTTCTGCTTCAAGTTCTACACTTGTCTTTATTAACCAATCCATTTTGCTCATCAGGTTTCCAACTTTGAATCGGTGGATCCAAATGCAAAGTAATTTGCATCGAGTTTCAGAGTTGGCCACAACAGCTACACGTGCAACTGAGGATGAACAGACTAAACCTGAAACTAGAGTTTCTATCAAGCGATATCGTGAACATGACAGTGATCCTGAATCTGATATAGATGATCCTGTTAACAACTTTCCCGCGCCCACACGTGAATCTTATAGTCCTGTACTGCAGCCTCTTAATCCTGAACCCACCACATCAGTTTTCCTATCTTTCGACTGGGAAAATGAAGGACCTTATGAGAAAGCTGTGGATAGGTATCATCATTTTCATTCCTTTTCTTTATCGGTTTTTATAATATGAAACCCTTTTACTCGCATCAAGGGAATAATGTATATGTAACTTATTCTGACTACGATCATTTTTCTTTGTTCTTGGCAACAGGTTAATTGAAGATGGAAAACTTATGGACGCACTTGCCCTTTCAGATCGTTATTTACGTAATGGGGCTTCAGATAAGTTGCTTCAACTTATCATTGAAAGTGGGGAAGTAACCAATTCAGTTTCTGATTCCTCTCAAGGAAATGGAGGTCTTAAAATTTGGAGCGATACTTGGCAATATTGCCTGCGCTTGAAGAACAAAGAATTGGCAGCAAGACTTGCCCTCAAGTATGTAGCAGTAACTTTTTTTTCCCTTATCTAGTAATGCATGCCCTCAGAACATTACAGTAGTGATTTGATCATATAGCGGTCACTCTGTATGTTCTGACTGTTGCCCATTGCGTTTACTTTTTCAGATGCTTGCATAGATGGGAATTGGATGCTGCTTTAGAAGTTTTCACTATGTGTAGCTGCCATTTGTCATCTGCTAGTGATCCACTTAAAAATGAGGTACAGTTCGTGGCTTTATTTTCATTATTCCTGTGTTCAGGAGAGCACTTTTAACAGACTACTTCTGTTAATAGATTTTGCAAACAAGACAAGCCTTGCAGAGATATAAGCTTATCTTGTGTGCAGATGATCAGTACAATAACTGGCTAGAGGTAAAATAACAGTTTCCTTTTGCGTGAATAGGAATTAATCCCTCCATGAGAAAAAGAGCGGCTCAAGCAGTTAGCAATTGTTTCATCTGAAATTTCCTTAAAATATTGACCTGCCAGGTTGAGGCAGAGTGTAAAGAAGATCCTGAGGGCCTTGCGTTGAGGTTGGCTGGTAAAGGAGTTGTCTCCGTTGCTTTAGAGGTCGCTGATAGTGCAGGCTTGTCAATTGGCCTACGCAGAGAACTTCAAGGCAGACAACTTGTGAAGCTTCTCACTGCAGATCCCCTACACGGTGGAGGCCCAGCTGAAGCTTCGCGGTTCCTCTCTTCCTTACGTGATTCAGATGATGCTCTGCCTGTTGCCATGGGTGCAATGCAGCTGCTTCCTGATTTGCGTTCTAAGGAGCTCTTGGTATTTAAATTCTTTCCCACTGAATTGGCATGTGACTTCAGTTTTGTAAAGGATCACCTTTTTTGAATTTCTTTTGAAGGTTCACTTTTTCCTTAAACGAAGGGATGGGAACCTGTTGGATGCCGAAGTTTCTCGACTAAACTCATGGGCTTTAGGTCTCCGTGTCCTGTCTGCTTTGCCATTAACATGGCGGCAAAAATGTTCATCTCTACATGAACACCCCCAATTGGTATTGGAGGTTCTTCTGATGAGGAAACAACTTCAATCTGCTTCCCTGGTAGTGAACTAGTTTTGCATACTTCATTACTGGATGGTGGATTATTTCTTATAAATAATGATTTTTTTATAGACTGAACCAGTAATTCTTTTGCTGTTGAATTGACTTGTTTATTGTACTGTGAGTCTGTGACCTAATGTTAACATGTATAATGTGGCCATTTTGACAGATACTTAAAGAGTTTCCTACTTTGAGGAATAACAATACAATTTTCGTGTATGCTGCCAAAGCCATTGCAGTCAGTGTTAACTACCCATCAAGAGAGCCTCGGGTATCAACTCCAGGTGCCAGGGCAAGGCAAAAAGTTCGAGCAGGTGCACCTACGAGGTCATCCTTCACTAACAGTTTAAGCAATTTACAAAAAGAAGCTCGCAGGGCCTTTTCATGGGCCCCTCGAAACACTGGAGAGAAACCTGCTCAAAAAGACACTTATCGGAAAAGAAAGAGTTCTGGATTAACTTCATCAGAGAAGCTTCCATGGGAGGCAATGGCTGGAATCCAAGAAGATCGTGTTTCGTCATTCAATTCTGAGGGGCAGGAACGTCTTCCTTCTGTTTCTATATCTGAGGAATCTATGCTTACTGGTGACCCTATTAAGGATGAAGCTGTTCGTTCATCTCATCGATATGAAAGTGCTCCTGATATAATCCTCTTTAAGGTACATACAAATTTTTCTTAAAAAAAGAAATTACATATCATGCCCTCTAGGATTTTGGCCTTTGGAGTCAGATGCTGATGGTTATTATGCGTCAGATGTTCTTATTCTTCTATCTGAGAGCAAATAAAGAATTAGCAGTGATTTTTTTTTTTCCATACTCGAGTGCTAATCATTTCAAAATTCCTAGGTATTTTCTTATTGTATGTGATGAAAGGAAATAATTTTACTAGTATTGCTTGGGTTCAAAAACCGCATCTACTTTATAGAATCTGCAATGTATGATGACTTTTTATTCCTTCTCTTTTCGTGAAAAATATATAATATTGTGATGTAAACACAATATGATGTGCCTATTGAAGACCCGGGATACTTTTCTTTCAGTCGCTGCTCTCGTTGTGCTTTGATGAATCAGTGGCTGCCAAAGGAGCTCTTGATTTGTGCATCAGTCAAATGAAGAATGTGTTGAGTTCTCAGCAGTTGCCGGAAAATACATCTATGGAAACCATTGGGCGAGCATATCATGCCACCGAAGCTTTTGTACAGGTATCAGCTTTGCATATACATGTTTTTGAATGTAGATGAGAGTGATTTGGTAGAAAGTGTCCTAATGATGCTATTTCAACTACTCTGCTGCTCTTGCAGGGTCTGCTTTATGCGAAATCTCTATTGAGAAAGTTTGTTGGAGGTGCTGATACCATAAGCTATGAAAGAAACAAAGATGCGGATGATGCGTCCTCTGACGCTGGCAGCTCTAGTGTCGGTAGTCAGTCTACAGACGAGCTTTCAGAAATTATGTCACAAGCAGAGACTTGGCTAGGACGTGCTGAGCTGCTTCAGAGTCTTCTTGGTTCAGGGATCGCTGCTTCATTGAATGACATTGCTGACAAAGAGGCCTCTGCACGTCTACGTGACAGGTTAATTGTCGATGAACGGTACAGCATGGCTGTCTACACCTGTAAGAAATGCAAGGTACTTATTAACCACCAAGTTAATGACATCTCTTGTTTTGTCACCCCCCTGAGGCCTGTTGAGTACTGCTTTCTGTACATTCCTTTCTCTTCTTACACTATATATCATCTTTTTCAAAAACGAAGAACTTAAACAACTCTCATAACTAGTGTGCATCGATCATCAAGAATTTTTTTAAATTTTCAGATTGATAGTTTTCCAGTGTGGAATGCATGGGGACACGCTCTAATTCGAATGGAGCATTATGCACAAGCTCGCGTGAAGTTCAAGTATGCTAAAATGCAGTGCCTCATAGATCTTCAGCCATGGCATTCCTTTCTTTCCTTTTGCAAGTTCTCTGTCCTTCGGATGATACTGAATCTTGACCCTCTTTTATTTGTACCCAGGCAAGCTCTTCAATTACTTAAGGAGAGAGAAGACCATGCTCCACTTATCCTTGAGATTATCAGTACTTTGGAGGGAGGGCCTCCTGTTGATGTTTCGTCTGCTCGTTCAATGTAATCACTGACTTTCCTAAGCTAGTCTTTTGCTAAAACTTTTGAAGGTCATAATCGGGTGATGCTGTGCATTTAGAGAATGTTATTATAAAACTTTTATACTAGCACAACTAAGGGTCTCCGAATTGGTCGAAGAGCATAATTTACTTTTGAACGCTTCTGTTATTTGCACATTTGTTGCATTTTACAATATTGGCTGCCACCATACTTGATTCAGGTATGAGCATTTGGCAAAGAGTGCCCCAACCATCTTGGATGATTCTCTTTCAGCTGATTCATATTTGAATGTCCTTTACATGCCATCTACATTTCCGCGCTCAGAGAGGTCCAGACGATTTGGCGAATCTGCAAGTAGTACTTCGTCATTCAATTCAGATTTTGATGATGGACCTCGAAGCAATCTGGACAGTGTCCGTTACCTGGAGTGTGTCAACTATTTGCATGAGGTAAGCTGGCCTTTGATTGTGACCTTCCTTATCCTCAGTCACTGAATTTTTTTTAATACTAGTTCAATCTTGTATTTCCACATTTGCACCACACGGCTATCAATAGTGGGTAGGTTTAAATTTCACAACCCAAAGCTATGTTGCTCAGTCCAATAACATGTCTGTATTGCCCCTTACTCCTCTTTGGTGTTCAGGTTATCAGTATTACTGAGGGTATATTTTCTTTTAATGCCTCTCATGATTGCAATTAGCTATTTCCATCCTATTGTAGTTCAGCTTTTTTCCTTTCATTGTATGCAGTATGCCCCGAAGCATTTGCTCAACTTTATGTTCAGGCATGGTCATTACAAAGAAGCGTGCACCTTGTTTTTCCCTCCAGATCGTCTTCCTCCACCACCTCAGCCTTCATCTAAAGGAGCAGTTATTTCATCTTCTTCATCGCCTCAAAAACCAGACTTTTTAGTTACGGATTATGGGACTATTGATGATTTGTGCGAGTTTTGTCTCGGATATGGCGCTACGTCCATTCTGGAAGAAGTTACCTCAACCAGGGTGGCACTTGCTGCTCAACAAGATGCTATAGTGAATCAGTACACAGTTGCAGCATTGTCCCGTATATGCGTCTATTGTGAAACTCATAGACATTTTAATTATCTATACAAGTTCCAGGTAAGTTTTATTTGTACTCTTTAGCATTGTTTTCACTTGATGATGTTCTCTTATAATTTAGGTTGGTCATCTATATCATTCTTGTATCTGCATCTGTTCTATGTTTGCACCAATCTTTGTGAAATCACAGTTTAATGTAGTAGCTACTAGCTCCATGTAAGTTTGTTTTTTCAAGGTTTTTGGGTGGGGCAATAAATATGGTATGTTTGAAATTATAGGGCCTGGAAAGCTACATGGGTGTAATTTTAGTGTATATTGTGCATTAGCGGTAGAGACTTTTTGTTTTTTTTTTTGTCTGATGGTTTGCATAGCGTCACAAGGTCATGTTTTTCTAAAACATTGGTATTTGATAATCACAGGTTATCAAGGGTGATCAGGTTGCTGCTGGACTTTGTTGTATTCAGTTATTCATGAATGCTTCCTCTCTTGAAGAAGCTATTATGCACATGGAGCATGCAAAGGTAGGATATTCTTATGTCTTGTTCAAATCCTTAATTTATAACATGAGGAATAAGGTGAGAGATGGAATTCCGAATTCTTCTCTGTTTTTAATTTTCATCGAGTAAATATAGGTTACATATACCCTTCGAGTTCAGGGCCCTATAAAGGGCCAGACTGAACTTTGGATAAAAAAATTCTACAAGAAGAATTATTCTAATCTGACAAAATGGGGAATTAAGATCAATATTTACAAAGCTTTCCTTATAGATTTGCCATATTGTCTAATTGTAATCTCTGTTACCATGAGCTGCGATGCTTCACCAAATATCTAGCTTATCCGAAAAAATCCTCCAATCTTCTCAGCCTATTTTTTTTATCATAATCCTTTTGGGACATAAATACTCTCTTCCTATTTCTTTTCTTTTGGAGATCACTTTCATCTGTGAAGAATCCAAACAAGTGCTAACAATCGGATTGCTCATGAATCAAAATGTGTTATTCTTACTGCTAACATGAAAGACCCCCGCATCAGTTATTAACTATCTTACGATCCATCCAGAATTCCAATCATGCTCCAGTAGTCAGTAAGTACACTACTATCAAAAACTAAAGCCATCCTGATAGGATAACTCTTATCAATACTTCATTCTGCTCTTTCAACTCCTCTGGTCCACTTCTTATACATGACTGTTTCCCTTTCCAATATCAACTTTCCCTAAGTCTTCTCTGCTTCTTTTCTTGTCGTGCTTTCTTCCTCACTGCCGTGTTCTTGATCATCAACAATTTGATTCAAATGGGAGTACCTATTTTGTCAACCCATTTTAAGTACCTACAGGAGTATAAAACTAGGATGGTCGGCCTAGTTGTCATTTTTGCAAAGTATAACCCGGTGTTGTAATGATATATTAAGTACTTTATGTGTGGCCATCCAGCACTACTTCAATTCAAATAACTAACCGGAGCATGCCCGTCAATGAGGTTTCACTTCTACAAATGGTAAATGTGGATACTCTCACTGGTTATCAACTAAGAAGAAGAAAAGAATGGCCTTCACAATCATGACAACCCGTTTTAACATTACTCATACTCGAGTGTGCCCTTGGAGTTCTCTCATTGGCATTCATATAGTTGTTGTTTTATGGTTACTTCTGTGTTAACCATCGAGTTTTTTTTTTTAAAAAAATATGTGTTGTGTGTTCTCTAAATCATTTAGCCAGTTTATCCTGTTTAGAACTTGTGAGTGGCTTTGTTCTTCGCTCCTCTAATCAAATTTTATAGCAATGTCTTAAGAGTACTAGTTCAAGCAACCATATTGAGAAAGGATATTAACTCAAATTACATGACCGCATACTTGTCCATCACCAGTATTTGCTAGTTTTAGTTACTTCAAATGTATATAACATTCATCCTTATAGATGCATTTTGAGGAAGGGTTATCTGCGCGCCACAAAGCAGGCGAGTCCACCAAAGTCGTGACTAAGGGTATACGTGGGAAAAGTGCATCTGAGAAGCTGACTGAAGAGGGTCTTCTCAAATTATGTGCTCGTGTGTCCATTCAGGTAAAACATGTAATTTAGTAATAAGTAAAGAAGAACTACATTCGGGGACATGATTTAGAAGTTCCCAAACATGAGAAACCAGATGATCCGTACTTAATAGTTGATAAAGGCATCCACCGTTACTTCTCCTCAGAGTTTGATAAGTACTTGTGATACCAAACACTTACCTCTGCTCTCATTATCATCCTGAGTTACTTGAACACTTGTATCTGCAAAATTCAGGTTGAGGTTGCGAAAGCTTTCAATGATGTTGATGGACCACAGTGGAAACATTCTCTTTTTGGAAATCCAAATGACCCAGAAACTTTCAGGTGCATCATGCTTAGCCCCCTTTGGCAGTTCATGAGAAGTATTTTTAAAGGCTGCTTCCATAATGTGTCGCATCAGATATAGATGATACTGTTGGTCGAGATTCACTGCTTCAGTCTAAAGTCCTTGTGCTATAGTTTGTAGTGGCATGTGGCATTTCATGTAGTTTTTTTTAATACCTATTCTACTCCTCAACCCCCACTAGAGCTCTTGCTCTGGCCCCATCAGGAATCGAAATCCAGTGGTGTTGGATATTTGACGGCCTTTTTATTACTAGACCGAGCCCTGATGGGCCCATTTCATGTAGTTCATGTCACAGCAAGTTTGATTTTCAGACTTCTCGTTTTTAAGTTATGAGGCATTCTGCCTGACTATGCAGCAGCATTTAGTTGGTTGATCTATGAAATAGTTGGTTCTAGCCAGTTTAGGATTCCCATTTGTAATAGTCGTTTGTTTCTTTCAGGAGAAGGTGTGAAATAGCTGAGACACTTGCAGAGAAGAATTTTGATCTAGCTTTCCAAGTCATTTACCAATTTAATCTTCCTGGTAACTTGTTATTTATGTAAGTTTACTTGCATGCTAGGGAGAACACGCAGTTCTAATAATGGACTTACCATGTTGCAGCTGTTGATATTTATGCTGCTGTAGCTGCATCATTAGCTGAAAGAAAAAGAGGTGGCCAGCTAACTGAGTTTTTTAAGAACATTAAAGGCACAATCGATGATGATGATTGGGACCAGGTAATCAGTTTCAATCTGGCCATCCTTAGAATTTAATTGCTGTTCCAGTGTTGCAAGGTTTTATGAAGTATCTGATTCAGAACAATAACACAACAATCAGCATTATTCTTTTATTTTGTGAAGTTAGTAATTTGATAAGTCTGTTATTTTGAGTTTTTTGTGCGTGTGAAATACGGTAAAGGACATCAATATACCCTTGGGGAAAAAAGGAAAATTTTCAAAACATGCATATTTTTATCTTTCATTTTCTTGTAGCAAAAATCATGAAAACATGTATCTAGTTGTAACTTTTTCGTATGGTAGGTATTGGGAGCTGCAATAAATGTTTATGCGAACAGGCACAAGGAAAGGCCAGACCGACTTATAGACATGCTAACTAGTAATCACAGGTAAGATCTGAGCTTATGTCCTTCAACAGTTTCACATAGAGCACACATATCAGGTTAACCTTGTTGTCATTCCTACCAGCTTGTGTGTTTATTAAATATGAAACTGGATGATCTTATGTTTACACTCTGTTCTTTTGAATTGAAAATTTTAAATGTAGTAGTTAACTTTAACTTTAACCGTTGAAGTCAACTTAATTGAAATATTTAAATTAAATACGTAATTGAGGTATTTCTATAAAGTACCAAGTGATTTTTTTTTTTAACCATTTTCATTCGTAGAGAAGAAAAATAACTAGTATAAAAGAGGTATTCTCAAGACTTACAAACAAACATTGGTGCTATTAATTGTTTAAAACTTATTAAGGTCGTCTTTTCAAACAATTAGTGTTAATTATCTAACTGAACTAAGAGTTCAGGTTAATTACTTATGTTACATTGGTCTTTAATCTAAGTATTCTTATGACATTTACACATAGATTAAGAATTAAACAATTAGAGTTGAATAAATTGTATGATTTAAAATAAAATTTTATTTCATCGCATAGCGAGATAAAGTACAACACGAGATCTATATGATCTCAGAATAAGACAAGTACTCACTGTACATGTAGGGATCACTCTTTTGATAAACACTTTAGCCACGGATGTCGCAGTGTAAGGGTGGCGTATGGCTATGAAATGGTTATGCTTGCATATCCATAACCTGTCGACCACCACTAGGATCACCAAGCATCTTCCCGACAAGCAAATCCTCAGTGAAGTTCATAGTTTTCTCACACTTGGCTAGGCGTCATGGCCAAGTCATTCACTAGGTTGCACGAATACATGATTTTGGAGGTGAATCGAGTATCCGGTACGGGTACGAGCCATACTCGACCAATTGGGTATGTTAGTTTGATCGGGGATGGTCCAATTAAAAAATCGGGGACTATTGAGTACGATTTAGAGTAATTAAGACGTACCCATGCATATTTATATTTTCAATTAAGAAAAACCCTAACAATTAGTATTGTTGAACTCCAACTTTGACTCTATTACGGCTGGAACTAGACCTTCAAGTAAGAAAACCCATCTCTGTTTACTGTTTTTAATGCATGTCTCTGCCGTCCAACTTTGATGCGCGGCAGCTTCCATTGAAG
The DNA here is from genome assembly GCA_963678935.1 of Umbilicus rupestris. NCBI lineage: Eukaryota > Viridiplantae > Streptophyta > Magnoliopsida > Saxifragales > Crassulaceae > Umbilicus > Umbilicus rupestris. Next base: position 10,897,052 of record OY787612.1, read on the forward strand.
CGCGCATCTGCTTCAATTGAAGCGTGTGACAGCCTCAATTGAAGCGCCCGGGACACTCAATTGAAAATGAATTGTTCGTTGAGGATTGATGTCCTTTTATTAACCATCTTTTTAACTATCGAAGAAATATATTAATTCTTATAACTCAGTATGAGATAATCACAAATGAAGAATCACAAACAAACAAAAACTAACAAACTAGCCGACACATTTCGACTATGCAGCAGGGGCTATTTAGTCGTTCCTTGATAATAATCCTTTGGCCAAAGTCTTCCGCTTAACAAAAGACAACTTCTGTCTCAAGATAAAGTGTTGTCAGCGGCTACATACTCTTGGCATCAGTGCACCCCGCCGCCACGGTCATGATCAGCTGGTTCGCTCGCTCTAAAGCCTTCTAAAGATTTCATGATGAAAGACACGAACACTGTATGGAACTGTGCATCAGAAGTGTGCAACTCTCTACAGGCAGTATAAGCTCGAGAAACAGTGAACACGTCGTGTTCGGTAGGACTTGAGGGCTAAACGATACGTCATCAGGTTATACGAAGTCCGCCGAAAGGTGTAAGTATCGTTATGGTCCAAATATCGCTCTCTGACGCTGAAACTACATTCACCAAAATCTCTACTCGGGACACCCCCTCTCCTTACTCTCTTCCTTGATGACTTTCGCGATCGAACCGGTAAGCCACTGCCGTGGCTTAGTCTTTGATCTTAACTCCTTTAAACCAACTGGGGAGTTAGGACAAAACCTCAAATTCCACTCTTCCATCAAGACTCCGCACCTTAACAAAGATAATCCAATTCCTCGTAAGCATCTCTCATAAATCCCTTGCCAGCAACAAGAAAATTACAACAGCCGAGAGAGTCACATAGTTCCCCACCTGAGTACCTAGTCCACCGTAGGCACATCTTTTCACTTTCATTCACCACCGCAAGCAATCACAAATCACCACCAAAACCTCATCACTATAACCACTCAATCATTACAACCACTAAACACCACCACCCACCAGTATCCCAATCTCATCACCCACCACTCATCCCTCATCACCCACCAGCATCACATAGTATCCATCACCCACCAGAATCACAGTATCCATCGCCCACCAGAATCACATATTCATACTCCACCCCTTCACCTCACCACCACATATACACCCCAACCATCCACTCATAGTTCACCACACCTATCACTACCACAACATCACCGCACCTCATCTACACTTCAATATTCATTAATATCCATCAACTACCACCTGTCATTATAAGTAATAAAAAAATCATTAGCTAATTAAAGTTAACTCATTTATAGATAAACCTAAGTCTTTCATGGGTGCATTGTACTTGTTTGACATCTTATTTTTTGTGCATACAGAAAGGTGCTGGCTTGTGTGGTGTGTGGCCGGCTTAAGAGTGCCTTCCAAATTGCATCCAGAAGTGGAAGTGTGGCTGATGTTCAGTATGTAGCTCATCAGGTTCGACTTTTGCTAGTTTTCATCTTATGCATCGGATATAAGAGGCTCCGAGGGAAAACTGTTTCATTATGTAAACATATTTGCAGGCATTACATGCGAATGCTCTACCTGTGCTAGATATGTGCAAACAGTGGTTAGCACAGTATATGTAATCATCCCAGAATCCCTTGCTGATGGTATCCAAACTATCTGGACGGAAAGTCATATTCAGAAATAGGAGGCTCCATCAAGTGTTACCCAATATGCAGCTTCTGTATTTTTAGTGGCTGAAATCCAGGACTTCATGGTTCATCAGTGGTGTTATTTTGTTCATCCACCCGCCATATATACATACCCCCAGTGGGGCACATCAGGGGAGATTTTAAAAACTGTATTTCGTAGTTTCATCCCGCAATATTTCACTGTGAAGAATGGGTTTTTCTCCAGCTGCTGGAGCTTTCAGACTTCGTTGTAAATTCAACAACGCATGGAATTTGTAATTATAAAAATTTGGGGTTATCAAACTTTCCACCCGCTTGTCTGCATGAAATCCGATATTTTCTCTTTTAAAATTCTGGGTAGCCCGTTATCCCCCATTGCACCTGGTTCCATGCCGGTGCTAGGCAGCAATTAGAAATGGTCAATTCTGGAGTAAGTTTTTAAGCCTGAAGTTGGCCAACAGAAATCCTGAAATTTTAACTTTATGATGTTCCTTTCCAACATTTGTAGAAAAGCTACCACTACATTATTGAGAAAAATTGTTTGCAATGAAGAAATTTTATTAAGAAAGGAAATCTTACAAGATTCGTTCTTTTTTTGGTGGAGATCACTCACAATTGCTTAAGTGCTTCTCCCCTTATTCTTCACCCTATTTATACTAAAGCTCTTCCCAAATGGAGGGCTTGGATCATTTTGATCCAATGGTTATAATTAGCTTCTCTTGAAAATTCTACTCAATTCTCTACTTTTTCATTTTCTCCACACTTCTCCATATTTTTCTAGAATAATCTTCTCATGGGTTGGACTTCTTCTCCGATAAATTAGTTGTCGTCGAATTCAATTTTCTTGGAGATAGTTTGAGAACTCCTCCGATAAATATTCCCCTCCATTATCAATGCGCAGACATTTAACCTTTCTTCCCACCTCATTCTCTACTTTCATTTTGAACTCCTTGAATTTTTCTAGTGCCTCAGACTTGTCCTTCATGAAATACACCCATGTGTTTCTCGAGTAGGCCTCTCCAAACGGCCAACGAGGCACGTGGGCCCGATTTCGGCCCGTAGGCCCGTGGACCGTTTGGCCCGGCCCGATCCACACGAGGGCTTGAAAAAGCCCGGCCCGATAAGGGCTGGGCCGGGTTCGGGCTTAATAGTAAAAGCCCGAACAGCCCGCGGCCCGGCCCGAAAAAATTAATTTTAATATTTTTTTTAAAGTTAATTTTAATATTTTTATGAAAAATATGATTATTTTAATTATTTTTTTCGGGCTGGTCCGGCCCGGCCTCATGAATTTCGGACCTACGGTGGGCCGCAGACTTAGTTTTTTTATTATGGCCCGGCCCGAAAAATAATAAAGGGCTTATGTTTTTCGGGCTAGGTCGTGTTAGGGGTTTTATTTTTTGGGCGGGGCCGGCCCGTTGGAGAGGCCTAATCTCGAGTAGTCATCTATGAACGTGATCATATATTGCAATCCTTTGATTGAAGGTTGAGAAACCTTACTAAATACATCTGAGTGCACTAGCTCCAGTGGTTCTTTTGCTTTGTGCTCCGACTCCGAATATGGTAGCTGATGTGGCTTTCCGAATTGACACCCTGCGCACACCGTGTCTGTTCGAACTTCAAGCTGAGGGAGTCCTTTGACTACTGACTTGCTCATCAACGCCTTCAACTTGTGATAGCTCACATGTTCTAGTCGTGCATGCCATATGTCTGAATGTCTCGTTTTTGCGAGTTTTATCAACGTATGCAGTCTCTGCCGACATTACGTAGATAGACTCCATCTTTCGTCCCTCTAGTACAGGCGTACCGGATATCTTCACATCATGATATACTTTAACATCTTGAGGACCAAACACTACGTAGTTACCTGATGCGGCAAGCTGAGACACGGACAATAGGTTTTTCTTCATCCCAGGTACGTGAAACACTCTCTCCAATTGCACCTGAGTGTCTCTATATAAAGGTGTGAATGTTGTCTCTCCAACATGGGTGATGGGTAGTCTCGAATTATTTGCTGTCACCACTTGTCTACGCCCTTGATACTTAGACACGCCTACGAGCTTTTTCTTATCTCATGTCATATGATTGGAGCAACCGGAGTCGACAATCCAATTATTGTCATAGTCTATCTTACTGAGATTGCTTTCAACAGGAGCCATCTCCTTAGCCTCCATATTGTTTGATGACCCTTTGTCATCAACCGCAAATGATGCTTCAAAATCCCACTCATCCTCACTTGCATCATTTTGGAGAGGTGAGTAGCTGTGTTACCTTTGGCTGGTCTCCTTGTAGCTCTACAGTCTCGTGCAAAGTGTCCTCTCCTTCCACAGTTATAACATTTATCATCTATTTTTTGGAGTTGTTCTTTGACGATCTCCGTTCTTGCTTTGTTGTTGTTGATCTCCCCCTTTATAGACGCTCCTACGTTGATGACCTCCTCTCTCGTGTCGTCTCGCAACACCTCGTTGTTGTGGTTGGTGTACAAAGCTTCCTCGGTACTTTGTACAGACAGTTTAGTCATCTATTTACTAAATGCTTCTTGATTGGCCAACAAGTTCTCTAAGTCAATTAGTGAAGGTTGCTCCTTCCAACCTTGTATAGCCGTGATGAGCGCGTTGTACTCTGGTCTTAGACTAGCAATAATTATCCTTCGAATTCTATCATCTCCGAATTTGGACTTTGCATCGAGTTGTTCAATCTCACGGCAAAGATTCTTTACTTTTAAGAAATAGTCGGAGATGGACATCGTACCTTGCGAGAAGTTCATAAGCTCCTTTTTAAGAAGTTGAAGACGTGCTGCATTTTCTCTCGAGAACAGCGTGGCAAGTGTATCCCATGCCTCTTTTGGGGTTTAACATATCTTCGATTCGAGTGAGAAGACTTTTATCGATAGTCATCTCAATCGCAAGTAGTGCTTTTTTAGCTTTCATCTCCCACTTTTCGTATTCAGCTGTCTTATCTTTAGGAGGTGGAGTAGTGTTATCACCATCAACAATACTCCACAACCCTTGACTTTTAAGATAAGTCCTCATGCAAATTCTTCAATATCGATAGTTGTATTCGTTTAACTTCTCTATTGCACCACCCGAAGTTCCAAACTCCGCCATAGTAAAATCAAAGATGAGAGCGTACCTTAATTGGTCCTTGATCACAAACTCCTTAACAGTCCCCGACTGTACTCCTCGCTATACTCCCTTTAGCAATGCTCCTACGCTCCTCGTCGGTCCCCGACCGCCTAGCTCTTGATACCAAATTGTTGAGAAAACTTGCTTGCAATGGAGAAATTTTATTAAGAAAGGAAACAAGACTCGCTCTTCTTTTGGTGGAGATCACTCATAATTGCTTGAGTGCTTCTCCCCTTATTCTTCGCCCTATTTATACTAAAGCTCCTCCTAAATGGAGGGTTTGGATCATTTTGATCCAATGGCTATAATTAGCCTCTCTAGAAAATTCTACTCAATTCTCTACTCCTTCATTTTCTTCACACTTCTCCATACTTTTCTAGAATAATCTTCTTCATAGGTTGAACTTCTTCTCCTTGAACTAGCTTCTTTTTTGGATCAAACCCAATGGACTAAGCATTAATCTTAATATACATAACACAGGCTTGTTCTAGGCACGCTATTCCCTTCAAAGTTTTTGGCACGTGAAATATTAGTCTTACATCTCAAGAATAACATTTTATAAAATTTTACTACTGGACTATGCTCTAACTTCACCATATAATTAATCTACTGACAAACGTTGTTAAAAAATATAATAGTCAATGTATATATGTATATATATATATATATCAGCAGTTCCCTGGAAAATAAACAAATAAATTAATAAGTTTAAATTTCAATAAATAAATAAAGTTAATTAACTGTTTAAGTAAATAACTTTAGTTACAAAGTTATCAAGGGATATCAGCCCATTCCCCGTCTCAACCCTACTACTTCACTGTAAACCCCCATGGAGAGCCTGGGGAGTTCCTTAATGACAATGCTCTTTTGCCAAGTGTTTATTATGTGCTAATATTGCTGCTAGAAACTATCATGTTTTACTTTTAAGAGACCTCTTTGTATTATATCCTCTAGCAACAGATCCTTTTTAGGCAAGGAAAAAAGAGAGGATAAATCTCTTCCATTAGCAGTATCCTATAAAAAGAATCATACAATCTCTCACCCATGTCTGCACTTCTAACCCATTGTTGGTGTCAAAAGAAAAGAGCAATTTTAATTGGTGGCATTGCTATTGAACAAATCAAGGACAGTGTGAGCAGCCTTTTCAAGTTTTTCTTTCTCTTGCTCCACGGCTTTCTTCCTTTTCATTGCAGATGTTAGGCCCACAGAGTTTTGATCAATCTCACTACAATAGTGTCACAATTAAAACCAATCAATGGAGAAAAACATTCAAGCGCAAAAAAATCATTAAAAACATCCACATTACAGTTGGATGATCGATAAATATGGTCAAAGTTTATGATGCAATAGTAAGGTTCAGTTTCATAATTCAATCCAACAAAGATGAGATTGGGCCTTGATCTAGATGTATAATGAATAATAAACCAGCATCCATGAACCACGATGATGAACTTGATTAAGACGAAGATGGATATTCTGATGAGAAACCTAAATTATGAGTAGCTTTTGAGGAAAAATATATTATGCTCAGCAAATACCTTTTATCAGGCATATGATGAAATTCACATGACATTAACATGATAACTAAATTTTCATTCAATCAAGCAAGCGGGCAGAGATCTAACATTTCATCTTGCTCATCTTATCTTATTTACCATTCTCTCCATAGCCACTTTGACCTGATTCGAAATATCTGCAACAAGTAATGCAACTATCAGCTCCATTACTTGAAAAAAGAAAAGAAAAAGGCAGAACCAATATGATTCTAATGTCTAAGCATTCAACACTGATGCTCATCTCATCTTCCCAATATTCTTTTTTCCCTCCTATCCTCATCTCATCTCTCCTTTCTAATCTGCTACCTGTACACTGTTTGTAACACAAAATCAAAAAAAAATTTAGAGTTGCCCTATTTTGAAGTTTGAGTTTCACAAATACCGTGTTCTGAGAATGAGTTTCAGATCTACCGTGTTTTTAAAGAAAACAAAACCGTTCTCTTTTAAACCAACATCCATGAAAAATTTAGAGTTACCCTATCAGTTTTTCAATAAAGAGACCGAGTCTCTAGGATAGTGACAACAGTCGCCCACTTTTGCTTATTTTTTCATTTCGGTTGTACGTTACCAGTATTTCAGAAGTTCATCCCTATCAATAAAATCAAGTCATTCATTCCTGTATTGTTTGAGCTTGAGTTCTTATTCGATATTTGGTATTTGGTATCAGAGCTTCTCTTTCCGAGGACCTCAATCGACTTCAGATTCAGAGAGTGTGAGTGAACACTAAGTGTAGTAAACACTTGATATAGTCATGAATTCAGAAGGACCGAGCAATTTTACCCAACCATGTATTCCGAAGTTTGACGAAGATTACGAACACTGGAGCCTTTTGATGGAGAATTTGTTACGGTCAAAGGAGTTATGAAGCACCATTGAAGTTGAGATCTCAGCAGATGACACAACTCTTTCAACTACTCAAAAGAAAGAACTTGAGGAGTTGAAACTCAAGGATCTGAAAGCCAAGAACTATCTCTTTGCATCTATTGATAAGTCGATTATAAAGACTATCACTAAACGAGAGACCGCCAAACAAATATGGGACTTAGAATGCGCAACTGAATCGACTGAAGAGGTCTTTTGAAACCTTAATGATGAAAAATGGTGAGTCCATTACAAATTATTTTGAAAGAGTTATGTTAGCTGCTAACGAAATGCGCAGTTGTGGTGGAGACATGCCTGACAACTTAATTGTAGAGAAGGTTCTTAGAACCCTTACCGAGAAGTGGAATTTCGTTGTGTGTTCTATTGAAGAATCTAAAGACATTGATAATATGTCAGTGGATGCTCTTCAAAGCTCCTTACTTGTGCATGAACAGAAGTTTATGAGATATAATGAAGGTGAAGAAGATCAAGCTTTGAGAGTCTCTTTTGATACACGACAAACCAGTAGAGGAAGAGGAAGAAGTAGTTCGAAAGGACGTGGGAGAGGAAGGGGGAGATCCTCAACATTCAGAGACAAAGCTACAATGGAATGTTTTAGGTGTTGGATGCTTGGTCATTATGCATCTGAGTGTCCTGAATCAAGTCATGAAGCCAACTACACAAAGAAAACAAAAGAAGATAAAGAAGATATGGTTCTTGTGGTGCAATCTCACTCTGAGGTTATCAAGAGAAGTGGAAAGGATGCACGGTTTCTCGACTCAGGGTGTTCAAATCATATGTGCAATGACCAAAGCTATTTTTCAGAATTAGACTTGAACTTCACAACTACTGTTAAGTTAGGCAATAGTTCAAGCATGACAGTTAAAGGTCATGGGAAAGTGAAGTTAATTTTGGATAGTAAGAATCATACCATTACAAATGTATATTTTGTTCCTGATTTAACTAACAATCTTATTAGTCTTGGATTGTTGCAAGAGAGAGGGTTTGCAACTCTTATAAAGGATGAAACATGTAAAATCTACCACGCTAATAGAGGTTTGATCATAGAGACATCCATGAGTATGAATAGAATGTTTATTCTGTTCACTAACTCTCAAGCAAGGTTGAAAAATGAAAATCAGAAGTGTTTGCTCACTCGGGTTGAAGATGAGACTCAACTATGACATAGACGCTTTGGCCATCTAAATTATGCTTCTCTGAAGAAACTTAAACATAAAATGTCTTCCACCATTGAAATTAGCATCTGATGTATGCAAAAATTGTCTCATCAGAAAGCAGTTTAGGGAAATATTTTCAAAACAAAGCTAGTAGAAGCGGATCAAGTATTGAAACTCGTTCATGCTTACCTATGTGGGCAAATTATTTTGGTTTCAAACAGTAAAAAGAGGTGCATTTTATGCTTCATTGATAGATTGCGATAACAGTTCCACTATCAAATTATCCGAGAATCCTATAGTGCACGGGCGTAGCAGACATATAGATGTGAAATTTCATTTTCTAAGGGACTTAGTTCTGAGTGGTGCTATACACCTCAAGCATTGCATTTCGAAGGAACAAGTTGCTGACATTTTGATTAAGCCACTACAAGTTGAAGTCTTCATGAAGTGCCGGGAGGTGCTGGGAGTTAGAAATCCACCGGTTTAAGCTAACTTGTGTTCCATAGTTAACTTATGAGAGGGCTTGTTGGACTTAGCCTTATTAGTTTTTCAATAAAGAGACCGAGTCTCTAGGGTAGTGACAACAGTCGCCCACTTTTGCTTATTTTCCATTTTAGTTGTACTTTACCAGTATTTAAGAAGTTCATCCCAATCAATAAAATCAAGTCATTCCTTCCTGTATTGTTTGAGCTTGAGTTCTTATTCAATAGTGAAGACGTCATTATCGCTCTCGTCGAGCTCTCCGGAACCGCTCACCCTATGATAAGTCTTGGCCACACGACTCAATTTGTAATCCAAATTCAATTACTTTTTTGTAAGTTGGTTGAACCAACAACTCATTCCCTAAAAGCAACGCACTCTGCGTCCGCCAAGGATAACAAGATTTCAGTTATCTCATATTCTTTCTCATTTCCGTTTTTTGAATCCAAACCCCATCGAGACGATCTTCTGCACTGAATCTCTCCTTGGCTTGGATTAATCTATCTTTGGTTTCCCGGCGAAACCCTAGAGAGGTGCAATCGACAATCGGATTTACACTTTCGATCTCAGTGGTATCAGATTTATTTTTGAAAAACATTTCTCAAATGCCTTATTTTTTAATGAATCCGGGTTTGAGAAGCTCGTATTGATGAAAAATTGCTAATTCCGGCTTTAAGAACACCGGAGTCACCACAAAAAACATGCAGTCCGTTTTTGAAGAACCGGATTGGTCATAAAATCAACTAGTTCGAACGAAACTCATCCGATTAGCCTATGTGGCGTCTAATCAGAAACCCAGTCATCATTTTAATGTATCCGGCTTTCTAAAAACCGGATTCACCATGTTAGGACAGGATTCAAAAGAAAAATAAGTGAATGTGTAAATCTAAACCCTAAATTAAAATCTGTCTATTCTCGATTGATTAACAGCCACAACAGCCTTACTTATTTGGTCTTCCCAAAATATATTTATTACCTAGTTATTAGGGTATTGTAGGCGTAATCATTCGCCCTAAATTAAAATCTGTTTATTCTCGATTGATTGACAGCTGCAGCTGCCTTACTTTGTTAGTTTATTGGTCTTCCCAAAATATATTTATTACCTAGCTATTAGAGTATTGTAGACATAATCACTCAAGGATATTTTATGTACAGCTATAAACCTTTCCAATATTTATAATAGTCGGGAGAGAAGAATGTAGGCAAGCAGTTCGGAAGATTAGAGAAGAGTTATTCTGTTCGAATCTGGTTTTTAGAAAGCCGGATACATTAAAATGATGACTAGGTTTCTAACTGGACCGTCACATAGGCTAATCGGATGAATTTCATTCAAACTGGTTGATTTTACGACCAGTCCGGTTCTTCAAAAACCGGACTGCATATTTTTGTGACGACTCCGGTGTTCTTAAAGCCGGAAATAGCAATTTTTCATCAATCCGGGCTTTCCAAACCTAGATTCTTTAAAAAGTACGGCATTTGAGATACGTTTTTGAAAAGTAGGCCATTTGAGAAATTTGATTTCCAAACTGAGGCATTTCTAATTTTTTTTTTCCTTGAATCGGAACAAGCTGGAATCAAAGACATCCTGGTGAACTTGGTTTCCCAAAAACAAGCACATATGGACCCATCTCCGTCACTCGACCCTAGCAGTTCTTCATCCGCAATGTGGATTCCATGTTGATGATGTTGGTCGCGTAGTGGATTTTGATGCAGGGGCCATCCGCAATGTGGACGCTGGCTCCCTTGCCGTCGATCATCTTGTGCGAGTTCATCACCAGCTCCTCCTTCAGCCGGATCAGCATGACGACGGCCTTGTGAAAACTGTCACCACACAACACGACGGCTTTGACAAGGCTATCGTCATCAATATGTGCAACGTTCCACCTGTCCGGCCGGTGGAAATTAAATCATCACATGAGAACGGTTCTGTTAGGGCCGTTCTCTTGAAAATTACCAAGTTAACGGCCTTAACGGGGGCGTTCTCTTAGGAAATGCAGATTAAAGGTTGTATGAAACCCGTCGTCTGTAAATTTTAAAAGAGAACAATTTGGTTAAAACCGTTTTATTTAAAAACACTGTAGATCTGAAACTCATTCTCAGAACACGTTATTTGTGAAACTCAAACTTCAAAATAGGACTACTCTGAATTTTTTTCCACAAAATCCAAAGAAACTACCACTCATTTAACACTTATTTAAAATTTCTCAAAACCTAAACCACAGAAGAAACACTAAATCATATATTGCGTTAGAAATAAACCAGCGGAAGATCAACCAACATTTACACAGCCAATCCTAAAACGCAAACATCGGAACTCATTGTAACCAACACTCACACCATGGAGATATATATTTGATGGGGCGTATTTATACGACTTGTTAAACCGTCTAAACCCAACTATTTCGGCATGTTTTTATGTGAACAGTTACTTCTTACTGTTGTTTGCATTTCAGGTGTTAGGAATGCATGAAAAGACACTTGCGGCTCAAAATGGTGTTTTTATGGAGAAAATCGACGTCAAAGGAAATCATGGGGCGCCGAAGACAACATTAGCATCGCGCGCTGAACCTTAATATCTTCTCCGAGCGAGCTATATAATGTCTTCATGGGGCACGGCAAGCTTATGATGACGTCAGCAACGGGCCCGCGGCCCGAAATCAAATTTGAGAGCCCGATCTCAATTATGGTTTCGCAATGAGAGGAGACAGCAGTTTTGGACGACGAAAGTTTGGAACAGACGAAATTTTGGGAGGAAACGAAGCATGCGTGAACAGTACTTTCCGGCAGTGAGCAGTGTTTTCCGGCGGTGAACAGTATTCGTGAACAGTGTTTTTTCATTCTTTTCAGTGTAATGTGTTTTCCAGTAATGACTTTGAGTAGCTAAATTTCTGTTTCAGTTTAGGAGTTTCAGTTAGTGACATACATGTTTGAGACTTGGATTTTATGCATGTTTCTATTCAATCGTAAGTTCTGGATCTTAAATTGCATGAATTGTATTGCACGGTTAGCGTATACTTTGTCGTGAAACTACCCGCTCATCAATTCTGATTATTAACTCTTGTCGAAGCTTTGTCGTGGAAGCAAGTAGTAGAATCTAGGTTTAGTATCACCTTTGTCGGGATACTCTAGGTTATTACCTTTGTCGGAATGACCACATGTTTGATTAGAATCAGAATCTTTAGAAGTCAATGATAACAGTCACTATTGAATTCCCTGTGCTGAATACTTCTCGTAATTGATATTCACGTTTCTTACTTCCATCTTGCAATCGACTTACTTAAACCCCCTTTTAGTTTAATATTCACAGGAAATCGCTTCACTGTCAGTTCTCTTGGGTTCGACCCTTGCTTGCCGCTACACTAGCTAAAGCTTGGAGATATAAATACAAATTTGGCGCACACAACGACGCGCGTCAAATTTTGGCGCCGTTGCCGAGGAACTGCTATAGTGAAGAGTTTCTTTTCCTTTTCTTTTTATATTTAGTTTTCGATTATTTTTTGTGTTGCGGTAAATTTCTCTTTCTAGCATGTCGCACGCAGGTAGTGTTAATGGTGATGGCCGCCAAAACAACGAACAAAATTAGGTCAACAACAATAATCGTCCTTTACCTCCACCAGGAAATCGGGATGAACAAATTGCATAATTCTATGAAGAGCCTGAGCGAGTATTTAGAGAACGTAGGAGGGAACTTCGCGAAAGAGAATTTCTGGCTAGGGATGCAGGCGCGAGCAAAAGGTTTTAATGAGCCTAACCTACCGCCTCAGCAATATGTGCAGCAGCAGCCTTACGGGCATCAGCCATACAGGCGTGCCTACAGACCAGAACCAATAGTGAGAGAGCTGTTTGCACCAAAGTTCAATGAGCAACCATGGTGCATCAATACTGGCCCAGAAGAGGATGATTTTGAGATAAAGACTGCTGTAGTGCATCACTTACCCAAATTTGGAGGATTACCGGGAGACGTCGCGGCGAGGCATTTACAAGAGTTCACCAGAATCTGCCAAACATTGAGATCATATGCAGCTTCGGAGGACAGGTTTAAGCTTCGAGTATTTCCATTGAGTTTAACTGACTTAGCAAAATCGTGATTTTTGTCTCTTCCTTCAGGTAGTATCCGAACATTGGATCAAATGCAGAGAAAGTTTCTGGACAAATACTACCGCCAGCAAAGGCAACACAAGTGCGCAGAGAGCTCTCTGCGATCAAAAAAGCACCTAGTGAGTCGATGTACAACTACCTTTAATTCATTGGAATAGAGTTACTGCAATCTTGGGGTGCCCAGAGGGATGATAGTGGAGTACTTGCTGGATGGACTCAGACCCTTAGAGAGGATGATGTTGGATGCCGTAGCTGGCGGCACAATTATGAATTTGACTCCCGGAAAGGTTCCAAAACTGATTAGAGAAACTGCTGAGAGTGCCAGGTTCAGAGAAGAAACCAGTAAGCGAGAGGATACGAGCAGAATAAGGAATATATCACAGGCCGACTCGTTTGACAATCAGATGGCTGTAGAAATTAAAGAGCTGAAGGATATGATACAGAAAATGATGGTGGGACAAGCTAATGTAGTGAAGACTTGTGAATTCTGTGGTACTTTCAGCCACAAGACTGATTCGTGTCCATCCTTGTACGAAGAAAATTCAGGAGAGGTGAATGCTCTAGGAGGATACAAGAATTTCAACAACAAACCACCTCAGAGGAAATTTGGATTAGCTGCAAATGGATATAGTTGGAAGAACGAGGGTGGATTTCCTAGGGAGCAAGCCGCGCCTCAACAGTAGACCCAGTATTACAGGCCACCATTTCGTTAGCAACAAGAGGGTCACAAAAGTGCTGATCAGTATCAACAAAGGAAGAACTATAATCAGCCAGGTCAGAATAACCCACTCACCGTAATGATTTGGCAGTGAATCTTCAACAATTCCAAGCAAAGATGGATGGTGCTATTGCAGAATTATCAAAGCAATTGTCACAGTTTATCACGGTCGTTAATGAGTTGAAGAATGACCAAGGCAAATTACCATCTCAAACGGTCCCCAACCCGAAGGGAAAAGTTAGTGCTATGACTATGAGGAGAGGGAAGGTGCTCAAGGATGCAAATGAGGCGAGAGAGCAAACGAAGTCAGGGGATACGGCGCCAGATGAGGACATTACTCTGGCGAGCGACGGTTTAAAGTCTTCTCCGGGCGCGCCATCAACGTATGAAGAGGACATGGTCAACACAAAGACCGCCCTACAAGAGAACGTTATTCCCTCGCCAGAGGAGAACATTAACTCTCCGCGCGGCTACATAACGTCTTCTCCCGGCGCAGTACAGCCCGCCGAAAATTTTAAACTTCGCCGTACTGACCCCCGTTTTCACTTTCCATTGCAAGTTAAGGCTCCTAGGAAGCAATTGATCGACAAGGAAGTGTGGGATCTCTTTAAAAGGGTTGAAATCAATATTCCCCTACTCAAAGCGATTAAGCAAATTCCATGTTATGCCAAATTTCTCAAGGAGTTATGTACCAACCGCCAATATTCAACTCAACCTGAGCAGGTAATGTTTAACGCTAACATTTCTGCAGTAATTCAAAGGAAGATACCTCCTAAATGCGGAGACCCAAGTATGTTTACCATCCCTTGTGTTATTGGTGACATAAGAATCGAAAATTTCATGCTTGATCTCGGTGCGCCTATAAATGTTTTGCCCTACTCTTTGTATTCGAGATTATGTATTGTATTGGACCTTTGAAGCCGTCTGGACTAACGATTCAATTGGCTGTTAGATCTTGTAAGCGACCTGAAGGTATCATAGAAGATGTTTTAGTGCAGGTTGGTGACTTGATCTTTCCAGCTGACTTCTACGTGCTCAAAATGGATGGTAGTGACTCGGCCGATCATCCACCTATTTTACTTGGCCACCCCTTCTTGAAAACGTCAAAGATGAAGGTCGATTGCGACTCTGGGGTGCTGACCATGGAGGTGGAAGACGAGACGATAAAATTTGATCTATTCAAGGCTATGCAACACCCACCTGAGCACGCAACGGTGAATGCATTGGACGATGTAGTACAAGAGACACAAAGCGCCAGCGGCGAAGACCTATTGAGGATAGCACTGGAGAGCGCCATTTTTACACAGGAGGATTCCTATGCTCTCTGCGAGGATATACATGCCATTCTTGCACAACTTGATATTTCTCGCCCTCTGACGCTCAGGTATGAGGTTAATCAAATTTAATTATTTAAAACTAATTCTTCGTTGCCTTCTTCTGTGCAGGCACTAATTGTAGAACTGAAACCTCTTCCTGAACATTTGAAGTACGCATTTTTAGGCGAAAATGACACTCTCCCAGTGATCATTAAGAGCGGACTTGAGGATGAACAAGAGCAAAAGCTCATAGAGGTACTTAAAACTAACAAATTGGCTATAGGTTGGACGCTTGGGGACATACGAGGGATAAACCTAGTGGTGTGCATGCATAGAATTCTGCTAGAAGACGGGGCTAAGTCTTTGAGAGAGCCGCAGCGTCGCTTGAACCCCGTAATGATGGAGGTAGTGCGCAAAGAGGTACAAAAACTTTTAGATGCTGATGTTATTTACCCTATTTCAGATAGCCAGTGGGTAAGTCCCGTACACGTGGTGCCAAAGAAGACGGGCATCACAGTTGAGAGAAATGAAGCCGGCGAGATGGTGACTACACGTGTCAAGAATGGATGGCGCATGTGCATAGACTACAGGAAACTGAATGCAGTGACGCATAAGGATCACTTTCCTCTTCCATTTATTGACTAGATGTTGGACAAACTGGCAGATAAGCCCTATTTTTGTTTTCTTAATGGTTTTTCGGGCTATAACAAACTCCCTATCGCACCTGAGGACCAAGAGAAAACTACCTTCACATGTCCATTTGGCACATTTGCATTTAGACGTATGTCTTTTGGATTGTGTAATGCACCTGGAACCTTTCAAAGGTTGGTTACTAGCATATTCTCTGACATGATTGGTAATTTTATTGAGGTCTTTATGGATGATTTTACTGTGAATGGTGACACTTTTGATGCATGCCTAGACAACTTGAGTAGAGTACTTGAACGGTGTGTATCTATGAATTTATTGTTGAATTATGAAAAGTGTCATTTCATGGTTACACATGGTGTGGTCTTAGGGCATATAGTCTCTCGTGAGGGGATTCAGGTTGATAAACCAAAAATAGATTTGATTTCTAGTCTTCCTTATCCTTTTACGGTGCGTTACATTAAATCATTTCTTGGGCATGCTTGTTTTTACCGTCGTTTTATTAAGGATTTTTCTAAGAAAGCCCTGCCTTTATCTAACCTGTTGCAAAAAGATGTGTCGTTTGAGTTTACAGGTCAGTGCAGGGAGGCATTCGACGAGCTAAAAATTGCGCTAACCAGTGCGCCTATTATTCGAGCACCTGATTAGAGCCAACCATTTGAGATTATGTGCGATGCCAGCGATTATGCTGGGGAGCAGTGCTCGGACAGAGAGTGGATAGAAAACAAGTTGTCATTTACTACGCTTCGCGTACCTTGGACGTCGCTCAACGAAATTATTTCCACCACCGAGAAAGAATTACTAGCTGTTGTCTTTGCTTTAGAAAATTCAGACCTTATTTATTGGGTACTAAAGTAATTGTGTTCTCTGATCATGCTGTTATTAGGTACTTGATGACGAAGAAGGAGGTTAAACCGCGGCTGATTCGTTGGATTTTGCTGCTGCAAGAATTTGACCTCGAAATCAAGGACAAGAAGGGAGTTGAGAACACAGTTGCTGACCACCTGAGTCGATTAGTGAGAGAGGGGGAAGCTGGGCAGATTACTGAGACATTTCAAGATGAGCACCTCTATGCCATCAAAGGTAAACTTCCATGGTACGCTCACATAGTGAATTACTTGGTCGGAGGTAAATGCCCACCTCTTTTCTCTAAAGTTCAATGTTTGAAACTTAAGCATGATGCTAGATACTATATATGGAATGATCCATTTTTGTGGAAAATAGGCGTAGACCAAATACTTAGGAGGTGCATCCCTGATGATGAGATTTCTTCTGTGCTTAGTTTCTGTCATGAGCATGCATGTGGTGGTCATTTTGGCCCTAAAAGAACAGCTAGGAAAATATTAGACAGTGGATTTTATTGGCCGCATATTTTTAAGGATTCATATGAGCATTGCAAACAGTGTGATAGATGTCAAAGAGTAGGAAACATATCCGCTAAAAATGAGATGCCTCAGATGCCTATTGTCGTTGATGAAGTGTTTGATATATGGGGCATTGATTTTATGGGTCCATTTCCTGCATCACATGGTTAATTATACATTTTATTGGCTATAGATTATGTGTCTAAGTGGGTACAGGCTAAGGCTGCTCGGTGTGATGATGCTAAAACTGTGGTGGACTTTCTCCGCACTAACATATTTTGCAGACACGGAGTGCCTAAGGCTATAATCAGTGATCGGGGAACACATTTCTGCAATAGGATGCCACACTGAAACAATATCATATCCATCACCATACATCCACGGCCTATCACCCTCAGACAAATGGCCAAGCTGAAGTTTCTAACCGGGAGATCAAGGGAATCCTAGAAAAGATGGTCAAGCCTACACGAAAGGACTGGAGTTTACGCTTAAATGGTGCATTGTGGGCATATAGGACCGCCCACAAGACGCTTATCGGTACCTCTCCTTATCGTTTAGTATATGGCAAGGCCTGTCATTTACCGGTAGAATTGAAGCACAGGACTTACTGGGCACTTAAGCAGTGCAACATGGATTTGGAAAAGGCTGGAATGGAGCGTAAGCTACAATTGAGTGAGCTAGAGGAGTTGCGCCTAGAGGCTTATGAGAGCCAATCAGACTACAAGGCGCGGACTAAGCTCTATCATGACAAGTTCATCCTATGACGAACATTTGAGATTGGCCAGCAGGTAGTTTTATTTTCATCACGATTACAACTAATGCCTAGCAAGTTGCGTTCTAGATGGACAGGTCCATACACGGTGGTGCGGATTTTCAATCATGGGGCGGTGGAGCTGGAGAACCCAAGGAATGGCGACCGATTCAAGATCAATTGGCAGCGCGTGAAGCATTACTATGGTGGGCTGCAGCCAGATGCTCAAGAATGCGAGCTAGTCGAGCCCCACGGCGGTAACTGAGTTGAGGTACCGTCGAGCCAACGACGTAAAACAAAGGCGCTTTACAGGAGGCAACCCGATGTTTTTTCATTTTAATTCTTAGTGTGTGTTTACTTAGTGTTTCATAGAGTCTTTCCTTTTGGAATGTCGTTAAGGATCGAATTGTGGCAAGTTTATGGGGTATCTCAGTAAGTATCGCGGTTCGAAGCAACATTACTACCCGCATCAACAATATACATTAGTCAGTATAATGTCTGAATCCGACGCGCGTTTAATGTTGGCGTGGGGCGCAGCTCTTTTTTAGCAGGCCGCGTTTCAACCCTATAAGGGTTGGGGCTCCCCTCATAACCCCAACTCTCTCTCCTCCCACGCCAGCCAACTCTTACCGGAAAATTTAGTTTTTCACTACAATCTGAAGGCTTTCCAATTGCTTAAACATCCCAAGTACTCCTTAATCCTATCTCCCACTTAATTCATGCAATATTCAACCGGAGCTTAAGTTTTGGGAGTTTTAGGGTTTATGCTTGATGTGTAATTTTGGGTGAAATTGGATGTTTCTATTGGTTGCAGGTTACTTATACATGTTCTGGGGTGCTAGGGTTTCGATTTAGGGTGTTAATTTTGAGTATTGGGGGTTGATATGGATTAGGATTCATAGCTGTCGCATGTTTTTCAATCTGCAGAATTACTGCGCCGGACGAAGACATTAGCCGCGCGCCGAGTTCATACATTAATGCGTTGACCGCGCCTCGTAATGTTTTCATCCGGCGCGTCCCCTCCTGAATTGCGTTGACTGACATATTTTCGCTTGTTTCATTTTTAGGATGGCGCCAAACAGAGACCCTACATTCGAGGAACTTTACGAGCAGTTCTCTCGGAAGCAGTGCGGTGCCAGTACTTTTGTCGACGAAGAGTTCCTACGGGCTAGCAGTCTATATGATCGCGTATTACAGTTGCTCACAGGAGCTGGCTGGCCTTGACTCTTGACCATCCATTCAGAGTCAGATGTAGAGGATGTGCGGGAGTTTCTGGCATCATTCAATTATGTGGGCCGCGTAGACCATCTCGGTATCTGGTATAGGAACCGCGGCCAGTATTATATCACTCACCCACCGCAGTTGCGCGACTTATTTGGATGGCAGGTGGATACCTACAACTGGTCGTTGGGGAAGAGAGCATTTTCTGAGACTTGGTTTGACCTCACCTCGGATGGGATGGCCTATCACCCTAGTGCCAGCAAGGCGCGCAGCATTCGTGACCCGCCGTATTTTTATATCCAGAAGCTCGTTTTTGGGTCAGTTTTCGGGGGTGATAATGGAGGTGACAAGGTTCCCCTGTTCGAGATGCACGTGTTTCATTCCAGCCACACCCAGTCACCTCTCGACTTTGTAGATGTGCTAAGCAAGTTCTGGAGGAGGAGGTTGTCGTGTGGTGATATATACTACGGAGGCCTTATCGCCTCCTATATGCTGCACCGCCTGCATGGTCAGCCGGTCTTGGATTCGCACCATCTTGTCCGGCCGACATTTTTCACTCGAGAGGCTTTCGTAGGGAAGCGCGCTAACACGAATCGTCCTCGGCGGCCTGATCAGTTTGCCTGGAATTATCATTTGGATCGGAGGTACCATGAGCCGCTACCGACAGACAGGCGCAGAGCAGGCTGAGTCTTCAGCTACTGGCTCTAGGAGAGCACCCAGAGATAGTGAGCAGCCACCACCGGCCTTCCCCCAAGCACAGTTGGACGCTGTATTCAACGCTTATAGAGTGTTGGATTATTTCTTGCCGCCTGGGACGCAACCAGTACCAGCACCACCAGAGTGGCTTCCAGGGCAGCCGATTCCTCCAAAGTAGGTGATCGTGCGGGAGTCTCCCTCACCCCCAGCGGATCCACAGACGACTCTATCGAGTTCTAGGGGAGTTTCTATTTTTCTTCTTCTTTACTGTTTTTCTCATTCATGTTATTTGTTAGTGTGTTGCATGACCCGCTCTTGAGCATAAGTCGATTCGTGAGGACACGGCTATGTTCAACAGTGTGGGGTGGGGTAGTAGAGTCTGTTGTGTCAGCACTTTTACCTTTATTAGCATGCATTAGTCGTAGCTAGGGCATGTTTTTTTCAAATTTGTGTATGCTACGATGAAGATACTGTGATTTTATGAGATGATGTTCGATGCTATGAGGTTTTGATGTGTATGCTTTGCACGATTTCTGCAGTATTGTGATGCGAGTTACGTGATGTTATATGTGCTTTTGAGTTGAGATATTACAGGGTGTGGAGTTGACAGAAAATGTCCTAAAGGGACTTGACAAACATTCAAAGGTTTAAGGGATTACTCGTGTAACGCGCTGAGTTTGTGGAGGTTGGCGCTTCAAGTATGAGGGGTGAACTTTCACTCCATCATTGCAGCGTTTATGCAATGGTGGGATGGGAAAACAAACCGTCTTATCTCTAGTCCTAGTAACCGGGAATGGGTGGGTAACCCCAATCCTGCCTCGCGCTGAAAGGATCATGATGAGAAAGAGCGGGACGCGTTCCACATGCTATTATTCGAAGGCGATGATTAGAACGGTTCAAAGAGAAAAGAAATGGGACAAGCAATTCACATTGGAGAGCAAAGCTCAAAAAGAAAATTCAGTCAAATGTGAAAGAGAAAAATCAGAAGAGCAATCGAGTTGAGTGAAGTATTCGGACTAAAGAAAATAAGAAAGTTTCAAGAGTTGTCCTACGAAAGAGAAAAAGAAAAATTGAGTTCCTCGTAGCTTGAATTTCTCACGTGCCAGAGAAAGCAAACTCAGCATATGCGCATGACTATGACCTCGAGCTGAAGAATGGAGTCAGGAGTCTAAAGAAGACTACCTCCCAGTCATCCATTGAATCCCATCTTGACTCTTAGGTAACATGTATCATTGCGGTTTCTTGTTGATCATTATCGAAGAATGAATGTGAGCATATATTGATGAACTGATTAGTGAGGACATCTCAAGTAAATTCAGTGTTTAGTCGTTGGCATATTAGAATTGCTTGGGTGTCGCGAGTCTTGCTTTTGTTCTTGTTCGAGACGAACAAGTTTAAATGTGGGGTGGTTTGATGGGGTGTAATTTATACGACTCGTTAAACCAACTAAACCCAACTATTTCGACATGTTTTTATGTGAGCAGTTACTTCTTAGTGTTGTTTGCATTTCAGGTGTTCGGAATGCATGAAAAGACACTTGCGGCTCAAAATGGTGTTTTTTGGGAGAAAATTGACGTCGAAGGAAATGGGTGCGCATCTCAGTGAGTTCGGCGTCCGAAGACAACATTAGCGTCGCGCGCCAAACCTTAATATCTTCTTCGAGCGCGCAATATAATGTCTTCATGATGACGTCAGCAACGGGCCCGCGGGCCGAAATCAAATTTGAGAGCCCGATCTCAATTAAGGTTTTGCAATGAGAGGAAACGGCAGTTTTGGACAACGGAAGTTTGGAACGGACGGAATTTTGGGAGGAAACGAAGCATGCGTGAACAGTACTTTCCGGCAGTGAGCAGTGTTTTTCGATGGTAAATAGTACTCGTGAACAGTGTCTTTTCATTCTTTTCAGTTTAATGTGTTTTCCAGTAATGACTATGAGTAGCTAAATTTCTGTTTCAGTATAGGGTTTTTAGTTAGTGACATACATGTTTGAGAATTGGATTTTATGCATATTTCTATTCAATCGTAAGTTCTGGATCTTAAATTGCATGAATTGTATTGCAAGGTTAGCGTATACTTTGTCATGAAACTACCCGCTCATCAATTCTGATTATTAACTCTTGTCGAAGCTTTGTCGTGGAAGCAAGTAGTAGAATCTAGGTTTAGTATCACCTTTGTCGGGATACTCTAGGTTATTATCTTTGTCGGAATGACCACATGTTTGATTAGAATCACAATCTTTAGAAGTCGATGATAACAGTCACTATTGAATTCCCTGAGCTGAATACTTCTCGTAATTGATATTCACGTTTCTTACTTTCTCTTGGGTTCGACCCTTGCTTGCCGCTACACTAGCTAAAGCTTGGAGATATAAATACAAATTTGGCGCACACAACGACGCGCGTCAATATTCTCACAAATGGACGCATCTGAAAGGAGTAATAGCAAATAAAAATCCTTATCCAAACAGAATGCGGTCCTATACTTCAAAATTTATCAACAACACAACATGATCGGAAATGCGCACAGCATGATCGGAAACCGAAACAATACGATCGGAAATCACACAACATGATAGATCATCAACACAATACGATCAAAAATCGACACAACACGGAAATAGGCAAAACATGATCGGAGATAGACACATCATGATCAGAATTCAGAAATAGGCATAGCATGATAGGAAATAGACACATCATGATCAAAAATTGGCACAATTCGATCATAAATCTGGACAACACGATCAGAAACCGGCACAACACCATCAGAGATCACCACAATACAATCGGAAACTAGACATTAATGAGCAGAATCGTACCGTAAACGACAGACGCAGGCCAAAATTCGACTTCAGAAACCTGAAAAAGAGGAAGATCTTTTGCCGACGGTGAATGTTGGACTTAGTCTTATCAGATTTTCAATAAAGAGACCGAGTCTCTAGGATAGTGACAACAGTCGCCCACTTTTGCTTATTTTTCTCATTTTAGTTGTACTTTACCTGTATTTAAGAAGTTCATCCCTATCAATAAAATCAAGTCATTCTTTCCTGTATTGTTTGAACTTACCCAGTTCTCAACATCAGCAAGCCATCGGAGACATATGATTCCGTTGGGACCGGCCAACTTACAAATCCAAGAAAACCCCCATATTTTCAGACGCACCATTCTTTCCGGGTGGCTTAGCAACCCGCATCTCTAAAGTAGAGTTTCCGAAGTTTGACAGAACCCTGTTTAAGGAATGGCTTTACCGTTGCAAACGATTTTTCCTACTTGATATCACCGCTCCTGAACTCAAAGT
This sequence comes from Umbilicus rupestris, assembly GCA_963678935.1. Classification (NCBI taxonomy): domain Eukaryota; kingdom Viridiplantae; phylum Streptophyta; class Magnoliopsida; order Saxifragales; family Crassulaceae; genus Umbilicus; species Umbilicus rupestris. The sequence goes on from OY787612.1 coordinate 10,920,033, forward strand.
ACCCCTCGCATCTCTGCATCTCGAGGATAAGGCATTGCAGTGTGTTAAGGTATGTGGCATCATTGACAAACTCCTACAAAGTGCACTAGAGCCTGCTACAGCAAGTATGGAAAGAAACCAGCTGATGAAGAGCATTCCAGAGTGAGCAAGCTCAGTAAGTCGCGCTCCAGATGAAGACATTAAGTGGCGCTCCAGATGAAGACATTAAGTGGCGCCTGAGCTTAATGTCTTCACCCGGCGCGCCACTTAATGTTGCCTTGGGGCGCTCAGAAATCTGGAAGAGATCATGAAGACATCAGCTTGTGCAATCTGGGCAGAGTGACTATCTCAGTGCTCAAGCAGTGGAGTAAGCAAGTGCTATAGCAATCTCTGGAGCAGAAGTTCAGTAGCAAAAGATCAGCTCTCCTTCAGAAATCCAGTGCATGTATACAAGGGCAGACTTGTTGAGTGAAGATTTGATTGGAAAATCAAAACTCATACAAATTAGGAGATATGATCTTGTAGAGATCTTGGAGGATCTTCTTTAAAATTGATGAGATTTTTTCCTAATGCATTTAGGAAATTCCAGCAGCAGCAAACAACTCCAGCACAAGTGAACAAGGAGCAGCTGCAGCAGGGGATGCTATAGCAGGAGCTTGTTCAAGTGGCTGCATCATCTGACCAAGAAGCAGCAGCGTCCTGGGCTTGTCTAGAAGGGCTGGGATCGCTACGGAGATCATCAGAAGAATTTCTAAAATGCTGTGGAGAATTTTCCAGTGAGGTTTCCTAGCCAGAGAAGGAGATTTGTATTGAAGATAAAGATCAAATCTAATCTCCTAGATTTTAGGAGATAATTGTTCTTTTTGGGACATTGCTTAAAGCTGGTGCTGCTATTTAAGGGAGAGGAGTTCAGAGCTGAGAGATTGATCGAAGCTGAGGGATACACGAGTGCATACACAGAATTCAGAGAGAGCAATTTTGGTGTGTGACGGACGATTTCTTCGATCATCACCCGAGAGCAGAGCGTGAGCGCAGAGCTGTGGTGACAGAAGCAGAAGGGAATCAGGACTTGCAGAGTCTGATTCGAGCTTGATCTGGAAGCCAATTCAGAGCAGGTGTGCTTGTTGGTTGATCAAGGGCAGCCGCGGAAGAACTGACGGGTGTGTGGCTCGGTCGAGTGTCTAAGCGGTGGTTCTCGCTAGTGGCAGGTGGTCACTAAGTGAGGGGGAGTATTCCAGAGTGTGCAGCGCTCGTGGAATCGTTCGAACGGCTCGGCAGAAGGCTTTGGAGCGACGCGGACAATTGTGCTTCAGCTGTGTGTTACAGCAGTTGCTACAGCAACCCTGCTGGGTGAGTGTAGTTTAGAATAGGCTGAGTTTTGAGAAGATTGTAGCTATTCTAAATTGACATTTGTAGAGGGTGTGCAGACACAAGTCAGAGCTTGTTCTGATTGTGTCAAGTGATCCACACAAGGTTGAGTAGCATAGGTTGCGTGGAGTTGTAACCGAGTGTACTTGGAGACCTTCGTGTTTAGTGGATTGAGGACTGGAGAATAGTCCTCCCCAGACGTAGGCAGTTGGCCGAACTGGGTGAACAAACTTCTGTCTTGTTCATTGTTTGCTGAGACAATTTCCGAGTGAACAAGAGTGTGCTGCAGCAACTGCTTGTTCACAAATCTGCCTAACTGAGACGCTGTGAATTTCACAGTGGCATCATAACTTCATGAGCTCGCGATTTGATCAATATCCATCCTGGCCAGAATATGTCATTGCTATTTCATCCCGCTTCGGACGCATAGTTGATGACCCATTGGCAGACCTGGTGAGCTTGAAACAGGCCACAGATTCGGTGGAGGATTACTTGGATAAGTTCGAGTGCACACTCACTCATATGAACTTACCAGAACCTCATGCGCTAAGCATCTTCCTCACAAACCTGCATCCGCACTTGGCATTCCATGTCCAACAGTTCAATGTTCTTACAATTGCGAAAGCCGTAAGGATCGCCAGACTGCATGAATCCTCCCTAAACCACACACCCACCAAGTTTGCTGGAGCACCCTTCAATCCACAACTCAAATCCCAGCCACCATACAAACACTTCTACCCGCCACTATTACCCACACCAGAACAAACAAAACTTATACAAAACTGCCCCCCATTCATTACCCCTCCCACACTCAAACTTCCATCAGACAAACCAACCCGTAAATTCTTTTACGAGGAGATGCAGGATAGGAGGTCGAAAGGGCTTTGTATGTTTTGCGATGAACCGTATTCTCGAAGGTCACCATTTAAAACACAGGCGCTCTCAAATATATGTTATGGAGGCTGACGAGAACGACTTATTTGATGACGATACACCCTTGCAATCTGATGATCCATCTACGGACATCTCAGGTACCACTCCTACCATCTCTGTTAATGCTTTGGATGGTTCAGCCACTTTTAATTCTATGCGTGTTGTGGGACAGTAAAACAAGCGGAAACTATATATATTAATCAACCTTGGCAGTACTCACAATTTTCTTGACATGTCTATTGCCAAGGAAGTCGGTTGTTTTCTCGAATCAATGAAACCCTTGCAGGTCACAGCTGCTAACGGAAACGGCATGATCTCCGCTTTCAAGTGTACCAACTTCACCTGGAAGCTCAAGGGTACTTATTCACAACAGAGGTCCGCACCCTTTTTTGGATTGTTGTGATCTTGTTCTCGGGGTCCAGTGGTTAACAACCTTGTGTCCTGTATGGTGGGATTTCTCGAATTTAAGGATGGAGGTCACAGTCTAAGGACAAAAAACATGTCATGCGTGGCACAACAAAGTCTAAATGCAAGTTGATTAATGGTAGCAGCCTCAACAAACTGCTCCTACACGGCCCACAAATAGCTTTATTACACATGCATAACACTTCAGAATCCATTCAATATGAGCACACATTCACAAAGTCTGGTTTTCTGTCACACATCAATGCTGAGGGAGAAAATATGAGCATGAACCCTGTTCTTCAAAAGTTATTATACGAATACTCTGATTTATTTGAAGAACCAACAGAATTACCTTCATTCCGAGATGGTTTTAACCATCAGATTTCGTTGATGGAAGGTACAAATCCCGTTAACCAGCGCCTTTATAGGTATTCCATTTTATAAAAATCTGCTATTGAGAAAATTATTCATGATATGATGTCTATAGTTCCAGCCCCTATGCCTCACCTATTGAATTAGTCAAAAAGAAAGATCGTTCATGTCGGCTTTGTGTCGATTATCGAGGACTAAATAAACAGACATTTAAGGATAAACATCCTATACCTTTGCTAGAGGATTTCCTGGATGAATTGGGTGGCTCTCAATTCTTTTCTAAACTCAACCTTCGGTCTAGGTTCCATCATATACGAATGGCTCCTCACGATGTGTTTAAAACAGCATTCCGCACACATTCAGGGCACTACGAGTACTTAATAATGTCATTCGGACTAACCAATGTTCCTTGTACTTTTTAGGGACTCATGAACCACATCTTCATAGATGTTGCCCGTCGATTCTTATTGGTTTTTTTTGATGATATACTTGTTTACAATGCCAATTGAGATGCTCATCTTCAGCATCTTCAAACAGTGTTCTGTATACTTCGGCAACATAAACTCTACCTCAAGATGTCAAAATGTACATCCGGCCCTACGGTCATTGAGTATTTGGGTCACTTCATTTCCTCTGAAGGTGTTAGCACGGACCCTACTAAGATTCAAGCAATAAATCAATGGCCAACTTCTGCCTCTGTAAAACAGCTTCCTTTGTTTAGCTAATTATTATCTCCGCTTCATCCGGAATTATGGTATTATTGCTAAGCCTCTGACTAACCTTCTCAAGAAAGGCGGATTTGTGTGGGACATTGATGTTGATAAAGCCTTTGTTGCTCTCAAATCAGCGCTATCTTCTTCCCTTGTTCTTATTATGCCCGATTTTACAAAACAGTTTGTTAATGAAACTTATGCTTCAAACACAGGTATTGGTGATGTTTTAATGCAGGATCATCATCCTATATGCTACATCACGAAGGCATTAGGTCCCCGACATCAAGCCTTGTTAGTTTATGAGAAAGAATTAATGGCCGTTGTCCATGCCGGTCAAAGTTGGAGCTCTTATCTAACTCATAGACCATTTGTCATTAAGACGGATCAGCGGAGCCTTAAATACTTGTTGGAACAAAAGATTGCTACCCCCTTCCAACATATGTGGCTTTCAAAACTTATGGGTTATTCTTTTGAAATCCATTACAAACAGGGTAAAGAAAACTTGGCAGCTGATGCCCTATCTCAAGTATCTGGTTCTCAACTTCTTTAACTTACACTTTCTCATGCTCACTAATATTTTTATAAATCAATTAAACTCCTATGGCAAAATGATTCAAACCTCAGCTTGATTATTGCGGATATGCAGCGATCCAGCAACCCATCCACGGTTCACTTTTATTAACAATGAACTTCGATATAAGGGCAAACTCGTTATTGACAATGACCCGTCAGTGAAGATGCATACACTCGGGTAGAGACGCTACCCTTCACCGAATCAAATCTCTATTCTATTGGCCAAAGATGAACAATGAATTCCAAAACTATGTCCGTAATTACGACACCTGCCAGCGGAACAAGTACGATACTTCTGCCAAACCAGGTTTGTTCCAACCTCTCCCCATATCAGATGGCGTTTGGCAATCAATTATGGACTTCATTGAAGGTCTGGCCTCTTCTGGCCACAAACATTGTATTCTGGTTGAGGTCGACGGGCTAAGCAAATACGCACATTTCCTAGCCTTGTCTCATCCTTATACAGCGATCAAAGTAGCTCAAACATACATGGATAATGTCTTCAAGTTGCATGGAATTCCGCAGACCATTGTCAGTGACCGCGATCCAATTTTTCTCAACCAAGTATGGAAGGAACTATTTTGCGTAAACGGAGTGGACCTAAATTTCTCATCTGCATATCATCCGCAAACTGATGGGCAGACAGAAATCACTAATAAAACTTTAGAAACATATTTGCATTGTACGACATCAGATGCTCCACATACCTGGAATAAGTGGTTACCTTTGGCAGAGTGGTGGTATAATACAACATTCCACACGGCCATCAACAACACTCCTTATGAAATTCTTTATAGACAAGCACCTCCCATCCATCTGCCTCCCGGGTGAAAGCGTCAGCGCTACAATCGAAAAAAGTCTGCGGAAAAGAGAAGAGGTCATTACAATGCTAAAGTTTCATTTACTTCGTGCACAAAATCGTATGAAGCAATATGCGGACAGCCATTGCTCGGTTAGGGAATTCAAGGTTGGGGATTTTGTCTACCTCAAACTTCAACTATATAGACAACACTCCCTTAAGATCAGAATCCCTAACAAGTTATCGCCTCGCTTCTACGGCCCCTTTTACATCACTGACCGAATAGGACAAACAACATACAAATTGGAATTGCTCCAAGCTACGGCCGTCCACAATGTTTTCCATGTAATCCAATTGAAATTGTGCACTACTCCGCCGATGCGCCCTTCAGAGCAGCAGCAATTTTTGTTGAACCTGGGTACACACAGGGAACCGGAGACCATTCTACGTCGAAAGATAACCAAACGCAGGAACGAAGGTGCTACAAAAATTCTGGTGAAATGGAAGGGATTCCCAGAAGAGCAAGCTACTTGGAAATTCTACCACGATTTCATCAAGACATATCCGGAATTTCATCCTTGAGGACAAGGATGTTTCGAAAGGGGGAGTATTTGTTAGTCATAACCTTTGCAGCGGAATCTCAAGAACACAATCCCAGTTGAGATTATTAGGCAACAGATAACTAAAGATATAACAGCATACCTGAATCCATTGTGTACTGAGATTGAGAGAGTTGTCTTCCAGTTTATCCGTTTGAACTTTTGAGAGAGAAAGAATTTGTATTTTGAATATGGTGAACCGGGGACCCTACCCTCAATATATACATGAACGAACAGTCATGTATGGATAATCACGACTCCTCCTCTCTCAAGGGGTACGTATTATCCAAATGGTATCTACATGTATATTTTTATCAGTCCCATGATCTGCTAAATATATACATAAAACCCTACAGTCAATAATACAAATTAGATCACTTTAGTTTGACTTAATATATATGATAGCCCATGCACATTATTATTTACAATATGACCCCCATAATTAGATTAACTAATTTAATCTAACAATATCGTGATAGGTCTTTGGCCACAATATTGAGTGAGATTGAATTTATCTCCTTTAGCAATAGGGGTATGACCTGATTTACAATTTTGCATACCATATCTTTGGAGTATATTCTCAATATGTCTTTTGTGACAATCCTAAGATACCCCTAGAACGATCTCGGTGTATTTGGATTCCTAACACAAAAGACGCATCACCAAGATATTTCATCTCAAAATGTTTTGATAGAAATTTCTTGGTGTCATGTAATATTCTCAAATCATTGGTAGTAAGTAATATGTCATCGACATATAAAACTAGAAAAATAAATTTACTCCCACTAAATTTGTGATACACACATTCATCCATCATATTTGCCTCAAATTCATATGAGATAATGACTTCATGAAATTTAAAGTAACGCTGACGAGATGCCTGCTTGAGCCCATAAATAGACCATATAAATTGTCTCATCAATGTCACCATTGAGAAACCCTATCTTAACATCCATTTGGTGTAATTCGAGATTAAAATGTGTCGTCAAAGCCATTATTATTCTGAAAGAATCCTTCGTAGAAACTAGAGTTTCCTTGAAATCAATTCCTGCCTTTTGAGTAAATCATTTGGCTACAAGACGTGCCTTATACCTTTCCACATTACCAATAAATCTCTCTTGGTTTTAAATATCCATTTACAACCAATACGCGTCGCACCTTCTGGTAATGAGACAAGTTCCCAAACTTTATTTTCTTGTATAGATTTAAACTCCTCATTCATGGCTTCTATCCATTTATGAGAGTTGGAACTTTTCATGGCTTACTGAAAGTTGATAGGATCATCTTCCATTAAACCATGTTCAGTTTCATGTTCTTGGTGATATACGACATAATCATTTGAAACCGCATTCTCCACTCTCTGATGGATCTTCTCAATGACACATTTTCTTGAGGTGGTTGAGTTTGTTCTTCAGGAATAATATTATCATTTTGCACTTGGGGATGTACAATATTATTTGTAGGATGAGAATCAAAATTTGCTTCTTGATCAATAATAGGTAAAGGAACATGTATAGTATCAAAAGCAACAATAGACCCCTCTTCCTCTTCAAAGATAATATTTCTAACTTTATCTCTTCCCCCAAACTCAACATCCTCAAAAAATGTGGCAGTTTCCGTCTCAAAAATTGATAGTAGTGGGATCATAAAATTTAAAACCCCTTGATCGTTCTGCATAACCAATAAAGTAGCTACTAAGAGTTTTGGAGTCCAATTTCTTTTCATAAGGCCTTGCCTCAGCCACATCCCCAAACATGTCAATGCTTCAAATTAGGCTTTCGACCTCCAAAAGGTGTTTTAGCAGCTGCTTTAGTTGGCACTCTATTCAGAATATAAGTCGTTGTCTTGAGTGCTTCACCCCAGAGTCTTTCTGGTAAAGAAGAATGACTAATCACACTTCTTACCATATCCTTAAGCGTTCTGTTTCGTCGTTCAGATACACCATTCATGCTAGGTGTTCCTGGCATAGTGTACTGAGGAACGATACCACACTCCTCTAGGTGTTTAGCAAATGGTCCTGGACGTTGTTCACCTGAGCCGTCATATCTAACGTAGTATTCACCACCACAATCCGATCTGACACTCTTAATTTTCCAGTTGAGTTGTAACTCAACTTCAGCCTTAAATGATTTGAACATGTCTAGAGACTTTGATTTCTCGTGAATAAGAAATAGATAGCCATATCTAGAATAATCGTCTATGAATGTGATAAAATACTGCTGGCCATTCCATGATAGTGTAGGAAACGGTCCACAAATATCAGTATGAATCAATTCTAGGACATCTGTAGTTCTCATGGCACCTAATTTCTTAACTTTAGTCTGTTTACCCTTAATACACTCGACACAAACATTAAAATCTGAAAAGTCAAGTGAATCCAAAATTCCTTCGACACAAGTCGCTCAATTCTAGACTTAGAGATGTGACCGAGCCGCTTGTGCCATAATGAAGATGAATTATCCTTATTTAATTTACGCTTTATACCTCGTGATTCCACATGCAATGATTCATAATATGATGGAATAATTTCCAACATATACAAATTATCATAAATATTAAGCGAACCGGTTCCAACAACATTTGAATTCATGGATAATATAAATTTCTGATTCGCAAATGAACATGAGTAACTAGATTTGTCCAATACATAAATCAAAATTAAATTTCGTCTAAAAGACGGTACAACAAAAGTATCCAATAAATTCAAAAAATGACCAGTAGCTAATAATAGTCTAAAATGGCCTATAGCATGTACTTCAACCGCTTGACCATCACCAACATAGATGTATCTTTCGGCATCACTTGGACTTCGGTAACTCAGGCAACCCTGTATAGAAACACAAATGTGAATAGTAGTACTAGAGTCTATCCACCACATGTTTCTAGGTACTGATGCTAAATTAATTTCCGAATAGACTAAAGTAAGGAACGTACTCTTCTTAATCCGCCATGCGGCATACTTGGCACAATCCTTCTGATGTTGCAGTATGGCAGTGTTTGACAAAACCAGCACAAGTGAACAAGCAAGTGAACAAGATGCTGCTACAGCTGAAGTTCAGCATTTGTGAACAAGACCAGTGAACAAGGAGCAGCTGTAGCAGGAGAAAGCTATAGCAGGAGCTTGTTCAGAAGGGTTGTAGCGTCTGTCCGAGTAGCAGCTATCTGGGTCTTTGGAAAGAGGGCGTGGAAGTCCTTCTAAGAGCATCAGAGGAGTTTCTAAGTTGCTGCAGAGAATATTCCAGTGGAGTTTCCTAGCTGAAGTAGGAGATTTGATTGTGGGAGATTTGAATCTCAAATCAAATCTAATCTCCTAAATATTAGGAGTTATTGATCTTGCTAGGGGAATTGCTAAATCCTGATAATGATGGCAGTGGACGCGCCTATATAATGGAGACCCTTCAGAGCAATGAAGATTGATCGAAGCTAAGAGAGAAAACACGAGAGTTACACAGAAGTTCAACAGAGAGTGAATCTGTGTGGGCGAATTTTCGATCATCACCGAGAGCAGAGCGTGAGCGCAGAGCTGAGGTGATTGAGACAGTGGGTGATCAAGACTTGTAGAGTCTGATCACAGCTTGATCGGGAGACCAATTCAGAGCAGCAGTGCTTGTTGGTGTATCAAGGAAGGCCGCGAAGGGATTGTCGAGTGGAGGGACTCGGGCAATTGATCGAAGGCCAGCTCTTGCTAGTGACAGAAGGTCACTGAGTGAGGGGAAGTATTCCAGAGTGTGCAGCGCTCGTGGAATCGTTCGAACGGCTCAGCGGAAGGCTTCGGAGCGACGCGGACAGTTTGTGCATCAGCTGTGTGCTACAGCAGATGCTATAGCAACCCTGCAGAATCTGAGTATTGTTTAGAATAGGCTGAGTTTCGAGGAGACAGTAGCTATTCTAGATAGATATCAGTAGAGGGTGTGCAGACACAAGTCAGAGCCTGTTCTGATTGTGTACGTGGATCCACCTGTGGTTGAGTAGCATATGTTGCGTGGGTTGTAATCGTGTGTACATGGAAACCTTGAGATTAGTGGATTGAGGACTGAGAAGAGTCCTCCCCAGACGTAGGCAATTTGGCTGAACTGGGTGAACATACCTTTGTCCTTGTTCTTTCCTGCTGTAACAGTTTCCGTGTGAACAAGAGTGTGTTGTAGCAACTGCTTGTTCACAAATCTGTTTATCAGAGGCGCTGCGAATTTCAATTGGTATCAGAGCCGGAGCTCAACACACAGAGTAAAAGATCCTACATCGCCTCTGAAGAAGTCAAGGAACAATGAAGGAAGGACAGAGCACGAGCAGACCTCCATTATTGGAAGAAAGCAACTATGGATATTGGAAGGCTAGGATGAAGGCCTTTCTCAAAGCCATTGATGAGAAGACCTGGAGAGCTATCGTGGTCCAGTGGTCTCCTCCGATCACCATGGATGAACAGGGAGTTACACGGATAAAACCTGAAGAACAATGGACTGCTGAAGAGGGAGCTGCAGCAACTCGTAATTCAAAGGCTCTGAATGCTATCTTTGCTGCAGTTGATGCTAACAATTTCAGGTTGATATCAAACTATGATATCGCCAAGCAAGCTTGGGAAATCCTGCAAACTGCCCATGAAGGAGCTGATAGAGTAAAGTTGTCAAGATTACAGATTATTGCTATGCAGTTTGAAAATTTGAGAATGCTAGAAGAGGAGACGATCACTGAGTTCAATGCAAAACTGTGTGACCTGGCAAATGAAGCCCATGCTCTTGGAGAACCTATTCCTGAAGAGAAGCTGATTAGGAAGGTTCTCAGATCGTTACCCACAAGAAGAAGCTCAAAATGTCAGACACATGAGGCTGGAAGAATTGGTTGGATCCCTCAAACAATTCGAGATGAAGCTGGTTAAAGAAGAGCCTAATCCTAAGGAGAATATAGGACTGAAGGCAGAAACAGAAGTGAAGAAGCTAGCTCCAGATGATCAGCTGAGTATGCTAGTAAAGAAACTTGGGAAACTCTTGAAGAACATGGACTCAAGAACTGGGCAAAGCTCATCCACACGAAAACAATTCAGAAGAGGTGGAGGAAATCAAAGGAGAGGGAAGGAATCTGCTCAAAATGATGATGAAAAGAGAGATAGAAGAAAGGGCATGAAGTGTTGGAACTGTGAAGGATATGGTCATCGACAAGCTGACTGTACTAGCAAACCAATGAAGAAGGCCGAGCAGAAAAATGCTTTTTCTGCCAGCGGAAGTGAAGACGAGACAGATCTGAGTGAAGATGAATGCAACATGGTCTAATACAGATCAGTCAGAAAAGGCAGAAAAACACAAGGTAGGGTGGATCAGCTCCTGCTACAACAATCCCTGTATCACCATGTCAAGACACTATTAAAGTATAAAAGATGCTATAGTTGCGGGCTGAAATGTCACATTAAGAGGAACTGTCCATCAGCATTCACAGAAAGGGGTTAGCCAGAAAAACAACCAAGCACAAATATGGGAGAACTCAGCATCTTGCTCTTGTCAGCAATGTCATGCTGGTGGAAGGACTGAAGGCGAACCTCATAAGCATTAGCCAGTTGTGTGATGGGACTCAACAGGTGAAGTTTACGAAAGATTCGTGCAAAGTCTTCAACAAGAATGGAGAATGTATAATGGAGGGGGCCAGATCAAGAAGCAACTGTTATCTTCTCAAGGTAGACACAAACTCTCCTTTACCCAGATGCATGCTAACTAATGCAAAAGAAATGAATCTCTGGCACAGAAAGATGGGTCATGTCAATCTGAGGACTCTGAAGAAAATTGCAACAGAAGGGTTAGTCAGAGGAATACCGCTGATTAAAGACGAGACAAGTTCTATCTGCGGAGATTGTCAGATTGGGAAACAAAAAAAGGCTTCACATCCAAAAGTTAAAGATATAAACACAATCAGACCTCTCCAGTTGATACACATGGACCTGATGGGTCTTATGGAAGTAGAGAGTGTGGGCAAGAAAAGATATGCCTTCGTCTGCGTTGATGACTATGCCCGGTTCACTTGGATTGATTTTATCAGAGAGAAATCAGACACTGTAAAAGTCATAGTCTCGTTGGTGTCCTGACTGGAGCAACAGAAAAATCTCAGAATTACCAACATCCGCAGTGATCATGGCAGAGAGTTTGAAAACAAAGCAGAGGATGAGTTCTGTCGCCAAAAGGGTATCTCACATCAGGTTCCTCTCCCATCACTCCTCAACAGAATGGTGTAGTGGAACGAAGAATCGGACAATTCAAGAAATGGCCAGAGTCATGATTCATGCCAAGAGGATCCCCCTGAGATTCTGGGCTGAGGCAATGAACACCGCATGCTACATCATCAACAGAGTCATCATACGGAAAGGAACCAACCAGACTTGCTATGAGCTCTGGAATCAGAAGAAGCCCACAGTTAAATACTTTCACATCTTTGGAAGTGACTGCTACATTCTGAGAGATCGGGAGTACAGGAAGAAACTTGACCCAAAGATCGATGCTGGTTTCTTCCTGGGATATTCAACAAACAGTAGGGCATATCGAGTGTACAACTAGAGGACAAGAACAGTGATGGAATCCATAAATGTAGTAGTTAAAGATATTGAAGAAGGTTCTTCCATTGTCCTTGACAACGAAGACACTGACATTGAAGATGCCCCTGCCAATCAGAGCAGAAGTGAACAAACTTCGGCTCCAGATGATGCTATAGCAAGTGCTGAAGTAGAAAATACAGACGAACTCCAAGAGAGCCTGCATGAAGAACAGAATGATGAGACTCATGATTCACCGTCAAGGCAGCCTCCAAAGAGGATTCAGAAGAACCATCCACTAACCAATGTGATTGGAGATCCGACAGAAAGAAGGAGAACCAGAAGCAACGCTTACCTCAATACCTGCTTCCTATCCAGTATAGAATCGAAGACATTCAAGGAAGCTTTGAATGACGAATTCTGAATGATAGCTATGCAAGAAGAACTAACAGAATTCAAAAGACACGATGTTTGGGACTTGGTAGACAGACCTAAAGGAGTAAACATTATAGGTACCAAATGGATCTTCAAAAACAAAACTGATGAAAAGGGGAACATCACAAGAAATAAAGCCAGGCTTGTTGCTCAAGGATACACTCAAATTGAGGGGCTAGACTTCGAAGAAACTTTTGCTCCAGTCGCTCGTCTGGAGGCCATCAGACTGCTTTTAGCTATGTCCTGTTTTCTGGGTTTTAAACTATATCAAATGGATGTCAAAAGTGCGTTTCTAAACGGAGACCTCTCTGAAGAAGTGTATGTTACCCAGCCAAAAGGTTTTGAAGATCCTCATCATCTGGAGCACGTGTACAAATTGAAGAAAGCTCTGTACGGGCTTAAACAGGCTCCTCGAGCATGGTACGAGCGGCTGACAGTTTTTCTTGAAAACCATGGCTACAAAAGAGGAGGAGCTGACAAAACTTTATTTGTGAAACACACCAAATCGGATGTGATGATTGCGCAGATATATGTGGATGACATTGTCTTTGGATCGAAGTCTCAGCATCTGGTGAAGCAGTTTGTGGATCACATGCAGAAGGAATTCAAAATGAGCATGGTCGGAGAATTATCGTATTTCCTTGGTCTAGAGATCACCCAAAAAGCAGATGGCATCTTTATTGCACAAAGCAAATACAGCAAGAATCTTGTGCAGAAATTTCAGCTAGATAAAGCCAGTCATAAATGAACGCCCACTGCCACTCATGTCAAAGCCATCAAAGATGAACATGGAATGGAAGTGAGTCATACTACCTACAGAAGTATGATTGGGAGCTTATTGTACCTGACTGCCAGTCGTCCTGACATCTCCTTTGTAGTAGGAGTTTGTGCTAGATTTCAAGCCTGCCCCAAAGATAGTCACTTGCAACTGGTCAAGCGAATCCTTCGGTATGTTGGTGGTACGGTGCACTATGGTTTATGGTATACTAAGGATACAAATGCAAACCTAGTGGGATATAGTGATGCAGACTAGGCAGGTTGTGCAGAGGATAGGAAGAGCACCTCTGGAGGCTACTTCTTCCTGGGTAACAACCTGGTGTCATGGTTCAGTAGGAAACAAAACAGCATTTTGCTATCTACAGCTGAGGCAGAATACATAGCTGCTGGGAGCTGCTGTGCACAGATGATGTGGATGAAGCAAATGCTGGGTAAGTATGGACTCGATCAAGGTGAAATGACTCTCTACTGTGACAATATGAGTGCTATCAGCATCTCCAAGAACCCTGTTCAGCACAGCAGAACCAAACACATTGACATTCGACATCACTTCATCCGTGATCTGGTGGAAAAGAAAATCATTGCACTTCAGCATGTTGTGTCGGCCAAACAGCTTGCTGACATCTTCACAAAACCTTTGGACGCAGTACGGTTCGAAGACCTGAGATCCTCTCTGGGGCTCTGTGTCTCGCCCTCTTGAGACAGCAAGGAACTTCCCCTTGTCAATTGTGCCAAAAAAAGGAGAGAAAACAGGGAGGGAGTAAGTTACCGGAGGATTTGAATTGAAGCTTTCAAAGGGGTTTTGTCAAAATGTCAATGGGGAGATTGATGTTGCAGTATGACAGTGTTTGACAAAACCAGCACAAGTGAACAAGCAAGTGAACAAGATGTTGCTACAACCGAAGTTCAGCATTTGTGAACAAGACCAGTGAACAAGGAGCAGCTGTAGCAGGAGAAAGCTATAGCAGGAGCTTGTTCAGAAGGGCTGTAGCGTCTGTCCGAGTAGCAGCTATCTGGGCCTTTGGAAAGAGGGCGTGGAAGTCCTTCTAAGAGCATCAGAGGAGTTTCTAAGTTGCTGCAGAGAATATTCCAGTGGAATTTCCTAGCTGAAGTAGGAGATTTGATTGTAGGAGATTTGAATCTCAAATCAAATCTAATCTCCTAAATATTAGGAGATATTGATCTTGCTAGGGGAATTGCTAAATCCTGATAATGATGGCAGTGGACGCGTCTATATAATGGAGACCCTTCAGAGCAATGAAGGTTGATCGAAGCTAAGAGAGAAAACACGAGAGTTACACAGAAGTTCAACAGAGAGTGAATCTGTGCGGGCGAATCTTCGATCATCACCGAGAGCAGAGCGTGAGCGCAGAGCTGAGGTGATTGAGACAGTGGGTGATCAGGACTTGCAGAGTCTGATCACAGCTTGATCGGGAGACCAATTCAGAGCAGCAGTGCTATTTGGTGGATCAAGGAAGGCCGCGAAGGGATTGTCGAGTGGAGGGACTCGGGCTCGAAGGCCAGCTCTTAATTTGCACAGTAAATAGTAAATAAGAACATACAATATATCTTATAATTACAGTAAATTAAGTTGATAAAATGATTAATAAATGAGAAAGTAGTTGACACTTGAACATTTAATGGGCTGAATCATGCATATTTAATATCTGGAAAGTAGTTGACTATTTCAATCTGCACACCTAATGGGCTGAATCATGACAATGAGGCCCAAAATAAATTAGGATTTTTTTTAAAAGAAAAAAAAACACAGATGCATACATATATAAGCGGCTTCCAACCGATACAAGAAATTAACAAAAAAAATTAATAGCAACGAAAAATAGAAACTTTTCAAAAAACACATCTTTTATGCAGGCGACCGTACAACTGCCGAATTCAGATATATGAAAGCTGCAGTTTCAATAATTACAAAACCTAGTATTCATCCTAGAAGTTACAATCCCTATCCTGCTAGATCTCCACAATTCAATGTCAGAAAGCTTCACATTAATTTGAATATATCCAGAAGCAGACAGAAACAGATTTACGTAGGTCAGAAACCAACAACAAACATGCCCAAATAATCCAATACTGGGGGTGACTGATACCAATTATTAGTCATAACCTTTGCAGCGGAATCCCAAGAACACAATTCCAGTTGAGATTATTAGGCAACAGATAACTAAAGATATAACAGCATACCTGAATCCAATGTGTACTGAGATTGAGAGAGTTGTCTTCCAGTTTATCAGTATGAACTTTTGAGAGAAAGAATCTGTATTTCGAATACGGTAAACCGGGGACCCTACCCTCAATATATACATGAACGAACGGTCATGTATGGATAATCACGACTTCTCAAGGATATGTATAATACAATTGGTATCTACACGTATATTTTTATCAGTCCCATGATCTTCTAAATATATACATAAAACCCTAAAGTCAATAATACAAATTAGATCACTTTAGTTTGACTTAATATATATGATAGCTCATGCACATTTATTATTTACAATATGACTCCCATAATTAGATTAACTAATTTAATCTAACAGTATTGTGATAGGTCTTGGCCACACGACTCAATTTGTAATCCAATTTCAATTGCGTTCTTGTAAGTTGGTTGAACTAACAACTCATTCCCTAAAAGCAACGCACACTGCGTCTGCCAAGGATATCAAAATTTCAGTTATGATCATATTCTCTCTAATTCAATCACCATCGAGATGATCTTCTACAGCGAATCTCTCTTTGACCTGGATTAATCTATCTTCAGTTTTCCGGTAAAATCCTAAAGAGGTGCATTCGACAATTGGATTTACACTTCCGATCTCACACCCTCTCTGACTCGAAAATATCACAACGAGGGAATTCTGAAAGAAAAAGCGCCAAGAAGAAGACGTATTTATACTAGTTACAACGTACCGTATGAACATAAAAGCCCTTGTACTATTTTTAAATAAAACATTAATGTCTAGAAACTCAAGGGATCAAATTGAAAATAATATGTAGTACGGGGCCAAATTTAGAAACAAGAATTCAAATGAACCTAACTGCCGCTCAAAAATAACCACGCGTTTTGCGCTCCATTTTTCTGAGCCGTTAGATTAAATAACACGTGTCGATCATCTGCGTGTCACTATTTCTGAACGCTCATAAATAGCAACCATCTGGCGTGCCTTGTTTACGAGCCGTTGGATCTGTAGACACGTATCAATCATCTACGTTTACTTCTCCACAGTCCTTCTCATTGATAATGGGCCGACGCTTAATGTATACTTAGGGTCGTTATAAACGGGTCGGGTGGATAAATTTGGGCCTAGTTTATAATAAGCTCGGTTCTAAACGGGCCGGGTCGTACTAACCGACAAATTTCAAAAAAAAAAAAAAATTCTATTTGTTCACTCCATAAATTCGTTATCATCGACTTCGCCTCGTCCCGTCACGTAGTTTCTGGAAGATTTGCCTCTCGCAGAATCCGACTCAAACCCTAGCTCGCATTCCCAATCACTCTCCTTCCAATCCAATCTCCTTCTCACCAAATCCGGCGTCTCCGCCTCTCCAATCGGTTTTTCCTCGTCGCTTGGTACCAGAAATGCCGTATTCCTTAATTTTTGCCGACCAGCTTCTCGCAATCTTCTGATTGGAGATTGAGTTGGGTTAGACCAGCTTTTCGTAAGAATTCAGGAACACTTGAGTTTTATTGTTGTGTTTTAATGATTCTGGTTTTATAAATTTTATGTCTCGAGTTGATGTCTGAATCTGTGGAAGGAGGTAACTTTGAGGTTTGGATTGAGTTTTACATGTTGCTGTGTTGTATTTAGGGTTTTTATTTTTATGAAATTTTTGGTGATTTATTTGATTTTATTGTGAAGGCTGATTTTGACGAGAACAATGGTGGGTGGAGGAAGAGAGGGGTCGAATGGAGCGAACAACACCAATCTGTTTACGGCTTTGAGGAAAAAGAAGAAGGTGTCGAAGAGTAAGACCGGGTCTTCTAATGCAGCTCCGGATAAGGAGCTGGAGGCTCAGGTGTTTTGGGCTCCTTCTCCGTTGACTACCAAATCTTGGGCAGATGTTGATGATGAAGATGATGACTATTATTATGCTACTACAGCACCTCCTCAGCCAGTTTGGAGCTCTTCTGAGCCTCAGCATGTGGAGGAAAAGGCAACTAATGAGGAGGTTTGGATATCGGATATTGATTAATTGCGTCTTTTGTGTTTATTTTGGGAATGCTGGTTTAGCTTATGATTGTATGCTTCCAGTTTAATGATGACCATGAAATTAAGACCGGTTCCACCAACTAATGGCTTATGATTGTTTTGTTGCCCACTTTAGGGTCAGATCTTTGTGTGCAAGGAAAACTTCATAGAAGATTAAAACAATAATGTGTGAGTGATGTGATTTGTTACAAGTAAAGATTTTAAAGTGTCACGTCGTCTTAGTTTAAGTGGTTATTTTCTTAAGATACCTGATTCTGTGATCTTCATTTTAAGAAGGGAATCACACATGGTTTTGATACTAAAACATGTATGAGTTTTAACGAGTTTGCTTTTTGGTGGCTATTATTAGATTGCTTGATTCGCATCTAATAGCAACTTGTTTAACAGTTAAATCAGTGAGCCTGCAAATCTATACTGGTATGTTTTTGCCATCTATAGCCTGGGTTGTAGGTAAATTAAACACCCTGAATTGATAAAGATAGGGTTAATGATCTGGCGGTGCAATTCAAATGTTTAATAACACTCCCTTTATTATATTATATAAATGGATTCTTGAGTTTTGTGTTGGTAATGGAATTCTTATTACCTAGAAGAAGAGTCGATGATTTGGTTGGGTTGATGAGTCTTAAACCTGCTCTATCAATGTTTTCGTTACAAACCTTATCTATCGCTCTTTTTAACTAAGAAATAACTGAATTTATAGGTAATAGGTATCTGAATACTGTTGGTATTTATAAGAAATAACAGACCGTTATGGATAACAATACATGAGTTGTTAGTCCATAGTTACTTTTATCTTCCGTATCACACCTGGTGATTGGGCGCTATGTACGGTTTTGATATCCCTTTTTCATCTTGCTCAAGATAAATCCGTGTTTCTGATGCATTCACGAAAAAACTTCAACAGTAATACTTGTCGGAATTGATTACTGTTTTGGATTTCAGGAAAGTGAGAGTGATGACGATCTCCTTGACGAAGGTGATGATGACATAGAAGATGAGCATGAAGCGGAAGATCCTGTACCTCCTGAGCCGGTTGTAACAATTGTGCAAAAACAACCGGAGAAGCAACTCTCGAAGAAAGAAAAGAAAAAGAAGGAGCTTGAGGAACTAGAAGCACTTCTTGCTGATTTCGCTACTGCTCCCATGGAGAATGGTCACAATGAATCAAATGGTATTTTACTCTGTGTATTTTTCAAATTTAATCGTTCTCCATGGCTCGCGCTGCATGTTCTATCTAATTTACCCAACGCGATATATTTGCAGCCTTCAAAATCACTTCATCTAGGTTTTTGCTTAATCTTGCGTTGCATGCTAATAGTTGCGAGCACTTGTTGTTTTAGCAGTTGGTTGTCAGACTTTTAATTTCCTTTTAATCACTTCCGTCACCGGACTTGTGGAATAGCATTGCTGCGGCTTTCATTGGATTTCTTTGTACAATTTTAATCGGGTTTCCTTGTTTTCGCTGAAGCTGTGAATGAGAAGACTGAGGTGGATCTAGGAGAAGCGGAAAAGAAGGAAGGCGGTGGCACATCAGAATCCAAAACTTCAAAGAAGAAAAAGAAGAAAGAGAAGTCCAAAGAAGCAAAGGACACTCTCAATCATCCTGCAGTTGCCGAGGCTGCAGAAGACACCGGCCCTGGAACTGAAGAGGACACGGCGGTGTCTATTGATGTCAAAGAACGGCTGAAGAAGGTTGCCTCCATGAAGAAGAAGAAATCCAGCAAGGAAATGGATTCTTCTGCCAGAGCTGCGGCACAGGAGGCCGCTGCTAGGAGGGCAAAACTCGCTGCAGCTAAGAAGAAAGAGAAGAATCATTACAACCAGCAACCAATCCGGTGAGCACCCCAGGCTTAGTCGGGCAGGATGGTTTTAGGAATTATTCGCCCTATTTTGCCCATGTCAGTAGTCTTCATCCTTGCATTGTAAAGACTCCCAACTTCAACATGTTGTCGCAAAGATGTTGTATTTGTGGGAACCTTAGGCTGGCAGCTGAACTGCAACAAGCTGTGTCTGGTCACATATTTTCATATCACAGCAGTCTTCTCGTCTAAAACTTGTTTAGAAGTCTTGAAATGTTTTTGTTCCTGTTTTCTTGAAAGTTCATGTCCACCAACACAGGTTTCTTCACTGCTCCATTTCTTAGAAACATGAACAAGCTTTCTTAAAACTTGGACAGGCACCGGTTTTTGTGCAGTCAGTACTTCTGTTGAATATGCCAAGACAAATATGACCTATTGCGAATTTCAACAGACATGTTTGATGGTAACAAAATGGATACTCTGAAAACCTGTCCCTTGGAAGGCAGAGAAGGGGAATTTCAACAGAATGGTATCACCAAAATCTCCATGGGTCCTTGGAAGGCGGCACATAGTTATCTGTGGATGGGAGAAGGCGGAAGGATGTTGCAGTCTTCTGTAGGAGAGGTCCCATCTGTTTGAGGAACCCAACAAGGTTAATTTTTTATGATTGTAACCAGAAGTAAATACAAGATTATTTGAGTAGTAATGAACATCTACGTGGATGAGTAATATTCACTTTTGAGACGAACATAGCAGTAGATGACTATAATTTCAAGGAGCAAAAAAAAAAAGGAAAAACTTTACCTTGTCCCACTGTTTGCTAAGAGTCGATGCATTAAGGGTGTACAAAAAACCTGCGACAAGAATGATCAGCGTGTTAGGCAATGAGACTGGTCACTGATTGCAAGTGACAAGGGCTGCTGCTATAAATGGATTGGAAGAACATAAGGGCTAAAGTGTACCATCTCGTTCAGCAGTTGTAGCAACATAGTGCCGGTATATATTTGATTCTTGGGCCTGCACCATTTTGTGTAATTTATTATGAACTTTTAGTCTAGTAACAACAAGATGTAGGACATGATTTCAGTAAAACACTTACATCTACTGTGGGCGATTTGCGAACAAGGTACTCGTAATACCAGTAAGGTTCTCCATCAACCTGAGGAACCAAGAGCAAAATAAGTTCTGCTAAAATGTATACCAAACATGGTGGTGAAATTAGGTCTAATGTGGTTCGCAGATGTATAGGAAGACCACTCACTTGACTTGAATGGGTATCCAAAATAGAACTCTCTGCCACGCGCTGGCTTGAAGTTACTCTCTTAAAAAGATAAATTGCTTTCAAAATGAGATAACATTTTGATGGATCGAAGCTCTGAATCTCATTAAAGGCCTCTTTAAAAGGTTTAGATTCTCCATAATAGTCGGCAATTAAGCAGGAGAAAAAGGTCAGGTGCAATAAACTAAATAAAACTTACCAGTGCAGACTTATCAGAAAGAACAGAATCAGCAACTTCTTTGGCACCCCATGTACTTTTGTCCTTGGATTTTAGGAATTGTAAATTGGGCGGACCTATCTGAAAAAAAAAATTAAACCATAAGGAAAAGACGAGCCACATTAAACTTCAAATATGGTCTAAGTGAAGCTACCGAAACAGAAATTATTAGATTGTCAATGAAGTCCACTCGTTCGGACACAATACGAAGACGTGCATCCGCTGCACAGCATTTGAACAAATATTCACTTGAAAATCAATGAGTTATTGTTCAATAGATTCGACGGCTACATAAGACAATCAAGAAAAGGTCTCAGGGAAAACTTACGCGAAAGAGGTGCAGCTGACGAATATCTTTCCGGCTTTCTAGATTCAGCCCTTCAAAAAAGAAAGAAAGTCAGACTCCCGTCACAGGATATGCATAACAGTGATAAAATATAGTTCATGTACGTTTAAATTAAAATGCGTTTATAGTTCCACGAAGATCCAATCAAAGTCCGAAATGTGACTCCATCGACAGAGTTAAACAAGACAACAGCAGAAACTTGACTATACACAATAACACAAATAATGAAAAAGAAAAAGAGGCATACCACTTAAATTTAAATTTCTTAAACTGCATAGGGCACAAGTATGTGTAAGCATTTATCTCATCAACTATCGAATCCATTTTCAAACCCTCGGCCTGCTCGCATAGTCCTGCAAAGAACACATCGGTCACTATCTACACTGAAAACATTCATTCCCAAGCGAGGAAAACAACTGAAAATCATTGAAACCAAATTCTTGTCAACAAAAGGAAAATCCACGCAACATACATCAAATAAAAAAAATCCAAGAAATTCACCTGAACTAGGGAAAGCCATAATAAACGAAGATGAAACTCCTAAAAGGAACAAATCTCTTCGGCAAAACTCATTCAATTCCGCCCCATTCGAAGCTAAACGAGCACACACGGCATTCTCTCCAATCCTTCTCTTCTTCATCACAACCCTATCCTGATTCCTGAATCGAGAAAATCCATCAACAGCCCTCCAATTATGATCAAACACAACCACATCATCATCATCATCATCATCATCATCAAGCAGATAAGACACAAACCAAAACAAAGCGACTACTCACGCTACCTGAAGGGAATCGATTCACGACCAGGAATCCTCCCGGAAGCGGCGAGCGGCGGCGGAAACGGAGAGATAAGCGACTTCGCCATTGCTCTCTCTATCTCTCTTTGCTTCTCTGCTTTCTCACTCAGCTCATCCACTTGTAGCAGAAATCTCCAATCCGGGTCTGGTAGATCCGACTGAATCGGGTCGGGTCAGGCTGGAATATAAATTGACCAAAATCCGAAGCCTCAAGGATTAAGGCGTGTTTGGCTTTTCACATAAAACGGCGCATTTTCAGTAGCGTTGGAAAACACCTCGGCCAAACAGAGCTTTACGTTTATCGAACTGAAGAGATGTGAAATGACGAAAATGGCCTCGCATATATAAGAAGGCCAGTTACAGGTCGATGAGACGAAGGAGGTAGTAAAAGCGTCGACTTGATCTTCGAGAGCGGAGTCGTTCCTTTCGCGAGAGGCTGAACGACCAATCGATCAGCGATTGACAAGATCTTCAAGGTTTGGGTTCTCGTACGCCCCCGAATCTGGTCGATTTCGATTCAACTTTTGACTGTTTTTGATGATTGATCATACGCGATTCAAGATTTAGCGTTTTTTATTTCTACTGGTAGTTGAATTTTTGACTTGTGGTGAATTTCGGTGTCAGATTTGTGAGTTTTTACTGTATGAGGTTTATCTTGTGGATGAGTTGAGTTCTGGAGTGGGATCAGGGTTGTTGGTTTTGATTCTATCATAGTAGAGAATGAAGTTTCTGGTGGATTAACTCCCCCTTTTTTGTCGAGGATTTGTATGTTTATATGCTTAGATTAATAGTTCTATTTTTGGGGGTGCAATTAGGGGTATCTGAATGTGTACACAAGGAATTGAGGCTTGAAGTTTTGGTAGGTTTGAATTTTATGTTCTTTCTTGCAATGGATTGTGTGGAAGGATTAGGTAGACGCTAATCTGGGTAGTGGGCATGTTTTAGCTGCGGATTTATACATTAAAATGGTTGTCTTTTGAGCTTTGTAGATTATGTTCATAAAAGACTTAGTTGTTACTCATTATTCAAATTGTGATATTGGTTTCAAGTGTAGGAGATTCACCCCAAGTGCATTTACATGTGAGTTGTTTTCTGGACAGTGGTTGTATTTGCCGACAAAATGAGTTTAGGGTCATCAAAACTAAATCCATATGCAGCGGCATATGTGCCACTTGCAAAGAGAGTGGAAGATGTGTCGAAGTTAGCACCAGTTCATTCAGAGAGCAGCAAAGCTTTTGCTGGTAGTAGCTCTCACAATACCATGGAGCTTTATCCGGAGGAGGGACATGGCTTTTATGGTTCCTCTTCGCAAGAGGATGGTCAAGCAGGAAGCCATGCTGATGATGGACAACTTGAAATGGACTTGGCATATCTACAGACACTGTTTCCAGCCATATCTGAACAGTCTCTTATTGATGTCTATTTCGTGAATGAGTGCGACTTGGATGCTGCTTTTGATATGCTGACTCAACTTGAGGTGCACTTTTAGTTCTTAGATATGCTCTATACTTGTTTATTCAGCTCCGTATAATAACAAGGTGTTTTTTTCCTTCTTTACATTTGTGCAAGTATGTTGGTTGAATGTGTTCGGTATGATTTAGGTCTTAGTACGACTTTGCAGATAATTGTGCTGTGTGTTTCTTTTTCTTCATGTGAAGCAATGTGTTCCTTGTTTGTTAACTTTTACTTAATGATGTTGTAACTGGCTGTGAGTGCAATATAAAGCTCTTGCAATGGTGCTGAGAACAATACCCATGTATCTAGTTGCAACCACACTGCTTGTATTACAATTGTGAATATTACATGACGAGATTTTATTCTATTGTTATAAGAAGATGGTTCAACCTTTTCAATAATTGTTTTGTTAAGTATCAATTCATTTTCTAATTCATGTCATTTGAGATCAGTCAATTATATTACTGAAACTTCAGTTTGTATATCTAGCGCCTAACTCTTGTTTTTGTGCAAACAGCACTCCGATTCTGTGCCTCCTCAGAACCTTCCTGATTGTTTGGACATTGGAGATGTATCAGAACCTCAGATCTTACCAGACTTTGCGAACCTGAAGCTGAAGGAGGTAGTGGATGTAAGCAGCAGTGCCTCAGCTAAATCCCCAGCACATGCCCAACCTCAAAGTTAAACATGAGTTGCCGCAATCCCCTGCTCGTGGTAGATTACTTTCTTCCTTTGTTTCAGCGTAAATGTGAAAGAAATATCCAGTACTGGGTGTACAGAAGGACATAACCTGTTCGTTTTGGGGTGAATTAGTAGGTTGTACGACCTTACAATTCTTGCAAGCATTTGGGGGCTAAAATTGAGTATTTGCTTGGGCAGTCTTTTATGTCATAGATTTGTCCAAAGCCAAAAGAGAAGATACAAAATCAGGTCAGTGGAAATTGAATAGAGTTCGTAATGATACCGAGTGAATAAAACAACGTTTATTTGTTCAGAAAGTAAGTCAAAATCTTGTTGTTGCAACATTGTAATTAGAAAGCAAGAAGAAATGCCTCCACTTAACTACCCTACCAAAAGGTGCTATGTACAAGGCAGGAGGAGCTCAAAAGCCCCTGCTACTGCTCTGTCCCATAAAACTGGCCCTGAGGGTTCAACCAAACTCCTGTCTCCGGCCAAACAGGAGCACTGTTACGTTGAGCGGCGGCCGCAGGCATCGGGGGTTGAAGAGGTACAGGTGATCTCAGAAGCTGCTGCTGGTTAATCAAGTGCTGAAGCATATGCTGGTTTAGGGGCTGGTAGTTGTGCTGAATTGGAGCGGGCTGGGGAGCAACTGGGGGCAAAGGTTGCCACTCTGGAATATCATCATCATCATCGTCATCTTTCCAGGATTTGACCACAGAGCTCGAGTCCGCACTCTGCCCGTATTTTTGAACGAGCTGCCTCATTTGGCTGGCAGGCCGATTGTGGATTTGAGAACCAAGAGGCATTTTGGTAGGAACAGATCGACTTAGTCCGCCCGAGAAGTTGAACTCAGGAAGATCATCCTCGTCCTGGGAGGCTGGTGGACCAAACCCAGGAGGAAGATCATCTTCATCAGAGTGCACGGCCTTAGAGGAAACAAGGGGAAACTTAGGTGTAAGATTGGAAGGATTCACATTTATATTTCTGTCCTGGCGGTGATTGTGTCTCCTAGAAGACGACGTGTAGTGTTCCTGTTGGTACTTTTTAAAGCCGTGCCTGTGGTGGTGGTCTGACGACGAAGAGTTAGGAGGAGACACATGCGCTTTTCTCGATACAATAACACCAATTAAGCCTTTATCATCACCAGTTAAAGTAAGAGCTTCTGTTTGATCCTTAACCAAGTGCTTTCCAATCCTATCCAGTATTTTGGGATGATATGGACACAGATACACTTCTAAGCCGCGCACTGGCTCAGCAAATCCTACTCTGTTGTCTGCAACATATGAATCCACAACCTAAAAGAGATTGTGATCAGGCTCTAACACTGCACAAATAAATGCATATGCAGGGCCCTCGAAGATAAAACCATAACCATAGCTATTTACCTGGCTTAGAGCTTCGCTTTCCTTGCCTACACTCTCCTTCAGAATTACATGCATTACCTACAGAATGGAGAAGTTGAGATGGGTGCCAGTTGTAGAACCAAATAAACACGTTCATATAGCAGGAAATACATGCTGAGATTAAAAATAAGAATAACCATCACCTAGAACATATGATTTTGATGTTGTCAGTCAGGTCGAGGGACCCACTACAGAAACAAAAAGAGAAGCTAAGAGTTAACATAAGCAGAGGAACATGATACCATGATGGAGCGGCTTTGAGACTTGTACAGATCCTGCAAGTACTTCTCAAATGCATCCATCCTGACTCTCCCTTTAATCTCGATAGTGTGAGGCCACTCTTCTGTGGTTGTCTTTTCCCCGCTGAAATGAAGGTGATGTAGGTGAGTAAGTATATAAAATCCATACAGTTGGAATTACAGAATTCCGAGAATAACAGGTCAGGACACGATCTGAAAAATATTGGTTCCTGAACTTTATACAATGTTTCAATATTATTTTATGAACTTGTTATATTAATTCATCTGTTCCAAAAAATAAACTTGGTTGTCATGAAGATTGATCAAAACTTCACAGAAAGTCATAGGGTCCAACCTGTCTACTACTTTAAACAGTTTTCACATCGGCATAATAGATCAAATGCAATATGTTAAGAAAGAGTACAGCAAGCATTATCTTGAGCACAAACCTTTTAAGGAGCCCAATGACTGCAACTGTGGCTGAGATGCTTAGCTGAAGCGAACCTTCCCAGATTTGCTCACCTTTTGACACCGCAACAGGAGGTGGAGTTTTTGTTTGTGGCTGATTGTCGGTAGGTTGAATGTCAGTGTCTACTTTTGGGTCTTTAGAATCCAAATTGTCCCGAGTCTCAGAGGTAGTACTCGTATGACCATCTGGAGAGAGTTTAGCAGACTTGGTTTTAGTAGGAGCTTCTGTGTGCTCATTATCTGGGCCAGCTGCTGTTATATCAGCATCTGGAGGCAAATTCTCAAAAGGTGGTTCCGAGTGAAGAGACTCCATAAACTCATCTAGTGAAACAATAGGTGGAAGGAACTCTGTATCCTTCAATTCATCTTCAATGAGCCCCTGCATAAGATCACTGCTCTCATTTGAAGGAATTGTAATGGTGCACTGAAGATTCTGTTCTTCTGAACTAGTCTTGTCATTTACTGTTTTCTTCTGGCCACCATCGGATTTCTGTCCAGATTGAGGTATGGTCTCCTCGGCTTCTGTCTGATTTTGAGGAAATGAACTTGACCCAACGGACACTTCTACTGAAACATCGTCTTCCTCAACTTCCACTTGAAATTCACCCTTGTGTGTTTTCTTAACCAACCGTCTAATGTCAATATCAGAATCTGGCAGGATTTTCATATGTTCAAATTCCTCTGCTTTAGCTATCCGCCATTCAGAGAGTTCCTTTGACGCAAGTTCTTCAGCTGTCATAGAACACAAACGAGCTGGAGAGATTTCACCAGACATGACCTTTTCTCTTAGTTCAGGATTATTCTTATCCTTTAAGTTAAACAACAGAGACCTACCTTTCTCCTTATATTTCTTATTTACACCGCCAAATAACTTGAAAAGTTCAAGCTCAATTTGGAGCGCCAAATTCTGAGGACTGCTTGCTTTCTTAACTTCCCGAGCCCTGCCAACAGTTTCACCAAATTTTTGCTTCTTCAGATCATGGCCTTCTTTCTCTGCTACCCAAGCATCAAAGTCTAATACCCATGCAAGACCATTACCTTGTAAAAGATCATCTTTCGCGAATATATTGCCTGCAATGGACTCCTCATCTGGCAATAAGTCGATCATGTTCAAATCTTGACCAACACCTTCATGAGTCTGCAGAGACTCACCAACATCGCAATCAACAACAGTAAGTTGGTTTTTCACATCATTTCCAATTTGAGTAAAGGAATCATCTTTAGCCTTTGTTGGTTTCTCAGCTGGAAATTCAGCAGGAGAAACAGATGAAGCATTCTCGGCCGATTGAGAACCCTCCTGCATCTGCTCAAAAGCATTTGCACCAGCAATGGCAGAAGTACCCTCCTTACTCGAAGATTTGTCCTTTTCGGTAACCAAAGCCAGAGCAGCGCTGATGGATTCTCTCAACTTAAAACGCACAGATTCATATGACTGATTTTGAACCCTGAGCAACGGTTGCCCTTGAATGGGATGACTCCTGGGAGTCGAGGACTTCGGAGAACCAAATTTGGGAGGTCCTGCTTGAAATTGAATTGCTCTTTTGTTTTGAGCAGCCAACTGTTGGGATGCAAAAACACCAGCTGCATATTGCACCTGGTGTTGAGCATTACTCTTATTTGAAGCCGAAGTGTTCAACCATGGTCGATGTTCCAATTGTCCAATCTTGTTGTTTGGCATTGCCACTCGGGGTGATAAGGGATAACCAGGGAGATTTTCCATAGGAGACTTGCGTTTAGCAGGCATTGGTACATAATGAGATTTGGTGTTATTGAACATGGCTCCCATCTCTCTCAGACCATTATTTGGTAAAACCATCTGTTGAAAACCTGAATAATTGGTCTTAGGTGCCATATAGAGCGCTGAACTGTTCATGCTTACATTTTGAGACCCACCACCATAAGGAGCCACTGGTTCAAGATACCGCATCTGCTCATTTGGTTTCGATGACGGAATAGAAGCAGGCATGCTCGAGACTGATCCCACTGGCACCATCTGCACATTGGCCAATGTTGAGGTAATTGGTTGAAGCTGATCCATGGCAATTTAGTCTGAAAACACTGTCCCACTTCTGGTCTATAGTTGAACAGGCAGCCAGTCAAAGCTAGGACTTTCCAGAGACAAATGAAACCTGCATTAATAAAAGGCCAAAGATCAATAGAAGTCCGACTATCACAAAGGGAAAAAAATAGCAATCTATTGAAGTAACAAAACAGTGTCAGAATACCATAAAGCACAATCCATCATGTTTCATTTCACTTTATGCAAATATTACTCAGCAATTTTTTTCAATTATATCTTATTCAGTTAAGCGGGTATGGAGTCAGATACATAGCTGGTATGATGTAGAATTATATTAACAAGCATAGACACAGTAAAGGGGAGTTTGTTACTCATCGCTTTACTTGATGCCATCAAACTTAATGCCAAAAAACAACACAACAAACCAAATCATCAATGTATAATGAATCTTATACACTGTATAAAGATCAAACAAATAGTAAAAGGAATATAGGACATAAAACAATAGTATAAAAATCTTTCATCACAACCCCAGTTCTTCAAATTATGGCACTCTAACAATAAAAGCACATTGGCAAACAAAACAAAAACATCTTTTATTGATACACCAAATGATTCACAAATCTAGCACATATGGTTCAATACACTTCTAAGCTTGAAATTATTTACAAAAGCAACGCCCATGCTTATTGTTTCTAATCCGCACACTTCCACAAGAAAAGGATAGTTGACAATCCAGAACTCAAATCTTGTAAACTGTTCAGACTAACTCATTACTATCATATTATAGAAATCAACTCCATCGCCGAGAATTAAAAAAACTTTAGACAACTCCTGGTACAGGTAAAACAGAGATATTAGTAGAATGTCACTTCATAAACTATGGTTCCTCTGAAATTTGAATTGCAATACTCTCAGTTGCTGGCATCTGTGAAAACCAAAAAGCTACACAAGTGAAATTGTCTTCCAAAGTGTATGCCTTCGGTTTAAGAACAAATCTTGGTTTTATAATATACATTTCTTGAGAGTACTTATTTGTACACTTTTGTCGGATTATTTTGTGGTTCGTTGCATTCTGAAGGGAGCAAACAAGAATGTATACAGTGATTTCAGGAAGTCCCAATCATAATTTTACTGTATTTTTGGACTATCTCACAATGCTGGGTATACTTCGGAGACCCCCATTGTCATCACAAATAAGTTGAAAGCTCCTTTGTATTGAACACTTCGGAACCCAACATATAATGAGCAGAAGAAGCACTGCATTGGAATATTCACCAAATGACAGTTCACAGATGCCCTTGTGTTGATTCAGATGCTAAAAACTATCTTGCCTCCAGCAAGGGATCACAATGTCCAGTACACAGATCATAATGCCTGCCTGGGTGGCTGAAGAAAACCCATGGCTACCCTTCCATTTCAAAATAACTTAGTAGCCTGTACAAACCAACAATTTTTTCAGCCTGTACAGGACAATCCCTCAAGGTCACTTGGCATCACATACTTCACATGAAACAGTCACTAAGAGTCATATTGGCATACTTAATCGAGATATAACTAGTTTGTATGGCAAAAACATAACATTTCCAAAGAAAAATCTCATTTTGATAAATCAACATAAAAAGTATGCACTTCCTGAGTAATTTTCATCAGATTCAATACCCAGTCATTATAAATACATGAAAGTTCAGATTCAGCATGCACGAAAAATCATAAGAGGTAAAGGTGGATATTGCTATTAGAATAAGAGATTTGACAAAAGTTAAGCCCCAACTTCCCAACAAGAAATCTATTACTGTCAAATCCCAATAGCAATTAACACAATGCACCCAAAGCAGATCCAACATCCAACAATTCCAATCACCTTCATCAATCCCCAATAACTTCACAAGATACCGATCAATAAGCACCGAAAATACAATCAACAAACGGGATCAAACATCAATTAAGCACTTCATCAACAGAAACAAAAGCCATAACTGACAACATAGAGTGAAGACCACAAAAGATAACAAACGTATACCTTCCGGCTGGATTCACCAAAGCCTTCTGTACGCCGATCTAATCAAAACATCGAGCTGCCGTCGCGAGCGATAAAGATATCGAATCGTTCGATTCCACCCAACCCTAGAAATTGTAACCTAATCACGTCGATGCGACCACCACGTCTTGTCTCGTTCGGCCGCACAGCGATGTCATATTTATAGCTAAACAGATGACCGAAGTAAACTGATCCGCATCAGACCGCCACGTGGCAATCTCTTGAAAATATCTTTCGGCCCAATTAGTTCGGCCCATTTTCAGCCCAAAAGTAACGGCTCGACGGTATTTGGCTTCCATACCCATAATCTTACTCTCATGGTCCCTTATGTCATGCTATTGTTTTTGCTCTTTCTTACAGCAACCGTTGTAGACAAGCAAATAGATATGTACAAAAATAGAATTATTACATAAAAGTATTTAGCAGAAAAAGTAATGAGTAATGGCTTTTGCTCCGCTTTTAACAAGTACAGCAAAAGAGCAAAAAGTAAAATGAAATCTTTCTATAATTTCTTGTGCAACAATGGAAGCAAAAAGCAATAGTAATAAAAATATTTTATATTGCAATATCATTAATATTTTAATTATGGCATTTTCGATAAGGATGTGACAAAAGACATTTTTTAATCCGTTGAACATGTTACGTTTCTTTTTCGTGTGACACGTGTCTTATCTTATCCTTAAGAAATCAGCTTTTTAGCCAAAAAATACATTTCTCATGACTCTATTGTAGTCATTATCAGTTCTTCTTTCCTACAATTCTAAATTATATAAAATTTCTAAATCTATTAGACTTTCTATTTTTATTAACAATGGATCCATGGGATGAGTTCATGATTGAGCAAGAGCAACAAAAAATCAGGAGGAACTGTTGAAGAAGTCTAGTTATTCAAGCAGCAGCCGCACATATTTTGGAGATTCAGGAGGATGAAACTGAAAGCAACAAATCCCAAAGTCGTAGACAATTCATTCGAAGGAATCGCCAAGTCATGGATCGGAGACTAAAAACATTATATTTTACCTCTCCTTGTCAATTTTCAATGAGACTTATTTCGTAGGAGGTATCGAATGCGACTTGAATTAGTTGATCATATAATGCATGATGTTGCTAATTATGATCGTTATTTTGTCCAACGAGCAAATTCCGGGGACGTTCTTGGCTTCTCAACTGAGTAAAAACTTACATGTGTCATGAAGATGCTTGCTTATGGTATTCATGCTGACTTGAGTGATGAGTTTCTTGATATTGTAGAAACCACAGCTCTCCAAATTTTAAGACACTTTACTAGAGCAATTTGGATAGTGTATCAAAAAGAATATTTACGACGTTCATCTTCAGCCGATCTTCACCATTTACTTAGTGTTGCTGACAATCGAAGTTCCAGGAATGGTTGGATCACTAAATTGTATGCATTTGTAGTGGAAAAACTACCCCACGTCTTGGCAGAGACATTTCATTGGGCACAAAGGAAAACTATATATAATCTTAGAGGCAGTTGCATCATACGATACCTGGATATGGCATGCCTTTTTTGGACTACCCAGCTCCCTAAATGATATCAACGTGCTTGGCCATTCCCCATTATTGAACAAGGTTTGTCAAGGTGAATTTCCTCGTTGCGTTTATTTTGTGAACAAGCGTCAATATGGACAAACATATTATCTTATTGACTGAATCTATTCGAGGTATGCAAGTTTTGTGAAAAATATTAAAAATCCAGTGACTCCTCCTCAAGCATATTTTTCTGCAAAATA
Organism: Umbilicus rupestris; assembly: GCA_963678935.1. Lineage (NCBI taxonomy): Eukaryota > Viridiplantae > Streptophyta > Magnoliopsida > Saxifragales > Crassulaceae > Umbilicus > Umbilicus rupestris. Next base: position 10,952,227 of record OY787612.1, read on the forward strand.
AGAGTCGTATAGAAAAGATGTGGAACGAGCTTTCGGTGTACTTCAAGCTCGTTTTGCAATTGTCAAAGGACCTGCTCGTTGATGGAATAGAGAACATCTATAATATATCATGATGACTTGCATTACCTTACATAATATGATTGTTGAAAATGAATGTGATGAGTATGAAAATGGAATTGATATTGATCCTGATGAAGTGCATACCAAGCTTAGAAGAGCTGAAGTTTATGATAGGCCACTGGAAGCTGATGACATTGAACTTGAGCGTGACACTAATGCCATTGATGAGTTTATGGACCGTTACAGGAGTGTTACATGTCCTATAGTTCACAAACAGCTTAAGGAGGAATTGATAAATCACATTTGGAATGTGAGACATCAGTGACTTTCTTGTCTTGACTTTTCTCATAATTGTATTTCTTTGTTGTATTTCACTTTTGTATTTCATTCCATTGTCATGAGTAAAATAAAATGACTCATTGAAGTTGCATAAAAAGTACAATAATTAATACATAGGTCATTACTTGGATAAACTGAAAATACATCGATCTTAAAACATTAATAATTAATAATTAAGTTTCAGAGAAACATGTTTATGACATCCAATCATTTGTGGGGATATACGCCTCTTCATTATCTCTGGAAAATGCCGGTGTACTAGTTGACTCATCGCGTTTTATTTTCTCAATTATAGTTATTTGTCTTGATTGCCAATAAGACCTCATAGGTTCAGGAAAATCATCTGGATTTTTTGATATAACATTATCCTCCTCTAATCTTTCAGCACGAAGTCTATTAACTTCAGCAAGATGTTTTGATTGTTCGACCTCACGGTGGTAAATCTCGTTTAATGTACGCATTTCACTTGCGATCATTTGTGTGCTTTCAAGTGATTTGCCTTTTTTTGCTAAATTATGAGCTTTATTACCTACAAGACGTGCACGTGAAGTGCTTTGTGATTAACTCTCATTTGTGTCATCTTCATACAATGCAATTGGGGAAGGACCACTATAATTGTCTTCCAAATTTATTAGAGGGCTAAACTTCATTGTATCATGTAAAATCGTCCAACAATATGTGAACTTAAATTCATTTCCCTAATTCAATGATCGATAAATGAATTTGGCTTGTAATTCCTGTAAAAAAAACCACTTGTATTTCATGTAATTTATACGAGAATAATGTTTTTGTTTTACCATATCCGTCGCATTTTGGCCACTTGAGAATGCAGCTTTAGCCTAGGGATTCACGCCATTTTGTGCAGGCCGGTCGAATTCTTCTCCAACGAGATTCACAAGAGCCTCCTCACCTTTCAAGGCCATAATCAGATTTCAAAGTCATATACATGGCAACTATACGTTCCCATACTTTGCTCTTTGCTTGACCCGTAGTCGTGTCACCATCTTCACCTATATTAACTACCGCTTTGCGTAATGCAACATCTTCCTCGCACTTCCATGATTCTCCTCTTTTGTTACTCATTTGTTGATCAAAAATATGAAATTAAGATGTCGAGAGTAGAAGAATGATGAAATGTTGAGTTGAATCAATTATGAAATTACATGAACGGATGTGATGCTATATAGAAAGGATCGAAACAGTTATGGGCTAACCTTTATTTTATTGTTTTGTTTTCTTTCAAGATTCTTATTATCTTCTGAGTTTTTCTATCACTTTCGGATTTTTATCTGCCAAGCCATACTTTTTTTTTTAAGACTTATCAAACCTCTTCCCACTATCCTGATTTTTCTGACAAATTTTGGATTTTATTCGAATTTTATTTCACTTTTCCTGATTTATATCTATCATTTTTAACTTTTGTCTACCAAAATTTTAATTTATGAGAGTTATCAAAATTCTTTATCACTTCCTCTTTCTTTCCACCACTCTCTTCATTTTTGCAATCCTTTCAAGCATTGCTTTTTGTTCATTTTTTTGATCAATTAGTGCAAGTTCAGCAATAAGCAAAAATTCTCTCTATTATTGCTTATTGTTTTAGGTTGCCTTTTTACACCTTATACTAACATTGTTTTCTTTATGTCCGGTGATTAATTGCACGAACAAGGGTTTCGAGTAACAAAAATAACAACGAACAATATTGGAACGCAACCCCTCACAAATAAAGAGACATTATTGACATAATTTTGAGTTTAATGCTGGAGTGTGCAACGATACCAACACGTGTAGCTTACATTTTGTCATGATTAAATTCAAATAAATTTTAAATTATAAAGAACATATCATATGAAAAAAATAAAGAACGGCTATCGTCATTACAAGTTTTTTGATAATTTGTTTTCTTTGTCGGTTGAGTTCACACCTAATCGTTGTATTACTCGGTAAATTTTATAATAAAGAAATCACTATTTTCGGTAGAAGGTTATTTGTGATTATTTTGTTGATTGCGTAAAAACGTAGCCCGCGTATTATTGTGCTGTAAAAATAAAATAAAAATTGTGTAGTCAAACCGATTTGTTTCAAAATATGATATAATTTTAATTTCTCAAAATTTGATATAATTTCTTGACATAATTTTAATTTAATCTGAATTAGACGAATAGTGTCCATCAAGACGTGGTCTAATTACTAGTCGTCTAGACAGTACTCTATCGTGGTGATAACTTTACTTTAGTGGCAAAAATGATGACAGACATCTCAACGACTGATGTTCGATTCATATTGAGACGCGTTTGAAATAGAAAAAGTAAAATAAAGTTGGATGAATGGTGTCACCACTCAACACTTTCATTTGCACCCGACCTATCGAACAAGTGCAATTCAATCTGTATCCAAACAAAATTAGATTTCAAAACAGTCCATAACAATGGCATCAAACGTCTACTGTCAATACTAATAAGTCATTTGGGCGCCAACTCAAAATAAATAAATAAATGTGGCAAATGAGAAAAATATTTTGTTCGAAAAACGAGCAAAATTAATTTAAAAAATAAAATTAAAGAAACGTGTCAGGTCTCGAATTATTTTCTTATAAAACCTCACCGGAGCAATAAATTTAGATCCGAGAAATCGCAAGTAAACCCTAAATCAGTAAAACGTACGGAATTTTTAGGGCGGGAAAACTCAGACTCGACTGATTCTTCATCCGGCTTCAAATCTCTCAGATCTTCATCTGCAGAGGCTCTGGCTATCCGATCTAGAAATGGCGAGCGGTCGACGCAGGCAGCTGTCGGATGGCACGGAGTTTGTTGAAGAGGTTAAGGGAGGAGGAGGAGGAGGAGGGGTTGAGAACAGGAAAGTATGCGAGGATTCTCCGGTGAGCGTAGTTGCGGCGGTTGATTTGGATGTGGAGTCGGCTAGGGTTTCGCTTCGGCAGCGTTGGGAACTGGCTTCGGTTATTAACTTTTTGAATGTGAGGGTTTTGTGTTTTGAGATTAGGGATTGAGTTTTGGTGGGAGGAGGGTTGTGACTTGGGGTTAGGGTTTGGAAATGTGCAGGTTTTTGGACCGGTTATTGGGGCTGATGTGAAGATGTCTGCTGAGGAGATTGAGATGGGTCTCATAAATCCGGATATAGCGTTGGGGAAGCTTCATGTTATGCTTTTGAAGGTTGTTTTCCTTGTAATTTTCTGCTATCAGAAATCATCTGCATATTTATTTCGGTCGCTAAGAAATTTGGGTTTACAGCGGCCTTGTTTCTGAAGTATGGAGATAAGAAGTTTAGGCTTTTAGGGTCTGATAGTTATGTATGGCTTCATGTGTAGCTTTAATGTCATTGAGCAGTTTTGGTATATTATGGTCAGCATGATGGTATATTATGGTCAGCATGATGACTGAATATCAAAAGGCTGGCCAACGGTCGTAGGCTTGCAAAGTATCAAATGCAAAATGCTCCACTTTGTTTGGGAGAAAAATATCATGATATATGTAGTGGTAACTAGTTGTCTAACTAGCTCCCGGAAACTAATTATACAACCTGCAAAAACCACAGCATACTGCCACTTATCAGTACACTTCTTGTTTCTTGTTATGCACAAATTTCAGTATTCACTTGTTAATATGGAGCTCAAGTGCACTTTGGGTATGTTGCAGGGAATACCGCCTACAAGCAAAAAATTAGATGACTCCGATGCATGGGTGACTGTTCTATGCAAGAAGCTCAACGAGTGGTGGCCTTGGGTAATTTTTTTAACCCTATATATGCAGTTTAAATGCTACAACATTTTATAGTAAGTAGAAGCGTTACCTGAGCTATTTTTCCAGGTTGCTGAGGGCGACCTTCCTCTTTCTCCATCTAACGGGTAACACTGGCCCATTTTAAAATATTACCTACTCTATTATAACTATGTTTTGGAATGCTGTTTAATGTTCTTGTCGTTGCTTATATAGAGAGGAGATACACAAATACAAAGAACTCGATTCTTCTACACGATTACTTATTCTAAAGGCACTCTGTGAGCTCCGAGCTGATGTAATTTATCCGTCTTATGTTCGTTTGCTTATACTTCTGTTTCAAGTTGAGTCGTATTTTACCATTATGGGTTTTTATTGACAGCAAGATGATGCTGTATTTTACATTAATGATGCACTGAAAAATGGAACCGAACTATCTTTTTTCCGAAAAGATAGTATTGGAAAAGATGCAGATGGGGCAACTTACTGGTAAGTTCTATACACATCGGTTTGTTAATATTGTTGGTAAGCCGTGCCGATGAATACTTCATGTTTGTACTTGATAGTGGCATGATATGGGAATGCATTTGCTCTACTATAATCTGTTGGGGAATGGATAGTGGGCATTTTAAGTTCTTGCATGTACTTCATGTCTTATGGGAAACCTAAAACATCAGGACACATTCCAGTTATACACCTCTTTTCTTTCCCACTCAGTTGCTCTATTTCTGTCCGACAAGATTGCTGATAAACAGTACGATCTAATTTTCGGACAGATAAGAGCACTATCCCCCATCCCTATTTTTAAATCCTCAGTTTTGCTATGTAATCTGCATCCCTACTGCCATGATCAAAAATTCTGTTAGCTCTGTGCTTTGTCAATATAGCTGCTGAACTTTCTGCCCTTTGCCCAAAAAGCTTTAGCTCACTTTATTCTAGTATAGATATGACTTTTTATCTTTAGTTGTGGCAGCGTTATATATCTATAGTAAGTGCTTTTTGTCAATCCTTGTAGTCTGCTAGCCAACTCCTGTATAAGCTGGCTTACATATCACAGCCGTGATTCCAATTAAACTGAATAACTTATTTTTGTAGGTGTGACAATGATGCAGCTGATGGCTTCAGATTATATAAGGAGGTCATGAAAAAGGACACTAAGAAAAAAATAAAAGCCAATGGGTTTCTGATTAAACCAAATACTAGTCTGCAGTGGGAAACTCTTGCCACTAATCTTCAAGAATTCCGTAAAATAGTGGTAATGCTGCAAACTAATAACCACAAACAACCCATTTTTTCTGTTGCTATCAAACTTGAATGTGCTTATTTTATTATTCGTATTGCCAGGATGAATTTTCATCTAGTTCATCTCCAATTGAAGTCGCAATTGGTAGAACTATTGAACATGATGCAATTTCTGTTTTAGAGAAATTGGAAAAGGTAATGTCAGGGGAAATATATTAGGTGCTATGTATTTTTCCTTATACGTATGAGCACATGTTTATGACTTTGTGCTCGCTTAGTTTCATGTATTTGATATTTTATATATTTGTGCTGTGTATACCAGAGGAAGGAACGAGCTCTGAAGAAACAACAGAGGGAAGCAATGCTTATGAACAGTTATCGTAATTCCTATGTGATTGGAACCACTCGATCATGCCGAAATCGTAGGCCTGTCACGTACACATTCGGTGAGTTTTTAAATGCTCTATATTGTGGAATGTACTGTTTCTGTTTCCTTAGGCTTATTTCACATCTCTCGATCTGGATCTGACCCAAGTGGCATTACAACTATTGAGACAAAAATTTAAAATGATGTATCCAGAAAGTTTATTTTTAAATTGCAAACCACCAATGTAATTTAAACTCTCAGATAAGATACAGCCAGCTCTGCCAACTTTCTGGTTGCTTGTTGTACATTTGATTCATTTCATGATAAATTTACTTACTAAAAAGAAAGCACTCACACATGCTCCTCATATACATGAATTAAACAAATGTGTTCTTACATTCCTGATGGTGTTAAATGCTTCAATAATGCTAGGGGTTTCTGGGTTGAATTTGGTTCCCAATTCTAGGGAAGTTGTTTTACAACTATGATTACTTTCTGAGGAAAATATTCTGAACACCTCTGATGTTGATGTACTACCCCTCAGATCACTTTGATACAAGATTGCTGTTTATTCATCTTTTTTTCCATGTTGGTGATAATGAATCAATCCAAATATCAAGCTTGGGCATGACATTTCTCTTGCTATTTTTCAGATGATTACGATAAAGCCATCGATGAGGCTATACAAATAACAAAGTGAGTTTTTTGCAGTGATATTAACTTGCAATTATACCATGTAATTTTATGTGCCGGCTATGATATAATTTGTGTTCTCTAGGAGGAGGAAGGCCAATACTGATGTTAGAGACAGAGGCGGACTTGGTGATAATGAACCAGGAAAAGGTGGTACTTCTAATGGAAGCCGAAGCTCAGATATTGACTCAGAATCAGAGAATGACTCAGCTGAAGGGAAGCATGAAAATGAAAGTAACCAATACGATATTGAAGGACATAACAAACACACCGAATCAGATGCAACCGATGAGGACTATGATGGGAATGAGGATGCAGATGAAGGCATTAATGATGATGACAGCAGTCACGTTGAGGAAATTGACAATGTTATAGCGAAACAGGTTCCTTCTCAAAAGCACAAGGATGGTTTTCCATACAAGCATTTTGGGTCACGCTGGAGCAATAGGCTAGCTACTGCAAATGGGCATCAGGTTTCTCAACCTTCCAATTCAGCTACTAGGAGGACACTGAGACAATGGCCCGTCAGCAAGCCCATTAATGACTCTATTGCGCTCGACTCTGAAGATGAAGGCATGTCCGAGAACGAACATTCCAAGTCAGGAGTTGAAAATCAGCCATTGTCATCCAGTGATCCTGGAGAGGGTAATTAATACAAGATGAAAAGAGCATACAGTTCTCAAACTCCTTTTGCCCAATAGCGACTCCTCACTTTTGTCATTAGGAATCAAAGAGGTAAAGTATTTTAAGTTTGTAATTGCCCCAAATTAGAAAGGACATGTCTCCCTTGATTTTGCTATTTTCTGAAACCGACCAAAATTTATGTTTATTTTTTATTAAACCATTCTAAACGACGTCGTTCAGCGGCTGCTAAGGTTTCCACGCACATACTTCTCCCGACTCTCGATTGCAAAGAACTCTTCGAATCTTCGGGAACGTGCTGGCGATGGCGTCGGACGCGAGCAGCAGAGAAGCGCGAAGAAGAAGGATCGTCGACAGAGGAACTGATCGCTTAGCTCTCATCACTGGCCGGATCCAATCCCTACCCGATGCCTCGACCTCGCCTCCTCCTCAATCTTCCCAGTCTCCAGATGCCGACGAGCCGATTCCTGGTAGGTTTTCTGACATTTAACATAGGATTTCTCGATTGGATTTGTTTATGTTTTTCGTGCATTACTTGTCAAATATTGTTGATTAGCGGATGAAGAGGCTTCAAACTTTGCAGCCGGATTGTTGAGATATTTGTTTTGCTTATATCATGAGTTGTTTGAGATTTAGCACTATTTTACTTGCTGCAGGATTCATATTTCATAGTAATTCATGTTCATTGTATAGATCTTACGCTTTTAAGGGGGTTGAGATTGTTGAAAGAAATTGTCTGAAGGATTGGTTACATGTCCTTGGTAGTTTGTATGTTCTGTTTAAGAATTTTTTATGCGTGAAGTTATTTATCAAGCGTCCATTAATTACGATTAGAATAGACTCAGTGTTTGAGAATTTTTCGTCACTTATTTTGCAAAGAGGTTCTTGCTTGTTTTGCTATGTTTGAAATCTTCCCTAAATGTTAAAGTTGGTAGCTTGATTTGTGTTGATAACAATCCGACTGAAGTTACTGCTCCTGCTGTATTAGTTGAATTATTTTAATCGATTATGGATGCACTTCCTTTTCACTTTGTGGTTTAAGCTTTCTCATCTTCTAATTGGATTCATATATTACAGTAATTGCTTGGCTTCTTTTTAATACTGTCGTAGTATCCTACTCTTGGAGGCATTCTGATGGTAAATTTGCCATCTTTTTTTTTTTTTTTGGGATATTGCTAGCTTCAACTTCAGTAGTTTTTTTTCCTTAGTGTATTTTTGGTCAGTTTTATGAGCCTTATTCGGGTTTGGAATTTCATCAATGTATTCTTGCACTCACACTGTTATATTATTGCAGCAACTTCAGAGAGAAGCATAAAAGTCGAAGAATCTCCATTCTCAGACCCTGAATTCACTAATGTAGAAGCTCAGACCAGCAAAAAGCATGCAGAAACAACTGCTGTTCAATCTCATATACCAGATCCCAAGCCGAGCATTCAGAGTTCAGAAAATGTTTTCTCAGAGAGTTCCGAAAGACCACAGCCATCCCTAGTGCAATCAGTTCCTTACACTGCACACATCTCTCAGCCACAAACACGAAAGCACGGACTTTCCTTCACTCCAAGACAGATAAGCTCCTCAGTGACCGAAACTGAAAGCCTACGCAACTTTTGCTCCTTCATAGTTGCCTGCATGGTGGTACTGTCTTATGCAGGGTTTCCTATTTTAGGTTGTAGTTTGATCAAGAAGCTCATATTCTTCCGGCCACTTGTTCTACTTCTTTTAACCAATACTACCATTGTGGTGGCCCCGCTTCTCAGGGAACAACAAAGAGGCACAGAAAGGAGTGCTAGGGAATCAGATGAGAGGTCAGTAGAAGGTCCAGGCATGGCTGAGCAACTGGGGAATGCTTTAGAGATTGGTCTGTTGGTGCAGAAAGTAATTGCCGCATTTTTCATGGATTGCAGCATATATTCTATCGTAGTCATAAGTGGCCTGTCCCTGTTCCACTAACAAATTTCTGAATCTTTATGGCTTTGAATTTTGATATCATGTATTGTCCTCTTTGTGGATGGACTGTAGGTGCATTCCAAACAAACATCCTTTGTCCGATAAATCCAAATCATTTGCCCTTTAAACCAATTTTAGGCCTGAAATTTAAGGTATAACACAAACCATTTAGTTTCTGAAGGGATCTTGCTGGTAAAAAAACATACGACTAAAGATTTTTTTCTGCAGATCTGATCGGGTGATGATTGATATACTTTAACACCTGGTGTTTAAAAAACATGAATAATGTGCACAACTTTATATGAAGAACAAAATGAGGACCCATTCATTCATTAAATTTGACTCTTATAATAATACACTTTCTTAATAATACAATTAGTGATTAAACATCATATTCAGTAAATAATCTTTTTTAACTGATGGATAACTTAACCTTGTAAAATATCATAACAGTTTTTTTGATGTAAAAGTGGATGAGAAATATAAGTTTTCATTTTTTAGACACAAAAATCAATAAAGACGGTAAACATTCTTTTATTACATTCATCAAACTTTTTTCATGGAATCACACATTCTTCTTTCATATTAAAATTTGCATTTAAATTAAAGGACATTTTTTTTGGTTTCTGCTACTTAAACAATACAATCTATCTTCAGCACTGTAACGTAGTCTTTCTCCTGAGACCGCACATCAATTATTTACCCAATTTTCAATTTGCAAGGATGACAATACTTGTAGTTGTACATTTTGTCATGACTAAATTTAAATAAATATGAATCATCACAATACATCATCTCCAATATTCACTATCAATATCTTTCGAGCCTGGAGTGTGAGAAACTTCAATAACTCCAAGATAAACTTAAAAAAAAGATTAAACCTTTTCAATAAGAAATCGAATTTACCAAGCTTATCTTATCGTCCTAAAATTTAAAAAGATAATGCAATCAGTCAATTTAGCTTTTACTTAACTGACAATCATGTACTTCACAATTCAGATCAAATCAAATTAAATGAATCTCATAACATTTAATAAAGTATATGGAAATCTACAAAGTTTGTCTCACACATGTTTTTATCATAATAAATAATGTAATATAATATTTTTTGTATTTCCTTTTGCGATATATAAGTAAGTATATAATATTCTTTTTTCAAAAATAAAAACAGCCCTAGGCAGTTTAATAAATACTTGCATATGTTCTAGTAAAAACCATCACTGAAATCTTAACATTAGTGCACACCCTGCTCTAAGACGAAAATCTTGGGATCTATTTCGGCGCATGGTTATCATTGTAATATCATGTTCACAAGCAACATAAGCCTTCGCGTCTTCTAAGAAAATAAAGAAGACCTTTCACTTGATCAAGGTGAAACTTAAATGTCCTCTATAATTTTGAGTATTTTGTTTCATTTATTTTTATTTTAATTTTGAAAAGAAAAGAATTAATTTTGTTCCTCTCATTAAAAGAAATTTAACTCTAATTAAATACTTTCATTTTGAGATATATGTCATACTCAAGATTACAAAATATAGTCCCACCATGTTTTCTTCACACTTAATACACTAGTTTCCCAACAATCCCCCACATGCGGGAGTCACTATTTTAAACAATGAATGAGATACAGAGTTAACCCCCACAATGACCATACATAGTCTCAGCACTTAAGTTGTCCCTTTAAACCAAGATCTTCGATCTTCAATTAACATGGTTCAGTTTCCTTTCATTTGACTTTATTTATTAAAGGGCTTTAGTCCCATTCATTTATATGTCTTTTCTACTTGGTTCCTATTTACCATTTTGTTAATGAATCTGTAATATTTTATTTGGACCTCACAGAGTCAATACTGATGACTTCTGAAGAGAGAAGTTGTCTGATGATATTATATTATCGTAGTATATGTCATGACTGATCATTATACATTACACTCTGTGCCTTTCCAATTGGATGCTGATTGTCATAATATAAACATATTGCTGGCATATATCTGTTTCAATTTGGAATATACTCTACAAAGTTTCTAAGCCACTCGACTTCTTCGCCACATTATATAATGTAACGAACTCAGCTTTCATAGTGGATCTAGCTATCACAGTCTTTAGAGGATTTTCAAGACACTGCAGCACCTCCCAAAGTGAATACATATTCACTTGTCGCTTTTGAATCATTTATACCAGATATCCAACTTTCATCACTGAAACCTTCAATGACTTTCGAATATCTGGTAAAATGTAAACCATAATCGAGAGTAAATTGTAGATACTCCAGTAGTCTCACAATTGCTTTCTAGTGTTTGGATCATGGATTAATCGTATATCTAGCAAGTTAACTTAAAGTATAGAAAATGTCTACTACTTATTACTCTTGGATGTTCCACTTGGGAGATGATTTCTCCTTTGTTCTTAGACAAATGTTGAGTAATATCTATTGGAGTTCTCGATATTCCTAAACTATCTTTCCAAACTTATCTAAGATATTTTTGACGTAATGTGACTAACTTAAGACAAGTTCATCATTAGTCCATGTAGTTTTGATACCCAAAATCACATTAGGTAGTCCCAAATCTTTCATATCAAATTTCGAGTTTAATATAACCTTTGTAAACTTAATCATACCATCATTACTTCCCACAATGAGCATATCACCAATATATAAATATAAAATCTCATAATCGTGTTCCATTTTCTTAATGTAAACGCTTTTGTCATACTCGTTGATTTTAAACTCATTGATAGAGCCTATTTATACGCACTATTTAGATCCTAACACTGTGCTTGTTTGCATTATTTTGTATACAAGATTACTGATTTCCGGTGTTTTTGTATTCCAGGACAAAACAAGGGCCTAAGTCGGATACATGCTAATAGGCGCGTTTAAGGAGCGCAACACACAGCTTGCGGAGCTAGCAGCGCAGACAGGATAGGAAGTGGCAGATTCAGACTGCGGTGCGCAAACCAACTCTGCCAACCAACGGGCGCAGTGAGCCATGCGCAGGGTAGCGGTATTTCCAAATCTTGAACACCATAGGATTTGGAAGTTGCCAAGATTGTCACGGGCCAAATCTGAGGACACCCTGCCGGTAATCATAAAGAAAGGATTAGAAGAGGAGCAGGAGGCGCGATTACAAGAGGTGCTGCGCAAGAACCAGCGCGCTATAGGATGGACACTTGCTGACCTGCGCGGAGTGAGCCCGGACGTATGCATGCATAGGATTCTATTGGAAGATGGTGCCAAACCATCCAGGGAGCCTCAGCGCAGATTGAACCCGAATATGATGGAGGTGGTACAGAAGGAGATCCTGAAGCTGCTTGACGCAGGAGTCATTTATCCGATCTCGGACAGCAAATGAGTGAGTCCAGTGCACGTTGTGCCGAAGAAAGGAAGAATCACAGTAGAGGAGAATGCGCAGGGCGAGCTAGTTGCGCATGCAAACTGGATGGCGCATGTGCATCGACTACATAAAGCTTAACGCAGTCACGCGCAAGGATCATTTTCCGCTGCCCTTCATGGACCAGATGCTAGATCGATTAGCGGGGAAGCCATACTTTTGCTTCCTGGATGGGTACTCAGGGTACAATCAGATACCCATAACTGCGGAGGATCAAGAGAAAACTACGTTTACCTGCCCATTCGGTACGTTTGCGTTTCGGCGCATGTCGTTTGGGCTGTGTAACGCGCCAGGTACGTTCCAACGTCTAGTCATGAGCATCTTTTCTGATATGATTGGTATATGCATAGAGGTGTTCATGGATGTTTTACTGTGTACGGAGGTACCTTTGACGCATGCTTAATTAATCTTGATAAGGTCTTAGCGCGCTGCATTTCAAAAAACCTAGTGCTCAATTATGAAAAATGTCATTTTATGGTATCACATGGAGTAGTACTGGGACATATTATCTCGCAGGAGGGGATCAAGGTAGATAAGGCCAAAATAGATCTTATTTCTAATCTGCCTTATTCCACTAACGTGCGCGATGTGAAATCATTCCTTGTGCATGCAAGGTTTTACAGGCCTTTCATAAAAGATTTTTCTAAGATTTGTATACCCCTGTCTAACCTCTTGCAAAAGGATGTGTGTTTCGAATTCACTGATGAGTGCAGGGCTGCTTTTGACAAGCTGAAGGAGGCGCTGACGAGTGCGCCAGTGATGCGCGCGCCAGACTGGAGCCTGCCGTTCGAACTGATGTGCGACGCAAGTGACTATGTAGTAGGTGCAGTCCTGGGACAACGCGTGGACAAGAAGCCACATGCCATCTATTATGCATCGCGCACACTGGACGCAGCGCAGAGGAACTACACCACCACGGAAAAAGAACTTCTGGCAATTGTGTTTGCGCTGGAGAAGTTCCGCGCATATGTTCTAGGCGTCAGAGTCATCGTCTACACAGACCACACAGCAATCCGTTACCTGATGTCCAAGAAGGAGACTAAGCCGCGCCTGATGTGCTGGGTGCTCCTACTTCAGGAGTTCGACTTGGAAATCAAGGACAAGATGGGAACGGAGAACACAGTCGCTGACCACCTGAGCAGGATCGTGAAAGAGGAGGAGCCAGGGCAGATCACGGAGACATTCCCTGACGAGCATCTGATGGCGCTGACAGGTAAGGTACCATGGTATGCGCACATTGCGAATTACCTGGTCATAGGTACGTTTCCTCCTCATTTCACTAAAACCTAATGCATGAGATTAAAGCATGAGTCCAGGTATTACATTTGGGATGATCCGTATATGCTCAGAATAGGACCTGATTAGATTTTGAGGCGATGCATGCCTGACCATGAAATTAACTCGGTTTTAACGTTTTGTCATGCGCACGCATGTGGAGGACACTTTGGTCCAAAGCGCACGAGCAGAAAGATCCTGGATTGCGGATTTTATTGGCCACACTTGTTTAATGACTCGTATAACCACTGCAGGAATTGTGACAGGTGTCAGCGCACAGGGGGAATATCAGCGCGCAATGAGATGCCGCAGACGCCAATGCTAGTGGATGAAGTATTCGATATTTGGGGGATTGACTTCATGGGGCCATTTCCTCCATCTTCCGGATATGAGTATGTATTGGTCGCAGTGGACTATGTCTCCAAATGGGTTGAGGCTAAGGCCACCCGAAAGGATGATGGTAAGACGGTCGCTGACTTTTTGAGAACTAACATCTTTTGCAGGTACGGGTGCCTAAGGCAATCATAAGCGACCAGGGGACGCATTTCTGTAATAGGATAGTGGCGCAGGTATTCAAGCATTATGGAGTGCGCCACAAGACGTCCACCGCTTACCATCCTCAGACGAATGGCCAGGCCGAGGTTTCCAACCGAGAGATCAAGCGCATCCTGGAGAAAACTGTGAGACCGTCGCGCAAACACTGGAGCCAGCGCCTTGACGATGCGCTATGGGCATACAGAACTGCACATAAGACACCGATTGGGACTTCACCGTTTCGGTTGGTTTATGGAAAAGCGTGCCACCTGCCAGTGGAGTTGGAACACAAGGCATACTGGGCATTGCGCGTTTGCAATCTGAACCTCGACGAGGCTGGTAAGGAGCGCGCATTTGAGCTAAGCGAGTTGGAGGAGCTGCGCCTACATGCATATGAGGGGCTGCGCGACTACAAGGCGCGCACAAAGGCATTTCACGACAAAAACATCCTCAGACGCACCTTTGAGCTAGGAGACCAGGTACTATTATTCTCCTCGCGCCTAAAGCTAATGCCTGGGAAGCTGCGCAGCAAATGGACGGGACCATACACGGTCACCAAGGTTTTCCCTTACGGAACAATCGAGTTAGAAAACGAGCACCAGCATCGTTTTCAGGTCAATGGGCAGAGAGTCAAAAAGTATTTAGGAGAACCTTGGGATGACACAGCGCGCGAAGTTGACTTGGCAGAACCAGAAATAGAAGATGCGCAGGTTGCTGCGCCAGAGTCGCCACCAGATGCACCTGAGGAGGAACTGGGAACTATTGCTCATATTTCTTCTCCCTCTTTAACTAACCTCGTTACTTATGATTTCTCCCTCTTTAACGCAACGCGCACACGTGTGTGGGGTCACTCAGGAGCAAGAGTGGGGGGGGGGGGGGGGGGTCACTGGCACACTTTTAAGCAAGTAACGAGGTACGGTCGAGCCAACGACGTTAAACAAAGGCACTTGTTGGGAGGTAACCCGACACGTTTTACTTTTACACGTTTTTTTCTATAGTTTTTTCTAGTGTTTTTAGCTAAGTTTAGGACTTGCAGTTTTTTAGTCGCGCAGCAGTACACAGATCAGTACGCAAATTCAGTGCGCAGAACAGGGGGTATAAAAGGCAAGGACTTAAGAAAAATTTCAGCATTTTCACATTCGACCGTTGCAAGAAAGTTCCTGCCCTCAGCCTCCGCTCACCGTCCGACAATCAACCAGGCCTCCGTTCAGAAAGATTTGAGGAGCTTACCGTCGCACATACGCCAGGTAACCCTTCCCTTCAGTTTGAGCCGATTCAGTTAGGGTTTTGTGCGATAGAAGAGTTGCCCTAGGTTTGAAATCGCACCTAGTTCGTCCGCACCATTTGGAGTTCTGGGTACTGGGTTTTGTTGGCGGAGGATTGGCGACCTTTAGGTGACAGTTTAAGGTCGTAAGTCGGAGTTTGGATTTTTGGGCATTTGTTGAGCTTTGACCGTAGTTGACCAGAGGAATAGCAGCTAACCATGAGGCCCGCAGAGGATCAGGAGACCCCAGCGTCGTTCGCCAGCAAATATGACGCTTTCATGAGACTGGAGATGTACGAGACCCCGTACATCAGCAGGGACTTCCTGCGCGAAGTCGGGATGGAGGAACTGATTGTGGAGAAGCTCGTGCTGGCGGGCTGGGAAGCGCTGTTGGAGGTCAACAGCGCAGCTGATAAGGAGGATACGTGCGAGTTCTTGGCGTCGCTGGAGACTGCCGACTTGGAGATCAGATACCGGCACCGAGGGGTCTGGTATATAACCTCGGCCAAGAAGCTGAAGCGCACGTTGAGGTGCGCCAAGGTGCGTGAGGAGGATGTGGACACGCACACAAATCAGGAGGCATGGCGTGAGATGGCGACCGGCCAAGTTTTTGCCGCGGGGCGCAGCCGAGGATGCGAGCTGCGCGACCCGTGGATGTTCTACCTCTGGCGCATGGTCGCCTATGCAATCATCAGGCGCTTTAATGGTGCGCCCAAGATTAGCCTGCTAGACATGGATATACTGAAGGGGTTCTACTACGGCAAGAAGGTGCTGTTTGTATCAAACATGGTGGTGCATTGGAGTAGGGTCAACACAAAAGGGCCGCTGACTTGCAGAGGAATGATCACGCACCTGCTGCGTGCGCTGCATAGAGAGCCGGAAGTGCCCGAGCACACGGTAGTGCCTGCCGTCCCCCTGGATCGTGCCCATATGCTGCAGCTCCGAGCGGTGACTGCAAGAGAGGACGGATCCTTAGAATGGTGCTACCAGCTGCAGCCGGCTAGAGCGCCGAGGCACAGAGCAGAGAGCAGCGCGCAGCCAGAAGAGGCCGCTGAGGAAAGGGAGATGGAAGAGGCCCTAGAGCCAGTTGCGCCTCCAGTCAGGCGCATGAGGACTCGTGCGCAGACTGGAGCGCGCCAGAGGGCGAGTGTGCCGCAGGGGGAGCCAGTAACCATAACCATTGATGATTCTCCCCTGCGTGCACAGGGAAAGCGCCCCAGGACAGAGGCAGAGGAGGCGCCTGAGGAGGTGTCGGAGGAGCAGCGCATGATGTTCAACGTCATGCGCGTGCTAGAGTATTTAGCGCCAGAGGGGGCAGACTTGAGCGTAAGTCCACCATCAGGGTGGAAATTTGGAGATTCTATCCCCCCTCTCCTCAGTCTGCGTAGGCCGCCTCCAGGGTCCCCCAGGGAGCAGCGCAAGCCAGCCAGCCCTCCTGCCCAATCACCGGTCCATTCAGCAGTGCCCACCCCAGTAGTAGACCCGGTACAAGCACCCGCAAAACCCCCTGCGCAGCCCTCTGTACAGAGGTCCTCCTCTGAAGGCAATCCCATCATAGGTTCCAGTTCAGACTCGATATGGGACCCTATCTCGGAGAACGACCTCATGACTCATCCCGCCGCAGTTTCTGTCGTGCTGCCAGCCTCCAGTTCCGAATATGAGACAGGTTCCACAGATGAGGAGGCGCAAGGATCCGCGGCTGAGTCCAGCTCCGAGGATGTCTAGGGACGCAGGGAGGGCGCTCATTACTTTCGGGTGGTTTCTTATCTTTTTGAAAACTATTGCTCGATGTTATTTTACTATCTTGTGCTGAATATTTCGTGAACTCCCGACTATGTCTTTGCTGCGATGACTATATGTTTTTCTTTCTTATGTCCTTTGTTTTGTTTGCATGCATGTGTGCGCTCTCCGTTACGCTTGAGCATGAGTCGTGGGGACACATCTCTGTTTAAGTGTGGGGGGGGGGAGCGTTACATTTACATTTCAGGTTTTTTGAGCTTTGTAGTGTAACTTAGTTTAGTTGAAGGGAATAGTAGCAGTGGTGCGCTTGTGTACGGGTTGCGCACACTTTTCGGCTTGTATTGCTCTATTCATCTTGCATGCGCTGCTATCAACTGTTTAAGTATATTTTTTTCGATTTTTCTGCTCCTTTTAGTTGGAATATACAGGGGATGTGGAGTTGACAGAAAAGCTCTAGAGAGGTGGTTAGTCGTTTTGGCTTCGAAGGTAAGGTATATGGGTGAGAGCGCTAGTGGAGGCCGGTGCTTCGCGACCTTCGGAACAATAGAGTGCGGTCAGCCACGCAGATTGATAGAGCCTATTTATACACACTATTTAGATCCTAACCCTATGCTTGTTTGCTTTATTTTGTGTACAAGATTACTGGTTTCCAGTGTTTTTGTATTTCAGGGCGAAACGAGGGCCTAAGTCGGATACGCGCTAACAGGCAGCGTTTAAGACGCGCATCACACAGCCTGCGGAGCTAGCAGCGCAAACAGATAGTGGCATAGTCGACCACGGTGCGCTAACCGATTGCGCTAACCAAGATGCCGTGCGCCATGCGCAGATGGTGGTGTTTCCAAATCCTGACACCACCAGATTTGGAAGTTGCCAAGAATGAGCCTCTGAGCAGTATATAAAGAAGAGAAGAAGGCTAGGGTTTCATCGACATAACATAATTCAGAGAGAAAGCGACAAGATCAAAAACACACGAGCTTGCTGAGAGGACCTGCGCCAGCCGAGACTGCAACCTGCACGCACTGTTTGCTATTGTTTTCTTGGATACTTTAGTTATTATTTACTGTTTCTATGATGTTTACTACTAGCATGTCTAGCTAAACGCTTAGTATCGGTTGGGTATGAATCTATGAGTATTTCCTTTGAGACTTGCGCTTAATGCATAGCTTGTTTGCTTATATTAATTCTGTGCACATTGTTGGCAGCTAGTTGCATGAGTAGGGGAAGCCTTGAACCGCAATCTTACTCTTGTTGCTTGTTGTTGTATGTTAAACTAGTTGAATAGCCTGACGGTGCCAACTAGGAGTAACGCGCTAGGATAAGCAATTGCTACCTTGATCGGATTCGTAGTTGTTTAGTCTAGTTCAAGAATTAATAGCACATGAACTTTGATCGGAACATGCGCACATTTTAGGAAGCCTTGATCGGACACTAACATTAGCAAACCAAACTATAGACATTTAGAGTCGATGATAAGGAATACACTCATAGAGGATTGTCTGCGCCGATACTTCTCATAGTCATAGTACTTAGTCTCTACTGCCTGCGCACGTCTAGTGCAATTCCTGCGTTTACCACTGTTTACTCGCGCATCGCGCAACCCCAATCACTCACCCCCCCAATTTTCGTAAGTGTAGGTCACTGGTTAAAACTGAACTGTTTGCTCCCTGTGGAGATCGACCCTGACTTAACCGCTGTACTAGTGGAAGAGGAAGGTTTAATTTGACGCGTACAACGACGCGCGATCAAATTTTGGCGCCGTTGCCGGGGAGCAACACAGCTAAGTTTTAGCTAGTTTACGTTTTTCCTTTTTAGTAACTAGTTATTTCAGTTTGTTTTGTTTTCTCGTTGTTGTTTCTGACAGCGCGCAATCAACATCAGCCTGCGCAACCTTGAAACAGTTGCGCTGCGCAGATTCTAGTTGCGCACTGACAGACGCAACAGCTTTGTTATCTTTTAATTTCGTTTTCTTTGAGATTTAGAACAAGTTATGGAGGATAACAATGTCGTTGGGGATAACTTAGGGGACAGAACCCCGGAAGAAGCAAGAGCACACAACCGCACAGCCCTGTTCAGAGAGGAAGTGCAGCGCGAGGTTGAAGCACGGATGGCCGCTGAATTGTATAATGCGCCACCCGCGCGACAAGGTGCGCGACGCAGAACAGTGCGCGAGATGTCAGCCCCACTCACTGTTAACCAGCCATGGTGCATCGTGCTTTCGCCAGACGGTCATTTTGAACTAAGGAGCTCGCTCATTCATCACATGCCCAAGTTCCACGGGATGAACAATGAAAATCCAGTCAAGCATGTGCGAGAGTTCCTAGTCATCTGCGAGAACATGAAGACCGAAGGGGAAAGCGATGAGGCGCTGAAGATGAAGGCATTCCCATTTTCACTGTGTGACACAGCCAGACATTGGTTGATGAACTTACCCGCAGGATCAATTCACACATGGGAGCAGCTGCAGAAGAAGTTCCTGGACAAATTCTATCCCGCAGCAAAGATCGCGCTACTCAGGAGAGAACTGGCCGCGCCAAGGCAGGGCACAGGGGAGTCACTGTCAGAGTATTACGAGCGTTTCAGGGAGCTAGAGGCCAACTGCTACAATCACGGCCTGCCCCAAAATGTGCTGATAGAGAACTTTCTGAATGGACTGCTACCCATGGAGCTGAGACTATTGAACGCATGCGCAGGAGGCGACATTTGCAACATGTACCCAGAAGACGCGTGGCAGCTGATAGAAGACTCTGCTGGGCAGGTAAGACATCAGCTAACACTCGAAAATAGTCGTGCTTGTTCTGTGCATCAGGTAGAAACAAGCGCTGAGATCAAGGAAATGAAGGCCATGCTGCAGAAGTTGATGAGTGCGCAAAGCGCACAACCAGTTGCGCCAAAGGTATGTGAATTCTGCAATTCCACCGAACACAAAACCGATGCATGTCCCACGCTGTTTGAGGAATCTGGAGATGTCAATGCTCTTGGAGGATGGGATAACAGAGGGCCACAGAGACAGAATCAGCCGCATTTTGGACTGGCCGCAAATGGATTCAGATGGAAGGAGGAAAACAATTTCCAGCGGCAGTCCACAGATCAGCGCGCGCCACAGCAGACGCAACAAGCTGCGCCCTACAATCCACCGCATCGCTGCACTGACGCACCAGCACAAAACAACCAGCAGCCGCGGCGATCCTTAGAAGATATCGTGGGGCAGCTAGCAGACACAGTGCGCAAAAATGACGAGAAGTATGACAAGCGGTTCGAGTCCATTGAAAAGCAGCTATCACAGATCGCTACCACGGTGTATGAGCTAAAAAAGAGCGATGGCAACCTGCCTTCGCAAGTGATTCAGAACCCCAAAGGAGGAGTCAACGTTGTGACACTGAGGACTGGGCGCACGATAGGAACAGAGCAGACTACGAAGGCGCCCGCGCAACCAGCTGCGCAAGTCCCGGATCAAGCAGAGCAGAATGCGCAACCGGAGTCAAACGCGCAACTAGAAGCACCAGCCACAAGCCAGCAGGGCGAAGCGCCAGGTATAACACAATTAAAAGACAAGGGCACGAATCGTACTAACATACCTGCACCTTTCCCTGTGCAGGCACCCTTGGCTAGAAAGGAAGCGCTTGATAAGGAGCTCTACGAGTTATTCAGTAAGGTGGAAATAAACATTCCCCTTATTGAAGCAGTTCGGCAGATCCCTAGGTATGCCAAGTTTTTAAAGGAGCTGTGCACAAACAAGAGGAGGAAAGGCGAGTGCGCACAGGTAATGCTAAATGCGCAGGCCTCAGCGATCGTGCAACATAAGGTACCACCTAAGTGCCGAGGCCCAGGTACGTTCACCATCCCATGCACTTTAGGTAAGACCACAGTGAGCAATTGCATGATTGATTTAGGCGCATCCATAAATTTGCTACCATATTCCCTATATGCGACATTGCGCCTTGGACCACTAAAGCTTGCAGGTCTCACCATTCAGCTAGCAGATCGGTCGTGCAAACAACCTGCGGGCATGATAGAGGATGTTCTTGTGCGAGTAGGAGAGCTGGTGTTCCCAGCAGATTTCTATGTGCTGGAAATGGAGGGTGAATCGAGCACCAGCAGTGCGCAGATCTTACTGGGCAGACCTTTTCTGATGACCGCGCGCACAAAGATAGACGTGTGGAGGGGCACACTCTCTATGGAGGTTGATGGCGAAGAAATCCACTTCAACATATTTAAAGGGATGCAGCACCCACATGAGGACGCCACAGTGCACGCAATGGACAGCATTGATGATTTAGTCACAGATGCGCAATGTGCGAGCGCAACGGTAGGACCAGAGCCACTAGCACAGGCAGAGTTGGAGGAGGAGGAAGACGAGCGGAGCAGTGCTAAACCAGAACCTAGACAGGTACAGGCCATAGTTCATGTTTGCACTGCTAATAAAATCTTGCCCTCTATTGAACAGGCACCCAAGGTCGAGCTGAAGCAACTTCCAGAGCACCTCAAATACATTTTCTTAGGAAACGAAGACATCCTGCCAGTGATCATAAAGAAAGGATTAGAAGAGGAGCAGGAGGCGCAATTACGGCAGGTGCTGCGCAGGAACCAGCGCGCTATAGGATGGACACTTGCCGATCTGCGTGGAGTGAGCCCAGACGTATGCATGCATAAGATTCTATTGGAAGATTAAACCATCCAGGGAGGCTCAGCGCAGATTAAACCCGAATATGATGGAGGTAGTGCAGAAGGAGATCCTTAAGCTACTCGACGCAGGAGTCATTTACCCGATCTCAGACAGCAAATGGGTCAGTCCAGTGCACGTTGTGCCGAAGAAAGGAGGAAACCGTAGAGGAGAATGCGCAGGGCGAGCTAGTTCCCAAGCGCATGCAAATTGGATGGCGCATGTGCATCGACTACAGGAAGCTTAACGCAGTCACGCGCAAAGACCATTTCCCGCTACCCTTCATAGACCAAATGTTGGACAGATTAGCAGGAAAGCCCTATTTTTGTTTCTTGGACGGATATTCAGGGTACAACCAGATACCCATAGCTGCGGAGGATCAAGAGAAGACCACGTTCACCTGCCCGTTCGATACATTTGCGTTTCGGCGCATGTCATTTGGGCTGTGTAACGCGCCAGGTACGTTCCAACGCCTTGTCATGAGCATTTTTTCTGATATGATTGGTATATGCATAGAAGTGTTCATGGACGATTTTACTGTATATGGAGGTACCTTTGATGCATGCTTAACTCATCTTGATAAGGTCTTAGCGCGCTGCATTTCAAAGAATCTAGTACTCAATTATGAAAAATGTCATTTCATGGTATCGCATGGTGTAGTACTAGAACATATCATCTCAGAGGAGGGGATCAAGGTAGATAAAGCTAAGATAGATCTTATTTCTAATCTGCCTTATTCCACTAACGTGCGCGACGTGAAGTCATTCCTTGGGCATGCCGAGTTTTACAGGCGTTTCATAAAAGACTTCTCTAAAATTTGTATACCCCTGTCTAACCTCTTGCAAAAGGATGTGTGCTTCGACTTTACTGATGAGTGCAAGGCCGCGTTTAATAAGCTGAAGGAGGCGCTGACAAGTGCGCCAGTGTTGCGCGCGCCAGACTGGAGCCTACCATTCGAACTAATGTGCGACGCAAGTGATTACGCAGTAGGAGCAGTCCTGGGACAACGCGTGGACAAGAAACTGCACGCCAATTATTATGCATCGCGCACACTGGACTCTGCGCAGAGGAACTACACCACCACGGAGAAGGAGCTTCTGGCAATCGTTTTTGCGCTAGAGAAGTTCCGCGCATATGTTCTAAGCGCCAGAGTCGTCATCTACACCAACCACGCAGCCATCCGCTACTTACTGTCCAAGAAGGAGACTAAGCCGCGCCTGATGCGCTGGGTACTCCTACTTCAGGAATTTGACTTGGAAATTAAGGATAAGAAGGGCACGGAGAATACAGTTGCTGACCATTTGAGCCGGATCGTGAAAGAGGGGGAACCAGGGCAGATCACGGAGACATTCCCTGACGAGCATCTGATGGCGCTGACAGGTAAGGTACCATGGTATGCGCACCTTGCGAATTACCTGGTCACAGGTACGTTTCCTCCTCATTTCAATAAAACCGAGTGCATGAGATTAAAGCATGAGTCCAAGCATTACATTTGGGATGATCCATATATGCTCAGAATAGGACCAGATCAGATATTGAGGCGCTGCGTGCCTGACCATGAAATTAACTCTGTTTTGATGTTTTGTCATCCGCACGCATGTGGAGGACACTTTGGTCCCCAAGCGCACGAGCAGGAAGATCCTGGATTGCGGATTTTATTGGCCGCACCTGTTTAGAGATGCATATGATCACTGCCGGAATTGTGACAGGTGCCAGCGCACAGGGAGCATATCAATGCGCAACGAGATGCCGAAAATACCGATTCTAGTGGATGAAGTGTTTGATATTTGGGGTATTGACTTCATGGGGCCATTCCCTCCATCTGCCGGATACGAGTACATATTGGTCGCAGTGGATTATGTCTCCAAATGGGTCGAAGCTAAGGCCACACGGAAGGATGATGGTAAGACGGTCGCTGAGTTTCTAAAAACTAACATCTTTTGCAGGTACGGGGTGCCTAAGGCAATCATCAGCGACCAGGGGACGCATTTCTGCAACAGAGTTGTGGCGCAAGTGTTCAAGCACTATGGAGTGCGCCACAAGACGTCCACCGCTTACCACCCGCAGACGAATGGACAGGCCGAAGTTTCCAACTGACAGATCAAGCGCATCCTGGAAAAAACCATAAGACCATCGCGGAAGGACTGGAGCCAGCGCCTAGACGATGCGCTGTGGGCATACCGGACCGTGCATAAGACACCAATCGGGACTTCACCGTTTCGGTTGGTCTATGGAAAGGCGTGCCATCTGCCAGTAGAATTGGAGCACAAAGCATACTGGGCACTGCGCATATGCAACCTAAACTTGGATGAGGCTGGCAAGGAGCGCGCGTTTGAGCTGAGCGAATTAGAAGAGCTGCGCCTGGATGCCTATGAGGGACTACGCGATTACAAAGCGCGCACAAAGGCGTTTCATGACAAGCATATCATCAGACGCACTTTTGAGCCAGGAGACCAGGTATTATTATTCTCATCACGCCTGAAGCTCATGCCTGGAAAGTTGCGCAGCAAATGGACAGGACCGTACACAGTCACCAAGGTTTTCCCCTACGGAACAATCGAGTTAGAAAACGAGCACCGGCATCGTTTTCAGGTCAATGGGCAGAGAGTCAAACGGTATCTAGGAGAACCTTGGGATGACACAGCGCGCGAAATTGAATTGGCAGAACCTGAGATAGCAGAAGCGCAGGTTGCTGCGCTAGAGTCACCATCAGACGCGCCAGAGGGAGAACAGGGGACTATTGCTCATATTTCTTCTCCCTCTTTACCTACCCTCGTTACTTATCATTTATCACATACTATTAACTATGCTGACCACCCGCCCGACCCTTTGCGTAGGATCAAGAAGAACACAACGCATGCACAAGCGCAGGGTCACTCAGGAGCAAGTGTGGGGGAGGTCGCTGGTATACTTTCACGCAAGTAACGAGGTACAGTCGAGCCAACGACGTTAAACAAAGGCACTTGTCGGGAGGTAACCCGACTCGTTTTACTTTTACATGTTTTTTTCTTTTAGTGTTTCTAGTATCTTTTAGCTAGCTTAGGTCTTGTAGTTTTTTAGTCGAGCAGCAGTGCGCAGGTCCGTGCGCACTTCAGTGCGCAGAACAGCTGTGCCAGTCAGGGGGTATATAAAGGCAGTACTTAGAAAATTTCAGCACTTTTTCACTCAACCGTTGCAAGAAAAACTCCCGCCCTCACACCTCCGCTCACCGTCCGGCGCTCAAACCAGCTTCCGTCTAGAAACCCATCATTAGCACCAACTCAGACTCGCTATGGGACCCCGTCTCAGAGGACGACTTCGTGGTGCAGCCTGCTGCCCTTTCTGTTGTCCCGCCTTCCTCCAGCACCGATTATGTGACGGATTCTTCAGAGGAGGAGGCGCATGGTTCAGCGGCTGCGTCCAGCTCAGAGGACATCTAGAGCTGCTTATTCCTTTCGGGTGGTGTCTTTTTCTTTTATATGCTGAACATTATTCGATATTATGTTGCTATCTGTGTGCTGAACTCTTGTGCTACATATTTTGTGTCCCTATGCTATATTGCGCTGCTTTGACTATATGTTCTTAGTTTTTATGTTCTTTATTTTGCTTGCATACATGTGCGTGTTCTCCGTGCGCTTGAGCTTGAGTCGTAGGGACACGTCTCTGTTTAAGTGTGGGGGGGGGAGCGTTACCTTTACATTTCACGTTTTTTTCAGCTTTATAGTGTAGCTTAGTTTAGTTGAAGAAAACAGTAGCAGTAGTGCGCTTAAGAGCGGGCTGCGCACACTGTTCAGCTTGTTTTGCGCTATCCATATTGCATGCGCTGCTATCAACTGTTTTAGTATATTTTTTTCGTTTTTCTGCTCCTGTTAGTTGGGATATACAGGGGATGTGGAGTTGATAGAAACGCTCTAGAGAGGCGGTTAGTCGTTCGAGCTTCGGAGGTGAGGTATATGGTCGAGAGCGCTAGTGGAGGCCTGTGCTTCGCGACCTTCGGAACAAGAGAGCGCGCTCAGTCACGCAGATGCCGAAGGCGAATACCCAAAGCGTGGCGAGGTGGGAAAACAGACCACCTTTCCTCTGGAAGTCGAACGAGGGAAGGCGTGCGCGGGTATAAACGCGTGCGCTGACCTGCGCAGATAGACCAAGGAGGGAGAGCGGAGCGTTGTTCCATAGCTGCTATCCGGAGGCCGAGACTGGAACCGTTCTGGGAACATAGGAACCATAGATAAAGCTGTACAAAAAAGAAAGACACCAGCAGATGATATGCGCTACAAAAGAAGCAACATGCGCACAAATACGTACCAGCTTGCGCAAAGTTCACAAGAAAATCATCAAGAAGGCTTGAGTTCCCAGGAAGTGCGCGGAAGAATCATGCACCGGAAGAAGCTTGCGCTGTTAACCATATACCCATCCTCGGAGTGAAAGCTGACAACCAGGAGCCTATGAAGAGCTATCTCCCAGCCATCCGAAATGATGCTCATCCCAGCTGAGAGGTAACGAGATTCGAAAACTATTATATTAAACTGTTGAAGGCAGATGCGCGCAGGAGATAGAGTAGTGCAAGGTGAATAGTAGTGCAGATCGCGCTAGAGTGCAAGACTGTGCGCTAGACTCCAGAGAGGTAATTGTATCCGTGCTTGAGTGCTTGTTCGGGACGAACAAGGGGCAAGTGTGGGGGGTTTGATAGAGCCTATTTATACACACTATTTAGATCCTAACCCTATGCTTGTTTGCTTTATTTTGTGTACAAGATTACTGGTTTCCAGTATTTTTGTATTTCAAGGCGAAACGAGGGCCTAAGTCGGATACGCGCTAACAGGCAGCGTTTAAGACGCGCATCACACAGCCTGCGGAGCTAGCAGCGCAAACAGATAGTGGCATAGTCGACCACGGTGCGCTAACCGATTGCGCTAACCAAGATGCCGTGCGCCATGCGCAGATGGTGGTGTTTCCAAATCCTGACACCACCAGATTTGGAAGTTGCCAAGAATGAGCCTCTGAGCAGTATATAAAGAAGAGAAGAAGGCTAGGGTTTCATCGACATAACATAATTCAGAGAGAAAGCGACAAGATCAAAAACACACGAGCTTGCTGAGAGGACCTGCGCCAGCCGAGACTGCAACCCGCACGCACTGTTTGCTATTATTTTCTTGGATACTTTAGTTATTATTTACTGTTTCTATGATGTTTACTACTAGCATGTCTAGCTAAACGCTTAGTATCGGTTGGGTATGAATCTATGAGTATTTCCTTTGAGACTTGCGCTTAATGCATAGCTTGTTTGCTTATATTAATTCTGTGCACATTGTTGGCAGCTAGTTGCATGAGTAGGGGAAGCCTTGAACCGCAATCTTACTCTTGTTGCTTGTTGTTGTATGTTAAACTAGTTGAATAGCCTGACGGTGCCAACTAGGAGTAACGCGCTAGGATAAGCAATTGCTACCTTGATCGGATTCGTAGTTGTTTAGTCTAGTTCAAGAATTAATAGCACATGAACTTTGATCGGAACATGCGCACATGTTAGGAAGCCTTGATCGGACACTAACATTAGCAAACCAAACTATAGACATTTAGAGTCGATGATAAGGAATACACTCATAGAGGATTGTCTGCGCCGATACTTCTCATAGTCATAGTACTTAGTCTCTACTGCCTGCGCACGTCTAGTGCAATTCCTGCGTTTAGCACTGTTTACTCGCGCATCGCGCAACCCCAATCACTCACCCCCCCAATTTTCGTAAGTGTAGGTCACTGGTTAAAACTGAACTGCTTGCTCCCTGTGGAGATCGACCCTAACTTAACCGCTGTACTAGTGGAAGAGGAAGGATTAATTTGACGCGTACAACGACGCGCGATCACAGATGTCGAAGGCGAATACCCAAAGCGTGGCGAGGTGGGAAAACAGACCACCTTTCCTCTAGAAGTCAAGCAAGGGAAGGCGGGCGTGGGTGTAAACGCGTGCGCCGACCTGCGCAAATAGATCAAGGAGGGAGAGCGGAGCGTTGTTCCATAGCTGCTATCCGGAGGCCGAGACTGGAACCGTTCTTGGAACATAGGAACCGTAGGTAAAGCTGTACAAAAAGAAAAACGCCAGCATATGCTATGCGCTAAAGAAACTAGCATGCACACAACTCCGTACCAGCGTGCGCAAGTTCACAAGAAAATCATCAAGAAGGCTCGAGTTCCCAGGAAGTGCGCGAAAGAATCACGCACCGGAAGAAACTTGCGCAATTAATCATATACCCGTATTCGAAGTACAGACTGACAACCCGGAGCCTATGAGGAGCTATCTCCCAGCCATCCGAAATAATCTCCATCCCAGCTGGGAGGTAACAAATTTTGGAATTGTTATATTAAATTGTTGAAGGCAGATGCGTGCAGGTGACAGAGCAACGCAAGGTAAACGGTTGTGCAAATCGCGCTAGAATGCAAGACTGTGCGCTAGACTCCAGAGACGTAATTGTATCCGTGCTTGAGTGCTTTTTCGGGACGAACAAGGGCAAGTGTGGGGGGGTTTGATAGAGCTTATTTATACGCACTATTTAGATCCTAAGACTGTGCTTGTTTGCATTATTTTGTGTACAAGATTACTGGTTTCCGGTGTTTTTGTATTCCAGGACAAAACAAGGGCCTAAGTCGGATACACGCTAATAGGCGCGTTTAAGGAGCGCAACACACAGCCTGCGGAGCTAGCAGCGCAAACAGGATAGGAAGTGGCAGATTCAGACTGCGGTGCGCAGACCGACTGCGCGAACCAATGTGCGCAGTGAGCCATGCGCATGATAGTGGTGTTTCCAAATCTTGAACACCATAGGATTTGGAAGTTGCCAAGACTATCCTTGGGCCTCATGAGCAGTATATAAAGAGAGGAAGGCTAGGGTTTGAGGGACACACAACAACACACGAGAGAGAGCCAGAACTGAAAAACACACGAGCTGCTGCGAGGACCTGCGCTAGCCGACTGCGCGAGCCGAGACACAGCAACCTGTACGCACCTGCTTGTTACTATTTTCTTGGACACTTTAGCTTTTATTTACTATTTCTATGATGTTTACTACTAGCATGTCTAGCTAAACGCTTTGTGTCGGTTGGGCATGATTCTATGAGTATTTCCTTTGAGACTTGTGCTTAATGCATAGTTTGTTTGCTTGTATTAATTCTGTGCAACCGGTTGACAGCTAGTTGCATGAGTAGGGGAAGCCTTGAACCGTGATGATGCAAGTATGGCAGTGTTTGACAAAACCAGCATAAGTGAACAAGGAGCTGCTACAGCTCAAATTATCAAGCAAGCCAAGTAGAAGTGAACTAGCAGCAGCTGCAGCAGGGGATGCTGCAGCAGGAGCTTGTTCAACAGGCTGGTTCAACTGTCCAAGGAGCAGCAGCTGCCTGGGCTTGTTCGGAAGGGCTGGAAACCATATGCAGAGCATCTGAAGAATTTCTTAATTGCTGAAGAGCATATTCCAGCACGGTTTACTAGTCAGAGAAGGAGATTTGCATTGAAGATATTGATCAAATCTAATCTCCTAGATTTTAGGAGATAATTGATCTTGTGGGTCAATTGCCCAAACCTGGAAATTGCTTAAAGTGGTGTGGGTATTTAAGCAGAAGGAGTTAGGGCTGAAGAGGGTGATCGAAGCTGAGTGATACACGAGAGTAGACACAGATTTCAGAGTGAGGATTTTTTGGTGCTACGGACGTTGTTCTTCGATCAAACACACACGGGCAGAGCGTTGAGCGCAGAGCTGTGGTGAGCATTGCAGAAGAGAATCAGGTCTTGCAGAGACTGATTTTTGCATTGATCTGGAAGCCAATTCAGAGCTGTGGAGCTTGTTGGTTGATCAAAGGCAGCCGCGGAAGAACTGACGGGTGGAAGGCTCGGTCGAGGTTCGTGCGGAAGAACTCACTAGTGGCAGGTGGTCACTTAGTGAGGGGGAGTTACTCAGAGTGTGCAGCGCTCTTCGAGTGGTTCGATCGGCTCGGCAGAAGGCCTTGGAGCGACGCGGACATTGTGCTTCAGCTGTTTGTTACAGCTGTTGCTGCAGCAACTCTGCTGAGTAGTGTAGTATAGAATAGGCTAAGTTCTTTGAGAGGATTGTAGCTATTCTAGACTGACATACTGTAGAGGGTGTGCTGACACAAATCAGAGCTTGTTCTGATTGTGTTGTGTGATTCACACGGGGTCAAAGTAGCATAGGTTGCGTGCGTTGTAACCGAGTGTGCTTGGGACCTTTGGTTGAGTGGATTGAGGACTGAAGAATAGTCCTCCCCAGACGTAGGCAGTTTGGCCGAACTGGGTGAACAAACCTGTGCCTTTGTTCATTGCTTGCTGAGAATATTTCTTGTGAACAAGAGTGTGCTGCAGCAACTGCTAGTTCACAAATCTGTCTAAGTGAGACGCTGTGAAATTTCAACCGCAATCTTACTCTTACTACTTGTTTGTTATATGTTAAACTAGTTGGTAGCTTGACGGTGACAACTAAGAGTAACTCGCTAGGGTAATCAGCTGCTACTGTGACAGGATTCGTAGCTGCTTAGACTAGTTTCAAGAATTAATAGCTCATGGACTTTGATCGGAACATGCGCACATGTTAGGAAGCCTTGATCGGACACTAACTTCAGTAAATCGAACTGTAGACATTTAGAGTCGATGATAAGGAATACATTCATAGAGGATTGTCTGCACCGATACTTTTTATAGTCATAGTACTTAATCTCTACTGCCTGCGCACGTCTAGTGCAAATTCTGCTTTCACTACTGTTCTTTCGCGCACCTGCGCAACCCAATCACTCACAACCCAATTTTCGTAAGTTGTAGGTTGCTAGCTAGAACGAGTCTGCTTGCTCCTTGTGGGATCGACCCTGACTTAGCCACTATACTAAGTGGAGAAGGAAGGATTAATTTGACGCGTACAACGACGCGCGATCAATGCGCAAGGGGCGCAACCAGCTGCGCCAAAGGCATGCGAATTCTGCACGTCCACCGAGCATAAAACTGATGCATGTCCCACACTTTTCGAGGAATCAGGAGATGTCAATGCTCTAGGAGGATGGGATAATAGAGGGCCGCAGAGGCAGAATCAACCGCGTTTTGGACTAGCCGCAAATGGGTTCAGATGGCAGGAGGACAATAATTTCCAGAGGCAGTCCGCGGAGCAGCGCGCACCACAGCAGACGCAACAAGCTGCGCCCTACAATCCACCGCATCGCCGCACTGACGCGCCAGCGCAAAATAACCAGCAGCCGCGGCGATCCTTAGAAGATATCGTGGGCCAGCTAGCAGACACAATGCGCAAGAATGATGAGAAGTATGACAAGAGGTTCGAGTCCATTGAAAAGCAGCTGTCACAGATAACCACCACGGTGTATGAGCTGAAAAAGAGCGATGGCAACCTGCCTTCGCAAGTGATTCAGAATCCCAAGGGAGGAGTCAACGCAGTGACACTGAGGACTGGGCGCACGATAGGAACAGAGCACACCGCAGAGGCGCCCGCGCAACCAGTTGGGCAAGCTCCAGAGCCAGCACAGCCGGATGCGCAACCAGCAGCGCCAGCCACAAACCAGCAGGGCAAGGCGCCAGGTATGGCGCAATCGAAAGACAAAAGCATAAATCATACTAACATTCCTGCACCTTTTCCTGTACAGGCACCATTGGCTAGGAAAGAGGCGCTTGATAAGGAGCTCTACGAGTTATTCAGTAAGGTGGAAATAAACATTCCCCTTATTGAAGCAGTTCGGCAGATCCCTAGGTACTCCAAGTTCTTAAAGGAGCTGTGCACAAACAAGAGGAGGAAAGGCGAGTGCGCGCAAGTAATGCTATGGAAAAGCGTGCCACCTGCCAGTGGAGTTGGAACACAAAGCATACTGGGCATTGCGCGTTTGCAATCTGAACCTAGACGAGGCTGGTAAGGAGCGCGCATTTGAGCTAAGCGAGTTAGAGGAGCTGCGCCTAGATGCATATGAGGGGCTGCGCGACTACAAGGCGCGCACAAAAGCATTTCATGACAAAAACATCCTCAGACGCACCTTTGAGCCAGGAGACCAGGTACTATTGTTCTCCTCGCGCCTAAAGCTAATGCCTGGGAAGCTGCGCAGCAAATGGACGGGACCATACACGGTTGCCAAGGTTTTCCCTTACGGAACAATCGAGTTAGAAAACGAGCACCAGCATCGTTTTCAGGTCAATGGGCAGAGAGTCAAAAAGTATTTAGGAGAACCTTGGGATGACACAGCGCGCGAAGTTGACTTGGCAGAGCCAGAAATAGAAGATGCGCAAGTTGCTGCGCCAGAGTCGCAACCAGATGCACCTGAG
Organism: Umbilicus rupestris; assembly: GCA_963678935.1. Lineage (NCBI taxonomy): Eukaryota > Viridiplantae > Streptophyta > Magnoliopsida > Saxifragales > Crassulaceae > Umbilicus > Umbilicus rupestris. The sequence goes on from OY787612.1 coordinate 10,984,404, forward strand.
GGAGAACTGGGAACTATTACTCATATTTCTTCCCCCTCATTAACTAACCTCGTTACTTATGATTTGTCACATGATATTAACCACGCTGACCACCTTTCCGATCCTTTGCGCAGGACTAAGAAGAACGCAACGCGCACACGAGCGCGGGGACACTCAGGAGCAAGAGTGGATGGGGGGGGGGGTCACTGGCGCACTTTTAAGCAAGTAACGAGGTACGGTCGAGCCAACGACGTTAAACAAAGGCACTTGTCGGGAGGTAACCCGACACGTTTTACTTTTACACGTTTTTTTTAGTGTTTTTAGCTAGTTTAGGACTTGTAGTTTTTAGTCACGCAGCAGTTTCTGTCGTGCCGCCAGCCTCCAGTTCAGAATATGAGACATATTCCACAGATGAGGAGGCGCAAGGATCCGCGGCTGAGTCCAGCTCCGAGGATGACTAGGGACGCAGGGAGGGCGCACATTACTCTCGGGTGGTTTCTTCTCTTTTTGAAAACTATTGCTCGATGTTATTTTTCTATTTTGTGCTGAATATTTTGTGAACTCTTGGCCCTCTCTTTTTGCTGCGATGACTATGTTTTTCTTTCTTATGTCCTTTGTTTTATTTGCATGCACGTGTGCGCCCTCCGTTGCGCTTGAGCATGAGTCGTGGGGACACATCTCTGCTTAAGTGTGGGGGGGGGGGGGGGGGGCGTTACATTTACATTTCACGTTTTTTTGAGCTTTGTAGTATAGCTTAGTTTAGTTGAAGGGAATAGTAGCAGTGGTGCGCTTGTGTGCGGGTTGCGCACACTTTTTCGACTTGTATTGCGCTATTCATCTTGCATGCGCTGCTATCAACTGGTTAGTATATTTTTTCGATTTTTTCTGCTCCTATTAGTTAGGATATACAGGGGATGTGGATTTGACAGAAAGGCTCTAGAGAGGCGGTTAGTCGTCTTTTGCTTCGAAGGAAAGGAATATGGTTGAGAGCGCTAGTGGAGGCCGGTGCTTCGCGACCTTCGGAACAATAGAGCGCGCTCAGCCACGCAGATGCCGAAGGCGAATACCCAAAGCGTGGCGAGGTGGGAAAATAGACCACCTTTCCTCTGGAAGTCAAGCAAGGGAAGGCGGGCGCGGGTGTAAACGCGTGCGCGGACCTGCGCAAATAGATCAAGGAGGGAGAGCAGAGCGTTGTTCCATGGCTGCTATCCGAAGGCCGAGACTAGAACCGTTCTGGGAACATAGGAACCGTAGATAAAGCTGTACAAAAAGAAAAAAACACCAGCAGATGAAATGCGCTAAAGAAACCAGCATGCGCACAACTCCGTACCAACGTGCGCAAGTTCACAAGAAAATCATCAAGAAAGCTCGAGTTCCCAGGAAGTGCGCAAAAGAATCACGCACCGGAAGAAACTTGCGCAATTAACCATATACTCGTACTCAAAGTAAAGACCGACAACCCGGAGGCTAGGAAGAGCTATCTCCCAGCCATCCGAAATAATTTCCATCCCAGCTAAGAGGTAATGAATTTCGGAATTGTTATATTAAAACTGTTGAAGGCATGTGCGCGCAGGTGACAGAGCAACGCAGGGTGAACGGTTGTGCAGATCGCGCCTGAGTGCAAGACTATGCGCTAGACTCTAGAGAGGTAATTGTATCCGTGCTTGAGTACTTGTTCGGGATGAACAAGGGCAAGTGTGGGGGGTTTGATAGAGCCTATTTATACGCACTATTTAGATCCTAACACTGTGCTTGTTTGTATTATTTTGTGTACAAGATTACTGGTTTCCGGTGTTTTTGTATTCCAGGACAAAACAGGGTAGCGGTATTTCCAAATCTTGAACACCATAGGATTTGGAAGTTGCCAAGATTGTCACGGGCCACATCTGAGCATTCCTCGGGCCTCACAAGCAGTATATAAAGAGAGGAAGGCTAGGGTTTGAGATATAACACAACAACACACGAGAGAGAGCAGATAGAGAGAAGGACACTCGGCAGAAAAACACACGAGCTTCTTCAGCCAGACTCTGCGCAAACCACTTGCGCCAGCTGAGAACAGCACGCGCTATTGCGCCAACTTGCTACGTTTCTCTTGCTACTTTAGTATTTATTTATTATTGCTATGATGTTTGTTTCTAGCATGTCTAGCTAAACACATTGTATCGGTTGGGCATGATTCTATGAAGTATTTCCTTTGAGACTTATGAAATTCACAGCGTCTCTTGACAGACAGATTTGTGAACAAGCAGTTGCTGCAGCACACTCTTGTTCACTCGGAAATTGTCTCAGCCAAACAATGAACAAGACAGAAGTTTGTTCACCCAGTTCGGCCAACTGCCTACGTCTGGGGAGGACTATTCTCCAGTCCTCAATCCACTAATCACAAAGGTCTCCAAGTACACTCGGTTACAATTCCACGCAACCTATGCTACTCAACCTTGTGTGGATCACTGGACACGATCAGAACAGGCTCTGACTTGTGTCTGCACACCCTCTACAAATGTCAATCTAGAATAGCTACTGTCTTCTCGAAAGTCAGCCTATTCTAAACTACACTCACTCAGCAGGGTTGCTGTAGCAACTGCTGTAGCACACAGCTGATGCACAATTGTCCGCGTCGCTCCAAGGCCTTCTGCCGAGCCGATCGAACGATTCCACGAGCGCTGTACACTCTGGAATACTCCCCCTCACTCAGTGACCTCCTGCCACTAGCGAGAACTGCCGCTTAGACACTCGACCGTGCCACTCACTCGTCAGTTCTTCCGCGGCTACCCTTGATCAACCAACAAGCACCACTGCTCTGAATTGGCTTCCTTGATCAAGCTTGGATCAGACTATGCAAGTCCTGATCTCCTTCTGCTTCTGTCACCACAGCTCTGCGCTCACGCTCTGCTCTCGGGTGATGATCGAAGAACTCGTCCGTCGCACACCAAAATTGCTCTCTGAATTCTGTGTATGCACTCGTGTATCCCTCAGCTTCGATCACCCTTTCTGCTCTGTCGCGTTCTACCTTAAAAGCAACTCCAGCTTCATCCAAGAACCGAAATTAGCAATGTCCCAAAAAGAAACATTATCTCCTAATTTTTAGGAGATTAGATTTGATTTGATCTCCAAAACAAATCTCCTTCACTAGCTAGGAAATCCCCACTGGAATATTCTCTGCAGCACTTAGAAAGATTCTTCTGATGCTCTCAACAGAGCTGCCAGGCCTTCTAGCCCGTGGCCCAGGTTGCTGCTGCTACTCGGACAGATGCTGCAGCAACTTGAACAAGCTCCTGCTGTAGCATCCCCTGCTGTAGCTGCTCCTTCCAGGATCTCAGCAGGAACGCTCCTGCTAAAGCACCCTCCAGGATCTCAACAAGATCATGTCTGGGCAGATTATTCTTTGCGCCAACACTGCTGCTACAGCTCTTAGCTATCCTCTTCTCTCTTGCGTTTGTGCGCTCCCAAAATCGTCCAATTAAATATAAATCGACTGAATTGGTCTGCTGCCCGGTTTGGCTATGAACCGGCGGTTTCATTGTGGAACCGCCGGTTCCACTTACAAACCCCTGGTTCCACTTTGGAACCGGCCCCTTTCAGAGAATCTCGATATTTTGCCTTCGGGGTCGGTTCAGGACCCAAACCGCAGGTTCCATGTGCAAACCGGCGGTTCTCACAAGGCAACCGCCGGTTCCACTCAGAACCGGGCTGCTTGTCCACCCGCTGTTCGATTCTGACTTTGCTTGCATTTTTGACCTCCGAAACCTTCGAATCACGTCTCGGTGCAAACTACAAAGTTGTAGCCCTTCAAGTCAGCTTTCCAACAATATATAGCATGCCTCATTTGGATAAGAGATGAATACTCTGCACGCCCAAGACTCCCCCTTGGAAACCTGCGCATTCTTTGATCATAATGCCTTGTGCACTCTGCTTGGTCATTTTGGAACACTCTGCATCAGCTGCTGTCTTCACACGTTTGCTGTAGCAGACTCTTGTGCACCTTTTAGGAGTTTGTCAATGATGCCATATACATTAACAACTTGTTTTTAATGCTTGGTACATCTACTTATATTAATTCTATGCATATGGGTGATAATTAGTTGTGCGAATAAGGGAAGCCTTGAACCGCAATCTTATTCTAATTGCTAGTTATTGTATGTTAAACTAGTTGATAGCTTGACGGTAACAACTAGGAGTAACACACTAGGATACTCAGCTGCTACTGTGATAGGATTCGTGGCTGTTTAGACTAGTTTCAGGAATTAATAGCTCATGAACTTTGATCGGAACATGCGCGCACGTTAAGAAGCCTTGATCGGACACTAACTTAAGTAGAACTGCACTATAGATGTTTAGAGTCGATGATAAGGGATACATTCATAGAGGATTGTCTGTACCGATACTCTTCATAGTCATAGTACTTAAACTCTACTGCCTGCGCACGTATCGTGCAACTCTGCTTACACACTGTTCATTCGCGCACCTTCGCAACCCAACCACTCACAACCCCAATTTCGTAAGTTATAGGTTGCTAGCTAAAACGAGTCTGCTTGCTCCTTGTGGGATCAACCCTGACTTAGCCGCTATACTAAGTGGAGAAGGAAGGATTAATTTGACGCGTACAACGACGCGCGATCACTCATTCAACGTCATCACGATGTCAATTTTCATGCCACCGCTTTGGGGTTTGTTTTAGGCCACATAGAGATTTACAATTTTATAAACTTTTGTCTCTTGACCAGGCTCTAGACAACATAATGTTGTTCCATTTAAATTTCTTCCTCAAGATCACTATTAAGGAAAGCCGTTTTCACATCCATTTGAAGTCTTTCTAAATTATGCAATGTCGTCCTTGCTATTATCATCCTTATAGATGTGATCTTCATCAAAAGGAGAATATGTATCAAAATAGTCAAGACCTTCCTTTTTTTTCTATAACCTTTGATTAAAAGTCTCACTTTGTTGAACCCTTGTATTTTGGTGATGACAAACACTCAACTAACAAAGAATAATGAGTGTGCCGGAAAAACACAAAGTGGGCGATTGTGTTCCGCCTCGGGGAAGGCAAGAGGGAACTCACGAGGGAACATGATGATGGTAAAGGCAGCATGGTCTTGGAAACAAGGCGAGACACGAATCAGGAAAGAATCTAGCATAATATTCAAATATCCTTCAGGGATATTTGGAATGCATCTAATATATATTATGAGATATATATTAGACCTCAAGATTATCTCTTCATTTAAATAAGAAAACAAACTTGATTTGCTTTCTTTATCTTAAATAAGGGATATCTGATTGAGATATGGATTGAGGCAAATTTGGAAACCTGAATGCTGGCGTGTAAAATCCAAAGTATTCGGGAAATCACACGCTGCTCTTTTAAGTAACCAAGCTAAAGGTTGCGGAAAAAACATCTTCGAGGTGAACAAGAACGACGTGCGAATTAAACAAGCAAGACATGAACTCTGAGATTTGAACGGACAGGTTCAAGAGGGAAAAAAGCATTGTCCAAATCAGATTGAGTCAAGGAGAGACAAAAGAATAGCCCTGGCGCTGGAGGCGACAAGTTGTTAGTTTTGTACTTGACAAAACATCTAAATAAAACGACGATCCGTCTTTCAAAAATCCTTCCAGCGGATACTGGAAGATAGTGGTTTTACTTTGTGCTTAATTAAGCATTGAAATTTCCACTATAAATCGTGAGTATTCGTAATTCTTATTAATTTCATTGTTTTCAATTCCGCTGCTGTTGTTGATTTACCCGCTGCATTACATCTCGGGTAACTAGATCTGAACTTTCACTGCTTACCTCTCGGGTAACCCAAAACTGAGTTACTTAAGAGGGAACGCTAACTAACTATCCAACACACTTTGTATTTATTGATAGTGCCATCCACTTTCATAATCCTGGTGAAGACCCACTTGGAATCAAGTGTTTTACTTCTAGGAAGAAGATCATCCAATTCCCACGTATTGTTTTGCAAGATAGAGTATATTTCATTCCTTATGACTTCTTTCCAAAAAGACCCTCAACTGAGTTGGTAGCCTCTTTGTAAGTTTGAGGTTCAGTTTCAAGCATATAAGTTAGAAAATCAGTAATGATTTTTTCCTCATAGCTCGCTTGCTTAGTCTAGGTTCTCTTGATTCTATATTTTTTTACGGAATCATCATCTCGTTCTTGAGTCATCCTCAATATCTTCAAGTGACTGATGTGATGATATCATTTCATCTCCTTAGACTTATAATGAAGCACGTGTTCGAAGAACGATCCGTTCTTTGATTCTAAGATAGAATTCTTGTGTATATCAAGATTTTTTGATTCATACACTAAATCTATACACATTATTATTTTGCGCTTAACCAATGAATATACTATCAATGGTTGTTGGTCATATCCTCATTCTTTTATTATCAGAAGCCAATACTTTAGAAAGATGCCCTTACACTCGCAAATATTTATAAGAATGCTTACTTACCTTAAATAGCTCATTCGGAGACTTCTCCTCCTGCTTGCCAAGTACCTTGTTTAAAAGATAATTCACTGATAAGAAGGCTTCCCCCATATTTCGTGGGGCAAATCGGAACTTAACGGAGTTTCGAGTGTGATTCTTTCGTTCGGCAACGATATTTGAATGAGGTGAGTATGGTGGAGCTAATTCGTGAATAATTTCGTATTATGCAGAAAAGGCCTCAAATGGTTATACATATTTTCCTACACGGTCACTTTACAGGCAAATAAACAGAAAATTTATCTTTAATGATATTTTAGGTTTGATGGCTATTACATTCATTTTTCACATGCCATCTTTTACATAACCTCTTCTCACATACATGCCGTTCTATGAGAATAATTTTATGGGACTTAAATACCATCTTTGAAATTCTGCTGCATTGTTGATGCGGAGTTATAGCTTTTGCTTAAGCAATCTCTGTATCTTTCTGCGGAATTAATCTACTGTCAGAATAAAAAGACACAGTGTTTGTTCACCCAGTTCGGTAACTTGCCTACGTCTGGAGAGGGTGCTCCGATCCTCAAGATTTCACTATAACAGTTCGGTTTAAGAACTCACACCTCTACTTCTCACCTAGCCGAAATCTAACGCTCAGTCTAATCTCTTAGATTAGCTAGCAATTTGAACTCACAGATTCTCTTCGTGCAGCCTACACACTCTCAACAATAAATAGCTACAACTCTGACTCTCAGACTTAGCTTATCCTGTTATAATATGTGGCTCACGGAATGCTTAAGCACACTCTTCACCAGAGTTGATGTATCTTCAGTCAGCGACTCTTCTAGCTTCCCACCAATAAGTCGGACACCCTGAGTTCCGCAAACTCAGTTTCTGCTCCCCCTCAATCAATGACACTCTCCGTCGCTACTGGGTAGCCTCGCAGCTTGCGACACTGCCTGTCCGCGGCTGATCACCGCGCTATGACTGTTCCTTCAACGAGCAACGCTCTAGTTGAACTCTGAATCAGTTCTGAATCAAACTCCACGAGTTCTATTCCCTCAGCACCACACACGTCTTCAACTAGTGTATAAAACTCTGCTACCGTAAGTTGATCTATGTGTACTCTCCGTGGGCTATCGAGTTGCTCTCTCTAATCGTGTCATCTGTGTTGCGTCTCCGCCTTCCTTTTAAAGCTCTCCAGCACGCCAAAACCGCCAAGGATCATTATCAGAATCTTCTCCTAGATTCTATCAAGTTTGTTGAAGATTCCGTGCCAAATTTAAACTCTTGGATCTTTATCTTCTTAGACCACGTGCTGGCGTTTGCTGAGCTCTTGATGACGTCTACATACCTCTTTGGGCTTCCCGATGCCAGCCGGATTAAGCTGGAGCCTCACCGTGCAACGCCAGGATTCTGCTCTAGCTTTAAATCATCACGGAGTGCTGAAGAAAACTCTGCCTCTTCAAAGCTTTCTCCCGATCTTCAAATAGTGTCTCAGCTTTAGATTTTCAGGGATTGCTTCAGCAGTCTCTGGCTCTTTGTTGTTGTTGTTTTGTCAGTCTGCAGATTATGCTCAAGCCACCGATCTTCAGGAAGTGCTTCAGCAGTCTCTTGAGCAGTTTTGTCAAGGACATACCTCATAATCTTAAATCCATGGTTATCTAGTAATTTCTCAGAGATCAGTTTTTCCTTACATCGGGCACATAAAGAACCACAATAAGCTTCAGCTCCTTTCCTGATGCTAGCTTAAGGACTACTGTACCATTTCCCTTGATCACAGAGGGAGCAAAATTTTCCATGTAGAATTTATCCCTAACTTCATTCAGTTCTAGTTTGGAGAAGGCATTCTTGTCAGATTAAATGTGTCGATTTGCTCTAGTGTCCAGCTACCACTTCTTGGGGTTTGAATCCACCAATTTGAGCGCAGAGCACCTCAGATGCATTGACTTTCTTCTTATTCTTTCTTAGCGGCTTCATATAGTTAGGTGCTATTTGACCCTCTTTGTCATAGTTGAAGATATTTCCAAAAACTTCGGTGGTTGTCTTTTTTTGAACACTTCACATTTAGAGTCTGTTCTTTAGAACTTAAATTTTCAGTACTTAAGTTAAGTTAAGTTAAATTAAATTCAGTTAAGTTAAGTTAATTACATTTGTGCCACTGTAAAGTAGGGTTGTTGTAATGGTGGTGGGTTGTTGTTGTGATGGTGATGGTGGTGGGTAGTTGTAATGGTGGTGGGTTGTTGTGGTGGTGGTGATTTTCGTGGTGAGTTGTTGTGATGGTGGTGGTGGGTGGGTTATTGTGGTGGTAGTGGGTTGTTGTTGTTGTGGTGGTCGGTTGTTATGGTGTGGTGGGTTGTTGTGATGGTGGTGGGTGGATTGTTGTGGTGGTGGGTTGTTTTGATTTGTGTTTCATTTATGTGAATACCACAAAATTACAATATTTTTAAATTAAGTACCTAAGTTAAGTTAAGTTAAATTTAGTTAAGTTAAGTTCAGTTACGTTAAATTAAGTTAAATATAAGTTCAGTTCTAAAGAACAGACCCTTAGGCCTTGTTCTTTAGACATTAAATTTTCAGCACTTAAGTTAAGTTAAGCTAAGTTAAGTTAAGTTCAGTTAAGTTAAGTTAAGGTAAGTTAAGTTAAGTTAAGTTAAGTACTACCCATCACCCAAACCCACCATCACACCCCAGCACCACCATTCCAACCTACCACCATCACTACCACCCAAACCCACCACCCCAACCACACCACCCCCACCCCCACCACCAACACCCCCAACCCACCACCACCAACCCACCACCCCAACCACACCACCACCATCACAACCACACCAACACCACCCCCACCCCCACCACCAACACCCCAACCCAACACCACCAACCCACCACCCCAACCACACCACCACCACCAACACCCCAACCCACCACCCCAACCACACCACCACCATCACAACCACACCAACACCAACACCACCCCCCACCCCCACCCCCACCACCAACACCCCAACCCACCACCCCAACCACACCACCACCACCACCCAACAACACCACACCACCCCCACCACCACAACCCCAACCCAGCACCACCAACACCCCCACCACCACAACCCCAACCCACAACCCCCACTACCACTAACACCCCCACCATCACAACCCCAACCCACCACCCCAACCACACCACCACCACCACCATAAAAATATGTTTGTAAAAGTACCTTAAGTTCAGTTAAGTTAAGTTAAGTTAAGGTAAGTTAAGTTAAGTTAAGTTAAATTCAGTTAAGTTAAGGTAAGTTAAGTTAAGTTAAGGTAAGTTAAGTTAAGTTAAGCATAAGTTAAGATCAAAAGAACAGACCCTTAGTTGCAAACATATTAGTGGGCTTCTTCCTCTTTGAGCTCTCACCATAGTCCGCTATGTTGGCCTTCTCCGAAGGGGTCTTAAACCTCTTGTCGAAGTCACGGTTTTCTTCTTCAATTCGAGAAGGACAATAATGTCTTTGAAACTCATCTTCTTTCTCTTGTTTTTGAGATAATTTTTGAAGTTATTCCACCCAAAGGTAATTTCTGGATGACGGAGGCAACTTGGAAGGATTCACTGATGCACATCCCCTAAACATGAATCTCATGGATTCAATTGCAGCTCTTACACTTAGACTAACCACCGTTTTAGAATCCAGCATCATGAACTCCAGGAAGTGGCATAATATATATATATATTTAGAGGTAGCATCCTTAGTTCGGTATTTCTATCCAATGACTTACAAAGCTTCTTAGCTGAGCGTTTGGTAATGTACTACACATTTTATAGTGTGTCATTCAAGCTGTTCATTACGTAACTCTGACACAGATACTCGGAATCTTTCCAAGCATTCTACGACATGAGAATTTGTGGGTCGATTTCATCCTTATTAGAAGTAGGAAGAGCTTCAGTTAGGAATCAAGCTAAACTAATGGTGGTCCAGTAGAAGTGTATCTTTTGTTGTCATCTCTTGAAGTTCAGTCTCGTGAACTTTAAGGGCCTTTCGGCCGGCATCATTGTACAATCCAGCTTCGAATTGAACTCGCATGTCCATTCCCGGTCCCAACCGTCATCAATGGGGTGTTACTATGTACACTATGCGTTGGCAACACTACAGGAACAACCAGGACGTTTCCATACTTTGATTTGTGTTTTCATTTTCCATTTCTACAAAAGACTAAATTATTAGTAATCAAGTGAATATAAATTATATTCACAAATTTATCTACAATAAGAAAGCTTTAAGATTCTTAGAAATATTGTATTTCAGTGCTAGTAAAAATGGAACATATAGATAGTTTTGATATTCAATGATGTGTACTTAAGCAATAAATTACTAATAAAATTAGCACCATAACAATTATGTTGAACAATATAACTTAATTTCAATAGAAGAAATAATCAAAGTGAATATATAAATTATTCAAATATAGTCACCCTATTGATTATATAATACCAATGGTTAAAATCAATTTAATATAATCAATTCAATTTAATATGAATTAGTTAATTAAAGATTATAAATTAAATAAGTAAAATGGATAAAGAAATCAACAACTTATTTCAAAGTAAGAATAAAATAAAATACATTTGAACCAGAAATGCATGATGTCCTGAGATTCGTTCGACGATTTGCTTAAAGCGTTAATATCGTCCCATCGGAGGCCAAGAAAAAGCAAGAGCTTCCCAAGATACAACAAATTTCGAGTACACTTTTTGCACGATAAATTGATATTCCAGAGAATTAAATAGTTTCATTTTGAATTATATATCATACTCAATTTTACTAATAAAATATATTCACATTAAACTTTCTTCATTAATGCACCAATTTTCGGATGTCAGGATCGAAACAACAATATGAATAAACATCTAAATCGAATAAGAGAACGAAAGACAAACGACACAATGATTTGTTTATCCAGTTCGTCACAGAATGTGACTACGTCTGGGGGCACTACCAAGCCAGGCGAGATTTACTATGATGAGTAGGGTTTTCTTCTGTGTGTCTCTGGGTTACATGTTATTGTTTCTATTTATAAGAAAACATGAGAAACCCTAGCTAACCACTGGACCTGGGCCTCTATTAGTCTTCATAGCCCAACAATTCACCCACCTGAAGACTAATGCATACGTTCTCAGCTCATCCATCTTTTCCAATGTTAGTAGTACCAATCCTCCCAGAGAGGCCAGCTGAAGCCATGCACAACTTCAAGTTCACTAAGGTGACGACCTTAGTCAACATGTCAATCGACAACAAGTAATTATTAGATGGCGAATACCTGATAGGTGGACCACCGAGTCTACTGGATCTCCGCAACACTTGTTTCGGTGTTCTTGGTTGTTCCTCTTCTTCACTCTTATTAGGAACTACCATGCTCCCACCCGAGTTCGAAATGTCTAACTCCACTACCTCAGCTTCTGAGCTTTCCGGTTCTGACGCAATTGCAAAATCCTTGCGTAACACTCGTTCATTGAACACAACAGCCTTTCTACTCTTATCATCCCAAAGACAATATCCGAAGTCATCACCGCCATATCCAACAAACGTGCATTTAACAGACTTTGCATCAAGCTTATTTCTTTCAACATCAGCAATATGAGCATAGGCTACGCAACCAAAAATACGCAGAAACGACAGATTTACCTTCTTACCACTCCAAGCTTCCTGTAGAATTCCATTATCCAGTGTGCTTGATGACCCTCGGTTAATCAGAAAAGCTGTAGTGTTAACTGCTTCTGCCCAAAATATCTTTGGTAAATCGCACTTCAACCTCATGCTCCTTGCCCGTTCATTCAGCATCCTATTCATACGCTCAGCCACACCATTTTGCCGAGGAGACCCTCTCACAATTTTCTCCATCCGAATTCCATTCTCAGCATAATATTCTTTGAACTCTCTCAGTTCGTATACTACACCATTGTCAGATCTGAGATACTTCACTTTGAGACCCGTCTCAGTCTCTGCCAGGGCTTTCCACTTCCTGAAAGTAACGAACGCATCAGATTTACATTTCAGAAAATAAACTCATACCTTTTTTGTGGAGTCATCAATGAAGGTCATGTAGTACAATGCTCCACCAAGTGATGCTACCGGTGCTGGACCCCACAGATCAGAGTGTACTAGCTCAAGCTTCTACTTCCTCAAGGCTCTACCATTCTTTGAGAAACTGACTGTCTTCTGCTTCCCAAATATATAGTCCTCACAAACTCCGACTTCAACGGATTTTAGACTAGGTAAAAGACCTCTAGAGTAAAGCACCTTCATGCATTTCTCACTCATATGACCAAGGCGACAATGCCATAGGTCTGCAGTACACTCGTCTCTAGCAACAGCTTTCTCTCCTAAACACTACTCGTCATGTACAAGGTACCCTCTTTGCTTCCTCGAGCTATGACCATAGCTCCCTTGGTTATCTTCCAGCTGTTGCAACCAAATGTCACAACGTAACCCTCATCATCAAGCTGGCCAACTGATGGAAAATTTCTCTTCAATCCGGGAATGTGTCTGACTCTATGCAACTTCAATAGCGAACCATTAGGCGCTTGTATCACGACATCACCTTTCCCACTACATTCATCATTCGCAAGGTAGACCTTCCCGAAATTTCCTGACTTATAATGCTACATCAGTACTGCATGAATGGAATGATGCTCCTGAATCTAACATCCATGACTCTAGCATCTTCAGAAGCCATATTCGCGGTCGGCGCCTTGCACTCGCTCTTAAAATGTCCAAATTCGTTGCACTGCCAACACTTGATCTTACTTTTATCCTTCTTATCTTTGTCCGATCCTCTGGATTTTGACCTGCTATGCCGCCCTTTGGACTTGGACTTTGATTCTGACTTGCCTCCACTTCAGCATTCAAAGCCACACCAAAACTAGAAGTAGGACTTGATTCCTTCTTGCGAATCTCTTCACTGACCATCAAATTCCTGACCTCATCTAGTCTCAGCTTTGTCTTCCCAGCAGAAGCACTTACTGTATTGATTATTCCATTCTAACTTTCAGGCAATGATGACAATAAAATCAATGTCTATATCTCATCATCAAAATCAATGTGAACAGAACTTAATGAGCAATAAACATATTCCATTCCATCACTGTGCTCTCTGTCATCCACAGATTGAACGATCGCCGAATCAGATGAACTTTGTTCACTGCAGACGGCTTTTCATACAGTGCAGATAGCGTCTCAAGCAACTCCTTTGTTGATTTTGATTTTACTGTGTGGTGTGCTACCTCCCTTGATAACGACAGACGAATCGCACTCATCATCTTCCTGTTCATCAAGGTCCACTCTTCATTCTTCATGTCTGTTGGCTTTTCTTCTATCACTGGTAAGAACAGATCTTTAGCGTATAAGTAATCTTCAATCTGCACCTTTCAAAATCCGAAATCCATTCCATCGAGCTTCTCAACAGGATGTTTTCTGTCCATAATCAACCAAGCTCTGATGCCGGTTATTAGGATCGAAACAACAATATGGATAAACACCCAAATCGAATAAGAGAAATGAAGGACAAACGACATAATGATTTGTTTATCCAGTTCGTCACAGAATGTGACTACGTCTAGGGACACTACCAAACCAGAAAAAATTTAGTATGATAAATTTAAAGTTCTCTATTGTGTGTCCCTGAATTACAAACTATTATTTTTATTTATAAAAAAGTATGAAACTGGACCTCTATTAGTGTTTCTAGCCCAACATCGGACCCGATCGACAACTTCAACATGTTAAAAATCTATTAGTGTTCCTCGCCCAACATCAGACTCGGTCGACACCTTCAACATGTTAAAAGCTGGGAACCACTTAAAAAGCCTGTTTGAGCTCATCTTCCACCTTCACCAGAATTCTCTCAGGTGTGTTTTCTTCATCCTCAAGGCTCTGGAGACCAACGTATTCATCAGCTTTGTAATCCCATCGTAATCCTTCGAGTCCAAATCGTATGAACGAAGGAGAGATAGAAACGCCGTCGTATTTATTCATATTTTATTTACATGTTGACGTTTCAGTTAATATGAAACGACCTTCAATGGACGGCTTCAGCGAAATCTAGCGCTCCGATTTTCACCTGCAATGGCGTCCGACGCTCCTCGGGCGCGCGTCGACCAGGTACTGTGTTTATTATCGTTTCGTTTTTGATTTCAGAAACCCTAATTTTTGAGCATCAGTAAGCAAGCTTGCCGGAGAGCTGATTTGAGGAATTTTCACCGTTAATTGGGGTTGTTTATATGACCAATCACATTTATGGTTTTTGTGTGTTATGTGAAACATGCAGAGATATTGATGTGTGGAGAGTCTCATTGATAGGGAAAATGATCTACTTGTGCTTCCTTGTGTATCTATTTGTCTGAAAAGGTATTGGATTACATGTTCCATTGCAAAGTAGTTATGAAAATGACAACCTTATGCAGGCGGAAAATCTTGAAGTTCTTATGGAACCACTAGTAAGCGTGTTCGGAGGAGCTCTTATGGAAACAAGGAGACGGAAGCCTTCCCAACGACACTTTATAACTGTTTGCGTGACTTGAGGAAACAAATATGCTAATATGGGTACTTGACTGCTCAGAAAAAAACTAACAGATAGGATACTAAGAATTGGTAGGAGGTGCATCTCCATTTTAGCACTAAACTGAATCCGAAACCAGTCAGTTGGGGTTGATGTGATCTAGGAACTTGCTACTGAATTGTAAAGAAAAAGAAGGAATAGTGAGCAGTATATACAACCTCATTTTATGATTAGTCCCTTCACAAGTAATCATCAGGATTCAGGGATTCTGTTTCCTGACTTTCGGATTAGATACACTCATTAAATTGACTCATCAATATGGACAGCACCTCTTAATCTTTCACCTACCAGTGACTCTCTTGCATTCAATGCTGTCATCCCAAGTTGTTCGGCTGTGGGGATCTAGAGAATCCACCTTGTTATTAACACCTTGTTTTTTCTTCTTCTTATTTTTCCGTAGCGTTAGAATATATTATTTGTCAGTTTTAAGTACCCCATGATTTCACATTCGACGAGGATAAAAATTTATTAAAAAGTGATGAAACTGTTGGTTTTTTCCAACAAATTTTCAGAACAAAAAAATTCAAGTACAAGAAACAAAAACCTTTTATGTTATCATCATATTGATTTTTCATTTACTACTTGTTTGACTCAGCTTCTTATTATGTACGCTTTTGTTTGGATGGTTTGACAAATGGATTATGAATTTACATGTGTGATCACATTGCCATAGTTACTTATAACACAGAAGCATGGTGGTTAATTATTATGCTTAGACTTTAATCTTATTTATTCATTGTTGTGTGCTCTAACTAACAATTACTACATTTTATTAAAGGTCGGAATTCATGGGGGTGGTTGAAGGATGTTTTATCTTGGTTTTCAATGGAGATCTGTAATAACGTGCCCTTTACGAGGTACGTGCCATCAAATTTGCTGCGATTGAGCTACAATATTGATTGGAGATTAGTCTTGCTTATGAACCCTTAAGAAGTACAATGTTCCAATATATGGATCTAATTGCAAAGGAAAAAGATCTTTCCTTGTACCTGTTTGAGGAAATCCTTTGTCGATGATTATTGTTTAGTTATGTGATTGTTTATGAGAGAAATTTACTTGCTGATGATGTATAGTACTTAGAAGGGCTGAGGAGGACACATTTAAGGTCCTTTGAGAAGCTTTCGTTTTAATCTGTGGGCCCAAAAGAGAATCATTTGATATCCCTTCAGTCAAAGTTTTACATAATGGCCCAATTAAATCGTATGAATCATGCTAATGCTATGTTCATGGACTGAAATAACAGAGTTTAGTTAGCTTTTATGTGAAAAAGAAGTTCTGAACATGACAAGTTTTGGTTGGATATGAGTTAGGATTGTTTTATATTGTACTCATGTGTGGCTTAGTTATAACAAGTAGCTTGAATCTCGAATAAAATGGAATAGCTCTAGTGTAAGTCTCATAAAATTACTACAGGAACATAGGCATAACCCTGGCCAACTACCTCTTTTCAGGGTATTGATTGTAAATTGCAATATCTTTTTGTAGCTTTAGTTTCCTTGCCTCACATGCCAACATCCGATTTGATATGAATCTGAAAAATATATCTTACAACCAGGCACATTTATAAACAAAGAAACCAGTCATAAAGGCTTGCTTGATGTGTTCCTAATTTTTTGTAGGGTTTTCTCACCCACTGGTCTGATTTCAAATTATTGCATTATCCTTGGAAATTTCACAATGGTGATGGATATTTGAGATCTCTTAAAATTCTAGTTGGAGGAGTTCTTCATGATATCAGCATTTAATTGTGTGATCCCTAATGCTTGTTCTCACTTAATTCCACGTAGAGTGATGATCAACCCATGCTATTTTTCCAACTTGTAAATAGTTGCTCGATTCATTGGTAATCACTGGATATGGACTGCGGATTATCTTCTTTAATATTATGGAAGTTAGGCATGTAGCTGTATCCTGCCTTGCTTTCATTGTTAGATAACCATGTCTTTGTATATATCATTAACTTCATCAGCTTATTCCTTTTAAGATCATTGTACTTAGATATAAAACACGCCTCTCGTGATATTAATAAACCCTACATCTAGGTTTTTAAGATGATAACTGCTTGATTCAGTGGCTGATTAGGACTTGAAAAGTAGGACAATGAACTATTTTGGATAATATAGCACTTTCAGCATCCTCCACTCGTGTTTTGTTCTATTTCGTTCTGTATCTGCTTCACTGATTTGGGATTTTCAGTTCTCTTCATTTTCAAACCGTTTCTATAATGCTTACTCCATTACTTTATAGTGCAGATGGGAATTTCAGAGGTACGGAAGATCCATTCTTAGCTTGAAGCCATGCACCAAAAACAGATGTGAATCTGTTTCTTCACCAAATTATTAGGTATAAGTTGCTGATGGTCAATGTGGCAAAAGATACACATCTCGGCGTCTCACAAACTGTGGACCTGCGGTCATTAAAACGGTGTCCTAACTGTTTTCAATACCTAATGAAGCGCCTCCAGTGCCACAAACACTGGCCTCCTAGCTCTGAAGTTTTAGCTTAAGTTAATTCTTCCAATGACAAAAATCTCAAGCAGGAAATTCGTTTGTTGTACTTTATTTAATGATTTAGGCAGACATGTTGTCCACTGCCATGAATTCTGCAGCTGGGAAGATCATCAGTCAAACTAAAACATGAAGATCATGCTAGACCAAAAGCCTGCCTATAAACTTTTGCCGGTTCTTGTTCTTGTGAAATTGAATTGAACTGAACTTAAATTGAATCAAATCGACCAAACAGACTGCAGGGATTCATTTATACATGTAATTATAACTTAACAACAATCCAAGAAACAAACTATAGAATTTGCAATCTCTTTCTGAAGAGTTTTGAGAACAATACACTTGAACTTCATATTCAAATATAATCTCTAGTACTTTCATACCCCAAATTGATACCTTTTAAAAAAAATTCTATCTTTTCTCTAAATCACATCATTTTGTATAATCAAATCCCCATATAAAATTTCACTCAATGATTTATTTAGTAGTTACAAGCTTAACCTAGCTAACCTATTGACACCTAATCAGGTTCTTGTTTATAAATACACAAACTAAGATTCATATGGTCAGATAGATTTGCTTGAAAACGCCTGGTATCTTCCCACCACCACCTCCTCCTGATTTCTCTCCTATTTTCACAGTAGCATTATTCACAACTCGATCATCCAATCCCATTCTCGGATCTTCTCTCTTTATTCATTAATTGTGGTTGATAATAGTCTCTTCAATAATCCACTCCTATTTTCCAGCAGCTTGAAACCCTTTTTGTGCTTTTGATTATCCACTCCTCTGGATGCATGTTTTTAGATCAAGAGAAGACTTTGACTAAGCAGCAACTGGCTGGTTTTTCAGTGTCAATACTCATCACTAAAACCCCACAACTCTCTCAACTCCCAAACCTTCTCATACAGCCTTGAATCTCTCACTAAGCACCCCAAGTTCACAGCCATGAGCTTCTCTCACTACTCTTTTCTCAGCCAAACTGATGCTAAATCAGCTCATGGCCATCCCAAGTTCACAACATCATCATTGTCAGATGTTGTTGATGAGAGTGATGCTGTCTCCAGCTTTGTGGATGGTGCAGTTATAGTTGGAGCAGGACCTTCTGGACTTGCCACGTCAGCATGCCTAAAGCAAAAGGGCATACCCAACATCATTCTAGAAAGATCTGACTGCATAGCATCCCTGTGGCAGCACAAAACCTACGACCGCCTCCGTCTCCACCTCCCCAAAAACTTCTGTCAGCTCCCATTGGAGCCCTTCCCATCTCACTTCCCAAAATACCCTTCCAAGCAGCAATTCATCTCCTACTTGGAAGCCTACGCTAGAAAATTCAACATAAAACCTCACTTCAACCAGACAGTCACAGCTGCAGAATATGATGAGCAACTAGGGCTTTGGAGAGTGAAGACTCGTTCAGTTTCTAGTTCTGAAGAAGATTTAGGGTTAGGGTTAGGGCTTATTTGTTATAGAGAGTATGTGTGTAGATGGGTGGTGGTGGCCACCGGAGAGAATGCTGAAGTGGTGGTGCCGGAGATGGAAGGGGTGGAGGAGTTTGGTCGGGCGGTGGTGCACACGTGTCAATACAAGAGTGGTGAAATGTTCAGAGGGAAGAGGGTTTTGGTGGTGGGATGTGGGAATTCAGGGATGGAGGTCTGCCTTGATCTTTGCAATTTCAGTGCCAAGCCTTCTCTTGTTGTCAGAGACACTGTGAGTTTATTTTTTTTAAAAAATTATGGATAATTAAGGTAGCCATTTCAAACCAAACATATTTATCAGATCCAGTTCTCTAAAATATTTGATTATATGTATCTTTGAAGATAAATGGAGTTTTCTTGGAATTTATATATTGTCCTAAAAAGTAATTTGCTTGGCTGCGGCCCTGATCTAAATCCTTAATTATATACATACATACTTTTGTCATTCCTCTCAAAATTAATACCACAAGAAAAACAAGTGTTGATATATTATATATATGTATACAGGTACATGTTCTACCACAAGAGATGCTGGGAAGATCAACTTTCGGCCTCTCCATGTGGCTGCTCAAATGGCTCCCCGTGCGCCTTGTCGACCGCTTTCTCCTTCTCTTTTCCTGGTTCGTAATCGGAGACACCTCTAACCTAGGCCTAATCAGACCAAAATTGGGTCCTCTACAGCTCAAAAACCTAACCGGAAAGACACCGGTTTTAGACATTGGAACCATTGCCAAGATAAGAAGTGGACATGTCGAGGTACCACCATACATATAATCAATCATGTCTGACTGAAAAAGTAATCCTGTAAATTAATGTGTAATTAGGTCCGCCCGGGGATTCGGAGATTGAGAGAAGGCGCTGTTGAATTCGTGGATGGCAGAGTTGAGAAGTATGATGCAATGGTTCTTGCGACCGGTTACAAAAGCAATGTGCCATCTTGGTTGAAGGTAGTAAACTAATAAGGCGCTCTGCAATCTTCTACTCTCTACTTACTTAATTGCTGGTTAAGTGCAGGATGGGAAGATGTTTAGTGAGAAGGATGGATTGCCCAAGTCACCATTCCCGAATGGTTGGAAAGGTGAGCATGGTCTATACGCCGTAGGCTTCACCAAAAGGGGCTTGCTTGGAGCCTCCATAGACGCCAGAAAGATTGCGGAGGACATTAATATATACAGGATCTGCAAATACACCCGGCCAATTCTTGACCTAGTTTCATTATGATGGTGAACAAGTGGTCTATCGTTTATATGGATTTGTTTGATCAATTGATACCAAATGGGGAATGATGGGAAAAGTGAGGTATGATCCATCATCCATCTCTTAATGATGAGATATACAAAGCATATGGGGAAGAAAAGAATGAAGATGATGGATCATCAATGGAAGTCATGTGCTGCAATTTTATTGGGGACCTCCTTGCAAATTCATGTGAACATATTACTTGATTTCACGGCCTAGCTAGGGTTAGCTCAATTATCTTTGTGAATGAGATCGAACACTTCCATTCACAAGGCCACTAGTTTCGACAAGCTTATGAGTTTTCTTAGCAATAACGATTTTTTGAAAGCTTAGAGAATGTTAATTGTACAAGAAACTATTCGTTGGCTGAAAAATAAAAAACTGATATGGATTTGCAATGCGGACATGCATGACCTTATCATAAATTGAGCAAAGACTTTGATTCTAGAACATGAAATATATAGACATACAATTAGGTCAAGATTTGGGTTACTGGCCTGGTCTCATAAATAAAGTTGAATGAGATATCAACATCTAATGATTGCAATATGCGCATATGTAGATAGATAGCTTTCTCATTCTTGGAAAGCTTCATTAAAGTCAATCAATATAAAGGCAAAAGGAAGGGATAGAGTATGTAGCAAAGTGTAACTTGGGTGATTACTACACAATATATCATAGGACCATATAATTGCTTGACACCATTGCATTGGTCCATATGCCCTAAAAAACAAGCACCATCCTCTCTTCTCTCTCTAACTTCCTGTTTCAGGAAAATAAATCTGCTTATGACTAGATAATTAAGAGGAACTACAACTAACCGCACCCATCAAAGCATCGAGAGAGACGCATAGGTAAGGCATTGAGCCAAATGATGCTATATACAAACTATCTTGATGTTGCTTTGCCAGCCGAACTATCTGAAGTTGCATATTTTGAAGATGATCATCTCACTAAATCATCTTGTGAAAAAATGGTCCCGGTCCTTGCTAAGGTGTAATTTGATGGATGGGTATGTGTGAGTGATAGAGACCTGCAAAAGCCAGAAATGTTTATTTTGTAAGAAATTAAGGTGGAAGCGTAAGTGTGTGGTAAAAATGAAGAAAATATGAACAATGACTAGATAATGCTTAGTAACCCATTTGCACAGAAGAATTATCGAGGCCCCAAGTCAAATGCCCAGCTACAACACTATTATCACCAAGATAGACTTTTTTTGGATGAATTCTTGATGCTAAACAATGCTGCCCAAGTCCTTTTATATAGCAATTGTGATGCGGAGCAAATGACGTTATCCTACTTGGGCTGGTGGTATTAGCGGACTTCGGGCTGCCAGAATCAGATGAATTATTATAATATGTTATTTTAAACACAACGGGCTTGCGGACCATTCTCACCAGCCACGCTCGTGACGTACGGGCTTTTAAGCTCATCTGTCGCCTTTTTTATTATTTTATTTCATATTTTCTTTTGCTATGATTTTCTTCTATGTTTGTTTTCATTATTCTATTTAAGGACATGCTGCCTCGTCTTGTTACTTAGGGCCTGTTCTTTAGCCATTAAATTTTCAGCACTTAAGTTAAGTTAAGGTAAGTTCAGTTAAGTTCAGTTAAGTTAAGGTAAGTTAAGTTAAGTTAAGGTAAGTTAAGTTAAGTTAAGGTAAGTTAAGTTAAGTTAAGTTAAGTACTACCCATCACCCCAACCCACCATCACACCCCACCACCACCACTCCAACCTACCACCACCACCACCACCCAAACCCACCAACCCAACCACACCACCACCACCCCCACCCCAACCCACCACCACCAACCCACCACCCCAACCACACCACCACCATCACAACCACACCATCCCTCACCCCCACCAGCAACACCCCAACCCACCACCCCAACCACAACACCACACCATCACCACCACCCACCCCAACCACCCCACCCCCACACCACCACTCCAACCACACCACCACCACCACCCCAACAACACCACCACACTACCACCACCCCAACCCACCACCACCACCCCCATTACCACCACCACCAACCCACCACCACAACCCCAACCCAACACCACCAACACCTCCACCACCACAACCCCCACCACCACCAACACCCCCACCACCACCACCCCAACTATACCACCACCACCATAAAAATATGTTTGTAAAAGTACATAAGTTAAGTTAAGTTAAGTTCAGTTAAGTTAAGGTAAGTTAAGTTAAGTTAAGTTAAATTCAGTTAAGTTAAGGTAAGTTAAGTTAAGTTAAGGTAAGTTAAGTTAAGTTAAGGTAAGTTAAGTTAAGTTAAGTTAAGCATAAGTTAAGGTCTAAAGAACAGGCCCTTAGTTGAAAATTATTATTGAATAAAATTTAAGGGTTTCTTCCTTCAATTCCTGTCAATTCTCGACATATTACAGAATCAATGATTCTGACATCTATCTCATTACGCACGCTGCATCAGATTGGTATCATTTTCCAGAGATCCTATGCTATGTAGCCATCGCGAAGAGAAAGGAAACCAGACGTTGAGCCCGCCATGGACGACGCTGAGTGGCGACACGATAATGCTGACACGCGGAGACAGGTCGATTATCTGACTAGTAGGCTGGAGGCACTGGCACCATCCTAAGATGATGTCGATGCCACAGATGACAATTCATTCAGATCTAATAGGATTTTCCCCCCAAAGAGGATCGACGTTGGGAATTCGGCTTCAGAGTGGATATTCCAGAGTTCGACGACAGCATTCCAGTTGATGAGTTTATTGACTGAGTTTCTAAGATTGAGGAAATCTTGGACTTCAAGGAGGTTTCGGATGATCATCGCGTGCCATTGGTAGCGATTTTTTTTGTGGTTGTGCGCAAGCTTGGTGGTAGCTGTCGAATTAGACTCGCGCCCGTGTTGGTAAGGAAAAGATTTCCAGTTGCAATAACTTCCAGAAACATCTTTGCACTGCGTTTTTGCCGTATGACTTTGAGTGTGAATTGTATTAGTGTTTCAGAACCTCCGACAGAGTTCTCGTTCAGTGGCTGGGTACACCACTGACTTTACCAGTTACTTGCTCGTACTAACCTTAATGAGTCACCTATTCAGTTGGTTTCTCGCTATATTGGTGGTTTGCGTCTGCAGTTCCAAGATGTTTTGAATATGTTCGACCCACTGACAGTTGTAGAAGCGCATCAGCGAGCTTCCCAAGCAGAGAAGCAATTGGCGAGACGTGCTAACATGGTGTCTCAACGACCCCCCAGTTCAACCCCTTCTACTGGTAGACCTTGTGACCCCCTTCACCAGGCCGTAGTTCTGTAGGCCCTTCCCAGGGACGTGGCAGTGGTGGTATGCGCTGTTTTAGTTGCTGCGAGATGGATCATAGACAAGTAGATTGTCGCAAAGCTCCATCAGGTTCCCGTAGACTCCTTACGACAGATATTCAGGGGGCTAATCCTATTCCTAGTGAGGGTGGTCTTCCTATTTTCGACGATTACGGTGATGAAACAGAAGTGATAGAGGAATTTGTGACGGGTGACATTGGACCGATTTGATGCTGTGACATACATTCTTGACCCCTCTCGCACCAGAACCTGCTGACTGGCTACATTATAATTTATTTCTAGTCTACTTGCACCATTGGCGAGAAGGCTTGTACATTTATTATCGATGCAGGGAGCTGCGAGAACGTGGTTTCAGATGTGGCAGTTTTGAAACTGGGGCTCCCTACGGAGACTCACCCCAAACCATACAAGCTTTCATGGCTTAGCAAAGATCCTGACGTTACGATCTCTAAGCGTGTACTGCTGAGTTTCCTTATTGGCCCTACGTATCGTGATGAGGTTCCTATGGATGCGTGTCACTTACTATTTGGCCGCCCGGAAATATGATCGGTTTGTTACCCATGATGGACGTACCAATACATATTTTTTCCTGTTCAGTTGCAAGAAAGTTGTGCTTGTCTCGACTAAGCCTCGGGTGGCCTCATCGATTACTGCTGCCCCGCAGTCTACACTATTGTCTCACGATCCTTTTCGCTATGGAAGAATCAGATTGACCGCCTCTCCGTAATATTCAACATCATATTGATTTTGGTGTCGGGCACTGGTGATATTGCCGCATCGTTCCTTTTGCTAGTGCCTCTTCTTCTCTGCCCTGGAGAGAATGATGCTGAGCAAATGGCGTTATCCTACTTGGGTTGGCGGTGCAGTTTAGCAATCTTCGGGCTGCCGGAATCAGATGAATTATTATAATATGTTAGTTTAAGGATCATTCTCACCAGCTACGCTCGTGACGTACAGGCTTTTTAGCCCATTTATCGCCTTTTACTATTTTATTTCGTATTTTCTTTGTGCGAGGGTTTTTCTTTCCATCTTTATTTTCGTTCTTCTATTTAAGGACATGTTACCTCGTCTTATTACTTAGTTGAAACTTATTATTGAATAAAATTCGAGGGGTTTTTCTTCAATTCCTGTCAATTCTCGGCATTCTACGGAATCAACGAGTCAGACATCTATCCTATTACTCACGCTGCATCAAGTTGTCTAGCCCCTTTGCCTCAACCGACGCATTTAATGTCCCTTATTGATGAGGCGCTTCAATGGCTTGGACCCTTGACTTACTTCTAGTAACATCCCATCTTCATTGTGCGTCTTCAACACTTCTTGACCCTTATTGAAGTCAGCTGGCCAACAAAGATGTATCCAATGCCGGATGAGATTATTCTTTATGTTCTTGTGGGCTTTCAACACAATCAACCCATGCATACTTGGTTTAAAAAATGCACAAAGATGTGGCCTCATCGAGTGCATTGGATCAAAGGACCCAAATTCCGTCGCGGTTAGCTCGCTTTAGCCACTTTAATGAATTGTCTATTAGAGTCTCGCTGGCTTTGTCCTCTCGATAGAGCCTCACATCGGCTTTGGTACTCAGCCCCCACTGCCTCTTGGGTAAGGGTGAAGAACCCCTCGCGCACTCTCCCTCCTTGACGGCCTTTGAATCTTCCCAGCAAGCCTTCATGGAGCTCAACCCAGGGATAGAGATGCTGCCATGCTACACACCAATCAATCCATAACAAAGTTTTGCCATCAAAGCATATAATTGTGGTACTTACCTCCTCTGCTTCACTTAGTCTAGTAACTAAGACATAACGCTCCCCGCGTTGCATCTTGCCTCGCGCATCCTTTCCCTCAAAGATGTGCATCTCCAGCTTGCGGACCCCTAGATCGAAAGTCCTTGGTTCAACCCGTGGGAGTCTCTCACGGAAGTAAGGTCGAATGCCCCTTCACGGATCTTCGAGTCTTGGTCCATAACCTGCATTGTAGTGGTTGGGTTTCCCGTCAAACTCCATGCGGTGACCCGTATAAGGGTCATCGTACGATGTCCCTCAAGTATAGAGGCCTTCATCGGATACACTTAGCTCCTCCCGCTCTAGTGGCCATGTTCGTGCGGGAAGGCTGAGCTGAAATGGTTCTTCTCCTCATACCGCGGTTGTTTCATATGTGTGAAGGTTGGCATAGGGCCTAGGATGACCTCATGGGGCCTGACTCGTTCCCTACGACAGCCTTTCCCCGCTTAAGAGCTTGTGTAAGAGAGGAACCCGTCGGTTTTATCTCATCGTTTTTCTCCGCTTTGGCTGGCTCACTCGAACTTGGTTTGTCGGATTCCTCCATGTCACCATTTGAGTCATGTTGGCTAGGCTGGCTGCCACAGCTTTAATGGAAGTCTTTATCTCCTTCATGTCTCTCTCGATGTTCCTAACTCTACTCTCAAGTGCTATCATGCGTTCCTGCAACGCTTTTCTTCTCATTGTCACCATTTTCACACCAGAATCGAACTATTCTGAGGCCAATATGATAAAGATTCTAAAAAATCAAATATGTGTATTTGATAGAAAATCAAGGCGGAAGCGCAAATGTGTGGAAAAAATGAAGAAAAGATGGGTACAATGACCAGATAATAGCTAATAACCCCCTTGTGCCGAAGGATTATCGAGGCCCCGACACAAAAGCCCATCTACTACTTTACTATGATCAAGATAGACTCTTTTGCGATGGATTCTTGACGTTAAACATTGATGTCCAGGTCTCTTTATATAGAAGCTGTCCAACCCCTTTGCCTCGAATAACCGACACACTTAATGTCCCTTATTGATGAGACGCTTCAATGATTTGGACCCTTGACTTGTTTCAAGTAACATCCCTCTTCATTGTGCGTCTTCAATACTTCTTGACTTATTGAAGTCAGGTGACCAGCAAGAAAGCATCCAATGCCGACTGTGGTTCTTCTTAATGTTTTTGTGGGCTTTCAACACAATTAGCTCAAGCATACTTGGTCCAAGAGCTGAACACGACATGATCTTTGATGGGCAGAGTTACATCGGTGAGAGGGCATTATCAGTGCACATGAATCTACAATTGTGCAATGAAGTTACTCTTGCGTACCCTAATGCGCATCTTGTACAGGCCATGGGATTGGGGGGCCAATATTCACAAGGATTAAAGACTTGTGGTCCAATCCACCAAATGAAAACCCTAGCTAATGTGTGACCACGCCACTCTGAAAATGAAACATTCATTGATATAACACCAACCAAAGTCCACCTCAACCTCATATCAGATGCAGGCTATGGAGGGTCTCATTCATTCATTCAATCAAACCAAGTTGAATGACTGAGATGAAGGATTGAAAATGAGGATTCAGTCGTCAATCTGCATCGTTTTCACAACTATATCACCTAGCTAGGTTAGGCGAACCTGATAATGTGTAACATCTCCTAATCATAGAGATTATATTCTCTGTTGTAAAGTTGGGAATTTTGTGCAGGATAAACACATTCAAGTAGAAAACCATGTGGTGATGTAGAGAAAACGATCTGCCCGATAATGACATATTTATCAAAGACTTTATATGTAACGAGTTACACAAAGCGACATGTTATCACTAATTGCGCATTTAGTCATCGAGTTGAACCAAAAGCTGAGACTCAACTGATAGAGTATAGAAGCTCAGTGAGGCATGTATATAAACTATGGCCGTGTGGAGCAAATACTTTGCAAAATGAAAAACCATGCGTTGAAGTTGAGATCTTCATTCTGATGCTCTACCAACCGAGCTATGCCCGCTTGATAATCAATGCTTATTAAAGGCGATTATAATAAAATGTAATGACTTGAGCTAATGACAATGCAATGTTTAGGGTTGCATAAACAAAGGAATGTTACACGTGTCGAATCTGGTAAGGAACAAAGTGACAATGGCAATGCAATATATAGCTAATGTTCAAACCTCGCATACTGTTATGAAATACAGACAAATGCAAAGCTAACCCGGTTGGATATGTCCCATTTCTGACCGGTAAGCGTTAAATACCAATCTCTTGTAGAATAACAAGATGGGCAAACTTGAAACAATAAAATAGCCAAAGATGCATGATTTGCCTCTTCTGCTGAACTATGGGGCAGAATTTTTATTTCTTGCATTGTCCATTGCTGTAGAGACACCCTGAAACAGTTGACAGCAGGACAGAGAATGAGCAATGACTGAAAAACACGCTATCCATGAATCCAAACAAAGACAAAAGTTGTGACAGTACACTGGAATAAATTGATGGACCAGAATCATCAAGGTAAAAGTGTAATTAGAAATTATAATTTTCTTCACTCAAAGTTCGATAAAATGTCATAATTCTAGTTGAGATATGCAAAAGAAATTTAAGAAGCTGTTTGCAAATGATCAGGATTATATTCACAGTTACTTGGCAAGCCCTCACTACTGGACCCCCACTGATTTTACCGTTATAACCCCTTGAACGGACGAGAGCAAGTGCACAATGGAGTTCATACAAAATTTGTTAAGATGAGAACTTGGAAGAAAAAGTAAATGAGTGTAGAACAGGGAGGAACCAACCTGGATAGAGCTAGCCAGATGCTACCAGCAACTCTTTTTCAGCACGGTCCCTAATCCTCCTCTCCAACTCAGGCCTAAAATTCTTGATCAGACCTTGAACAGGCCAAGCAGCAGCGTCTCCCAGTGCGCAGATGGTGTGCCCTTCTATCTGCTTTGTTACCTCTTGAAGCATATCAATTTCTTCCAATTTTGCATTACCAACTTTCATTCTTTCCATGATCATCCAAAGCCACCCTGTTCCCTCCCTGCAGGGTGTGCACTGCCCACAACTCTCGTGCTTGTAGAAGTATGAGAGGCGAGCAATTGCATCCACGACATCAGTGGACTTGTCCATGACAATAACTGCAGCAGTTCCAAGCCCAGACTGTACAGCCTTCAGAGCATCGAAGTCCATCAGAACATCATCACATATGTTCTTGGGAAGAAGTGGGACTGATGAACCCCCAGGAATGACAGCAAGTAGGTTATCCCATCCACCTCTAACACCACCACAGTGTCTCTCGATCAACTCTTTTAACGGTATACTCATCTCTTCTTCAACAGTGCAAGGCTTGTTTACGTGGCCCGACACGCAAAACAACTTTGTACCAGAATTATTCTTCCTACCAAAACTGGCGAACCATTCGGGCCCTCGCCTTAAGATGGTTGGGGACACAGCAACTGTTTCCACATTTGTAACAGTTGTGGGACATCCATATAGACCAGCATTTGCCGGGAACGGAGGCTTTAATCTTGGCTTTCCTTGCTTCCCCTCAAGGCTCTCCAAGAGTGCTGTCTCTTCACCACAGATATAAGCGCCAGCACCAAAATGGATATAAACGTCAAAATCATAGCCCGATCCACATGCATTTTTCCCTAATAATCCAGCTGCATAAGCCTCTTTCCTTGCCTTTTCAAGGTTGAGTCGCTCATTCACGTATTCACCCCTTATGTAGATGTAAGCAGCAGTAGCTCTCATCCCCACCCCAGCAATCAGACAACCCTCCAGTAGTTTGTGTGGATCATGACGCATAATCTCCCTATCCTTACAAGTACCAGGTTCACTTTCGTCAGCATTTACAACAAGATAAGAAGGGCGGCCATCCGACACTTTCGGCATGAATGACCACTTAAGACCAGATGGAAAACCAGCACCACCGCGTCCACGAAGACCAGACTTCTTCATCTCATTAACAATCCAATCAGCACCCTTAATCACCAAGTCTTTTGTCCGGTACCAGTCGCCACGCTTCATGGCACCTTTAAGAAATGGGTCATGAATACCATATAAATTGGTGAATATCCGATCTTCATCACTCAAATTCCCAAAATGAGTCCTTTCCGGAGGTGGGGGAGGTGGAGGAGGTTGTGGTGCAGTAGCTGTTGTTGCACTTTGGGTGCTCAAAGTCTTGCATCCCAATACCCATCTCTGACTGTACTGTCTGATCAACGCTCCTCTTTGCAGATTAAATAATCCCTTCATGGGTGCCTAACAAGCACAAAAGACTCTTCTTAACCATAATACTATATAAGATCAGCTGACAAAAAACCAAGAATCACCCCAAAAAGAAGGGGCAGTTTCATAATCAAAATCAAGTAAAGTCATCTATCCAAAAATGCAGTCCTGCACACGCTAGAGTAACTATTTAGTTTGATTTTAATTACAAAATCCAAAGCCAAACAGCAAAATCGAACATTCAAAAATCTATATCACTATTTGATTTTATATGAAACACATTTCAACCATCTTCACCAATCTAACCAAAAACCCTAACTCCAACCCACCAGGACAAACCAAATAAATCAAACCTATCCTCAATCCGACCACTCAATACTTCCACATCAAACAGCAACGAAAAAACCCTAACACACCAACAGATCCAAACAACAGCAATCTCATCTCCAATATCCGAATTCAACAACGCATCACACATCCAAACAATCAACTAATCGAAATGCACGAATTAAACGCAAAAATCAACACTCCGACAAATCGTAACACACATATGCAACAAAGCGTACCATAGCGATGACTTCCGCGGGAGCGATCGACGGAAAACTAAGGAGCGAATTTGTGCAAAGGGCTTCGAAGGTTGGGTTGGGTTTTGAGTTTGCTGATTCGATTTCAATCGACGGTCGAGACGTCGAATGTGGGTTTGATCTGACGGTTATTACAATGAGCCGGTTTGTGATGCTTTCGGGTTACACGTTTGGGTCGTACATCACCAGTAAATCGAACCGGTTTCTCGCATAAAAATCAACCGTATTACTGAACCGGACCGCTGCGAGCAATTATTCGGTTCGAATTTCAACCACACAGAATTGTTGTTGTACTGCGTGGTTAGATGAATTTCAATGGAATAAAAAGTCCAGGTAAAAAAATACAGTTAATTTTAATATTTTATGTTCTTAATTTACAATACGATATAGTGTTTAGGCCAATAACTGAGCCATGTGAAGCATCCGGGCCTTCGTTGGTACACTGGTCGTCATAATCCAGGGTGGTGCTGATCGGACCGGATCAGGTTTCGGAGTTCTTGGTCTTTTGCCTC
Organism: Umbilicus rupestris; assembly: GCA_963678935.1. Lineage (NCBI taxonomy): Eukaryota > Viridiplantae > Streptophyta > Magnoliopsida > Saxifragales > Crassulaceae > Umbilicus > Umbilicus rupestris. The sequence goes on from OY787612.1 coordinate 11,015,058, forward strand.
CATCATTCCTCTTTTTGCGCTTGTTGCATTTTGTGAATATTAAGGTCATGGGTATCTGTAGCAAGAAAATACTCAGATAAATATCAACGGAGCCTGATAAGATAGCATACTGTTAGAATCGCACTAACAATTACGAACAAGAAAACGAAAAATAACAATGAAAATTAACTCAAGATTTATAGTGGTTTCCTCCCAAAGTAGGAGGTACGTCCACTCTTTGCTTGCAGGCTCAATCCATTATAGTCTCTCAATCGAAAGATCGTTACACCCTCACAGAATAGGCTCACGCACTTTCTCTGGTTTTTTAATTACAACTGATGACGGCAGGCACACCGTGTAAAGAAGAAAACTAGAGTTTTGGATCGACTCAACATGACCCACATGACTACACTTTCGATTGGACCACTACGTGCAATACGACCTCAGAAGGTTTGAGGAATCCTGTACTAGTCGTATGCCCGTATCAATACGAGCCATACGACCACTACGGTCAATTGGACCACTACGTGCAATACGACCTCAAAAGGTTTGAGGAATCTCGTACTAGTTGTATTGCCCGTATCAATACAAGTCATACGACCCATACGACTAGAACGACCGCCGCTACCGCCTCTGCTAATACGACCAACAGGAGTTGTAGCAGCAGTATTGGCGCGAAGAACAATCTGGCCAGATATGAAGCCGCAGAGGAACCGGAAGATTCCAGAGCATATGTCAGAATATTCTCAATGGAGATTGCGGCCTACAAGTCAGCTTGAAGATATGGATCTTTTAGAAAGTAATTATTCTTATCAGGAGTCTTACAAAGAGGAAAAGATCTACATCCACATGCAGAGATGACAGCTGAAGCACAGTGAAGCGCCGACAAGGTGAAACGCTGTGGTTATTGTGGTAGTAAAATTACTAGTCCAATCACGGTGTTCAAACAATATTTATAATCCGAGTGACCTCGAGCCGAACCCAAGAGAAAAGCCTAGATTAGTCTAAAGCTAGCTACTGATGCTAATGTAAGTCAACTAAATAAAAGGGGGGGGGGGGGGGGGGGGTTTCCTCTAGTGAATACTAAAGACAATTTCAAATTTATGAAGAAGTAAAGTAAGAGAGAAAGCGTAGTCGGAATCCTACTTCACCCCTAGGTTATGCGATTAGCAATACAAAACTTGTCTAAATCATGAGTAAATTCAAGTGATAGTTCTAGGCTAAGGTATCACACATTCTAAATTCAACTCTCGCTCCTTCTCTAGAATGGGAATGATACCTAAATAGTACGGTTCTCAAACTCTCGCTCTATTGAACCGCGTAGAACTAAAGTCTCCTAATCTCAACCTCTCGGTCTATTGATAGTTAACTAAAGTCGCTCAATACTTAGCCTAGTGGAATGCGTATGTCACTCTCGCGCACAAACGCAACCTAAAATTATCATGCTCAATCTTCTAAACAACCTAGGTTCAACTCTCATTCCATCCCTAGGTGTTCTACCAATTCGTTTCGTCAAACACTTGGTGTGCACAAAATTGATATGAAGAACAAGCACGAGAATTTCAACCAAACTTCATTCATATAGATAAAAAGACAAGTCTTGCATTACAATCAGACCTAAGGGATCCATAAGGATCCCAACTACAATGGGACTACTCACTCATGGTGAGTTTGTAACATGATATTCAAATTGAAATTGTTCACCAATCGGATGCAAAAGAGTATTGGATGAGTAGAGGGTTGATGTAGGATCTCTAATTGCGTGTCTCTTCCTTCAATCCTTGACAATTCTCCAACTTCTCCAAGAGCCAATCGCCTAGGGTTTCGAATTCTGGAAGAGAACCCTTCTAATTTTACATCTCATTCTATTTATATCCTTTTAAAATTTCTAAATTTTACCCCAGTGCCCGAATCACTTGATTCGGGCAAGGCTTAAAGAAACTGATTTGGACAGGGTGTCCAAATCATTTACTCAGTGCTGTTTCGAGCTGGGCGAATCACTTTGTCCTGGCCGAATCACTTTCTGATTCGGTTAACCCTTATTTGATTCGGTCAAGATCCTTGTAGAGCTAAACTGATTCGGGCATCTGGGCGAATCACTTTCTGATTCGGCCGTATCATATACTCAGTGTGGTTTCTGCTTGGGCGAATCGATTTCTCTTGGCCAAATCACTTTCTGATTCGGTCAAACTCCATTTAGTTCGGTCAACCTCCTTGTAGAGCTGAAGTGATTCGAACAGCTCACTCCTCCCTTGGCCGAATCACTTTCTGATTCGGTCAACCTCACATGTGATTCGGTCAAACCACTCAAGTTCTCCCCGAGTCAATTTGATTCGTGCAGCTGAGGTGATTGGGCCATGATGGTGGGCGAATCACTTTTGCAGTCTTGCCCAATTTTGCTATTTTTGATCTCGATCAACCGGAATTCATCCAGATTTTCTTCGGGCCACTTCGTGTGTAGTACGCATTTTCAACCTGAAATGGACAAAGAAAATATCAAATGACTTTATAAAATAACGGAACAAACAAGAAGTAAGGGGAAAATTATGAACAAATATAAGGTCATTTGTCCGCTTATCACAAGGTGAGCAAGCCAGTTGCACAAGGGGATGTTATAGCATTCTGTGAAGACAGGAGCTAGAGCATCCTATCGGCCAGCACACGCGCGAGTTGAGAAATTACAAATTCGAAGAATTAGCACGTGGGTTTATTTCCTAATGGATTTAGGAAATTCTAGCAGCAACAAACAACTCAGCAAGCTCAAGGTAAAGATAAGATTTCTAAAATTAGTTTTAGGAAATCAAATCTCAACAAACTTGCAAGAATCTAGGAGAGTTTTTTGGAAGGCCTCCTAAATTTGATATTGATGGAGCATGAAGTTCCTATTTAAAGGAGGCTGGGCAGAGTAGCAAAGTATCCATCCAACACAGAGTCCAAGCATCAAGATATCATGAAAACACTAAGAGAGATTCAGAGTGCCGAGCGGAGAGATTGGATCACCACCGAGAGCAGAGCGTGAGCACAGAGCTGAGTAGTTAAAGCAGAGGATGATCAAAGACTTGGAAAGTCTGATCAGAGCTTGATCGGAGAAGGCTAATTCAGAGCAGGTCGTGCTTGTTGGTTGATCAAGGTAGGCGGCAGGAGAGTTATCGAGTGGAGGAACTCCGACAATATGCAGAAGACCTGTTCTCGCTAGTTACAGGCGGTCACTAAGTGAGGGGGAGCATCCCGGAGTGAGGATCACTCACGACAGAGTTCGAACGATTCGAACTCTGCTTCAAGTCCTGATCACATTCTGCTTCAATCGCCTCAGGTCTGCGCTCACGCTTTGCTCTCGGTGATGATCGAAGATCCTCTCGCACTTGAATTCCACTCTCACGGTATTCTGTGTACGCTCTCGTGTTTTCTCTCTTCACTTCGATGCCTTCAACGCTCTGAGAAACCTCACTTAAATAGGATTACCAAGTATCACATTTCACACTTTTAGCAATTTCCTCCAAACAACAATATCTCCTAATTTGTAGGAGATTAGATTTGATTTGCAAATCTAATCTTCTAAAAACAAATCTTTTCAGCCAACTGAGAATCTCCACTGGAATATTCTCTCTGAGAATTTAGGAACTCCCTTGATGCTAATGGATGCACTGCCAAGCTCCTTCCGAGAAGATCCGAGCTGCTGCTGACGAACAGAAGCTGTAGCTTCCTGAACCAGCTCCTGCTATACCAGCAGCTTGTTCACTTTTGCTGGTTTTGTCAAAGACTGCCATACTGCATCATCAATCTCCCCCTTGGCATTTTGACAAAACCCTTGGCCACAGATGTAGTCTTCCACGAAAGACAACTATAAAACTACTTAATAACAGTAAGTAAGAGTAAGTTGTGGACACACTCGGCCTTAGCACAGCCATGCAAGCTTAAAAAAACATCTAAATATTTCATCTAGCCTTCATTTACTCTCCCCCTTTTTGACACAAATGGACAAGGGGGAAAGACATCAAAGCTCAGGAGGACATGACACAGAGACCCAACGCGGATCTCAGTGCTTCGAATCTGGCTGTATCCAGGGGCTTGGTGAAGATGTCTGCAAGCTGACTTTCTGTGCCAGTATGCTGTAGAGAAATTGTTTTCTTCTCCACCAGATCCCGAATGAAGTGGTGTCTGATATCAATATGCTTGGTCCTCGAATGTTGTACTGTGTTTTTGGAAATGCTGATAGCACTCAGATTATCACAGTATAAGACCATTTCATTTTGAGGCATCCCATACTCAGTGAGCATCTGCTTCATCCAGAGCAGTTGAGCACAGCAACTCCCTGCGGCAATGTACTCTGCCTCAGCTGTGGAGAGGGAAATACTGTTCTGCTTTCGAATGAACCAGGATACAAGATTATTTCCCAAGAAGAAGCACCCTCCAGAAGTGCTCTTACGATCTTCAATACAACCAGCCCAGTCTGCATCACTGTATCCTACCAGATTTGCATTTGTATCCTTCGAGTACCACATACCATAATTCATTGTTCCTGCTACATACCGAATGACCCTCTTTACTAGTTGGAAGTGGCTTTCCTTTGGGTTGGCTTGGAAACGAGCACACACTCCAACTGAGAAAGATATGTCTGGGCGACTAGCAGTTAGGTACAAAAGACTTCCAATCATACTTCGGTAGGTGGACTGATTTACTTCAACCCCAGCTACGTCTTTGCCAACCTTGATGTGAGTTGCCGCAGGCGTGCGTTTGTGGCTGGCTTTATCAAGTTGAAACTTCTTCACCAGATTCCTGCTATATTTGGTCTGTGATATGAATATTCCTTTATCTTTCTGAGCTACTTCTAGACCCAGAAAATAAGACAGCTCTCCCACCATGCTCATTTTGAATTCTTGTTTCATCTGCTCCACAAGCTGCTTCACCAACCGCTGTGACCTGGAGCCAAACACAATGTCATCCACATAAATTTAAGCAATGAAGAGATCTGACTTAGTTCTTTTTACAAAGAGAGTTTTGTCAGTTCCTCCTCGTTCATATCCATGTTTCTCCAGGTAGATGGTTAATCGCTCATACCAGGCTCTTGGTGCTTGCTTAAGCCCGTACAGGGCTTTCTTCAGCTTGTAAACATGATGGGGATGATGAGGGTCTTCAAATCCCTTTGGCTGAGCCACATATACTTCTTCCGACAGATCCCCATTCAAGAAGGCACTCTTGACATCCATTTGGTAGAGTTTGAAGCCAAGATGACACGATAAAGCCAGGAGAAGTCTGATGGCTTCCAATCGAGCAACAGGTGCAAATGTTTCTTCAAAATCCACTCCCTCAATCTGAGTGTACCCTTGTGCAAAAAGTCTGGCCTTGTTTCTTGTAACGTTTCCTTTTTCATCTGACTTGTTTTTGAAGATCCATTTGGTCTCTATGATGTTTGTCCCTTCAAGTCTAGGCACAAGGTCCCACACATCATGTCTTTCCAACTCTGCCAACTCTTCCTGCATAGCCAACAACCAATATTCATCACTCATTGCTTCTTTGATGTATCTTGGGTCTGTAAGAGATATAAAGCAAGAACTGCAGATCGAGTCACAGGAGCTGAAGAGAGATGAGCTTCTAGTTCTTCTCCTTTCTGTAGGATTTCCAATTACATTGTCCAGTGGATGATTTCTCTGTATCTTCTTTGGAGGTTGTCTCGATGATGGGAGGGGTTCTCTGTCATCTTGCCCAGTGACTGAGTTGTCTGTTTGTTGATCAGAACTTTATGCTTCAGTATCTGCTGTAGCATTTTCTTGTACCACCTCTTGTTTACTTCTGTCATGATTACTTGTGACTCCTTCTGAGTCAGAGTCTTCATCTTTAGGACTTGTGGAGATTTCTTCTTCAATGTCATTGATGACAACGTTGATGGATTCCATCAATGTACCAGTTCTTTCATTGTAAACACGGTAGGCACGGCTGTTGACTGAATAACCCAAGAATAATCCACAGTCACTCTTGGGATCGAGCTTTCTTTGATATTCACGATCTCTCAAGATGTAGCAGTCGCTTCCAAATATGTGAAAGTATTTCACCGTTGGCTTCTTCTGATTCCAGAGCTCATAGCATGTTTAATTTGTCCCCTTTCGAATGGTGATTCGGTTGATGATGGTTGTTTTGGGGTGAGAGGCTTTTTTCTGCTTTCCTATTTGGCACTCTCCACAAATAGATCTGACTTCACCTTTGATTTCTGGAACGCCCCTGACCAACCCTTCTGCTGCAATCTTTTTCAGGGTTCTTAGGTTGATGTGACCCATCCTCCTGTGCCACATATTCATTTCTTCTGTGCTGGTCATCAAGCATGCTGATAAGGATTGAGCTTCACCAACTTTGAGAAGATAGCAGTTGTTCTTTGATCTGGATCCATGCAGTATGCACTCCCCCAGATTGTTGTAGACTTGACAGGAATTTTGAGTGAATTTTACCTGATGAGTCCCATCACAGAGTTGGCTGATGCTTATGAGATTTGCCTTTAACCCTTCCACTAGCATGACATTTTCCAGAGGAGGTAGTCCTGTGACAGCCAGGGTCCCCTTTCCCAGAATTCTACCTTTCAGCCCATTTCCGAACTTAACAAGTTGCTCTGAGCAAGGCTTAACATTTGTAAGGTAGGATCTTTCTCCAGTCATGTGCCCCGAGCATCTACTGTCAAAGGGCCCCTGAGCAGCTCTGAGTTCCTCGAACCGAGCTCCATCCAAAGGTTTTGTGAAGATGTCAGCCAACTTCTTCTCTGTAACTACATGCTTTAGCACAATAGTTTGTTTTTCTACCAGGTCTCTGATAAAGTGGTGTCTAATGTCAATGTGTTTAGTTCGTGAATGCTGCACTGGATTCTTGCTAATACTGATGGTAGTCATGTTATCATAGTAACTGGTCATAGTGCTCTTTTGAACCCTGTATTCTCCCAACATTTGCGTCATCCATATCAGTTGCGAGCAACAGCTTCCAGTAGCAATATACTCAGCTTTGGTAGTGGACAAGGAGATACTTTTATGCTTTTTGCTGAACCAAAACTCCAGGTTGTTCCCAAGAAAGAAACACCCTCCCGATGTACTCTTCCAGTTGTCTGCACAGCCTGCCCAGTCAGCATCACTATAACCTATCAGATCTGCACTTATGTCCCTAGTGTATCACAACCCCTAGTTGGTTGTGCCTCCAACATATCTGATGATTTTCTTCACAAGCTGCATGTGACTCTTCTTTGGGCAGGATTGATATCTGGCGCATAATCCTATTACAAAGGATATATGTGGTCGGCAGGCAGTAAGATAAAGAATGCTTCCAATCATGCTTCTGTATAATTTCTGATCAACTGTAATTCCAGCTTCATCCTTGATTGCTTTTGTATAAGTTGCTGCAGGAGTACGTTTGTGACTGGCCGTGTCCATCCCAAACTTCTTGACCAGGTCTCTTGCGTACTTACTTTGAGAAATGAAGATACCATCTTCCTTTTGGGAGATTTGTATACCGAGAAAGTAAGTTAATTCTCCCAACATACTTATTTGGAACTCCATTTGCATATGCTCTACAAACTGCTTCACCATTCTCTATGAACTAGAGCCAAACATAATATCATCCACATATATCTGAGCTATAATAAAGTCTGACCTGGTTTTGTGAATGAAGAGCGTCTTGCCACCCCTCAATCATATCCGTGCTTGGTCAGAATTCAATCAGCCTTTCATACCAGGCTCTGGGAGCTTGCTTTAAACGGTAGAGGGCCTTCTTTAGTTTGTTGATGTGGTTTGGATGATGAGGATCCTTGAATCCCTTGGGCTGGGCAACATAAAATTCTTGAGTCAGGATTCCATTCAAAAATGCACTCTGTGACATCCATTTGATACAGATTAAAGTTCAGGTGACAAGCTAGGACGAGGGATGTCTAATAGCTTCCATGCAAGCAACTGGAGCGAAGGTTTCATCAAAGTCTACTCCCTCAATCTGTATATACCCTTGAGCTACTAATCTGGCTTTGTTCCTTGTGATATTCCTATATTCATCAGACATGTTTTTGTATATCCATTTTGTCCCAATAACGTTCACATTGTCTGGACGAGTGACCAAGTCCTGATGGAGCGTATTTATACGATCCATCGAGTTGTTTATTCCCATTATTTAATTGCATTTTGCGTGTGATAGATTACTTCTTTGTAGTGTTTCGTATCTCAGGTGTATCAAGACCGCTTTCGATATTTATGGCAGTTCTAAAGAGTCGACACAGAAATTGACGTCGAAGGAAGTGTGCATCTCAGTGAGTACCGTGTCGGAAGAACACGTTATGTGACTTAATGTCTCCATCGGGCGCGCGGCTAATGTCTTCTTCGGGCGTGCTGTTAATGTCTTCTTCCGGAGCGGACAACATTTCATGACGTCAGCATTGGGCTCACAGCCCAAAATCAGATTTAGAAGCCTCCATGATATAGAAGTATCCATGGTTTAGTAGTCTGCATTATTTATCTATGAAATTTCAAGTGTCTCTACTTATGCAGATTTGTGAACTAGCAGTTGCTGCAGCACACTCTTGTTCACTTAAATGCAGGCACAACAGACAATGAATAGGACACAGATTTGTTCACCCAGTTCGGCCAATCTGCCTACGTCTGGGGAGGACTATTCTCCAGTCCTCAATCCACTCAACCAAAGGTTCAAAGCACACTTGGTTACAACGCACGCAACCTATGCTACTTTAACCCCGTGTGGACTACTCAACACAATCAGAACAAGCTCTGATTTGTGTCAGCCCACCCTCTACAATATGTCAGTCTAGAATAGCTACAATCCTCTCAAAGAACTCAGCCTATTCTATACTACACTACTCAGCAGGGTTGCTGCAGCAACAGCTGTAACACACAGCTGAAGCACACTGTCCGCGTCGCTCCAAGGCCTTCTGCCGAGCCGATCGAACCACTCCAAGAGCGCTGCACACTCTGAGTAACTCCCCCTCACTCAGTGACCACCTGCCACTAGTGAGTTCTTCCGCACGAACCTCGACCGAGCCTTCCACCCGTCAGTTCTCCCGCGGCTGCCTTTGATCAACCAACAAGCTCCACAGCTCTGAATTGGCTTCCAGATCAAAGCTCGAATCAGTCTCTGCAAGACCTGATTCTCTTCTGCAATACGCACCACAGCTCTGCGCTCAACGCTCTGCCCGTGTGTGTTGATCGAAGAACAACTCTCGTAGCACACCCAGAAAAATCCTCACTCTGAATTCTGTGTCTACTCTCGTGTATCACTCAGCTTCGATCGCCCTCTACAGCCCTCAAACCTTCTGCTTAAATACCCTCACCACTTTAAGCAATTTCCAGGTTTAGGCCATAGTCCCACAAGATCAATTATCTCCTAAAATCTAGGAGATTAGATTTGATTAATATTTTCAATGCAAATCTAATCCTCTGACTAGCAAACCTTGCTAGAATATGCTCAACGGTATTTTAGAAATTCTTCTAAGCACTTTCACAAAGCTGCTATACCTTCAAAATGCACCCAGCACAAAACTGCTACTCGGACAGTTGAACCAGCACCTGCTGCAGCATCCCCTGCTGCATCTGCTGCTGGTTTACTTCTGCTGGTCTGCTTGATTGTTTGAGCTGCAGCAGCTCCTTGTTCACATAAGCTGGTTTTGTCAAACACTGCCATACTTGCAACAACAATCTCCCCCTTGGCATTTTGACAAAACCTCTGGAGCATATGCACTCTTCCATGAACCAGGAAAAAAAATACTCTAAATAAAACCAATAGAGAGTAAGTAGATGTGGTGTGGCCACACACGGCCGAAGATACGACCACGCAGGGTCAAAACAAAGTGTATCAATATTCAGCAATATTCAGCAACATAAAAATCTTCTCTCCCCCTTTTTGTCATAGATGCTCAAGGGGCCTGCTCCTCATCCTCCAGGAACTCCAAGTCTCTGATGAGGCTCCGAATCTGGCCACGCCTGGCATCCCTCCGTTTGGCCTCAGTATCAAGAAAGAGCAGTTCAGACCTGAGATGGCTCACAATTCTGGCACGAAGAGCTGGCTGAATGGATGCAGTAGGGGGAAGAGAGTCCTCCAGGGGGGCTGGAGCTGAAGAACCAACCATTAGAAGATCCTCATACGCAACATCCACTACATGTTTTCCCTTGAATAGCTTGTGATCTACTGTGAAGACCTGCAGCTCCTCAGATAAGCCTTCAGAAATTGCTCCAAACTCTGGATGCTGAGAGACCATGATCCCATGGATGAGGGAGGGCAGCGCAATAGGCTTGCTGGAGGAAGCACTCCCGGCATGAGCAGCAAGCTGGGGAAACATAACACTTCCCAGGCTAATCTTCCTCCTCTTTCCAATAGAATAGAGAAGGTTAGCAAAATCTTTGTTGACCTTCCCTCTGTGAGAACTAGGAATCCAGTTCCTGACACCAAGATGATACAGCAGAGCATACTTGGAGGTTAGCTCAGCCGCACTGAGGGTAGGGCCACCCCAAGACAGGCACACTCCCCCTGTGAGGATCTTCGCCACAAACTCTGGCTTAACATCAGTGGGAGCTCTTGCATTCTCATAAATTCCAAGAAAAGCATCAATAATTTCAGGAGTAATCACCACTGACTTACCCCGTACCCAGCTTTTCCAATACTCACCAGCACCTTCCTCGCCAAATTTCTCCTCCATATTCACAATAAACTCTCTAACAAGGGTAATATTGAACCGGTGAGGAAAGGTTAGGGACTTGAGAAGATTTACCTCAGTTAGTAGCTGGATCATAGCAGCTGATCTGTACTTGTCTTGGACCAATCTCTTCTCATGCACAATGTGTTTCCTCTCAACAGTACTCCATGTTTGAGAGACGCTTTTGTTCCTGAACCATGTGCCTCCGACTGTGAGAGCAGAATAATCTTCAGCTGCAGGTCCTCTCTCAGAGGGTCCACCAAGAGAACCTTCTTCTTCTTCTTCACTGGATGATCTTTCACTACTGGAGCCTGGGATCAGAATAGGAGCTTTTCCCTTGTCTGAAGAAGGAAGATGTGCTGTAGCAGGTTCTTGTTCAGGGGACTCAGCAGCTGTTTCAACCCCTTCACCAATAATGCCTGGGGACATGACGAGTGATCTGCACTCTTCTTCTGCAGAGGCTGCTACAGCAGCCTCTGCTGTTTGTTCTTCTTCAGAGGCAACTTCAGTCACAGCCTCTTCTGGCAGCACTCCAGAACTGGAGACAGGTTCTCCATCACGTACCAGCCGCCTCCTCTTCTGCGAAGCTCCTTCAGAGGGAGAGGGCTCACTGTGCGACACAGGAAGAGGGTTTGGTTCCCACACAACCACATCCAGCGGCTGAGCGGGGTCTTCATTTCGTGCCTTGGTCCTTCCTTCAGACCTCCCTTGCCTGTCTGCTGCCAGATTCTTCTTCAACCCGCGTGTCTTCACCATTGCTGCAGAGATGTGGAAGGAAAGAGGAGCGCACAGAGGATGATCGGCAGAGATTTCTGAGAGGCCCTTTTGCTCTTGATCTGTGCCCTAGAAAATATTTACCCGTTATTTTCTTTTTCCTTTTTGAAGTTGTAAGTCACGTGCCTCCCATGTGCAAATATTTTCCTTTCCATCCTCAGCAACCAACACATGTGAACAAGCTAATTCGGACCAGGTTGCTGCAGCACATGTGAGCTTGTTCACCTATTCAATTCAGGCTGCAGTTGCTCAGAGGATCCTTGGGAGAATCTGGTGGAGTCTTCTTCACCCAAACTTGGAATACACCAGAGCTTTTCTTCTTCTGATCTTCCAGCCTCCTAACTCTTGGTTTGGGTTTCCATATTTGTACCATCTGTGTTTTACCCTTGTTTTTAGCAATCCAGTGCCCTTGTGCAGCAACATGAAATGGAGTCTTTGTGCAACATGTGCTGATTCTGGACTTTGCTCCCCCTTTTTCAGCTGAGCAAGTTCTGTGTTGCTGCTTCAGATTGGAGTTGATCTTCTGCTTCCCAACACTTGTACCAGTACTCCACTTGTTCTGAAACTTTTGTTTTGTTTGAGAAAAATGTTGTCCATGATGCTGCAGCATCCTCTTGTTCACATGTCTAGATCCAATTTTCTCTGCCATTTTTGAGGAGGCATCTGAATTCTTCTTCTCGTCTGTCTCACCATCTGAGGCTTTAATGAACACTGTCCCTTTAGAGCTTTCTTCACCAGTATATCCAAGCCCTGTTTTCCCTTTTCCAAGTCTTTGGTAAGATAATATTTCGTCCAGAATATTGCTCTGCGGGTCAGCTGTCTTGGCTGCTGCTGGAGTGGATTCAACAGAGGTCTGTCTTTCTGAATCTTCCCTTTTCAGAATAGTAACTTGATTATCAACTGTGGGTAGACATTTTCTTTGTTCTTCTTCCAAGAGATTTACTCTGTCAGTCAAGGTCTGATTGGTCTGAAGAACTGTCTCACATTGTTTGAGTATCTTCCTCAGAAGATCAGCAAAACTGTCAGATGAGTCTTCTTCATCTTCACTCTCAGAGACTTCAATCCCATAGTGAATTTCTACCTTCTTTAGCTCATTGAGGTGGACATCTGAAACACTTGTCAGCACAACACAGTTTTCTTCATCACTTTCATCCGAATCACTCCATTTTGCTGTCATGGATTTGCTGTTCTTTTTCTCAGAATTCTTGAGGGGTTTGCTAGGACAATCAGCCTCAATGTGTCCATATCCTTCACAGTTCCAGCATTGAACTCCCTTTTTCATCTCTTTCTTGCCATCTTCGTCCAGAGCTGGTTCTTTCCCTTTCTTCTTTCTTTCACTGCCCCTTCTGAATTGTCTTCGCGAGGAAGAGCTTCTCTCAGTTCTGGATTCCATGTTTTTCAGAAACTTCCCTAGATTTTTAACAAGCATGCTCAACTGATCGTCTGGAACTGTCTGCTTGGTTTCTGCTTCAGCCTTCAAACCAACATTCTTGTCCTTGGAAGTGGTGTCTTCTTTGACCAGTTTCATCTCAAATTGTTTGAGAGACCCCATCAGCTCTTCCAACCTCATGAATCTGACATTCTGAGCCTCTTCAATGGCTGTCACCTTCATGTCAAACTTTGTGGGCAGCGATCTGAGAACCTTTCTGATAAGCTTTTCTTCTGGGATGGGCTCACCAAGGGAATGAGCTTCATTTGCAAGATCACAGAGTTTAGCATTAAACTCAGTGACTGTTTCCTCATCCAGCATCCTCAGATTTTCAAATTGTGTGGCAATGATCTGGAGCCTTGATAGCTTTACTCTATCAGTTCCTTCATGGGCAGTTTGCAGAATCTCCCATGCTTGCTTGGCCAACTCACAGTTTGATATCAACCTGAAATTGTTAGCATCAACTGCAGCAAAAATTGCATTCAAAGCCTTTGAATTACCAGTTGCTGCAGCACCTTCTTCAGCAGTCCACTGCTCTTCAGGTTTTATTCTTGTCACTCCTTGCTCATCTATGGTGATTGGGGGAGACCACTGAATCACGACAGCTCTCCATGTCTTCTCATCAATAGCCTTGAGAAAGGCTTTCATTCTAGCTTTCCAATAACCATAATTGCTCTCTTCCAAAAGTGGAGGTCTACTTGTGCTCTGTCCTTCCTTCATTGTCTTGGCTACTTCGGAGACACTGTAGGACCTTTTTAACTCTGTGTGTCGAGTTCCCGCTCTGATACCAATTGAAATTTCAAGTGTCTCTACTTATGCAGATTTGTGAACTAGCAGTTGCTGCAGCACACTCTTGTTCACTTAAATGCAGGCACAGCAGACAATGAATAGGACACAGATTTGTTCACCCAGTTCGGCCAATCTGCCTACGTCTGGGGAGGACTATTCTCCAGTCCTCAATCCACTCAACCAAAGGTTCAAAGCACACTTGGTTACAACGCACGCAACCTATGCTACTTTAACCCCGTGTGGACTACTCAACACAATCAGAACAAGCTCTGATTTGTGTCAGCCCACCCTCTACAATATGTCAGTCTAGAATAGCTACAATCCTCTCAAAGAACTCAGCCTATTCTATACTACACTACTCAGCAGGGTTGCTGCAGCAACAGCTGTAACACACAGCTGAAGCACACTGTCCGCGTCGCTCCAAGGCCTTCTGCCGAGCCGATCGAACCACTCCAAGAGCGCTGCACACTCTGAGTAACTCCCCCTCACTCAGTGACCACCTGCCACTAGTGAGTTCTTCCGCACGAACCTCGACCGAGCCTTCCACCCGTCAGTTCTCCCGCGGCTGCCTTTGATCAACCAACAAGCTCCACAGCTCTAAATTGGCTTCCAGATCAAAGCTCGAATCAGTCTCTGCAAGACCTGATTCTCTTCTGCAATATGCACCACAGCTCTGCGCTCAACGCTCTGCCCGTGTGTGTTGATCGAAGAACAACTCTCGTAGCACACCCAGAAAAATCCTCACTCTGAATTCTGTGTCTACTCTCGTGTATCACTCAGCTTCGATCGCCCTCTACAGCCCTCAAACCTTCTGCTTAAATACCCTCACCACTTTAAGCAATTTCCAGGTTTAGGCCATAGTCCCACAAGATCAATTATCTCCTAAAATCTAGGAGATTAGATTTGATTAATATCTTCAATGCAAATCTAATCCTCTGACTAGCAAACCTTGCTGGAATATGCTCAATGGTATTTTAGAAATTCTTCTAAGCACTTTCACAAAGCTGCTATACCTTCAAAATGCACCGAGCACAAAACTACTACTCGGACAGTTGAACCAGCACTTGAACCAGCACCTGCTGCAGCATCCCCTGCTGCATCTGCTGCTGGTTTACTTCTGCTGGTCTGCTTGATTGTTTGAGCTGCAGCAGCTCCTTGTTCACATAAGCTGGTTTTGTCAAACACTGCCATACTTGCAACAACAATCTATAAATACAGACTTGCAATAACAATTTTAAGAACAAGTTTTAGGAAGAGAAAGGAGAGGCGGCAGAGGCAGAGTTACTGTTCATCGCCGGAATTACTATTCATCGCACAGTTACTGTTCACAGTTTTAGTATTTTTCTGAACTCAACTTACTTTCATTATTGCTATTAGATGGATTCTCGTAGCTAAACCCTTAATTTCAGTTTGGGGATTTTGTATTGCGACAGACGGTTTGAGATACTTATGCTTAGTAATTCAATTTAGTGAATTCCTGTTCTTCGTTGAAATTGCATGCTATAATTATCAAGTTAGCATAGCCTAATGGTGAAACTGAGTTGATATCTATTGCGTGATATTGGATTGACTTTCCTATTAGCTAATCTTAGTGGTATAACCTAATCGGTGTTGTTAATCGAGTAATCGTTAAACCTATTCGAGAACTTAGCGGTTGAGAATAGGTAGAACACTAGAGTCGACATTACCCTAGCGGGATTGTTAGACTAGGAGCAGTGGTTTACTAGTTGATGAATGTTACAATCGATGATTACCAGTCGCAATGCATATCCCTGAACTCACTTTTCTCTGAATTTGGCAACAACAACATTCTGCCTGCAACCCCCTTTTTTATCGTGATAATTATTCGTAAAACTTTATCACTGATTGCTCTCGCATGGGTTCGACCCTGCTTACTGCTTGCTAAGTGTTAACAGGAGATTATGAATATAAATTTGGCACACACAACGACGTGCCGTCAAGTCCCATACCTCATTTCCTTCGAACTCACTAAGTTCTTTTTGCATTGCAGCTATCCAGAATTCATCTCCCAGAGCCTCTTTAATGTTCTTTGGCTTAGTGCTGGACAGGAAACACGAGTTATTGATCATATCACAAAGGTTAATATTGGTTGTACCTCGAGTTCATCTTCCTTTGGTCAAGCTGCTAATAATATTTGTTGTCGGGTGATCCTTCTTGGATTTTCCTTGGGGGAAGTCTAGCAGTGCCTGGTGTGGTTGATGGGTTTTCATCTAGTACTACAGAGATTGGTTTAGACTCCTCGTCTGATTTTTGGTGTTCATCAGGTTCTGCTGAAGCATTCTTTGGTGCTTCCTCTTGGTCACTTTAATTTTATGGTAGAGACAGATTTTGATCTTCTATATCAGAATCCTCTTTATTGTCAAAGTGTTGGCACTTCTCTTCTGAGTCTTTCACAACTACGTTGATGGATTCTATCACAGTTTCGATTCTGTTGTTGAAGACACTGTTAGTCCCATGTTTTTGTGCAAAGAATTTTTCAAGTAAGTTAGAAGATATGCGTAGAATAGCCAGAAGATACAACTGCATCAATAAAGTCAGGAGATACAACACAAGATGTTATAGCAAGTGCTGAAGTACGAGCTGGCTATGAACCGAAGATGGATATTCTCGGGAATCAGCAGATTCTGAGAACCAACAGCAGATCTCGAGAATCAAAGACCCCGAGATCCCCGAAATCTTGGCTACGCAAAATATTCTTCAACGACATCTTTGATATGCGGTCCCTTGGTTTGGCAACGAGATAAGATCAACGAATATTCAAATTGAATATTGTTGAAATCTCTAAGGAGATTGGCGAGAGCCTTAAAAGAAGCACGAACGAAGTTGAAGAGGATCTTTAAATATCATCGAACATTCAAGTAGCTCTCTTGCGTTATAGCAATATATAAGAGAGGGAGAAGTGATTGAGTGCAACTGATAGAGATTGGTGCTAAGTTATCACTCAAGGACGAGGACCAGAAGAATTTGCTGAAGCAATACGCTTGACAAACCCTGTTGCAAAACAGATCTGTCTAGCTACTCGGGAGGACGATTAGTGGATGAGTGACAGCGCGTCGTCGTGCGCCTCAAATTTGAATTTGTAACTCCTGTTGACACACTAGCAAGCGGTAAGCAGGGTCGAACCCAAAGAGAGCAAATGAGTCGGAGTTCAAATGGAAGTCACAGAAAAAGAAACACAACTGAGGATATCAATTCAAAGAAAATCAGTTCGGGGAGTGCAATGCAACTAGTTATCATCAATCGAATACATGCATAAACTAATGGATTCTACCTCAGTCCAACATTCCCGCTAAAGATATGTCGACAATCAAATTCTACCTATTCTTAACCGCTAGGCCTTCGAACAAGTTCAATAGTTACTCGACTTATACCACAAATTGGTTCTACCGCTAGGTTTTCCCCAACAATGCAATCAAGTCAAGTGTAACACAATTGATATCAATCTAGCTCACCGCTAAGCTGCACTAAATTGTCAATCAAAGCATTCGTTTCATTCATACAAGGGCAGCAATCCATAGCTCAAATCATGTATTCATGGACCTCAAACCAACTATTGCAATGCAAACCCCAAACTGAAATATTGATTTAGCTGCTCATAATATCCATGAATACAATAGAAACTAGGTTCATCACACTACAATACACGAACTGAACTAAAAACGATTCCGGCCGTGAACAGTGTTCCGGCGTGAATAGTAACAGTGAATAGTGAAATGTGAATAGTAACCGGCCGTGAATAGTGTTTTCCGGCAACTTCCAGCAGCTTCACTCTCCAGCTAGCTCGGACTCCACTGCCGTCACTGTAGCTCTGCGTGAATAGTGTTCCAGAAATGGAGTGTTGAAGTGAGATGATTCTTTTCCTGATTTGTCCATGTCTTAGGTTTAGGGTTTTTGGGTTGAACCATCTTGATTGAACCACATTGAACCAGTAATTGAACCAGTAGAGTTGACTTTGACCGCTGTTGACTTCTTGATCTTGGATGAATGCTTCGAATATGCGATAAATTCCAATGCGATCTTGAACATTCCTGCGATACGAAAACACTACAAAAGAGTAATCGATTCACACAAAATGCAATAAAATTATGGGAATAAACAACTCAATGGAGCGTATAAATACGCTCCATCAACGAGCAGTTATTCGGGAGAACGAAGCTGTTGTGACAAGACATAGAGAGGGATCTCTATACTGAAGGGAGCTCAGTGTGCATCCAAACGAGTCGGTGTTAGAAGGACTTGAAGAGGGAGTCTTGCAAGTTTGTACTTCGTTGTCCCACTGTTACTAGTGGATTGCTGCTTGTTGGGGGTTAGGAGAACGCCCCCACATTACAGACACATTGTCCCGAAGTGGGTAACCAAATCCCTGCGACTCGCATTTACTTTACAATAGTTACCTTTCACTCAAAACAGTCAAAATATTCCTAACGCGTTTCCTGAGCAGTTGTCATAACAACAGGTGTAACAAGTTCTATCATCAGTACTAGAACTATAAGTGGTATTAGAGCGGGCATCCGACACACAGGGTGTGATCGAAGGTGAAATTCACAGTGTCTCAGTTCGACAGATTTGTGAACAAGCAGTTGCTGCAGCACACTCTTATTCACTCGGAAATTGTCTCAGCAAACAATGAACAAGACAGAAGTTTGTTCACCTAGTTCGGCCAATTGCCTACGTCTGGGGAGGACTCTTCTCAGGCCTCAATCCACTCAAAACAAAGGTCTCCAAGTACACTCGGTTAAAACTCACGCAACCTATGCTACTCAACCTTGTGTGGACCACTCAACACAATCAGAACAAGCTCTGACTTGTGTCTGCACACCCTCTACAAATGTCAATCTAGAATAGCTCTAGTCTTCTCAAAAACTCAGCCTATTCTAAACAACACTCACTCAGCAAGGTTGCTGTAGCAACTGCTGTAACACACAGCTGAAGCACAATTTGTCCGCGTCGCTCCAAAGCCTTCTGCCGAGCCGTTCGAACGATTCCACGAGCGCTGCACACTCTGGAATACTCCCCCTCACTCAGTGACCACCTGCCACTAGCGAGAACCACCGCTTAGACACTTGACCGAGCCACACACCCGTCAGTTCTTCCGCGGCTGCCCTTGATCAACCAACAAGCACCAAGCTCTGAATTGGCTTCCAGATCAAGCTCGAATCAGACTCAGCAAGTCCTGATTCCCTTCTGCTTCTGTCACCACAGCTCTGCGCTCACGCTCTGCTCTCGGGTGATGATCGAAGAATTCGTCCGTCGCACACCAAGAATGTTCTCTCTGAATTCCGTGTATGCACTCGTGTATCCCTCAGCTTCGATCAACCTCTCAGCTCTGAACATCTCTCGCTTAAATAGCAGCACCAGCTTTAAGCAATGTCCAGGTTTAGGCAATGTCCCAAAAGGAACAATTATCTCCTAAAATCTAGGAGATTAGATTAGATCTTTATCTTCAATGCAAATCTCCTTCTCTGACTAGTAAACCTCACTGGAAAATACTCCACAACATATTAGAAATTCTTCAGATGCTCTCCGCAGAGTTTCCAGCCCTTCTAGACATGCCCAGGTTGCTGCTGTTTCTCGGACAGATGATGCAGCCAGTTGAACAAGCTCCTGCTGTAGCATCCCCTGCTGCAGCTGCTGCTAGTTCACTTCTGCTGGACTGCTTGCTTACTTGGGCTGTAGCAACTCCTTGTTCACTTGTGCTGGTTTTGTCAAACACTGCCATACTACATTATCAGAAGGAAACTCAGAATGAGTGGAAGAGACATGGGGATACCTCCTAGTTTGGAGGAAGATGAGTTTGGCTACAGGAAGTCAAAGATGAAAGCCTACATCAGTTTAATAAATGAGTATGCATAGAAGACAGTTGTTGAAGGCTGGGTTGTACCATCAGGAGCAGCAGATGCTCTCGGAGTAAAAGCACCGAAGCCAGAAAGACTAGACTGAAGAAGAGAAGAAACTATTCCAAGGACATAGTCAGGCTTTGTATGCTATTATCGCTGCAGCTGCTAAACGGAACTATAAGTTGATTGCTGGTGTTGAAATAGCAAAAGTTGCGTGGACCATTCTGGAAACTACTTTTGAAGGAGATGCTAAGCTAAAGAAGATCAGAATGCAGATGCTGAGGCTTAGCTATGAACAACTGGTGATGAAAGATGATGAGACCATAGATGACTTTAACAACCGCTTGATGGATATAGTAAACGAAATGGGGATACTCGGAAAGCATGTATCAGAAATTGAACAAGTTGAAAAAGTTCTCAGGTCACTTCCTCAGAAGTTTGATGTCAAGGTAACAACCATTGAGAAAACGGATGATTTGGAAAAAATGAAGTTGGACTCCCTCATGAGATCTCTCAGAGTCTATGAGATGAAGATAAACAGCAGAAAGTTAGCAGAGAAGAAGACAAGAGTAATTGCTCTAAAGGCTGCTGCAACAGACTCTGAAACAGAGTCTGACGGTGAGATGAATGATGATCAAATAGCCATGAAAAGGATAGACAAAAGGAGGTCCAATTACAAAGCTCGTGGTGATCAGGGATACCAAGGGAAGAAGGAGGAGCGTAGTGACCAGAGATATCCTGGAAGGAAAGATGACAGATCTCAAAAGGATAAACGTAGGGAGACTGATCAAAATCCAAATGAAGAGATTCAATGCAGAACCTGTCAAGGATATTGTCACATACAAAGGTACTGCGCTAACACTTTGATGAAAAAGAAAGCCATGGTTGCCACATACAGCGATGATGAGTTTGAGAGCAGTGATACTGGAGAAGATCAGAGTAACTTTGTTGCACTGACAACAATAACTGAGGATGTCACAGATCTTGTCACACTAATTGCCAAGGAAGGTGCTGAGGAAACAGATCTTGACAGTGACTCTGAATCTAGTGATGATAAGGAAATCAATGAGGAGACTCTGAGGAGAAACCAGACAAATATGTACGCCAAATGGAAGTTGGTGGCAAAGACAAATGAAAAACTCAGTATCAATATCACACAGTTGAAGGAGCAGAAGAAAGGTCTAGATGAAGCACTTGCTGCAACAAAAACCAGACTCAGTAAGGAAATTTGTGATCATGGTAAGACAAAGCAGAAGCTGGACGATCTGAAAAAGCGAGTAAGGATGATGAATTCTGGAACAAAAAACTTGAATGAGATCCTTGGTGCTCAGAGGTATGGTACAGGACGGTCGGGTCTTAGGAACACATCCGAAAGCAACAAGGGCAAGACACAGATTATCAGAGGAAAGATGTTAAAGGAAAGTTCCAGCTTCATCTACAACAATCGCTATACCACTCCCTGGACCAAAGATACTATGATTTGTCATTACTGCCATACTCGAGGACACAAACAAAGAAACTGCAGAAAGTTCCTAGCTAAGTATGCATGTGCTGAGACACGCATAATGCAAGAATGGAGACTAAAGAAACATGGAAAGGAGGTATGCTTTGTTGCTTATAGTTCAACTGTCAACTTGAACAAAGATATGTGGTATTTTGATAGCGGTTGTTCAGCTCATATGACAGGTAATTCAGCCTTTCTTAAGCATTTAATGCCACTGGAGGGAAGATCAGTGACGTTTGGAGATGGTGAAAAAGGAAAAGTTGTTGGAGCAGGTGTTCTGGAACTACCTGGATTACCCAGTCTGACAAATGTTCTTTACGTTGAGGGTCTGCATGCCAAATCTCATCAGTATTAGCCAGATATGCGATGATTTTTGCAACATAAAGTTCACCAGAAATTCGTGCATAGTTCTCAAAGCTGATGGGGACTGTGTGATGCGTCGTGGCAGTCGTTCTACTAACAATTGCTATTTGTTAGATGTTTTAGGAATTGCTTCCAATGCAAACTGTCTACTTACTAAAACATATGTGATGAACTTATGGCATAGAAGGTTAGGACATCTGAATTTGAAAGCTTTAAAGAAATTGTCTAGCAAAAAGCTAGTGAGAGGGCTTCCTGTTATCAAAGGAGAGGAGAACAAAGTTTGCAGATGTCAGATTGGTAAGCAGACCAGAGCCAGTCACTCAGTAACCACTCAGATAAACACGAAGCGTATTTTTGAGCTACGCCATATGGATCTTGTTGGACCATTCCAACTAGAGGGGATTGTTGGAAAAAGGTACGCTCTGGTAAGTGTTGATGATTTTTCTAGATATGCTTGGGTTGAATTTCTTAGAGAAAAATCAGAGACTGCTGAGCATCTTGTTGAGCTGATTACTAGATTACAGCGTGAGAAAGGATTACCTCTTTTGTTCATCCGAAGTGATCATGGCAGAGAATTTCAGAATCAGTCATTTGAGGAGTTCTGCAAGAAGGAAGGCATTGCACATCAGTTTTCTTCACCTCTGACCCCACAACAGAATGGAGTTGTTGAACAAAAAATAGATCAATTGTGGAAATGGGAAGGACGATGTTACGGGCCAAAGATGTAGCACTGCACTTCTGGCCAGAAGCTCTTAGCACGGCTTGTCACATACTTAACAATGTAACACTGCGGGGGAGTACTGACAAAACGTGCTACGAGCTCTGGAACGGTAAGAAGGCCACTGTGAAATACTTTCATGTATTTGGTACTACGTGCTACACTTTAGATGACAGAGAGTATAAGCAGAAGCTGGATGCTAGAAGTGATTAAGGTATTTTCCTAGGATACTCCCGTAACAGTCGTAACTACAATGTCTACAATTGAAGGACAAAGACTATTATGGAGTCATCAAATGTTGTAATAGATGATCGAGAGGTTAATACCACTGATGGTGCAGAAGGTTGGATTCTACAGATGACTGATAAAGATCCAGTAAGTAATGTTGAGGCCCCTGCAGAAGAAGCTGTAACAGAGGCTGATTCACAGCCACCGTTGTTGAGGAACATGCTGAGGACAGTGCTGATGCAGAAGAAGAGATCGAGATGATTCCTTCACGCCATGTTCAGAAACACCATCCTTTGACCACTGTCATTCCAAGGGGACATATGGTCACTCCAGGGATTAAGAAGAATTACAGAAGAGATGGTTCACTTCGCTTGCTTTATATCTACCATTGAACCTAAACGAGTACAGGATGCCATAGCAGATGAATACTGGGTTGTGGCTATGCAGGAGGAACATAAAGAGTTTGTCAAGAATGATGTCTGGGAACTGGTTCCATGACCCACTGATGTGAACGTGATTGACACAAAGTGGGTGTTTAAGAATAAGACTGATGACAAAGGGAACATCACCAGGAACAAAGCAAGATTGGTGGCACAAGGTTACTCACAGATTGATGGGTTGACTTTGAGGAAACTTTTGCACCGGTGGCTCGCTTAGAAGCTGTTAGAATCCCGATGGCTTTAGCAGTTTGTTTCTTTGATTTCATATTGCATTAGATGGATGTGAAGTGCGCCTTCTTAAATGAAGTGTTACAGGAAGAGGTGTATGTAGCACAAATAAAGCATTTGTTGACGCACATCAGCCTGCCTGATCATGTGTACCATTTAAAGAAAGCGTTGTATGGTCTCAAGCAGGCGCCCAGAGCCTGGTATGAGGGATTGACACAGTTTCTGCTCCAACAAGGCTTTGAGCGGGGGGGGGGGGGGTGGGGGGGGGGGGGGGGGTGGGGAGTTGACACAAAGCTGTTCATCAAACGGACAAGCTCTGATTTTATAGTAGCCCAGATATATGTCGATGACATAGTGTTTGGATCCACAACTACGAAGTTGGTGAAGCAGCTCGTGGAGCAGATGCATAGCGAGTTCCGGATGAGCCTAGTTGGGGAACTAACCTATTTTTTAGGCTTTCAGGTACACCACAAGAAAGATGGCAGATTCATTACACAAAGCCAGTATGCTTGGAATCTGGTAAAAAAATTCAATTTGGAGAAGGCAAGTCACAAGCGTACCCCTGCTGCCACAAATCAGAAGGTGACTAGAGATGATGCTAGAGCAAATGCTGACCATACGCTGTACATAAGTAAGATTGGGAGTCTTCTCTACCTGACGGCTACCGGACCTAACATTGCCTGTGTCATGGGAGTGTGTGCCTGTTACCAAGCTAATCCCAAGAAGAGCCATGTATCTCAGGTAAAGAGGATTATACGATATGTTGTAGGTACTGCTGAACTTGGACTCTGGTACACTAAAGACACAACATCCAACATTGTAGGATACTGTGATGCAGATTGGGTAGGCAATGCAGATGATAGGAAAAGCACTTCTGGAGGATGCTTTTATGTTGGTAATAACCTTGTTTCTTGGTTTTGTAAAAAACAGAATAGCATCTCCTTATCAACTGCAGAAGCAGAATACATAGCAGCTGGGAGCAGCGCTCAGCAGATGGTGTGGATGAAGCGCATGCTGAAGGAATGTGGTGTTGAACAGGATGTCATGACATTATACTGTGACAACATGAGCACCATCAACATATCGGAGAATCCCGTTCAGCATACACGGACAACGCATATAGATATCAGACACCACTATATTCGTGAGCTTGTGGAGAAGAAGGAGCTGATCCTGGCACATGTACGCATGGATAGCCAGAAAGCTGACATCTTTACAAAGGCCTTGAGCACACAACAATTCGAGACTTTGAGGTCTGAGCTGGGACTATGCGTGATTGAAAACTAATCACATGATGATCTCTGGTAGCTCTTGTTTAAAGAAGAGGGCTAAAGTTTAGGCTACCAGAAAAGCTAAGAGGCATTGTAACACTCATATTTCAGCTCATGTTATAACATTGCCTGTTTGAAATTCTGTCCACCGTCGCTCGCTTCTCAAATGATCAAACCTACAGGGTCAGAATGGTGAACTCTCGTGAAGCTACTTCAGCAACAGATTCCAGCGCATCTCATGATGTTGCGGCCTCCACCGAGCTTGACCCATTCGTACCTCTAACAATGGTGCCTCCACCAAAGATCGACAGGATGGAGTGACGCTCAAAAGAAGCCCGCAAAGCTCAGTCGTCCAAGAAAACAACAAGAAAGACATCCTCAAAGAAAGACATGCTTGTGGAGAAGTCTGTGCAGAAAGAGGGAGAGGGGTCCGAACCTTAAGAACTGGCCAAAAGAGTAGTTTCAGCGCCTAAACCTAAAAGAACAGGCTCGAAGAAGGTTATCAATGAGGGCGAAAAGCAAAGAAAAGCAGAGAAGAAAAGGAAGGCTGAAATTGAGGCTAAGGCTCAAAGAAAAATTGAAGAGGAAAAAAAGACAGAAGCCGAGTTGATAGCAAAGGAGAAAGCTGACAAACTAGTTGCAGAGATGGTCAGAGCTGAAGCTGAAAAAAAGGCCGCTAAAAAAGAATTCGAGCTCCCAGGGAGAGGGCAAAACAACTAATGCGTGAAGCAGCTGAACTTGAATTACTGATTAAGGCGCCAGCGGATGTTGAACTAGTTGCTGAACCAGCTGCTGAGGACGCTGATATTGCGTTGACTGTTGAGGTAATACCTATTTCTGTTAATATTGAGCAAAGTGTGGGGTTGGTGCCCCCGATGTTGAGGAAACCGTTATAACGGTCGTTGGACCGTCTATGATCAAAGAAACCACAGAGGGTGGTGTTAAGGAGACTGCCAAGACAGTTGTTGATGAAGTGACTGAAGATAGCCCTCTAGGGAGAGCAGACCCTGTTGAAACAGTCCTAGCTTGTCATGAATCAGAATCCAAGGAGGAAAGTACGAAGAACTCAGCTGACGCTGAAGCCACAACACAGATCAGTGGTGAGGAAGTATCCAAAGGGAGAGAACCATCTGAAGCAGTTGAAGTAGAGGCATAGATGAGACATCTGAAGACAGCTTATTCCCATTAGAAGAAGAAGCTCCAGTTGTAGATGTTCTTCATGTTGAGAAGCCTGTATCTGTGAAGGGAGCTGTTCCAGTTGACCAGCAGGCAGAAAAGAAAAGGGAAGATTATTGTTGATGCCCTAGCGAGAAAAAGATCAAAGCCAGTAAAACTAGTTGGAGTAATGAGAAACCAAGTGTGGTTTGTGGACAAACCAAGAGCTGATAGGTGGAAAAATGTCTAGAAAAGATGTTTAGTCTAAGAATCAAAGACCTCGAGATCCCCGGAGTCTTGGCTACGCAGAATATTCATCAACGACATTGTTGATATGCGGTCTCTGGGTTTGGCAACAAGATAAGATCAACGAGTATTCAAATTGAATAGTGTTGAAATCTGTAAGGAGATTGGCGAGAGCCTTAAAAGAAGCACGAACGAAGTTGAAGAGGATCGTGAAATATCATCGAACATTCAAGCAACTCTCTTGCATTATAGCAATATACAAC
This sequence comes from Umbilicus rupestris, assembly GCA_963678935.1. Classification (NCBI taxonomy): domain Eukaryota; kingdom Viridiplantae; phylum Streptophyta; class Magnoliopsida; order Saxifragales; family Crassulaceae; genus Umbilicus; species Umbilicus rupestris. The sequence goes on from OY787612.1 coordinate 11,040,963, forward strand.
CCTTACATCATCGAAGGACGAGGTTATGTGATTAAGTGCACCCATCGGAAATTAGAGCAAAGTTATCACTCAAGCACGAGAACCAGAGGTATTGCTGAAGCAATACGCTTGACAACCCTGTTGCAAAACAGATCTGTCCAGCTACTCGGGAGGACGATTAGTGGACGAGCAGCTGTTCGGGAAAACAAAGGTGCTGTGACAAGCCATAGAGAGGGATCTCTACACTGAGGGGAGCTGCGCATCCAGACGAGTCGGTGGTATAAGGACTTGAAGACGGAGTCTTGCAAGTTTTTACTTCATTGTCCGATCGTTACTAATGGATTACTGCTTGTTGGGGTTAGGAGATTCCCTTCACATTATGGACAGATTATCTCGAAGTGGGTTAACAAATCCCTGAGTCTCGCATTTACTTTGCAGTACTTACCTTTCACTCAAAACAGTCGAAATATTCCTAATGTGTTTCCTCAGCAGTTGTCATAATAACAGCTGTAACAAGTTCTATCGTCAATACTAAAACTACAGACACGGTATGCTCTGTTGTTTGTTGAGTATCCCAGAAAATCTTCGAATCACTCTTTGGATCAAGCTTTGTTCTATACCCATGGTCTCTCAAAATGTAACATTCACTTCCGAAAATATGGAAGTACCTCACAGTGGGTTTCTTCTCCTTCAAGAGTTCATAACATGTTTTATATGTCTCTCTTCTGATTGACACTCGATTAATGATATAGCATGAGGTGTTCATAGCTTCAGCCCAGAACTTCAAAGGGACTTTTCTTGAGTGGATCATGACTCAAGCCATTTCATGTATTGTTTTGTTCTTTTGCTCGACTATCCCATTTTGTTGTGGAGTAATGGGTGATTCCTTGATTTATGCAGAATTCATTCATGGCTTCATTTTCGATATCTTTCTCTTGCTCTAGCCAAGACAATAAAGCCACCACCACCTTCACTGTATCTGATTTTTCACGCTTTGATCCATGAGTAGCGAGAGTAATCATCCAGACATACAAAAGGCATACCTTTTTCTGCCACAGCTTTCTACCTCCATTGGCCCCATCATATCCATAGGTAGTAATTGAAGAGGTCTAGTGGAGCTCATCTTAGTGACCTTTAGGTGAGGGACCCTTGTTTGTTTTCCGATTTGGCATTCCCCACACACTGTGTTTATCTCTCCCTTGATCTCAGAAATACCACGGACTAATTGATCATATGCAAGTCTTCTTAATGTCCTCAGATTGAGATGTCCCAGCCTTTTATGCCATAGGTTCATTTCTTCTATTTTTGTCCACAGGCAGGTTGATTCAGAGGTTGCTGCAGCATTCTCCAGTAAATAGCAGTTGTTGGCAAACCTTGTACCCTTAATTATGCATCTTCCTCTGCATCAAACGCTTGACAAATCTTGTGAGAAAAATTAACAAAGTGCGTACTGTCACACAGTTGGCTGATGCAGATGAGATTTGCAGTTAGTCCTTCCACGAGCATCACATTTTTTAGCTTTGGTAGTCCACGAACTTCCAATGTTCCTTTTCCAAGGATTCTCCCTTTCAGTCCATTTCCAACTGAAATTCGCAGCGCCTCTGATAAACAGATTCGTGAACAAGCAGTTGCTACAGCACACTCTTGTTCACCCGGAAACTGTTGCAGCAAGAATGAACAAGGACAAATGTTTGTTCACTCAGTTCGGCCAATTGCCTACGTCTGGGGAGGACTATTCTCAGTCCTCAATCCACTAATCTCAAAGGTCTCCAAGTACACACGGTTACAACTCCACGCAACCTACGCTACTCAACCTTAAGTGGATCCACGAACACAATCAGAACAGACCCTGACTTGTGTCTACAACCTCTACTGATATCTATCTAGAATGACAACTGTCTCCTCGAAACTCAGCCTATTCTAAACAATACTCAGAGTCTGCAGGATTGCTATAGCATCTGCTGTAGCACACAGCTGATGCACAAACTATCCGCGTCGCTCCAAAGCCTTCCGCTGAGCAGTTCAAACGATTCCACGAGCGCTGCACACTCTGGAATACTCCCCCTCACTTAGTGACCTCCTGCCACTAGCGAGAGCTGGTCTTCTATCGATTGCCCGAGTCCCTCCACTCGATAATTCCTCCGCGTCCTTCCTTGATCAACCAACAAGCACCACTGCTCTGAATTGGTTTCCCGATCAAGCTTGGATCAGACTCCGCAAGTTCTGATCGCCCTCTGCTTCTGTCACCTCAGCTCTGCGCTCACGCTCTGCTCTCGGTGAAGATCAAAGATTTCCTCACACACCAAAAATACTCTCTCAGAATTCTGTGTGTGTACTCGTTCATGCTCTCTCCTTTGATCAACTTCATTGCTCTAAAGGGTCTTATTTATATAGGAGCACCCACTTCCATCATTATCAGGATTTAGCAATTTCCCTAGTAATATCAATATCTCCTAATTTTTAGGACATTAGATTTGATTTGAGATTCAAATCTCCCACAATCAATTCTCCTTCTTCGGCTAGGAATCTCCACTGGAATATTCTCTGCAGCAACTTAGAAACTCCTCTGATGCTCTTAGAAGGACTGCCAAGCCTTCTTTCCAAAGACCCAGGCTGCTGCTGCTCGGACAGACGCTATAGCTCTTCTGAACAAGCTCCTGCTATAGCTTCCTTCAGCTATAGCTGCTCCTTGTTCACGAAAGCTAGACTCCTGCTATAGCAGCATCTTGTTCACGTGTGCTGGTTTTGTCAAACATTGTCATACTGCATCATCAATCTCCCCCTTGGCATTTTGACAAAACCCCAGGCCACTGATGCACACTCCCATGAACAAGCAAATAACTTACTAAAAAAATGTTTTAAAGTAAGAGTAAGTGATGGCCACATTCGGCCTTAGTTAAGCCACGCAGGGCCAAAAAAAATCAGTGTTCATCAGTCATCAATGCAGGTTCATCAGTGGCACTGGCATGCTTCTTGCTTTCCCCCTTTTTGCTACATATGCTCAAGGGGCCTGTCCTCCATCCTCCGGATACTCCAAATCTTTAAGTACACTTTTGAGTTGAGCACGCCTGATGTCCCTTCGTTTGGCTTCAGCCTCCAAACTCATTAGTTCTGACTTCAGGAGACTCACAATTCTGGCTCGGAGGGCTGCATCAATGGAAGAGGCAGTAGCAAGGTTTCCCTGAGAAGAATTGGATCAGTCGAGACCGTCAGAAGAGAATTCTCTTGAGCTATGTCAACTGCATGTTTGCCCTTGAACAGCTTGTGATCAACCGTAAACACCTGCAGCTCCTCAGACATCACTTCAGAGATCTCTTCGAGCTCTAGATGCTGAGTGACCATCATACCATAGATAAGGGAGGGCAGCACAACGGGTTTGCTGGCGGAAGAGCTGCCAGCATGTGCAGCAATCTGAGGAAACATCACACTCCCCAGGCTGATTCTTCTCCTTTTCCCGACCGAGTGCAAGAGGTCAGCAAAGGGTTTGCTAACCTTTCCCCTGTGAGAGCTGGGGATCCAGTTCCTAATCCCCAGATTGTACAGCAGAGCATACATAGAGGTGAGTTCACATGCACTAAGGTTTGGTCCTCCCCAGGATTGACACACACCTCCTGTGAGAACCTTAGCCAACACCTCTCGTTTGACATTTGTGGGCTCTCTGGCATCACTATCAATCCAAAAGAATTCATCTATTCTTTTTGGGGTAACCAGTATCACCTTATCCCTGACCCAGCTTTTCCCATACTCATCTCCACCCTCTTGTCCAAACTTCTCTTCCATGTTTACTATAAACTCCCTAACTAATCGGCTATTGTATCTGTAAGGATAGGTTAGGGATTTCAGAAGATTTATCTCAGTTAGAATTTGGATGATTGCTGAAGACTTGTATTTCTCTAAATCCAGCCTCTTTTCAGGAACAATGTGCTTCCTCTCTACTGAGCTCCAGGATTGAGAGGCATTCCTGTTTCTGAACCATATTCCCTCGACAGTGACTGTTGTTGTGACATCTCCTTCGCTGGACTTCTGACCCACAGGTCTTCTCTCCGAAGGTTCACCTATAGCATCCTCATTGGACTCCTCTTCTTCACTACTGGTATCAGCAATGATGATTGGTGCTTTTCCTTTGTCCGAAGGTGGAGGAGTATGTGCTGCAGCAGATTCTTGTTCAGGTAGTTCAGCTTCCATCTCCTCCCCTTCTCCTTCTATGCCTGGGGATGTGACAAGTGTTCTGCAGCTCTCTACAGCCCGCCACAGCATTCTCTGCATCTTGTACTTCTCTTGAGGGTTCTTCAAGTACTTCCTCTTCAGCTACAACTGCAACGCTGGTAGCAGGCTCCCTGTCATGAGCTAGACGTCTCCTTTTCTGCGAGGTTCCTCTTTGAGGAGAAGAAGTGTTGTGTGACACAGGAAGAGTTGCGGGCTCCCAGACCACCAAGTCTAAACGCTGAGGAGGAGCTTCATTATGGAACTTGGACCTCCTTTCGGTTCTGCCTTGCCGTGATGCTGCCAGGTTTTTCTTCAGGCCTCGGGTTTTCACCATGGTTGCGGGTTTGCAGAGAGAGAGAAGAGCACACGGGAGTGTTGATCAGCAACGATTTGGGGGAAGCGCCTTCAACTAATTTTGCCCTAGAATTTGATTTACCCGCTGCTTTTTCTCTTTTAATTTGAGACTTTGAGTTCACGTGCCACGCATGTGACTTCTTCTTACTTTAGCGACCAAAGCATATGAACAAGCTTTTACCGGCCAGGTTGCTATAGCAGACAGGAGCTGGTTCTCCTACACATCCTGGATGACATCTTTGTATGGAGGATCCTCGTAAGGCTCTGATGATTGTTTCTTCACCCATACTTGAGTTTGTTTTGATTTCCCTCTCTTATGACCCTCAAGTCTCCTGTCTTTTCGTTTCTCACATTTGGGTCTCCACATCTGTATTTTCTATGGCTTTCTCCTATTTTTTTTCTTCCAGTGGGCTGGTACAGCAGTCTTTGCAATACTCCATCGTGGTTCTTTCCAATAATGAGCATTTCTCGGATCCACTGGACACGGAGATTTATTACAGCATGTGTTGCCTCTGGGTTTTGTTTCCCCTTTTCCAGCTATGAAAGTTCTTTGGGTTCTCTGCTGCCGCTTCAGGATTGGGGGTATCTTCTGATTCCTTTTCCTTTGGCCATAATTATTTGTGCATGAACTCCTCTTATTCAAAGGCTCTGGCTTTACAGATGGATGGTTCATCGGGTGCTGTTGCATCCTCTAGTTCAAGTGTCTGGTTCTGTCTTCCTCTGCAGATTTTGGGCAACCATCTGATTTTTTATTGTCATAGATCAAGGCATCCGAGGCTTTTATGAAGACTGTTCCTCTAGAGCTTTCTTTGCCAGTGTATCCGAGCCCCACTCTTCCTTTTCCAAGTCTTTGATATGAAAGAATTTCATCCAAGATATTTATCTGGGGTTCGGCTGCTTTGCTGTTGCTAAAGTGGCACCAGTGTCAGTGTCTTGGCTTCTTGGATCTTCCCTTTTTAGTATTGTGACTTGTCTGTTGGATGGGGGGAGAAATCTTCTTCGCTCTTCTTCCAGTAGCTTGACTCTGCCCGTCAATGCTAGATTCATTTGCAGAGCTTCCTCACACTGTTTCAGTATCTCATCCAGATAATCTACTAGGCTGACAGTTGAGTCCTCCTCGTCTTCACTTTCAGACACGACAACCCCATAATATAATTCATTCGTTATTAACTCTTTGTGGTTGAAATCAAACACACTGGTTAACACAATACAATTTTCTTCTTCACTTTCCTCAGAGTCACTCCACTTAGCTGTCAGGGACTTGTTATCCTTCTTCTCCAAGTTTTTGAGGGGTTTGCTCGGACAGTCAGCCTCAATATGTCCATACCCTTCACAATTCCAGCATTAAACACCCTTTCTCATTTCTTTCTTCTCATTTTCATTATTAACAGGTTCCTTCCCTCTCCTTTTATTTCCTCCACCTCTTCTGGATTGTTTTCGTGAGGATGAGCTTTGCCCAGTTCTTGAGTCCATGTTCTTCAGGAGTTTCCCAAGGTTCTTTACTCACAAAGCTGGACTCCACTCACCTACTCAACCATCATTCTCTGCATCATTTCCTTGAGCTCCTTGATTTCGTTGGCCATCTGATTGGTGTTGGAATCCACATATGAAACGTTCCTTGCCCTGCTGGTGTCATCCCTTCGACTAGTCTCTTCTTTAAACCGAGCACTCTCAGCGGTCTCATTAATCAAGTCACGTACCTCAAATGGTATCAAGTTCAACACCGTGCCACCAGCTGCGGCATGCAATAGCATTCTCTCAAGAGGTCTCAATCCATCCAACATATATTCCACCAACATCTTTTTCGGGACTCCTAAGTTGCAGTAGCTTTGTACCAATGAGTTGAACCTCTCCATGTAGTCATACATCGACTCACTTGATCCTTGTTTGATCATTGATAGCTCTCTTCTGACTTGAGTCTCTTTAGCCGGAGGGTAATATTTGTCGAGGAATTTCCTTTGCATTTGATCCCATGTTCGAATGCTACCTGAAGGCAAACATACTAAGATTTTGCAAGGTCAGTTAAACTCAATGTAAATACTTCTAATTTGAACCTTTCCTCCGAAGCTGTGTATAGCCTCAACGTTTGGCAAATTCCGGTGAACTCTTGTAAGCGTCTTGTTACGACTTCTCCCGGTAATCCCCAAACTTTGGTAGATGGTGCACCACTACGGTTTTGGTCTCAAAATTATCCTCTTTTGGATTAGAGTTGATGCACCAAGGCTGGTTTTGGAATGTAGAGGTTGATATCTCCCTCATCGTGGGCTACCTATACTATTTTTGAGCCGGTGGGGCATAATCATCAAACTCCTCCATCCTTGCACCTCTATTGTTCCGTCCATTGAATGACATCCTTTGACGAGCTACTCTTTGCCTTTGATTAGATACTCGTTCACGCTCGTCATAGAATGGTGGTATGACCTATGGGGGAACTTCATCGTGGATGTGATCATGTTCATGACTCTGGTGGCCATCGCCATTGACGCTCCCTGCATTCGACATACCAAAAAAAATGCAGCAAAATACAAATAAATGGAAATAAAAAGTAAACGACCTCCGATTGCCAAAAAAACAAGTATTCAAGAGCGAAGCTGGTGATTTCTGACTATAGGATAGTTCCGTTAAGAAAAATACCTTACTAATAGGACACCGGTAGCCAAAGTTACACTATCCTGCACCACCAAAACAAGAAAAATAAAGCTAAGAACTCTATACTGAGCGTTGCTCTCCTCGGCAACGGCGCCAAAATTTGACGGCACGTCGCTGTGTGCGCTAAAATTAAATTTATAATCTCCTACTATGCTAGCAAACAGTAAGCATGGTCGAACCAAAAGAGAGCAGTCAACTGTAAAGTTCTACTAACAATTGTCACAAAAAGGGGGTTTGCAAGAAGATTGTTGTTTATCGATTTCAGAAAGATTCAGTTCAGGAATATGCATTGCAACTGGTAATCATCGATCTAACATGCATCAACTAGTAAAACTACTATTCTAGTCTAACAATCCTACAAAGGTAATGTCGACTCCAATGTTCTACCTACTCTTAACCACTAAGTTCTCAAATAGGTTAACAATTACTCGATTAGAGAAGCCTAGAGGTAGAAACCTAATTGGTATTTGTTAATCACTATCTCAGTACTGTTTCATGGCTAGCCGAATCACTTTGTCCTGGGCGAATCACTTTTGATTCAGTGAAGCCCTTCAATCGATTCGGTCGAAATCCTTATAGAGCCAAGCTGATTCGGGCGGCACACTTCTTCCTTGGGCAAATCACTTTCTGATTTGGTCAAGTCTGTTTGATTCGGTCAATCTTCTCCTCGAGTCAGGTTGATCCGTTCAGCTGGAGGATGATTCAGCCAAGGCTAGTCGAATAAATTGTGATTCGGTCACCCTGTTCGTCGAATCAAATCTGCGATGGTTGAATCACTTTTGCCTTATGCTCGTTTTTGCTCTCGATCGACCGGAATTCATTCAGATTTTCTTTGGGCCACTTCATATCATGTAATACACATTTTAAACCTGAAATGGACAAAGAAAGCATCAAATGACTTTATAAAATAATGGAACAAACAAGAAGTAAAGTGAAAATACGGATAAATATAAGGTTATTTGTCCGCTCATCACGGACACAATGGCGTGCCGTCATGAGCCAAACACGGACGATCAAGGTGTCGAACAACATTCTCGTACGTTGACAGGAGGTCGCCAATCAAGGGAGAGCATCACCGGAGTTGAGTGAACTGGCAGAGGTTAGATTAAGCATTTAGAAGAGCTTGTAGAGTTTGAGACCCATGCTACGGAAGACCAACTTGACTTGTGAGTTGCTATAGCATCCTATCATATACTGAGCTAAGTTGTTGAGAGAGTAGGCTAGTCTGTGTGATCAGACTGAGTAGAGATTCTAGCTAGGTTAGAAGTAGAGGTTGTTCTGGCAGATGCTGAAAACTGGTACATGTGTACTTTTAACCAGTAATAGTGGAATCTTGGGGACTGAAGAGAAGTCCTCCATACGTAAGTTGTAGCCGAACTGGGTGACCAAAGAGTGTGAGCTTTAAGTTTTGGTCTTAGATACATTATTCCGTAATCGTTGCAATAGAAACCTTATTGTCCCAGATACTAGCAACACATCGATTTCAAACTCTCATGTGGTGCGACCGCGAACTTGTTCATTTTAGAAGAAACTTGAACATAAGACGGAGTAGATGTGATACTAAGTTCATCATAAGAGACGAGTAACACAATATATTATATGCCACCCGCTAATGATAGCATGAAAGCGGTGGGATACAACAGTCAAATCGTTTATCATAAAAGATGGATCAACCCATACTTCAACATCATTGAGAATCAAAAACAGTAGATAAGGTCTCATACATATCCGTATACATGCAGATCTACTAATAACCAACTATCATTTATCCTGAAATGGTTTATACACTGTCTTCCCCGAAACTAGAATCAAAGAATTCACTTATTTATGCATCAGTAACAGAAAAGATACCAAAGTTGCAATGAGAGATTCTTCTTCTTTAGCACAAAGAAATATCTTCATACACACATCGAACAAATTCGTATACAAAAACTCCAAGCAAGACAGCACATAACCTGTAGTTCTAGTGCGGATGATAGAACTTGTCTCAGCTGTTGTTATGACAACTCCTGACGAAACGCGTTAGGAATGTTACGACTGTTTCGAGTGAAAGTAAATACTGTAAAGTAAATATGAGACACAGAGATTTGGTAACCCACTTCGGGATAATGTGTCTGTAATGTGGGGCCCCCGGATTCTTCTAACCCCAACAAGCAGCAATCCACTAGTAACGATCGGACAGCGAAGTACAAACTTGCAAGACTCCCTCTTCAAGTCCTTCTACCACCGACTCATCTGGATGTGCACTAAGCTCCCCTCAGTGTAGAGATCCCTCTCTATGGCTTGTCACAACAGGTTCGTTCTCCTGAACAGCTGCTCGTCCACTCAACGTCCTCCCGGATCGCTGGCTTCCTCCAAGATAGCTGGACAGATCTGTTTTGCAACAGGGTTTGTGAAATGTGTTGCTTCAGCAGATGCTCCTGGTTCTCGTGCTCGAGTGGTAACTTTGCTCCGATCTCCAATGGGTGCACTCAATCACTTAGCCTCGACTTCTCTTGTATATTTCTATAATGCAAGAGAGCTGCATGAATGTTCGTTGTATCTGCATGCTCTTCAACTTCGTTCTCCCTCCTTTTAAAGCATTCGCCAATCTCCTTAAAGATCTCAAAACATATTCAATTTAAATATTTATTGATCTTATCTTTATCTTGTTGCCTAACCAGGAGATTGCGTATCCATAATCTAGTTGAAGATATTCTGGGTCTTTATCCAGCCAAGACACCTGTGATCTCGCGGATATACTCCGCATCCTTGATACTCGGAATCTCATCCTTGATTCTCGAAATCTGCAGATATACCCCTTTGGTTCACAACCAGCACGTACTTTAGCACTTGCTCTAACATCATGCGTAGCATCTCCTGACTTCAGTTTTGCAGTTTTAATATCTAACTATTCTACGCATATTTCTAACTTACTTGAACAATTCTTTGCACAAAAACATGTCATACATAATCATGGGACTAACAATCTCCCCCTTGGCAGTTTTTCGCAAATTACAAAGTTAGTTGTTCAAGTTAGAACCACTCCCCTAAATATTCTCCCCCTATTTGTCACAAATTCAGCAAGGGGATACAAGTTCAAATGTTCGAACAACTGGAATAAATAAAGTACTTCATAGAATGAGGGGTTCGTGTATTACCAGCTTCCTTGCTACTGCATCCGAGTCAGCATTCTCCTCAAAATTAACTTAAACAATCGCCTCAACATCTATGCCATAAAACTCATTAATAGCCTCTTTAGTAATCTTTGATCAAGATCCCTCTGACCCATACATATCCATACTCAGAACTCATCTCATCACCAAAAACTTCAGCAATGGCCTGTGCAACGGCCTTTTCACTTTTCACAGCACCAGTTGGACTCTTAACACTCTCCTTCGTGGACCTTACCAACCAGGTCTGCTCCCCTTGCATCTGTGCCAGGGGTATCCTAAGCTTTTTTTCTCAAAAAATGCCTCTGCAGTCTCCTTAGTACCACCCTCCGTGGTTTCTTTGTTCACAACAGAAGGTCCAATGACCTCTCTAATAGGTTCCTCATCAGTGGGTTCAACAACCCCTTCAACATGTTGTCACAGATCTGAAATAGCACGCAAATAGGAAATGTTGTAACGTTAACTAAAATATAAGTGTAACATTTCCTTTTAGTTTTCGGGTAGCCCAAACTTTATCCTCTTCTTTATTCAAGGACTATCAGAAGTCATGCCATGATTAGTTTTCGACCACCACAGTCCCAACTCAGACCTCAAGGTCTCGAATTGTTGTGTGCTAAAAGCCTTTGTCAAGATATCAGCTTTCTGGCAGTCTGTGCTAACATGAGTCAAGATCAACTCCTTCTTCTCCATAAGCTTTCTGGATACAAAGCAAGAGAAGTGAACCATCTCTCTGTAATTCTTATTAACCCCTTGAGTGACCATACTCCCACTTGGACTTCTAATGACATTGGTCAAAGGATGGTGTTTCTGAACATGACGTGAAGGAATCACCTCGATCTCCTCTGCCTCATCAACATTCTCCTTAGCATGTTCCTCTATAATAGGTGTCTGTGCGTCAGCATCTGCTATAACACCTTCTGCTGTGACCTCAATATCACTTACATGATCTACATCAGCAACCTGTGGAATCCAACCTTCTGCATCATCAGTGGTATTCAGTTCTCCATCATCTACTACAACACTCGACGACTCCATAATAGTCTTTGTCCTCCGATTATAAAATCTGTAGGCACGATTGTTACAGGAGTATCCTATGAAAATGATGTTCCAGATCTCGTAGCACATTTTGTCAGTACTCCCCCTTAGTGTTACACGGTTAAGTGTGTGACAAGCAATGCTAAGAGCCTCTGGCCAGAAGTGCAATGCTACGTCTCTGTTCTCCTCTCCTTTGATAATAGGATGCTCTCTCACAGCTTCTTGCTAGACAACTTCTTTAGAGCTTTCAGATTCAAGTGCCCCAATCTCATGTGCCACATATTCATCTCATCTGTCTTAGTAAGTAGACAGTTAGCATCAGAAACAGCTCCTGCAACATCTAACAAATAGCAGTTTTTAGTAGAACGACTGCCACACATCACACAATCACCATAAGCATTAAGAACTCTGCACGAATTGTTGGTAAACTTTACGTCACAAAAATCATCACATATCTAGCAATACTTACGAGATTTGCATGCAGACCCTCAACGTAGAGCACGTTTGTCAGAATGGGTAATCCAGGTAGTTTCAGAACACCTGCTCTAACAACTTTTCCTTTTCCACCATCTCCAAAAGTCACTGATTTCCCATCCAGTGGTGTTAGGTGCTTAAGAAAGGCTGAATTTCCTATCATATGTGCTGAACAACCGCTATCAAAGCACCACATATCTTTGTTCAAGTTGACAGTTGAACCATAAGCAACAAAGCATACCTCTTTTCCATGTTTCTTTGGTCTCCATTCTTGCATCATGCGTGTCTCAGTACGTCTATACTCAGCTAGGAACTTTCTGCACTTTCTTTGTATGTGTCCTCGAGTATGGCAGTAATGACAGATCCTAGTATCTTTGGTCCAGTGAGTGTTATAGCGGTTGCTGTAGATAAAGCTGGAACTTCCCTTTAGTGTCTCTCCTCTGACAAATTGTGTCTTGCCTTTGCTGCTTCCAGATGTGTTCCCAATACTAGCAAGTGCTTCATCCAATCCTCTCTTCTGCTCTTTTAACTGCCTGATAGTAACACTGAGTTTTTCATTCGTCTTTACCACCAGCTTCCACTTAGAGTACATATCACATAGGTTTCTCCTTAGAGTCTCCTCATTGATTTCCTTACCATCACTAGAGTCAGTATCACTGTCAAGGTCTGTCTCCTCAGCTCCTTCCTTAGCAATTGATGTGACAAGATCTGTGACATTCTCGGTCACAGTTGTTAGAGCAACAAAGTTACTCTGATCATCACCAGTATCACTGCTCTCAGACTCATCATCACTGTACGGGGCTACCATGGCTTTCTTCTTCATCAATGTGTTAGCACAATACCTTTGTATATGACCGTATCCTTGACAAGCTCTGCACTGAATCTCTTCATTTGGATTTTGATCATTCTCCATACGCTTGCCTTGGTATCCCTGATCACCAAGAGCCCTGTAATTTGATCTCCTCTTTTCCATCTTTTTCATGAACCTTCCAAACTGTTTGACCATCATGGCTATTTGATCATCCTCCATCTCACCATCAGACTCTATTTCAGCATTTGTTACAGCAAACTTCAGTGCACTTCCTCTAGTACTTCTCTGCTGCCTTTCTGTTGTTCATCTTCATCTCATAGATTCTGAGAGATCCCATGAGAGAGTCCATCTTCATATTTTCCAGATCAGCAGTTTCCTCAATGTCTGTCACCTTTACATTAAACTTCCGGGAAGTGATCTAAGAACCTTTTCAACCTGCTCAGCCTCTGACACATACTTCCCAAGTATGCCCATTTCATTCAACATATCTATCAGACGGTTGTGATGATGTAGTATGGCAGTGATTGACAAAACCAGCACTAGTGAATAAGGAGCAGCTACAGCACAAGTGAACAAGGAGCAGCTACAGCAGGGGATGCTATAGCAGGAGCTTGTTCAAGTGGCTGCAGCATCTGTCCGAGTAGCAGCAGCAACCTGGGCCTTTGGCTAGAAGGCCTGGCAGCCCTGCGGAGAGCATCAGAAGAATTTCTAAGTTGCTGCCAATAATATTCCAGTGGGGAATTCCTAGCTAGAGAAGGAGATTTATTTTGAGAATTAAAAACAAATCTAATCTCCTAAAAATTAGGAGATAATTGTTCTTTTTGGGACATTGCTAAATTCTGGTCTTGCTTAAAGCTGGTGCTGCTATTTAAGAGAGAGGAGTTCAGTACAGAAAGGCTGATCGAAGCTGTGGGATACACGAGTGCATACGCAGAATTCAGAGAGAGTAATTTTGGTGTGTGACGGACGAGTTCTCCGATCATCACCCGAAGGCAGAGCGTGAGCGCAGAGCTGTGGTGACAGAAGCAGAAGGAGATCAGGACTTGCATAGTCTGATCCGAGCTTGATCTGGAAGCCAATTCAGAGCTATGGTGCTTGTTGGTTGATCAAGGAAGGCCGCGGACGAACTGACGGGTGTGTGGCTCGGTCGAGTGTCTAAGCGGCAGTTCTCGCTAGTGGCAGGAGGTCACTGAGTGAGGGGGAGTATTCCAGAGTGTGCAGCGCTCGTGGAGCCTCAAGCTTCTCCCCCTTTTTTTCACAATTGATAAAGGGAGCCTCAAGCTAAACTCAGCAAATAGGCCAACGCCTCTTCTCCATCCACCGAAGAAGGGGAACTCTTAGTGTCTCAGTATGTGCCTCTTCCAATTACTTTGGGGGAATATATGGTGGCTGCTTCTCCACCCATACTTGTACTGGTTTTCGAATCCACTGCTTTCGAGCTCTGTTATGTCCAGCAACTCTTTCTTTCCTTTCGGCATTGTTTCGTTCTCTCACCCGATCTCCACCAGTACCTTTTGCAATCCTCATTCTCCAGTTCGTTGTCCCTCCAACGTATCTGATGTTTCCGTGCGCAACTGGACAGTGACAATCCTTCATCGGCTTTAATGAGCTGAAGATCACCTGCGTGCCACGTCTAATCCTTGGCTTCATCTGGCATTGTCCGTCTGTGGGTGATCTCTGAGGTCTCCAATACTTGTTCAAGATCGGGCATCTTCTCTGGATGTGACCCTCCTGATCACAAAAATAGCATCTGCGATTTTTGCTTCTGGGTTTATTTTCTGCTACAGGTGGTTGATACAGCGGTTGCTGTAGCAGCCTCTTGTTCACCCTTCTAGGCACCTTCTTCTGAACTGGCTTCTGGGATAGGACCGGTTTCTCCACGGCAATCCCAGCATCTTCTGGCTCCGTAGCTTTGACAAATACCATCATCCCAGTAATTTCTTCACCCGTGTATCCAAGACCAGAGTAGCCACCTCCATATCTTTGGCGTGTTGGTATATCTTCAAGAGTGCTTGAGCCACTGTTAAGCATCTTTGCTTTCTTCCTGTAGAGGTTGAGCTCTTCCTTCTCTGCAGCAAACTTCTCTTCTTGCTGGGCAACCGGATCCGTAAGAGAAGTGATCGTCTTTAGCAGCTCCTCTTGTTTTTCTCCCAGACACGATACTTTGGCAGTCAATCCATTGTTGATCTCGATGGCTTGCAGCCACTCTTGGTGCAACAGGGCAAAGTTTCTTGTAATAGACTCCTCAGTGATTTCCTCATCATCACTACTGACTGACTCTTCAACAATTTCTGGCTTTGTTGAAACGGTGTTCTTCATATTAGTTGCACTTATCAGAGCAACATTGCTCGTTTGTTCAGAGTCTTCTTCACTAGCTTCGTCTCTCCAGTTTGCAGCAGGAGTCTTGTTCCTTTCATGAGCCGTCTGGAGGATCTCTCATGCTTGCTTGGCAATTTCACACTCGGAGATTCGCCTGAAATTATTTACGTTAACAGCAGCAAATATCGCGTTCAAGACTCTGGAGTTAATGGTTGCTACAGCTTCTTCTTCAGCTGTCCATGTCTTCTCTGGTTTTTCCCGTGTAACTCCTTTATCGTCAATGGTTAACGGGTGTGACCACCCAGACACTACTGCTCTCCAAGCTTCTCATCCATCGCCTTTAGGAAAGCCTTCATTCTCGCCTTCCAACAACTATAATTTCCATCTTCCAGTAGGGGCGGCCGACTTGTGCTTTGTCTCTCTTTCATCTTCGCTTGATGAACTCAGCAAGGCGCTCAGGATCTTTACTCTGTGTGTCGAGTTCTCGCTCTGATACCAATTGAAATTCGCAGCTCCTCTGATAAACAGATTCGTGAACAAGCAGTTGCTACAGCACACTCTTGTTCACCCGGAAACTATTTCAGCAAGAATGAACAAGGACAGATGTTTGTTCACCCAGTTCGGCCAGTTGCCTACGTCTGGGGAGGACTGAACTCCAGTCCTCAATCCACTAAACACGAAGGTCTCAAAGTACACATGGTTACAACTCCACGCCACCTATGCTACTTAACCTTAAGTGGATCCTCGAACACAATCAGAACAGGCTCTGACTTGTGTCTGCACACCCTCTACTGATATCAATCTAGAATAGTTACTGTCTCCAAGAACCGCAGCCTATTCTAAATAATACTCAGATTCTGCAGGGTTGCTATAGCATCTGCTGTAGCACACAGCTGATGCACAAACTGTCTGCATCGCTCCGAAGCCTTCCGCTGAGCCGTTCGAACGATTCCACGATCGCTGCACACTCTGGAATACTCCCCCTCACTCAGTGACCTCCTGCCACTAACGAGAGCTGGCCTTCTACCGATTGCCCGAGTCCTCCACTCGACAATTCCTCCTCGGCCTTCCTTGATCAACAAACAAGCACTGCTGCTCTGAATTGGCTTCCAGATCAAGCTTGGATCAGACTTGAAATTTCACAGTGTCCTAGTTCAACAGATTTCGTGAACAAGCAGTTGCTGCAGCACACTCTTGTTCACTTAAAAATTGTCACAGCAAGCAAAGAACAAGGCACAGGTTTGTTCACCCAGTTCGGCCAATCTGCCTACGTCTGGGGAGGACTATTCTCCAGTCCTCAATCCACTCAACCAAAGGTTCCAAGTACACACGGTTACAACTCACGCAACCTATGCTACTCAACCTCGTGTGGACCACTCAACACAATCAGAACAAGCTCTGATTTGTGTCTGCACACCCTCTACAATATGTCAATCTAGAATAGCTACAATCCTCTCAAAGAACTCAGCCTATTCTAAATTACACTACTCAGCAGGGTTGCTGCAGCAACAGCTGTAACACACAGCTGAAGCACAATGTCCGCGTCGCTCCAAGGCCTTCTGCCGAGCCGATCGAACCTCTCCAAGAGCGCTGCACACTCTGGGTAACTCCCCCTCACTCAGTGACCACCTGCCACTAGTGAGTACTGCCGCACGACACTCGACCGAGCCTTCCACCCGTCAGTTCTTCCGCGACTGCCCTTGATCAACCAACAAGCTCCCCAGCTCTGAATTGGCTTCCAGATCAAGCACGAATCAGACTCTGCAAGTCCTGATTCTCTTCTGCAATACTCACCACAGCTCTGCGCTCAACGCTCTGCTCTTGGGTGATGATCGAAGTAAACTCCCGTCGCACACCACAAATTGTTCTCCGTGAATTCTGTGTATGCACTCGTGTATCCCTCAGCTTCGATCAACCTCTTCAGCCCTGAACACCTTCTGCTTAAATAGCAGCACCACTTTAAGCAATTTTCAGGTTTAGGCAATTGACCCAACAAGATCAATTATCTCCTAAAATCTAGGAGATTAGATTTGATTATTAACTCCAATGCAAATCTCCTTCTCTGACTAGTAAACCGAGCTGGAATATGCTCTTCAGCAATTTAGAAAATCTTCAGATGCTCTGCATAGGGTTTCCAGCCCTTCCGAACAAGCCCAGACAGCTGCTACTTCTTGGACAGTTGAAACAGCCTGTTGAACAAGCTCCTGCTGTAGCATCCCCTGCTGCAGCTGCTGCTAGCTCACTTCTGCTTGGCTTGCTTGTTTATTTGAGCTGTAGCATCTCCTTGTTCACTTATGCTGGTTTTGTCAAACACTGTCATACTTGCATCATCAATCTCCCCCTTGGCATTTTGACAAAACCCACCAGAGATTTTTCTTGAGGAATTCTCCTCCACTTCTTAGCCTGCTCTTCTCCTCCCCCTTTTTGGAATAAATGACGAGGGGGTGTGTCTGGGAGAACTTATGGAGACAACACACAGAGCCCTAGAGAGGCTCTCAGGTCTTCAAACCGGGCTGCATCCAGAGCTTTGGTGAAGATATCAGCGAGTTGTTTGGCAGACACCACATGTCGGAGCGAAATGACTTTCTTTTCAACTAGATCACGGATGAAGTGATGACGAATGTCAATGTGCTTGGTTCTGCTGTGCTGAACTGGATTCTTAGATATGCTGATGGCACTCATATTGTCGCAGTAAAGAGTCATTTCATCTTGAGCAATCCCATACTCACTCAGCATTTGCTTCATCCACAATATTTGTGCACAGCAGCTCCCAGCAGCGATGTATTCAGCCTCGGCAATGGATAGAGAAATGCTATTCTTTTTTCTGCTGAACCAAGAGATCAGGTTATTCCCTAAGAAGAAACATCCTCCCGAAGTGCTCTTCCTGTCCTCTGAGCAACCTGCCCAGTCTGCATCACTGTATCCGACCAGATTGGCATTTGTGTCTCTAGTGTACCATAAGCCATAGTCCACAGTTCCTCCGACATATCGAATGATGCGCTTGACCAACTACAAATGACTGTCTCTGGGACAAGCTTGAAATCTGGCACAGACTCCTACTGCATAGGAAATGTCAAGGCGACTGGCAGTTAGATAAAGCAAGCTCCCAATCATGCTTCTGTAGACAGTCTGACTCACTTCCATACCGTGCTCATCTTTGATGGCTTTGGCAGCAGGGGTTCGCTTGTGACTTGCTGAATCTAGCTGGAATTTCTTCACAAGGGACTTGCTGTATTTACTTTTTCTGAGTAATCTCCAAACCAAGAAAGTATGAAAGTTCTCCTACCATGCTCATTTGAAATTCTTGCTGCATGTGATTCACAAACTGCTTCACCAGGTGCTGGGACTTTGATCCAAAGACAATATCATCCACATATATTTGAGCAATGATCACATCTGACTGAGTTCTTTTGACAAACAAGGTTTTGTCAACTCCCCCTCGGTTGTAGCCATGTTTTTCCAGGAATACTGTCAACCGTTCATACCATGCCCGAGGAGCCTGTTTTAGTCCATATAAAGCTTTCTTCAATTTATACACATGTTCTGGATGATGAGGATCTTCAAAACCTTTTGGTTGAGAGACATAAACTTCTTCAGAGAGATCTCCATTCAAGAACGCACTTTTAACATCCATTTGATATAATTTGAACCCCAGAAAGCAAGACATTGCTAGAAGAAGTCTGATGGCCTCCAGACGAGCCACTGGAGAAAATGTTTCATCAAAGTCTAGACCTTCAATCTGAGAATATCCCTGGGCAACCAGTCTGGCTTTATTTCGTGTAATGTTGCCCTTTTCATCAGTTTTGTTTTTGAACACCCATTTTGTGCCTATAATGTTTACCCCATTTGGTCTGTCTACCAGATCTCAAACATCATGTCTTTCAAACTCTGCCAATTCCTCCTGCATAGCCATTATCCAGAATTCATCACTCATGGCCTCCTTGAAATTCTTTGGTTCAATGCTGGACATGAAACATGTATTGAGATAGGCATGACTTCTGGTTCTTCTTCTGTCTGAGGGATCCCCAATCACATTTATCAAGGGATGATTCTTCTGAATCTTCTTTGGGGGCTGCCTTGAAGGTGGATCAGGAGCCTCAGTGTGAAGATCATCAGACAAGCTTTCCAATTAATCATCTGAAATTTTTGCTTCAGCACTTGCTGTAGCATCTTCTGGAGCCGCAGCTTGTTCACTTCTGGTATGTCTATCAGGCACTTCTTCAATATCAGAGTCTTCTTCACCAGTGTCAGAATCAGGTGTAGAGGCTTCTTCTGCATCATTGACAACCACATTTATGGACTCCATAACGGTCTTTGTTCGCTGGTTGAAAACTCGATAGGCCCTGCTGTTTGTTGAATATCCCAAGAACAATCCAGGATCACTCTTAGGGTCGAGTTTCTTTCTATACTCCCGGTCTCTCAGAATGAAACAGTCACTTCCAAAGATATGAAAGTATTTAACCGTGGGCTTTTTCTGATTCCAGAGCTCATAGCAGGTCTGCTGGGTTCCTCTTCGCAAGGTGACTCTATTGATGATGTAGCATGCGGTATTCATGGCCTCTGCCCAGAATTTCAGAGGAATCCTCTTAGCATGGATCATTACTCTGGCCATTTCTTGGATTGTTCGGTTCTTCCGTTCCACCACACCATTCTGCTGAGGGGTAATGGGAGAGGAGTACTGATGTGTTATACCCCTTTGTTGACAGAATTCATCCATGTCTTTGTTTTCAAATTCTCTGCCATGATCACTGCGAATGCTGCTGATTCTGAGATTCTTCTCTTGCTCTAACCGAGACACCAGTGACACAATGACACTTACAGTATCTGATTTTTCCCTGATAAAATCAATCCATGTGAATCTGGAATAGTCATCAACACAGACAAATGCATACCTTTTCTTGCCTAGGCTCTCGACTTCCATTGGTCCCATCAGATCCATGTGAATCAGCTGTAGAGGCCTGGTGGTACCAATACCTTTGACTCTTGGATGTGAGGCCTTCTTTTGTTTCCCAATCTGACAGTCTCCACAGATGGAGTCTGTCTCTCCTTTTAGCAGTGGTATTCCTCGGACTAAACCTTCTGTGGCAATTCTCTTCAGAGTTCTCAGGTTAACATGTCCCATCCTTTTGTGCCATAAAGTCATTTCCTCGGCCTTTGTCAGCATACATTTCTGAATCCGTGAGTTTGGACTCACATTGAGAAGATAACAGTTGCTCTTTGATCTGGCTCCTTCCATTATACACTTTCCAGATTTATCGAGGACTTTGCATGAGTCTTTCGTAAACTTTACCTGTTTAGTCCCATCACACAGCTGGCTGATGCTAATGAGATTAGCCTTTAACCCTTCCACTAGAAGAACATTGCTCAGACTCGGCATTCCTTCCACAGCCAAAGTTCCTCTTCCCAGAACTCTTCCTTTCAGACCATTACCAAACTTCACACGTTGTTCCAAACAGGGAGTAATGTTTTTCAGAAAGGATCTTTCTCCTATCATATGACGTGAACAACCACTATCAAAGTACCAGCTTATCTTGTCCGAGGTGATAGCTGTGCTGACAAGAGCGAGGAGCTGAGTCTACGCATGATTCTGCCTCACAGATTCCCTGGGTGACGCTATTCTGGCACGAGCTGAGAGACAATTTCTTTGAATATGACCTTTGCGACCACAGCTGTAACATTTTTTATACTTTAAAGCTCTCTTGTCACGGTGATATAGAGATTGCTGTAGCAAGTCCTGGTTCAATCGTTTTTGTGTTTTTATGCCTCTTCTTGCAGACCTGTATCTGGCCATGTTGCATTCATCTTCACTTAGCTCTTTCTCATCTTCACTTCCACTAGCAGAGAGAGCTCTCTTTTTCATCCGTTTGCTGGTGCAGTTGATTTGTCGATGACCGTAGCCTGCACAATTCCAGCATTGGACTCCCTTCTTCATTTCTTTCTTTCCGTCTTCACTCAGAGCCGGTTCCTTTCCTTTCCTTTTACTTTCACCGCCCCTTCTGAATTGTCTTCGCGAAGAAGAGCTTCTCTCAGTTCTGGATTCCATGTTTTTCAGAAACTTCCCAAGGTTCTTAACAAGCATGCTCATCTGATCATCTAGAACTGTCTGCTTGGTTTCTGCTTCAGCTTTCAATCCAACATTCTTATCCTTAGGAGAGGTGTCTCCTTTAACCAGCTTCATCTCAAATTGTTTGAGAGACCCCATCAGCTCTTCCAACTTCATGAATCTGACATTTTGAGCTTCTTCAATGGCTGTCACTTTCATGTCAAATTTTGTGGGCAATGATCTGAGAACCTTTCTGATAAGCTTTTCTTCAGGGATGGGTTCACCAAGGGCATGAGCTTCATTTGCAAGATCACAGAGTTTAGCATTAAACTCAGTGACTGTTTCTTCATCCAGCATTCTCAGATTCTCAAATTGTGCGGCGATTATCTGGAGTCTTGACAGCTTCACTCTGTCAGTTCCTTCATGCGCAGTTTGCAGAATCTCCCATGCTTGCTTGGCCATGTCACAATTTGAGATCAACCTGAAATTGTTAGCATCAACTGCAGCAAAAATTGCATTCAGAGCCTTTGAATTACCAGTTGCTGCAGCACTTTCTTCAGCAGTCCATTGCTCTTCAGGTTTTATTCTTGTCACTCCTTGCTCATCCATGGTGATTGGGGGAGACCACTGAACCACAACAGCTCTCCATGTCTTCTCGTCAATAGCCCTGAGAAAGGCTTTCATTCTAGCTTTCCAATATCCATAATTGCTCTCTTCCAATAATGGAGGTCTGCTTGTGCTCTGTCCTTCCTTCATTGTCTTGGCTTCTTCAGAGACACTGTAGGATCTTTTAACTCTGTGTGTCGAGTTCCCGCTCTGATACCAATTGAAATTTCACAGTGTCCTAGTTCAACAGATTTCGTGAACAAGCAGTTGCTGCAGCACACTCTTGTTCACTTAAAAATTGTCACAGCAAGCAAAGAACAAGGCACAGGTTTGTTCACCCAGTTCGGCCAATCTGCCTACGTCTGGGGAGGACTATTCTCCAGTCCTCAATCCACTCAACCAAAGGTTCCAAGTACACACGGTTACAACTCACGCAACCTATGCTACTCAACCTCGTGTGGACCACTCAACACAATCAAAACAAGCTCTGATTTGTGTCTGCACACCCTCTACAATATGTCAATCTAGAATAGCTACAATCCTCTCAAAGAACTCAGCCTATTCTAAATTACACTACTCAGCAGGGTTGCTGCAGCAACAGCTGTAACACACAGCTGAAGCACAATGTCCGCGTCGCTCCAAGGCCTTCTGCCGAGCCGATCGAACCTCTCCAAGAGCGCTGCACACTCTGGGTAACTCCCCCTCACTCAGTGACCACCTGCCACTAGTGAGTACTGCCGCACGACACTCGACCGAGCCTTCCACCCGTCAGTTCTTCCGCGACTGCCCTTGATCAACCTACAAGCTCCCCAGCTCTGAATTGGCTTCCAGATCAAGCACGAATCAGACTCTGCAAGTCCTGATTCTCTTCTGCAATACTCACCACAGCTCTGCGCTCAACGCTCTGCTCTTGGGTGATGATCGAAGTAAACTCCCGTCGCACACCACAAATTGTTCTCCGTGAATTCTGTGTATGCACTCGTGTATCCCTCAGCTTCGATCAACCTCTTCAGCCCTGAACACCTTCTGCTTAAATAGCAGCACCACTTTAAGCAATTTCCAGGTTTAGGCAATTGACCCAACAAGATCAATTATCTCCTAAAATCTAGGAGATTAGATTTGATTATTAACTCCAATGCAAATCTCCTTCTCTGACTAGTAAACCGAGCTGGAATATGCTCTTCAGCAATTTAGAAAATCTTCAGATGCTCTGCATAGGGTTTCCAGCCCTTCCGAACAAGCCCAGACAGCTGCTACTTCTTGGACAGTTGAAACAGCATGTTGAACAAGCTCCTGTTGTAGCATCTCCTGCTGCAGCTGCTGCTAGCTCACTTCTGCTTGGCTTGCTTGTTTATTTGAGCTGTAGCAGCTCCTTGTTCACTTATGCTGGTTTTGTCAAACACTGCCATACTTGCATCATCAAGACTACGCAAGTCCTGATCACCCTCTACTTCAGTCACCTCAGCTCTGCGCTCACGCTCTGCTCTTGGTGAAAATCAAAGATCTCGTTCGCACACCAAAAATACTCTCTCGGAATTCTGTGTGTGTGTTCTTGCTCTCGCTCCCTACTTCGATCAGCCTTTTCTCTAACCACTCAGCTCTGCGCTCACGCTTTGCTCTCGGTGGTGATCCAATCTCTCCGTTCTAGCACTCTGAATATATCTCTCGGTATATTACTCTGCTCTCTTTGTGCCTGGATTCTATCTTGGATGGA
Organism: Umbilicus rupestris; assembly: GCA_963678935.1. Taxonomy (NCBI): domain Eukaryota; kingdom Viridiplantae; phylum Streptophyta; class Magnoliopsida; order Saxifragales; family Crassulaceae; genus Umbilicus; species Umbilicus rupestris. The sequence continues at coordinate 11,064,305 of OY787612.1, forward strand.
TCCTTTGCTGCTCTGCCCAGCCTCCTTTAAATAGGAACTCCATGCTCCATCTATATCAAATTTAGGAAGCCTTCCAAAAAGCTCTCCTAGATTCCTTAAAGATCTCAACAAGATCTGATGCAGTATGGCAGTGTTTGACAAAACCAGCACAAGTGAACAAGGAGCAGCTACAGCAGGGGATGCTATAGCAGGAGCTTGTTCAAGTTGCTGCAGCATCTGTCCGAGTAGCAGCAGCAACCTGGGCTTGGCTAGAAGGCCTGGCAGCTCTGTGGAGAGCATCAGAAAAATCTTTTTAAGTGCTGCGGAGAATATTCCAGTGGGGAATTCGTAGCTAGAGAATGAGATTTGTTTTGGAAATCAAATCTAATCTAATCTCCTAACAATTAGGAGATAATTGTTTCTTTTTGGCACATTGCTAAATTCTGTTCTTGATTAAATTGGGAGTTTCTACTTAAGGGAGAACAGGTCAGAGCAGAAAGGTTGATCGAAGCTGAGGGATACACGAGTGCATACACAGAATTCAGAGAGAGCAATTTTGGTGTGCGACGAGTTCTTCGATCATCATCCGAAGGCAGAGCGTGAGCGCAGAGCTGTGGTGACAAAAGCAGAAGGAGATCAGGACGTGCGTAGTCTGATCCGAGCTTGATCTGGAAGCCAATTCAGAGCTATGGTGCTTGTTGGTTGATCAAGGAAGGCCGCGGACGAACTGACGGGTGTGTGGCTCGGTCGAGTGTCTAAGCGGTAGTTCTCGCTAGTGGCAGGAGGTCACTGAGCAAGGGGGAGTATTTCAGAGTGTGCAGCGCTCGTGGAATCGTTCGATCGGCTCGGCAGAAGGCCTTGGAGCGAAGCGGACAATTTTGCATCAGCTGTGTGCTACAGCAGATGCTGCAGCAACCCTGCAGAGTTGAGTGTAGTTTAGAATAGGCTGAGTTTCGAGGAGACAGTAGCTATTCTAGATTGACATTTGTAGAGGGTGTGCAGACTAATGTCAGAGCCTGTTCTGATTGTGTCCGGTGATCCACACAAGGTTGAGTAGCATAGGTTGCGTGGAGTTGTAACCGAGTGTACTTGGAGACCTCTGTGTTTAGTGGATTGAGGACTGGAGAATAGTCCTCCCCAGACGTAGGCAGTTGGCCGAACTGGGTGAACAAACTTCTGTCCTGTTCATTGTTTGCTGAGACAATTTCCTAGTGAACAAGAGTGTGCTGCAGCAACTGCTTGTTCACAAATCTGTCTATCAAGAGACGCTGCGAATTACAATTGGTATCAGAGCGGGAGCTCAACACACAGAATAAAAGATCCTACAGTGTCTCTGAAGAAGCCAAGACAATGAAGGAAGGACAGAGCACAAGCAGACCTCCATTGTTGGAAGATAGCAACTATGGATATTGGAAGGCTAGGACGAAAGCCTTTCTCAAGGCCATTGATGAGAAGACCTGGAGAGCTATCGTGGTCCAGTGGTCTCTCCCAATCACCCTGGATGAACAGGGAGTCGGACGGATAAAGCCTGAAGAACAATGGACTGCTAAAGAGGGAGCTGCAGCAACTGGTAATTCAAAGGCTTTGAATGCGATTTTTGCTGCAGTTGATGCTAACAATTTCAGGTTGATATCAAATTTTGATATGGTCAAACAAGCTTGGGATATTCTGCAAACTGCACATGAAGGAACTGATAGAGTAAAGCTGTCAAGATTACAGATTATTGCCACACAGTTTGAGAATCTGAGAATGCTGGAAGAGGAGACTGTCACTGAGTTTAATGCAAAACTTTGTGATCTGGCAAATGAAGCCCATGCTCTTGGTGAACCTATCCCTGAAGAGAAGCTGATCAGGAAGGTCCTCAGATCGTTGCCCACAAGATTTGACATGAAAGTGACGGCCATTGAAGAAGCCCAAAATGTCAGACTCATGAGGCTGGAAGAGTTGATGGGATCCCTCAAACAATTTGAGATGAAACTGGTTAAAGAAGATCTCACTCCTAAGGACAAGAATATTGGACTGAAGGCTGAAACAGAAGCTAAGAAGCCAGCTCCAGATGATCAGCTGAGTATGCTAGTCAAGAACCTTGGAAAGCTCCTGAAGAACATGGACTCAAGAAATGGGCAAAGGTCATCCTCACGAAAACAATTCAAAAGAGGTGGAGAAAATAAAAGGAGAGGGGAAGGAACCTGCTCAGAATGAAGATGAGAAGAAAGAAATGAAAAAAGGTGTCCAATGCTGGAACTGTGCAGGGTATGACCATCGACAAATCAACTGCACCAGCAAACTGATGAAAAAGAGGGCTCTCTCTGCCAGTGGAAGTGAAGACGAGACAGATCTGAGTGAGGATGAATGCAACTTGGCCAGATACAGATCAGCCAGGAGAGGCAGAAAAACACAAGGAAGAGAAAACCAGCTCCTGCTACAGCAACCTCTGTATCACTGTTACAAGAAAGTCTCGAAGTATAAAAGATGCTATAGCTGCGGGCACAAAGGTCACTAAAGAGGAACTGTTCTTCAGCATACACCGGAGAAGGTTCAGCTAGGAAACCAATCAAGCAGAAATATGCGCGGACTCAGCTTCTCGCGTTTGTCAGCACAGCAAGCACCTCGGATAAGATAAGCTGGTATTTTGACAGTGGTTGTTCAGGGCACATGACAGGAGAAAGATCCTTCTTGAAAAACATAACACCCTGCCTGGAACAACGGGTGAAGTTTGGAAACGGCTTGAGATGAAGAGTTCTAGGAAAGGGAACTTTAGCAGTTGAAGGAATGCCCAACCTGAGCAATGTCTTGCTAGTGGAAGGACTAAAGGCGAACCTCATAAGCATCAGTCAGCTGTGTGATGGAACTAAACAGGTGAAATTTACGAAAGACTCGTGCAAAGTTTTCGACAAAACTGGAGAATGTATAATGGAAGGAGCCAGATCAAAAAGCAACTATTATCTTCTCAATGACAGTTCAAACTCACTGGCTCCGAAATGTATGCTGACAAAGGCTGAGGAAATGATTCTATGGCACAGAAGGATGGGTCATGTTAACTTGAGGACTCTGAAGAGAATTGCAACAGAAGGGCTAGCCAGAGGAATACCGCTAATAAAAGGGGAGACAAACTCTATCTGTGGAGATTGTCAGATTGGGAAACAAAAGAAGGCTTCGCACCCAAGAGTCAAAGATGTAAGTACTACCAGACCTCTACAGTTGATACACATGGACCTGATGGGTCCGATGGAAGTTGAGAGTCTGGGCAGAAAAAGGTATGCTTTCGTCTGTGTTGATGACTACTCCAGATTCACCTGGATTGATTTTATCAGAGAAATATCAGATACTGTGAAAGTTATAGTGGCACTGGTGTCGTGTCTAGAGCAAGAGAAAAATCTCAGAATCAGCAGCATTCGCAGTGATCATGGTAGGGAATTTGAAAACGAAGCTGTGGATGATTTCTGTCGTCAAAGGGGTATCTCACATCAGTATTCTTCTCCCATCACCCCTCAGCAGAATGGAGTAGTGGAACGAAAGAATCGGACAATTCAAGAAATGGCCAGAGTCATGATTCAAGCTAAGAGGGTTCCCCTGAGATTTTGGGCAGAGGCCATGAACACCGCATGTTACATCATTAACAGAGTCACCTTATGGAGAGGAACCAACCAGACCTGCTATGAGCTCTGGAATCAGAAGAAGCCCACAGTTAAATATTTCCACATCTTTGGAAGTGACTGCTTCATTCTAAGAGATCGAGAGTATAGGAAGAAGCTTGACCCAAAGAGTGATCCTGGAGTGTTCTTGGGTTATTCGATGAACAGCAGGGCTTATCGAGTCTATAACCAGCGGACAAATACAGTAATGGAATCCATAAATGTAGTAGTCAATGATGCTGAAGAAGTCCCTGCCACTGATACTGATGATGAAGACTCTGACTCTGAAGAGGTGCCTGCCAGTCAGAACAGAAGTGAACAAGCTGTGGCTCCAGAAGATGCTACAGCAAGTGCTGAAGCAGAAAATCCAGATGAACAATTAGAAAGCCTGTCTGAAGATCTGAATAATGAGGCTCCTGATCCACCATCAAGGCAGCCTCCGAAGAAGATTCAGAAGAATCATCCTCTGACCAATGTGATTGGAGACCCGGCAGAAAGAAGAAGAACCAGAAGCCATGCTTATCTCAATACCTGCTTTCTGACCAGTATGGAACCTAAGAGCTTCAAGGAAGCCATGAGTGATGAATTCTGGATGATAGCGATGCAGGAAGAACTTGCAGAGTTCGAAAGACACGATGTTTGGGACCTGGTGGACAGACCCAATGGAGTGAATATTATAGGCACCAAGTGGATCTTCAAAAACAAAACTGATGAAAAGGGAAACATCACAAGAAATAAAGCCAGATTGGTTGCTCAAGGATACTCTCAGATTGAGGGCCTAGATTTCAAAGAAACGTTTGCACCAGTTGCTCGTCTGGAGGCCATCAGACTCCTTCTAGCTATGTCTTGTTTCTTAGGGTTTAAACTGTATCAAATGGATGTCAAAAGTGCGTTCCTGAACAGAGACCTCTCTGAAGAAGTATATGTTTCTCAGCCAAAAGGCTTTGAAGATCCTCATCACCCAGAGCATGTATACAAGTTGAAGAAAGCCCTATACGGACTTAAACAGGCTCCTCGGGCATGGTATGAGAGACTGACAGTGTTTCTGGAAAAACATGGCTACAAACGAGGGGGAGCTGACAAAACTCTATTTGTAAAAAGAACCAAGTCAGATGTGATCATTGCACAAATTTATGTGGATGACATTCTCTTCGGATCGAAGTCTCAGCACCTGGTGAAGCAGTTTGTGGACCACATGCAGCAGAAATTCCAAATGAGCATGGTCGGAGAACTGTCCTATTTCCTTGGTCTGGAGATTACCCAGAAAGAAGATGGCATCTTTATTGCACAAAGCAAATACAGCAAGAATCTTGTGCAGAAATTTCAGCTAGATAAGGCCAGTCACAAACGAACCCCTGCTGCCACTCATGTCAAAGCCATCAAAGATGAACATGGAGTAGAAGTGAGTCAGACAATTTATAGAAGCATGATTGGGAGCTTACTGTACCTGACTGCCAGCCGCCCCGACATTTCCTTTGCAGTAGGAGTCTGTGCCAGATTTCAAGCCTGTCCCAAAGATAGTCACTTGCAGTTGGTCAAGCGAATCATTCGGTATGTTGGAGGAACTGTGAACTATGGCTTATGGTATACTAAGAACACAAATGCTAATCTGGTGGGATATAGTGATGCGGACTGGGCAGGATGCTCAGAGGACAGGAAGAGCACTTCTGGAGGATGCTTCTTCCTAGGAAATAACCTGGTGTCCTGGTTCAGCAGAAAGCAAAACAGCATTTCGTTATCCACAGCCGAGGCTGAATACATAGCTGCCGGGAGCTGCTGTGCTCAAATGTTGTGGATGAAGCAAATGCTGAGTGAGTATGGTCTTGATCAAGATGAAATGACTCTCTACTGTGACAACATGAGTGCCATCAGCATCTCTAAGAATCCGGTTCAGCACAGCAGAACCAAGCACATTGACATTCGTCATCACTTCATCCGTGATCTAGTGGAAAAGAATATCATTGCGCTACAGCATGTGGTGTCGGCCAAACAGCTTGCTGATATTTTCACAAAAGCTCTGGATGCAGTCCGGTTCGAAGACCTGAGAGCCTCTCTGGGGCTCTGTGTATTGCCTCCCTAGGACAGCCAGGAGCACCCCCTTTTCATTTATTCCAAAAAGGGGGAGGAGAAGAAGGGGAGGTTACCGAAAAAAATATGTATTGAAATCCTTCCTAGGGTTTTGTCAAAACGCCAAGGGGGAGATTGCTGATGCAGTATGGCAGTGTTTGACAAAACCAGCACAAGTGAACAAGGAGCAGCTACAGCAGGGGATGCTATAGCAGGAGCTTGTTCAAGTTGCTGCAGCATCTGTCCGAGTAGCAGCAGCAACCTGGGCTTGGCTAGAAGGCCTGGCAGCTCTGTGGAGAGCATCAGAAAAATCTTTTTAAGTGCTGCGGAGAATATTCCAGTGGGGAATTCGTAGCTAGAGAAGGAGATTTGTTTTGGAAATCAAATCTAATCTAATCTCCTAACAATTAGGAGATAATTGTTTCTTTTTGGGACATTGCTAAATTCTGTTCTTGATTAAATAGGGAGTTGCTACTTAAGGGAGAACAGGTCAGAGCAGAAAGGTTGATCGAAGCTGAGGGATACACGAGTGCATACACAGAATTCAGAGAGAGCAATTTTGGTGTGCGACGAGTTCTTCGATCATCATCCGAAGGCAGAGCGTGAGCGCAGAGCTGTGGTGACAGAAGCAGAAGGAGATCAGGATGTGCGTAGTCTGATCCGAGCTTGATCTGGAAGCCAATTCAGAGCTATGGTGCTTGTTGGTTGATCAAGGAAGGCCGCGGACGAACTGACGGGTGTGTGGCTCGGTCGAGTGTCTAAGCGGTAGTTCTCGCTAGTGGCAGGAGGTCACTGAGCAAGGGGGAGTATTTCAGAGTGTGCAGCGCTCGTGGAATCGTTCGATCGGCTCGGCAGAAGGCCTTGGAGCGAAGCGGACAATTGTGCATCAGCTGTGTGCTACAGCAGATGCTGCAGCAACCCTGCAGAGTTGAGTGTAGTTTAGAATAGGCTGAGTTTCGAGGAGACAGTAGCTATTCTAGATTGACATTTGTAGAGGGTGTGCAGACTAATGTCAGAGCCTGTTCTGATTGTGTCCGGTGATCCACACAAGGTTGAGTAGCATAGGTTGCGTGGAGTTGTAACCGAGTGTACTTGGAGACCTCTGTATTTAGTGGATTGAGGACTGGAGAATAGTCCTCCCCAGACGTAGGCAGTTGGCCGAACTGGGTGAACAAACTTCTGTCTTGTTCATTGTTTGCTGAGACAATTTCCGAGTGAACAAGAGTGTGCTGCAGCAACTGCTTGTTCACAAATCTGTCTGGCAATAAAATCACTAGCTCAAACATTCATTCATTGATCTCAAACCATTGTTGCACTATAAATCCCCAAACTGAAATATTGATTTAGCTACTCATATTATCTATGGAATACAATAAAACTGAGTTCATTACACTACAAAAAGTTAAAGAGCAAGAACTGAACCAAAATAAAATCCGGCCATGAACAGTGTTCCGGCGTGAATATTAACAGTGAACAGTGAACAGTAAAATGAACGGTAAATGAACAGTAACCGGCGTGAATAGTGAATTCTGGTGACTTCTCTCTCAAGCTCTTCAATCTTCTCGTCCACTGCCGTCAGCCCTGTAGAATGAATAGTGCGTGAACAGTAAGTGTGTCGATTCTTTTCCTCTTTTGGCCATCTTTTAGGTTTAGGATTTTTGGGGTTGAACCAGAATGAACCACATGTGCTTGAACCGGATCTGATTTCCAATTGAACCAGCAGAGTTGACTGCTGTTGACTTCTTTATCTTGGGTGAATGCTTCAAATATGCGATAAAATCCAATGCGATCTTGAACACACCTACGATACGAAAACACTACAAAAGAGTAATCGATTCACGCAAAATGTAATAAAATTATGGGAATAAACAACTCAGTGGAGTGTATAAATACACTCCATCACTCCCTTATTTCTTGGAAGAGCAAAAAGCAGATAGTGGTTTCTCGATCATCTACAGAAGCCGAATATCGAGCCATGACCTCTACTACTGCTGAGATTGTGTGATAGCGTTGGTTACTTGCTTATATGGGCATTGCTCTTTCAGATCCCACTTCTATGCATTGTGACAATGCTAGTGCTATTCAGATTACTCGGAACTCTGTATATCAGGAACGTACGAAATATATTGAAATTGATTGTCAATTCACTCGCCACCACTATCAGAATGGGACCATCACGTTGCCATTTATCACTTCCGCAATGTAGATTGCTGATCTGTTTACGAAGGCCCACTCCACATCACGGTTTCGTTTCTTAGTTGGCAAACTCTCGACCCTTCCCACCATTACATTGTGAGTCTGAGGGGGATATTAGATAGTAATATGAAATATTTCCATATTACTATAAGGTTAGTTTAGTTTGTTAGCATATTATTTGTTACGTATTTATTCCTATCTTCTGTATTGTATCAGACACTCTTTATGCGTCTATGAAACCTTAGCCTCCTTTTGTTCTCTTCTTTTGCAAGTTTAACAGTATGTACATTGGCTCGGATAGTCTCGAGAAGCAAAAAGGTTGAGCTTCAAATTCCAAATCGAAAAGCCAATAGGCGTCATGCCACTCTTCTCTCTTTGCTCTCGGTTTCTTGTTCCTTGGATTTAAGAAAAGACGTTATCCATTTTATCCAAGGCGCATCCTCCTGTTGCTCAAGCCATGACAGGAAAGAGCTATCCAATAAGCACAAAAAGTTGACATATAGCAGCTGCTATCTCACCGGACCAAATCTGAAGCTCACTACTTGAATAACTTGCCAAAAACCTCCCTCTGGAATGAAGTCCCTCTTGACATCTTCCTTGATTTATGGGAGGCTTTTTCGGGTGGAAAATCACTTGACTAGCAAATCTACTGGCCCAAAGAGGAAACCATTAACAAGTACTTTAGTGGCTACAAACCGCAAGGAGTGGAGACATCCGCACTCGTATCAATCTAGAATATCACTGGTATGTTAATCATTATCTATCTGTTGTAGTGGCATATGTCTATGCAAAAATGTGGATAGTTGAAAAGACAACGATGTGGATAGTTGAAAAGATGATATCTTCATATCTAAGCTCCTTGAACATCCCCTGCCTGGTAAAGGTGCACTTGATAAATGAGTTATATGCGTGAACAAAAAAGCAGTAATACATATAGCTGAATGTATCCCACATTACCTGACCTCTCACCATAAGCTCGGAAGTTTTAGATTAGAGCTTTTGCGAGTGTAATTTCAATTGATAGAGTTGGATCATTATGCCTTTGTATCAGCTGTTTAATATAAAATGATGACTGAACTCAAGACCCTTCTAGCTTACAGAGACTCGAAATATAATATAAGAGACCGATTTATGTGAATTTACTAGATATATCGGACCACATCCCCATGTGATTCAACAATCTAAGTTCAAGAGTCACGGTTTTGTAATCCAATATATCATAGCAAACTATCCTTCAAATTAGGGATGTGGAACAATTCTTCAAGTGTTTATCTCTAACACTCCCCCTCACTTGACGAATTGGACAGCTCCCCCATAAGCTCACTAACATGTAGCAGTAAACTAGGTGCGCTCACTGCGTCTTCCCTCTACGAGTCAAACCTACAAACACGGTATTTCATGTGGGCGCGCTCCACAAGTCTCCGCTCCACGGGTCCAACCCACGCTGTCAAAGGAGTGTTGAAGATAAACGCTTGAAGAATTGTCCCATATCGATAATTTGAATTATAGTTTGCTATGATATATTGGATTACAAAATCGTGACTCTTGAGCTTAAGTTGTTGAGTCACATGGGGATGTGGTCCGATATACCTAGCAAATTCATATGGTATCAGAGCCACGGCATGCGGTCCAGACCAGTATGCGATTCTGGGATGCGCCTCTGAGCGCCAAGTGCATGATGAGACGCCCATTTGACGGCAGCATGAGTTTATCCATAGGTGGAGTCGCGTGTTAGTCATCTACAATGACCTTACTCGTGTGAAAGGCAGTCGCGTTGAGCGCACCTAATAATTACCACTACAATGAGTTAGCGAGCTTTCGGAAATACGTCCAACTTCCCGAGTGAGAATGAGTGTTGAGTATAAGCATTTGAGAATTTACCCATTCGTTAATGGATTAAAGTACGTCTACCTTACAATTTTACGTTATGCTTAATTGACTGATATGGGTATTAACGATCCTGATTAATTCGTTTCCGCGTTGTTCTAATAAATGTACAATTTATCAACACAAAGACATCACCGAGCCCTAGAGATGGAAGTGGGTTAGACAACCCGTGTGCCAGCTTGTGTGGGTCGTAGGCTGGCCCGACCCAGCCCGGCCCGGACACATCAACTTGTGGGCCGAGTGGGCTGGGTACAGCTCTCGGGTCAGGCTGGATCCGTCAAAAAAAACTTTAAGCCAGCCCTGACCCACGGGCTCGATCCACGAGCTCGACCCGCTTGGCTAAAATTCAAAAATATAGCCGTTGGAAGTTCAAAAATATCCGAATTTCAAAATTTTGTTCTCATTCCCAAATTCTATAAATACTTCATGCTTATATCATGTTTTACACACCAACAACTCTCTAAAACCTCTCTTCTTCTCAAGTGCTCAAGTCTCAATTTTGCAGCAACGGGCTTCTCAAATCTTAAATCTCAAATCTTCATTTCGGTATATTTTATTTTGCTATTTAGATATTAATTGTTGTTGTATTTATTGCATTTGTTTACTATGGAAAATTTTAATCTCTATAATTTTGAATAACTTTTTCCCAATGATGAGAATGAGGTGGAAAACAGTGAACGTGTGGATAGTGTTCTGAGGATGGACGAAGCTCCAAACTCATTATCGAATACTCACACCGTCACCTCTACCTCTAGGAGAAATGAACACATGTACAAATCTTCAGTTTGGGTTTATTTTGAAATCATTTTGAAGGATAATGTAAGATTTTCCAAATGTAAAAAATGTGGACAAGAGTATAAAATTTCAGTGGGAGGGGGTACGCTTATGTTTTCAAGGCATATTGATAAAAAGCATCCGGATTGGGTTATTGATTTCAACCAAACTAATTTAGTTGGTGAGTCTGTCGGAACTGGTAGTGCACAACCTTATAAACAACCAGGACATACATGGCACTACTCAGAAGCTAAAGCTCGTATTGTTCTAGCTAAATATATAATAGAGGTCGAACAACCTTTTTCAATGGGTGTTGATCCTCAGTTCATTAGTTTTATTAAAAAATATTTACAATCATATTTTAAGGGGGTTTCAAGAAAAACTATTCCGGAAGATGATTTCGTACATTTAACCTTAAAAAATAAACGCTAATTAATATGTTTTTAGATATGAAATGTATAATTTCTCTAACGTCTGATATTTGGACTTCTCCTTTTGGATATGGATATATTTGTTTAACTGGTCAATGGATTGATATTGATTGGGTGATGCAAAAAAGAATTCTTATGTTTAAACATATGGAGCATCCACATACGGGACTTTTTATAGCACATATGATTGAAAATACTGTAAATGAGTTTGGATTAGGGGGAAAAGTTTTTTCAATATCAGTTGACAATGCATCTAATAATAATGTTGCGGTCACACATTTAATCACCCGCCTCAAACCAATTCTTGGTAGTAAATTATGTCATATTAGATGTGCATGTCATATTATTAATTTGTGTGTGCAATCCGGCTTAGAAATTATCAAGCCACACATAGAGAAAATTAGAAGTGCACTTAAATATATTGAATCAAATGGTCATCGTAAGCAAGAATTTAAAGATCTTTGGAAATTTCATAACTTGCGGTATAAACAATTTTCTCTAGATGTGATAACTAGATGGAATTCGACACGAGATATGCTTAAATGTTGTATGCTTTATAAAGATGTTATTACAAGTTTTTGGAATGAAAGAAACTTTCAAAATTCAATTGATGAAGAAGATTGGCATAAGGCCGAATTGATTCTTTCATATTTAGGAGTTTTTTATGTTGCTACTTACAAATTGAGTGGTACTTATTTTCCCACTTCTCCCTTTTTATTACATCAATTATTTACTATGTCTACGTGTTTTCGAAAACATAGAAGTTCAGATTTATATGTTGACATTTACTCTCCCATTGAAGCAAAATTTAAAAAATATTGGGAGAATATTCTCTTGATTGGATCCTAGACTTAAGGTGGCGGGTGTCCAATATTTTGTTGAACAAGTATATCTAACACTTGGTTTGAATAATGATATTACTTGTGTTGGAACATAATCATACAGCGGAAACGAATTTAACAGGATCACGCCCATAACAGAATAATTAAGCATACATGACTACTATAAAATAAAACGTACCTGAATCCATTGACTGAAAATACCTGCAGCACAAAAGCCTGGGTTGGTGCTTCCAGTCTAATCGTATGTCTCTGGGATCAGTCCTTTGAGAGTAAGAAACTGGAGAACGATATGATAGACCGGGGACCATAACCCATATTTATATCTTCTGCACGAAAAGATATAATTGAGATAATCATGGATTCCGTCTCTCAAAGATTTCCATAATTATCTCCCGGTATCTACACAGTATATTCCACAACTAAAATTATACCTGATAAGCTTCCCAAAAGATTTGATCACTTTATTTAAGCTTATCATAATGATAGCACATACAATTATCTGATTACACGTTCGGTCCCAATTAGATTAATCAGAATATTCTAACAATCTCCCACTGGGCCGCATGTGTAACCAAATAAATGTATAAACATAAGTGTGCACAAAATTGCTATCATTCCAGAACAGGTATATCATAAACCATCCGGTCCATTAACTATGCAAACATAGGATCAAGGTGGCCTTCGTAATCATCATCGTTACTCGACCGTGCTTGTCACGTATGCCAACATAGCTAAATGACATGGATTCATCGTGGTGCGTAGCATGGAAATAACATGAAATGTGATCTGCACATGTCTATTTCCAACTGGTCTCCTCAAAAGTGAGATCAACATAATCATACAGAGTGTACCATGTAAACATAATTTCTGCAGAAAATAATTCAAAATGTATAGATAAAAAGTCTATCCATCTCATAGAGCATCACAAAAAATACAAACTCCCACTAATCATGAATATCCTCAAACAACATTACACCCATGTGAGCAGCATGCTCATGAAAGACATTTGGTGTCAATGCTTTCGTAAGCGGATCCGCTATCATGGAGTTTGTCCCAATATGCTCTATGGATATCTGTCCACTCTGTATCTTTTCCTTCACAACCAAGAACTTGATATCAACATGCTTTGATTTCGTAGTGCTCCTGTTGTTATTGGCGTACATTACTGCTGATTTATTGTCACAGTATAACTTTAGTGGTCTTTCAATATCACAAAAAATGCGCAGTCCAGTGACAAAGTTTCGCAGCCATACGCCATGATTTGATGCCTCAAAACAAGCTACAAATTCTGCCGCCATAGTCGATGGAGCAACGAGCGTCTGTTTGGCAGACCTCCAGGAAATGGCTCCCCCAGCTAACAGATAGATATAGTCTGACGTGGATCGTCTACTATCTTGGCATCCAGCAAAATCAGAGTCGGAGTACCCAATGATCTCAACATGATCCGATCTCTTATACGTGAGCCTATATTCTTTTGTCCCCTGCAAATATCTCATAACCCTCTTGACTGCTCTTCAATGATCCACTCCCGGGTTACTCAGATATCTTCCCAACATACCAACAATGTACGCAATATCCGGACGCGTACACACGAGCATACATCAAACTTTCTACAGCCGAAGCGTACGGAAGCTGCCGCATCTCCTGAATTTCCAGAGTAGTCTTAGGGCACTGATCGAGACTAACTTGTCTCCTTTAGCAACAGGGGTGTTCAATGGTGTACAGTTCTGCATGCCGAATCTTACGAGGACTTTCTCAATGTAATTCCTTTGTGATAATCCCAAGATACCCTTCGAACGGTCTCGAAGTATCTGGATTCCCAAAACAAAGGATGCATCACCAAGGTCTTTCATCTCAAAATGCTTTGATAGAAATTCCTTAGTGTCGCGCAAAGTCCTCATATCATTAGTAGCCAGCAGTATGTCATCGACATATAGAACCAAGAAAATATGCCTACTCCCACTGAACTTGTGGTACACACACTCATCCATCGGATTTGCCTCAAAGGCATATGAGACAACAATCTGATGAAACTTAAAGTACCACTGACGAGAAGCTTGCTTGAGCCCATAGATGGATTTCCTCAACTTACAAACCATATTCTTTGCATCCTCAGACACAAAGTGTTCTGGCTGTACCATATAAATCGTTTCGTCAATGTCACCATTGAGAAACGCTGTCTTAACATCCATCTGATGCAGCTCAAGATCAAAGTGTGCAACCAGTGCCAGGATTGTCCTAAAAGAGTCCTTCGAAGAAACAGGGGAGAAGGTCTCTTTAAAGTCAATCCCTTCCTTCTGAGTAAAGCCTTTAGCCACAAGACGAGCTTTGAATCTCTCCACATTACCATTAGAGTCTCTCTTAGTTTTAAATATCCATTTACAACCAATGGGTCTCGCATGGTCCGGTAATGGGACAAGTTCCCAAACTCCATTGTCTTGCATAGACTTATACTCCTCATTCATCGCATCAATCCATTTCTGAGAGTTTGAACTATCCATGGCTTGCTGGAAGTTGATTGGATCATCTTCCAACAATCCATTTTCCCCATGTTCCAAGAGATATATGATGTAATCATCCGGAATCGCATTTCTCCTCTCTCTAATGGATCTACGAAGTGGCACTGTCTCTTGAGGTTGTTGAGTTTGAACATCAAAAACATTGTCCTGATCCATAACTGGGGTTTGAACAACATTGCGAGTAGGTTGATGATCGAAGTCCACTTCTTGATCAATGATGGGTAAAGAAACCTGATCATTATCAAAAGCAGTAGTTGATCCCTCTTCCTCAAACACAATGTTTCTGACCAAATTTCTCCCCCGAAGCTCAACATCCTCAAAAAATTTTGCATTTCCCGTCTCAAAAATATTTCTGGAAGTAGGATCATAAAATTTGAAACCCCTCGATCGCTCCACATAGCCAATAAAGTAGCTGCTAACTATTTTGGAGTCCAATTTTCCTTCATGAGGCCTATAAGGCCTCGCCTCAGCTGGACATCCCCAAAAATGCAAATGCTTTAGGCTGGGCTTACGCCCACACCAAAGCTCAATAGGTGTTTTAGCAGCCGCTTTAGTTGGCACACGGTTAAGGAGATATGTTGCTGTCTTAAGTGCTTCACCCCAGAGGCTCTCTGGTAACGAAGAATGACTAATCATGCTTCTTACCATATTCTTAAGTGTCCGATTTCGTCTTTCAGCTACACCGTTCATGCCAGGTTCACATGTCGGGTGAACCTGGCATGAATAAATAATAAATATTATTAAAATGGTTTGTAAATTGATTGACTAATAACTTAACTTTACGCGCGGTCCACGTCATCGCTTCTAATGCACGCAAAGAAAATGTTATATTATTATTTTTTCTCTAATAAAAATTTGCTGCCGATTAGAGGAAAAGAGCATATAGCGAAACCCTAGAGATCCTTTCCCCCAAATTGGCCGACCGAGGAACCCTAGGGCAGCAGCCATGGTTTTCTACTTCAAAGCTCGCCCCGAAGCCGGCGATTACACCATCTTCATGGGGCTCGACAAGTACGAGAACGAGGAGCTCATCAAATACGGCTTCCCTGAAGACATCTGGTACTCTTTTTTCCTTCTCTCTCCTTCAATTTCGCGCGATTAAGGCTTTGATTTAGATGGTCATTTAGCGAATATGATAATTGAGGGATCCAATTTTCGCGAATTTTATTGGTCTGGTGGCACAATCGTTTCGATTTGCTAGTGCGTGATAATGGATCGATCTCTGTTTTGATGTTGACCTAATTTTATGCTGCTGGCCGTAATATTCAAGTGTTTTTGATTTACAATTTGATTTGTGAAGGTCATTATTTTTGCTTGGGAGTTGAGTGTTTGCCCTTTGTCCCGGTTTGTTGTAATGTAATGGTTTCTTTACCCTGCAGGCCTTATGGTGGGGTTTATTTGTTTGCAGGTTTCATGTTGATAAAATGTCATCTGCCCATGTGTATGTAAGACTTCATAAAGGTCAGACAATAGATAGCATGGGTGAAGGCTTGCTGGAAGATTGTGCACAGCTTGTGAAAGCAAATTCAATCCAAGGTATTTTATTTTAATTTGCTGAAAGACTCTGCAGAAAATTATGCATTTTCTGACAATCGCAACATTGAGTTATACTAGTGTTTGAGCTCATACACGTCCGACTTAGTAAATCATAGTTTAGATGTGCTGTGAAAGGTCCTTTTATATATTTGAATCATTACTGTGATTCTGTAAATAGCCGACCAGGGTCATATTTATCTGGGGGGTTCCACAAATACAGGTAACAAGGTGAACAATGTTGATGTTGTATACACTCCTTGGAGTAATTTAAAGAAAACTGCTTCAATGGATGTTGGACAAGTTGGATTTTACAATTCTAAGATGGTAAGCTCTTATATTATCATACTTAATAGATTCTCCATGGTTTAGTTGATCTTACTTTATTGAGAATGAGAATTTTGTTTTAAATTCCGATCATTCTCTGATCTAAGTGGTTCATTTATTTTTCAGGTTCGCACGGTCAAAGTGGAGAAGCGTATTAATGAAATAGTGAATAGATTGAACAAAACAAAAGTTGAAAGGACACTAGACCTTAAAGGTATGGGGTTAAAAGTTTGGCTTCCAAAAAATATCGATGTAGATTTCGTGCTACCTAAGGGTCTATGACAATTGGATGAACTCTTCTATACCCTTTGTCACATTACGAGGAATACTTTCTTACAATACTTTGTATTTTAGTATTAACCTGGCTGAACTTCAAAATTACACATGAATGGGGATGGATTGTTAGCTACTGGTGTGAGGCGGTATTGTTTTTGAGTGATAGCCACTGTTCTTATGTAACCTACCATATGCACATACGCTATTGAATTTTGGCTCACTGTTTCCTTGTGTTTGCTTTATTGCAGCTGAGCGTGAGGCGTACATTGCAGCTGAGAAGGCAGAGAGAAAGGTTCAACAGAGGGATAAGGTGAGTTACTGTACATTTGTGTGTCAGTTTTCTACTCTTGGAAGTTGTAAAACATAATGACGACGGGCAACTGGTTTATATCGAACTGATGTATTAAGTGGTCAAGCTTAGGAAAGAATTAATTACACACCATCCTGCCAAGTCATTGTTAAAACTGCGGATCACTTCAAATATGCTGTTTTCAATTTCTGATGTGTATATCTTGAAGCCAGTTTTTTGCAAGCATATAGCCTTTTAGAAGTTTATGAAAGATTTATTCAAACATCTTGTGAAATAATCTGAACTGGTAATTTAAGTTTTGTTTAAATTCCGCGTCTTAACCCTAAACTTTTAGTGGCTAATGATTTCATATCAGACATTGCTTTTGTCATTTTGGCATAACTATCGTACTTCTAGAGGTGACATTGCTATTCTGTCTGTCCTTTTATTTTAGTACGGCTTCTGTGTATCAAGTGCTCATGTTGTGTTGCTTAATGTCCAGACGAAAAAACGGACTGAGAATTGCCTATCATTTTCTAACTTTGTTGCAGAAACGGCGGGAGGACATGGATAGACTTGAGAAGGAAAAACAAGCGGAGATAAGGAGCTACAAAGGATTAATGGTGGCAGAAAAAATGACCTCCAACAAAGAAATTGCCTCAGCCAACAAATCCCTGCAAGAGCTGGAAGATGACTTCATGTAGACACCTGGATCCTACTAAACCTCGCCAAGAGGTCAAATCATGTCTCATCCTTGGATGCTAAAACAAGGGAAACCCTATGTGGAGGAATCTTAGTCACATTTGCCTAGACATCATACTTTGGATGGTAATAAGAAGCCAGCGGCTTCAAGCTATCCATGAAGGTTGTTCCCTGCCATTTCGTTCTGGTCATTTGAACCATACTTATGCTAATGCGGCAGTAATACAAATTTATCAATCATGCTTGTGTGATGAAGATGAACACACTATTTTCCCTTTTTTGTGTTCTTCTGAGATAGTCTTGTACCTTTTGAATTGCCCGGTTTTTTTTCTCCTTAACAGGAATTCTAAAATCACTTTTATTACCGACATTAAAATTTGTACAACAGCCATAACCTTGCATATAATTAATTGTACTTTATTACATAGTAATATCTCATTCCTTCTTCTTGTACCTTGTTGAATGGTTCATTATTTTGCACTTCAAATTTTTAGTCGATCAGCTCAGATGGGATTAATTCAAGGACATCAACAGTTGTGTTAAAATTTCAATCATTAAACTCAGATTGGATTAATTCAGCAACATTTGGGTATCCGCACCCGTTGAGGAAGTTCTATCTCGTTGAGGAATTTCTCGAGAAGCAATTCATGTTACTATTCAACAAACAGTAATAGCAATCTACACATTTTATGCACCCATGACTATCTCGATGAGATATTTCTATTATTATTCACATTTTTTAATATTTTTTTAATTTTGATAAATAATTTTTAATTTTGTTGTGTTGAATTTTGTTATTTGTAAATCAAGTGTTAAGGACGGTAAAATAAATATCAAATAAAATTCATAATCGAATCATGATATTGATTAGATTAGATTACGAACTTTATTACATTAAACTAAATATCAAATAAAGTTCCTAAACCAAATAACATGTTTTTTTTTTGAACTTTATTTTCCATTTTTAAAATTTGTTGAATTTTCGATTTTTTCATATGTTTTTGGATTAAATTCCGTTCGAAATAAATTTGAACCGTTATATCAAATTTAGATCTGATCTAACGCACCAGATCTTTTTCCCTGCCTATCACGTGATTTGCACGTGTCATCTCTCCTCCCTTCATCTTCTCTCTCCTCTCGCTCGATCGATCTCCTCAGCTATCCAGGCGAGATCGACTGGGAGATCGTTCTACCTCCTCCGGATCTTTCTCTCAACCGGTGCGTGGAATACTGAAGAGAACGTTTCACTTTGAAATCGTTCTATCTCAAAGTGAGAACAGATGCAGATGCCCTTAATACTTCAAATTAATTTAAATGCAAAAGGAAGTCAACTACAAAGCTTGGTCGTTTTGGGAAAAACAAATATAGGCTGGCATGGTTGGTCTCCGTTTTCGGCCCCCAATTTATTCAAATATTTATCTGACCGTTCTGTTCCTCGACTGCTCAAAACAAAACAAAAAATTAAATTTGCCTCGATTTTGAAAATAAATTTCTAAAATGTTCTAATTTTCAAAAATATTTTTCAAATAACTCCGGACTTTTCAAACTCGGATTGTTAAAAAGATGCTCAATCCAGATTTAACGATTGCTCCGAAAATCATGCAGTCCGGATTTATAAAAACGGGACCAAACCGATCGAAACTAAATGAATTCAAACCAAATTTGTCGCACATTTCATGACGGTCTAATCACGTCCAGTACAGAAACTGATTAAATCCGATCTTCATTATTGTTGGATTTAATCAATTTCCTACTGACCGGACGTGTCTGGACAGCCACGTGGGAATGTACGACGAGTTTGGTTTGGTTTCGGTGGAATCTCCTCTCTGTTGAGAATAATTGAAACTGCTTGAATTTTATTGATAACGGGTGACTTTAAATAAGAAAGAATACAACTAAAAAAAAAAAAAAGGGAGTTAAACCCTAACAAACGTAGCTACAATTTTGACCCACTAACTTAGCCCATAAGAATAGGCTTTTCTTGAGCGACTCTAACATATCCTGTCTTAAGCTAACTACCATAGCACAAAGTCAGCTTATCAAATTATCAAGTCATCCTCTGCTAAATCAACCTGAGACATTAAGAGTAATTCTTCATTCTTGTTAATTTCAGCGTAATTGATTTTCACATTCTTCTTGATAGTGCCCAAGCTTATGACACTCATTCCAGAGTTGCCTTATTCGATGTAGTTCTCCCCCTACCTTTTCCTCTAGATGTGGCCCTTCCTCGACGACAACTTCGACATCTCCCATCACCTCGTACTTGCAAGAGTTGTTCATCTTCATCTCTTGCTTTCTTGAACTTTAATCCATGAACCATCAGGGGACTCATAAGCTCATCCACAGACATCCTTTCAATATCTTTGAATTCTTAATTTGAACATACGTCGAAATTCCATTTTCAGTAAGTGTACGCATAATCTTCTCCACAATAGAATTATCAGGCATGTTTCCTCCACAGTTACTCATCTCATTGGCTATCTGCATAATTCTACTAAAATAATCAGTAATTGATTCACCATGTTTCATCATCAATACCTCAAATTCTCTTTTTAGTCTTGGAAGTTGTGCCTTCTGAACACGAGTGTTCCCTTGATATTTTTCACGCATCGACTCCCATAATTGTTTAGCTTTGAGATAGTTTTGAGAATTACTTTATCTAAAGATGGGAACAAAATAATTCTTGGCTCGGAGATTTTTGAGCTTTGATTCTTCAACAATCTTTTTGTCTGTAGTCTCCAATGGAATTTCAGCTTCTATGACACTCCAGTAGTCTTTCGAACGAAGAAGAATATCCATCAAAATGCTCCAATGTTCGTAGTCGCCATCATATTTGAGAATGAGTGGTTGCACGAAATTGTCGGCTCCTTCCGAAGTCATAGTTGCTTCACTTGCACGTTGTAGTGCTTCACTCACACTATTGCTCTCAAAGTACTTCACTCGTACTCTTTCACTATGCTTCACTCGCAATCTCTTTTTTTTCGTTTCACTCACCACGAAGCCGATTAGATAATTTCTCTGGCTCTTAATATCATGTTGAGAATAATTGGAACTGCTTGAAATTTATTGATCACAAATTACTTTAATAAGAAAGAATACAATAAAATGATAAAAAACGTGGAGTTAAACCCTAAGGCTAGTTACAATGAAGGTGTTGAATGGGGATTAAGTAGAAGATTAATGGGGTTGTTGAATGAGTTGTTGAAAATGAGTTAGATTATTTGGTGTTGGACCAGGTGTGACACGTGGCGAGCTCCGATTGGCTGGAATAATGATAAATCATGTGTCGCTTGTTTATTGGTTTACTGAACTTTTTAAGTTTATACAATCAAAATTATTTGACGTCAAATATTTCATAGTAGTTAAATTTTTACACCAAAATTCATTTTTTATGCTCTATAAATACATACTCGTTTCATTTGATTTGAACACCGAAAAAAAAACATCTTTCTTTTCCATTAATCCTTCTTTTTAGCGAAATGGATCCCAACAATAATTCTTGTCTACCCAAATCCCCACAGTTATCAATTCCAAAATCAACATTCCATCCAACAAAATACTCCAAACTATGGGTTTGCACCAAATTTCATCATGTCTTCATCTGCTCCAAATTATCGTCCATATTATGGATCAATGATGTCATATTCATCTCAAGCACCGTCTTCATCTACTCCAATAAGAAATGTACCAGTTTCAAATGTTGGAACAGCTGAATTTTCCGAATATTCTGCACAAAATGGCTCTTGGTGGTATGAGAAGTGCTAATGAAGCCACTTCAATTGCAGGAGATTCAACTCATTCTCATCGGAAAATTCCTAAATGGACTACAATTAAAATTTGGTGCTACTTAGTGGGTGGATTAAATATGGAACCACAGTGTTGTTGGCAGAAACTAAAAAAGTGAATCATACTAGGGTAAAATTGCCAAATAAGTTACTTGCAAAATATCATGAGGGATATCGGAAGGACATCGACGTGCATTTTGAGTGTTGCAGGCTCGATTTAAAATCATTCACGAACCAGCTCGCATGTGGGACATAGTCGATTTGGCTATCATCATGAGGTCGTGTATCATATTGCATAATATGATTGTTGAGGATGAACGAAATATATGTGCTCAACACTGGACCGATTACGATTAATCTGAGGCGAGTGGGTCTAATACACAATAACAATTCTCGACGAGGTGCTACCGGCATTCGCAAATCATGTGTGTGCTAGATCCGATATGCATGATTCAAACGCACATTACGCATTGCAAGCAGATCTAGTCAAACACATATGGGCAAAATTCGGAATGTTTGGTGATTAAATATATTTCTAAATCGTTGTGTGTATTTGTTTTAATAATGTCTATTCATATTTTTCGTCTTTATTTCTTGCAAGATGCAATGATATAAAAAATTTAAAATTGATGAAATAAAAACATTAAAAATAAAAAAGAATATATATAATTTATTTTATTATTAATTATTTTGTGTTGAATGTAAAATGATAATTTTTATTGAATTGTAATTATAAAAATTAAATTATGAAGAAAATAAAAGAAGATAAATAAAAGTTGTGAGGTAGGGTGTTGAGTTTTATTAAATAAAATTATTATAAAAGTTATAAATTAAATGTATGTCGAATGGTTAGGCGAACATTATAGGGTTATTAGTTGAATATGTGTGCTAACAAACTAGAATCTGGTAATAAAAGAGACGTCAACCGTTCGGTGTGTGTAAAAAAAAAAAAAAAAAAAACTACCTACAATTTTGACCTAGTAACTCAGCTGATAAGAATAGGCTAACCGACTCTAACACTCTCGGCCTCATCTCGCAATCCTGATTGCTGCTTGATCTGCTGAATCCGATTGCCGCGCTGTTGTCGCCTCCGCGAAGTGATAACGGTAAGTTTTTCGGTTTCGGAGTGTTAAGTAGGTGGAATGATCGGTGCTTTGAAAATTGAGGTTGGTGGAGGTGAAATATGAAACGTGAAGAAGAGTAAGGTAGGCGGCGTTAGGATTTCGATCTTTATGGAATTTGTTCAGCTGTGGAATTTGAACTTGCCTTTTTTCACACTGTCGTTGTCGGTTTGAGAATCCGAAGTGGTGGAATTTTTCCTTGTTAAACCCTAAGGTTGTCTCTTGTTCCGGTTTTTGGTGAAATGGATCTTAGTATTGTGGCTTGTCTACTAATTAGTCCACTTAGCTAGCTACATTGTGTGGTTCTTATTTTGATGCTAAAATTGGTTGAGTTTGTGAAGGAGACTCCTGGTTAATCATTTGCTCTTTGTCTTTGCGATTTGCCTAGAAATGTGGCTTTTGAATCATGGCAACTTTATCTAATAGGAATTTTCATCTGAGTTATTTTATGTTCTGGAAAAATGGTGTCACAGTTAGGCAATGTCTACTATTGTTTTTAGGATGAGATAGTGAGCAACGCAGTTCAACGATTCAAAGGAAAAACTTGGAAAAATATAGGTGGGCTAGAAACGAACTCTCCTACTTTTGAATAAAGTTGCGCCTTTGTTTTCCTTTTTCTGTAAGGACCATGCTAAGGAGATTATTTTTTTTATCAGCTTGTCCATGTCTAATGTTTTGATTGTTTGTAGATGAGTATCAACAATGTTTTTTAGTAAATCAAGTGCATTATGTTGAGGTTTATTATTATTAGATTATTTTTAAAAAAAATAACAAGAAGAAATAAAGTGGATGTGCTATGAAGTTATTATATGCATCCCTGCTATTTCGGAACTTGGAAGCCTTCATTTTTTCACTATCATATCTATGAATTTGCACCGAGCTAACTTTGTTTGTTGTTACCGATTGTAGCTGAATGTTTCGAGGATCGGACTGATGACAGTGTCTGCAAAGATGGCCGAAAGTTTTGAACCCCAAGCTTATTAAAGGTCCTTGGTCCGAGCAGGTTAACTTTTAAACTCTTATGTGTCCTAGTTGCAGGACAACCTATTCTTCTTCTTTTTTGATGGGGGTGGAACTAAAATATAACTAATTTATAACATTTCCATGAAATAGGAGGACGAAGTAATATTTCAATTGGTCAGTCATTATGGGGCAAAGAAATGGTCCACTATTGCGCAGCATTTACCTGGTCAAATTTGAAAACAATGTCGAGAGAGGTTTGCGTACAAGCTTTATTCATCGGCTTGCTTAAGAGTGTAACGGATGTGTATGTTCAGATGGATAACTCTCCGGATTAAGAAACCCGTATTAAGATTTTCCTCTCAGGTGGCACAATCATCTGAATCCTGCTATAAATAGGGAGGCATGGACATGGGAAGAGGAACTAGCTTGGATTCAAGCTCGTCAGATCTATGGGAACAAGTGGGCAGAATTAACAAAGTTTTTACCGGGAAGGTAAGTTTTAATTTAAGTAAAATGCGTTGACATTTTTGTTGTGCTCGGATGTACTCGTACTGACATTTATTTTTGGTGCTTATTGACATTCAGGACAGACAATGCAATCAAGAATCACTGGAACAGCTCCGTCAAAAAGAAGATGGAGTCATACATAGCATTAGGTCTGCTTTCACAATTCCAAGGTACACATCATGTTGAGGGTCAGAACCAGTTTATGTCCTCATCTGCTTCAAGAATGCAACTAAGCAGTGGAGAGGAAAGCCATTATAATAAAGAAGGGGATGATATTGAGGATGTATCAGAATGTGGTCAAGGTTCAGCTGTAGCAGGATGCTCTCAGACTGCTTGTGATATTCCCAACATGATCTTTCATGTGAGAAATAGGTTTATACAGACAAACTGCTCTGGTCAAATGAAGCAGGAAAAATGCAGTCGAGAATCATCGGAAGCATAATCTGAAATAGGAGGTTGAAGAAGTCAACTTGTCCATTCTTGGAATAGAGGTTAAATGCTCTTTATTAGAGCAAAATCGATCTCTTACTTCAGGAGGGTTTGTTGGGGACAACCAGTATAATCTGCAGGAATTTCCAGGTATGTCGTTCAAGAACTGGGACAAGATAAGCATTATGATAGCACTGAAATGTTACATGTTCCACATCATGTTTCTCCATCTATAATTGCATCCCTATCGCCAGGAAACATTGTCATGGAATCTCAGAAGTGAACGAACTTTTTGGTACCAGAAAAAGGCAGTTAACTTCCTCAACTCCTACACCATCAAATGCAGATGATGGATATAGTTCATCTCGTAATTCTTTGAATATCTCAAATGGTGCTGAAATGAGAGAGTTTTAAGATTCTTAATTACACCAGACCTCTAATATCCGGATTAAGGGGAAAAAAAAACTTAGAAGTAGGGTTAGTTTTATGTTTTGCTCTGCTTTGCAAAAACATTTCAGATCTATCGTATTTTTTAGGTGGCCGGTCTCAACATGACCGGCTTCATTAAAAAAATGATGTGGCCGGTCGTAATAAAACATGTTGGGTTTTTCAACTGGCCGGTGGTAATACCACCGGTCACATTGAAAACATTCAATATAACCGGCCGGACAGGTGGATCTGGTTGTATACTTAATAAGAAGGCCGGCAGTAACAAGACTGGCCTCCCATTAATAAATACAGATCGTCTTCCTTTTTCTCCCTGCACATCCGTCTCCCTGCATATTCAACCAACCGAATTCTTGCTTTGTTCATCTCCCTTTTGGACTCAGTTGTCGTGAAGTTATTTAGTTCCCTGTTGTAGTCGGCTTGGCATCCTTGATCATAATTTCCCGTATGAGTACTGCATGCAATATGAAACTTGTGATTGGTAATAAAACACCGATTCCCTTGTTGAGAACGAATTCTATCTTCATAGATTTCTCGAGATATTTTCTTACGAAGTTTTGTTAAAGCATCTATAATGGCCTCCGGTTTAGGTGGACAACCTGGCAAATAGACATCCACGGGAATTAGCTTATCAACTCCTCGAACCGTACTATAAGAATCGGTACTGAACATTCCCCCCTGTAATTGTACAGGCCCCCATAGCAATAACATATTTTGGTTCAGGCATTTGCTCATATAATCTCACTAAAGAGGGAGCATTTATGGTGTCATCGCTCTCACAACTCAGAGGCGGGGCGACCCGATACGCTACAACATATGGAGGCGCTAAAAGCCTTCACTCATGCCGAGAGCCCTATCTTCATGAGGTCACCTCCCAGCAGGATAAGAAAGAAATGAATGAATGTTCTTTTGGGAAAATGTAGTTTTGAGAAGATCGAAGTGGTAATTTTGTATTTATGTGATTAGATTTACTATTTTTATATGTATGAAATATGTAATCCGAACCAAATTATACATGATTTGGAAATGTTATTAGGTTGTATGTATGAATTGTGTTTAACGTGTTAAATTCGTAGTTGCACTTTGTGAATCCTAGTAGTGGCAAAATGATCTTGAAGAAAAAATAGATTTATTAATTAACGACTTGTTTTTTTGGAAAATTGAACATATATGGTGAATTTTTTTGTCAAGGAATATGTCAATCAATGAATAACAGTGAATCCGACCCATGGTTATGTCCACATTGAACACATTTGAGATGTTGGTGATGGATGAGTACGAGAGAGAGGAAATGAAATTCATCGAGAAAATGGAAAATGAAGGTGAATTCCAGGTGCCCGTACCCGAACATGTATGGGATATTCCAGCATTTCATGATGTGTCGGCATGGGATGCGAATAACCCTGTGGAAGAGTATTTTGATGGTAGTGAAAGACGGTGTTCGACACTTGCCGTGGGATCGACATTTAGCAGCAAGGCGGAAACCATTTACGCTGTACAGAAGTATTCGATTCTGAACTGGGTGGAGTATATGACGAATGAATCTGAACCGCGTTTGTTGGTTCTTCAATGTCGAAAAGGGGTGGAAAACTGTCTGTGGCGCATAAGAATCGTGATGAAAAAAAATGCAAGCTACTGGGAGGTCAGAAAGTATAAAGGGGATCACGTATGCATCACCGACCAGATTACAAAAGAAAGTGTGCACCTAAATCGACATTTCATTGCACAGGAGATCGGGGATATTATCAGTGAAAGGTTACGACTATACCCGGGGAAATTAGAGCGAGAATATTTAAAGACTATTGTTGCGAAATTAAGTATTTGAATGCATGACAGGCAAGGCAACAGACACTGAAGAATTAGTTTGGGGATTGGGACGAATCGTTTTGCAAACTTCCCTTATTGATGCAAGCTCTACAGGATTCTAACGATGAGACAGTTGTGCAATGGGTCCGATATAGAGATGATGAGAGTGGTCTTATGATTATACACCGGGTGTTCTATGCATTCGGACCATCAATTAGAACTTTCACACATTGTCATCCGGTTCTTTATGTAGATGGAACTTATATGTATGAGAAGTATGAGAGGAAGTTACTTGTGGCGGTTGGTCTGGATGCAAACAACCATATTCTGCCTGTTGTGTTTGCTTTAGTCGAGAGCGAGAACAACTCTAGCTGGAAATGGTTCATGCAATGCATACGAGAAGGCGTCACAGATCGAGATGGCATCTGCGTTATTTCGGATATACATAAAGGAATCATAGCCGCAATGGAGGAGCCGGATTGGCCGCCTCCTCGAGGTTATCACTGAGTGTGTATCAAGCACTTACAAAGCAATTTTAATGTAGAAGTCAAGGACACTGAAGAAGGAACTTGGTCATATTGCACACCAAAGGCATCAGATTAAGTTTGACAAAGAATATAAAGAGCTGATTGCATTCCTGTGAGATAGGCCAAGGGTCATCGAATGGTTGGGCGGTATTCAGTGGTCCAAATGGTCTGGCATATGATGAAGGTGGTTGCCGATGGGGATCAATGACGACGAACGCTAGCGAATGTTTTAACAATATACTATGCGGTGGCCGCGACCTACCCATATGTGCTCTGGTATTGTTCACATTTTATCAATGCAACGAATACTTCTGTAAGCGGAGAGAGTTATGCCAGAACGCAGCTTCAATCCTCGTCCCCAGGATAGACTTGATTTTGAGGATATAAGGGGCAAAGCCCAGTATCACCGAGTTATGGTACTTGACGCCGCACGAGGTGTATTTCAAGTGATGACCTGTCAAAAGCATCACATACATGAAGTTAGACTTGAAGACAGTACATGAACTTGTGGTAATTGGGTGGCGTTTCACTATCCATGTTTCCACGTTATGGTCGTATGCAAGAGTTAGAATATTCCGTACACTCGGTTTGTCAGCAGTTACTATACTGTGGAGTCGTTTCATGCGACATGGAGCTACACATTTTATGTCATTGAAGATGAATCACGTTGGAGGCCGTAGGATGGACTAAAACACGTTCCGGCACCCGGATTCAAGCGAGCTAAGTTGGGACGACAACAGTATGTGCGCAGGCAGAACGAAATGGACCGGAGTGAATCAAGTTCTCAGGGAGCACCAGAGTACGGAAATGTGATTTGTGTCACAACACGGGTCATAACAGAAGATCATGTCCGGATAGACATGTACATTAAGTTATTTACGAACATTCAGGTTATGCGTTTGTAGTTTGTTAGTGTGAAATGCAATATA
This sequence comes from Umbilicus rupestris, assembly GCA_963678935.1. Lineage (NCBI taxonomy): Eukaryota > Viridiplantae > Streptophyta > Magnoliopsida > Saxifragales > Crassulaceae > Umbilicus > Umbilicus rupestris. Next base: position 11,092,276 of record OY787612.1, read on the forward strand.
TTTTGAAATCCTAACAAATTACAGTACTCCAACTAACGAAATCATCAATGAGGGAAATTTCACCGACGGAAATTGTTGTATGAGAGACGGCTGGGAGGCCTCATGTACCTAGTCGATCGTCTGGCATCTGTGTCATATGATGAAGGTTCACTTGGACCGGCTTCGTACTAGGTATAGAGGTTGGTCACAACATAATCCACTTGCTCGTCCTCAGCATTGTAGTCCATTCATGTGTGTAATGTAATCGAGTGAAATGATGAAGTAGACATTAGTCATCAAATACATTAGACTGAATTGACATACAATTTACCTGTGTCGAACTGAATGGCAGACGGGTCCACACCTATTGCATCCGCCTCTCCTAGCTGTTCCAGTTCCGCATATGTCGAATGGAAAATACGATGCGGTACATCCTTAAGGGTATAGTGAAGGACTGGGTTTTGAAACAACTCTGCAGCACTTCTTGCATGCATCACCAACGCCCGTACCCGAGACAAAACGACGGTTAACAACATCAATATGAGTTAAATAAATCAACGGGTTCTAGTTGCGTACAAACAACAAACTTACAATTCTATGATGCTCAGGTGCGTTTGACCGATATAATTGTGAAATAAAGCGGTCAATAGGCTCAGGCTCATCAATCCGATCAATATCCATCTACACAATACAAAGACAATAAAAACATATCCACATTCCAATCCAATGATAACAGCATGTACACGAAATAAAAATCGAATTTTTTTCATCCCTCGAGTTTCCCTCTCTACTTACCAACAACAAAAACAATCCAATAAAAACAACAATCTAAAAACAAAAACAATCCAATGACAACAGCAACGACAATCCAACGAAAAATTAAATCTTATTTCTCTCATATTTATCTTACACTTCGTAACACAATCAATCCATTACCTCTGCAATTATTCCTAACAATCCAATGACAACACCAACAATCGAACAACAATCCAATACAATTCTATTTCTCCCTAACAAATATATTTCAAACCCTAACTCTAGCGAAATCGAAATTAACTAATCTGGAGATTACTCGAAGAACAAAGAAGGTTGTTGCTGTCACCGCGCGGTTTTGTTGCGGAGGTCGGAAAGAAGGCTGCAGCATTGTGCGTCGCGGCCGCCCGGCACTACGGTTCTTATTAATGGGAGGCCAGCCTTCTTAAGGTCGGCCTCAATACAAGGCCGGTCATGACATGACCGACTTAATTAAATAAAAAACCACAATCATCCGCTCCGGCCAGTCACATTGAATGTTTTCATTGTGGTCGGCGGTAATACGACCGGTCAGTTGGAAAACCCAACAGGTCAGTTTTATTACAACCGGCCACAATATTTTTTTAATGAGGCCGGTCATGTTGAGATTAACTACCTAAAAACACGATAGATCTTATATGTTTTTGCAAAGAACGGCAAAACATAAAACTAACTTTTTAACTACCCTACTTCTAAATTTTTTCCAGATTAAGGACTCAGCATCACACACAACGTTGTGAAGCTATGGAAAATTCATTCTTTCAGGCTTCTATATGCGGTCCTTCATTACTTTATGCTTATGACAATCAGGTGTCATATGGGTGCACTTGGTCGGGAAATGACTTGCAGCTAGAATACAGTCCTCTTGTCATACGCCAATTGATGATGTCTTCTATGTACTGTACTGTTTGACACCATTTCGGCTATGGGATTCAGCATATGGAGAAAAAAATCCTGATGCCGTGTTGAAAAGTGCTGCCAAAACATTCAGTGGCTGGCACTCCATCCATTCTTAAGAAACACTGCTTTCCAAGTGCATCGGAAAATCCCCCTGCTTCTGGAAGGAGGAGTCTTGACACTGGTTCCTCCTCAAAGGGTAGGCCACCGATGGGCTGGACAGGTGACTGAAGTCCCTTTTTCAACTGCTTCAAAATTATAGCATATAATTCACTGGTCGATGCAGGGTGGAGGTACTCCTTTCAAAAGAAGTTTTGAGCACTGTAATGGGTTCTGTTTGATTATTTTGGAGCTTCAAATTCATTCACAAGAAGTGTACTACAACTATTCATGTTGCCAAGCACAGTTCTTTTGATTCACTACATTTCAATCCACCAATTAATCATCAATGAAGCTTTTCGTTTGTAGTGGTGCTAGGGATTACTGACTTGTTAGTCTACTAAGCATCAGTTATGCTGCAAGCACTTGTATGTTTTTTTTTTTGAAGGCTAGCAGCGAAATCATACTCTTTCCCGGCCAGAGGCTGCATGAGGTGCTTCTGCATATTGATCAGGTTCATCTTCGTCGTCAGAGGAGAGAAGGGAAGATCCCATCCAAGACTTGAAGCTTTCGTGAACACGCCTCTCTACATCCGGCGTGATGACTATATCTGAGTTAGTTTCCAACATTTCCAAACCAGCATTTCTACTGCTGGGTGACCAGTACTCATCAAGAATTTGAGCGGCTTTTCTTCTTAAGAAGAAGGCAGTTCCCCCAAACAGGATCGCAAGACCCCAAGAGGCAACCTCGTAGCACCAGAATAAGGGGACTGAGCAGCTGCTCCCAAGAGACAGAAGGCTTGAACCGAGGATGACTGCCAGGAGAGGATATATGATGGAGAACACAAGGTTGAGGATCGACAGACAGCGCACACTACCTGCAGATTACTAAAATATGATTAATTACGTATCGGGTGGCATGGCCTTATGTATTCTCTACGTGATCCGTCAGTTGTGGCATTCCAGATAAGCTTTTAATATTCATCATCAACATAGAACATTAATTGAGGTCAATATGGTGACCCAAATAAATTTCGAGGCAACACGGCAACAGACTAGCTCAAAACATGCAAAGAAATCAGAATGAACACGTCGAAGAAGCTAAACCTCGAGAATGGCCAAACCACAAGCATTCATTTAAACAGCAGCTTTCCAAGCAGTTTCCACTGCTTTTAAGATTTTAGTTGAACTTCAAATCCTTCAAACTTTTCTCATGACAAGTTGTTATCTTTCCTTGCATTTTCCACAAACCAACCGGCTATTGGAGAGAATTTTCACTTGCACGAATAATTTTTGAGTACTTCTCGAAGATAAGGCAATCCCGTGGCAGAGAAAAACTGACCCGAATACTGTACCTTAAAACCTATGAAACTGGCACCCTTGATTTCTGGTTTTACTCTGTGTTGTCATTTCAGTTCATCTCAATAATGGCTAATTTTACATTGTTATGTTTCCCACAATCATATTCAATCAAGCCAGCCACATTCGAAATGCACTCCTAAATTCCAGAAACAGATCATACCTCTTCTTGAAGCACAACAGTTATTCTCAACTAACAACAACCATCTACTCCTGGCCAGAGCCGAATAAGCAATAGCAACACCTGCAGCCAGAAAGCACCACAGCAAACTCTAAATTACAGTTGTAAATTTAAGTCCCAAGCACAAACACATAAAAATGATTCAGCTGAGCTGTAAATCGCATAAAATTTCCAGTAACTATTGAATCACCATGCATCAGCGCAAGCATATCTAACCACTAGTTCAACAAAAAATCAATCAATAAATAAAATCTTAGTCTGACCTGCAACAAGATAGAGAACTGAAACCGAAAACACAACCAACGTAGGAAGAAACACAACCACCCAAAAGTAATCCACAGTCTCCTGATCCGTCAAAATAAACACGCCACGAAACCTATCCGGATCGCCAGTGGCGCCAACCGGAAGTTGTCGAAGTCGCAGTCCTCCACAAAACGGCCTTCTCTCAAGATCATCCGGAAACACTATAATCAAGCAGATATACACAGATACGACAACAGCAGCAACTATCAAAGCTAGAAAGCAATTCAACATCGGCCTTTGAACCTTCAACCAAACTCTGTCCTCGTCGCGCAAACTCTCGTAGTCGTGCTTCGGCATGAACGCCTGTCGTAGCACGTCGCCGATTATCGTCATCGCCGGTGCCGCGAATCACAATCACTTCCGTAACTTCACAGAAACCCTAGATACTTTTTTTCAGTAGTTCGGTTGATAATTTTCTGCAGATGATCAAATTAGAGAAATCAACTGCTTTGAAATCCGATTGGACACTGCGATCATCTCATCACGTGTGCGCTCAGCTCTTCGTCTTGGTCGTTGAGGTCGAGATCGCTCCGGCGTTGCTCTTCGTTTTTCTTCAGCTGAGAATTTTGTTTCGCGAAGACGAAGCTCTCGTGTTGTTTTGGTTTTTGAAACAGCGTAATGTAGAGTGGGCCGTAGCGATGTTCAGGCCCAATTGAATTGGGCCGAGCGTAATGTTGCTGGACTTTTCTGAATCGAGTTGGGCCGAAATGAAACCCAAATGCGGTCTTCAAGATAAAGCAAAATGGGAATGGAATATCAGTTTGTGGTAAAAGTTTAGGAAAACTATTAAACAAAAAATATTTGTTTTTTAAGAAAATAGTTTAATAGAAATGGTGATAATTGTTATCATTATTTTTGGCTGTAAATAACTTGACGTGAAACAACATTACAAGAGTGATTATTGCTGCTTCAAAACTTGGCTTTCAAACTGAACAATATAAACAAAAGGAAATTTATGTGAAGTGAGTTCACTGGGAATGGCTGCAGTGATGTATTGAATTCTGGGTTGGATCACTCGGTCACATTTCTTTCCTTTCTTGGGATCTCACTATGTTCTGGATGAGTAATCTGTTAATTTGTACTGGGCTGGTGTTGGTTGTCGAGGTGGTGTAGGTCATGAACTGGGGTCTGATGAGGCCATTGTTGCGGAGGTAGTTGGTGGTTGGAGGTAGGTAACTGAGGTCTGATGATGCCACTGTTGCTGCTGATATGGTTGCTGTTAAATAACTGAGGTCTGACGATGCCGTTGCTGCTGTTATGGTTGCTGTTAAATAACTGAGGTCTGATGGTGCTATTGTTTCCGGTTTTGATATCATTTAGAGCTGTGACTTGTTGAGTCTGCGCCTTGTTGTTTCTGTGCATAAATTCTGTAACGAAGAGCGAATATAGTTTAGTTAGCGATAAAATGTGCCGACTAAAAACAGACTTTAAATACTTCAGATAAAAAGTAGACTTAAAAGAAGGTGCTGCGGCAGATTCAAGCTTATATTATGCAAGTAGAATAGAAAAAGGCTGAAAGGGTGCACCTTTTACACTAGCACAGACTACAAGATGGTTGAGGAAGTCTCGGAACTTTGTTAAGATGATTTTTTCTTGTTTTGCATGAAGCTCAGAGTTACGAGTTGAAGCTTTGTCACCTCCCTGAACTCTTTTTTCAGATTCAAGCATGAATGTTGTATCATTTTCATCACACATCAATGCTAGCATTCCAGGAGACATAGGCCTTTCATTTTGAAACTCATCACAAGTGGATCCAATATAACTTGTACATTCTCTATCAGCTTGGTTATTACTGGAGTTATCAGCTCTCGCTAATGTCTCATCATTGCTTTCTATAATACTGGCATTGCTTAGTTGAGTTGTTATGATAGCTTTATGATCAAGATCAGCCATCCCCATTTGATTGTCTGCAGTCCCGATACTTTCTGTAGAAATATGAATAATTAAGTAAAACAAGCAGTAGCTGAAATCATATTTTTTTTACTAAATAAAACTGGGATGATAAAATTTTGGCATCACAAGAACCAGTATCAAAAGAAACATTAGCGAGAACAAATAAGTTTGAACACTATCCTGAACAATTACCAAATGTCAGATATCTGCTCTTTTAAAAATGAGATGAAGTACATACTAATTATATCAACCACTTAATTTTTTTCCGAAAATTAATCACATTAATGGTTTTATTATGCTCCACCAAACAAGACACAGAAAAATGAAGCGACCAGAAATAAGGAAACTTGAGCTATTTGTCAGACAAATGTTTTTTACTAAACACGACACAGTTCTTCTCACATAAATTTGACATAAGTTATCATATCGATTCAATTCAGGTCTCGGTTGTTTCACAACCAATGTTGGTTTTTATTTCAACTCAATTTGAGATTAAAAGAACACATAAATAAATGGAAGAACATGTTAAAAAATCAACAAGAAGAGATGGGTACCAACCTGTGTGTGCTTTAACAACTTCGGCAGAGGCTACTACCATTTCTGAGCAGAGCTCTTGAATAGATTGAGGCTGTATTACATCTGCCATCAGAGAGCTTTACAATTGCAAATGCAGCAGTTAGCTTTGATATTTGGAAACACAAAATATATCCTACATAATAGTTAATAACACAGTTACCTGAATGTGATCTGGGACGAGCCCAGTGTCACAGCATTAGCTGGGGATGACAAAGCTGAAGGCTTGAGGCCTTTATCCTGCTTATGCAGCTCAGCCGCATATTCAGACCTCTATTTGATAGTGGAGGAAAATGAACATGAAAACAAAATAACATTAGTTGAGAATAGGTTTACCGTGGAATATGGACTATGCTCATGAGATTATTCCATCTGGTTTTAGGTTTATTACTTGTTGAAATAGGGCATTCTGCTGAATCGGATGAAAGTGTACAACAGTCTGCTCTGGATTTTTCCTTTTCCTGGATACTTGAGTGATCTTATAACCATAGGGACCAAGGGCCTCCTTTATTACTGCATTGGCTGCCTGATGCTGATAATTTATTGTTGGAGTCAAATTATCTCCATAACTTAGTGACCTTCTCTCTTCAATTCCTTCACAGTTCTTACAGTCAACACATCTGCAGTTTTCAGAGCATGGAATATTTCCTTGAAAGCACTCACAATATTTCTTCAAGCATCCTGACTTCTTGCAGTGACATCCTTTATTGTGTTTTGCTGCAGTTGCTGAATCTCCTGTCTCTACCTGTAATGGTAGATTGGTAGGGTACTAGTTTAGTTACACGCCTTGTGCGAAGATAAAACTACATAACAAATTCACCACTGCAGTGACTGCACTTTGTTTTCTGCACCATAAGACCTAAAGAATTTTCGGGACGAGTTACGAAGCAGATTTCCCACACTTAAGTGTTGAGTCAGCTCATATGTTAAACATATTTTTTAATGATACTACATCCCTGTACTAACTAGTAGATCTTTCAAATTTGCAGATTACAAACTTTAGAAGTATAGTGGATCTTCTTTTCCTTATAGCCTAGAAAATCCCAAAATGACTTCCTAGATGTCGATGGAACCCGTCAGCAAATGGAGGTCACAAAAGTATCTCATCATAAACCAAAATCTAAATGCCTGTTAGTTTTTCAGTAGCATATCTAAAGAGTAGGCAACAAAACTAATAAGCAACGTTTCAATCAACATACCAACCCTGTTCATCTCAAGTAATTAATAAGAATGACCATGTTCTAATGCTTGAGATTAAGAGTACATACCCTACCATTCCGCGGCGTATGAGGACTGTTTGCGATCTTTGGCCTAAATGCATTCGGGTTTCTATCTAATGCTGCCGTGACCGCCTCTTGTCTAGCAGTGTCATGCTCAATATTGTTATGGCAATTCGTGCAGTTGCATCCGTCACAATGAACTCCAGCTGCAAAGCACTCGCAGTATCTGAGGATTGCTAGGAGTAAGTATTTAATGAAATATATAATAGGCAATAAGTTGATAATCCAGACAAATTGTGGCTGCAAGACTTGTAAGATGCACAATCAAAATTATTGCATAATAAAGCAAATGTCAGGGAAGGCAATGCTAACAACATTAAGACTGCAATGTTCACCAGAACTTGAAAGAGTAAGCATCAGAAATTGACTTATTAGAAATGTAGAGGACCTTGTTGTACATCCTTGATCTGAAAATTTGATTAATCAATGGTTCATCAGAAAACTTTCTTCTTGATGTCTCATGTCAATTTTATTTATTTACAAGGTAAATAACAGAAAATCCTTTAACGAAGCCGTAACTGATTCAATGGGCTCAACTGAGTAAAACCTGATAGTCGACTTGATGGTAAAAAGTACTTACAACTTCAGACATTTAGAGTTTTTGCAATTGCACTGCTTCTGTTTCTTTGGAGTTACATCTTTCGCTTCAGTTTTTATAATAGGTTGCACCTTCGGGGACTCATAGTGGCTGCATGTAACCCATAAAAAAAAATTTATTAGCAAACTATATCTGATAATAATCTGCAGGACAATATTCCTTCATGTGAAAAAATTGATGGCACGAAGTTATAATATTGAAAATAAACAACCACAAGAAAAAGATTCATGCATGGCAACTATAATTCTATAATGCTGCAAGCAAATTGAAAAAACAGTCGAACCATGTAGTTCTAAAGGGAAAGCTGAAACTTGAAAGATAAAAGCACAGTGCAAGTCCAGCAGTAGCTTTTAAAAGAAGGTGACAAGCGTCACCCCCAGCCTTCCTCATGTCGTATACAAACTTAATAATACTTATTTTAATTAGGTTGAAGAAAGATGGAAGTTGTAATCAACAGCATCTCATTAATCATTTATCCAAGCACGAGCAGTAATGAGATATGTCATCAGACCATTGAATTGTATGATGATTCAATATAAGAATACATGTAACTTAAAAGTGGAAATAGGAAAACCAGATTGATTTCTAATGTAGAGTTAAAACTATAAAACACCTAAAAGGAACGTCCATCAATGTAGAAAAATGTTCTCATGTTTCCAACATCATAAATATGGGTCGTTATCGAGTCCAGCTGACTTAACGATCTTTCTTCAAATGACTTGCCCAAACGGTTTTGTCAGTTTATAACCAACCCAATTCTTTCCTGTGTGAGTGACCATAACAGTCACTAAAACAATGAGAATCCTCTTTTTGATACGTTAAAATGTTTTCCTGCCTATACCTATAGGCGCAGAAAGCTTCCAATTCTTTTTTACTGTATTTATAAGGTTCTTTTCTTCTCCCCCAATCCATTCATAAACTAGATAATCGTTCAAGTTGTTCACGCGTCACTGAAAGCACACTCAACTCGAGACATCATGATTGACTGTTCAATTAGATGATGCATTCTACTAAAAATAACTCCCTTACATGTATTGCCATATTTTGACTTACGCATCTACTGAATCCACCACCAAACACAGGTACACAACAAAAGCTGCCAATCAGTTCAACTTCGAAAATAAAACAACAACACAAGTAACAATCCCAATTGTCATCACATGATTCTAATCCTGCCTGACCAAAAACGCCAATATCCAAAACTTTCACACTCCACACACCGGATCGATACAAGCATCACGCACACGCAACCGGAAAAATTCAAAACATCCAAGAAAAAAAAAATATTACTCAATAGGTAACGGCTGGCGAGGAACGGGATGCGACAAAGCCCTCTGCAACAGCGGAACCACGTGAGGCCGCGTCTGCAAATCCGGATGCGCAATTGACCTCACTACCTGGACATGCGGCGGTGGCCGTAATTGCGGCTGCGGTAGAGATTGCGGCTTCGGCTTAGCCTTCGCTTCAATCTTCAACTGCAGCTTAACCTGCGGATGGTTAGGCAGCACCACATTCGCCGGCACCTTATACATCGACGTGAAATCAAGCTGCCTCGCTAGCTTCTTCCCGTTCGAATCCGCCGTCACCACTTGCGATTCGGAATCGACTTGATCCATCTTTTGAGCTCCGGAGAGCGATATCGGCGCACTCACTCCAGCGAATTTCTCCGACTAGGGATTTCTTCCCTCTCTGGTTCGTTCTTCTGTATCTTCTCTCTCCCTCTCGACGTTTTGAAAATTCAATCAGAGTTTATTTGACGGTGGGATTCACAGAAGTACAATCTAACGGCTGAAATTGAATGATGGAATCAACCATTGAGATTGCGTTGGCTTTTTTGGAGGGTTTTTCTCAGCCGTTGGATTATGCATGGATCGATTTGGCGGTAATTTAGGTTATTACTAGTGGTGAGATTGTAGTGTTTTGTGTGACGTGTACGGCTCTTATTAATTTGATTCAGTAAAAAAATAAATTCAGCTTGCTAATATTTATTTAGATTCTTTTAATTACTTAATTGGAATATTTTCAATCCTTTTTTGCGCTAGAAATAAATGCTTACATTTTCTATTTAACTTGATTGTTTTAAATATTCTTTTAGAAAGAAATCTTGAGATGTGTTTTTTTACATTCATTTCTTGAAAATAAAGTTCACTTTGAGTTTTCAAATAGACCCTCTATTTATCTTCTTTTTTTTCCATTACAAAAAGCATTAATACAAATAACATAACTATTGCATTAAATCAAAGAAGAAACATTATTTTAGAGAAATATTTATCTTTATTTATGTCTATATAGCTTTACATATTTATTTAAATAAAAATATGTAGTTTTTTAAATTTTGTATATAAACAATTTTTTAAATTACTCAATTAAAAAAATCCAAATTTCTTTACTAATTGGCAGTTGGCCTAAATTAATCATCTAAAAGATTAGTAATAATAAAGAGATTATGAAATATTTTTACAATTTTGTTACTTTTTATTACACCTTTTGAAAATTTTTGTTATTAATTTCTGTCATCAATTCCATATATATCATATTTAACTCAAATGTCACCATAAATTATGATCTGTGTTAAATTATGATATCTGCTATTTTTCATCGATTTTGTTTATTGAGTCAGCATTTGAGCGGTGCCTTCAAAATAAAACAGGAATCCTAATCATAGAACATTCATTCACGATTTGTTAGGAATTAATCTCAGTTGCTTAAATATCGTTTATGTAACAAATTTAAGAAATCAAACAGTAACTATCATTCACAGTTTATAATTCTTATAAAAAAACATGAATTCATAAATTATAACACTCAATAAATTATGTTATATTAAAAACAACATAATTTATATCACTAAAAAAACTGATAATGTTATTTTACCTTTAATTTAATATCAAGAAAAAACATTAGGGTTTCAAGATGCTATCCGACAGCACAATCGCTTGAGGCGCGTGGAAACCACGTAGCATTGGATTCAAATTATTATAGGCATAAAACCCGCAGTTGTGTCATATTAGCCATTTAGGGTTTATCTTTGCTCGACATGCATGTTACATAAATATTGATGATGATGTCCCACCATATATCATATTATCACATTATGTTATGATCAAGTTAAAAATATCGAACTAAAATGTAATTTATTAAAATAAATGAGGGTATCTAGATTTTTCAAGAAGCTTTTTCAAGTTTGATGGAGTGACTTATAACACTAAAACTTGGTGTGTATATACATTTGATAGAGTTGGAGAAATTGCCTACGAAGCAAATGAAATATTTCGGTAAACTTTTAAATCGAAAGATCTATACAATTCAAATGATTAACAAGGCGGTTGAAAGATCACCAAAAGGGTAGCAGTTCCTCATGGGCATATTTACTATACATTGATTTGTTCTCTCTAAACCGAAGATGAATTGTAATAATTTTTTTAAAATTTATGGGGGTTTATTTGATTATATTATAAATTTTAATTTGATTCAATTAAATTCAATAATAATAAACAAACATTTAAATTAATCCCAACATACTAAAACATGACATCACACATGTGAAATTACTTACAACTTTGGTACCTTAAATCAGACAATAAAATTTTAATAAATTTTATGAAAAATATAACAAATGATAAAATGGAGAAAACCAAAACCACTCGCTCACGCGCGTTATCACGCATCTCCACTATAAGTATCGACACGCACTTTCTCTCTCTAAAACCCTCGCCCCAAAAGCCCTTTTCGGGCAAACCTAACCTTTCTCTCTCTCCTAGGGTTTCATATCATCGTCGCACTTCAATCCACTCCGCCTCGACACCGAATCTCCCAGCAATTGCCCTTTCATCGTGTCCATCATCGTCTTCTGCTTCTAACGATACCGATTTCAGCCTCGACGGTGGAGATTCTCTCGAGCCGGATACTACTCAGATCGCGTGAGATCGGCGCCGATTGGTCGGTTCAGGCGACTCGTTATGTTGTGGGATTCAGATTCTCAGGTAGTCGAAGTGTTGCTGTTTGTTTTTGTGGATTGATTGTTGCGGTTTGATGGCTTTAAGGTTTACAGATTGGGGTTGCTGTGTAGAGTGTTTGAGCTGATTTTTTTTTTTCGCTTTTGGATTTTCACGCTGAGGCCGATTACTTTCTTGTTTGATTTCCGAGCTAGATGGTTAGGTTTCGGATTGAGTTACGATAAGTTTTTGTGTCATTTTATGTGGAGTGTGGCACTGTTTCGATGGTGGAATGGATTTGGGTTTCGAATTTTTGAAGTGAGGATGAAGTTCAACATAAATGGAACTTGGTTCTTGAAGTTGGAGATGCTATGTGATACATTGAGAAATAAGTTGGTGTGTTATGTTGGATTATCTGGCTGACAGCTGTTATCCATTCAGATTCTGTCTTCATTTGAAACCCTAGAAAATCTGCTCATAGTATGGCATGTTGATGCTTGACACTGATGTGTTGTGCTCACTGTGAGCTAATTGTTGGTGTGTTAACTATTTGCTGGGTGTTTATTCACATGTTATTGTTCACATTATGTGAATATTCTCCTTTGGTAATTAGGGTTTTGGACTAACTAATTAGCGCATTGATGTGTTGGTAGTCGCTGCTTTTTTTGATTGTAAGCTACCTTTGTATGGCTGTAGTGAACCAGACTTAACTCTTTATCTTGGGTTCTCCTTGTATAATATGTACTTGTTTTTGTTTAATAGGGGCCATCTTATTGGTTCTAGAGAAATGTTGCCTGTCAACTAAAATTATAACAATATGAAGCAAGGTGCTTTATCAGAGAGTATGAACAATAAGGAATCTTGTACTCCTTCATCCAGACCAAACAGTTCCCTTGTGAGGATTGATTCCATATCCATCAATATTGATGCTGCTGAGCAAAGCAAGTCCAACAAGTGTGAGCATTTTACCATACGGTGAGTCAATTTTGACGTTTTCATCACCACATATCTTCATAACTTCCTTGCATCCTATTAATGTTTCAGTTACGATTCTTTTTGCAAATGTGGGGCTAAGTAGATGAACTCAGATTTTATTTTCCAAGTTGGTTAATGTAATAATTTATTGTGGAAATGCTTTGGATTTTTGCAGTGGGTATGTCTCTGACAACCGCAAAAAGAATGGAGCCCAGCGCTTGCTTTTTTCTTTAGATGGTGATGATGCAAACTCTGAGGATATTAATTCAAGGCTTCCTCCTATGGATGTACCCAAATTTAGAAATTGGCAGTGTCAAAGCTGTTTGAGTGAGATTGATGATGAAGGAGCATCAAAAGACACTGAAAATATCACTGTCGATTGCAGAAGGCGTTCTCACCGGTCTTTGGAAAATGTTGTAGCTCATTTGTCAAAAAAGTTGAAGCAACACCCGGAGCTGGGTAAACTTTCTGATCATTTTGATGCTTAAAAGACGAAAAGACAATGTTTCGTATCATCCCCCTAATGCTTTAGATAACAGAAGGAGTGGTACCTTCTTTTTGCAGGCTGCGGACAATGTACAGGAACCAATTCTACTTCAGAGTTCACTCAGAAACAGATGTTGGATTCAGGCAAGCTCATTATCTTAAATGGCTGCTATATATGACTTGTAAATGTTAACCTTGTCATCACTTGGAATTTTGACCATGTTTTTGCATTTGGAATACAGCCCTCGATTTAATTACAGGAGGGCTTAGAGAAAATGTGCAGCATAGTGCAGCAAGTGGTTCTAGTCAACCCGTGCTTAGAGACTCCAACAAGCAGTTGGTGACCTCAAAAAATGTAGATGAGCATCAGTACCAGTGGCTGAGACCTGAAACAATTTCCTTGACGAAGTTTGACATAGTGGATGGTGATAAACTCAAAGGAAACCATGCTGCATGCATGGAGTTGGTCCATAATCATCAGAATCTTAATGATTCAGGGGGCACTGGGCGGCGGAAACCTAAGAAGGTACGATTGCTCAATGAGTTATTGGATAAAGACAAAAAAGATGCCCAGCCTGCTGTGACCGGAGGCTTTCACACTAATGAAGCGGCTAAGGTGAGATGTAGTGATTCGGGTCAGAAAAGGAATAGGAAATGTCGCGAACAAGATAGTAGACGTTCTCAGATGCATAATGCGGGTAGTTCAGGTGGAAAAGGTGAGACGAGAAAGGCTCAAGACATAAACATCGCATTTGGAAATGCTGAAATCCACTTGAAATCTACGGATGAGCGTAGTGATGCAACTATTAAGCAGGCTGATAAAATGCTTTTAGGAAGTAAAAACGGAGCTGATGGACAGAAGAATTATCATCATAAAAGCCAAAAGAGAAATATTGATTCATGTAAGAGACAAGTATCTGTGTCAATATGTCAGCCTTTCCATGGTAGAGAGACATATCCTCAACACAACAATATCACCCCTGCTTCGCAATTCAAGGGAAAATCTCATGATACATTAAATAAGGCGCAGCGAGTTGTGAATGTGCCAGCTCCAGCAGACAATTGTAAAGAATTTGATGGAAACAGTTTGCTGAGGGAACCCATGGAAACAATTCAGATTGGTCACCATACTCGATCCGTACAAAATGACTACTCTAGCAAAAGTCATTTTCTTTTTTCTGATGGTTGTTTGGATACTAGAAAAGGTACCAGGTGTTATGTTCCTCACACGGAAAACCAAAATCTCAGAAATGACATCGCCATGCAGTATATGGGGGAATCAAGTAGTGTGTATAAATCTTTGGTTGAAAAAAACATGTGGCAAGGGACAAATAGCAATTTAGGTCTCAAGAGACCCAACCGGGGGCCATGTGTAGGAAACAAGAAACCAAAGCGTACAGCAAGAACTGAAGGTCTCACTGATGTGCATCAAAAGGTAAGAACTTGTACCAAACTCTGTTTGTTTTGAACATAGTTTTCTGATGCATTTCGATCGAGGATGAATGGGTAGATACTGCATTGTCTCACTCTTAGTCTTGCAGCTCATATAACAATTATGCACAATGCATCTTTACTTCTGATAACATGTGCCTGCAGTGGGGCTGCTTGGATATTTTAATCTCATCTGTCAGAACAGCCACAATGTAATTTGCTTATAATTCTAGTGAATAAGAAGTAATTAAATGAGTGAAATATAATGGGTATCATTATCGGAAACCAAGATTGCTCCTTGATAATTGGCTGTCAATCCATTTTGATGTTTATAACGCTTATACCCAAGCATTATATGGCATGAATTGATTTTAGTTCATTCATCATTAAACATGGCATGAATCTGTATATTCCTGCGGGATGTTTATAGCATGTTTGTCTCTGATACTTTTTGTTGTTTATTTATATAAAATGCAAACTTAAATTTGTGTCAGTAACAAACATGAATTCTTCACAGAAATTTTTGCCTAGAAACAGCAACATGAAGATGGTTGGAAGTCGGGAGAATCCAGAAATTACAAACAAATTTAGCGACAACATGGTGCAAGAAGTCGGTACTTCAGATGACATACCTATGGAAATTGTTGAGCTCATGGCTAAGAATCAATATGAGAGACGTCTTCATGAAGTTGTAGATAATCATTACATGCTTCAGTCTGGCTCCAACTCAAAGCATGATGTGGTGGGAAGTACTACTGTACTATCAAATTTGGTACCCCAAGCAACGCAGAAAAAAAAATCTCATTTACCAAATGTTCGGGTAATTTCAGAAAAAGACTCAGGCAATGGTTACATGATGCAAAGACCTACTGGTAGCACTTACGGTACAGTTTTATCAAGTCAACAGGAATTGTCTAGTGTACTCCAGTACCCTGCTTTGGGTTCTAGCAAACCTGACATCTTTCGAAAGTGCAAATATGATAACAACTTTGCCCCAGAGCACAGAGTTTCTCCTAGATCACGAGCATTATATGAGGCATGGCAGCCTGCTTCTCGACAAAGTGACAAAACAGCCAATGCTTGGCCTATGATACCGCCTAATAATTCAGTTCACATGGCCAGTGTTCGTCAAGACAGTGGTTTGCAGCCATTTGAAGTTGGGAAGGTCCCAACGTGCTCAAGCTACGCAGGTGAATGCCGAGGTCTCAATAATTTAAGTCTGGCCGGTTTTGTACATACAATCAATGATTTCAGACCCTTAGCTTCAAATACTTCTAGCCCTAATAGAGTGGACAGTCGACCTCAGATGATGGGATCTCCAAATCCATATGATAATGAAACTATACCAGCTATGCATCTACTCAGCCTGATGAATGGTGGTATACAGTCGAGTGCACCAACAAATAAGGAGGCCAAAGCTAAAAGAAAGACATTTGACAGATCTTTTTCCAACGACCATCTGGCCAAGGAGCTGTCTGAGAACAGTTTTGGGGTGGGCAAGTCAAATAATAAATTCAAACAACCATCACCATATGGCTATCAAAGCAAGGTTCTTCAATCAGATTCATCTTGTCAATGTTCAACTCCTGCTCCTACGTTTGGTTTGATTGTCTCGTCTCTACCTGGAGATGTAGGTAACAAAAAGGGTACTCAACCTTCGAGTCACCATACAGAAAGAACCTATTTGAACAGGACTTCTGGAGGCTACTTTTTGCGTAATGAGAATAATGGTTTCAAATATCACAAGTCTCCATTGGCTAGTACTGGTGGTGTAACAGGTCAGGAATCAGTCCCTGCTCATGAATTATCAAAGCATATTTTCAACCCTTTATGGTCAGCGCCAGGCTCCTCTCATTCATATATGAACGGGAACATCAGTGGATACTGCAATTTGACGTCTCACGAGTCCTATGATACTCTAAACAGACGCCCTGGGCCTGGAGCATGCTGCGTCAATAGAAATCCAATGGACTTCACTGCTCCAGGGCCCGGAAATGAATACATGATAGGCGCTGAAGACTTGAATTTCAGGAACCGAACTCATATACCATATATTACTAGACCAATGGCCACCAACGCATTCAAGCAGCACAGGTTCACAACGTACACTACCCCGAGCAACAGGCTTTAAACAGCTTATGCAAGACTGTAAGTGTTGTCCTTTTAACTTATCAAAAGAAAATTGGTTGATATCGATTTTCTCGTTAATTGTCATTGTTTGTTTTCTTCCCTTTCTTAGAACATAGGTTTCGTGTGTTACTTGAATTTACGCAATACATGGCGTGATGACTGAACTTGTTCCTTTCACTTGTTACAGCAGGTGGACTTTCTAATGTCAACGTCGACCTCTCCCTTTAGAGATGTTCATTGTCGTTCATGATTCACTGGTGGAAGATAAAACGGTAAGTAAAGGCCAGCTTAATTGAGTAAATTGTGTAATGTAGGAAAAGAAAACAACACAAGGACACTGAGATAAAGAAAAAGATTGCACTTTGCTTGTGAGGTCTCCTCTATTTAGCTCAAACTAATAAACTGCATTTCTTGTGTATCTATCAGATATGATTTTCACTGAACCCACCAGAATGACATCATCATTGAGTTTCATAGAACTGGAATTTGAAAGTATCATCTCTGCTAAAGATCAGATCAGATCAGAATGGTTTGTGTCATTGTCTTCAGCAACCTGTATCTCCAGCTTCTGCCAATGTCGTGGAATTTTTTTCATGAATGAATGGAAACCTCTCTCAGCTATACAAATTACAGAGGCACTGAAGAACAGCGGCAGCAGGGATTTCCCTTGAAAAAAGAAGAAGCACAGCTCACGCCACTTCATCGCTGATGCCGTAAAAGAAGGGATCAGCGAGGAGGTCGGACGCGGAGGGCCGAGCCGTGGGCCGAGCTATACATTTCTCGATGAACGCCTTTACCTCGGGATCCTTGACTTTGTTCAAGGCCGCTGGTGGCAGCCCCGCGGACACTTTCTTGTATATCTTCACCACATTGTCACATTCGCAATATGGAATTTCTAATGTCACCATTTCCAGCACACACATTCCGAATGAGTAAATGTCTACAGATTCGGTGTAGTTTTCTTCGTAGAGCTCCGGTGCCATGAACTCCGGCGTACCCAGGACGGAGTGCGCTGAATGGCTCTTTCCTACCGTCGCTGCCAACCCCAAGTCACCAATTTTGACCTGACCAATGTTGCCGTTGACGAAGATATTGCTGCAGTTGAGATCTCGATGAATGACGCAAGGATCGCTACAATGCAAGTACTCCAGCCCTTTCAAGATCTGCCTGGACCATTTTTTGACGGCCTTGATGGAAACGTGGCGATGCTT
Organism: Umbilicus rupestris; assembly: GCA_963678935.1. Classification (NCBI taxonomy): domain Eukaryota; kingdom Viridiplantae; phylum Streptophyta; class Magnoliopsida; order Saxifragales; family Crassulaceae; genus Umbilicus; species Umbilicus rupestris. The sequence continues at coordinate 11,110,397 of OY787612.1, forward strand.
CTTCCTGAACTCTCTCAAATTCCCGGAAGTACAAACCTCAGTGATGAAATTCAACGTGTTCCGATCCGGGTCTCGCCAGACATGGTACAGCGAAATGATGTTGTTGTTTTTCAAGGATCTGAGCAGCCTGACTTCTGAGTAAACCCGGTCGATGACTGATAAATCTTGGCTGAAATTCTGCAGCTTCACTTGGTTCCATGCAACCTCAATCCCTTCCTCCTGGTCAAAACCTCTGTACACTTTCTTAACCGCGCCGGAGCCGAGTAGGATTGTATACCGCCCGTAGCGGCCTGTCGGGTCCAGCTCCACGAACGCCTCCCGGTCCGTCTCCACCCCCGGCATCTGATATCGCTCGATTGGAGAAAACCCTCTACGCTGGCTGCTAGCCTTTGTGGAAAAACATGTGATGAAAAACAGAGATGTTCTGTTTCTGCTGCATTTTTGGGTGTCTGTGGCAAAGCATTGGGAAGGGAATAAATTTTTTGTATTTATAGCAACTCTTGCTGCTGCATGTTAATTGGTTTGAATTTTGTCAAATTTGTTATGAAATCAAGCCTGAAAGGAATCTTTAAAAATGAATTTCATGTACCCAAATCATGACCTGATATTTTGCCCGTTTAATTTTGTGATCGTATAATATCCTTTCCTATTGGTTGAGCTAGTATGAGAATAGTTGGTTGAGCTAGTATGAGAATAGGTTGAGGTTTAGGGTTCCTGTGATTGTGATTTCAAATTGGCTTGCTTTTGGCAGTAGAAGAAATTCATGAGAACATTTAGTTGTTGGGCATGTGAATTTCATAAATGGAACAATCCAATTTGTGTTGATGAGGATCACAGTTTGTTTCTAGCAACATCAATGCATCATGTTTATTTGTAGAGTAAAAGTGACAATGTGCTTATTATATCTGAACAAAAACATCATCAATAGAAACTATTCAAGAACAATGTCAGTGGGCTCTTCTTGTTCTTCCGACTTGAATGTAATATATCCTTGATGATTACTCTCTTAAACCAATGTTGCTAAGTTGTTGTGCTTAGTCCATATCCACATGAGTCATCAAAACTTTCTTTCTTTCTTTCTTTCTCTAGGAGAAACAAAGGAATTCCAGGTATGTTTCTCATGATGTTCGTATAAGGTAGATATGGCTGGCTACACCTACACCTACACACAAGATGCCCTCCAACCCACATATCTCATCATGCATCATCTATCAAACATCATTGAACTCGAATTTCAAAGTAAACATCAGAATGCATTGTCTTCATCCAGCTTCTGCCAATGCCTAGCCCTCAAATCCGCCAACAATGGAAACCTCTCTCAGGTATACAAATTACAGAAAAGTGGCATAGCTGATGCCGGAGAATGTAATCGCTTCTCAGGTATACAACTTCCATTTCTATGTTTTCCTGCAAGAAAGCATATGCAGACTATTTACTATTAGAGAAATTTGCTTGCTTGCTTGCTCATAGGATCATAATTTTGACTAGTGACGAATAATGACCATAGAAAGCAAATCCGGGTAACAACCATGAATTTAAACAAGGCAGATATATAACTTGGTGAAGGATTCAGACCTCAAAAGCATTCCCTTTTCGTTAAATGGGTGGTCAGAGGGGGACGATAACATCTAGGTTGCTTTTCATGAACCACTGGCGAGGATAATCTGAATACACTGAACTCAACCGAATATGCCACACCATAATTGCAAAATTGTCTGTTGGTAGGCATTCCATTTGGCTTTCATCCTCCACAACTTGCTCAATAAATGCGCTCACCTACATACACAAATACCATCTTAATCATATGTTCACAGTTTCAAGGTAATAAGCCGAACATGTAAATCAAGTTTATTTATTCATCCCAAGCGCTAACCTGGAGCTCTTCCTTGAGTGTATCATGCTGCCTAATTGGCTCCATAGCAAGGCGGTTCCATCTCTTGGGATCCCAAAGTATGGTGCTGTTGAAGGCAAACCCTGGCATGTCGGCGTGAAATCTTCTGTATTTTTTACCGAGCTCGCCTGTTTGCCATCCGATGACCTCCGATCCATTACATACAGGGCCGTGAATGACACGTTGGGATTTGTTCCCAGCGTCCGTTAGTTTGGCCACTGTCCAAGTTCCAAACCGCCTAAAAAAGCATACAGAATAAGAATATTTGCAACCAATGGATTTATTTATCGAGAACAATCTGTATTTTCAATTAGCCAAACCAAACTGAGTACAACCTATATTGCATTATTAAAGACGAATTGCCACAAAGATGAGATACTATAGAGGAGAGTACCTTATCCGTCTCACTTGATCGAAAAGATCACTTGAATAAATATTATCATCATCTGCAAAGTATACAATTCCATCCAGGCGATGTGTCTCGATGTGTGACAAAGCGACATTCCGTTGACCAATGACTTTAGAGTTTGAATCGGTCAAGTTCTTGTCGTCACATACAAGATGCCGGTACACAAGTCCGGTCATCCTTAAAACGTCAGCTGTTTCTGAAGATTGATCAGTCAGCTCAACAACTATCCACAGCAAAGGAGCTGAAACCATTTTTAATGTATGCGCCAACCGGTTCAAATAGTAGGTCTGCAATGGACGAGCATATGTTGGCGTAACCACGATTAAAAGCTTATGAAGCTCTAAGGTTGAATTATCAGCCGGTGATGGTATCACAGAGGTGCCAAAATGAGCTTCATCCGCTTGTTTAAGTTGCTTGTCATGTTCTTCTACGGCTGTTGCATTATCTGTCGACCTCAAGTATTCTTCCGATGACATTACATTTTCCTCCACATTTCCACGTGAATGAGATTCTCCATCCGTATAAGTGATTTCATCCGAGGCTTGATATTTTGATATTAAATTGACCGACAAACTCCTTGTAGAAACAAACGATGTGATTCCGATAAAAAACCCAACAATGAAACATAAAAGGAAATTGCTCAGCGTTTTCCTCCAAATTTGACCTTTATGTTTTGACCTCTCTAAAGGCCGGCCAGACCTTCTTGAAAATAAACCAAGAAACAAAAACAATGAATGAGAATCCAAAAATCCACTTAGAGGCGCCGCATGGTTTTGGGCACACGTTGACGTCCTAGATAACGGAGAGGAAACATTAACCGCCTCTCCAGTCATCAAAGCTCCCGCTCGTGGAACTGGTGACAAAGTTCTCCTAATCGACGCCATCACAGAATCTAATAGTTTGAACTTCTATCCTACTGATAAATCAACGCCTCCCCAACTAGCATGAAAGCTTGCTCTTCCACCTTTTCGCCATTATCTCAAAACTCCACTAACCAATGGCACATATGGGCCGCACACATCAACAAAAGTACATAGGCCACAACAAAAATTCCCAACGATCAAACCGCAAGTCTGTTATCAATATTATAGCCCTTTCTTCAAAATCTGGCCACTTCCAAATCCAAAATTAATCTCAGAGCCTTTCCTCCAATTTTCAGTAAAAATAGCCCTAATTTCTACAATCCCAAATCGCCTACCAAATCTAACGAAATTCAAACCATTCTCTAATCACACCAATCCCCAGAAACAATCAGATCTTCATCAAGTTACGATTTTCACGAAATGGGCACATGCATTACCATCAAACAGCAACTGGGTTCCGATCGACAGAGTAGAAAACACAGATTTCTCCACGAGCTGCGCTGGCGTTGTGTGTTTGAGGGTTTCCAGCTGCTCACACAATCGACTTGGTTAGGTTAGAAATTATGTGGAGGTCAGCTTACTCTGCTGCTGCTTCTGGCGATTGAGACGAGAGCGTTAGATCAATCGCGTTGGCGGAGTCTGAAAATCTGAAGCTTTATCACGCACACTGTTTCCTTGTGTTGTTCTCTCTCCTAATCAGAGAGATCTGAGAATCCAATTTGGTGATGTCAAAACGCGAGACGGCGTCGTTTACTGATCTTCTATGAAGTGGAGGCTTATTATTTAATATCTATGTATTAAAAAAACCAAAGAAAGAGGAGGCATTTTGAGAGCCAAGATGATGCATGAGATGAAGCATTGGAGTTGAAGGTGAAGATGAGCAAGAAGGCATGCATTTGGTGATGATGGCTAGTCTCTAAAATGCAATGTAGAATTCGACATTTACAAGATAGTAGTACATGCCTCGAGAAGCAAATATGTACAGTACAATCCTCGATCTGAAAGTGAGAATGACACATTTGATGGTGTCTCGTAGCCGCCAAACCTTTAATTTGTAGACCAAGCTAATGATACACCTGCTGAGTGAGTGATTCATAGAAGAAGAGCTAGATCAAAGTGCTTCCTTTTCATGAAATTTGACATTTGTGGAACACATTTATACCCAGTTTCAGGATGTTTTACGTGCTGATTTTAAGGTATTATTTTGTCTCCTGGAGAGCTGTCTTGTGCTTTGTCTCATGTATGGATTCAGTTGTCTTCTCATGTGGAACTTAGCATATCTTAACTAAAATATATATGATAGTTTTATAGGAATTTAATACATAGAACCTAATGTATGATATTGGGAGTCCTTATAACCGTACGTTGTTTCATCCGGTAATATCCACCTCAAATTCAAAAAATATATATATTATATCTTGATGTCAAGATAGCCGAGAGACAGCTATCAAATTTTGTACAACATTAAATTTTAAGATTATGTTTAGCTCTTGAAAAATTAAGTGAAAGGAAAACCGAATGAAAAATAAATTTGAGAATGTTTTCCCATGCAAATTAATTTATTAATGAATTATTTTCATTTTTCATAATATACTAAACACAAAAAAATTAATTTCCTCTCCCGTTCCTCCAATTTTTCAACAAGCTAAAAACATCCTTAACCCTAAATCACTGTTAAGAAATAAGAGATGAATGAGGACGAGAAGTGGGCGCGGCCTTCGGAAGGATTGCGATTTGGACTGGTTTGCAGCTCATTGTCATCGTGTGCTGCTTCATCGTCCGACAGATCGCGTGAACCAGGAAAATCCAACCTAGATCTCACCGAGAGACTAAGGCGAGGGAAACCCACAGCAAGAGCTTAATAGAATAAGTTAGCTCGATGCTAGATGGATTAGCTTAACCGACGGGAGAGAGGAAGAAGATTTGGGGAAAGGAATATTTTTTTTCATTCCTGGAGAACATACTCCTGCGTCACTCATAAAGGAAGACAGTACAATTGGACCGAACAAGACAGACCGAAATAAAATGAAATGAAGGCTCGATCGAATTAAAACGAGACCAAATGAAAACACGTAGAATCAATACTGAGAACCCTGTAACAATACTCCCCCATCAGCAGCATCCTTGTCCTCAAGGATGAAAGTCTGGGAATCGGCTGATCATGTCCGTGTAGAACTCCCATGTGGCTTGATCTTCAGGGAAACCTTTCCATTTAACCAATACCTTTGTAACCGCTGTGTTATGACGCTTTGCCACCTTGCGATCAAGAATAAGTTCTGGCTCTTTGGGGCTACCAATATCACGTAGAAACTGGGGCAGCGGAGAAGGAGATGCAGCAGCTGGATTGGGGCATAGTTTCAGTTGGCTAACATGAAAAACATTGTGGATAGATGCAGTAGGCGGAAGTTCCAACTTGTAGGCGACAGGGCCGACACGGTCAATTACACGAAATGGTCCATAGAACCTTGGCGATAGTTTGTGCGGAGCACCAGATTTCATAGAATGCTGCTTATATGGCTGTAATTTCAGGTACACAAAGTCGCCAATGCTGAATTGTCTGTCGGAGCGATGGGAATCTGCACATTGTATCATTCTATTTTGTGCCCGCAGCTGATGGAATTTAAGCATAGTGATAGTTTCTTCCCTTTTTTGCAGGCTACGATCAATAAGAATAGAAGAGCTTTCACCCGGCAGATATGGGAGATGGATAGGGGGCGGCTGGCCATACACGATCTCATAAGGGGTGTTGCCGATAGCTGAGTGAAAAGTGGTATTGTACCACCATTCGGCCGAGGGCAGCCATTTGCTCCAAGAGTTAGGGGAATCTGCAGTCATGCAGCGAAGATAAGTTTCCAAAGTGCGGTTGGTGATTTCTGTCTGACCATCTGTCTGCGGATGGTATGCTGTTGAGAAATTCAGATCGACGCCGTGAACTCTAAACAGTTCTTTCCAAACCGTGCTCAAGAAGATGGTATCCCTATCACTTACGAAGGTTTGCGGCATGCCATGTAGTTTGAAAATGTTATCCATGTACGCTTGAGCCACCTCTACAGCTGTATAGGGATGAGACAAAGCAATAAAATGTGTGTATTTACTTAGCCTGTCCACGACCACCAGAATGCAATGTTTATGGGCAGAGGGCGGTAAGCCGTCGATGAAATCCATACTTATAGACTGCCAAATGCCTTCTGGAATTGGCAGGGGCTGGAGAAGGCCAGGTTTAGCAGCCAAATCATATTTACTTTTCTGACAAACAGCACAGTTCCGAATGTAGTTCTGCACCTCAACATGTAGTTTAGGCCAATAAAACAGTGACTTGATCCTTTGTAGAGTTGCATCTCTACCTGAATGACCTCCCACAGCGGAGTCGTGAAGCCACTTAAAGATCAGGAGCTTGACAGTGGGATCATTGTCAATAACTAGCTTGCCTTTGCAACGTAATTCCTCATTTGTGTAGGAGAACTTAGGATGCGATGTTGCATCCTTCTTGAGGTCGGAGATGATACGCTGCAGTGAGGGATTAGTTTTCCATAAGAGCTTAACAGAGTCATAAAAACCTTCATGAGCTTGAGTGAGTGTGAGGCTCATCAGCGCAGAATTTGTGAGGCGGGACAGGGCATCAGCAGCATAATTTTCCTTACCCTGCTTGTAGTGAATTTTAAAAGAATATCCCATTAGTTTAGAAAGCCACATATGTTGAAATGGTGTCGTGACTTTCTGTTCGAGGAGGTATTTCAAACTCTTTTGGTATGTTTTGATGATAAAAGGTCGATGGACAAGGTAAGAGTTCCAACTCTGAACGGCATAAACAACAGCTAGTAATTCCTTTTCATACACAGATAAGGATTGCTGTCGGGGCCCCAAAGCACGACTGATATATGAAATAGGATGATGTTCTTGCATTAATACAGCACCAATTCCTGTGCTTGAAGCATCGGTTTCGACTACAAAATCTTTGCTGAAGTCTGGCAAGGCGAGGACAGGAACTGAGTGGAGGGCAGTCTTGAGGCTGCAGAAAGCATCAGTTGCTGACTGTGTCCAAATAAAACCATCTTTCTGTAAAAGAGCAGTTAGAGGGCGAGCAAGAATACTATAGCCTTTAATAAACCTCCTGTAATAATTAGCCAGTCCAAGAAAGCTACGAAGCTGCTTCTGATTAACACGGGTAGGCCAATTCTGAACTGCTTCAATTTTCTTAGGGTCAGTCCGAACGCCATCAGCAGAAATAAGATGACCCAGGTACTCGATCAGTGTGGCCCCAAAGGTACATTTAGAACGTTTAAGAAGAAGCTTCTGTTGGCGCAGAATAGAGAAAACCAATTCCAAGTGTTCAATGTGAGAATCCCAAGTGGGGCTGTATATTAATATATCGTCAAAGAAGACGAGAAGAAATTTACGCACAACACTCCTGAATATATGGTTCATAAGGCTTTGAAAGGTGCACGGCGCGTTGGTAAGGCCAAAGGGCATCACCAAATATTCATAATGTCCCGAGTGGGTCTTAAACGCTGTCTTATAGATATCTTGGGGATCCATTCGCAACTGATGAAAACCAGCAGAGAGATCGAGTTTAGAAATATTTGGAACCGCCAAGTTCATCTAAAAGGTCTTCCAGTAAAGGAATAGGATACTTGTCCTTTATGGTTTGCTGATTTAAGCCTCTATAGTCAACACATATGCGCCAAGACCCATCTTTCTTTTTCACTAATACCACTGGAGAAGCATACGGACTTGTGTTGTACTGAATAATGCCCTGTTGAAGCATGTCCTGAATGATGGTTTCAATAGCATTTTTCTGAAGCACTGAATATCTGTAAGGCCTTTGACAGATAGGATTAGAGCCTTCCAATAGTAGGATTTTATGGTTAAAGCCTTCCCTAAAAGGAGGCAGGGAGTTAGGCGGAGCAAATAAGTCTTCATAAGAGGCCAGTAAGTGTTGCATTACTGGGTTATTGACCATATCAGTACCACTGGCAGAAAAATGGAGGATAGAATTAGTTACCTTCGTGCTGTAAAAGGAAGAATCATTCATCTCAGTAATATGTAAGAGAGCAAGCTGAGGACCTCGCATGATCAGTTTATTGAGACTGCTACCCCGGATCAATTTGCAACTGGATTTTGTGACACCACGCAACACATGTTTCTGCCCGTTGAGAAAAAACTCCATACGAAGATTAGAAAAATCCCAGTGGATTGTCCCAAAGTGATGAGCAAATATATGCCCAATACTAGGTCACAACAATCTAGAGGGAGTGTTCTGATATCTGCCGTCAAAATATATCCCTGAAGCTTCCAAGAGAAGGACTGACAACGAAATGTAGACACCATATTGTTGCTATTAGCTGCAGAAACTGACATTGGCTTGACAGCCTCCAACAAGCAGCCAAGTTCCTTTGCCAAATTCAGATCAATAAAATTATGAGTGCTTCCGGGATCGATTAATAGATGTAATTTCTTTTTTCCATGTTGACCCACAACTCTCATACAATTAAAAGTAGCAACGCCATCCAAAGCATTAACTGAGATCACAGGGTTATTGTCAAGAGGGTCACCTGTGCAGTCATCAGACTTTTCTATATCCTCAGTATCGGAAGTATCATGTTCTTCAGATTCCATAACATAAATTTGCGAGCCTTTGTGTTTAAGGTGGTGGCCCTGGGTGTAGGGTTCCTCGCAGAACATACATAGGCCTTTGGAACGCCTATCTTGCATTTCCTCGTATGAGAATTTACGAGGCAACTTCTGCTGGCTTTGAGGTGTGTACATATTCGGGGGTGCAGGGGATTTGTAGGGTGGGGATTTTGTGGTATTAGGATTGGGCAGCAGTGGAGGGGAGGTTTTGTAGTTGGATTGTGGGTGGGATTTGGTATATGGGTTGAAGTAGCTGGATGGCACCGTACGTAAAACGATGAATTCGAACAACGATAGATGACAACTCTCGATCTAGCAGCTCACTAATCTGAAATGGGTTAAGAAAATAACATAGTGAGTCAAATGACTCAGTGAGTAAATAACGTACTTTAGTGATTCGATCATACTTAAATAACATACTCTTTTGCATGCATTCGTATATCGGTGGTCACATTAATATATAATATGTGACATTATAAATAATGTATACATGTATGTGTGTAATATGGTAATGCAAACGGAGTCTGTGGGTCGTCACTGTCGGTACGGACCATCATATCGCAATGTAGGCTGAGCCTCATCATATCAAAGTGCGGCACATGCTTCGCACATCATATAGTGTATCAGTGTCTATGCATGACGTGTATGCAATGATACATAAATGTCAAATTGTCTTCACATATTTTTCTATACGTGCAAATACGTTCATATATCACATGTTATAACTTTAGCTTCTTATATAGACGAGGGGGTTTAATTTTTAAACCATTTCGCTATTATCCAAATAACTGGTACACTATTATACGTAATATTAATTACATATAATATGGACGATACGAAATAAATAAAAGCGTATTATTTACTCACCTTTTACTTCAAACTAAAGTAAGTCCGTCAACAATATTTAACTCGTACAATTTCACCTACCACCTCGAGAACCTATCACAATTCATACAATTATTAATCTATTGCGCGTATAAGGTTTGTTTAAGACAATGAAACAACTTAGCTATCTCACTAGGCGGGCGTCTACTTCTCTAACTCTTAAATTAAAATGTAATGTATAACAATCATCAAATACATACTGATTTTGCAACTCCCAATTTAACAAGGGCTATGGACAACTCAATCATACATTATCAAGTTAAGACAGCTTAATCACCACAGTAGCAGTGACATTCACTGCACTCCAATCTCAATGCATAAATAAAAATGTTATGGATAGATCCATCAATGGTGTATACAAGACCCAACAAATCAGCATCAATTTCAAAGCTTAAGCAATCTAAGTCATTAAAAGAATCACAACCCAGTCAACTCAGTAAATTGAGACATAAATAACAATGGCTAGACAACAATCAGCTTTCAACACTTCACAATTATCAACAAGAAGAGCTACATCACATAACAAATGTGCCAAACAAAACCTAGTAAAGTCCCAGTGACATTCGCTGCACTCCAATCTTAATATCATCTGCATCCTAACACAAAACTCCAGCATATTCTAATTCTATGTAAGCATATATTTACTCGGTTATCACAAGACATGGAAAAGTCTCAAGTCCTTCGATAAGCTATTTCTACTTTTCATTTCAGGTGTTTCAGTTCAAGGGCATATTACTAAACCATGTACAACCTCAATGGTTTCAAGCTTCACTCCATACAATCCCAGTAACAAAGCCTATCCACAAACCCAAATCAACCAAGATGAAACTCACTGCACACCAGATTTGTAACATACCCCATCAAACAAGATACAAACCTTAACTGAATAAACAAATATATGCCCAATACTAGGTCACAACAATCTAGAGGGAGTGTTCTGATATCTGCCGTCAAAATATATCCCTGAAGCTTCCAAGAGAAGGACTGACAACGAAATGTAGACACCATATTGTTGCCATTAGCTGCAGAAACTGACATTGGCTTGACAGCCTCCAACAAGCAGCCAAGTTCCTTTGCCAAATTCAGATCAATAAAATTATGAGTGCTTCCGGGATCGATTAATAGATGTAATTTCTTTTTTCCATGTTGACCCACAACTCTCATACAATTAAAAGTAGCAACGCCATCCAAAGCATTAACTGAGATCACAGGGTTATTGTCAAGAGGGTCACCTGTGCAGTCATCAGACTTTTCTATATCCTCAGTATCGGAAGTATCATGTTCTTCAGATTCCATAACATAAATTTGCGAGCCTTTGTGTTTAAGGTGGTGGCCCTGGGTGTAGGGTTCCTCGCAGAACATACATAGGCCTTTGGAACGCCTATCTTGCATTTCCTCGTATGAGAATTTACGAGGCAACTTCTGCTGGCTTTGAGGTGTGTACATATTCGGGGGTGCAGGGGATTTGTAGGGTGGGGATTTTGTGGTATTAGGATTGGGCAGCAGTGGAGGGGAGGTTTTGTAGTTGGATTGTGGGTGGGATTTGGTATATGGGTTGAAGGGAGCTCTGGAAAATCTGGGGGGGGGGGGGGGGGGGGGGCCAGTTGCAAGGAGGATTCATGTAACCTGACAATCCTAGCCGCCTCTGCAACAGATTGAACGTTAAACTGTCTCACATGAAGAGCAAGGTGAGGGCATGAGAATCTGATAAAGTCAATCGAGTCAAGGCACACTCAAACTTGTCCAAATAGTCATCTATGGAGTCATTGGTTTGCTTCAAGCCAACAAGGTCTGAAAGAGGATCATCAAATAATTTCCCAAACCGGGAAGAAATAGCAATAATATATTCTGGCCAGGTAGGAAACTGATCAGAACGATTACGCATATAGGTATGGTGCCACTGAAGGGTAGTACCTTCCATATGTAAGCAGGCGAGCCGAACCTTGAGCTCTGGCACTGTACCATCCAGACTGAAAAATTGCTCGCATCTGTAGAGCCATTCATTAATCATTTGACCATTGAATCTCGGAAAATCGACTTTGGAGAGTCGACTGGCAAGCCCTCTAGGTAAGTAAGATGGTTGTAGGGTCTCATGGTTGTGTCTCAGAGTAGAGACCTGACCGATTCCAGACGCATCGGGCACCGTAGGGGGTGTAATGGTCCTGGGTAGGGTTCCAGAGGAAGAGCCGCTTGGGTCTGAGGTAGGGGACGAATCTGCTGATGGATGATTTTGGGCGACGAAGTTCAATGGGATCTCCTTCAAGCCGATGAGTTCGTTCTTAAGTTCCTGATTGCGCTCTTCTAATTGTTTACGCACTTCTTTTAACTGTCTGTTCATCTCGAGCAGCGACTGGTTTCGAGTTTCCGCCATGGCTAGGGTCACCAGGAGACGAGCGACTCTGATACCAATGAAACAGGAAAACCCAACCTAGATCTCATCGAGAGACTAAGGCGAGGGAAACCCACAGCAAGAGCTTAATAGAATAAGAACGTTAGCTCGATGCTAGATGGATTAGCTTAACCGACTGGAGAGAGGAAGAAGATTTGGGGAAAGGAGTATTTTTTTTCATTCCTGGAGAACATACTCCTGCGTCACTCATAAAGGAAGACAGTACAATTGGACCGAACAAGACAGACCGAAATAAAATGAAATGAAGGCTCGATCGAATTAAAACGAGACCAAATGAAAACACACAGAATCAATACTGAGAACCCTGTAACATCGCGTTGTGTGAATTTGAAGTTTGGCGTCACTTGGTAGTTGGGAGTAAGGTAGAAGGTGTGTTATCTGTCCTGTCGTGGAAGTGCAAGGACGAGTGTTATGTGTTTGAGAAGTGTGAGCATGAGTTGGTGAAGGGGCTTTAATTACAACAGGGTTGATGTTTGGCTGAGCCGGATCAATGAAACATATGATGACACTCTCTGGCGAAGTGTTGCGTAAGGGTGGGATTCGGTGATTGGAAAAGCGAGGCTGTTCGTGACTCTGAGTAGTGCGATTTGAAGTGTGCTCAAAGAAACTATTTGATGTGAAAACTTAACTTATCCAGTATGCTAAATTAAGTCTACGGTGAATTAGAGTTTGTTTCTTGTCATCAATAAGTTGTGAAGAAAAATAGTGATTCTCACTTGTTGGGAAGATGATAAATACTGCAGTATCAAGGGAGAGACCGAGAAGAACGTTCTAGTGAGCCCCGAGAAGAAATCAGAATGTGTTTGGTTACGAAGAACCAATCAATAAGAAACGGTTGAACATAAACTGATATTAGCACATTCACTTTAAAGGAGGCGGTTAAGATATAAGAGTTAATATTAGCACATGTAGTAAGATTAGAAATTAGAGACCTAGTGGCTTAAGTAGTATTTATTTATTGTTAGAATTTTTGTTTTATATTCAGACTATTGTTGACCGTTGAATAAACAACCAACGATTCCATTAATTTCTTCTTCTGATTCTAACGACCACTAAACCCATCACGTGTGAATCAACAGCTCTCTCCTGCCTGTTGCGTGTTTAACAGCTGCGGGCTGCAGAGACCGACAGGTGTACCAATCAAAGATGTTTTCTGCCATGTCAGATCTCTCTTCGTCATTACCTTGATTTCATGGAGTATCGAATCTGGGTTGTGGACCAAAATCTCAGGTTTCTGTCCCCGGACTTCAAATGGGTGTTCTTTGATTCAGGTGATTAAACGAAACTAAAACCAATGAGATGTTTACTTGCCAAGATTATCCGATAAAGGATTGCTCCTTTTTCACGTGTCGGATTGAATAAAGTTGGGAACTTGATGAGAGAGAAAAGGGTTTCGGAAAAATCGGAGGCGGTTTAATCGAATCGGTGCCATGGCGACGGAGGCTGGACCGGTGAAAAGGCCTCCTGCTTCAGCTTCGGCGTTATCCGTAGCAGCTCGCGGAGACGGTAAAAGTGGAAATCTCATCATCAAATCCCAATCTCGGCCACCGGTCACGAATGAGAAAAGGAAGATCGAGATCTCCGCCGCCAAGCGCCCAGTTGATTCCAGGATGAAATCTCCAGTGGGGACGATTGTCGGCAAAGCGGAGGTGAGTGCTGTCACTACCCCCATTTTTTGATTTTGATTCAGATCTGGATTTATAGGGTTTCAGATTTGGGGGTTTTGGGGGATGTTGATTTATGCATGATGGTTGAATTTCAGATTCAAATCAATTCGTTTTGGGTCTTGAAAATGGTTGATTGTGACTGATTGTAGCTGGATCAATTAGGGTTTTGAAATTGGGGGTATTCATTATTGATGAATCTCTTGCAGATTGAAGTGGAATTGAAAATTGGGTATTGTTTGCTTGAGCTAAGACCGTATCTATGTGCATCGGTTTGGTTGCGTGTTCGAGCCTCATGATAGGTTTTCTGGTCTTCTATATGACGTTGTATTTGCTTTCTGAAGGTTAAAATTAAATCAGAAGCGGGTACGTTGAAAGCTATCGGAACTACGTCAAAGACTACCGCAACGTCTACGACGACGAAGACTAGAGTGAAAGAAAAGAAAGTGTACACCTTGGCAGGGCAGAAACATGATCCTCCTGAAGAGGTCTTATGTCAAAATGCATTGTGTTTTAGTTGTTTTGGATAATTCAGCAAATGACGTGGTTGAATTGATTTGTTTTATGCAGAGGGAACCTCTGAGGATATTTTATGAATCTCTTTCGAAGCAGATACCATACAGTGAAATGGCCGAGTTCTGGTGAGATTTCTATCTAGTTTGTGTTTTGGGTAACTTTAAGGTATATGTTCTGTTTTTCTAAATCCATTCATTACAAGCATGAGAAGTGGCGATTCCCGAAGAAATGATTCAGAACGATATGGATAGAGACTCAATCGGGTTACCAAGTTGAGTCATGTTAACGTGTCGTGTATTTGTTCTGCACCTTAGGTTACTTTTTATATAGCCCGCTCTGATGAGAATGACCAGGACATTAAAACGAAAACTGTTCCGGGGTGTTAAACTTAGCATGTATTTTGGAATATATACGGACAACCTAGCCAAAAAGCTTCGAGCTTCTGGCAAATGTACATTCAATTTTGGTTGCACCAAATGTCAGGGTACATAAGTAGCTAGTTTAGTTGTGCAGAGAAAAACTCGTTGACTCACTTCTGAAATGCGTATTGAGCTGACACCATGTGTTTTTGGAACCATGAAAATTGTATTAAAGTTCCGCGATGTTCTTCTTCTAATATGAGTTGCTTGCTAATGTGTTTTAGACATGATGGGCCGGTCTTTAATGTGTGTATTGAATTGGAAGAAATTGGGAGAGTGTATTCAGCACTTGTTTTCGGCGTCCATAATTCACTTTCAAAACCTTTTGCAGTCGTTGTTTTACGCAAGGCATTATAATCTGCATCTTCAAATAAATAACTAGAGGAAGTTCCAACTATATGTATTAGGTAGTGCTCTTAGCGGGTCCTACCTACTTAGATGCTTTGAAACGCCATGACTTATTATGCCGAGCTTGTTGAGCAAAGGTTTGCAAGGCCTTAAAATGTAACATAACTTATCCTTTGTGTCGCCCATGTATACATGGACAATCTTCACTTCTCGCTCTGTAAATAATAATTGTTTTCGATTGTATTATATATATCTTGCTTAGAGTATGAAATGTGATACGTGTTTTTTCAGGATGATGGAACATGGCTTATTGTCCCCCGAAAGATCGAAGAGAGCTTTTGAGAGAAAACAGAGAAAACAAAAGGAAATCCGCATGGGAACCCCAATAAAATCCTTACCTCCTCCCAGCAAACCGGAGAGCTCCCTTGGCCAACAGCAATCCTCAAAGAATGGCGACAGCAAAGCGAAGAAGAAGATTGTCAGTAACGATGACGATGTCATATCGAGTCCTAAGAGAAGAAAAATGTAAGCCCCAAGAGGATAACATTAAAATCAGACTCCTTAAAGAATTTATATACTGAGAGAAGACATGCTGAAAAATGTGTAAAACACTAGGTGATGACATACTTTGTTATGTCCGGAAATAATGAAAGATTGGTGAGGGCCAAGTCTAGACTTGTGTGGTTTTTCTGATTACTGAGTGTTCAACCATGCGTGTAGGGTTTGTATATATGATTGATACCACCACATTCAAGATTAGATTTTTCTTTTCTTGGCTACTGGCCATCCATCCATGGCAGCATTAAATGGGGATCTGGTCCAGCAAATGCATTTCCTGAGAAGTAACTCTTCTTCAGACACAAGCCTCGAATGTTAATGGAGGAGAAGGAGATATGAGAGCTTAGAAAAGAGTAGTGAGATACGAAGGTTTTATGGTCCAAAGGCAAATTAAGACATTGCACATGGAAACAGACAGAAGGGGTTTATGAGTCGTCATGTATGTGCAGAGAAGAGAGAAGAACACATTGAATGAACATCTTACATTGGTATGTGTTTATGGTTGGTTAAATAACCACCCTAGCCCTAGCCCTAGCCCTAGGACGGTGAATTTAATTCATAGGGTTAATTTGAAGTATAAATGAAATCAGATGATCAAATTCAGGTTAACTCAGGTCGGCCAAGAAACGTTTTCCAAAATATGACAACTGGCATTACTAGAAAATAGGTATTAAAGGCAGGGTGCCTTGGCTTGGTAATGTTATCTACCTAAACATACCTGATGGTGAGAGGAAGAAATGTGAAGAAGCTTCATGTTCTTTCTGGGGAAGAAACCCTATTGAACGAAACCGAAGCAGCACAGAGTGTCCAGCTTTTTAGAACGAGGAAGATGTACCCTATTCATCATTTAATGAATTCCAGTACTGAGTACAGGTAGGCACATACCTGGGTGAGGAATTATGAATGGCTTGTAGAAATCCAACCCACCCATTTCTATTCATAAATGTTTGAGGGACCATATCATCTCAAATATCACCCTTGTCCATGTCTCTATATATTTAAGTCACCCATTTCAATAATGACCTAGTAGGCCTTAATTCCGTTCATCATCAATCACATTATTATATATATACACATGCCCACTTCAACAAGCCTATATATATGAATATGATGATGGAAACCTGACCTTACTTGTACCTTAGTAAGAAATTAGGATTAATGAGGTTTCAGTTTGTGTCTTGTAACAATCTCCTGATTCCATATATGTCTAAGAAAGTACCTCTCATTAAGATTATGGTCTGGTACACACAATTGTACAATTAAAACTGGGTGATAAACATTCTTAGCTTTATCCTATATATGAATATGAATGAAAATACTGCGTGACAGAAGCAACATTAAAAAAACAAAACCCTACATTAATGGGACATGGTCGATTTCTTCTACGTATCATATTCCTGTCGAGGTTTTTTGAAAAGGAAAAACTGAAGCTAAACAGAGCAGTGATGGTGGTAGCAATGGTCACACTCGCAACTTGTGCCGAGAAATGAACAGTAATGCTTTGTGAAAAGGCCATTCAAACTTTTTGTTTTTTTAAACAAAATCTTGATACTCTGAAACTAAGCTCACCAAATCTGAGAACAAAGTCCAAAATGAGCCCAGTCAATGTTTTTCTGGATCTCTCTTCAGCCTGGCTTCCAGTTATGGCAATCCTTATTCAGGATAGATCCATACTATGTATGACCTGCAAATTTACAATAAGTGTAGTAAGATCCGAGGTTGATGTTCAAAAAGTTGAACAGTGGTGGCTTGTTGTAAAAACAGCTTCCTTTGTAATCTGATGATGATGAAAACTTTATGGTTAAAAACTTGCTCAAAAAGCTGGCAAATTTTTTGCAAGAGTGATGGGACCCATTTATATTTGATGGATCCGAGTGTCTTTTTTTTTTTTTTTTCCTTATAAAGAGCTTGTGATGAAGGCCATGAAGGTAACATTAGGGTTTGGTTTTCATCTGTTTCTCCCCCTCCCCATTGCCAAAAGAAGCACTTAAGAGTGTGTGTTGTTTACTGGGCTTTCTGGTTCTGGCATTTTGTCAAACAGGTGGTGCTCGCTCGTCCATTGATGTAGATTTAGCTTCAAGCTTTCATCTTTCTGAGTTTTCACGAAAAGGGTTAGGATTTTGGGTGATGGAGTTTCCGATGATTGAGCCGTCTTTGAGTTTCGAGACTGCTGAGAGCTCATCGAACTCGGCCGAGTCGACTCAGTCCAAGATGAACAGCAAGGCAACAACCTCACCGGAGAAGATTAAAGCGACGGAGAAGAAGCGGCCGAGGGATGAGAAATGCGAGAGCGTTCATCCTGTTTACAGAGGAGTAAGGATGCGGAACTGGGGAAAGTGGGTGTCGGAAATTCGTGAGCCGAGGAAGAAGTCGAGAATCTGGCTAGGTACATTCCCGACGCCGGAAATGGCTGCACGTGCGCATGACGTGGCAGCGATGAGCATCAAAGGCGCCAATGCGATACTCAATTTCCCAGAACTGGCAAGCTCTCTACCTCGCCCTGCTTCAAACTCGCCTCGCGATGTACAGGCCGCAGCTGCGAAAGCCGCTGCCATGGATCAGCTCAACCTCTCGTCTTCTCCGTCTCCGTCCCCGTCCCTCGCATCCTCCTCCGCCGAGGACAACTCAGAAGAAGAAGAATTGTGTGAAATCGTGCAGCTGCCGAGGCTGGATGAAACCGCGGAGAGCGGCAGGTGCGACTTTTTGTTTATGGACTATTCCGGTGGTTGGGTGTACCCGCCGCCGTTGTTGCTGATGGACGATCAGATTCCGATGATGAACAGTTTCAGTCTCTCGTGTTGCAATGCGTTCGACGATGCTCTGTTTTGGTCCCCGGAGAATTTCTGATCGGCGATTTTCAAGAAGAAGAGGAAGCTGTTGAATTGTGAGCTTGCTGTGTTTTTGTGAATTATATTATGAAAATGGTGTGTATTATTTTCCTTATTTTGAAAGTGAGCCTCTTCTGAGTTTTTTTATCTGGGAAGGGCTAAGTTTTATCATTTTGGGGTGAGAATGCAAATTAATATGCATTTCAGTGCATGTATCTGTATAAATAATGTATCTAACTTGAATAATGTAACATATTATTTCTTGAATAAGAAATATTTCACTGTGTTTTTGGGAGAGAGGAGAACATCATCATTTTAGTTGCTTATTGTAACAATAAAATTATATCATATCATATCTATGGTACCAAACATTCCCAACTTACAATACTAAAATTCTTATTACACCCCCTTTCTCCTGCCCTAGCAAAATGCAAGTTAAGAGCGAGGAGCTCATAACACATGTTTATAACGTTATTTAGCAACTTTTTGCAAAAAAAAAAAAAGAAGAAGAACGCGAGCAACGCATTGAATATATGATTTGTAGAGGTTACAGTTACCAACTAATATTGACATTGAGGATATTTTGGTACATCTATTTTACTTTACAAAGGAACCAATATATATGAAGGATGGTAGAATTGAAGACAATTGCATGTCCTTTAAAAAAAGTATCTCTGGGGATTTTGAAATGGAACATTATTGATTCATTGTCATAGTCAAAAGATAAACACATTTATATCAAGGTTGAAGCCCGTGTGTGTGTCCATGAGGTATAAAAAAGATGCATCAATTAAATAAAAACTAAGATAATTTTCCTTTGGCGGTGGATAAGATGATTTAACAGCTTTGGGTTGAATGACGTTTCAAGTTGCATATAAAATAATTAATTTTATTCATTTATCTATCTCTCAATCACATTGAGGTTAAATAAAATAAATGAACACAATTTAATTTACATATGTTTTATCATTTTGCTGCAGACACACAAATCACCCTCATCTTTATAAGTAGCTTGCTAACACTCTGATTGCGTTGTATGTATAAAGTTTCCCTTGCTTCCTTCAATTTTCTTTCATATTGCTTCATCTTTATATGGTATTTGTCTTATGCTAGTTTTCACAACATTCAATGATTGCTGGTCGAAAACACAAATTTCAGTTCACTCGCATCTTACCAAAGTATTGTAATATTGTCTAGCAAATGAAATGCTCTATTAAATAATGACCAAAACCCTACAAAGATGAACTATATATTAAAGTGATACCGCATAAAGTTTAATATTTTATTTTATATTCGGTTAAACTCATTTTCCATAGCTTTATGTTTAATTTGTGAGTTTTTATCCATACTATTGCTGAATCTAGGTGATTAGAGGGACCGTAATACTTGGGTAAATCTAAGTGATTAGAGTGTTCAATGTGGAGTTTAAGAATAAATTTATATAAAAAACCCTAATTAACCTTCAAATACAAAAGGTAGCAACGAACATTAAATTATATATTGTGGAATATTGATAGATATGTATTGTAAGGGTGTTGAGTTTAAGGTCTCATGATGGCTTATTTTTGGAAGTTGAGATACAAAAAGAATAATCATTGTGTAATCTGAAATCATAATAATCCCAAATGCCTTTGTCTTTGTCAATGATCACATTATGATTTTAGAATGATGAAATTTAGGAACAAATTTGGTTAAAAGATTGCCTTTGACCTACATTCAAAAGTTGCATCATTTGGTTTGGCCAGGAGTGTATTTTGTTCTATACATCTAATCATTCATTTAAATTAATCAAAATCATAATATAATTTTGCAATAAATTAGCACCATTTATAACTCATAGTCAAAATTAGAGTCGACTCTCTAATTTCTTCTTCTTTATCTCCATAACCTTACATTCACATAATTGAATCTCTCAAATGTTGGATAAATATCTTCACCCTTATATATATATGATACTCCATTCCACCATTAAGCAAAACTTCAATTACCATAAACTGTAAATTGGATGATTATTATTTCAATTATTACTAAATAATTACATGATACAATTCAAGTTGACTATTCAATCATCTTACTTTGATTCATGACCATTGGATCCAAATTTAATATTTATATTACATAAATGAGAATTGAATGATAGTTTGGAGAGGTAGCTTTCCATCTATTAAACTATTTAATTAAAGGACTGATTAAATGGTACATAAATGTGTCCTAGATGCTTGAAAGCGATTGTCGGCACCCTCATCTTATGCCACGTGTCAGATTTACATTCCTCATATTTTATTCTTTATATTAATATATAAAATTAAAAAATCTAATCCTTAATTTATTTGAATACTTTTTTAACATGTGAAATGTATTGTCTATTTTGTAATCTCTCATCTAATTGTCTCATACTTTTTTAACATAGGAATTAATTCTCTTTTTTTAACAAATACAATAAAACAAAATGATGTTTAATATTGTTACAATTTTCGAACAAAAGCACCCAATTGTTGATTGCTTTTATTAGTATTACTCTTACATTGAATCGAATCTGAAATATTTCAAGTTTATTTTGTCACTAGACCATGCTGTGATTGGAGATAATTAATTGCTCTCAGATCACTTAAAAAAACTCCTAACTTAATGAAACACCCGATTGAAAATAGTAGAAATTTAATAATAATGCAACATGGTATTATTTATGTTAAGAGGTGTGCAGCCAATTTAACAGTTATGACACTAAACTAAATTAAATAATTATAACTACTTTGTCAATTTTGCAATAGTATAATCAAATTCAGGTGTGTGCATTTTTAGACCACAAAAATAAATTAAAAGAAAAATAAAGTCAAAATACATATACTTTATATATAGTTAGGATGAATTTGAAAGTTTCCTCTATTTAATTTGATGAATAAGATCAAAATAATATTTAGGGCACAATTTGAATAAAAAAAAAAAATTAATATGAATCATAAAAGTCTCTTATAAGAAAGCGTAACAAAGTAATCATATCATTAAGAATATGAGCATACAAATCTTCATATAAATTCTTTCATACTTAATAGATTCTTAGCCTTTTTATATAACTAATTCTTTACTTTAAAATTTGGATTAAACTTACAGTTTAAGAGGTTTAATATATATATATTATTCATTATTCTACTCCAAACTCAATCAAAAGTGCTGTTATGAAATTATCATGTTGTGCCTTGAAATAGTTAAATTAAAATAATGAGACTTGTATGCTTTGGAAAAGTGACACCTAACCCAAACTATATGTTTGCCATGCCCCACCCTAGGCTAGGCTCTACCATGTCGACAGCCATTATTAGCTACTTTTACTAGCTCCAAGTTTGGTTTTAATATGTAAGTTTATTACTCATTTTCTATGATAAATTGAGAATGATGAATCAACTCAATAAACTTAACCTTTACAGATTCATCTAACGGGGAACGTAAGAAAACCAGTCCCTCAAAACACTCATCTTTTCCTTGTACAAAGGAGGTAGGAGCGAGGGACTTGTATATATCCCCATCTCATGTGAGATTTTGGACCTTGGCCGACTTACATTTCACTTTCACTTGCTGCCTGTAAAAGTGAAACATCTTCACATGATTGTTCCCGACAATTTTAACCAGGCCTGCTAACTGCTTGCTTCCAACTCCACTCCATCTATACATAAACTTAGCTCCATCTATGCATTAAATGTTCAATTCGTTTAACAAACTGGGTCGCCAACAGTAGTCTAGAGAGAGTGACGTGTTGAAATTAGGATGACCTAACATCAACATATACTGCTTGCTTGTCGGTTCACAGTAAACCCAGCTAGGAGGGAGAGAGAGAGCATGCAGTTGTCAACACCGGAAGTCGGTCCAAACCATCATGGCCAACTACTGTAGCATTTCAATCCGTAGTAAAATGAGCTTTTGAGTCCTCCAACTTCTCTGCAGGGAACAATGTTAATTACTTGGATTCTAACCTAACCTACAATGCATATTCATATACATGTGTCAAGATCGTGATTTAGACGACCCATAATATTCCAAACCGACATTATTTGCGAGTCAGATTTCCTTTTATTTGGGATGTCAAGGTTTTTGTGATCTCCGGTGCTGGCTGGATTCAGATCGCACCATTGAAGAATTCAAGCAAACCCTACTATAGCTTTGCATATCATATCTTCAGATGTCGTCTTTTCTATCATAACTCGTACCATAAGACGCATAATGTCCTCCTTTTCGTCTAACTTTAGTATGGATAATGAGAGGGTACCCTCCAAAATGGGTCCCCCCAATATTGCTTTCAATGACCTTTCGTTGTTGCATGCATGCCCTAATTTTCTTCTCTTCTACAGTGCAACTCTGATTGTGTTGTCTTTGGGAGGATGGACTGGCAAGTCTCTGACATCAACTTGTTTCTAGCTCTATGTAACCTCTTGTTTAATGTTGGTATTTGTGGGATACAAGGGTTTCAACATGGGATCACCCCACTTGAACCTGGGAACGGACAGCCGAGGACGAGTAAGATTTGGAGTTCTTTCAACTTATTTCCAGGATGGAGAGATGTGAATGTACTCAAAATGAAATGGAAGATAACAAAAATACATGGAGGAGCCAGCATTGCTGGGTTTGTTTTTGGTTGTAAAAAATGGATGCCTGAATCCATCTGTAGATAAATGATTCAACAGAAGAAAAAGATTATGCCTTTGTGATTCATCGTTATTTGATGTTTTATCAGAGGGTACAGCACCTCTTTCCAACTGTTGGATCATATTTGGTCTGTATAGACAGCATCCACATCATCGAGCTCGAGTAATCTTGCAACGAGGTCCTTGTTTAAATCCAGAGCTTCATCATCCACCTAAATAAATGTGATAATTCTTAATTTGATCTGGGTGTCATAAAAGAAATAAAGTCCTGATGTAATGAAGTATATATTCGCATATAGATGGTATTTCAGTACCTCAACAGTGGCTAGTGGTAATAGTTCTGATCCATTATCTGGCTCAAAGGGTACTCCTTCATCCCGCAGCTTGGAAATTATGGTTTGGTAGTTCTCATTGGAAGTCACGATTTTGAAGTATCTGTTTCAAAATGGCTCAAGCGTCAAATTATAATCAATACGCATACGTGCTCGACATATTTGCATCCCAGATAGCTAGCTGTATTTCAACATGGAGGACTGTATTATAAGGGACATGGAATTAGAGCGATTGGATAATACACAGATGTATAGGATAAAAGTTTATATTGAATTTGACAACTAGATGTAATTTACAGGTTCAGTTTTAGGGAAATACCTCTCTGACATATCTTCTTCTGTATCATCTTCATAAGTTGGGGGTTCAATAACATCTTCCGCGCCAGCATCTAAAGCAATGGAAAGAAGCTGATCTTTGTCAGCATCTTTAGCCTTTATGTTAACCACCCGTGCACGTCTGAATTTGAACATAACAGATCCTGGATCAGCCATCTTTCCACCACACTCTCTTACTACATCTCTGACAGAAGCTACGGATCTTGTAATTTTATCAGTTAGTACCTCGACCACAATACTAGCACCACCATATCCATATACCTATTATCCATCGACACAATCATGCATTTTGCAATAAGCCAGCCAAAATTATAATTATTAAATCAGCAAGTCACTTACCTCATAAACCTTCTCAATATACGCTTCTTGTCCCTTCTCAGTTGCCCTTTTAATATTTCGGTCGACAATGTCTTTTGGTATATCGAGTTCCTTGCATTTCTCAACTAGTGCAGCCAGAGAGGTATTTGATGTTGGATTTGTCCCACCTTTCTTTATGCTGCACCACATAAAACAATCTCATCAAGCAAACACTATAGTGAAATTCAAAATTCACATCAGAAATTAGAGGCTATTTTAATCGTAAGCAGAACAATCAAAATACTAAAAAAAATAATATATATATATTTTTTACATCTAGGCAGATTCAAAAAAAGCTATTTTACCGAAAAGAAATTTGTTGATTCCGCGCAAATAAATGTCAGGTTTTATAAACAGTACATAAAGTCAAAGGACAGCTAACTTACGCAGAAACAAGTTCTTTTCCAATTTTTGAGTAGAGCTTCATTTTCTTTGCATTCTGAGCCGTCTGCAGAATATGAATAAGATGCAAGAATTAAGAACCGAGGAAACGTTTGAAATTCTAACTGCGATTCAGACAGCATAATTGTTATTCAGTTATAAGTTTCAACCGTGGTAACATATTTGTAATAGCTCATGTCCACCTCGATGAAATTTACAGTTTTTAAGGACTCATATTCCTACCTGAAATCTCTGAAAGTGAGGTTAAACTCCAATCATACTACGATATGTCAACGCTTATAAAACACCAAAATGAAGCCATAAGCACAGTAAATTTAGCTACCACACCCGAGTTACACACATTGACTAGCTATGTTCAACACGACCACACCAACCGAGCAGCAGCGTAGTGATTTCGATGATTCTAATGATGCTATCTTAATATAAAAATTTCACACAAGCATTTTATCAAACAGGTGGCATACGGTAATTAATCACTGCAAAACAAGTCCACCAGCATCCCAACCAGAACAAATAATTCCAATCCTCCCGAACTTCTATCACCAATGACTTTCCATGCTACGAATTCATCAAGCCAAAGTTATCACCTTTCTGCCCGCAATTTTGCATGAACGCCTGCCCATACAAAGAGGTGAAGACGACCATATCCTCCTCATTCCTCTACCACTCGATTTCACTTCATGCACAGAATCCCAAAAGGAAGAAGATGACGTGACTGACGAAGGTAAACTCCTCAGCAGCAATCCAGGTCCTCCTGAATCCGAAAATCACACCAAATTAGTCGCTCCAGCGAAACCAGTTCACAACATGATACACAGACGTACAGGATGTAATTAAATTAGTAAATTACTGTGGAGATTGATGGAGGAAGTGGGGCATTTGGATGAGACGCCATTAGAGAATCTTTGAAGAGCTGCGCCCAATGTTCGGATTGAAGATGATGACGTCATTTCGCTCGTCTCATCTCTGGTTCGCCCCGACGATGAGATCCCTTTGCATAGCACGTGTTGCGTAAATGGCTTCGATTTGGGCTAAGGCCAGTTTCGTTATCTATCATGTTTTCTTAAAGAGCCCACGGCAGACGGGTTAGAATCCGACACATCAATTTATGAAAAATTGTAATATTAATTACAAGTTTCCAAACACAAATATTTTACATTTAGGCTGCAACTAATCCTAAATTTCCTAAACAATATACTAAATAAAAATATCAAAACACTGACACCAAATCAAAAATTCATAATTCTCGTGCAAAACACAACAAAGCACATTGCATCACAAAGATGACCTCTTTCAGAAACATGAAACACTACAAACCTCAACCAGAGGGCTGTGTTACTCTGGCAAATTCCCAAATATCTTTGACATGCACTCTACATCAACGGATGTCGCGGGGGGGTTGCAATTTCAAGTGTCAGTCAACTTCAGGTAATAGTTTAGCCAGGTCGGAAATAGTGGCTAAACTTGACGCTGAATGATTCCTGCATGTAGTTTCTATAAAGTTGCCGCTGTCTTGTATGCGTTAAATATGTCCCCTGGTTATTCCTCTAAAATTGCACGGCCCAGATTTGTACCGAGTGCCAGCCTCACTGAGCTCAATGCATCTGGTGGCAGGCTTGGTTGGACAAAGTTTGGGCGAAGTTTTGCAGTTGACAGTTCTTGAAGCTTATTGAGTAGCAAGTATGTCTGGGAAACATTTAAGAGAGACCGGTCCTTCCAGTTAAGGAGCTTTAGCTGCATAAATTTAGTGTATGCAAGATTATATGGTAATGAAAGCATAATACCCTATAGAAAGTACAAAGTTCCACTACAGTGATTACCGAGTCATATAAAAGAGGCAACCAGAACCGATGTGGCGTTGATGGGCTTTTCATTAACTGTGGAGAGATAACACCATATTAGTAATAAAACCATTACCAGCAAAACACAAAAAATGGATGAGGCACTGGCAATGTACATACTGAGATTAACGAATCTACAGCCTGCTGACAAGCATCATTTTTTTGTCCGAGGATAACATCCTGAAGTGATCTTTTGAAGTCCCTGTACCTGTGATATTTCATCCGAAGGTAAGAAGCAAGATGTGTGTGGCCAGCAGTAAATCACTTATGAATGTATAGGAGTCATTGAACAAATTAAAAAGTAGGTTTGTACTTGTAGAGGAAGTCAAGACCACCAGCTGACTGAGAATCAGCACCCAGCAGTTCAATCAAGCCTTCCCATTCCTGTGCAAAAACATTAACAACATAGTTCACACCAAAAAAACTCGGATATAAGATCACAGTGATTGACTATTATTAATAATTACATGCACATTAACCTTGAAATTTTCCTCCGATATGGACTTTCCAACAAAGTCAAACAATGTTTGAGCAATCCTGTTCAGACGAACTTCATCACGGGCTTGTTGAAGCCAGTAAACACCAAGGCCTTTTCTGCCTTGCTTCCAATGGTAAACTCCAGCAACCTAACCAAACGAAAAATCAGGCTATCTATGTATCCTTGACAAAACAGGCTGTAAATGTAATTCTTACAGGTTGCAAGAAATAATAAGATACTGTAAGCCTGTATCTGACAAAACCTATTTGGATATGAACTTGTTTCTAGAAACTGGATGACAGGTCAAAACCAATGTTCACAAATCCTTAGTATGAAACCTTAATCTCTTAGAGAATACACTTACTTTCATCATATGCGTACTGACACTGTCCAGCTCATAGAGGCGGCATATTTCTAAAATCTGCTCAGCAAAAACCCAATTTTCATAACTTGAATAGAAAAGAGATTATTCACATTAAGCTGTATTTTGACATGCATTAAATGCAAAATTGCAACTCACCTTAAGCATTAGATTATTCTTATAAACTGGTTGATTGGACAATAATATCTCTAGCAATGACATCCCTTGCTTCATACAAGATGCCAAATAGATTGGAGCAATCTGTTTTAGCAAAACAGGTCTCAGAAAGCAATGCAGAGTGCAACAAGATCAAAGCTGCCAGCTTGACTCCATTAAAAAGGGCTACATGAGATGTCTTTGGAAAGGAAAGAAATTATTACTTCATAAGATGTTAGCTTTAAAAAAGTTATGCGCCCATATATTGAACACTTACTTGCCAGGTTAATGGGTGAGAAGATAAAACTTGAGCATATATAAGGCGATGAAGCTCCTTTATGCTGATTCCACCAAGGTTAGATCGCTCCTCATGTAAAAGAAAATCAGCTTCATCACTCCCAGCAGTTAGCAGCTCTATTGCATGAGCAACCATCCTATCCAAAAGAAATATTAAACATTGGCACAAGAAACCATGCACTAATACAACAATCGGAAAGGAGCCAATTCTGAAGCTCACCAAGGACTGAAAGATCTTGAGCATTCAGCAAGCACAACCTGTTGCATGTCAATAATTGAGGAATTGTGAAAAGAAGATTCTGAAGAAAACAAAACACGTGATCAAAAAATTTTCATCCATGCATCCCACCTCAGTATTCTCTTCGAGAATCCCCATTATAAGCACTACCAACTTATGGGAGTTTGGTGATGGCTTCAATTGAATGCATTTCTGAGCCAGACTGTACATGCTTTCCAGTCCCTAAGATAAATAAATATGATAAATAGCTAGACAGTATCGTACAATACATTTTCATACTGTTCATACAAATAAATGGAATTGATCAATTTTCACGTATAGTTGAGAATAAGTTGAGCAATACTAATTGAAGTGGAAGTTTTCACACCATCAACAATCATGGTATAGTTGCTAAAGGAAATTTGTAGCTATCTGTAGGTGTGGTCTCTTCACCTTGATATTGAGATTCAGTAAATTTCCAATTAGAATAATTTTTGTCACATATGACACTCTATTCAGCTCTGTTCAGATCAACCCAAATCAATCGCTAAAATTTCAGACAATGAGAACACACTGTGCTTGGGTTTGCAAATTTACCCAAAAAAGAAAATTTGAGCAAGCACTAACCACAGTCAACGGTCTGATGTACAATAACTGAGAGACGTATAACTCTATCCAGTGATGTGTTGCAAGTGACAAACTGTTAACATCTCCAAGCATGATCTGTAGCATATGTTTCAATCCTTCCCTGGTCTGATGGTGACTGCAGTGAATCCAATATGCACTGCTATTTAACTTGGTCAATTGTGCTCGCCATTTCTCCCAAGACTGATAGCCAACAAAGATCTCAGTAAGTAGATAACTCCGGGTAACCTTCAAACAAAATAGTTGTTCTACTTACCTTCATAAAATCAGGCTTTGACATAAAATTTTCACCCAACATTCCAGCAGCAAGTTCAGGACGTCTTCGTGGCATCTTGGAGATGAGGACAGCAACAGTCTCAACCAACCCATTCTCTGTCTGTAGTCACTCAAAGCAGAACGTGAATAAATATTTGCTGATGTCATAACATAGATAAATCATACATATAAACGTATAATACTTAAATCTGCCAGCTGTGGAAGGATTAACAGGACTGTAACTGTGGTATAATATACATTTGGGTTAACTAAATAAAGGACTATAAAGTGCATTTTTTTAGCCAGATGTACACTATTAAAACAAACAAACACCAACCTCACGATTACTGAGTTGATCCAAGTTATATGATCCATGTAGCCTAAGCATTTTCACCTGAAATTTACATGATTCATTTCTGCAACTGTTTCACATAAAATTACCCAGAAAAACCTCCTAGCACCAACAACATTAAATGGCCAAACTTTCCAAGTCGTTACCGCAGTATCCAGCCAGCCAAGAGCAAGTGCAGATGATATAGCTTGCCAGTATCTAAGATCATCTTCAAAAGACTGCGGTAGATAAAAAGCTTAAGCCACATACCCTACATGTCTTTCATAAATCACTAAAAAGTCACAGAAAAAAAACAAAAATAATCAAATGCGAACCTGCAAGCTGATTAGTTTTTCTTGGAAGTCGACAAGTTTTGAGTGTACTGTCACTTGTTCTGAGGAGAAGAGACCGTCAAAATCCTGGAAAAAATAATATTAATAATAGGGTGGGATCGCGCTATATTGTAATAAAAGGCAAAATAGGAAATGGAATTGAGAGTGATGAATATAAATTGAAATATAGATCCTTACAGCTAACCAATCAACCATTCGCTCAGGCAGCCAAGATTGAGATTCCTTGTCTGCATAAAATATTTCAATCAGCTCCCATGCAGCTTTTATACATGTTGGGTCCTCCTTTTTCTAAGACAACAAGGGAAAGACATGTACACTTAAAAATGTCTAAAACTCAAAGTATAGTAAACAAATGGACGAGTGCGAAATGAAAATGTGCTACAGCAGTCATTTTAAAATATGCAAGAAAACAGTCGGGAGTTCACCTTGATGACTGCCCTTGGGTCTCCCAACACGGAATCAGGCGCAGTTTTGGGACTGCTTAAAAGGGATTTAATATCCTTGCTGTATTCCATCACATACTCCCACCTGCAAATAATAGAGAACTTAGCTAAAAAAATCCCAAGACAAACACAAGACCAAATTTTAGCTGGAAGTAAACATCTGTGTCAAAAAGCAGCTGCAGTAATATTCACAATCTTCACCAGTCAATGTTATACGGAGATGGAGACATTTTCGACAGTAAGGAAACCGAGTTCCTCCGACTCTGAAGATGCGCAAACGGAGACACCGAACCATAAGCAATCCGTCGTCGTTCCGCATCACTTTCCATCTCCGGATCATCAGCACTCAGCTTCACCTCCACCACCTTCCCCCCAACTTCATTTTCAGAATCCGGCCTCCCAAAAACCGTCAGGCGGAGATTATTCCCAGCTCCCCATGAAATGGCAAGCCGGTGAGCCGGCGCAGACAGACCGTGCTGAATCGGATAAATTACAGGAGATTGATCTCCCGAATTGCAAGGAACGACGGCATAGGAGGACGGAGAGTCCAAATTTGCGACGGAGCCTGGCATGTTTCGCCGGAGAGTGAGGCGGATCGCTGCGGAGTTTGAACTCTAGGGTTTTGCTGGGATTTGAGGAAGAAGGATAACTTCAATTGAACCGGTTATTGGACCGATCATTCGAAGTTTATTCGAATCACTTTCTGTTCCGTTCGGTTCGGATATCCAAAACCTCGACAAAGCCCTTTGGTCAGTATTGCTGCTCCGGACATTAAAGCCCTAATTGCTCCTCGACCTCCCAATGGCGTCCCGATATAGATCAATCTCGAAACCAGCCATAAACCTCTTCAAGTCCGCCGTGAATAAACCCAGATCGAAGCCCACTTTGCCGAATCTTCACCCTGTTCGCCCTTCTCCGTCATTTCCAAGGTGAGTTCGGATCCTCATTGCTCGACTTTTGTAGTTCTGATTTGGGGTTGTGAGACGTCTCTGTCCAAGTTTGGAAATTTGTTGGATTCATGGAGTTGTGATGGGTTCGCAGGTCAATTGCCCAACTGGGTTCGCTTCAGTCTCTGCTGCCGCTTCACTCAGCTGTGTCTTCAGCTCGGCTCACATCGTGTCTGGGAGTGGGAAACTCGCGGTCCATGTGTCAGGGTATGCCTTGCAGTGATCCTGGGGTTTGATAACCTGGGAATATGTATTCAATTCAGTATCTGTAAGCAACTTTATCTTCATTTAGATTTTGGTTTGGTTTGGTTTGGTTTTCTGCTCTATTGTTTTGCATCCCATGAGATATTTTTGTAACTTGTTTGTCTGAGTCGGATAAAGGTGTGATTTCAACATCTTGCATAATCTTAAATAGTTCGTTTTTGATCGAATGAGCATGTAAGGGCCGTGCATTGCAAGCCTCTAGGACTGTAGTTACATATCTCTCAGGTAGCTAGCGTGACACCACGATTAAATTTTACTTCTATTGGTTCTTCTTGAATGTGAACTGTGGATTTTGTGTGTTGATGATCATACAGCGGTAGTTTAGTGCGTAAGCTTGTAATGCGCACCCGGGAACGTTTAAGATTGAAAAAGAATGGTTTTCATAAAAAATCTGCTGAATCACTAAGTAACTTCCTTGAAGTGTGTATTTATACGGGCCATGCCGTTTGTTTGAGGATTTATTGCTAGTGATGTATATAGGCTATTAAGTTGTCGATGAATGTTTATCGGTGTACTTCCTATTATTAGCATTTTCACCTCTATTAGCATAACTGCTCTGTATTAATTTGAGTAATTCATTGTGTGACTGCATTTGTCGTGGATAGTCACATTAGCTTTCTTGATTCACATCATTTGATATCAGTAGACATCATACATAGAGTAGGATCAAA
This sequence comes from Umbilicus rupestris, assembly GCA_963678935.1. Classification (NCBI taxonomy): domain Eukaryota; kingdom Viridiplantae; phylum Streptophyta; class Magnoliopsida; order Saxifragales; family Crassulaceae; genus Umbilicus; species Umbilicus rupestris. Next base: position 11,142,142 of record OY787612.1, read on the forward strand.
AATTGAGCTTGATGACTTTCTATTGGTTGTCCTTGATTCTTCAATTTGTGGATGTAATTTTATTAAATCAGAAACTAGTACCTAGTAATAAATGTAAGTTCTTGTAGGAATTAGACCATGAAATCTTCTCAGTTGCTTGGTAACATATTGATTGTAGTTCTTTGATGACTTGTCTGATAACTAAATGGGCACAATATGGGCCATCTATTTTCTTCGTACAGCATTTGTGTTTTTCATCATATATTTTGGTATTGCAGATGTGTTTTTCTACATTGTTGGATGGTTCGATTTATTTTTAGGGTTATGTAGTCTCTGTGATTGCTCTTGGTAATTTGCCCATAGGATCCTGTAAACTTGCTCTAGTTGCTTTTGGCAGATGACTGCCGCAAAAGGATTACTACAATATCGATGATGATTAGTTTCAAGGCGCTTTTATCAATAAAAAAACATGTAAAGGACTGGACCTATATTGTACATTGTTTGACTTGATCCTTTTGATAAACTAGTATGTATCATACAAAAGAATTGTTTGTTAGCACATGGAAATCCAGTTTTCAGGGTTTATTTGAGCCGTTTTCCATATGCTTCCAATAGTTTTCCGTTCAATTTTTTTGAATAACATTTGCATTAATTGTAACTTACAAGTCATAGTCAACTTTTGTAATTTTAAGGAGTGCGTAGCTGCGTATACAGTTATAAACATGACATCCACTTCTATACCCTTGTTACTACTTTACAGCAATGAACCTTGCTAGTATGATATAAATAAACAATTCATTTTTCATACTGCTAACTAATGTTGGACGCATTGTCATGTTAGCCTAGATTTCAAGCTGATGATCTCATTTCAACTTTGTTTTGCAGAACTGGGTCAGAGTGTGCCGCGATAATGAAATGATACAGTAGAGCAATGAAATTGATCTTTTGGATTGAGGTTCACCGCCAATTGTTTCTACTGTACTCATATTTGCTGTAAGAACCGTTATACTTATTCGTTTACCTTGACTGGCTTCTTATGTCACTACTCGTCTGTCAAGATGTTCAATATGAGTTGGAGTGATTTTGACCCAATAATGCATACATTTTTCGCTTGGTTTACAAAGTTGAAAGTTCCATTAAATAACCAACTTGGGCTAAACTTTTGTTCTGCATACATTTGTATATCTGTGATATCTTGTATTGAAGGGCAAGGGCTGAGCAAGCCATGTGAAGGAAACCCAACAACTTACTCCATAAACATGGTGTTGAAGTGAGGTGTTTTAGTTGGAGGGGAGTGAAATGTGATGGACATGGGCAGTGCAGGTGAGAGGAAGTGTTGAGGTTGATGAAGGGGAGTGAAATGTGATGGACATGGGCAGTGCAAGTGAGAGGAAGTGTTGAGGTTGATGAAGACGCTGTCCCAAATGTCACTTGCTCCTCTCCCATCTCTTCCTCACTACTCCTGGCTTATATGTTTCTTGGACTTTTTTGTACCTCAAGGTTCCTCACAGCTATAAACATCCATGCCATGGTTGAAATATGATAATGTAACGACCAGATCGGAAAGGTCGATCCGAACTGTTATAAGTATAGTCTGTTTCAACTGTCTCTTGTCACCGATATCCCTCTAGGTAATCACAACATAGGGTCCACCTCAAAAATCATGATATGTTGGTGATAAGGTAGTTTGTAGATTAACTTATTAACTTATTAACTAATCACAAACACCTCTCACAATCGATGTGAGACAAATTGAGATGTTACATACACCCCACATAAATCCTCCCAACATCCTCGTTAGGGCACATGAAACAGATCACATGTGTCACCTATTGCGGAGGATCGGTTCTGATACCATTTTATCACGACCCAAAATCCTAGGTTGAGATCGGCGCTTGACCATTTACAAGCAAGCCTCTAGGTCGGCGATTTATCAATATATAAAATAGTGAAATCAAATTAGCAAGTGAATTCAACCATTTCAATTATCAGAATCTAACTGAATCAAATAAATAACTAAAAAGACTTCAATAACATGAGTAGCTGGATGGCACCGTACGTAAAACGATGAATTCTTGAACAACGATAGATGACAACTCTCGATCTAGCAGCTCACTAACCTGAAATGGGTTAAGAAAATAACATAGTGAGTCAAATGACTCAGTGAGTAAATAACGTACTTTAGTGATTCGATCATACTTAAATAACATACTCTTTTGCATGCATTCGTATATCGGTGGTCACATTAATATATAATATGTGACATTATAAATAATGTATACATGTATGTGTGTAATATGATAATGCAAACGGAGTCTGTGGGTCGTCACTGTCGGTCCGGACCATCATATCGCAATGTAGGCTGAGCCTCATCATATCAAAGTGCGGCACATGCTTCGCACATCATATAGTGTATCAGTGTCTATGCATGACGTGTATGCAATGATACATAAATGTCAAATTGTCTTCACATATTTTTCTATACGTGCAAATACGTTCATATATCACATGTTATAACTTTAGCTTCTTATATAGACGAGGGGGTTTAATTTTTAAACCATTTCGCTATTATCCAAATAACTGGTACACTATTATACGTAATATTAATTACATATAATATGAACGATACGAAATAAATAAAAGCATATTATTTACTCACCTTTTACTTCAAACTAAAGTAAGTCCGTCAACAATATTTAACTCGTACAATTTCACCTACCACCTCGAGAACCTATCACAATTCATACAATTATTAATCTATTGCGCGTATAAGGTTTGTTTAAGACAATGAAACAACTTAGCTATCTCACTAGGCGAGCGTCTACTTCTCTAACTCTTAAATTAAAATGTAATGCATAACAATCATCAAATACATACTGATTTTGCAACTCCCAATTTAACAAGGGCTATGGACAACTCAATCATACATTATCAAGTTAAGACAGCTTAATCACCACAGTAGCAGTGACATTCGCTGCACTCCAATCTCAATGCATAAATAAAAATGTTATGGATAGATCCATCAATGGTGTATACAAGACCCAACAAATCAACATCAATTTCAAAGCTTAAGCAATCTAAGTCATTAAAAGAATCACAACCTAGTCAACTCAGTAAATTGAGACATAAATAACAATGGCTAGACAACAATCAGCTTTCAACACTTCACAATTATCAACAAGAAGAGCTACATCACATAAGAGATGTGCCAAACAAAACCTAGTAAAGTCCCAGTGACATTCGCTGCACTCCAATCTTAATATCATCTGCATCCTAACACAAAACTCCAGCATATTCTAATTCTATGTAAGCATATATTTACTCGGTTATCACAAGACATGGAAAAGTCTCAAGTCCTTCGATAAGCTATTTCTACTTTTCATTTCAGGTGTTTCAGTTCAAGGGCATATTACTAAACCATGAACAACCTCAATGGTTTCAAGCTTCACTCCATACAATCCCAGTAACAAAGCCTATCCACAAACCCAAATCAACCAAGATGAAACTCACTACACACCAGATTTGTAACATACCCCATCAAACAAGATACAAACCTTAACTGAATAAACAAATACCTACCTGGAAATCTGTCACTCGACCGCACTTTCCTAAATATGACGACGGTTGATGAGAGAGAGCTATAGAATCTGGTAGAGGGTGTTGGCACTGGGAAAGCCTATATGGATGGAATTGAAACCCTAGATAACAAAGTTAAGAGAAATCGGGGAGGGGAAAGAGAATGGGTGAGGATGGCGAGACGTGAGTGCCTCATGACTCTCAGATTCATAATCGATCCTCCTTTTTATTTTAATTAAGTTAGTCACCCATAACTTGTTCTAAACTGCCCCATCAACAGTCCTATACTGTCAATTCTTTCACAAAATAATTAATTGATAAAATATTCTAAATTAAATCATGATATAACATTTTACCCACCTTAACCGAATTTAAACGATCTTACCTTGAGAATCAAAAAGTTCAAAATGTCTCTGTTGCATGTTTTTCTCAGATTCCCATGTAGCTTCAGCTTCAGTATGATTTTTCCATAATATCTTGACTAAAACTACATCTTTATTACGCAACCTCCTTACTTGACGATCTGCAATACCAATAGGTAGCTCATCATAGGATAGTGTATCATCGATTTGAAGGAGCTAATGTTCCAACACGTGATTCGGGTCTGAAACATACTTCCGCAGCATCGAGACATGAAAAACAGGATGGACACTAGACAATGCTGGAGGTAAAGCCAATATGTAGGCTACATTTCCAATCTGTAGACAATGATATTTGGTACACCGTGAAGACACACAATCTTCTTGATGTAAAATTGTGCATACTGCTCTGACGAATAACTGGTCTTAATTGGAATGAAGTGTGCAGTCTTAGTGAATCTGTCCACAATCACCCAAACTGAATCATGACCCTTACTAGAGCATGGAAGTCCAGTAACGAAGTCCATAGTAATCCGCTCCCACTTCCATTCTGGGATCTCAATACTTTGGAGTAAGCCAGCCGGTCTTTGGTGTTCAGCTTTCACTTGCTGCAAGTCAAGCACCTGGATACAAAGTCAGCTGTGTCCCGTTTCGTACCACTCCACCTATAAATATTTCGAAGATCATGATATATCTTGGTAGAACCCAGATGCATAACATAAGGTGTGTCATAAGCCTACCTCAAAATCTCCTCACGTAACTCACCCGTCATAGGGACACACAATCGACTTCTAAATCGAAGAATACCATCATCACCAATCATGAAGTCAGTACGCTTACCTTCTCGAACTTTGGCAGTCAACTTGCTCAACTAGAAATCAGTACTTTGAGCTTCTCCTATCCGAGTCACTAGAGTAGGCACGACTCGTAAATGTGCTACGAGACCTCTCTCACCCACCCTGAAAGACACTCCACTGTCTTGCAACTGTGATAAATCTTTAGCAAGTCTTCTCTTGCTATCAGGTATGTGTGCTAAACTTCCCATTGACTTGCATCAGGGACAACATTAGCCTTTCCCGGGTGATATGAGATGGTACAATCATAATCCTTCAATAACTCTATTCATTTATGCTGTCAAAGATTAAGATCTTTCTGACTGAAAATGTACTTCAAGCCTTTTTGATCAATGAACATCTCGAATGACTCTCCATACAAATAATGCCGCCACATTTTTAGTGCAAATACAACTGCTGCCAACTCCAGATAATGTGTAGGATAATTATGCTTGTGTTTCTTCAACTGCCGAGAAGCATAAGCAATGACTCGATCGTGCTGCATAAGTACACATCCCAAACCAACTCTAGAAGCATTGCAAAACACGGTAAATCCACATGTACCAAAAGGAAGCGCTAGAATTGGTGTTGCCGTCAACGCTTTCTTCAATCTCTGAAAACTCTCCTCACACTCCTCCGACCAAACAAATTTGACCCCTTTCTGAGTTAAGCGAGTCAATGGTGCAGCTATACGTGAAAAATCTTGTACAAGCGGCAATAGTAACCAGCCAAACCCAAAAAGCTACGAATTTCAGTGACTGAAGTAGGTGTAGACCAATGTTCAACTGCTGCAACCTTCGACGAGTCAACCTTCACACCCTCACTCGAGATAATGTGTCTAAGAAATGCAACACTATTCATCCAAAACTCACATTTAGAAAAACTTAGCATACAACTTATGCTCTTAATCTTTGAAGAACTTGCCTTAAGTGTATAACATGATCCTCATTTGTCTTCGAGTAAATGAGAATATCATCAACGAATACAATGTCAAACTTGTCCAGAAATTCTCTAAACACATTATTCATCATCTCCATAAAAGCTGCGGGTTCATTCGTGAGTCCAAAAGACATAACTAAGAACTCGTAGTGTCCATAACGAGTCCTAAACGCCGTCTTCGGAATATCTTGCTCTCTAATCTGAACATGATGATAGTCAGAACGTAAATCAATCTTCGAGAAACATCGTGCTCCCTGTAACTTATCAAATAAATCATCAATCCTTGGCAAGGTATACTTGTTCTTCACAGTCACTTTGTTCAACTGACGATAGTTAATACATAGCCTCTCATTGACCCATCTTTCTTCTTTACAAACAAGACAGGAGCACCCCATGGGGATACACTAGGGCGGACAAAACCCTTGTCAAGAAGCTCTTGCAATTGAGATTTCAATTCTTTCAACTCCGCTAGCGCCATTCGGTAAGGAGGGATGGAGATGGGCTCCGTGCGAGGAGCTAAATCAATACAAAACTACACATCTCTCATCGGAGGTGTTCCAGGTAAGTCCTCTGGAAAAACATCCTTAAACTCGGACACAATCGGAAATTATCCATGTATGTCTGAGTCTGAATCTGAGAATCCAATATCATCGCCAAATAGGCTTGACATCCCTTTCTCATTAACTTATCAGCCGTCAATGCCGATATTAAATAAGTAGACGATGGACTTCTATCACAAACAAAGATAAATTCTGTTTCATCCGGAATCTTGAATATGATGACCTTCTCATGACAATCGAGAGTCGCATAATAAGTCGATAATCAGTCCATACCCAAAATAATATCAAACTCAAGCATATTAAGGAGAATTAAATCGGCAAACAAGTCACGATCTCCCATCCGAATGCGACTAAAATGATATATTAATTCTGTTTCAATGCGATCACCAACGGGAGTGCTCACCATTAATGGTGTTTCCAAAGGTGTAGGTGACGTAGGAAAATGCATAACAAAGCGAGGGGAGACATATGAATGCGTTGAGCCGGGGTCAAATAATACAAAAGCATCAAAAACAAAACAAAAACTTGTAAAGTACATGTAGCAACGACATTAGATGCATGTGCGGTGTGAGTGCATAGACTCTAGCCTGAGTCCTCCCATCCTCTCTCTGAGATTTACTATTCCCAGCCCGACTAGGAGTTCGACCAACATCTCCACTAGCCGGTTGCATAACTGATGATGTGACAAGACAGGTCCAGCTATCATATGGTCTATACGAGCATCATGAGTGGGACACTAACTCATGTAATGTCCATGTTGTCCATAATGAAAACAAGCTCCCGTCTCCTTATAACAGGTTCCCCCATGAGCGCGACCATAAGTCTTACAGGATGCTCTCGTCTCGCTAATAGAAGTCGAAGTACGATGCTGACTAGCTGCTCCCTGTAGATTTTGTTGGGCCTGTCTGAAATTTTGTGAAACCATGCTACCACCACGATGCGACATCTGAGACTATTGACCTCCTCGCTGGGTCTGCTGAGGTCTACCATATTGGAATCCTCCTCTACGACCATGTTGGCTATCTACATGATTAATGTCTCAAGGCCTCTTCCTCAGGTCACGTGTAGTTCTCTCTAGCAGCTCTTATCTTCAATGATCCGAGTTGTATCCACTGTCTTAGAGAAACTAGTAAACTGGGTGCTCATCACTGATCGGAAATGTTATGATGCAAGCCCATTGTAAACCTTTTGATGCGCATAAGCTCTGTAGACACCAAATGTGGAGCATATGCTGATAAGATAGTAAACTTGTGAGCATATTCTGTAACTATCATAGCCTCCTGCCTCAGCGTCTCAAATTCTCTGGCCTTAGCATCCCTCACACTATCCGGTAAAAATCTGTCTAAAAATAAAGTCTTGAATTCTTCCAATCCATCTGTGACTGTTCAATCCCCCTATCTGCCATCAAACCATGACATGGCAACACCCTGTAGTCTGAAAGAAGCTAGCTCAACCGATCTCCAACTCGGACAGTGAAGTAAGCGATAAAGACGCTGTGTCTGCTCAATAAATGCCCGAGGGTCGTCTTTCTCATCTTTCCCACTAAAAATTGGTGGATGATGCCTCAGAAACTCATCAAGCTTGACACCTCCATCGGCAACAATCTGATGTACCATTTGAGCTTGATGTTGATCCTCATTACCATTGGCTGTTTGTGGAAGAAATGGTTGCATCACGGGCTGACCTGAAGCAACACCTTGTGGTACCTGTTACGACCCAAATCCTAGGTCGAGACCGGTGCTTGATCATTTACAAGCAAGCCTCTATGCTGACGATTCACCAATATATAAAATAGTGAAATCAAAGTAAAAAGTGAATTCAACCTTTTCAATTACCAGAATCCTACTCAAGTACAACGGAGCAACAACCTAACTGAATCAAAGAAATAACTAAAGAGTTCAGTAAAATGACTAGCTGAATGTCACCATATGTAAAGCGATGAATTCTTGAACAACGAAAGATGACATCTCTCGATTTAGCAGCTCACTAATCTGAAATGGGTTAAGAAAATAACATAGTGAGTCAAATGACTCAGTGAGTAAATAACGTACTTTAGTGATTTGATTTCTTAACATACTCTTTTGCATGCATTCATATATCGGTTGTCACATTAATACATAATATGTGACATAGTAAATAATGTATATATATGCGTGTAAGTATGATATTGCACATCTCGATGAATTCTAACGGTGTCTGTGGGCAGTCGTCACTGCATGCTGATCCGGACCATCATATCACAGTGTAGGCTGAGCCTCTTCATATCAAAGTGCGGCACATGTCTTGCACATCATATATCACATGACGTGTATGCAATGATACATAAATGTCAAATTGTCTTCACATATTTTTCTATACGAACAAGTATGTTCATATATCTTATGTTATAACTTTAGCGTATTATATAGACGAGGGGGTAAAACCATTTCACTATTACCCAAGTAACTGGTACACTATTATACGTAATATTAATTACATATAATATGAATGATATGAATTAAATAAAAGCATATTATTTACTCACTGTAAACTTTGTTGGTGAGCGAATGATCAATCACCTCCGTGAAAATTCCGTTCTGATGACTCATAACCCATATTAAGCAAATTAAATCATCGTTGCATCAAAATACTCGTTGATTGTCACAAGTAGCATATTTGACCATCTTGAGCAATTATACACTAAGGTCATCAACTAATCTTAATTTATCACTGCCTAATTGTAATAGAATCAGTACCAATTTCCTAGCAATGTATTATTCTACCAGTAAACTATCCTAACAATTGCTAACAACTCCTCCTTGAAAAGAACTACACAATTCTTCACTCCCCCAATCAAGGCATCTCCTAAAAATAAACCAGGTAGGTCTCCTCCACTAGCTCAATCCAAGAACCAAACATAGGACAACAACTGGATTACTTATCTGAAATTTAAGATGTAAAAAGATTGAAAAAGTCCTAGCTAGAACTTACTTTGATCAACACAACCCTTGGGATTCAACTTTCCCAAAACCTGAGTCAAAACACAGCTTCAATCTTTTTCAAGTGTTGATCAAATTCAACAAGTAAAATTTCTGACACGAAATTGAGAAGTTAGATGAGAACATAACCCTTCATTTAGATTCAAAAGACACCCAGATACCACAATCAAACAACTTCACCCACAATCCCAGAGAAGAAAGCATCAAGCGAAGAGCCCTAACTAAATCAGCAACCTCAATTTCACCTCTGTTGTTCCAATCACAAGCCAATGATTTTGAAAACTTACCGGAAACCGACTCAAATTGATTGTGGCTCTCCTGGCATCAATTTACTTATCAATACGAATACGGTGATGATGCGTATTATGAGAGAGAGGTTGATACGCGATGGATGAAGACGGAGCGAGCGACCTAAATCGATACTCGTCGCTTGCGTTTTTGCTTTTCTCTTCCCAGCAACCTAACTCCTCTCTTCACCCCATTTTTTATATTTTAATTAATTTTAACCATCCATTACTTGTCCTAAACTGTAATTCTTTCACATAATGATTAATTTAATTGATATATTGTTTTGATTAAAATCATGATATAACAGTACCATACCATGAAGTACCTGAATCAAACCCTGAATGCTGCTCATGACCTCTGTGTATGAAATCGTAGCCTGTGGACCTGTGGTGCACTCTGTGCTACTGTCGGTCGGCGCTGGCATGATATGGACACCTCTCGAACCGGTCCCTGTCCGAGTGCCGCGGAGTACAATGGCTGTAAAAGATTGATCTACATCATCGGTACTAACACCCCTACCTCTACCACTTAGAGACGCACCTCTAGAACAAGCTCGAGCTGATCTACGAGAATTTGGTGCCTTCACAATCTAGATGAATAAATTTGATCAGAAATCGATGAGTCATAAGTATTAAACTTGAAATCTATGAAAGAAATTTTCTAACGGTCCTAGCAGAACGCTGTTTATGGCGCTGGCACGCTACACTACCATAAACAAAATTCTAATAAGTCTTAGCTCCGTGTACTATGAGAAACAGCCCTATGCTCTGATACCAACTTTGTCACGACCGGACCGGAAAGGCCGATCCGAGCCGTTATAAGTATAGTCTATCCCAACTGTCTCTTGTCACCGACATCCCTAGGTCACCACAACATAGGGTCCATCTCAAAAACCATGGTATGTTGGTGACAAGATAGTTAGTAGGCTTACTTATTAACTAATCACAAAGACCTCTCACATTCGATGTGAGACGAATTGAGATGTTACATAATTTAAAACGATCTGACCAGAAAGGCCGATCCGAGCCGTTATAAGTATAGTCTGTCTCAACTATCTCTTGTCACCGACATCCCCTAGGTCACCACAATATAGGGTCCATCTCAAAAACTATGATATGTTGGTGACAAAATAGTTAGTAGGCTTACTTATTAACTAATCACAAACACCTCTCACAATCACTGTGGGACAAATTGGGATGTTACAAATGTATTCTAATACTGATTAGGGGTCTGTACTTTTTGAACTTCTAATTTCAGCAGTTCGATTCAATTACTTAAATTTAACACATATTTCGATTAATTTTGAAAACTTTCATTTAGTTTTAGTTCAGTTCAAAAGAACGCATCCTAACTTTAATATCGTGTTAATCAGACCATGGCATGTAATCCCTGCAAGCTTTGATCCCCATATGCTTCCTAATCTCGTCGGGTCGGGCTGACATTCAGGATATGAATTGGAGCTTTTCCATGTCTTCATTGTAAAATGACTCCTCCGTGAACGTGGAAACCCACTCCAGCTCCGCCAGATAATCGTACTGTTATACCACAACAGCAGCAGCGATTGAAATTAATGAAAAATAAAATCACCAGCGAATTCGACTCAAAATTGCAACTTTGAGCAACCAAATGAGGAAAAGAATCCAACAGAATCGGAATCTCAGTTACCGGAATGCAAAGCTCGCTCGTCAAAATGGAAAATATTGATATTATGCCACCAAACGAAGTTTGGATTGGCAAAATGCCACAACTCCATCTTTTCTTTGTCATATGTCATCTTTTTCCAAAATTGCTCTGGGCAAGAGTGACTTTCGAGAAATTTCGATTTCCTCGAACAGTCAGTGCTGAGCTGACTCTTATGTGACAATTAATCTGAAAGTCGCTCATGCTAAAGGCAATTTTTAACGAAATCCGCCTTTAGCATGAGCGGCTTTCAGTTGATTAGAGCTCATTGACCTCTGAGTTGAGTTTTTATGAAAGCCGTTCATCCCAAAGGAGGTTTTCAGTGAAAACCACCTTTGGCATGAGCGGCTTTCAGATTAATTGATAGATTTAGTTGATTTTGTAGCATTTGTGTTTTGGAATTGAAAGTTATGAAGAAAATTTTCTAATTTGGATTTGCAACTTTATCAAATGAAGACATAAAATTTTAAATAATAATAATTAATTCGAGAGAACACCATATTATACATGTGATAATCCTATATATAATATGTTATATAACATATCATCCTAATGATAGTCTATCCGACATCTTTCTTTGACGCCTGCTCTTTCTCGGCGCAGCCTCGGGTTGACACCCTGAGTAATCTGAGAAGGCTGGTGTAAATCGTCATAGACGTTTGCATCCATTTGTACATCTTGCGGTCCTGCATTGTAAAAAAAAAATGTGATGGTCAAATAATGTAATAATTCAAAGGATTTAGCTTGAGGTTTAGGAACGTACATGTAGGAAATTGAACAATTGATGGATCGATAATTAATGCACTCTCCTCCCCTAACTCTTTCAATTTGAAATTATCACCACTGCTGGTGACTTGTATCAGCAGGGTGTTATAGCGACCTCTGGTCACTTTGCAGAATTATCTTGTTAAGGCAGAACCTGAAAAACATAAACACTTTATTCACTCGGTTCGGCCAGTTGCGTACGTTTGGGGAGGACTGCTCCTGAGTCCTTAAGATTCCACTATTACCGGTTAAAGTACAAAAGCTCCAGTTCTCAGCCTAGGCTAGACAACCTCTACTTCTAACCTAGCTAGAATCCATGCTCAATCTGATCACACAGACTAGCGTACGTATATAGTCAACACAATCTAGTAATAGAATGCTACAGCTCTGATCGCACAAACTCAACCTATACTAATACAATGTGTTACGACATGATGCTATAACAACTTCCGAACCAAGTTGCTCTACCTCAGATTCTCCCTCAGATTCTACGAGCTCTCCTAGATGCTGCAATCTGACTTATTCGAGTTCTCACGACTCCAACGATGCTTCCCCTCGATCAGTGACCTCCACTCAGCGTACGAGGACGTTGCTCTACACTCCGATTGTCCGTGACTGCCTCACCCGTGATGAGTCTTCAACGGCTGATGTACTTGATCTTCAACGAGCCTCCGTCCCAGTTGAACTTGTTGATCAATTGTCGATCAGACTCATCCAGTCGTGATCTCTCTCCGCCTTAATCGTGATAACACACTCTAACTCAGCGGAGCGACGACTCGTCGAAGGATGGCAGCGTGGAGAGGGAGGAAAGGAGAAGAAGAAGAAGAAGAAGAAGAAAAACTGAGCAGAGTTGTGTTCAAACCAAAAATCAGAGTTGTGGCATTTTGAGAATCGAAACTTCGGTTGATGGTAAAATATCAAATTTTCGTCAAACTCGACCTACCAAAATCACCCAGCGATGAGTTGTAGCTGGTGTCAACCAGAAAATCATCTTCGTCATAAAAGTCGAAAAATTCCTCGACCAAGTATCGGCAAGCTACGACGGACGGGTCCGAAACCCTAAACCAAGAGAGTCGCCGACGGGACCGAAAACCCATCCGAATTGACTAAAAACCCATCGTGATCCTCTTCGTCATAAAAGTTGAAAAACTCCTCGACCAAATATCGGCAAGCTACTACGGACTTATTTTTGTTCATGTCAGAGTCGCGCATTGTCTCCGGCGCCACCGGATGCAATACACTCTCAAGCTCAGCTGCAACTTATGCTGGTGTTGCTTCCATGGTGAGCCAATCGGTTCGGCGCAAAAAAGGTGGGAGTTTTATAGTGTGCGGGAGTGTGTAAGAATTGTCGTAAAGAATAATTTCGGTGTTGTCTGTTGGTTGTGGAGTGCGAGAGATTATTATTTTTTCTATTGCACCCCAAACCCCTACCAGAGCCCCTGTTCTGGCCCAATCAGGAATCGAATCCTAGTCGCTGAGATGTTTGACGTCCCTTTTGCCACTAGATCACGCCCTGATGGGCCTTTTCTTAACATAAAATAATCTATTTTTTATTAAATGTTGTTTTAGGTTTGAACTTGTTTGTTGGATCCCTACATACTAAGGTCATTTACATCCACCATCTACCTCATCCTAACTCACATACTAACATTAACTACCATGTCCCCTAACTTACAAAATATTAACCTACTAAGAGCAACTCCAATGGTATCATATAAATCATTGGCTAAAATAAAGTATTATATTAGTTATGTATAATTTAAATGATGAAAAATAGTTTGTGCTCCAATGGGATTTTGCATAATGGTTATGTATATTTAGAAATCAAATTTCAATGGCTATAGTTGAAAACCTTATCTCTTCATCCATACACTCTTTACTCTTAATCCATACACTCTCATATCCTCATCCCAACACTCTACTCCCTTCAATTTTACAAAAGTCATGCCACGCAATCTGCGAAAATGGTGGAAAACGAGGATGAAGGATGAAGAAGACGAAGAACTACAAACAATGGGTATTATCGTTCAACATCATTGTGAAAGCCAGAATGAGGAGTCTTTACCACGCCGTGGTGGATCTACAATGAACCACCGTGTTATTAATCGCGATAGAGAAAAAGGTCATGCCAGACTTTATCGTGATTATTTTTCTAGCACTCTTACATATCCAGAATCAATGTTTCGTAGGAGATTTCGAATGCGCCGATCTTTAATTTTAAGAATTCAAGAAGAAATATCGACTCATGATAATTACTTCACTCAAAGAACAGACGCGGTCGGAGTTCGTGGATTATCACCTCTCCAAAAAATAAAAAGCGGCACTTCGAATGCTTGCCTATGGAACTGCCGCAGATGCGGTTGATGATTATATAAGAATTGGCGAAAACACGGCGATAGAAAGTCTCAGAATATTTGTAAGAGAAGTTGTGGAAATATTTTGTGTTGAATATATGAAAAGACCAAATGATGCTGATGTGGCTAGACTGTAAGCTGTAGCCGAACATCGAGGCTTTCCAGGAATGTTGAGTAGTATTGATTGTATGCATTGGAAGTGGAAGAATTGTCCAACTGCGTGGCAAGGTATGTACACTGGACATGTTCATGAACCCACTATTATTTTAGAAGTTGTAGCCTCATATGACCTTTGGAGTTGACATGCTTTCTTTGGATTACCGGGATCATTAAATTATATTAATGTATTAGATCGATCTTATCTATTTGAAGAACTAGCTAAAGGTTGTGGTCCTAAAGTGTTTTATAATATTAATGTGCACGAATACACCATGAGATATTATCTTGCTGATGGTATATATTCTTCATGGCACTTTCGTCAAAACTATTCCATCTCCACGAGGAAACAAAAGAAATACTTTGCTGCTATCCAAGAGTCTGCTAGAAAAGATGTTAAGCGAGCATTCGGAGTGTTGCAGTCTCGATGTGCAATGATATAGGGACCTTCTCGATTTTGGGATGTGGACACAATGAAATATATAATGTCGGCTTGTATCATTTTGCATAATATGATAATTCAAGATGAGAGATAATTACAGACTCCGGACTACAACTATGATTCAACTGCTGAGATTGCAGATATATCATTGAACAGAAGTGGTACACCTAATATTATAGAGTTCATACAAGTACACCATCAAATTAGAGACAAGCAAGGTCATACACCAGGGTTTATCATTGTTTATTGGCAATTCTCACATCCCAAACATGATCAGCTAATGCACCAGTCCCAGGGTGCGCCACTTTCTAGCACATTCACATATATCTTATACTTTGTCAACCAACCAAACCCAATTTATTCTAAGAAAAATTCAACATATTTGCAATTTCGCAACACCTCTGAGTTGCAGATTGTGTGCAAGCAGTTGCTGCAACACACTCCTGAACACCCAAATCTGATGCAGCAAGATTAAACAAGGAACAATGGTTTGTTCACCCAGTTCGGCCAAGTGCCTACCTTTGGGAAAGACTAAACTCAGTCTTTTAATCCACTAAGCTCAAGGTTCGATGTACACAAGGTTCAACTCCACGCAACCTATACTACTCAACCTTAGCTAGTCTATCACACACAGTCAGAACACACTCTGACTTGTGTTTCACAGATACACCTACTCACTTGAAATAGTTTAGAATAGCTCGACCTCTGAACCTACAATTTGGCCTATTCTAATTAATACAATGTAACCGTAGGTTTGCTATCGCACCAACTAGCTGGTGCAGGTTCTGTCCGCGTCGCTCCAAAACCTTCTACTGAGCCGATCGAACTCTTTCACGAGCGCTGCACACTCTGGAATGCTCCCCCTCACTCAGTGACCGCCTGTCACTTGCGAGACCTAGCCTCCTGTAGATTGTCCGAGTTCCTCCACTCGATAACTCTACTGCCGCCTTCCTTGATCAACCAACAAGCATGCCCTGCTCTGAATTTGTCCTCTTGATCAAGCACTGACCAGACACTGCTAGTCTGCAATCAGTCTCTGCACTTAACCACTCAGCTCTGCTCTCACGCTCTGCTCACGGTGGTGATCGAATCTTCGCACGCACTTGAATCTCTCTCTCTCGGTATTCTGCGTGTGTTCTCAGTATTTGCTCTCTGATTCGATGTCTTTGATGCTCTGCTCAGCTTCCTTTAAATAGGAACTCCAAGTTCCATCAATATCAAATTTTATGAAGCCTTCCAAAAAGCTTTCCTAGATATTTGCAAGTTTGTTGAGATTTGAAATTCGCAGCTCCTCTAATAAACTGATTTGTGAACAAGCAGTTGCGGCAGCACGCTCTTGTTCACTCGGAAATTGTCTCAGCAAATAATGAATAAGACAGAAGTTTGTTCACCCAGTTCGGCCAACTGCCTACGTCTGGGGATGACTATTCTTTAGTCCTCAATCCACTAATCACAGAGGTCTCCAAGTACACTCGGTTACAACTCCACGCAACCTATGCTACTCAACCTTGTGGGGATCACTGGACACAATCAGAACAGGCTCTGACTTCTGTCTGCACACCCTCTACAAATGTCAATCTAGAATAGCTACTATCTCCGCGAAACTCAGCCTATTCTAAACTACACTCGACTCTACAGGGTTGCTGCAGCATCTGCTGTAGCACACAGCTGATGCACAATTGTCCGCGTCGCTCCAAGGCCTTCTGCCGAGCCGATCGAACGATTCTACGAGCGCTGCACACTTTAGAACACTTCCCCTCACTCAGTGACCACCTGCCACTAGCGAGTCACAGCCGTTCAGTCACTTGACCGAGTTCGTCTACTCGTCAGTACCTCCGCGGCCTCTCTTGATCAACCAACAAGCATGCCTTGCTCTGAATTGGTCCTCCTGATCAAGCACTGACCAGACACTGCTAGTCTGCAATCAGTCTCTGCACTTAACCACTCAGCTCTGCTCTCACGCTCTGCTCATGGTGGTTATCGAATCTTCGCACGCACTTGAATCTCTCTCTCGGTATTCTGCGTGTGTTCTCAGTATTTGCTCTCTGATTCGATGCCCTTGAACCTCTGCCCAGCTTCCTTTAAATAGGAACTACCAGTTCCATCAATATCAGTATTTGGAAATTCCTTAAAGATCTCAACAAGATCTTATCTCCTAATTTGTAAAAGATTAGATTAGATTTGCAAATCTAATCTTCTACAAACAAATCTTCTCCTGGATACGGGAATCTCCACTGGGAATATTCTCTGAGAATATTTAGAAGCTCCTCTCTAAATCTCAACAAGATCATATCTTCTAATTAGTAGAAGATTTGATTTTCTAATCAAATCTTCAAGCTTTGGTACGGAATCTTCACTGGGGATATTCTGAGAATATTTGGAAGCCTCCCGATTCACTGCTACATCATATCTGAGAAGATTTCTCTTCGGTCAAAAACTGCTGCCAAGCTGCTACAGCTTCTGCTGTAGCAACTGCTTGTTCACTGAGCTTGTTCACTCTGGCTGGATTTGCACAAGCTGCTGTCTTCACACGGGCAGCTGAATCATCTTGCTCTCTATCTTCACCATACTCTACCAACCTGTTGCGATGCTCCAAGTTGACCGGCAAGCTGCTGATTCTGCGAATTGCATTTAGAAAGCTTCCGTTGCTCTTCTCTTCAATTCTGGGCAGCTTGTTCTCCACGCGGAAATCTGCTATTTAGGATGCCACAGCTCTCTGCTACACAGGTTGCTGTAGCAATGCCTTTGTGCACTCTGCTTGGTCACTCTGGAACCCTCTGCATCAGCTGCTGTCTTTACACGCTTGCTTTAGCAGACTCTTGTGCACCTTGTAGGAGTTTGTCAATGATTCCATATACATTAACAATCTCCCCCTTGGCTTTTTGACAAAATCCAAAGACCCTTCTGATTTTAGGCAATCCTCATCTCGTCTTCAGACTCCTTCTCAAGTCTTCTCAAGTCACGGACTCTGCTATCTCAAGCTATCCCCAACTTGTCTTCTGGCTTCTTCTCAAGTGGCGTCTTCAGATAGCTTCTGCTGTGATCTGATGCTGTACCAACTTCTTGCTCTTTATTGTTTTGTCAGTCTTTGGAAGATGCTTCAGCTTCAATCTTCAGGGGATGTTGTAGCAACTTCTTGCTCAGGTTTTGTCAAGGATGCCATTACCTTAACAATCTCCCCCTTGGCATTTTTGACAAAACCTCCTGAGCATCTTCTGCAGGGGCTCCTCTTCTCCCTCTGGGGTCGACTGGCAAAACCTGTCACATAATACAAACAGCAGAGCACATCTCGCAGAACACATCTTCTCCCCCTTTTTGTCACAAATGATAAGGGGGGAGCCTCAAGCTAAGCTCAGCGAATAGGCCAACGCCTCTTCTCCATCCACCGAAGAACGGGACCTCTTGGTGTCTCAGCATGTGTCTCTTCTTATGATTTTGGGGGACTATCTGGTGGCTGCTTCTCCATCACTGCCTGCTCCGACTTCCGTATCCAACGCTTCCGAGCTCTGTTGTGTCCAGCAACTCTTTCTTTCCTTCTGGCATTGTTTCGATGTCTCACCCGATCTGCACCTGTGTCTTTTGTGATCCTCATTTTCGTTGTCCCTTCAATGTATCTGATGTTTTCATGCACAACTGGACAATGACAGTCCTTCATTGGCTTTGATGAGCTGGAGGTCACCTGCGTGCCACGCCTGATCCTTGGCTTCATCCGGCGTTGTCCGTCTGTGGGCGATCTCTGAGGTCTCCGATACTTGTTCAGGATCGGGCATCTCCTCTGGATGTGACCCTCCTGATCACAAAAATAGCATCTGCGACTTTTGCTCCTGAGTTTCTTTTCTGCTACAGGTGGTTGATACAACGGTTGCTGTAGCAGCCTTTTGTTCACCCTTCTATGCACCTTCTTCTGAACTGGTTTCTGGGACAGGACAGGTTTCTCCACTGCAATCTCAGCATCTTCCAGCTCCGTAGCTTTGATGAATACAGTACTTTCAGCACCTTCATCTCCAGTGTATCCAAGACCTGAGTAGCCACCTCCATACCTTTGGCGTGCTAGTATATCTTCAAGTGTGCTTGAGCCACTGTTAAGCATCTTTGCGGTCTTCCTGTAGAGGTTGAGCTCTTCCTTCTCTGTAGCAAACTTCTCTTATTGCTGGGCAGCCTGATCCGTAAGAGAAGTGATCATCTTCAGTAGCTCCTCTTGTTTTTCTTGTAGGTCTGAAACTTTGGCAGTCAATCCTTTGTTGATCTCCATGACTTGCAGACACTCTTCGTGCAACAGGGTAAAGTTTTTGGCAATAGACTCCTCAGTGATTTCCTCATCATCACCACTGTCTGACTCCTCAACACCATGAACAATTTCTGGCTTTGTTGAAATGGTGTTCTCCATATCAGTTACAGGTGTCAGAGCAACATTGCTTATCAGTTTAGAATCTGCTTCACCGTCTTCGTCTCTCCAGTTTGTAGCAGGGGTCTTGTTCCTTTCATGCACCGTCTGGAGGATCTCCCATGCTTGCTTGGCAACTTCACAGTCAGAGATCAGCCTGAAATTATTTGCGTCAACAGCGGCAAATATCGCGTTCAAGGCTTTTGAATTACTGGTTGCTACAGCTTCCTCTTCAGCTGTCCATGTCTCCTCTGGTTTCTCCGATGCAACTCCTTTGTCGTCAATGGTCAGTGGGTGTGACCACCCAGACACTACCGCTCTCCAAGTCTTCTCATCCATCGCCTTTAGGAAAGCCTTCATTCTCGCCTTCCAACAATAATAATTTCCTTCTTCCAATAAGGGTGGCCGACTTGTGCTTTGTCTTTCCTTCATTGTGTCTTGGCTTCTTCAGAGACATTGTAGGATCTTTTACTCTGTGTGTGAGCTCCCGCTCTGATACCAATTGAAATTCGCAGCGCCTCTAATAAACTGATTTGTGGACAAGAAGTTGCTGCAGCACGCTCTTGTTCATTCGGAAATTGTCTCAGCAAACAATGAACAAGACAGAAGTTTGTTCACCCAGTTCGGCCAACTGCCTACGTCTTGGGAGGACTATTCTTTAGTCCTCAATCTACTAATCACAGAGGTCTCCAAGTACACTCGGTTACAACTCCACGCAACCTATGCTACTCAACCTTGTGTGGATCACTGGACACAATCAGAACAGGCTCTGACTTCTGTCTGCACACCCTCTACAAATGTCAATCTAGAATAGCTACTATCTCCGCGAAACTCAGCCTATTCTAAACTACACTCGACTCTGCAGGGTTGCTGCAGCTTCTGCTGTAGCACACAGCTGATGCACAATTGTCCGCGTCGCTCCAAGGCCTTCTGCCGAGCCGATTGAACGATTCCACGAGCGCTGCACACTCTAGAACACTCCCCCTCACTTAGTGACCACCTGCCACTAGCGAGTCACAGCCGTCCAATCACTTGACCGAGTTCGTCCACTCGTCAGTACCTCCGCGGCCTCCCTTGATCAACCAACAAGCATGCCTTGCTCTGAATTGGTCCTCCTGATCAAGCACTGACCAGACACTGCTAGTCTGCAATCAGTCTCTGCACTTAACCACTCAGCTCTGCTCTCAAGCTCTGCTCATGGTGGTTATCGAATCTTCGCACGCACTTGAATCTCTCTCTCGGTATTCTGCGTGTGTTCTCAGTATTTGCTCTCTGATTCGATGCCCTTGAACCTCTGCCCAGCTTCCTTTAAATAGGAACTACCAGTTCCATCAATATCAGTATTTGGAAATTCCTAAAAGATCTCAACAAGATCTTATCTCCTAATTTGTAAAAGATTAGATTTGATTTGCAAATCTAATCTTCTACAAACAAATCTTCTCCTGGATACGGGAATCTCCACTGGGAATATTCTCTGAGAATATTTAGAAGCTCCTCTCTAAATCTCAACAAGATCATATCTTCTAATTAGTAGAAGATTTGATTTCCTAATCAAATCTTCAAGCTTTGGTACGGAATCTTCACTGGGGATATTCTGAGAATATTTGGAAGCCTCCCGATTCACTGCTACATCATATCTGAGAAGATTTCTCTTCGGTCAAAAACTGCTGCCAAGCTGCTACAGCTTCTGCTGTAGCAACTGCTTGTTCACTGAGCTTGTTCACTCTGGCTGGATTTGCACAAGCTGCTGTCTTCACACGGGCAGCTGAATCATCTTGCTCTCTATCTTCACCATACTCTACCAACCTGTTGCGATGCTCCAAGTTGACCGGCAAGCTGCTGATTCTGCGAATTGCATTTAGAAAGCTTCCGTTGCTCTTCTCTTCAATTCTGGGCAGCTTGTTCTCCACGCGGAAATCTGCTATTTAGGATGCCACAGCTCTCTGCTACACAGGTTGCTGTAGCAACGCCTTGTGCACTCTGCTTGGTCACTCTGGAACCCTCTGCATCAGCTGCTGTCTTTACACGCTTGCTGTAGCAGACTCTTGTGCACCTTGTAGGAGTTTGTCAATGATGCCATATACATTAACAAGATTTAATTTCCTAAAATCAACTTTAGAAATCTTATCTTTACCTTGAGCTTGCTGAGTTGTTTGTTGTTGATGGTATTTCCTAAGTCCATTAGGAAACCTTCCAAAACTCCATGCTCCATCAATATCAAATTTAGGAAGATCCTCAAAGATCTCAACAAGATCCTATCTCCTAATTTTTAGGAGATTTGATTTCCCAATCAAATCTTCAAGCTTGTGGTATGAAATCTTCACTGGATATTCTGAGAATATTTGGAAGCCTCTCTTTGCACTGCTTCGTCATATCTGGACAGATTCCTCTTCGGTCAAAGAATGCTGCCAAGCTGCTACAGCAGAAGCTGTAGCAACTGCTTGTTCACTGAGCTTGTTCACTCTGGCTAGATTTGCATAAGCTGATGTCTTCATATGGGCAACTGCATCATCTTGCTCTCAATCTTCACGATACTCTACCAACTTATTGCGATGCTGGCAGCAACCCTCCGTACGTTCTTAGGACTGCTCCAAGTTGATCGGCATGCCATTGACTCTGGGAATCTTTTAAATTCCATTTAGAAAGCTTTCGTTGCTCTTCTCTTCAATTCTGGGCAACTTGTCCTTCACACAGAAATCTGCTATTTAGGATGCTACAGCTCTCTGCTACACAGATTGTTATAGCAACGCTTGTGCACTCTGGAACGCTTTGCATCAGCTGCTGTCTTCACAAACATACTGTAGCAGACCCTTGAGCACATTGTAGGAGTTTGTCAATGATGCACATACCTTAACAATATTCTCTCCGGAGACAATCTACAAACACTTTTCCTGCACCATCTTTTAAAGTTGAAACAACCCGACTCACTCATCGATCATACTTTCCATACAAAAATCCAATACGCAAATCAAAGCCCTAAACCCACTTAGAATGCCAGATCGCTAGCAGCCAGAAAAGCTAAGCTTAGGCCAACAGTGACAGGAAAGTAAATTCATACCTAGAACCTTTGTGACCGAGGCCATGCAGCCACACAATAGTAGCTTGTGCTTGGGTTTGGGCCTGACCACATGAGTCCTTCCAAGCTCAAAAGTCCTTGGAGCATTTCCGCTACCTGAAATATTTACCACACTTCAGATTACAAATCACACTGTAAAATAAGCATAAGAAAACTGACCAGAATCTGCGGAGGAGCTGCCGAAGCTCATTATTCTCCCAAATAAATCACTAGCTACAGCTACTTAAGTGGATGCTATTGATGACCTCCTGCAATGAACAAGATC
Organism: Umbilicus rupestris; assembly: GCA_963678935.1. Classification (NCBI taxonomy): domain Eukaryota; kingdom Viridiplantae; phylum Streptophyta; class Magnoliopsida; order Saxifragales; family Crassulaceae; genus Umbilicus; species Umbilicus rupestris. Next base: position 11,164,776 of record OY787612.1, read on the forward strand.
CAAAGTCTCTATTTATTCATAATACACACACATCAAGGTAGAGCAAACTGCAAAAGTACTCGCACCAAAATCATAGATAAATCAACAATGAGGATAATCTATATGAGCTAAGACTCCACTAGCCCACCAGGTCAAAAGTTGTATAACAAAATTGTGAGATTTTCTGGTAAGCAAGCGAGGCAATAACGTTTCAACACAGTAGAGAGACAAAGTGAAGCACACAACCAAGAATAAACCAGCTAGGGCATCAATGGAGAATCTCATTTATACCTAGTACTAAACTAGTAGTCTTCGGTACTTTGCGTGCAATTTTTGATGGACACCGGCCCACAAACCCCAGACTCATAGAGTTTAGAACTTTAACAAAACCCAGATGAGAGAATGGAAAAGGTATCCACTTTCTGTATTGCTCACCTCTACACTTGCTCTTCGTCTTAACAGCTGCAGTGAGAAGGAAGAAAGCCAGCATCCGCGATGGCGCTAACGTCAGGATCCGGACCTTAAATTAGCGGCGCTAACGCCTCCCCGACCGCTCCACGCCGGACTTTTTCAGCTCCGCATCAGCGATGGCGACAGTCCGCGTACCACTCGTGCTCTTCTCCATCTCCATCTCCATCTTCTTCACCTCATCTTTCTCACGAACGCATTCTCGGTCTCGCTCATTCCTCTCCTTCATCTCTCCGAACTTTGGAATGCGGAGTTGAGAAGAAAGAGAAACGTGATAGAGATGGGAACCTTAATAGGGAAATTTTTTAGAAGTGCCCCCTCCCTCAACTCAAGTTTCGCAAATACTCCCGTTCCTAAAAGTCTTTCTCAAATGCTCTGTCTCCCATTGAGACCGGAAATGATGTTACCGGTCTCTTCATGAAAACTGATGACATATTGGGGGTAATGCTACGAGGAGACCGGAGATGATATCTCCGGTCTCATTGAAAAACTTAGGAGACGGGAGATACCATTTCCGGTCTCCTAAGTTTTTCAATGAGACCGGAGATGACATCTCCGGTCTCAATAGGAGACGGGGCATTTGAGAAAGAAGTTTAGGAAAGAGAGTATCTGTGAAATTTGGTTTGGGGAAGGGGGCAATTTTAATTTTTTTTTCCCTTAATAGCAAATTTGGGGATTGAGGTTTCCATTCTCTAAAATTATAGAGAATATGGGATGTGCATTGGAACAAATAAAATGTATATTTTTGAAGAAAATTAAACTATTATATCTATTGGATATGTTTACATAATGTTGTTGGAGTTGTTTCAAGAGCATCTTCAAGGGTGTTATGTAAAATAATTGGCTAAAATATAGTATTATATTGGTTATATATAATTTAGATGATGAAAAATAGTTTGTACTCTAATGGGATTATGCATAATGGTTATATATATTTAGAAATTAAATTTCAATGGGTATAATTGAAAACCTTATCTCTTCATCCATACACTCTCTACTCTTCATCCATACACTCTCATATCCTCATCGCGACACTCTTCTCCATTAAGTTTTACCAAAGTCATGCCACACAATCTACGAAAATGGTGGAAATGAGGATGAAGGAGGAAGAACTACAAACAATGAGTATTATTGCTCAACATAATTGTGAAAGTCAGAATGAGAAATTTTCACCACGCCGTGGTGAATCTACAATGAACCACAGTGTTATTAAACGCGATAAAGAAGAAGGTCATGCTAAAATTTATCATGATTATTTTTCTAGCACACCTACATATCCAGAATCAATGTTTCGTAGGAGATTTCGGATGCGGCGATCTTTATTTTTAAGAATTCAAGAAGAAATATTGGCTCATGATAAGTACTTCACTCAAAGAACAAACGCGGTCGGAGTTCGTGGATTATCGCCGCTCAAAAAATTAACAGCGGCACTTCAGATGTTTGCCTATGGAACTGGCGGTTGATGATTATATAAGAATTGGCGAAAGCACGACGATAGAAAGTCTCAGAAGATTTGTAAGTGGAGTTGTGGAAATATTTGGTGCTAAATATATGAGAAGATCAAATGATGAAGATGTGGCTAGACTGTTGGCGATGGCGAACACCGAGGCTTTCCAGGAATGTTAGACAGTATTAATTGTATGCATTGGAAGTGGAAGAATTGTCCAATGCCGTGGAAAGGTATGTACACTGGCCATGTTCATGAACCCACTATTATTTTAGAAATTGTGGCCTCATATGACCTTTGGACTTGGCATGCTTTCTTTGTATTACCGGGATCACTAAATGATATAAATGTATTGGATCGATCTCATCTATTTGAAGAACTAGCTGAAGGATGTGGTCCTAAAGTGTCTTATAATATTAATGAGCACGAATATACCATGAGATATTATCTTGCTGATGGTATATATCCTTCATGGCTTACTTTCGTTAAAACCATTCCATCTTCATAAGGAAACTAAAGAAAATACTTTGCTGCTATTCAAGAGTCTACTAGAAAAGAGGTTGAGCGAGCATTCAGAGTGTTGCAATCTCGATTTACAATGATACGCGGACCTTCTCGATTTTGGGATGTGAACACAATGAAATATATAATGTCGGCTTGTATCATTTTGCATAATATGATTATTGAAGACGAGAGAGAATCACAGACTCCGGACTACAACTATGATTCAACTGTTGAAATTGCGGATATATCATTGAATAGGAGTTGTACTTCCAATATTATGGAGTTCATACAAGTACATCATCATATTAGGGACAAGCAAGGTCATATTGAACTGTGAAGTTCTATTACCGACGATAGAACTTGTCCTAGCTTTTTGCATGACAATTTCTTTAAGGCTTTCAGATTCAGATGTCCTAACCTCCTGTGCCACAGGTTCATCTCATATGTTTTAGTAAGTAGACAGTTTGCATCCGAAGCAGTTCCTGCAACATCTAATAAATAGCAGCTGTTAGTAGAACGACTGCCACGCATTACACAGTCCCCATCAGCATTGAGAACTCTGTATGAATTTCTGGTTAACTTTACGTCGCAAAAGTCATCGCATGAATTTCTGGTGAACTTTACATCAACCCTCTACTCAACCACTACTTCTTTGCATTCAATTGGTGAACAATTTCAATTAAAAACTATGTTTTGTTTCAAACTCACCATGAGTGAGTAGTCCCATTGTAGTTGGAGTCCTTATGGATCTCTTAGGTTAGATCGTAATGCAAGACATGTTCTTTTATCTATATGAGTGAAGTTTAGTTGAAAATTCTTATGCTTGTTCTTCATGTTAATTCTATGCACACAAAGTGTTTGACGAAACACATGAATGAGTATAAATTGATAAAATACCTAGGGATGGAATGAGAATTGAACCTAGGTTGTTTAGAAGATCAAACATGATTATTTTAGATAACTTTTGTACGCGAGAGTGACATTGGCAATCTCTTAGGCTAAGCATAGAGCAGACTTTAGTTAACTATCAATAGACCGAGAGGTTGAGATTATGAGACTTTTATTCTACACGATTCAATAGAGCGAGAGTTTGAGAATTGTATCACATAGGTGTCATTCTCATTCTAGAGAAGGAGCGAGACTTGAATTTAGAATGTGTGATACTTTAACCTAGAATAATCAATCAAATTAACTCATGAATATATTTCTGTTTTGCATTGCTAATTGCTTGACCTAGGGGTGAAATAGGATTCCGACTACGTTTTCTCTATTATTTTACTTCCACCTAAATCTGAATTTTTTTTTAGTATTCACTAGAGATACCTCACCTAGAGGAAAAACCCCCCTTTTATTTAGTAGACTCGCATTAGGCATTACTATCTAGCTTTAAACTAATTTAGGCTTTTCTCTTGGGTTCGACTTGAGGTCACTCGGATTATAAATATTGTTTGCGTACCGTGATTGGACTAGTATTTTTACTACCACAATTTCGACAATGTTCAAAATGGCGCCGTTGCCGGGGATTAGCCATTAGACTAGTTTGCTATTTAGTATTGCTTTAGTTAGTCTACTTTTTTTCCCTTTACTTTGTTGATCGTGATTGCGTGTTTGCGTGCTATTCTTGCCTACTTTAATTTAAGTTTACACTTATTAACGTTTTCTTTGATCGCTTGGTAGGTGTTTGAATGCAAACTCGATCGCGCACGAAAAAGGCACAAGAACAAGCCTCCACGTCAACACCAAATTCTGATACTCCTCTTCCTCAAATTCAAGTTGATCAATAAATGATGGAGAATATGGACCAACCACCAGCAAGAATTGCGGATCAACCGAAACCGAGGAGGCTAGGAAATGCTATTTGTCCGCAAGAGGACGACGAGAGACCGGTCGGGGAATATACTGCCCCAACTATTGGACATTATAGATCACCCATATACTTGGAAGAGGGTGACGATAACGAATTCGAGATAAAGTCGGCGCTTCTCCACACGGTAGCCGCATATCAGCTTGAAGGGTATGGAAATCCTAATGCGCATCTGGCGCAATTTACAGAATTATGCCGCACTTACAAAGTGCAGGGGATCAAACCGGAGGTCATATACATGACGAAATTTTCATTCTCGTTAAGCGGAAAAGCCAAGGATTGACTAATGAGTCACGAGCCGAATACCTTCCGCACTTGGGTAGAACTCGCCCAAGCTTTCCTTATTCAATTCTTCCCGCCGGCAAAGACTAAGAAAATCCGGAACAGAATTTGCCAATTCACACAACAAGATGACGAGAATTTTTACGAGGCATATGAGTGCTTCAAAGAGCTAAAGAGATTGTCCGCATCACGGGTTCAGTAAAGTTTTTATGGCAGCTCATGCAAAGTTTTTATGATGGTATGGATCAAGACGCAAGAAACCATATGGACCAAGCGAGCGGAGGGGCAATGATGGATTTGAGAGCCTCTGATGGTTTCAAAATTATTGATAAGATAGCGCGGAACTCACATCAATGGGGTGGAGAAAGGAACCACCTTAAGAAGAAAGGGAAGGAGCATTCATCAAAAGCCGTGACAAAAGAGAACTTTAATTCCCTAGCAAAAACAGTGAATTCTTTGGCAGCTTCAATTGGAAGTTTAAATCTCAACAAAAAGAGAGGCAACCAGCAAGTTTGTGGTATTTGTTCTAGCCCGGCGCATAATGATGACTCGTGCACCGCAAAGCACGCGGACGAGTATGAGGATATTAATTACTTAGTCAGAAATCAAGGGAGAGAATATGCGCCGCCGCAAGCTAGCGATTATCAGCCAAGGAACCCTCCATCCCATGTGAGATTCCATGAGGATCCAAATTTTCCAAGAAGAGTGGCGCTGAATATAGAGCCCAAACCAGCACCGCCAGGGTTTGTACCGAGAAATCAGAATCAAGGAGCCCCCTCCAACACATATCAGCCGAGGAGCAACTATCTAAGCGAAAATTATCGAAGGCCAAATAATTTCAGCCATCAAAATCAGGGAACGCACCAAAGGCACGAAGAGAAACAAAGTAATGAGGAGCCATCCCTGATTTCTATCGTTGCCCAGTTGGCCGCTACTCAAGCACAGCAACAAAAAGACAACTAGCTCATTCTTCAAAGGTTAGATCAGTTGCAAGCGCACAACAAAATGCTTGAAACGCAGATTGTGCAACAAGCTGGTTCTTCTTCGAAATATCAAGGGAAGCTGCCCTCGCAACCCGATGTGAACTCCTCCGAAACGATTAATGCCATTACACTCAAAAGCGGGAGAGTTTTAGAGGAGCCGCAGCCAAAAGCCAAGGTGAGAAAGGCAGCAAATGGAGTTGTCGCAGAAGGGTCTTTGTCGCAGAATGCAAGTGATATACGAGAGAAGGAAAAGCCGCAAGAACCAGCGCCTTATGTGCCGCCAATTCCCTTCCCTCAAAGGCTGAAAAAGAAGAAGGATGCGCATTTCAAGCGCTTTGCGGAGATGCTGAAAAAGCTGCAGGTGACCTTGCCATTTACGGAGGTACTCACTCAAATGCCTACCTATGCTAAATTTTTGAAAGATATTATGTCTCATAGAAGAGAAATGCATGATTTAGACTAGGTAGCTTTAGACGCAAATTGTAGTGCGATAATTCAGCGTGCCATGCCTAGAAAGCTTAGCGATCATGGATCATTTCTATTCCCATTTCTATTGGAGAAATTAGCATAGCTAGTGCATTGTGTGATCTAGGTGCTAGCATATCTTTAATGCCTTATTCACTTTTTAATAAGCTAGATATGGGGGAATTGACTCCAACCACGGTTAATTTGAGGTTAGCGGATCGATCTTCTAGGGCCCCTAAGGGTATCCTAGAGGACGTTCCCATCAAAGTTGGGCAATTCTATGTTTCGGTTGATTTCTACGTTTTAGACATGGATGAAGATAAGGAAATTACCATAATCCTAGGTAGACCATTTTTGAATACGGTTAATAAATTGCTGGAAAGGTATAATCGAATTAAATTTTGGTAGTGAAAAGATTAAATTCGATTTGAAAAGCATGCTTAGGACACCTAGCAATTCTATGGATTGTCACTTGATTGAATCATATGATGTGTATAATGTTTTTGACTCTCTTGGTGAACTAACGAGCCTTGAGTATTAGTTACTTGCACGAGAGGTAAATAGCTCGTTGTTCGCCTCTATAATGGAAATTAATGAGGACCCTACTGATTTTGATGATGGTGCGAACGAAATAAATGATGGGCCTAAAGGTAAGGAATTCGGTGAGGGGTTGAAACCTCTTCCACCGAATCTAAGGTATGGATTCTTGAGACCGAACGAGTCTTTACCTGTTATCGTAGAAGCTTCATTGAATGATGTTGAGACTTCTGAATTGATGAATATGTTGCATGAATATAAAGGTGCCATCGGGAACTCTATTGATGATTTGAAGGGGATTAACCCCGATGTTTGCATGCATAGGATTCGTTTAGAAGATCATGCGAAGCCCAGTAGTGAGTTCCTTAGGCGTTTAAATCCTAAGTTAGGAGAAGTTGTATTGAAGGAAGTCACGAAGTTGCGAAATGCATGAATTATTTATCCTGTCACAGATTCTGAGAGGGTGAGCCCGATTCATGTGGTGCCTAAAAAGGGCAAGCTCACCGTAGTTAGAAACAAAAAGAATGAATTGATACCTACGCGTACGGTCACGGGGTGGAGAATGTGCGTAGATTATAGGAAGTTAAATTCAGTCACTAAAAAGGATCACTTTCCCATTCCCTTTATAGATCAAATATTAGAACGTCTAGCGAAGCATGAATATTTATGTTTACTTGCCCCTACGGCACATTTGCTTATATGAGAATGCCTTTTGGTCTTTGTAATGCATCGGGAACTTTTTAACGTTGTATGATGTCCATCTTTGCTGAATTTTTGGAAAACTCTATGGAAGTATTTATGGACGATTTTTTTGTGCATGGTTATTCATTTGATGATTGTCTCACAAATTTGTCTCGTGTGTTGGCTAGGTGTATTGAAATGGACCTAGTACTAAATTAGGAGAAATGCCATTTTATGGTAAAAGAAGGTATTGTGTTGGGGCATCTTGTCTCAAAAAGAGGGATTGAGGTCGATAGAGCCAAGATCGACGTCATTGAGAACCTGCCACCACCGAGAGATGCGAAGGGAATAAGGAGTTTCCTCGGGCACGCTGGATTTTATAGGAGGTTCATCAAGGACTTCTCGAAAATTGCTAAACCTCTTACAAATCTGTTATGTAATGAGGTAGAGTTCAATTTCGATGAACCGTGCCATCAAGCGTTTCAAAGCTAAAGAAAGGTTTGGTATCAGCCCCGATTATTCAACCTCCGAACTGAGAGATTCCATTTGAGCTGATGTGTGACGCTAGCGATAGCGCTATTGGAGCGGTATTAGGGGAAAGGGTCGATAAGCGTTTGCACGTGATTTATTATGCGAGTAAAGCCCTTGACTCTACACAATAAAATTACTCGACCACCGAAAAAGAAATGCTTGCTATCGTCTATGCCTTCGAGAAATTTAGACAATATTTGATCGGGTCGAAAACAATTGTCTACACGGACCATGCAGCGATCAAATATCTTATGGCAAAGAAGGAGGCAAAGCCTAGACTAATCCGCTGGATTCTCCTTTTACAGAGTTCGACGTTGAAATTAAAGACACGAAAGGAGTGGAAAATGTAGTCGCGGATCACCTATCGAGACTGGAGCAAATCAGTGGATGTGGTGCGAGGAATGTGTCGATTGCAAACTCTTTTATTGGCAAATATTTGCTGAGTGTTGAGACAACACAAGCTCCTTGGTATGCTGATTTTGTGAATTTTCTTGCTTGTGGAATTTTACCGGAAGGGGCAAATCACAATCAAAGGAAGAAATTCCTCCATGACGTGAACCGGTATTATTGGGATGAGCCATTTCTCTATAGGCTATGCGCTGATGGGTTATATCGGTCGTGTATTGTGGGAGGATGATCAGACGGGTATTCTAAGAAGCTGCTTGATAGCGCGCGTCGTTGTGCGCGTCAAATTAATCCTTCCTTCTCCACTTAGTATAGCGGCTAAGTCAGGGTCGATCCCACAAGGAGCAAGTAGATTAGCTTTAACTAGTAACCTGCACTTACGAAAACTGGGGGGTGTGAGTGATTGGGTTGCGCAAGTGCGCGGATAACAGTAGTGAACGCAGGAATTGCATTAGACGTGCGCAGGCAGTAGAGATTAAGTACTATGACTATGAAAAGTATCGGCGCAGACAATCCTCTATGAGTGTATTCCTTATCATCGACTCTAAACGTCTATAGTTTGATTTACTGAAGTTAGTGTCCGGTCAAGGCTTCCTAACTTGTGCGCATGTTCCGATCAAAGTTCATGAGCTATTAATTCTTGAGACTAGTCTAAGCAGCTGCGAATCCTGTCACAGTAGCAACTGATTATCTTAGCGCGTTACTCCTAGTTGTCACCGTCAAGCTATTCAACTAGTTTAACATATAACAAACAAGTAGCAAGAGTAAGATTGCGGTTCAAGGCTTCTCCTACTCATGCAACTAGCTGTCAACAGTGTGCACATAATTTATATAAGCAAACAAACTATGCATTAAGCACAAGTCTCAAAGGAAATACTCATAGAATCATGCCCAACCGATACCAAGCGTTTAGCTATACATGCTAGTAGTAAACATCATAGAAATAGTAAATAATATCTAAAGTATCCAAGAAAATAGTAACAAGCAGGTGCGTGCAGGTTGCAGTGTCTCGGCTGGCGCAGTCGGCTAGCGCAGGTCCTCGCAGCAGTTCGTGTGTTTTTCAGTTCTGCCGCTCTCTCGTGTGCTGTGGTCCTCTCTTGGTGTTATGGTGTTCTTGTAAACCCTAGCCTTCCTTTCTTTATATACTGCTTATGAGGCCCAACCTTGGTAACTTCCAAATCTGATGGTGTCAAGATTTGGAAACACCACTATTCTGCGCATGGCGCACTGCACATTGGTTAGCGCAATCGGTCTGCGCACCGTAGTCGACTCTGCCACCTCTTATCTGTTTGCGCTGCTAGTTCCGCAGGCTGTGTGATGCGCTCCTTAAACGCTGCCTGTTAGCGCGTATCCGACTTAGGCCCTCGTTTCGCCCTGAAATACAAAAACACTTGAAACCAGTAATCTTGTACACAAAATAATGCAAACAAGCATAGGGTTAGGATCTAAATAGTGTGTATAAATAGGCTCTATCACTGCCACTCTTCCCCATATGGCGGACATGGTTTCAGCTCCAAAACAGGCGTGAAGGTTCTCCAATGCGGATTTTATTGGCCTATGTTGTCTAAGGACGTGTATGAATTTTGTAAAGTTTTATGACGCATGCCAACGCATGGGAAATATATCAAAGCGTGATGAGATGCGATAAAGAGGATCCTTGAGGTTGAAATATTTTATGTTTGGGGGATAGACTTCATGGGGTCATTCCCATCATCAAATGCAAACAAATATATTCTAGTTGCCGTCGATTATGTCTTCAAATGGGCGGAGGCGGTCGCTGCTCCTTCTTGTGATGCTAATGTGGTAAGGAATCTTTTCACCAAGGTAATATTTCCAAGGTTCGGTGCGCCAAGATCAGTGATCAATGATAATTCGCACTTTAAGGAAAAACAGTTTGAGGCATTGCTCCGAAAATATGGTGTCTGCCACAAAATAGCGACGCCATACCACCCACAAACCAGCGGCCAAGTTGAGGTATCTAATCGCGAGATCAAGGCAATATTGGAGAAGACAGTTAGTAGTTCTCGCAAGGATTGGTTAACAAAGCTCGACGAAGCGTTATGGGCTTACCGAACGGCGTTTAAGACACCAATCGGTATGTTCCGTGTACGGGAAAACTTTCCATCTCCCTGTGGAACTCGATTATAAAGCCATGTGGGCTGTCAAGAAGCTGAATTTCGACTTGAAATCAGCAGGGGAGAAGAGACTACTCCAGCTTCACGAGCTCGATGAGATCAGACTTGACTCGTATGAAAACGCCAGAATTTAGAAGGAAAAAACCAAACTTTGGCATGAGAAGAAAACTCAGAGGAGAACTTTCTCGAAGGGAGATAGCGTTCTGCTTTTCAACTCTAGACTTCGACTATTTCCAGGAAAGCTGAAATCAAGGTGGTCGGGGCCTTTCAAAGTCGAAAAAGTGTACGAAGAATCGAATTGATGAATAAAGATGGTGAAACTTTCAAAGTAAATGGCCATCCAATCAATGCGTACCATGGAAACGAGCAGAGCGTGAAGCTTGGAGACTTCAAGCTCGATGATTCCACCTAATTCCCACACTATTACATGCCACTTGAGAAGGGATCCTCGCAAAGGACTTCTCAAGTGTGTTTCTAATGAAGAAGGGAATCAACTACGTCTTAGCCAAGACGTTAAACTAGGTTGTGCACCTGAGTGGAGCATCATTCATGTGAGCGGACGCACATTTGGCTACCTCCACACGAGAGAAGTTCCTTCAACACTCTCTCTTTAATATTCTTTCACTTTATATTGGTTAGAGACTAAGAAAATTTTTAAGTGTGGGGTGTTTTGAGCTTTCGTTTTTATTTTCTTAACAACATGATTCTATGCTACACATTTATTTTGCGCGCATTATACTCACATGACTGCTTTCATCCTAGCTCTAAATATTGACCACACGAAGTAATATCTGCTGAGCAATTAAGTAGTATCATAAAAAAAATTTTGGATGAGTTGTGATTTGAATTCATGAATCGTATCTTTAAGTCGATTGACATTCTTCGTGATGATTTTAGTCACATGATTCGGTGTTTTGACTAGCTTAGTTCAATTTATTTTTACGCTCTTTCCGTGCATGAAAAATGAAGCTAAGTTTAGCGAGCACAAAAATAAAATAAAATAGTTTTCATATAAAAACCTTGTACTTGCTCTTGTTTGCTTTTAGGTGACTTTAGCGTGCCTATTTAGCCTTTGCATTTGTTTAGCTCACAACTTATGCTCCATCATATATCACTTAGGCACATTGTCAAGTATTAAGTGTGGAGTCAAACAAAGTGTTTGAGAAAAGAAAAAAAAGAGAGGCGCAAGAAAGAAAAATTATATTTTTAAGGTTTTACAAATGCCGAGGGTTAGGAAGGTAAGTTCCCCCTTGAAAGCATTTGTATAAACACAAAAATATTATTTGTTTATTTTTTTAGGTCAAGGAAAAGTTTTACAATTGCCAAGGGTTAGGAAGGTAAGTTCTCCCTTGAAAGCATTTGTATGAACGTAAAACAATATATAATTAAACACATTTAATTCTTGACTTTGTGCCTTTTCCCCAAATTCTTTCGTATGTGTGTGAGTAAGGCATTTACATTTTACTTTTAGGAAACGTCTAAGGTATGACCCTCTTAATTTATTACTTAAGCATCAAGATTTGTACGAGTGAATTTTAAAATTTTCAATGTCGAAACTCCTCTCCTCTTATAGATTATGATGCTTTTCTTCTCTTATAGTATGAAGTAAGCGACGCTTTTCTTCATACTACTTGTATAGGAACGGTAATTTGAATTTGTCGAATGCTAGTTTTGATATCGATTCTATGAATATTTATTGTCGCAATGAAGTGATTGATTCTTAGAGTTTGCATGAAGTGAATGATTTGCACAACTCCATTATTATGTGGGCTGATAAAGAACTAATTGTTTAGCAAACTATATTTGGATTTTGAACTCTTATGAATGATTGCGAGTAGGATTTGTGAGTATTCCTATTCTGAAAACTCTCACGAGACTATAACTCATCCACTAGGGTAGCCTAGGAGTTTAAAGGCTTGATGCATACGCTAAATGCATCGGTGATTGCTACGACAGTGAGTTGAGAGTAGATTTAATTTTCTTTGCTTAGTTATTTTTATGCTATGTTACATGAGTAAGGGATGGATGTGTTTTATGTGCGTAAGATTTGCTACATGCTTTGATACTGTCATATATGATCTAGAATCCTATTATCCGCTTGACTTAGGCATATACTTGTTCGGGACGAACAAGACTTAAGTGTAGGGTGTTTTGATGAGCGGACAAATGACCTTGTATTTGTCCACATTTTCCCGTTACTTCTTGTTTTTTCCGTTATTTTATAAAGTCGTTTGATGCTTTCTTTGCCCATTTCAGGTTAAAAATGCGTACCCCACGATATGAAGTGGCCCCGAAGAAAATCTAGATGAATTCCGGTCGATCGAGAGCAAAAATGAGCAAGATTGAGGCAAGCTGAAAAAGTGACTCGCCCAGGCACAATCTAACTCGAAGAGGGGTGTCCGAGACAGATTTGATTCGGACAAGGCTTGGCCGAATCACCCTCTTCAGTTGCACGGATCAATCTGACTAGAGGAGAAGTTTGACAAGGCTGGACCGAATCAAAATTGATTCGGCCAAGAAGAAGTACTCCGCCCGGATCAGCTTGGCTCTATAAGGATTTTTGACCGAATCAAATAAGGCTTAACCGAATCAAAAGTGATTCGGCCAAGGAAGACTGACTCGCCCAGCTACAAAACTGCACAGAGTATTTGATTCGGACACTCTGTCCAAATCAACTGATTCGGGCACGGCGGACAGTTTGGTAATTTTCCGGAACAGTATAAATAAGAAAGAGATGCAAATTTAAAGGGGCTTCTTCCAACTTGGAGATTGTCGAAGATTTGGAGAAGACAAACTCAATTGAAGATTCGACATCAACCTTCTACTCAACCACTACTTCTTTGCATTCAATTGGTGAACAATTTCAATTAAAAACTATATTTTGTTTCAAACTCACCATGAGTGAGTAGTCCCATTGTAGTTTGGGTCCTTATGGATCCCTTAGGTTAGATTGTAATGCAAGACATGTTCTTTTATCTATATGAGTGAAGTTCAGTTGAAAATTCTTATGCTTGTTCTTCATGTTAATTCTATGCACACCAAATGTTTGACGAAACGCATAAATGAGTATGAATTGATAAAACACCTAGGGATGGAATGAGAATTGAACCTAGGTTGTTTAGAAGATCAAGCATGATTAATTAGCTTTTGTGCGCGAGAGTGACATTGACAATCTCTTAGGCTAAGCATAGAGCGGACTTTAGTTATCTATCAATAGACCGAGAGGTTAAGATTAGGAGACTTTTGTTCTACAAGATTCAGTAGAGCGAAAGTTTGAGAATTGTGTCACATAGGTGTCATTCCCATTCTAGAGAATGAGTAAGACTTGAATTTAGAATATGTGATACTTTAGCCTAGAATAATCAATCAAATTAACTCATGAATATATTTCTTTTTTGCATTGCTAATTGCATGACCTAGAGGTGAAATAGGATTTCGACTACGTTTTCCCTATTATTTTACTTCCAACTTCATTTTTCCAAGTCAACTATTTCCTCAATAGCTGTTGCATTGACATCAAACTTCTGAGGGAGTGACCTGTGAACTTTTTTAACTTGTTAAGTTTCTGATACATGCTTTTCGAGTATCCCCATTTCGTTTACTATATCCATCAACCGATTGTTGAAGTCCGTTATGGTCTCATCATCTTTCATCACCAGTTGTTCATAGCTAAGTCTCGACATCTGCATTCTGGTCTTCTTTACTTTAGCATCTCCTTCAAAAGTTGTTTTCAGAATGGTCCACGCAACTTTCGCTATTTCAACGCCAACAATCAACTTATAGTTCCGTTTATCAACTGTAGCGATAATATCATACATAGCCTGACTATTTCCTTGGAACAATTTCTTCCCTTCTTCAGTGCAGTCTTTTTCTGGCTTCGGTGCTTTTACTCCAAGAGCTTCTATTACGCCTGATGGTTCAACCCAGCCTTCAACAACTACCTTTCATGCATACTCATTTATTGATTTGATATAGGCTTTCATCTTCGACTTCCAGTAGCCAAACTCATCTTCCTCCAAAATGGGAGGTCTCCCCATGTCTCTTCCACTCATTCTGAGTTTCCTCCAATCTCACCTTGTGTGTCGGATGCCGCTCTGATACCAATTGAAGTTCTATTACCGACGATATAACTTATCCTTGCTGTTGTTGTGACAACTACTGAGGAAACGCGTTAGGAATAGTTCGACTTGTTTCGAGTGAAAAGTAAATACTTTAATGAAAGTACGAGACGCAGGGATTTGGTAACCCACTTCGGGAAAATGTGTTTGTAATGTGGGGGCTCTCCTAACCCCAACAAGCAGCAATCCACTAGTAACGATCGGGCAATAAAGTAGAAACTTACAAGACTCCCTCTTCAAGTCCTTCTATCACTGACTCGTCTGGATGCGCACTGAACTTCCCTCAGTGTAGAGATCCCTCTCTATGGCTTGTCACAGCAGCTTCGTTCTCCCGAACAGCTGCTTGTCTATTCAACGCCCTCCCGGATGTCTGGACAAATCTGCTTTGCAACAGGGTTTGTTAAGCGTGTTGCTGCAGCAAGTACTTCCGGTCCTTGTGCTTGAGTGATAATTCGGCTCCAATCTCCGTCGAGCGCACTCAATCACTTGGCCTCTACCTCTCTTGTATATTGCTATAAAACAAAAGAGTTGCTTGAATAATTTTCTCGATCATCACTTCAACTCCGTTCAACTTCTTTTAAAGCACCTCGCTAATCTCTTAAAAGATCTCAACCAAATATTCAATTGGAATATTTGTTGATCTTATCTTGTTGCCATACCAATCGATAGCGAATCAATTAGGTCGTTGAAGATATCTGTGTAGCCGATACATCAGTGATCTCGCGGATATGCTCCACACCTCTTGATTCTCGGAATCTGCAGATTCCCAAGAATATACTACTTTGATTCACCGCCAGCGCAGACTTTAGCACTTGCTACAACATCTTGTGTTGCATCCTCTGACTCCAGTGATTCAGTTTTGTCTTCCGGCTATTCTACGCATATTGTCTAACATACTTGAACAACTATTTGCACAAAAACATGTCATACAAAACATGGGACTAACAAACTGCAAAATGATCTCATCGAGCATATTTGGTAAAGATATAGTGCCTATCAAGACTGATGCGGCGTCCTCCATCTGAACTTTTGTATGTTATGCAGTGTGAACTTTTTTATGCCGTGCCTACTAATATTATGTGTTTGTTAAGATAACATTATATGTTATGCATTGTGAACTTTTTTATGTCCAATGATCTTTTACTATGGGTGCAATCAAAACTAAACATGTACAAAAAATATTTATATTTAGGCGTTTGATGCAACAATCATCTATACCAAAAAAAATTCCAAAGCCCACAACAAAAAGATTCGATGCCAACCAAGATTGAAGTTAAGCACCTACAGTCTTTTTCCTAAAATTTCAGCCTTAATTGAATTGTAAAAGCTAGCCATTTGTGGCTCCATATTGGTTGTATCGGTAGCCATGATGGAAGCTTCATACATTTCTTGCTCCCACTTCTCCCTTGTTTCATTGATTGTTACTTGCTTTCTTTTTAGTGCAAGATGTTCCTCTTCTATCTTTACCATGGCCTCATATTCCTATCGTCTCTTATTAGGAGAAGTAGACATATGGTCTCTGATTTCTCTAAAAAAGCATTTGATGCTTCATTACGTGGCTCATTATCCATTCTTTTTTTTCTTTTCTTTTTTGGAAGCCTTTCATTGGGCGTTCCAATCCTTCTTCATCCTCTTGCTTACAATTGACGCTCATAGGACTTTGTGAGAATCCGATAGTATGTAAGCTCTCATTTGGGGGTGCTCTTACTTTTTTCTTGGTCATATTTGGGCAAATTTTGGCAAATTTCGCAACTCTGTCCAACAGTGCGAGAATGGGAATGCACTGCCTGTAGACTTTGATACATCTCCATAGCTTGATGCACTGATGGAGTATTTATACGATCCATCGAGTAGTTTATCCCATTGTTTAGTTACATTTTGCGTGTGATAGATTACTTTTTTGTAGTGTTTCGCATCGCAGGTGTATCAAGACCGCTGTGGAACTTTATTACGCATTTGGACGAATATAGACTAAATTTGGGCAGTTTGACCTGTTTGTCATTGAAGGCTTGCCGAGCACACGATTCTTACCCGCTTGAGGCGTACCATATCTCGTTGGAAAGCTAATTCAAAGAGCTACAACAGCTTAGTTTACATCCAGACGTGTTTTGAAGGTTTAAACGAGCAAGATTATAACATGCAAAAGTGATCCGTCCAAGCAGAAGTGATCCGCCCAAGAGAACTTGATCCGCCCAGCTCCGGAGGCCATTTTCGCTCAAGCTTAGTCGAATCACTTTGGAGCTAGCCCGAATCACTATTGACTCGCCCAGCTTATGAAAACATTTTGATTCGCCCAAGAGTGCACGAGTCAGGAGTGACTCGACCAGCCAAATATGACTCGTGCAGCAGGGGAGCGGCACTGAGTATTTGATTCGCCCAGCTCTGGGCGACTCACTTGTCAAAGCATTGCACGAATCACTTTTGATTCGTGCAAGAAAAGTTCAGCCCGGCTCAGAATTCAAAAATGTAAAAAAGAAGAAAGAAACCCTAGTTTTTGGGATAGTTTTTTTGTTGGAACGACAGAGGAGATACCTAAATTGAGTGAAAGAAAGAGCAGAGCTTGGAGAGAAGAAGTCAGCGGCGGTGAACAGTGATCGCCGATGAACAGTAATCATGAACAGTGCAGTGAACTGTGTTTTCGTATTTTATGAACTCAGTTTATTTCATTATTGTTTTAGATAGATAGTAGTAGCTAAACCCTAATTCAATTTGGGGATTTGTATTGCAACGAACGGTTTGAGATACTTATGTTTTCATAATTCGATTCAGTGAATTACTGTTCTTGAACTTAATGACATGCTTGTATGTTTGATTGGAGGAACTTAGCGGTGATCTAGTTAGACTAGCAGTGCATGATATTCGATTAGTCCAAAATTAGCGTAAGCCTAGCGGTGGAACTAGTACTGGTAACTAAGAGGATAAATAATTACATCTATTTGAGAACTTAGCGGTTAATAGTAGACAGAATTGAAGTCGACATTACCTTCGCATGATTGTTAGACTAAGAACAGTATTACTAATTGATGCATGTTTAAATCGATGATTACCAGTTGCAATGCATATTCTTGAACTAATTTTCTCTGAATTTGATAAACAACAGCATTCTTCCTGAAAATTTCATTTTTAGTGTGACAATTAATCAATAGAACTTTAGACTATTTGCTCTCTCGGGAGGTTCGACCCTGCTTATCACTAATAGTAAGTAGTTATTATAAATTTAACTTTGACGCACACAACGACGTGCCGTCACGCACCTGACAAAAAATAAGTGCAATTATATATAATGCAATGCTTTGAACAAAGTCAATACCGAAAAAGACACCAAAAGGTTCAAATTTCATACCTTGTCTGCTTCACCTATTCCGCTTTGATTTCTTCCCTAAATTTGATTATAGAATCCTTGAAACTTGCTTACACATTTTTGTATAGTGGACCATCAATTAGTCAAAGCTGTTGGAGTTTTTTCACTTTGGAATGATTTGTGCTCTTCAAAATATTTTGCAATTAAACTCCAATATCTAGTTTGCGTTTGATTGTTGCCCTTTATGGGGTCCAAAATAACATTTTCCCATGCATATATGAGCAACATGTCTTCTTGTATAGAGAAATTCTTTGAACGTCTTTTTTTTACGACTAATTCGGTTGAGAGCTCATATCTTCACTGTCTTCGCATCGTCCTTCATTAAGATATTGTGTGAATGATGTGTTCATTCCGTACAAATGTATAAGTTCGACTGCAACCCAATTCAGCCACAAATTCAACAACTGCAAACACAAAGTCATACAACTCAGCCACAAATTTAACAACTCAGCGACAATGAACAGCCTTTAAGTATGGAAATCAGCTTTGTTTCATTTATAAAAATACAACGTATAGTACAAAAAAACAACATATGGTTTGAAAATCAAAGTGAGTGATCATATATGCAGGCTAATAGTCAGCCCCTGGGACCTGTAGTAAAAGGAGTTTATAGATAATGAAATCTCAACATAGCATAAGCATCTGGATCCAACTCTTCTCATATCACAAGATCATATTGCTACAATATAGTCTTCCACTATCTCAGCTCACCGGAATATTTTTAGAAATCCTAGAAACAACAAATCAACAGAACTCAAAAATCAAACAAATATCCCACAAAGGTAACGAGTACTAAAATACAACTCATAATCAGCTGAGAACGTTATCACAAACCAATTAACGGACATCAGCAGATACATAGTTCACAAATTAAAATCCATCAAGCAACTACTACCAAATCAGAACCCGTAAGTATCTCGCAAATGATTTAAAAAATGAATATACAGTTGCAGATGACACAAATGTTGATATGAAGACTACTGAAATTTTTTATTAAAATATAAAGATTTAAACAATTTTACCTTTCAGATCCACTTAGGTATCTGAAAAGGCAAAAACAATGTAGTATCGTTGTTTCTTGTCATGCGCATCAACATTAAGATATTGAGTAACTGTGATAAATTATAATAAGTGATCCCATCAAAAGGTCAAACAATTAAATGCTTAAATGACTGACATCAACATTACCTTCTAGAATAGATTCTTACTGAGTGCACCTTGCAAATGTCCAACATATTTAGCCTGAGCAGAGAAAAACATTTACGATCCAAGTTGTCATGACTACATTCATATAACCAAATATTGAAATAACTATAATTACACTAAAGACAGTAGATGGGTATTAAAAGCCAAAGTATTACGTGGACTTCGATAGTCAAAACTACGGGATGCTCATATATGGAGACAGTGATTTGTAGTTCCTATATCATATCATAAGAATGAGCCAATACATTAAGGATCAGATTCCAACCAAGTGCTTCCTACCCCATCTCCTACTCCTACCATTTTATTCCCCTCAATCCAAAGCTCAAACCTTTTGCAATTCAAAGTAAACCAAGCCCAGAAATCACCAAGCTCTAATCTTTAACCCTAATAATATAACTCTAAACCTGAATCTCATTCGACCAACTGACCTTGATATTGCTAATCTGAACCGGCGAATTGAGGAGAGAAGAGGGGTTGAGCCCTGGAAGAAGAGCGGCTGAGCCCTGAAGGAAGAGACTGAGCCGTCTCCGATGGTGTTGCTGCTGCTGAAAATCGACTGCAGATGATCTAAGTCATTGCCTCCAACAACAAGAAAAGTGGGATAGCGATCAGAAGATGGATGGCAGATTTGGCTATCGACGGATTGATTCTGTAAAATTATAAAGAATGTTAGATCTGCGTTGGAGAAAGAGAAATGTAAATTTTTGATATAAATTGAGCTATTATAGTTAATGGGCCTGTTTAGATACCAGGGTTGGAGATGCTCTAAGTACTTATTACATTGTTTAGAATAATACTACCGCTAACAAAAATTACAACAACATAAAAGATTGCAAAATACAGTGTCCCGTCCCAGGGTTTAGGAATGATAATGAAGGTGTGAGGGTTTGAGGCAGGACAGATATGTCCTTTGATGCAAGCCCAGCTACGAAGTACAATATTATAATGAGAAGATATCAGCGCGAGAGCTTGTAGAAGACAACGCGGCGAACTTAAATAATTTTTATTATTTAATTAATTTAAACAAGGTTATTTGTAATTTTCACATGAACTGAAAAGATTCTCATGATCATAGTGTCTTTTAGTGTATCTAGAAGGTTGTTATGGTGCAATCTTTTAATAGAATATTCAAACTTACCAATAAGACAATTTTGGAAGTTATCATATTGCGTTATTAGGATATCAGCAGGTGATCTCCAAGTATAAAAGATGGTGAAGCTGAAGCCAAGAAGTGCACGCAATAAGAGAGAAATTCGAGGAGATCAAAAAGAGTGATTGAAGCTTACGTGCGAGCATCAATCCGGCAATCACCGAGCGAAGGAGTGGGTGACGGGCTGAGAGTTCGGCAAAAGACGAGACTGAGACGTCGGGTGTGAGTTCACACAAGTCAAGGACGCATTTCAGAGAGTGGCAGGAAGAAGTCAACCTCGAGGATTGGGTTGAACAGAGTAACAAGGGAAAGAAGGGGCAGATTACTGAGACTAAATGCAAGACACTCATCCATTGTGCTCTGTAAGCATATCCATAAGTAAAGAGGTAAACGAGTTCCTAAATCCTTCTAGTGCAAACTAGAAGGTAGTGGTTTTTCTCAAAGTCTATATTTAGAATTGGATTTCCACTATAACTAATCGGTGTCTAATATTCACTTTCTTACTATCTTTCACTTACGTTGTTTATAACCTCTTTAGGGATCCATCCCCTGAAGGAACGTAATTAACGATCCAACAACTGGTATCAGAGCCTCACTTTAGATTTTTGAGTTAGATTTACAAGAAAGAGTGGCTAAAAGCACCAATACTAATTTTCCAGGACTAATCTGGACCGTTGGAGTTTTTAAATGGACGGCTTCTATGGTCGCGAGGACTGCAGTTGGTTGAGTTTATTGCGTTTGGGGCGAGTCGGAAGATGCGGGCTGGGCTTTCTTGGGCCGTGTTCGTGGGCCCATTTAAAGAAGGCCCGATATAAATAATTTTGTAAATTTAATTCGAAATGGGCTTATAAACGGGCCAAGGCCCATAAGAAACTGGGCTTTCGAGGTATAGAGAGCAGTAACGTTTTGCGGAGACGCGGAGCCAAACACGGTCTTAGCATCTGGTACTGCTGATTGCGTTGAGCGTGTTTTCATGGTCTTCATCTTCTTCTTCTTGCGTTTCATTTTGCTTCATCGCCGTGCGCGTTTTTCCCTCCCACCGATCTCAAATCCCGTCGACGCGATCCTCCGATTCCCGACAACAATGAACCGCCGCTCTTTTTTTTATCCGATTCCGCAGTCGGTGATTCCGATGCTTCAATACAGGTGATTTGGTTAGGGTGTTAGTTGTATGGTGTTTTTGAAGGGAAGTGGTAATCGGCGTGTGAGTGTCTCCGGATTCGGTTTACTGTTGCGCTGTGTAGGTTAGGGGAGGGGGGTTAAAGAAGTGTTTTTTTCTTGGATTGGTGTGTTTGGAGTGTGGAAGAGGGGCGAGGGGAGGACTGGAGGAGAGTGAAGGAAGCAGTGAGTTAGGGTTTTGTGGATGCGATTTGGGACTGAGGAGTAGGATACTGGTGAGTAAGGATGAATAATAGTGCTGGACTGAGCCCGGATAAGGCTTTGGGAGGAGAAGACGAGGGAAGCACAGCTCCATTGCCTGAAAAGGTTGTTCGTTAACTTCTTTTCGTACCCGTAGTGCATTGCATTCTGGTAGAGTTATTGATATTTGGTTGGGTTTATGATCAATATATTATTTTATAGATTTCTCAATGGTGTATGTATAATGGTTTTGATTGCATACTTGACTCTGGTTAGCTTCTCGCGAGTTGATGTAAGATATAAGAGAATTAGAAATGGAAACTCAGTATGCTTAGATCAAGTTTGTGTATAGTTAGTGATTGGATGGGTTGCTCTTTTGTAACGCATTATTGTCGGTATTGAATCTGACTGATTGTTTTTTTTGTCACTCCAGGTTCAGGTTGGTGGCTCCCCATCTTATAGAGTAGAAAGGAAGTTGGGGAAAGGTGGCTTTGGACAAGTATATGTTGGGCGTAAAATTAACTCAGCTGGTCCTGGACCTATAGAGGTATTGTGTTTAGTGTGCGCATGTTTCATCGGGTCGTTGTGTTCTATTGATCCTCAATGTACATTTTTGCACACTCAGGTAGCTTTGAAGTTTGAGCATAGGAGCAGTAAAGGATGTAACCGTGGCCCTCCAAATGAGTGGCAAATTTACACGTGAGTTATATGTCAAAAAACTTTGTATGTTTTTTTTGTAAGACCCACTGCATATAGGTTCCTTTAACAGAGTTATAATTTTTTGCCAGCGCACTCGGTGGGAGTCACGGTGTTCCACGATTGCATTTCAAGGGGCGGCAGGGCGACTTCTACATCATGGTCTGCACTACTTTCTGATAGTTATGTGACACTTTTTTTTTTTCATTTCTGCATTGGCTATTAATCAGTGGTCTTTATGTACAGGTTATGGATATGCTTGGACCGAGTTTGTGGGATGTTTGGAATAACAACGCTCACACGTACTGTCTATTATGCTTGGCACAGAACCATGGTTGCATTTTTGTTCAATTAAACCTTTTGTGACTTATGTTATTTTTCTTTGTACAGAATGTCTATTGAAATGGTTGCCTGCATTGCTATTGAATCAATCTCCATACTAGAGAAGATGCACTCCAAAGGGTAACACATCTCATCCAGTTTCTATCAATTTTTGTTGCACTCAAATAAGTTTGAAAAATCTTAAAGCTCAAAAATTCCAAAAAAAAAAAAACAGTTTGCTGTCTATTAATATATATATACTGTTTCAAACAGTTAAGCAGAGGTTGCGAGTTAAGTATCAGAATCATGTGAGCTTCTAATAAAGAGGTTTAACTTTACACAAAAAATATCAGCTTATTGTGTCTGATGAGGCTATTACCCATTTTATGTGTAAATTAGTATGTTTGCCTTGCAAAGACATATTGTGATATGTGATTATGTTGCATGCTTTATCACTTACCATTTTCACTTATTTTGTGCTACAACCTAATAGGTATCTGCATGGTGATGTGAAGCCTGAGAACTTCTTGCTTGGCCCACCAGGAACTCCGGAAGAGAAAAAGTTGTTCCTTGTTGATCTTGGGCTTGGTGTGTTTTTTGGACCCTTATTACAGATGCCAATATGCAGATCCAATGAAGCTGATAGCTTATACTCTATTCCTTTCTATTTTAATTTTTATACCAGCAACGAGGTGGCGTGACAGTACATCTGGAATACACGTAGAGTATGATCAACGACCCGATGTTTTCAGGTTTGCAAAAACTGGCTAATGCTTCTTTTCCTTTTCTACCCTTCAGTGTCGTTTACCTGTATGTCTTCAACGAGTTTACCAGTTTCTCTTCTATTCCTCTCTTTTTTTCAGGGGAACAGTACGTTATGCTAGCGTGCATGCTCATTTAGGTAGAACAGGTAGCCGTCGGGATGATTTGGAATCTCTTGCATATACACTTGTTTTTCTTCTACGGGGTCGTTTGCCTTGGCAGGGATATCAGGTCTGTGAGTTTTCATCTGGTATTATATTACGTTTGAATTTTGACTGGGGAATCTAACAGTATATATTCAGGGTGAAAACAAAGGATTCCTAGTGTGTAAGAAAAAGATGGCAACCTCTCCCGAAACCTTGTGTTCCTTTTGCCCTCAGCCCTTTAGGCAGTTTGTGGAGCATGTCGTCAACTTAAAGTTTGACGAAGATCCTCGTTACGCAAAATATATCTCCCTATTTGATGGGATTGTTGGCCCAAATCCAGATATTAGACCGATTAATACAGAGGGTGCTCAGAAGGTAGGTCGTAGCGGTAACTTTTCCCAGTTTTATAATTAGTATTGTGGATTATGTTTGTTGCATTCGGTATCAATGCATTTGATGTCTTAAATAGCTGGTGTACCAAGTTGGACAAAAGAGGGGTCGTTTGACCATGGAGGAAGAAGACGATCAGCAACCAAAGAAGAAGATCAGGATGGGAATGCCGGCAACTCAATGGATTAGTATCTACAATGCCCATAAGCCTATGAAACAAAGGTACATAACGTAACCAATTGATGATGTCATATTCCTCTTATTGGATGGCAGATAGAAGAATGTTGATCATTGTATCCGACCGCAGATATCACTATAATGTTGGAGATAACAGGCTTCCTCAACATATCCAAAAAGGACTTGAAGATGGGTTATTTATCAGTAGTGTTGGTTCATGTGCAAACTTGTGGGCACTTATTATGGATGCGGGTACTGGGTTCATTTCTCAAGAGTACCAATTGACTCCTAACTTTCTACCCAAGGTTAGGCCATGAAAATCTACTCTCTCCTCATGTTGTCGGGTATGCTAATATCAGCTTGTTTTTTGACTTCACTTCTAAGAGTCTTTCCAATGTTCTTGCAGGATTGGATTATGGAACAATGGGAAAAGAATTATTATATTACTGCAGTAGCTGGGGCAACCAATGGAAATTCGCTAGTCATAATGTCAAAGGGTTAGTTCTATTATCTTTTTGACAGTTTCCTTGTTATGCTATAGCGATATTCAGAAACACACATGGCTCGATTCCAGGTACCCAGTACTTGCAGCAATCATATAAAGTCAGTGACACATTCCCGTTCAAGTGGATAAACAAGAAATGGCGAGAAGGATTTTTTGTCACATCCATGGCCACAGCTGGAACAAGATGGGCGGTTGTCATGTCTCGTGGTGCACCATTCTCTGACCAGGTGTTGTGAATGACTGGAAGTCTTTATGATTGCGAGCAATCTATAAATAATTAACTTTTATAAATGGTTGCAGGTGGTGGAACTGGACTTTTTATACCCCAGTGAAGGCATCCATTGCAGGTGGGATAATGGTTACCGGATCACTTCAACTGCAGCAACCAACGATCAGACAGCAATTGTTCTTAGTGTACCGCGACGAAAACTTCCAGATGAGACACAGGAGACACTCCGAACTACCGCTTTCCCAAGTTCTCATATCAAGGTGGGTCTCTCTGCATCCTAAAATTTCAACAAAATTGTTGCATGACCGATACTGACATTCCTTTACGCAGGAAAAATGGGCAAAGAACTTGTATCTTGCATCCATTTCCTATGGCCGAACTGTATCCTAAGTGATGATGTTAGGGGAGTGCCACTCAGACTTTAAGTGTGTGCGAGATAAAAAGAGAGTATTTCTTCCCCTTCCGGAGGCCGAACACATTGCATCCAGGTCACTAGAGTGCAACCTGCACAATGATGGCTGCCTTCTAAATTTGTTATCAAAGCCTGTCTGGGCAAGTAAATACACTTAATGATCCCTTCCCTCTCTACTCTTCTGCTCTGTTGATGCTGACTGATTAAAGGCAAGGCTTGTGTAGATGTAGTAGCACCAAACATATTGACCACTTTTATCATGTCTTAAACTCACTACTCACTTCACTAGAATCGATACCATCACGCGCATCAATTTAGGTATGCATATAATCATCTTTTCTTAGCTTTTTATAACTTGGAGCAAGGAAGAACAGCTACATCTGCCTCCTGCCAATGTTTCGACAGGGCTGGTTTGCTATATATACACACGCCAATGAGTAAGGCACGTTTATGATGCGACAAAAAGGAGAACTTGTACCCAGCAATCTGCATATGTACGCCACCTCCCTTGTGACAGCAGGTTGAGAACATTCATTGAAGTCTATAACCTTAAAGGTCTCTCTAATTCTGCATTGTCCGAGATATAAATCACCCTATGAGAGCTGACTTGTAGGTCTCCAGCATAAGCGTCTCAGCCACACCTTTTCCTGGATACCAATAAACGAAATATGAAAGACTATGCCGCAAGTAGGTATAAACTTCTCTATAAGTAACTTGGATATAGGGTTCAAAGATTAATTAGGCACTTGCCTCCGAGTTGTCATGCTCGTTCCGAACTAAGAAAAGACATCGACAACCCCTCATGTCATGGGTTCGCCTTTCAATCTCTAAAACATGTACATCATAGTATATGGCCTGGTCTCTTTTCTCCTGAGCATTCATTCAGATCAGGATGTGAAATGAAAATACCGTGCTAGCTGTTAGTCTCTGACTGTTCAATCAAAATACAAAATATAGCAGACCACCTGAAAGCAGAGAAAAACGTCCCCAACGTTGACATGATGACACTCATAGGGCTCCAGAGGAACAGAGCGTTCACGCACCGAGCTCGTAAGGCTTACCCACTCGTCCTCGTCAGCTCCAAACCCAACAAATCGCACATGAACCTCCTATGATCACTGAAAACTGTAAGGATCATCTTATTGTCTTGATTTGGTTTGATGCCAATTACATAATGCTTGCACTCACAAAAATAATGCAATTGAAATGCAGAAAAGATGTTGTAATTAAGCCCGGGGAACGGAATGCCATTTTACAAAAAACTTTGACTGGGCGAGTGAACATAACTTCTCACATAGAAAGACAGTAACTGAAACCTGGTAGTACTTACAACTTCACCAGAAGGAAGATATCTATGACCAAGTATCCTATCAACATCATACCTGCAAATTCATAAATATAAGGTCAACGGTCCTGAACGAGATAAATAAATGGGTAACACTAGCTTATTTATTGTTGATGCTAGATATGTGAATCAACTTCAACAAAAATACATCTAGTCTTTTTCTTTCTTTTCATAGAATCAGTGCAACTTTCAATTGATACATATAACTAACAAAAAAAGTGCAATGCAAGGAGCTAACACGTCGTCTTAATGTGAACATTTCTAAAACTAGTATCTACTACCAAGTACCAACATCCTTCTGCGCGATAATACCACTATATTTCGGAGATTTTTACGAGTATCTTCTGTAGTAAATCTGTCCAGCTTGCTCATTTTCAACTGAGGAGTGTCTATCTTGGCATGTGAAATAAATAACAGATATGTGGTAATGATAACTTGATAGGTCAACAAATAAACAATTGATATTTTATGTGGTAATGTGGTAATGAAATTGGGTTATTAAACTTTGATAATACCAACAATGAGTAACACTTGATAGAGCTGCTATAGCCTACATGTTTATCCTCTTACCATGCTCCATCTTTTGACGATTTAGCTTCAAATTCCATCTCTGAGAGATCAGTCTCACCATCTGCCAATCCAAAAAAATCACGATAAGTATGATTTCTTCCACATGCATTTGCTGATAGAAAGCTAAATAGTTATTCTTAACCCGGTGAGAACAGGGAATTTCAGAGGATATACATTGTTTATACAGAATACAGGTAACATTCCAGAAATACCTCTCTAACCTTACAAGAAGCTCGCGCGTTGCACTACTGAACATTTTCCAATATAACTAACAACGGAAACGCATGAGATAACTACTCCTTACTGGATGATCCATATGAGCATAAGAAGCACCAAAATAACCAAACATGTTCAATATGGTAACCAAATGAACACAAGATCTACCCGTTGGTACCGACGGGTAAATCTTGTGATTGGTGAGGAAAAATACCTTTCACTGTCCTGCGATTTTCCCGTGGCTTATTATTCGCAGGCTTCACTTTCGGCACAGACGATAATTTTCCAGACTCATTAAGTGAAGAGTTGTTTTGGTCTTGATTACCCTGATTCATAGTCCTGATTCATAGTAAATAACAAATCACAGAATTCCAAGCAAACCCTACATGGCCGGCCATCAATTGAAAAGATTCATCATCATATGATTGAGTAGGCATTGAACTAACCCATCATGACACACTAAGCCCACATGCCACAAGCAATTACATAAACCCTAATTAATCCCCACCCCAAATCAACCAATCGTCAAATCCCTACCAAACCAATCAATCCAAAATTCAAAACAAAACCACATCTAATTCCAAACCTCCCAACATCACAACCACATCATCAATCATCCACTGAAATCGCATCAAGCACATCAAATTCAAACGAACTCCGACGATCAAATTGACAGTTGAAATTGAGGATCAGACGAGCAATAGATATCGTAGCCTACTTGGTCACAGTGATGTCGAACCAAGCGCGAGCCGATCGGATTGGTAGAATGGCGGATCTCGATTCGCCTTCGCCCGGGAGGAAGTCAACCAATGGATGATAAAGTCAAACTCGTTACTTTCTAACATTTAATTCAACTTTCTAATTTTTAAAGTAAAAAATAAATAAAGTTCAATTTTGTCGTCCAATTTTTTTATTTTTCATTTAAAACTTACATTCAAAAAAATCCAACGATAACATCAATTATATGATTTATTGAGTGGGGAACGGATTCAGATCGAGTGCAGCAAAATTAAATACAAGAATATTAAAATGATGTAGCTTTGATGTTAAAACGAAACTGTTTTATTTTAAGAACAAAATTAAAAACTAAGTCGTATCATGAACATATAATAAAAAAACGACATCCCATCATTATCCGTTGTATTTTGTTCCGCTGCAGATCTTATTTTATAGCCAACAAAATGAATATGGTGTTAATCGCACGATTGAATGAAAACAGAAAATTCAGACATAAAGTTTATTGTGATTTTTAAAAACTAAAATAAAACACCTATTTAATTATTTATACACAAAAACTATATAGTGATTATCATTTCAAAAGGATTCAATCTTGGTAAATATATAATTTAACTGAATTAATTAATTAAAGTTAGCTTGTTCTCCAAGTAAACTCAGAAAGATGTACCCTAATTAAACTTCTCTGAACGCTTCTCGTCCCCATTTGGCAGGTACGAGGTTTCATCTTGCGGCCTGCATTTCAAGTAAGGCCTGCATTTCAAGTAACCATAGGTGGCCACTTGTTGAAAGGAGTGCGTCGCGTTTAATGGCGGAACCCTATAGACTCTGGTATCATTTTAATTTAATTGATATGCAAGAGATCATGGTAAACATAGAGTGAAAACGGCAGCGTGTCATGCAGAACCAGATGTGCGAAGAGGATCATGGTATAAGCCACAGTTGTGCCATACATAATTTCAGGCAAGGAAGCTTCATTCTGAAACATTGAGAGGGAGGAAGGGACAACAATGTCTAAGAGGTTTAAACCGGTACCTTGAAAATGGCAATCTCGTCTTCATAAGATTTAGAATACTCTGCTTGACAAGGACCGTACTAATATACGGTTGGGCCCAAGGTTTGGAATTCCTGACTATTCTTGAATAATATTTCACATAGCGCTCTTCGGTTGCAGATATCCATGAGTTTAGATCGCTCCTTATATTGTTCTTCAAGAAAATCATGTGGATAAAGTAAAGCCTGATGCTGATGTGGCAGGCACCTGCTCCAGATCACTCCGCAGCATTATCTGGCTCGCCTGTTGGAATTTTCTCACACGGCTGACCCCAAGCTGAACCTGCAAAGCCAAGTCACAGAAACAACACAAAGCAGTATAAAGATATAAAGATCCAGAGAAGAATGCGTTAAAGTTTCTAACAACATGCCTCAGTGTGGGGCTCTGCACTGACTCTGAAATAGCTCCGCTCTGAACAGTTACCAGCTCAAGCTTCACATTTGTCTATTGCACAGAAATCAAATACTCAACCAGTCAATTAAAGGTTGGCTAGGATCAACACAAGTCAAACTTGACAACAGTGGAAGCAACTGATAATTGAATATCGGAATTAGCAACACCTCTACTATTTCTGCCAAACTGCCTTCAGACTTCTTGCCTCTAGAACCAGAATAATCATCCTCTGGAATACTACATGAGCTTCGTGCAATTGCGTCTTCCTGCAAATATCCTCTGCTCTGTACCTTCAGGACTTCCCAATATTCTCAAGATTTTCCAAGTCTATGAATCCATAATCCTCAAATGAAAGAACTCACCTCAAAATCCAGTTTCTCTTTGCCTGTTTGAGATCTCATTACATGCTCTACATTTTCCAGGGGAACAAGACCTCCATCACTGTTCTCAATCTGTTTTTGGGATTCAGTGATGTCTAGCTCAATACCAGCTACATATTCAGCAAGTCCACCAGAAGATTTTACCTCACAGACACCTTTCACAGTGTTTCTGTCCAAATAGCCAGTTGAAGAAACTGCTCCAGATTTTATGCTGTTATCAAACGAATTTGGCCCCTGCCTCTGAGGACTAACAGAGGCATGTTTATCAGGTTTCTCCCGCATCAGATCCGGTGTTACTGGAGAATTCTTCCTCTTCAGAAGTTTTTCTGCAGATCCTGACTTACAACCATGGACAGCGTCACCACATTTTTCAACTTGCTGATGTGTATGCCTAGACGGTCGCAGTCTCCTATACCCGTCAGGGAATACAAAAGTAGGGAGTTGTTTTCGACGTACATGAGAAACATAAATATCCATCCCTGGTTTCCAAAACATATACATGCTTACTTCCTGTCTGAATTCTTCAACTGTTCCCCTTATATCAAATTGTTGACCTTCTTGCATTATAACTCCCTCTTTGCGCTGCAGTCCCATAAAAAATGAGGAATTGGGGCATTGCTTGGAGCTGTCAACATACTCACATGGATAAGGATGACACTGTAACATTCCAAAAGTGTCCCGCTCTATCTACAAAGTGACAATGTGTGATATAGATCGAAATTAATATCAATATAAAGTTCGAGAAAACCATCATCACTGTGGTGCTTTATGTATTTGGATTACCGTTTTATGAACCAAATCACATTGAAAAATGATAACTCACCTTTAATGTGAGTTGTCTGATTCGAGATTCGACCCAACCTCTCCAAGCTAGTAAATCATCCGTCTCTGCCGCAACTATGTCAACCTGCAGATAATTTTTGTATGCCTCAAAAAAGAGATATCGCTCAAACAGAGCACTCCATTTTGTTTTGTTCAATTCAATTTCCTGCAAAGGAAACCATTGAATACATCAGTTACATAAAAAAAAAGATTTATCATATATAACTTTTTTAGAAGTAGAATATCGTTATATCAAATCTATTTTTCTTTCGCTTCCTAATTGCACCTCACAAATTTTGTTTCCATGTAGGAACTGCTCCATCATAACTCTCAGGGTACTGGTTGAAACATTATAACTCGAGTTCATGGATGGGTATGCGGGAGTTATGATTGGCATGTGATGAGTCCGGTCACGAGGATACTTTCGGGGATCCCAAACTGGGAATCCGAGTTCATCTTCTTCTATAGAGCACAACATCACTGGGTTCGGCCAACGCCACTGTGTATATACTCTGAAGAATCTCGAGACTAGCATACTAGGGATTGCATTAGGATACAACTGGCAGATACGAGCTACTAAAAGTGCCCAATTGACACCACCCAAATATCCAGTTACCTGAAGACAAAAGATATTGTCATGCTCATGCTCATGCATTGATTATAGTTAACTGTGATATAATAGTTTAAGTTAAACAAAGCAACTAGGGTAGAAAAGGCTCACATTTGAATAAACTCCACGCCTTTTAGCCCAAAACTTTAAACATCTCAATGTTGTTTTAAAGTGCTTCATAATGAAGTGGAAAAGGGGAAAAGAAAAAGATGAGTCAACAATGCAGCTGTAAATGAACATAAATAAAGCATATAATATGTTCACCTCCAGATTTGGGACAAGCTTGAGAATCTGGTCTGCAACCCTGCAACCATTTAGGCTCCTTACGGTCGGCTCATCAACATTTTGCAAAACAGATCCTTGTGATATGTCAAAGTCCTGTCAGGAAGGGAAAACAAAGTGAAATTTGTAAAATGTGGAAGTCCGTATAATATACATCCACACTCATAGTGACATGTAATACCTAGATGGAAATGACACAACATCCATGCTTGGAATAAAATTTGAACGCAGTAACCATACATTTACTAGATCTAATAAAATTACATCACCTCCCCGCTATTGAAGTCTACACCAACTAACATAAACAAAGAAGAAAAACGGAGGGAGGCACTGAGAAGGGCGAGGGTTTAGGCTATTATAGCATGTAAATACCATGGGTTAACAATGTATAAAAATGAAAGTACAGCCATGACAAACTCCAACACTTACTTCTGGAATAACTAAGAGGTCAACACACGCATAAAGAAGATCGATAGATATTCCCTGAAATTTAAACTTCATAACTGGTACATGAGCATCTAAAATTGGTTGGAGCTCAGCCACTTCTTCCCGTTCCGATAAAATATTATACAAAATACCGAAGAAGTCTTCCTGGGAAAATGTGTACCAACTTAGAATCCATGTATGCTAATATAATGATAAATAAACAGTCAATTCCATACTAAACAACCTCTCTATTGATGTAGGAGGGACCAATACACAAAGTGTCTATATCAGCCCCAGGTCCATGCACCTGTAGAAACCAAGAATTTGGTTTAGGGTGCAGAAGATGGTTGAACTGTGGAATATGATAACATTAACATATAGTGCCTGGTAAATAAAGAAAACATGTATAGAAAGCCCGCCCAAACAATTATCATCATTTACCAAAACACTATATGTTACTGTGTACAAACACAACCCTTCACAATTTGTTGGTTATTCTCCACGCATAGCTATGTCATGAAACAAACATCACCCAACGCTCCAATTCTTCTTGAATATGTTAGTAATATAAAATTAGTTTTTTTTTTTTTTGCTGCCGTAATTTATGCCTGCAGCAGTCCAAGTCATCCGAAGACAATAAAAAATAGATCCCCAACCAATCATCAACAGAAACCAATTACAGAAAACTAAGTTTCTCGATACACAATATAATGGAAATGAAGGTGTTAAAGTAGGAAAGCCTACCCCCAGCCTGTAAGAACCAAAAGTATATATAATAGCATTAGCATCCTCTGCCATCTGATCAGTGTACCCTCTTTGCCGCGTCAGCTGCTTGACCCAACCTTTTACAATCTGAAACAGATATCACACATTAAACACTTTCACTACACTAATAGTGAAATTTCCTGGGTTCAACTAGAAATAACTAAACCCCATTTCAACTCCTCATCCCACCCTGATGTAAACCATTGTGGCCAGGTCCTAAGACTCACACCATCTTTCATCGAGTACACCAGAGCTTATCATGGGCAATATTCTTTAAATTACCAAACTGCAACCTAAATTACTCTCACAGATTTTCAAGCTGCGAATTCACCCAAAAAAAACTTAAATAAAGGCAGTAATTTATTATTTAGGTACCTGAGAAATGCAGCTGAGAACATTTTCTCTCTTCAAAGTTTCCTCCTCACTTTCATACAACCCCGAACTGATCAAAAGCTTGAGTCCAACACAACAAAAACCAAAACAAAGAAACCAAAATCACAACTTGAAGATCCCATTTCTGAAAATCAACAAAAACCCTGACGATCCCCCGAAGTAACTCAACTAACCTTTTCTAGTTCCGCATTCCGCAAGAGATCCGCCTCACTAGGTCCAGCTAGGGATAACGCTTTCGTCAAATCAACCTTCTTAGCTTCGACTCTCTTGGGCGATGCGCCACTCATGTCCTGATGACCCGCCATAGCCAGCACTACAAACAAAAGCCTTAAAATCCCAGAAACCGTCGTCAGATACTCCAATCAGAATCTCTCATGTCCTCCAAGCCTCTCCCTCCTTCCAATTGCGACGATTACAACAGATCGAAACCCTAGATCGTATCAAACCCAACCACGCTCAAATTCACAAATACAATACACCAAATCGAAAGATAAGGATTCACAGAAGATTTAACAAACAACACGAAAGTTGGATGCAGCGATGATGATGGGGAGAATGCGATCAGAGAACGTCCCGGCGGCGAGTCGCCGTCCGATCGGCTAGAGGTTTTTGAGAAGATGAAACTTTGCAACCCCTAAGGCCGCGTTTGGTATACCTTTAATTAAATTAAAGCGCACAGTTTTGACATTGTGTTTTACTCCCTTCAATCTTCCTTCATTACATACAAACCCAAAGTTATGACTTCTCTCAATTCATCCCCTAACTATTACATTTTCTAATTGAGACTCGAATGTTTACTTATAGCACATTTATGACTTCAAAGTTATACAAATGTTACAATTCGCCCCTAAGTATTACATATTATAATTGACAAAGGTTTTCAAAAACAGCATAGTTTTGACATTTGATATTAGTCCTTATACTTTCCTATTATTACAAAATGGTTTAAAGTTATAGCTTCTTCTAATTGACCCCTCTGTATTACATATATCATATTTGAGACCGTAACACAGTTTCGACATCGTATTTTGCTCCTTCTAATAATCGATTAATATAAAAATGGCCCCAAGTTATAATGTTTTTGAGGTCAACCCATTATTATTATATTTTATAATTGGGTCCCTGAGGTATACATAAGTACGATAGATGCCTCATCGTCCATGTCGCTCCGTTTTCCGATACGCAAAACCACAGACGAAGAGAGCTGAATGCTTCCTCGCATCCTTCGACCAAGCTCCGCCCTCTTCATGGCGAGAGCGACTTTGCAGGCGGCAGCGGCTCCTCAGATCTCCAGAGTTGGTTTGAAGTCCGGTGTAATTGTAGCTCAAACTGTCCGATGCGTTGCTACAGCCTCATGGGTTAATTCGTCGGGATTTGGCATAAGATTCGGAGTTTCGAGGTTAGCGGATTTGAATGAGTGCAGAAGGATGGGTAAGGTGTTTGCTGCGGAGAGAGGGTATCGGAAGGCGAGGATGCGAGCGCCGAGGAAGAGTAAGGGGAAGGAGTTGAAGCTCAATGTGGATATCTGTATTGAAGATGAGTTGCCTGATGATCCTGAAATCGTGGTAAATTTCACTGTTTTGATTTCAATTGTTGATGTTGAATTGTTGTGGAAATGTATGTAGTCAATGATGAAAAAAATGCACCAAAATGTTTGAAGAAAATTTTGATTCTCATCTGAAGTTTCGCGTGTACAGGACTATGCATGATGCTAAAATACGCTTTATGTTTCTGCGTGGTCTTTTGCGAAAAAGAAAGATCGTAATAACATTTGGTTTTGAGCTTAGCTGGTTGAGCAATTTATCTGGATACAAATGTTGAGGGCTAGGGTTCAGGAATGAAGGGTGTTGACTTGCATGTAGCTTTGATAAAAAATGAGATTTGGATGGTGTATGTCGTGTGGTGTTTAAATGGTTATGTAAATCCTATGCTGCAGAATATTGCGGAGCTGCTACGTCTGAATGCGCCTATGACCATGAAAGAGGCATTTTGTAGTTTGAAAGATTCAAATTACAAAACCAGAGACACAGGTATTGAAGATGTTGGTGGTTTTGAAAGTGTGGAACTTTCCATAATGCTTTGTAACGATGAGTTTATTCGTAAACTCAACAATGAGTGGAGGGGAGAGGACCATGCCACGGATGTTCTCTCCATGTCTCAGCATATTAAAGGAATTAAGCTCCCAATCGTAAGTTTCTCTCTCTGCCTGGAAGAATTTGTTTGGGATGAAGGCGTTATCTTGCCTTTTTCTTTTGCAGCTAATGCTGGGAGATATTGTAATATCGGTTGAAACAGCTGCAAGGCAAGCTGAGGAAAGATGCCATACTCTTCTTGATGAGATCCGCATCCTACTGGTTAGTTGTAGAACCTGGCATCTTATCTCTTTGAAAGTGTCCAAAGGTTTGTGCATCTGTAGTCTGTACATGATATTTCTTTCAAAAAAAATCGAGTGTCTAATTGGTTGTGTACGCAAAACGAGCTATACTGCCTCAACTGATAAGTGAGAACCTTCAAGAAGCCATATTTGTTTGTCAAGAAGAGCCACTACTGAGCTAGGACTTAGTTATCTTAAGTTTATAATGTATGCCGTTGAGTTTCAATAATTTTTACCAGTTTATTTATTTGCTTCATCACCTCTACAAATAAGAATGTTGTAAGCGTAAAGATTTTAGTCACTCTAGGGGACATGGCTTGATGTTCTATCAGAAGTTGCAGTTCTTACATCTTATGGCAGGTTCATGGGCTGTTGCATCTTTTGGGTTTTGACCACGAACTCAGTGTCGAAGCAGAAGAGGAAATGGAGAAAGAGGAGGAGGTCCTTTTAAAAAATCTCGGATGGCAAGGCAAAGGCTTGATTAAAAGTGCTTGTGAAGCTGTGACAAATGCAAGCCTCCCTTCTGAAACTTCTGATGGTAATAACTGTCTGTATTTGTATTGATTGAAAAAAAAATAGACAGATACATTCATCTCCTTTTTTGTCCTTTTATAAATTTTTATTCTATATTATAACTACACCGAAGTTCTCTGGATATGATTTCAAATGATAGATTTTCCGTTGGTAAAAGACAGGAAAACAGACGGCAGCATCCATTTTCGAAAACCAAAGTTCAGTTACATCTTCTGTGACATGGATGGTATGATTGATCGTGTCTCTTCTTGGGTTTGGGAAGTGTTCCATCAGAATTTTTTCCTTTAGTTCTTACTGCCACTTCATTACTTTAGGCACACTTCTGAACAGTAAGAGTCTCATTTCTTCAACAACAGCAGAAGCTTTGAAAGAGGCTACATCGAGAGGAATAAAAGTGGTGATTGCCACCGGAAAAGTGAGTAAAGAAAGTTAGCTTGACTTGTGTACACGCTGTTACCTTTATATTGTACAGCATCCTATACTATGTATCTAACTTTCTGACCTATATCAAAGAGATGTACATTTCTGTTATGATTAATCAGGCATCCTTGGATTCTGTTCAATTCTTTTGTGTTATACTCAGCATGATCTTAGTTCAGTTGTTTCACTGATTACTCACAACAGGCACGCCATGCTGCAAAGAGAGTTCTGGAGATAGTGGGTTTAACTGGGAAAGGCGGCATTTTCACGGACTCTTCTCCTGGTGTTTTTGTACAGGTTTATTTCCTCCCCCTTTCTCACTTCACCTATCCCCTACCGTGCTACATCTTCCCGTCATGTTGTGTACTTTATGCATTCATATACTCAAACCATCATCTGTGAAAGCGAGAGAACATTCTATTTTACGTAATTTGAAATGTAACTTGTCATACGACCTGCTATATGCTATTGCTTACAATTTATTTAAGATCAAGACTGTCATTCTTCATTTCTTGTTTACAGGGATTGCTTGTGTATGGTAGAAATGGCCGACAAATTTTCAGACAAGACCTGGATCCTAGTATATGCAGAGAGGTTTGCTTCACCACAAATGTTTCTTTCGATTCTTGTCTGTCAAAATGTTTTTCATGCTTTAGACATATGTCGTTGGACGATTGTAGAAGAGATTGGTTATAATCTGACTAAATACGATGTTTCTTTATAAATCTGAACTGCAGGCATTCATCTATTCTAGGGATCATCATGTCCCTCTCATTGCATTTTGCGAGGATAGATGCTTAACATTGTTTGATCACCCTTCAGTCGACTCACTTCACACCGTCTATCACGAAGCAAAGGTACAACACCAGATATTGTTCAACTATCATGATAGTTCCATGCTTTCTTTAGGCCAGTGTTTATACGGAGTTTTATTTATAGGCAGAGATCATTACTTCAGTGGAACAACTAGCAACAGCTGGCGCTCAGGTGACTAACTTGATTTCTAGCCAAAATTGTCTGGTGCTGCTGATGTTTAAACTTATTGGAACTTTTTTTGCAACTTTCGTCTACAGAAGCTAATCTTTTTGGACACTGCTGAGAGCGTGGCTACTTCATTAAGACCTTACTGGTCTGAGGCAACTGGTGAGCGCGCCACAGTTGTCCAAGCAGTGCCAGACATGCTAGAAATAGTGCCTGCTGGAACTTCCAAAGGGAGAGGAGTAAGAATGTTGCTCGATCATTTGGGTATAACCGAAAAAGAGGTATGAGCAATGAATTGACTCGCAACATTTCATGTGACACATTTAGTGCGAGATCTGGAATGATCTGAGTGACCATTTATTTAAGGTAATGGCTATTGGAGACGGAGAAAATGATGTGGAGATGCTTCAGTTGGCGTCTTTAGGTGTTGCCCTCAGCAACGGATCAGAGAAGGCAAAAGCTGTGGCTAATGTGATTGGTATAAGCAACGATGAAGACGGTGTAGCTGATGCTATCTATCGCTATGCATTCTGAACTAGAAACTCAGGTGGTAGTCATCCCCTCATTAAATTTCCCTTCAACCGTATCTCAACAACATTAAATTCGCTACACAAATATATTCCATAATCGTTATTCATTTGTTTTTTTTAAGGCTCAAGCTATGGCTATTACTATTGGTGCGAGCAATGATATGGACTGTATGTGGTCGCTTAATTTGAAGCCTCACTGCAGGTGCAGGTGAAGTACGCCTCTAACTTCTTTTCCAACATGGTGAAATTATCAACATAAGCATGTTTATTTGTCCCTTCGCTCCGAAGGTCCATATACACAAAACTATTGATTTTTTCGATTTGGATGATAGATACTATGATGTTTTTTCATGTCAAGGAATTCATAGTTCTCAACTTATTTTTTTATCGTTTTGAACAGTTACTTGTACCAGTCTAGAAAGTGAACATAAATTAGGACATGTACAATTTTATCAATACATTTTGTTTAATGCACTTTCGAATGTGAGAAATGAATTTTAATAAGAAGAATTGCATTATGCTTAAAGGAAAAATCCACAAAAATTGTCAAATTACAAAGCCTGTACAGTAAACTAGCAAAATTCAACATGTATTATAAGACAAATGTAACATAGGCAAGCAACTGGTTAATACATTGTTCTGTTGAAAATGAAATGCTCACATCTTCATCTATAGCAAGTTCAGCAGAAAGCCAGTAAACAGATACGACATCAACTCAGCCCCTGTAAATCCCGGACGGGTCGGCGTTTTGAATGATCCATGGATGCTGGAGAACCTTGTGCAGAGGCAGACGTTTTGAAGAATCTTTCACCAGCATCTATGTCCATTCCAGAAGAAGAGGAAAACATAGTGAAGTTAGCATTTGCAGGTCTTTTCTGAAACAAAGTGGGGGCAGAAGCATTGTATGTATAGGACAGAGGGGAGCTCACCTGAATAATGAGGTCTTTGGCAGCTGCAGAAACAATTGGCTTTGAAGGAAACTTCAAATCTACTTTAACAATTCTGAAAATTCACATTTCACCAAAATTATCATCAACCAAATACAGAAATGTATCTTAGGTATGGGCTTTGAAGAAATTTCAAATCTACTTGAAAGATAACCAACCATATATCAAATATATGAAGTAAACATCCAAGAGTGTATTTGAGGTATGAAAAAACCTTCTGTATGTGTCTAAATGCTCTTTGGCTTCAAAAGGAGGGAGTCCACAGAGAAACTCATAACACAAGACCCCAAGACTCCAGATATCTACACTTGCATCATGTTCTACACTCTCAACTGTTCAAGCAACCAAGCAAGCAAAGATATCAAGCCGGTAATTCTGATTTGTTAGGGCTACCCTAGATAAAATAGAACAGCCCGAGCAAGAAATTAAATAACCAAGGTCTGTTTGATAACATACCCATCTCAGGTGGTAGATAATCCAGGGTGCCACACATGGTTCGCCTGCGGTTAAATGTGTGTACTGACCAGCCAAAGTCAGCAATTTTCAGTTCTCCCTACGCAGATAAAAAAATCCAGCTATAATTTCACCCAAGAAATAGCAAGTTGATATGTTATATCATAAAGCACGAAAAGATGACTCAAACACAATACCTCAGCTCCTACAAGAAGATTCTCTGGTTTGATATCTCGGTGAATCACATGCTTCCCATGGCAATAGATGAGGGCCCTTGCTAAAGATGCAATATACTGTATTGGAAATAAAGCAAACAAATGTGATTTTCAGATGCATTGTACTCGGATCTCCAGAAGAAGGAAAAAAAAAACAGATCCAAGAGCAGAGATGACAAGATAAGCAAGGAAATTAATATATAGCTTGACAGAGCATAACAATATTCAACTCACAGTAGCAGCGCGACTTTCACTGAAGTATTTACACTTCTGTAACTGCTGGTACAATTCGCCTTTAGCTGCATATTCTAGAATCAAATAAACCCGTTTCTGCATAATCAAATGGGACACAGAGGACCATCATTACTAGAGGATAATCATTATTTTTCAAATTATTTTATGCAAAAACTAGAAACAACATGTTTCAAACATTACCTGATCATAAAAGTATCCATAGAGGCGCAATATATTTGGGTGTCGTAGGTGGCTTTGTATTTCAACTTCTCTTCTTAGCTGATGCTCCACTTGGGACTGTTGTAGCTGGTTCTTGAAAAGGACTTTAAGAGCCACCACATGACTACTCTGTATCATAAGTTTGCTGATTAACTGCCCGTACCAATAGTCTTAAAGTGTAAACAACAACGCTGTGATCATTCAAACCCATGGTAGAGAAAAACAGATAACTGACCCTTTTCTCCCTTGCCAAGTAGACATGCCCAAACTTCCCTCTTCCAAGAGGCTTCCCGATTTCAAAGTCACTCAGCGTCCACCTCTTTTGCTCATTAGAAGATACCTGCAATGATACATTAAAATAAGACAGAAAGAGATGACTGCACAAGAAGTCCGCACCTCCATAGACAAAGCAGGAGACGCGACTATTGTGGATTGGAAATGGAATCATCGAAAACCCTTATATCTAGGTTTCAAATTCAAAAGGCGCACCAATTTATTATATAATAGAAGATCCAAATTTCTAGAGCTAGAATGGTAACAGGGAGATCCTTAGAGGCCCCAATGCTGTGATAAAATTGTAAATGCAGGAAACATTAATGACGACCTAATCATCAAAAACAGGTGGTTACCGAGATCAAATGTCAACCCTCAAAGTCATTATTCTCTCTTAAAATAAAAAATGAAAGAGCTCAATTCAAACAGCATGCACAAGATCTAACCCCGTTCTAGGAAGCAAAGAAAGAAAAATGAGAAAACCTAGAGATGAAGATTCAAAATCGTAAATCTGACAATCACAACAGACAAACAATACACCAATTCACCCTAGCTAGACCGCTCTGGCATGATTCAAAACCGACTACCAAAACCAGTAGCAAATCTGCCGAAGCCAAATTTATCATTTCTAATGGAAGCATTAAGGGATTAATGGATCGACAAAAACCTTATCCTCAGGACGGTTTTCAGTCGCGATACCCATTTATGCTCAGCCGTGGTGAAAAAGAGAGGACGACGAGATGGGAAATTTCTCCGGCAAGAAATCCAAAATGGGGGAAATTTCAAAATCGAGATAGAGAAATTTGGGGAT
Source organism: Umbilicus rupestris (assembly GCA_963678935.1). NCBI lineage: Eukaryota > Viridiplantae > Streptophyta > Magnoliopsida > Saxifragales > Crassulaceae > Umbilicus > Umbilicus rupestris. The sequence goes on from OY787612.1 coordinate 11,205,871, forward strand.
TTTTGGAATATGAGAGGGACGCATTATTATAACGGTCGAATTTACAGCCTCTGACACGTGGACCAATCACATTCCAGTGAGGATTTCAAATTGTGTGCGTTCTTTACGGTAGTGGAGACCATATAAGCTGATTTTCATTTCAAGAAAATAAAATATTGAATTAAAAATCTTACATAATTTTGAATTATTTTCTGCCAAAAACTTCTAACACCTGATCTAATAAAATGGAGTTCAAGATCTTTTGTTGGCTTGTTGTTGTTCGGTAGCGGCCAGATTGCTCTGCAGCAAGAATGGTGGAAGATATCGAGGAGCGATCATGGAGAGGGCTAAGCAGAGCATGACTAGAGCGCCGACGAGCCAAGCCTTGTGGGGAATGCCAAGCAATAACTCATCACAAACTGACATGTATACAAGCGACGTCAGGAAGCAATATTTCCGAAGATTATGTAGAAATCTGAATAAATTGTAGTAAAACACTTTTGGAAATAGTAAGAGCACCAAAAGAAAATCATTGACCGGTAAACTCAGTAAGAGAATAAATAGCGTAATAGGCAGCTGATGGGTGAAATCAACATTCAACACAGTAATCAACAGTACCTATGTTGAAGATGATAAATTCTTGTTCCTTCACATTTGGTATAGCAACAATGCCTTCAGGCATAACAGCCACCAAAACATACATGGCGCCCTGCACAAAGTCAGATCCATTAGGACATTATAGTGTAATAGGGTCTAATGGAATACACGCAAAGGCATGAACAGACACGACTATTAGGATTATCATTCTGAAAGATCAATTTCTCGGTGTTAAGCAGCTTCCTTTGTCGGTGCAGGCCCAAACCCGAATCACCATTTCTCAATTGGAGGGAGAAACTAGCTGGTATCTGCCACCCGGCAAAACACGTGAATTAAAAGAGAGAGAATTTTATGCGACTGGTTATAAGATAACAAAATACTTACAGAAGCTGGGTAAGATATCTTCACTTCATACCACTTGTAAGGTTCGAGACCATGCAGTTCATAAAGTGCAGAACCCATTTGCAATGGTAATATTTCCTTCCACAATTCTTCCCCGACTTTCAAAATTTTTCTGCAAACCCCAGGTAAAAACCACAAGTAAAATAGCTCCGCAAGCCAAAGACTTCAGAGTTGTTGAATCCATTTTCATTATGATCAGTTTCCAACTATACTTACTTGTCTTGATGAGTTGACGATAAGCTTCCAGTAAATTGGGTACAAGAGCATAGCAGAATTAGCGCATGAATTACTTGTGGTATGCGCATCATGAACCAGTCGAACACATTCGTTTTTTTAAATTCTTTGAATCTGCTAGATCTGAAACAGTAACAGAATCATCATATGCAATAGCAAATAGCAATCACCGATATCTGAACTAAATTGACTAGAAAGAACATTTATAGCGTTGATGACTATGAGCACCCATAATTTAAACTAGAACTTTTCAAACATTCAAACTAATCAAACATTGACTTTGAGCACCAAAATTCAAACTGATTTAAACAAAAATAACAACACACGACAGAAAAATAATAAATTCCTTCCGCGTACAGTAGTAACAATTTTTTAGAGTGGGCTTATCAACACGTTAATAAAATGACAGATAAAGGATGTTGACATTTATCTCTTCTCGTAAATTGTTCGCCAAATTGAATAAGCAATTCTGCAAAAATCCACCGGTAAAAGATCCAACAGTTGCTATGAATCATGTAACAGGAACTAGCCCAACTGGATTATAGTCTCATTCTGACATAAACCGGGTCATGGAGTGGGCTTGTTTGTTCCAGCTTTACTAACGATTTCAGTAAGTGCATATTCCAATACTTCTTACTCATCAAACAAACCATTCCTAAACCCTAAAATCAATTCTTAACATTGTACTCAGATCTAACTTCTCACCTTCGTAACAACAAACCCAGCGATCACACGTCAAAAATACTCAACCAAAATTAACAGAAAATTCTGATCAGAAGAAGAGAATCGAAGCTTACCTTCAGCTTCGATTCAACTCCGCAACTCGAAGAGAGAGTCCTTTCGTCGGCGGATTATTGCAAGCAGAACCGGTTCAAACGGTCTAATCCGTAATCATATTCGGTTCAATTTATAAACTCAACGCGATCTTGCATAAACGATCGGACCGGTTTAACTACAGAAACCGGTTCAATTAAACATAAGGTTTTCAGCAATTTGTTCTCATTGCACTTTGGAGCCTAACTTATAATCAAAAAGGGTTGGCCCGTTACAAAAAAAAAAAAATGAAGGTTGCAAACTGTGGATGATAACAACAGTGTCAAAAATGTTAACATGTATTTCTGACCATCTTTTCTTTCTGGCTGCAGAGTGAATTTTGGTAATATTTACACATACCGTGAACTTGATCACAGAGTTGTCAGGAGAAGTGGAGATAATAACTCAAAGATTCCCGCTTTTCCTCCTCCATTATTTTTTGGAAAGCTCGTCTTTCTACCTTCCTTATCCACTCCCTGCTCACACCAAACATGTTACCGATTTCCCGTAATGACTTTCCTCGGTCATCGCCTACTCCATATCTTAACGCTACCACTTGCCGCTCTCTCAAATCCAGACCTTGTAGTAATTTATAAACGTCCATTTGCATATGCTGTTGCATGACTACTTCCTCTGGACTCTTCATAGATTCATCCCGTGTATATTCCTGCGCAATTTTGAACATCATCCAGAAGCCATTTTTTGACATGGTTGCTTATAAATTATTTAACAACTTACCACAAACTTTACATTCAGATTTTCACCCGTTTTCTTATCTATGGATCCAACAACTCTCATGCATTGGTTAGCCGACTGGATTTTGGTTACAGACAACCCTGTGAACTCAGCTATTTCTTCGTCTGTTGGGTGGACCCTGTCACCTTTATCCAGAGCGGCACGAGCCTTTAGTATTTGATTTGTCACTCTGTTTATCGAGGTCTGAAGTAGAAATAAATATTCCTAGTCAGAACCAAAAGATTCAAGAAGGCTAGAAAGAAAAAATGCGTATGTAAAGGTAAAAGGGAGTTACAGGAATGAGAATGCCTCTGACATGCCGCGTTATCAATGCCGACATTGACTTTCGTATCCAGTATTGTATATATGTGGAGAACTTGTAACCCCTCGTATGGTCAAATCTTTCCGCGCCTTTAAGGACTCCCACATTACCTGCCTGTGCGAAGAACGAAAATTTGAGTGTTGTATCCAGAGAAATCTTTTTAAGTAGAAGTTGAAAAGATGAACAGAAATATAAGTGACGAACCTGAATCAAATCTTCGAATGAAATGCCAACTACTCTATAGGATTTTGCAATGTACAAAATTAGAGAACGCGTGCTCCTCAAGAGCTCATCCTTACAAAACCATCCAAAGCGCAATTGCTGTTGTAACAGCTTCTTGTCGATCCTGGCTGCTTCGGCCCAGTGACCTAATGTTGCAGCCCGGCCGAGTTCTTTATCCAGTGTAGCTTTAATACTCTCCAAATGCGCAACCACCTAACCAACCATAATCACATTGAAACTCCTTCGATAAGGGAAAGGATGGAGTATGTGTGTGTGTTAAATAGAGGCATACCTTGACTCCATGTGCAATATCAGCCTCATTCTTTATCAATGATGATCGTTTCGACCTGAACTTAAATGGTTTTCTAGCTGGAGGTCGTCCAACTTTCTTGGGCGCATTTTCATCGGGTAGTGATAAGACGACATTTTTGTTGAGCTTCATCAAAGCCCCATCCCTTCTTGATTTTCTTTCTTCTTTTTTCCTAGATCGAACAATGACATTGGGCACGCCGTCCGTCGTGGGGACCTCATTCTTATGCCATTCAGTACCAACAAGAAGTGCATCATCCGATTCTAAAGAGGCTGAACCATCAAGCGTCCTGGAGAGACGTATGCGGAACAGTTTTAGAGCTCCAAGTCTGGCTAACAGCACCAGGATATCAGTTTCCAACCGTATTACTTGCGAGCCGGAAAAAGTCTCCTCTAAAATGCTAAGATTTTCAAGTAAGAGATGATAGTGTGATGCACTGCTCACTTGAAAGCTTCTAATCAATCTTGATTCGTCAACTCCACACGACACCTGATCAAAACAAAACTTAGAACTGGTATTAATCAAGAGGTAAAATCTAACATTTTGTCAGAGATTGGCATACCTTGGTTTCTCCAAATTCACGGTAACTGCTTTCGGCTACTTGTAAAGAGGATGACAAGGTACATGCTTTCGGATGATTGGCAAGCTTGCAATCACTTTCACCATAAGATACAGACGGCAGAGAAAGTCTCGCAGTATCAAAACAAATCTTCTTTCCTTCCACTGCATTGTCTCAAAACCAATGACACGATCACTTACAGTTTAGCATGTAATTTTTCCTCATGTCCATGGAGTGTGAAACTATGCGGCTACACAAAATCACAGTCTACAACCCCCCCGATTTGTGACACTAATTCTAAAACATCGTCTACTCGGAACAATCAACCCTGTTCGCCACATTCTTAGAAACAACTTAACCACCAAACAGCTGATATTTCTCAGTCTCCTACATCTTGCTAAGCTAATCAACTCACATAATGAACTAACTGACTAACTGCAGAATTTCACTAGCCAACTGTATTGTATTCTGACGCAACACTAACCCGATAAACGGACAATTTTCTTCCTTGCTAGATACAAAATGGAGACAAAATTCATGTCCACGAAAATTACATTTCAATCCTACACATCATTGCAGCCTAGCTAAAACAACAACAACAACAAACAATGCCATCATTCATCGCCATGGAACAAATCACCATGAAAAAACACAAAATCAAATTTCACAAGAGATTGAAACTCACAGTAAGATGAAGATTGCTTGGACTGGGAATCATTGGGAACAAAACGAGACTGAACTGGGAAGCTACCCCACTTGAGATAAAGCCTAAAAACCATGCCCAGATTCCAAAATCCAATCCGATACCATCAGAATTGAAAATCATGAAACCCCAGATTCACATATCAGCATATGGTAAGGTAACAACAACTTGCTCATGCTTATCATTTTCGCCAGCAAGCAACGCTCCACCACCGATTCTTCCTAATTAAATTATTAAATAAAAATAGCGACAGATCGGGTTGATCGACTTCGGTCGGACGGTAGAAATTATTGGACCGTGAAAATAATACGAGTCAGACCAGCAACCGGGCTTTTATTGGGCTTTTGGGCCGATTAGATGTGCTGTTACTGGGCTGGGCTTTGTGTGGTTGGGGACACCACGGTGACATCTGATACGAAGCTCGTCGATTCTCAGAAGAGCTCACCGCCATTTGAGATCAACCGAAGCTGAAGCGAAGCTTCCGCCCCTTTGAAGTTGAAAAAGGTTGGTTTATAGTCGCTTTTGGATTTGGATTTGGATTTGGATTGATGATCTTTCAACGATTTGATGTGATCCGTGAGGAGAATTAGGGTTTTGAGAAATTGAGATTGTTGCTTGTGATTGTGTATTATGATAAGGCTGAAAGTAGGGTTTCAGTTTTGATTTTTTGTTGTTGTTGTTCTGTGGATTTGTGTAAAAAGGCTTCTTTTGCAAGGGATTCTTAACTGTTGTGTTCTCTCAAGTAGCTTAAATTGATCATATAGCACCGTTTCAGAGCTTCGAGCAGGGTTTACTTAAGAGAATTTTATCGTCTAGTTTACAGGATTTTTTTGCATTATTCGTTAACTTTATTAGTTGAGGGCTGATCTTTTTGGGTTGTAGATGGACGTTGTGGAGAATGTGAATTGAATGGAACTGAATCAAGACAAAATAATGCATTTAGATGGAGCTTAATTGAATTGGGCAAGAATGATTAAGCTGAAATGAAAAAGCCCTTGTTTGAAATGAGAGACAAGAACTTTGATTATGTTTGTTTTTAAATAGTGATGCTGGTAAATGTCACGAGACTATTGTGGCACCCTTACTTCGACTTTATTGGTCTTATTTACACAATGTGACTCTCTTCCTTTCTGTAGTTTTAATTACTAGATGACAGATGGTTCATCCCTATTATTTTTGTATTAGATTGCATGTGTTTTGCAGTTTTATTGGCATGATTTACTACTCTGCTTAACTGCTTGGAGAATTCACTGTAACGCGTTGCCCATCACTGACTGTTATATTTCTCTTGTACAGCATTGGTAAGATGAGTTCTGGAGCCCTCAAACGCAAACAACCAGAACCAAAATCGGCATCGCAAGTCCTGGCAGTCCAAGAGAAAACCATTTATGAATTGATTAAAAGCAGAAGGGAAGTGGGGATCTGGTCCAAAGACATAAAGCAGGAAACAGATATACCAGAGGCTGTTGTCAACAAATGCCTCAAGGTACTTATGGGCAAGAAACTAGTAAAAGAAGTTCCACACTTCCAAAACAAAGGAAAGAAAACGTACATGGCAGTAGAGTTCGAGCCCTCGGAAGAGCTAACTGGGGGGTACTGGTACGACAATGGAGTACTTGATGTGGAGACCATTAAAATCTTAAATAGGCTGTGTATAAGAGAACTTCATAAAATGGGAGTTGGAACAGTAGAAGACATCGCAAGTGCAGTAAGAAGCACCAGAGCGCTAGAATTTGACTGCGCGACCATAAGGATTCATCAGCTAGTTAAGGCTCTTGTGCTGAATGGGGAGCTCATAGAAACGAGGAGCACTGGATTTGGTGAATTCAGCTCCATCCAAGTGGGAGCTGTTTGTTACAAGTGCGTAAGCAAGAATACATTGCCTAAAACTGGCGCATTGGCGTCTATCCCTTGTGGGGTATGCCCGCATATGAGCATATGCACTCCAGACGGCCTTGTTTCCCCCAGTAATTGCGTCTACTTTGACAAATGGCTGGAGTTTTAAATAAGCAAACTTCATAGGGATTTCTCAACCGTAAAATGAGTTTCTCTGTCTTCATTGTTATGTATTTGGTTCCATTCCAATTTCAACAAATTTATATGTGCACATTTTCAATAAACAAATCTCGACAGATTTATAAGGGCAAAATCATATTGAATTCTAGACCGGTTAGGCGGGCATGAATGAAATGTTAAAAATAAGCAAAGATATCCTTGGCATTTCATATTGGAGTTCACAACTTTGCGGGTCATCTAAAAAGTATCAAGTCATCCATCAAAAAAAGTAAAAGTAAGAATAAAACACAGACCTGTAACTGGAAATCATAGCAAACCAAACCTGTTGTTAAGGGTTGAAGATCAAATGTGCTAAGTAAACCAACACATAGATATGTCTTGATACATACCTGGTGGGCTAAGGGTGGACTGATTATGATATTAGTGTTAGATGTTGTTAACTTCCTCTATACAGCATTATCTTACCAGTTAATGTAGACAACACAAAGTTCAAATGCAGCGCATCACGTGATCCCTAATCATAAGCCTTGTGTAACCTCCATCATCTGACATGATGATCAGCTGTTCGTAATCTCATCCAATGATTGGGAATCTGCCAAAACCCAACTTACATGTTAACTATTTTATCTTTGATTTCTTAGTTTTGACTGTGTTTAGTATCTGTACAGAAAATTGAAATTGTGTATAACCTCATCAGAGGGCCATCTCTGCCTGTAATGCAGAAAGTTCATCATCCTCAGCAGTGTTTCTCCGCGGTGCTGGGCGAGTGGGTTGCCTCCCTGCAGGGGTGGGCATTGATGTTGTAGGGGCGGTTGTAGCAGGCTGGAGCAGCTGTTCCTCTAATTCAGCTTCTTCGAGTTCTTCCAACTCCGCTTCCAATTCGTCCTGAAAAAGTAAAGCAGACCGGTCATTATTTGTGTCTTATTTGCAGAGCCAAAGAAATTTAGATTTCTTTTATTACAAACCTCATCAAAGTCTGCAGCTGCACCAATGGGAGCAGACAATGCCTCCTGAATTTGTTTCATGTTTTCAGTTTGCTCATTTATTTCATCCATTGTTTTGTCAACATCATCAATATTGCTGCATGAAACAAACGATACGTGTTCAACGAAATTAATAGACTTCAAGTAAGGGGCTGTGTATGAACATTAGACGTTTGGGAATAATTTCAAATCACTGGAACATAAATAGACGGAAGATTTTAAGCTTACGTTGCTTTCTGCATGGACTTCATTGCAGCTGCTCCAGATCGCAAAGCATCCACAGTTTCTGTGGTAGCTTTTGCACCTTCCAGCATTATCATCTGCAAATCCGGCATAAGCAATCAGTTTCAAGGAGGTGTGGAAAACCCAATGTTGTTTCCCACGTGGCATAATGAATAAAAAGACACCTGGTCATGAATGCGCAGCTGGAAGTTACCGAGTTGTTCTATCTGCTGTTCATATAGCCTTTTTTTCTTCAAACATTGGATCGCCGCTGTATGAGTAAACATGGTGATATTATATCAAAAGTATCAATTGACTAAAGGAATTTATTTATTAGATAGACATAAAAAGCAAAATTAACACTCACTAGAAGCTATGCACAAATTATTTGACAATGAATATATTCTTTCCCTATTAAGAGAGACCCGTCATCGCCATTCAACGGGCAATTTCAGCATCCAAATTTAAGCCCTTAATGGATTCTCAGACATCATTATTTTATAGAAATCTATTGAAAGGGGGGTGTCAGCTCACATTAATAGTTTCATCTATCCATGCTTCAACTTTCTCACCTTTTTTGTTCTTGGCTTTAGTATAATCTTTGGCCTTTTCAACCTCCATAGCAACCTTCCTGATGAGGACTTTCTCTCTTTTCTCCAGCATTTCAAGTGTCTGCAAGTGGAACCAATTTCAATGATATTTATTTTTCAGATGCTGAAAATAAAGTATGAAACAGGCTTTCCAATTGTTCACAAAAAAGAGAGAGCATAAATAAACAACATTGTTGCAGTAACATTACTCATCAACTGTAATTTTAATATATAATTTTTTGGTTCCTTATAGAGAAAAGAACAAGACAATTAAAATATGAAAAGGCCTCAATTCATATTGTGCCCTGCTACCGCTAGCTACTCAGAAGACAAATTATCATATCTGGTAATCCGCATTGGCTGACTATCATTACCCGTTACAGCAAGTTGAATGAGCTGCATAATAGGACAAGCGAATTGAGGGCAAGCATCAAGCATGCCTAAAAAAAACTCTTTGGTTTGTTGTCTTGAACAAATGGAAAATTCTGAAAATAGTTTAACATTTTCACAAGGCTTAGAAACCTATGGTGACACTGATGCCAACCAGATTGAAAGGGGCTGTCGGAAAACTACTCTACTACTAGGTAAAATGACATCATTACTTGAAATTATTTGCGTCATGATTCTTCATATGATTTGGGACTGCATCAGCAAATAAACAGTCCTATCTAGCTTGTGTCATAGTCCAAATGATTCTGTTCCAGCCAACCAGACAGAAATTTCATCACAGTAGCTCATTCTCCAATAAAAACATCAAACCATATATAATCAAGTGACTCGCCACATAATACATTAATCAGTCATACAAGACCGAAAGCCAATGGTTGTCCAATCAGGTAAAAGCATATCCCAATCATGCTTTTATATGTTGCTACATTTCCTCGTGTATATTGCAGAAATCCTCAACAACAAAATACGCACCAACTTTTGCAAGCAATATGAAAATCTCCACTGATTTCAAGCACTCGCAAATCTTAAACAGGCACTCTAGGGCAGAGAATTAACGAATATCATCATAATTATAACATAAAATTCAACATTAAAAATAATTAATTTTCAAGAACGGTAATCCACTACTTGTCCAGTTGTTCACAAAAAAGAGACAACATAAATAAACAAATTTGTTGCAGTAAAATATTCATTGACAGTAATTTTGATATGCAACTTTTTGGTTCTTTATCGAGACAAGAAGACAAATTATCGTAACCAATTTTAATATACAAACAGGCCTCAATTCGTAACCTGCCCTGCAACTGCTAGCTACTCAGAAGACAAATTATCATATCTGGTAATCAGCATTGGCTGACTACCATTACCCGTTAAAGCAAGTTGTATGAGCTGCATATTAGGACAAGCGAACTGAGGGCAAACATTAAGCATGCCTCAAAAAAAGCTCTTTGGTTTTTGTTTTGAACAAATGGAAAATTTTGAAAATAATTTTTCACAGGGCTTAGAAACCTTTGGTGACAATGATGCCAACCAGATTGACAGGGGACTGCCAGAAAACTACTCAACTATTTGGTAAAATTACACATCATTGTACTTACTAATTATTCTCGTCGTGATTCTTCATATGATTTAGGACTGCATAAGAAAATTCATAGTCCTGTCAAGCTTGTAAAAGCAATAAACCAAATGATTCACTGTTCCAGCCAGACAGAAATTTCATCACAGTCGCTTATCCTCCAATAAGAACCTCAAACCATGAATGATTAAGTGACTCACCACATAATACAATAATCAGTCATACAAGACTGGAAGCCAATGGTAATCAAAGTGGGCAAAAGTATATCCCAAACATGGTTTTTTATTTTGCTACATTTCCTCGTGTATATTGTAGAAAAAATTTCACTTTTGCCACTTATACCCAATTTGCTCCCCATCGTTTCTGAAAACATTCCACATTTCCCATCTTTTGACCAAACCGCTACTATTAATAGTGGTTTGTTGTATTCTTTTCACAAACCGCTACTGGCCTGCTTGATCGAAAAACGGCCGAGTCAGATCCCACCTGGCATCCGAATAGGCAAAATCAACAAACCGCTATTCCCAATAACGGTTAGTTTTTTGTTAAAAATCGAAGGTCACTGCGTTGCGAAAACATTTCAATCCGCTACTGACAGTAGTGGCTTGGTCTGGCATTAAGAGCAAACCGCTACTGCGAGTAGCGGTTTGTTTGGAATTAAAACTCAGCCGAGCTTCTTCTTCTTCTCCTCCTCCTCCTCCTCCTTCTCCTTCCATTCTTCTCCTCCGCGCGGCAGCGACTTCTCTCTAGGCGACGTCAATCCAAAGGTATGCAACTTTGGTTGTTGAAATCAATGCATTGAGTAACGATTATGTTGAAAAAAACACAACAAACCGCTACAAAAGATGGCAAATGTGGAATGTTTTCAGAAACGATGGCAGTAAAAGGAGCAAATTGGGCATAAGTGGCAAAAGTGAAAATTTTCAAATCTTTAACATAATGGAAAGCACATAAGTTTGCAAGCAATATGAAAATCTCCAATTATTTCGAGCACTAGTATCAAATCTTAAACATGCACTCTTGGTCAGAGAATTAACAAATATCATCATAGCATAATACAACACAAAATTACACATAAAAATTAATTTTCTAGAACGCATATCAAGTAAACACAGCAGATAACACACAATATATCAACCAGATCAAACAAGAAGCGAAGAGAATATCACAAAACAATCTATCTCACTACCTCGCCCATCTTTCCGAGCGTCGGCACTGCATTCGTCTCCTGCTTAGGCTTCCCGAACACTCGCGAAAACATCTTCACTCCTCGCACTCGCCTCAGACAAGCTCGTCTTCAAATCTGATAACTACATCGAAATCGGCAACATCAAGTTCCGAAAAACGAGACAATACATATAATAAATACATAGATCAATTCATCAATCAAAATGGAATCTCAACACAATGGATCGAAGCAATCCATACCTCGTGAAACTCGAATTCGGACTGCCTTTGTGGATGTCGATCGGCCGATCGATTGGTGGAGAAGACTTGCTTGGATTGATTGCTGCGGCCACCGAAAGCGACGATAAACAAAACTTAACGCGTCAAATTTTTTTTTTTCTGACGTTGGTTTTTCTGAAAGTGTTTTTATATAAATAATTCTGATATGAAACACACGTCACAACTATGAACTCAAAGCGCCATAGTTCGGCAAAAATAAATAAAGTGTAAAACTGAATTTATTTATAAAAATATTTCAACTTAACTTGGATGGAGTGAAACCAGGATTTGTGAAATCAGGTTTATTTTTATTAATGTCGGAGATTGAAATACATCCGGATGGAAGATGTATTAAGGGCACCTCGGATTTCGGCCAGGGCCACCAAAATAGAATTCAGGATCCGGGCCCTTGAGCAATAAGTGACGGTAGCATTCCCATTCATCGGAATGTGCGTCGAGCCAATCGGGTACCACCCAAGACGGATTATTTGTTCGGATGCGCACTGATTTCATAGCACCTGACCTCCAGTCTCCGGTGGCTTTTACACCGCTCCCCATTCCTGTTCGAGTATGAGGCTTTGCATCGTCGATGAACTTGCTATGGACTTCACCTCCCCATTGCACGTTATCGGCCGTGTGTTGTAGACCTTGGAACAGATACGCAGGATAGTATCCGATTATGGCTTTGTTGCTTCCTGTTCTCACCCACCAATTTCCGGTCACCGCATCCTGTATCAAAAATCCCACCATTCAAAATTCGACTATTGTCATTTCTTTTAAAGGGTTCTTATTAGAACAGTCACTATTTAAAATGTTTTTACGGGCCTTTTCGATCCATAGAGTTAGCCATCCACCGAGGCCACCGGGGACCGGGATATCATTCAGATCTATAGCACCACCAACAGCTATTCTACTCGACATTTGTACAAATCCGGGACACGTCAGATCAAAGCAACCTCTTCTCCTTTCATTGGCCTAACAATTGCATTCGGTATTGTAAACAACAAAAAATATCATGCAACAAAGAAAATAGAAGAAGTAAATTATTTATTCGGTATTGTACCGTCCAGTATACGAAAAAATGAGTTTTATGATCCTTATAAACACTCGGATTGACCTGCAGATATAAATGATAGAAACTAAATGTATGGATCGATTGGAAAAACAGATATTGTTGTGGAAATCAACTAACCGCCCATCCGGCCTGCACGGACTCCCATGGACCGTTGCGTAGCGCGATTTGAGACAATGAATATTCGTCTTCTCGTTCCACGAATGGGTTCCACACTGGCATGTCCGCTTTTCCTCCCGTATAACTATACCCTCCTGTAAGCAAAATCACCACCTGCAAAACAAAATATAACACTATAAATTTTGGAAATAAATCATCTCAATTATTTTTTTGGCGAGCGTTACCGACGAGCCTGGGAATAATGAATTGGTAGTAAGGTTTTTGACATTCGGCTCATGTTGTATATGGTCCATCGGTTTTCGGCCACAGTCATCCATGGATGAATTCGAATTTAGCAAGGCATTTTCGTCCACCCGTCGAATCGGAATAGTTCCTTCAGGGCAGCTTCCATATTTTTCCCACACTTGCTTCACCTCATTGTCAGGTGTTCTGGACATTAAATCCACTTCACTTTCCCCGCTCGGCATCATCTATCAAATAAATTAATATCATTTCAAATTACATTCATATTATTTTTATTTTAATATTCTTCCATCGGTAAATCTATTTTCTACCTGTATTTTGTGATTCTTAAGAGCCGGATGATTAAAAGCGGGCTGTTTATGAATACTAACGCAATCGATTATTTCACTATCTTCGCTCTGAAAATTATTAGAACAAACGAAACGTCGTTATTCGGAAAGTAAATTTCATATCCAAAATCTTATCACAACAAATAAATAACATGAAAAACTTGCCTTAATTGTTTTAATTGCATGTTTGACATGACCATTTACCCTCTTCCTAATTTCCTTCAGCTTGTACCTAGGATTGCCCATCCCATTACAAAAGCTGTCTACATAACTTGATGTGGCAATGACAAATAATATCAACATCTCTCTTCTTATCGCCATCTTTTAATGCGTATGAATTCGTCGTCAGCGGTACGATGAATTATTTATAATCACACGCATTTGTAAGTTAAATATTTAAATTTACTTCGTACTCAATATTAAATCATTTTGAATATATTTAGAAGAGTAAGAAAAATAGAAACTTTTTAACAAATAATTTTTTATGATGCACACAATAAAATTTTTATTATTAAGTGAGAAAAGTTCCTTTTTTGTCAATTTGATAAATCACTTTAACGCGGCGAAAACATGGTGCGATATAAAAGTCACCAATACATACCAAAAGTTTCTTGTAAATATTACATTTACTAATTACCTAAATTAAAATAATAATCATAAAAAGATATAACGTAGTGAAAAATAAAAAATAAACGTTATCCTTGTTTAAAATTTTCAAATCCTTTTTATGTCATAAATTTTAGAAATGTTTGCCATTTTATTTCATACATTTTTAACTTGAGAGAACTTGTGGGAGACCATTTTTAAGTACTAGAAAAGTCGGTAAATGGCGGTTTGTATTATAAAACAAATCCTTAAAATAACTTTAAAAAACTAACCTTCTTGAAACATAAATTCATATGACATTTACAAATAAAAAAATCAATAAATAAGATCCGAAAATAAGAAAATCATACCAAACAGAAAACCAACAATCCTACCTAGCTCGAACAACGATAGTCAGGAGGATTCCCTGATCCAGCCAATCAGAGATGAATTTTCAGTGAATAAATTAAATGAATGTAAATAAATGTAAATAAATTTAACTTGTTGTTTTATGGTAGAGTATCAGTGAAAGTGAATATGATAGTATTAAATTAAATACTTGAATTAAATATTTAAGTTAAATACTTAATAAGTTTGTTACAAAAATGGACCCTAAATGACTCACTCGTGCTTCGATTTATCGAATAAATATTCACTCATTTACAAGGAAATTTTGTTCATTTTCCATAACTTTTGTTGTCATTTTACCATGTTGCTCTTGTTTTATGCAAATTATATTAAATTGAAGCTTTGTAGTCTATTTAGAGCAAAATAAGGCAAAGACAAAGATTCAGACGGGCTACAACAAGCGAGCAAAATAACACATGATCATTGTCTGATTGAGGCGTGTTATAGCTTGTTGGAAAGTTAACTCAAAAGGCCTACAAAATTTAAAGATTTAAAGGTCAAACAAGCGAGCAAAGTTAGAATCATCGTGTAGAGTGAACAATAGCCAGATTCGAGACCAAACCACCGGTTCAAGTAAAATCGCCAAAGACATAATTTTTCGAGACTCAATTAGATGGTCCGGTTCCTATGGATCCCGTGTTGTATATACTCTTTTTGTGCTATTAAATCTAATTTTTTGCTTTGAATTATACGGATGTGTTTGATCCTACATCGCTTGATGCCATGTTCTATGCGAATTTGTCATATGGATCCCATTTGGAGTTATACGTATGTGTTTGATCCTACATCGCTTGATGTCATGTTCTATGTGAATTTGTTGTAAGGATAATTAGGTTAAGGGCCAATATCACCACAGTTAAGATAATTAATCGGATTATGTATGATTTATATCTAATCATTGTAGCTATGTTGGTAGCATATGATTTGGCAGGGGAGTTAACATCGCATGTTCGAAAAAAACGTTCTTAATGTGTTCCTAACACGTAATTAGTAGTTATCAATGTTGATTTGATATTAATGGTTAGAGACAATTGAGTTTATGTCTCGATGGAGAGACTCGTAGTACAAGATATACCGCGAAAAATAATGATCTATGAGTGTGTGCCTTAATATGAGCGTACATGGTTTATTCCTCTTCATCGTATGATTTGAACAAATATATGTTTGCTGCATGAATTGAATGAATGCACACGGGCGAAGTATGATTTTGGAATATTTTTTTATTTGCATAATCTTGTTATTGCGTCAAAATCATTTAGTTAAGCATTTACAATCATTTTCTATATTATAATAGCTAAACAAAGGCATTACGTTGCCTAATATACACACGCGTTTGTCCATTGAATCGACAATTGGACTTATGAAGACTACAAATTGTGTTTGACTGCAATTTGATCCTTGAAACATGAATTGACAATATAAATAATTAAAAATACGTTTGTCATTCACCACATAATACATTAATCTGTCATAAGGCCGAAAGTCACTGGTTTCCCGGGCAAAAGCATATCCCAACCATGGTTTTCAAGCAATTGAGTATCATGACTTAAAAACTATAATGATGCACTAAAGGGCATATAATTAACCAAAATCATCATACTATAACAACAAAACTATTTAAGATAACTAAGAAGTCGTAGTTTGAAATCGAGCTTTGATAATGAACTTAAAAAGCGACTCGTGACCTCAAATCATAGTTTGAATCATGTTTTGTCATGTGCAATCTTACTAATGTGGAAGATTGAAACACATTTGGGAATATTATGAAACTTTTCTCCATAAAGAGAGTAAAAATCCATAGATTGGAGCTAGGGAATGAGACTATGTTCTTTTGTACGTATAAAGTACTTATATTAGTAAATATAAGTACATATAAGTAAATATAAGTATTCATCATCTCTTTCATCAGCACACCACCACTATCCATCATCACCATGACAAGCGTATTTTTAACCCTTTATAGTTGTCAATTTATGTTTTAGGGGTCAAGTTGCAGTCAAACATAATTTATAAACCTTGGTAAGCCAAGGGTCGATCCAAGGAGCAAATACGTGTATATACTATGCAAGACAGTGCCTTCGTTTAGCTATTTTAATAATGAAAAAATTCTAATGACCTAACTAAGTGATTCTGACGCAAATACAAGATTACGAAACTAAAATCAATATTCCAAAATCAAACTTCGCAGATGCGTAACTCACAAATCATGCAATAATTCTAACAATTCAATTATACCATGGAGTTATGAAAATAACCTAATAACATCAGCCAAGCCGCCCAGTCACGGATCATTGCCTGAATTAATCTACACTATTGAAGGCCGCCCAATCACGGATTATCAACAGTTTCAATTCAGTAAAGCCTAAGGTTTCCAAACAAAACATGTCAACTTTCCTATCAATTCATGTACTAACAATATGGCTACCATGTTTCGATATCAACTCTACTCAATCCGGTTAATTACCTCAGACTCAATCCGGTTAATTACCTTAGACCCAATCATCTTTTTGATATTAACAAGTCCCAGTCAATGTCAGACATGCAAAAACGGCAAATTAAGAATAGTAGAATTAAAGAACTCCATTAACATAATCGAAAGGTTTTATTAACATCGCATGAATTGTTGGAGTACAAATATGAGATCCGTAGGATCCTAGAATGAGACGTCTACTCACTAATCATGGTGATAAAACCAGAATATATATGTAAAAGAGAATTAAGGAAGAAGAAGAAACGGAAGGTAAAGAGGAATCCTTCACTACGGGCCGAGTCTTTGATCTTTAATCTTCTTAGAGTCTTTCGCCGCCTCTCCTCCCTTCAGAAATTAGTTCTAATCTTGCCCAGGTTCAGAATGCTTTTTCTTGGATTCTAGGTCTTTATTTATAGCAAAATCAATTGGGCTGATTTCAAAATTCAATTCCGGACCGGTTTAGTGTCAAATCGGCGGTTCAATGTCCAAACCGCCGGTTCTTCCTTGAACCGGCCGGTCTCAGAGAATCATCAAGTTTTACACATTGGGCCGGTTCAACATGTGAACCTCCGATTCAACAAGTGAACCAACGGTTTGACTAGTGAACCGGAGGTTCTTCCTTGAACCGGTCTACTGTTCCACTCAGCATTGAGTTTCTGACTTTGCTTGCATTTTTGACCTTCTAAACCTTCGAATTTGGTCTTGGAGTAAACTAAAGAGTTGTAGCCCTTTATGTTAACTTTCCAACAAGATATGACACCGCCTCATGTTCTCGGCAAGCCTTTGATGACGAATAGGTCAATCTGTCAGGATTTGGTCCGTATTCATCTAAATCCTTGTGTTTTGCCTTATTTTGCTCCAAACAGACTACAAAGCTTCAGTTTAATATACATTAACCTGAAATGAGAGTAGAGTGGTAAAATCACAATGAAAAGTTCGGGAGATGAGCGAAATTCATCATCGAATGAAGCGCATAATCAGTAAGAAATCAACCGATCACACCACCATCACCACAACAACCACCACTATTCATCATCTCTTTCATAAACACACCGCATCACCAGCATAACAACACCACCACCACTATTCATCACCACCACTATTCATCATCTCTTTCATCAACACACCACCACCACTATTCATCATCTCTTTCATTAAGTTAAATTATATTAAGTTAAATTATTACTTTTTATTAGTGGTGTGTTTTTTTTGTGGTGGTGGGTTGTTGTGGTTTTGGAACTGTGATGGTAATGGTGGTGGTATGATGTTGTGGTGGTGGGTTGTTGTGATGGTGGTGTGGTGGTGGTGGTAGTGTTGTGGTAATGGTGGTGGTAGTGGAGTGATGTTGTTGGTGGAGTTAAGGTTAAGTTAAGTTAAATTAAATTAAATTATTTTTTTTTATTGGTGGTGTATTATTTTTGTGGTGGTGGTAGTGGGTTGTTATGGTGGTGATGAATAGTATATATAACTACATATAAGTAAATAAGCAAACATAAGTGAAGTAATAAGTGCAAAAGAACGCACTCTAGTAGAGAGTAAGATGTAGTGAATTGATGAAGGGCACCTCGGATTTCGGCCAGGGCCACCAAAATAGAATTCAAGATCCGGGCCCTTGAGCAATAACTATTCATCGACCGAGTATGAGGCTTTACATCATTGATGAATTGCTATGGACTTCACCTCATTGAATATTATCGACCGTGTGCTGCAGACCCTGAAATAAATAAGTCGGATAGTATCCCATTACGGTTTTGTTGTTTCGTGTTCTCACCCACTAATTTCTGGTCACTACGGCTATGTTCTTTTGTACTTATAAAGTACTTATATAAGTACATATAAGTAAATATAAGTACATATAAGTAAATATTTTTTAAAATAATATAAGTACATATTGAATACATTTAAGTAAAATATAAGTTAAGATGTGTAGTAATTTGTTCGGAAACACACAAAAAATACGAATTTTAAACTTTACTTAAATCCAAGCGCAAATGACTTTAAGATTATATTTCTTGTAATTATGAAATAAAATATTCTAACTGTCTTCATCTTCCTTTATATCTTCTACGTCACTTTCAAGATGAGCTTGCATAATTTGAGATGCTATCGTGTTACGCTCATGATTCATCTGATCTTTTTGACTTGCGTCGAATAGGTTACAATCAGCTGTACCCTACACCAATTCGTGTGATATGATAGGTATTTCTAGTTGATGCATGCGAATGTGTACGTAAGTGAACATCATATCGAATGAGCAACAAGCGAATACATTCCACGTATTTGTCTCTTTACGGCCTTAATACTAAACTCCTTGATCTCCAATACAGCTTTGATATGAGTCCCATTTAGAGCTCCAACGCAGTCCTACAAAAATATTAGTATGTTATTTGTAATATGCAAAACATATGTGGGTTACAAATTATAATATCTATATGAGAATATGATTGGCGGCGACATATTCGTACATCAAAATACGGAGTGTATAATTTGTTCTAGGCAACCTTCCGCGACACTAGCTCAAGTGGGGTATGCGGTCTTACGATATCAAACGATAATTCCCTCAAAGCTGTTAATACCAGTTTAAAATACTTATGAACCGCGGATGGTGAATGTTCGAAAGTACCAGCCACGTCTCTATACGAACCTCCTTTTGCCAAAATAAATAAGGTCATTCCCAGTTGTTCGAGAACTGATAATCATTTATTATCGCGCAATAATTCTCTAGATACCATTAAGTGGACCAAGTACATCACCATTTGATTTGTCAATCGTAATTGTTCCTGACATAAACTTGGATGTGTGTACACCAATCTGCGCACATATTCAGCCCCAGTCTCACCTCCAGATTGTAGCACTTATCGATTTATATTTGCCTCAACACCTCTCACTGTCTCAAACGCGATCCTTCTACAAGCCTCTACAATTTCTTCATCCATCCTACAAAATTAAGTACAAAAATAATTGATTATGTCAAATCACACATAATTTCTGAAAACAATCATAGACATATGGGACACAACTAATACATTTAAAGGTAGTCCTATATGTCATCATATACAATACATTATATGCTTCACATTATTATAATGAGATAACAAAATACATATCAAGTTTAAATTATTGGAGTTCACCATCACATACAGTACATAACAAATAGCAATCCCTGATTCCTTCAACTTGTCAATCCATGTTGCATAGCCATGCCCAACTTTGCTCATCATTTCCCAATTTGACAAACATACGATCAAGTTTGTTGTCAATGAGATATTTGATTGACATGGCTATGAAATTATTACCCCTCAACTTAACTTCCTCCATGTTTGTGACACATTCGTACAACTTCTCCTCATGAGTTTGCGAGTTGCTCAACTCTAAAATTCTCAGAGCTTTGTCAAGATCACCGTTGTTTTCTGCTTAGAATTTGAGCCATAAGTCAGTTTCCTTCTTTTTGAGCTTGTGGTTTTTGAAGGAGACCGACTTTCTTCTGCCTCAAACGAGAATGACTGCATATGCGGAATAACTTGGATTTCGTCACTATCTCCAGAACCTTTGAAACGTGATGGTAATTGTGGTAGTAAAAGTACTAGTCCAATCACGGTGTTCAAACAATATTTATAATCCGAGTGACCTCAAGTCGAATCCAAGAGAAAAGCCTAATTAGTCTAAAGCTAGCTAGTAATGCCTAATGCGAGTCTACTAAATAAAAGGGGGGGTTTTTTCTCTAGGTGAGGTATCTCTAGTAAATATTAAAGACAAGGTGGAAATCGGGTTGAAAGAAGGTAATAAAGAAAACGTAGTCGGAATCCTATTTCACCCATATGTCATACGATTAGCAATGTAAAACAGAAATATATTCATGAGTTAATTTGATCGATAATTCTAGGCTAAAGTATCACGCATTCTAAATTCAACTCTCGCTCATTCTCTAGAATGGGGATGACACCTATGTGACATGATGATGCAGTATGGCATTCAATGACAAAACCAGCACACATGGAAAAGCCCCTGTACAAGCTGCTACTATAGCAGATCCTGGAGCGTGGAGCTATAGCAGAAGATCAGTGCCCATTCAGAGATTGCTTTCAACGGCCCATCATGAAGAGCAGAGCTTACGGAGGACTTCTAAATATTCAGCATAGAATATCCTAGTGTAGATTCCGTCCCAGGGTGAAGATTTGTTTGTGGAAGATTAGATTTTCAAATCAAATCTAATCTTCTACAAATTAGGAGATATTAATGATTGGGAGGGAATTTTTAAAACTGATATTGATGGAACTTGAGGTTCCTATTTAAAGGAGTTTGAGCAGAGCGTCAAAGGCATCGAAGAGAGTGAAAACACCGAGAGCATACACATAATACCACGGAGGGAGATTGTGTGTGAGCCGTGCTTCGATCATCACCAAGAGCAGAGCGTGAGCGCAGAGCTGAGGTGATTAAAGCTGAGTGTGATCGAGACTTGCAGAGTCTGATCAGTGCTTGATCTGGGAAGCCAATTCAGAGCAGTGATTGCTTGTTGGTTGATCAAGGGAGGCCGCGGAGCAATTGTCGAGTGGAGGTACTCGGTCAATTGGCAGGAGGCCAGGTCTCGCTAGTGACAGGTGGTCACTGAGTGAGGGGGTGTATTCCAGAGTGTACAGCGCGTGCAGAGGTTCGATCGGCTCAGCGGAAGGCTTGGAGCAACGCGGATAGTTTCGGCACAAGCTAATGGCACAAGGGTGTGCTATAGCAACCTACGATAACTTTTGCTTTAATTAGAATAGGCTGAGTATGTGAAAACAGTGGTATAACTATTCTGAATTAAATCAAGTGTGTAGGTGTGTGATACACAAGTCAGAGCTTGTTCTAATTGTGGTACTAGTAAAGGTCAAGTAGCATAGGTTGCGTGCGTTGTACCGTGTTGGACTCGGGACCTTGAGACTAGTGGATTAAGGGCTGAAGTTCAGTCCTTCCCAGACGTAGGCAGTTGGCCGAACTGGGTGAACAAATTGTTTGTTTCTTGCAGCATAAGATTTATCAGTACAAGAGTATGCTATAGCAACTGCTTGTATACAATCTGCATCTCAGCAGGCTGCGAAATTTCAATTGGTATCAGAGCGGGAACTCAACATTCAGAGTTAAAGATCCTGAGCGTCTGCTGAAGGAAGCAAGAAACAATGAAGAAAGGTCAGAGTACAAGCCGCCCATCGTTGCTGGAAGAAGGTAACTATGGCTATTGGAAGGCAAGAATGAAGGCATTTCTCAAGTCTATTGATGAAAGAACCTGGAGAGTAGTTGTTGCTGAATGGTCACCTCCCATACCCATGGATGAAAAGGGAGTTACTCGAGTGAAACCTGAAGGACAATGGACTGCTGAAGAGGATGCTGCAGCAAACGGTAATACAAAGGCACTGAACGCAATTTTTACTGCAGTAGATGCTAACAATTTCAGGCTTATCTCTAACTGCGACATTGCAAAACAAGCCTGGGAAATCTGGCAAGTAGCCCATGAAGGAACCGAAAAAGTAAAGATGTCCAGGTTACAGATCATTGCTTCTCAGTTTGAGAGTCTGAAGATGCAAGAAGAAAAGACTATTACTAAGTTCAATGCCAAGCTGTGTGACCTATCAAATGAAGCTCATGCTCTTGGAGAACCTATTCCTGAAGAGAAGCTAATTAGGAAAGTTCTCTGATCTTTGCCCACCAGATTTGACATGAAGGTGACAACCATTGAAGAAGCTCAGAATGTCAGACACATGAGACTAGAGGGATTGATTGGATCCCTCAAACAGTATGAGATGAAGCTGATCACGGAAGACACTTCTCCCAAAAGCAAAAATGTTGGATTAAAAGCAGAAACAGAAGAAAAGAAGCCTGCACCTGATGATCAACTGAGTCTGCTAGTGAAGAACCTCGGGAAGCTCTTGAAGAACATGGAAACAAAATTTGGGCAGGGCTCATCCTCTCGAAGGCAATCCAGAAGGGGTAGAGGAAATCAGAGGCGATGAAAGGAACCTGCTCAGGATGAAGAAGAGAAGAAAGAGAAAAGGAAGGGCATTCAGTGCTGGAACTGTGATGGATATAGTCACCGACAAGTCAATTGTACTAGCAAACCAATGAAGAAATCTGAGCAAAGAAGTGAGAGTTCTCTCTCAGCTAGCTAGAGTGAAGATGAGACCGATCACACTAAAGATGAATGCAACATAGTTAGATACAGACCAATCAGGAAAGGGAGAAGGGCATAAGAAAAGATTAACAAGGTTCTGCTGCAGCAACCTCTGTATCACCGTGTTAGTACTAATGAGTGCTTAAAGTACAAATGTAGAAGATGATATACCTATGGACACAAGGGACACATTAAGAGGCACTGCCCATCGACACTCACTAGGGAAAATTCAACCAAAGATCCTACAAAGCAGAAACATGAGAGAACCCTGCATGTCGCACTTGTCAGCACAGCAAGTTCTTCAAACAAAGTAAGCTGGTACTTTGACAGTGGATGCTCAGAGCATATGACTGGAGAAAGATCATTCCTGAAGAACATCACTCCATGCTCAGAACAGCTGGTAAAATTTGGAAATGGCTTGAAGGGAAGAGTTCTGGGCAAAGGAACATTGACAGTCGAAGGGATGCCGAAGCTGAGGAATGTAATGCTTGTAAAAGGGTTAAAGGCAAATCTCATAAGCATTAGTCAGCTGTGCGATGGACGCTGCAGGTAAAGTTCACTCAAGATTCGTGCCAAGTCTTCAACAAATAAGGAAAGTGTATAATGCAAGAGGCCATATCAAAGAACAAATGTTACCTTCTCAAAGTTGGTACAACAACCTCTTCACCAACATGCATGATGACCAACACGGAAGAAATGAATCTCTGGCTCAGAAGGATGGGTCACATCAACCTGAGAACCTTGCAGAAAATTGCAACGGAAGGGTTAGTCATAGGAGTTCCATTAATCAAAGGTAAACCGAGCACCATCTGTGGAGAATGCCAGATTGGCAAATAGAAGAAGGCTTCACACCCAAAGGTCAAGAGTATTAATACAATCAGGCCTCTTCAATTGATACAGATGGACCTGATGGGGCCTATGGAAGTCGAGAGCATTGGAAGGAAGAGGTACGCATTTGTCTGTGTTGATGATTATACCAGATTCACGTGGATTGCCTTTGTCAGGGAGAAATCAGACATTGTAGGAGTAATTGTCTCTCTGGTGTCCCGACTAGAGCAAGAAAAGAATCTCAGAATTTTGAACATCCGAAGTGATCATGGAAGGAAATTTGAGAATGAAGCAGTAGACGAGTTATGCAGAAAAAGGGATATCACTCATCAGTACTCATCTCTAATCACTCCTCAGTAAAATGGTGTCGTGGAACGGAAGAACCGAACAATCCAAGAAATGGCCAGGGTCATGATTCATGCGAAGAAGGTCCCCCTGAGATTTTGGGCTGAGGCAATGAACACAGCCTGCTACATCATCAACAGAGTCTCCATACGGAAAGGAACGAATCAGACTTGCTATGAGCTCTGGAATCAGAAGAAGCCCACGGTTAAATACTTTCACATTTTTGGGAGTGACTGCTACATTCTAAGGGATCGGGAATACATAAAGAAGCTTGACCCCAAGAGTGATGCTGGCATGATCTTGGATACTCAGTAAAAAGCCAGGCATATCGAGTTTACAATGAAAGGACGAAGACAGTGATGGAATCCATTAATGTAGTCGTCAATGATGTTGAAGAAGCAACTCCCACTGGCCTAGATGACGAAGACTCAGGCACTGAAGCTACACCCGTGAGACAGAACAGAAATGAACAAGGCCCTACACCAGAGGATGCTACAGCAGACGCTGATGCAGAAAGCCTAGATGAACATGTGGATGGCCCGGATGAAGAACAGGATAGTGAAATCTGTCCCACAACATCAAGGCAACCCCCAAAGAAGATTCAGAGGAATCATCCCCTGACTAACCTGATTGGAGACCCGACAGAAAGAAGAAGAACTAGAAGTAACTCACATCTCAACACCTGCCTGTCTATATGCAACACCTGTTTTCTGTCTTGTATAGAACCAAAAAACTTCAAAGAAGCCATGGGCGACGAATACTGGATGATAGCAATGCAGGAAGAACTAGCTGAGTTCAAGAGACACGATGTGTGGGACTTAGTTGCCAGACTAAAAGGGATAAACATCATAGGCACCAAGTGGATCTTCAAGAACTAGACTGATGAGAAGGGCAATGTCACAAGGAATAAAGCCAGACTGGTTGCACAAGGGTACACCCAAATTGAAGGCCTGGATTTCGATGAAACCTTCGCACCAGTTGCTCGGTTGGAAGCCATCAGACTGCTCCTAGCCATGGCATGCTTCCTCGAATTTAAGCTGTATCAAATGGATGTCAAGAGTGCATTTCTGAATGGTGATCTTTCTGAAGAAGTTTATGTAGCTCAGCCTAAAGGGTTTGAAGACCCTCATTACCCGGAGCATGTGTACAAGCTGAAGAAAACTCTGTATGGGCTTAAACAGGCTCCTAGAGCATAGTATGAGAGACTGACCGTCTTCTTTGAAAATCATGGATATGAAAGGGGAGGAGCTGACAAAACTCTCTTCGTGAAAAGAACCAAGTCAGATGTGATCATTGCCCAGATTTATGTAGATGACATTGTCTTTGGCTCGAAGTCCCAGCAGTTTGTGGATCACATGCAGAATGAATTCAAAATGAGCATGGTAGGAGAGCTGACTTATTTCTTCGGATTGGAAATCTCCCAGAAAGAGGATGGAATCTTTGTAGCACAAAGCAAATATAGCAAGAACCTGGTGAAGAAATTCCAGCTAGATAACGCAAGTCACAAACGAACACCAGCTGCCACCCATATCGAAGCCGTTAAAGATGAAAACGGGGTGGAAGTAAATCAGGCTATCTACAGAAGAATGATTGGTAGCCTACTGTATCTGGCTGCTAGTCGTCCCGACATCTCCTTTGCAGTAGAAGTATGTGCAAGATTTCAAGCATGTCCAAAAGAGAGCCACTTGCAACTGGTTAAAAGGATCATCCGGTATGTTGGAGATACTGTAAACTATGGCTTGTGGTATACTAAGAATACAAATGCAAATCTGGTAGGATATAGTGATGCAGACTAGGCAGGTTGCGCTGAGGATAGGAAGAGCACCTCTGGAGGTTGCTTCTTCCTGGGAAACAACCTAGTATCTTGGTTTAGTAAAAAAACAAAACAGTCTCCCTGTCCACGGCTGAGGCAGAGTGCATTGCAGCAGGAAGTTTCTGTGTGCAGATGATTTGGATGAAGCAGATGTTGGCTAAGTATGGTCTCAATCAGGGTGAAATGGTCCTCTATTGTGAAAACATGATTGCTATCAGCATCTCCAAGGACCCAGTTCAGCACTGCAGAACCAAACACATTGATATTCGGCATCACTTCATCAGAGATCCGGTAGAGAAGAAGATCATTGCTTTTCAGCACATTGCGACCGACAAACAACTTGCAGACATCTTCACCAAGCCTCTGGATGCAGTCAGATTCGAAGACCTGAGATCCTCTCTAGGTCTCTGTGCTTTGGGATCGTAAGCCAGTCCCAGACCCATTCCCCCTGGCATATGTTCCAAAAAGGGGGAGAAAGAAAAGAGCAGGGGGAGTCGAGCGACCGGAGGAGGATCAATCGAAACATTGAATCATGTATGAAGGGGTTTTGTCAAAATGCCAAGGGGGAGATTGATGATGCAGTATGGCATTCAATTGACAAAACCAGCACACATGAACAAGCCGCTGTATAAGCTGCTGCTATAGCAGATCCTGGATCGTGGAGCTGTAGCAGAAGATCAGCGCCCATTCAGAGATTGCTTTCAACGGTCCATCATGAAGAGCAGACCTTACGGGGGGCTTCTAAATATTCAGCAGAGAATATCCTAGTGTAGATTCCGTCCCAGGGTGAAGATTTGTTTGTGGAAGATTAGACTTTCAAATCAAATCTAATCTTCTACAAATTGAGAGATATTAATGATGGGGGGGGGGGGTTTCTAAAAACTGATATTGATGGAACTTGGGGTTCCTATTTAAAGGAGGCTCAGCAGAGCGTCAAAGGCATCGAAGCTGAGAGAGTGAAAACGCTGAGAGCATATACAGAATACCACGGAGGGAGATTGTGTGTGAGCTGTGCTTCGATCATCACCAAGAGCAGAGCGTGAGCGCAGAGCTGAGGGGATTAAAGCTGAGTGTGATCGAGACTTGCAGAGTCTGATCAGTGCTTGATCTGGGAAGCCAATTCAGAGCAGTGATTGCTTGTTGGTTGATCAAGGGAGGCCGCGGAGCAATTGTCGAGTGGAGGTACTCGGTCAATTGGCAGGAGGCCAGGTCTCGCTAGTGACAGGTGGTCACTGAGTGAGGGGGTGTATTCCAGAGTGTACAGCGCGTGCAGAGGTTCGATCAGCTCAGCGGAAGGCTTGGAGCAACGCGGATAGTTTCGGCACAAGGGTGTGCTATAGCAACCTACGATAACTTTTGCTTTAATTAGAATAGGCTGAGTATGTGAAAACAGTGGTGTAGCTATTCTGAATTAAATCAAGTGTGTAGGTGTGTGATACACCAGTCAAAGCTTGTTCTGATTGTAGTACTAGTAAAGGTCAAGTAGCATAGGTTGCGTGCGTTGTACCGTGTTGGACTCGGGACCTTGAGACTAGTGGATTAAGGGCGGAAGTTCAATCCTTCCCAGACGTAGGCAGTTGGCCGAACTGGGTGAACAAATTGTTTGTTCATTGTTCTGCTGCCCAAGATCCATCGGTACAAGAGTGTGTTATATGAACTGCTTGTACACAATCTGCATCTCAGCAGCGCTGCGAAATTTCATGACACAACTCTCAAACTCTTGCTCTATTGAATCGTGTAGAACAAAAGTCTCATAATCTCAACCTCTCGGTCTATTGATAATTAACTAAAGTCCGCTCTATGCTTAGCCTAGGAGATTGCCAATGTCACTCTCACGCACAAAAGTTATCTAAAATAATCATGCTTGATCTTCTAAACAACCGAAGTTCAATTCTCATTCCATCCCTAGGTATTTTATCAATTCATACTCATTCATGCGTTTCGTCAAACGTGTGCATAGAATTAACATGAAGAACAAACATAAAAATTTTCAACCAAACTTCATTCATATAAATAAAAGAACATGTCTTGCATTACAATCTAACCTAAGAGATCCATAAGAATCCCTACTACTAAACAACCACTCACTCATGTGTCACTCGTGGTGAGTTTGAAACAAGACATAATGAAATTGAATAACAAGGTAAAGTAAAGGAAGTAGAGTAGTAGGGAATGAGTAAAGGGTTGATGTAGAATCTCCAATTGCGTGTGTCTTCTCCAAATCCTTGACAGTTCTTCAAGTTTTCGATTTAGGGTTTCGTCCCAAGGAGGAACCCTAGCGCCAGAGGCACCCCAAGGCTCTCTTTAACTTTTCTCATCTCTTTTCTATTTATACTTACCCGCCATGCCTGAATCACTTTTGATTCGGGCAAGGCTTGTTGAGTTGATTCGGACAGAGTGTCCGAATCAAACACTCAGAGCTGTTTCGGGCTGGCCGAATCACTTTTCCTTGGCCGAATCACTTTCTGATTCGTTCAACTCTTATTTGATTCGGTCAAACCTTTGTCCATGAGATGAAATCCTTCTCCTTGGCCGAATCACTTTTGATTCGCCCACTGGTTGGGCGGATCACTTCTGCAGCGTTAGAAACTCGCTTGTTTGACCTTTTAATCCTGCGATTCATGTCTTGACGTAAACTAGGAAGTTGTAGATCTTTGAATTATCTTTTCAACAAGCTATGGTACGCCTCAATCAGATAAGAATCGCGCGCTAGGAAAGCCTTTGATGATGAACAGGTCAATCTGCCCAGATTTGATCTTCAGGCGAATTCTCCCCGAATCAAGTGATTCGGGCAGCCCCATAATTTGATTTGACCGAATCATAATGTCAGTGCTATAATGAATCTGGGCGAATCAATTTCTTCTTGGGCGAATCACTTTTCTTTGGCCGAATCAAAAGTGCTTCGGCCTAGCCTGAATTCTTCTTCGGGCAAATCTACTTTCCAGTGCTAGCATCTCGCCTGTTTTGACCCTTTAAACCTTCGAATTACGTCTTGATGTAAACTATGATGTTGTAGCCCTTTGAATTAGCTTTCCAACAAGATATTGCATGTCTCAATCGGATAATAATTGTGTGCTCGGAGAGCCTTCGAAGATA
The DNA here is from genome assembly GCA_963678935.1 of Umbilicus rupestris. Lineage (NCBI taxonomy): Eukaryota > Viridiplantae > Streptophyta > Magnoliopsida > Saxifragales > Crassulaceae > Umbilicus > Umbilicus rupestris. Next base: position 11,234,980 of record OY787612.1, read on the forward strand.
ACTAGGTCAATCAGCCTAGACGAATCATACTAGCCTGGGCGAATCAAATCTGCCTTTTGCTTGATTTTGCTCTCTTTTGCTCTCGATCGACTAGAATTCATCCGAAACTTCTTCGGACCACTTCATATCATGTAGTACGCATTTTCAACCTGAAATGGACAAAAAAAACATCAAATGACTTTATAAAAAATGGAACAAACAAGAAGTAAAGTGAAAATACGGATAAACATAAGGTTATTTATCCGCTCATCAACCTTCTTTTCCTTCACAGTCTTGAACAACCTTTCTTTTGCCTTTCCCAAATTTGGATTGTGCTTTTGCTAATGCTAGGGAAACGCTATTGACACCAGATGCATATCTTCCTGAAAATATAGGGCCCCAAAGATCCAAATTTAGAAGCATATTTTTGGTAACATAACAACCAGCTCCATTCGTGGAGTGTTTCTACAAGGAAAAAAGACATATAAATATTTTGATACAATAACTGCTGGGGCATATAATATGTCAACAAATAAAATGTATTTGTAAGAATTGTTGCATTTTTTTTATTTTGGAGCTCCTCACTTGTTGGCAAACCATTTGCGTCGAACGCAATACCGGTCATTTGGTTCATTTAATTTCAAGCAGCAAACTTATGCTTACACGTATTATAACGATTATGCATTTGCTTCATACTTTTCTTACAGGTGGATTGCAAATTATACTACCCACCACGAGTTTCCAACCGATACTACTTGTATTTCCGCCATTCCTCAACTCAACAATAATTTGCATAAGCTTTCTAGAATCTTCAGGAGTCCACATAACTACCATAGGTAACAATATACATAAATCATAAAGCCAAGTTCAGAAAATTAAGAGATTCAAGCAATCAAAATAATTATCAATAAACATACCCCCATCAATTTTCACAACTCAACAGAATCCACACCCATAAACCATCAAACAATCTTCATAACAAAACAATTATAAACCGCAAACATATAGCACACAACAAGCATGTACGAAATTACAAAACAAGAAAAGTAAATTATCGGGAAAACCTGAAAATTACAACGGTTGAGGCAGGGGTATTGCAAAATTTCCTATAACATAAGCACAAAAGGATAACACATGTAAACAATTGAAGCAGACGATTTTACAGAATTGTCGCCGGATTGAGGGGAAATTACCTGAGAACAATAAGCTGGAAACACTACCGTTTGAGATAAGATGTGTGACGATGTTGGCAGAGGCTATATGATGCAGATCCTTTGCGGTCGCAAAATTTCCTATAACAGAAGCACAAAAGGTTAAAACATGTTAATAATTAAAGCATACAATTTTACAAAATTGCCGACGGATTGAGGAGAAATTACCTGAGAACAAGAAGCTGGAAACAAAAGGTGATGTGGGTAGAGGCTTGGCGGACGATTGTTGAACCAGATCGACCAATGACAATGCGTATTTTTAACCCTTTATTGTTATCAATTTATGTTTTAGGGGTCAAGTTGCAGTCAAACACAAAAACCTTGGTAAGCCAAGGGTCGATCCAAGGAGCAAATACGTGTATATACTATGCAAGATAGTGACTTCGTTTAGCTATTCTAATAATGAAAAAGTTCTAATGACCTAACTAAGTGATTCTAACGCAAGAACAAGATTATGAAAACAAAATCAATATTCCAGAATCAAACTTCACTCATTGCTAACTCGCAAATCATACAATAATCCAAACAATTCAATTATACTATGGAGTTATGGAAATAACCTAATAACATCAGGCAAGCCGCCCAGTCACGGATCATTGCCTGAAATAATCTAGATTGGTGAACGCCGCCCAATCACAGATTATCAACAATTTTGATTTATTAAACCCAAGGTTTTCAGACAAAAGATGTCAACTTTCTTATCGATTCATGTACTAACAATATAGCTACCATGTTTCGGTATCAACTCTACCTAATCCGGTTAATTACCTCAGACCCAATCATCTTTTTGGTGTTTAACCTAATTTCCTTCTAACAAGAAAGCATCCCAGTCAATGTCAGATGTGCAAGAACGACAATTAAGAACAATAGAATTGAAGAACTCCATTAACATAATCGAAAAGTTTTATTAACATCGCATGAATGAGTACAAGCATGAGATCCGTAGGATCCCAGAACGAGACGACTACTCACTAATCATGGTAATAAAACTAGGATACATGTATTAAAGAGAATTAAAGAAAAAGAAACGAAAAGTAAAGAAGAATCCTTCACTACGAAGCCGAGTCTTCGATCTTTAATCTTCTTGGAGTCTTCAGCCGTCTTTCCTCTCTTCAAAAATTAGGTCAAATCTTGCTCAGGTTCAGAATCCTGTTTCCTGGGTTTTAGGTCCTTATTTATACCAAAATCTATTGGGCCGAATTTAGAAATCAATTCTGGACCGGTTCAGTGTCAAACCAGCGGTTTTGTGAGTAAACCGCTGGTTCAACATTGAACCGGCCTGTCTCAGAGAGTTACGAATTTTTGCACTATGAGCCGGTTCAAAACCCAAACCGCCGGTTTGACCAATGAACAGGAGGTATGACCAGTGAACCGGCGGTTCTTCCTTGAACCGGGCTACTGTACTCTCAGCACTCTGATTCTGAATTTTCTTACATTTTTGACTATTTAAACCTTCTAATTACGTCTTGCTATAAACGACAATGTTGTAGCCCTTCGAGTTAGCTTTCCAACAAGATATAGCACGCCTCAATCGGTTAAGAATCATGTTTTCGGCAAGCCTTTGATGACGAATAGGTCAATCTGTCCAGATTTGGTCTATATTCGTTTGAATCTTTGTGTTTTGCCTTATTTTGCTCCAAACAGACTACAAATCCTCAATTTAATATAATCTGAATGAGAGTAGAGTGGTGAAAACACAATGAAAAGTTCGGAAGAGGAGCGAAATTCATCATCGAATGAAGCGAATAATCGGTGAGAAATCAGCCGATCAACCAACGAGCTAACATATGGGATACGATTCAAGCAGAGCAACAAGGGAGGAGATAAGTGGATTGTGGATGTTATAATGAAGCTAACATATGTTGAAGCAGATCGACCAACAAGCTAACATATGGGCAGAGACTTCGCCGCGGATTGTGGATGCAGATGCAGCCATAAGCTAAACCTGTGGATGCAGATCGAGCAACGAAGGGAGAAGAGAAGGTGAATGACGATGTCGGCAGACCCTTCTCGACCTATAAATAGAGCAATAAATGGATGGCAATGTCGGCAAGAGGAGCAATAATGGATAGAAAGCAGCTCAACACCACTACTGTCAACAAGGGTCTACTTTAGCTTGGCGTTTGGATAAGTTGTCGGTTCAAGTTTGACCAACTTGAACCGATAGATAAACCTTGTCTTATCCGGTTCTTCATTTTAAAAAGTACTATTTCAATATTTAAGCTCAGTGCTTAAGTTCATATAAGTTAAGATGTGTACATTTAAGTTAATTTAAGTTAAATTCAATACTTAAGTAATTAAGGTTATGTTTTTGAACCTACATATTGTGTAGCTAATTTTTTTTAATTACATGTAAGTTAATATAAGTAAAGATAAGTAAAATTAAGGTACATATAAGTAAACATAAGTTATGTTAACTTAAGTTAAATTGTATACATATTGTGGTAGTGGGTTGTGCTGATAGTGTTGTGTTGTGGTAATGGTGGTGGTAGTGGAGTGATGATGTTTATAAGTTAAGTTCTGTTAAGTTATATTATTATTATTTTTTGGTGGTGTGTTGTTTTGATGGTGGTGGTGGGTTATTATGGTGGTGATGAATAGTGCATATAAGTACATTTAAAAAAAATATAAATACATATAATTAATTATAAGTAAAATAATGCACCCTACATCCTATATCAAAAATCCATACAACAACAAAACATTTCTAGAGGAAGTAAATTCATTATTCCATCATTTGGCATTGTACCGTCCAGTATATAAAAAAATGAAAATGAATTTTTCACATTCCGCTAATGTTGTATATGCTCCATAGTCATCCATCCATGAATTCGAATTATTGATTAATGGCCCAACTAATTATGTTTTTTTCTTGTAAGGGTGTGTTCTTTTGTACTTATATTTTGTACTTAAACTTATTACTTTACTTATATTTATTTATATTTACTTATATTTATTTATATATACTTATATGTACTTATATTTACTTATATTTATTTATATTTGCTTTATGTACTGAATTTTACTTATATTTATTTATATGTACTGAAATAAGTACTTTATAAGTACAAAAAAATATGGCCTTGTGTGTTCTTTTGTACTTATATTTTGTACTTAAACTTATTACTTTACTTATATTTATTTATATATACTTATATGTACTTATATTTATTTATATTTACTTATATTTATTTATATTTACTTATATGTACTGAACTTTACTTATATTTATTTATATGTACTGAAATAAGTACTTTATAAGTACAAAAGAACATGGCCAAAATAACATCTTTTTCTGAAATTTTATCTTTAGCCTATTTTCTTGAACTTTGAAGTCTAATAAATATGTTAAGTTAATTTAATGTAAGTTAATGTAATGTAAGATAAAGAAATTTAATTTACCGAGTAGTAGTAAAAATGAATATAATTATGTTGAATCAAATAAAGTTAAGTACATAAAATCAACTAAAAATGGGACCTAATATCTATTTTTAAAAAGTTAATTTTGAAATTTTATCATTATCATTAAAGTTTTGTAATTTTTCACCTCAGAATTCTAATATGACATAAACTTTATGTCAAACTACATATTAAAAAGAGCGATTCCTCTCTAACAACTTTTTTAAAAAGTGGTTCGTTTCTAGATAGATAGTGATGACTCTTTTATGGAACACGATGCTCAAAAAAAAAATTAATTGTTGAATTATCCGTTCAAGGACGGTTTCCAAAAAGATAATAATTAATAATTAATCCATTTTTATTTTGTGACAAATTTCTAAAAAATCAGATAATATGACATTGAAATAAAAAAACTGGCATTTTCAAACAAAAATTCAATAAGTTTTGGAATGAACACGTGTAGTTCTTTGAAATATATCAGACCTTCCACGTGGCACGTTGTAAAAAACACTTCCTCACGCAACAGCCCTGCTATCTCAGGCCCACCTTAAGTCATTATTTATTAATTTTACAACAAATTAAATAAAAAAGAAACAAAACACTGCGCGAAAATATCTCAGTTTCATCGACAACACGGACCGAGCCATTAGTTTTCGACGCGCTCATCGTGACCGTCCGATATTCGGTAGCGTAAAATCTAACAGTCCCTATCGTGAGTGAGAAATCGTGCGTGGGAGATGATTAGAAAACCGAAACGGCTTTTTTTGAAAAAGTGGATTAAAAAGAGAAATTCAAAGTTGGTGGGTTTTGCATTGCTGTCAAATTCAGCCAGGCTGTGTCTGTTTCGGGCAGTCTGCCCGCAACGCTGCCCGATAAGCTGCCCGTTCTCCATATAACTTTTCACTGCCACTCACAGTTGAAACCACTCGATTCTTCTCCGCTAAGATTTGTTCTCTGTTCGCTCGAATCGCATTGTAGCATTTTCTTCAATGGCGAAGTCTGCTGCTCTGATGATGCTCCTCGTGGCTCTCTTGGCTGCCATTGCTGCGATGGCGTCTGCTCAAGTCGAGGCTCCGGCTCCCAGCCCTGACTCCCCGGCCTCCGCCGTAGCTCCGTCGGCCGTCGCTGTTGTCGCTGCTGCTGTTGGCGCCTTCGTGCTCGGATCTGCCGCAAGGATGTGAAGATGAAATGGAGGATGAGGTTGCTTGTTCTGGATTTGGTTTGTATGGAGTGTGTGCTTGGACTAGGGTTTTAAGAATGATGCGAGTTTTAGGGATTTGTTAGAATTTATATTGACTTCGATTCATATCATCATAATCATCATCTCTGTTTTATATATTGAATATTTATTGATTTAATATTGAGTGAGTTAGGTTTGTTGGTGTTTTCCAGATCTGAGAAAATGTCAGGGCTAGGTAGGTTAAGCTTGAAGCTTGGTCATTGTTGTCGCAGCTTTCACTATCTGTAAGATCTTGTGAGGTTATTATGACCACATACAAAGCAAGGTTGATGATCGACATCTTATTACGCATTGCCTTCAGGCCTGTTGGTCTCTGAAAAAAACGGGATGCAGATGAAGACAGAACTGAAGCTTCAGTTTGATGAGGCTGGAGTCACCAGCCAAACAACAACCCATGTTCTTATGATGACTCATTGTCCGTGTGTTATGACAAAACCAAAAAGAAGAGACATGCATAACTCAATGCCAGCAAATTGCTGGCTGGAAATATGGTGGTCAGTCCCTCAATTATGGAAATGAAAGGGAAGAGGGTAGGGTTGGGTTTACCATTCTCTGACCTATTCCTGGGTCGCTTAGGTAGCTTTGAGCCCTTGATGGCCAAGAAATCGTATTACAAATTTAGGTGAACATGCGGCAGGAGGTATTACAAACGGATGGAGGACGGGCTACAGTGTATGCTCGGTTGCTACTGCCTCATATTACTCTACTACTAAATAATACTCTATCAAACATGCATTGTACATAGTACAATTTCAACAAGCTTTACCACTATTATTTCAAGCAAAAATGTTCTAAGGCCTCAACCGCCAACAATCACGATTGACGATGCCTCTGGGGGATGATAGAGCCAGATAGATTTCGAAAACAGAAGCGATGGGTTTCAAAAAGAGTTGCAGCTTTGATCGTGGATTCAAAGACTTGACACAAAAAATTAGGGCATGTATCGAATTTTAAGTCATAATAACTTGATAGTAAAGTTCACTACTTCGGAAAGAATAAAGAATACTGCGATCCTTGTTGGAGAGGCCAAGATAAGACTACCATTTCCAGAAGCAGCATACCAACTACTTCTTGTTTTGGCTCATTCATTGCGATATTTGGGGTGGGTATCGGACTCCATCATTTATAGGTGCACATTATTTTCTATCGATCGTTAACGATTTTAGTCGGAATGTTTGGATATTTCTTATGAAACATAAGTCCGAAGTGAAGGATTTTTTTGTAGCATTTCACAACATGGTTCACAATCAATTTACAAAAACCGTTAAGAGAATACGAAACGATAGCGGAACTGAATTTCAGTCCAAGAGCTTGCTAAATTATTATCATGAAAATGGAATTTCACTTTGAGACATCTTATACAGACACACCTCAACAAAATGAGATGGTTGAGGGAAAACATCGACACATTTTGGAGGTAGCAAAGGCATTCTGCTTCGAAAGTGGACTTCCAGTCGATTTTTGAGGAGAATGCATTTTGATCGCTACTTACATCATCAATCGATTACCGTCTCGTGTACTTTAAGGAAAGACAGCGTATGAAATATTATTTAACAAGCAGCCCCACTATGATCATCTTAGAGTTTTTGGTTGTTTGGTATACGCCAAAAATAATCGAAAGAGTTGAGACAAGTTTGATGCTAGGAGAGGGGTTGTGTATTTGTTGAATATCTTCATCTACAAAAAGGGTATCGAATCTTTGATTTAGAAACGAAGTAAATTTACACCTCACGAGACGTCCGTTTTTTGAAGACATATTTCCTTTCAAAACTAGAAATGTTGATGATGCACTCACCAAACAAAATGAAAATTGGGAAGAAAGAACGTGATGACGAGCTCACCCATCAAAGGAATAAAGAATGGGCTGCTGATGATTTTTGGTCGGAAGGAAACACAAATGATGTGTTTGCATCTAACTTCAACGACACTAATATCATCATTTACTCGACTTTAGTTGATGATTTGCAAAGCAATATCGGTGCCCACAATCATACACAAGAAAGTCAACATTCAGAAAGTGTTGATGATTTGCAAAAGAGCCATGGAGTTTAATGACCACCAAAGCATCTTGAAGAGTATGAAACAAATCTATCACCATCTCGCGACCTACCGCCAATCCGGGAACCTCAAAGGTATATCATTTATCACATTTTGTCTCCTATGATAAATTCTCTTTCACTCACAAAACTTTTCTTGCGGCCATCATTTCACGTGACGAGCCTAAATATTCTTCTCAAGCAGTGAACTATGAGCATTGGCGGGAAGCAATGAAAAAAGAAGATTCAAGCGTTAGAGGATAATGGTACATGCACCTTAGAACCACTACCGAGCGGAAATAAAGCTATTGAATCAAAATGGGTCTATAAAATTAAGTATAAGCCAAATGGAGAAATTGAGTGATACAAAGTGCGATTGGTAGCAAAAGGATTTACACAAATTGAAGGGATCGATTTCCATGAGACCTTTGTGCCCGTTGTAAAACTTGCCACAATGAGAAGTCTTATAGTTGTGGCAGCGAAGAAAAATTGGAGGATGCATCAACTAGAAGTCAACAACGATTTTCTCCATGGTGATTTGAAAAAAGACGTTTACATGAAAATTCCGCAGGGGTTTGCAAAGGATGGAGAGACTCGAATTTGCAAGTTACGGAAGTCATTATACGACTTGAGACAGGCTTCAAGGAATTAGTAACACAAATTTACTCAAGCTTTGATTAAATTTGATTTTTGCTAATCTCGAGCAGACCACTCCCTATTCATCTTCAGAGGAGGAATATTTACATAGCAGCTCTCATCTATGTTGACGACGTTATTTTGGTGGGAAATGATGACGGTAAGATTACCGATGTAAAAGAATATTTAGACAAAAATTTTAGCATCAAGAACTTCAGCCCGTTGAAATATTTTATTGGTATTGAGGTTGCCCGTTCTAGAGATGGTATAGTCCTCAGCCAAAGAAAATATATGCTTGATATTTTGAAAGAAAGTGGTCTTCATGGAGGCCGGCCAAGTGAGTTCCCGATGCAGCAAAATCCAAAATTAAGTAATGATGTTGACAACCCCCTTGTTGATGCCCTCCGCTACAAAAGGTTAATTGGACGATTTCTTTATTTAACTATTACTCGTCTAGACATTCAGTTCGCAATTTTTAAACCAGTTCATTACAGTTCTCCCCACCACATACATATGGAGGCAACCATGCGCATACTTCAATACCTCAAATCCACAGCAGGCCAATGACTGGTTCTTCCTACAAATAATGATTTTCAACTTAAAGCCTATTGTGATGACGATTCGGTGGATGCAATATGACTAGACGTTCTTGTATTGGATATTTCATCACATTAGGTGGAGCTCCAATCTCATGGCGTACTAAGAAACAATCTGTCATATCTTGCTCTTCGGCTGATGCAGAATATAGAGCGATGGCGACCTTCATTAGTGAAATTCTTTGGCTCAATGGTTATTACAAGACTGATGCTACTCAAACATCACCCACTCCTCTCTTGTGCGAAAATCAAACAGCTCTCCACAATGCCAACAATCCCGTATTTCACAAAAGAACAAAACATGTTGAGATGGATTGTTACTTAGTTCGAGAACATGTTGAATCTAAAGACATTCTTCCATGCAAAATTTCAACAGAGAATCAAGTTGTTGATCTTTTACGAAGGCTCTTGGAGCAGCACGTTTCCGTTTTCTCGTTGGCAAGTTGGGCATTTGTAACCTTCACTCGCCAACTTGAGGGGGAGTGAAGGAATCTCTAACCAAAATCAGCACTAATTCACTCCATGATATCATTATCTTTCTTGATTTTGAGTAATATTTATGTGCATTCGTTTAGCCATGTAATATGTGCTTCATTTTAGGAATAACTTTGACCAACACCATGTATAAATTTGTAAACCTCATAGCATTCTGCATTCAATAAAATAAAACAAAAGCAATAGTGTCTATGTTTGCATTTCTTCATTGATCTCCATCCTTCTGTTTTCATCTCCAACCTCTGATACTTCCACCCGCCTGAACAACCCAATTCTGATAAACGAAATTCAAATTAGACCAACAAATCTATTCAGGCCCTGTTCTTTAGAATTTAATTTTTTAGCACTTAATTAAGTTAAGTTAAGTTAAATTCAGTTAAGTAAGTTAAGTTAAGTACTGAAAATGAACATGTTTTTAAAAAGTAAACCCACTACCTCAGCCCGCCACCACCACCCCAACTACACTACCACCACCACCCCAACCACACCACCACCACCATCACCACCCCAACCACACCACCACCACCCCAACCCCACCACCACCACCACCATCATCACCACCCCAACCCACCACCCCACGCCAACCACACCACCACCACCACCCCAACCCACCACCAAAACCCCAACCACCACCACTAGATTCAATTAAATTAAATTAAGTTAAGTTAAGCTCAATCAAATTAAATTCAATTAAGTTAAGTATAAGTTCAACTCTAAAGAACAAACCCTTAGGCATGATACACAAAACTCCATTCACTAGATTAATTACACTTATGCATTGCATTTTCAATAACCAAGTTCCGATGACCTACATCTCTCTTTAACCTGCCTGGATCGGAGCTCAAGTTCAATTTTACGATCCTCTATATCGAGACATCTTCAACCACTCTGACATGCAAGCATTGAAATTCTAGATAGAGTTGAAGAACAGATAACCGGAATATATTAGGGCCGCAGAGAGAAGAAGAGAAAGAAGATGATGAAGAGAGAAAGATAAACAAATAACTGCATTTTGTACCATTTTTCTTATAATCCTGGCCGTTGATTTTCGATCTGACGATTTAGGTGGCTCTCGTGTACTTCTTCAGAGTACGTGCACTGCACTGTATAACCTCCAGCTTAACTAACCATGGTTAGATGTGGACTATTTGTAGACCTGAGGCGGGTTTGACCCATCGGTCAGAAATATAAATGTAGCTATACAGGTCAAATTGGGTCGAGTGAAATTAAATGTCGTCGTTTTCAATCTAATGAATGTTTCCGGCATGTACGCAAAGTCTCGTGATTAGTTATTGGACATCTGCACTGATAACATCCTCCATCAGCTGCTATCTACGTGGCGGAGGTGTGAATTTTGTCAAAACATGCATGTTGAATGCTGGAGGGGAAGCTGCTGACGCTTGGTTGTTTGTGTTGTTGGGCTTCATTTATAGCCAAATTTTGATCGAAAACAAGTTTGACCAACAAAATTGCATTTCACTTGTGTTATACCCACAACATTCCAACGGTAAAATTGTACCGGACAAATTATTTGGACCTTTGATCTCGATCGAGATTTAATGGGACGATCCAAATTAATTTAGAACGGGATTATTTTGAAAAAAATCAAAATAAAATAAAATTCAAATTTTATAACATCTTATCTATAATTACATGCCTCTTTTGATTCATAACTCACACACATTCATTTACATTACTCTCATTTATCTCTCTACTTCATATATTTTCATTAAATTCAATTTTTTATTTTCATCAAAATGTCTCATTTTTGGTCTATGGCCGAAAACATACAGTTGTGACCTCACATTGTCTGCAATCTATTGATCCAATAGCCGACAACAAACAAAAGATTGAGAAGCTATGAGAATTTTTTTTTGTCAATTTTCACAACAATTGGGAGTCGGTGACAACCAACCTAGAGTAGAATTGAGGTCGCAAGTGTCATTTGCCTCTCGATTTTGTAAACTGAAGGCAAACTTAGTCTATTAGGATTCTTGTGTTTCCTATGCACAAAGAAATAAGAAATCTGGATGCAATCTGCAAGATGAGGTACATACTTATTAAATTTTACATTTAGAATTACATTTTTAATGTACTGTTTAATTATTTTATTTACTGGAAAGAAAATCACAAGTTATGTATGTTTCAACGAAAAGAAGGAATTCATACGTTTTCAATGTTGGGAAGTAGTGAACGGTCATCAAACTTTTGCTCATACCGAAAGTAATACTCCACGCACGTATGTAACGTTTGCTCCAATTGAAAATTTTTCTCATTCAACCAGCGAAGTGAACCCAAATGTGAGTACCGAAGATCTTAATTTTTCTACACCAGAAGTTGATCCTATGAGTTTATCAAGTCCTATTAGACCGCCTGGAGTAAAAGCGGTAAAAAAAGAAAAAGGAATGCAAGCCGCAAGTAAACGCCGAGATGATGCTTTAGAAACTATGGCGACTAACCAAGCAAATTACACAGCATGGCAAATGAAAAAAAAGGAGATGAAGAAGTCCCAATTCAAAAAGATGCTATGCATCTAAAGAGGATGGCCGACGAGAAAAAGATCATGGAAACTAACACGAAGTTTATGACTCCTCTATCAAAAAATATTTTCCAAAAGAAAAGCTATGATCATGCAACAATATGATGACGATGACGAACAAAGTACTTCAATAAATGTTATCGTCCTAATCGCAATATTAACTTCAATAATCATGAATAATTTAGTATTTCATTACAAGTTGATTTTTAATTTGATTATGTACTTGAAGTAAAATTCAAAGCTCTTCACCAGTTTCCATCAGCCATTTATGTTTCCTCAAGTCACTTTGAAGTTGTGTATGTAGATATGCAGATTGAAGAGTATTAAGTCGATTATATAATGCTTCTGATCTTTTAGCTCTTTCAACTGGGTCATGATGAATCCGACTTACATTTGGACTGACTGGCTCATCATATACTGTAAACGCACTAGCTGGATTGTGTGAATCTTATTTTTCATGCTCGACAAATTCTTCCTCCGCAAATTCTTCTTCACTAATCATGGTATGCATGATAATACAAGCTAACATAATTTTATTCAAAACACTTAGTTGATGAGTCATACCTGGGTGACGAAGTATTGCCCAATGAGATTGTAGAATTCCAAAACATATATCTACATCTTTGAGATAGATTCTTGTTTCTTTGCAAATAACTTCTCTGTTTCCATTTGTGAATTAGAAGTTGTTTTGACAAAGGAAGAGTACCTTGGATAAATGACATCGGCTAAGTAGTAACTATGATCGTATGTACTCCCGTTAACTTTATATGACTCGTGGTGAGTTTCCAGTAAGAAGAGCATCAAATATATCTGATTTGTATAAGACATTAAGATCGTTTTGTGCTCCAGGCACGCCAGTAAAGTTGTGCCATATCCATATGTTATACAAGGCTACTGCCTCTAAGATGATAGTGGGGACGACCTGTACGACCTGCATATGAACCTTGCCAAACAGTTGGACAATTTTTCCACTCCCAATGCATACCGTTAATACTGCCAACCATACTTGGAAATTCTCGCTCCTCAGCTTTGCGTAGAAGTCGAGATAAGTCTGTGGTATTTGGAGGTAGAAGGTAATGGTCTTTGAACAACTACTTGTTCACACCACTTATGCATACAATTGAGTGTTGTTGACTCACCCATCCTTATAAGTTCGGCTCATTGATCTGCACACACACCGTACGCTAACATTCGAATAACACCAGTCATCTTTTGCTCTCGAAGAAGATCAAGCAATCCCGTGGCATCACGTCGTTGATGCCAGAATGTATCATGATTGCAAAGCACAATTTTGATACGATTAAATACGTTTCTACTCATACGATACCTTCGACGAAAATCTTGTTATTGAAAAATAAAGTGTTCAACAAAATAGTCTTCCAACAAATTTTGTTCTCTGGATTCTCTTTATTTTTGCATGTTTGGTCGGCGACGAGTAGGAGGATTGTCTTCATCGTCAATTGTTGCTAATGAGACCGCATGCTTGATGAAAGAGTTAGTAATTTCATCACTTTCTCTTCTTTGTTGTTGGTACCACCTTCGATTGCCATCGAAATCAAAAGAATCCGTATGGTGATTAACGAGTGAACAATAAGAAGCGATAGAACAATATTTGAAGAGAGAAGATGTAAGTATAGAAATATTTGTATATCCACCATTTATAGGATTTTGTAGATTTCGAGAAAATCTAATCGTATACATGTGTCACGTAACGATTAGATAAAAATATTTCCAAAAATATAAATCGATAATTCAGAGGATAATATATGATTCTTGATATCTTTTGTTATCTAAATATAAACACGTGTCATTTTCGGTTATTGTTCAAAAATCTAAACCAATAATTCAAATGAGAATTGACAAATTTTGAGATTTTTTTTACTTTATTTAAATATTTATACACGTGTGCGCACTAACCAATAATTAAAATCTTGATTAATTTTAAACCTAGAATTTTAAAATATAATATAAGGTGCTAAATTTTTAAACTGGTACATAAATTGCATATTGAGAAAGTGCTATTTATCGAGGAGGTGCGCACCTCCTGAATACCAAGAAGGTGCTGAATGAGTGCATATATGGCTACAAGCGAGCCAATACACTCGAGCAGTTCACAAACAAGTTCGGTCAAAACTCGGTCAAAGCTCGGCTCGATTTTAAACAAGCCAAATACGAACATGATACTTAGGCTCGTTTATTAATTAAGCCAATGATGAACAAAGTGGTACTCGGTTCGTTTAGATTCGTGAACAACTTGTTTATTTGTTCGATTAAAACTCGTTTATACACTCGATCAAAGCATCTGTATACTCATTCCTTTACTCATTTAAATTTGATGATAGTTATATACTTATTTTAATATAATTATTTAATATTTGGACTATTATTATATGACTAGTTCAGCCGACCAGCCCAATTAAGTTCTAAATTGAAGAATGCCTACTTTTTTAGTCATCCAAACGATTCGTTTCCTACTCATTGTCCTATGAGAAGTGAGACCTAATTTTTGTTGCTATGATGACGAAGGTTAAAGATGATGCAAAAAACGAGTCATCCAAACGATTCGTTTCCTAGTCATTTCCCGTTTTAAAGTTCATTGTTAGAAAAATACACAACTATAATGAAGTAAACTACTCGTTTAAAGCTCGAGCTTAACGGAACTCGTGGAAATTAAATAAGTCAAGCTCAAACACGTGTTTTTTAAGTTCGTGACTACTCGGCTCGAGCTCGAATTCGTAAAAAAATTAATAAACCGAACTTGAACGCTGTGATGTTCGGCTCGATTCCTTTGCAGTCCAGGTGCATTTGCCCTAAACGCTGGGTTTCGTAAAGCCTTTTAAACGCTGCGTTTCGTGATGCCTATCAAAAGCTGCTTGCTTCGTATGTTGTTGCGTTCTTATCGGCTGCATTTTTTCGGAGCCCTAATTTTTCGAGGGTTTAAGCTTTAGCAGAATCAACCGACCGAAACACCAAACCCAGTTCACACGGCCCAGGTAGCGATCTTTGTCGCCGACAACATTCCCATCGCTATTTTCCCGGGTGATTTCCTTATTGTTTAGTTTCCGATTTGGTCCTCCAATTTCAAGTGTATTTGTGTAGATTTCTGTGAGGTGTTTGGATACCTTCAGAAGAGAAGATGCAGGCATGTAATGGAGCAGCTGTGATGGGTTGTCTTCAACAATCTGTTGGGAGCAAGAATCCCAACTCTTTAATTTCTTCGAAAAGTTTCGTTATTGGAGGATTTGTCCATCAGGTTAAGCTCTGCCAACCCAAGCCTTGTCGCGTTAATTGTGTTGAAGGTAGCTTGGCCACTGGCAGGCCTGCTTTGGCTGTTTCTATCCCCATGCCTGAAATGGGCGGTGAGAGTTTGTGCACTGTGCTAATTTGTTTCTTGTTTTAGATAAAATGAATTGTGAGAAGTTTTTATCTTGGATCACATTTTAGGTACTGAGAGCACTGTTAGTGATTATGAGCTGAGTGTAGCTGATCCTGAAGTGCATGGCATCATTGGTAAGGAAAAGGAGCGGCAGTTCAAGAGCCTAGAGCTCATCGCATCAGAAAATTTCACATCGCGTGCAGTCATGGAAGCTGTTGGCTCATGTCTTACGAATAAATATTCCGAAGGTTTGCCAGGGAAAAGGTATCAAAAGATTACATGCTGATCGGGTTATACTTCTTGCGTATGTGGCTCTGATGATTATGTGATGTGTGTATGCAGGTACTATGGTGGAAATGAACACATTGATGAGTTAGAAACATTGTGCCAGCAGCGAGCGCTGGAAGCTTTTCATTTGGATAAAGTGAAATGGGGTGTAAATGTCCAGCCTCTTTCTGGTTCCCCTGCTAATTTTGCTGTCTACACAGCTGTTCTTAAGCCTCACGACCGGATAATGGTAACTTGTCCCTCCTGAGAATTTGTGCTTAATCTCGTGATCACCTTATACTTGTTTTTATCTCATTTAATTTGGTTTTGCTTGCTGTTCCAGGGTTTGGATTTACCTCACGGGGGGCATTTGTCTCATGGCTTCATGACTGCCAAAAAACGTGTTTCAGGAACATCAATTTATTTCGAGTCCATGCCGTACCGACTCGATGAGTCGAAAGGTTTTTTTTATCATGCTTATGCAGCCAGTAAGATGAAATTGCACATTGCTTATGACATTGACCAAACACTAGTTATGTCTTCTAATAGGTATTGTTGACTACGACATGCTTGAGAAGACGGCCATCCTATTTCGACCAAAGCTGATAATTGCGGGTGCTAGTGCCTACCCTCGAGACTTTGATTATCCTCGAATGAGAAAGGTGTGTTTCACTAACGGTCCATCCAAATTTGCCTAATTTCATGGTGGCTCTCTTAAATAATTTGTCATCTAACTCTAAATACCCGTTTTGTGTGCCTGAAGATTGCTGATGCTGTCGGGGCTTTTCTCATGATGGACATGGCTCACATAAGTGGCCTTGTTGCAGCTTCAGTTGCAGCGGACCCCTTCAAGTTTTGTGATATTGTAACAACAACCACTCACAAGGTATCATCAAGATATTTGTGCAGCTTAAGTGCCTCCGCCAGCAAATCGTGTCTCTGGCAGAGAAAAATTCATTGTGCACTTTCAGGTGGTTTATTTATCTATTCTGTTATTTCGTAGTCCCTAAGAGGTCCTAGAGGTGGTATGATCTTTTTCAAGAAGGATCAAGTGCTAGGTGTTGACTTGGAAACTTCGATCAACAATGCTGTCTTCCCGGGATTGCAGGTAAAGTACCTTTTCCTTGTTTCTTTATGTAATCAACTTGAGAAAGTTTAATGAACATCACCGTGTTTTGTTCAGGGAGGCCCACATAACCACACTATTGGTGGACTTGCAGTATGCTTAAAGCATGCTCAGTCTCCGGAGTTCAAGACTTACCAAAACAAGGTCATGCATTTTCTATATTACAACACATCGCATTTCAAGTAAATGCTTTTTGCTCTCCGCAACTGTTGTGATATACGCTCATTATGTTTTTCAGGTGGTCGCAAATTGCAGGGCTCTCGCGAGCCAGTTGATGAATTTAGGATATTCACTAGTTTCTGGTGGGAGTGATAACCACCTGGTTCTTTTAGATTTAAGGCCATTGGTAAGTCCAATCCCAATAACTGATTACTTTGTTCCCTTCATTCGAGTATATTGGTCGCACTTTGATTGCATCACTGTGCATCTCTGTTCAACTTTGAACTGTTTGTCAACGCTTGCCAGGGTCTTGATGGAGCTCGAGTGGAGAAGATTCTTGACATGGCTTCTATAACCCTTAACAAGAACTCGGTTCCAGGCGAGTCTCTTCTCTCACTCACTTTAATTGTGGGCGTTTAATACCCCACCCACCCAGTCAGTCAGTCATTCTTTCCGAAAATTTACCTCTTGTCAAATGTTGTTGACCCAACAGGTGACAAGAGCGCACTGGTTCCTGGTGGAATTAGAATCGGCTCACCTGCCATGACCACCAGAGGGTTCACTGAGAAAGAGTTCAAATCCATTGCAGACTTCATACACGAGGGCGTGCAGATAACCCTCGACGCAAAACGTCAAGCACCTGGAACCAAGCTCCAAGACTTCTTCAAGTTCATCGCGTCTCCTGATTTCCCATTGACAGACCGCGTGTTAGATCTCCAAAAGAGAGTTGAGGCTCTGACAACCAAGTTCCCAATTCCCGGGCTTTGAGAGCGATGGACATTTTTTCCCGTCCATCTTTTGAAGGACAAATAGCTTGAATAAGGCTCAAGTCATTTGCCAAGTTTAGTTTTGTAAGCTGTGGCATGTATGGAGTTCTGTTGGCAAAGCTTGGTTTCATCATCCAGAAAATTACAGTGATTTTTTTACAGGAGTATCCTTTCCTGGAAAAAACTGCACAACTACCGAATTTACCAGGACATGGTTATTTCTCAGTTTAACTGACCTCAGTGGTCTCTTTTTTCAACTGAGGTAAATTACATAATCATTCCCAAGATGAAAAACATCCTTGGACATAATAATATAATTTTTATCACATTCTACCTGAAAACACAAGCAGCAGTGGCACACAATACAACTTTGACGCGGTGCTTGAACATTTGGCAACCCGAGATAAAACAGTATAGATGCATAAACTGGGGGAGTATGACTGCATGGTTTGCATTTACTTCCATGCTGATAAAGCCGCTGCTGGTAACCATGGAGTAACCAAAAGGCCTCTCACTTTGTCCACCAAAGAAGGAAGTCCTTGCGCCTGTTGATCTTCTTCTGCAGCTGTAGTAGTCCATAGAGCAAGGCCTCGGCCGTTGGTGGGCAACCCGGGACATAGATATCAACTGGGACAATCCTGTCACAGCCACGGACAACGGAGTAGGAGTAGTGATAATATCCACCTCCGTTGGCACAGCTTCCCATGGAGATGACCCACCTGGGCTCGGGCATTTGATCATAGACCCTAGACACAACATTCAATGTAACATCAGTCAAAAATTTTGCTCAATTTCAAAGCATGGAGTTCCAATCATATTCATACGGTCTTCAGTGTGGGGAGGTAAGGGTAAGACTGATAAGTGATTATGATGAGCCGAAATACCTCTCGACTTGAAGACAAGCAGGGCAAGTTGTAAATAAGCAAAAGGCATGAATACATAATATCAGAAAAGACCAGTCCTAAACATACAGAAAAATTCAAGATCCAAATAACTTTTATCTTGATATGGTTGAGCCTTATGCTACCTTATTCATCTTATAACATTTAAAGTACAAAATATATTGGATGAGACTCAAAATTGAGTAGAACATTCTTTCCTCGAAGTATCTAACACAAAGGTCTTTTTCTCAAAGGCCAAACAGTAACCAACTAATCATAGAAAACCAGTTACTGAGATAGATATGCATAAAAAAGTGTGCCACATAAGTTTTCGGAAGCAGCCATAGAGGTATCATGGAGGTGTGTGGGGTGAAATGGAACATGAAAAGTGTTCAAGAAGTTGAAAGTGAATATGTGATTATACTCTATCTTCAACAAAAGGCCTCATCATCATCTCCACTCCCGTACACATTTTAGGCTCACCCAAAATTAGTCATTCAAAGTTAATACCCAGTGATTTTGGCCAATCCTAAGTCCATCATTTGTGCTAAGACTATTACGCATCATGACACTCCAAGGTGAATAGCCTTGAGCTTTCCTCTAAATGAAAAATACAAAGTACTTTACAAATTGTAACACAAACAAACTTGTTACAGTCTACATGAAAACACAAAGATGCAAAGACAAATAAGTCAGGTTGTCCGGCCCGAACCCGGAATACAATCTAGTGAATAATGTAAACCATTAGGGTCAAAAATCGAAGATAGTCAAGAAGTGGTGTGGTTCAAGGCATAATCATCAAAAACATTAAAACAGTCCCATGTAATCGAAAACATTTTCCTGAATACAATACCATCTTCTTGTACTTCTCAGCATAACACACATTGTATACTAACGATAAGCTATGGAAAGCAGTTCACTTGACCACAAAATAAACCATCTTGGATGCCTGAAAAATATATGGGAAAAAAACGCATTTGTTTGACAACCAAGTTCAAAGACTCCCAAACAGAACTTCCAGAATGCAATTAAACAACCATCTACTCCTGATCTAAATTTTGAATCTTCATGTTTCATATGCAACATAAGCAAAAAATTGGCATTATGCAACCAAATCAACATAAACAAAAATTGACAAAAAATAAATTAAAAGAAATGAATTCATAAAACAAGCGATTTGAACACTAACTCACTCAGTATTGAGAAAAGTCCATGAATATGCAACCAAATCAACATAAGCAAAAATTGACAAAAAATAAATCAACAGAAACCTACTTGCGCAGAGCTGGAGCCATCTTGTTGGTGAGAGTACCAGCAACGATCATACAATCAGACTGTCTAGGGCTAGGCCTGAAGATAATCCCAAACCGATCCAAATCATACCTCGCCGCACCGGTATGCATCATCTCAACCGCGCAGCAAGCCAGGCCGAACGTCATCGGCCAGATAGATCCCCGTCGCGCCCAGTTCATCAAATCATCGACTTTCGAGATCACATACTCGGCGGTCTTGGACAGGCCAGGCGGAGCAGACGTCGCGGGCGGCAGAGGTTGTGAATACGAAGCTGGAGTCGATGCGCCCGAGGAGGCCGACAGGGCGGGGATGGTGGTGTGGAGTGCGGCGGAGAGGTGAGGCGCGAGGTAGGGAAGGGTTCTCGAAGCTCGAGCCACCATCGCCATGGCGTTTCGTCTCTCGGTCTGATTTTTGCTGTGAAAACTTTGCAGAGAGTTTTTGATGATGCGTGGATTTGCTGTTCGTTTATTGCTCGTCAATGGACTAATTGCAATTCATAACTCCAAATCGTTCTTATTTGCTCATTCTATAAACATCATTGGACTTACTTGCAATTAATAACTCTACTCGGTTCCAATATCTCACTTTATAAACTCGTACGGCCCAAATTAAATTTTATGAAAAGCTTAGGTTTTAAAAATAATGTATGGCAGGAACTTGTCGGTACTATAATTTATTGAACAAGCTACACAGTATGATGAAACGATATAAAATAATCGATCTTACTTGTAAGTGCACAAGACAGATTACCCAATTCGGCTGTAAACTAGCCTACGTCTAGGGGCTTATCCCAAGCCTGCGGGAATTAATTCGCTATATCACGATCGAATACAAGGACGTTACAGTACAGTAGACTCCCTCTCTATTCTAACCTTTATTCATCTAATAGTGATTGACATTCAGGCTCCCCCTGAATGTGAGACCTCCCTCTACCCATTGTCCAAGTTCTTTCTGGTGTTGTTGATAGCTCAAGATCGGATGCTATCCAGGTTGTCTTTGATGCTTGTGTGTCAATATCAGCTCACGATTTTCTTCTCAAAAGCATGTCTTTCATTGGCTGCGTGATCCGCATACTTATACTTAGCTGCACCCTAAGATGTTGATGTTATCCCCATGATTTGTTGATATCTTTTATTCCAAATAGGTTGATATCGGTGATATCCCTGCAATCTTTCATTCCAAAGTGTTTGTTGGAGATATTCTTCTATTCCAAGTAGATTGTTGTAGTAGAAGATCTTTGATATTGTTTGCCTTAATGATCACGATCCGTTGTATCTCGAAATATACTCAGTGTTTATGATGAAGATTGCATCTTCAGATCTTGTACCGGATTTTGCGCTCATGATAAGATCTCTTTCGAGGTTGTCCCGCACCGGTCGCCCGTACAACATCTTGTACAGTTTTGTTCAACATGCCAATTTGTAGCCACATGTTCTATGGGCATATGCAGCAGTAGAGTTCTGTTAGCAATCAACACAAAATTATTCCAATTTGTGTGCAGCGACGATTGCTCGGTGAGAAGAAATGTTTGGGGAGGGAGAACGTCTTCGGAGGAATGCTCCTCGAGAAAGCGAGAGAGAAGTTGATGGGCGCGTCAGATCTGGGCAAGGGAAGGAGCGTGCAATGCGTGGATGAATGACTGCAAAATAATCATCTTTCGGGACGGTGTTGAATGTCGAAGCATCGTCGTCGATTGAAGTTACGGTTTTGAGGTGGCGAAGGAGAAGGGCTAGGAGCAGTCATGATGTGTTCAGTTTAGGGATAAGTAGAACAAAAATGATGTTCGTCTTCTTTTTTACTTTAGTTTAGGTTTACCCCCTCCCGTTTGAGATTTTGCTTTTGCGGTCTTATTTTAAAATATGGAAATCGTTCTCTACCAAAATTTGATAGATCGATTTTGTTAACACTAATCTCTTTAAAAAAAGGACAGATGTGAAATTCTCAAACTCAAATACTTAAAACCAAAACATAAACTCAAAAAGAGCTCAAACCTAACTTTTTTTCATATAACAATTATGCTTCACCGGTTTTCATATACCAATTATGCTTCACCAAATTATTTTAAAGTTCAGCGTGAAGATAAACAGAATGAAGATTTGCAAGGCGTTCACCAAATGCTGCAGATTAGTGAGCTATTTCAACCGGATCATGACGAGTTCGATTACCATTCTGATCGGTTGGCCCATCATAACTGTAAAGGGATTGCGTGGATTGTGCTGATCTTCTTCTTCAACTTCAACAAACTCTTCATCGATAAATTCTTCCTCAACAATCATGTTATGCATTATAATCCAAGCTAACATAATTATTTTCAAAACATTTTTCTTATGACACATACCTGCATGACGTAGTATTGCCCACCGAGATTGTAAAATCCCGAAACACCTCTCTACATCCTTCCAATATAATTCTTGTTTTTTTGCCAACAATTTTTCAGCTTCACTTTGAGGATTACGAATTATTTTCACTAACGAGGAGTACCTTGGATAGATTCCATCAGCTAAATGATAAATGTTGTCATACGTGCTTCCATTTACCTTGTATGTCACTTGAGGAGTGATTCCGCCAAAATACGGATCAATTATGATGGAGAAGAACATTAATATCATTTTGTGATCCCGTCACACCAATGAAATTGTGTCATATCCAAATATCATATAATGCTACAACCTCCAAAATAATAGTTGAACGACCCTTACGACATGAATATGATTTTTGCCATGCCCAGTGCATACAATCTATACTTCCTATCATACTTGAAGATCCTCGCTGCTCAGCTCTTCGTAACAGTCGAGTTAGGTCGGCCTCATTTGGAGAGGGTAGATAGCGACCTTTATTATGTTCAACTACTTGACGACACCACATCTTGAAACATTCGAGAGTTGTTGATTCCCATTCGTGAGATCTCGGCACACTGATCTACACATGAATTGTATGCTAACATTCTTATAGCAACGGTCATCTTCTGTTCGGGAATAAGTCCAAGAACTCCAGCGGCATCGCTTATTTGATGCCAGTAAGCATCATTATTACAAGTTTAGTCTTTAAACGATTAAAAAGATTACTGCTCATACGTACCTTAGACGAAAATCTTCTTCTGGGAAAATTGGCCGCTCTATGAAGTAGTCTTCTAACAGATTTTGCCCCATTGGCCCTAGTTGTCTGGGTCGATTTAGTTGTCGACGAGGTCTCGCCTCTTCCTCTTGAACACCAATTGTCACTACGGCTACCGCATCCATAAAAAAGGAATTACTCATTTCATTCATTTTAGTCGTTCTTTATCGGAATGCTTGAAATCTCTCATCAAAATTGTATGGATCCATTATGTAGCTACAAGATTGAAAAAAGGAAGAAAACTGAAGTAAACAAGAAGATTGATAGTGTGAGTTTACAAGATTTGTTATCCTCATTTTATAGAGATTTGGAGTTTATCCTCAATTACACGTGTTTTGGTATAATTGACCAAAAATCTTATTCTGTAATTTATATCAATAATAAAGCAATAATTGACTACCATTCCAAAAAATATTTAAATATTTTCAAAAAAGTTATTTTATTTCTTATATAGTAAGAGAAATTTCTCACGGAGAATGTCATGGGTGAATAAATTAGACATAATAATATTACTATTTGATGAATAATACCAGAAATTACTCGTAAAGAATCGCTCTTGTTAGGTATAATGTTCAAGTGCAATCTAGGGTTTCAGGGATTTGCCTTATTGTTCAAAATGCGATGACCACCAAGTGGGAGTCAGTGAAGGTGAGTGGCGTTGTTAGGTATAATGTTCGTTTCTTATTGCTGTAAATGCAAATGCACACTGGATTTGGTGAGTATTGATATTTTGATTCAGATGGTTGGGAGGTGTGTATAATTCTTGCTTAGATTTTGACTAGTTTTTCCAATTGTTGGAATTTGTCATGTCAGTGTTTAAGTATGGATATGATGAAGGATCTTCCAGTGATAGATGGAACTTTAAGTTTTGGAGTCGATGGGTTGATTTGGAAGTGGTGCACGTCTCAATGGTACTCAGAGCATCCACACCAATAAATGGAATATATGCTACAAGAAAAAGTTCTTACAAAGCAATTTCTATTATCATTCATCAAATAATAACAACATTTTATACATTTTGCGCACCGTAACATTCTCTAAGAGGACTTTATGTTACTATTCAAGAAAAATAATAGGATTTTTTTCACTAGTTTGATTGTATATGAGTTATTGATCAAGGTTTCGATAAGATTTCGTTTCAATTAGTACAAGACACGTGTATAGAAAGTTTGAAATACTATAAAACAAGGTTTGACCTTCGATTACAATCACATCTTCTTCACCTTCTCCAGCTTTATTTGTGCAATGAATTCCTCTGATTTTAGTGAGAGTTTTCGAATGTACCAACAGAGACGGAGAGACTGTCGTAATCGTAGTAACTGCAGGTGATGAGAACGACGCGCCGCCTCCTCGACGGCCAAACCGACAAAGGCAGAAGTCTTAGGGGACAAAACCTTTTAGAAGATTACTTTGTGGAGGTCCAATTTTCTCCGAATCAGACTTCCGGCGGAGGTACCGAATAAGTAGCAACTAATTCGATCGTATCAAGACTAAGTTTTGCAACCATGATGACTATTGGCATCAACGACGTGATGTCGTTGGTGTGCTTGGCCTCCTGCCAGATCAAAAGATGACCGTTGTTGTACGAATGTCGGCATATGCTCATGTGCTGATCAATGTGATGAGATCACAAAAATAGGTGAATCAACTACCCTAGAGTGTATGAAGAAGTTTTGTGCACAGGTAACTCATGGGTGGGGCAAGCTCTTCTATTACAAAGATCAATATCTACGGCCTTCAAATGCTACAGATTTGGATGACAAACCGAGTTTGAGCTTTCCTTATCTAAATATATATAATGAGATATTAAATATAACACATTATCATAGTGTACAAAATGAGTTAGTTAATACAATATAATGGAAAAATGTAATAAAAAATTACCCCATCTTGTAAATTACATCCCAATTTCAAATTTCATTTTGCATATGCAAGACAAGAACTCAATAGATCAAGAGTGGCATCAACTTGGATAAACGAGATTGAAGCGCGGATTGAGTTCTCTCGGTTGTGCTAATTTCAAGCCTATCTCCAACCCAATTTCTTTGACAGTTGGCGTGAATTTTCTTCCATAATTTGTTCTCTTTTTGTTTGCTCCCGGTAATTGGATCAATTGATTGTCGATAATAGAATATGCACAATTGTACATCTTCGAAAATAGACCAATTGAGATTGCAAGCCATTTTGGTATGGGAAAGACAGATGCTTGAAAATATGTGTTGCAGTGAAATGGAGTGAGTTGAGAGCACATAAAATTCTGTGTATTATAGACAAAACTAGTGGAAAAATTAAAATATTTTTTGATATTTTTATTTTTATTTTTATTTTTTTGAATTTATAACGGTTCATTAATCTGCTCTGCTAGATTAAATCTTTTCTAACGGACAAGTAATGGACTGTTTTTAAATATATTCGTTAGGCCCTAGGAATTAAACCCTAATTGCTGCGGAAGGAAATCACGGAGCAATTTTCCTGCTCTTCCTCTAATCCCTTACGGCGCTGCACAATTTCTCCACTTCAAGCTTGCTTCAATCCCATATAGCACGCCCACTTGCAAGTGCGCTGCATATGCTCTAATTTATGCGCCATTGTACGTTCCGCATATGTCTAAGGAAGATTATGTATATATCTGGCCATATATATCTTCAACAGTGCCTTTTGTTGGATCTTTTTCTATCATAGATACTTGGGATCATATGTCCTGATTCATTCATGTTTTGTCGTAGTTGAATGAAAGATGGTCAGAATTCAGATTTGATGTAAGCTGCATTGTAACGGTGTTGTGGCGTTGAGTAACCGAGTGAAAAGGGTGCTAAATTGGAAGAATGATGCTACGTCTGTTTCTGAGTTGCAATCGATATAAGCCAATGGAAGATTGGTACAAAGGGTGAGTATGTTGACGAAAGCTAACAAGATGCAACTGAGAGAATGTATTATTCAATTTTCAGTTATAATTAAATTCATAATGCATATTGTTGTTCATGATGAATAATATCAACTTTTAACTTCTCTTATCTCTTTTTTAGGCGCCTAAATGTGTTTGCGCCCTCTTCTTGTTGCTACCGACATCTCTTTTGCTAGGTGCGGCGGAGGATGATTGTGGACACTAGAAAGCTTAGAAAACGCGTGTAGGAATGAAGCATGTGGGAGATATTCTTGTTGAGGATACCAAGCCAAGCTCAGATCCAGATCCAGCTTGAGCTCGATTGATGCTTATATAGAAGGGATGAAAGATGTCATTTATGAAACTAGAAGGATCGTTGTGTATTTAATTGAGTTGGGTATGTTATGTGGTTTAGTTGAGGACCTATTTATAAATAGCAAAAACCTATACTCAACTACGTATAGCCAATTTGGCGTTGAATGAAAACAACTGAAAACAGATTCAAGAATTCATCTCCTTTCCCAGTTCACGTCGCCAGAGTTCCGGTGATCCTCAGGCGACTCCGATTGTCTGTTTTCACATGGTATCAGAGCAGAATCTCATCCGATCAATCATCCGACATCATGTTCCCTCAATTTCTGACGTTTCTTTGAAATATCCATTTTTCCGCAAATGGATCCAGGCTTAGCAAGCAATGTGAGTTCCTCATCCGGTAGCTCTTTAATTGATTACCCGCGCATTGACAATCATGAAATCAGTGGTGTTCCTTTGGTGAATCAACCATTGATTGATGAATTGAATTATGTAACTTGGAGAAAGTGCATGGAAATTTCTCTAGGATGCAAAAACAAGATGGAGTTTGTGAATGGTTTATGTCATAAACCTGAAGATCCTACTAAGTTAGCTAAATGGTTAAGATTCAACAATTTCGTGTTTTCTTGGCTTCTTGCATCAGTTTCAAAAGAGATAGCATCATCATTGATACATGCTAAAGATGTTGTTGAGGCTTGGTTAGATTTAGCAGATAGATACTCTACAATAGATGCACCTACAATCTATGCAATACAAGAAGAAATTTATTCATTCAAATAAGGAGAGCTATCTGTTGCTAAGTATCATGAGAAGTTATATGAACTTTGGGGTCAAGAAGAGGGGACGAACCAACATGGATTATGCATACTTGGATCGCAATGCAAGTCTACAACGTACTTGACATAAAAGAGGACAATGACAAGATTATGAAATTCCTAATGGGGTTAAATGACATTCATGTGCCAATCAGATCACAAATTCTAGCAATGAAACCTATGCCTTCATTAAATGAAGTTACCTCATGGTAACAAAAGATGCAGCTCATAGAGGAGGTAGCAAACTTACTCATGTTGAAGCCTCGGCCATGTATAGTGCCCAAAACCGAAAAGGAACTTCCTCCAATTCGAAACACAACTCTGGTCAGTTTAATGGAAACAAATCATCTCACAGAAATAGTGATTCAAACAATTCAGGAAACAAGAAAGATTTGTTCTGTAATTACTGCAAAACCCCTGATCACACTAACGATAAATGCAGGAAACTTATTGGGTACCCTTCGGGCCGCAAATTTTACAAGGCAGGAAATACTTCAAACAAGAGATCAAATAATGTCATTATAAATGCTGACACGGATTAGACAACAAGCAGTTCAGACCAGCCTATCAAAATGAGTCAAAACCAACTCAGTCAACTCAACAAACTCATGGCTTTACTCAATGCTTCTAACACTGGAGACACCCATACTGCGGCAGGTATAACTTGTTTGACTCATGCTAATATATGTAGTGATGAATGGATTATAGAGAGTGGTGTCACTGATCATATAACTCCTTATTCACAACGATTACATGACGTTAAAAAGGTACCAGCTGCATATAGAGTTTCAATGCCTGATGGGAACATCGTCTCGGTTACTCATAGTGGAAAGAAAATATCGTTACTTATTTGAGACAGCTCGTGCATTGAAGTTCCAGTCACAGGTGCTAGTGTGATTTTGGGGTGATTGTCTCCTTACCGCCACCTACATCATCATAGAATTCCTTCAGTAATTCTATCCAACAAGACTCCATATGAGGTATTTTTCCAGAAAATTCCCAACTTTGATAATATTAAAGTTTTTGATTGCCTATGTTACATTACAAATGACATTCCCTTTAGAGGAAAATTTGACCCTATAGCTAAACTTTGCATCTTTATAGGATACTCATTTGGCCAAAAAGCTTATAAAGTATTTGACCTTACTTCCCACTATATTCTTATTAGCAGAGAAGTCATTTTCCATGAAACCATATTTCTTTTGCCCAATTACCTACTTCCAGCACCACTCCTATAATTATTCCTACATCTCATTCCCTACCTTTTTACTCTTCTGACCCATCAGAAAATATTACCCAACCAACCCATATTTCCCGACCTGAAAATATTCCCCAACCACATTCCCTTTCACAACCAACCCTCCACACAACCAAAAAATACTACTCGACCTGTTAGGAAATCTTCTCGCATCCCTAAAAGACTACATATGTCCCAAATTAAGCCTCACAAGATCTTACCCTATAGTTAACTATGTAAACTATTCAACATGTTCCTCTTCCTTCTAGAGATGGAAGTGGATCGAGCTGGGTCGAAATTTCATAACCCACGCAAGCTAGGGCTAGGTTGGAAAAAAAAATGAGCTGGCCCACGAGCCGGGTTAAGTAAAAAATCTGAACCCAGCCCGACCCACGGTTATAAGTCAGCTCGGTCGGGCTGACCCACGAGTTGGACACACGGGTTGGACCCACGAGTTGAGCCCATGGGTTGGACCCACGAATTGAGGGTTATTGTACAAGGGTTTAGAGGTTTGAAGACTAGGGTTTAAGGGTATAGGGTGTAGGATCTAGGGAACTTGTACTTGTACATATATTTTTTTTTATCTAAATTATATTTAGAAGAGTGGTGTTGAGGACATACCGATGGCCAAAGCCTGACACAAACTCTAAGTGTCTACACTGGAACTTTATAAATAGTTCAATCTTACAATAGCCTAAAACAAATTGATTATAAAACATGCTGATATATTATTCTAATTCATCTCCAGTTTCATAATCAAAATTTGTTTTACTGTCTTGTTCTCTTCTTTCAGCAACAAGCCAATCTTTTAGGCAAATGCACATTTCAATTGAAGTATCATTCGACCGTGATCTTTTGTCATCCAACACCCTTATACCTGCAGAAAAACAACCTTCGGATGCCACAATTGACATCAGAGCAGTTAGTAGGTCCCTAGCCATAGCAGATAGTATAGGCCAAGTATGACCGTTTACCTTCCATCACGCCAACAAATCCAGTTTTGGGTCTATTGGAGGCTCGGATCGGGACAAATAAAATTGAAGCTCATTGGAATTTGAACTCCCCGCATTTGATTGAAAGGAAGTATTAACTCACCTGTAGCTTGCCTTTTATATGTTTGCCAGATACAATGAAAAATCTTCCTATCTTGTTCTGAAGATGAACCACAATCATAACCTATTTTTGCAACATATAAATCATATAATTCAAATAAAACATCATAAATTTGTTGTTTAATACAAGTAACATAATTATTCAAACCAAGTGTTACAAATACTTGTTCAACAAAATATTGTACACCCGCCACTTTAAGTCTAGGATCCATAAGAGGCTAAGCAACCAATCAAGGGAATATTCTCCCAATATTTTTTAAATTTTGCTTCCATGGGAGAGAAAATATCAACATATAAGTCTGAACTCCTATGTTTTTGAAAGCATGTAGATATTGTAAATAATTGATGTAATAAAAAGGGAGAAGTGGGAAAATAAGTACCACCCAATTTGTTAGTAGCAACATAAAAAACTTCTAACTATGAAAGAATCAATTCGGCCTTATGTCAATCTTCTTCATCAATTGAATTTTGAAAGTTTCTTTCGTTCCAAAAACTTGTCATACAACATTTAAGCATATCTCGTGTCGAATTCCATCTAGTGATCACATCTAGAGAAAATTGTTTATACCGCAAGTTATGAAATTTACAAAGTTCTTTAAATTCTTGCTTACGATGACAATTTGATTGAATATATTTAAGTGCACCTCTAATTTTCTCTATGTGTGACTTGATAATTTCTAAGCCGGATGGCACACACAAATTAATAATATGAAATGCACATTTAATATGAAATAATTTACCACCAAGAATTGGTTTGAGGCGGGTGATTAAATATGTGACCGCAACACTATTATTGGATGCGTTGTCAAATGATATTGGAAAAGCTTTTCCACCTAATCCAAACTCATTTACAGTATTTTCAATCATATGTGCTATAAAAAGTCCCGTATGTGGATGCTTCATAGGTTTAAACATAAGAATTCTTTTTTGCATCACCCAATCATTATCAATCCAATGACCAGTTAAACAAATATATTCATATCCAAAAAGAGAAGTCCAAATATCAGATGTTAGAGAAATCATACATTTCATATCTAAAAACATATTAATTAGCGTTGTTTTTTAAGGTTAAAAGTACGACAAGCATCTTCTCGAATGGTTTTTCTTGAAAGCCCCTTAAAATATGGTTGTAAATATATTTTAATAAAACTAATAAACTTAGGATCATCACCCATTGGAAAAGGTTGTTCGGCCTCTATTATATATTTAGCTAGACCAATACGAGCTTTAACTTCTAAGTAACGCCATGTTGGTCCCGGTTGTTCACAAGATTGTGCACTACCAGTTCCGACAGACTCACCAACTAAAGTAGTTTGGTTGGAATCAATAACCCAATCCGGATGCTTTTTAGCAATATGCCTTGAAAACTTACCCGTCCCCTCCTACTGAAATTTTATACTCTTGTCCACATTTTTTACATTTTGCAAATCTTACATTATCCTTCCAAATGATTTCAAAATAAACCAAACTGAAGATTTATACATGTGTTCATTTCTCCTAGAGGTAGAGGTGGATGATGGTGTGACGGTGTGAGTATTCGATAATGAGTTTGGAGCTTCGTCCATCCTCGGAACACTATCCACACGTTCACTGTTTTCCACCTCATTCTCATCATTGGGAAAAAGATATTCAAAATTATAGGGACTAAAACTTTCCATGGTAAACAGATGCAACAAATAAAACAACAATTAATATCTAAATAGCAAAATAAAATATAACGAAATGAAGATTTGAGAAGCCCGTTGCTTGCAAAATTGAGACTTGAGCACTTGAGAAGAAGAGAGGTTTTAGAGAGTTGTTGGTGTGTAAAATATGATATAAGGATGAGGTATTTATAGAATTTGAGAATGAGATCAAAATTTTGAAATTTTGATATTTTTGAACTTCCAACGGCTATATTTTTGAATTTTAGCCCAAGGGTCGGGCGAGATGGGTCAGGGCTGGGCTGGGTCGAACCCGGGCTGGTTCGAAATTTTTTTTGACAGACCCAGCCCGACCCGCAAGCTGTAACCCAGCCCACTCGACCCACGAGTTGATGTGTATTGGTCGGGCTGGGTCGAGCCAGCCCACGACCCACACGAGCTGGTCCACGGGTTGTATAACCCACTTCCATCTCTGTAATCCTTCCAACATTATTCCCTACAACTGTCTAGTGAATCTGAACCTCGTACCTTCACCCAGGCCACCAAAAACCCCTTATGGACTCGGGCAATGAAAACTGAACTTAATGCTCTCAAGGACTACAATATTTGGTTGATCACTTTTCACTAATTTGCCTAATGGTAAGAATTGTGTTTGCTGCAAATGAGTTTACAAAATCAAACGTCATGCTGATGGTTCTGTTAAAAGATACAAAGTCTTTCTAGTGGCAAAGGGTTATACTTCGATGGAAGGTTTGGACTATGAGGAAACATTTGCCCCATTTGTGAAAATGCCTACTGTTCGAACCGTTCTTGCTATTGTTGCAGCAAAACAATGGCCCCTATACCAGTTGGATGTTAACAATGCATTTTTACATGGCACATTGAATGAAGAAGTCTACATGGCACTATCCCTGTCTTCTACAAGAGTAAAAAAGAGTCAGGGTAAGATTTGCAAAGAATCGGGTAAGGTTTGTAAACTCCTCAAGAGTCTCTATGGCTTAAAGTAAGCATCACGCCAGTGGTTTAGTCGCTTTCATGATGCTCTCATCACTTATGGATTTATTTGCACCCTTAATGACTATTCATTATTGATGGGGAATTCATTGTCCTATTGATCTATGTTGATGACGTTATTTTGACGGGGGCTTCTTCATAGTTGATTAGTGATATCAAGGATTTAATTCCCTCCCAATTCAAGATCAAAGATCTTGGTCAACTTCACTATTTCTTGGGGATTGAAGTGGCCAGATCTGAATCTGGTATGTTTCTAAACCAACGCAAATATGCCCTGAATCTCATTATTGAAGCGGGCCTCTTAGGATGTAAACCATCCTCTACTCCTATAGACAATAAACAAAAGTTGGCATTATCTACTGCCCCCTTGCTTCCTGATCATATGCTCTATCGTCGACTTGTGGGTCAGCTAATCTACCTTATAGTCACTAAACATGATCTTGTATTGTCAGTTCATATCCTAAAATTCACCCTATAGAGGAACACTTAACTGCTGCTCATAAGGTCTTAAGATACTTGAAGGGAACTCCTTCTCAAGGTCTCTTTTATCCGGAACGTCCTCTCTGACCCTTACTGCATATTATGATGCAGACTGAGCTTCTTGCCCAGTTACTCGCAGGTCTGTCACTGGTGATGCAATCCTCTTGGGTTCATCTCTCATTTTCTGGAAAATAAAGAAAAAGGAGGTTGTTTCTCGTTTCTCAGCGGAAGCAGAATATAGATTCATGTCTCAAACGTGCAGAGAACTTGTTTGACTTACCAGACTTTTGGGTGAGTTGAGACTCCCTGTGACTTCTCCTGTTACCCTCTTCTGCGCAATAAGTCCGCCATGCACATAGCCAAAAACCCTGTGTTTGAACGCATAAAGCACATCGAAATCGATTGCCATCTGGTCATACAGTACCTCCTCAACGGCCTCGTCAACCCTGGCTTTGTCCCGTCTCTCGACCAGCTCGCCGACATCTTCACCAAGACTTTGCCCGCGGATCCTCTCTCCAAGCTCAGCTCCAATCTCAATTGTGTCAATCTTCTCCACTAGTTGAGCTTGCGGGGGGATGTTGATGATACCAAGCCAAGCTCAAATCCAAATCCAGGTTAAGTTCGATTGATGATTATATAACAGGAGTGCAAAATGTCATTTATCAAATTAAAAGGGTTGTTGTGTATTTTGTTGAGTTGGGTCTGTTATGTGATATTAGTTGAGGATCTATTTGTAAATAGCAAAAAACTACATATAGCCAATTTGGCTTTGAATGAAAACAACACAAAGCAGATTCAAGAATTCATCTCCTTTCCCAGTTCACGTCGCCGGAGCTTCGGCGATCCTGAAGCGACTCTGATCGTCTGTTTCTACAATTCTCCTTCTGACAGACTCCATTCCCTTTGCATAAAACAATTCCGATAGTAATCTTTCAAAAGGGATAAATTTTAGCCGCCTCAAGCTGAGTACATCAGACAAGGAAACTCTTCATAAGAAATGATGCCTTGCAATTATTGATGAGAATGGAAGTAATGTTTGAAATGGCAAAGGTATAGCCTTTTAGTGAAGGGTAGAGACAAATTATTTATTGAATCCCAATTCTGTTGTGCAGCGGTATAAAATAGTATGGTCAATTTGTCAACCGTAGACATGTACATAGGCTTATCTCTTGGTTGTGCATTGAAATTTGGAACATGATTCTAACTATTCAATCTGATCAATGTGTAGGCTGGATATTGAATCAAGGAACACCTTTTCTATGAGATATGATGTTATAGGCTGGAAAGATGATGCAGCAGGTGAAACTAAATTAGACACAAATCAACCTAAACAAATGGGCAGGGAAACCCATAAACCTGACTGTCTCAAAGATTTTGTAACAAACCGATCTACATGAAGAATCCATGAGTGCTGACATGGATAATGAGACAAAATAGTTTGTTAGGGAATTGTATGCAATTTCCTATATAAGCAGGATACTGCATAAAAGCATTGATAAGAAGAATTTACCTTACTCATTCTCAACTCATTCTCCTCTGTTCCCATCCCCTTCTTCTCCTCAACTTGTCCTCATCCCCTGTTCTTATCATCTGGTGCTTTCTTCATTTTGATCTGATGTCAAACCATTTCCATGCCTCATGGTATGACCACCCGCTCCAATACATCGACTGAGAACCTTGCCGCCGACCATGTCCAACCACATAATGAAACCCTTCCTTCCGACCAATACACTTGCTACTGTAGCCGCCCAGGTACACCACCATACGGATACCTTTGCTAAGCATACAGGTATACTAGAATCCTTACAAAAATCTATAAAGGATATTTAGATTTCTATTGCAAAGATGGAGAAACAACCTTCCCTCATGCCACTACCCATCCAGCACAACCATCAATCACCCACTTTCGATCCCACCCAGTACCCACACACTCAATGGAAAACCACTTAGGTCAACTCACCCTCATTACCACTCCCATTCCATTACCTGAGCCTTTATCAATTCAAAACCAGCGCACCCCTAAACCGGAAATCCCCTTTTTTTTAGTGGTGCCATTGTTTCCAGCTGGCTGTTCCAACTTGATCGGTTCTTTGCCTATCATGATACACCTCAGGACCAAAAGCTTCACATAGCCTCTTTTTACATGACCGGCATCGCGTGGTTTCAGTGGATGCACAAAACAAGACAACTATCAAATTGGGATCTCTTTGTCAGTGCCTTGGAAACTCGTTTCGGACCATCCGCTTTCCATAACCCAGAGAGTGCTCTTTACAAACTTCGGCAACGTTACACAGTGGCCGCTTACCTCTCGGAATTTGAGACCTTGTAATATTCGACCTATCTGCGACAAATTTGCTGAACTGTTTTCTATCTGGCCTCAAAGATGAAATTGTTGAAAGGACCGACACATATAACACCCACTAAGGATCTACTTCAAGACAATCAACAATTATTCAAGCAATCCAAATGAGAGAAAGTAAAACTGCAATGACACACGATTTTTACGTGGAAACCTTTCCGGTGTGGAGAGTAAAAACCACGGGACGTAAGGAGTCCACCTACTCAGCGCTTATTATGAAAAGAGTGAGGGTACAAGCAGCCACAATTGACTACAAACGTTCACCAACTACCCACAAACGCAAACATGCATAAGAGGCCAATAAGAGAGGGCAGAAATCACCAGAAAACCAAGGTCTGTCCATAAGCGATAACTTTCTCATCCAACCTTCAAATCGTCAATGACCACTCAAATCGAAGCCCAAGATGTTCCCAACAAGCTGTCAAAATCTCAGCAAAAACGGACAACGTTTGGCCACCGAAACTGTCTCCGCCGTGAAGCACTGTCCAAAAATCGCGCTGCCTCCCTTTTCTCTCTAAACCCCCTCTTTGACTGGTGACCCAGAATAAAGCAGAAATTAGGGTTTTGAGCTGACTCAATACGACCAATACGATCAATACGGTCAATACGACCAATACCAACTCATACGACCGATACGATCTCAGAGACCTCAAGGAATCCCGTACTAGTCGTAATGCCCGTATCAATACGATCAATACGAGCAGTACGACCGGTATGATCCTCAACAGGCTGGAAACCAACAATCTCCCCCTCCAGCCTATAACGGGGAAGATACAAACACGAAGATCATCACTTGAACTTCATCCCAGCAAGTTTGACGCAAAGCTCAACCTTGCTTCTCGGAACCACCTTAGTCAACACATCAGCGGCATTGTTGTTGGTGTGGACTTTCTTTAGCTTCATCTCACCTTCCTCAATCACGTTTCACAACCAATTGATATCTAACATCAATATGCTTGGTGCGACAGTGATACATAGCATTCTTGCTCAAGTCAAGAGCACACTGATTATCACAGATTACCACATATTCATCTTGCTTCAAACCCAACTCTAGTAGAAATCTCTTAAGCCAAAGCATCTCTTTGCTTGCTTTAACAACTGCAACATACCCTCCCTCAGTGGTTGACAAAAGCTACACACTTTTGTAGTTTGGATTGCCACGAAATGGCTCCCCTTGAAAATGTAACCACATAACCTGAGGTAGACTTTCTAGCATCAAGATCACCTGCCATATATGCATCCGTATAGCATTCAAGAATAGGTTTGCCGCTTCCATAAGACAAACAAAGTTTGGAAGTCCCACGCAAGTATCTGAAGATCCACTTCACTGCTTCCCAGTGAACCTTACTCGGATTGGATAAGTACCTGCTAAAGGATCCCACAACATGAGCAATATATGGTCTAGTACACACCATAGCATACATCAAAGAACCAACAGCAGAAGAAAATGGAACTGTCGACATACAGTCTTTCTCTTTCTCTGTTGTAGCACAATCTTTCTTACTCAACTTGAAATGAGTAGCTAGTGGTGTATTCACAGGCTTAGCATTCTTCATATTGAACCTTTCAAGCACCCGTTCAATAAATTTCTCTTGTGAAAGCCACAATTTCCCAGCCTTTCTGTCACGAGCAATCTCCATGCCTAAGATTTGCTTTGCTGAATCCAAATCTTTCATGTCAAATGGCTTGGACAAGACTTTCTTCAAACTCTGAATCATAGCAACATCATGACCAACTATCAGCATATCATCTACATATAAGAGAAGAATAATAAAGTTACCATCAGGAAACTTTCTAAAATATACACAAGGATCAGCTAAAGTCCCTGTGTATCCATTGCTTGTCATAAAAGAATCAAACTTTCGGTACCACTGCCTCGGTACCCATAAAGACTCTTCTTCAATTTGTAGACAAGCTGTTCCTTCCCCTTTTCAACAAACCCTTCAGGTTGTTCCATATAGATCTCTTCATTTAAATCACCATGCAAGAAAGCAGTTTCAACATCAAGCTGCTCTAACTCAAGATTCAGACTAGCAGCTATGAAATTCGCAGCGCCTCTGATAAACAGATTCGTGAACAAGCAGTTGCTACAGCACACTCTTGTTCACCCGGAAACTGTTTCAGCAAGAATGAACAAGGACAAATGTTTGTTCACCCAGTTCAGCCAATTTCCTACGTCTCAGGAGGACTATTCTCAGTCCTCAATCCACTAATCTCAAAGGCCTCCAAGTACACACGGTTACAACTCCACGCAACCTACGCTACTCAACCTTGAGTGGATCCACGAACACAATCAGAACAGGCTCTGACTTGTGTCTGCAACCTCTATTGATATCTATCTAGAATAGCTACTGTCTCCTCGAAACTCAGCCTATTCTAAACAATACTCAAATTCTGCAGGGTTGTTATCGCATCTGCTGTAGCACACAGCTGATGCACAAACTGTCCGCGTCGCTCCAAAGCCTTCCGCTGAGCCGTTCGAACGATTCCATGAGCGCTGCACACTCTGGAATACTCCCCCTCACTTAGTGACCTCCTTCCACTAGCGAGAGCTGGCCTTCTACCGATTGCCCGAGTCCCTCCACTCGACAATTCCTCCGCGGCCTTCCTTGATCAACCAACAAGCACCACTGCTCTGAATTGGCTTCCCGATCAAGCTTGGATCAGACTCCGCAAGTCCTGATCGCCCTCTGCTTCTGTCACCTCAGCTCTGCGCTCACGCTCTGCTCTCGGTGAAGATCAAAGATTTCCTCGCACACCAAAAATACTCTCTCAGAATTCTGTGTGTGTGTGTACTCGTTCACGCTCTCTCTTTTGATCAACTTCATTGCTCTGAAGGGTCTTCTTTATATAGGAGCACCCACTTCCATCATTATCAGGATTTAGCAATTTCCCTAGAAATATCAATATCTCCTAATTTTTAGGAGATTAAATTTGATTTGAGATTCAAATCTCCCACAATCAAATCTCCTTCTTCAGCTAGGAATCTCCACTGGAATATTCTCTGCAGCAACTTAGAAACTCCTCTGATGCTCTTAGAAGGACTGCCAAGCCCTCTTTCCAAAGACCCGGGCTGCTGCTGCTCGGACAGACGCTACAGCTCTTCTAAACAAGCTCCTGCTATAGCTTCCTCCAGCTATAGCTGCTCCTTGTTCACTGATCTTGTTCACGAAAGCTGGACTCCTGCTATCGCAGCATCTTGTTCACGTGTGCTAGTTTTGTCAAACACTGCCATACTGCATCATCAATATCCCCCTTGGCATTTTGATAAAACCCCTTTGAAAATTTCAATGCTAATCTTCCGGTATCCCCCTACCCTTCTTCCCCTCTTTTTTTGAATAAGTGACAAGGGGGTGTTCCTGGCTGCCTTAGGGAGGCAAGACACAGAGCCCCAGAGAGGATCTCAGGTCTTCGAACCGGACTACGTCTAGAGGTTTTATGAAGATATCAGCAAGCTGTTTGTCCGACACAACGTGCTGAAGAGCAATGATTTTCGTTTCTACCAGATCGCGAATGAAGTGATGTCGAATATCAATGTGTTTGGTTCTGCTGTGCTGAACAGGGTTCTTGGAGATGCAGATAGCACTCATGTTGTCACAGTAGAGAATCATTTCGCCTTGATCGAGTCCATACTCACCCAGCATTTGCTTCATCCACATCATCTGTGCGCAGCAGCTCCCAGCAGCTATGTACGCTGCCTCAGCTGTAGATAACGAGATGCTGTTTTGTTTTCTACTGAACCAGGATACCAGGTTGTTTCCTTGGAAGAAGCAGTTTCCAGAAGTGCTCTTTCTATCCTCAGAGCATCCTGCCCAGTCCGCATCACTATACCCCACCAGGTTTGCATTCGTATCCTTAGTGTACCATAAACCATAGTGCACAGTACCTCCAACATATCGGATGATTCGCTTGACCAACTGCAAGTGACTATCTTTGGGGCAGCACATACTCCTACTGCAAAGGAGATGTCAGGACGACTGGCCGTCAGGTACAGTAAGCTCCCAATCATACTTCTGTAGATAGTCTGACTCACTTCCATTCCAAGTTCATCTTTGATGGCTTTGACGTGAGTGACAGCGGGTGTTCGCTTATGACTGGCTTTATCTAGCTGAAATTTCTGTGCAAGATTCTTGTTGTATTTGCTTCGTGCAATAAAGATCCCATCTTCTTTTTGTTTGATCTCCAGGCCAAGGAAATAAGACAGCTCTCCGACCATGCTCATTTTGAATTCCTTCTGCATGTGGTCCACAAACTGCTTCACCAGGTGATGAGACTTCGATCCAAAGACAATGTCATCCACATATATCTGTGCAATGATCACATCTGACTTAGTTCTTTTCACAAATAAGGTTTTGTCAGCTCCCCCTCTTTTGTAACCATGGTTTTTGAGAAAAACTGTCAGCCGCTCGTACCAAGCTCGAGGAGCCTGTTTAAGCCCATACAGAGCTTTCTTCAGTTTGTACACATGCTCCGGGTGATGAGGATCTTCAAATCCCTTTGGCTAGGCAACATATACTTCTTCAGAGAGATCTCCGTTCAGAAAAGTACTTTTGACATCCATTTGATATAGTTTAAATCCTAGGAAACAAGACATAGCTAGGAGCAGTCTGATGGCCTCCAGTCGAGCGATTGGAGCAAAGGTTTCTTCGAAATCTAGCCCCTCAATTTGAGTGTATCCTTGAGCAACAAGTCTGCTTTATTTCTTGTGATGTTTCCATGTTCATCGGTTTTGTTTTTGAAGATCCACTTGGAGCCTATAATGTTTAATCCTTTAGATCTCTCCACCAAGTCCCAAACATCGCGTCTTTTGAACTCTGCTAGTTCTTCCTGCATAGCTATCATCCAGAATTCGTCACTCATAGCTTCCTTGAAGTTCTTTGGTTCCATACTAGATAGGAAGCAGGTAATGAGGTAAGCGTTGCTTCTGGTTCTCCTTCTTTCTGTCGGGTCTCCAATCACATTGGTCAGCGGATGATTATTCTGAATCTTCTTTGGAGGCTGCCTTGATGGTGGATCATGAGTCTCATTATTATGTTCTTCATGCAAGCTCTCTAATTGTTCGTCTGGACTTTCTGCTTCAGCACTTGCTGTAGCATCTTCTGGAGCCAAAGTTTGTTCACTTCTGCTCTGACTGGCAGGAGCATCTTCAATGTCAGAGTCTTCGTCGTCAAGGATAGTGGAAGAGACTTCTTCAGCATCGTTGACTACTACATTTATGGATTCCATTACTGTACTTGTCCGCTGGTTATACACTCGATATGCCCTGCTGTTCATTGAATATCCCAAGAACAATCCAGGATCGCTCTTTGGGTCAAGCTTCTTCCTGTACTCCCGATCTCTTAGAATGAAGCAGTCACTTCCAAAGATGTCGAATTATTTAACTGTGGGCTTCTTCTGATTCCAGAGCTCATAGCAGGTCTGGTTGGTTCCTTTCCGTATGGTGACTCTGTTGATGATGTAACATGCAGTGTTCATTGCCTCAGCCCAGAATCTCAGGGGAACTCTCTTGGCATGAATCATGACTCTGGACATTTTCTGTATTGTCCAATTCTTTCGTTCCACTACACCATTCTGCTGAGGAGTGATGGGAGAAGAATACTGATGTGAGATACCTCTTTGCCGGCAGAACTCATCAACTGCTTCGTTTTCAAATTCCCTACCATGATCACTTCGGATGTTGGTGATTCTGAGGTTTTTCTCTTGCTCTAGACGAGACACCAGAGAGACTATAACTTTTACAGTATTCGATTTTGCCCTGACAAAATCAATCCAAATGAACCTGGTTTAGTCATCCACACAGACGAAGGCATATCTTTTCCTACCTACACTCTCGACTTCCATAGGACCCATCAGGTCCATGTGTATCAATTGGAGAGGTCTGGTTGTATTTGTGTCTTTGACTTTTGGGTGTGAAGCCTTCTTCTGTTTCCCAAATCTGATAATCTCCACAGATGGAACTTGGCTCGCCTTTAATCAGTGGTATTCCTCTGACTAACCCTTCTGTTGCAATTTTCTTCAGAGTTCTCAGGTTGACATGGCCCATCCTTCTGTGCCAGAGATTCATTTCCACAGTATTAGTCAGCATGCATCTTGATGAAAGAGAATTTGTACCCACTTTGAGAAGATAGCAGTTGCTTTTTGATCTTACCCCCTCCATTATACATTCTCCAATTTTGTTGAAGACTTTGCATGAATCTTTGGTGAACCTTACCTATTGTGTGTCATCACACAGCTGACTAATGCTTATGAGGTTCGCCTTTAGACCTTCCACCAGCATGACATTGCTTAGTTCGGGCATCCCTTCAACAGCAAGTGTTCCTTTACCCAGAACTCTTCCACTCAGGCCATTTTCGAACTTCACCCGTTGTTCCAAGCAGGGAGTTATGTTCTTCAAGAAGGATCTTTCTCCCGTCATATGCTTCGAGCAGCCACTATCAAAGTACCAGCTTGCTTGATTCGAGGAACTAGCTGTGCTGATAAGAGCGAGATGCTGAGTTCTCTCATATTTCTGCTTGGTTTGTTCCCTGGCTGAGCCCTTCCTGGTGTATGCTGAAGGGCAGTTCCTCTCAATGTGACCTTTGGGCCAGCAGTTATAGCATCTTTTATACTTTGACAGCTTCTTTACAGGGTGATACAGGGGATGCTGTAGCAGAAGTTGATTCACCTTTCCTTGTGCTTTTCTGCCTTTTCTGACTGATCTGTATTTGACCATGTTGCATTCATCTTCACTCAGATCTATCTCGTCTTCACTTCTGCTGGCAGAGAGGGCACTTTTTT
The DNA here is from genome assembly GCA_963678935.1 of Umbilicus rupestris. Lineage (NCBI taxonomy): Eukaryota > Viridiplantae > Streptophyta > Magnoliopsida > Saxifragales > Crassulaceae > Umbilicus > Umbilicus rupestris. The sequence goes on from OY787612.1 coordinate 11,276,727, forward strand.
GCTCAGCCTGTTTCATTGGTTTGCTGGTACAGTCCACTTGTCGATGTCCATATCCTTCACAATTCCAACACTGCATGCCCTTTCTTCTGTCTCTCTTCTCATCATTTTGAGCAGATTCCTTTCCCCTATTTTGATTTCCTCCACCTCTTATAGATGATCTTCGTGAGAATGAGCTTTGTCTAGATCTTGACTCCATGTTTTTAATAGTTCCCCGAGGTTCTTTACTAGCATACTCAGCTGATCATCTGGAGCTGGCTTCTTCTCTTCTGTTTCTGCCTTCAGTCCTATATTCTTATCTTTAGGAGTGAGCTCTTCTTTAACCAGCTTCATCTCAAATTGTTTGAGGGATCCAACCAATTCTTCCAGCCTCATGTGTCTGACATTTTGAGCTTCTTCAATGGTCATCACTTTTATGTCAAATCTTATGGGCAACGATCTGAGGACCTTCCTAATCAGCTTATCTTCAGGGATAGGTTCTCCAAGAGCATGGGCTTCATTTGACATGTCACATAGTTTTGCATTGATTCAGTGATCGTCTCCTCTTCTAGCATTCTCAGATTCTCAAACTGCATAGCAATAATTTGTAATCTTGACAACCTTACTTTATCAGTTCCTTCATGGGCAGTTTGCAGGATTTCCCAAGCTTGCTTGGCAATATCACAGTTTGATATCAACCTGAAATTGTTAGCATCAACAGCAGCAAAAATAGCATTCAGAGCCTTTGAATTACCAGTTGTTGCAGCTCCCTCTTCAGCAGTTCATTGTTCTTCAGGTTTTACCCGTGTAACTCCCTGTTCATCCATAGTAATTGGAGGAGACCACTGGACGCTCTCCAGGTCTTCTCATCAATGGCTTTGAGAAAGGCCTTCATCGTAGCCTTCCAATATCCATAGTTGCTTTCTTCCAACAATGGAGGTCTGCTCGTGCTCTGTCCTTCCTTCATTGTTCCTTCTCTTCTTCAGAGGCGTTTGTAGGATCTTTTACTATGTGTGTCGAGCTCCTGCTCTGATACCAATTGAAATTCGCAGCGCCTCTGATAAACAGATTCGTGAACAAGCAGTTGCTACAGCACACTCTTGTTCACCCGGAAACTGTTTCAGTAAGAATGAACAAGGACAAATATTTGTTCACCCAGTTCGGCCAATTGCCTACGTCTGGGGAGGACAATTCTCAGTCCTCAATCCACTAATCGCAAAGGTCTCCAAGTACACACCGTTACAACTCCACGCAACCTACGCTACTCAACCTTGAGTGGATCCAGGAACACAATCAGAATAGGCTCTGACTTGTGTCTACAACCTCTACTGATATCTATCTAGAATAACTACTGTCTCCTGGAAACTCAGCCTATTCTAAACAATACTCAGATTCTGCAAGGTTGCTATAGCATCTGTTGTAGCACACAGCTGATGCACAAACTGTCCGCGTCGCTCCGAAGCCTTCCACTGAGCCGTTTGAACGATTCCACGAGCGCTGCACACTCTGGAATACTCCCCCTCACTTAGTTACCTCCTGGCACTAGCGAGAGCTGGCCCGGGTCCCTCCACTCGACAATTCCTCCGCGGCCTTCCTTGATCAACCAACAAGCACCACTGCTCTGAATTGGCTTCCCGATCAAGCTTGGATCAGACTCCGCAAGTCCTGATCCCCCTCTGCTTCTGTCACCTCAGCTCTTCGCTCACGCTCTGCTCTCGGTGAAGATCAAAGATTTCCTCGCACGCCAAAAATACTCTCTCAGAATTCTGTGTGTGTACTCGTTCACGCTCTCTCCTTTGATCAACTTCATTGCTCTGAAGGGTCTTCTTTATATAGGAGCACCCACTTCCATCATTATCAGGATTTAGCAATTTCCCTAGAAATATTACTATCTCCTAATTTTTAGGAGATTTGATTTGATTTGAGATTCAAATCTCCCACAATCAAATCTCCTTCTTCAGCTAGGAATCTCTACTGGAATATTCTCTGTAGCAACTTAGAAACTCCTATGATGCTCTTAGAAGGACTGTCAAGCCCTATTTCCAAAGACCCAGGCTGCTGCTGCTCGGACAGACGCTGCAGCTCTTCTGAACAAGCTCCTGCTATAGCTTCTTTCAGTCATAGTTGCTCCTTGTTCACTGATCTTGTTCACGAAAGCTGGACTCCTACTATAGCAGCATCTTGTTCACGTGTGCTGGTTTTGTCAAACACTGCCATACTGCATCATCAATCTACCCCTTGGCATTTTGACAAAACTCCTTTGAAAATTTCAATGCAAATCTTCCGGTATCCCCCTACCCTTCTTCTCCCCCTTTTTGGAATAAGTGACAAGGGGGTGTTCCTGGCTGCCTTAGGGAGGCAAGACACAGAGCCCCTGAGGATCTCAGGTCTTCGAACCGGACTGCGTCCAGAGGTTTTGTGAAGATATCAGTAAGCTGTTTGTCCGACACAACGTGCTGAAGAGCAATGATTTTCTTTTCTACCAGATCGCGAATGAAGTGATGTCGAATATCAATGTGTTTGGTTCGGCTGTGCTGAACAGGGTTCTTGGAGATGCTGATAGCACTCATGTTGTCACAGTAGAGAATCATTTCGCCTTGATCTCACCTTAGTCAACACATCAGCGGCATTGTTGTTGGTGTGGACTTTCTTTAGCTTCATCTCACCTTCCTCAATCACGTTTCGCAACCAATGATATCTAACATCAATATGCGTGGTGCGAGAGTGATACATAGCATTCTTGCTCAAGTCAGTAGCACTCTGATTATCACAGAATACCACATATTCATCTTGCTTCAAACCCAACTCTAGCAGAAATCTCTTAAGCCAAAGCATCTCTTTGCTTGCTTTAACAACTGCAACATACCCTCCCTCAGTGGTTGACAAAAGCTACACACTTTTGTAGTTTGGATTGCCACGAAATGGCTCCCCTTGAAAATGTAACCACATAACCTGAGGTAGACTTTCTAGCATCAAGATCACCTGCCATATATGCATCCGTATAGCATTCAAGAATAGGTTTGCCGCTTCCATAAGACAAACAAAGTTTGGAAGTCCCACGCAAGTATCTGAAGATCCACTTCACTGCTTCCCAGTGAACCTTACTCGGATTGGATAAGTACCTGCTAACGGATCCCACAGCATGAGCAATATATGGTCTAGTACACACCATAGCATACATCAAAGAACCAACAGCAGAAGAAAATGGAACTGTCGACATATAGTCTTTCTCTTTCTCTGTTGTAGCACAATCTTTCTTACTCAACTTGAAATGAGTAGCTAGTGGTGTATTCATAGGCTTAGCATTCTTCATATGAAACCTTTCAAAAACCCGTTCAATATATTTCTCTTGTGTAAGCCACAATTTCCCAGCCTTTCTGTCACGAGCAATCTCCATGCCTAAGATTTGCTTTACTGAACCCAAATCTTTCATGTCAAATGACTTGGACAAGTCTTTCTTCAAACTCTGAATCATAGCAACATCATGACCAACTATCAGCATATCATCTACATATAAGAGAAGAATAATAAATTAGTTACCGTCAGGAAACTTTCTAAAATACACACAAGGATCAGCTAAATTCCGTGTGTATCTATTGCTTGTCATAAAAGAATCAAACTTTTGGTCCCACTGCGGCGGTATCCATAAAGAATCTTCTTCAATTTGCAGACAAGCTATTCCTTTCCCTTCTCAACAAACCCTTCAAGTTGTTCCATATAGATCTCTTCATTTAAGTCACCATGCAAGAAAGCAATTTTAACATCAAGCTGCTCTAACTCAAGATTCAGACTAGCAGCTAAACCAAGCACGGTTCTGATAGAAGTCATCTTGACAACCGGAGAGAAGATCTCATCAAAATCGATGCCTTTTTTCTGATTGCATCCCTTTACCACCAATCTGGCTTTTCGCATCACTATCTTCTCACCATCTTTCTTATTCTTGAAAACCCAATCTGTTTTTCAAGACTTTCTTTCCCTTGGGCAACTTCACTAGCTCATAAGTGTCATTCTTTTTCAAGAAATTCATCTCTTCCTTCATAGCATCTAGCCAAATATTTTTCTCATCAAGTGACAACACTTCTTGATAGTTCTTTGGCTCACCATCATCAGTAAAAAGAATGAACTCTGAGCTTGGATACTTTGTTGAAGGTACACGCTCTCTAGTTGACCTTCTAACATGTGCATTCTCAACATTAGGTGCTAGAGGCTCCCCTTGCTCATGAATCTCTCCACCATGAGCATCTTCATCATGTATATCATCATCAGATGAGGACTCAACAAGGTCATCAACATGACTATCATCGGGTACATCAACATCAGCTTGTACCTCACTACCAACATTAGGTGTCAAATCAACATTCTCATTCCCTGTTTGGCCATCAGAAGAACTAGGAATAGAGACATCAGTAGTATCAATAATTGAGTCTGGAGTAGAATTGTACCTCGTAGTCAAAAGATCTGCTCCCATCTCGTGCTCAAAAATTACCGCATCTCTGCTTCTCACTGTCTGCTTCTTCTCTGGATCATAGAGTCTAAAGCCATACTCTTCATCCCCATAGCCAACAAAAATACAAGCATGAGTCTTGGAATCAAGTTTAGACCTCTGCTCTTTAGGCACATGCATAAATGCCTTGCAACCAAAGACTCTCAAATGTGAATACTTCGGATCACATCCCTTCCATGCTCTCTCAGGAATGTCAAAACCAAGAGGTACAGTTGGAGCTTAATTGATCAAATATACAACACAGTTCACTGCTTCACCCCAGAATGCCTTAGGAAGTTTAGACATTCTCATCATGCACCTGACTCTCTCCATAATGGTTCTATTCATTCTCTCTGAAACTTCATTATGTTGTGGGGTGTTTGGCTCTGTTCTCTCGTGTCTAATGCCATGCCGCGAGCAATAATTCTTGAACTCTTTTGAAGTATATTCACCACCATTATCACTCCGTAGACACTTCAACTTTCTTCCGGTCTTCCTTTCTACCATGACATGAAAATTTTGGAAGATATCAAATACTTGGCTTTTTGCCTTTAGCAAATAAACCCAAACCTTCCGAGTAGCATCATTAATAAAAGTGACAAAATATCTATTACCACCAAGAGACTCCACCTCCATAGGCCCATAAACATCAGAGTGAACTAACTCTAATTTCCCCTGCCTTCTAGTGGATTTCTTAGAAAAGGAAGCTCTATGTTGCTTTCCTGCTAGACAATAATCACACGGGTCAAAAGAAACTGATTTATCAATAGGAATCAAAGATTTACCTGATAAAAGTTTCAATCCCCTCTCAGTCATATGTCCTAGCCTTCGATGCCACAAGTTAGGAGACATGCGTGTCTTGTATAAAGTCCAGCACAAGGTGCCTCGAGCAACTGTCATGGAACCCTTTGACAGTTTCCACTTACTATCACCAATATTTTGATGATATCCTTCTTTGTCAAAGACACTCGCAGACAACAAATATAAAGGTAGATCAGGAACAAGTCGCACATCCTTCAAGGTAATAGTGCACCCGACATCTGGCTTCACTCGAATATCACCCAACCCAGCAACAATTGCGGAACTCTGATTTCCCATCTTCACACTACCAAAATTGCCAGTTCGGTAGTTTAAGAAATAATCTTTCACAGGAATGCAGTGATATGAAGCTCCTGAATCTAGCAGCCACTCTGTATGTGAACTCTCAACATGGTTGCATTCAGATGCACATAATGTGACTTGACCATCCATTTCAAAGACGGTCGATGTAGTATTTTTATCATCTCCATCTTTCTTTGAATCTTCCTTCTTGTTACCCTGTTCTTTCTTCCACCGGTAACAAAACTTTTTGATATGGCCAGTCTTGTTGCAATAGTGACATGTCCTAGTCTCTTTTCCATCTCTAGACTTGGACCTCCCCCTTGAGTTATCATGCCCCTTGGGACCCCTACTCTTGCTTCTACCTCTGTTCTCGGTAACAAGAGCATGTGAATTATCAACTCCTTCTCCTTTCTTCTAATCTCTTCATTGAACATGCTTTCTCCTTTCTTCTAATCTCTTCATTGAACATGCTTTCCTTAGTCACATCCAATGACAGAACACCATTCGGAGCAGAATTACTAATGGTCACAACCAAGGTTTCCCAACTATCTGGCAACGAACTCAATAAAAACAAAGCTTGCAACTCATCATCAAGGACAATCTTCATTGTGGTTAACTTGTTAATAATATCCTGGAAGTCACTGAGATGTTCAGAAACTGACTTCCCACCTTTCAACTTCAAATTAACAAGTCTCTTGATCAAAGAGGCTTTGTTGTGCGCGGTCTTTCTCTCATAAGGCGCTTCCAATTTCTTCCACAACTCATATGGATCAGACTCTTGAGACACATGGTTGAAGATGCTAATTCCCAAAGTCTTCCTCTTCAACTTTGCCCATTCTTTCTCATCTAACTTTTCGGGCTTTGCTAGTTTGGTGACAACATCATTTGCCGAGACACTTGCTTCAATAGGATCATACAAATCTCTGCAATATAACAAGTCTTCCATCATCGGCCTCCAAATAGAATAATTTGTTGATGTCAATTTCATCATTAAGTTGCTACGACCGGATTCCATAATAACAGCTCAAATAACCTCCGCTCTGATACCAGTTGAAAGGACCCACACATACAACACCCACTAAGGATTACTTCAAGACAATCAACAATTATTCAAGCAATCCAAATGAGAGAAAGTAAAACTGCAATGACACACGATTTTTACGTGGAAACCTCTCCGGTGTGGAGAGTAAAAACCACGGAACGTAAGAAGTCCACCTACTCAGCTCTTATTATGAAAAGATTGAGGGTACAAGCAGCCACAATTGACTACAAACGTTCACCAACTACCCACCAACACAAACATGAATATGAGGCCAATAAGAGAGGGCAGAAATCACCAGAAAACCAAGGTCTGTCCAGAAGCGATAACTTTCTTACCAAACCTTCAAATCATGTCAATGACCACTCAAATCGAAGCCCAAGATGTTCCCAACAAGCTATCAAAATCTCAGCAAAAACGGACAATGTTTGGCCACCGAAACTGTCTCCGCCGTGAAGCACTGTCCAGAAATCGCGCTGCCTCCCTTTTCTCTCTAAACCCCCTCTTTGACTGGTGACCCATAATAAAGCAGAAATTAGGGTTTTGGGCTGACTCAATACGAGCAATACGGTCAATACGACCAATACCAACTCATACGACTGATACGACCTCAGAGACCTCAAGGAATCCCGTACTGGTCGTAATGCCCGTATCAATACGATCTATACGAGCAGTACGACCCGTACGACCCTCAACAGGTTGGACCCCAACAGAAATTAGTCGGGAACTTTCACTACTCCGACCACTTTCCTTTCATGAGGCTATCAGAATGGCTAAACTGGTTGAGGAGAAACTGGATGATTCCAAACGTTACATGCTCCGATCCCAACCCTACCGACCTCCCTTACCTTCCGCCACGCCTTAGCCTAACCCTATCCCAACACAAACCCGTCTTCCTATCAAACGACTAACCCTTTCAGAGATGGCCGCATGAAAGGACTGTGGGCTTTGCTTCAATTGTGATGACCACTACTCTCATGGCCATACGTGCCAACCTCCCAAATTTGATTGTCTTCTGATAGAAGATGAGGAACCTAAACAGGAACCCATTCCAGAGTCTGACCCAGATCTAGACCTAAATTATTCAAGAAATCCAAACATCAAACACACCAAATATTTCCTTACATGCGCTAGAAGGTCATTTTGTTCCGACTACCTTACGACTGGAGGCATCCATTAATGGGAAACGAGTTGTTATCTTGGTCGATGGCGGTTCAACGCATAAATTTATGCAGGGTCGCATAGCTTCTCACCTCCATCTTCCTGTGGAGCCTTCAAAACACATGGCAGTAATGGTATTTATAGTTCCAAGCTTTAGCTAGTGTAGCGGCAAGCAACAGTCGAATCCACAGAACTGACTGTGAAATGATTTTCTGTGAATATTAAACTAATGGGATTTTAGTAGTTGATGCAAGATGGAAAGTAAGAAAACGTTAATATTAATTATGAGAGGTATTCAGCTCAGGGAATTCAATAGTGACTGTTATCATCGACTTCTAAAGATTGTGATTATAATCAAACATGTGGTCATTCCGACGTAATAACCTAGAGTATCCCGACAAAGGTGATACTAAGCCTAGATTCTACTACTTGCTTCCACGACAAAGCTTCGACAAGAGTTAATAATCAGAATTGATGAGCGGGTAGTTTCACGACAAAGTATACGCTAACCGTGCAATACAATTCATGCAATTTAAGATCCAGGACTCACGATTGAATAGAAACATGCATTAAATCCAAGTCTCAAGCATGTATGTCACTAACTGAAAATCCTAAATTGAAACAGAAATTTAGCTACTCATAGTCATGACTGAAAAACACATTACATTGAAAGGAATGAAAAAATACTGTTCACGAGCACTATCGTCGCTGCAATTACTGTTCACTACCGGAAAATACTGTTCACGCCGAAAAACACTGTTCATGCAAAGACTTCGTCTCCCTCAAAAATTCCGTCCGTTCAAAACTTCAGCTCTTCAGAACTGCAGTTCGGCCGTCCACATGTTGTCTAAAATCCCTGCTCTAATCTTCTATTAAAACTCTAATTAAGATTAGGCCTTAAAATCTGATTTCGGGCCGTGTGCCCAATGCCGACATCATCAAATGCTGGCCGCTCCGGAAGAAGACATTAGCTGCGCGCCCGAAGAAGACATTAAGGCACACTAAAGTGTTCTTCCGGCGCGGTACTCACTGAGATGCACACTTACTTCCTTCAACGCCAATTTCTGCATCGACTCTCTAAAAATGTCATAAATCTCAAAAGCGGTCTTGATACACCTGCGATGCGAAACACTACAAATAAGTAATCTATCACACGCAAAAAGCAATTAAACAATGGGAATAAACAACTCGATGGATAGTATAAATACGCTCCATCAGTTGGCAATTGTGGGCTTTTGTTATAGTTTCCAGTGAAGTTGGATCATCACTCATTTCCAATCGATTTTCATCTACTGCCAATTTATGGTGCTGACTTAGTCTTGGGAGTCCAATGGTTAGCTGGTGTACGCCTAGTCAGCTTTCATTATGGTTCGTTATGGTTCGAATTCACCCATGAGGGTAGAAAAATACTACTCCTTGGTCTAAAACCTGCCGGCTTCACCCAGCTGTCCCTCAAACAAGTTCACCAGCCTCCTTTTACCACCTTATTGCCACTAACACATCAAACAACGGACCTGTCTCACAGTTAGCCGGGCATCAAACAACGGATTCTGCGCCGTCGCTGTTCCCTCAGACCTCTGTCTCTCCCTCCTTGGTTTGTCTGCGCCGGTCAGCGCACGCGTTTACATCCGCGCCCGCCAAAATTTGATCGCGCGTCGTTGTGCGCGTCAAATATAATTCCTTCCTCTCCCACTAGTACAGCGGTTAAGTAAGGGTCGATCTCCACAGGGAGCAAGCAGTGAGTCTCAGCCAGTAACCTACACTTAAGAAAACGGGGGTTGCGTGAGTGATTGGGGGTTTTTTGCGCGATGCGCGAATAACAACGAATATCGTAACTCAGGGAATTGCACTAGACGTGCGCAAGCAGTAGAGATGAAGTACTATATTTATGAGAAGTATTGGGCAGACAATCCTCTATGAATGCATTCCTTATCATTGACTCTAAAACATCTATAGTTTATGCTTTACTTGGGTTAGTGTCCGGTAAAGGCTTCCTAACACGTGCGCATGTTCCGTTCAAAGTTCATGTGCTATTAATCCTTAGAACTAGACTAAACAGCTGCGAATCCTGTCACAGTAGCAGCTGCCTACCCTAACTCGTTACTCCTAATTGTCACGGTAAGTTTGCGGTTCAAGGCTTCCCCTACGCATGCAACTAGTTTAACAGGTGACAAGCAAGCAACACAAGTAAGTTTGCGGTTCAAGGCTTCCCCTACTCATGCAACTAACTGTCTCAGCGCGCACAGAATTAATACAAGTAAATAAACTATGCATTAAGCTCAAGTCTCAAAGGTAATACATCATAGATTCATGCCCGACCAACACTAAGTGTTTAGCTAGACATGCTAGTGGTAAACATCATAAAATAGTAAATAACAACTACTGAATCCAAGAAAACGGTAGCAAACAGTGCGTGCAGTGTCTTCTCTTGGCTGGCGCAGTCGGCTGGCGCAACTCTCCTTGACAGGTCCGTGTGTTTTTCAGTTCTGCCGCACAGTGCCTTGGGAATGTCGCTGAGTGATGGTGTTCCGCTCCCTGAAACCCTAGACTTTCTTTGTTTAAATAGTGCCCCAGGAAGTTCATCTTTTGGCAACTTCCAAATCTGGTCACTGGGACTTTGCGCCTGGCGCACAGCATTGATTGGCGCAATCGGGTAGCGCACCTCTGCTGTCTTTCGCCATTTCTTCTTTTGTTTGTGCCGCTAGCTCCACAGGCTGATCTTTCACTCCTAGAACGCTGCCTGTTAGCGCGTATCCGACTTAAGGACTCGTTCTGACCTGATATACAAAAATAGTGGAAACGAGTAATCTTGCCCATAAAATATTGCAAACAAGCATGGGTTTATGATCTAAATAACGTGTATAACTAGGCTCTATCAAACCCCCCACACTTGCCCCTTGTTCGTCCCGAACAAGTACTGAAACGCGGATACAATTACCTTTTCTGGAGACTGGCGCACAGCCTTGCATTCTAGCGCAAGATGCACAGTTGCTTCAACTTGTGCTGCTCTATCACCTGCGCACAACTGCACTCACTAGTTCTAATATAATAATCCCGAAATTTCATTACCTCTCAGCCGGGATGAAGGTCTTTGGATGACTGGGAGATAGCTCTTCTTAGGCTCCTGGTTGTCAGCTCCCCCTCCGAAGATAGGTATATGGTTTCTTGCGCGAGCTTCTTCCAGTGCGTGATTCGTTCGCACACTTCCTGGGAACCTGAGCCTTTGATGATATCCTTGTGGTCTTGCGCACGCAGGTACTAAGTAGTGCGCATGCTGATTCTTTGTAACGCAAATCATCTGCTTCTGCTGGTATTTTTCTTTTGTACAGCTTCCTTTCCAAATTTTTTTTCTTTTATTCCCAGAACAGTTCCAATCTCAGCCTTCGGATAGCAGCTATGGAACTCGTTCCGCTCTCCCTCCTTGGTTTGTCTGCGCCGGTCAGCGCACGCGTTTACATCCGCGCCCGCTTCCCTTAGCTTGATATCCAGAGAGAAGGTGGTCTGTTTTCCCACCTCGCCACGCTTTGGGTATTTTGCCTTTTGCATCCGCGTGACTGAGCGCGCTCTTTTGTTCCGAAGGTTGCGAAGCACCGGCCTCCACTAGCGCATTCGACCATATACCTCGCCTTCGAAGCAGAGGCGACTAACCGCCTCTCTGGAGCATTTCTATCAACTCCACATCCCCTGTATATCCCAACTAACAGGAGCAGAAAAAACGAAAAAATTATGCTAAAACAGTAGATAGCAGTGCACACAATACGGATAGCGCAAAACAAGCTGGAGCGCATGCGCATCCTGCACCTTAGCGCACTACTGCTACCAATTTTCTTTAACTTAAACTAAGCTATACTAAAAATGCTCAAAACATAAAATGTAAGAGTAACGCCCCCCCCCCCCCCCCCCCCCCACACACTTGAACAGAGACGTGTCCCCACGACTCAAGCTCAAGCGCACGGAGGCTGCGCACATGCATGCAATGCAACGAAAATGAAGAACAAAAGAGTGAACACAAATAGTCACACAAAATATAGCAAGGGGGGCACAGAATGTAGGGCACAAATATTCAGCACACAAAATAGGCACTAGACGCAGCAATTAATAAAAGACACCACCCAAAAAAATCACTACGCCTGCCCTCGGCCTTAGAAGTCCTCCGAGCTAGACGCTGCTGCTGACCCAGGCGCCTCATCCTCTGAAGAATCTGTCATGGAGTCGGTGCTGGAGGATGGTGGCACAATGGTGAGGGGGTCGGGCTGCTCGTCCTCGGAAAATGACTCCCATATGGAATCGGAGTCTACGCTGGGAAAGTTAATTGGGGACTCCGGAATAGAAGGCCGGGCAGGGGAAACTACTGGTGATGGTATCGGTGCTGGTGCAGGTGCAGGGGTGGGCTCTGCTGCTGGGGCTGCTGGTTCTGGTGCGGGCTCTGCTGGGGCTGGGGCTGGTGTTGGAGCTGGTGCTGGAGCTGGAGAGGGTGCTGGAGCTGGAGCTGCTGAAGTTTCTGGGGTTCGGGTAGGAGGTGGATGGTGCAGGCTGAGGAGAGGGGGAATTGCGTCTCCAAATTTCCACCCGGATGGTGGACTCATACTTAAATCCGCCCCCTCTGGCGCTAAGTATTCGAGCACGCGCATAACGTTGAACAACATGCGCTGCTCGGCAGTGGCTGCCTCAGGCGCCGCCTCAGTCTCAGTCCTTGGGCGCTTGGCAGGGGCACGCGGGGGAGAGTCCTCTATGGAAATGGTCACTGGCTCCCCCAATGGTGCGCCATGTTCAGGATGAACAGCACCTTCCGCTCATAATACAGCCCCGTCAAAATCTCCATATCCAGGAGGCTGATCTTTGGCGCGCCGTTGAAACGGCCAATGATTGCATAGGCCACGATGCGCCACAAGTAAAACAGCCACGGGTCGCGCAGCTCTCGGCCCCTGCTGCGCCCCGCGGCGAATGCTGGTCCTGTTGCCATGTCCCGCCAAGCCTCCTGGTTATTGTGCGTGTCTAACTCCTCCTCACGCACCTTGGCGCACCCGAATGCGCGCCTCAGCCTCCTTTCCGAGGCTATGAACCAGACACCCCTGTGTCTATATCTAATCTCCCTGTCCCCCGCCTCCATAGACGCCAGGAACTCACACGTATCCTCCTGGTCTGACGCGCTGCGGAGGTCCATTAGCGCCTCCCAACCGGCAATCGCTAGCCTCTGCGCCACGAGGTCCTCTAACCCTACCTCGCGCAGGAAATCTCGACAGATGTACGGTGTCCCGTACATGTCCAGGCTAATGAATGCTGCGTACTTGTTAGCGAAAGCCGCTGGGGTCACTTGGTCTGCGGCGGGTCTCATCTTGCGCTGGCTCCGGTCAATCGCGGTCAATGCTCCCCAAAACCCTAAAAATCGAAACTGCCCAGAATCCTCTGAAATTTGCACCGAACGAGCGCCTACTGGTCGCCTATACAACGCACAAAACAGCACTCAAAGCCGCGCACTCTAGCCTGGTGCGATTTCAAAACCCTAAAAACTGTCTTCTCCGCGCAAACCCTAACAGAAGCGGCTCAAAGCGGGATCGGGGGTTACCTGGGTGCTGTGCGGTCGTGTTGTCCTTGAATCGCTCTAGACGGACGGTGGGATGGGCGCTGATCGACGGCAGAGGTCTGAGGGCGGGAGCTTGTGTGTAACGGTCGAGTGAAAAAGTGCTGGGAATTTTTCTAAGTCTGGCCTTATATACCCCCTATGGCTAGCGCAACTGACCTGCGCATTGATAGGCGCAGGGTCCTGCGCACTTGTGTGACTAAAAAAACTACCAAACCCTACTCTAACTAAAAACACGCAAAAAACGAAACAAGCAGAATAAAATGTGCCAAAATAAAATGTGTCGGGTTACCTCCCGACAAGTGCCGTTGTTTAACGTCGTTGGCTCGACGGTACCTCGTTACGTGCCAAGTAGTGCGTCTGCAGCCTCCCCCACTCTTGCTCCTGAGTGTCCTTGCGCCAGTGCTTGTGTTACGATCTCAGTGGTCCTGCGCAAAGGATAAAAGGGGAGGTCAGCATGTGATACATTATTCGTAAGGAGGGCAGATGCAGAGGAAGAGGAGATATAGGCGATGGGTGCTAGTTCTCCCTCTGAAACATCTGGTGGTGCGTCTGGCGCAGCAGCTTGCTCGTCTACTATCTCTGGCTCGGCCAAGTCAATGTTGCGTGCTGCGCCATCCCAAGGTTCGCCCAAGTACCGTTTGACTCTCTGCCCGTTAACCTGAAAACGATGCTGGTGCCCGTCTTCCAATTCAATTGTGCCGTAGGGGAAAACCTTGGTGACGGTGTATGGTCCCGTCCACTTGCTGCGCAGCTTCCCAGGCATGAGCTTCAGGCGTGATGAAAATAATAATACCTGATCGCTTGGTTCAAATGTGCGCCGGAGGATGTGCTTGTCATGAAACGCCTTGGTGCGCGCTTTGTAATCGCGCAGTCCCTCATAGGCGTCCAGGCGCAGCTCTTCTAGTTCGCTCAGCTCAAATGCGCGTTCTTGTCCTGCCTCCTCCAAGTTCAAGTTGCAAATACGTAAGGCCCAATATGCCTTGTGCTCGAGCTCCACTGGCAGGTGGCATGCCTTCCCATAGACCAGCCGGAATGGTGAGGTTCCAATGGGTGTCTTGTGTGCAGTGCGGTATGCCCATAGCGCATCATCCAGGCGCTGGCTCCAATCCTTGCGCGACGGCCTCACAGTCTTTTCCAAGATGCGCTTGATCTCTCTGTTAGAAACTTCGGCCTGTCCATTCGTCTGCGGATGGTAAGCGGTGGACGTCTTGTGGCGCACCCCATAGTGCTTGAAGACTTGCGCCACAACCCTGTTGCAGAAGTGCGTCCCCTGGTCGCTGATAACTGCCTTAGGCACTCCGTACCTGCAAAATATGTTAGTTCTGAGAAAATTAGCGACAGTCTTACCATCATCCTTGCGCGTGGCCTTAGCTTCGACCCATTTGGATACGTAATCCACGGCCACCAGTATGTACTCGTAGCCGGCAGATGGGGGAAATGGACCCATGAAGTCGATTCCCCAAACATCGAACACTTCATCCACCAGAATCGGGGTCTGCGGCATCTCGTTGCGCGCGGAGATTCCTCCAGTGCGCTGGCACCTGTCACACTTCCTGCAGTGGTCATAGGCATCTCTGAATAGGTGCGGCCAGTAGAATCCACAGTCCAAGATCTTCCTGCTCGTGCGCTTGGGACCGAAATGTCCTCCACAGGCGTGCGCATGACAAAACATCAATACAGAGTTAATCTCATGGTCAGGCACGCAACGTCTTAATATCCGATCTGGACCTATTCTAAGCATGTAAGGATCATCCCAAAGGTAATGCTTGGACTCATGTTTCAATCGCATGCACTGAGTTTTATTGAAATGAGGAGGGAACGCACCTGTGACCAGGTAATTTGCGATATGCGCATACCATGGTACCTTACCTGTTAGCGCCATCAGATGCTCGTCAGGGAATGTCTCCTTGATCTGTCCTGGCTCCTCATCCTTTATGATCCTGCTCAGGTGATCAGCGACGGTATTTTCTGTGCCCTTCTTATCTTTGATCTCTAAATCGAATTCCTGAAGCAGAAGTACCCAGCGCATCAGGCGCGGCTTGGTCTCTTTCTTGGATATGAGGTAGCGGATAGCTGCGTGGTCCGTGTAGATGATGACTCTGGCGCCTAGAACATATGCTCGGAACTTCTCCAGCGCAAATACAATTGCCAGAAGCTCCTTCTCCGTGGTGGTGTAGTTCTTCTGCGCGGAGTCCAGTGTGCGCGATGCATAGTAGATGGCATGCGGCTTCTTGTCCTCGCGCTGCCCCAAGACTGCTCCTACTGCGTAGTCACTTGCGTCACACATCAGCTCGAATGGCAGGTTCCAGTCTGGTGCGCGCATCACTGGCGCACTAGTCAGCGCTGCTTTCAGCTTATCGAACGCCGCCCTGCACTCATCAGTAAAATCGAAGCACACGTCTTTTTGCAACAGGTTAGACAGGGGTATGCAAATCTTAGAGAAATCCTTAATAAAACGCCTGTAAAACCCAGCATGCCCTAAGAACGATTTCACGTCGCGCACGTTGGTGGCATAAGGCAGATTAGAAATAATATCTATCTTAGCTTTGTCTACCTTAATACCCTCCTCTGAAATGATATGACCCAGTACTACACCGTGCGTAACCATGAAATGACACTTCTCGTAGTTTAGCACTAAGTTCTTAGAGATGCAGCGCGCTAAGACTTTATCTAGATGTATTAAGCATGCATCAAAGGTACTCCCATATACAGTGAAATCATCCATGAACACTTCTATACATATACCAATCATATCAGAGAAAATGCTCATGACGAGGCGTTGGAACGTACCTGGCGCGTTGCACAGCCCAAAAGACATACGCCGAAACGCAAAAGTTCCGAAGGGGCATGTGAACGTGGTCTTCTCTTGATCCTCCGCAGCTATGGGTATCTGATTGTAACCTGAATATCCGTCCAAAAAACAAAAAGTAAGGCTTACCTGCCAAGCGATCCAGCATTTGGTCCATGAAGGGTAGCGGGAAGTGGTCCTTGCGCGTTACAGCGTTCAGCTTCCTGTAGTCGATGCACATGCGCCAGCCAGTCTGTATGCGCTTGGGAACTAGCTCGCCCTGCGCATTCTCCTCCACCGTGATTCCTCCTTTCTTTGGCACAACGTGCACCGGGCTGACCCATCTGCTGTCTGAGATTGGGTAAATGACCCCTGCGTCAAGCAACTTCAGAACTTCCTTTTGCACTACCTCCATCATATTTGGGTTTAACCTGCGCTGAGCCTCCCTGGATGGCTTGGCACCATCTTCCAACAGAATCCGGTGCATGCACACGTCTGGGCTCACTCCGCGCATATCAGCAAGAGTCCATCCAATAGCGCGCTGGTTCCTGCGCAGCACCTGTTGTAAACGCGCCTCCTGCTCTTCTTCCAATCCCCTCTTGATGATCACTGGCAGGGTGTCCTCATCTCCCAAGAAAATGTACTTGAGATGCTCCGGGAGTTGCTTCAGTTCGATCTTGGGTGCCTGCTCAACAGAGGGCAAGATTTTGTTAGCGGTGCAAATATGAACTATATCACGTACCTGTGTGGATGCTGGTTCAGCACTGCTTAGCTCCTCCTCTTGCTCCTCCAGCTCTGCCTGTGTCAGTAGCTCTGGTCCTATGGTTGCGCTTGCACACTGCGCCTCTGTGACTAAGTCGTCAAAGCTGTCCATTGCGTGCACGGTAGCGTCCTCATGTGGGTGCTGCATCCCTTCGAAGATGTTGAAATGGATCTCTTCGCCATCTACCTCCATGGAGAGCGTGCCCCTCCACACGTCTATCTTCGTGCGCGCAGTCATCAGAAACGGTCTGCCTAGGAGGATCTGCGCTCCGCTGGCGCTTGATTCACCCTCCATTTCGAGCACATAAAAGTCTGCTGGGAACACCAGCTCTCCTACTCGAACTAGGACATCTTCTATCATGCCTGCAGGTTGTTTGCACGATCTATCTGCTAGCTGAATTGTGAGACCTGCAGGTTTTAGTGGTCCAAGGCGCAAGGTCGCATAGAGAGAATATGGTAATAAATTGATTGATGCGCCTAAATCGATCATGCAGTTGCTTACCGTGGTCTTACCTAAGGTGCAAGGGATAGTGAATGTACCTGGATCTCGGCACTTAGGTGGTACCTTTTGTTGCACGATTGCTGAGGCCTGCGCATTTAGCATTACTTGTGCGCATTCGCCTGTCCTTCTTTTATTCGTGCACAGCTCTTTTAAAAACTTCGCATACCTGGGAATCTGTCGAATAGCTTCTATGAGAGGTATGTTGATTTCCACCTTGCTGAACAGCTCATACAGTTCCTTGTCCAGTGCTTCTTTTCTCGCCAGTGGTGCCTGCACAGGGAAAGGAGCAGGTATGTTAGTACAATTTTTGTCCTTGTTTTTCGAGTGAGACATACCTGGCGCTTTGCCCTGCTGGTTCGTGGTTGGCGCTTCTGATTGCGCCTCTGGCTCTGGTTGCGCACTCTGAGCTGCTGGATCTGGGACTTGCGCAACTGGTTGCGCGGGCGCCTGCGCGGTCTGCTCTGTTCCCACTGTGCGCCCAGTCCTCAGTGTTACTGCATTAACTCCTCCCTTAGGGTTCTGAATCACTTGCGAAGGCAGGTTGCCATCGCTCTTTTTCAGCTCATACACCGTGGTTGCAATTTGTGATAGATGCTTTTCTATGGATTCGAACCTCTTGTCATACTTTTCGTCATTCTTGCGCACTGTGTCTGCTAGCTGCCCCATGATATCTTCCAAGGATCGCTTTGGTTGCTGATTGTTCTGCGCTGGTGCGTCTGTGCGGCGATGCGGTGGATTGTAGGGTGCAGCTTGTTGCGTCTGCTGTGGCGCGCGCTGATCAGTGGGCTGCCTCTGGAAATTGTTCTCTTCTCTCCATCTGAAACCATTTGCAGCAAGCCCAAAGCGCGGCTGATTCTGCCTCTGCGGTCCTCTGTTGTCCCATCCTCCAAGGGCATTTACATCTCCAGTTTCTTCAAAAAGTGTTGGGCACTCGTCTGTCTTGTGCTCAGTGGACCTGCAGAATTCACATCCCTTTGGCGCAACTGGTTGTGCGCTCTGCGCACTCATCAGCTTCTGTAGCATGGCCTTCATTTCTTTGATCTCAGCGCTTGCCTCTACCTGATGCACAGAACGAGTACGACTATTTTCAAGCGTAAGCTGATGTCTTACCTGCCCAGCAGAGTCTTCTATTAGCTGCCATGCGTCCTCGGGGTACATGTTGCAAATGTCCCCTCCTGCGCATGCATTCAGCAGTCGCAACTCCATGGGCAGCAGTCCATTCAGAAAGTTCTCTATCAGCACATTCTGGGGAAGCCCGTGATTGTAGCAGTTGGCTTCTAGCTCCCTGAAACGCTCGTAGTATTCTGACAGAGACTCCCCTGCGCCTTGCCTTGGCGCGGCCAATTCCCTTCTGAGCAGCGCAATCTTCGCTGCTGGATAAAATTTATCTAAGAATTTCTTCTGCAGCTGCTCCCATGTGTGGATTGATCCTGCGGGTAGGCTCATCAGCCAGTGTTTGGCTGCATCGCTCAATGAAAATGGGAACGCTTTCATCTTCAGCGCTTCATCGTTTTCCCCCAAAGCCTTCATGTTCTCGCAAATGATTAGGAACTCCCGCACATGCTTGACTGGATTTTCGTTGTTCATTCCGTGAAACTTGGGCATGTGATGGATGAGTGAGCTCCTTAGTTCGAACTGTCCGTCGGGCGGAAGCACTATGCACCATGGCTGGTTAACAGTGAGTGGGGCTGACATTTCGCGCACTGTCCTGCGCCTCGCGACTGGACGAACGGGTGGCGCAATGTATGGTTCAGCGGCCATCCGTGCGTCGTCCTCACGCTGCACTTCCTCTCTGAATAGGGCTGCGCGGTTATGCGCCCTTGCTTCCTCTGGGGTTCTGTCTCCCAGGTTATCTCCAACCACACTGTTATCCTCCATGTCCTGATCCAAACTCAAGAAACGAAATTAAATGGCAACGAAGTTGTTGCGTCTGTCAGTGCGCAACTAGAATCTGCGCAGCGCAACTGTTTCAAGGTTGCGCAGGCTGATGTAATTGTGCGCTGTCAGAAACAACAACGAGAAAACAAAACAAAATGAAATAGCTAGTTACTAAAATGAGAAATGTAAGCTAGCTAAAACTTAGCTGTGTTGCTCCCCGGCAACGGCGCCAAAATTTGATCGCGCGTCGTTGTGCGCGTCAAATATAATTCCTTCCTCTCCCACTAGTACAGCGGTTAAGTAAGGGTCGATCTCCACAGGGAGCAAGCAGTGAGTCTCAGCCAGTAACCTACACTTAAGAAAACGGGGGTTGCGTGAGTGATTGGGGGTTTTTTGCGCGATGCGCGAATAACAGCGAATATCGTAACTCAGGGAATTGCACTAGACGTGCGCAAGCAGTAGAGATGAAGTACTATATTTATGAGAAGTATTGGGCAGACAATCCTCTATGAATGCATTCCTTATCATTGACTCTAAAACATCTATAGTTTATGCTTTACTTGGGTTAGTGTCCGGTAAAGGCTTCCTAACACGTGCGCATGTTCCGTTCAAAGTTCATGTGCTATTAATCCTTAGAACTAGACTAAACAGCTGCGAATCCTGTCACAGTAGCAGCTGCCTACCCTAACTCGTTACTCCTAATTGTCACGGTAAGTTTGCGGTTCAAGGCTTCCCCTACGCATGCAACTAGTTTAACAGGTGACAAGCAAGCAACACAAGTAAGTTTGCGGTTCAAGGCTTCCCCTACTCATGCAACTAACTGTCTCAGCGCGCACAGAATTAATACAAGTAAATAAACTATGCATTAAGCTCAAGTCTCAAAGGTAATACATCATAGATTCATGCCCGACCAACACTAAGTGTTTAGCTAGACATGCTAGTGGTAAACATCATAAAATAGTAAATAACAACTACTGAATCCAAGAAAACGGTAGCAAACAGTGCGTGCAGTGTCTTCTCTTGGCTGGCGCAGTCGGCTGGCGCAACTCTCCTTGACAGGTCCGTGTGTTTTTCAGTTCTGCCGCACAGTGCCTTGGGAATGTCGCTGAGTGATGGTGTTCCGCTCCCTGAAACCCTAGACTTTCTTTGTTTAAATAGTGCCCCAGGAAGTTCATCTTTTGGCAACTTCCAAATCTGGTCACTGGGACTTTGCGCCTGGCGCACAGCATTGATTGGCGCAATCGGGTAGCGCACCTCTGCTGTCTTTCGCCATTTCTTCTTTTGTTTGTGCCGCTAGCTCCACAGGCTGATCTTTCACTCCTAGAACGCAGAGCCCGCACCAGAACCAGCAGCCCCAGCAGCAGAGCCCACCCCTGCACCTGCACCAGCACCGATACCATCACCAGTAGTTTCCCCTGCCCGGCCTTCTATTCCGGAGTCCCCAATTAACTTTCCCAGCGTAGACTCCGATTCCATATGGGAGTCACTTTCCGAGGACGAGCAGCCCGACCCCCTCACCATTGTGCCACCATCCTCCAGCACCGACTCCATGACAGATTCTTCAGAGGATGAGGCGCCTGGGTCAGCAGCAGCGTCTAGCTCGGAGGACTTCTAAGGCCGAGGGCAGGCGTAGTGATTTTTTTGGGTGGTGTCTTTTATTAATTGCTGCGTCTAGTGCCTATTTTGTGTGCTGAATATTTGTGCCCTACATTCTGTGCCCCCCTTGCTATATTTTGTGTGACTATTTGTGTTCACTCTTTTGTTCTTCATTTTCGTTGCATTGCATGCATGTGCGCAGCCTCCGTGCGCTTGAGCTTGAGTCGTGGGGACACGTCTCTGTTCAAGTGTGGGGGGGGGGGGGGGGGGGCGTTACTCTTACATTTTATGTTTTGAGCATTTTTAGTATAGCTTAGTTTAAGTTAAAGAAAATTGGTAGCAGTAGTGCGCTAAGGTGCAGGATGCGCATGCGCTCCAGCTTGTTTTGCGCTATCCGTATTGTGTGCACTGCTATCTACTGTTTTAGCATAATTTTTTCGTTTTTTCTGCTCCTGTTAGTTGGGATATACAGGGGATGTGGAGTTGATAGAAATGCTCCAGAGAGGCGGTTAGTCGCTTCTGCTTCGAAGGCGAGGTATATGGTCGAATGCGCTAGTGGAGGCCGGTGCTTCGCAACCTTCGGAACAAAAGAGCGCGCTCAGTCACGCGGATGCAAAAGGCAAAATACCCAAAGCGTGGCGAGGTGGGAAAACAGACCACCTTCTCTCTGGATATCAAGCTAAGGGAAGCGGGCGCGGATGTAAACGCGTGCGCTGACCGGCGCAGACAAACCAAGGAGGGAGAGCGGAACGAGTTCCATAGCTGCTATCCGAAGGCTGAGATTGGAACTGTTCTGGGAATAAAAGAAAAAAAATTTGGAAAGGAAGCTGTACAAAAGAAAAATACCAGCAGAAGCAGATGATTTGCGTTACAAAGAATCAGCATGCGCACTACTTAGTACCTGCGTGCGCAAGACCACAAGGATATCATCAAAGGCTCAGGTTCCCAGGAAGTGTGCGAACGAATCACGCACTGGAAGAAGCTCGCGCAAGAAACCATATACCTATCTTCGGAGGGGGAGCTGACAACCAGGAGCCTAAGAAGAGCTATCTCCCAGTCATCCAAAGACCTTCATCCCGGCTGAGAGGTAATGAAATTTCGGGATTATTATATTAGAACTAGTGAGTGCAGTTGTGCGCAGGTGATAGAGGAGCACAAGTTGAAGCAACTGTGCATCTTGCGCTAGAATACAAGGCTGTGCGCCAGTCTCCAGAAAAGGTAATTGTATCCGCGTTTCAGTACTTGTTCGGGACGAACAAGGGGCAAGTGTGGGGGGTTTGATAGAGCCTAGTTATACACGTTATTTAGATCATAAACCCATGCTTGTTTGCAATATTTTATGGGCAAGATTACTCGTTTCCACTATTTTTGTATATCAGGTCAGAACGAGTCCTTAAGCCGGATACGCGCTAACAGGCAGCGTTCTAGGAGTGAAAGATCAGCCTGTGGAGCTAGCGGCACAAACAAAAGAAGAAATGGCGAAAGACAGCAGAGGTGCGCTACCCGATTGCGCCAATCAATGCTGTGCGCCAGGCGCAAAGTCCCAGTGACCAGATTTGGAAGTTGCCAAAAGATGAACTTCCTGGGGCACTATTTAAACAAAGAAAGTCTAGGGTTTCAGGGAGCGGAACACCATCACTCAGCGACATTCCCAAGGCACTGTGCGGCAGAACTGAAAAACACACGAACCTGTCAATGAGAGTTGCGCCAGCCGACTGCGCCAGCCAAGAGAAGACACTGCACGCACTGTTTGCTACCGTTTTCTTGGATTCAGTAGTTGTTATTTACTATTTTATGATGTTTACCACTAGCATGTCTAGCTAAACACTTAGTGTTGGTCGGGCATGAATCTATGATGTATTACCTTTGAGACTTGAGCTTAATGCATAGTTTATTTACTTGTATTAATTCTGTGCGCGCTGAGACAGTTAGTTGCATGAGTAGGGGAAGCCTTGAACCGCAAACTTACTTGTGTTGCTTGCTTGTCACCTGTTAAACTAGTTGCATGCGTAGGGGAAGCCTTGAACCGCAAACTTACCGTGACAATTAGGAGTAACGAGTTAGGGTAGGCAGCTGCTACTGTGACAGGATTCGCAGCTGTTTAGTCTAGTTCTAAGGATTAATAGCACATGAACTTTGAACGGAACATGCGCACGTGTTAGGAAGCCTTTACCGGACACTAACCCAAGTAAAGCATAAACTATAGATGTTTTAGAGTCAATGATAAGGAATGCATTCATAGAGGATTGTCTGCCCAATACTTCTCATAAATATAGTACTTCATCTCTACTGCTTGCGCACGTCTAGTGCAATTCCCTGAGTTACGATATTCGCTGTTATTCGCGCATCGCGCAAAAAACCCCCAATCACTCACGCAACCCCCGTTTTCTTAAGTGTAGGTTACTGGCTGAGACTCACTGCTTGCTCCCTGTGGAGATCGACCCTTACTTAACCGCTGTACTAGTGGGAGAGGAAGGAATTATATTTGACGCGCACAACGACGCGCGATCAAATTTTGGCGCCGTTGCCGGGGAGCAACACAGCTAAGTTTTAGCTAGCTTACATTTCTCATTTTAGTAACTAGCTATTTCATTTTGTTTTGTTTTCTCGTTGTTGTTTCTGACAGCGCACAATTACATCAGCCTGCGCAACCTTGAAACAGTTGCGCTGCGCAGATTCTAGTTGCGCACTGACAGACGCAACAACTTCGTTGCCATTTAATTTCGTTTCTTGAGTTTGGATCAGGACATGGAGGATAACAGTGTGGTTGGAGATAACCTGGGAGACAGAACCCCAGAGGAAGCAAGGGCGCATAACCGCGCAGCCCTATTCAGAGAGGAAGTGCAGCGTGAGGACGACGCACGGATGGCCGCTGAACCATACATTGCGCCACCCGTTCGTCCAGTCGCGAGGCGCAGGACAGTGCGCGAAATGTCAGCCCCACTCACTGTTAACCAGCCATGGTGCATAGTGCTTCCGCCCGACGGACAGTTCGAACTAAGGAGCTCACTCATCCATCACATGCCCAAGTTTCACGGAATGAACAACGAAAATCCAGTCAAGCATGTGCGGGAGTTCCTAATCATTTGCGAGAACATGAAGGCTTTGGGGGAAAACGATGAAGCGCTGAAGATGAAAGCGTTCCCATTTTCATTGAGCGATGCAGCCAAACACTGGCTGATGAGCCTACCCGCTGGATCAATCCACACATGGGAGCAGCTGCAGAAGAAATTCTTAGATAAATTTTATCCAGCAGCGAAGATTGCGCTGCTCAGAAGGGAATTGGCCGCGCCAAGGCAAGGCGCAGGGGAGTCTCTGTCAGAATACTACGAGCGTTTCAGGGAGCTAGAAGCCAACTGCTACAATCACGGGCTTCCCCAGAATGTGCTGATAGAGAACTTTCTGAATGGACTGCTGCCCATGGAGTTGCGACTGCTGAATGCATGCGCAGGAGGGGACATTTGCAACATGTACCCCGAGGACGCATGGCAGCTAATAGAAGACTCTGCTGGGCAGGTAAGACATCAGCTTACGCTTGAAAATAGTCGTACTCGTTCTGTGCATCAGGTAGAGGCAAGCGCTGAGATCAAAGAAATGAAGGCCATGCTACAGAAGCTGATGAGTGCGCAGAGCGCACAACCAGTTGCGCCAAAGGGATGTGAATTCTGCAGGTCCACTGAGCACAAGACAGACGAGTGCCCAACACTTTTTGAAGAAACTGGAGATGTAAATGCCCTTGGAGGATGGGACAACAGAGGACCGCAGAGGCAGAATCAGCCGCGCTTTGGGCTTGCTGCAAATGGTTTCAGATGGAGAGAAGAGAACAATTTCCAGAGGCAGCCCACTGATCAGCGCGCGCCACAGCAGACGCAACAAGCTGCACCCTACAATCCACCGCATCGCCGCACAGACGCACCAGCGCAGAACAATCAGCAACCAAAGCGATCCTTGGAAGATATCATGGGGCAGCTAGCAGACACAGTGCGCAAGAATGACGAAAAGTATGACAAGAGGTTCGAATCCATAGAAAAGCATCTATCACAAATTGCAACCACGGTGTATGAGCTGAAAAAGAGCGATGGCAACCTGCCTTCGCAAGTGATTCAGAACCCTAAGGGAGGAGTTAATGCAGTAACACTGAGGACTGGGCGCACAGTGGGAACAGAGCAGACCGCGCAGGCGCCCGCGCAACCAGTTGCGCAAGTCCCAGATCCAGCAGCTCAGAGTGCGCAACCAGAGCCAGAGGCGCAATCAGAAGCGCCAACCACGAACCAGCAGGGCAAAGCGCCAGGTATGTCTCACTCGAAAAACAAGGACAAAAATTGTACTAACATACCTGCTCCTTTCCCTGTGCAGGCACCACTGGCGAGAAAAGAAGCACTGGACAAGGAACTGTATGAGCTGTTCAGCAAGGTGGAAATCAACATACCTCTCATAGAAGCTATTCGACAGATTCCCAGGTATGCGAAGTTTTTAAAAGAGCTGTGCACGAATAAAAGAAGGACAGGCGAATGCGCACAAGTAATGCTAAATGCGCAGGCCTCAGCAATCGTGCAACAAAAGGTACCACCTAAGTGCCGAGATCCAGGTACATTCACTATCCCTTGCACCTTAGGTAAGACCACGGTAAGCAACTGCATGATCGATTTAGGCGCATCAATCAATTTATTACCATATTCTCTCTATGCGACCTTGCGCCTTGGACCACTAAAACCTGCAGGTCTCACAATTCAGCTAGCAGATAGATCGTGCAAACAACCTGCAGGCATGATAGAAGATGTCCTAGTTCGAGTAGGAGAGCTGGTGTTCCCAGCAGACTTTTATGTGCTCGAAATGGAGGGTGAATCAAGCGCCAGCGGAGCGCAGATCCTCCTAGGCAGACCGTTTCTGATGACTGCGCGCACGAAGATAGACGTGTGGAGGGGCACGCTCTCCATGGAGGTAGATGGCGAAGAGATCCATTTCAACATCTTCGAAGGGATGCAGCACCCACATGAGGACGCTACCGTGCACGCAATGGACAGCTTTGACGACTTAGTCACAGAGGCGCAGTGTGCAAGCGCAACCATAGGACCAGAGCTACTGACACAGGCAGAGCTGGAGGAGCAAGAGGAGGAGCTAAGCAGTGCTGAACCAGCATCCACACAGGTACGTGATATAGTTCATATTTGCACCGCTAACAAAATCTTGCCCTCTGTTGAGCAGGCACCCAAGATCGAACTGAAGCAACTCCCGGAGCATCTCAAGTACATTTTCTTGGGAGATGAGGACACCCTGCCAGTGATCATCAAGAGGGGATTGGAAGAAGAGCAGGAGGCGCGTTTACAACAGGTGCTGCGCAGGAACCAGCGCGCTATTGGATGGACTCTTGCTGATCTGCGCGGAGTGAGCCCAGACGTGTGCATGCACCGGATTCTGTTGGAAGATGGTGCCAAGCCATCCAGGGAGGCTCAGCGCAGGTTAAACCCAAATATGATGGAGGTAGTGCAAAAGGAAGTTCTGAAGTTGCTTGACGCAGGGGTCATTTACCCAATCTCAGACAGCAGATGGGTCAGCCCGGTGCACGTTGTGCCAAAGAAAGGAGGAATCACGGTGGAGGAGAATGCGCAGGGCGAGCTAGTTCCCAAGCGCATACAGACTGGCTGGCGCATGTGCATCGACTACAGGAAGCTGAACGCTGTAACGCGCAAGGACCACTTCCCGCTACCCTTCATGGACCAAATGCTGGATCGCTTGGCAGGTAAGCCTTACTTTTTGTTTTTTGGACGGATATTCAGGTTACAATCAGATACCCATAGCTGCGGAGGATCAAGAGAAGACCACGTTCACATGCCCCTTCGGAACTTTTGCGTTTCGGCGTATGTCTTTTGGGCTGTGCAACGCGCCAGGTACGTTCCAACGCCTCGTCATGAGCATTTTCTCTGATATGATTGGTATATGTATAGAAGTGTTCATGGATGATTTCACTGTATATGGGAGTACCTTTGATGCATGCTTAATACATCTAGATAAAGTCTTAGCGCGCTGCATCTCTAAGAACTTAGTGCTAAACTACGAGAAGTGTCATTTCATGGTTACGCACGGTGTAGTACTGGGTCATATCATTTCAGAGGAGGGTATTAAGGTAGACAAAGCTAAGATAGATATTATTTCTAATCTGCCTTATGCCACCAACGTGCGCGACGTGAAATCGTTCTTAGGGCATGCTGGGTTTTACAGGCGTTTTATTAAGGATTTCTCTAAGATTTGCATACCCCTGTCTAACCTGTTGCAAAAAGACGTGTGCTTCGATTTTACTGATGAGTGCAGGGCGGCGTTCGATAAGCTGAAAGCAGCGCTGACCAGTGCGCCAGTGATGCGCGCACCAGACTGGAACCTGCCATTCGAGCTGATGTGTGACGCAAGTGACTACGCAGTAGGAGCAGTCTTGGGGCAGCGCGAGGACAAGAAGCCGCATGCCATCTACTATGCATCGCGCACACTGGACTCCGCGCAGAAGAACTACACCACCACGGAGAAGGAGCTTCTGGCAATTGTATTTGCGCTGGAGAAGTTCCGAGCATATGTTCTAGGCGCCAGAGTCATCATCTACACGGACCACGCAGCTATCCGCTACCTCATATCCAAGAAAGAGACCAAGCCGCGCCTGATGCGCTGGGTATTTCTGCTTCAGGAATTCGATTTAGAGATCAAAGATAAGAAGGGCACAGAAAATACCGTCGCTGATCACCTGAGCAGGATCATAAAGGATGAGGAGCCAGGACAGATCAAGGAGACATTCCCTGACGAGCATCTGATGGCGCTAACAGGTAAGGTACCATGGTATGCGCATATCGCAAATTACCTGGTCACAGGTGCGTTCCCTCCTCATTTCAATAAAACTCAGTGCATGCGATTGAAACATGAGTCCAAGCATTACCTTTGGGATGATCCTTACATGCTTAGAATAGGTCCAGATCGGATATTAAGACGTTGCGTGCCTGACCATGAGATTAACTCTGTATTGATGTTTTGTCATGCGCACGCCTGTGGAGGACATTTCGGTCCCAAGCGCACGAGCAGGAAGATCTTGGACTGTGGATTCTACTGGCCGCACCTATTCAGAGATGCCTATGACCACTGCAGGAAGTGTGACAGGTGCCAGCGCAATGGAGGAATCTCCGCGCGCAACGAGATGCCGCAGACCCCGATTCTGGTGGATGAAGTGTTCGATGTTTGGGGAATCGACTTCATGGGTCCATTTCCCCCATCTGCCGGCTACGAGTACATACTGGTGGCCGTGGATTACGTATCCAAATGGGTCGAAGCTAAGGCCACGCGCAAGGATGATGGTAAGACTGTCGCTAATTTTCTCAGAACTAACATATTTTGCAGGTACGGAGTGCCTAAGGCAGTTATCAGCGACCAGGGGACGCACTTCTGCAACAGGGTTGTGGCGCAAGTCTTCAAGCACTATGGGGTGCGCCACAAGACGTCCACCGCTTACCATCCGCAGACGAATGGACAGGCCGAAGTTTCTAACAGAGAGATCAAGCGCATCTTGGAAAAGACTGTGAGGCCGTCGCGCAAGGATTGGAGCCAGCGCCTGGATGATGCGCTATGGGCATACCGCACTGCACACAAGACACCCATTGGAACCTCACCATTCCGGCTGGTCTATGGGAAGGCATGCCACCTGCCAGTGGAGCTCGAGCACAAGGCATATTGGGCCTTACGTATTTGCAACTTGAACTTGGAGGAGGCAGGACAAGAACGCGCATTTGAGCTGAGCGAACTAGAAGAGCTGCGCCTGGACGCCTATGAGGGACTGCGCGATTACAAAGCGCGCACCAAGGCGTTTCATGACAAGCACATCCTCCGGCGCACATTTGAACCAGGCGATCAGGTATTATTATTTTCATCACGCCTGAAGCTCATGCCTGGGAAGCTGCGCAGCAAGTGGACGGGACCATACACCGTCACCAAGGTTTTCCCCTACGGCACAATTGAATTGGAAGACGGGCACCAGCATCGTTTTCAGGTTAACGGGCAGAGAGTCAAACGGTACTTGGGCGAACCTTGGGATGGCGCAGCACGCAACATTGACTTGGCCGAGCCAGAGATAGTAGACGAGCAAGCTGCTGCGCCAGACGCACCACCAGATGTTTCAGAGGGAGAACTAGCACCCATCGCCTATATCTCCTCTTCCTCTGCATCTGCCCTCCTTACGAATAATGTATCACATGCTGACCTCCCCTTTTATCCTTTGCGCAGGACCACTGAGATCGTAACACAAGCACTGGCGCAAGGACACTCAGGAGCAAGAGTGGGGGAGGCTGCAGACGCACTACTTGGCACGTAACGAGGTACCGTCGAGCCAACGACGTTAAACAACGGCACTTGTCGGGAGGTAACCCGACACATTTTATTTTGGCACATTTTATTCTGCTTGTTTCGTTTTTTGCGTGTTTTTAGTTAGAGTAGGGTTTGGTAGTTTTTTTTAGTCACACAAGTGCGCAGGACCCTGCGCCTATCAATGCGCAGGTCAGTTGCGCTAGCCATAGGGGGTATATAAGGCCAGACTTAGAAAAATTCCCAGCACTTTTTCACTCGACCGTTACACACAAGCTCCCGCCCTCAGACCTCTGCCGTCGATCAGCGCCCATCCCACCGTCCGTCTAGAGCGATTCAAGGACAACACGACCGCACAGCACCCAGGTAACCCCCGATCCCGCTTTGAGCCGCTTCTGTTAGGGTTTGCGCGGAGAAGACAGTTTTTAGGGTTTTGAAATCGCACCAGGCTAGAGTGCGCGGCTTTGAGTGCTGTTTTGTGCGTTGTATAGGCGACCAGTAGGCGCTCGTTCGGTGCAAATTTCAGAGGATTCTGGGCAGTTTCGATTTTTAGGGTTTTGGGGAGCATTGACCGCGATTGACCGGAGCCAGCGCAAGATGAGACCCGCCGCAGACCAAGTGACCCCAGCGGCTTTCGCTAACAAGTACGCAGCATTCATTAGCCTGGACATGTACGGGACACCGTACATCTGTCGAGATTTCCTGCGCGAGGTAGGGTTAGAGGACCTCGTGGCGCAGAGGCTAGCGATTGCCGGTTGGGAGGCGCTAATGGACCTCCGCAGCGCGTCAGACCAGGAGGATACGTGTGAGTTCCTGGCGTCTATGGAGGCGGGGGACAGGGAGATTAGATATAGACACAGGGGTGTCTGGTTCATAGCCTCGGAAAGGAGGCTGAGGCGCGCATTCGGGTGCGCCAAGGTGCGTGAGGAGGAGTTAGACACGCACAATAACCAGGAGGCTTGGCGGGACATGGCAACAGGACCAGCATTCGCCGCGGGGCGCAGCAGGGGCCGAGAGCTGCGCGACCCGTGGCTGTTTTACTTGTGGCGCATCGTGGCCTATGCAATCATTGGCCGTTTCAACGGCGCGCCAAAGATCAGCCTCCTGGATATGGAGATTTTGACGGGGCTGTATTATGAGCGGAAGGTGCTGTTCATCCTGAACATGGCGCACCATTGGGGGAGCCAGTGACCATTTCCATAGAGGACTCTCCCCCGCGTGCCCCTGCCAAGCGCCCAAGGACTGAGACTGAGGCGGCGCCTGAGGCAGCCACTGCCGAGCAGCGCATGTTGTTCAACGTTATGCGCGTGCTCGAATACTTAGCGCCAGAGGGGGCGGATTTAAGTATGAGTCCACCATCCGGGTGGAAATTTGGAGACGCAATTCCCCCTCTCCTCAGCCTGCACCATCCACCTCCTACCCGAACCCCAGAAACTTCAGCAGCTCCAGCTCCAGCACCCTCTCCAGCTCCAGCACCAGCTCCAACACCAGCCCCAGCCCCAGCAGAGCCCGCACCAGAACCAGCAGCCCCAGCAGCAGAGCCCACCCCTGCACCTGCACCAGCACCGATACCATCACCAGTAGTTTCCCCTGCCCGGCCTTCTATTCCGGAGTCCCCAATTAACTTTCCCAGCGTAGACTCCGATTCCATATGGGAGTCACTTTCCGAGGACGAGCAGCCCGACCCCCTCACCATTGTGCCACCATCCTCCAGCACCGACTCCATGACAGATTCTTCAGAGGATGAGGCGCCTGGGTCAGCAGCAGCGTCTAGCTCGGAGGACTTCTAAGGCCGAGGGCAGGCGTAGTGATTTTTTGGGTGGTGTCTTTTATTAATTGCTGCGTCTAGTGCCTATTTTGTGTGCTGAATATTTGTGCCCTACATTCTGTGCCCCCCTTGCTATATTTTGTGTGACTATTTGTGTTCACTCTTTTGTTCTTCATTTTCGTTGCATTGCATGCATGTGCGCAGCCTCCGTGCGCTTGAGCTTGAGTCGTGGGGACACGTCTCTGTTCAAGTGTGGGGGGGGGGCGTTACTCTTACATTTTATGTTTTGAGCATTTTTAGTATAGCTTAGTTTAAGTTAAAGAAAATTGGTAGCAGTAGTGCGCTAAGGTGCAGGATGCGCATGCGCTCCAGCTTGTTTTGCGCTATCCGTATTGTGTGCACTGCTATCTACTGTTTTAGCATAATTTTTTCGTTTTTTCTGCTCCTGTTAGTTGGGATATACAGGGGATGTGGAGTTGATAGAAATGCTCCAGAGAGGCGGTTAGTCGCTTCTGCTTCGAAGGCGAGGTATATGGTCGAATGCGCTAGTGGAGGCCGGTGCTTCGCAACCTTCGGAACAAAAGAGCGCGCTCAGTCACGCGGATGCAAAAGGCAAAATACCCAAAGCGTGGCGAGGTGGGAAAACAGACCACCTTCTCTCTGGATATCAAGCTAAGGGAAGCGGGCGCGGATGTAAACGCGTGCGCTGACCGGCGCAGACAAACCAAGGAGGGAGAGCGGAACGAGTTCCATAGCTGCTATCCGAAGGCTGAGATTGGAACTGTTCTGGGAATAAAAGAAAAAAAATTTGGAAAGGAAGCTGTACAAAAGAAAAATACCAGCAGAAGCAGATGATTTGCGTTACAAAGAATCAGCATGCGCACTACTTAGTACCTGCGTGCGCAAGACCACAAGGATATCATCAAAGGCTCAGGTTCCCAGGAAGTGTGCGAACGAATCACGCACTGGAAGAAGCTCACGCAAGAAACCATATACCTATCTTCGGAGGGGGAGCTGACAACCAGGAGCCTAAGAAGAGCTATCTCCCAGTCATCCAAAGACCTTCATCCCGGCTGAGAGGTAATGAAATTTCGGGATTATTATATTAGAACTAGTGAGTGCAGTTGTGCGCAGGTGATAGAGCAGCACAAGTTGAAGCAACTGTGCATCTTGCGCTAGAATGCAAGGCTGTGCGCCAGTCTCCAGAAAAGGTAATTGTATCCGCGTTTCAGTACTTGTTCGGGACGAACAAGGGGCAAGTGTGGGGGGTTTGATAGAGCCTAGTTATACACGTTATTTAGATCATAAACCCATGCTTGTTTGCAATATTTTATGGGCAAGATTACTCGTTTCCACTATTTTTGTATATCAGGTCAGAACGAGTCCTTAAGTCGGATACGCGCTAACAGGCAGCGTTCTAGGAGTGAAAGATCAGCCTGTGGAGCTAGCGGCACAAACAAAAGAAGAAATGGCGAAAGACAGCAGAGGTGCGCTACCCGATTGCGCCAATCAATGCTGTGCGCCAGGCGCAAAGTCCCAGTGACCAGATTTGGAAGTTGCCAAAAGATGAACTTCCTGGGGCACTATTTAAACAAAGAAAGTCTAGGGTTTCAGGGAGCGAAACACCATCACTCAGCGACATTCCCAAGGCACTGTGCGGCAGAACTGAAAAACACACGGACCTGTCAAGGAGAGTTGCGCCAGCCGACTGCGCCAGCCAAGAGAAGACACTGCACGCACTGTTTGCTACCGTTTTCTTGGATTCAGTAGTTGTTATTTACTATTTTATGATGTTTACCACTAGCATGTCTAGCTAAACACTTAGTGTTGGTCGGGCATGAATCTATGATGTATTACCTTTGAGACTTGAGCTTAATGCATAGTTTATTTACTTGTATTAATTCTGTGCGCGCTGAGACAGTTAGTTGCATGAGTAGGGGAAGCCTTGAACCGCAAACTTACTTGTGTTGCTTGCTTGTCACCTGTTAAACTAGTTGCATGCGTAGGGGAAGCCTTGAACCGCAAACTTACCGTGACAATTAGGAGTAACGAGTTAGGGTAGGCAGCTGCTACTGTGACAGGATTCGCAGCTGTTTAGTCTAGTTCTAAGGATTAATAGCACATGAACTTTGAACGGAACATGCGCACGTGTTAGGAAGCCTTTACCGGACACTAACCCAAGTAAAGCATAAACTATAGATGTTTTAGAGTCAATGATAAGGAATGCATTCATAGAGGATTGTCTGCCCAATACTTCTCATAAATATAGTACTTCATCTCTACTGCTTGCGCACGTCTAGTGCAATTCCCTGAGTTACGATATTCGCTGTTATTCGCGCATCGCGCAAAAAACCCCCAATCACTCACGCAACCCCCGTTTTCTTAAGTGTAGGTTACTGGCTGAGACTCACTGCTTGCTCCCTGTGGAGATCGACCCTTACTTAACCGCTGTACTAGTGGGAGAGGAAGGAATTATATTTGACGCGCACAACGACGCGCGATCACCGGACATTCACATGTAAAGTAACAGGGATCATGGGAATATGGTGATCAGAAGTTCTAGCAGGGGGAAGGCTTTTTGGCTTTTGCAAAATGCTAGTGAACCGCTGGAGTAAGGTTTGGAGGTTAGTGGAAAGGGGTGGTTCTAGGGACTTTGGAATTGAAGGGAGGTATATGGATGAGTGATCGCGCGTCGTTGTGCGCGTCAAATATAATTCCTTCCTCTCCCACTAGTACAGCGGTTAAGTAAGGGTCGATCTCCACAGGGAGCAAGCAGTGAGTCTCAGCCAGTAACCTACACTTAAGAAAACGGGGGTTGCGTGAGTGATTGGGGGTTTTTTGCGCGATGCGCGAATAACAGCGAATATCGTAACTCAGGGAATTGCACTAGACGTGCGCAAGCAGTAGAGATGAAGTACTATATTTATGAGAAGTATTGGGCAGACAATCCTCTATGAATGCATTCCTTATCATTGACTCTAAAACATCTATAGTTTATGCTTTACTTGGGTTAGTGTCCGGTAAAGGCTTCCTAACACGTGCGCATGTTCCGTTCAAAGTTCAAGTGCTATTAATCCTTAGAACTAGACTAAACAGCTGCGAATCCTGTCACAGTAGCAGCTGCCTACCCTAACTCGTTACTCCTAATTGTCACGGTAAGTTTGCGGTTCAAGGCTTCCCCTACGCATGCAACTAGTTTAACAGGTGACAAGCAAGCAACACAAGTAAGTTTGCGGTTCAAGGCTTCCCCTACTCATGCAACTAACTGTCTCAGCGCGCACAGAATTAATACAAGTAAATAAACTATGCATTAAGCTCAAGTCTCAAAGGTAATACATCATAGATTCATGCCCGACCAACACTAAGTGTTTAGCTAGACATGCTAGTGGTAAACATCATAAAATAGTAAATAACAACTACTGAATCCAAGAAAACGGTAGCAAACAGTGCGTGCAGTGTCTTCTCTTGGCTGGCGCAGTCGGCTGGCGCAACTCTCCTTGACAGGTCCGTGTGTTTTTCAGTTCTGCCGCACAGTGCCTTGGGAATGTCGCTGAGTGATGGTGTTCCGCTCCCTGAAACCCTAGACTTTCTTTGTTTAAATAGTGCCCTAGGAAGTTCATCTTTTGGCAACTTCCAAATCTGGTCACTGGGACTTTGCGCCTGGCGCACAGCATTGATTGGCGCAATCGGGTAGCGCACCTCTGCTGTCTTTCGCCATTTCTTCTTTTGTTTGTGCCGCTAGCTCCACAGGCTGATCTTTCACTCCTAGAACGCTGCCTGTTAGCGCGTATCCGACTTAAGGACTCGTTCTGACCTGATATACAAAAATAGTGGAAACGAGTAATCTTGCCCATAAAATATTGCAAACAAGCATGGGTTTATGATCTAAATAACGTGTATAACTAGGCTCTATCAAACCCCCCACACTTGCCCCTTGTTCGTCCCGAACAAGTACTGAAACGCGGATACAATTACCTTTTCTGGAGACTGGCGCACAGCCTTGCATTCTAGCGCAAGATGCACAGTTGCTTCAACTTGTGCTGCTCTATCACCTGCGCACAACTGCACTCACTAGTTCTAATATAATAATCCCGAAATTTCATTACCTCTCAGCCGGGATGAAGGTCTTTGGATGACTGGGAGATAGCTCTTCTTAGGCTCCTGGTTGTCAGCTCCCCCTCCGAAGATAGGTATATGGTTTCTTGCGCGAGCTTCTTCCAGTGCGTGATTCGTTCGCACACTTCCTGGGAACCTGAGCCTTTGATGATATCCTTGTGGTCTTGCGCACGCAGGTACTAAGTAGTGCGCATGCTGATTCTTTGTAACGCAAATCATCTGCTTCTGCTGGTATTTTTCTTTTGTACAGCTTCCTTTCCAAATTTTTTTTCTTTTATTCCCAGAACAGTTCCAATCTCAGCCTTCGGATAGCAGCTATGGAACTCGTTCCGCTCTCCCTCCTTGGTTTGTCTGCGCCGGTCAGCGCACGCGTTTACATCCGCGCCCGCTTCCCTTAGCTTGATATCCAGAGAGAAGGTGGTCTGTTTTCCCACCTCGCCACGCTTTGGGTATTTTGCCTTTTGCATCCGCGTGACTGAGCGCGCTCTTTTGTTCCGAAGGTTGCGAAGCACCGGCCTCCACTAGCGCATTCGACCATATACCTCGCCTTCGAAGCAGAAGCGACTAACCGCCTCTCTGGAGCATTTCTATCAACTCCACATCCCCTGTATATCCCAACTAACAGGAGCAGAAAAACGAAAAAATTATGCTAAAACAGTAGATAGCAGTGCACACAATACGGATAGCGCAAAACAAGCTGGAGCGCATGCGCATCCTGCACCTTAGCGCACTACTGCTACCAATTTTCTTTAACTTAAACTAAGCTATACTAAAAATGCTCAAAACATAAAATGTAAGAGTAACGCCCCCCCCCCCCCCCCACACTTGAACAGAGACGTGTCCCCACGACTCAAGCTCAAGCGCACGGAGGCTGCGCACATGCATGCAATGCAACGAAAATGAAGAACAAAAGAGTGAACACAAATAGTCACACAAAATATAGCAAGGGGGGCACAGAATGTAGGGCACAAATATTCAGCACACAAAATAGGCACTAGACGCAGCAATTAATAAAAGACACCACCCAAAAAATCACTACGCCTGCCCTCGGCCTTAGAAGTCCTCCGAGCTAGACGCTGCTGCTGACCCAGGCGCCTCATCCTCTGAAGAATCTGTCATGGAGTCGGTGCTGGAGGATGGTGGCACAATGGTGAGGGGGTCGGGCTGCTCGTCCTCGGAAAGTGACTCCCATATGGAATCGGAGTCTACGCTGGGAAAGTTAATTGGGGACTCCGGAATAGAAGGCCGGGCAGGGGAAACTACTGGTGATGGTATCGGTGCTGGTGCAGGTGCAGGGGTGGGCTCTGCTGCTGGGGCTGCTGGTTCTGGTGCGGGCTCTGCTGGGGCTGGGGCTGGTGTTGGAGCTGGTGCTGGAGCTGGAGAGGGTGCTGGAGCTGGAGCTGCTGAAGTTTCTGGGGTTCGGGTAGGAGGTGGATGGTGCAGGCTGAGGAGAGGGGGAATTGCGTCTCCAAATTTCCACCCGGATGGTGGACTCATACTTAAATCCGCCCCCTCTGGCGCTAAGTATTCGAGCACGCGCATAACGTTGAACAACATGCGCTGCTCGGCAGTGGCTGCCTCAGGCGCCGCCTCAGTCTCAGTCCTTGGGCGCTTGGCAGGGGCACGCGGGGGAGAGTCCTCTATGGAAATGGTCACTGGCTCCCCCAATGGTGCGCCATGTTCAGGATGAACAGCACCTTCCGCTCATAATACAGCCCCGTCAAAATCTCCATATCCAGGAGGCTGATCTTTGGCGCGCCGTTGAAACGGCCAATGATTGCATAGGCCACGATGCGCCACAAGTAAAACAGCCACGGGTCGCGCAGCTCTCGGCCCCTGCTGCGCCCCGCGGCGAATGCTGGTCCTGTTGCCATGTCCCGCCAAGCCTCCTGGTTATTGTGCGTGTCTAACTCCTCCTCACGCACCTTGGCGCACCCGAATGCGCGCCTCAGCCTCCTTTCCGAGGCTATGAACCAGACACCCCTGTGTCTATATCTAATCTCCCTGTCCCCCGCCTCCATAGACGCCAGGAACTCACACGTATCCTCCTGGTCTGACGCGCTGCGGAGGTCCATTAGCGCCTCCCAACCGGCAATCGCTAGCCTCTGCGCCACGAGGTCCTCTAACCCTACCTCGCGCAGGAAATCTCGACAGATGTACGGTGTCCCGTACATGTCCAGGCTAATGAATGCTGCGTACTTGTTAGCGAAAGCCGCTGGGGTCACTTGGTCTGCGGCGGGTCTCATCTTGCGCTGGCTCCGGTCAATCGCGGTCAATGCTCCCCAAAACCCTAAAAATCGAAACTGCCCAGAATCCTCTGAAATTTGCACCGAACGAGCGCCTACTGGTCGCCTATACAACGCACAAAACAGCACTCAAAGCCGCGCACTCTAGCCTGGTGCGATTTCAAAACCCTAAAAACTGTCTTCTCCGCGCAAACCCTAACAGAAGCAGCTCAAAGCGGGATCGGGGGTTACCTAGGTGCTGTGCGGTCGTGTTGTCCTTGAATCGCTCTAGACGGACGGTGGGATGGGCGCTGATCGACGGCAGAGGTCTGAGGGCGGGAGCTTGTGTGTAACGGTCGAGTGAAAAAGTGCTGGGAATTTTTCTAAGTCTGGCCTTATATACCCCCTATGGCTAGCGCAACTGACCTGCGCATTGATAGGCGCAGGGTCCTGCGCACTTGTGTGACTAAAAAAAACTACCAAACCCTACTCTAACTAAAAACACGCAAAAAACGAAACAAGCAGAATAAAATGTGCCAAAATAAAATGTGTCGGGTTACCTCCCGACAAGTGCCGTTGTTTAACGTCGTTGGCTCGACGGTACCTCGTTACGTGCCAAGTAGTGCGTCTGCAGCCTCCCCCACTCTTGCTCCTGAGTGTCCTTGCGCCAGTGCTTGTGTTACGATCTCAGTGGTCCTGCGCAAAGGATAAAAGGGGAGGTCAGCATGTGATACATTATTCGTAAGGAGGGCAGATGCAGAGGAAGAGGAGATATAGGCGATGGGTGCTAGTTCTCCCTCTGAAACATCTGGTGGTGCGTCTGGCGCAGCAGCTTGCTCGTCTACTATCTCTGGCTCGGCCAAGTCAATGTTGCGTGCTGCGCCATCCCAAGGTTCGCCCAAGTACCGTTTGACTCTCTGCCCGTTAACCTGAAAACGATGCTGGTGCCCGTCTTCCAATTCAATTGTGCCGTAGGGGAAAACCTTGGTGACGGTGTATGGTCCCGTCCACTTGCTGCGCAGCTTCCCAGGCATGAGCTTCAGGCGTGATGAAAATAATAATACCTGATCGCCTGGTTCAAATGTGCGCCGGAGGATGTGCTTGTCATGAAACGCCTTGGTGCGCGCTTTGTAATCGCGCAGTCCCTCATAGGCGTCCAGGCGCAGCTCTTCTAGTTCGCTCAGCTCAAATGCGCGTTCTTGTCCTGCCTCCTCCAAGTTCAAGTTGCAAATACGTAAGGCCCAATATGCCTTGTGCTCGAGCTCCACTGGCAGGTGGCATGCCTTCCCATAGACCAGCCGGAATGGTGAGGTTCCAATGGGTGTCTTGTGTGCAGTGCGGTATGCCCATAGCGCATCATCCAGGCGCTGGCTCCAATCCTTGCGCGACGGCCTCACAGTCTTTTCCAAGATGCGCTTGATCTCTCTGTTAGAAACTTCGGCCTGTCCATTCGTCTGCGGATGGTAAGCGGTGGACGTCTTGTGGCGCACCCCATAGTGCTTGAAGACTTGCGCCACAACCCTGTTGCAGAAGTGCGTCCCCTGGTCGCTGATAACTGCCTTAGGCACTCCGTACCTGCAAAATATGTTAGTTCTGAGAAAATTAGCGACAGTCTTACCATCATCCTTGCGCGTGGCCTTAGCTTCGACCCATTTGGATACATAATCCACGGCCACCAGTATGTACTCGTAGCCGGCAGATGGGGGAAATGGACCCATGAAGTCGATTCCCCAAACATCGAACACTTCATCCACCAGAATCGGGGTCTGCGGCATCTCGTTGCGCGCGGAGATTCCTCCAGTGCGCTGGCACCTGTCACACTTCCTGCAGTGGTCATAGGCATCTCTGAATAGGTGCGGCCAGTAGAATCCACAGTCCAAGATCTTCCTGCTCGTGCGCTTGGGACCGAAATGTCCTCCACAGGCGTGCGCATGACAAAACATCAATACAGAGT
Source organism: Umbilicus rupestris (assembly GCA_963678935.1). Classification (NCBI taxonomy): domain Eukaryota; kingdom Viridiplantae; phylum Streptophyta; class Magnoliopsida; order Saxifragales; family Crassulaceae; genus Umbilicus; species Umbilicus rupestris. The sequence goes on from OY787612.1 coordinate 11,315,991, forward strand.
TAATCTCATGGTCAGGCACGCAACGTCTTAATATCCGATCTGGACCTATTCTAAGCATGTAAGGATCATCCCAAAGGTAATGCTTGGACTCATGTTTCAATCGCATGCACTGAGTTTTATTGAAATGAGGAGGGAACGCACCTGTGACCAGGTAATTTGCGATATGCGCATACCATGGTACCTTACCTGTTAGCGCCATCAGATGCTCGTCAGGGAATGTCTCCTTGATCTGTCCTGGCTCCTCATCCTTTATGATCCTGCTCAGGTGATCAGCGACGGTATTTTCTGTGCCCTTCTTATCTTTGATCTCTAAATCGAATTCCTGAAGCAGAAGTACCCAGCGCATCAGGCGCGGCTTGGTCTCTTTCTTGGATATGAGGTAGCGGATAGCTGCGTGGTCCGTGTAGATGATGACTCTGGCGCCTAGAACATATGCTCGGAACTTCTCCAGCGCAAATACAATTGCCAGAAGCTCCTTCTCCGTGGTGGTGTAGTTCTTCTGCGCGGAGTCCAGTGTGCGCGATGCATAGTAGATGGCATGCGGCTTCTTGTCCTCGCGCTGCCCCAAGACTGCTCCTACTGCGTAGTCACTTGCGTCACACATCAGCTCGAATGGCAGGTTCCAGTCTGGTGCGCGCATCACTGGCGCACTGGTCAGCGCTGCTTTCAGCTTATCGAACGCCGCCCTGCACTCATCAGTAAAATCGAAGCACACGTCTTTTTGCAACAGGTTAGACAGGGGTATGCAAATCTTAGAGAAATCCTTAATAAAACGCCTGTAAAACCCAGCATGCCCTAAGAACGATTTCACGTCGCGCACGTTGGTGGCATAAGGCAGATTAGAAATAATATCTATCTTAGCTTTGTCTACCTTAATACCCTCCTCTGAAATGATATGACCCAGTACTACACCGTGCGTAACCATGAAATGACACTTCTCGTAGTTTAGCACTAAGTTCTTAGAGATGCAGCGCGCTAAGACTTTATCTAGATGTATTAAGCATGCATCAAAGGTACTCCCATATACAGTGAAATCATCCATGAACACTTCTATACATATACCAATCATATCAGAGAAAATGCTCATGACGAGGCGTTGGAACGTACCTGGCGCGTTGCACAGCCCAAAAGACATACGCCGAAACGCAAAAGTTCCGAAGGGGCATGTGAACGTGGTCTTCTCTTGATCCTCCGCAGCTATGGGTATCTGATTGTAACCTGAATATCCGTCCAAAAAACAAAAGTAAGGCTTACCTGCCAAGCGATCCAGCATTTGGTCCATGAAGGGTAGCGGGAAGTGGTCCTTGCGCGTTACAGCGTTCAGCTTCCTGTAGTCGATGCACATGCGCCAGCCAGTCTGTATGCGCTTGGGAACTAGCTCGCCCTGCGCATTCTCCTCCACCGTGATTCCTCCTTTCTTTGGCACAACGTGCACCGGGCTGACCCATCTGCTGTCTGAGATTGGGTAAATGACCCCTGCGTCAAGCAACTTCAGAACTTCCTTTTGCACTACCTCCATCATATTTGGGTTTAACCTGCGCTGAGCCTCCCTGGATGGCTTGGCACCATCTTCCAACAGAATCCGGTGCATGCACACGTCTGGGCTCACTCCGCGCAGATCAGCAAGAGTCCATCCAATAGCGCGCTGGTTCCTGCGCAGCACCTGTTGTAAACGCGCCTCCTACTCTTCTTCCAATCCCCTCTTGATGATCACTGGCAGGGTGTCCTCATCTCCCAAGAAAATGTACTTGAGATGCTCCGGGAGTTGCTTCAGTTCGATCTTGGGTGCCTGCTCAACAGAGGGCAAGATTTTGTTAGCGGTGCAAATATGAACTATATCACGTACCTGTGTGGATGCTGGTTCAGCACTGCTTAGCTCCTCCTCTTGCTCCTCCAGCTCTGCCTGTGTCAGTAGCTCTGGTCCTATGGTTGCGCTTGCACACTGCGCCTCTGTGACTAAGTCGTCAAAGCTGTCCATTGCGTGCACGGTAGCGTCCTCATGTGGGTGCTACATCCCTTCGAAGATGTTGAAATGGATCTCTTCGCCATCTACCTCCATGGAGAGCGTGCCCCTCCACACGTCTATCTTCGTGCGCACAGTCATCAGAAACGGTCTGCCTAGGAGGATCTGCGCTCCGCTGGCGCTTGATTCACCCTCCATTTCGAGCACATAAAAGTCTGCTGGGAACACCAGCTCTCCTACTCGAACTAGGACATCTTCTATCATGCCTGCAGGTTGTTTGCACGATCTATCTGCTAGCTGAATTGTGAGACCTGCAGGTTTTAGTGGTCCAAGGCGCAAGGTCGCATAGAGAGAATATGGTAATAAATTGATTGATGCGCCTAAATCGATCATGCAGTTGCTTACCGTGGTCTTACCTAAGGTGCAAGGGATAGTGAATGTACCTGGATCTCGGCACTTAGGTGGTACCTTTTGTTGCACGATTGCTGAGGCCTGCGCATTTAGCATTACTTGTGCGCATTCGCCTGTCCTTCTTTTATTCGTGCACAGCTCTTTTAAAAACTTCGCATACCTGGGAATCTGTCGAATAGCTTCTATGAGAGGTATGTTGATTTCCACCTTGCTGAACAGCTCATACAGTTCCTTGTCCAGTGCTTCTTTTCTCGCCAGTGGTGCCTGCACAGGGAAAGGAGCAGGTATGTTAGTACAATTTTTGTCCTTGTTTTTCGAGTGAGACATACCTGGCGCTTTGCCCTGCTGGTTCGTGGTTGGCGCTTCTGATTGCGCCTCTGGCTCTGGTTGCGCACTCTGAGCTGCTGGATCTGGGACTTGCGCAACTGGTTGCGCGGGCGCCTGCGCGGTCTGCTCTGTTCCCACTGTGCGCCCAGTCCTCAGTGTTACTGCATTAACTCCTCCCTTAGGGTTCTGAATCACTTGCGAAGGCAGGTTGCCATCGCTCTTTTTCAGCTCATACACCGTGGTTGCAATTTGTGATAGATGCTTTTCTATGGATTCGAACCTCTTGTCATACTTTTCGTCATTCTTGCGCACTGTGTCTGCTAGCTGCCCCATGATATCTTCCAAGGATCGCTTTGGTTGCTGATTGTTCTGCGCTGGTGCGTCTGTGCGGCGATGCGGTGGATTGTAGGGTGCAGCTTGTTGCGTCTGCTGTGGCGCGCGCTGATCAGTGGGCTGCCTCTGGAAATTGTTCTCTTCTCTCCATCTGAAACCATTTGCAGCAAGCCCAAAGCGCGGCTGATTCTGCCTCTGCGGTCCTCTGTTGTCCCATCCTCCAAGGGCATTTACATCTCCAGTTTCTTCAAAAAGTGTTGGGCACTCGTCTGTCTTGTGCTCAGTGGACCTGCAGAATTCACATCCCTTTGGCGCAACTGGTTGTGCGCTCTGCGCACTCATCAGCTTCTGTAGCATGGCCTTCATTTCTTTGATCTCAGCGCTTGCCTCTACCTGATGCACAGAACGAGTACGACTATTTTCAAGCGTAAGCTGATGTCTTATCTGCCCAGCAGAGTCTTCTATTAGCTGCCATGCGTCCTCGGGGTACATGTTGCAAATGTCCCCTCCTGCGCATGCATTCAGCAGTCGCAACTCCATGGGCAGCAGTCCATTCAGAAAGTTCTCTATCAGCACATTCTGGGGAAGCCCGTGATTGTAGCAGTTGGCTTCTAGCTCCCTGAAACGCTCGTAGTATTCTGACAGAGACTCCCCTGCGCCTTGCCTTGGCGCGGCCAATTCCCTTCTGAGCAGCGCAATCTTCGCTGCTGGATAAAATTTATCTAAGAATTTCTTCTGCAGCTGCTCCCATGTGTGGATTGATCCTGCGGGTAGGCTCATCAGCCAGTGTTTGGCTGCATCGCTCAATGAAAATGGGAACGCTTTCATCTTCAGCGCTTCATCGTTTTCCCCCAAAGCCTTCATGTTCTCGCAAATGATTAGGAACTCCCGCACATGCTTGACTGGATTTTCGTTGTTCATTCCGTGAAACTTGGGCATGTGATGGATGAGTGAGCTCCTTAGTTCGAACTGTCCGTCGGGCGGAAGCACTATGCACCATGGCTGGTTAACAGTGAGTGGGGCTGACATTTCGCACACTGTCCTGCGCCTCGCGACTGGACGAACGGGTGGCGCAATGTATGGTTCAGCGGCCATCCGTGCGTCGTCCTCACGCTGCACTTCCTCTCTGAATAGGGCTGCGCGGTTATGCGCCCTTGCTTCCTCTGGGGTTCTGTCTCCCAGGTTATCTCCAACCACACTGTTATCCTCCATGTCCTGATCCAAACTCAAGAAACGAAATTAAATGGCAACGAAGTTGTTGCGTCTGTCAGTGCGAAACTAGAATCTGCGCAGCGCAACTGTTTCAAGGTTGCGCAGGCTGATGTAATTGTGCGCTGTCAGAAACAACAACGAGAAAACAAAACAAAATGAAATAGCTAGTTACTAAAATGAGAAATGTAAGCTAGCTAAAACTTAGCTGTGTTGCTCCCCGGCAACGGCGCCAAAATTTGATCGCGCGTCGTTGTGCGCGTCAAATATAATTCCTTCCTCTCCCACTAGTACAGCGGTTAAGTAAGGGTCGATCTCCACAGGGAGCAAGCAGTGAGTCTCAGCCAGTAACCTACACTTAAGAAAACGGGGGTTGCGTGAGTGATTGGGGGTTTTTTGCGCGATGCGCGAATAACAGCGAATATCGTAACTCAGGGAATTGCACTAGACGTGCGCAAGCAGTAGAGATGAAGTACTATATTTATGAGAAGTATTGGGCAGACAATCCTCTATGAATGCATTCCTTATCATTGACTCTAAAACATCTATAGTTTATGCTTTACTTGGGTTAGTGTCCGGTAAAGGCTTCCTAACACGTGCGCATGTTCCGTTCAAAGTTCAAGTGCTATTAATCCTTAGAACTAGACTAAACAGCTGCGAATCCTGTCACAGTAGCAGCTGCCTACCCTAACTCGTTACTCCTAATTGTCACGGTAAGTTTGCGGTTCAAGGCTTCCCCTACGCATGCAACTAGTTTAACAGGTGACAAGCAAGCAACACAAGTAAGTTTGCGGTTCAAGGCTTCCCCTACTCATGCAACTAACTGTCTCAGCGCGCACAGAATTAATACAAGTAAATAAACTATGCATTAAGCTCAAGTCTCAAAGGTAATACATCATAGATTCATGCCCGACCAACACTAAGTGTTTAGCTAGACATGCTAGTGGTAAACATCATAAAATAGTAAATAACAACTACTGAATCCAAGAAAACGGTAGCAAACAGTGCGTGCAGTGTCTTCTCTTGGCTGGCGCAGTCGGCTGGCGCAACTCTCCTTGACAGGTCCGTGTGTTTTTCAGTTCTGCCGCACAGTGCCTTGGGAATGTCGCTGAGTGATGGTGTTCCGCTCCCTGAAACCCTAGACTTTCTTTGTTTAAATAGTGCCCCAGGAAGTTCATCTTTTGGCAACTTCCAAATCTGGTCACTGGGACTTTGCGCCTGGCGCACAGCATTGATTGGCGCAATCGGGTAGCGCACCTCTGCTGTCTTTCGCCATTTCTTCTTTTGTTTGTGCCGCTAGCTCCACAGGCTGATCTTTCACTCCTAGAACGCTGCCTGTTAGCGCGTATCCGACTTAAGGACTCGTTCTGACCTGATATACAAAAATAGTGGAAACGAGTAATCTTGCCCATAAAATATTGCAAACAAGCATGGGTTTATGATCTAAATAACGTGTATAACTAGGCTCTATCATCCGGCCGTACCGGTATCCTCATTTCCACAAGGCAGAGATTGAAAGATTAATTGCTGACATGTTAGCAGATGGAATAATTCGCTCAAGCTCTAGTCCATTTTCCTCTCCAGTCCTTCTCGTAAAGAAGAAAGATGGAACATGGCAATTTTGCGTTGATTATCGAGCCCTCAATGCAATAACTATTAAAGACAGATTCCCAATACCAATTGTTGACGAATTATTAGATAAATTACATGGTGCTTTGGTGTTTTCCAAACTGGATCCGGATATCATCAAATACGAATGAACCCTGTTGATATTCACAAGACCGCACTCATCAAGGTCGCTATGAATTTCTAGTTATGCCGTTCGGTCTTACTAATGCTCCTGCATCTTTCCAGTCCAAAATGAACAACCTCTTCAGCCCCTTGCTCCGAAAATTTGTTTTGGTCTTCTTCGATGACATCCTTATCTACAGTAAGTCACGGGAGCATCACATACGACATCTGGAGGAGGTCCCTCCTTTTACAATCCAATTCATTCTTTGTTAAATCGTCAAAATGTGATATTGGCATATGTTCTTTGGGCTATCTGGGACATATAATCTCTGATCAAGGGGTCGCTGTTGATCCGGATAAAATTCATAGTGTTTTCAATTGGCCGCAGCCACATTCAATCAAACAACTCAGAGGCTTTCTAGGTCTAACAGGGTATTATCGCCGCTTCGTGAATAATTACGCGGCTCTTATTGCTCCGCTCACACAACTTTTCAGGAAAGACGCTTTTATCTGGACAGTGGAAGCATTGAATGCCTTTACTTACACTCAAAGAGGTCTTGTCAGCTACACTGATACTTGTTCTTCCTGATTTCTCGGCCCCATTTGATGTCTACACTGATACCTCAGATTATGGTATTGGTGCGGTATTATCTCAACAAGGTCGTCTTATTGCCTTCTTCAGTAAACAAATGTCGCAACAAATTTGATCTTCGTCAGCATACAACAGGGAATTATGCGTTGTTGTCCATTCAGTTTTGAAGTGGCACCAATATCTTTTTGAGTCAAAATTCATTATTCATAAAAATCATCAACCATTAAAATCCTTACTCATTCAAACTGTCCTCACTCATGATCAACACAAATGGGTAGCTAAACTTCTCGGTTTTGATTTTAGTGTGATCTATACTCCGGGGAAAGATAATGGTCCAGTTGATGCTTTATCTAGTTTACCGGAACCATCTCATCTACAAATTCAGAGCACCTCACAACCGGTTCAAGGAATACTTCGGGCTCTTCGTACATTTTTTTTATTAATCCTACTGCGAAGAAATTGTATGACTTGATATTAGCTGACCCTAGCTCTTACTCTGATTACAGTATCCGTGATGGCTTAATCCTCTTTCGCAGTCACTTTTTTATACCACAAGATTCTGCTCTGCAAAATCTAATTATTCAAGAATTTCATGACACCGTAACAGGGGGCATGCTGGCATTCAACATACACTTATGCATATTTCTTCCACCTTTTATTGGCCGACTCTTCACAAGGATGTCAAGACTTTTATTTCGGAGTGTCCCACTTGCCAACAAATCAAAGCCCCAACCACTGCCCTACAGGGCCTTCTCCAGCCGCTTCCTATTCCGGAAAAATCTTGGATTTCCATTTCAATGGATTTTATCACCCACTTGCCACTCTCTGCTGGAAAATCGGTTATTCTAGTCGTCGTGGATCGGCTTACAAAGTATGCGCACTTTATTGCATTATCGGAGGGAACAACACTAGCTGCTCTTGCTAATATTTTTGTCAAGGAGATTTGCCGTTTACATGGGTTGCCGACTTCAATTATTTCGGATAGGGATAGCCTTTTCACAAGTTGTTTTTGGCAAGAATTATTTCGTCTACAAAGGACGACCCTCTCAACTAGCAGCGCCTACCACCCTCAAATGGATAGCCAAACGGAAGTAGTTAATCGTTGCCTTGAAGATTACCTTAGATGTTTTGTATCCGATAATCCAACTCAATGGGTTAAATTCTTGCAATGGGGGAATGGAGCTACAACACCGCGTGGCATTCTACGATCCAAATGTCTCCCTTTGAGGCGTTATATGACCATCCACCCCAATCCATCTTGGATTATGTTTCCGGGTCTGCAACTGTTGCGGGAGTTGATGATCATATGTCATCCCAGAAACAACTCTTACTCGAGCTTAAAGAAAACATTCAGCGCGCTCAGCTAAGAATGAAGCACCACGCTAATTTACATAGAACTGATCGAGAATTCAAGAAAGGTGATTGGGTGTACTTCAAACTTCAACCTTACCGGCAATACTGCGCACGCGGCATTGTTCAAAACTAGCCAAACGATATTATGGGCCATTCCAAATTATTGACCGCATCGATAAAGTTGCATATCGATTGAAATTACTGCCTCAAGTTCGCATTCATATTGTCTTTCATGTGTCCCTCCTCAAGTTACATAAAGGAAATCCACCAGACACTACTGCCACTTTCCCGAATTTGTTTAATGGACAACAACCAATTCTTGCCCCTTCACGTATCCTTGGCTATCAAAGTCTCATGATTTAAAAGAAACCAACACCACAATTCCTTGTTCAATGGGATCATCTTCCACACTCAGAAGCTACTTGGGAGTCAGCAGATGATTTTCTCAAAACATTTCCTTCTTTTGACCTTGAGGGCAAGGTTTTATTCGATGACGTGATAATGTTACAGGCTCGAAAGATGATGCAACAACTGAAACTAAATTAGGCACAAATCAACTTTCAAACCTGGCTGACTCAAAAATTTTGTAACAAACCGATCTACAGGAAGAAGATTCCCTAACAATATCCATGAGTGCTGACATGGACAGTGATACAAAATAGTTTGTTAGGGAATTGTATGCAATTTCCTATATAAGTAGAGTACCGCATAAAAGCATGGATAAGAAAGAATTTACCTTACTCATTCTTAACCAATTCTCGTCGGTGTTGAGTGTGAAGTCTAATCTGCACAGACGCACTACTGAGACCCTACGCAGAGCTGGAAGCTGATCGACCTGTCGTACGGGTCGTATTGCCCGTACTAATACGGCCATTACGACCAGTACGGGATTGCTTTTTCTCCACGGAAGTCGTAGCGGTTGTAGCGATTGGATTATGTCGTATGGGTCGTATTGACCGTATGGGTCGTATTGCGTCGGCCCAAAAACCCTAGTTTTCTTTTATACGGTGTGTCGGCCGTCATAGGGTTATCGAATTAGAAATCGGAGTCAGTGCATGAGGCGATTCTGAGTGTGTAACGATCTTCTGGCGACGTGATTATAGTGGATTGAGCCTGCAAGCGGCGAGTGGACGTACCTCCAACATTGGGAGGGAACCACTATAAATCTTGTGTGCCAATTTCTTCATTTCTGCGTTTTTCATCGTTGATTATTTCGTTTTTCGTGATTCGTAATTGTTAGCGCGATCCTAACAACTGGTATCAGAGCCGCAAGGTTGTGTTACGATTCAGGAAACGATGGCTGGTGACGATGTTGGTGTACACGGAATCAGGAAGTTTGATGGGACAGACTTTGCATTCTGGAGAATGCAAATTGAAGATTATCTGTATGGCAGGAAGCTTCATCTTCCTTTGATGGGTAAGCCGGAGAAGATGGAGGATGGTGAGTGGGCTCTTCTTGACAGACAAGTTCTGGGGGTTGTGCGGCTGACATTGTCAAAGAATGTAGCGCACAACGTAGCGAAGGAGAAGACTACCGCTGGCATGATGTAGGTGCTGTCAGATATGTATGAAAAGCCCTCAGCGAACAACAAGGTATTTCTGATGAAGAAACTTTTCTATTTGAAAATGGAGGAAAGTGGATCAGTTGCTACGCACTTGAATGAGTTCAACACTATTGTTAATCAATTGTCTTCTGTTGAAATTGATTTTGATGAAGAGATTCGTGCTTTGATTCTGTTGGCGTCTCTACCACCGAGTTGGGAGCCAATGAGGGCTACGGTTAGTAATTCTGTTGGTACTGCAAAGTTAAACTTCAACGATGTTAGAGATCGCATTCTTGCAGAGGAAGTGTGAAGGACTGATGCAGGAGTAGCATCATCAAGTTCTGCGTTGAATGTTGAGCACAGGGGCAGGGGTACAGAAAGGCACAACAACCGGAACAAAGGCAGATCAAAGTCGAGGAATGGCAGAGGGCAGTCTAGATTTGGGCGATCTCTGGAGTGTTGGAATTGTGGGAAATCGGGACATGTGAAGAAAGATTGTAGAGCTCCCAAGAAGAAGGAGGATAACAAAGCTGTTGCAGTAAATGCTGTGACTGATGAGATTGCCGATGCACTGCTGTTATCCGTCGATAGTCCAATCGACAACTGGGTGCTAGATTCTGGAGCATCCTTCCACACTGCTCCAAGTTCCGAGGTAATGGAGAATTATGTTTAAGGTAATTTTGGACAAGTCTTCTTAGCTAATGGTGAGCCGTTAGACGTTGTCGGAATGGGGAACATAAATCTGAAAATGCCGAACGGTTATACCTGGAAGATTACAAAGGTTAGACATGTGCCGAAGCTGAAACGGAATTTGATTTCAGTAGAGGGGAAGGGCACACAGTTAGCTTTGGTTGTGGAGCATGGAAAGTGGCCAAAGGTGCTTTGGTGGTTGCTTGTGGTCTGAAAATAGGTACTCTTTATATGACAACGAGCTGTCCTGATATTGTAGCTGTTGTTGACAACACGAAGAAGACGGAGTTTTGGCATCAATGGCTTGAACATATGAGCGAGAAGGGTATGAAAATTCTCGTCAAAGAAGGGAAAATTTCAGAGCTGAAATCAGTGGATCATCATTTGTGCGAGAGCTGTATTCTTGGGAAACAGAAGCGAGTTAGTTTCTCAACCGGAGGAAGAGAGCTGAAAACTGAAAGGTTAGAGCTGGTTCATACTGATGTGTGGGGGCCTTCCCCGGTATCTTCCCTTGGAGGTTCATATTATTATGTGACTTTTATTGATGATTCAACTAGAAAGCTTTGGGTATATTTCTGGAAGCAAAAATCTGATGTATTTGATGTCTTTAAGAAGTGGAAAGCTCTCGTTGAGAACGAGATGAACCTGAAATTGAAGAGTCTGAGGTCAGACAATGGCGGCGAATACATTGACAGTAATTTCAGGGGGTATTGTGCTGAGAATGGGATAAATATGGTGAAGACTATTCCGGGAACACCTCAGCAAAACGGAGTAGCGGAGAGGATGAACCGAACGTTGAATGAGTAAGCAAGAAGCATGAGATTGCATTCGGGGCTGCCAAAGACGTTCTGGGCTGATGCGGTTAACACCGCGGCGTATTTGATCAACCGAGGACCATCTGTTCCATTGAATTTCAGAATTCCGGAAGAGGCTTGGAGAGGAAAGCGGGTAAACTTTTCTTTCTTGAAAGTATTTGGTTGCTTGTCTTATGTTCATGTGGATGACAGGTCCAGAAGCAAACTTGATGCGAAATCCAGGAAGTGTTATTTTATTGGATATGGTGATTCCGAGTTTGGCTATCGGTTTTGGGATGAGGAGAATCGAAAGATCATCCGCAGCAAAGATGTCATCTTCAATGAACATGTATTTTATAAAGACAGGCTGATAGAGATCCCAAAAAGCCGAGTATCCGAGAATGAAAATCAGCAATGGTGGATTTGAGAGAAATCCCGGTACACGAGTCCGAACGAGTTGTTTTGGAAGAAGAAGAAGAACAAGCAGCTCAAGAAGAGCATCTGGAAGATAGAGAAGAATTTGATCAAGAAGTTGATTCTAGCTCAAGTCAACAAACACAGTTACGGCGATCTTCTCGGGTTAGAAGACCGACTCAGAGGTTCTTGGAGTCCCTCAACCATATTTTGCTCACAGACAGGAGAACCCGAATGTTTCTCTGAAGCAAAGAAAGCTGATGAATAGAGCAAGTGGGAGTTGGCAATGAAAGATGAAATGGACTCGTTGATGTCAAATGAGACATGGGAGCTGGCTGAGCTTCCGGGGGATAAGAGATCATTGCACAACAAATGGGTATATCGGATAAAAGAGGAGCATGATGGAAGCAAACTTTACAAAGCTCGCTTGGTGGTCAAAGGGTTCCAGCAGAAAAAAGGGATTGACTACACTGAGATCTTCTCTCCGGTAGTCGAGATGGTGACCATTCGTACAGTCCTTGGCTTGGTGGCAAAGGAAAATCTGCATCTTCAACAAATGAATGTGAAGACAGCCTTCCTTCATGGTGAGTTGGAGGAAGAGATATACATGCAGCAGCCTGAAGGCTTTGAGGTCAAAGGCAAAGAGACGGTGTGCAAACTTAAGAAGAGTTGTACGGTTTGAAGCAAGCTCCAAGACAGTTGTACAAGAAGTTCGACAGTTTCATGAAGAGGACCGAGTTCGTGAGATGCGAGGCTGATCACTGTTGCTACTTCAAGAGGTTAAAGAATTCATTTATCATTCTACTTCTCTATGTTGATGGCATGCTAATTGTTGGAGCAGATTTTCATGAGATTGAAAAGGTCAAGAAGAGATTGTCGAAGGAGTTCGCAATGAAAGATCTCCGGGCCGCAAAGCAAATCCTTGGAATGAGGATCACAAGAAGCAAAGTGAGGCTGAAATTTTCACAAGAAGAATATGTGAAAAAGGTCATCAAGAGGTTTAACATGGAAGGCGCGAAGTCGGTTGGAACTCCGTTGGATAGTCATTTTCAGTTGTCCAAGAATGACTCACCGGTGACCGAGGAAGAGAGGGCAGAGATGGACAAGATACCTTACGCTTCAGCTATTGGAAGTCTGATGTACGCAATGGTATGTACAAGACCTGATATTGCACATGCAGTGGGAGTTGTTAGCCGGTTTATGAGTAATCCCGACAAACAACATTGGGAAGCAGTGAAGTGGATATTCAAATATCTCAAAGGCAGTTCGAGTCTTGCCTTATGCTTTCGGAAATCAGATCAGGGTCTTGAGGGATTTGTAGATGCTGACAATGGTGGTGATGTTGATAGTAGAAAGAGCACCTCCGGTTATGTATACACATTTGGAGGTAGGGCAATTTGTTGGGTTTCTAAGTTGCAGAAAATTGTTGCGTTGTCCAGTTGCGAGGCCGAGTATGTTGCCTTGACAGAAGCTACAAAGGAGATGATTTGGCTTCAGTCATTCCTACAATAGCTGAACCACAATCAAGAGGGTAGTGTTCTACATTGTGACAGCCAGAGCCATTCTAGTTGGCGAAGAACCCAGTCTATCATACCCGGACGAAGCACATTCAGCTTCGGTATCACTTCATCAGGTCAGCCCTTGAGAACAAACTGCTAGTGCTGGAAAAGATCGCGGGAAGCCAGAATCCTGCTGATATGTTGACAAAGGCCGTGCCTAATGAGAAGCTGAAGTTGTGTGCAACTTCAGTGGGGCTCCTCGAGTGATGAGTAGAGCTGCTGCTTGCAAGCTTGAAGACATGTGACAGAGATTAGTCTTCAAGTGGGAGATTGTTGAGTGTGAAGCTTAATCTAAAGACGTACTACTGGAAAATTTGCACTTTTTCAGAGGTGACAGCGACGGTCGTACGGGTCGTATTGCCCGTACTGATACGGGCATTACGATCAGTACGGGATTGCTTTTTCTCCACTGAAGTCGTAGCGATTGGATAATGTTGTATGGGTCGTATTGACCGTATGGATCGTATTGCGTCGGCCCAAAAATCCTAGTTTTCTTTTATATGGTGTGTCGGTCGTCATAGGGTTATCGAATTAGAAATCAGAGTGAGTGCCTGAGGCGATTCTGAGTGTGTAACGATCTTCCGGCGACGTGATTATAGTGGATTGAGCCTGCAAGCGGCGAGTGGACGTACCTCCTACATTGTGAGGGAATCACTATAAATCTCGTATGTCAATTTCTTCGTTTTCTGCGTTTTTCATCATTGATTATTTCGTTTTTCGTGATTCGTAATTGTTAGCGCGATCCTAACCGTCTGTTCCCATCCCCTTCTTCTCCTCAACTTGTCCTCATCCCCTGTTCTTATCATATGATTCCTCTGCGGACATCATGTGTTCTAAGATATCTCGTAGTGCGCTCAATGTTAAGGTTATATTGGCACTTGGCTAAAAAGCAGCCAGTGTCTATGACTCCAAGAAATAAAATAAAAAGCCTTTCTCAACGTTTTATTGTATTGCATATTTGAATGTTACTAAGGATGTCGGCAGAGATTTAATTGCTTCTGAAGGTGATAGTATGAAGTGTGACGGTGATGAAGATAAGGAAGAGACGTTTTGCCTTCTTGGCTTTGACGCTCCTTGTTCAGCTTTATTAGCTAACCACACCAGTGCAGACTCGTTTTAATCACTATTGATTAGTCTCGTATTACCTTGTGTTAATATCTAGTTACCGGTGAGCATTGATTTCATCTACATTTGCTCTCTCTTTTTTTCTTCTGGAAAAGCTTGCGGCGAGGTGTGCGTTGAAGCTCTCTGTATTCTGACATGGCTGCCAAGTGATGGAACAGCTGCCTTTGATTTCAGATTCATCCTAGCCGCTTCGGTTGCATAGTTTGACTCTCAAGTTGAGCAGAGCAGACAGCCTCGAGTTGTTTACCGCTCAAGTGAAGAAAAAAATAGTTTATATTCCTTCAGTGCTGGCAGTTGAGATTGTCCTCCTCCTTTTTTTCACTATACCATCATGTCGGTAGATCCAGTTTGTTTCGTTACATCATCTTTCCAATTCACATGTTGAATCTTGAATGTCTTATTCCATCATTTTCCATTTTTGTCCAGCTGAACCAAATGTCTCACCTCTCCCAAATCACACTTATACATACACCTACCTCCTCTTCTTCACCTCAAACGTCACTCAATTTTAATGTACCAAAAGTGACACGCTCATGCTCATACCAAATCCGGTACAGTCAATTCAAATATATGACTGTAATTTAGAACAAAAATTACAGTTTCATCTAAAATATATTTCCTTTTAAAATTAAAAGTAAGCTGTATAGTTAAACAAAAATTATATAATTTTATTATAGCTTTTTTTTTTGGCTTGATCGGATGGGATCCGATTCTATCCATACCAACTACACATTCAATTCTAACTCAATTCATGTCTTCACATTTTCAATTCAACGGGCCATTTCACCAATTACGATTCGACTCCTGATAAATCGATCATTCGCATTTCAAAAATCAAAACTTATTTACCGTTAAAATTGAATTGAAATGGAATAATTGCTCCTATTCATTTCGTAGTTAAAGGAATACACTTTTCAATTTAATTTGAATAAATTTAAAATGTAATTTTGTACCGACCGACACTAATTAAAAAAGGTCAAATTAGAAGGGCAAGAAAGTCATTTTGGAACCCAACAAAATCTGTCGGTCTACTAACTCTGGTTAGTTTGACCTGAGTCTCTGGTTAATACAAAATAAACTCCCCAGTTAAAAGCGGGACCGCTCGTGAGTCGTCATCGTCTCACAAAATCATCTTCCTCCCCCCTCTCCTTCCGTGCCTCTGCTAAATACCAGCACCGTCGGTGACCATCATTGCCGCTCCACTCCACCCACCACTTCGTTTCATTGTAATATTCCGTAAAGCTTCGATTTTTACAGTGATGCGTTAAGCAAAGGTATGGGGTTCGATTGATTTCTGGGCATTGTGAGAACCCATGGCGGATTATACGAGCGACTCTGTTCTCATTGATATGGAGAATCTCTCTCCTGCTGGAACGGTATGTGTGTTTTTTTTAGCTTGGTTGTCGTTAGGTATGGTTCTGGCCTCTGGGGTTTGTGAATAACAAGTGAAATTTTGTTGGGTTTCAATATTGGGTTCAACCTGCATTTCGGATTGGGGATTGAGATTTGGAGATTTCTAGGGTTTTTTGTTGGTGGGGGAAGTGAATCAGGCTAAGTGTTGACTAGTGAGGAATCTTTTGATTGGGGTTGCTTTCAGTCCATTTTCTACTCAGTTTTGCCAGGGTTGATTGATTTATTCTACTTTGTTGGGGCTATGTGGTTGTTGAGGTTGGTGGCGTTATACTGTTATTAATGCATTTACAGGTTTGTGGTTTATTGGGTTGTGGAGTTTATTGATTTGGGTTGTATGATCAGTTAAGGAATTTCAGCAGACGATTTCATATAAAAAAGAAGACAATAGGGTCTATAAAATTCATTACCGTATACAGCTGCAAATGGGGATTAGGCAACTTTGGCGATTATATTGGTGCAATTAGGAATGAGCGGGGCTGTGCTAGTTCATTGAGATTTTCCCTCAACTGTCATCTCGTATTAATGGATTTGTGATGCTTATGATCGAGCATCATCTGTTTATTAGTTATGGGATTATAGTTGTTTCCATTTACTGTGTATGGATTTATTTCTTTTTGGGTATTCGAAAACAAGTAAGAATCGCAAAAACAGTAATTTCCTGATTCGGTGATGAGGGGTGGGTTCAACATATTTTAACTTCCCAATTGCAACCTTTTTTGGTGTGAAAGAAGTGCAGAATGTTTTGGATATTGATTTGTATTGTTGCTTGATTAATGCTGCTATCTTGTTGATTTTTAATACTTTAACTACTATTGTTTCGGTTTCGTTATTAAGTGGTTAGTTATCCGGTTCGTTTTTATCATGATTGCTACTAAATTTTCACCACCGAATGCAGGAGCATCATGTGAGAACTCGCCTTGGGCCTTTATCTGTTACCGTCATTGGAGACCAGGACAAGCCGGGTCTCATTACGTACCCGGATTTAGCTTTGAATCGTGAGTGAAATGCCTTTTATGGTTTAATTACAAGATGAAAACCTTTTTACCTATAGCCATCTTTGCAGCATCCTGCTTGCAAAGAGGTATTAGAATTTCGCTAATTTAACAATAAATTCATACAACACTAAATCATCCAATGAGTATACCAAGTTTGGATATAACCGATAAAATGACTGTTGTGCATTGAATTTGTATAGAGTTTCTGCTTTGAAGTGTTACGTAACATATGACAAAGTTCAATTTTTTTCCTATGCAGATATGTCGTGCTTTCAAGGGTTATTCTTTTGTCCAGAAGCGGGTTCCTTACTACTTAATAATTTTTGTGTTTATCATATTAGTCCACCGGGACACGAGGTACGTAAATTAGTAAGTTCAGTTGAAGTCATTCTTGTATACTTTTTAATCATCGTATTGTAAATATTGACACGAGCTTATACATTTATGCAGTTGGGAGCTGCTACTATCAGCCCTGATGAGCCTGTTCTTTCTGCCGACGACTTGACAGATCAAATCGCTGAAGTCATAGACTTTTTTGGGTAAGTGACGAAAACTTGCTGCCAATTTGCTACTTTTACTGGTGTGTTCTGATGATCTTTTATCTTTTCAGGCTTGATGTAGTGGTGTGCATGGGTGTGACGGCAGGAGCTTACATACTGACCCTTTTTGCGGTAAGTTTTCCGAGTTGTTGTGTTGCTAAAGTCTTTAACAAAACACCCTCTGATTCCTCAACTTTGAAGGCGAATTTATGTTGACATTTTTCTATTATTTGACTAGTTGAGATATCGGCATCGTGTTCTGGGTTTGATACTTGTTTCTCCTTTATGCAAAGCTCCGTCGTGGACAGAATGGTTGTGTAACAAGGTAATCCTACTCCTTGGGAGAGGGAGCGAGCATTTCCTATACTTTTATTTGTTTGAAAAAAATGATTGTTAACGGATAAAATGGTGTTTTCAGGTTATTTCGAATTTACTATACTTTTACGGAATGTGCAGTGTGGTGGAGGAACTGCTGCTGAAGCGCTACTTCAGCAAGGTATCCATCTCTGGCTGGCATCCCCTTGATGTTTATATGAAAAAAAACTGAGAATGATGAAATGTCAGGATGCTAGGGGCAGTGGTCAAGTTCCAGAATCGGATGCAGTTAAAGCATGCAGGAGAGTAAGTATTGTGTGTTATGAGATTAACTCCGCCGTAAACCAGTTGGGACATAATTTAAATATTATGCAGCTGCTGGATGAAAGACAGAGCCCAAACGTTTGGAGGTTCCTGGAAGCAATAAACGGGTAGGTTGGGTGTATTGATAGAATGGGATTGTTTGTTTGTTTGAATTGTGAATAGATTTTGAACGACAGGAGGCAAGATTTAACAGAGAGGCTGAGAAAACTAGAGTGTCGGTCACTGATATTGGTGGGAGAGAAGTCCCCATTCCACTCGGAGGCTGTCCATATGACCTCCAAATTAGACAGGAGATTGAGCGCGCTAGTGGAGGTACGTAAAAGCAGCAGAAGTATAGCATTTTAGACATATGATTTCTTTGATGACCTAACCTAACCTAACCTAACCTCAGGTTGAGTCGTGCGGATCGATGGTGACGGAAGAACATCCGCAGGCCATGTTGATACCCCTAGAGTATTTCCTAATGGGATACCACCGCTTCTTCTTCTTCACACCCTCCAACTTCAGCATCAGCCCCAGGAGTCCCCTCAGCCCCATATCTCCACACCTACTTTCTCCCGAAAGCATGGGCCTCAAACTCAAACCTATCAAAACACGAGTTTCACTCCAGGTATGAAATGAAATGAACCACACATTCCTCTTCACATGTATATATATTTATAAACGTCACTCCATTTTGATGATATTATTCACAAGCAATTTAATTTTCAATATCCACTAACCACCACGTGTTACATTTCTTTCTTTTTTGAATTCTCCGGGAAATCTAATCCATGGGACAAGAAAAAAAGGACATAGTTGCACCACACATCCGTGCCATACTATATCCAGCCAGCACTCTACCTAAAGAAATAAATAACAATTATCATAATACTTGGCAGTCAAAAAAAAACATGCAAGTGAAGTGGAGCAGATAGGAAGTGAATCCCGATCATCCAATACTTAATTCATTCGAATATCAACAAGCAATTATAAAACAAACCAAAAAGACTTACTTGATGACAATCATTCATTCATTCTCATGCAGCAGCCATGGCCACCACTCCGAGCTTTTGCAGGTTCAGTTTCACCACCGTGTCCACAAACATCTTGGTATCCTCTGCCGTGTTCCCTTCCGGTATGTCAACAATGTAAGACTCCAACACAATGGAGTAGTACACATTACTATTATTGTTCTTGAATTCATTAACAGAAGTCACTGATCTGTAGTTCTTCAGTCTGTGGTCTCCGCCCACCACGCGGAAGCTGAGCACGTGATGCTCGTCGTCCAGAATCTCTAGCCGCTCCGTGCTAGTGGATGCAGGAAGGCCAGACACCACTGTCACCTCCCTTATGCTGCCCACATTCCCATCCCCTCTCATGGTGCAACTCTTGATGAAGTGCTTGTATTTAACCGGGTCATCGAAGCTCCCGATGAACGGCCACACAACGCTCACCGGGGCCTCGATCCGTTGGGCGACGAGGGAGCTGCAGGTGTTTGGGGCTGAGATGAATTTGTGGTGTTTTTGAATGATGGGTGCAAGCTCCGCATATTCTGCAGAGGTTAGAAGAGCACAGGGGGGCGGATGATTGTGGTTGGACTCGGCCATCCTGCGGCTTCTAGAATCGAATCAAGGATCGATCCAGTGAGTTCCTTCCTTCCTAGCAAAAAGAGAATACGCAAGGAGATGATGATTAAAAGGGTGTGATGTATATAGTAATAAGTGGAAAGAACAAATGGCTCAAAGAGGAATACAAAATTTAGGGGGTCACTAGAGTAGGGGACCACATCCCAATGGGGAAGCAATCCATTCCATATAGATACGCTATTTTTTGCTTTTCTATACATTTATTTATGACTACTTTTCAAACAAAACAATTTAGTCTGATCAAAAATAGACACATGTCGTGCTCCGATAAGTCTGCAAACGTGCTACAAGCATCACTCATATATGTATATTAACGAGTCTGATCTGATACAAGGTTCTCTTAAAAATTAATGTTCCATTAATCAAGCACTTGCAAATCTAAGGAAGGAATTGGTTAACATATCAAACCCTAATACTATTCACGTCAACTATAATTGATTGTGGCTTAAGATTCTGTCACATGGGCACTTATCGATCGATGCTCTCTCTAAATGGGATTTTAATATATATTTTTCAGCTGAAATCAAACAGGTCTTAATTTATGAAATAGAAAAAAAAAATGATGACTGATTTTTTCGTAATTTCAGGAATAATTTAGCCAACTGCTGATAAACAATGATTCGCGGATCATGTGATGAATCCACCAAACCGCTGCGTGAAACTCAATCCTCTCTCCACTTCTTGCCATAGGTTTCAACGCTTTTATATCATTTTTCTAAGATGGGAATGGGATGAGAATTATTATTAAAATAAAATAATAAAAGCAATATGAACTCTTCTCTAAATAAAAATATATATGTATAAAATTTCAGGTGGGTCAATGAAGCATGTTTCTTTTAACAACTGTTAGACTACATTGTAGTTTTGTTGCCTAAGATGTTTCTATTCTATTCATTAGTTTAAGCAAATCATAATTTCATAACTTGGGGAGTCATAGCATTGTAATTCTTTCGGTCAAGCAGGAACTTCGTTGTACTAAATTATATTCTCTTTCTCAAAATATAAAATAATCAAAAACTGACCCTCCCAAAGTGGAAGTGAGATAATTATAAAAAGGCTGGCAAAACAAAAGTCTACGATTGCCAGCCAGACAGCACCAGCAGCTAAGTGGTGAGTATTGTTTATAGAAGAAGACTGCTAATTATTTTAGAGGAGCAGAATATATTCATTCGCATAATAATCAAATTCAGTTGAAACTTTACTCTCTTTTTTTTTTAATATTTCCCAGGTCAGAGTCTGACCCTTAGTAATATATAAATTAACTCAAGGTCTAGGGGTCAAAATGATGGAGTTAGCAGAGATCCAAACCTCATAACAAACATTAAAAATAACCCAATTCAAGGTATAGAAAAGATTGACAAAATGACATATTAAGAACAATTATTTACTCGTTATTAAAGACCATGTGCAAGAAAACTTGTAATCAATTAACAAGATGAGTTGGGGACAGTTTTCCAGACTCAATTTCCAAAAGAGTATAATATCATTGGCCTCTTTATAAAACTTGGTTTGAACCTCGAGGCCTTTTCATTGGCATCCAAGTTTCAAGAGGCTCAGAAATTCCAACATCCTACTCGGCCATTTCCAACCAATAAAGGACCAGTTCTAGCTCCAAGCAAGTATATTATTATTTCAGATAGCTAAATTTACACGCTCCTAGCCACCTCCGGGCCGTGGGGACTACCAAGTTCTTTCCCAGAGAGAAATATTTTTACTAGTATTTTGATGACAAGCATCAAATTGTGGAGTTGGAGAGATGACAAACTTCATGAAACAATGAAGGGTCCATCTAATTAATTTTGTAACACAGAAATTAAACTCTGGCCAACTTGACAAATCGGCAAATATGCACAGATTGGAACATGTAGGTTCAATTTCAAATCCATTTAATGGGTTTTTGTCGCATGATATATCAATGTAATTACCTTCGAGAGAGCATGTGCGTATTTATGCCAAGACTGCTTCCTGCTCAACTCGGACAGCCATTGGGCCCATCGCAAGCTCATATAACAAGCAAACTAGCAATACTTTCCTGCAAATAAAAGAAATCCGGTAAGTAAAAGTAAGACAACAGTCAACAAGCCATTATCAGGCTTCTTAATTATGTCGCACATCATGGTTATTCCCAGAAAGGTCTGGTGGATGCAACAACCAGAGTTCTAAGATACTAGCTAAAGTTCAAACTATTTTTGTGGGTTAATCAACAAATATCAAAATTAGACAACCAGAGAAAGACAATGATATCTTGATCCTGATAGTTGTCTTGTTACTGTTTATAGTTTCTTCTGTTACTGGATAAGCGGAACGTAATTGCTCTAGGCGATTCAGCACTTGTAGGTCCAAACTTGCAAGCATTAATATCCTTTGGGGAAGTTTCTTTCTTTGCCCAAGTTGGTTGATCAACATCCAAGCCACACTCCCAGGATCACATTTTCAGTTCATTTTCTCCTCCAATCTTTCAGATTCTACAACCAACTGCCTCCTGCCTCAGCATGAGCAGATCACGCTTTCTTTTCCAACAACCCCACCTTTCTCCTTCGCTCATCCTGTGCATGTTATGCATAGTGAAGTAGCTTGTTACTCGCAGTAAGCATAACACACTAATACCTTATCACAAATTGTATGATAGGCATAAAATTTGAATATATATATATATATATATATATATATATATATATCAAACAGACCATAATCCAGCTCTTGAATACACTAATTCAATTTATCTGCTATCAGACTAAGGGTTGGTGCAAGTCAGCCAGTCACTATAAAAAAAAAAATTAAAGTCTAATTTAGGTGGGAGCATTGAGCCAGGTGTTGCGAAATTAACACATTTAGAAAAAGATTATGTGTGCAAGGTATAAACCTGTCGGAAAGTAGCCATAAAATATAGGTGTAAGCAAGTCAATGCACAAGATGCATCTGCACACCATCCAACGAAGGGTCCCCGCAGATGGACGTATCACACAATTCCAAATGACATCACTCAGTTGAACATTTTGAATGTCATGCAGACATCCTGATGCATTCAAGAGGAACAATATGGACTGTGATCAAAGATATATCTTAGGTGGGAAAGATTAAGCAACAAACTGTTTCCAGTCTAACATAAGCACTTTCTGGGCTATAAATATCATCATGCATCTTCTCTCTTTCCTGTAAACATTGAGCTGTGTTCCAATTTTTTAGGTACAGCTGATTGAGGGTGGAAGTGATAATGGCCAAAGCATGCTCACATTGTGGAAGTATGGGTCATAATTCAAGGACGTGCTTAAAAAACAACAGGAGTACCTTGATTAGTCCTGGATTCAAGCTCTTTGGCGTACAGCTTAACACATCCATTGCAGCTGCATCAGCATTGAAAAAGAGCTGTAGCGTGGGATGCTTTTCACCTTCATCGTCACTATCTTCAGGTGCATTGTCAAATGTTTCTCTCCCAAGAAATTCTTCCAAATTGTCAGCTGGGTATCTGTCAGATGCCCTTAATCGACATCTGCAAAGCAGAAAAAAGGGTTAGTTTTCTTTCTGTTGCATACTAAAAACATATTGCATTCACCGATGTATAAGAAAGAAACTCTGCCATTATCAGTCTTCTTGTTCTTTATGTTATCACTTAGACAGCTCTTTTTATACATATCAAGGATTTGGGGTTTTTTAGATATCACTTGGACAGCTCCTTAACCTGTTTACATCTGGATCTAATAATACTGGTGAAAAAAAAAATCAACACAGTTACACAGTTACAGCTCTAGGAAAGAAAGATTGTTGCTGGTTGAGTTTCAGAGTTGTCAATGGCAGTAATAGCAAATCAATGGTGTGAATATACAGGTGTATCATGGACAGAGGAAGAGCACAGAAAATTTCTAGCTGGTCTTGAGAAGCTTGGTAAGGGAGATTGGAGAGGCATCTCAAAACATTTTGTACCATCGAGAACACCTACCCAAGTAGCCAGTCATGCCCAAAAGTATTTTCTCAGACAAAACAACCTCAATAAGAAACGAGAAAATCCAAGCCCATTCAATGTAAGATTCTGCATTCCTAATTACTTAGGAAATCAATACTGTTTACGGACACGAAGTCAAATGCTTTGACATGTTTTCAATGTTTCTTACAGCTGAAAGCTGAAATCATAGGAAAGGGAATTTACTCGAATGATCCCAGGAATGCGCATGAGTGCATAACCAATGTCTCAGAAAACATATGGCTGAAATATGCAAACCGATATTATTCAGATGCATCTTGTGGAAAATCAAGTTATTTGCAGTCACCTTTATTGAGCAATCTACTAGTGGCTAGTTGGTTGTATGACTCAAATGGGTTGTCAACTAATGCTACTCGCAGATATTATTTCAAGCCTGCTATTGTTGAAGCAGAACCAAATCTGGAACTCACACTTGCAGCTCCAAAACACAGTGAATCAAAATCGTGTGGATGCGATTGTACCTGATCTCAATTCTCAAGTCCCTTGCGAGTAGCATCGGTGGCCGAGGTGTTTCAAATATTCAGGAAATATGTAAAGTCTTTTGGATGTTCACTGCCAACTGTAAAAGATAAAAAAATATTTGTTTCTTAAAACAGAGTATCATATGATCAATGCTTAGGTTGCCTTTGACAAAACAATTTCAACCACTTTCTTAACATTTTACACATTTCTTTGAGATATGCAAATAATTATTGCCTGCCATATAAACTAAGTGTTCTCATAAGTCATAATGAACAACAATCAAGTTAATTGCATAAGTGCTGTTACAGAAAACTATCGAGACTAGGACAATAAAGCTCACCCAAACACAGAATTGGAGGGAAATATGATTTACAGCACTTAAAATCCAAGAAGTTAGGTGACTAACTCACACATTTGCTTCTTTGACAAAAAGCCACTCTAACCTTACTAGTCAGCACCGTAATATTCTTATTTAGAAATAAAATAAAAACTATCTGGATTAAAACTGAATTTGTGTCCTCACAAATAATTTATAAGCTGCACTTGGCACTTTTAAAGATAGAGACATGAAAACTGCCATTAAAAGTATTCTAACCTATTATCCTCCTTAGAAACATGTTCTGAAATCTTCAATTACTGCATTAGATAATTTCTGAGAGAGTTCTTTCACTGTTATGCACACTACGTATGATACATACATATATTAACAGTATGTGAAATTTAAATCTATAATAATAGGTCTATAGATGTTAGACCTCGACTGTCTAGGTCCCCTCATCAATAAGATTAATGTAACTAAGTAATATTTTTAATTTGCTCAAGTTTTTTTACTGAGGAGCACTTACACAAAAGCCTGAACATTCAACTCAATGGGTGGTTTAGGAGAAGAAAGAGTTAAATTGAAATTGACCTTCAGCTAGCAGGAACATATAACTCTCGAAGATGCTCACTGCAGCACTTAGAAAAGTCAGCCTGCATCAACCCAGTGGTGCGTGGTGGCTCTTAGGTTTAAAGAAATGTACATCTTACAAAATGTGTGGGTATTGGTAGTCATTTTTGTTAGAGGAATATCCTGTATTATATACAGAATATCTGTAGGGAAAGTCAACAACATAATTGTGTATATTGTATTACCATGTAATGGGTTATTAGCCTCGTATAAGGCTCTATTCATAACAATTTTAGTCAAGGGATGGTTCTCAACGTACCATATATGGGTATAACATAGTAAACAGCCCAACAATTATTTAACGATATGAATGACACTAATCAGGAATATCGAGATACTAAACAACTGGACACCGGCACTTACAAATTTTATACCCCTGGCTAACTCTCAGTCTCACACTGACATAAAGGATTCAGTAAGGTACTTTTATTATACACCCCTCAGCTTGAACAGCTTCATAACTAACGGAAGATTCATCAATGGCAGTGTATCCTTATATATCAGAATGACATCCAAAGATCCTGTACAGATGCTACAACTTCGGAAACTAAAAATAATCTAATAGGAATGGAATTCTATAGAACGGCGCATCTTAAGAAACTGCACATAATGCATCAGATCCTAAATTAAAATACAATGTACATCCAAGCTGCTTCCCTAACAAGAATGCTCCCTCACTTATCACACTAAGCGACATCAACGTCATAGACAAATTCAATCCAACAAATCCCTAAATTTAAAATCATATGTTCACTAATCAGTAATCACCACACTAACAATTAAAACCACTCACGGCGCAAACATCTGACCACTCATAAAAACACATCTTCTGCAAATAAAACAACACTTTCACAAACCTCGATCAGATCACGAGCTTCTCCGCCGACCATAAGCTCAGATCGCTCCATAGCATTTTGGCGGGAAAAAGAGCTAAGCGAAATGGATCCAGGGTCCTTTTTTTTATTCGTTTATTTTTTATTTCTTTTCCTCTTTTATTTCTTATTCTACCCCTGCAGTATTTATAAGAACGAGATGGGCCGTTAGCGAATCATACCTCAAAACGAGGCCCAAGGGAATGCATTGACTGGCGACAACGCCGCGTTTATGAGATTTTCTTCTCCCAAACGCAGGCCTGCAAATCGCACTCAACTGGAGAAACTCAGAAGTGAAGGGAGAGAAGCGATTCGATGGCGGACAAGCCGAGCCGAGCTCTGATCCTCTACGGCGACGGCCTCATGCGACTCGTCGACTCATCTCACGCTCACCTTCACTCCCTCGCTTCCCATGCTCTCTGCGGCTTTCTGTCCCTCCCTCACGCCCCTTCTCCAGGTTCGCTTTCTCCTCGCCGATCGAATTGCGTAACCTGCGCTTGCTTCCGATCTCATTTTGACAAATTGAGTCGATATCTGATGCGCCTGTTGATTCATTATTTGTAAAACTTGACTGATTTTCGTCGCCGAGATCGGTATGATTAGTTTCGCGTAGCATTTTGCAGAAAGTGAGGATGCGAGAATATTCCGGGAGTTGGCTGAGCTGCTGGATGCATCTGAATCAGATTTTAGTTTGGTTAGTGTTTCAAATTTAGGGCTACAGCGAGGCTAATTCACATTAGGTCGCACATAGTTACAATCTTTTGTTGTTGTTCTCAGATTAAGGAGGCGCAGGCCATACCTGCAAGGTATGTTGGTCATATTTATTTTTACTCATCCGTGTTAACTATGTATGATTGATAATTACGTGGTAGCTTGTTAACTATGATGCTCGGTTTAAGGTTTATGGGCATGAAAGCGGCTTTGGTCACTGACAAGGTAGAATTGCACACTTTAGCAAGCCAACTCGGTTTGTCGGTCATTTCTTCTAATGAGTTGGTCAAAACTAAGCAAAATGGTGACGGAGTGCCTGCTGATGCTGCGGCACTAGAGTTGTTGAAGTTGCTCGGGTTTCAAGATGGGAAGACGCTGGAAAATAGCCAGTATGATATGGTGTTTGTGCACATAGGTGCTGGCGAAAATGCCGGCGGTGGGGGTGATTCAAAGAAGTTGGCTAGTGATGTTGATTTTGGGAATAGTGTGGTTGGCAATGTTATGGAGATTGCTGGGGGGTCTAAAATTCCCTCACGCCTGCATTTTTCCGTTGTGATGAGCTATGGTGAAGTATCGGAGAGTGATGGTTGTTGCTTATCGATTTCGAGAGATGACATCAAAAACTCTGCTCTCTCAGCTGTTATCCCTCGCCAAAGTTACACCATAAAGGGCGGACGTCCCCGAGAGAACGTTAGGTGAGTAGAGAAATATTGTGTTATTCAATACATTTTTATTTCTTGTACATTAACTGATTGTTCCAAATTCAACAGGCACTACGCCCCAATGCTAATGGCTCAGCTACAAGATGGTGTCACCCGGAGGGATAAGGCAAATGTTTTTTCTTTCGAAAACTTCAAAGATGTGAGTTATCATTTCTTTCCGTATACCTACATTCAGTTGCGTAACCAAATCACTCGCCATCGTGTTATTTCATAGCTGTATATGTTAGATCTGAAATAAACAGATTGTTTAATTTGATGTACGAGTATAGCTTCCTGATGTATTGAATCTCTTTATTTTTATACATAGCACGGAGCAAATCTTACAATACCGGCGGACCGTATGCTGCATGAGGTAGCATTCAAGCTCTGGAAGGCTCCCAAGTATGGAGCATAAGTGAACATTAGCACATCTCCGCTGGAATAAACTCTTGCTTGTCCGGGTCTTACCCTGAGCGGAGTACTAATTTACAACCTTCTCCATCACCCAAAGTTTCCTTCAACATATGGGGGCTGTTCTGCATCCTCATAACTGGTACTGCTCGAAAACATCTGCATTTTTGTCTGCTTAATTCCATACAAATGAAAGGTGAAAAAGTAATGAGAATAAAATAACATATAATTATTAAATCATTTTTACATATTTTGAATGTTCTTCATCGTCTCTCATTATAACAAAACGCCGCGTTTCGATGTCGGTTCGGCTATAGGAAACATACATCATTAGTCAACATGTGCTTGTTCACAAAACTAAAATCTCACGTTCACACCTGCAAACATTTAATAATATTGCTCATATTGCCCATTATCAAAGTACGTTATTTAATTATCGCTGTCTTTAAAGTCGGATGAGTGCGACGTGACCAGAACATAAAAAGGCTCCTGTGTCTCAATGCTTCAGAATGGCGCCGTTTTATCATGATTGTAATTCTACATCATATTTTATATTTTATATTTTATAATTTGAAATTTTATTTATTACACAATAATTAGAGAAAATTATGGTGTAATAAATTCACCTGACTGAACCAAAAATTTGGTTCGAGATCCCAAACCCAAAAAATATAATAATCGAAAACCGGAAATCAGTATATATACAGAGACAAACCAAACGCGGCCTTAGAGCTGCTACAGATCCCAGAACAGTCCCGAGCTTCTCTCACCGGACCAGTTCCAGCAAATCCGCAGCGCTTCATGTTTTCGGAATCGATGTGGGACGTGATGTGTAGCTGGTTGACTCCGAAGATGTTGTTTCTTTTGCTGAATTTCATGATCGCCACCATCTTCGTCACTTCTGGATTCGGCTCGCAGAAGCCGTCGCCGCAGCCGGAGCAGCTGCAGCGATCACCTTCCGTGCTGCAGAGATTGAAATCGGTCAATTTCTATCAGTACGCGAGCTTCTGCAGATCTCATGAAATCGCTGCTCCAGTCGCCGCCGACGACGATGGCGCTCAGATGATGATGCCGGAGAAGGAGGCGGAACCGGTGGTGTACGAAGCAGAGGATCGATTCGAGGAGGAGGAGGACGAAGCGGGAGGAGAGAGGTCACTTGACGAAGTATACAGCCAACTGCAGCGAGTATCGCACCACCGGACGAGGTCGGACATGGAGCCGTCGTCTGGTGCGGTGGCTGTAAAACTGGTGAAGAAGATGAAAAAGTCAGCGAGCTCGAAGTCGGCATTTAAGCATTTCAAGGAGGCGGAGATCTTGGAGGCTCGACGTCCGGCGACGGTTAAGGAATCGAAGACCGCGGCTGAGGACGAGGAGGTGGATTCGAAGGCGGATGATTTCATCAACAAGTTTAAGCAGCAGTTAAAGCTTCAGAGGCTGGATTCGATTTTGAGGTACAAGGAGATGCTCGGCCGGGGAGCAGCCAAGTAATTTTCTATCATAATTACTCTGTTGAATATGCTCATTCAGTTTTTATTGTTTCTCCGATTTCGCACTGAGATCTAGATTTTACTGTTTCTGGTCTGGTCTAGGGATTTTGTTGATGATCTTGGAAGATTTAGGATGTTGCTGAGATACCAGAATCGTTGCTTTAATTACGAAAATGCCCCTGGTAATTTTGGTGGGACGGAATCTTTTTTATAATTTTTTTTCAAAAATACACTGTTTTATCTTTTTGATCCACTTTTCGAAAGTGTGTTCTCGGTATGCTTTTTTTTAAAAAGTTCCATTATAAATTGTATTTTTACAAAATAGAAATGCGGTTAGTTTTAAGGGTATTTATTGACCGGATCTCGCATCAGTTCCATCTTCATTAAAAAAACAATTTTTTTTTTGTTAAAAATACAGTTTCTAACGGGCGCTTCGTGAAAAAAGAATATAATCGGAATAGTTTCATAAAGTAAGACGAAACAGAACAAAATATTGAAATGCGAGTATTTTTTAAATAATCATCAAAAAGTTGGTACATACTACTTTGCTGCAGACGCTAAATATAATTATTTCTTAAAAGGAATCCATCCGTTTGAGTCTTCTGTGAGAGAAATAACAACTTCTGCTTCAAGATAGATATAGCTGCCGGTGGCTCCATACCCCAGCCTGTCACTGTTCTGATCAGTCGATCTACTCACGCTCCAAAACCTCTTAATGAGGCACGAACATAAGTCCATAATAAAATACACGAACATAAATCCATTTTTGCAAACATTTATCTCTTTTAATGAACTTATTTTTAAGTGTCTAATTCGTTATTTATTTTTACTTTCACCAATACTGATAATAATTTAAAAATATTATTAAAAACGTAAGTGATAAAATTTAGCATTACTCTTTTAAATTTGCAAAATAGCCCCGTGTGAAAGGGTGTTGGTGTCGTGTTGTTTTGAAATGTAGCATTGAGTGATGATATATTTTTGGGTGTTAATAATGAGTGGTTTGGTGTCGTTTTGAAGCTTTGAGCATGTGGTGATTGATGTGTCGTTTCAAATATTTTAGTAGCTCCTGAATGAATGGAAAAGGTGAGTTTGAGAGTCAAAAAAATAAATAAAAGAATAACTCATTTCATCTCGCCTCAAAACCAAAGTGTTTGTTGTCTTCTATAATCCGAATTGAAACATGGTTATGATTGAAATGAAATGTAGTAGGGCATAATGTAAAAAAAACACCAACATTGTCCAAAACGTTCGTTTATGGGACGGACAAATTGGTGGTGGTATTTGGTTTCAACGGCTAGATTTTCAACCGGTCACGTGGGAAATTAAATACTTTACACTTACTTAATAATGAAGTCAACTTTGTTGCTTATTTTAATATAAATTTTACTGACCCGATTGCATAGTTGAACCACCACTAGTATATTAGTGATGATTATGTTCGGTTGGATTTTGTCGTGAACTATTCGAATAAATCTAATCTAAATATTTGAATAAAACTACTTCGTATAAGATTATTTATAATAGCAAATACATTCAACACTCTAATTTATCATTTTTTAACACTATACGTCATCTTCTTTATCTTTCACCTAATCATTCAACGCACATTCAACTTATACTCTCTACAATGATCTTTTTTGATAAAATTCAACACCCTACCCCACAATTTTTATTTATCTTCTTTTATTTTCTTCATAATTTAATTTTTGTAATTACAATTCAATAAAATTATCATTGTGCATTCAACAAAAAAAGATTAATAGTAAAATAAATTATATATTTTATTTTTTATTTTTTATGTTTTTATTTCATCAATTTTAAATTTTATATCATTGCATCTTGCAAGAAATAAAGATTAGAAATATGGATAGACATTATTAAAACAAATACACACAACGACTTAGAAATATATTTAACCACGAAACATTCCGAATTTTGTCCATGTGTTTGGTCAGATTTGCTTGCAATGCGTGATGTGCGTTTGAATCAAGCATCTCGGATCTAGCACGCACATGATTTGCGAATGCCTGTAGCACCTCGGTCGAGAATTGTTGTTGTGTATTAGACCCACTCGCCTCAGATTGATCATAATCGGTCCAGTGTTGAGCATATGTATCTCGTTCATCCTCAACAATCATTATGCAATATGATACACGACCTCATGATGATAGCCAAATCGGCTATGTCCCACAAGCGAGCTGGTTCGCGAATGATTTTAAATCAAGCCTGCAACACCCCAAATGCACGTTCAATGTCCTTCTAATATCTTTCTTGATATTTTGCAAATAACTTATCTGGTTCACTTTGAGGAAGTCTTATTGATTTGACGAAAGTCGGATAAGAAGGATAAATTCCGTCAGCTAGATAGTATGCCATGTCATATGGACGTTGATTCACGAAGAAATTCACTCTTGGAGTATTGCCCTGTTCAACATCATCGAATACTTGTGAACGGTCTAAACCGTTTATATCGTTCAGTGTTCCTGGACATCCACAAAAAACATGCCATATCCATAGATCATGAGAGGCAACTGCTTCAAGAATAACAGTGGTGGTTTCTGTCAACAACACTGTCGGTTCCATGTTTAATCCACCCACTAAGAAGCACCAAATTTTGATCAGTGGTCCATTTAGGGCTTTTCCGACGAGAATGAGTTGAATCTCCTGCAATTGGAGTGACTTCATTAGCACTGCTCATACCACCAAGCGCCATTTGTGTAGAAAACTCGGGAAATTCAGCTGCTCCAACATTTGGAACTGGTACATTTCCTATTGGAGTAGATGAATAATAAGGTGGTGCTTGAGATGAATATGATATCATTGATCCATAATATGGACTATAATTTGGAGCAGATGAAGGCATGATAAAATTTGGTGCAAACCCATAGTTTGGAGCGTTTTGAGATTTATGTTGGCTGGATTGTTGATTTTGAAACTGATAACTGTAGAGATTTGGGTAGACAAAGGAATTATTGTTGGGATCTATTTGGCTAAAAAGAAGGGTTTAATGGAGAAGAAAGAGATTTTTTTTTTCGGTGTCCAAATCAAATGAAGCTAGTATGTATTTATAGAGCATAAAAAATATGAATTTTGGTATTAAAATTAAAAAAATTAAAATCTAAAAAAATCAGTCCATCAATAAACAATCGACGTATATTGGTATGTCACACATGGTCCCCACCACATCTTCATTCAACATGTTTAATTAATTCAACACCAAATAATCCAAATCATATTCAACACCATATTCACTTATCCCATTAAACCTATTCAACTACTTAATCCTCATATTCAACTACTCCATTGTAAATAGCCTTAATTGAACACCAAATAATCCAACTCATATTCAACACCCTATTCAATTAACTCATTAAACTTTTTCAACTACTTAATATCCAATTCAACTACCCCATTGTAAATAGCCTAAGAAATAAATCGAGCTAGGTCATGTATTTTGAAATTCATTATTAATAAACCGAGTTTAATAGTATAAATAATGGGTTCGACTCCTTTCAAAACGTATTTGAATAAGTGGTTGATGATGCCTAATGGAAATTGAGGGTCTAATAGTTAACACTGATTTCATTTAAAATTTAAATGATAATGATACTGTTTAATGCAGCTCATTTAAGTTCAAACTCACTGGTCCAATAGGATTAAATGTGATCTTAGTCTGTTTAGGTTAGTCACTTGTAGAAACGAAAGTAATAGGTAGGGGTAAACTTGTAAAAATGTTTTTAATTATATACTCAGCCTAAGTCAGTCAACCCTCACATGTTGACTTTGACTATAAATATTACAACAAGCATTCTATAGAAACTTAATTAAAACAAGAGAAGCGTACTGTATCATTTAGTTACGCTCTTAGGCTATAAAGTTTTCTTCTTTATCATCATCCACACAAAACAACGCCCTTTCGCAAAAGAAGATGAACGTGAAATCAAGCAACATTGGGTCACCTAGTAGATTTTTAGGGAAGAGGTTCAATTTTTAGAATTCGGATTTATTATTTTTAAAGACCAAATACTGCCACTTATGGAAATTTAAATAAATATAATTTTGACGCACCATCTCCGATAGGCGAGTCTATAGAGCCTGAAATTATGGAAAATAAATGGGGAATAGAGAGGAAGGGATAGAATAGAGAGGATGAGAGATAATATTGTACGAATTCTTGCCGCTACATTCTCCTCTGTCATCATGTTATAAATGAGGTGGAAGGATATTTGGAGGATGCCTCGCGGCCCTTGCATCAGGCTCTCTCGATGGTGCATCAGATTTTGATTGATCCGATTTGTTTTACTCTCTACTTATCTTTTTCATTCATTGATCCATAAATATATAGTGGGTAAGTTTTTAATAACACGTGATTCATGTGTTTACATACAATCTATGAGTAATACACATTATTGGAGATGATGAAATTATCTTTTGATTTGCTATCGACAACTCAAATGCAAATTTTGTTAAATGCTACCCTACCCTACATTTTGTGTTTGCGCTCTTAAATGATTATATGACTACTGGGCCTAAACACACAGTTACGCTAAGCTTGATTCATTATTCAATTTATCTTCTTCTTTTTCCAGATATTCACATTCGTGTTCATGTACAACTATATACAAGAACAAGTAAGAAGACAGGACTCTATCACGTCATCAATGATAAAACAACTTTTCCACTCCACTTTAGGGTCATGCCTTTCCTTATGCCATCATCTTTGGAAAACACAGCATATTGCACCATTTTAGGCCACCAATGTCGCCATGAGACTTAGCTACGGCTCTCGACCTCACTTTATTCCAAACAATTCCCATACACACACTTTCTCTAGAATCTTTGGGACCAAACACTCGCCCAACATCCAACCACTCGTAAAATTTCACATTTACTTCTTTCTAAAAAAATGCCATTTTTGTAAAACTAACTCATTATGTCATTCATTTGACAAATGGTAGCAGTACCTAGCACATATATAATAAAACACATATGCACATCACAAACTGCAGCGACCACATATCATATCAAACAACTTATGCTTACGTCATCACGGCACACCAAACCCAGCACCATCTTTCTTCATAGCTCCAACCTCAACTAGCTTCGGCACGAGCTGCCCACTAAGATGCAGAGCCACCACCCTCTCAAGCCCACCAACCCTTCTCCCACCGATAAACACAGCTGGACCACCAACTCCCATGATCTCCGATTCCGGCGCTACTACCTCCGCAGCCGGCAGCGCTTTGGTCTCCTCCTCGTCCAGCTGGACTACTGTCGGATGCACCCCGATCGTCGCGAGCAAGTTCTTGATGACGTGGCACATGCAGCGAGTTGAGGATGAGGTTGAGGACAGGGCGAAGATGACCACGGGACTCTCCGACAGCAGCCGCTCGATCCGCGACTGGGCTGACTCGTCTTCGTCCAGGGCCAGAGTCGATGATGAAGAAGACAGCTCCAGAAAAACGGTGTCGCTTCGTGCACACCGCTTCGCCATCTGCATCGTCGGTTTTGGTTTATTTTTCACAGCCAAGAGAACAAACGAATGTATTTAACAGCCGCCACTGGGGTCAATATGTAAATCATCAAAACCTATTGGGTCAAAATGTAAATAACTAAGTGCTTGATTGGAGCTTCCGTCATCTTGACTGCAATATGGGCCGCTTCTGGCCCAATAGAGTCCAATTATTCTAAAAAAGAGATCCACTGGGCCCACTTGAGTGACGTTTTTCATATTGTTTATATTCTTAATTTACAGCATTGCCCTTGTCTCAATTATACGGTTATGGAACTGGACACGTGGCGAAGGCTCCTTCGTTCCTCCAGTAGCGGAAGATATATGTGGGTTTTCTCTAACCCTAATGTGGCCCACTAAGATGCTTACCTTTTGGCCGGTCTAAGGTCCTCCATTGGGAAATTGACACGTGGACGGTCACGATGTGATGTTGACTAGCGAGGAGCCCCACCATCATGGATGGACTCTTTTTGGGTTGGGTTACGGTGCACCGTTTATAGTGTTTTGCTTACGTCACTTTTTTAAAATAAAAACAATGATTATATAACCACGAAATTACTTTTATGGCATAATTTTTAAATAATAAAGTTATTGTATGTCCGATTAAAAAATTACGATGACGTGTTAAAATTATTTAGAAATTGTAACAATTAATTTAATTGGTGAGAATAGTTGATTTGCCACTTGAAGGTTATTACTGCTCACAGATTTTGGGCCCATTAAATGAGAAGCTTGTAGTGGTTTGTTATTGAATGAGCTATTGGTGGGGCCCGAAGCCCATTTCTATGGAAGTCAACCTAATTCAAACTAGGCTGGTAGGTGCACCTAACCTTATGCCTACTCTATCCAAAACGACTTCGTGTCGAATAGCCACGTGAGCCCAACACATCTTCTTCAGCCTCGCGCTTGTCCAATTTGGGCCTGCTGAATGGAATATGGGCTGGGCTATTGGGCCGAAACAATGGCTTCGCTCAAAGGATTCACTTTAATGGATGCCGTGGATGTGTGGGGAACTTTCTAGAAAAAAAATGAAATGACCAGGAGAAAAGATACAGAAAAATATCTACTACAATCTCCAGTGAGGAAATATCTAACACAAGAAGCTCCCTTGCTGGCCTTGCACATCAATATTAAAGTTTCTAGAACCTTCTACTCAGCTACACTGTAAATTCACTCGAGACCGATTCTCCGCAGATTTCTACAAATTCAGTCTCTCTCTGAAACCAATCGACGACAGCAACATCAAGAACATCGAGAGGCTCGGTCGCAGCTTATCTGCATTTCAAAGGAGATTAATGGATGGTGCGAAGATGATCAAGGAGGAGGAGGAGGAGGTGGTGATTACGGGCAGCGGGGTGACGATCGGTGGGATGCCGTCTGCTGCGAGAGTGTCGCCAAGGCCGATGAAGGGACTGCACGAGATAGGGCCGCCTCCGTTTCTGACGAAGACGTATGAAATGGTGGAGGATCCGGCGACGGACGAGGTGGTGTCGTGGAGTAAAGCGCGGAACAGTTTTGTTGTTTGGGATTCGAATAAGCTCTCCACCACTTTGCTTCCTAGGTATTTCAAGCACGGTAATTTCTCCAGCTTCATCCGGCAGCTCAATACGTATGTAAGTGGCCTCTTCTCTGATTCTTGACGCTGATTGTGTTTTTTTTTTTAGCATTTGTTGGTACTTGATTTTCTTAGGGTTTTGAGTGTTTGGTTAGGTTTTAGTGTCGGATTTTGCGTGATTAGAAGCGTTGATTCACTATATAAGTAATTGGAGGTTGAATCAAGCGACTGTATGATTCGGAGTTTGGGGATTTTGCTTCTAGGTTTTTATGAGATCATTTGGAGTCGGAGAAGGCTTATAGGTTTGTTATGGATGGTTTGCTGATTCATGTTTGATCTGGTTGATGGGTACAGGGTTTTAGAAAGGTTGATCCAGATCGGTGGGAGTTTGCGAATGAGGGGTTTCTAGGAGGGGAGAAGCATCTACTGAAAACCATCAGGAGGAGGGGGCATGTGCAGCAGAATGTGCAGCAACAAGGAGGGGCTTCGGCCTGTGTTGAAGTTGGGCAATTTGGGCTGGAAGGTGTGCTGGAGAGGCTTAAGAGGGACTGCGGTGTATTGATGAAGGAGGTCCTGAGGCTCAAACAGCAACAGCACGAATCCTGGGATTATATCACTGCAATGCAGAACAGGTTGCGAACCATAGGGCGGAAGCAGCAGCAGATGATGGCTTTTCTGGCTAAGGCTCTTAATAACCCCTCGTTTATCCAGCATTTCATGCTGGAGTCTGCTGAGAGAAAAGCCCTGGATGGGGCTCACCTCAAGCGAAAGAGAAGGCTAACGGCGAGTACTAGTACAGAGAACTTCCAAGAGCAGATTGGTAACTTGGTTGTTCTTGATGATTCAGTCAGCCAGAGTCAGATGGAGCAGACTGAAGATGACCTGGCCAACATTGAATCCGAGTTTGATAACATGTTCACGACAGGCTTGGAGAGTGAGTCCAGCAATGATGTGAAGGTGCTACAGTCAATGGTTAAGGCTGGAGGAAGTAACCTGGATTCTGTGAATGAATTGCTATTGGAGGAGCTACTGAGTGATGACCTGGTGCTTGACCATGAAGATGACGAGCAACTTCTTCTTGGAGACATTCTGGATATTGATATTTCAGCCGAGGACTTGGGAGGACAAAGCCCATCTGATTGGGGTGAGGACTTGCGAGACCTGGTTGATCAAATGAATTACATCATATCTAAGCCTTGAAGAAACTATAGTGAAGAATTATAAGAGCGAGGTTGTAGCATTTCATTGTTTCAGTGGCTTGTCTGAGTTGGCCTCTGCAACTCCATTCCTTCGATCATGGAAGGTACTGGATGCAGGACACCAGCTCTCATTCTCTGTTATCTGCATTTGTCCCGTTTGACTTTTTTGCTTTCAAGGAATTGATACCTTTTCATACAAACAGGGGAATGGTGAAACAGTGGCAGATAGAGGCCAAGAAGGAGATGGACTTTGCTCTTTTGTATCCTTGGAGATTTTATTAGTCTTACTTTCGTTATTTTGTATGATAGTTTGATGTCTGGTATCATGAATAGTCCACTTCGTTTTTGCAGGCTGAGGTTTGTCATATATTGACGACTTGAAGGAGGTGAATTTGTTGATACCTCTGTTCATGAGACGCGGAGTCAGAAGGCCATCAGACAAGTGTATAGTCCCTTGCCTAATTAATGCTTAAAGGAGTTTTGTAGGGTAAAGTACCTTGGTTCGCCATTTGGATGACAGAAGCTCCTCCGTTCCAACTGGTTCCAAGTCCCTTAAGTTCAAGTAATTGTTGGATGAAGCCAACATAGTCATGCATCAGGGCTGGCCCTTTGATGAAGAATTTGAGGTAGCTGGACTTGCAAGCTGAAGTAGTGCTTGGCGTTCTGTCAGCTTAACAAGGGAATGTGGAAACTTAAAGTCTCAGATTTCAATTAAATTTGTATGTAGCCAGGGTAGAAGGTTATTGCCTGTATTCCAGGGCCGTCATCAATGTAGAAGAGTATTATTTATGAAGCGTGAATGCTGTCATTTGACATCCAAAGAATGACATAGGTTGACAGGAAAGCAGTAGGTCGGACTATCATAGTTTTTCCAAATGAATGTCTGCAATTGATGATTCAGTGCGGGAAAGGTTGCAGAGGGTCCTGCTTCGATGGAGTTGTAGCTGAATTCATTAACCCATTCAAGGTTGCTTGGGTGGACATGAGCGATGGCCGCCAGCAGATTCCATGGAGCTCTGGGGCATGTGGACAAAATCATCACAAGAGGAGTCTGAAACCGGACAAGCATACAAAAAGGCATGAAATATTCCCATCTTCACCCAAATTATCATCTACAAGCATCAGAACACACCACCTACAGCATCAATTCCCTACAAAGCTCCTAAGATAAGCCTCCTGACAGTGGCCCACCCCCAGGGCAAGAAGATTGATTTCAGTATAAAATTAACCTATGATCACACCTCATTAGTGGCAGAACTGATCATGATTCCCATTCGCCATCTATAAAACAAATCCCACAGAGTCAGGGTCTTCAAGCTAGTGGTATTCTCCTTCTTCCTCATTTTCATCAACATGGGTTTGCCTGTCTTGCTGAAATCTATGATGCCACTGTTTGGGCTGGTGGGAGTTGACATTTCTGCAGTTGGTTTCACGCTCTTGGGTTTGGTGGTGGGGGTGGCCGTGTACTTGTATGCTCCGTCTTGGAGAGTCAGAAAGGTGCCTGGTCCTCCGGCTTTTCCTCTGGTTGGACACCTTCATTTGCTTGCTAAATATGGCCCTGGTGTGCTCTCTCACCTGGCCAACCAGTATGGTCCTATCTTCAGGTAGTCCCGAATCCTTATACTTGCTTTTATGTTTTCCAACTGGTACCGACGTATTCATGAACTTGAGTGGACTGAAATGGGTATGTGAGTGATCTGGTTTTCTGTTTTACTTGATGAAGATTTCACATGGGGAGGCAGCCATTGGTGATCATAGCAAGTCCTGAGCTCTGCAAAGAAGTTGGAATCAAGAAGTTCAAAGACATCTCAAACAGAAGCATACCTTCTCCTATTGCTTCCTCCCCTCTTCATCAGAAAGGCCTCTTCTTCACCAAGTAATCTATTTATCATCAAAAATGTTTGTTTAGAGCTGCAAAAGTCACTTGTTATTCTCTTACTCTTGCAGGGACCCTAGGTGGTCGAGTATGAGGAACGCAATACTGTCAGTGTATCAGCCTTCGCACTTGGCCAAGTTAGTGCCCACCATGCAGTCTTTCATTGAATCCGCAGCACAAAATCTCCAGACTGAAGAGGATGACTTCATTTTCTCAAACCTGTCCCTCAAACTGGCCACTGATGTTATAGGCCAAGCCGCGTTCGGCGTAGACTTTGGCCTCTCTAATCCTGGTGCTGCTATCAACTCTGAGAACAGTGCCGAAGTTACTGACTTCATAAACAAGCATGTGCACTCCACTACACAGCTCAAAATGGACTTATCCGGTTCCTTGTCAATCATACTTGGCTTGCTCGCTCCCATCCTGCAAGAGCCTTTTCGGCAGGTCCTGAAGCGAATACCTGGTACTATGGACTATAAGGTCGATAGGATCAATCACGACATAAGTGACCGTCTAGATCAGATAGTTGAGAACAGAGGCAAGGAGGGAAATCACGATTCAAAAAATTTTCTCTCTCTGATTTTGAAAGCCATGGATTCTGAGAAAGCTACCAAGAAATTGTTCACTTCAGATTATGTTAGTGCAGTAACTTACGAGCATTTGCTGGCTGGCTCTGCGACTACGTCG
This sequence comes from Umbilicus rupestris, assembly GCA_963678935.1. NCBI lineage: Eukaryota > Viridiplantae > Streptophyta > Magnoliopsida > Saxifragales > Crassulaceae > Umbilicus > Umbilicus rupestris. The sequence continues at coordinate 11,355,654 of OY787612.1, forward strand.
TTCACATTGTCTTCTGTCATTTATTTGGTTGCTGGGCATCCAGAAGTTGAGAAGAAGTTGATCGATGAGATTGATGGGTTTGGCTTTCATGATCTGATACCAACAGCTCATGAGCTGCAACACAACTTCCCTTATCTCGACCAGGCAAGCCATCTTTTAGTAGTCATTTTCACACTGACAGCTAATGAAATGAGCTTACTAACTGCAGGTGATCAAGGAGAGCATGAGGTTTTACCTTGTTTCACCGATGATAGCCAGAGAAACATTAAGAGACGTCGAGATAGGGGGCTACATGCTCCCCAAGGTAAATTCGCATCTCTCATCCTCAAACTTAAGCTGGAAAACTATCAAATATACTAAAGTGTGCAGGGCACGTGGGTGTGGCTAGCTCCTGGGGTTCTAGCCAAGGATCCTAAGAACTTCCCCGAGCCAGAGAAGTTCAAGCCGGAAAGGTTCGATCCAAATTGTGAAGAGCAACAGAAGAGGCATCCTTACGCGCATATACCTTTTGGGCTAGGTCCTAGATCTTGCATCGGTCAAAAGTTCTCACTACAGGAGATCAAGCTCACTGTGATTCATCTGTATAGGAATTATGTGTTCCGACACTCACCAGAAATGGAGTCACCACTGGAACTCGAGTTCGGGATAATCTTCAGCTACAAGCATGGAGTGAAGCTCAATGTAACTAGAAGATGAATTGGCAAAAAGACAGAGATCAAACAGGTGGATGAGGCTAGAAACTGGGTTCTTTATCCATGTAATTCAATCGAAGATTTTGAAGTTTAGACAAAGGAGAGATAGCTATTGAATTGCTTCCACTGGCAAGGAAGGACCAATGAAACTGCTCATACCTGAAGACACAATCTGAATCTGCTGTGATAGCCTCTGATACATCAACATCGGTCATAGTAGCAACTCTGCATCTTCTGCTTCTTTGAATACATTCCCACTTGAGCTGTTGCGAAGAGAGGCCTATAAAAATTCACCAGGGGAGGAATTGTTTTTATGCCAGTATTGGTCTTTGAGTCTGCATATGAGAACGCACCCGACTTATTTAGAAACTGGATCTCATTCTCATCCATGGACTGCTGTCTTTGAGGTCGCTGATGATGAGACAATGAGCTGCCATTCCTTTGCTTTGCTTTGATAGACTCTGTCAGGGTCATGTAGTTGGGCCTATGACAGTTGCTGCTTTCTCCGGTGGAGGCCAATGCTCCATTTCCAGAAGCTGGTGTGCACAAGGACGATGAGACTGAACTCTCATCATACCTCAACTCAGAACTGGGACTTGAAGTAAGAGGAGGTTTCGCTGATATTCTGGTTGATACACCCGTCTTTCTAACTTTCACATAAGAAAGGGGCTCAGGCTCAGGCTCAGACGACAACTTTGGATTCGGCCGTGTGCAGAGCTTCAGCAGAGGAGTTGTGTCGATGGGTTTCTTGAGTGATTGCTGCTGCTCCATTAATCTGTTTTCCCACGGCTTGGCAGCCATCCATCTCTCCAGCCAGCTCCATCCCCAGCTATCCTTGAGCGACACGCTCATCGGTTTATTTGAGCTCATATTTGCCTTCCACTGCTGCAAAGGCAAAATACTGGATCATTCAGACACGAGATTGGATCAATCATGAAGCTACTGAAAAAAGTACCTTCTGAGCAAGAGCATACGCTACAGCCCTCTCCCTTTTGAAAGCTCCTTCTTGCTTCATTTGCAGCTTTGCTTTGATATCATCCAATGTGCCCTTGCTTTGGCACCAACCAGCCTAATCATACCTAAAGATTAGACTTTTGAGAACATCAGAGTGATGGACAAAGGATTAATGTATGTACCTCAGCCTCTCTTAAGAGCTCAGCCTTGCTCCTGTGCTCATCTATAGCCTTCTGCACAGCTTTTCCCTCAGTAGACATTCGAACTCTTCGCGCCCTGATCCGGGCCTGAACTCTAACCAGAGCCTGCATGCACCTGAGTGTCACAGCTGCCTGTTTTCTGACCAGCCTACCACGCACCAAGGCTTGAAGTCTTACCACCCCTTTTAGTGCCCTCAAAGCCCTTCTTGCCTACGAATTATACCCATGTTACACTACATTCCTCTCCTGAGATTGAAAGCTTGGATTTTTGAGATAGACAGGAAAGAAATGGTGCGATGCTTACCAGGAATCCTCTAAAAGCAGTTTGGATCCTAATGGCAGCCCATTCCTGCTTGACAACCTTAAAGTCCTTAGCTGGGGCTCTCAGGACTGTAGCCATTGCAGCAGTGAAAGCTTCATTATGAACTGAACCAGATTCATAGCCATCATATCTACCTCTCCTGCCCATGTCAGCAGATGAGCTCCTCCACAGCCTCCATTTTCTGCTCTTCACTTTCTCCTGCACATTATTTCCACAACCCAGCATCAAATTTCCAGACTTTATGAACGACAAAAATACCCTCCAGCACTTACAGTCTCATCCTTGTCAGATTTCTTCCGACCTATCAACGCTTTGACCCATTTTCCAGAACCACCCATCTAAAGACTCGGTCAAAGACCCAGTTTGATTTTGCAGCTATGGAGCTGAACCAGACCTGAAAGATGCAAACTTTATGATAAGAGATGATGTGGGGTGGTGCTAGAAATGGCTGAAACTGCCCACTACCAGGGAGAGAAGTGGGGCTGAAAATGGAATCCAAGGAACCGTTTGGTGTTCGAAATTCAAAAACAATGACCACTCAGAATGCAAAGAGACTCATCCCGCTCGATTTTGTGGGTACTTTTTTTTTTTGCCATCGAAACATAACTGTTGGACAGGTTTGCCCCCCCAGGTCTCTCAACTCCCAACATGGACACAGTGAAAAGGGTCATTGAAAGGCACGACCACTTTAACCAGTAGCAGCAGCACAGGTCTGAGCTGGGCTGCTGATTCATTAATCAAATGTAATAAAAAGCTTAACCGACAAGATATCATCTGGCCAGTGCAATTAAGATCTTGACTCAATTCCACCATTCATCTTTGTCAAACTAATCATACATGTCTTTCTAACTTCAGGTTCAGTCAGTAACCAGAATTCAAATGTGTTACAAAACTACCATTTTGTGTACTTCAAATTTGATGTGTATGACTAGTGTTTTGTTCACCGTGTTTTGTTCGAATAGTTACTGTAACTATTTTATACTAAATAATTACAGTAAAGTAAAGACAAAGAGTTTGTAAGTGTCTGGCTAGGGCTATACTAAGCCCGGTGGAGAACAATTCACTATACTCAAGTTTAGATTATAAAGTTTTACGGTTACAAAACTTTTCTTTCTTAAGCCACCCTTCGCACTAAGTGATTGATATTTAGGCATCTCCTGGATATGAGAGACCTCTCTTCTCCCACCTTTAATATGTTATTCTCTCGAACACAGCTTCGTCCTAAAGCTCTGAACTTTCCACCGAAAGCAGCACCGTAGTCACACGATTAATCAGTAAGCGTCTCATGTGCTGTCTGTTATTCTCGAACTGCCTTCTCGTTCAATAATTCGACAGTAGCTTGCTTACTCTTATGTTCAGGCAAGATTCCCTTAAGCATCCAAATCTGACTTCTGTATATGTCTTCGTCATCTTTATCAATTTAGGAAATTGATAAAGAGCCAGCTAATATCTTCAAGCTCAGATTTCTGGACTCCTCTAATAAGATAATGTTTGTTTCCTAATATTTAGGAAACATATCTTGAGGTCCAATATCTTGATCTCCAATGATCTTTCTTTAAAGATTCTTTAAGATCATTCTTTGGATCTTCTCTTAAGTCGCTGTAATCAGTGTGCCTAAAGTATTTAAAAATCAAAAAATATATTTATCAGCTGCTACATATTTTTACTATAAATTCATATTTCATCTCAGATCCAAAAGTACGCCAATCATTCATTTTTCTCTCTCCTAATATATTTTCAACATTTTGTTTCAATTTTCATATCATTTTTTGTTTAAAAAATTACTTCCGCTACCAATTGGTCTATATCCGAAGATGTGCAATTATGAATATCTTATTGTCGTCAATCAGTTGATCCCATATCCGGCAACAAACAATAGGTAAATTGGTTGTGGGAAAAATTGATGCCGATTATGAAATAATTCTAACGGAGCCTACGTCCCAAATTGCACTTTATTCTCGGTTTGGAAATCTAAATAAAAATTTGATTTTATAGGGGGACTTGTATTGCGTACGCAAGGACAAATCCAGAATCGGGTGCTAATATACAAGATGAGATATATAATCATATTAAATTAAGTGTCTTATTGTTTCTTTATATTTATTCCTTTTAAATTAATTTGTTTTAACTATTAATTTATAGATGCGCTAAGCTCAAACTATGTATGTTGCGCAAAGAAATACAACACTTAATTGAAATACAACGTGAAATGGAATCTGATTATGGAAATCATAATTGTTCACTAGTGTCCATAACGAATTAAGGCTTACTAAATCATATGAAGTTGCATATGAAGATACGCAGACTGAAGATTTGCAAGGCGCTCACCAAACGCTTGAGATTGTTGAGCCCTCTCAATCGGATCATGACGAAACTGATTGCCATTGTGATCGATTGGTCCATCATACACCGTAAAGGCATTATGTGAGTTGTGAGGATATGCTTCTTCAATCTATTCAAACTCATCGTCAATAAATTCAACAATCATGTTATACATTATGATGCAAGCCAACATAATCGTTTTCAAGACACTTTTCTTATGACATATGCCCAATGAGATTGTAAGATCCCAAAGCACCCCTCGATATCTTTGCGATATGATTCCTGCTTATTCACAAATAATTTCTCAGCATCAGTTTGTGGATTACAAATTATTTTCACAAACGAAGAGTACCTTGGATAAATCTCATCAGACAAATAGTAAGAGTCAGAATACGTGCTCCCATTCACTTTGTATGTCACTTGAGGAGAGATTCCTTCGAGGCGGCCATCAAATATGTCTGATTGGTACAATTCATTAAATCATTTTGTGATCCAGGCGTACCAATGAAAGTGTGCCATATTGATGAGCGGACAAATAACCTTATGTTTGTTCATATTTTCACTTTACTTCTTGTTTGTTCCGTTATTTTATAAAGTCATTTGATGTTTTCTTTATCCATTTCAGGTTGAAAATGCGTATTACATGATATGAAGTGGTCCGAAGAAATTTTGGGTGAGTTCTAGTCGATCAAGAGCAAAAGAGAGCAAAATCAAGCAAAAGGCAGATTTGATTCGCCCAGGCTAGTTTGATTCGTCCAGGCTGATTGACCTATTCATCTTCGAAGGCTCGCCGAGCACACGATTCTTATCCGATTGAGGCGTGTTATATCTTGTTGGAAAGCTAACTCAAAGAGCTACAACTTCATAGTTTATATCAAGACATAGTTCGAAGGCTTAAAGGGTCAAAACAGGCAATATTCTAGCACTGCAAAGGTTGATTCGCCCAAAGAAGAATTCAGGCTAGGCCGAATCACTTTTGTTTCGGCCAAAGAAAAGTGATTCACCCAGCTCAAAATAGCAGTGAGATAGTGATTCGCTCGAATCACCTGCAGAGTGACCTGTTCACCTTAGAAGGCTTGCCGAGCGCATGGTTCTTATTCGGTTAGAGCATGCTATAACTTGTTGGAAAGATAATTCAAAGGGCTACAAATTTGTAGTTTATATCAAGACGTAATTCGAATGTTTAAAGAGTCAAAAAGGCAAGAATCTAGCACTACAAAGTTGATTCGGGCACTGCAGGTGATTTGGTAATTTCCAGAAACAGTATAAATAGAAGAAGAGAAGAAAAATCAAGGTGTGCCTTGGGGTGCCTAGGGTTCCTATACTTCTTTATTCATTCTCTAAACCCTACTTCTATACTTCTTTACTTTCCCTTATTGAACTATTTCATTAAGTTTTGTTTCAAACTCACTATGAGTGACACATGAGTGAGTAGTCTTTTAGTAGTTGGGGTTCTTATGGATCCCTTAGGTTTGATGTAATGCAAGACTTGTCCTTTTATCTATATGAATGAAGTTTGGTTGAAAATTCTTATGCTTATTCTTCATGTTGATTCTATGCACACCAAGTGTTTGACGAAATGCCTAAGTGAGTATGAATTGATAAAACACCTAGGGATGAAATGATAATTGAACTTAGGTTGTTTAGAAGATCAAGCATGATTATTTTAGATAGCGTTTGTGCGCAAGAGTGACATTCGCCTTCTATTAGGCTATGTATAGAGCGGACTTTAGTTAACTATCAATAAACCGAGAGTTTGAGATTAAGAGACTTTTATTATACGCGGTTCAATAAAGCGAGAGTTTGAGAACCGTACTATTTAGGTATTATTCTCATTCTAGAGAAGAAGCGAGAGTTGAATTTAGAATGTGTGATATCTTAGCCTAGAACTATCAATCAAATTTACTCATGATTTAGATAAGTTTTGCATTGCTAATCACTAACCTAGGGGTGAAGTAGGATTCCTACTACATTTCTCTATTACTTTCCTTGGAAACAAATTCCACATTATCTTTAGTATTTACTAGAGATACCTCACATAGAGGAAAACCCCCTTTATTTAGTAGACTCGCATTACTAGCTAGCTTTAGACTAATCTAGGTTTTTCTCTTGGATTCGACTCGAGGTCACACGGATTATAAATATTGTTTGAACACCGTGATTGGACTAGTATTTATACTAGCACAATAACCACAGCGTTTCACATATCCATGTGTTGTATGATGCGACATCTTCTAATATAATGGTCGAACGACCCTTACGACGTGAGTATGACCCCTGTTATGCTGTTGGACAATTTTTTCATTCCCAGTGCATAAAGTCTATACTCCCAATCATACCTGGAAATCCTTGATGTTCTGCCCTTCTTAGTAGTCGAGTTAGATCTCCTGAATTCGGAGATCGTAAATAGCGATCCTTATAGTGTTCAACTAGTTGAGCGCACCACTTCTTCATGCATTTAAGAGTTGTTGATTCACCCATCCGTGTGATTTCGGCACTGATCTGCACAGGAACCATATGCCAACATTGGGATAACATCGATCATCTTCTGCTCAGGAAGAAGGCCAAGCAAGCTAGTGGCATCTTGTCGTTGGTGCCAATACACATCATTATTACAGAGTTTGGTCTTTATACGATTAAAAATATTACTACTCAGTATCTAAGACAAAAGTCTCCTTCTGAAAAATTAAACGCTCAACAAAGTAGTTCTCTAACAAATTCTGTCCCCTCAGTCCTCTGTTTCTGGCTCGATTAAGTTGGCGACGAGGAGGCACATCGTCTTCATGGTCCATAGTTGCTAGCACTACCACATCTATAACAGATGAATTTGCCATATCATTCATCTGATTCGTAGTTTGCTGGAATATTTGAAAGCTCTCATTAACATTGTAAGGATTCGTAAGAGAAGAAAATGATTGAGGAAAATAAAAATAGAGAAGAAAATGATTGAGGAAAAAAAAAATAGAGAAGAAAACAAGAAGATTGATGGTGTGAGTATAAAAAACGTACCTTATTTTATAGAAGTTTCATGTCTATCCTCATATGCACGTGTCATGTTATGATTGGATGAAAATCAATGCGAAACTTAAATAAAATCTCCGGTGATAATCCATAAATACTTTCGAAAGAAATATTTTCTTTATTTTTAATCGATTAATAGTAATAGAAGCTTCTTCTGGAATGTTGTATTGGTGCAGAAATATTCAAAACTATTACTTTTTTATGAATAACAGAATAAATTATTTATTAAGGAGTTCCCCAAACGAGATTGAAATTGGTGTGCGGCTCCTTGGAGCTATGAATGTATAATGATTTCATTATAAAACTGAGCAGTTTGAGGGTTGCCATATCAAGATAATTTTATCTTTAAAGCACTGACACTTGCTGTCAGATTATGTTTTCATCTGAAGCAATTTTCAAATTTCAAAGCTTCACATGCCTGCTTTGTCATTTGCCTAGAGATTCAAATTTGAGCAACGGACAGTTCCAGTAGAATGTAACATTTATTTTTGGGACCAGAACAGAATTGACAGAAACACAAAGCTATCACCTGCTATGAGTATATGGCTTTCAACAAGCATTTAAAATTTATAGAGATACAATTCCCAGCAACAGAAGCATGTGATATCTCCACTTGACAAAGTGAAGCATACACAGAGCTGAAGTTGAGGGTCAAGCCATAGATAAGCAGTAAACTATAACGATGAACGGTGTAGGCATTACTTATTTTGGAATCCGCTTTGGGGTTATTTAAGCAGCAGATGCTGATTTGGAGGTTTGTCGGGGCGGTATGTGAAGCAATGACTTCATGGTGTCGTACGCAGTGAAACCAATTGCCACTGAAGGTACAATCTGCAAGTGGAATTATGTTAGTATTGGATGAGCCTCATATCCTGAAATGCACAACCAGTGTACCTTGATGTAGTTGATGCTGAGTCCAGCAAACAGTTGCCTCCATCCCTGGGTGCGAATGATTGTGGTGAGACCTTCCATTGTGTTTTTGTACCTGGCACCCCCATTTGCAGGTTGCAGACTCTCAACCTATAGTAGCCGCAGTAAGATCAATGATTCAATACAAATGCTGCGATTAATTGACTGTCTAAACTAATTTGCATATAAAAACTGCGACTGAGATGTTGCAGGTTTAAATTTTAAATTTTTACTAGACTTCAAATCATTAACTTGTTGAACTGGCAGCTTCAGCCAAAGTTGTATATGATATACAAGCGATACAGTTGATGTCTGTTCAGAAAAAAATGACTATTTATGTTCCTTGAACAAATAAAACCAGATGCAGTTTCTACCAATTTGCTCCCTTTCACAATTAGAATCTTTATGATCCAAGACAACACCAAACATAGGTGGCAAGAAGCCAAAGCAGGATACAACAGGGACATGACAGATCAGAGATGCCTTAATAAGTAGTACATGTAAATGAGGAAATTTACCTGCATTTGTCTCCTTACAACATCCAACGGGTAAGTGAACGTCTGCCCAAACAACCCAGCAAGAGCTCCACATGAGAGACGCATAGCAATGGACTTCTGATGCTCTTCTGGTACATGTGTTTTGAGTTCCTCATATATATAGAATTTCAACCCAGCGTAAGGAAGGATACCAATGAGCGTGGGACCTACAAATTGAAAAAGAGTGCGACGAAAATGAGGACAAAGTTGAACTTTGAGAACATATATACATATAAACTCATACAAAATAGGCTTAGCAAATGAAAACAGAGACGTGCCTACACCACGATATAGCCCGCGGACACCCCCTTCAGTGTATACGCTTCGTAAGACATCTTTTATTCCACTGTATGCCGGCTGGGAGTTGATAGTAGTCCTCATACCCTTACTCAAGCTTCTTCTCGTGTCTCCAACCTACCACAACGGGTAAATAAATGTTTTGAGTGCCTTTTTATTATATGAATTTTACGAATCTTCATCAAAATGGTGCAAAATTAAGGGGTAAAGCCCATATAAAAAGGTTGAATTCAGTGGCTAAAATATAACAGTATGTCACTCAACCAAACTGCAAAAGTGCAACAGCCACCTTTACCACAACTAAACTCCGAAACCACCTATAAAAAACTTTCCCACAAATCAGTAAAAAGGTCCAACCTGGTATGCAAGTTTCGTTCGCGCAAGATCTAAGGGATAAGTACACAGCACAGCAGTTCCACCAGATGCTGAACCAGCTAGAAGATCCACCACAGGACCAGTTCCTAAAGAATGATAGTTATCCAATATCCAGCATCGGTATTGCTCATATGTCATAAAATGCAAAGCAGCGTAAGGAACAATCCGAAGAACACTTGCCCCATTTCCTCTATCATACACGAAACGAATCATGCATTAGCAACAATTTTATTGAACGAAGAAAAATATATTCAAAGCAAGTGAGTTACTTGTAGAAGCCAGGAATTCCTTCATGATTCAATAGCTTCTTCAGTGATTGGTAAACTCCAATAGAGTGAAAACCAACTGTTCTTGTCTGGAATTAAGAATGATAGTTATAGAAGCATTGACACACACAAGAGAGGATGGAAGACAGCGAGGCCAGTTATCTATACAAGGATATCATACCTGCAATAAAATTTTGATTCTTTCCAATGGAGCAACTGCAGTCTTGGCAAACGCTCCAGCAGCACCTCCAGCAATCATTTCCTTAGCATAAACTGGCAAACAATCAACATACGAGACTTCTCCATGTGCAGATGATCCACCAACAAATTCCGCTACATTCGAGGACATAGTGGGATTTTGTGAAGAACCCATCTGAAACTTTTCCAACTCAACAACAAAAGATGACCCTCTACTCAATCTCAGAGACGAATGCTTTCAATTCCACTATCCACTCTGTAGCCTGAATAACTCCTTATCCCATCTATCGCTGAGACGACAGGTTTCAATTGGCTTGCGCTGAAAAGGCTTGTACAATAGCTTGAGCACTGCCAGATAAAAGTCAGCTTCCTTAAAAAGCCGATCTTTCTCTTCAGAAACAGGTTGACTCATCCACAGATTGTTGACGACGATCTTCCAAATCAAAGCCACAATTCAGCTACAACCACAACCAATCTCCCATGATTCACCAATTATAACCACCAATTCATCATGAAACCCAGAAACAACAATCATCACCAACATACAAAGATCAATACAACAAATATCAAAGCACAACACTTACCCGATCAATGGATTCCCTCATACAAAGCGATGACAAATAAAGCAACCCAACCCAGCATCCTTCGACCAGATCAAAACAAAACGAAATGAGCACCTATTGAACAGATCCAAGACGCAAACTTTCTGAAGAAGAAACGATGAAAACCCTACCAGGAATCGACCCAGCAAGCAGATAATCAAACAGGAGAACAGGCATGCACTCTCCACCAACCGCAAACCCAATCCCAATACACACCCGTTCTCCTTCGAAATACAAAAAAAAAAGTCTCAAGGAGCTAAGCTAAGAGGGGTATCGTGTTGGGCGTATCAGAATAACATCCGACCAAATTTAAACTCCCGAAAAACTATCAACAGCTCCAAAACGGGACCAATCAACAGTCTCTTCTCTCACAAGCCGCGCGTTGATGAAAAACCTAAATCCGGGGGGTTTTTTGACAAATTTGGCGAGATGGGTTTGCGCTGATCTCCTCTCCTCTCCTGGACCGACTAACTGGATTTGGGCGATTGACTTGTTGTCGTGTGAATGAATCTCCAAAAAAAAAAAATAGAAATGCCCCTTCCCCGTTCAATATTTAACCAATAGTACGTTTCCACAATTAGTTTCTCAAATTTTCTATTTTTTAGAAATCGGAAATGATATCTTCGATCTCCTTAAAAATCAATGAAATCAGAAGTATCGGAATCTCCAGTCTCTTATATTTTCCAACAAGACCAGAGATGTTATTTTCGATCTCATGTAGAAGACTGATGAGATAGCAGAACAATCGATGAGATAGCAGATCAGCCGAAGAAAAAGCCGAGTCATGATCCACGTATGAGATCGGTATTGACATATCCGGTCTCATAGGAAATCGGAGATGAAGGTTTCGGTCTCTTTTTGAAACCGGAATTGCCATTTTCGATTTCTTTGTAAAACCGGAAATGACAGTTCCGTTCTCTTGTTGATAAGAAATGTTGCGCCCTCATTTCTTCTTCTGGTTGGTGCATCTCTCTTTTCTATTTTGTTCAGGCGAACTGCAAAATTCAGTGATATTCCGGCCAACTCACCAGCTATATTTGGAGCACTGCAAAATTCAGTGATATTCCGGCCAATTTCACCAGCTATATTTGGAGCATACTTTGGGTAAGAATTGTTTGGATATGTCAGATCTAGTGTTTATATCTACTTGATGATATTAGTAGAGTAATATTATTGTAGTTTGTTATATATGTTATTCTTCTTGGGGATCTAATTAGTATATATTAGATCTAGTGTGTATATGGAATTTTATATGTATGTGTATGTAAGTATGATAGATTTGATGTAATTGGATATAATTAAGTGAGATTGTTTGTTTAATGATGTTTGTTCTATTTGTATGTTGTTGGATTTCTTACATTTGTCATTGTAGAATTTAAGAATAACAAATGTATATTGTATAAGATTAATTATTGGTAAAACTGGAGGTTGAATTTTTATTGTTGTTAAAAATGATTAAATTTGTATGTGTAATTGTTGGTTATTTTATTTGTAGGTACTTTAAAAAAATGGAAAACATCGAAAATGATCCAATGGTTATGTCGACTTTTGAAACACTGGACATGCCAGTAATTGATGAGTTCAACAGGGAGGAGATGGAGTACTTAGACCAAATGGATGCAGAAAATGTATATCCGGAACCTGAACTTGTATGGGATATTCCAGGATTCATTGATGTTTCTGCATGGAATGCTAACGAACCGGGGGATGAGTACCTTGGTAGAAGATCTGGACATTATGGTTTAATTGGGGTTGGGAAGACATTCAGCAGGAAAGCAGACGCAATAATGCTGTTCAGAAATACTCCATACTGAATCGAGTTGAATACGCGACAAAAGACTCAGACTCATATCTGTTAATTCTGCATTGTCGGAAGAAGGAGAGTAGTTGTCCCTGGCGGATCAGAATAATGAAGAAAAAACTCATCATTTTGGGCGGTGACTAAATACCGAGGGGACCATACGTGCAACATCGACTTCATCCACAAGGAGAATGTACACCTCAGGCGCCATTTCATTACTATGGAGATCGGGGACGTAATTAGTGAAAGATTGAGATTGTCTCCAGTTGAAATCAGAGCCCATATCTTTAAGGACTATGGTTTAGAAATTTGATACATGAAAGCCTGGCAGGCTAGAGAACAGACTATGATAAATATTTTTGGCCAATGGGAAAAATTGTTTAGGAAGGTGCCTCATTTTATGCAGGCGTTAGAGGACTCCAACCCAAGGACTTTATTGAGGTGGAATCGAACCCGCGATGAAGATAATGGATGTATGATCATTAATCGGGTGTTTTGGGCATTTGATATGGCAATAAAGGCATTCATGCGTTGCAGACCTGTTTTGTGCATTGATGACACCCACCTGTATGGGAAATATTTGTGCCTACTTATTTGTGTGTGTCATATCATTTGATCTTTGCATAGAAAATCGTAAATAGCAGTACCATGCAAAAATATAAAAAGCAAGTTCATTTTTCATGAGTCACAATGTCAATGTCAAAGATACGAACTGTGTGAAAATCGCTCAGGGGCCCTCTTCTCACGCAAAACCCTGTCTAAATGTGGCTGTGATGGTCCTGCTTCGGCTTCCGGGCTGTTAAGGTGTACGTCCGCATCTGCCTCGCGGTATCCACTCTCGTCGTCTCCCATTGTGATCTGTGCAGGATCCACACCAAATTTGTCCAGTTCGCCCAGTCTCTCAAATTCCTCCATGGCCGAGTGGAATATTCGATGACTCCCCATCCTTGAGATAGAACACATGGTGGCCAAGAACATGTGGCTCGTAGTTCGCCCGTGATCCACAAGGGCTCTTACCTGTTGCAATCAACAAACATCAATGAGTCCCATTCTTCTTCCTTAGTCCCAGTGACTACTTCACCCTCGACTGGTAATCCTGTCAGGATACCCATATCTTGAAGGGTTATATCCTGACAGGATTACAGTGCATTATCCCGTCCTCAAATGAAAAGTATGGGTCTCGAGTCTCCATCGCTCTACCAATGATGTGATTAAGACCCAATCCACTTCAATGTTTTGCACTTGGGTCCATGGATAAAATCCGGCTTTAGCAACAAGCTCGACTATCTGAGGGTCCATGTCTCACTTCCTCCGATGAACCAATTTTAAATTCCTTCCCGCCTGTCATAATCCACTGCAACTTCAGCCAATAGATAAACAAGTCTACATTAAAAGAATATACTGAACTTCCAATTATACACTTACAGGATCTACCCATACTTCATCCGACCGATGTATCCATTGTTGTGTCAAAATTGAATCATCTATGAGACTAGACTCAATTATGTCATCTATATCCATCTGCATTGCAATATATGAGACATTGAAATTATCATCTGAATCACCAACAACATCATCAAACTCATCATCATAATCAGCAAATTCATTATCCCCATTATAATCAGCAATATCATCATCGTCATGATCATATTCATCATCATCACATTCATAAACATCATCATGATCACAATCATCATTCATAAACATCGACAAGATCATCATTTTACTCTGCAAGTTCAAACTCATCAGATTCATCATCATCGAATCAAAATCTACGGCAACATCATCATCATCATCTTCATCACCATCATCAATATCATACACCTTTTCTCAAAATCCTCGACATAAAGATTATCATCATAATAATCATCATCATCGGCAACATAAGAATCATAAGCATCATCATAATAATCATCAAAATCGGCAACAACATCATCAAATTCAACATATCATCATCACCAACGACATCATCATAATCATATACAAGCTCACCATCATGAACAACATCATAATAATCCACATTACTATCATAATCAACACAATTGGATTATCATCAATTAGTCTGCCTCCACAAACTAAAAAAATACTTGTGACAGCTGCTGGCCGAAGACGACTCACTCGGGTCTAGACACTTGGAGATGGGAAACTCGCCGCCGGAAGTTTCCTCGGTTAACAGAGGACGATGGGCTGAAGAGGAAATGGGAAACGAGCCGCCGCGTCTGCTCGGATCTGCACCGATCTTCAATCGGAGCCGCCGCCGTCTGCTATTCGCACCGCAGGAGAAAAAGGTCACGGAGGGTTTGAGCCGATGCAGATCTGGAGGATGGAGAGGGTGCGGCCTAAGTCCGCGTCGTTTCGCCGGATGAGCTGCAACTGGTTCGAGAATGAAGAACGAGAGAAGGTCGCCCAGATCTTGTGTTTCAAAGAGACCGGATACACCATTACCGGTCTCTTTTTGACACCTGTGTTTCCTATGTGGATGATGACTCGGCTGTTCTGCCATCTCATCAGTCTTCTGCATGAGATCGAAAATGGCATTTCCGGTCTCGTTGAAAACGTAAGAGATTGGGGACGCCACTTCCGGTTTCCTTGATTTTTAAGGAGACCGGAGATGCCACTTCTGGTCTCAATGAGAAACAGGGTATTTGAGAAATGAATTCTGAAAACGCAGTATTGGTGAAATATAGATTGGAGGAAGGGGTATTTCTAAATTTTTTTCATGAATCTCACACCCGCGTCTCGTTTGGTCCGCTCCCAATCCCACCACCTTGACAAAACCCTTTTATTTAATTAAATTTTCATTCAATTGGCCCGCTCCTGAACCTATCAATTAGACAAAATTTGTTCCAAGTGATCAATGTTCCAGATAGAATGAAGAAAGCTCATATCTAAGATGCCACATAGAATGAAGCAAACCAAACTCAAGTGATCAATGTTCCAAGTGTTGAGTTGAAGTCTAATCTGCACAACGCATTTATGAAACCCTACACAGAGCTGGTTTTATTTGTTTATTTTCAGAGGTGACAGCGACGGTCGTACTGGTCGTACGGGTCGTATTGCCCGTACTGATATTGGCACTACGACCAGTACGGGATTGCATTTTTCCACGGAGGTCGTAGCGGTCGAAGCGATTGGATAATGTCATATGGGTCATCTTGACGTATTGACTGTATGGATCGTATTGCGTCGGCCCAAAAACCCTAGTTTTCTTTTATACGGTGTGTCGGCCGTCATAGGGTTATCGAATTAGAAATCGGAGTGAGTGCGTGAGGCGATTTTGAGTGTGTAACGATCTTCCTGCGACGCGATTATAGTGGATTGAGCCTGCAAGCGGCGAGTGGACGTACCTCCTACATTGGCCATTATAAATCTCGTGTGTCAATTTTTTCGTTTCTACGTTTTTCATCATTGATTATTTCATTTTTCGTGATTCGTAATTGTTAGCGCGATCCTAACAATTGGTATCAGAGCCGCAAGGTTGTGTTATGATTCAGGAATCGATGGCTGGTGACGATGGAGGTGTACACGGAATCGGGAAGTTCGATGGGACAGACTTTGCATTCTGGGGAATGCAAATTGAAGATTATCTGTATGGCAGGAAGTTTCATCTTCCTTTGATGGGTAAGCCGGAGAAGATGGAAGATGATGAGTGGGCTCTTCTTGACAGACAAATTCTGGGGGTTGTGCGACTGACATTGTCAAAGAATGTAGCGCACAACGTAGCGAAGGAGAAGACTACCGCTGGCATGATGAAGGTGTTGTCAGATATGTATGAAAAACCCTCAGCGAACAACGAGGTATTTCTGGTGAAAAAACTTTTCTATTTGAAAATGGAGGAAAGTGGATCAGTTGCTACGCACTTGAATGAGTTCAACACTATTGTTAATCAATTGTCTTCTGTTGAAATTGATTTTGATGATGAGATTCGTGCCTTGATTCTGTTGGCGTCTCTACCACCGAGTTGGGAGCCAATGAGGGCTGCGGTTAGTAATTCTGTTGGTACTGCAAAGTTAAAGTTCAACGATGTCAGGGATCGCATTCTTGCAGAGGAGGTGCGAAGGACTGATGCAGGAGAAGCATCGTCAAGTTCCGCTTTGAATGTTGAACACAGAGGTAGAGGGAGAGAAAGGCATAGCAACCGGAACAAAGGCAGATCAAAGTCGAGGAATGGCAGAGGTCAGTCCAGATTTGGGCGGACGCTAGAGTGTTGGAACTGTGGGAAATCGGGACACATGAAGAAAGACTGCAGAGCTCCCAAGAAGGAGGATAACAGAGCTGGCGCAGTTAATGCTGCGACTGATGAGATTGCTGATGCTTTGCTGTTATCCGTCGATAGTCCAATCGACAACTGGGTGCTAGATTCTGGAGCATCCTTCCACACTGCTCCAAGTTCCGAGGTAATGGAGAATTATGTTTCAGGTAATTTCGGACAAGTCTTCTTAGCTGATGGTGAGCCGTTATATGTTGTCGGAATGGGAAACATAAATCTGAAAATGCCGAATGGTTATACCTGGAAGATTACAAAGGTTAGACATGTGCCGAAGCTGAAAAGGAATTTGATTTCAGTTGGTCAACTTGACGGGGAAGGGCACACAGTTAGCTTTGGTTGTGGAGCATGGAAAGTGGCCAAAGGTGCTTTGGTGGTTGCTTGTGGTCTGAAAACAGGTACTCTTTATATGACAACGAGCTGTCCTGATATTGTAGTTGTTGTTGACAACGCGAAGAAGATGGAGTTGTGGCATAAACGGCTTGGACATATGAGCGAGAAGGGTATGAAGATTCTTGTCAAAGAAGGGAAAATTTCAGAGCTGAAATCAGTGGATCATCATTTGTGCAAGAGCTGTGTTCTTGGGAAACAGAAGCGAGTTAGTTTCTCAACCGGAGGAAGGGAGCTGAAAACTGAAAGGTTAGAGCTGGTTCATACTGATGTGTGGGGGCCTTCTCCGGTAGCTTCCCTTGAAGGTTCATATTATTATGTGACTTTTATTGATGATTCAACTAGAAAGCTTTGGGTGTATTTCTTGAAGCAGAAATCTGATGTGTTTGATGTCTTCAAGAAGTGGAAAGCACTCGTTGAGAATGAGACGAACCTGAAATTGAAGAGCTTGAGGTCAGACAATGGTGGAGAGTACATTGACAGTAATTTCAAGCGGTAGCTGAGAATGGGATAAAGATGGTGAAGACTATTCCGGGAACACCTCAGCAAAACGGAGTAGCGGAGAGAATGAACCGAACGTTGAATGAGCGTGCAAGAAGCATGAGATTGCATTCCGGGCTGCCAAAGACGTTCTGGGCTGATGCGGTTAACACCGCGGCGTATTTGATCAACCGAGGACCATATGTTCCATTGAATTTCAGAATTCCGGAAGAGGCTTGGAGAGGAAAGCGGGTAAACTTTTCTTTCTTAAAAGTATTTGGTTGCTTGTCTTATGTTCATGTGGATGACAGGTCTAGAAGCAAACTTGATGCGAAATCCAGAAAGTGTTACTTTATTGGATATGGTGACTCTGAGTTTGGCTATCGGTTTTGGGATGAGGAGAATTGAAAGAACATCCGCAGCAAAGATGTTATCTTCAATGAGTAGGTGTTTTACAAAGACAGGCTGAAAAAGATTCCGGAAAGCAGAGTATCCGAGAATGAAAAATCAGCAATGGTGGACTTGAGAGAAATCCCGGTACACTAGTCAGAACGAGTTGCTTTGGAAGAAGAAGAACAAGCAGCTCAAGAAGAGCATCTGGGGGATAGAGAAGAATCTGATGAAGATGTTGACTCTAGCTCAGGTCAACAAACACAGTTACGGCGATCTTCTCGGGTTAGAAGACCGACTCAGAGGTTCTTGGAGTCCCTCAACCACATTTTGCTCACGGACAGAGGAGAACCCGAATGTTTCTCTGAAGCAAAGAAAGCTGATGAATCGAGCAAGTGGGAGTTGGCAATGAAAGATGAGATGGACTCGTTGATGTCAAATGAGACATGGGAGCTGGCTGAGCTTCCAGGGGATAAGACAGCATTGCACAACAAATGGGTATATCGGATAAAAGAGGAGCATGATGGAAGCAAACGTTACAAAGCTCGCTTGGTGGTCAAAGGGTTCCAGCAGAAAGAAGGGATTGACTACACTGAGATCTTCTCTCCGGTAGTCAAGATGGTGACCATTCGTACAGTCCTTGGCTTGATGGCAAAGGAAAATCTGCATCTTCAACAAATGGATGTGAAGACAGTCTTTCTTCATGGTGAGTTGGAGGAAGAGATATACATGCAGCAGCCTGAAGGCTTTGAGATCAAAGGCAAAGAGAAGTTGGTGTGCAAACTTAAGAAGAGTTTGTACGGTTTGAAGCAAGCTCCAAGACAGTGGTACAAGAAGGTCGACAGTTTCATGAAGAGGACCGAGTTCGTGAGATGCGAGGCTGATCACTGTTGCTACTTCAAGAGGTTAAAGAATTCATTTATCATTCTACTTCTCTATGTTGATGACAAGCTGATTGTTGGAGCAGAATTTTCATGAGATTGAAAGGCTTAAGAAGCGATTGTCGAAGGAGTTCGCAATGAAAGATCTCGAGGCCGCAAAGCAAATCCTTGGAATGAGGATTACAAGAAGTAAAGAGGGGCTGAAACTTTCACAAGAAGAATATGTGAAAAAGGTCATCAAGAGGTTTAACATGGAAGACGCGAAGTCGGTTGGAACTCCGTTGGGTAGTCATTTTCAGTTGTCCAATAATGACTCACCGGTGACCGAGGAAGAAAGGGCAGAGATGGACAAGATACCTTACACTTCAGCTATTGGAAGTCTGATGTACGCGATGGTATGTACGAGACCTGATATTGCACATGCAATGGGAGTTGTTAGCCGGTTTATGAGTAATCCCGGCAAATAACACTGGGAAGCAGTGAAGTGGATATTCAGATATCTCAAAGGCAGTTTGAGTCTTGCCTTGTGCTTTCAGAAATCAGATCAAGGTCTTGAAGGGTTTGTTGATGCTGACAATGGTGGTGATGTTGACAGTAGAAAGAGCACCTCCGGTTATGTCTACACATTTGGAGGTACGACAATTTGTTGGGTTTCTAAGTTGCAGAAAATTATTGTGTTGTCCAGTTGCGAGGCCGAGTATGTTGCCTTGACAGAAGCTACAAAGGAGATGATTTGACTTCAGTCTTTCCTACAAGAGCTAAACCACAATCAAGAGGGTAATGTTCTACATTGCGACAGCCAGAGCGCTATTCACTTGGTGAAGAACCCAGTCTATCATGCCCGGACGAAGCACATTCAGCTTCGGTATCACTTCATCAGATCAACTCTTGAGAACAAGCTGCTAGTGCTGGAGAAGATCGCGGGAAGCCAGAATCCTGCTGATATGTTGACAAAGGCCGTGCCGACTGA
Source organism: Umbilicus rupestris (assembly GCA_963678935.1). Taxonomy (NCBI): domain Eukaryota; kingdom Viridiplantae; phylum Streptophyta; class Magnoliopsida; order Saxifragales; family Crassulaceae; genus Umbilicus; species Umbilicus rupestris. Next base: position 11,375,527 of record OY787612.1, read on the forward strand.
GAAACAGAAGTTGTGTGCAACTTCAGTGGGGCTCCTCGGTGATGGGTAGAGCCGCTGCTTGCAAGCTTGAAGACATATGACAGAGATTAGTCTTCAAGTGGGAGATTGTTCAGTGTGAAGCCTAATTTGCACAGACGCACTTCTGAGACCCTACGCAGAGCTGGTTTTATTTGCTTATTTTCAGAGGTGACAGCGACGGCCATACTGGTCGTACAGGTCGTATTTCCCGTACTGATACGGGCATTACGACCAGTACGTGATTGCATTTTTTCACGGAGGTCGTAGCGATTGGATAATGTCGTATGGGTCGTATTGATCGTACGAGTCGTATTGCGTCGGCCCAAAAACCTTAGTTTTCTTTTATACGGTGTGTCGACCGTCATAGGGTTTTTTTTTAGTAATCAGAAATCAGAGTGAGTGCGTGAGGCGATTCTGAGTGTGTAACGATCTTCCGACGACGTGATTATAGTGGATTGAGCCTGCAAGCGGCGAGTGGACGTACCTCCTACATTGGGAAGGAACCACTATAAATCTCGTATGTCAATTTCTTCGTTTCTGCATTTTTCATCATTGATTATTTCATTTTTCGTGATTCGTACTTATTAGTGCGATCCTAACACCAAGCTATTATATAATTATGTCCCAGATTGCTAAAAGACATTATTATGCAGGACAAGACAAACTCGCTCCATATAGATGCATCAATAGCCAAGCCAAGCCAAGCCAAGAGAATCATAATGAATGTTGCCCAGAGAGACACTCATATGAATGAGTCCATTTATTTCCGAAACATGAGACTACACAGGCAAAACAAGCAAGCAAGGGCATCGTCTGAATCCAAACTTGTTCCCGTGAATATAGCTTTACACTTGTAGACACAATGTCACAAAGAACATCATAAAGACTCCAACTTCGATACAACATAAACACAACAAGACATCATAACGACACCCCATCTCAGCAATCTCCAACAGAAACAGATGATGAAAATGAAGAGATTCACCACCAGCCATAAACAACCTTGGTGTACTTATCCTTAAACCACCTGAAGCTGTGCCTGAAGGAGCCCTTGACTCTCCCTTCAACCGCGTACACTTTATACCCAGCGACCCTCTTCCTCCTCTGAAACTCCGCATCGCTGAAACCCCCCCAGTTCTTGGCCGAGGACGATCCGCTACTCCTCTTCGTCATCTCCAGGTTGAAGTCTCTGCTGGGGGCCTGCGCGTAGGAAGTGCTGTAACATCTCACCGGTGGACCCGTGTAAGGCTGCATCTGCATATCGCGGCGGTCCACGGCGGATCGGTAATCGAAGTCGCCCATCTGGGTATTGATTGATCGAGGATGGACGCTTTTTGAGAAGCTTTAATAATTGCGAGAATGGAGACTTTGACTGGATGATTGCGTGCTCATTTTCACACCAGAATTCATAAATATTTGAATCTGATAAAAGCAGGCAATAGAAAACAAAATTTAAAATCTGAGAAAAAACAACAACAACAAAAAAACATCAATCATTTGAATTCACAGCTGCCCTTGGATGGATTCTAGTGATCACTCTTTCTCAAAGTAGATGATGTTCAAGGCGCTGCAAGGGATCTCAGCCTCCTCTGCCAACCATGAACTGATGATGCCCTGGGAAAGTTCCGTCCCCGGCCATCGGTCAACTAGCCTGAATCCAAACTGATCCGCGGCTGAAACAATAGATGCCTCATCAACTCTTCGCAAAACATGGCAGAGTAATACAGCAGGTTTTGGATTTACAGTAGCACTGGTTGAGAGTAGCTCACTGGCCGTTGCGAACAGTGGTAATATGGCTTCTGCTACGTAGGTTACATCCGTGCCGATAATGACCTCAAAACCATTTTTGTTTACTTCTTTGATGTTATGGATCTGATCCTGGTTCCCCCACTCCAGCTCCTTGGAGATAAATTTGCTGGTATGCTGCACCGTGAGGTTTGCAGCCACGTTCTGGGTTAACAAGTCGAGTGCTTTTGAATCGCCATCGGTGGCAACAACTAAATCTGCTGTTTCAACTGCAACCATTGAACATAAACCTCCACACCCACATCCCAGCTCTAACACACGCTTTCCTGAAACGATAGCTGGGTTATTTGCTAGGATGGAAGCCATGAGACGAGCTGATTCCCATAGCATCAAGCCAGTCGATTTGCATGTGTGTTGGTGTTCTTTCGAGAGCACTTTGATTTTAAAGCTCCAATGCCCCACATTGATCTCAACTAGCTACGACAATTAAAATAAATACACATCAGAACTGGGGTGAGCTTGCATTAGCAAAATAGAGGCCGAAACTATTTGTACCTCATGTGTCGAGAGTGATAAGCCAAACATATCACTGGCCAAACTATCGTCAGACATGTCAATGTCAGGATCGTCTTCGATTTTTCTAGGGGTGATTTCCTTAACAATTGATCCATTGCGCTCCGTGCACAGCGAGTTTACTTTAGAAGTACAAGGGTCATAATAAATTGATTGGCGGAATGCAGCTTGCACCCATCTCCTGATACAAAAAGGGAGATGGCATTGCTTAAAATATCAGTTAAAGTGTGGTCGAACTGTTTGTGTAGATTATACTATACATTATAAGCCCATATAAACAACAGTACTCAATATGATAGCTTACCTATTCATGACTATTTCCTTCGAACGATTTTCTACTTGCTTGCAACACACACCGTATTCTTCAACTTCAAATCCATTTTCTTTGAACAAACACATTACAAAATCATTGGAGAAGTAAAAGGCTCGCTGAAACACAAACAAATAAGTATTTGAGACCTGTTTGAAGACGGGAGATGCGACAAAAATTAATAGAAAAAATATTTTGATAAGTGAAGCCTACAGTGCCATCACCCCTGACATAGAAATTCTCACTGATCCGCTGGTCCTTGCAACTGAATCTTTCCTAGCAATACATAACAAAGTATAAAGGGGCAATCATATAAATTTGGATGGAAAATATGAGACACTATGCCGCAGACCAAAGCGTACTGTGTCTCCTTTATTGAAGGCATCATGAAATAAAAGTAAGTAGAGATATATATATATATATATATATACACCTGGGCGAGGTCGCCTAGTGCGTAGTCGCGGAACAGCACCAATCCGTTTGGCTGATAAGATTTTGAAGCGTGTTTCTATATCAGATAAAGTGCTAAAATAAAATTATCATAAAAGTAGCAATCTCCAGTTTCTTACTTTCAGCACTTTCCGGATGTTTTGTAATACTAATGACATCTTCTCTGGGGATACTGCAGACAAGACAAATATCTGCTTAACAAGTCAGCTAGTCAACCATGCAGCACCATAGGAAAACAACTCAACAAATAATATAAAATAAATGGTGACTAAGAATATATGTGTACCATAGTCACGATGTCAACAGATGATATGGATATGTTGGTACTCAAATCATCAACTGTCAGATCGCATACAAACACATCCACTCGAGACTCCGTGAATTCTTTATGTGTCTGCATTTGAGAAAAAAGCCCAGAGTGCCTAAATTAATAAGGTCAATTGACTACAATTAATCAACAATTGAAGTACAGCTTTGAAAACTATCCGACACGTAGATTACTATTGTTTTACAAGGAGTATTAACTTGCTTGATATCGTAATTATACAAATACTGAAGCTCAAATATCCAAACCTTAACCAAGTTCACAGCGCGAGGTGAAAAATCACACCCATACACAAAAATCTCTGGATATGTCGCAACCAAAGGAAATATGGTGTTTCCAGCTCCACATCCAACCTGGTAGATAGTACGGGGTCGTTAGTAATAAATATTTAGGTAGTAGTTTTTGCCAGAATATTACATGGGAAGTCTTAACTCTTAATTTCATTTAATTTCCAGAAGATTATAGGTAGTAGCTACTTGATGGAAAAGATTTACCTCGAGGACAACTTTTCTTCCATTCCCCTGAATATTTCAACAGTTACTAGATTAGTATCTAGAAAGAGTCATAAATTTTCTCAGAAGAAAACTATTCCGCACCAGCTGTACATAGTGAACTTACAGAAAAGTGGTCACCCCATTCCTTGTCTAGGTAATGGCGATCCTTGAAGAACTAACAGCAAGAAAATAAAATGATTATTTGCCTCATGGATTTGGCCGCATGTATAAATAAATAATAAGCTAGAGAGATACATGCAAGTTGACTTACTAAGATTATACGCGCACATTCACTTCACAATGCACTACTCAAATACATTTTTTATTCAAAAACAGAAGGTAGTTATGCCGAAAGATCATCTATAATATGATAACAAGATTTGGCTAGGACTAAGAAAGGGAGTTTTAACTAACACCTCCCTCACATTTTAGTCTAATCATCTTGCAGCGAAAGGTAATTGAAAAAAAATCAAAATAAAACAAGAAGATCCTCACTTTGTCTTGATGTCTCTTGTAAAAGACATCCCAATACTTCCTGGCTTCCCTTTCATATTTCTCTGTAAAAGTCTGAAATTGAGACACGGACCAAATAAAGTGCAATGTCTTTCAGGGAGGTGTGTGACATACCCTTCCAGAAAGGAGAAACCCCAGTTCTCTCAGTATGATATATCTGCAAAGGTTTGTCCGGGGTCCGCTGCTCGCTAATTTCTTTTGGGCTTGCAGCCATTTCCTCACAAACCTTAAAACCTGAGATAAACATGTCAAGTTACTTGAATTGACCGCAACATTATTGATCAATATCATTCGCAATGTAAGAATCCCAATTCCTTTATATAACCCATTAATAGAAACAACTGATGTAATCAGATTTAACTTCAGCTCCCAACCAACACATTACTGAATTCAACAAAATCCACTCCAGCAGCCTGGACTTTGAAAGTTTGAATACACAAAAAGCAACCCAGAATTAAATTCTCTCAGAATTCAATCGAAAACATTGATGGATTTAATTCAGGGAGTAAATTCGTTATACAAAATCAAAAGTGAGAGTTTCAATCCTTTATCATCTATCCCATCGAATCGCAATCAACTCAAAGTTTAACAGCTGAAAATACGAATTAAAAGGTTACCAAATTACCTTGAACGAAGCAAATCACCAGAAGAAACAGCAGCGGGATTTTCGTTGATGCGCAAATTAGGGTTTCAGCGTCTTTGAAACTGGGCCGCGGCTTGCGGTCGTTGTAAAATAAACGGCGCTGTTTAGTTTGAAGATAGTTGTCGCAAGTCCACGAGAGCAGCAGCCAGCTGCCGTTAATTAGCCGAAGCTTTCACTTATTTTACTTCACTCACCAAATCTATAATGTATTATACAAGAGACCCCAAACTATATGTATTTTTCAAATAGGTCCTCATAATATTATTTATTTACAAAATGGGATATAACAGCGTAGAAATCCCTTTTAACTAATGAGATTATAAATAATTTTTATGTTGAGTCAACGATAAAAAGTTCATTGATTTTTAAACAAATATGAGTTTGGCAGTTTTTCAATAAGTTTCTTCCCTAATCAAAAATATTTCCTACAAATGGCTACTCAGATGGCATCATGAATTTTCAAGTAACCACCACCAGCTTGGTCATGTAAACTTAGCTTTGATTGTGAAGCTGTCTGGAACGAAATGTGAATACACAATTTGCATCTAATGACCAGAGGATACATGGAGACAAAAAGGATCAAAACCTGAAACTGTTTTTTTTTTTAAAAAGGATTCATGTGTCTTTATCAGCGGAAACTTGAGCTTTCGCGGGCTTAGGGATGTTGTCAAGCGAGAAGCTAGAGTCTGATACGGAGCCATCTGGGGTGGTTAAGGATATAAGAATTGATCATTTAGTATAGCGGCTACTTATGAGTTGCTGTGGAGCACTTGAGTTCCGGGTACTGAACCACTGCTCTTTCTAATGGACCTAAACCGGTTAAGCTCTGGAACTATTACTGAGGAAAGACCTGGCCTGTCCTTCTGCCTCACCTCTGCACACTTGAGTGCTAATTTGGCGAAGTCTAATGCTTCCTCCACTGGCCAGTCCGGTACTGAAGGGTCCAATACTTCTTCAAATTTATTGTTTTCTAGGGCAGTTTCAACATCGTTGACGAGTAGCTTAGGAGGTCTGCCAGTGATAATTTGGAGGAGGATTACTCCCAACGAGTATATATCGGACTTTGTAGTCAATATGCCCATCTGTTGATACTCTGGGTCCATGTAGCAAAATGTTCCAGCTGAGGACGTGATTTGGTCTTGAGTGACATCATCAGTTGCCTGTGCTGGACCCAGAAGTGCTAGGCCAACATCACTAATTTTACTCACGTAATTGCAATCGAGGAGGATATTTGCTGGTTTGAGGTTACAGTGCACTATAGGTTCAGGCTTGGACTGGTGAAGAAATGCTAAGGTAGTAGCAATTTCGGCTGCTATTTTGAACCGTTTTCTCCAAGATAGAGGTGACCTCCCCTCTCTTCTAAGAAGTCTATCTTCTAAGTTCCCATTATCCATGTACTCGTACACCAAGCATCCATGCTCTGGACACGCTCCGATTAGCAGAACCATGTATGGATGTCGGATGCAGCTAAGGACCTCAATCTGTGCAGTTCATGCAAAGAGAACTGGTTAATAGATGAAAAAATATATATATATGAAAGAAAACGTCTCATGTAATGTATCTCATTAACCTTAAATAATGCTGTAGATTTGTAAGAAAGCATCTCTAAGCAATCATAATCGGATAGCTCACACCAGCATACCTCTTGCTGAAACTGCTTTCTTCCCTGTGTGCTAGCAGGCCTTAAAACCTTGATAGCCACTGAAGTGTGATCAAGGTAGCCTTTAAATACAGCTCCGTGTCCACCTTCCCCAATTTTACTTGCATCCGAGAAATTTTGAGTAGCTGCTTCAATATCATCTATAGTGTACTTCCTATAGCGAACGTCATGACTAGACAATAAAGTCAGCAATTCAGCCTCTTTCTGTAACTTCATCTCCGCATCCTTTCTTCTTTTCGCCTCTATAACAGCTAGCTTCTTTGCTGCCTCTGCAGCCTCGATGGCAACCTTATATTTTCGTTTTTCGTTCTCCATCATTGCACGAGTTCTCTCTTCAGTCCCTCTGGCTTCCTCAAGCTTGCACATCTCTTCCCTCCTCAGTTCTTGGAGCTGTTTTGCCTGGATTCAAGTTCATTAGCATTGCCAAATTGACTGAAAATGTCCTTTGAAACTCAAAATTTTAAGTAACTCTATTTAGGAGTTACCTTCTTTTTAGCACATATAGCTTCTTTGCATGCATTGCTGTACATTTCCATTGTTTGCTTTAACTCAAGCTTCAGACTTCTCATCTCTGCCTCAACGTCCCGCTGCAAGAAACCAAAACTTAATATAACTACTTTCATAAAATAGAATAGTAACCTTTCCGTCTAGCTTATACCGGTGAACAAAACTTACTGGAGGAGTCCCAATAGTACAACTTGACCTGTATGTAGTGTCGGGTAGCCCATAGAAATCTAATCCATCTCCATCTAAAGATCCAAAACACAACATCCCTGAAGCATTGTAATCATCTGAAAGAGAATCGTGGCTTAATGAAGACCTCTGGGACATATCAAACTCAATATTCTCCATTGACACAGGAGCACTCCTGAGCTTATTGTGCGCAGGTCCTGTAACAGCTTCAAGGTTTCTGTCTGAAGGTAGCCCATCTGAGCATGTGCTCCTATGACCTGGCTTCGCATAATGGCCTCTGTTTTCATGGGAAAAACATATGCAAATAGTTAACTATGAAAGAAAAAAGATACATATTATCCCGGCATCATTTAAACTTTGCAGGAATATAAAAAATCTTACTTGCTGCTTTCTATTTCAAACTGATCTAAGGTCAAAAGAAGTGGTAATGTCACTGGAGATGGCATCTTTGGCGGAGTCGCAGTATTAGCTGCAGGCCGTTGGGCTTGTTTGACAGCAAGGAGCTTTGTCTTTGAAACTACATAGACAGAGCAGAATTCTGGTGCATTTTTCATTAAAATGGTTGGCACGTCAATTTTCATCCTGCATCAGAGAAATAATGCATCATTTAGCGTTTTGCATCTCACAGTGTTCTGATTACAAATTGAAAGACAAGAAAGTCACCATTTTGAGAGACCATTCCCTTTCGTTGAACCAACGACAACGTTACCGATGTGGTTGGTTTTGATGTAGGTCAATATCGCTTTGGAAACATCACTGTCCTCAAGAACAACCTCTTTTATTTGAATCTATATAACCCATGCCCCATGCCGGTCAATATATTATCACTTGATTTATGCTTTTGAAAATGTATGATAATACTCAAAAATACGAACCCCTTTGCGAGCACAATAAATACGGTAAGACTTGAACTGCTGCTCCAGTTCAGCTTTATATTTGTGATTATCGACCTCAGAGGGAGGTTCTGCACAAAGACAAATTAGGTTGAAGAAAAAAAATATTTATCTCATGATATAAGCACAAAACATAACGTGATACTGTAAATAGTGAATTTGATGCTGTCATTTTGTAGACAGACACTTAACAGGAACAGAATATATTCCTACATCAATGCAACATAATTTGTAAGGCTAAAAACTAAAATCAACATCGTCAGGAATATCTCAAACCAAATGTGAACTCCATCTAGAATCCGGATAATCATTCTGGCATTATCCTGAGAGAAAAACTCCCAGACACCCACTTCCCCTCACTGGCACATTTGTACCCAAAGGAGTGAGTGTGAGATCGATGAAGCCTTGTCTTGTCTGAGAAGAACGGCCCAGGAATCAGCTGTTACTTTGTTCCAGCAAATCACTATTTTTGGGAAGGAGAGAAAAGGACCCCCTGAGATTCTACAGCATGTCCAACCAACTGTCTATCAATGTCCACTTCTTCAATACCGCGTTTCTAATTCCGCAGATTGAATGAATTATAAAAAATCTAATTCAAGCTTGCAAAATCTATCAATCCCCAGAGATCACTGAAAACATAATCCCCTCTAATTTGAGCCAATAACAAAATAAACCAAATTCAAACCCTAACCCTAACAACAACAATCCTAATGCGCAAACCTAATGAGAAAGTAAATTCGCTAAGATGGTTAAGTGCGGACTTACTGTTGCTGACATGTACGAGAATGGGCTTGTTAGCATCATCCTCCTCAAAAAGATTGTTCGTCGCCCACCGAAAAGCACATTTGCTACTTCGACTATCCCTATCAATCACCACAACAGTCAACTCGGCCACGGATCGCGGTTGAGGTTCCGATGAAAGTCCCTCATCATCCTCCACCGCAAAACGTCGATGCATATCTGACTCCCAAGCTTCCTGATTGATGATCTCACCACCGCACCGACACAGGACAAATCATGTATATAATAAGCACCAACCTCCATTGCGACGGACCTCTCAATTTGGCTCAAATGGCGCTGTGTAAAAGGCTGGACGATGAATGACTGGTCGTTTACAACCCTCATGCGCTGTGCAGTTGCCATTTTCGCACGCAACCTTAATTTTGATTCCACGCATATAAATAATGCCAAGTAATTTTATTTTGCAAACCTCCGACATCTTACAACATTCCGATTCAGTTTCCGTTAACCTAACACAAATATAATCATATCAATATCGACGTGCAATCGGATTCGGATTCAAAGTTTACACAGTAAATTTGAAAAAAAATAAAGAAGAAGAAGTCAAAACGTCATTTTCATCTGTTTATACTGTGGAGTTCTTTGCTTGCGGTGCAAGAAAGTAGCTAGCTACTACATATCTACGACTTTCCAGATTTAAAGCCTGCACCCATGATGAAAAAGGTAACTTTTAATTCAATTACCAAAAATACACTTTTTCTCAACAAAATAAACTCTCTTTATAAATTACTTCCTACTCGTCTCTCTTTTATTTTTTTTCTCATTTATCCTCTTTTCTAAATTTAATTTACTTTCTGAAATGCTCCTCTTTAAAATATGTACATTTAGAATAAAACGATGTTCAACACCTACATTGTTAAAAATATAGTATACGATTAATTTAATACTATAAATGCTTTGCAGCTTCTTCTCCAAACAAATACAATGATAATTTTAAAGAACAACACTTTTTTGGGCTAAAAGTTATTTTATTTTGTAAAAAATGCATATTTTAAACACGAAAAACTAAATTGATAAAGTGACGTAAATTAGCATCAATCACTCACTATTTATATTTGTTCACAGATATTTTAAAAAGTAATATTTACACAATTTATGCTATTAAACTAGTTTTATAAAATTAATTAATCTTTCATTAACTATACAGTTAATGAATGTTAATATAATTATTTTTATTAGTAACTTTTATTTACTTCAACCATTAAAACAAGCATATTATTCAGAAACCATTAATTAATCAAATTGATTAAAACAGGCATAATTTAACTAAAGTAATTAACAAAACTAGTTAATAACACTTATCGATATTAAAAGATTGTAGTTTTTGTCATGGTAATGTGATATATAAAAAAATTAAAATATAAAAACTTTATCAGATATTATTTTAGTGCGTTGAACCAGATATTATTTCCGGAATAGATAACAATAACATGAACAACATCATGGCAAATTTTTTTTTTTACCTTTTCCATGCTTATAAAAGTTACTAACTTTTGGTTATTTGTTGTGAACATATATTATATGTTGAACAAATCAGTATTATTAATAGTGATTTAACCTCATTTTTGATCAGGTCATCTACATGCATATTTTAATGCGTAGCGGCTCTGTTTGGGGCCGAGTATGTGGATTGATCAGGCATCTACTTTGCCTTATCGGACTGCATATATCGTTCCATGCGACAAGCCCTGAGCGTCTTGTTGTAATAAAATGGACGAGCCGGCGTCGAGTGTTGGTGTTAAATTCAGTTGGGTCTTAATTTCACTATTTATTTCTTCTGCGTCTAAGAGACTCTTCATTGATTTCATATGAATGTATCAAATGGAAGGAGAATATGGAATATAAGATTATTTGAGAGAGAGGTTGAGTAGTAATTCTGTAGAGTGTAAAACCGCCAAAGTCCCGCGTTTTCACACGGCTCCGTTTTAAAACGCGCTTTCAGATTAGATTCAGCGAACCCATTTGCTCCGAATTTATTTTTTAATAATTTAATCCAGATTTTATCTTGAGAGGGAGAGCAGCAAATGGTGGCAGATTGGGATTGAGATTGAGATTGAGATTAGCTGCTGTTCACATGATGGGTCCACTGGTTTGACAAATCGGGTATCGACATTTCATACTCGGGAGGCGTGGCTTGCTTTGAATCGAACAACAAGGCTTTGAGATTTATATTCGATTTTTGTTGCTGTGTTCACACCTCAAGCTTGTTCAGGTTCTGGGTTTCAGGGTTTGAATTTTGGATGATAAAGTTTCTCGGTCCTTCAGTTTTTTCATCATCGATTTTGTCCTTGGGTTTGGTGGGTTTGTATAAATCTGACTTGTTGTTGTCTGAGCCTCCCTCTTTCGACCAATCCCTTAAATCTTCAATCTTCGATTTGCGTTCCTCATTTTGCGTTCGCTGATTGTCATCGTCATCGCCATCGTCGCGTATGAAAACCACGACTTTGGTGACTCCAGAAGACGACTGTTCCTATTTCTACAACTTGTTCTACAATAAGAAGCAGCGACCGGAGGAGGAGGAGGAGGGGATGGATCCGATGATGAGCGGAGGAGGGAGGAGGAAGAGGAGGAGGAAGGCTGACGAAGGTGAGGAGGAGGAGAGGGTTAAGGAGAAGGATTTGACTGAGATTTTGATTACTTCGTTGGCGATGGAGCAGCAGGAGAAGGTGGAGGAGTCTGAGGCCGATAGAGCAGCCGAGGAGGAGAGGGTTATGTACCAAGCTCATCATCGCAGAAAGACTCAAGCTTTGATGGAGTTTAGGTCTGATTCAGAGACCCATTTCAGGGAAATCAACGAAGCGGACACCAGTCAGAGAAAACGATCTCGCGCAGCTTCCGCCGCCGTGGCCTCCGCCGTGACTGCGGCGGCGCAGGATGAGGTCGTTAAAGGCAAAAATGGCGGCACTGGGACGACGACGACAACAACAACGAGCCAGCACAGGCGGCTTTGGGTTAAGGACAGGTCAAATGCTTGGTGGGATGAATGCTGCAAGCCTGATTTTCCTGAGGAGGAATTCAAGAAGGCGTTTCGGATGGGGAAGGAGACATTTGATCTGATTTGCAGTGAGCTGAAACTGCACGTAGCCAAGGAGGACACAACCCTGCGTAACGCCATTCCTGTGCCGCAGAGAGTGGCTGTGTGCATCTGGAGGCTGGCCACAGGCGAGCCTCTGCGCGTTGTTTCGAAGAAATTTGGATTGGGCATATCGACTTGCCATAAGCTCGTGCTCGAAGTTTGTTCAGCAATCAAGACTGTTTTGATGCCCAAGTATTTACAATGGCCGGACGACGAGACGTTGAGATTGATGAAGGATGAATTTCAGGCGATTTCAGGTATCCCCAATGTGGTTGGATCCATGTACACTACTCATGTTCCCATCATTGCGCCCAAGATCAGCGTCGCGGCGTATTTCAACAAGAGGCATACCGAGAGGAATCAGAAGACTAGTTATTCGATTACAGTGCAGGGCGTGGTGAATCACAGAGGTGTATTTACTGATGTGTGCATTGGGTGGCCCGGGTCAATGCCAGATGATCAGGTGTTGGAGAAGAGCGCGTTGTGCCAGAGGGCGAGCGGGGGATTGTTAAAGGGCGTGTGGGTTGTCGGGGGATCCGGTTACCCGTTGATGGATTGGGTTTTAGTGCCTTACACGCAGCCGAAACTCACTTGGGGTCAGCACGATTTCAACAAAAAAATAGGGGACATTCAGATGATTAGCAGAGACGCTTTTGGGAGGTTGAAAGGGAGATGGAGCTGTCTGCAGAAGAGGACTGAAGTAAAGCTACAGGACTTACCAGTAGTGCTGGGAGCGTGCTGTGTGCTGCATAACATTTGCGAGATTAGGAATGAGGAGATGCTTCCTGATCAAAGGTATGAACTTTTTGACGATCCGATGGTGCCAGAAATCCCATTGAGATCAATGAGCTCCAAGAACGCTAGAGATGCAATTGCACACAATCTTCTGCATCATGGACGGGCCGTTACATCCTTCCTGTAAAATGGTACAAAACTTGTTCCGTCTTTATGTCCCATTTTGTGATTCTTTGGGGAACTTTATTTCTTTACATTCATTGCGACTTGAATTGTCACAAGGGCCAAGTTATATACCTCTAAGCGATTCTTTAGAAAAAAAAATACCCCCGTGACAATTCAAGCAATGAATGGTACCATAGCTTTCAGTTATACACACAGAAAACACACAGGTTCTTGTAGTCAATGTAATAAGTCGTCACATTTTTATCCGCCCCATTCCTATTTTCTTAAAAGAAAGATATTTATGGCCTCTTTTGTCAAGTGTCTCTCTAGTCTTCTAAGCGGCTTGTCACAGATACTTACGCGTTTCCATAGCTATCAAATGAGTCAACAATCTCTACTAAAAGTTTAGAGTGTGAATCCTACTTTCGTATATTAGAGACTTTATTTATGCTTTGAGCTTTTCGGCTGTGCCACTTTTTCTTTCATGGAGTTTTTTTAAGTTTCCTTTTGCCTGCATGTTTTTCATATGGGGTTGGGGGTATATAGAACTTAATACGTTTCTCATTCAAAGTTATATGTCCGTCCCACAAGGACTGTTCCACTATTATGCATTAGCTGTTTTACAATGATTAGACATGGAGTTTCGATAGTTGTTAGTCACAACATAAATGGTACGATAAACTGTAAATGACACAGAATATATTTATCCCGTTCAGCTCCACGAGCCTACTCAAAGAATTTCTCTGAAATCCAAGTGGAAAGCACTTCACTATTCGAATGATCAAATACAATAGATCTTAAATAACACAACTCCCTTGATTATCGCTGTGTAATTGAATCAAGATGAGTGCGTCTGACTCCCTCAGACTGAATTTTGTCCACCTCGGTCTGCCTCCCGCAGATCGGTAATTCTCTTCTCGAGAAAATCAGCTCTGAAATAGAGTCTGTTCAACGTTTATCCTGCACACCTAGCGATCAACCTCTCTTAAGCTCAACTTCTATTAACTCTGATGTTGATCGCAGCTCTGATAGCTCCTCCTTTATGAGTATTGATAATCTCTATTTTTTGCACCGCTTTCTATTTCCCGATCTCTTCTAGGAAACTAGGATCCCGTAGCCATGAGATCTTGTGAATATCTTCAGCATATATCTTCAGTATATTCTTTCCTTAACTTCAGCAACGCAATATGTGAATATCTTCATCATATTCTTCACAATTTCAGCAACGCAATATGTGAATATCTTCAGCATATTTTTCGCTTAAGAGTTTATGAATTTCATCGGCATATTCTTCTCTTGATTTCAGCAATGCAATATTCGCTGACAATTTGACTGCGCCTCTGTTCAAGCTCACTCTGGCTCACCCTCTGATTCTGGTCTGCTTCAACACCCTTGATATAGATTACAGACTCTTGACTGAGACAGACTTTGTTTGCCATATAAACATCGTTTGCCAATAACCATGTCACACACATCCATAAGACACATGAATTTAATACTCACCAAAAGGTGTGATCAAGGTGTAAGGAATAAGCCATGTACTGGACCGACCTATGCAGGTATGGATTCAAATATGCATTTTGTTATAGAGATTAGATTACTTTATTTATCGTAGAAATACAAGCAAGCTTGGTGTGCGACGGACCTATGAGAATTTGATAAGTAAATGGTGAATGTGTGTTGTAGCGCCATTGATGTGTTGGATCGGAAAGTTTTGGAAGCAGTGTGTGTGAAGATTGTAAAGTAAGTGTAGTTGATATTTTGGGGAAAGTTATCTGCTTCAGGATTTCTCATCTTATTACACCCCGTGTTCAGATTACTGAGAATTGTGTAATTTCTTGATTGCTAAACAGCTCAGGTGGAATGGAATGCTCAATCCTTAAATTTCTGAGAATCCGATGAACAAACAGCAATGGTGTTGGAATAATAAGTACCTGGAAGATGAATCAGATAGAACATTACAGGTTGTGGGCATTAGCCAGACATGAGGATTATGACGACCTCGTTTCAAAAAAAGAAAAACACAAGGTCTGTTTATTTGGAATCAAAGTTCAAAAGCGCAGGAGATGTGTATGTTCTCCGTCCAGTTAAACTACAAACTGGCTGGCGGAAGCTGTTGAGAAGAAAATCCAGCACAGGATCCGAATGATAACTCTGTCACAGCATCTTCGAGGCTATTCTCGCTCTGAATGCTTGTCACCCACTCTGTATTGATGTGGACTCGCTCAAGGCTTTGCTTCAAGGTTCTCTCTATGTAAGGTTTGGTGCGGGATGAGAAGAACTCCTTGACTTCACTTGCCTTCTCAAACGTCGCAAACTGACAAGGAAGGATATGCCGGGATAAATTTTTAAGAAAGATTTATTCAGCAATATTTATGCAGTGAAGAGATGGATGGGCTGATAACTTACAGGTGAGACGATTGCGTTGATGAAACGGGTGATCAGGAAACCAGATCCCCAAGTCTTGGATATGTGTTCCCAGTTATCCTAAATCAATAAAACAGAACACCTCAATTTTTTTGGAACCACATAAACCATGATCGTCATCGCTATATGCAATTTATTTTCTCATGGTTCTTAGATGGGAATTGAACAGAAACTACCTGCAGCCACTTCCATGCCACATCGCGTCCTTCCCTACTTACTCCAAGTCCAATGACCGCATCCTGAGTTCGGACCTACATGGCCAGAAAAGCGTTAGGATTATTATTGCCTTTGTGCTGGATGATTGTCGTTTATCAAGATCAAACAGATGATGAAGAAGAAGAAGACGACGTATACCTCAGGAGATAGCAGAAAGTTGAGGACATCAAGAACAATGTCACAGTCTGGACAAGAACCAAGCGTACCTTAAACAAAAAAAAAAAAAATTACAAGCTATCAGTCACTGGAAGGAAACAAAAATTCAGAGGTCATTTTTGTCGATTTTGTATTAATTAATTACCTAGAATGCGAGTTTTTTCCTGACTGAGATCGGTTTCTCTGTAGATTTTCAGCAAAGACTCGTAGCCCTGCCTGTTCGACGAGCTGACAGTTTGCATGACAGCAACATACGCAGCCTGACATAATATCCATCATATTAGTAATTTGCCAAGAGGGGTATGAAAAATGACATCAGTTTCAGCATTCACTAACTCTTCGAAGATCAGGAGGGAGAAGGGGGGTATTTCTGTCCTCTACGAATGCTTCAAAGCGTCTGCATGCTTCCTTGCGAGTTGCATCGTGTCCAAATACAGCAAGGGCTGTCAGGATCTCGCCTCTTAACATTGCCTCCAAATGAGACTCTCCTGTTTTGCCTTCCCAGCCGAGCTTCCTGGAAACCATAACGGAGTTAGAACGAGAACGGTGAAGTGTTACCTCATCATAAAAAAGAGGATGAAACTCTGAATTCCCTACTCAGCAGAATGTTGGAACAGTTTGATAAAGAATTGCTTGACGTTGCCCATAATTTCAGGTGTTGCGTCTGCAACAATTCTCGCAATCTTGAAGCTTATCTGCATTGGAAAAAAAGCCGCCTAAAATCAAGATGCACAAAGTGGAAGTACCGATCTAATTCACAAAGTAGGGAGGTAAAATTACACTTATCAGGTTTGAAAGCACGATATACTCATGTTCATCCCCGTAAGCGCTCATCAACGTTAACAACGACGTCAAAGGTAGTTGCCGCCCCATTGAAAGAGCAAATGAGTCATCCAGAACGCCTGTGGCAATAGGATGCTGTTTTTAGCATATGTACAATGTATAATACACGCCTAAAAGTGTATGTAATAATGTATAATACTTGCCATATCTATCGGCAGCGGATAACTGTTTACTCTGAATTGCATATCGTAGCCTAGCAGCTAGCTCCTCGTCATATTTTACTCTGTAGAAACCACTCTGATCCACATTGAGTTTCACCCACGTACGATCCGAGACTTCATTTATGTCAAGAGAACCGGACTTGTTTTCCAGTAGGTAATTATGGCCACAGTCGTATGACCCGGTGCATACTGTAATTGGCACAATCCATTGTCCATGTCCGTCGGCCCCGCTCGATAAAAATTGCCACTGATCAACAAACCTCGTTAGAAACATCCTAGTCAGTAACAAATGAAGTAAGCCGACATATACTAGAAAGATGATCTAAACTAGGCTGATACATGCATTCATTACAATACAGGGAAAAAAATACATAACGAAAAGTAAAATTCACTAAGAAAAAGATAAGCGATTAAACCTGTTCAAAATCTAAGGTCGAGCCGTTTAATTTAACAGAGACGACTGGATAGCCTTGTTGCTTTGTCCAGGAAGCCATTAGCTTGTTCACAGGTTGGCCTGATCCTTCCTCCAGTGCAGCCCATAGATCTTCGGTTTTGGCATTTGAGCAAGCATGTTTTTTGATGTATGCAGCGAGCGAGCGCTGGTTAGCCAACACCACATGTTAGAATTTTCAAATAGAAAAGAGAAAAAAATGCGGCAGGTTAAAACTCGTTGTTCATCTAAATTTCTGGGACGATAATAAACACTAATGGGATTGGCTAGTTAACCATCTGCCTTCAGTTAAATTATCAATTATTTAGTTTTAAGTT
The DNA here is from genome assembly GCA_963678935.1 of Umbilicus rupestris. Classification (NCBI taxonomy): domain Eukaryota; kingdom Viridiplantae; phylum Streptophyta; class Magnoliopsida; order Saxifragales; family Crassulaceae; genus Umbilicus; species Umbilicus rupestris. The sequence goes on from OY787612.1 coordinate 11,393,193, forward strand.
ATTCTTGAGAGCTTCATCAAGCATCGGGAGATGGAAAATGAATATTGAGTAGTCAAGCTAGCTCACTAACCTGAAAAACCTCTGCCCCGAGGTAGCTCTGCAGCATACGAATAACAGAAGCACCCTTTCGGTAACTGATCGCATCAAATATCTCGTCAATTTCGCTAGCATGCTTTATTTCAACCTGATGAAGATAAAAAAGAGAAAATGTATCCATTAGAATAAATTCCGCTCAATGAGACAAGCAAACAAACACACAAGACTAGATAGAATTCCCGCAGTGACAGCTTGTATACCTCAATAGGGTGAGATTCAGTGAGTCCATCCAGCCTAAGGCCCTCAGTTGACTCATCGAGAAACTGGGTCCAAATTTTCCATTCCGGGAATATGGCATCAGTGGCCAGATAGCTCACCTGAATAAGCATATATATTCAGAAAGTTGCTTTAAATTCATAAAGATAATTCATTTAGTAAAATGAAAACCGCATTTACATACCCATGTTGCGAATCCTTCGTTTAGCCATAGATGCGTCCACCATTCCATGGTGACAAGGTTTCCAAACCACTGATGTGCAAGTTCATGAGCTACTACAGTCGAGACCTGAACATAATGGTTTGAGCGAACATGTTTTTGTATGAAACAATGATAGATGGATGCAAGGCAGTTGTAAAATTACCCTCTGCTTGTTGGAAGCTGCAGAATGTTTTTCATCAAAGAGCAATGCTGTTTCACGATATGTGACTAAGCCATAATTTTCCATAGCCCCAGCAGCAAAATCAGGAATCGCAATCATGTCAAGTTTTGGGAGCGAGTATGGGACACCAAAGTATCTGCATGAATTGAAACATCACGAAATAATTAACAGAATTGCCTGCACATCAACTGAAGATAACTAGCTATGACAACAAATTAAACGAACATTACAACGAAACCAGAAACAATAAGTATGGACACAGATCTTACTCCTTGTACAAATCAAGTGTTTTAACCGCAACATCCAAAGCAAATTTTCCTTGATCAGCCTTGCCCACTTGACAATACACACGGACTTTGATTCCTGCTCACATTTCTAATAAGATAAGAAAACCCAAATAAATGACGGCAAATAAGAAAAAGTGATCAGACAGTCTAATACCATCCGTTGTGTGATCTTCAACATAATCAAACAACCCAATGACAACCGCTACTAAATACGTAGACATAATTGGGGATTCCTGGTAGGAAACTGTTTTGAGATGTCCATTTGACTTCTCTTCAATGATGGGCATGTTTGAGAGAGCAATCAAATCTGACGGGACATCAACTGTGATTTTGAATGTCGCCTGCAACATACAACGCGAAAGCCACTGTTAACAATCTCAATAGAGATTTGAAATTCGACAGCAAAATTAGTAGTTAGTAATGCACAATGAAGAGATAAAAGGTAAAAAAAAAAAACGGCATCACCTTGCAAGCAGGTTCGTCCCAGCATGGAAAGCACCTTCTTGCATCGGCAGGTTCAAACTGTGTAACAGCCATGTTCCGCCTCTCCCCATTAATCTCGTACTTGCTGGATAAGATATATGATTCTTTCAGCATAAATTTTTATATGCTTCAAGTCAAGATTCAACTTTCTAATAACATGTAATAGGTCCAAATCGCATTAGACAACATCCTCTAAAGTCCAATACCTTCTGTAAAAACCTTTCATCCTGTCATTCAGTGTGCCTTCAAATCCAATAGTCACTGATCCCTTTCCAAGCGGAATATTCTCCGAAAACTCCAACACCAGAATCTCATCTGCTTCCACCAATTCCAGATTCTTCGGCTTCAAAACCTGATCAAACCACTCTCAAGTCTCATCAATCCACTCAGTCTCAACAATTCACACACAAAAAAACTCCAATGAAATCCACAAATTGCCAAACCGATCGATCGCTTTGTCGAACTGTAAACACATTCAATCGAATTATCAAGCATGAAGATCCGTGAATCGGCCGGCGATGGAGTTACCTTATCAGCGGCGTTGAGCTGGACGGAGTCAGGAGCGATGGTGAGATCGGCGGCATTGAGAACGACGAAGGAAGTTTCAGCAACGATGTCAACGTCGATATGGACGAGGCCGGAGAAGGTGCAGGCGTCGAGGGCAGGTTTGAGGTTGAGGTCGTACCTTTTGGGGACGACAGACTTGGGTAAGCGAGCTTGGCATTTGAACTGATCCATTCCTCCACCTTCGTCGAGTGAGTGACTCGAGGAGACAGAAGTGCGGGGAGTTGTTTCTTCGTATTTGAAGGTCGAAAACGAAGAACAAAAACAGAAACTGGAGAAGATGATGACAATGCTTTGTGTTTCTTGTAAACACAGCCAGAGAGATCCACGTCGCTTCTAGAACAAAGTGAACCTCCTAATTTTTAAATCTCCATTTTGGCTTTTTTCTTTTTCGAAAAATACAAATTAATTATGAACTTGATTTAAATTTGAAAGTTTTCATTTCAATTTATAATGAAACTTTCAATAACATTTTCAACGGCCCTTTATTATTTGTGTTCAAGATTTATAATACAGCCATGTTTATTATTTTTAAAACTTTATTTTATATAAAATTATATGATTTTGATATCATTATATTTATTTTGGATACACGGAATCTTATTTTTTTATTTTAAAGTGATTACATTTGATTCGGATTACAAGGATATGATTATAATTTGAATAATAATTCATTGATCTTGAAATTTGATTTATTGGTAAGCTGATTACAATTTCAATATGTTTAAAGTTAAACCCAAAAAAACAAGTTTTTAGCCATTAACAATGATTAAATGTGACACGGTCAAATATTATTTCATTAATAAAATAACATTTTATTTTATTTTTAATTATACAAATTCAACGGTGATAAATAAAATGAAGAAAGCCAAAAAAGAAAATGAAAGCTATAGACACATCTGTTGTCACAAATAATATGAAATTATTATTGGTTCATTTTAACGGGCGGGTTCAGTCTCTCCAATTAGTAAAGTGTACGTGACCAGTTTCTCAACGCTAAATTATCTCTACCACTACTAAATAATAGTAAAAAAATCATAAATTACTTATTATAATGCAAACAAAAAAAACAAGTCCCTCACTTTTAAATCATAGACTGTAAATTCGCTATTCAAAAAACTCATAACGAACACTTTGGTAGTTCAACATCTGATCTGGGCCGGGTGGGCCAACTCTGTGGCGACGTCTTCGAGCTGTTTCTCGCTCTGAATGCTTTTAACTAACTCTGTATTGATATGAACTCGCTCGAGGCTTTGCTTCAAGTTTCTGGCTATGTTAGGTGTGATGCGTGTTGCGAAAAATTCATCCACTTCATTCGCCTTATCAACTGATGCAAACTGAACAAGGAGACGGAAATAGAAGAAATATAACATGATCCCAACAATAACATGTATGGAGGTGGGTCGTGGAGGACAAGGTGATACTTACCGGCGAGACAATAGCACTGACGAACTCCGTGATCAGGCAACAGGATCCCCAAGTCTCGAAAATGTAGTCCCAGTTATCCTACACGAGGAAAATCAAAGACCTCAATTTTGTGGAACTAGAATAACCACACAAAAAATCCCATTCTTTCAAGTAATCAATTTCATGTTTTTAAAATTAGGAAACGGAAGGAAACTACCTTCAGCCATTCCCAAGCCACTTCACGTCCTTCGCGACAAACATCAAGTCCAATGACAGCATCTTGATTTCGGACCTACATGAGAAGACGATTTATCATAACCTCGATGATTGTTTAATTTATAATGAGAGGATAGAAAGATTATAGCACATACGTCTTCGGACATTAGGAAGTTAAGGACTTGAAGGACAATGTCAGGGTCCGGGCAAGAAGGCAGACTGCCTAAAAACCGATTCAAGAGCGATTACTTTAAGTGGCCAATTAGTCTGAGACATACTTCGAATTGCTGACGGAGTGTTTACTTACCAAGAATACGAGCTCTCTCTTCGCTTAGATCAGTTTCTCTGTAGATCTTTAACAGAGATTCATAATCTTCTCTGTCAGACGAGCTTGTTTTCTGCATGACAGCAACATATGCAGTCTGCAAAAGCAGCTCATAATATTATATGATTATCGTGCAACAACTAATCAACGAGGCCATCAAATTTAAGCGGACATTTATCATTAACTAACCCTTCTTATATCTGGAGGGAGAAGAGGCGTATTATTGTCTTCTATGAATGCTCGGAAGCGTCTCCACCCTTCCTTGCAGATAGCATCATGTCCAAAGACAGTTAGGGCGGTCAATATCTCTCCTCTCAACATTGATTCTGAGTGGGATTCATCCTGTTTGGGGTCCCAGCCAATTTTACTACATACCACACATCAATCAGCACGAGTAAGACATTCCATATCATGTTATGCAATCAGTAAGATTAGCACAGATGAGATGAAAATTAATAATTAATATCTATCACCCATACTCTGCTGAAAGCTGTAACAGTTTGATAAAGAATATTTTGATGCGGTCCAGCATTTTGGGTTTAGCGTCTGCAATTATTCTGACAATTCTATGACATATCTGCAAAAACAAAAGACATCTACAATTAGGTGCCCAGACTGAATGCAAATATAGTATTAGGGAAGCATTGAGTGAGGTTTACATTTATTAAGTTTGAGAGGACAATATATTCAAGTTCCTCCCTATAAGCACCCATCAAGGTTAACAAAGATGTCAAAGATAACTGGCGCGACATGTAGAGTGCAAATGAATCATCCAAAATACCTGTTCAAATTACCGTTTTAATTAGAGAAAATTGAATACTCCATTACAGCTATAAAATGAGAATAAAAATAGACAATTGATTACCAAATCTATCTGCAATAGACAATTGCTTCCTCTGGATTGCATATCTAAGTCTAGCAGCAAGCTCATCGTCGTATTTCACCCTATAAAATCCCGTCTGGTCAACATTAAGTTTAACCCAATTACAGTTCTGGTCAGTTGCAGAGCTATCCAGGACTCCGTTGACATCAAGACATCCGGATTCCTCCTCTAATAGATAGCTATGCCGAGATTCATACGAACCAACACATAAGGTTAATGGCACAATCCACTGGCCACCCCCGTGTGCACCGCTCGTTAAAAATTGTGACTGTCATCATAAAACGCATAGTAATATCTTCATTAATACAAGTTGATGCTTCCAAACAAACATTAAAAGGTGCTTAGATAATGAAGATCGAAATCCAGGAAATGGAAAAAGAAAAAACCACTAAACCTGATCAAACTCTAGTGTTCCACAATTAAACTTCACAGAAATAACAGGATATCCTTGTTGCATTGTCCAAGAATTCATTAGCTTGTTCACAGGTTGTCCGGATTCTTCCTCAAGTGCAATCCATAAATCTTCTGTTTTGGCGTTCGAGGAAGCATGTTTATTTATGTAAGCAGCAAGTGAGAGCTGATTGAAAGAAATCATTACATTGGAATAACTCAAATACAATACTAAAGAAATCTACAGTTGATTAGCATGAAAACAAAGAGATTGAAGCAATGTTCATTTATTGGACCGTGATGCTGGATATATAACAAATCAGAACATAAATTGCAAGGATGAACAAAGGTCGGGTTGCAGCACATAACAGGGGAAAATATATAATTTCAGCGTTGGTCAAATTATGTATAATGATATTCTACTTTGACTTTTCCATTGCAGATGCCTTATGGCCAACACAACATACAACCTCCATGCGCAATATATAAACCAAATGATAGAAGGAATTTCATGCATGCCCACCCACCTGAAAAACTTCAGCTCCAAGGTAGCTTTGTAACATGCGTATAACAGATGCACCCTTACTGTAACTTATTGCATCAAATATTTCATCAATTTCATCAGCTTTATTAATATCAACCTGATTATCGAGAGAGTGGAATAAGAAAATTTCAAGTCTATAATGGTAACTTTTCCATTGGAAGGATAAACTACTGTGAAAGATGCAATCTAGTTGCAACTCTCACAAGTGATGTACCTCGATGGGATGAGATTCAGCTAGGCCATCCAGCCTAAGGGCTTCAGCAGACTCATCCAGAAATTGAGTCCATATATTCCATTGCGGAAAGATAACATCAGTAGCTAAGTAGCTCACCTGAATAAAATGTGCATCTGAGATTCTAAGTCCTTCTCGACATCCAAACAACTTCACAAACTAACAAAAACTCCCTACCCATGTTGCGAATCCTTCATTTAGCCATAAATGTGTCCACCACTCCATGGTAACAAGATTTCCGAACCACTGATGTGCAAGTTCATGTGTTACTGAGATCGAAACCTGAATAAAGTCACGGCATCATAAAATACTGTTTATATGTAACTCATAACCAGATAGTAAATTAGCTTGTCATTAGAACACACAATTAGACCAAAATTTTACGTTTTGCTTGTTGGACGCAGCAGAATGATTCTCATCAAACAGCAAATCTGTATCGCGATACGTGACTAATCCATAATTTTCCATGGCCCCAGCAGCAAAATCAGGAACGGCAACCATATCAAGCTTAGGGAGTGAGTATGGAACACCAAAGTATCTGCATGGTGTGATACAAAAATTCACAAAATATATAGAGCAGTCAGAGTCCCAATTCAGGGTAAATAGTTATAATGTTCACTTCCTATGCAACTAAAGTCAACAAAATATGGTGAAGATTATATGAGATCAATAGCAGTTACAACTACAGCCACACGAAGAAACTGCAATCATACCCCTTATATATTTCAAGTGACTTCACAGCAACGTCCAGAGCAAATTTTCCTTGATCCACCTTGCCTACTGGACAATAAACCCGAACTTTGGTTCCTGTTTGTGCATAGAACATCAAAAGTTAAAGTTATTGAATTTTTTTTAAGGATATATAGAATAAAAAGAACCTAGTTACCATCATTGGAGTGATCTTCAAGAAAATCAAATAATCCAATGACTACCGCAACCAAATATGTGGACATAATTGGAGACTCTAGATAGGAAATTGTTTTAAGATTTTCACTTGACTTCTCCTCAACAATGGGCATATTTGAGAGAGCAACTAAATCAGAAGGAACATTTTCCAGTGTGATTTTGAAAGTAGCCTGTAACACGCACCAAGTCAGGACATCGCTTTAATAAGTTGTCATGCAAGTATTTGAATTCAATAGGCCTAAAGTAGTTTATGTCACAGATTTCTGTTTTTGTTGATAACACAGAAATACAAATGAATATGTGTAATAACCTTGAAGACAGGCTCATCCCAGCACGGGAAGCACCTTCTTGCATCAGCAGGTTCAAATTGGGTTACTGCCATGTTCCTCATCTCCCCATTAATTTCATACTCACTGGACGAGGAAAGGTCATATGATTTAAATATATGTTCCACAGCTAATAACTATAACAAAGCGTGCAGTCCGAGCTTTGGACTCAAAGTGCACATAAAATGTGTGCATCCTTCATTCCACTCATCGCACAATTGCAAGAACCCCAGAACAACTCCAAATGACCTTCATGTATCAGTTATCGCTACCTATTGACGTATATCTTGTAGTAGCCTGTACCTCAACTCTTAAATCCATTAGAAATGAAAAAGACACCTAGTAACCAAACAGGCTTAGCTGCAAACCAGCCATCCTTTAAAACCAATTGACGAACTGCATTGCATGAGCTCCTTCAATGCGTAAAACTAAAATACACACACTGACCTCTACATCTACACAATCAAATCATCAGTTTTAGTAATAAACGGCATTCCTTGAGAACTCACAGTAGCATTGACTTCATATACATATTCCACTTTAACATGCCCTAAACACCCCTAATTTCAGAAAATGCCAAAACTCAAGATACCTTAGTTCTAAAGTACAAACAGGCGCAGCCATGAAATATATCACGCAGCTCGTCCATACCTTTTATAAAATCCTTTCAAGTTGTCCTCAAGAACGCCTTCAAACCCAATTGTCAACACTCCCATTCCAATAGGCAGATTATCAGAAAACTCCATCACCAAAATCTCATCTGCCTCCACCAACTCGACACTCTCCGGCTCCAAAACCTGATCAACCACCAAAAGCCAATTCAATTCAACACAAGTCCGAAAAGCCCCATATTAACATGAAAATTTCTGAAACACTTTATCCTACCTTATGGACTGTGTTGAAGAGAACGGATCCAGGAACGAGAGTGAGTTCTGCAGCGTTCAGGACGATGAAGGAGGTATGAGAAACGATGTCGAGGTCGATGTTGACGGAGCCGGAGAAGGTGCAGTCGTCTAGGTTGGGTTTGAGGATCAGGTCATAGCGGGTTGGAACAGCGAAATTGGGGAGTCGAGCTTGGCCAGTGAACTGATCCATTGCGTCGGAGGGAGACCTTCGGTAGGAATCCGTGGATTCGCGACGCTCTTGGCGAACTTTTTTTACAAATTCCCTACTTTGGATTTTTTTATTTTATTTGTCGCCTGTTTTGAAAATTTTTCCCTAAAATATGATGAGTTTGACTTCATTCTCAAAACGCTATTTTTTAATTAAATCACTATTTGGTGTATCAATTCATGTATTTTTAAAAACTAAAATATAAATCGGATGATGATTTGGTGATGAGATATCACAAGCGGTTTGTGTCCGCGTAAAAACTCAGTGGTTTAGGAATTTTAATTCACAACAAACCGTTATTTGTATCTTCTCTCATTCAGCCAGAAACGCGAACAAACTTCTCTCTCTTCCGCACGCCTCATCTCCGTCGCCATGCCATGTCGCGCCGTCTTGCTCCCTCCAAAGCTTCAATCCGGAGGTAAGTATATTTGTATGGTTGGTGGAATTTAGTATTTATCGTTAGGTTTATGAAATTGTGGTTAGAGTTACGAAACTGGGGTTAGGGTTATGAATTTGGAGTTGCGTTTATGAAATTGAATGATTAATTTCCTCTGATGCGTTTGATTACTGATCAAATTGGTGTATTGCTTCGATATTGCGTCGATTGAAGCTTGGATAATTCGGTATTTAGGTGTTCATTAGAATTTTTGGTTTTAGTTTAGGTAAAATCTATTATATTAGTATTGAAATTGTGTGTTTTTTAGTTTAGGCAGCTCGTGCAAATAAAATTTTGTAGCAAGTTATTCATTGATGATCATTTATGTATATTTTGTACAGAGGTAAAATACGTGCAAGTATTTCCTAAATGGAAAATGAAGAATTTACTGGAATGGTTATGTCTACGTTGAACACGTTTGACTTAACCATTTTCGATGAATACAATCGAGATAATCCGAAATGTTAGATGCAATGACAGATGATGATAGTCGACAATCATGGACGTCGGCTCATGTTGAGGATGAGGGTTTGTGTATTTAATAATATGCGACGGCAAATGGGATGGTGCTAAGATGTATCGTGACACTCTTCAGCATGTGATACTCTTGTATCGAGACCAACTAGATCGTAAATAGAAGATTGACATCGTATGAATGCCCTACACAGAGAATATTCTTGCATCATTTAATCTGATGTGTGTTCAAGGACAGGGTATTTTGGATGGCTGAAGTACCTTTGATATGCTTCCACATAACAACTGGCATTGTCCATCTCGAGTCTTGCGACAGTTTGGACTTCGACAATCGATCCCACACCTGCCACATCCAAGTCACAAAGAATTGCATGTGATAAATAAGGAAAAATTCAAAAAAGGATTAGAGCAGAGAGTTAAAAGTGTATGTGGCACTGTGGTACAATGATCCATAGTGTTCTCATTGGTGAAGTTGAGAGTGATGGGGACGGTGGGTATTTGGACGAGTACTACGCATGGTATAACTCGGTAACCCGTAGATTTATCAGCCACGCAAGACCCATGATCAGCCAATTCTATATCGACACACTTCACACAAGATGTCATCACTTGTAAATTTCTTATTGGATTCAAATTATAAATACTAACATGTGATTTTCATATTTTTTTCTGTAAATAATGATGTTCACTTTTCCAGGTCTTTCTTTGGTCCAATCTGGCCGTATAACAGCTGAAATTTTCTAGATGATGTACCTAAAAATCAAAGATGGCTTATGGTTTATTCCACACTTGTCATGCTGATTTGGCAGATCTTGGCGAGGAGGGTGTTATGTGAATTACACCGGACCTAGCCCAATTTCATGATGGTAGTCGCATCACTTGCTCTTTCATTAATTTTTCTATATTTTTAGCTATATTCTTTTCCACATTCGTGCAGATGATGTTCGTCATTCTCAAGAAATTATGCCTGTACCCGAAGATGTAAATTTTGATGACTAAGGAGGTCCTTCACAAATTACTCAAGTGCAGATTCAGTTTGAGGGTGAACAAAGACATCGGAGGAGCAACATGCCTAAATGATCAGTTAGAAGATTGATAGGTTCAATTATTCGATAGACTTTGATCATCGAACTTCATTGCACGTTAACAATATTATGTATCTTAATGATTAAGATGATTTTTTTTTTTTTACTTTGAACCAAACGTTTAACTAGTTTTATTGGATGAGTATGTATTATAATATACAACATTCATGAAGATTTTTCAAATTTAGAGCGATAAACTGCTAATACGACAAATGGCTTCAAAAATTTAATTCACGACAAACTACTATTACGAGTAGCGTTTTGACGTGTTTTTTGGTCAAACTGCTACCACGAGTGCGGTTTGTCGTGAATTAAAATTCAGAAGCCACTAAATTTTTGCACGACCACAAACCGCTACTTCGAGTAGCGGTATGTGGTGAGATATACACCTCAGCATCAAACCATTTCCCGGTCAGCATTTTAACTTAAAAAAATGCACAAACCTCTACTCACAGTAGCGGTTTGCTGAAAAAGTAATATTTTGGGAATGAACTTCAAACCCATGACATTTTTGAAAGAAACTTTTAAAAAAGTGGCCGATTAAAAAAAATTTCCCTACTTTGTTATTTGTCATTCCTCAATAACCTACTTTAACCCAATGACCTATTTTTTTTTTTTTTTTAAAAGAAAGTTAAAATCGATTCTATTTTAAAAGAGGCTCGTCTCACTAAGACCGTATCTTCATTGTTTTTAATACATCGGTTTCATAGATTTATGTAGAATTGAACAATTTTGGAGCTGATTATCTTTAGGTCAAGGAAACGACGCCGTTTTACTCTTCAGTTCAGTTCTTCAGTTCAAATTACGAATACGCTGATTCTCGTGTTGGAGCTCTTCGCCGAGTTTCTTCGATGGGGCGCATGAGGGCGACTGCAACTACGACCGCAGCTACGGCGTTGCGAGCCGAGAAGGAGAAGGCGACCAAGCCGCGGCAGAGACTGAACAACGCCGACAGGTCTGCATACTTCGCGCGGAGAGAAGCGGCGAAAGTATTGAGAACCGTGCTGCAAGGGGACGCTCGGCGTCAAGTTGTCGCGTCCATCAAATCCATCGTGTTTGGTCCTTCCGTTCGGAATAAGAAAGCTACTTTTGCTCTTGTTTGCCAGACGCTCAAGCGTACGATTCTTCGATTCTTAGGTTTTTGTTTGTGGTAAGTTTTGAGTGCTTAGTCATGACTCTGATGATGAGCTGTTTCACAGATCTGCCTATTATCAAGGAGGTGTTAGAGATTGCTAATGTACTGACTGGAAAGTGGAAGGTCAGTCTACATACATGTATAAGCTTGATTTAGTACTAAAGTAGAATTCCACAGCTGTTGCGAAGCTTAGGTTTTTGTGTTTAGCATGATCAATTAGACCGAAAGATGATATATGAAGTTTCTTGACCTAATATAATATGTTGGATGTGTTTTTCTTTCAGAGGCAATTGGAACTGGTCTACTTAATCATATACGACATCCTCTTTGGGCAGGTAAGTTGACTAAGCTTTCTGCACTTATCTTGATTTGCAAATTACTATGCTATTAGTGAGAATCATAATTCCTTAAGATACTTGGAATTTCCCGCACTGCATTATGTCTATTTCAGCCTCATACAGATAGGTGCAGGTATCTTTACTGTGAATGACCGTGAAATGTCATTAGCTTTCGATGTCTTATTTTCAATTTTTTTTGTTATAACTTTCACACCTCTATGACAAATGTATGTCCCTCAAAATCAATTTGTAGGAGAAATCTTTAGTTGGCGATGCTGAAAAGTTTCTACTGCTCCGGATGAGCTCTCTTCAAACAGCTCTGGCTCGACTTTTGGTCAGGAAAAAAGTTAAATCTGTCGATCACTTGTTAGCTCTTTACCAGATAAAAGGTCATTATTTCCCATCTTCCCTGATCTTTGCAATCAAATGTTAGCTCCTTGTCAGATAAAAATCATTATATTTTATCATCACTGAATTTTCTGTTCTTTATCCTGACTTGTGAAATGGGGCTGTGTGCTCAAAAGCTAAATATTCTCAAATAGATAATTTTTTGGTCTGCTACTCTATCCTTCTCTCATACACATCACTCTGCAGTTATGGAGTTTAGTATGCTGTGCTTAAATTTTGCACGCGCATAAATATACAGACTGTAAACATTATTTTAACCATCGCAGATGTTCCCAAACCTCGATATGTTCGTGTAAACACCTTGAAATTAGACGTGGAGTCTGCCATTCGGGAATTAAGTAAACAAAATGAGGTCAGCTCTGCAGCATGTTTGACCATGGCCCGTGCAACCTTTTCACTTGATGAGTATACTTGTAAAAAAATTACATCAACATAGCTGCCTAAGTGTGCTGCCGGGTTCATTTTACTTTTCTCATGTTAATTGAAAACAGGTTCGAAAAGATGATCTAGTACCTGACTTACTGATACTACCACCGGGAAGTGATTTGCATGACCACCCTCTAGTCACAAATGGAAGTCTGTTTTTACAAGTAAGAGTTATGTACCTTCATGTTTTTTTTTTTTCAGGAAGCAAAGTAGCGAAAGCTTCACTTTCAGTTCCCTATGCTATACCTTCCTATTCTGGTATTTGGCCATATAGGTAACAACTGGACTCTACCTTATTATGTCCCTTGCCATCTTTGTAGGGAAAAGCTAGCTCTATGGTGGCAGTAGTTCTTGCACCAAATCCTAGATGGATGGTCAGTAACAATTTCTTGAATGTTGTTTTTAAACGACTTTTTTTGGCCTTCCACCAGACAAGATTAAAAGAACAAGAAAGGGAAAAAGAAGGATAAAACAGATATCTCCAAAATTTTGGAAAATGATGGCTATATAGCTCTGGATTTCTTACTTCATTGAAGCTTTAATTTTGTGCATGTTTTTCTGAAGGTTCTTGATGCATGTGCGGCTCCAGGAAACAAGACTGTCCACCTAGCTGCCCTCATGGGAGGACAGGGTAAAATCATTGCATGCGAACTCAATGAAGAGAGGGCTAAGCGTCTAGAAAACACTGTCAGACTCTCTGGCGCCAACAGTATCCTTGATTTGGAGTTATTTTCTAGACCCTGTCTTTCACAAGATTTTGTTTCTTTATTTGCTGTCTTCCTTATGCACCTGGTGCGTATGTCAAATTTAAGTTGTCCGAGTCTGAATTTATTACTCGTTTCTCTTTGACTATTATCCCTCTCCTGCATAGATATAGACATTTTTCAAGGGGACTTTCTAAGTTTGGATCCAAGTGATCCACGCTACTCCAAGGTAAGATACACGGAACAATTCCCCAAAAGAAATTTTTTGACCATTAGTTTTGAGTAAATCCAGCATCTCATGGATGGTGGATTTACAATGGTTTCATCAATGACTGTAGGTTCGTGCTATACTTCTGGATCCCTCTTGCTCAGGCTCTGGCACAGCGTCTGACAGATTAGATCACCTCCTTCCATCGTATGCTGAAGGTTAGCTCTACCTTATTTATAGTAACCTACTGCTCCATACTGTACAGAACTCATAGAAGCAACATCCAATTTAATTGGAACTGGTACTGCAGGAAACAATGGTCCCAGTTTTGCGGACATTCAAAGGTTAAACAAGCTCTCATCCTTCCAAAAAAAAGCTCTGTCACATGCGCTATCATGTAATACAAATCTGTCAAATCTCCTTCACTATATATCATCAATGATCATGTTCTGCAAAAATATAGTGATTGAGAACTGTAAATGAGACTTCTCATCTGCTCTGCACCAGTTCCAGAAGTTGAAAGAGTTGTTTACAGCACGTGTTCCATCAACCAAGCTGAAAATGAAGATGTGGTGGCCTCTGTGGTGCCTTTCGCTGCATCCCATGGCTTTCAGCTGGAGACGGCCCTTCCCAATTGGCCTCGCCGCGGGCTTCCTGTCTTTGAAGGATGTAAGTCCCTAAACCAATCCCGTCAACCCACTCTACATCGTCTACTCCAAGCTAGTTAATCTGATCAGTATAAGTCTCATAAATCTAGTGCCTGGATTGCAGCTGAACACTTGGTCAGAACAGATCCAGTCGAAGACAAAGAAGGGTTCTTTATTTCTCTATTTGTCAGAAAACCATCATCCACCCAACTCCCAGAAGAAACCCAAAATGCTCCTCGTACCAAGAAACCCAAAAGAAGCAACCGCCAAACAAATAACGGTTCCACTACAAAGCTCTCAAAAATGTTACTCCAGTCCCGAAAATGAGAATCAGCACAATATTTCTTCCGGGTACGCTTCTGGGTCTCTCTATTTTTTTTTCTCAAAACACTCAGCGGCAGACTCAAAGAACTTATTCAAACGGGCACTTTTCCTTAAAGATACATTCCACTTTTCCTTAGTTCATTACAAATATCTGCAAATTTAGGTTCCATATTTGTTACAAATTTCCAGTTTCTAATCCGATGCTTCATGTTCTCTCAGGCGATCTGAACCTCAATGGTCTTCGGCTGGGGCGGCGGCAGCTTCTCCACCGTCACGGTCAGCACCCCATCCTTACAAACTGCTGAAATCTTTTCCACATTAGCATTCTCCGGCAGCTGAAACTTCCTCATGAACTTCCCAACCCTCCTCTCCATCCTAAAGTACTTCACCCCTTCCTCCTCCTCCCGCTTCCTCTCTCCAGCAATCAGCAGCACGTTCTCATCCTCCACCTGCACCTTGATGTCCCCGGCCTTCACTCCCGGCATGTCGATTATGAAAGTGTACGCGTTTCCTTCCTCCTTTATATCTGCTGGCGTCGCGGCCATAGCCCTCGCGTCCCGTACGTACCTCCTGCTCGGTGCGCTTGCGTTGGAGGACTTATCCGTCTCGTCGGGGATGTGGTGCAGAATCGAGAAGATTGGCGATCCCATCAACCCCATATCCATCGCTCGAGTAAAACGCTGTAGAAGAATTCTTTATAATCTGTTGATGCTTTTAGTTATCCGATTCACTTGTAGTCTGAGTATCTGAAGGACGCGTTTATATACGCAGAGAAAGCCTCGTTGTGAATCTAGAAGATGCCGGACTGATCGGAGTCTCCAGGACCTTCCCCAAGTTTCCCGCAAATCGAGTTCTTCCAGCACCCGGGCCTTTTTTGGGCCGTATATTCCAGGCCCAATTGGATTCCTATACAATCGCAGTCGTTAAAACCGGATTGGATCTTTTCGGACTGAGGACGACGGCCCACAGATAAAAAAGTGGTGGTCCAAAACGGCATCCGGCCTGGGCCAACCGGTTACCGACACGTATCCACCTTTGTCTTCTTCTTCAGCACCGGTATATAGCTGCCTCTGCGTGCTTAAAATATCTCTTCACTCACTTCAACACTCCATTTCGTCGCCACTTCTCTCTATTTCTTTACTTTTTCTACTTGCCACTCGATGATTCCGTGGAGATGATCTTACCTACTCTTCGATCATGATGATGATAAAGATAAATAGTTTTGTCGCATCAGCTTCTGTGGTTGCCTGAAGCTTTTGTCTCTGCATTTGGGTTTTCGTAGAACTGGAGAACAGAGATTTGTGTTATAGGGTGTCGATCTGGGTTGTTGGATTTTAACGAGGAATTAGGGTTTGGGCGTAGTTATGATTTTGGGAGCAGCGCAGGAGGAATCAGCTGCTGAGATCCGTCTCCCAGCCGACATCGATTGGGAGATGCTGGACAAATCTCGATTCTTCATTCTCGGCGCAGCTCTGTTTTCCGGAGTCTCTGGCGCGCTCTATCCGATGGTCGTGTTGAAAACCAGACAACAAGCAGTTCAATCAACGCTTTATATGTCGTCTTTTAGCATGTCGCTGTCGATCATGCGGCATGAAGGCGTTCGAGGGTTTTACAGAGGATTCGGGACTTCACTGACAGGGACGATTCCAGCTCGAGCTCTATACATGGCAGCTTTGGAAGTCACCAAGAGCGCGATCGGTTCAGCAACGTGTCGGATGGGCTGCTCGGACGCGACCTCGTTGGCTGTGTCTAATGCGGCTGGTGGGCTGGCGTCAGCTATGGCCGCGCAGCTGGTGTGGACGCCTATTGACGTCATCAGCCAGCGGTTGATGGTTCAAACATGTGGCAAGAACCTCATTGTTCCTAATATCAATGCAGCCAAGTACAGTGGTGGAATTGACGCATTTGAGAAAATTCTCAAGCAAGATGGAGTCCGTGGCCTGTACAGAGGCTTTGGTGTTTCGATCCTGACCTATGCGCCGTCCAATGCGGTCTGGTGGGCATCGTATTCGACAGCTCACCGGCTCATATGGGGTTCAGTTACTTGTGCAGATGAGAGTTTGAATTCGAATCTGAAGTGTGTGGCGGTGCAGGGAGCTAGTGCAGGCATGGCTAGTGGTGTATCGGCATTGATCACAATGCCACTTGACACGATCAAGACGAGAATGCAGGTGCTGGATGGAGGTGGGAGTTACAGCATTGCAGGGACTGTTAGGGATTTGATCAGTGAAGGAGGGCTTAGAGCATGTTATAGAGGATTGGGGCCCAGATGGGCATCTATGTCTATTTCTGCCACGACTATGATCACCACTTATGAGTTTCTGAAGAGGTTGTCAGCCAAGAACCTGGATCAAAGTACAGTTTGATGACCTCCCTCGAGCCTTGCAGTTGTGAGCCAAGCAAGTCTCATTATGTCACAGCTTATCAGGTAGGTATTAAAGAGGTTGCCTCCTGCCAAGATTGAGAGCATAAATTAGGTTTTCAGAAAATACAAGGAAGGCAAGATTTCTTTACTTTAAAAAGCTTTGAAGAGTAGAAAGAGATATGTACATATTGTTATTAAGCAAGTTGAATGAAGTCAAGGCTACACAGTTCCTATTCGGTCCGTCTCCTGGCACGGCATTGGTTGTTAATTCCCAGATCCATACACCCACCTGTTCAAAGCTCTTGAATCTGGAAGAGTGAAGAACAACAATATAAGAGTCTTTACTCGTACAAGATTATAACAATAGTTTAACTAAGCCTTCAATTCCTACCAGAAACGGAAGTATGACTTATCTGCTTTGTTTGTTGCTTTCATTAAGAAAATGACACTGTCAGGATCTAGTCTCGATTATGTTATCAAAAGATACCTCAGGTTGATTAAAATAACAGTAAGCTAATGAGACAGAAGGGTGTATAAATGAAGAGGGCAAGAGAAGGAGGGTACCTTAAACGGGCAGTGCAGCAAGATGTAGATGGGGCCATTTGTCTCCTTATCCTTTTGTGTCTTTGAAGAGACAACATCATGGGTCCCCCATGTTGACTGTTTTAGTTATTGGAGATGGTAGAAACCACGGTCCATGGGTCTAAACTAAACTGCAGTGTCCTCTGGTCTGATGAATTTCTGTGGATTACCCACCAAATTGGCTGTGGAATGAAATGGGACCACCTGGGATTGTGAGGGACCAACATCAACATGAGATAAGCTCTGGTCTCTTTCAAGTAGCATTCTAAAGACAGGGATGAAGTGAACATTTCAGCTAGTAATCAGGCTTCATCAATCAAACATATTATAGAATTAATTTACGTATTGACAGATTGTTCTTATAGATGATGGTGTACTAAAAAACAAAAAAACTAGAACTACAGAGCGGATAAAAGGAGCCCTATTAAATTTTGGAGATATAATAAGATAACTTAGTAACATAGTGATTGAATCCTAACCTCCTTCTCACTGTCCCGGATATTATGCCGCGCCTCCTCCTGCATGGAAAATATAAATAGGACTTGAGCAAATACAAGTCTGCAAGAGCTTTAGCAGTTACAGGAAACAGCCAGTGCGTATTTATAAAAAGATCCTTTTCTAGACGCAGAGTGGAGTAACCAAAATTCTATTATTTGTATTTTCAAAGTGGTAAAAACATAAAAGATCGAGCACAGATAATGTAAACTCCATCCTCTCAATGCCTCAGGCTAGTTCTATTGACACAATCCAGTATCGTACACGGGATCCGATAAAACATGCAGACTTTGCAGGCTAATAAAATGCGGCAGCAGTTAATTAAGAACAATGTTGATGAGCTTACTGATTGATTCAGCTGAAGCTCATCCTCCAGTTGTTAGCTTGCTGGTAATCTGGGCCGAAAACAGCTCCAGCCCAAGTCAAAGCAGCGCGGGCCCAATTCGAGAAAGTAACTTTTCCGGATGACCAAGAATCAAGATTGTAACGACCTCATTTAAAGCTCGCTTAAGCTAGAGTTTTGAAAAAGATAAATTGATGGAAACCCTGATCGATTAGTGCTTGGTTTGTTTCCGAGATCTAAAAGTCATTGGTTGACCTGAGTGAGGAGGCTTAGGTAGCACAGCTCCGCCAAGGCGCCAAGTAAATCAAAGATCATCCTTAACCTTGTTAGAGATCTTCAAAAGCCCAGTGGAATGGAAACACGAGCCTGTAAAAAATATTTGATGATCAAAGTTGAAACTAAAGTACACCGGTGTCCGGTTGCAAGACTAGGAATACACTAGACATAAAAAATAGAGCAGTGTGAGAGATTATACTAAACTCCAAGTACATTGTAGCAGTACAGGAAGCCAGACAAACTCTCAATGATATTAATGTCAGCACTGACAAAAGATCTCTACTAGCCCTCAGTAGTCTAGGGAGAGTCATAAAATGCTGATATAAGTTATAACACATTCCTTTCACAATGTCAAATGTCTTCCCTTAACCATCATCACAATGTTTTTCTCAAAGACTATATAAAGAAAGTAACTAACAAGCCAAAACACAGACCATTTCACTAAGCGCAAGCTAAATAGCTCCTTATAGACACCAGAAAAAGATGCTTAACTTGGACTACAGGCAAACAGAACAGGACTATAGAAATTAACAAGAAAACAAAGCAGAGACATGTCAAAACGGAAAAAAATTGGTGATGATCATGTTATTCAAATTAGCAAATCAAGATTTCCCATCTCAAGACAGAGAGAACAGTAGTGGTACAAAAATAATGGCTTCAAGGATTCTCAGTGGGATAACTAGTTGTTGTCATCCAAAGGCACGATTAGCCATGCTATTTGAGCCAAATCGCTGTAAAGATGACTTCGCGTATTACACAGAAAAAGTATAAAACAGGAGAAAACTTGGTTGACTAGGTTAGTCAGGGCAATATCCAATTGATTATTTGCAACAACAACAAAAATACGCAAAAGTTTCAGCCATAACAATACGAAAAAGCACGAACCTCTTCTTTTTTTATGCTGAAGAGTCAGAAATCCAAAACACATTAGCAAATCACTGAAGCAGCATAAAAATGCAGTTCCATGTGAAGACAAATGATATTGATATCAATTTCTCATTCATCATATTGAGAAAGATATACGCAAATCAAAAATATGATGCACTTCAATCCACGTTATCACCAGATGAACGAATTCATCAAATTCGAAACCCTAGAAAACCACAAAAAATAGAAACTATAGAAATCACCGAACAGATGTCGGAAAGCATCTCTGCAAAGCTTCGTACACGTCGGGAGCACACTGATCGTCCTTCTGATGCTAAAAAATCCGTCTCAATCGCATCCCTTCTTCCTCTTTCTCTGGCTCTGCTCTCTCGCTCATCATCTACACGAAACGAAGAAAACAAAGGGCTTAAACTTCTCTCGTTTTAATAGAGAAATTAGTCTCATGAAACGAAGCGTTTAAAAGAAAACTGATAATAAAGGAACGCCGTTGCCGGGGATCGAACCCGGGTCACCCGCGTGACAGGCGGGAATACTTACCACTATACTACAACGACCTTAGTGTCCGTAGAATCAAATTATTATTTTTAAATAAATAAACTATTAAATTGAACAGAGGCATAATAAACCCATGCAAGGTTGAGAAAAGAATCGGCAGCAAATAGGCAAAGAAAGAACTCATGACCGAGTGACCATTCATTGTGATTAAAGCAGGCAAATAAAGAATAATTATTCACAATGAATGGTCACTCGCTTGAGAAAAGAAGTTCTAGCTAGTGACCATTCATTGTGAATAAAGATAGAGCAAGAGGAATTAAACACGCAGCTGAAACTTCTCAAGGATCGGCTCCTGAGAAACCGGAACTTGTCAAGATTGAGCGAGTTTTTCAGCGATATATGGTTATAATGATGTGGACAACGGCACATGATTTATGCATTGAAATCAGGAAGAGTAATATGGGGAAATAATTTTGAAGTTTTTTTCATACAAGTTAAGGAAATGTTATCAGTACCATCCTTCACCGTCCAGTAAGAATCCTAAGGATCCTAATTCCATTGAGCAGTCTTCCAGTTCTGAGTTATCACCTCTAGCCCAATCTCTTGTTACCGGCATATCAAACTGACCCAAGCAGGTATCATTCACTCCAAACTCCTCTGAGCAAAAATCCAGGAATTCACTCAACTCAACCACATAGTAAGGTGAGCTGGTCTGTTGAGCTGACTGAGAATTTGTGTCCACGTGCTTCTTCTCACACTCTTCTGTTGATGAATGAATTGTTGTTGGGATGTGCACTTTGGTGCACCGGAAGGCTTTAGTTCTAATGGGTTGAGTCAGCGGTTGAGTGCCTGAGTCATCTGCCAGTTTATTGCTTGTTTTCTCTTTCGTCGAAGATGATCTTGGGGAAACTTCTGATCCAACTTTTTTAGACAAAGTCGTGTTCCAGTAATTCTTGATTTCATTGTCTGTTCGCCCCGGTAGCCTACCAGCTATCAGTGACCACCTGAAAAAAGTTTCACATATCAGATCATCTCAATAATGACACTTCTGGATCACACAACTTAATTCCTTGAGCACACAAGTAGCCTTCTCTCACCTGTTACCAAGAAGCTTATGGAGTCTGATAATGAGTTCCTCTTCATCCTCAGAAATATTTCCTCTTTTGATATCCGGCCTAAGATAGTTCAGCCATCTAAGCCTGCAACTCTTCCCACATCTCTTTAGCCCTGCATTCCTCCCACATTATTAATCTCTTCCAAACCATAGATCAGATCTTAACAATTCATGTCAAAGGGCAGTGATACCTGCTTTCTTAGGAAGATTTCTCCAGCCGCCCTCGCCGTGAACTCTGATGTAATCCCTCAGCCTTTCGTCTTCCTGGGCAGTCCATGCTCCTCTGTTCAGACCTTCCTTACAGCAACATGGACTTCTCCCCATTTTTCCTTTTCCCACACTCTTCTGTAAGTGACCCTTTTATAGTTGGACTGTCATTTAAGTCAATGCAGCTGGAATGATACACTAGTTTTATTCATCTCCAAGTTTGTAGTAATTCTAAATGATGAAGTTTCAAATGGCTAACTTCACATCCGGAAATCTTGAGCTTTGAGGATGAGTGATAGGCCACGAGTTATCACTTTCACTTTCAAATTTCTTTTTATGATCACATGGGCGTCTTCCACAGGTTTAGTCTTTTTCAATTATCATCACTCACTCTTAGGTTTAGGTACACACATTGAATCACACCTCTTTAAAATGGAAGTGAGAGCACTTCTTCAAAAACACATTCTTATCAGAAATTTCTTCACTTGTCAAAAACCCATTTCATCTTTGGATTTCAAACCGACCTACTGTAATTATCACATTCTCTGTATCCTTGTTTTTTACAACTACTGATTGATTCTTCAGTTTTTGTTTCCTGCCATCAACACTTAACATTTACAGACACTTCCCGATTGGATCTGCATGAATTCCCGAGGCGAGAACATGTCAGTCAACTATCTATCTTGTGAGGAGAAGTTTATTCTGTAATGTGGATCCACGCCTTGGGTAGTAAATTAACAAAGAGTTAACTGCTCCTCCTCCACATGTGCCTTAAAAACTATGTATTAAACAAAACCCTTCTATCCTTTTATATAATACATTTTTCCAAGAGTCAGAGCGTGATTCACATGATGTTTATAGTGAGTGATTCATATAACTAGTTCAACTCTCAACTAACCTTCATAAATCTGGCTTAAGAATTCACAGTCAAGGTTCGGTGTGTAATCAAGGCATGTTGCTGATTACCAGATGAATAAATGTAAGAAAAAACTGAGATTCAGTCCAACTAGTGAGGAAGAGTAAATCTTCAGTGCTCCTCAGAAGCGGGTTTATGAGATTAAACTTGGGAAACTGGATACGATTAGGGGGGTTGATTATGTAGTTAGGAAGTGTTAAATCAGAGCAGCAACAAACTTTCAAGCCTGGGACCTTGAATGATTGTTAGCTCTTATCCTGCATAAAATATTTGATGAAAGTTAGATAGGAGAGGTTGCATATGATTTAAACCTGTTTTAATTATGTTTACGCCAGTGGTAGCGCGTACATCTCGCGTCAGCTGTTAAAGGAGTCAGATTTGAGTGCCCATGGCCATGATTCATGAAAGCAGTTGTTGAAGCACATACATGTGAGGACTGAGGATTGCTTTTTTAAAATATTTCGGCAAGATTTGCTTTGAATTTTGGAGTTGGTACCTGTCCTGCTGTCTATATATATATTGGAATGCGTGGAAGCATTTCCACCAGAAGAGTTTTGATACTCCAATAATTTGGGAAGAGAATGGGTCGGAAACCGTGTTGCTCGAAAAGCGGGGTCAAGAAAGGAGCTTGGATGGCTTCAGAAGACAAGATCCTAAGTGACTACATCACAGCTCATGGAGAAGGGAAATGGAGAGACATTCCTAAGCTGTCAGGTAGTGATTAATGTTGCAGGGCAGTTTTTCCACATTCTGAATGTGAAAATGGATGCAGGGCTGAGGAGATGTGGGAAGAGTTGCAGGCTTAGATGGCTGAACTATCTGAGGCCTGACATCAAGAGAGGGAACATTTCAGCAGATGAAGAGGATCTCATCATCAGGCTGCACCGACTTTTAGGCAATCGGTTTGTGAACTTTTTCTTAAATTTCTACGTACATGAGATTGCATCGTGCAGCCTTGTATGCTCTGGTCTCATTCAAGAACTTGGATGTTGCAGATGGTCTCTCATCGCTGGGCGGCTTCCGGCCGAACAGACAATGAAATCAAGAACTACTGGAACACCCATCTAGCTAAGAAACCACAATCTTCCTTAAACAACAACCTACACGTCTCCAAACCTGCTGAAACACAAACAACATTTTTCAGCAGCCCCACTGTCCCGTCTTCCATTGTCAGAAACCTTGATATGACCATGACGTCACCAAAATCCAACCATGCTGAAATCTGTTCTACTCCAGTCCCATGGAGCAGTGAGGATGAGTATCATCAAAAAAATTCAGACTTGAGCTTGGACTTTGAAATGGGTGACATTTCGGTATTCGGGGAAGATTTGGATAAGTTCTTCAGTAACTTCCATGAGGCGCATACTGAGACCTCTATCGAAAACGAGTCACTTCAGAATCTGACACAGACCTTGGAGTACTGCAATGCGAGTCGTATCGATAATGGTTGTTTTCGTTCATCATCTTCACTGATTGGATTAGCAGCAGGAGAAGAAACTGCCATTGAAGATTGGCTGGTTGATATTCTTTACTGAGATTTGTGTAGTGCTTTTCTGATTCAGGCCTTCAATAACAGTGTTTATAAACTCAGATGCTTGTTAACAGAGGAATGAAATTTGGAACCTGTGATGTGAGGAATGAAATTTTGTTGAACAAATTTGTACGCTCAACAATCGATAAGAATCTAACTCGGCAGCTCGAGGGTTAAGGTTTCTTTAACTTCGCTATTTTGTGTGATTTTTAAACAAATTGTTGGTTTGAAGAACGCTTTAATGGTCAAACCCACATTTTATGTAAAAATGATATATGAGAGATATTTTAAAAAGTAATGGGAAATGATGAACAAACTTAAGAAAATTTTTCTATGATTTGTTGATTGTCAGCATGAAAGATTACAACTTTGGAAAGATTTCCTCTTGTTCGTGATCTTTTCATGCATCAAATTGTCTATTCTATGAAGCACAAGGGTAATTATGTAATTTGAGAATTGAGCCGCTAAGTTCGGTTCAATAGAATTCGAACCCCCCCCCCCCCCCCCGTAGTAGAATTCACACTCAGCTG